>OV884040.1:23490787-26404074 GCA_930367265.1 Catocala fraxini
TTTTTTACTTCACTTAACAGTGAAGGGAGCGGTAATTAACTTTTAATACGAGCATAACTTCGAAAAGGCTGAGATGCGCGAGTAGTATATAATTGGGGGTTCTGGATCACTTACTCTCGCTTCACTCGAGTAAGTGATCCAGAACTCCCCAATTATACACTACTATTTGAGACTATTTCGATCATCCATTCAATCATTCAGTCATTCTAGTCTTCTAATAAGTATGCATAAATTTATTATTAACACATGATCTGAATTGATCTATTCGACATTGAAATATTAAATCGATTTATCGGTAAATATTCACATATCATTTGTAATTGATGTGAACCGGACTATCAGTCAATTATTGTTATAAGTGTTATCATTCATTTATTATAATTACTTTGTACATATTTAATCTTTCAAACACATACTTATTCACAATATGATAACAGCTACTTATTCCTTTAACTAAGTATTCGTCATATGATCTAAACACTAAGATGCGATGCTGATATGTAATCGATTCAACATTGCAACCTGATGAGAATGGAATGCGTGCTCATCGCCGTGTACCGCTTCCTTATATAGAACAGCGGGTGTTTTATATTGTGCTATAATAAGTAGAAATAAAACGAAGTATTATTTCAATATGATTTTATTTCAAATATTAATATTATATTAATACATATTTTAAAAAGTAATATATATATATATATTTTTAGAAGTTTATTATATTAGGTAATATATACTTAGCGAAGTGGTGCATAATTATATAGTCTTTGATTCGATATCATCCTGAATCTTGGTTATTAATTCTCTCGTGCTAGAATATATATCATCAAATAATAAGGTTTTTACGACGTGCTGAACACACACATCAGCTTCACAGGAACATATCGGCTGCTCGGTTTTTGGGAAGCTGTCTGCATCGTAAATTTCAATCTTGATTATTTTTGTCCCTCGCGTGATAGGTTTCTTTATGTATTGAAAAAAAGTTTGCTCTGTTTTCGATCTCTTGCGAGCAAGGCCGAGGGTTTTTTGTCCAGGTTTTTGTTGAATTGATGGTTGATCCACAGGTATAAAATTGAATAGTTCATCCGTGTCCTGAAAATAATTTGACTCCTAATAAAATACTTTCCAATACAAAAAGTGATTTGTTCTAGGTAGAATGTAGATGAATGTAAATGTAGGTACATATTTTATCAAATATGGTGTACGAAAACAATTTTCTCTCGAAAAATGCATTTAAATGTATATTACTAATAATAAAATTATAATAATTAATACGTAAACAAATAATTTCAAATCATTAATAATCAGGATTATGTCAAGATTATAATTATAAAAATAAGTCAAATTCGCAACATTAGATTCATTTTGACGCAAATGAGAATCCATAATATAAAAATTAGTATTTATCATTACAATTCATAATAATGTCAAGATATTAATATATTGAAATACAATGTCACAATTATAATGGCATACAATATTATATGCTTAGGTTGGTCTCAGTCAAGTATGCTATAGTAACATTTACTGACTAAATACACTTTTCGTTGTAATAAGAAATGATGGCTATTCCATCTGCATTTTATGTGTAAAATTAAATATTCTTTTTTTATATATAAAATATAGCGATGCTGATGAATTATGAAAGTGTTTGTACAATATTAGATTTTTCAGTAATTGAATTGGATATTCAATAACGTTGTGTGCAACTTGATTTAATCACGTTGAACATCAAGTGAAGATATTAAAAGACAATAAAGTATTTAAAAAATAAATTGAACATTACTCACCGACATGTTATTACAATGTTTGCTCTCACCCGCTGTTTCAATTCAACTAATTTGCATTTATTTTTGTCCTGATAATTTATCCTTTATATATACCTTTTTTTTTTAATATTTCCAAAGTACATAAAGTTCAAATTAGCTACGAAATTATCTTTATTTTAAAACGTGACAATGTAATTCTATATTCGAGACAATACGGCGACATACTACCTCGGATTGCATGCCTAATATTAAAGACAATACTTACTTACCGAAACCGGCATAGCGACCGGTGTGAAACCTGCAAATTATGCGAGCCGGCTGCCATTCGTTCTCACCGTACTATGTAGGCACATCTCAAATCACCCATCGACAGTGTACGGATGTGTACAATGCATAGTCCTCTTAAAATACTCTTTTGTATCTATGCATCTTTAGACTGCCCCGGTGGTCCAGTGGTAGCGTAATGTTATGTTATGCATCTATAGAAAGAAGCAACAACAGCTCCTCCTCTATGCGTGTACGTTTGTATGTAACATGATGATAACAGTTATCATCCCATGTATAGCTATTCTTTTTCTAGCAATATCTAACAAACCGCTTAGTATGAAAATAATTATAGATATTATATGTATCGGTATATGTATGCATTACAAAGATTTTACGTAAAACATATAAACTTTTATACTAGCGTCCGCCCCCGACTTCGCCTGCATGAAATAAATATCAGGTTTTTATCAGTAATTTTATTTTATTGATTGACCAACAATTATTACATCAATACATAAGTTAAATACAGCACATAACATAGAATAGATGTACAAACACTACATGCTACATATATGTAATCAAACTGTATCCTGAAAAGTTTCATTTAAATCGGTCCATTACTTTTTGCATGATGCTCGAACAAACAAACTAATATTTACTTTTTACAATAATAAACTAAAAGAAATCTTTAGGAGGAGGCAAATCCAGGTGCAAATAATAGTATGTGATTGATTATTAATGCGAGTAAAATCTACATTACGCTGTTATTGAATGTTATTTTATATCTTGCGCTATAGAGACAAAGTTGAAATTGCATAATCTCAAATACGTTGTCGAGTATTTTTGCAGCCTAAACTATTTTCTTATTTGGTGGTAGAGTTGACAAAGCGTTTTATCCGTATACTCATTATTCCTTAAATGGAATTGTATGGTGCGGATTTGCCACTATTTAAGAGGGCACCTGCTGAAGCTGAATCACAACAAATCTTCAGTTGGAAGCAGTCACATCTGAACTTCAATCTACATATATTATCTGCACTACAAATTCTTCTAAAATGTGAGTATTTACTTTTTAATCGTTACTCAATATTTGTACTGTATATTTTTTAATTTATAATATTATTTTTTAATTTATAATATTAATCTCCCTTACCTCATTTGTTACCTAAACATTCAGTTGTTTTAGAGTTCGCCATTCGTTCTAAATTTATCAAATACTTTGATAATAAATTATATGAGTAAAAATTATTATTGATAATTTATCTTACTATTCAATCATTCAAGTATTACTATCATTCACTTATTTGATGACTCAATTAACTGTTTACTAATGTTAAAAGGAAGTAGTTTGTCTGCTTACTAATTTATTTAATTTTATTTTTTACAGGTCCAAGCATACTGCTGAACATCTTTTCCCTTCGGAAGACGAGTCGTCCGACGAGGTGCAGATGAAGGCCAAGCCCAAAGAAAGTAAGAAGCGCAAGCCGACATCAAGCTGCGGTTCGCAGCCGTCCACAAGCAAAAAGAACAAGCCCACTATTCATCCCATCACTCCTATCACGAAGTCGACAGCTCGTGACTTGTTCGGGGACGACAGCGACGACGACGAGCTTCAAGCGGTGGCTGAGAAGAAGGCTCCCCCGCTTTACTCCTATGTTACGAGGAGATTGGCCAACGGATTTTCTCGTCAAATGGATGAGGGAAAAAAAGGTGCGTTCTACATTGAGCTAAAGATTTATAAATGCGATGAAATAGAGCGAGTCCAACCCGTAAACAGGTGGCGCCACTCGATTATCACCGTCAAAGATAAAACTGACGATGATTCAGAATCTTGGCGCCACCTAAACGCATACATAACGAACGTCAGAAAGCAGTTTAAGAACTGCACTCCAACATTTATTAGCTCCTACCAATAATTACTTGTAATAAATTATTGGTAGTTAGGAACTCCTAATTATACTATAGATAAATATCATGTATTCTTTTATATTATATAGTAATAAAGAACTGCACTCCAACATTTATTAGCTCCTACCAATAATTACTTGTAATAAATTATTGGTAGTTAGGAACTCCTGATTATGCTAAAGATAAATATCATGTATTCTTTTATATTATATAGTAATGAATTATGTAATCATATATTAAAAATACTTATCACTTACACTAAAATAATTGTAGTCTTCTGTAAACGAATTATTATATTATTAATTAAATAAAAAGTGTAGTATGATGTTTGTTGTGTTTCTTTTGTTTCCAGTAACACAACCCAGCGATGACCCATCAGCAAGTTCTGATATAATTATTGATAATAATGATACATGTCAAATTGATATCCCCGGAAATGAATATAATATGAATGTTGATCAGCCTGACTATTTATCAAAGACTATTTATTGTGAGAAATGTAAAACTCATATCCTCGAACATAAATATAGTTACCATAAGAGAACGAATATCCATAAATCAAATTGTTTAATAAAGTCCAGGTTTAAAAATATTGATATTATTGCGACAGCATTCAAAAACAGAATTATGACCTATCGCTTAAATCCATCATCTGCAGAAAATGATTACCTCACTCCAGAGGCGTTCTTAGATGACAAGCGAAAAGATATTTTTAAAATTATTAAGTTATCCTTATTAAGAAATACGTGCATTAAAGTTAACTTTGAGCTGTTTGCTTATTTTTTACTACCTAAATTAAATGAGCAGCAGCTTAAATCATTTAATACGAAGTATGAAATTATATACAATAGTACTGATTTTAATGAGATATATTTAAAATTAATAGAGACATTTAAAATAAAATTTACTGAATTCGAGCATTGCGAATCTGGATGGTCATTTGTTTCTATAAATCATTTGGAGATAAATATAAATAAATATTCCCCTATGCGGGGTGGTACTTATTTAGAACTACCTGATGTTATTAAAAATACAAAGAGTTGTTTAAATATACAAAATAATGATGAATACTGTTTTTTATGGAGCATAGTCGCCGCATTATTTCCAGCCAAAAATAATGTCTGCAGGACGAACTCCTATCCACATTTTAGTTCAATATTTAATTTACAAGGAATTTTATTTCCACCTTCACCAAGAGATATCAAGCTTTTTGAAAAGAATAATTCTGAGATAAGTATTAATATTTATGGATTGGATGAACGTTACACGGTAACTGGTCCTCTTTATATAACTAATAGTAAAAAAGATAAACACATTAACTTATTGTATTTTGAAAATAACAAGAAAGGTCATTATTGTTTGATCAAAAACCTTTTACGGCTAGTGCGACGACAAGTGTCGTGCCATAAAGGTCGAATATATTTATGTGAAACATGTTTACAATTTTTTACTTCTGAAACAAAGTATCATTCTCACAGTTGCTCTAAAATTTTAACCATACTACCTGACAAAAACAGTATTTTACAGTTTAAAAATTATGAACGAAAGCAAAAAATAAATTTTGTTATATATGCTGACTTTGAAAGTATATTATTGAACTATAACGAGAAACAGAATGATAAGAATACAGTAAAAAATAAATTACATCAACCATCTTGTTTTGCGTATTATGTATGTTGCTCGCATGATAGCAGTTTGAATAAATTTGTGACATACAGAGGATCTGATTGTGTGGAAGTATTTATTAAAAGATTGATAGAAGAGGCAAAGTTAATTCATAATATTTTAATAACAGAAAAGCCCATGAAACCTATGACGACCGAGCAAATTGATTATTATCGTAAAGCAACTACATGTCATATATGTAATTATTTATTATTTGATGATAAAGTTTGTGATCACGATCATATTACAGGCGAGTATAGAGGTGCAGCACATTCACATTGTAATTTAATATATAGAGTGTGTCCATTTATACCTGTTATATTCCATAATTTGGCTGGGTATGACTCTCATATATTCATAACAGAATTATCGAAATATGATGGTGAAATTAAAATTATTGCAAAAACTAAAGAAAAATATTTAACCATAACCAAAATAATAAATACTGCGAAAGGATGCAAACCAATACAAATTAAATTTATAGATTCATTTCAATTTCTTAGTTCAAGTCTTGATAATTTGAGTAAAAGTTTAACAGAGAACGATTTTATTAATCTATCGTCATATTTCCCAGATAAAAAGCAATTCGATTTAATACGAAGGAAAGGTATATTTCCATATGAATATATTTGTTCATGGCAGAAATACAATGAAACACAACTTCCTGCAAAGGATCATTTTTATAACACTTTACAATTGAAACATATATCTGATATCGAGTATCAACATGCTCAAAATGTTTGGAAATATTTTAACATTAATTCTCTTGGTGAATATACTGACTTATATTTAAAGTGTGATGTTTTATTATTATGTGATGTATTTGAAAATTTCAGAAAGATTTGTTTGCAACATTATAAACTCGATCCTGCTTATTACATAACATCACCTGGATTGAGTTGGGATGCTATGCTTCTTTACACAGGTGTTCGCTTAGAATTGATTAATGATTTAGAAATTTATAAAATGTTGGAAAAAGGAATACGTGGAGGGTTAGCTCAGTGCTCTCATCGATACGCCAAAGCTAATAACATTTATTTACCTCATTTCGATAATTCTAAACCATCGACATATTTAATGTATTTAGATTGTAATAATCTATATGGATATGCAATGACGAGAAAATTACCGATCTCAGAATTTACATTCATAACAAATGATGAAATCAAAGATTTTAATTTATTTGATATTCCTGATAATGCGGATTACGGCTACATTTTAGAAGTAGATATAGCGTATCCAGAACATTTACATAATTCACATAGCGATTTGCCTTTTGCCCCTGAGAAATTCATACCTATTGGAGGGAAAACGCAAAAATTAATTGCAAATTTGTATGATAAATATAATTACATTATTCATTATGTACATTTAAAAGAATGTCTGAAAAATGGTCTAATTTTGAGAAAAATTCATAAAATACTTTCTTTTAGACAAGAAAGTTTTTTGAAAAAATATATAGATTTGAATACTACGCTACGACAATCTGCTTCAACATCATTTGAAAGAGACTTTTTTAAACTTTTAAATAACTCGATATTTGGCAAAACTATTGAAAATAAACGTAAACATGTCAACGTTAAACTAATCACCAAATGGAGTGATCATTTGAATAAAACGAATAAAGTTATAGGTGCTGAGAAATTAATTACAAAACCTAATTTTAAAAATCTTACTGTATTTAATGAAAACTTTTTAGCCATACAGTTGAACCCTGAGAAAATTGTTTTAGATAGACCGATATATATAGGATTTGCGGTGTTAGAATACTCCAAACAACATGTGTACAATTTTCATTATAATTTCATTAAGAGTAAATATGACGATAAAGCTAAATTATGCTATACTGATACAGACAGTTTATTGTATCTAATACATACTGAAAACTTTTATAAAGATATGCGTGATAATATATCACAATATGATACGAGTAATTTTGAAACTAATAACCATTACTGTATACCAAAGGTAAATGAAAGAATTCCTGGTTTATTTAAAGACGAATTGGGGGGAGACCCAATCACTGAATTTATAGGGCTAAGAGCAAAACTATATAGTATTAAATCATTAAATACGCAAATAAACAAAGCTAAAGGCGTATCAAAGCCTATTTCAAGGAATTTGAAATTGTATAACTATAAAGATGTTTTATTTAAAAACTTAACATTAAAGTGTAAAATGAATATGATAAAATCGATGAAACATGTACTGTTCTCGCAAGAAGTAAATAAAATAGTCTTAAACAGAATAGATGATAAGAGGCATATTCTGGGGAATCAAATTGACACTGTACCTTGGGGCCATTTCAATCATATTTGTTAAATGACTTATTTGTATATTCTTTGTTTAAAAATTTCACTGTGATTAAAAAATAATGTTTATGTTAATTTTAATTCTAAGAATATTTTGATTATGTACTATATACCAGTCTGAAATAAAAAGAAAATTGATAATTATGTGTTTTATTTTATTACATGCGATCATTGACTTATTATTCTAGGGACTACATTTCTGAGACCCGAAGCCAAATAAAAAATAACAATTTTATAAATCAATAATAACATCATAATAAAAAATAAACAATATATATTTTAAAACATTTTGTCTAGATAGCCCAAAATAAAGTATATATGTCTATGTTAGGTAAAAATGAAATTAATTGACAAGATGAAGTTGATCAAACAAGCCATATCACTTAACGTTAAAAATATAAATGTTGGTGAGTCTCCTCAAAAGATTAGACACAGTGCTTTATTACCAAATACGATTCGCTGTATAATTTGTGGTCCCTCAAACTGTGGTAAAACAAACGTTGTGATCAGTTTGTTATTGCATGAAAATGGGCTCAAATTTCAAAACCTTTACCTTTACTCGAAGACTAACTTTCAGCCAAAATATTGTTTTTTACGAGAAGTATTAAAAAGAGTGCCTCAGATAAAATTCAATGAGTTTAATGACGATAAAGATGTCATAACTCCGAGTGAAGCTTTACCAAATTCTGTATTTATATTTGATGATGTCGTATGTGAAAATCAAATAAACATCCGTAATTATTTCTGTATGGGTAGACATAAGCAAATTGATTGCTTTTACTTATCGCAAACATACTCAAAAATTCCAAAACAGTTGTTACGCGACAATGCTAACTTTCTTATAATATTTAAACAAGATGGTGTTAACTTAAAGCACATCTATGAAGAACATGTTAACTCCGATCTAACGTGGAATCAGTTTAAAGATATTTGTAAAACTGTTTGGAGTAACCCTTATAACTTTCTTCTTATTAATAAAGAGTCATCATTAAATAATGGAAGGTACAGACAGAATTTTGATATCTTTTTAAAATTTGAATGAACGCAGATACGTATAAGTATGTATATATAAATGAATTATATACAAAAATTGCTAGTGTTATTCCTCTGTTAGTTGAACACTGTTGTGGTTACGTAAGATGGAGAAAATTATTAAATTGGAATTAATGAAGTCTGTTGACTGCATAAAAAATAAAATAAAAGAAATGAAAAATCAAGAACATGAAGTTAACTTATCCTTGGATAAAATGTTTAAACCAGTTTCGGAGCCTCTAAAAACTCTTATAAATTCTAAACGATTAATAGAAAATATTAAGCATGATAAAAATGTATCTGAAGGTTCTATACCTATTGAATCAGATACAAATTGTGAAAGCATTTCTACTAAATGTGAGGATTTTCATGACGCTGATATAAATTTTTCAAGCTCTCCTAAAAAAGAACTAAAAGATAATTTCGAAATGTCATTAAAAAGTGAAGATGTCTATGGTATTTATGATGGTGTAAATGTACCATTTGGAATAAGAACCGACAATAAAACTTTAATTATGGGTAACTCCGTAGTATCATTTTCTAAAGTTCAAAATATTGGCGGCGATAACTTAGTTTTGGTTAAAATTGGAGATAAAAGTTATGATTTAACCCCTGGACTAAAAGAACTTTTACTGCGGAAAAAACCTGATTTAAAAAATATAACTGATGTTGATAGACTTGTCTACAAAGATATACTACATTATACCAACGCGCATAAGAGGGATTTTAATCCTAGCGGTCAAATAAGAGGTGACAAAGGATTCAAATATCGAGAAATAATCAGACCATTATTTTCTGAGACTTTGTTGGAAAACAATCAGAATAAAATTGGAGGCAGTTTGCCGACGCTTAAAACATATAAAAAAAATACTGACTTAATATATTGGGACGATCCAAATGAATTGGTTGAAAGATTAAAATTATTAATAGCTTCAAGAGATGCAGGTAATACAAACCATGACAATGAAATTTTATCAATAATTGAAGAATTAAAAGAAGCTAATATAATTAAGAATAAATACTGATTATCAGGAAACTTTTCATTCAGTATTGCGATGTCATTCATTATGGACATTTAAAAAGTTGATGCGTTCTATAATGTAAATATATAAATTGTCGTAGTGCACCCAAAAAAAAAAAAAAAATAACAATATATAAATAAAAATATATTTGAGATATCTTTTTTTTTTAAAATGAGTAAAGCGGATGTGGTAAATGAAATTCATAAAAGCGCTAGGGTGAATTTTCCGCGAAGACCAGTGATTATAAAGGATATAGATGATCTATGGCAAGCGGATTTAATAGATATGCAATCAATGTCGAGAGAAAATAATAATTATAAATATATTCTCACCGTAATTGATACATTTTCAAAATATGCTTGGGCGCTCCCTTTGAAAAGTAAGAACAAAGATGAAGTGTATAAGGCATTTGTAATTTTACTGAATGATAATCGCATTCCTAAGAATTTACAAACTGATAACGGTACAGAATTTTACAATAACAAATTTAAATACCTTATGGAGTCTTACAATATTAATCATTATTCAACATTTTCATCAAAAAAAGCTTCGATTGTGGAGAGATTTATAAGAACATTAAAATCTAAACTGTACAAAGAGTTTAGTTTAAAAGGTAATTATAATTGGATAAAAGATACCCTGGACAATGTTGTTCATAAATACAATCATACCTATCATCGCACGATTAATGAAATACCAGCAAATGTCAATAATGTAAATAAGAAAGAAATATTAAAAAGATTCAATAGATTAGTGAAAAAGCAAGAGAGTATAAAATGCAAGTTTAAAGTGGGTGATTACGTTCGTATCAGTAAGTACAAAGGAACATTCGAAAAAGGTTATACTCCCAATTGGTCAACAGAAATATTTAAAATTAGATACAAGCAGAATACTACTCCTATCACTTACTTGATTGAAGATACGATCAGAGGACAGCCTATCCTAGGAGCATTTTATGAACAAGAACTTCAGAAGACAAATCATCCCAATGTATATCTAGTCGAGAAAGTTCTTAAAAGGAAAGGGAATAGAGTTTTCGTAAAATGGCTTGGTTTGCCTTCCAATGAAAATAGCTGGATAAATAAGACAAATGTGCTTTGAGATATAAATAAACCTAGTTGACTAGTTAAACTCCTTAATATATTATAAAGTGTTGAGTCTTTGATTGGTCAGTCTTATGATGTGTATTGGAGAGAGTAGTCTTTTTAACTGGCTAATAAACCACCTACCTTTTGAATTACATTTGCCGGGTTATAATTATTGTGGTCCTGGTACAAAATTAATTGAGAGACTTAGATGTGGAGACAAAGGCGTTAATAAATTGGATGAATATTGTAAAGACCACGATATTGCATACTACAAGTCGTCAAACCTGGAGGATCGTCATAGCGCTGATCTAGTTCTATTAAAAATGGCAAAAAAACGATCACTTGCTCCTGATGCGAGTACAGGAGAGAAATTTGCAGCACGTTTAGTAAAGAATGCTATGTTAGCGAAAATTAAAACTGGCGCTGGCTTAAGAACTCGTTGTCAAAAGTTTTCACCAAAAATTACCAGTGCTAAAGGTCTTAAAAAGAAATTGAAAAATGTAATATCTATTACGAAAAAAAAAATTAAAAAATTAAAACCAAAATGCAAAAAAACTGCAATAGCATTAGCTATGGCTGCTGCCAGGGAATTGGCTAATGATTCATCCATTAAACTTCCTCGGATTATTCCAATACCAAAAACTGGTGGAGTATTACCTTTGATTCCTATTTTTGCTGGATTATCAGCTGCAGGAGCTATAGCAGGTGGAGCAGCTGGTATAGCTAAAACTATAAATGAGTTCAAGATGGCTAAAAAATTGTACGATGAATCGAAGAGACATAATGAAAAAATGGAGGCTCTTTGCATCGGAAAAGCACTACATCTTAAGCCACACAAAGGTGGACTTGGAATTTTTGTATCAAAGGAAAAAAACTAATTCATCGGCTACCCAAACGAGCCCTAACTAACTTTGACATTTTAAAATATGGGGCTAATATTCCCTACTTTAGAGGTGTCTTTATGAGAGATGAACTCCCTAAACATCCTAATAAAAATGAATGTGGAGTGATAAATTTAGACAGTTCTAAAAATCCTGGTTCTCATTGGGTAGCCTATGCAAAATACGGTGACTATATTGAATATTTCGACAGTTATGGAAATCTAAAGCCCCCAAAAGAATTTGTAAAATTCTTAGGCTCGAAAATCTACTATAACTATGAAAATATACAGGGTGATCACCCTTACAAATGCGGACATCTATGTTTACTTTTTTTAACAAAGTTTTGGAGTAGACTTAGAATATAACAAACAACATTAATGAAAAGTGTTCAGTATGCAACTATGTCTATAACTGTAACTATCTCTGGACACAAAGCAGAATTAGAGTCGTATTTTCAACCACCTCTTAGTTTATCTGAAAAATATGAGTGTGGCTTGCTGTACTATTCAGTATTGAACTCTGTATCAAATGTGCTTTCTAGTAATACTCCGTCTGTAATCAGAATTGAATGTGATTTAGTATATGGTTCTTATACTAACGGTATACCAACCCATATTATCCATGAATTTGTACCTAATACTACTGCAGGACATCACTACCTAGAAACGCCTCAGAACATTATTTACTTCCCAGTGAACAAAAATACAATTACATCTATATCTATTAAGGTTGTTGATCAGTTCGGCCGCAGCATCCCTTTTATAGAACATATTCAACTACGTCTTCATTTAAGAAAAGTAAAATGATATTATACAATATAAAACCTCACCTCAAAATAAAACACCTTACTTCTGTTCCAATCAGTAAGGTGCATAGACGTGAGAAAAAGGTGAACAAATTAACTAAAACAAATAAAGCCGTTTTAAAAGCATTGGGTTTTAAAGTATGAATATACTACAGATTAGCGATTTACCGCACTTCGATACTTCTATCGAAAGTTATGAGATTCATTCTTACAATCCTTACAACAACTGCTTTAGAGAAAACGATGAAATCAGAATACCCATCCACCAGCAAGACATATACGTGTTACCATCAGCCAGTTCAGTATACATCGAAGGTCACACAAAGCTGTTCGGAAAAGATGGAAAACCGATTGAGAAAGCTGTTAAATTTACTAATAACCCTGTTCTGTTCTTGTTTCAAGATATCAGATACGAAATAAATGGCATTGAAATAGATCGCATCAAAAATTCGGGTATAACGACAACCGTAAAGTCATACGTTTCATTAAATGAAGCCGAAAATAAAGTTGCAGCCTTATGGGGTTGGAACTTAAACGGATTTCAAAGTGATGGTCACTTTAGCGCTGTTATACCATTAAACAAGGTATTAGGTTTTGCAGAGGATTATAATAAGATTGTGATAAATTGTAAACATGAACTTATATTGAACAGAAGTAACTCTAATTTAAACAGCGTTACACTGACAGATGATATTTCTCACTTCCAAATAAATCTTGATAGAGTACAGTGGAGAGTACCGCACATAAAAGTATCAGATCGAGAACGTCTAACACTTTTAAAATCTTTAGAAAAAGATAGACCTATTCAAATGGCATTTAGAAATTGGGATTTGTATGAGTACCCTTTATTACCTAAAACAACAAAGCATTCGTGGTCAGTTAAAACTGCATCACAATTGGAAAAGCCTAGATATGTTATTTTCTGTTTACAAAGTAATAGAAAAAGTAATAAAATAAAAGATAGTTCTCTCTTCGATCACTGTAAAGTAACAAACGTTACACTCTTTTTGAATTCACAATATTATCCATATGAACCATTAGGTTTAAATTTTTCTGAAAACAAATACAGTATATTATACGAAATGTATGTGAAATTTCGTCAGTCGTATTACAACTGTCCAGCGGATCCCTTACTTAATCTAAAGGACTTTAAAGATAAGGCTCCTCTGTTCATCATAGATTGTTCAAGGCAAAACGATACCCTAAAAACAGGTCCAGTAGACGTTCGTTTGGAAATTGAATGTTCAGAGCCAATACCAGATAACACTACTGCATATTGTTTAATTATAAACGATCGACTTGTGGAATACAAACCTCTGAGCAACATAGTGCGTCGATTATCATGAATGTCATTGTAGACGTCCAAGGCTTTAAAACGGAAACAAATGAATTTGTGCTGAAAGAAATTGCTATATTGTGTAGTGACAAATTGCAAGTGTTTTTAATTAAGCCACCATTTCCATTTTACGACTTGACAAAACAAGAAAGACGTCAAGTTGCATGGATTGAACGTAACAGGAAGATATATTGGGGTGAAGGATTTATACCATATTCAAATTATAAGTGTTTAATTTTAGATTTTTTAAAAGATAAATGTATTTATATTAAAGGTCGTGAAAAAGTGTTATGGTTAAAAAATATTTTAAATAATATTAATAGTGATATGATCAATTTAGAAGATAAAGGCTGTCCTAGTTTTCTAAGTCTGTATGACCGATTTAAATATTCTGAAGATTTGTATAGTTGTATTTATCATAACTCAATATGTGCTTTGAAAAATGTTTTGTGTTTAAAAATATGGTGCTCTGATAATAAACTTTTTGTATAATATATATATATATATACATTTTTTTTTTTCATTTTACTCCTTAAATATCCTTTCTTTCCAACTTATCTTTGTAAAATTATTTATAAATATTTATAAAATTGGTTACATCAGATATGAGATTTCATTACACTCTCGTAATTGTAATAATATAGACTACCTTTTTATTATACACATCATAAATACATAAAATAATTCAAAGAAATACTATTGCTTTAATTATAATTCTAAATCTAATTGGTTTTTAAAATGAATGAAGTAGACAAAATATATTGGTCCATCAAAAAGTATGAACAGAATAAAAAGGATGTTTTATTAGACAACCTTGACAAACAGATAAACATTCTAAAAGAAAAGAAAGAACCAAGAATAGCTGATCTTTTAAAGATTATGCGACTGCAGGATCAGCAAATACAGCTGCTTCAGGAGAAAATTACCAAGCTTAATAGCCAACGAAAACGAAAAGCTGAGCAAATCTGTGCTGCAAAATATGGAGTTGTACAGTGTGCGGACAATAAACTACTCGTTTTGTTAATTATTAAAATCAATCTCAGTCAAATTGTGTTTGAATAGATATATTACATACTTATTAGAAGACTAGAATGACTGAATGATTGAATGGATGATCGAAATAGTCTCAAATAGTAGTGTATAATTGGGGAGTTCTGGATCACTTACTCGAGCGAAGCGAGAGAGAGAGCTGAATACAGCTGCTTCAGGAGAAAATTACCAAGCTTAATAGCCAACGAAAACGAAAAGCTGAGCAAATCTGTGCTGCAAAATATGGAGTTGTACAGTGTGCGGACAATAAACTACTCGTTTTGTTAATTATTAAAATCAATCTCAGTCAAATTGTGTTTGAATAGATATATTACATACTTATTAGAAGACTAGAATGACTGAATGATTGAATGGATGATCGAAATAGTCTCAAATAGTAGTGTATAATTGGGGAGTTCTGGATCACTTACTCGAGCGAAGCGAGAGTAAGTGATCCAGAACCCCCAATTATATACTACTTGCGCGCCTTGGGATCGAACTTGAGACCTGTTTAGATGTAAGATAAAAACGACAATTTCATAGTTAAAGACCAAATGTCAACGAAACGAAAAAGTAAATTGCGTAATCTTTAAAAAGAAAATTTGCTTCGTGATATTAGGATGATTATAAAGCTGAAGAGTTTGTTTGTTTGGTTGAACGCGCTAATCTCAGGAATTACTTGTTCGAAATAAAAAAATATTTTAGTGTTGCATAGCCCATTTATCAATGAAGGCTATAGGCTACATAACATTACGCTACGACTAATAGGAGCGGAGCAGCAATGAAAAATGTTGCAAAAACAAGGAAATTTCTCTTATATGAAGCAGACGAGGTTGCGCGGGTCAGCTAGCTTATAATATAAGACAAACTAAATTGGCCGATATACAAGCAACTATACAATCTTCTCCCTTAGCCTTTATTATTCCCAACTCACTTGGGGTCGGCTTTTCTAGTCTAACCGGATTTGACTGGATATCAGTTTTTACACGGAGCGGCTGCCACCTGACCTCCGCAACCCGAAGGCTAACGATACCCTAAGGCTAGACCAGTGTCAGGATATTAGAGGGTACTGACTTTCCCAATAACGACTGCCATAGATGTTCATGGCAGCCGGGACCGACGGCTTAACGTGCTCTCCAAGGCACGGAGCAGGCGATAGTTATTGTCAAACAATACGCACATAATTTCGAAAAGTCATATAACTTCCGAAAGTCAGAGGTGCGCGACGTAGGTTCGAACCCGAGACCCTCTGCATTGCAGTCTGTTGGTCTCCCCACTGGGCTATCGCTACATACAATAATACATATAATTAAATTCAAAATGGCCATACAAGCAACTATACAATAATACATATAATTAAATTCAAAATGGCCATACAAGCAACTATACAATAATACATATAATTAAATTCAAAATGGCCATTTAAAAAATATTGATGATACTTTTATTTATACAAATTAGCGACTTCATATTCAAACCTCTATTATCTTTCTATTAATACGAGAAGCAAGAACTTTGTGTCCTTTTTTCGAAAATTGCGCGAGGCGTATGAAAAAGTCACAGTTAAAGTTTATATGGAGAAAGAGTGGCGAATCCTAATATTTTTATAAAATATGCATTGGAAATACATTAAATTAACGAGAAAACACTACACGCACACAACCATGCATATGACACACGCAGTCGAATCGCGTTCGTAGTATTTCGGCATTGTTCGTCTGACGTCGTACAATTCTTCGTAACTATGGTTACATATACCTTATTTATATGTAATAATAAAGGAAACAAGGTAAGACTGCGCCGAGCAAAATGTGCCAAAACAGGCGGTCACAGTTAAGTGAATAAAATCAACACTTTTTGTTTAATACAAATATAAAATATACATTTACCATAACAATGAATGTGTTTACAATTACTCCGTGTAAAAAACTTAAAATAATTAATATTTTCGCCTACAAAATTACGTAAATTTGCACGAAAAATGCAAAAACGTAAGCTCGTGTTACGTGATTTTTAGATTATAACAGTAGAAATCTATCCTATTTTACAGCTTAAACGAAACATAAATAGTTATATTACAATTTGTACGTCCCAAATATTTAAGTTATTGGTTGACAATAAAGATACATATTTATCAAAAAAGCACTTCAAACTTTTACTATGGCGGCCGCGCGCCGATTTGAATATGCGCCGCACCAGCTCTGTCATTATCTGTCTTACGCTCGGTGCAGTCTTAACAAAGTAGCCAGCTTAGGAATATTGTCAATGAAAGAGCATAGTTAAGTAAATAATATTTTGTTTAAATGTTTAAAAAAGATATGTAGCTATATTAACGTGTATAGCCTTGGCGAAATTTAAATGAAATGGTTGTAATAAGGGTATAGTTGTAGACAAAAAAACCTTAATAACAATCAAACTTAAAATTTTAATCAATTATAGTCGAATTTTGACCTCTAGGCGACCGCTAGTTTATATAATTATGTTAACGAACTCGTATGACGCCTAAATCAGCTATATTAATATTCTTTTTCATTGTAATTATTTTATTTTATACACGTGTAATATTTAGACTTATTTACTGTTTAATTAATAATGTATATAATATGTAAATGATGTAGCATTGGAAACGAATAAATAGCAGCAGTGTAATATTGTCTTCTGTTTACGCGAATATTATTCATTGAAATTAAACTGCTATATACGGATTTTATCGCGTTGTTTATTTGACACTTTATTACAAAATTTTGAAAATTGTTACACTACTACTACTATTAAACTTTACAATTTTTTAAGCTAATTAAATTATTATTAAAACTATTTAGATTTAATTTATTTTTACACTTCCCCGACGTTTCGGTTGCTTTTCAGCAGCAATGGTCACGGGGAGACTAAGATGGTAATTGTCTCAATGTTCCAGTGTAGTTATTTCAAAGTACCCGAACATAATTTAATCATTTGTGTTTCTATTTATGCAGAATGAGCTCAAAGTATCATGAAGTCTAGCTCTGGTTTGCTTCTTCTTGGGTTTGACTATTTGTATTACTGGATCCCAAGCTGGTGGTACATTCCAACCATCTTTTCTATTAAAATTAGGATGTTTTTTGATTTCAATAGCCTCGCGAAGCATCCTTGGTAGGAATCGGTGTTCTTTAGCGAGAATCTGTGGTTTGTCGAATCTCAGGTAGTGGTTGGTCCCCTGTTGCACATGTTCACACACAGCAGACTTCAATATAATAATAGCAGCAGTGTGTTAGACAATTATTATATATTACAAAATATGAAATAAAGAACAGTGTAGTTCACAAGTATCTAAAGGTAAGCTACAATTTTCAAATTTATATTACATTTATTTTCCCAGACATCCACTTTCAAACAACAAATTCACTCTGTTATCTGCAACACTTTCTTAGTCTTCTTGATGAGAGGTTTTCAGCCTTTGGCATGAAATCCTGCCTTTTGAGGAATGAGACCAAAGATGAGGGATAATTTGTGAATTATGTTCGAATTTCGACTGCTTGGCAACGACTATCGATAAATAATTACGTAACGGAGCACACTGCGTCAGCGCTACTTAGCACAAGCTACGTCCGTCCACAACAGTTATTAGCATTTGAACTTGTCGATAGAAGTCCAGCGGCGGCGTAATATATATGTACATAGAATTTTGATAGCTGTTCACAAATATTTTGCCGCGCAGCGTGGAAACACGCAGTTTTAAAAATTAATTGGTCGGATTATTAGTTGTGAGTGACCGCTACTACGATGTTGTTACATTTAAATCTATTCCTACTTTTGTTCACGAGTTCAAACGCGGCTAAAATATTAGCAATATTTCCGTTTCCGTCCATCAGTCATCAAGTGGCATTTCGTCCGATAACACAGGAACTGGCTAGCAGAGGACATGAAGTGGTTGTGATCACATCAGATCCCGCCTTCCCTAATGAAAAATCTCCTTCCAATCTTACAGAAATTGACGTACACGATGTATCATACAATGTTTGGCGTAAGACTGTTAAAAAAATTTCAAAAGGCAAGCTGGATTTTATAGGACTAATGACACATCTGCTGGACATAGTTGTAAATGTACAAGCAGTTTATTTCGAAAATGAACAGATTCGGAATTTACTAAATGATAAAAGTAAGCAATTTGATCTGTTATTGATTGAAGGAATGGGGAGACCATCTTTGATTTTCTCACATTTCTACAAAGTACCTGTGATACAGATCAATTCATTCGGATCAATTTTTGGCAATTACGAAGTTATGGGCGCTCCTACACATCCCATGTTGTACCCGGTGCTCACTCGTCGAAGAATACACAATCTTAGCATGTGGGAGAAAATATCAGAGATGTATCAACAGTTTTTATTAGACATGTTGGTCTACAGATATGAGGCAGTGGAAAATGCAATGTTTAAGAAATATTTAGGCGACAGTGCACCGAAGATAAGAGACTTAATGGATAATGTTGATATGCTGTTCCTCGGTGTTCATCCCCTTTTCGAAGGTATCCGACCAGTGCCTCCAAGTGTCATATACATAGGGGGAGTGCATCAAAAACCCGAGAAGAAATTGCCAACAGTAAGTCTATGGTCAGAAAATCTTGTTTCATATATATTTCGTATTAAACGTGGCAATGCAGGCTGGTAGTCTCCTGAGCATGTTGCCAATTGTCAGTAATTTCAAGGAATACTACTACGCTTTTTAGTTATATATGTATATGTATGTTAACTCAATATATATAGTATATAATAAAATATATCTTGTTCCATTAGTTTGACAATACTAATTATTTCAGTATCTTTTTCGTATATTAGTAACATTTTTGTGAACTAATTTCAATGGAATAATGAGAGGCTTCTAAGTCCGAAACAGTGGGTTTTGATTTTTGTCTATCTGTTTATTCCGGTTTCACGCAAAAACCACTAAACGGATTTTGATATAGTTGGCACTGTGGTCTGCGCAATGGTTTGTAGTTCTTTGGAGTTTAATAAAATCTAAGCTATAGAATACGGTGTTTTGGTTACAATATAACACTTATGAAAGTAAACAGTTTATGAGTTAGTGAAGTTACTGAATTCATGTTTATGTTAGTTGTAGGATGTTCTGAAAAAAGATCGAGCTTATGAGAAGATACCTGCAAGTAACTCACGGCCACTCTCTTAAATTGAGTTTGATTGAATTGTATAATAATTCTTCAGTAAAAGCCTTGTTTTAACTATACTGTGAAAAATAAGCATTTGTCCCAAAAATACTTTTTTGTAAATCGGCAAATAAAAACTGGTAGATAGTGTGCCTAGAGGACTGGCAGCATTGTCACGTTGAATTACAAAATCAAAAGTGGGTAGTAAGATTTTATAATATAGTAATATTTTATATACCTAGGTGTTGCACAGATTTCGTCATATTCAAATAGCATGCTCATTTTTGTTTGGAGATACATTTACAATTTTGGTAACTATAAAGTTAAATATTAAAAATAAGTGTAGCATAAACTTAAATGTCTAAAATAATTGTTTTCAGGATCTGAAGATATATTTGGATTCATCCAAACACGGCGTGATTTATATGAGTTTTGGTACAAACGTCGTTCCGTCGTTGTTACCACCGGAGAAAATACAAGCGTTCATAAAAGTCTTCGCTGACTTACCTTACGACGTGTTGTGGAAGTTTGACAAAGATGAGCTGCCAGGGAAAACAGATAACATCAAGATTGGTAAATGGTTTCCGCAATCGGATATATTGAGTAAGTAATTACCTATCTTTTACCATTTAATCTTATGGATGTATTTAGAGAAACATTGGAAATACATTTATAAATACACTAGCTGACCCGCGCAACTTCGTCTGCTTCACATAAAAGAATTTTCCCCGTTTTTGCAACATTTTCCATTGCTGCTCCGCTCCTATTGGTCGTAGCGTGATGTTGTATAGCCTATAGCCTTCCTCGATAAATGGGCTGTACGAACGGTGACTTAGAAACTTAACTGACAAATGTGGATAGAACGCACATCCTATTAGGGGTATAAAGGCATATATGTGTATTTATACTAACTATAAGCGGTCGCCGAGTGCTCGAAATTCGACCAAAGTTTGCCTGTAAGATATTGCTGATATATAATATATATAATGTATTTCAAATGCATATTTTATATAAATATTAGGATTCGCCCCTCCTGCTCCATATAAACTTTAACTGTGCCAAATTTCATACTCCTACGTCCGCGCAATTTTCTTAAAAAGGGGTACACATTTTTTGCTTCACGTATTAACATATAGATATTATAAAGCTGAAGAGTTTGTTTGTTTGTTGAACGCGATAATCTCAGGAGATTCTAGTTCGAATTGAAAAATTATTTTAGTATTGGTTAGCCTATTTATCGAGGAAGGCTATAGGATATATATATAACATCACGCTACGACCCACGGGGGCGGCGCAGTAACTATAAACGCAGGTGAAACCGCGGGCATAGCTAGTCTAATATATGGTGTTTCAAGATTATACATTCTTTACGGAAAACTGTATATCGTTTTTCTAGGACATCCCAACATCAAGCTGTTTATAACTCAAGGAGGTCTGCAGTCCACAGAGGAGGCTCTAACAGGAGGTGTACCTCTGCTCGCTTTCCCAATGTTGACAGACCAATGGTTCAACGCAGAGCAATACGAGTATCATAAAATCGGTATCAAACTTGATATGGCGGCCTTCACTTGTGATGAATTAAAGAAAGCCATCGACACTGTCATTGGTGATGAAAGGTTAGTATGTATTGTACCTGTATACTCTAATAGCTTGCGCAGTTAATTACGACTAAACTAAATAAGTCACAGGAGGAGTGGTAGACCAGTGGGAGACCGTTACACTACCACGCAGAGAACTGGAGTTCGATTCTACGTAAAATCCGTATAAAATAGTTTATTGAAATTAAACTATTTTATACGGACATCCTAATTTTAATAGAGAAGATGGTTGGAATGTGGATCCAGTAATACAAATAGTCAAACCCAAGAAGAAGCAAACCACAGCTAGACTTCATGATACTTTGAGCTCATTCTGCGTAAATAGAAACACGAATGATTAAATTATGTTCGGGTACTTTGAAATAACTACACTGGAACATTGAGACCACTACCATCTTAGTCTCCCCGTGACCATGGCTGCTGAAAAGCAACCGAAACGTCGGGGAAAGTGTAAAATTTAATTAAATCTAAATAGTTTTAATAATAATTTAATTAGCTTGAAAATTTGTAAAGTTTAATAGTAGTAGTAGTGTACCAGTTTTCAAAATTATATAATAAAGTGTCAAATAAACAACACGATAAAAGCCGTATATAGTAGTTTAATTTCAATGAATAATATTCGCGTAAACAGAAGACAATATTATAAAATAGTTTAATTTAAAAACGATATTAATCTTTAAAATATCGATATTGAGATAACATCGATAATTTAAGAGAAATCGTCGTTACCAACCTACGTTATTTAGACATAAGACTTTTTTCTCTACACTCGCTAGTTTAAAAGCACTTTGAGGCGCTTAAAGCCAGTTGCACTCACTGATCGGTAAACGATTAGCGAGGTTGAACGTTGGGTGCAGTCACTCTATAGATCGGTGACCGCTTAGTGGTATTTCAGCTGAGCGCCTCCGTGCTTCGGAGGGCACGTAAAAAGTCGGTCCCGGTTGTTGTTAAATTGACAGCAGTCGTTAAGCCATGTCAGAGGCCTATGGGCGGCTTGAACAACTCTTGACAACAGGTTGGCCACTAACCACACGAAAAAGAAAAAGAAAGAAAGAAAGAAGTTTAAAATCAGGATAATATTATTTTGTTTGGACTGGAATGGATCTGTTAGCTCACAAGTAGCTTTAAAACAGTTACATACTTTTACGGTTTGTTGTTTTTTTAAGTTTAGTTTATGTGTCTGCGGCTTCGCTTGCGCTAAATTTTGTCAATAAAATTGTATCCCTTGGAAACACTACTTTTTTCTGGATAAAAGGTACCCTATGTAATAAATAATTACGTGACGGAGTACACTGGACCAGGACTTCTTAAGATGCTTCAGCGTTTGCACTTATCAACTGAAGTCTTATGCGAATAATTAAAAACAAAAATTCAGTTATAGTTAAAAAGGCATACATTCTATTCGCTTGAGGAATATATTTTTGATATGAATTAAGACTGCGCCGAGCAAAATGTGCCAAAACAGGCGGTCACAGTTAGGTGAATAAAATCAACACTTTTTGTTTAATACAAATATAAAATATACATTTACTATAACAATGAATGTGTTTACAATTACTTCGTGTAAAAAACTTAAAATAATTAATATTTTCGCCTACAAAATTACGTAAATTTGCACGAGAAATGCAAAAACGTAAGCTCGTGTTACGTGTTTTTTAGATTATAACAGTAGAAATCTATCCTATTTTACAGCTTAAACGAATCATAAATAGTTATATTACAATTTTTCCGTCCCATATATTTAAGTTATTGGTTGACAATAAAAATACATATTTATCAAAAAAGCACTTCAAATCCTCCATACAATTTTACTATGGCAGCCGCGCGCCGATTTGAATATGCGCCGCACGAACTCTGTCATTATCTGTCTTACGCTCGGCGCAGTCTTAACGTGACAATGACAGGAACGCATACATATTATAATAATGGGTTATTGACATTTCCCTAAACAAACAACATTATTTCTATCGCATTAATTATTGACATTGATGTAATTATTTGCGTTAAATTGACTGTCTACATTTAAATTTATACTTTTTGATGAATATTGTTAAATTATATTATTGATATGCATACGCCTGCATGCAATATTACCTTTTTAACATAAACATATTTGATTAGCATTGTTATTTATTTAAAATATTCTGTTGTAGGGTAGGTATAGGGTAAATTAATGTGTTGTGTTGGTTTACTTTACAAATATTCAAACAACGGGAACAAAGACAGACAGTAAATACTACGAAATTTTTAGGATTAATCATTAACAGGAACTTAAATTGGAAGGCTCACATAGAACTCTTAAAAAAAATGTGTAGTAGCGCGTATTCTACTCTATTCACACTTTCTCGGACGATAAACAAAGAGGCAATGTTAATAGCGTATTACGGACTTGTAGAATCTTTCATAAGATACGGTATTATTTTTTGGGACAACTCGACTGAAAACGATAACATATGTATTTAAAGCTCAGAATAGATGCCTCAGAGCCATGTTTAATCTCAAACCTACCGATAGTTGTAAGCCCTATTTTAAGCAAAATAAAATACTCACGATGCCATCTATTTACATCTTAGAAATTGCGCTATTTGTAAAATCTAACCCAGACTTATTTCCTCGTATGGCAGATATAAGGTCCAGAAATAGACGTAATAATATTAAACTTCGTCTACACACTGCTAGAACAACGCTTATGCGCAAGAGTGTCTTCTGCATGGCTCCAGTCATTTTCAATAAATTACGAAAGGCTTGGAAAGAGCTTAGTAATGAAACATTTAAAAAACAGTTGAAGTCACTACTACAAGACAAAGTGTACTATATAATATTACAGAATTTTTGCCTGGCTGTGTAATAATTAATTTAATTACTTGAATTAATTTTATGGATTATGATTTTAGCAGCGATAGCTCAGTGGGGAGACCAACAGACGGCAATGCAGAGGGTCTCGGGTTCGAACCCACGTCGCGCACCTCTGACTTTCGGAAGTTATATGACTTTTCGAAATTATGTGCGTATTGTTTGACAATTATCGCCTGCTCCGTGCCTCGGAGACCACGTTAAGCCGTCGGTCCCGGCTGCCATGAACATCTATGGCAGTCGTTATTGGGAAAGTCAGAACCCTCTAATATCCTGACACTGGTCTAGCCTTAGGGTATCGTTAGCCTTCGGGTTGCGGAGGTCAGGTGGCAGCCGCTCCGTGTAAAAACTGATATCCAGTCAAATCCGGTTAGACCAGAAAAGCTGACCCCAAGTGACTTGGGAATAATAAAGGCTAAGAGAGAAGATGATTTTATAAATTATATTTTACTTTTTTATTTTATTATTTTTTGTTTACATACTTATTCTGACATTTATTTTTAATTATTAATTTGAATTATCATTTTAAATTATTATCCTTGTCATTGTTATTACTTTTATTAAATTCTATAATTATATTTGCTCGCCACTATACGGCAAACAAGTACGAACAAAAAGAAATTAACAACTTGCATGCATTATTTATTACTGTATGTGTTTGAGCAAATAAATATAAAAGAAATAAATCAATCAATCAATCAAAGAGCAACAATTTGTGAATCACACAAATTTTTATCCCGTGTGAGATTGCAACCCACCTCAATACTCAATACTCAATACATTTATTGCACTCCACAAGTTAAATAGATGTTACAATGGTATAATATAAGAAACATGTGTGGGCCTTGTCGGCACGGCAAGATGTAGGAGAGAGGAGGAAGTTTTACATATTTTATTATTTACATATTTTACTTATGATTGATATTTATTGACTATTATAATATATAGGTCATTTTATTAAGGTGCGCTTACTATAGTTAGATAGATATATTACTATAATTATTTTTATTATATGGTATTCTATTATATAATTATTATTATATTATTTTATTTATATGTTTTAATATTTTTATTAATTATATATTATTGTAGATTATCATTATTATCAAAGCTTGTAAAAAAAGAAAAGGAATTAAATGTCCCAGATATTATTATTATAAATGTATGTCACCTTTCAAACTACTGCGCCGCCCAGTCATCACATTGTATTTTAATTAAAATTATTAATATGATTATAATTTAGTAGAACATGGCGTAGAAGTTTGTAGTGAACATTATAATTAGGTATCTGAAGAAAGTAGTGTTTATTTGTCCGCGGCGCTAGGGTGCCCTTAGAGTCCTAAGACACTGCTTTCTATTTAGAGTTTATTGGTATGGTAAATGTAGTTAAATAAAAATGTAAGTTGCGAGTAATTATGTAACATAATTAATACAATATTTCAATAACTATCAACAAAAGTCACGTAAACTGAAATTATGCTAATTGAACAAAATACACTTGACTAATACTATAAATTGGTAAAATAAATGGTATAAATGGTTAATGGTTTTTTGCACGCGGTGTCTTAACGAGGATCGATCGCAACCTGGTTAAAAGGTTCAACTAAAATGTTAATGAGCATAATTGCTAGCGATGCATTTATGCGCATTAGCTGAGTGTTCGATTTTAACTCGAACAGTATTCTTGTTTCTTTGTTTAACCTATGTTTCACAATTAAAGGTAAATGTTGGTGATTCATATGGATAAATCTAGGCTTTGAGGATGAGTGTTTATAGCCCAGTATGACGTCTATGGATGAAGAAAAACGTCTAGTTTAAATACTCGAATAGCAGCGAGTCGGTGGGCAGACGGTTACTCGCTGACTGACTAGATGGGGCTTAAAGATAGCATAGGCCAATACCGGTGGCGTATTTTTGCCATCACGGGTCTCGTGAAAGCCGAGTCTCAGATCTCCTTTTCTCATAGTAAGGCCCATGAAAATGATTTCTATAAATGATAGCTCGAAAGGTGGGTGGCACAGGTGTTTTGCATCCAGGTATAGCTTTGTATTTAGGTTACACGTAATAGTCTACTGACATTTGTACTGAAAATTTCTTTAATGAAAAATTACGAACCCAGGCATCGGACCGAACTCTTCATCCACAGCAATCATTACCAAGGCAGCACCAAGAATTTGGCTATCATATCATATCATATCATATAACTATATAATATTGTAAATGCGAATGTGAGTTACTTTAAATTTCGTATACTCTTTGTCAAGGATGCCTGTCATCCAGGAAATAGACATACGGTCCTTTTCATTCAGAAAAATGAAAAATACTGTACCCGTTCGAAGCCGCGGGCATAAGCTAGTATTATTATAATGAATCCATTGTTTTTCCAGTTATCGCCGCAACGTAGTCCATCTGCACAAGTTAATGAACGACGAGCCCATGAAGCCGCTGGAGCGCGTCGTCTGGTGGACAGAGTACGTGCTACGTCACGGGGGTGCCAAGCACCTCCGCTCGCCTGCCGCCAACATGACCTGGTGGCGGTACCTGGAGCTAGACCTGGTGTTCACTTTATTACTTTGTGTCACTTTATTACTCACTGGTGTTTATTTTATGTGCAAAAAGATTTTAGGAGTGTCGTTGTTAGCCACAAGCTGTTCATATAAGAAAAAAACATATTAATTTTTGTTATTAAGAATCTTTTCAATAAGATAATGTTAAGCTCAATTATAATATACATACATACATACATACACGGCTAACTGGTTATTTCGCACGAATCTCTCAAAACTAGTGCAGACAGGATCGTTAGGCACTTAAATTACTGCGATGTGTGCGAATCGACACCTAAAAATGATTATTATATAAGGTGTCGTTTCGCACAATTTCTTTGAACAGATTCGTCCGAAACAACTACGAGGCAGATATGAAGAGCACGTGAAGAAAAGAATTTGAAACATGGCTTTATTCTCTCTTTTTATTTTATTTGATTTCCAGCAATGTGGATTATGTATTACTAGTATTCAATGCTCCGTTAGGTGTATGTTTGTAAGATTCGCCCAGCTTGATCCTTAGAGCCAGTGTAGGATTATTAAATGTTCAGTAATCCATGAAATAAATAAAACAATTAAATTGCTTTTGTGTTTTAAAGTCCCCGCGGCATGAGGAATATTTCTAGAACAGAAGTTGTCTTTTTAAAATAAGCTTTGATTATCACTTGTGGGGTGGGGTACAGTAGTACCTAGTAATGTAACAGGTTTCAAAATTATGTAATAAAGTGTTAAATAAACATCGCGATAAAATCAGTATAAAGTAGTTTAATTTCAATAAATACCTACAAAGATGGCAAACAAGCACACAAACCACCTGATAAAAAATGCTTTTTATGTACGGCCATAAGCTACGGTAGGCACCGTAGTTGCCTGTAATCACTCACGCGTTGTCAACCCTAGGGAAAAGCACTTACCCTGTCAAACTGGTCGATGTTTATACACCTTATAAATGAATGACAACATGTGTGCGAAATATCATAATGATCGGTTAAGTAGTTGTGAGAGCGTAACAAACAAACTCACATTCGCAATTATGATATTAGTTAGGAATAGAATATGTAACCGTGTACTTCGATAGATAAAACGATGCGACAAAGTTGTACATTTTAATGTTATTGATCACATTCTATAAACGTACGATGACATACTGATTTCTACTTGATACGATGTTATTAAGTGACTCCATAATTTTTACAATGGAAACTAAAGTAATAGTTCAATACAGCACTCTAAGTAATAAATAAAACGTTTTGACTAAGGAAAACGAAACACAGCAACAGTGGGCACATGCATGCAAGGAGCTTATAAATAAAATGGAAGACTATCAGAAACAAGTGTGCAATATCAATCCAATCCTGTGTATTCGTTTCATTTTTGGATACTATAGGAACCCTAAAAAACTGAAATTTCGTTATATATGCAAAATGTACAGTATTATTTTTGCATCGGTTTTGTTGTGTTTAGTATGGATACATGTCACTAAGATAAAGTTTCTGTTCAAAGTGTGCACTTGCATGGAATATGTTCTATACATTGCCATGTCTTTAAAGTTTCAGGAAAAACATGTAATCCAATTTTATACTCGTAAGCCGACTGTAGATACTTTGCCATATGCTAAAGCTGTGTACAAAAACTATCACATTATTTTATTATTTCTAATGTTACTTATGGTAGTTTTTAAAATTACATATTTAATATTATTTTGTTATCAAGTTGGGTTAAAGTGTTTTGTCAGCGAACCTTTAGGCCACTTATTCATGAATATACTTTGGGTTTCTATAGATTTTGGACAGTTTAATTATACAATGATATTTTTATTGTTATATCTTCGCGTGAAGGCATTTAAGAAAACTATGGAAAGTAATAATAGTGATAATGTAGGCATGAATTGCGTACAAATAAAGAAATATATACAAATATATGAGACCATAGTCGATTCTTTGGATGAAATTGATTTTCCGGTTAAATTTCAGGTAATTTTGTCAACAAAATTATTTAGTGCAATTTATTAATCTGTAGTTCATCAAATTAAGAAACACATAGTATGTATGTATGTATCTTATGTGAAGGCCAGTCAGTGCAGACCGGCGACACTTCGACCAAGTGGGATCTTTTGTGTCGACACTCTCCCAATAACGACTGCCATAGATGTTCATAGCAGCCAGGACCGATGGCTTAACGTGCTCTTCGAGGCACGGAGCAGGCGATAATTGTCAATCAATATGCACATAATTTCGAAAAGTTATATAACTTCCGAAAGTCAGAGGTGCGCGACGTGGGTTCGAACCCGACACCCTCTGCATTGCAGTCTGTTGGTCTCCCCACTGAGCTATCGCTGCTCTTTACATACAAGAAACACAGAAACACATAGTAACAGGCACATTATTATATATTTTACACGACTTACAATATGGCATGGGTCCTGTGGCAGATGTTATCAGCATCATGCTCTTAAGATAGTAAATAAGAATAACGTTGCGCATGCGCAGTATGATCCTTGCTTGTTGTAGGTCGGCAAGGTGTGTTTTTTTTTTCATTCGTGTTCAGATTAAACTGAATACTTACTTTGTAAAAACGGCGATTGTGCAATCATCAACTTATTATATATGTATATATTACAGACCCTGCAAAAATGCTCATGACTGTTTACTAATTCAAGACGATATTAATAGACTTCACTCGTATTGTATTCAAAATAAACTTTTTCTTGGTTTACCTAAATGCCAGTCAATTACATTTACCAAAAACAAAAATAGGATCAGCTTTGATTATTCCATCAATGGTGTGTGTTTGAATAAGACTGATTTAGTCCGTGATCTTAGCGTTACGTTGGACTCTTGTTTTACACTTTGATGTACATATTGATAGTGTTATTAATAAGGCCTTTCAAATGTTTGGTTTCGTTATGAGATCCTCCCGTGACTTTGTACGGACCTCTACGTTCTATGAACTACAAATGCCATCGCTCTAGCATACCTTATAAAGATTTAGTTAATCGGTATGGGATTCTAAGCTTGCAGTCTAGGCGCTTACTTTTGGGAGTCATGATGCTGCACGGTTTATGCAACAACAGATTTGACTGCACTGAGATAACATATAAAATATGTTATATAGTTCCTAGAACTGTCATTCGACAAGGAGTTCCTGTGTCCCGTCTGTTCTGTACAGACACATGCAGAACAAACGCCGGAGTGCGTGCGCCTCTTCGTAGACTTGTTGAAGCATACGATGCATATTTTATTCAACTGGACATATTGTCTCTCAATCATCAACAATTCAAACGGAAAGCTATTGAATTGTTTAAATCACTTTAGGTTAAGTACAAAGTTTCATTTTCCATTGTTATTCCGTGGGCAATGGTGTTGATTACATGTTAGATAATTTAATGTAAAACACTATCTTGTAATACTTTAACATGTAACTGTTTCTTGTCCCAAAAAAATAAAAATTAGGTCGATTTATAGAAGGCATGCTAGTCACGGGCATCTCTTTATTTTGAGAAGGGTAAGGCCATAGTCGTCCAAAATGCTGCACCATAATTACAACAATGTGGGCAGACTTTACTGTTTTTCGAGAATATTAAAGAAAAGAGAAGTCATTGATTTGCAAATTTTCTCATGATGTTTTCCTGTACCGTTAAAGCGATTGTCTACTAGCGATTTGGTTCTTGTTAACCTCTCCAGCTGCTCTACAGTTCTTGGGTTAGGAGTGGGTTCACGTCGGTAGTGGTATGAGTGGAAATCGAATGACACTACGACGACGATGACCTACATAGCACATAACTTTGAAAAGCTAGAGGCTGGCTTTGGGCTCTTGACCTCTGTGAGCCAATCCAATAGTGTACCCAATATGCTGTTTCTAAGAATAGGGAAAGAAAAACACATTTATCATCATCTCAGCCGAAAGAAGTCCATTGCTTGAAAAAGGCCTCTCCCAAGGTTCTCAAAAGCAGACTGGCCTTGGGCCACCCGCATTAAACAGCTTCCCGCAAAATTTACAATTATTAAAAATAAAAATTTTATTTTCAGATGTTCTGCCTTTTATGCGCATCTACACCAAGACTGTTAAATCAATGTTTCACGTGCATAGCTGTTTTCAAAGAAATTGTGAGTTGCTCTATGTAATATGTTTGTTTTTTATAATAAGATCTTCATGGATTTTCAATCGTTATTATTCTATTTTTTATACAATCATTGTTTCAAATAAGACTGTACAACCTACCCGACAAGTACTTCCCTGTCCGCGTTCTATGACCGCGCAGAACCGAAACCTTGACGTGCTTTCCCGGGTATGCAAGACTACCATCTTAGATAGAGATATATCTGGTACGGGAATAACGCTAAAACTGATAAACTATACATTTCGATACATTCGGATACTCCCTATAGTAAGTCTTGCGGAGGAACGTGGTATTAAGTCCCTCTTACACAAAGAGAGGATCAGCCGACTAGGCTGGGCGATCATGATAGTCGGGCTGCGGCCTGACGATTGATGTCGGGAATACAGCAACTCGTTGTGAAAACTTCGCTTGCGACATTCAAGATTGTATGGCGTAATGTGTAATTGAGAACAGCGCCATCTTTTGTAATTTGTCGTAACTTCTTCGCATGTGTGGGGGCGATGCAGTCAAAGACTATGGATTTTGGGTTATTTATGTCCTGTTTTCTCGCTAAAAAGAATTGAGATGGCATGGTACTCCGAGATAATCCTATGATCTGTATGTTGGTCTTTTCTTACGTTAGTAATGTTTTTAGGGTCCAAATTATAGGACGGCTGTCTGGACTCTACAAATGATAACTGAAACTTACATTCACGTGCTGAGCGGGATGATTTTTATGGATTTAGCACGCGACAATCTCAATAGTATTAAAACGTTTACGATCGAAAGGCGCATGAAGAGTAAAAGTAAGTAATAGCATTATATGATACTAGATTAGCTATAATGTAGGTTTCGTCAATAAATTTCTAACCTAACCATTCTCGGGCATAGAACTTTATTCTGGATGTAATATCTTTCATTCAGAATAAAGTCCTACGTCTATATCTGTACCCCTGACAATGTGTATGCGACATTGCATAATGATCGATCAAGTAGTTAAAGCGTGAAACCCTAACCAACAAAAAATGTCATATTCGCATTTATAGTATTATACTCTGTCCCAATAGAATTAATATTTCATGTAAACAATCGCTTCATGCCTAATTAAATATAAAGTCATTTAGAAAATTAAAACTTTTTTTGAAAAGTATTTAATGAATACAATAAGCCGTATGAAAGAGAGGGCTTTTGATAAATATCCATACATTTATTTTACAGAAAAATATTTTATGTTAAACTCACTAAAAGTTGTTTACCTTTTTCTCAAATTCTATTGGGATAGACTATAGTTACGATTGTCTTATTTACCGAGTAGTTTACAGGAAACTCCAACAACACTTACGTTGAAGCATGTCCGTCGTATTCACTACAGCTGACTGTTTTACTTGTTTGTGCAGATGAACGGGACCGATGCGAGTTGCAGCTGTTTCTAAACGTGATGCAAGCACGGCCCATACAATATACTCTGTGGCGCGTAATACCGTTCTCAGCAAGTACATTTTTGTCGCTTATGTCATTCTGTGTTGTCACTTTGATGGCCATTGTGCAGATCAAGTTTTATGGCTAAGTAGTCTAATTGTTCATCAGAGTTTATTTGCTGTTTACATAAGATTCAAGATGTTGTAGATGCGTAAGCAGAAGACGCAAGTTGTTGTAGATGCACAAGTTAAAGACGCAAGTTGCTGTAGACACGCAAGTACATTACGCAAGGTGTTGTAAACGCGCAAGCAAATTCAAATTGTTGTAGTTGCGCAAGTAGAAGACGCAAGTTGTTGTATGCTCAAGATACGCGTCGACTAGAGTGCGTACCAACAAGTTTGGGTCCTCATACCTCTGACGAACGATCAAGGCATGGTATTCTCTGCTGAGGCACGTGTTTCCTTCTTCTTTCAATCCTGGGTCCTTTAAGTGGGGCGTGAAGAAGCATCTTCTTAGGCCGTCAAAGTAGAGACCTCAATATCGTCACGGGTGCTATGAGGACGGTGTGGAGGCCACTGCTCTTAGACCACACGACTGCTTACCATCAGGCAGAGTGTGGTCATTTGACAAGCAAAATAAAAAAAAAATCTATGTGCGCGAGATAATTGATCGAATTACGTATTCTACTAAACATTACTATTAATTTGGTTTACAAAGTAATCGTATTCTTTTTAACTCCTCTAGTTAAGTTAGAATGCTAGTGTTAGGAGTGGGTTCGGGTCAGTATTGCATCGGTTGGGCTTCGAACCCAAAACCTTTTGATCACAAGCCCGATGTCTTATCTATTGGGGTACCACCACGTGTGGTGTCAGTTATTTATATAATAACGTGTATCTTTAGATTTGCAATTATTTCTAAAATATTTAATCTACGCATCCACAAATTTAAATCATAGATGCGTCCTACTGTTTTTAAATATGATGAACTTTCTGAACGTTAACTTCTGAATTTCATATATATTATTATCACGCTCACTCATATTAAAAAATTTACGTTTTCTATGTAATTTGCTCACTCTTATTAGAGTGGCCACTTTTTTATGCGACTTTTTTTTTACAACTAAATTGGCAAACTAGCGTACGGCCTACCTGGTGGTAAGTGGTCACTGTAGCCTATGGACGCCTGCAACACCAGAGGCATCACTTGCGCGTTGCCGACCCCTTAAGAAAGGAAGTGGGAAGGAGGAGGAGCGGGAAGGGGGAAATAGGATGATTGGGCCACCGGCACTCTCACTCACGGAACGAAATGTTGGGGAATACTGCTATTTTACCTCGATATTCTATGAGAGAGTAGTCCTTCCCCGGTCGAGCCGGCGGCGGCCCATTCATGCTGACATCAGCGAGGCTCTACTACTTAATAAACGGCGCATCTAAATATGGTTAGGACACATGTATGATCTAAAACGTTGTATGCGTCAAGGTTTAGTGACTTGGTAGATTCATATATGATTGCGCGGATGGCGTAGTGGTTTAAGTGATAGCCTCGAAGTGAGAGTGCTGCGGGTTCGAATCCCACACGGGTCCGAGTTTGGGTGTTTGTAAAGTCCCCGCGGCACTGGCATTATTCCTAGTGCGCTAGTAACAAAAGAATTAGTATATTAAGTATATGTAGTGTTACGATAATAAAGGATTATTCACTGAATTTAGTGACGTCATCTCACGATAGCTATAAAAGTGGGGCTAGTTCGCCGGACAGATCATTTGTTGGTTGGCTTTCGTACGAGAAGGTTGTCGTGTGGTGTCGGTGCTATTTACAGTGAGTCGTTGTATTGTGTTTACTTGTGCTTAATTATTTAGTATAACTAACGGCTGATTGTTAATTACGATTATTTGATATTAATTTATTAATCTGCTACTGTTAAAAAATTAGCTTGAATTGAAACATAAGAATAAATCATTGTACTTTGTGGCACTGGATTGTCTTTATTTTTATAAAATCCGTAAAATTTCCTTTGGGTAATGTTATAGATACATACATCCTGGGGCCCAAGTCTTCTATTACAATAGCGTCAGAATGGTCTATCATTGATTTCATAATTGTTGATTTTGACAAGTTTGGTAATCTACCAATATAATGTCGTCGTTATGACTTTCCGACGGTCAACCACGGACACTCCATTGAAAAAATGGCATAAAATGGTAATCTCGTACATAATGACAAATGGTAAAATTTTGACAGTTCCTTTGATCAAACTGCTTTTGACACTAATAAATAATATGTAAAAATATATATAAACGAAATCTGGCATGAATAAATGTTCGAATTTAGTAGTAGTTTTTCAAAAATCACTTTTACTAACGGGTTTTATAATAATAGTAATACAACATGTCATTCTACCACAATCCTATTACGAGACTATTGACCGACCAATGATGGACCACTATGAATTTAGCAGATTACAAACTTTTAGCAAAATGACAATGGAATTGCATTTTCGTCGTGTCGGAATGACGAATTTATAAAAATAGCAGACTTGGGCCCCTGAGTGGAAGTCTGTGTGGCTGTTGTGATGATTCAATTCCCGGGTCGGGCAGCATGTTACTGGGTTTTCTGTGAAATTCTCATTAACAGCACAACGTCTGCATTTGTGTTTAGTAGACGGTAATAGGGTCGCGTGTGTAATACTGCTTGGAACTTCTTATTTTACCTATACGCATCGAAGTGTGCTCGGATGCGTATAGGTAAACTATTTCCATGGCAACGAACCCGCGCTACCCGCACTGCACCTCCCGGGAACTGCCCGCTTGTGAACTAGACGTCACTTGTTTGCGTAAACGACACACCTGGACTGTAAATGTTATGTAGTGATTATATCCAAATGATTAAAATGATTCCATCCAACATTGTAAACGTTCCTAAAAATTGTTACTTTTAAAAATAAACGTCAAAACCAACCAAAAGTATATTCATTTTTTCCTTTAGATTCTTACGTAATAAATATTAAACAGGGGAGAGGGGACCGCCTATTCTTGTTTTTTTTTATTTGGTCAAATACTAGTAAATTTCGTTTTACGTAATAAATGAATGGCCCCTAAGAGTCAAGTTAATTTTCACAGAAATCGATACTTTTAAACATATGGCGCTAATAGCTTAAATACAACTTGACATACTAACTAATCAAGTATAGCCTAATAATTATTAATTGATGCATTATAACAAGATAATAGAAATTAAACTACTATATACGGCTTTTATCGCGTTATTTATTTTACACTTCATTACAAAATTTTGAAACTGTTACACTACTACTAGATACTATATGTCGGACTCGCCGGGGTAAAAGAAGATGTTAAGACGATAATGTACCTCCCGGAATACCGACTAAACCTACCACGGTGTTCCTCGACAAAACCACTATCGACGGGGCCGCGCGAATCACTTGCACATGCGGTCGCGACCCCGCCGAGATCTCAATACCCTTTTTTTTTTTTTTTTTTAACGCGGGGAAATGTTCAAATCACATTCCCCATCGCCGGTTTTGGGGCGGGCGATGGAGATATGTCGGGATCCAGCCCATAAGATGGAAATTTGGGCTGAACCGACTAAAACCACCGCGGTGTTCCTCACACCTTTATGACGGGATCGCGCGGATCGCTCTCGCATTCAAATCGCGACCCCGTCAAAGGTTTGACCCGCCGATGGACGTGGCGGGTCCCGCAAACACAATAAAAATTCACATCCTATAATTGGGGGACCTGGTCCCCGACAACAAAGCGGGGGGACCTAGTCCCCTTTCCAACATCGAGAGGCGTGCGCGGAACACGAACGCCGCCTACTCGGACCTGCACTGATCGGGCGGTGAACGGCCCCAATGGGTCCACCGCCCGCAGGCTTCTACTCTGGGTGGCTGGAGGTCGTCTCGCGCCCTCCTGCGCCCGGCTCTGCGGTTAGGGAGAGGGATTGAACGTTCCCTCTCCCTCTCCGCCGCCTCCTTCACTGACATCACCTTCTCACAGAAGGAGGCGACGGCATTCCAAGACCTCTCGCTCGAGATCATGGACAGAACCATAGCCTCGAGCGAGAGGACGACTCTACCGACTGCCACGTGCATGACACGGCGTTGCGTGGCCCAAGCAGGGCAAGCCACCAATGTGTGCAACGCCGTGTCCTCGACAAAGACGCGGCAGTCGCCGCAGTGATGACAATCGGGCGTCTCCTGTTTGCCTATTCGACACAGATACCGACCGAAACAACCGTGGTCGGTCAGCACCTGCGTCAGGCGAAACGTGAGGGCGCCATGATGCCTCTCCAGACACTCTCTAAGTACGGGTCTTACCGCCACGATTGTGGCGTGCCCGGCGCTGGGATTGACAAGTCGTTCCTCCCATTCTGCCACTAGGACCTCGCGGAGCTCGCGCCGCCGCACCTCGATATCGCGATGCGACGGCACCTCACCCCGTACCAGTGCCTCCTGGCAGATCTCAATACCCTACCCCAACTTTAATTTACTTAAATTCCTTGATTAATCATTTAATGACATTGCATACTATCATTTAAATGTGGTTTTAATTATTGGCACTCGTGGCCAAAGTCACTATGGTCACTATGGGTAGTGGGCATTCCCTTTTGTTTAATGCTCAGCTACTTATGTCACTGACGTTAGAAGGCTTATTCGTAGTGCTACCAAATAATTGACAATGGTGAGCTGTTTCACTTATCGAATAAGTAAAGGAGAGGATTTTCAAATAAATTTTCTGTAGTATCACAGAGCTTGGAAATGTGTCTGGTAGATGCCAAAAGGCTTTACAACATACAATAATAGTTAGGAGTGAATTATGGGCATATACAGGCGTGAAACCATAGTATGGTAGTCAGCAACATAAGTAGCTGAACATTTAACAAATTTATAATATATTTCATGAATAAAAATCTTATATTTTTGTATTATGATTAAATCAATTATTCTTTAAATATATCTACCTACATTAAAAACGCAAATTTGTTATAATTTAGAAACATAAAGGTCAAAGAAATGTGTACCAGTGTGTATCGACATAAATTATGTTGCTGACTACATGGAACTCACAAATTGCGGGTCTAAATCGTACTTGTCCGGTGTCCATAGTTTGTACAAATACCTAACTATAGAAAAGTAACGCTATAAAAGATTATCGATAACAATTTGTCGTAAAAGGAAGTCATGGTCGATCGATCACGAGTTATCAACATGTCTTCATCAAACCTTGTGTTGAGTTATCGATGACTACTATTACGGTGTGTTGCCTGGGACTTTGAATTTGGTTTAATCGGCAACCTCAATTTTATATCTTTAGGTGTCTAATTTTAAAAGGTCCTATTAATTTCTTTCTTTATTTCTTTATGCCTCTGACTCTGCTCATGTTTTTGTCTTTAATGATTTTACAATCAGTATTCATAAGGTCTTTGATTTTATCTTTTTCACTCGAAGTGATAGCTTGAAGAAAATTGTTCTGAACCTGCTCGGTCAGTGTGAGATGTTCACTTGAATGCTTCGGCCAAGTCAACCAAAATCCAAACAAAGACCCTTGTGCTATAAGATGAGCAATGGACAACATCTCTAAACGAGTAAATGAATAAAAATAATTAAACAACTTTTAAAGTCAGTTTATTTTTTATTACAACAATTTCTCATTTTCACTTTACAACCTTTACAAACAAAATTACACAATCGTTATCGTAACCACTCACAAAAACGTACAAAATACACACGCGTCAACATTATTTACATAAAATACAATATTTACAGGCGATCGTTCCGTCGGACAACAATAAATATGAGCGGCGCTGGCAGCGGCGCTCAGTACACTAGTATCACACGTCACGGTCTGTCCCGCTACGTCATCGGTGACGTCACACGAGCACGGTGAGCCGTTCTGGCGGTGCCATGCGCGCGGGCGGTGGTTCTGGCGGTGGCAGCGCGCGTTTGGTGAGCTCCTTATCACGCGGTGGTGTGTCGTTGCGCGCGTCTGCGTTCTGCGCCTTGTACAGCGAGTGCGCGCGCGGCAATTCATCCGGCGGCCGCCGTGCGCCTGCGCCAGCACCCCCCGCGCCTCCACCCCGCGGCTCCTCCCGCAGCGGATTCGCGTACCGCCGCAGATTCTCCTCGTTCTGCAGATTGTTAGACTTCTCCTCGTCGCAGCGCCGCGAGCGTTCTGCTGCGGCTGCTACGCGCCGTCGCCGCACTAGAAACGTCGCGCCTACTGCGCCGGCTGCCACTGCTACCAACGCCAGCGCGCCTAGAGAAAGCGCGAGGGTACCAGGCCCAGCGCTGTCGGTGGCAGCGGCGGGCGTAGGCGCATGCGGCACACGCAGCCGTAAAGCTGCCCCAAGCAGTGCATGATGGGCCAGCCGTCGACGTGACACGAGCTCGCTTAGCGCGCGCACCGCGGCGCCTAGAGCCTCGGCGCGTTCAGCTCCATCCGTGCCCACTTCATCGCCAATCCACTGGAAAACCATATACGTTTATTAACTATATGTTCTTTATTTTTTTATATATTTTCTTTATCATATGATAAAGTTAGGTAGCAATAGTACTTTTACTGGATAAAAGGTACATCCTTTTTGTTCTCCTGACAACGTGTATGCGAAATTTCATGATTATCGTTCAAGTAATTAAGGCGTGAAAGCGTAACAATCAAACAAACTCATATTCGCATTTATCATATTAGTTAGGATATATGTTTCTTACCAGGGCCAGGTCTAGGGCGTCGTCATCATCAGGCGCCAGATCACACAGCAACGCGAGTGGTGGCGCAGGAGGCGCGCGCGCTGCTAAAGCTGCAGCTAGCGCTCGTCGCAATGCGGCGCAGGCGCGTTCCACGTGCGCGCCACGCGCCAGTCGCTCACGTGCGAGCTGCAGACTTGCTCGAGCGCAGCCGGGAGGCAGGCGTGCGGCGCGCGCGCCGGGCCAGCACGCAGGCGGCGCAGGAAGTGCGGGGGGCTCCACGCGGCGTCCTGACACGCGCCGACATTCGCCGATGGGCGCACACGGCGCCCGTAGGCAAAGTGCTGGCGCAGCCGGGACGCATACCTACGGGTAAAGAAAACAAGTTTTAGATTTATTGGCTTTAAGGTTATTAACTAGGGGTCTGGTGACGAAGGTGGAATTATTAGGGGAAAATATAATCAATATAAGCCACACTAGGTATTTTTCAAATACAAAATTACTTAGGTATTAAAAAACACAATTTTCGGACCTAATTTGTATGACAATACATAGGTACTAAATGTTGGAACAAATTAGCGAATACGTGGCGTACCTACGTTTTAAAATAAGGCAAGCAGATTGTATATTTAACAGTAAAACATGTTGTTAAATCCACAGTGGGTTTAATAGCTCACGTTTTACTCTTCAACTTCACTTACATGTCGTAGTTGACCTCCCAAAATTACACTGACAGCATGTTACTGGTGATTGAATATAATAAACAATTATAATAATCTAGAGTAAGCCTTATTAATGTTTTAAGCCGGTCTATTGGGCTTATATATAGAGACCGCTAATAAGTTCATGTGTCGTGTCGTGTTGAGCTCACCTCATCAGTGCGGCAAGGTTGCGCATTAGGCACGTGGCAGTCTGGCAGGCCGCACCATAGCCGCGTGCAGGCCGGTGCGCCCGCCTCGCACCAGCACGCGTTGCAGCCCCACCACCATGTTCCGTTGTCGGCGCCGCATGCACCCGGTTCACTGTCCGTACCGTCGTCGGGACCGTCGCCACCATCCCCGCTTTCACTGCCTTCTGCGCCATCTGCGCCCAGACCCGCTAGCACTGTGGAGAAACAGTAACAGTTATATACATGTTCCACTGATGACTTAGAATAGCACTGCAGACGTTTATTTTATTTTTGTGAACTTATTTTACAGTTTAGATCTAACACCAATATACAAGCTAATTTAAGATGGTGAGAGAACACAGAACTTGTAATATAAGTAGTAGTAGTAATGTGATTTTACGTTAATATTCTATTCAAAAGTATTAAGTTGCTTCTAAAAGGACCGGCAATAATAGCAATGCTATAGACCGCACGTCAATGTATTGCATATGAGTTAGCAGTTGAGATAATTTTTCAAGTATGGTCTGGTCCGGCCTGCTCAAAAAGACTTTAATGGATTGGTCGTTGGAAAACTAAATAAAAGTCTTTGGTCAGCAAAGAGTTATGTTTTTGAATGGCCAGTGCATTTCAATGTTTTTAAACAATTCGGGCCAAGCTATGCACGAAAAAATTGCAGCCACATATTACAGTAAAATATTGACTGCCTAAAGATCCTTATATATATGTAAATACTCGCGCTGCAGCATTAACCATGCAAAATAGGTAACGCATTAATATGTTTGATTCTCATACCATTTTAATGCGTCCCTATATAGACAATATTATTAAGTTAGTAGATACTTACTCTCAAGACAACGCCGAGCGGCGCGCTGAGGCGGTGGCGGGCACACACATCGTGCAGCGCGCTCAGGATTCCGTGCATCTGGCACGCACGCAGCACCCGTCGGACACGCAGGGGTACACGAGGCCGGCGTTGGAGCACGAACGGAACACGTGTCACCAGCCCATCCGGCGGGACATTCACACGCCCACCATCCGGCCCCTCCGACGCAACGCCCTCCATTACGACATGGTGCCGAAGCACAGGAGTCTAGTGTCAGTTCGCAGCGAGAACCCGTACGTCCTTCACGACAAACGCAAGCCCAGCCTGGGGGTGCGGAACTAGGGACGCAAGTACCGCCAGCCACGCAAGGGCACGGTGGCGCGGCGGGCGGGGCGAGCGGTGCTGCCACAAGTGGCGTGTCGCAAGCAGCGCCAGCCCAACCAGTTGCGCATGCGCACCGCCACGCAACGCCGTCGCGCACGCATGTACCACCATTAGCGCAGGTACCTTCCGGACATCTTTCGATCTCCTCGCGAACAGTGCATGTTTTTCCTGTAGATAAATAGAATAAAGAAATTAATTACAATGTTTCATATCTAAGTTTAATAATTATATTACCCAAGCTATAAAATATACAAAGAGATCTTGAAATCTGCCCAATAAATAAGATACATGAGTTTCAAATATAAGAGGTAATGGTATGATACAAACTGTGGCGTAAGCTCTATTTAATTGCCGCTGCCCGAAAGAGATAGCGTGGTATCGCCACTACACTAATAACTTTTAATATATCCAAATTTAAAATATGATTTACTCGCTTATTTTGCAACCAATGTTAATTCATTTGCACAAAAAGATTTCTTTTGATCGGTACACAAAATCAAACATAAGCTGTTACCCTATTGTAAGCAAATTAAAAAAGAAAATTGCTTGTTTGATTGTAATCGACAAAGTCGTGGACTCGCGACTCGTGTCATCTGGCGTGGTTAGTTATACTGACTAACCACATTTGTGAGTAATCACAAACGTGGGTGAAACCACGTAGCACAGCCAGTATGTTGATAAGGCAGACAGGCGCCTGCGCAGGCTTGTACTTACCAGTCCAGCCGTCGCGGCAGACACAAGTGAAGTCACTAGCGCCGTCAATACACGTAGCGTTGTTACGGCACGGGTTAGCCGCGCACTCGTCCACTTCTGCGCGCGTGTCGCATAGCGCGCCTGTGTATTGTGGCTCGCATGCGCAACGTGGCGGCGCAGATTGCGCGCGCACGCATCGCCCATGCGCACACGCACCCGCTCCGCACATATCGCTCTCTGTGGTTCAATACACATATATAGCTTAAAAATCGAATGAATTTAATACAAGAATAATATGCACGTAGCCTGACAAGGCCTCCCAAACTATCTGTTTGTATAATATTGTCTTCTGTTTACGCGAATGTTATTCATATATATACATATTTCAAAGTACTCTGAGCTTATTCTGTGTAAATAGAAACTCCAATGATTACATTATGTTCGGGTACTTTGAAATAACGACACTGGAACATTGAGACAACTACCATCTTAGTCTCCCCGTGACCATGGCTGCTGAAAATCAACCGAAACGTCGGGGAAAGTGTAAACTTAAATATAAATAGTTTTAATAGTTTTAATAAATTAATAAGCTTAAACATTAGTAAAGTTCAATAGTATCTAGAAGTAGTATGGCAGTTTCAAAATTTTGTAATAAAGTGTAAAATAAATAACGCGATAAAATCCGCATATAGTAGTTTAATTTCAATATCTGTTTGTAGTAAAATACTGATAGCAGATTAGCAAAGAGAGAAGAAAGGCACTGGACTAATTATCACTCGTTTTAAAGGTGAAGAAAATCATTGTGAGGAAATCTACACGCCTGAGAGTTCGGGCTCGTACTGGGCAAGCTTGATGAAAAAAGGCCTGACTCTTCGTGTCCGTCAAGATGGCTGGACCAAACGAAATATGTACATGAGACCATGTGCACTGTTTACTACCTATTATATATAAACTACCTATAATTAAATATTTGCTACCTTTGCGTTAAGTGATATATCAAAGAAATAAAGCGGTCAGCCATTCTGACGTCAGGTTGGCTGGCCACTTCCAAGTTCTCACAGTTTTAAGCATCGTATAACCGCGTTGTTAATGTAAATATTTACTACCTTAATATATATTTTTTACACAGCTTTAAGATGCTCCTATAAAAAGTTATTAATAAAAGCCATTAAAACGCCTGCACATAAATTATTTACGTCTTTTCTTCTAAGAATAATATATGTGCATGAGAATGCACATATCTCGTTTGGTCCAGTCATCCTGACGGATACTTACTCTTCTTACACTAAGAATACACTAGTGCCTAGGAGGGATTCAATTTATAAAAAAAGGCTGATATTTGCTGGGAATAGTGGTCGGATATTGGTCGAATATCTTATTTTTCTTAAAGCCTGCTCCTGTGTTTGTATATTTGCTGTATCGCGAGGGACATTCAAAACATTCAAACCATAGACACATAGAACACTCAGACTTGGGACAACAACGGCCGAATATTGTAGGCTCGAATCCCACACGGGACAAAAGTTTGCGTGATACGCAAATGGTTGTTCCGAGACTGGGTGTTCTCTGTGTACGTTGTTTGAATGTTTGTAAAGTCCTCTGCAACACAAGTTTTATTCTTAGTGCGGGAGTTGTCTTTTAAAGAAGAAGAAGAAGCAGAAGAAAAATAGGTGTTCCGAGTCAGGGTGTTCTTTATCTGTTTATAAAAATTTTTGTCCTGTGCGGGGATCAAAGCCACAATATTCGGCGCGTCGGCAGTGGTGAGGTGACCACCTAAACCACTTACGCCATCAGTCATTGTATATGTCAATGTAATAACTGATTTGTTTTTGTTTATGTGTAGTAATTTATAAAGTAAGCTGTGTTGTTACTAACGTTCTCTAGCAGCACGCGTGGTGCAGTTCTTGCCGGTCCAGCCGGGCGCGCAGTGGCAGTAATAGTCGCTCTGCGCAGTGTAACACGCCGCGCCGTTGCCGCACGGTGCGCCTGCGCAGTGGTCGCGGTCATCCTGCGTATACGCACACGATGGCTTTATATATTACGTCATTAAAATGTTAGCACACATACGCACGAACACGCACAAAAATGTATAAATATTAAAAGCAGCAAACTTAAACATAATAATATAAACTGGTTAAAATATATCTAACATATGTAATATACTATTTAGTCAGTGGAAGAGAAAATTATACATTGCTAATTAAGATTTTCATAGAGTTTACTATGAAAATCTAAATTAGCAATGTATAATTTTCTCTCCTAACTAACCTCATGTTTAGAATGACCGACTAGACTGCGGATACGTGGTTCACAATGGTGAACCATATATCCACATTCCGTACATCTTGATACATCCAATTTAATTATTAAACATTAATCTTTGAGTATTTAGGCATATTTTTACTGCTTTGCGGTCTAGTGGTTTCGGCGGATCGAGAATTCACAGATTCAAATCTGTCAAAAATCCCATGTCAAGTCAAAATTATCCAGCCAGCCAGGAGTAAGTAAGTTCGTGATGTTTCATCTCCGTGCCTCGAAGTATTTAAAGCCGTAGGTCCCGGGCGTAGTCTGTATCCGGTGGTGTTGGATCTTTTTCTTTACTCCTATCAAAGTGTGATAGAAAATTAAAAGTTCACTTTTTCGAGTCGACTTGTGCACTATAATATTACTAGACAGATGGCTAATCTCCAATAAGACAGACCACAACGGACGTAATTCAGTCTGACGAGCATTATTACTAACAATTAATCATTTAACTAAAACCATGCATCTGAATATTCTCACAAATAAAAATAAAAATATATATTAGAACTGAACTAACTACAAGTATACATTGGAACACAACAACACAATAGAGAAGAAGAATACTCACCGCGCAGTAGCGTCCATAACAGGAGGTCAGCTAAAATTAAGCAGAGGTCGGTTAGTCGGTGTTAGTGTGAGTGCGCAGCGCCACCTGAGCGGTTAGTATAAGTTACTGTCATACTACAGTACAGTGTGCTAGACAGACAGACAAGAGCTGTCCTCACCTCACAGTTGGTGCCAGAGAATCCCACAGGACAGATGCAGCGATAGTCGTTTAGTAGATCGACGCACTCGCCACCGTTCCGGCAAGGACGCGGCGCGCAGTCGTCAATATCTCGCGCGCATGTCCGCCCCGCGTAGCCTGCTGCGCATGCGCAGTGGAAGTCGTCAACGAGGTCGATGCAAGTGGCTCCGTTGAGGCACTGGCCGGTGCAGTCGTCTACGTTGGTCTCGCAGTCGCGGCCCGTCCAGCCTGCTAGGCAGGTGCATGAGTAGCTGCCTAGAGTATTGTTACATGATGCTGCGTTCACGCAGGGGCCTAACGCGATCTCCGCGCCAGTGGCTCCGTTTGCGCTGCCTGCTGCCGCTGCTTCACCACTCTGCTGTTCACACTCGTTCACGTCTGTCGATATTAACAGGAATCTATCATTAGAAATTGTCACTCCTACCGTCAATTTTTTCGTACAGTCAGCAAGATAAGTAGCTGTACATTTAATTGTAAACTATTTAATAAAATTAAAATCCAATTTTTATGCTGTTTTGAATAGTGATTAATCAATGATCTTTTAATTACAATTAATATACAAAACTGTCATTTGCCATCATTTTGAGGTATATAGGCAATCGAAATCTCGCAAGTATTTGCTGACTGTACTTGGACCTAAAAAAAAATAACATCATACCTTCAGCGCATGTAGTTCCAGTCCAGCCGGGCGCGCACTCGCATAGGAAAGCGTCGAGCTGGTCCCTACAGGTGGCGCCGTTGCGGCACGGTGCGCTCGCGCAGTCATCCACGTCTTGGTCACATAAAGCGCCGCCCCATCCACGCGCACACGCACATGCGAAGCCGCGTTGTGAGGCGCTGAGCGAGCATTCGCCGTGTACGCAAGGTTGTGGCGCGCACGGATTATCGACGCGCTCGCAGTCTACTCCAGAGAAGCCTTCGGCGCAGCGGCACAGGTACTGATCTGGCGCGGTGTTCTCGCAGGTGCCGCCGTGTTGGCACGGTTCGTGCGTGCCGCAATAATTGAGATCTAAACACACATATATTATATAATTTTTATACATGAGCGAGCTAAGCTAAAGCATTTAAATGTTCAATTTTATTATTAAAATACCTTAAGCTACGTTGTAATTGTAAATCTGAATTTTATATACATATATACCTCCAAGAATAGGGATATTATTATTTTAAACAATATGGCAATTACCTTGATCACAGAGGATGCCACCCCAGTTGGTGTCGCAGGTACAATCCCAGGAGGAACCGTTACAGTAGCCATGTTTGCAGCCTGGGTACGGCTGGCATTGGGAGCATAACTCGCCGCGCCATCCCGGCCGGCAGCTGATAACGAAGGTACATATTGAATAAATACAGAAATCAATACGTGTGTAGAAATTCAGAAATGTTAGTGTACTTACTCGCAATCACCAGGACGATCGCAACGGCCGTGAGTCGGATGGCAGCCTTCTTTGCATACAGCTGCAATAAAGAATAGTCATCATTTATAATACATACAAAAACTACGGTATACCTGGTGGTAAGCAGTTACCGTAGCCTATGTCAGTTGCAATACCACTCGCGCATTGTAGACCGTAGCAATAATGGCTCAAGAGGAAACCCATCCGCAGTATTCGGCAGGTGAATTCGGCGTGTCAAAGACGGCTCAGTCAAAACATTTCTTACACATTGGCAATTGCCGCTTTCGACCGTGTCGATGCCGAACTTGGTCAAATTTGGCTGAGAACTGAGTCATTACATGACTAGACGTTTATATTGGGTCGTTCAACTTCGGCTGTCCGTAGATGTCTGCCTAGTATAAGTAAGCCTTAAGGATTTAGCTGGTGGTTAAAGGTTTCGGAGACTTATGTTAAGTCTCCGAAACTTTTAACCACCAGCTAAATCCTAAAAGCTAAATCAAGTTAACTGTTCTACCATGTAAGGTTTGCTTGCATGCTTCTCCGGGTTGCTCACTTCATTCGTACTGTCTCCAAATAATTGGCTATGGCGAGGTATTCACAAAATATTCCATTACTAGAATTGAAGTCCTAAAGAGTTATAGTATTGAAGCGACTCGGTGGAATAACTCACGTTTTTCACAGTTGTCGCCTTGCCAACCAGGCAGGCAGCGTTTGTCTCCCTCAGCGGTGCAGGAGTAATGACCAAACTTGTCGTCACGGGGTCGGCAGAATGTCGTGCACGTCGTGTTGTAGTAGTTCGGTTGGCAGAGCACGCGCACGCGGTAGGCCACCGCCGCCGTCGCGCCCGCGTGCTGTAGTGCGTGCCACTCCGCACTCGGCTCCACGATGCCCGACCACCACGCCTCTTCAATGAGACCAGCCTCTGTGACCACACAAACACGTTAATCTCCCCGTTCAATAAGAAGAGCTCTGATTTCTGTGAGGGTCTTGGGTCTACTCACCGGGTTCCGAGTACTCGTATTCGTCATATGCTTGCAGTATCAATGTGAACGATCGCTGTAACAGACATGGTAGTTAGTCAAGTGGTTTTAAGTAAAGACACATGCAGTACAACCTCTTTAACCCGAAACTAACGCACAAGTGCCGAATTAATGACAAATTTTGATTATGGTCATATGGTAAATTGAGTGAAAATTATGTATAGATAAGATAAACTTAGTGAAGCGTAACGCTTCATCAGTTCTTATGGTCGCTTCTTTCCGGGACTATCCTCTGGAGATGACCCTATTACTACCTTGATTTCTCTCTATAATATTATTACTTATTGCATCATCCGTCGCTAGCTGTTGTATTTTTTCATCATTCTTTTAAAACTTACCAGTTAATTAATTTTGATTCATGTTGATTATCACTACAAAATGTTGATTTTTATGTGAATGCATTATTTTATCTGTCATTGCAAGAATGACTCAAGCAATCACAAGCAGATCATCTTCAGCCACCCGTGTTCTAATGCTGGATGACTGAATGTATCGGTATCATGAATTGCTGGATAAAAGAGCCTATAATATTATAAAGATAAGTACACTCACCGTCCAGCGGAAAGAAAAGGGCAATGCCAGTGTGTATAACGGCTCCGCCAACGTAAAGGAATCAGTGCCGAGCACAGGAGAGGCAGCTCGGCCGAAGGAGCAAGCGCCTGGCGCGGCCGCCGACTGGTATTCCTTGAGGCAGAGCGTGAACCGCGTGCGGCAGGGCGTGGCGCAGGCGCGTGGCGTGGCTCCCGAGGGGGGAGGAGTAGCGCCGCCGCCGCAGCATGCGCCTGACGATACCTCCGCGCGATAATTGGAGAACTCCAGGATCTGCAGCTCGAACACGCCCGCCCCCGCCGCGCACTGTGACATACAATACATAGCAATATTAGTCTTTAATATCATGGAATATTATGACACATTTACAAACTTTTTTATTATTGTCGACTGGAAAAATGCATTGTAGTTTCATTACATATTAATGCTACGTTGAAGAACTTAAAAAGGTGAGTCTATACCCACCTTTATAAGTTCTTCAACGTTCAGCCGATAGTAACCCTTTTAGAAGGTAGACCCATGTCTTAGGCCAGAACACCAGAAATGTTTGTGTTGAAGTTTTTTGAAGATATACAATAATACTTAATAAAATAGTGACTTTTATATAGGCATATATGTGTTTATTCCATCAATTATACTCCTTTTAATATTTTATTAAACACCCCTGTGATTTGGATAATCCAAAACGCAGGGGGAATCTTCAAACAATTAAGTCTTTGTATCTCTGATACACAATGGATATATATTTTTTATTATATATTAAATTAAATGTATATTTATTATTATTTCGGTTATCAAGTTATTTATGATCGAAAATAATAAAGTATAATGTTCACTTTAAAAATGTAAGTGTTCGTGAACCAAAATTGAAAAAACAAAATTGAGTAGGCTTTGTTAAATTAAAATCAAGCACAACTGCAATCAGTTGGTGGTCAAAAAGAGCGCATGGTTATCGCAGATATTCAATTAAATTAGGTGATGATGATTCATAAACTAAAACATGATGATTCACATAATTAAATGAATCCCTCGATGCATGATAGGGTACTCAAGCAGATGAATCAAAATATGAATGATAACTTCTGATAATTTTACCTTATGACACTATTTGTTTGTATTGTGTAATGTTCGAAAAGCACGAATCCATACTATACGTCATCCTAATCCTAACTAATAATGTTAATGTGGGTTTTTTGTTTGTTTGTTACGCTTTCACGCCTTAACTATTTAAGCGATCATTATAAAATTTTGCATAGGTCCACGTTGTCAGTGATACAGAAAAAAACATAGGGTAACCTTTCATCCAGAAAAATTCTGTTTTATTGGGATACAAAATTGGCAAAATCTATATTTCCGCGAGCGATGCCGAGGGCTAAATCTAGTAAATCACAAAACAATAAAGACGATTTTTTTTATAGGTTTATAAATATATAGTATGGATTCGTATACGTGTAACAGATTGTAGTTTCAAGAAAACGGTTAATTTTATATATGAACTTATTATGTAATGGTGATGAGTCGGGTATATCATACTATCGTGTCATAAATAAATAACTTTAAATAATTTTTAATTTACTTTAATTGAAATTACTAATTAATGAAAATGATAAAATGGAAACGGTTTATCTTCTATCGTCGCAATAAATAATAGTCTATTCAATATTAATCAATGTTACTGTGATAAGTTTATACCTACATATACAGATAAAACCTCTTCCTTTTATAACAAAAATAACTCGCCTGCTGAGATCCCAGATAATTAAAAACATAAAAATGAAAGAGATCCAAAAATTTGAATGGAATACATGTAATTTCTCGACATATTACTGTGACTACATTTATTTTTAAACTGTTACCATACAGTGATAGTAAATTGGGATAATCATAAACTTATAATATTATTAGCATAAACAAATTAATTAACAACCAACGCGCCAACGAGGCAGTCCTAAATTACTTTAAAACAATCAATGCAACCAATTTAGAAAAATTGAAGTTGAGTTTAATACAATAATATTTCACTGTTCCTCTAGCAAAATCCTACAACGATCTCCAAACCAGATTTCTGTTAAAGTACAGATGTCTTAATCGAAGGAGGTTTTATGGAGCGTGGCATTCTCAAAGCAACAACTAAACATGCACAACAAGAACAAATATTGCATAATTGTCGTCTAATTAAGTCATCAATAATGCGTCAATTATACACAATGAAAAAGCATTGTGTCTGGGCCCTGGGATGCGAGTGTTGGCCAACAGATTTATTTTTTAAACATTTCCCCTCACTGCATAGCTTGTGTAGCCTGGTTTAGCAATTGTGCCCATTGAAAGCTTCGAGTTTTGGTCGAATTAAAACACTTTTAGAACCCATAGTGAAATTAAGGAGAATATTTAGCTAACTGGCAAGTTACTGTAGTTTTGGCCGAAGTTGTAATCAAAAGGCAGGAGCCTAACAGAAAATACATTGGAATTGCGATCGAGATGTTATTGGGTTCGAATCCCACATATTACACTACCAACATCAACCCACGCTTACCATAAGCATTCTAGTTTAGATGGAAAAGTTAACCAAAAATAATACAATTATAGATATTGTGTCTATCATGATAAAAATAATTTATATTTATTAACACTATTAGGTGACTTCATAAGATTATCGTAATAATATTATAAATGTGAAAGTTCGTGAGTATGTTTGTTACTCAATCATGCGAAATCTGAATCGATGAATGGATCTGGATGAAACTTGTCATAAATATAGCTCATAGATATAACAACTTTTCATTGGGTAATACGGCCTACGTGAGATGACAGTTCAACTTTAATGTTATTGTTACTATATTTTAGTTCTAAACTTATCACTAGATAGCGCTGCACATAAACTTCGCCTCTTTTTCAAGTGGCAATTTAAGTTTGATAAAGACTTCTGACAATTGTTATTGGGGTAGAGATGAGTATTAAGCTTAATATTTAGCGGCTTGACGGTTTTCACTTCAAGAACTAGTTGAGTAGGTACACCATATTTAATCACGTAGGTTATTGATTTAGCGATAATTAATTTATTAATAACCGTATGCAAGCCAATTTCGCGAAATGTTAGGCAAGGGTGTATTATACTCACATTTTGCTAGCTATGATTTTAGGTGCCACATGATAAGGGGTTACTCTTTTGTCGTTTAACACCGTAAATCTTTGCCTGATATAGGAATCACACGATTTTTTCCTGGATGAAAGGTACTCTATGTGCTATTCAATACTTCTGACAATGTGTATGCGTAATTTCATGATAATCGATAGTCAAGTAGTTAAGGCGTCAAAGCGGAACAAACAAACAAACTCATATTCACATTTATAATATTAGTTACGATGTCTATAATATTTTGATTCGGTAATTCCGTCATAATAACTAGCTCGATAGTCCATGGATTACTTTTTAATGATATCTGCATTGCATCGTGACAAATTCCTAATAAATAATTTTTAATAGCACTCTAAAATCTGGCAATATATCCGGTAAACTGCATTAGTCTCGCCCTCTTTTAAGTGATAGCAAAATAGAATGGCGGCGTAATTTAGATATAATAAATCTCTACCTACCCTTCCAGGATACAGGCGTGATACTATGTATGCATTTTTTATAATATCGGCCACAAGGTGTCATACAGAGTACTGTACCAGGTCCATTATATGTTTATACCTAATATGGTAAATTAACAAATTCGCCCTTGTTCAATAATGATTAACGCTACCGTTATTATAAAATGACAAACAAATATGACAAATTTTAACATCTGTGACATCGATATTAATAACTCAAATCAAATTTTAGAATGGCTGGAACCGGTATAATTTCAAATTAACTAAATCAAGAGGTAAGTCAATCTATCATAAAATGGTGTCTGATTTGTCATACTGCTTATATTTAATTAATATATTATGATATATTTTGGATACATTTACATTTATTAATATATATTACATATTATAATAGACTTTGAGACATTTAAAGCACTAAATAATCCGTGAGTCGAGGTCGTGTGAATCTCGTGACTTATTGAAAACATTCTGTTTGACTGCAGCTTTAGCGTGGGTAATAACTGTAATGCAGGAAAATATAAAATGCACCGTATATTAAATACCTAATAGAATTATATAGTACTCTTGACTGCATGCCGTCGTCGCTTAGGTGGTCGTCTTGCCACTACGTCGAGGGTTGTGGCTTCGAATACAAAACGGGACAACAATTTGTGTGAGCGACAAATAGTTTTTCCGGGTCTGGGTGTTTATTGTGTCTGTTGTTGGAATCATTCCTAGTGCGGTAGTTATATTTTAAACACATAACATTATAAACGTGTACCTCAAGAGCTACACGTGGACACAAGAAACAAGATACCAATATACCTAGTTGCAATTTGAGGCACACCTAAGTGCACAGCTGTGGGAAGCGCGGTTGGCGCCACATATGTTACGCTTGTCATTCCACCAGACAAAACTAATCCATCAAATACATGTAAACTTGATTTCTTACTAGCTGTGAGCAAAATACTGGTTTGCGAGGCTCGCATACTGCAAAAGCTAATAAGGCAATATATATACTGAACGATGCGACATCGCCTGCGTGAAATTCGGGTATATCGCAGTCCTCAATTTCACACATGGAGGGATGGTTTTTAAAAAATCCTTTTAAGTTGGATGACATATCTGTATAAGGAAAATTATTGGAAAATTAGCTGTCTAATTAAGCAGTTTCGTATGAACCTTAACAAATATGTCAAACTTTGAAGTCGCTTATCATCGTTCTACGTGCTGATTTTTAAGAACAATTCTTTCTTATTGCATTTCTTTAGACCCAGGGATTTGACTGTGCTTTGAGATAATCAGTCAATCAGTTTATCCTTATTAAATGTATTTCTTTATGTATTGGATTTCCTAGCTTCTTGTGTATCCGAGAGTCATGCATGTCGGGATAAAAGTATCCTATATGTTGATCCAGGATATACTTATTCTATCTATTGGTTAAGTTATACCTATCTAAATCCGTTCGACCGTTTATGCGTGATTGAGAACACACATTCAAACGTATTTAAAGGACAAGACTACCAGAGACTAAGTCGATATTTGTAAGTATATGAATTACAGATTTTATAAATTTAAGCATAGTCAAAGTCAAAAATAATACGTAGGTAGGTACATATATTCCTATAGGTCACAAAGTACCACTTATGAACGTCAGTTTAGTGGTTAGTTTACTGTTACAATTCTGTTGATTGTTAGATATAGGCAATGGATTCCTGCTATTAGAATGTATTCTCACCTATTTTATTCAAATTACTTTATAATATGAATATGATCGTAAACCGAGTGAAGTGTTCACACAAATACAATTTAACGCCTATAAGAAAGGGTAAGCAGAGTTGTATTGTAACCACATTTTGCCAGATATGGGTTGAAATGCCTACGCAATAGGGCCAATTACTATTTATTGGTTACAGTTCCACACTCCGTACTGATACTGAGAATGAAATCAAACCCGACACCTCATGTAAAGGAGTTGCATACATTACAAGTGCACATCAATGTATTCATTAATTATTTTGTATACCTAATTAATATGTAACATGTGGTAACATGTTATGTATTGTACATGTTACATAACCAGGTGCAGGTAAACAATCAGTCGGCGTGTGGTGGGGCGCGTGGCTTTGTTTACACGGCGCGCGCGCACCTCGCTGCGACGGTGGGCGGGCGGTGCGCGCGCGCAGAAGTGACACGCCCCCTTTCCCCCGCCTCGCGCCGCTACACGCCCACTAAGCTACGCGCCCCACTACGGCCACACCGCGTCATTTACATGAAAGCTTCGCACGCCGACACTTAAATCCGTGCTTTGGGTAAAACGTGCTTATGTTATTTATTTCCTATATATAATATTTAGGAGCTTAAAGCATATTATTACGAATGAGATAATAAAACTAATGTCAAACGGCGAAGGTATAACATTTTAAATTGCGACGCTGTTATTTGTACTTGACTCCAGTTGAATAACAGTTTGCATTTTAGAACTTTGGACTTCATATTGACTTATTTAATTTAGATGCAATTGTTTCCGAAAGTAGGAACGTCACATAAATTGTGTAAACGATTTTATAGGTTCAAACTTTTGCCTGACACTAGCCACTAACATAAAAGTAAATTCAGATATTGTAAACTTACTAACCGACGACCATTGAAATTTTTAAGTATTTTTTTGTGACTTAAATGCTAATGCCAGATAACATAATGTACATGCTGTTTCTTTTTTATATCTGTATAATTATTTACATTTCCAATGATACGTTATTTACATATTACATACATTATTAATTATACACTAAATGAGCTTAAATATGTACACATATTTATTAGATAGTCTGTATTATTATGTAATAGATAAATGCGATTATATTTAACAGTTTAATTATGTAACATTTCCTAATTTGAATATACCTATTCGATAACCACACACACACATAGCTCATAGATGATCACCTAAATCTATACTTATAAAATTCATAAGATTACACGGATGTCGCAATGGTGTAAGTCTCCACCACTGCTTGTGACATACTTAGTTCAGTCGTGTTGTTATTTTTAATCCAAAATTCATTGATTTATTATGTCACCAAGAAATTTCTAATTACTTATGAAATATCCGCAAATCTTCTTTGTGTCCGTTGTATTTATGTTTGCCACGACTCAGGGATTGCCCCTAAGTACGGGAGTTGTCTTTATTGTTTGGTTTTATTCCTATATTACCCTTCGGACATAGTACAAGATTGTTGATTTTTCCAAAACTTGTGTTTACACACATATGTATGATATACAAGATGGTGTATTAAAAGGCACAGTCATGCGGTGCACAAATATAATGAAATAGTAACTAATACATTTTTGACAAGCAACGGTGTGGATTAAAATAAAAAATTAACATATTTCTTTCCTTATAGTAATGTGATGTCATATCCATACTTGGCGTGGGACTAGAAAACTGAAACGTCAGATAATACAATGGCTAGAACACTCTAGGAAGGTTCTATAAGTCAATTTCACATAACATCTTCATTAGACAAGGTAAGGTAGAAAATTAACTTATAAAAACTGCCTACCATGAAAATGTCAATTCGATATTTTGGTGCGAACGATATATTTAGAATTGATCTGTTATTAATTTTTTTTAGAGGTCTGTATTTCAAATTGACATCATTCTGTTCCTGTGATAGTGAAAGGACGATAAAAAATGTAATAATATAAATTATGGTACGAAGAGCACGAAGAGTTGTCCTGAAACTATGGTACTTATGTTTTATGTCAGGCCAAATGTACGCTATACGATACACTCATTATATAATTTTACTCTTTAAAAACAGTAGTTACTTATTCAGCAGTTCAACAATAGTCAATAATTGAAGATTAGACGAAATTTAGGCTCACTTTATATTGCGTGACATCTAAAGCTTATAGTTTGCAAAATACTGATATTACCTATACAGCTCTGTATCACCTTTTCAGTATATAGCCGTGCCGAGAGTGTATAAAAAACTGTTCGAAATGTAATACAATTTCAAAAATACTATAGGTACGTTAAGCAGCGATAGCTCAGTGGGGAGACCAACAGACTGCAATGCAGAGGGTCTCGGGTTAGGAACCACGTCGCGCACCTCTGACTTTCGGAAGTTATATGACTTTACGAAATTATGTGCGTATTGATTGACAATTATAGCTTGCTCCGTACCTCGGAGAGCACGGTAAGCCGTCGGTCCCGGCTGCTATGAACATCTATGGCAGTCGTTATTGGGAGAGTGTCGACACAAAAGATCCCACTGGGTCGAATTGTCGCCCGTCTGCACCGACTGGGCCCCACATAAGATACATACATAGGTATATTAAATTGGTATAATGGGTGATAATTAGGTATTTGCGTAATTAATTTATGTTGTTTGAAATTAAACTACTATATACGGCTTTTATCGCGTTGTTTATTTGACACTTTATTACATAATTTAGAAACTACTACTATTAAACTTTACTAATTTTTAAACTAATTAAATTGTTAAAACTATTTATATTTAAGTTTACACTTTCCCCGACGTTTCGGTTGCTTTTCAGCAGCCATGGTCACGGGGAGAGTTTAATAGTAGTAGTTTCTAAATTATGTAATAAAGTGTCAAATAAACAACGCGATAAAATCCGTATATAGTAGTTTAATTTCAATGAATAACATTCGCGTAAACAGAAGACAATATAATTTATGTTGATTCATATTAAAACAAATGTAGATTTATGAATGAAGGTACGTTCTTTCTTTTTTGAAGACTATGCCCGTTCTAGTACTGATTCTTGAGAGGAAGGGAACTTAAAAAAATAAACGTGGGACAAAAAGAACACCTAGGCTCGGAACCACTATTTGTGGATTACCGAATTTTTTGTCCCGTGTCAATCGAACCCACAACACCCGGCGCTATGTTAGTGGCGTTGCAACCACAGAAATCACTACCTACGCCATCGGTGCAGTTAACTTACTAACCAATAATAAGTATTATTTATGTTGACTAGCAATACTTAGTGCGAAAGGTTATATAAAAAACTACTGAGCAAAATATTATATTGTTTGTTTTAAAAGAATATTCGCGGAATTTACTGTGTTTTAAAATTTTAGTATACGAGTAAATAGTTTAAATGGTAGGCAATAGTAGCGATAGCCTACTGAGAAACCGTTAGACTGCCACGCAGAGGTCTCGAGTTCGATCCCAAGGCACGCATCTCTCACTTTACGATGCTATGTGCGTATTAAAAAGTTAAATTATCGCTTGCTTTAACGGTGAAGGAAAACATCGTGAGGAAACCTGCATGTCTGAGAGTTTAATGTTCTCGAATATATGTGAAGTCAGCCAACCCGCAACGGGCCAGCGTGACTATAACGCTTAACTCTTCTCACACTGAGAAGAGGCCCGTGCCCAACATTAAGACAGTTTAATACTGATATTATTATAGTTCAAATGATCATAAAGTAGTGTTTCTTAAAATAAACCACTATAACCCTAAAGAAGTTTTATTTCAATGTATAACATTCGGATAAACGTAAGACAATATTATGATACAATCGGTTACATAGTAAATGATTGGAATTTATTTATATCATATAACAATGTAGTAATTTGTATAATATGTTTAACATTATGTAATTCAGTTTGAATTAATACATTAATTAAAGTGTAAAAATAAATATTGATAGTTTAGTAAGACTGTTGGACAACATATGCGTAATTAGTTCGATTCCAGGCCATGCATTACTAAGTTTTCGAAGTTATGCTCGTATTTAATCATTAATTTTGTGTGTCTGTACACACGGCTACACATCAAGTTAGACACTCTATATACGCATAACTACGCTACATACAAAATAATTTTTGAATCTTTGAAGTTATTTTATGTACTATAGACTTGAGCGACGGGTGACCATTTCAGAAAAATTTACGCTTGCACATGTTGACTTTAAGAGACTCCGCCCTCCGCCCGACCAAGTGTTGGCCTGCTATGCGATTTTAACCTTAGGAGTGGTCATCCGTCGCTCCAGTCGATAGTACATCGGACGTTAACCGAAAAATATCTGTAAGAGTTGTGATGAAATTTTCATGGAGTGCACTTGAAAACCCAATAAACAGGCGATGCAGTTGTGTATGAACTTACTTATGTGTAGATTTAGACGTTGCAATGTGTTTATAGTTACTTCAAAAAGCATCATATTTTATTTCTAACTTCGATTATAATTTATATATCTAGAAAACTAACTTAACTCAATATTTTGACAATTGTAACTAATAAATTATTTATGAACTCAGTTACAAATAAAGAAATCTTTAATTTACACACCTACTAAAGTATAGCAAATATTTTAATTTGTAAAGGCCTACTAATATCATAAAATATATCAAAGCTATTTTATATTCATACTCGTGCATACAACGTACGTTTGAATGTTTGTACGCGTAAACCGTTGAACAGATTCGGATGAACCTTGGCACACATATAGACTATATTCTGGCTTAATACAAGATACTTTCTATCCCAGCATGCGTATCCCTGGCACTCATATACCTAGTAATATTAAGTTTTTTAACTGCCTCCGTGTCGCAGCGGTAGTGTATGCGACTGCTGTGCATGAGGTATCGGGTTCGAATCCCGGGTCGGGCCAACAAAAAGTTATTGGGTTTTTCTGTTAAGAAATCTCAATAGCAGCCCAGAGTTAGGAAGTTGGCGGTGTTAGACACCCCCATGCCTCGGAAAGCACGTTGCGCCGTTGTTCCTGCGCCTGATCTCTCTCCGGTCGTGTCGGATTATTGTTCCATCGGATCATGAGAGTTAGGGAACAGAGAGTGCACTTGTGTTTGCACACACACTTGTGCATTATAATATCTCCTGCGTAGATCGCCAGTCTCCGTTAAGACTGGCCGCCGTGGCCGAAATTCGGTTGGGAGGACATTATTATTTATTAATATTAAGGTTATTTGGTTAACTAGCGTCTGCAGTAAGTAAGCCTTGTTAAACAGTATAGTAGCAGTATAGCAGTAACAAATCAAGTTTGTATCTATTTGACGGTGTAGTTTGGTCTGATGGCGAGAACAATGCTTCCCACAGTTGCCTACTGGTTAGGTGTGCTACAAATTGTAAGTAGGCATTTTATCTCAAGTTTCAAAAGCAGAAGTAGCTGAGTAAAGACTAGACTGTCATGCAGAGTGTTAAGCTCGATCCCACGACACTCAACTTTCACTTGAAGTTATGTGCGTATTTAATAGTTAATTATTACTCTCTTTGACGGTGAAGGAAAATATTGTCTGGCATTCTGTATGGCTGACAGTTTTCCCTAATGTTTTCGAAGAAGTTCAAATTTAGCCACTCCGTACTGGACCTGTGTGGACTATGGTGAAATCCTTCTTATACTGAGATAAGGGTCTATTATTTACGTATTATATAGTTAATTATGGTTCGCTTTAACGTTGAAGGAAAACACCGTTAAGAAACCTATATATCTGAGAATTCTATCTACATAATATTCTCGAAGATGCGTGACTACCTCCTTAATACTGAGACATAATTGTGCAACCAATAGTTTAGGTTGTGGGTTAGATTTCCAAATTGGGCAAAGTATTATGAAAATAGTAGTTAAAAAATTGTTAGAAGCAGCACGGCGTCTGACAGTATGCTCGTTTTTTAGGACTTAGAAGATGTGCGAAACGTGAAAAATATACCTCTGCTTATGATTTCGAATCATCATAGATTCACTCCTGTTTCCCAGAGGGTAGGCAGAGACTACGGATTTCCATTTGCTGCGATTCTGACACACTTCTCTGGCTTCATTCGCATTCCTCATACACGCTCGCCGGCTTAAGGTGCTCTTAACATGACCTTTGTCCAGAACGTCTCCGATCTGATCGAGACGCGTTCTCCTAGGTCTTCCCCTTGGGACTGCTCCATTCATACTAGTCTTATAAACTTTCTTAGTCAATCTTTTCTCGTCCATTCTTTCTACATACCAATCGAGAAAAAGACAAGAAATTACTATAACTGTAGTATAACTGGACGTTCAAGGAGTTTTCATAAATACGCTAATTAAGTGAAACCTTTTTGTCTAATCATAGTTAGTTAGTTGGACGTGTGTTATCCGCACTTCCATTTGCTGCGATTCTGACACACTTCTCTGGCTTCATTCGCATTCCTCATACACGCTCGCCGGCTTAAGGTGCTCTTAACATGACCTTTGTCCAGAACGTCTCCGATCTGATCGAGACGCGTTCTCCTAGGTCTTCCCCTTGGGACTGCTCCATTCATACTAGTCTTATAAACTTTCTTAGTCAATCTTTTCTCGTCCATTCTTTCTACATACCAATCGAGAAAAAGACAAGAAATTACTATAACTGTAGTATAACTGGACGTTCAAGGAGTTTTCATAAATACGCTAATTAAGTGAAACCTTTTTGTCTAATCATAGTTAGTTAGTTGGACGTGTGTTATCCGCACTTAGCCCCACAATTGGGCCATTGTGCGTAAGTAGCCGACGCGAAATATTGTTCGGTTACTAATACCACCTCAGCTTCGTCCAGAAAGATAATAGGGGACCGATGTTGCGCAGTACCTCCTTCATCGTTTCTGGACTGTTTAGGAGTTTTGCCCGTTGGCTGCTCACGCTTTTACAATATAGGAGCACGTGAGCCGATGTCTCCTCGGTCTCCATGCAGCCTCTACATAAGGGACTGTCGGTGATGCCGATGTTGAACAGGTGCTTGTTAAGTGAGCAGTGGCCCGTTATTATACCCACTAGGTGGCGTCGGTTTTTCCTTGTGGAACGTAGCAGTTTGCGTGACAGATGTTTGTCTAATGATGGAAGGGCTTCCTTCGTCTGTCTACATTCCTTTGTTTCTGTCCACTGTTTTTCGTGTAGTTTCGTGGTTCTATCGCATAACCTTGTTTTGAGTTGGAAGAAAGTGTCTAATTATATGAAGTGCACAACTGTTCATTTTCTGCCGTACAGCTAATCGTCGAGTTCAAGAATCTGCCCAATCCCGAATCTATCCAACACCGAACAAGTTTTAATATACACATGTATTGAAATTAAACTACTATATACGGATTTTATCGCGTTGTTTATATGAAAATTGTTACACTTCTACTAGTATTAAACTTAACTAATTTTTAAGCTAATTAAATTATTATTAAAACTATTTAGATTTAATTTAATTTTACACTTTCCCCGACGTTTCGGTTGCTTTTCAGCAGCCATGGTCACGGGGAAACTCCCCGTAAAAATTAGTAAAGTAAAGTAGTAATAAAGTGTCAAATAAACAACGCGATAAAATCCGTATATAGTAGTTTAATTTCAATGAATAATATTCGCGTAAACAGAAGACAATATTATACACATGTATATTATGTATGCACTTATACGCTGAGTAGCTCAGTATGTATTTTATGAATGAAAATACTAGTTTATAATGTTTTTTATTATTCATTCAAGTTGTTCATTTTCTTGTTTGTATTGTAACAAACATTGTCGTGTTGTAACAAAAGGTAAAGAAATTACAACGTTCAGGTAATAAACTTAGAATAACAAGTGTATTTATGTCGTGTTGCAGTAAACTATACAAATAAATAAAATTGAAGTGTCTGTTTGTAATCTCAAAATAACAGCTTTTTACTAAATGCATATGAAAGTATATCTTCTTCTCCCTAGCCTTTATTATTCCCAAGTCACTTGGGGTCGGCTTTTCTAGTCTAACCGGATTTGACTGGATATCAGTTTTTACACGGAGCGGCTGCCACCTGACCTCCGCAACCCGTAGGCTAACGATACCCTAAGGCTAGACCAGTGTCAGGATATTAGAGGGTACTGACTTTCCCAATAACGACTGCCATAGATGTTCATGGCAGCCGGGACCGACGGCTTAACGTGCTCTCCGAGGCATGGAGCAGGCGATAATTGTCAATCAATACGCACATAATTTCGAAAAGTCATATAACTTCCGAAAGTCAGAGGTGCGCGACGTGGGTTCAAACCCGAGACCCTCTGCATTGCAGTCTGTTGGTCTCCCCACTGATCTATCGCTGCTCACAATGTTATGAAAGTAAATGAAGCCAGAGAAGTGTGTCAGGACCGTAGCAAATGGAAATCCGTAGTCTCTGCCTACCCCTCTGGGAAACAGGCGTGAATCTATGTATGTATGTAAGACGCGGTGACCCTGCAGCTATCTCTTGAGCACAGTCCCAGACTCCTGCTGCTTCTCAGACTCCTTGACAGAAATAATCAATAACACTTTGCTCGACTCGGAAATCAAATCCGAGACCTCATTAACAGCAGCAGAATAAACTGCCAAATCTTCTTCTTTTCGTGTGGTTAGTGGCCAACCTGTTGTTAAGAGTTGTTCAAGCCGCCCGTAAGCCTCTGACATGGCTTAACGACTGCTGTCAATTTGACAACAAACGGAACTGACTTTTTACGTGCCCTCCGAAGCACGGAGACGCTCAGATGAAATACCACTAAGCGGTCACCGATCTATAGATTGACCGCACTAAACGTTGCTTAACCTCGCTAACCGTTTACCCATCAGTGAGTGAAACAGGCTATGAGCGCCTTACTGCCAATGCGACACTAATACGTTGTATAATAATTTATGCTTAAGTGTGATAAGGATACTACAAGGCTTCGCTCGCTTGGTATCTTATTAAAACTTAATGTACGATACTCAGAGCACAGATGGCGCAGTGGTTTAACTTTTTGTGATTCACAAATGGTTGTTCAGAATCTGGCTGTTCTTTGTGTCCGTTGTTTGAATGTTTGTAAAGTCCCCCGCGACAGGGGATTTATTCCAAGTGCGGGAGTCGGTAAGTTTCAATTCGTAGATAAAATTAATATTATATATACACAAATTATTTACAAGAAATATAAACTAAGGAGAATAAAGTTAGTGATATAATTATTATATTACATTCAGTAGTTTCAGAGGAGATTATGATTTAATATGAGTATAGAAAATTCATAGATCTAGCCATTTCTAGATAGTAAAAATTTGATGACATAAGTGACACTTGTATGTAATAAGGTAAGTATTGACGTTAGAGTTCGTGATAGTTGATATCATAACAAATATCCACTCAGTTTGCTATGTTTCTAGACTCCACGCAAGCCAGAGCACAGTTTTAGACTCAGTGCGGCAACTGAGAATTTTTGATAGAAAAAGGACCGAGGCCTCACTCCAAGTAGAAGCACAAACCTATGAAACACGATCAACGAAGCAATCATCTTATCTTAAATCTTTAAAAAAGTCTACGCACACGCTCTACAGGTATCACGGCAAATTTTACAAACATAGACTGACAAAACTCAGAAAATTATCTTGAGATCACTAATTTTATTACCACATGCTTGAATTAGTCACAACAATGAATAACACTAGCGAGGTGATCATTTAAGCAAGGAGATAAAATTAAAAAACTAGTGCCTATATTTTGTCATTGTAGCTGACTAACAGAAATTACATACGAAAGTAATTTGAAGGGTGCATAGAAAGACCTATCCCAGTCACAGGGCTATATTACATAAGTAGATATGATACGTGCCGCCAAAAGAACCAAAAATGAGATTTAATAGCATATAATACGACTGTGTTTCGTACACTTATCTATTGATAGACTCAACTCTTTTCGGCTAGTAGCCACTGACTTTAATTTAACTTAAGTAAACTGACAAAGCACTCAAATCTTAAGGCCATAAATCTTACTCTGCGACCTAAATGATAATAGATTTATGACTTTGACTCTGTAACTGTATTGCAGTTATAGACGATGACAATAAAATTGCAGTTCCAAAATACAACAAGATTTTAGCAATCATAAGAGAATACTTATACATCAAACATTAAAACTACTTTAACTATAATTTCCTAAAGAATCTTAAATTACTTCATGAAAATAACATGGTTGATAGAATAAGCTTATTTTCAGAACAAAAATTGGTTAGGTGATCGCCTCGCCAGTGCCAGTAAGCCGAGTGTTTGAGTTCGAGTTCAAGGGACACAAAAATTATGTGATCCACAAGTGGTCGTTTCGAGTCTGGATGTTCTTTGTGTTTGTTGTTTAAATGTTTGTGTTCCCTCGTGATATGGGAATTAATTATAAAGCTTTCTAGAGAGCTCGATAATAAAAAAAACATAAAATTTAAACAAAATATTGTCAAGCAAAACGTGTGAATTAGTCACAAAATGGATAATCCAAATATAAATAATTTAAACGCAGTCACCGTGGCAGGTTAAGTTTCTTTTTATTTAAATTTAATTACCTACAAGTTCAAGGATGGAAGTTCGACGGATACTAATGAGGATTTATGTAATAGCGCGGGCGCCAATCGAGGCACACAACCACTACTTAAATCGAATTTAATGATGAGAATAGCATTTTGTCGTAAAATACTTACGACTCTTTGTATCTTTACGCCTAATTCTGCGTTTTTGGATATTATTATGCAAGTCTACGATACAATCTAACGAGCCACACCTTATAAAGCTAGTTTAAATTTTAATTATAAAAAGAAAATGCAGCACTAAATCCTACTAATATTAGATATAAATGTAAAAGTTTATGATGATGTTCGGATGTCTGTTACATAATTACACGCAAGTCGTTGATTTGGATGGAACTTCACGCAAAGAGAGACTATGTAACTACTGGATACATATCGGATGAGGTTTTTTATATTGCGGGTAGATGCTAATATATAATAAACTATGTATATGTAATTAGGAATGCCTTAAGAGACTTCTTAGAGATACTACTTAACAAGAAAACTATTTACTAATCTATTAAAACAAAGTGCATAACAACAAAGGACAACAGGCAAACTTGATGTAAAGACAACGTACAGGACTAAAAGAGTAAATTATAATAAATAAGAAAACTAAAGCTAAAATAGGTAAACAGATAAATTAAATTGTAAATCTCGCTGAGTATAATATTGCTGTGGAGGTTAAAACAAGCGATCTTAGACCACATACCTAAGTGGTAGTACCTACTAGAACCAGATATGTATGAGTATTAAGAGTACAGCGTGCGAACACAGTTGCCACCATAGCTGGCATACTTGACATCGTTCACGACGCAAACATACAAGTTTACGTTACACTTGTAGTATAAGTAATATAATTCAAAACAATTACATTGTTACATTACTAAAATAATGATCATGATAGTGTAACAGATGGAGTCAAACAAATTAGGTCAGACTAAATATATTTTTACTTTAAATATTCTTCGATGAGTTTGTTGGAGTTATTGGTTCTTATTAAGTACATAAGACATATAGGCAAGCAGATACGATCAGAAATATTTACAATAGTTGCTGAATTATAAATAGAGAATTGAAGTTAATTGAAAATTGTAATTTCCACTCCACTTTATACGATTATAATTTTAGTTAAAGTTGTTATTTTACGTGCTCTGGTAGAATGTTTCTAGATCAAATGAAAGTGATCACAAAGTATTATAGACAATTTCTCAGTACATAGAAAGTTTATCGATCAGCGATGTGAAAATGTAACCGATTTCAAATGTTTCAAATTACAGTAACATATAGTCGTAAATAGAAGGCAATAGTCAAATTAATAACTGTTACTTTGGCTACAGTAATAAACTTCAAGAACTAATACAAGCAAATTAATCGTAAAAATGAAGTCAAAATATAAACTGGCAAGCTTCAAAGCAAAGATCATGTTTACGCATCAAATTTACACGTGGATGATAGAGAATTAAAATAATTCCCAAATAAATATACGTTGTAATTAGATTCAAATGAGAAGATTGTAAGTGAATACAAGCTTAGGCCGGCATTTAGTGGAAATTAGTAGTCAAGTGTGTGCCAGTTACGGTAAAACCGCGAGGCGACTTGTCCAGCGAGACTGGTTTTAACATCGTGTGTATTATCATTATCATCCACAGGCGGAGCAGAGAAAAGCGAGTAGACATGCCTTAATTTCCGGTCAAATCTAAAAGTGCGTGTAATTATAAATAATATGATAATTAATTATAGTTCAGATTCTAAGCTGTTAATTTATAATGGAACTTTACTTAATAATACTATATGAACATGTAATTTTATCATTGACATAATCGTAAAAAAATTCCAGCTCTAAGTTTCCTAAATTACCCGGTGATACCGTATTATAAATTGCCATCAGCGTACGTATTAGGTAATTTTGGTTTTATTGCATTTTTATATTTTACGCATATTGAAAATATACATTTCGTTAAATTAATATATATTTATTTTTGATGGAGTCATCATAATCAGTTAGTTATTCAAAATCGATATGATTAATTAATCGTTAAAGTGAATATACATTTGAAAATTGCGCGCTTCTTATTACTAGCTGGTGAGGCATGTTAATCGGAAGATTCAATTCGACTGTTGCTAAGGATGACTACATTCCGGCGCGCTCAATTGTTAAATCGTGAACAGATCCGAGAGTACAACGTGTAGCAGTTATCTACATCCTAGTCGAAGTTGCGAATGTATTGAGTCAGAGTTGTCGGTATTGTTGGGCGTACAGCGAGCATTATACACAACATGATCATTTGCAACAGTATTGTGAGAAATAGTCTGGATTTTGAGTGATTTTCCAAATTCAAAATTCTCTATTTTGTTTTTAACACGTAAAATTTTGTTTTTTAATAACATGTAGTTCTTTGAGTTCTGTAATGTCTCATGTGTTGTACAGAGAAGTTGGTTGCGCACACGCGAGATATTCCGCGCACCAACGTGAGCTGTTTCGTTGATGGGCTGACATCAGTATGTGGGGCACGCGCGCACCGACCTCACCAAGCACCGGCCGGAGCTCATCGAGCGCATGTCGCACGGGAAATACCGAGGCAGCTCCCCGATCACACCGGTATTTGATATTAACTAACATATACGACGACAAAGATCTCAACTATAGCTTGTAAAATCTCAAAATTTATTCCTCTGTCTAACTTTGAAAATATTAGATTTTAATATTGCAAGCTCTGTTATATACTCAAAAAATTGTATTGATATTGGAGTTTTATAATAGATGGTTCCGTAAGTGAGAATATGCGGAAGGGATTCAAGTGTGGTGTGTAAGAAGACGTGGAGGACGTACGCGCAGCAGGCAGGCGAGGGCGAGGGCGAGCAGCAGCGGCAGCAGCCGCGGGCTCAGCGCGCGGCGCATCGGGTCAGCGCAGCGCGGGGCGCCGCGGCGCGCGCGCCTGCCGCATGCCGCCACGTGTGGCGCGCGCCTCGCTCCAGCAGCGCACTGCACCCGCTGCACCGCGACACACAACACACACTGCACTGGACACACTGCGTACTGCGGCGCCGTCACTGCTCTCTCGTCACTCGTGCGCTCGCCGCGGGCCGCGCGCTTGGACTGCCGGCGGGCGCGCGCCCCCTCACCCCGGCCCCCGGCCTCCGCCCCACCGACGAGCTTTTAATCCGGTGCAGCACTGATTTACTTTTATTGCAACGTGCACGGAGCGCCCCCTCCTCCCGACGTGCGCCCGCGCAGCCCCATCACCGCGCGGCTCTACAACACTTGATCGTATGTTGTTAGCTTATTGTTTAATTGCCGAATCATTATTTATGAGGGTCTATTCTTATTTATTTTTAGGGTACGTGCATGTTATTGATAAGACCAATGTATATACATATTATCTGTATCAAATTTGGGTATTTTACATTTTCATACATTTTCATATTATCAAAATGTAGTACAATTTATTTAAACATGACTAATGATGACTTATTGATGTTAAAAATATGTCGAAAATACTAATTAAAGCAAAAGATTATCTCATTTACCGGTAGAAAGCTATACTTAATTTGAGCTACGCGGCTATTATTCACATTTGTGTCGACTAGGAAATAATAAATATATATATAATGTCTTTATATCGACTTTTATATAGCTTCGTAGATCAGTTGTGAAGATTCAGTATTCACGATCACATCTAATTAATAGGATATTATTCGGTGAGCAAATATCTGCAGGCGGAGATCAGTTCATTAGGGCATGCATCGACAACGGCATGGGCGTACGGTGCATAGCGAGCCGCAAGTGTCAAGTGCACGAGTGATGCGCGCATACGTCACAGTGCGTGACACGCGACTGTGTGGTGTGTCGTGACAGCGACTGCGTCTGCGCATCTCCACAAATTAGAACAAAAGCTCGTTTGTTTAATGGTGGTTGGCCGCAGGCGCGCAGTGTGCGGCGGGTACTACGACACTTGATCTGGCGCAATTAACGTGCATTATGATATTCCCACGACCTGGCTACTACTAGCTGTCGTTGTACTGGAATTATACAGTTTACTTCAAATAGTATCTCTTATTTATGACACTGTATATTTTAAGTTGTAGCGCTCAGTTAAAACATGATAAAGTCAATAAATACAAGGTTCGTTATTAGGAAAAGGGATTAATGTTAGGCTTTTGATTTAATTACGCATAAAATTATATTTCAAAGATGTCACACTTAAGCTCGATTCTATCTATTCGACGATTTGATAGGAAGCAGTCGTGTTTTATTGCTGTCTATATACACCGACATCGAAGTGAGACGGATAAATTATGTTAATTTTATGTATTCTAATATAAGGCGTTTTTGGCGTACTGCAAGGTATAGTTTCGGGTCAATGCTATTGAGTAATAATATTCAAGTGAATGTTGAGAACGTCGCCTGTCGCTCAGTATCTGTCTGACAGTGTCCAAATAGTATATTTGGCGGACAAAGCGGTGCGTAACGAGCACTATTGTCGCACAATCTCTGACGCTCACTAATTCGGTGCATTGTGTCCAATCACGTCACATACACGTGCAACCTCTCTTCCAATATACAGAAATAAAAACTATTTTTATAGCCTCTTAACTTGGCCGTGGATTTGCTTGCTCGGGGCCAGTGCTTTTGTATGAATTAAAGGATGTCTTTTCCTGTACACCTGACATGAAATTTCGTATACACATTATGCAAAATTGCGCAATAAATAAATTCACATCCGTAATTATAATCTTAGCTAGGATTATCGCTTGCAACAATTTGAATTGAATTAAAGAAAAGGATTGATTGGGGATTGATTACGTCTATCTATCTGTTAGATATCTGGAGCCTTAAGTCTGTTGCCAATTCACCGTTAAAGCAAGTGATAATTAACTATGTAATACACACATTACTTGGAGGTACCTTCGGATCCAATTTGAGACCTCCGCGTACAAATCCAATGGTCTGCCTATACTATCGCCAAATAATAATCAATGGCGAGCTTTTCAACGAACATTTGTAATAGCAAGGCAGAGAGTAATTGATTCAGCGTCGACAAAAGACGCGTGTATTGATGCAACAGTGTGTCGCGAAGGCTTGTCGCACTCTCAAGTCGCACATAGAGCATCGATCCCGGGGAGGGGACAGGGGGAGGAAGCTCGCGGCCACCGTGGGCTGAGACGTGGCAGATAAATGGGCGGAAGCTGCGAGATGTTATCCCATGACTCGCGAACGAGACACATCCGTCGCGCGCCGATAGCGCATCGACAGTGCACCTAGAGCCGCATCCGCGTACTCCATATATCCATAGATATATCTGTCGATCTTATATGTAGTAAATAGCATGAATATGTTAAGTTTGGATGTGTAAACTGCGTCTTTGATACTGAGGGTTACGTGTTCAATGCCCGGTTCGGCATTATTGGCCTTTCCCGTAAAGGGTCTGGAAATGTGCTCAGTAATCGGTAATAGCCTTGTCCTTGGTCCTGTGGGACCTATAACATAACTGAAATGGGAATGTAACATTGCTCTGCCTTCAGCTTTGAGATTTATTATTATGATTACTAGCAATCTGGGCTACTAGTTTTCTTGTTTACCCCAGCTTTTACCCAGCTGGTTTAAATACTTGTGTTAGGAGTGCGTTCACGATGATAATGCAAAGAGTGGGCCTTGAACCTACGACTTCTTGATCGCAATTCTCATGACTTATCCTTATACCTATATTATTACGAGCTTGTTCGCCCCTCAAGTTTCACCCCTTAGTTGGTATTTGTTGAGTTTCTTCTTAAAATCCACCCATAAATAGTCTTTCTATGAAAGCGGCAAAAGTCAAGGGGCGTACGGGCTCGTAGCCATATTATGGACTATCACCGATTGTTATTATGTAGGTATTACAAAATGTGTTGAAGGACGATGTATACTTACATAAAGTATCTATATGTACCTACATATAATAAAATTATCACTGGTCAATATCTGTACACGGAGATATTTAAGAATGTTTATGTGAGGAATCTTTATAAGAGCAATAGAAGCCAAAACAACTATATTAGAAATTTTATCTCTCTGTATGATTGTACGCTCATCACGCAAAGAAATACTGCATAAAACTGAATGCGGCTCTCACAGTTTGATTGCTGGAGCTCTAACTTAAAATCTGGTGCATGATTCATCTTGATACGTCATCTAGAAGTCGGGTATTACATTGGTAGATAAGCTTCTTCTTACACGCTGTGACGCAGCCGGTGGCGGCTGTGCTCGCGGTGCCCCTCCTTCGGCTTCCCCTCCCCAGCACTACGTTATAACGCAATGGAAGAAAAATATATATAGCTACCTTTTTCCAAAATCAACACGGAGTTGCGGGCCAAAGCTAGTGTTTAATACATACATATATGTAAGTATGTATGTATAATATCGTGCTCCTAAATTGTCACACAAGTGAGACAACAAGCACGAACGGCGTGAGCCGGCTAACTTTGATACATTTAACATGTAGTGCGAATGAGCGCAATTGAGCGGGAACGCTGCGCGCATGCGCGACACGATGCGCGCGCGCCGTTCTCACGCAAATTACGCGCTGTTCGCGCTGCAATTAGGCGCGCGGCCGCGATGACCGGTCGCGAATTAAACTCTGTACACATCTAGCGACTCACGCTATGGATATACATATGTTTATACCTAACGCCGATGCTTATAAAACGTTTTTATCATTTTACATCGAGCTTGTAGTCAAGAAGAGTCTAAGCAGTGCTTGTGCTACATGTTGATGGTAAGTCTTCTTATGTTATTTAAGTATTACACTAGGTTTCGCCCGCGGCTTCGCTCGCCTAACCTTATCTAGATTTTGACAATAAATTGATAATGTCAAAATCTAGATTAAGAGGAACAGTAATTTCCCTATATCCTTTTCTGTACACCTGACAACATGTATGCAAAATGTCGAGTAGTTAAGGTGTGAAAGCGTAACAAACAAACAAACTTATTACTACCCTACACACATACTATATATGTATATCTACTACTATTATACATAGGATGTAGTCTGCTGCGTTAGTGCTGTACTATAAAGTGAATATGGTGAAGTCCCGGTTGGGTAATCAGGTAAGGTATCGATGTTTTTGATAGTATAGAAATGCGCCCGATCAAAGGCACGTTTCTAATTACGTGAGACTTAAAAATTTTAGTAACAAACTGTAAGATTATATACTCTGCCAACCCCTTCGGCGATATACAGTTGTGAGTTTACTTTATGTTTTGTTTTGGTATCAATATAAACAGCTGGTTAAAGGAGCTCAATGACATAGCGGCCTTGTTGTACGGGGAGGCGTGTGAACCGCCCGGGGTGCGCACGCGCTGCTCGTCCGCGCGTGGAGCCGGCGCAGGCGCAGGCGGTGCACCGCGGTGGCACACAGCCGCGGGCACCACACTCATTCACTCAGCGGATCACCCTTATTCATCGTATGCTCATTCACAGAGCCAACGAGCCAAGTCCACGTGGCCACGTGGTTTTTAAACACGTGTTATGATAGACTCACGCCTGTTTTCCAGGGAAGTAAGCAGAGACCATGAATTTTTATTAAATTTTTCTATATAATAATATCAGCTCTATATATAAGCCATTCCTCTGCTCGGGGCTCTTCTCACTGTGAGAACGATTAGGGCCGGAGTGGTGGACTATGCCACCAGTTCGGTGCAGGTTGCCAGACTTTATATACTTTTAAAAACTGTATACCTAGAGAACTCTCAGACATGCAGGTTTTCTCACGATATTTTTCATCAGCTTTAAAGCGAGTGATCATTAATTATTTAATACACACATAACTTCGAAAAGTGGTAGTCCAACGGTCTACCACAAGAATCTGCTGCTACAATAAGAGTAGTAGAGCCTCGCTGATTTCAGCATGAATGGGCCGGCTGGACCGGGGAAGGACTACCCTCTCACAGAATATCGACGTGATATACCAGTATTCCTACTGTTGTGTTTCTTTCGGTGAGTGAGAGTGCCGGACGCCCATTCACCCGCTTTCCCCCTTTCCACTCCTTCTCCTTCCCACTTCCTTTCCTAATAGTTCGGCAACGCGTAAGTGATGCCTCTGGTGTTGCATGCGTCCATAGGCTACGGTGACCACTTTCCATCGGGTGGGCCGTATGCTTGTTTGCCACATTAATAGTATAAAAAGAACAATAATAATACATAGGTACCTAATTTTATTTATTATTCAATCCACCTAGTACTCTTTTGCTGACGCAACTGGGCTTATGCTAATGTGTCTATGTAGAAAGCCAAAACCTTCATGATTCAGAAGTCAGAGGTTCGTGACTTGGGATCGTACTCGAGACCTCTGCGTGGCAGTCCAACGATATCTACTAGTCTATTGCTGATATAATAATAATAATAATAATCGTTTATTTCGGATAAAATATTCTCCATATATTGTTAGTACAAAGTTCTTAACCTAATGTTAGTAATCTTATAATATAGTAACAAACAATGCACTGAAAAACAACCACACCACCAGGTATCACAATACCTTGGTATGTAGCTGAATCCAGTGCTTTAACATTGGGAAATCCCATAATACGCTCAGAATGCCGTGGGAGCTGACACGCATTCTGTGCAATATTGAAGCGCTACGCTTGCGGGTGATGGCAGGATAACCATCAACCGACGCCTCCGCAAACATCGCCGAAGCACTACAAAAACGTGGCAGCCCCATCAGCATCCTGAACGCATTGTTGTACTGAACACGCAATGCACTGAATGCCCGCCGCGTATATCTGCTCCACAGATTGCAGGTGTAAAAAGTTTGGCAGTAAGCCCTAAAAAGAGAAATTTTTACATCTCTTGTGCATTTTCCAAATCTGCGGATCAACATATTGCTTCGGACAGCCAGAGCTCTGCGTTCTCTCTCTATGTCTTGGTTATCATTAAGGTAACCAAGTGACCCAGTGACCCAAGTATTTGGCCTGTGTCACTCGTCTTAGTGGAGTGTTCGCAATTGTTACTAGGGGCACTTTAGGGTAACATTTGGTGCCCGCCTTGAACACTAACAGTTCACTCTTTTTGGCATTATACCTGAGTCCCTGAGTCCCCGCATAACCCTCACAAATCTGAAGAAGTTGTTTCAGTGCTCTGATTGAGGGGGTCATATACATATACTTGCTACGATCCTAGTATATATTTTCTTGCTTAATACATACCTACATAGTTTCATGCCAATCTACCGTTGAGGTAAAGAAAATATTTCTGCAATCGATGTGAACCGAGCTGCAATAAAATTTTATATATCCGCATTTTTAAAATATACCATATATTAACGTTTATCGTGAATATCCTCCTGGTCCTAGTCAGCTGTGAAGCTGTAATACCCAGTATAGACTATTTTTAATACACATTTACATGTTTTGATGACTATATTGACGGCCTCGATGGCGTAGTGGTTAGTGTAACCGACTGCCACGCCTGAGGTCGCGGGTTCGATTCCCACACAAGTCAAACATTTGTGTGCATGAACATGGATGTTTGTCTTGGTCTGGGTGTTTCTGTGAATAATATGTATGTATTTACAAAAAATAGTATATAATTATGTCTAGTATCCATAGTACAAGCTCTGCTTAGTATGGGCTAGATGGTGTTGTGTGTGTGATAGAATATTAATATTATTATATCCCTAATGAGACAGGCAGAATTATATAATGTTTACATTTCGGTAGTTGTGCTTTTAAATCCCATTTTATTGGGGCAAGCTTATTACGGTCTAGAGATAGCAAATCCGATAAAACTAGTCAATCCGGGAATCAATCCCGAGGCTTTAGGCATAGTAGTGTTCACTTCCACTGCTTCACCGTGGCAGTTACCTACCTTAACTTACTGCCATGACATTGTTTTTGCCCGCTTATCGGTTTAGGGTATTTTTAATATGCTCTCACCTTCAACGTTTTTTTCTTATTTACCACAATTTCTTAGATGTGGCCACACATAATATGGGTAAAGGATAAAAATAATAATGTAAAACTTATAGTGTCAGCTTCGAGAATCGTACTATAGACCAAAACCGAATTTCTTTCAATAGTTAATGTTAATAAAATTTTTTGAGTGCTCGGATGCCGTAGTGGTTGTTTCGTCACTGCTAAGCCAAGCGTTATAAGTTCGATCCCTTCGAGGAACAAAAAAGTGTTCAATGTGTCCGTTGTTTCAATGTTTATAAAGACCCCCGTGACACATAAGTTATTCCTATTGCCGGAGATATATTTAACCTGTCAAGTCGCGGAATGCCTGACATATTTAAAAACCTATGTATTGTGGCTAGCCGCCGGTGTACTGCTGTGATTCAATAGGTTTAAAAATCTATGTGTAACATTGCGAAGACCTTTACTGAGATTGAGAAATATCAGTTATGTTGCGGATTCTCGGCTTATGTAAAGGTAAGGATATAACTCTAGTATAAGTTCATAGATAATGTACGTACGTGAGTATATGGCATAAGCAGAGAGCTACGAAGCTGGTTTGATGGATGATAAAGAGCGCATCGCACGGTGTGTTATATCATTATATATTATGTTAGACAAATTGAATGAGTGTGTCGGTGGCCGGCCATTGGGAACCGGTCGCGATGCGCCTGCGCAGGGCCGCCGCATCGCTGCGCCGGGGCAACATTCGACCCGCGGAATGTACCAACGCTGGGCTTCTTGTTATAGTTTTAGAGCAACAATATGACGATACCATTAACTTAAGTATTATTACTGCATGCGTGAGAAAGAGATAGCTATACAATATGTAAAGCGCTGTCTCTTTTTGCGCATACTAATGATTTAGGATATAGTAACTAAGCCACTTACGTAGTTTTCTTCCACCATTAGGTATACAATATAGATATTATAACAGAAAGAATTGAACATAAATATAATAAGCGCCAGCCCTCGGTTTCTCTCGTTAGAATCTTGAAACTTATACCGGGATAAAAGTATTCAGGACGTGGTCTATCTATATGCCTAGATCCAACCAAGTCCAACGGTTTGTGTGACAAACATCCAAACATCCAAACATCCAGACAAACTTACACATATATAATATAAGCAGGATTATGTCGAAGCAAGTCTCGATATCAGAAAACAAGTTGTAAAGATTGTTTATAAATGCGAAATGATATGTTTCGAGTGATGCGCGATGTTGCGTGTTGGTAGATGTTGCACAGGCGCACCGGGGTGCTGCCGACCGGTTTAATGAGTCGTTCTCCCCTCTACCACTGAGGTGGGGGGAAGGGGAGGGGTGGGAACGCGGGATACAATCTCAGCTGTGTCCTGTTTATTTTTAACTAACTGGTCGTGTCGAATCTGCTCGTTTCCACCTGTGCCGCGTCCCGCCAGCACTGTGAGCTGCGCTTGCGCATCTATGAGCTGCGCCTGCGCCTGTCTTTATTATACAACGGTATTGTAAGGAACCAATGACCCTGCCTACCTGTGATACAGTTTCTAACTAGTACAGGAGACAAGTGATCTTTTACACAAATTATCAGAAATCTGTCTTAAGTTTTATTTATGCAAATATGTATAAGGTTGAAATATTTGTAACTGTATTTTGTGCAATAAATTATTATTATATACATATAATCAGTCTTTGGAGTAACGTTAACTTGTATAATTATGGATGGGATGATAGATAGCCAGCGGCAGTAGCGCAATGGTTGTGGTATCGGACTTGTGGTTGAGAAGTCGTGAGTTTGATCTCGGCCTTTGCACTACTGACGCGGCATGTTAGCGGTTGATCGTGAAGTTTCAATTGCGATTCCAATTTCGTGCAAAATGTTTTTGAGTTTTGTCTCAAAAGCAGCTTATTCTAAAAGTGTTCTGTAGACGGTTTTAGGTATGTGGAACCTTAAGACATAGATGACAAAATGTGAGTAAAATAAAAATGTGAGTCTTCTTCTTCTCTTTAGCCTTTATTATTCCCAAGTCACTTGGGGTCGGCTTTTCTAGTGTAACCGGATTTGACTGGATATCAGTTTTTACACGGAGCGGCTGCCACCTGACCTCCGCAACCCGAAGGCTAACGATACTCTAAGGCTAGACCAGAGTCAGGATATTAGAGGGTACTGACTTTCCCAATAACGACTGCCATAGATGTTCATGGCAGCCGGGACCGACGGCTTAACGCGCTCTCCGAGGCACGGAAAAAATAAAAATATGAGTGATATGTATATTTAGTAAAAATTTACAAAATTAGAGTCATGGTTTTACACACGAACATAAGCAATAGCAGCCTGATAGATAACACATTGAACTTGCGATTGATAGGTCGTGAGTCACAATCCTACTGAATGCACTACAGACGTGAAACCACACATAGAAGCATTTTAGCTTCGTTAGAGACATTGAAGCCACTCTCAACAGAAGAATTTTCGCTTAGCAGGACAGGCATACTAAATTTGCGAGTAATCTTTAAAAAGCATACATACATACATATATTCACGACTGCATTTCTCCAAAAGGGGTAAACAGAGATGTATTATACCTATGTTTCTCCATAAACTGAACTACTAAATCTACAGTTCGTAATATTTTTTATAAGTAAGAGCCAAGAGATTGAACGAAGACGTATTCTTGCATTGAGTGTTGTTCTCACCGCGGGCTTGTCGCGTTCCCTCACGAGCGTTAGACGTGAGCCGCAAACATAACAGCATCGACGATATGCCTTCATTGTTCATTGTAAATTGCTGCTTTACTATCTACACGTCGAACCTTATTTAGTACAGACGCAGAAATGAACTGCGCTCTGTTAAACTTTCACGGTGACGTAGATATGATAGAGCGGTATTGTTCATGGTACATTGCTGCATTACTATATATGCTAATTATATCGTTTAATTATAACGCAGTAATGGACCATGTTCTTTTATAAAGGTACAGTGACGTAGATGGACTGCAGGGAATCGAATCGGTCGTGACGTCTAGTCTTCCGAGCTTCAGATATTGTTGATAGATCTACAATAGTATGTATGTTCGGAAGTTCCGCCTGTTGAAGGAAGATGGCAGATAATGCTGTATATTCTCGAAGAGACATATAAAAAGCCAGAATGTAAAGAGCAAGAGAATGTACACGGTTGTGGTTTTAGTCAGTAGAGTTCTGACGTACCTTTTCATTCTGCCCATAGCAAAATAATATCATTTATTTATTTAGTTATGGAGGTCGAACAGCTTACCCTAGTTTTCAATACATTTCAATCACAGACTAGACGATCCTCACGTTTACCATTACATTAAAAATTACACACAGTTTATAAAATAATGATTTGATGATTAAACACCCTAAAAACGATCGGCCGTGGTGTATAACATCCTGCTGGCTATTCTTTTAGTACCATGTAATAGGGCGAGCCGTCTGCTGTCTACCGAGCTCATTCTTTATATAACAAAGATAGCAACCAGTCGTAAGACCTGGCTGATTGTAAGCGGTTAAAATCACTTGCAATATCTGGATTATCACCCGCATGTTGTTGACCCTGGAGAAAAGGGCTAAAATTCGACGAAAGGCAACGAATAAGGAGACAGTATATGAACTTCCAGATCTCCAGAACTCTTACCCATTCTGCGGAAATTTACTACTACTCTTACGCCGATTTTCTGTAAAGAAGATGATCTGTACTTTTATCACGAGTCAGCTTTTTAGCACTGACAACGAATAACTAGCAACGGCCAACTTTCACTCCACTACCATACCCTTACCCATAGCCTTCATTACTCAGTGCTGCCACAAAAAATTGCAAATGCCAAACTCGCTATCCTTGACCTAAGAATCAAACCCAAATCCTCACGATCACCTGCAAATTTAAGCACCAATTTTTAGCTTTTCTATTCTATACACAACCCAGGCGCATTAGTAACAAATACACAGCCGAAACCAATATGCAACGTATATAATCGAACTGACAGTGCAGGCTTCCCAGAATTGAACCCAGAACTCAACATAAGAACACGGTGAACGGAAACGTAAAGTCCAATAAAGACTCCTCGTTAATTGATTAGTGTGGTATGAAGGGACGGCCGCGCTCGATCACTGTGTAATTAAGCATTATCTTAATCGCATTAGTGCACGATGGAGCTTATCTAATGCTTAATGTGTGTGAAAAGACCGTGAGCGGTCGCCTTGTGCCAGCGTGTGTACTACGAATGTATGCGGTGTATTCAGGACAGCTAATGATCTTGTAAAGGCTAGTTTCACTATTTTGTACCATAGTATTACTGTCGTCATAAGAAAAAAGAGGTTATTGAGCTACAGGGTCGGGTGAATATGGAAAGTAAATAAAATGTACGATATCAAGTGAATAGTTTTGTATTGTCACTGCCACAATTTAGGTTATTACATGGTTAATATGAAGATGCGACCGTCTGCCACCCGATTACCCCGTGACTGGCGTGACGATGCATACGCCTTACAGATATAGGTAACGTATAAGTAGGTATGTGTGCATACACTGTAGTGTGTCCCTACAAGGTAATAATTCTTTGTTTGAAATTGCTTTTTTACGTTTTTGGAATCAGTAAAAAACACGCATCTGTTGGTATTTTTATATTAAATATTGGCAAATACGTCTGTTTTCTTTATGACGGCAGAATAGTGAACCTACGTTATACTCAATGTAAATAAGCCTAGCGGGAAAACTCGGGATTGCCACGCAGAGGATCCGAGTTTGATCTCAAGGCGCGCATCTCTGAATTTTCGTAGTTATGTGCGTATTAAATAATTAATTGTTATTGCTCGGTTAAAAGGGTGAAGGAAAATCAGATAGTCAGGAAACCTGAACGAGAGTTCTCTATAATGTTCTCGAAATACGTGTAGTCGACTAAACCACACTATGCCAGCAAGATGGACTACGGTACGCCATAGGTGATATAGAGTACCGTAGACCATCTTGCTGGACCTGCTGGACCTGCTGGACTTGCTGGACTTGCGGTTTGAGGACATATTTTTTTACTAAAAGTGGCCCGTGCAAAGCATTGTGCAGTGCTGTCGCCACATTTTTAATGACCTAGAAATCGATCTCCAATCGAATGCAAATACATATAAGCGCAAACTATATATCAGTGACAATGACACTCGCGACACAAATATGACACTTACACAATCAAACTGACGGGTGGTCAGCTGATGAGTATTTACTTTTTTTTTTAATTTAACAACTTACGTACATTAAAGTTTATTATTAAACTGGCTGTTATCCCGTGGAATTTAACAAGAAAGTATTTTCTAAAATACTAAGTTACTCCTTATAACATCAGCCATTTGTCAGTCAGTGTCAGCGAGACCCATCACAATCGATTCAGCTTTTCCAGATATTAGCCGGAACAAATAGAAGAATTTTAAAAGTAGAATTTTTGATATAGATGTCTCATATACTTTCAAATGCATTTAGTAAAAGCTGTGCAATCCTTCATTTTAATTTATGGATTCATTAACAGTATTCAACTCATAAATTATTTGCTGCTCATTTGTGTTACTTTGTAACCTTAATTACTAAGTGATATTCAACTTTTGACTTTGACTATTGTAACTTACATGTCTATTAGAAGCATGGCGTACAGTATTCTGTACTCTCTGACTATAAAGATAAACCAGAAAGAATTACTGCTGTAATTTAAGCAGCGGTGATCCGATAATTGTTTCCAACCACAAGTATATATTAGAACAGCTTCCATAGCGTAGCGTTAGTAAATGCGACTGCTGTACATAAAGTCTTGGGTTCAAATCTCAAGGCCATCAAAACGTTATTGGGTTTTTCTGTTAAGAAACCTTAATAGCAGCTCGGAGTTAGGAAGTTAGGAGTTACACACCCTCGTGCCTCAGAAAGCACGTAAAGCCATTGGTCCTGTGCCTGATCTATCTCCGGTCGTGTTGGATTGCCGTCCAATCAGATCATGAGAATTAGAGAACAGAGAGTGCACTTGTGTATGCGGGCACACTTTTGCACTATAATATCTCCTGCGCCGTTGTCTAGTCTCTGTTAAAATTGACCGCCGTGACCGAAATTCGGTCTGGAGGATATTATATATTAGATTAGTACGCGTTGTGTCGATACGATCTCGAGTACCGTATTAAAACTACCATATTTTAGCTTGTTGTTAGAAAGAAAGCCGTTGAAACTCGCTGCATTGATGTGAATGAGAGCAGATTATGTCTGTGTGTCGACGCATGCGCAGATGATCCTCGAGACACGTCCGTTGCGCCTGCGCCGCACAATGCGGGCTAATCCTCACGTGTGACACTCATTAGTCGCGGTCTAAGCCTTCACGAGTTACAACATACTTCTGTATAGGAATTGTGTGTTATGTTGGTATTCGACAGGGCCGAATTGCATAACTTGGCCGTCCAGAATATTATGAACGAGAATTAGAGATCATGATTTCTACTGTTTCTTCAAAAACGCCGTGTACGTCAAAAAAAAATGCTGCTATTAACTTATAGTAAAATGCAAAAAATATCAAACGGTGAATATAGCTTTATGAACTTCGATAAATAATTGCTGTGAAAATGTGATCGGGCTCTGGGAGTAATTTCAGTGAAATATATACTGTGGAGGCCTGGGACTAAAGCCCTTGTTTCCCAAACATAAATCCAGCCCTGTTCTTTTTATGAATCAAATAAGGTTATACTATTTATGTTAAGACAACCATATTTTTAGTAATATGTAGTAATCTTTTACAGACCTAATTTAGGTCACGATGGGACTTATAAAACTAAACTAAGCCAGCCATCTGTGCAGATATTACAGTTCACAACTCAGTGTGCAAGCAAGTGCAGTCTCTATTGCTTCTCTCTCATTGATTAATAAGACGTTTTCGACAATTTGTCACGTTTGGAGATAGACCAGGCGCAGAACTAGCAATTTTAAGTGTTTTGCAAAACATGAAAATGTAGCATTACCAACATTTTAACACTGAGATACTACCGAAGATTTCTGGACAAAAATGCCTATAAATCTTATGGATCCGATCCGGCTCTATACAGCCTACACTAGCCACGAAATCAAGATAATATCTACCTGTTATACTTATAATAATATCAGGCCTGCATTAAACTGTCCCACTGCTGGGCACAAGCCTCTTCTTAGTGTAAGAAAGGGTAGGCCATAGTAACAATGGAGAAAAACATCGCGACGAAACCTGTAAGTCTGAGAGATCTCCATAATGTTCTTAATAATTATGTGAAGATTATACGTATACGTATTTACACAAAAATCAAATCAATTTAGGTTACTAAGTAACACTTATGAACACAGTATCCAATTCTTTCATCAATATAATAAGCTTGTTCCCACTCACGTAGTAGAGCGAGCACAGGTGTCCGGGCAGCGGCCGTGGCGCGGGAAAGACACAATATTTGCACAACATACTGTACAAAAAGAGGCTCAAATTAAAGCGGTCCAAACTTTGTTGTGAGAAGAAACTGCTCGTTGTTAGAACAACATCGTGGTCCAGGTGTGCGGGACCGCGGGGCCGCAAGGCGGGACGGTCCGCAAAGCAAACAAACTGAGTTTGCCGAACACTCGGCCCGCGTGCCACTGTGTTTAGGGTTGCCAACCGATAATAAAATATTGGCCAAATACCTGCTATTAAATCGCTACCAATTACAAAAAAATTGTGTCATTTTACACCCGTTAGTTTTGAGCATAATTTTAAGAATTTCCAATATTGTTACATCCTATAGTTTACCCATAGGCCTATAACTTACTAGTTTTTGCCTGATGCTTTGTTCACTCGAGAACGGTACTTTTTTTTTGGATGAGAGGTACCCTATATTCTTTTGAATAGATTTTTTTTAAATTAATGAATACGTGTACTCGAAATTTAAGAATGATCGGTCGAGTAGTTAAGCCGTGAAAACGTCACAAACAAACTCACATTCACATTTATAATATTAGTTTAAATTCATGATTCAAGTAGCTGGCGGAGGATACATGCGCAAATTATACGCGCGGATCCATCATATAAGTAACTTGCGCGACCAACTCGCGTTTTCAAAATGCATACATTCCGCGCAAGTGCTGAATTTAATTTAATTTTTTTTTGCTGAATAATAATAATATTGTATCACATACACACATCACCATCTAGCCCAAACTAAGCAGAGCTTAGAGCCATTGAGGCCGACTTGGACTTCGAGGCTGGCTTGTGCTACAAGCCACGTGTAGTAAAGCCGATATACAGTGGTGGACATATAATTAGAAACACTTGCGACGTATTTCACATTATACAAGGCATATTGCCGTGAAACTTTTGTTTTTGGAAATGAAAAACAAAATGCATAGAATACGTTCAACAACTTATAATTCATTAAAAACAAATAAATATCCGAGTTTACAACTACCATTTAGATATTTAGTTACGTACAAACAATTAAACGACATTTGCAGTACTATTCGTCATGGACAAGTAATTAGAAACAATAAAGAAATGAGGTAAAAATCAAAGTTATTAACGTGTTAACGTAATTAATGTATACTAGCTGTTGCCCACGACTTCTTCCGTGTGGATTTTAATTTATTACCCAATACCTACTTTTAATTTGTTATTTAATTTTAATATATAAAACTACAACTAAAGAAATTAATAAGTCTTCCTACACCTATATAGGTGTAGTTAGCTATATATTAAAAAAATACATATGGTATCGCGGACTTTTTTGTAGATATTGATACGTTCTATAATACAGTAGAAAATTTTTTTGTTCTATCATTAATTGTTTCCGCAGCGCACGCGATGACAGATTTTTTATGACAAATTTTTCACACCTTGGGTTATATTATTGCATTTATATTAAGGATCACTATTTTTGCAAATGTAATATAGCCTATGTCACTCAGTGAAGACGCAGCTTTCTAATGATGAAAGATTTTTTGAAATCGGTCCAGTAGTTTTTGTGTGAAAACATTACAAACATACATACAAAAACACAAATGTTTCCTCTTTATAATATTAGTTTAGAAGTTTAGATAAAACAGTGTACGGTCCAGCCCTAACTGAGTTTGCTTCTCTTGTCTCCCCGCCCCGCTTCGTTCACAGTGTTTATCTGGCGAGCACCAAATATTACTGAATGATGATTCTGATGATTTGCCGTTTCCATTTATCTTTACTAGATTAGAACCGCGGATATGCTTGCGTAAATGTAAGTTATGTTAGTAACAGTACTTTCTTTTGGATCAAAGGTACTCTATGTCCTTTTTAACACGCTTTTGTTAGCTTGGTATGTATCTATGTATCTATGAATCTATGAATCTATGTAACGGAATCTTTGAACGTGATTTTCACCCCTTTCAAACCGACGGATTGATTTGAAACTTTGCACACTTATCGAGGACCGATGAAAATACAATAATTTTGAAAATATAAAAAAATATATAATATTCGTAATAATGTAAGGTTATCAAAGTATCTTAGAAAGCACCCCACGCTTTTTACATTTAAATTATTAAATAATTTTCTACAATTTAAAGCGTTTTTATTTTTTTTAAACTTCTATTTATTTATACTCCTTTCTGTTATTAAAAAAATCCTAAAAAAAAACAATAAACCTGTGTCCAACCCGGAAAGCAAACCCACGACATCACGATCGCACAATCAACCACAGTGCCAACAAAGCAATATACCAGACCAAGCAATACAAATAAAGTCGATACAATAGCGTTAAAAAAACAGCGGCAGGGCGCGCGTTTGTCTTTTGAGGGGTGAGTAGAATTCACACAATAGAGGAATACTCGCAACAGTCGCGACACGAGGCGACAGATGCGCAACACACACGCAACAACTCATATGATACCGTCACACTTCGCGACACTTGTCATAAACTTAACAGATGTATGCACAATACGTGTATAATTATATGTCCCATTACATAACAATAACACATGCGTTTGCGCATTTACTAACGAATAGCGATGACGATTAATCATAAATGGCGCAGTTGATAAGCGCTCCCATTGCTAATGCCACCGAATGGTTTAAGTACGAATAAAGTTATTTGTGTGCGCCATAAATTATTATTGCTGTATATATGAACTTTATAGAAGTAGAAATAAAAAGTGCAATATACAAAAAATTGTATGTGCCCGGTAATCCTCATGACATTGTTCCACACATCGTCTTTCCTGTATCAAAGCTAAAGAATTGTTTGCGTATTTAATAGTTAATTTTCGTACGCTATAACAGTCAATGTTAAAGTCACATTTCTTCATTTCCATTAAAATGTAATATTGTCTTCTGTTTACGCGAATGTTATTCATTGAAATTAAACTACTATATATGGATTTTATCGCGTTATTTATTTTACACTTTATTACAAAATTTTGAAACTGTTACACTACTATACTAGATACTATTAAACTTTACTAATTTTAAGCTAATTAAATTATTAAAACTATTAAAACTATTTATATTTAAGTTTACACTTTCCCCGACGTTTCGGTTGCTTTTCAGCAACCATGGTCACGGGGAGACTAAGATGGTAGTTGTCTCAATGTTCCAGTGTCGTTATTTCAAAGTACCCGAACATAATTTAATCATTGGTGTTTCTATTCACGCAGAATGAGCTCAGAGTATCATGAAGTCTAGCTGTGGTTTGCTTCTTCTATTTGAATGACTGGATCCCAAGCTGGTGGTACATTCCAACCATCTTCCATCGTCAGTCGCCTCGAGGTAAGCCAGTTTAGTTAAGCTGGTCTAACTTGACGAACAATCAGATGTACTTGTACTCGAAAGAGTAATAGGTAATATGAACGTTGAAGCATTAAAAAAAAACACTCAGATCTTCTCTATTGAAATTAGGATGGTTTTTAATTTCAATAGTCTCGCGAAGCATCCTTTGTAGGAATCCGTGTTCTTTAGCGAGAATCTGTGGTTTGTCAAATCTCAGGCAGTGGTTGGTCCCCTGTTGCACATGTGAGATTTAATAGTTTTAATAATTTAATTAGCTTATTATTAGTAAAGTTTAATAGTATCTAGTAGTAGTGTAACAGTTTCAAAAATTTTGTAATAAAGTGTAAAATAAATAACGCGATTAAATCCGTATATGGTAGTTTAATTTCAATCAATCCATAAAAATGTGTAAACTCTCTTGGACACGTCACTTGCCTAATATATAAATAAAAATAAAATAATTTTAAGGTAAAGGAACACATCGTGCGAAATTCTGCGTAAGTTGAATAAGAATTCTGTAGAAAGAGCAGCGATAGCTCAGTGGGGAGACCAACAGACTGCAATGCAAAGGGTCTCGGGTTCGAACCCACGTCGCGCAACTCTGAATTTCGGGAGTTATATGACTTTTCGAAATTATGTGCGTATTGATTGATAATTATCGACTGCTCCGTGTCTCGGAGAGCACGTTAAGCTGTCGGTCCCGGCTGCCATGAACATCTATGGCAGTCGTTATTGGGAGAGTGTCGACACAAAAGGTCCCACTGGGTCGAAGTGTCGCCGGTCTGCTGCCGCACTGTGTCAGTGTGGTGGACTTTGATCTAACCTTTTATTAAACTGAAAAGAACCTCTTACCCAGCAGTGGAGGAGTTATATACAGGGCTGACAATATATTAATATTACGTTTTCACTACTCCATATAAACTTTAATTATGCCAAATGCCACGCTCCTAAGTGTTCGCAATATGCTAAAAAGGGGCCGAATGTTTTCTCTCCACGTATTCATGAGCGATCGGTGCTGTTACATTGAACTAATTGTGGTATAGTACTGTAAACTGCCGTATATTAAGACGCGTTCAATCTATAAAGCTGAACGGACACTTCACACTGATACCAGTTCCTATCACTGTGTACAGTCACCCTCAATACCACATATACGGAACAAAATTATATTAAAATGTACTACATCCATCCAATATGCCGAAATATTGTCATTATCTTTACATTAGTAAATTAATTTAGTTTAATTATAAATGCAAATTTGAGTTTGTTTGTTTGATACGCTTTTATGCCGTAACAACTCGACCGATCATCATGAAATATTGCATACATATTGTTAAGGGTACAAAAAGAACATAAGGTACTTTTTATCCAGAAAAAGTACCGTTCCTGGTCGTAGCCACGGGAAAAAGCTAGTCTATTATATTTACTTCATTATTAAATAATAGTTCTATGGAATTTTTTCGATTATGATTGGCATATAAATTTATAAATCATTGACGTTTTCCAAGTTTTGGAAGTTTGGGGTACTTAGAATTGACAAGTTACAGTTAATATCTATATATATTTTGACCTTCATATGTGTTACTTTGTGACCTAAACAAATAAATTATTTTTGACTTTGACCTTGACCTGTTTTGTCACAATTTAATGTATACAATGTTTTGGCATATTAAGTTTTGGCAAACAAGCAGCGATAGCTCAGTGGGGAGACCAACAGACTGCAATGCAGAGGGAGTTCGAACCCACGTCGCGCACCTCTGACTTTCGGCAGTTATATGAGTTTTCGAAATTATGTGCGTATTGATTGACAATTATCGCCTGCTCCGTGCCTCGGAGAGCACGTTAAGCCGTCGGTCCCGGCTGACATGAAAATCTATGGGATTTATTGGGAAAGTCAGTTCTCTCTAATATCCTGACACTGGCCTAGCCTTAGGGTATCGTTAGCCTTCGGGTTGCGAAGGTCAGATGGCAGCCGCTCCGTGTAAAAACTGATATCCAGTCAAATCCGGTTAGATTAGAAAAGCCGACCCCAAGTGACTTGGGAATAATAAAGGCTAAGGCAGAAGAATGTTTTGGCATATTGGATGTAATCTAATTAAACTTTTTTTTAAAGTCACTTCCCTCCCTTGTAGTAATTCTTGTATCGCAAGGGGACTTTACAAATATTAAAACAACGGACACAAAGAACACCTAGACACGGGACAACAATCTGTGGATCACATAAATTTTTGTGCCGTGTGGGGATCGAACCCACAACACACAGCGCGGCGGCAGTGGCGAGATGGCTACTTATACCACTACGTCATCCGCTCAGGCTTGTTATTTTGTTCCGTATACATAGTATTCAGGTTGACTGTACGAACGAGTTAAATATCGAGATGCACGAGTCGGGAATTGATCGCGCCATACAACGGTCACGAGCCGATATACGACTGAGCGCAGGTGTAAGCGAGTGTCGTGACTGCGGTGAGGTGGTATGTCTGGCTAATCAGCGCGACGCGACATTTCGCGTAAATACTGCGCGACGATACATTACGAGCAACTGCGAATGTTGCATAGGCGACACGACATGTATTCCATGCTAATTGTCTCAGGATAGGTATCGAACGTTTAACGCCTTTTTATTTGAAGGAGTAGGTTGAAGGAAAGGGTCTATTGCACCCACATATTATCGATTTGTAGGTATAATAAGACATCTATGCTCATCCTTTCGGGATTTCACTAGAATTATATGTATGAAGTTAGATAAATAATCATGTGATACGCGGACATAGAAACATGCATATTTTTCAATACATATTTTATTGCAAACTTGCATAATCCGGCATGCACAGCAGGCGAGCAGGCAATTTGCCACTGCCGTTGCGTATGTTCAAATGCCAGTATAATTAGATATTTGTGTGCTTTACAAATGATTTTCTGAGTTTGGGTGTACTTTGTGCCTATTACCTTTACAGTTAGGTCCTCCGTGACAGATTGACCATTTTATTTCATGCAGATCAATATGGTTTTAGGTAGGGCCGTTCTACGATAGAAGCGGGTGTTACGCTTTTAAACATATATTCAGTGTCTTATAAAATTCGCATGTCATTGGCGTATTCTGTGATCTCTCTAAAGCCTTTGACTGCGTTGACCATTATACGCTGTTGCGAAAACTCATTCATTATGGCATCCGAGATACTGCACTTGACTTAGTTGATTCCTACCTAAGCGATAGATTACAACTCGTTGATATCAACGGAAGTAGATCTTCTGGATTACCAGTCACAATGGGCGTGCCACAGGGTTCGATTTTAGGACCCTTTCTGTTTTTAGTGTACTTGAATGATTTGCCGTTCTTTGTACACGATTTGTGTGACATTGTTTTATTTGCGGATGACACATCCCTTATTTTTAAATTAGACCGAAAAACACCAAATTTACATGCTGTTAATGATTCACTCGCGCACGCCCTGGAATGGTTTACGACGAATAATTTACTACTAAACTCTAAAAAAACTTAATGTATCAAGTTTACTTTGCCAAATGTAAAGAGTCCTAACGTGAATATAAATGATGAAATTATTACTGTAGTTTAATCTATAGTTTTCTTAGGATTAACTTTAGATCATAAAGTTCAGTGGGGCGCTCAAATATCGTGTCTTGTAGGGAAAACTTAGCTCAGCCGCATACGCAATTTGGAAGTAAGACAGCTTACTGATGTAGATACTGCAAGACTAGTATATTTCAGTTACTTTCATAGTGTCATGTCCTACGGTAGATTATTGTGGGGCAAGGCAGCTGATATCGAGACATTTTTTTTTTATAATTTAGGGCCACGAGTTTCCCTGAACGATTGATTTAAAGAAATAGGCATACTTACTGTTGCGTCGCAATATATATTTGCTAACATTATATTTATTAAACATAATATTGACTTATATAATAAGAATAGTGATATCCATAACGTAAACACTAGAAATAAGCATAAGTTAGTAGGGCCATATCATCGTTTACATAAAGTTCACAATACATTTGCGGGACTCGGTATACGTTTTTTTAATAAACTATCTATTAATGTAATTAATTTACCATTGCTTAAATTTAAAAGCGCCGTTGAAATACAACTTATTCGGAAGGGTTATTATACTTATTATTCAGTCAACGACTACTTAAATGACAAATCTCATAGAACTAGTTGCTTGTTGTGTACAGGGTTCAAAGATCTGTATTACTTATAAGTCAATTTAGTAATGTAGAGGTACCTCGTGATTATTTGTGATGTTAACAAGTATCTTGTTTCTTAATTTGATTCTTATTGAAGAATGTAAATCCACAACCGCATTCAGTCACGCATAACGCCTTTGCATAGTCACAAAGTGTAGGTGTATGCGCCATCATGCCATCCTACTGTACATTTTAGATTTATATTAAAACATATACCTTAGCCCAAATTATTTCATCTCTATAATTAAGTTAAGTCTCTATTAAGTTATTATTATCTTTATATTATTAGTTTTTTATAGTCAGTAGTATATGGCATAATGGCTGCAACACCTTGTTAATCTGAGTTTTAAAATAGTGAAATTATATTTAATTGGCGATTTAAAAGAGTGGCCGTGAGTTTTCTTGCAGGTTTCTTCTCATAGGCTCTACCCTTTGCCTGAACCTAGCAACTAACGTAAATGTAGCTTCAGTATCTCATTAACCTATATATTTTGACGTTCATAAGTGTTATTTTGTGACCTAAATGAATAAATGATTTTTGACTTTTACAATAAGAAGATCCAATCACCCTTTTATATTTGCTTCAAACTGAGTCTCATGATCGTAACTGGTGGTGTAGATGTAATAACAGACTTATGCCTTATGAACAGAGAGGATTCACTAATTTCTGAAGAAGCGAAGAAGCGTATTACATCCATGTTCCAAAAACTAAGTTTTAAGGCTCACGTAATAAGAAACCCTATCTCTATATCAATAACCCTATATCAATCTCTGCAAATTGCCTAACAAAAAAGTCAATATATCCGCCTCGACCATCAAACCTGGGACCTCAAGATTCTACGCAAATAAGGTTATACATACATGCTTAGATTAACACCGTGTCATATTAGTAAAATAACGTTTAAAGACTCGCATTATCGGAAGTGTAATAGATTCAAAGACTACGTATGGTGAGTCGCAGTGCGCAGGCGCAGCGCCCGAGGAATGTATCGAGATTGTGATCGCTGCGGAACACAAATAAACTGCGACGTATCGGCGCGCAGGTAGCGTGTAGCACGACCACACCAATTGTAGCACTCAGACCGCCGTTTTATAAGGACCTTGGATAGTTAAAGACTCTCGGTGGAGTAGTCCAGTTATGAGAGCGTAGCGGTCGGGGCGCGGTGCGACACAGTTCCAGACGTTTTAATTAAGGCCTCCCCGGGGGTGAGGCTGGCTGTCTGCCGGGGGCGGGGAGGAAGGGTGGCTTATCTCAATTAATTCGGTGGAAGCCGATAGAGCGACGACAAGCCGTTTTTGTTGATGTAGTCATAAGATCAGTGCTGAGTATTTCGGCGTTGATGTGACGTGATTGGTTTGGCTCGTGTGATTGTTAGCTTACATGTGCAGAGTCATGTTCTTCTGGAGGTTCTTCATAGACAGGTGACGTCAGAACTATCATGCTGCTGAAGAAAAAGCTTTATGCTGAACAAAACAACCTTCTTAACTTGTAACACTTTGATTGTATACTATGTCTCAAGAGAATAAATATTATTTCTATTTCTATATGGTTGTTTCCAGATTTGTCTGTCTGTAGGTTTGTCTCGGCATCATGTAAAAGTCAAGTCAGTGTTTTTATACGTATGACGTATAAATATTTATTTATTAATTAGCATATGAAACAGAATGTTATCAAACAAGCATATAAATAATTTACATTATGGTTTTAAACAAGACGTGAGATTATGTACATATGTACATAGTTCATATATGCCGTGGATATCCCTTCTGCTCTTCTGGACATCGCTTATAAATTATAAAAGAAACACAGAGATATTAACGATTCACGTTCATTACTTTGCCTTGCCTACCCCTCTGGGAAACAGGCGTGATTCTATGTATGTATGTATGTATGTTCATTACTTTTTAAAACACAATCCATTAGCAATTCAAGAAAATATGATGTTATAATATTCACTGCCTAGCCTTACAAATATAGGTATATTTTATGTTTTGGTTCGCTGCCACTCGTAAGGTTTACTGCGAAGGTATAATACAATAAGCTGGATCGGTATGTGGCTGGCAGTCTGAGTGGGGGTTGGCGTAAATCCTATTAACTGAAACAAATAACCGCGCGCTCGTAATTACAACGAGGCTGCGCTCGCGCACCGCTCTCGTGTGTGCGTGCGTGCGTGTGTGTGCGACCGAAAACAACAAATTTGCGTGCGTAAACTAAATTATAGAGAGGAAAGAAACGTTGTGCAGAATACTCGCTATGCGTGCAACGGCAGTGCATGTTTAATAATGATTAAGAGGAAATACCCAGCATGGGCCCTCATTCAGTCACTCCAAAGATAACGTAGATAGAATCACGGCTATTTTAAAATACGAATACACTGCTTACCACGGAGGTTTATAACACCCTTTTTATTCTTTTTCTTTAGGTCCCACATGGTAGTCGACGACCCTAGCTCCGTCTATCGGGCACATTGCCAAATCCTGTGATGCAACTAAGAACGTTTGAAAAGAAATATCTACCGAGTAATATTTTCCATCTTAGGTATCTTGTGTGGGGTTTTATTACCGCATGCAAAAATAAGCGCAAATAACTTGTGCACAATGTTTCTTAACTGCCTCCGTCACACATAGAACGTCTCACTTAAAATTTTGTAGAGTTGATTAGCCCATTTTTGTACTACTATCTTTAGCCTGACTTTCGGAAGTTATATGACTTTTCGAAATTATGTGCGTATTGATTGACAATTATCGCCTGCTCCGTGCCTCGGAGAGCACGTTAAGCCGTTGGTCCCGGCTGCCATGAACAACTATGGCAGTCGTTATTGGGAGAGTGTCGACACAAGAGATCCCACTGGGTCGAAATGTCGCCGGTCTGCACTGACTGGCCCCCACATAAGATACATACATACATATCTTTAGCCTGCCACTTCGCTTGAGTCAATCCCACGGGATATACGCATACTAATATACAAGTATTTGTTAATCCGGGATACGGTCTACCTGTGTGCAAAGTATCATCTAAATCCGTTCAATGGTTTACGAATAATTTAGTTACCGATAGCGAGAGCAGCGATAGCTCAGTAGGGAGACCAACAGACTGCAATGCAGATGGTCTCAAGTTCGAACCCACGTCGCGCACCTCTGACTTTCGGAAGTTATGACTTTTCGAAATTATTTGCGTATTGATTGACAATTATCGCCTGCTCCGTGCCTCGGAGAGCACGTTAAGCCGTCGACACTCTCCCAATAACGACTGCCATAGGGCAGTCGTTATTGGGAGAGTGTCGACACAAAAGATCCCACTGCGTCGAAGTGTCGCCGGTCTGCACTGACTGGCCCCCACATAAGATAATAATAATACCGATAGCGACCACAACCTGTCTACTGTTTAATTCTTTTTGTTTTTTATAGTTAATTACTGTACTAGGAATAATTTATTGTGTCGCATCGATAAACGGAGTAAATAAAGTGTACCTCATACGTGATCGTGTGTATCGAACCTACGACACTCGGCGTGGTGCCAGTGGCGAGGTGACCTTTCAACCATTACGCCATCCGTGCAATCGAATAGTTCGAATGACATTGTAAATTGTATGAAGAAACTTTAGGCCAAACTGGACCAGGAACGAGACATCACTGAAGCGCAGTCCTCGATGAGTAAGACTACTCGGCTAGAGTCAGCAGTGATAAGCGGTAGTTCGGCGGCGCGCGCGCACGCGTCGAGTTATCAGCTCTGTTGGGCAACAGTCGCGGATGTCGATAGCGGGTTCCGGCGACGCACGCGCCACGCTGTTGCTAATCATGGTCGTCGTGGTGCCGGCGTCGGCGCATCACTTGACACACTGCCATCATGCCCCACTTGCAGCTGCGCTAGCGATGTGCAATTATCGATTTGAATATCGAATCGTTCGATTTTTTTGTGATTTGAATTATTCGAAATGTAGATATTTACAATTACTGCACGGTATTTCCACTGTCACACACGTGATGTCTTTGCGTGATCCGCAAATAATATTGCCGCGTCTAGGTATTCTTTGTTTGAATGTTTGGAAAGCCCTCTGCACCACGGAATTTATACGCAGTGCTATATTTTTTTAAACATAATATTTTCTTTTTTGTCGATGTTGATTGATTGTTTGACTTTGCCAATTTAACGAATAAATTACATTGTAAGGTCACAGCCGTTCTTAGCATACAGAGTAGAAAACCCATATCTCCTACTGTGATAGGAATTAGGAAATAAAAAGAAAATTATTTTTCTAAAGTGACCAATAAGTACAGCCCGTCTGATAGTTCTCGTTATGATTGCTTGGGTATAATTTGCACGATGCTGATCTTGAGGCAAAGAAATTAAATATGGGATGAAAGGAAAGGATTGGGTGAGATAGGTGTATGTAATTCACTAGAACTCTATGTGAACTTTCGTGAGTTTCTTGTAGGTTTCTTCTCTTTGCCTGAACCTAGCAACTAACCTAAATGTAGCTTCAGTAACTTAGTAAACTCATTAACCTATATATTTTGACGTTCATAAGTGTTACTTTGTGACCTAAATGCGTAAATGATTTTTGACTTTGGCTTTAACTAACCGAGCGAAATGGAGTAACAGTGAAAGATGGCTTATCTTATCTTATGTTCGGGCCAGTCAGTGCAGACCGGCGACACTTCGACCCAGTGGGATCTTTTATGTCGACACTCTCCCAATAACGACTGCCATAGATGTTCATGGCAGCCGGGTCCGACGGCTTAACGTGCTCTCCGAGGCACGGAGCAGGCGATAATTGTCAAACAATACGCACATAATTTCGAAAAGTCATATAACTTTCGAAAGTCAGAGGTGCGCGGCGTGGGTTTGAACCCGAGACCCTCTGCATTGCAGTCTGTTGGTCTCCTCACTGAGCTATCGCTGCGAAAGATGGCTTACAAAGCCTGCAAGAATCTGCTTTATAATTATACATGTTACTGCATGCCATGATCTATGTTTGTGGCAAGTTTTATCAAAATGTCTTTAGTGATTTACGCGTGCTTGAGTAACAGATATCCAAGCTCAAACATCTTTACAAATTAATATGATTTCATTGATGACGTAGATGTTAAAGTAGCCGTCTCGTTGTTGTGTGTTGCCACTACGCCAAGTGTTGTGGGTTTGATTCTCGACGTTACAAAAATTGTGTGATCCATAAATAGTTGTTCCGAGTCTCAATGTTCGTTGTGTCCGTTGTTTGAATGTTTATAAAGTCTTCAACAATACGGGGAATATGACTAATGCGGTTGTCTTTTTAAAAGAAAGGGAGATACATTATTGTTTTCAAAGGATCTTAGCACGGTAAGTGTCAAGAAGCTTCCAAGGTAACACGTTCAAGCATGGCAGTAAAATACAAAGTTACAAGACTTTTTACCAGCATCTCACCGAGGGAGGTGCGGTACGTTTTTGCGCATATGTCGTGGAGCTAACTCGCATTGTGCGCGTTGGCGCAAAAACCGCCGATTTCATTTGTTCAGTATGGTTCACCTGAACTGTTCAGTGTTATGGGCCGACCGCAGGTTTTTATGCGCACTCGTGTAATATGCGCGCGGTGGGAGTCAATGGATACGTTTATTTGCGCGTCAGCCGGCTGAGATGTTATGCTCTTTTATTAATTTATTGCGAAGTTACGTCTCGCCTACAGCCGCGGCTGTGCGTACACTCAAAGCGAAACAGAATAGAATTCGTATTACTTACAACTCGTCACAGCAGATAATACTATGACTATAAATTGCCATAAATCCCAAACCCATAGCATTAATTAATTGGTAGCACGGGTTGGAGTTTATGTGTATATGCAAACGAGACATCGTTCGTTCAATATCCAGGTAGGTCAAAGTGTTATTGGATTTTTTATGAAATTCTTAGTAACAGTACTGCTTATGTGTGGATGGAAGAGGGCAAAGGGTTTGCCCCTTGTTACATGAGACCTAAAATCATAGATGATGCGTCCATCTACAGTTCCTCAACCAGCTTGTACTCCTTATTAAGACTATACTGAAAGAATATACCATGCTGTATCGCAAAAGATTTCACAAACATGTAACAACAAACACAAATTTTACCTAGCCACTAAACAAATATTTATATAAGTATTCTGGTTTTTGAAAACTTACAGCTATTGACAATGTGTGATAACATTAGAGTATAATATTTTTTGAATAACAACTTAATTTTTTTGCTTGTTTGGTGATTGAAACAATATCGTGATGTATTAAGATAATAATAATAATAAAAGATTAAAGCACCGAGCAATGATCATCGATGTTACCATTCCGCATGACGAGAATCTTGTGAAAGCTGAAAAAGAAAAAGAGTTGAAATACTTGGACCTAGCTCACGAGATTGTCGACATGTGGCGTGTGGACTCGGCGATTATTGTGCCGATAGTCATTACAGTCAATGGTTTAATACCTAAGAGCCACGACCACCACCTGCAGAGGCTCGCGTTAGATGGCTGGATCAAGTCCTTGATGCAAAAGGCAGTACTACTAGACATGGCGCGTATTGTGAGGAGATTCCTGGGCCCTAACCACCGGCAGCTTGGACCCTGTTCCCGATGTCGGTGGGTCATTTAAATTTTTATATTTTTAAATATGTATGTTTTAATATTTATATTTAAAATGTAATAATTAGAAAAAATTGTTATAAAGAGAATAATAATAATAATATTTTACCGCATACACACAACACCATCTAGCCCAAACTAAGCAGAGCTTGTACTATGGGTACTAGACAATGGATAAACATACATATATACTTTTTTTTTGTAAATACATACACATTATACATAGAAACACACAGACCAAGACAAACATCCATGTTCATGCACACAAATGTTTGACTTGTGCGGGAATCGAACACGTATTGACTTTTAAACCAAGACCAAGGTCATCACTTTAGTCAATCCAGCCTATCTTTAATCTTTTTCCTTCAAGGTTGCAATACGTGACTGATACTTCAGTATTGTAACCAATAATAGAGTAGATATGGTAACCGCTTACCAGTAGAATATCGCGCCGTCATCGTTTGTTTGTTGTATGAGAATACTTATTTTCTATACTAATAGAAAGACTGAAAGGTTTATTAGTTGTTTGTTTGTTTGAACGCCCTGAACTCTGAAACTGCCAGTCGGTATTAAAAACTTTTGCATTTGATAGCGCAATTATTAAGACTGCGCCGAGCGAAACGTGCAAAACAGGCGGTCACAGTTAAATTGATAAAATCAATACTTTTGTTTAATACAAATATAAAATATACATTTACCATAACAATGAATGTGTTTACAATTACTCCGTGTAAAAAACTTAAAATAATTAATATTTTCGCCTACAAAATTACGTAAATTTGCACGAAAAATGAAAAAACGTAAGCTCGTGTTACGTGATTTTTAGATTATAACAGTAGAAATCTATCCTATATAAATAGTTATATTACAATTTGTCCGCCCCAAATATTTAAGTTATTGGTTGACAATAAAGATACATATTTATCAAAAAAGCACTTCAAATCCTCCATACAATTTTATTATGGCGACCGCGCGCCGATTTGAATATCGAGCTCTGTCATTCAGTCCAACCGCGTCTTACGTTCGGCGCAGTCTTAAGGCAGGTTATAAGCTAAATAACATCACACTATGAGCACTGGGATCGGAGCACTAATCATAACCGTGGTGGAAAGTTAGTGTTATACAAAAAAGGTGAAAGAATAACTACCAATACTATATAAATAGTTCTACTTTCTGTCAATCACTGTTCGTATGTATGTATGGTAATAGCACAGCAAAAACACGCATACACGGGGAATGTATAATGAGCAATCGTTAGTACTGCGTCGGACTATGGCTGTCCGGATTGCAAGACAAGTTGTTAACGCGATAACGCTCTCTGCAGACTTCGACACATACAAATGTAAATAAAAAAATATCAACGTAAATTTATTCAGATTAGGTTACAAGGTAACACTTATGAATGTCAAAGTTACACTAATTTTTCTGCGAATTTACAGTTACTGCCACGTTCAGCAAAGCAAGGGTGTAAGGCTCATGAGAAGAACGGGCAAGAAACTCATGGTCACTCTTTTTAATCGCCAAGTTTTGTTTACAAATCATAAGAGCTGTAAGGTGCTGCAACCATTTCTCCATGAACTATTACTGAACATACTCAAGCATTTAATAAAATTTGATGGTAGCCTCTAAAGCAGCAGTACATTAATAATCAAGACAAGGCATGATTGTAGTCCGTAGTTTGGTCTAACTGTATCTTACTTCTATATCCTTCAAGTATATGAAATACAAAGAACACTTTATGGTTTAAATAATAATACTACGTTATAAGTGGGCGAGCCTATTGTCGTTTACCTCCTAATAATAATGTTCTCCTAATCGAATTTCGGTCATGGCGGCCAATCTTAACGGAGACTGGCTATCTGCGCAGGAGATATTATAATAGTGCACAAGTGTACTCTCTGTTCCCTAACTCTCATGATCCGATGGGACGGATAAGCCGACTCGACCGGAGAGAGATCAGGCGCAGGACCAACGGCTGCATGCTTTCCGAGACACGGGGGTGTCTAACACCGCCAACTTCCAAACTTCGCGCTCGTATTGAGATTTCTTAACAGAAAAACCCAATAACTTTTTGTTGGCCCGACCCGGGATTCGAACCCGAGACCTTATACACAGCAGTCGCATTCACTACCGCTGCGCCACAGAGGCAGTTACCAGGTCGTCTACCAGGAATAGTACCAAAGTCCATGAAACTGAAATTTTTTGACAGATAAACCCAACAGCACTTGCCCTATCTATATATATAAAACTTTTCCGTTACTGAGTGACTGACAGACAACGCACAGCCGAAACTACTGAACGCAAGAAGCTGAAATTTGGCATGAATGTTGCACTAAGAGAGTATTTTTAAAAATTCTACTCTGAAGGGGGTGAAAGCGGTTAAATCCGATATTCACACGGGAACGGGACTTACGCGGGTGAAACCGCGGGAGAACTACTAGTACTATATATAGTTTTAATATTACTACGTTTTAAGGCCTATTGTTGTATTCTGGGCATAGTTTCTAAATCCATGCGACAGAAAATTTCTTGATAAAAGACCTCAATAAAATTTTGCTCAGCCCAATAATCGAACTCGGCATGTCATGCACAACAGTCGCATTCACTACCGTTGCGTTGCTGAGACGTCGACATGCTCTCTAGAAGATATATTTTTTATATAATTCACACTGTAAGTGGAGTTGGTTGGCTTAATGGTCAAAGTCCTATAAATACATAATCTCACGCGTCCTGAAGAGGTAGCCAGTATATTACACATTTTTTTTAAATATACATATGTGATTATTGGCGTTTACTGAGCAAAATTATAGGCTCCGTTTTATGAAACCCAGCTTGCGACTTTGTTTATTCCTTAATGTCATAGCCAGCTATGCATGTTATTCTGGAGTAAGTGTAATGGGTATGTTTTAATTCGTCCTAAATATGAATATGCTAAAAGTCAACCCGGAAGTGCTGGAAGTAATGTCACAGTACACTGGGCGGCCGCTCTCACGCTTAGGGCGGGCGGCTCCGCCCCGCAACTGTCGCACACACCTCACAATATGATGTAACAGTGACGCTGTAGATGCAGCAGCATAACGAGATGTATCGTGCGGTGCGATAAAAAGCCGCGCACACAGATATGTGGCAGCGAGAGCGAGTCAGGCGAAGAACCAGTCAGGTGTTATGTCAGCGCGGGGGTAAGGCGACGCGCGGGGGGAAGGCACCTGCACGCCGCGCCGAGCGGCCGTCGACCCCTACCTCTCTCCCCCTCACGCCTCTCCCATCCCCCGCCACCCTACGCTGTCATGTTGAGAAGCATCCTGCGCCGCGTCGGGAGCCTGCGTCGATTTGCCCGCCGACTGGGATCGTTCAACTGAAATCTGCGAGTTTACGCTTATGACAGTGATACTTTGATCTTAATGATACAGTGAAAATTCACTTCTGAATGATATATTAAGTTAAGTTAAGAAAGAGGTTAATAGAGGATAATGGCTTTATTTCTTCTGGAAGTCAATAATTTGTTGGTTACAAATAACAACTTTGACTTCATAAAAAAGATTTACCATTGTTTGCATAAGTCAATTAAAAATTTTATTATAGTACAATAAATAGTAAAACAAAAGCCAGTTCGAGGAGAAGGTATCTCATGAGAAGAAGCATGCAAGAAACTCATGGTCACTGCTTTATGTGATGACGGAAAATTCGTAGTATCATGACGGTTAGCAGTGGTGGAGCGCGCCTCGCATCAGCATGCGCGGGGCAGCGCACGCGCACTGATTGGATTCTCTCACAGCACAATGGAGGGCTCTAATTAAATATTTTTTGTACTATAATTCGATAAATTAAATTGAAATGGCGGAGCATGACTCGATACAAACGTCTCGCGTCCGTGTCGACGCGCCGCTCGTAAACGATCAAATTTAATTTGTTCCCGCATTATGAAACGGCGACAAAAACGTGCTGCGCCGCGCCCGCACCGAACCCGCACCGCACCGGGCCAAGGCTCAACGTGGCATGTAATCGAATTTATTAGTGAGGAGCGAGCGTATCGGTGGTATTGTGTGCCGGCTTGGACCGCGGCGGCAGTGACGTCGGAGTCGACACAAAAACAGCCCCATTGTGACAAGGACTACTTATACGTAGATACGTGCACCCCGCAACCCCCCTCGCCCTGCCGTTCTCGACGTGAACAGATCGCACGTGATCGGGCGGAACACGACCGAACCTTAACGGTAAGTTCAACTAGCGCTCGTCGAGTGTTCGCATCATGGCCGGCGCGGGCGGTGAGACACAGCGCACTGCAGCCGAGCTCCGACCGAGATAACACAATTCTCATTAAGATTAGTTATAATAATAAATGGGGCGCAGCGGGCGGTCATCACAGCGCGTTGCAATTTCCCCCGGACGAGAACAAAAATAGAAGCCTCCGAGCGGCGGCGTGACCCCGGGCCACGGGGGGGCGCGGCGGGGAGGAGAGGCAGGGAACAATTTACACAGAGAGCGCGCGAGTAAATGACCGCGATCGTAACGAACCATCAGCGGCCGCGCCTGCGCCCAGCGCACTTGTGGATCACTGGCCTGGTCACTTAAACATCGCTGGCGAGGTAGGTCACGAGCTAGAAGTAGCCAAAACATCTGATTGCCCTTTCTGTTTAAGTTTTGGTAATAAAATCAGCCCTGTAAACATGCTTGGCACGGGCCTCCACACAGTGTGAGATCACTAACGTTAAAGTTCACCACGCTGTCCCAGTGCGCGTTAGCTGACTTCACATATCTTCAAGAACATTATGGCTGATTCAGACATGCTGATTTCCGCGCGATGTTTATCATCACCGTCACAGCGAGCGATGATTAACTATTTAATACGCACATAACTTCGAAAAGTCCTTGAGATAGTATTCGTGACCTTTGCGTGGCAGTCCATCGGTCTGCCACCAGGTTATCGTTGCTTTGACCAATATTGTATACAAATAATGATCTCGGCAATCTAAAGGCGCGCGAGCTGCGACCGCTGATTGAACGAACCGTGAGTCACCGCCGCGCCGTGAGAAACACACTAGACTTTACTACCCGCTCGGAAAGAAATGCTGACGAGTATAGTTATGACTGGAAGAGCCCGTTCTCGCTAATTCCTTGGTGACGAGTCAGATGAGTCAGCATGGCCGGAGAAGTAAGACCAGTTTTGGGAAACTGGGGTATGAGAAGTAATACTGTATCTGCGTTTCGCCTGATTAGTATAATTTCTGACGGCTCGCATACCTATCTTCTAGAAGGCTACTCTTTCATTCATTCAAAATCAAATCAAACGCACCTAAAACACAAGGTTGCCTCCGTTCAGGCAAAGACATTATATAAAAAATTAACGCTGAGCAGCGATAGCTCATTGGGGAGACCAACAGACTGCAATACAGAGGGTCTCGGGTGCGAACCCACGTCGCGCACCTTTGACTTTCGGAAGTTATATGACTTTTTGAAATGATGTGCGTATTGATTGACAGTTATCGCCTGCTCCGTGCCTCGGAGAGCATGTTAAGCCGTCGATCCCGGCTGCCATGAACATCTATGGCGGTCGTTATTGGGAGAGTGTCGACACAAAAGATCCCACTGGGTCGAAGTATCGCCGGTCTGCACTGATTGGCCCCCACATAAGATACATACAATAAAAAATTTACCCATGTAACGCTTTGTATTTGGTATCTTGTCAGGAATTTATAAATAAATTATTTGATTTGATTTATTTTGTTTCCATCGTTCATTCATCCAGTGGTTATTTCTAGTATTACAAAGCGATCATAGGTTCGGTAACTGTTACTATCACGCGAGGTTGTAAAATGCTTGCCATTTTGTGTACTAATAAAAACAAAATACATTTGTATAACAGTCATGTTCGATAAGTATTTTAATGTAACGTAAGCAGTATGCTTACGTTACTGAGTGTTAAAGTAGCACCTCTTAATTTTCTTGATTTCTGTAAAGACATTCACACTAGGGATGAATCCTGTGACGCAAAAGTTTTTATAAACGTTTAAATAATTAACAGAAAGAACACTCATCACAACTATATGTGGATTACAAAATTTTCGTCCCGTGTCGAACCCATTACAACAGCGATGCGCATGACAAGCGGCAGTCAAGTAACGTGTGTATAAGTTGGAGCCTGTACTAAGGATGCTGTTTGTAATAAACGCAACAAACTAAAGTAAGCGCCGAGCACTTATTAGGTACGGAGGGTTGTCAACGGTGCTTTGTGCAACGGCGGGCGGCGATAACATCTCGCCTGCCGCCCGCCCCACATTATCATGTAAATGAAGCCTTCCGCCTGCGCCTGCGCACTGCGGATGTGGCGTGTCTATTAGCGCTACGCAACTAACGCGGCGATACCACGAACTGATACTGTCTAGCACTAATTACACCGGTGTACCGTACCGCGTACACTGCCGATACCTTTCGTAGACAACCTGCGTGTATACCTGAATACAGGTACACCGATGGTACAGTGGCAAAATTGTAAATTTTTTTAAAGATTGATTCTTGTGCGAACAAATTGTGTATTGGGTTTTTAAGAAAATCTATTTGTTTAATTCAAATGATCACACTTACACATGTTTTTCAAGACATCTTTGACACGTGACAGGCATTAGCCTATGTCACAGGGAACTTTACAAACATGCTAACAACGGACATACAGAATACCCAAACTCGGAACAATTATATGTGTGGATTATAATTTTTTTTTGTCCTGTTTGTGGATTGAACACACAACACTCGGCGCAGTGACAATAGTAAAGCCGATCACATAAACCATTACGCCATAGTTTTATCGGATTAAAGTCGAAAATTTTCCGTATCAACACATAGTGCAAGTTAAAGCCACTGTGTTTAAATTGTTGTTAGCACTGGATTATAGAGAGACAGAGGATTTATTAAGAAAGTGGATCATAAGACTGGACTTACACACGCCCGTACACGCACACGCACACGCACACACACACACACACACACACACACACACACACACACCCACGGGCTCCGGGGCATGCAGGTGTGCAGGGTAATGAGGAGGCTGACGAATTAGCCAGGAAGGGCTCGGAGCAATTATTTGTTGGCCCTGAGCCATTCGTAGGACTCTCTGAGAGTACCGTCAAGGCAGCTATCAATGCACATGGCAATGATAAACACAGGCTGGAGTGGATGACCCTTAGGGGTCTGGAACACTCCAAGAAATTCATTGCAAACTGAGCCACGGACTTCACCCGGAACTTCTGCGGGTACAACAAGGGCCAAATACGCCTGCTCACAGAAGCGTTCACTGGTCACTTTGGCACCAACGTCTTCCTGTGCAGATTGAGTTTGGCAAACAATTTGATCTGCAGAGCCTGTGGTGAACGGGACGAGTCCATATTACACCTACTGTGTGAATGTGACGCGTTGGCTGGACTAAGGATGGGTCTGATGAGATTGGCATATCCGAACCCTGAAGACTTCAGGCTTCTCCCTCTGAAGTGTACGCTGCGACTGATGCAGTACATTCATAGGGAGATAGCTCAGGGATAGATCTCGGGGCCGACACAAAAGATCCCACTGGGTCGAAGTGTCGCCGGTCTACACTGATTGGCCCCCGAAATAAGATAAGATTAGATAAGATAAGTAGTAGGTTTAAATTTTAATATTTTATTTTTTAATTTTATTTTTTTTGTCTATTCTTTTAGTAGTATCTTTCTTAATTAACACTGTGTTCGTCTTACGAGTACTACTCACGTAATTGTTTATAGTGTGCGCGAGAACGCTGGTACCCTAAACACAAGTTGAATCTTATTCTGGGTACCAGAGTTTATCGTAAATACTAAATATCGTGTTTGTGACGCTGTTATTGTATTTTTGTGCCAAGTTAAGAAAAACGAATCTTATTATTATTATATGTTATACATAGTCTAGGTAAAAAACATATACCTTCGCTTGTCTGGCTTATATCAGGATAGCGGTACATACTGAGATTCAATATCTTCTTTTCCATTTTATGTATCAAGCATACGACCAGCCGAATAGTATTGGTTATTGTAATCTATAGTCACTTGCAATACAAGTTCTATTAATGGCACATTGCTGACCTTAAAAGAGAAATTAAACACGAGTAGAAGTATTGTGAATAGTAGGTAAATAAAAATCTGAACTCTCTCTTACAAGATGAGACGCAATTAGAGTCACTATTCTTACGTTGGTTTCCTGTAGGAGTCTTCTACTCAGGTTAAGCCAACTCATTTATACTGTCACAAAAAATAGGCAATGGCAGGCTTCTTTATTCAAAGACATTCCAACTGCTAATCAGGCTGTTAGGTAAAAGAAAGCGATTAAAAATCTTTAACCCTATATTACTTAATAACCAAACTTTCTTTTCTAAAAACGGCAACTCCCGCTCTAGACATAATTCTTGTATCGCGGGGGACCTTACAAACATTCAAACAATGAACATAAATAACGTCCAGACTCGGAACAACCATTTGTGGATCACACAAATTTTTGTTCTGTGTGGGATTAGAAGCTACACTCGGCGCAGTGTCAGTGGTGAGTTGACCTCTTAAACCACTACTCTATCCGTGCAGACTATACTAGAAAGAAGATGCTGTGATAGGACCCACAGTTTAATCCCGCGCCCTCTGTGAGCGCCCTACGTGTGAGAGCTGGAATGCAGATCTATTTGCGGCGATGAGTCGCTCGTAAAATGCGCGAGCGCACTTGCCGCAAATCGGGCGGATAATCGCGCGTGCGCCGAGGTAATTAATACCAAGTAAAAAACGTAAACAAAAACATGTGCGTCGATACAGGCGCATGCGTGGTGGAGTGTGGCGAGGCGCGACCGATCGCACCCCCGGTTGTGCATATCGCTAGGATGTAGCCATGCGACTTCTCAGTTTTTGTCGCAATACATCTTTGTTGTTTAAATAATGCGTTTGTTACCTCATTCAATAATTACTCGAGTTTTCTAGACACGGATGGTGTATTGGATTAACTGTCACTACGCCGCGTGTTATTGGTACGATCCCCATAGGGTATAAAAATTGTGTGATCCATAGGTAGTTGTTCCAAGCCTGGGTGTTTTTTTTTTTGTTTCTACAAGGAAGGTGGCAAACGCGCATACGGCCCACCTAATGGTAAGTGGTCACCGTAGCCTGTGGACGCCTGCAATACCAGAGGCATCACATGCGCGTTGTCGACCCTTTAGAAAAAAAAGGAAGTGGGAAGAAGAAGGAGCGGGTAGGGCGAAAGAGGGTGATTGGGCCTCCGGCACTCTCACTCACCAAACGAAACACAACAGTAGGAACACTGCTATTTCACGTCGATATTCTGTGAGAGGGTAGTACTTCCCCGGTCGAGTCGGCCCATTCACGCTAAGATCAGCGAGGCTCTACTACTATTACGAAATTAACTGCATTATTACTAGAGTGACATGGTACGCCTTAAAAAACATGATCTTCTGCATCAGAGTTATTTAAATAAAGCGTCAATTGTCATTTTCGTTGCCTCATTCAATAATTACAGTCTAGCCTTTTTTTGTCAAGCAGTCAATGTGTGGCAAGGGTTGCTGTGCTTATTTTTCAAAGCTAGCCGGTAAATGTAAATTCACATTATGTAGTAGCTTTGAGGATTATGAGTGTAATACTGTATAATTGTAGCGCGATTACTTCGAACTTACAACAATAGATGCGACAACATTGATATCTTCTTTTTGTATGAAAATAGATTTTAAAATAGCTTTATTCATGACCTGGTATTAAATGCCTGTTACTGATAACTGTCTTTTTGATAAGTATTTTTATTATATAAAACTCATAGTGTAACTTAGTGACTTTAGCCTTAGAGATCACACTTTCCTACCTCATATTCGATTGTCGTCGAAATCTGTAATTGGCTTAGAGTTAGTCTTACGAACATTTGTAATGTGTCTGTGTAAAAAAACTAGAATTTCCTTAAAATAAATAAATAAATACGCAAAACTGTGCAAAAATTCACATTATTTTTTGTGACATATAGAATAAAAGTATTTATGATTTTATTGGCCCTTTTTATTTATTTTCTGCGTCATTGATTATACGAATTATCAATTATTGATCGGTTGGTGTCCTTGGTTCAATTACCGGTTTATGTAAATTGTTAATACGATTTTATGCCAAGCAAATCTCAGTTGAAGCATGAAGTCGGCAAATGTATCTGGCAAACGTCATGACTACATAACCTACCAAAAATCATAGCTGATAAAATATGGGTGTTTTACACTCTGCTTACCCCTTCGATGTAAGTCTATGTTTATTTGAAAAGCGTAAAGAACCTGTTATACATTTATGGACCGAGTAAATTTAGTAACATGTCTTAATCGCTCGCCACAGTATTTGACGCAAACATTAATGACGGCCACTCATCGAGGACTAATTAGTCGAATCTCTGGCCCTAAGTATTTGAGAATATTGCATCACCGACCCAGGTTCGGTTCTCCATCGAGTTTTTCCACGAGTTAATTAGTTGTGGTTTCTCACGAGCCCTAACATCGTCCTTTATTAAAAGCGCGCTGGATTCTGTTTTAGGTATTTTAATGAGCCGGTACCTCTGTCTGTTCGCCTCCCTCGACCCTACCCCGCACTGACTGGTGCAGGATTTATGTGCGCCGGCGCAGATTCGGCAAAAAGGCGCCAGCCGGCCGCGAACCGGCTCCACATACGTCATAGCGACAGTACACCATTATTGCACTCGATCGCAATAAAACAGACATACTGCCTTCACGGGACACGACGATTTTTATTCACACTGGTTACTAAGGCAGGCTACGATATGTTAGAGCCTTAAAGCAGAAAATAATATTTTTGAATTAGAAGGTATGACTTTTGAAATGCCTGGATGGCGCATGGTACTAATTAAACACCTCGCCACTGCACCGTTTTGAGTTCGATACTGATATGGGATAATTTTTATGATTCACATATAGCTATTTAGTCAGAAGCGCCGATAGTTTAACCTAAAAATTGTTGGAATGCCAGCCATAATTGAATACTTATTGTGTCTGGTTGCCGGTGTGCCGCTATAGCTTTTAATGGTTAAGGATTTACTCGCCCGGATGACACGATAGCTTACGAAGGACGTCCCTTCGCCGTGCAGTGTTCGCATTTGATTCTCACACGGGACGGTCATTTGTGTGAGTCACAAATACTTGTTCGGTTAAAAGCGATGATCGCCCAATGGATATCAAGAATACAAATGTATATCTATACTAATATTATAAAGAGGTAATTGATTTTTTGTTTGTTTGTAAGGATTTAACTCAAAAACTACTACTACTTTTAATAATTCTTTCACCATTAAAAAGCTTTATTATCATCGAGTAACATAGGCTATATTTTATTTTTACGCGAGCGAAGACGCGAGCATAAGCTAGTATAATATAAATAAAAAATAATTTGAAACCCAAATTTTTAAAAATCTTTGCATACGAAGCGACAATCCTTATAGATGTAGAATCCGTACTGTTACTGAGAGTTTTTGGTAAAGAAAAAACCAAGGGTTTTTTAATTACATTTATAATTTGTTTACAGAATAAAAACTATATTATAAGCTAAGTACCTATACATAATATTATACATAACACTAAGATAATAATAATAATTTTAAACGTTAAAACTATGCACTTTAGCGCAATTTCTTTGAATTTCGACAGGTCTTCTTCTCTCTCTTAGCCTTTATTATTCCCAAGTCACTTGGGGTCGGCTTTTCTGGTCTAACCGGATTTGACTGGATATCAGTTTTTACACGGAGCGGCTGCCACCTGACCTCCGCAACCCGAAGGCTAACGATACCCTAAGGCTAGACCAGTGTCAGGATATTAGAGGGTACTGACTTTCCTAATAACGACTGCCATAGATGTTAATGGCAGCCGGGACCAACGGCTTAACGTGCTCTCCGAGGCACGGAGCAGGCGATAATTGTCAATCAATACGCACATAATTTCGAAAATTCATATAACTTCCGAAAATCAGAGGTGCGCGACGTGGGTTCGAACCCGAGACCCTCTGCATTGCAGTCTGTTGGTCTCCCCACTGAGCTATCGCTGCTCTTTCGACAGGTACTAATGATAGATATCATCACTATAAAAAAGGAAATAAAAGACAAGTCTGACGTCATGTCACAACAAACCACAAAAGGAAATGAAACAAGTTATACCTCGCGACATATTAGGAGCGAGATGATACAATCGCACATTACATATATTTGTTTATGAATGAACATATTGACGGAGGTTCTCACGGTTTGGGAGGTATCATATTTTCATTAAGTCGCGACTTTTATTCTGCAGGCAATCACTGGTGATCGTAAACCCGCGGCGCGCGGCGGAGGTAAGGCGAGCCTGCCGCTCGTAAACCGCCGAACTGCGCCTGCGCACTCGTGGGAGACTTGGCGACGACATCGCGCCATCATACTCGTACTTGTTAGCAATGCCTTTTGTCTAAACGCCAGGCTTGCGTTACTACAATTATTGCTCATGTTGTGTGTTTTTTTCGTTTATATATATAAACGTGTATCGCACGAGACCTACCACACATGTTATTAACAAACATCAAGTCTACTTAGATTAAAACCATTGTTTCTGAATCATAGAAAAGTTTAAAATAATAATATAATATAATATAATATAATATTCTACCACATACACACAACACCATCTAGCCCAAACTAAGCAGAGCTTGTACTATGGGTACTAGACAATGGATAAACATACTTATATAGTTTTTTTTTGTAAATACATATATATTATACATAGAAACACCCAGACCAAGACAAACATCCATGTTCATGCACACAAATGTTTGACTTGTGCGGGAATCGAACCCGCGACCTCAGGCGTGGCAGTCGGTTACACTAACCACTACGCCATAGAGGTCGTAATAAAAATGTAATAAAAATATATCCTCTTCTGTATCGTGGTGGACTATAAAAACATAGAATTAAAGAATACAAAGTACAGTCAGACTCAGATAATCTAGCAAATAAATGTAGAGTTTTTTTGAAAGTGACTAACTAATATATCAAGACCTTTGAGCTCATCCTCTGGCAATTTGATGAATAAAGACCATCAAGATGTATTTCACTTCATTTACTGTAATAAACAAATATTACCGTCCCTATTCTGGAGATACGACACGTTTACTAGCCGTACTAACACCATTGTCACAACAAAACGCTCTCTCTAACAAAAGACTTCAACGGGTTCAAGTGTTTTTGAAATACAACTATATTTAAACGTTGTTATGGACATGACGTCAATTTAACTCGTTCATTTTTTTAAATGTATGGAATGTGACGCAACGGGTACGTGGGAAGATGGGGAAGGGAGAGGGGTGTGCGCTGCGCTTGCGCCGCTTCGCGCACTAACAGCTCACGCTATGCTACTACCGTTTAGGTCTTCACTGTATTGTTTATTTGTTGAATAAGGTTATTTATTTGGCTATATTTTATTTTGTACATTATTTTATATGCAATAGTAAATGGCGTTCATATTTTTAATTTAAAGTGTGTATGAATTGTATTAAAATTTGTTGCGAAATGAGTGAACGAATAATATTTTTAATTTAACATGAGGAGAAATAAGAATTTTTCTATCTCCCTCGCACTCCTACTGTTAAATAGGGATTACGTAATAATATATATAGAGCATCCTTTTTCTGGCATTTGATGATTGTAGACCCTTTCTAGAAGACTTTGAATCTTTACAATTATAATAGAATTGGATTTAGATGTGATATAAAATTAATTACACCTATTATATATCCAAAGGTATAAATAAGGGCTTAACATCCACATTTCACCAACTATGGTTTTAGGTTCCACGACATAGGGACAAATCTATTGCCGTCTGCCGACCACCGTTCCAGACTCCGAGCTACCACTGAGAAATTCATTACAGAAAACCCTATAATATTTTGCGTGATTTAGAATTTGAACCGGTGACCTTATGCACACGCTTTGATTACTACTGAGCCATGGAGTACGTAATAATATTAAAATTTTAATTATGTACCTTCTTCCTTGCTATCATTGAAATAGAAACTATTTATTTAAGCTTCAAAGGAATAAGCTATGCACGCAACGCTCGTCAACAATGCATAATATTCAATTAATTTCCAACAATAGAATTCTAATGGCATTAAAACCGTCGCAGCGATGGTATCTCTAGATTGGGCATAGTTCCCAGCGCTGGGGTAAGATGGTAACGCCTGATATGATCGCATGTGAGGCGGTCAGTTTGTACTGTTTGGTTGTTTGCTTCTTTTATGCCGAGTATTTACATAGATTTGGAATAATTTAAATTAATTAGTGCATGGTATTAATTAATTAGCTTAAGTTTATGTCCGTGTGTTGATGGTGAAGTCTTGGAATAGCACACACGACTCACATGTGAGTGCGGCACCTCAACGATACACTTAAAATTTGTCTAAGAAAATTCGAATTATTTAAAGTTCAAACATGGCGCATCGGGAGTGCATGCGATAGAAAAGTAAAGAAAATTTAATAAAGTGATTGTCTTATAGTAGTGTCAATATAGGACCCAGTTCAGTGTGTGTCAGATAGAAGCCTGACGCTAGTTTTGAACTGGGCCCTTTAGTGACTGTTATGTATGAGGTCTCGATTATCAGATAGAGTTAAGTGTTTTTGGGGTTTTCTGTCAAGAAATTCACAGTAGCACACGGAGTCTGGAACTGTGCCCAGTATAAGGTTATAAGCTCGCTTTCTATTATAATAATAATATTCTATCACATACACACAACACCATCCAGCCCAAACTAAGCAGAGCTTGTACTATGGGTACTAGACAATGAATAAACATACATATCGCACTCTTAATAAAACAGAGACTTATCTCAGTATTTTGGATTAAACAAATTTGAATTCTATTGCAATGATTTAACACAAACATAATATTAGAATTTAGCATATACAATTAGAGTCCAAATTGCCTTACTTTCAAATTTCGAGTTAAGTCGCTGTTTTATTAAGAGTGCGAATTATATACTATTTTTTGTAAATACATACATGATGATGATGATGATGATGATGACTCCAGACCGGTTTCGGTCACGGCGACTACCTCAACTCCGTACAGATAGTTGTCGTTGGTGTGCTCGCATATGACTACAGTAGCCAATCTTATTTGAGAAGGTCCGCGCACATTGCGGGCATGTGAGCACACCATTATTATAATTATAACTGATCGCCGCAGGTGGTCGGGCTTTTAGTACGTCACGTCTAGAGTCAAGCTCTGACCGACGATGCTCCTCAAAGTCAAAAACTTTGTTTTTGACTAGAGCTCTCCAATCAGGTCTGTTGGCCGCAAGCCTTTCCCACAATGAGGGCTCAATGTCACATTTTTTCATATGGCGTTTTTGCACATCTTTATATCGGAGGAACTGTCCGCCTTGCTTTCGTTTCCCCTCCTTTAGCTCGGAATAAAAGATACGCTTAGCCACTCGCTCCTCCGCCATTCGAGACACGTGACCGCACCATCGAAGCTGTCGCCGCATTAGGTAAATCTCAATGCCACCAACATTGGCTCGTCGCAGCACTTCGGTGTTACGCACACGATCAGACCATCGGATCTTAAGTATTTTACGCAGGCATTTAAGGTGGAATTGGTCTAGTGTGCGGATATGCCGACGGTATACAGTCCACGTCTCGGCGGAGTATAAGATGTTGGGCAATACTATTGCCGTATATACCGATATTTTGGTAGCCAGTTTGAGGTTATGGGAACGGAAGACCTTGGCATTCAGCTTGCCGAATGCTGCAGCAGCAGCACCGATTCTGCCGTTGATCTCAGCATCGAGGTCGCACTTCGATGTTAATGTACTCCCCAGATACCGGAATTTATCAACCTGCTTTAACGAGTCCTCACCGAGTTTCATGGTCAGTGTCTCGTGACCGTTATTGTCCAAGGACATAACTTCCGTCTTCTTGACACTGATCTGCAGGCCAAATTTTTGGCAAGCCTCGTGAAAGTTGGACATCAATTGCTGCAGGCTATCTGGGGATTCCGCCACGAAACACAGGTCGTCTGCATACATGATCTCAGTGATCATTGCATACGAAACTTTGGTGCGGGCCTTAAATCTGGCTAGATTAAAAAGATTGCCGTCTGTTCGAAAACGGATGCGAACTCCATCGGAAAATAATTGTAAGGCCTCGCGGACTACGACTGCAAAGTACAACGCGAACAGTGTAGGTGCCAGAACACACCCTTGCTTCACCCCACAGGTAACGGGGAAGAAGTCTGACTGATCGTCGTCGACAGCGACACAGCACTCCATGCCATCATGCAGGAGTCTCAGGAGTCTCACAAATTTATCCGTGCATCCTAACTTTTCCAGTACTATCCAGAGGGCTTCTCGAGGCACACTATCAAAGGCCTTCTCAAGGTCAACGAAGCACAGGTATAGCTTTCGCCCCTGTTCACGGCTCTTTTCTTGTAGTTGACGCAATGAGAAAATCGCCTCACATGTGCCTCGGTCAGGTCGGAAGCCAAACTGGGTTTCCGGCAAAATCTTTTCAGATAGGGTCATTAGGCGGCTTAGTAATACTCTGGCAAAGACTTTTCCAGGGACTGATAAAAGTGAAATACCGCGGTAAGAGTTACAATCGGAACGGTCGCCCTTGTTCTTGTATAGGGCACAAATACGAGACACTTTAAAGTCTGCTGGAATACGTTCCGTTTCCCACATAAGAACAAAAAGTTCATAAAAGGCTGAATGCAACTCGTCACCGCCATATTTGATCAATTCTCCCGGTATGCAGTCCATGCCAGCCGCACGCTTATTTGGCTGTTGTTTTATGGCAAGAACGATCTCATTGCGTGACGGTGGCTCGTCCAGCTGACTTGCTACGGACATCTGAGGCATCGATCTGATGTGTTCTAGATCAGCTGATCGATCAACATTAAGTAGGGCACTAAAGTGTTCAGCCCATCGCTTTAATATAGCGTCTTTAGATTCTAGAAGATCTTTGCCGTCCATGGACTTCAAAGGAACCTTCAGCGAATTCCTCATACCAATCAGTTTTCGAACCTCACCGTAGAACTCTCCAAGCTGATTCGTATCAGCAAGCCATTGCATGTGCTGAGCTTTTTCTTGCCACCACCGATTTTTTATTTCCCTAGATAGTTTTCGCAACTCCAGATCACTCTTTTTGATCTCTGCAGCGCCTCTACCTTGCTTCTTTCTGCTACCATTCCTAAGTAGGACACGATGTTTGCCGATTGCATCCGTAAGAACCCCATCATTCTCATCAAACCAGTCCTCGTTCTTACGGACTTTGACACCCAAAGTATTTTGAGCAGTGTCTAAAATATGAGAAGATAAAGCTCCCCACTCTGCATCAACCCCCTCCGCGCTGTTTCGTAGGGATGGGAGCATACTAGCTAAAGTTTGTGCGAACTGTTGTCTAGTCTCGAGATTCTGAAGCTTATCTACATCTAAGCACGCAAGCTTCACTCTTCCTGATCTGCGGAGATGACGTAAGCAGAGATTCAATTTAGTGACAACAAGCCGGTGATCAGTCCAACAGTGTGCTCCCCGCATTACACGGGTTATTTGGATTTGGGAAATATCTTTTTGTCGTACGATTGCGTAATCAATTAAATGCCAGTGTTGTGATCGTGGGTGCATCCACGTAGCCTTGTGCTTGGCGCGAAGTCGGAACATAGTGTTCGTTATAGCCAAATCGAATTGAGCACAAAGGCTAAGCAACAACCTGCCATTACTATTCATGTTGCCTATTCCGTGTCTGCCTAAAACTTTAGGCCAGGCTTCATAGTCCCGCCCGACTCTGGCATTAAAATCGCCCAGTAGTAAGATCTGTTCACTGGGGCGTACGCGCTCGAGACAATGTGTCAACTCCTCATAAAATTTATCCTTGATGTCATCAGACTTGTCCAGCGTTGGAGCATAGACACTAATGACATTAAGATAATTGTCGTGGTCAAGACGCAAGCGCAATGTGGTCACGCGGTCAGAAATGTGCACAGGATATTCCTGAAGACGCTTCAAGAGGTGGTTTTTGATAGCAAAACCAACGCCCGACCGCCGCGGTTCAGAGGCAGCAGTACCTTTCCACAGAAAAGTATACCCGCCGCCGTCTTCCACCAGCTCCCCTTCGTCAGCGAGATGTGTTTCGCTGAGAGCAGCCACATCTACATTATAGCGACGAAGTTCTCGAGCTACAATAGCGGTTTTTCGCTCAGGACAGGCGTTAGCATCACTATCGAGAAGCGTCCGAACGTTCCACGTGCCGAATGTCATAGTATTGGATGATGGTTGGGTTTTCTTTTTATTACTTGTGTAGCGTCGACCACGATAGAAATAGATGCAGAGGCAGCCGTGGTTACTACCCTCTCTAAATTCGGGGTGAGCATTTTTTTGGGACACCTTTTCTAGTCCCCTCCCTGGCTGAGCAGGGAAAGCAGTGCTTCCCTAAATAGGGCTGCTTTGTCACCCTGGGTGCTGCCGAATCCATTCTGTCACCCCATGCGCAGAGCGAAAGCGACCACGGTGTATACGTACATACACCCCCAGAGCCGCCCGTGTGCAGGCATCAGACAAAGCCTGGTTCGCATCAATCCAGACCTCTCTACCTCAACCCAACGCCACAGGACTTTGCTGTAATCGGAGTCCATGTTCGGAAGCAGTCAGGTGCGCAGGAAATATTAAGGTGCATAAGTGTACGCGCAAACACAGGTGCACACACTCGTCCTTCCCCTCCTATCTCTAGTGGAACGGAGAACCGCTACGACTAGAGGAGAGTTTGGATGATGTGTTTGGCCGACGGTAATTATACGTTCTCTACCGTCGCCCTTGGCCTTTCACAATTGCCGTGCTGTTCCGCCAAATCCGCCAAACCCGCTGCATATCTGCTGTGGGTTGCCTTCCTTGCCGAAACAGACTTTATGTACAAAGCGGGAGAGAACCGCATTAATACATTCGATTGTACCTGTTGAATGCAAGGCAGTTTTACGTCTTGCCCGGGACGTATACATACATATTATACATAGAAACACCCAGACCAAGACCAACATCCATGTTCATGTACACAAATATTTGACTTGGTCGGGAATCGACCCCGCAACTTCAGGCGTGGCAATCGGTTACACTAACCATTACACCATCGAGGACGCCAATATACGCATATTACGTGAAGCCTTAAATCAAACCCAGGAAAAGGTGGGTGTGTAATACACTCTTTGCCTGCCCCTTCGGGATATAAGCACAAAATATATACATAGTAAGCGATGAAAAATACTTTTTCAGTTGATTTTAATTGATTTGATAATTACAGAAGTCTTAATGAGGCAATACAAGACAGGTCCGCACGGACGACAGAATGCAGTCGCACACGTGACGCAGCTACATATACGTACGACAAAAAGTCGCAGCCGTTTCGACGTCCTTATATCTACAATGAAATCGACACGTCAATTAATTAACGGCAATTGGTATGTGCGTATGTATGTCTGTATGTGGCGGCATTACTCGGTCTGTACTGACTTGTGCGGCAAGCTTATATGACATCACACGGTAATAGTTAATTGACGATGCACGTATTTTTATACAGCTATGGTAGCAAACAAACAGACGAACTGTTGGATAGTACATTTTTTTAAAAGCCTGTTCCCACAGTAGGTTTAATTCAGAAGCTTGGCGTCTGGAACTGAGCTGGATAGACAAGACTTGCTCAATACATTTTTTTTTATTCGCATTGTTGTAATTCTTGAATTGGTGGATTACACGAATTTTTGTCCCGTGTGGTCTTTATCGACTACGACAACTGTACAGTCAAAGGAAGTGACTATTGTAGTCTGTAATCACTCGCAATATTAGGAGTGAAACTTTTGTGTTGCAATCTCTGGCAAAATTAATTCAAGATAGGATCAAAACTAAGGTATGAAAGAGATAATTATGTGAATAACCAATATTTACAAACGTATTAAAAAAGATAACATAATTACAAAAACACAAATAATTATAATACTAAATATTTACAAAAATGGTGTAGGCATCGTAGAATTCTTCAGCATCGCTGTCAACTGGTAACGTGCCCAGAAGACTGGCAGCATTGCCACGTTGAATGGCAATGCTAATTCTTTGGGCTAAGAAAAGACTAGCCTTCTGATCACGCGGAACGTCGATCAGGCGTTTTGCGATCTCCCTGTACAAAATACGAGCGCTCGGACCCTATGAACCTAGGGTTTCCACCCCAAACGGCTCAAATATGTAATTTCCAACTAAATTACTATATTTGCGCCGTTTGAGGGTTTCCGCGGTTGCAGCAGCAGCGCCGGCAAACCCCGCGGTATTATGTGAACCTTCTGAACTCTTACTTATCGGGAAATCTTAGTAATAGTGTTGTCAAACCCCGTCTGTCGGTACCAGGATGATACTTACTCAGATGAGCTGGCTTACTCATGGTTTCTGAATTGAACAAAAATAGCAAATCTCAACTGATTATGCTCAAATTTTTTTTTTACAGATGGTAACTTCGTCAATCCTCCATCGGTATCATAAATATGTGATGTTGAAATACCTACTGAAATTTGATTACAGTTTAAGGAAACATGATAGAGGAAGAGTTTAAGTCGTTCTCAACATGTAATTCTCAATTCAGAATCCGGAGATTATCCATTGGTTTAAATAAGACAGCTAATACCAATTCACCAAATAATACAGCAGCAGGCTCTTTCACGCATACCTATTTACATTATCTAGTGCTTATATCGACGCAGCGATAGCTCAGTGGGGAGACCAACAGACTGCATTGCAGAGGGTCTCGGGTTCGAACCCACGTCGCGCGCCTCTGACTTTCGGAAGTTATATGACTTTTCGAAATTATGTGTCCGTGCCTCGGAGAGCACGTTAAGCCGTCGGTCCCGGCTGCCATGAACATCTATGGCAGTCGTTATTGGGAAAGTCAGTACCCTCTAATATCCTGACACTGGTCTAGCCTTAGGGTATCGTTAGCCTTCGGGTTGCGGTGGTCAGGTGGCAGCCGCTCCGTGTAAAAACTGAAAAACTGATATCCAGTCAAATCCGGTTAGACCAGAAAAGCCGACCCCAAAGTGACTTGGGAATAATAAAGGCTAAGAGAGAAGAAGTGCTTATATCGACTGTAGAAAGAGGTATATTACACCGAAACTTCCCTAGCTATGTACTCATACTCCTATATGATCAATAGAGTAGGCGTACGCTTATATCCTAGGAGTCCGAGGAGAAGTACTAGACGAACTAGTAGAAGCAAACCACAGCTAGACTTCATGATACTTTGAAATAACGACACTGGAACATTGAGACAACTACCATCTTAGTCTCCCGGTGACCATGGCTGCTGAAAAGCAACCGAAACGTCGGGGAAAGTGTAAACTTAAATATAAATATTGAAATTAAACTGCTATATACGGATTTTATCGCGTTGTTTATTTGACACTTTATTACAAAATTTTGAAAATTGTTGCACTACTACTACTATGAAACTTTACAAATTTTTAAGCTAATTAAATTATTATTAAACTATTTAGATTTAATTTATTTTTACACTTTCCCCGAAATATAAATAGTTTTAATAATTTAATTAGCTTAAAAATTGGTAAAGTTTAATAGTAGTAGTTTCAAAATTATGTAAAAAAGTGTCAAATAAACAACGTGATAATATCCGTATATAGTAGTTTAATTTGAAAGAATTACTAGTTTTTCGCGTATGTGCTAGAAGGCAAAGAACATTTACATGCACATTTATTAGCTATGCTTTTACGTCCCACGTTTGGGCGAAGCTATTATCGTCTACCGAACACCATTTTAAACAGTCTGCTACTAAGAATCTCATGACAAAAAAAGCCAGTAATACTTTGACCTCAACACAGCAGTCGTATTCAGTACCACGCCACCGTTTAAATTTTAATCCTCTCTTAATCACCAAACTGTCTTTTAAACGCGTAGAAGGCGCCAATTGCCTCCAATACCACTCAACCAGCCAGGAGACGAACGCACTCGATCAAGTAACATAAGCAGATAACGCATCACGGAGTAGGTTTTCACTTAATTTCCAAGCGGTGCCCGTCCCATGCTGTTTAATTAACACTTTACGTGAGATGCTCGCTCCGGTGATATCTCTACAGCATCTGTGTAACCGCAGTATGATATAACCATACGTTAACGTAAGTTTACGTCTGTCAACGCAACCCGTTTGGCCGCCATTCAACTGTATCTTCTTAATTGGATCTTGAAACTAAATCGTCTAGAATGTAATAACCACTCACTCTTGCAGCTAATTGTGGGCTCGTGTGCGACGTTTATATTCATGCACACTATACTGTTACAAATTGTTCGGTTACATTAGAATATCTATGATATGGCTACCCAATTGGATGGATTATAAAGAAAATTGACTACCAAATTCGGGTTACGGATTTCATTATTTAAAAAGCCAAGTGGTATGTCTCTTGTGTCCTCGACAAGAAGAGGTGGCGCAGACTAAATTATTGAAATAAGATTACATGCTTTGATTGCCGTGGCTTTATATACAGGATGTTTGGCGCATGGACCAACACAATTTTTTGGGGGTTAGGGGATGGCATATTCTAGTTTTCACCCATAGACCCCAGGTCCTAAGTGTACCTGTACTCGAGATACGATTTTTTTATTATTTTTCAAATTTTTCTGATTTATTACATTTAAAACGATATAACTTTTTAGTTTGTAGTCATATTTGCACTAGATAACTTTTATTGGATTCCCTAATGTAATATTATTCTTAAAAAACATAAGTTGTTGGGAATAAATGCAAAAAAAGTACTTGTCGAGCTGTATATAACTAGCTTCTGCCAGCGGCCTCACTCGCCTGGGAACAGTACTTTTTCTAGATGTAATGTACCTCATGTTCTTTTCTGTATCTCTGATAATATGTATGTATGTGAAATTTCATGATGATTGATTATGTAGTTAACCCTTTATAGGTCAGAAGGAACGCCACGATTTTCTTAGATGTAACCAGAGCTTTAAAAATACACCAATTATTCACACACTGACAATCAGCTGTCAAAGACAAAATAGCCATCTTGTTATTTTTCCACGTTTAGTTTTTGGTATTAAATTGTCTTATTTTAACACCACTTACTTGGATCTTTTCATGTTTGGTTTGGGCGAAAAGGAGCACATTATATGGTGTCCAAAATATGGACAGAGCCCTATAAAGGGTAGCGTGAAAGCGTAGCAAACGAAGAAACAAACATATAATTGTATAGATTCGTTACAGGAAGGAAGACGATCATGCATATTGCTGATGCTTTATGTTTCGACCAGGTTATACCAGCAGTGGTCATAACTTGACTGACTGAAGTTAGCTACGTGAAAGTTTAAAATGTATTATTGCCGTAGATTAGTTCTCAACGCAGGTACCATGTGTTTACTTGACTCTTGCGCGAGTTGTATGCATGATGTATGGTTGTATGTTGTGTCGTCGATATCCGTTCAACAGCTTATGTCTAGATGAGTAATAGACAGCCAAAATAACCAAAAATATTATTATATCGTTTTTTTATTATTGTCTTATACACGCGGTGGCCAACAAGCCTAGGATAAGCCTGATAGTAAACTGTAACAATAGTCTATACCCAGTTGCTTGTAATACCTGAACATGTTAAAAAGGAGTCACTGTATTGCAAGGACCCTGACAGCAAAGCTCTCATAAGATGCTCTACAAATGACGACAGCATTGTAAATTAAATAAAGGAGTCGCCTCGCCACAGCTAGTATGCCGTAATGTTATAAGTTCCATCCGCGGATAAGACAGATAATGACAGGGCTCGTGCGGCGCATATTCAAATCGGCGCGCGGCCGCCATAGTAAAATAATTATAATAATAATAATAATAATAATAATAATATTCTACCACATACACACAACACCATCTAGCCCAAACTAAGCAGAGCTTGTACTATGTATATATATATATATGTATTGTATGGAGGATTTGAAGTGCTTTTTTGATAAATATGTATATTTATTGTCAACCAATTACTTAAATATTTGGGAGGGACAAATTTTAATATAACTATTTATGATTCGTTTAAGCTGTAAAATAGGATAGATTTCTACTGTTATAGGTAATCTAAAAATCACGTAACACGAGCTTACGTTTTTGCATTTTTCATGCAAATTTACGTAATTTTGTAGCCGAAAATATTAATTATTTTAAGTTTCTACACGAAGTAATTGTAAACACATTCATTGTTATGGTAAATATATATTTTATATTTGAATTAAACAAAAAGTGTTGATTTTATTCACTTAACTGTGACCGCCTGTTTTGGCACATTTCGCTCGGCGCAGTCTTAAATGACCAATAATTGTACTAAGTCTTTGGGGCCGTTGTTTGGTTGTTAAGCTTCTGAGACACAAGGCTTCCCGAGTTCTCCTTCATATTAAACGGTTGTTAAACTTAAACAGATGACAAGTAGGCAGTAAGTTCCGTTAGTGTTACGCGATGTTCGGAACAAGCCATCACGTGTGCCAAGATACGTGTCTAGTGACTGTTCTCACAGTCGCAGATCACAGTTCGTGCGCATGCGTGGGACGGGTCGGGGGCTCTTTCATGTCGCCTTTGACTGACATACTGGTACGTATAGCAGGCTTAGTGTGCGTTATCGAGGCGCTATCAGGACAGCGGTGCTCCCGCTAATCCTTCACCAACAGTTATTATGAGAGCAGTATCATAACTGATGATTAATTTCCAGGTTCATCGGATAGGAATAAATTAAATGTTGGTGCGTAAAATAATAATAATATTCTTCTGACTGAATTTCGATTACGGTAGTCAATCTTAACAATGATTAGACAAACAATTGGATAAGGCACAATTCCAACAGCTGGACGTGTTTCCGAGGCACGGGGCTATATGACATCGCCAGCTTCCAAAATTTTTGCTGCTGCTATAAAGAATTTTAGTAAAACCCAAAAATGTTCGTTTGCCTGATTCGAATCCGAGACGAAATCCGAAATACATGACATTTTGACACTGTTCAGTGTTAAGTAAACCGGTGTAAGAGTAGTAACGCCGTTACTGCGTTACGCGTAGTGAGTGAGAATTCATGAGGCACACATTTTTCTTCTCCTATTCATGTTACATCTGGCATTGCAAGCTATTATAGGCTATAGGTTAGTATCTTACTGCATCTGGTGGCCGGATGCCTATACGCCATCCTAACTAATATTATAAATGCGAATGTGAGTTAGTTTGTTACGCTCTCATACCCTAACAACTCAACCAATCATCATGAAATTGCGTATACACGTTGTCAGACATACAAAAAAAGATACAGCGTACCTTTTGTCTAGAAAAAAAATACTGCTCCTGCGGAAACCCGTGGGAAAACTCTAGTCTTATAAAAAGAAAATGCTCAATTACTATGTAGCTGTTCAATTGACTCTACCATTATTTAGCTGATATTGATCGGTGTTATTCAAACAATATTATACTCAGCTTGTTACTGATAGCCAGATTCTCCCGTAGACCCGTTGCCTCTCGCCCCATCTCTCATTTAGATGCTAGATATAAGATGGTGTAACAGAGACGATAGTACATGTCACGTGCGACTAAATCGTACATCCCGCGTGTAAGTGAGCCACTTAATTGAGGCACCATCGGCTGCGCACACGCACAGTAACGCACAGATTATGTTAACTCGCATAACAGATGCTGATCTCAACGAGCCGATAACGATTCTCGATAAAAACTGTTACTTTATGAAGGTATCGACTCGTAAACATACTGAAGTAGCGCTCGTTTGAATTCTCATCAATAAAATAATCATCAGTAACTGTACGGCGTGTGCGCAGGTCTGAGGAGTGACCCAAGACGGGTGCCGAGAAGCTACCAATCGGCGTTGACGAAGAGTGACCTATTGGTTCTGACACCGGATTTTATGAAGTGACAAGCATAGCTGGTTGTGACGACTATGTTCTTTATATTACCAGTAGTCAATTGTAATGAAAATCATTATTCAATTATTCAAAAACGCTTTTGAAAGTTGATCAATTCATTGTCACTGGGTATAATTCATTTAAACAACGAACGCAATGAACACCCTGTCTCAGAACAACCATTTGTGACTCACATTGATGACGGATTTGATGAAGTGACAAGCAGAGCCGGTTGTTACGACTGTGCTCTTTATATTAAAAATGGTCAATTGCAATGAAAAAGTAATTCGAATAATCGCAAATTGTTTTCACGCATTCGAAAGTTGATCTATTCATTCATTTAAACAATGATTTTTACACAATTTTTGTCTCGTGTGGGATTTGAACCCACAGCACACGGAGTAGCATCCTCTATTACGTGGGATCTAAACATGTAATACGTGAAGTATGGTGTAATACACCCTCTACGCAACCTACTAAATATATTAGTAGCTGTGAGATAACAAAATAAAATTGGTTGAATTATTTTACATACGTAGGTGTATAAATGTTTAAACAAAGCAACATGTCTCCCGAACTGTTATGAATTAAACATAATATGTATGAAACAATTTATTTTATTATATTCTCATTAATTTCCTACAAGATATCTATACTCTATCAGATAGTTCGATGTTACGATCAGTATACAACGAGATATGTTAAACAAAATCAATAATGTACTTATATTATTTAGCGGCGATACGCAGTAGTTGTCCAGTGTTGGGCAACGTCCCACTGTGAACGCGCCGGCCATTTCCATACAAACGAGGAGGATCAGACTATGCGGCGCGCTTACGCAGGTATCCTGCGTGACGTCACGCCTCGTCATAATGGCGGCCGCGTCACTATACGGTAATATTCATTATTTTACATAATTATGCAGTAGGATGTGGTTGTTATGAATACGACTGCTGTACATGTAATTTTGAATTCGATTCTGGTTTTTATTGTCGGATCGATCAAAACTGATATTAATTAGCAAATTTTTAGTTACGGAACGAGATTACGATTCGTTTAAAGTGTTACTCGATCACATAAACCGATAAATGTATTTGGATGAAATTTGCCACACCGACAGATCATAACCTGAATTAACGTATAGGGTTTTCCAGAATTTAGCCTACATAAAGTTCTCACCTCATTTAAAGGTTTACGTGAGATTGAGTAACAAAAATCAGAAACGCAATTTCTTTCTTGCTTTACTTAAGAGCTTTGCGCGTTTCGGTGGAGTATTCGCCAGCTTTCTCGATTGATATCTTTCACAATTTAAGGATATTAATTTAATTTATAGTTTAAAAAGAGATCACTTTCGCACTAGCAATAATTCGTGTCGTAGGGGACTTTAAAACATTTGACGCTTAAAGCCCATACTTGCTCTCCCGATCATTCCTCCTTACAATGTGACTGTCCACAAATAACTAGGTCAGACATTGTTAAATATCTTGGTGTTTATATAGATAGTTCTTTAAGCTGGAAGCCCCATATCAATAAGCTCATAAGTAGGGTTCGAAAGTGTATGTTTATTTTAAAAAAACTGAGGTGTTCTGCGGATTCCCAGACTATTAAAACTGTTTATTTTGCATTGTGTCAATCCATCATCAGTTACTGCATTGTCGTATGGGGTGGTGCACCTAAAACCTCCCTTCTCTTTTTGGAGCGAGTACAAAGAGCTGTCCTCAAAGTCATGACCTCAAAGCCTTTCCGATACCCTACGTCGGCTCTCTACAGTGAGTGTCAAGTTCTGACGGTGAGACAGCTCTTTGTTCTTAGTACCATCCTCCGTAAGCATCCGACCGCATTACCGCATGACTCAAAAATTATCAACAAACGCAGATACTTTAATGTATGTCCAGCACAACAAAAATGCAGAACGAATCTTGCACAGCGTAACTATACTTACTTATCTAATAATCTGTACAATAAGATTAATAAGGTCTGTGCCATTGCGCCTATGTGTCGCAAAAATTGTAAAGCCGCTGTGTTTAAATGGTTGTTGGCACTGGATTATAGAGAGACAGAGGATTTATTACGATGTGGATCATAAGACTGGACTGCGCGCGCACGAAAACACACACACACACACACACACACACACACACACACACACACACACACACACACACACAAGAGGCTACAGTAGTAAAATAAAAATGTCTGCAACTAAGTAGTAGTTTTAAATTTTAATATTTCATATTTTTATTTTATTTTTGTTTGTCTATTCTTTTAGTATATTTTTCTTAATTAACACTGTGTTCGTCTTACGAGTACTACTCACGTAATTGTTTATAGTGTGCGCGAGAACGCTGGTACCCTAAACACAAGTTGAATCTTATTCTGGGTACCAGAGTTTATCGTAAATACTAAATATCGTGTTTGTGACGCTGTTATTGTATTTTTGTGCCAAGTTAAGAAAAATAAATATTTTTTTTTTAATTTTTTTTTTATTTTTATTCAAATAATGGACACGAAGAACACCCAGAATAAGAATAACCATTCGTGGATCATACAAATTTAAGTTCTGTGATTAAACCAACCCACAATGCTCAGCGCAGCGGCGCGGCGGCGAGGCGTTCACTTAAACCACTACGACATACGACAGTCAATGATTTTATAATATTGTCTTACATTTCTACCAATGTTATACATTGACATTAAACTAATTTATATCAGATTTTTGCGCGTTTTTTAATTTAAAAAGCACTATTATTACATAATTTTGAAACTAGAACCTAATATTTTGAAACGCTGTTACTAGTTACTGTTTAAAATTAACTTTGCCTGACATTTTAGTTGCTTTTTAGCAGCCATAGTCATGTTGATGTCCTGGACTTCTGCCTGAGATGCAAAGGTGGCAGTATATATTGAAAAAACAAAGTAGGTACGTATTAGTAAATCATTACGCGAGTATTTGTGTTGTAACATGCACTGTGCGCTTGCAGTCGCGGTACCTGCGCAGGCGCAGCGTGCGCGATACCGTTACGTGCCCCAAACTAATAATAAGCAGATACCGTCGTTACCGTCGCACCGTTGACTGTTTGAAGATTGGTATGGTATCTGCAGCTTTAAGACATGCAAAGTCTCGGGGTTGTTTCCCCGAAGAGGTAGGTAGATGAGAATTAGATCTACATTTCGTCAGCTAATAGCATTTTAGGTAACATGTAAAAAATATAAAAATATTCTAGCACCGGCGAACTCGAGCCGTGCAGTATTCTTTGTATGAAACTCCCTACTGCAACGCACACTAATCAGAAACGTAACGTAAGCGTCTCGCCTCGCGGTCGGCGATCCGTAAGCGCGGTGTCGTCGCCTAGCCGTAGCCGAGTCGACGTACCGGATCCGCTTTCGTTACGTGTTTACGTTAGGTAGACGCATGGTTGACGGTGAAGCGAAAGGCGATACGGTTACGTTCCCTTTTCCAGTTGATATGTGTGCTATGATTTTAAATTTTCGGGTAGAGCAAAATGTTATCAGATTTTTATCATATAATTCTTAATAGCAGCACAGAATCTGAAACTGTGCCGGATAGATGGCAAAAGGGTTGCTATCTATAACGTGGAAGCTAACATATGCTGGCGAAATGAGTGTGGAAAACATATTTGCCTTCCCCTATGGGGTAGGTAACGTTGGCAAGGGGTGTTAATTATCAACATGTCTCCATAACAACCTTGATAAATCGACGCTATGGTTTGTAAAGATCGCAGGTTCAAGTTCTGCGTCATGGATTGTCTTTTTCCTCTGTTGTAATTTACATTATATCTTCGCATGGAAAATGATTATGAAATATACCTTAATATATATCTCCACTTTAATTTAGGTATTCTTGCACACTTTATTGTGTATGTGCACACTTTATTTATTTATTTTATTTCGTAAACAAGCAACTCATTTACCTACTAGGAATATTTCTGCACTGTGGAAGACTTAACAAATATGCAGACAACAGACACAAACAGCACTTGGACTCGGAACAATAATTTGCGAATCACACAATTTTTGTCCCGAATGGGATTAGAACACCCGGCTTAGTGTCAGCGGAGAGACAAACACCTAAACAACTACGGCATCTATGAAGTCTCACTTTATCTTACATCTGACATATCGCACCCTTAATAAAACAGAGACTTATTTTAGTATTTTGGATTAAACAAATTTGAACTCTATTGCAATGATTTAACACAAACATAATATTAGAATTTAGCATATACAATTAGAGTCCAAATTGCCTTACTTTTAAATTTCGAGTTAAGTCGCTATTTTATTAAGAGTGCGATATATAACGTTGCGTGCAATTTAAAGAAAATATAACAACAATCGGCAAGATGGTGCATATCTGTTGAAAACTCGGATACCTCCAGTATGCCCCGGGAGCGGCTAATGACTGCGTTCCTCCTCCCTCGCGCCCCTCAACCCTTCCGTGTCCCCTCGCTTATTAGTTTTTATTGGAGGACCACCTGTTGTGCTGCGCGGGCGCATGCTTCTTTACGTGTGTGTGCGTGTGTGTTGTGATGCAACGCACGCAGAGACGCATGATCGATATTCATTCAAGTTGTGATTGAATATAATTAAATAGTTATTTGAACTCTTTGTGTTGTTATACATACATTGAAGCATGCGTATTTCCCCGAAGGCTTGACGGCACGGCTGGCGTAGAGGTTTAAGTGGTCGCTTTTTTACACTTCAATTATTAAAATATTTTCTACTTTTCAAAGCGTGCTTTTTATTTTTAACTATTATTTTTTCTATATTTTGTATTGTCATCGGTCCTCGATAAGTGTGCAAAGTTTCAAATCAATCCGTCAGTTTGAAAGGGGTGAAAATCACGTTCAAAGATTCCGTTACATAGATTGATAAATACATAGATTCAATTTTTCATTAGATTCAAGATACAAACCAAGCTAATAAAAGCGTGTTAAAAAGAAGGGTAGGGTAGGTTTTCTATACACATTTCGCCAACTACGGCTTTATTTCTTACTTAATAGGGAGCAAGCGATTTGCTGTTTATCAGGCACAGTATCTGTGCTACTGCACATTTTTCTTTTGACTCGGGAATCGTGCCTAAGACCTTATCAACAGCAGTCGCATTTAGCCGATGAGCCCGCCGCCGAGGTAGATATGTTTTATGTAGTGTGACAGAAATGCTACATAAAAAAAAATTAAAAAAAAATATGTTTTGTAAAGTACGTATTTTTGGGTACAAGAGAAAATAGCAATCACAAGAAATATTTATGTGCAAACAATATCAAAATTGGTTATAAAATATTTATCGCCTTTATTGGTTACATTATCCATACGTAATGAAAAAATGTTTTTTTTTTATAAGACGTCTCGCTCACTGGCAGTCAATACTTTGTCGCGGGACTTTACAAACATTCAAATAACGGACACAAAGAACATACAGACACGGGACAACCATTTATGGAGTACACAATTTTTTTGTTCCGATGATATAGATAATAATCATGTCGTGTTTCCAATAGAGGGTGAATCCAAAATCTGTGTTTATTTTTTCGACGATTTTTCTACGATATATAAATAAATAACTGCCGCAACTTCTTCGACGTCCATCATGTACAATATTTCTAGAAGTACTGACGATTGCGACAGACCGCAATAGAACCAAGACGATACGGTTATCCGGAATACGGTGTGTCGTTACGGCAGACCGTATATACTACGGCCTGCCACAACGGCACGCCGCATCGCGGCCAGCCACTAGTGGTAGTTCTAGGCCTAAAAATATATGATTCTGAGTTATTTTGTAACCAATTTTGATACTGTTTGCACAAATTGTTTTTTTTTGTTTGCCGTTTGCTTTTGTGTGCAAGATAATGTACAAAATTAAACATAGTCAACTAAACTATTTCATAGGTGAGATTAACTATATTATTATACATATATGTACATACAATAACAAAAGTAAGTATACGTCAAAATATGATATCATCATATCAATATTTGTAGCAATTGTACCCAATTGCTGTGTGGCGATGTAACAGTACATGGAGCCGGTTTGAATGGTACATGTTAATTCGCGAGGCGAGTCGGCTTGTTCTCACGGTGACACGCAGGACATTCATCCTAATTAATTCGGCAAGTGGCGCCGCGCGGCGGACGAGTGCTCGAGGGGACGACTCGCTTGTGCGTCAGCTATTGACATCGTTAGCTTTAATTAATGATATGAACCAACTGACTGAGTCACGAGGGTTTTCTATATGTCATTATTAGCACATTATATTTGTGTTCCTTGAATCGGATAACAAGATCTATATTCTTTTCTGTTTCTTTCTTCTTTTAAAAAAGACAACTCCCGCACTAGGCATAATTCCTGTGTCACAGGGGACTTTATAAACATTCAAATAACGGACGCAAAAAGCACCCAGACTCGGAACAACCATTTGTGGGTCACACAATTTTATGTCCCGTGTGGGGATCAAACCCACAACACTCGACGCGGCGGCAGTGGAGAAGCGACAACTTAAACCACTACACCATCAGCGCAGTCAAAATATAATATATTAATACTCGCTATCACTCGTGAGTCATTATTTTTCTTCATGAAAGGTACTCTGTCTTTTTCTGTACCCCTGACAACTTATATGCCAAATTCTATGCTGATCAGCCTAGAAGTTAAGGCGTGAAAGCGTAACAAACGAACAAATAAACAAACGAACTCACATTAGCATTAATATTATATCAGAGCTATTTATAAACTGTCCTACTTTTAGGTATGCCTCTTTTTTGGCAAAAAGGGTAAGACCATAGTCCACTACGCTGGCCTAGTACGGGTTAGCAGTCTTCACATATCGGTCATCGGATCACACACAACTTATTCTGGCTTCGTTCGATCGAAAACAGTAATTTTTCTTGGTTGAAAGGTACCCTATATTCTTTTCTGTAACCCTGATAATATGTATGCGATATTTCATGATGATCGGTCGGGTAGTTAATAAACCAATCGAGTCGCAGCAGTATACCGGCGGCCGGAAAATACGTTTTCAATGATGTTTGGCATTCCAACAACTGACAGATTAAGACTGCGCCGAGCGAAATGTGCCAAAACAGGCGGTCACAGTTAAATTGATAAAATCAATACTTTTGTTTAATACAAATATAAAATATACATTTACCATAACAATGAATGTGTTTACAATTACTCCGTGTAAAAAACTTAAAATAATTAATATTTTCGCCTACAAAATTACGTAAATTTGCACGAAAAATGAAAAAACGTAAGCTCGTGTTACGTGATATTTAGATTATAACAGTAGAAATCTATCCTATATTACAGCTTAAACGAAACATAAATAGTTATATTACAATTTGTCCGCCCCAAATATTTAAGTTATTGGTTGACAATAAAGATACATATTTATCAAAAAAGCACTTCAAATCATCCATACAATTTTATTATGGCGACCGCGCGCCGATTTGAATATCGAGCTCTGTCATTCAGTCCAACCGCGTCTTACGCTCGGCGCAGTCTTAAAGAGAACCGAACAAAGTCACATTCGCTTTTATAATATTAGTTAGGATACCAATTTGGGTCACAAATTCTTGTTAATTTGTTGTTGGATAATAATCTGAGTATGTTACGAGGTAGCAGTGACGTGATTGTCCGGTACTTGAGTAGCCAGCGCGGGTATCTGTGACATTATGCTAATGCGAGCAATTAAACAAACGTGGGAAAACTATGGATCGCTCGACTGCCGTACAGTCGGCCAAAAATGTGGTCTACCGGCGGTTGAGGTTTATGTCAACGTCATGAAGCAACAAAGTCGGTTTCTCCTAGCAATAATATTATGACAGTGACCATTGCTCTGTTTATCATGTTTTATATTTACGTCATGCGATATGTCAAGTTTGAGGTATCACAGCTAACAACAACTCACCTCCTTGAAATTAATAAACTAGTTTATACGGATTTTATCGTGTTGTTTATTTGACACATTATTGCATAATTTTGATACTGTTACACAACTATTCTGCCGTCCGCTAACAAAAATGATGCTTTTTTTTTTTTTTTTTTTTTTTTTACGTGGTGGAATGCATTACGCATACCCCTCCGCGGGGGCGGGCGGAGGGGTTATGTCGGACTCGCCGGGGTAAAAGAAAGATGTTAAAGATGATAGAGTACCTCCCGGAATACCGACTAAACCTACCACGGTGTTCCTCGACAAAACCGCTATCGACGGGGCCGCGCGAATCACTTTCGCATGCGGTCGCGACCCCGCCGAGGTTTTGGCCCGCCGTATGAAACGGCAGGCCACTACACGAAAGACCTACCCAAAGGCACTCCTCACATATTATCCCTACTGTCCCCCCTAGAGGGGAGACGGACTCGAAACAACAGAGGCGCGCGTGGGAACACGCACGCCACCTCTCGGACCTGGTGCTGAACGGATGGCGGGCAGGCCCACAAAGCCCGCCACCCCCAGGTCAAACCTCAGGGTGGCTGGAGGTCGTCTCGCGCCCTCCGGCGCCCGGCTCTGCGGTTGGGGAGAGGGTTCAAACGCTCCCTCTCCCGCTCCGCCGCCTCCTTGATGGAAATGACTTCCTCACAAAAGGAGGCGACGGCGTTCCACGACCTCTCACTCCGGACCATAGACTGAACTACGGCCGGGAGCGAGAGGGCAACCAATCCGACTGCCGCGATCAACTCACGGCGCTGCGATGCCCAGGCGGGGCAAACCGCCAAAGTGTGCAGCGCCGTGTCCTCAACAACGTCGCGGCAGTCGCCGCAGTGGTGACAACCGGGCGTCTCTTGCCGGCGTATACGACACAGGAACTGGCCAAAACAACCGTGGCCAGTCATTACCTGTGTCAGCCGGAAGGTGAGGGCGCCATGGCGCCTCTCCAGCCACTCCTCGAACACGGGACTTACCGCCACGATCGTGGCGTGCCCGAACTAAAATGATGCTAAGCCATATGAGTTCAATATCACTTAACGTCCTTTTAGTTAGTAGACGGCAGTATTATTGTACTATAATACTTCTTAAGCTAATTATATGTATTAATAAAACTATTTATTATTTAAGTTTACACTTTGCCCGACGTTTCGGTTGCTTTACAGCAGCCATGTTCACGGTGAGACTAAGATGGTAGTTGTCTTATTGGTCAGAAGTGTAGTTATTTCAAAGTACCCGAACATAATTTAATTATCGGTGTTTCTATTTAAGCAGAATCAGCTCAAAGTATCATGAAGTCTAGCTGTGTTTTGCTTCTTCTTGGGTTGGACTATTTGTATTACTGGATCCCAAGCTGGTGGTAAATTCCAAGCATCTTCTCTATTGAAATTAGGATGTTTTTTATGTCAATAGCTTCGCGAAGCATTCTTGGTAGGAATCGGTGTTCTTTAGCGAATATTTGTAATTTGTCAAAATATCTCAGGTAGTGGTTGTTCTCATGTTGCACATGTTCACCTCCTTGTCTAAGATTTCTTACACCTCGAAGTCAACCTTATCGATAATTAGACCCCATAGAAACTTTTGTCAATACTGGTAGTCTTTCTAGGCCGACTGTACATACGGAGTAGCTCATAAACCGTGATAATGTTACACAATAGTACACGCATAAGCGCTGCCGATGGGCAATCATACTAATTATTTAGTTCGTGAATTAATGCCATTCGAGGGCCTCGTTCGACGCTGCATATGTTAGCGCTTACAGTTATGCTGCGCAATTTCTGGGTCAACAAATAGTTATTGGAGATTGGTTGAGAAATTATCGGTGAATATTTTATTTATATTTAAAAATTCGTGTGTTAGTCTATGTTTATATGTGATTAGGTGTATTTGCGTGAATTCCACGAGAATGCATACTAGGGTAAAAGGTGTAACTGTGTGTCTTGGATAAGGTCTATTCGAGTGGCAAGTTTTATCTAAATCCATTTAACGGTTTACGTGTAAATGAGTTATAAACATTCTAACATCTTTATAAACTTTGACGTTGGTACTTCTGGCATACATCTTTGAGAACAATATGATAAACTCTCAGACGTGCATGTTTCCTCACGATGTTTTCCTTCCCCGTTAAAGGAAGCGATGATTAATTATTAAATACACACGTAACTTCGAAAAGACAGAGATGCGCCTTGGGATTATACTTGAGACCTCTATGATGGAATGGAAATCCAACGATCTCCCAAGAGGCTATCGCTGCTGTATAGCTCGGGTTAACTTTTATCTAATAATGAAGTAGTATCCCAGTAAAGTGTTAACACGAGATGTGTCGCGAATCAATGCGACCGTGTGACTGCGCCCCTACTAGGCGTCAATCAACGCGACAAAAACTACCCGACGTCGCACGTATATGGCGACAACTTGCAGACCACGATTGAGCGCTCAGTAGTGCCTTATTTGTAGCCGTTACTGTTTGGAATACGTTATTAATTAGCTAAAAGATCGCCTTGCTTCTGACACTACGCTGAGTGTTGGGTTCGAATCCCACACGGGATAAAAAAATTATGCAATGCACAAGTGTTGTTCTGAATATGGGTGATATTAAAATCAAAAAATACAAACTAAACGCGATAAAATCCGTATATAGTAGTTTAATTTCAATGAATAATATTCGCGTAAATAGAAGACAATATTACAAAAAATACAAACTAAGCAGAGCTTGTACTATGGGTACTAGACAATAGATAAATATATGTACATATGTATACGTTTTTTTTGTTGTAGTTTAAAAGCTAGTCTACTGTGCCCTCCGATATCGCGTTAGTCTCATGATGAGATAACGACTGTCCCATATATTATTATTATTACCAGATCTGAACCTAGCTAAAGACGCGTGGGCGTAATACATCTTTGCCCACCACTTTGGGGATATACATGTGAGACTGTGCACATATAATAGAATGTTCGTTAAGTCAACTGCGATATAGAAATTATGCCCCATGCGAGAAATTCCTAAAAATATTTGAAGACTTGTTCTGGCCTGCGGTTTCCTTTGCGTTAATGTAGATTAATGTTAGGATATATTTTTTTAGTAGCCTATATGTTATTCTGGTATATAAACAATAATACTGTGAAGTTTTATCAAAATCAGTTCAGTAGTTCTTGCGTGTAAGAATAACAAACATCCATCCATACATCATCACAAACTTTCACATTTATAATATTACTAGACTAGATGCGCCCGCGGTTTCATCCGCGTTTATAGTTACTGTGCCGATCCCTTGAGACGTAGTGTGATGTAATATAGCCTATAACCTTCCTCGATAAATAGGCTATGCAACACTAAAATAATTTCTAAATTCAGACCAGTAGTTCCTGAGATTAACGCGTTCAACCAAACAAATAAACAAACAAACTCTTCAGCTTTATAATATTAGTAGATCAAGGAATAAAGGATTACAGAGAACCGTATTTCCAATGGTAAGTATAACGTCTTAAAAGGTATGAGTTAGTACCTAATAAGTTTCATCGCACAACAGGAGATTAATAACGACGCATTCACATCTTAACTATATAATCAGCCCTGTGATATACATGCCTGTTAACAATATCAGAAGGTAGACCTTTGGGTACCTAAAAATCAAAAGACATTAATGCATACCATACCAAAACATACCCAGTTATCGCATGTCCAGGTCACATCAGCATGTTTACCGCAGAAACAGCGTTAAAAGTGTCCGTACCAACATTATCATAATAATAAAAGTGGAAGATTAATGTCAACATTACTTGTTAATGACTCACATATCGCCGAGCCGTACGATGCGCAAGCGACGCCCCTCGTGCAGGTAGCGCGCGCGCATCACATCTCAACAATGATAACCGTTTAATTTGTAATATTCGTAAATGGCGGGTATTAACGTCGCATGCATATAAATATGGATTATGGCGTTTTATTGTTATTATACGAGTTCGGATAAATGTTGCGACGAGAGAGCGGCGCCGCGTCACAATACTGGTTTTATAAATTAGGATTAGTCTGCGCACACGCAAGGGGCTGTCGATCCAGTGAGGTAATTATACGTGTATGTAATACAAGCACAAAACATGCTAGCTTCGAATAAGATATGCGTTGGGTTGTCTGGACTCTTCATATAGCATGACTGCACAGATGGCGTAGTGGCTTAAGTTGGCGCCTCGCCACTGCCACTGCGCAAAGTGTTGTGGGTTCGAATCCCGCACGGCACAAAACTTTGTGTGATCCACAAATGGTTGTTCCGAGTCTGGGTGTTCTTTGTGTCCGTTGTTTAAATGTTTTTAAAGTCCCCCGCGACACAGGAATTATTCCTAGTCAAGTCAAAGTCAAAAATCATTTATTCATTTAGGTTACAAAATAACACTTATGAACGTCAAAATATATAGGTTAGTGAGTTTACTAAGTTACTGAAGCTACGTTTAGGTTAGTTGCTAGGTTCAGGCAAAAGAGCCTATGAGAAGAAACCTGCAAGAAACTCATGGCGGCTATTACGGGAGTTGTACTTTAAATTAAATAAAATTTTAATTATCTGTTTCATAACTTACTATATACTACACTAGATGTTCCCGCGGTTTCACCCGCGTTTATCGTTGCTGCACCGCCCCCGTGGGTCATAATGTAATGTTATATAGCCTATAGCCTTCCTCGATAAATACCTAGGCTATCCAACACTAAAATTATTTTTCAAATCGAATAAGTAGTTTCTGAGGTTAGCTCGTTCAACCAAACAAATAAACAAACTCTTCAGCTTTATAATATTAGTACAGATTTAATCACTTATAAGTGCGCGAACGGACAGTAGTCTAAAAATGAAACGTTAGAATACCTAAGTAAAATTCTGCAATGTACATATAATAATAAAGAAGAGAAGAAGAAAAGTTTTATTGAATAATTCTATTAAGAAATTCGCAATAGTAGCACTGAATCTGGTACTCTGCTCAGGGAAAGCAATAGGCTTGCGCGTTCCATGGTACCTAAAATCAAAAGAAGGAAAATGCAAAAAAAATATGAGGATCACTAATGTCTACCCCTTCGGGATATAATATTGAGACTCTGTATTGGCGTTGTATTAAACTATCCCACTTCTGGGCATGAGCTTCTTCTTAGCGTAAGAATAGTTAGACCATGGTTCACCACGCTGGCCCAGTGCGGGTTGGAAGGCTTCACATATCTTCGAGAACATTATGTGTACTCTCAGACATGCTGGGTATCTTACGACGTCTTCCTTCGCCGTTAAAGCAAGCGACAATTAACTAATGAATATGTCGCATTCTTAATAAAACAGCGACTTAACTCGAAATTTGAAAGTAAGCCAATTTGAACTCTAATTGTATATGTTAAATTCTAATATTATATTTGTGTTAAATCTTTTCAAAAGAGTTCAAATTTGTTTAATCAAAAATACTGAGATAAGTCTCTGTTTTATTGAGGATGCGATGTATATAAATTCAAGAAAAAGACAGAGTTGCATGCCTTGGGTTCGGGATAAGGATATATTGATTTTGATACCTCTGCGTGGCATTTGAACGTTCTGCCACTAGGCTAGCAGTACGACAGTATTAATAGAAATAAAAAGGATAGGTGCCTGGTAGTCGGCATTAGGCTGGCACATTACATGAAAACTAAAACCAAAGAAAAGTGGATGAAAATTACCACCGTCTTTTCTTTCCGGGACATAAAGATGAGACTACGTATAAACTTATTAAATTATTAATTGACTAGCACTATCTATTCATCAATCTAACAGGCCACAAATCTTGTATATGTCGCATGCATCAGTATAATTAACGCGGTTGAGGAATTATATTTATCTATCGCGCAGATGATCTGATACAATCGGCACGCGAAGTGATGATCACGCTCGCGTGCCATAGTTACAGATAAAATGAAAGAACACAGCTTTTTGATTTATACTTAGCTTTTAAGTTGATTAATTTAGTTTATAACTAAACTCCTTACAAATATTATAAATGCAAATGTAAGTTTGTTCGTTTGTTATGTTTTCAGGCCTTAACTACTTTACCGATCGTCATGAAATACGCATACACGTTGTCAGTGGTACAGAAAATGATATAAGGTACCTTTCATCGAGGAAAAAGTACTGCTGCCAAAGATATAGAAAATTTACCTAACCTACATTTACGCGAGTGAAACTGCGGGCAAAATCTAGTCATCAATAAATGCAATATATATTGATGGCTTTTAACCAAAAATACCCACTTAGTTTTCAGCAGTGAATCTAGAGTTAATAATTCCTGGTCGATTATGCCAATCCAAGTGATTTCGTCATATAAGTTGTGTATAATTATTATTACGTATAATGCTTGTACTTGAAATTCATGTGCTTGAAATTCAGGCCGCGTTTCGTCCACACAAATACATATTTCCCTCCTGAACAATGACACTACACAAATAAAATATCAGGGTTGTATATAAACCGTCCACTGCTGGGTAAAGACCTCTTCTCTGTATGATAAGGTCATAGTCTGCCTCGCTGGCCCAGTGCATCTTGGCGAACTTTGCAAATCTTCGAGAAGATTATGGTGAACTTTTAGACATGCAGGTGTTCTTATGAGGTCTTCCTTCGTCTTAAAAGCGAGCGATTAACTGTTTATTCGCAAGTAACTTTGAAAAGTCGGCGGTGTGACTTAGAATTGATCTCTGTATGCGAATCTAACGCTCGCCCACTAGGTTAAAGTTGCTGTTTTCTTATAACTTCTATTTACATTCCAAATATTGTTAATTTCAACACTGATCAGGATATAATGTGGTGCATACATGCCATTAATCACTAATACCTACAGATATCGGGAGCTGACGACCGTAGCGTGCGCTTCAACTATTAAGCAAGACGCATTACCGAAGAATGCTCGCTCTGCCAGATATTTGGTGACTTACACCATGAGATACGTTTATAGTGTTTTAATAACATGTCAGGGATTAGTTTATAATGTAGTATTACTTACAAATCATGTGGCACGCGATGTCGTAGGCTAATAATGTACCACCGCTGGGTCGCCGTAGGTGCCACCCACTTTACGATGCCTTTGAACTGTTACCTGCTAGTCTTGCATTGGTATGACTTACATATGAAGCAATATTATACCTAATTTTGTTACGTATTTTTTTGTTTTTGTTTGTTAATTGTGGAAAATGTTGTTTATTTTTTTAATATGTTATTTGAGGAGCACCATTGTTGTTAAATATAAGTAATCAACACATCAACCTAGACTGTTTGGACTTTGAACTATTAGAAGTTGAACGCTGCGAATCGTGCGAGAGAGTGCGTTATATTTTTGTTATACAGGACGCGACGCTCTATCCTTACCATTAAATCGACACCACTATGCACCGTCCCTTTCCAACAAATCTCTATTTTATATGTAGCGTATTTATACGTATAGAGGGTGTCTAACATGATGTGTAGCCGTGTGTACTAGAGGTTTTCCCCAGAAAATTTGATAAAAAGGCTTTAAAACCTTTGGGTATTAACATTTTATTTTACTATTATCTAAAATATAAATATATATTCATAATTATGTTACATGATTTTTCGAAATTATGTGCGTATTGATTGATAATTATCGCCTGCTCCGTGCCTCGGAGAGCACGTTAAGCCGTCGGTCCCTGCTGCCATGAACATTTATGGCAGTCGTTATTGGGAGAGTGTCGACACAAAAGATCCCACTGGGTCGAAGTGTCGCCGGTCTGCATTGACTGGCCCCCACATAAGATACATTATCTAGAAGGGATAGCGAATGCGGCTATTGAGCATAAGATTATTAATACTAATGGGTCAAATATTTACTGTATCTAGAAACACGAGTCTGGAACTTTTACTTGACAGCAATAGACTCGCTTCGTATATATGTGAACTAAAACTATAGATAGCAATAATTATGTAATACACCTCTATAGTAGCGATAGCCTGGTGGGAGACCGTTGGACTGCCACGCAGAGGTCTTGGGTTCGATCCCAAGGCACGCCCTCTTTTCTATCCAAAACAACGCGTGCTGGGCTCAGATGCCATCCTTACACGGTAGAGTCGACTAGAGTATTTAGAGATATTTTTGTGAAGCAATCCGAATTTTCGTTTGATCTGACAGATCCGTGGAGCTGCTCATCCTTCATTATTAATGTATGTGGTGCGCAAGTGCCGCGTCGCTGCTTGAGCGTGCGGCAGGCGGCGCCGGCACACATGCGCACGCGATCACCTACTTACGATAAATCGTCATTAGAAGCGCGCGTTGCTTATGATTATTGTCACATACTTATAATAATCACAAGTATCGTAACGAGCTGTCAATAATGAGTGGAAACGACGTCATAACGTCACGCACCATATGACGTCGTTTCCCATCATGAGTAAATGCAAGCACGAGCGATATAAAAGAAAGCGTCATGCTATCAAAATACGATAAAATTTGAAGACGAGAATATTGATATTTCATGAGTTTCATATTTTAAACTTGTATCATACGAAGTCGAAGTATAAGAAGCGATAGCTGCTACGCCATTAGACTTACGGCTTATTATAGCATTAATGAAAATCAACAAAAAATCTAAAGAAAAATATATATTTTTTGCTCTGCTGTTTTTTACCATTTTGAACCTTTTGCATCCATAAAAGTATGACTATTTATATTTTTATTTAACACCATGTACTTTATTTATTTGAAAGTGATATATATATTATGTTTGAATAAGGATGCTGGCAAACAAGCATGTCAAACGTTTGCTTAGCTTATATAATAAAGCAAAGGAATGGGAGAGAGACAGGTAAATATTAGAGTTTTTGGAATTCTTACGTTCTTGTGAAACTCAACTCCGATGTTTCTACTCTTATGCCGATTTTCTGTTCTGTGATACTTCCTCGGACAAGCCGACTTATGACATTATTTTCTGCTCTAAATAACTCAAACATGTATTAGCAGTATTGCATGACAAGTATACGTGTTTACACGAGTTTCAACGATGTTTTAATGTCACATGTCACAATCCAATCAAATCTGTCAAAGGTAGATTTTAATGTCTTATCATGGCGATCGGCTGAGATGACGAAAGCAATTTTTTTAAAGGTTACTTTTTAATTGAGTTACGTGTTGGTAGTGTTCTTCGTAACTCCTCCATTGGGTACTAATATTATTCAAGCAGTAGTGCAACGGTTGGAGATCGAATCCATGAACTCTCGAACGCAAGTCTAATAATATGCCTTATCGATTGTGCTACCGCCCCGCTAATCTGCCAATAACACGCACTGGCCAACATTCGAATGATGTACACATTCCGCACTCTTAATAAAACAGCGACTTAACTCAAAATTTGAAAGTAAGGCAATTTGAACTCTAATTGTAAATGTTAAATTCTAAATAATATTACATATAATGTATATAATGTTAAATTCTAAATAAATAATATTATATTTGTGTTAAATCTTTGCAATAGAGTTCAAATTTGTTTAATCCAAAATACTGAGATAAGTCTCTGTTTTATTAAGGGTGCGATTTATATCTGAATATTTCGAATGGGTTGACAATTATGTAATTATGGCCATGCGCTGCGTCCTTGACTAGGTATATTATGTATTTATCGCGTTAATCAAATTAAATCAAATCTGTAATTTAATATCATTCGCATTTCACATCAATGTATTTTTTAAACACTTCACTCGCCTCATCCTTATAATGCGGGGGATTTTATACACATACAATAAACGGTCACAAAGTACACCCAGCCACCGAACAACCATTCGTAGATCACGTACACATATAATTGTCCTATGAGGGATTCAAACCCATAACACTTTTAATATATTTAAACCACAACAGTCACATAGCAACAAGACCACAAACATTCTCATTTCGCCCACGACCAGACCGCAGTCAACGATTCAACAAGTGCAATGATTTAGTTTCGTTATCTCAAACATTCGCCAAATATAGTCACACATGTCCGATTGTTTTAGTTTATCGGCAACAAGTTGCCCGGAATAAAAATTGTTATCAGTTCGTAATTACACCATACATCGTGATCATATTTTATTGCGATGTTTTCCTCAATTATGATTTTGTTTAACGCTTTTATTTATCTTCATCTTCTCTCTTAGCCTTTATTATTCCCAAGTCACTTGGGGTCGGCTTTTCTGGTCTAACCGGATTTGACAGGATATCAGTTTTTACACGGAGCGGCTGCCACCTGACCTCCGCAACCCGAAGGCTAACGATACCCTAAGGCTAGACCAGTGTCAGGATATTAGAGGGTACTGACTTTCCCAATAACGACTGCCATAGATGTTCATGGCAGCCGGGACCAACCGCTTAACGTGCTCTCCGAGGCACGGAGCAGGCGATAATTGTCAATGAATACGCACATAATTTCGAAAACTCATATAACTTCCGAAAGTCAGAGGTGCGCGACGTGGGTTCGAACCCGAGGCCCCTTTGCATTGCAGTCTGTTGGTCTCCCCACTGAGCTATCGCTGCTTTTATTTAGCTTCATTATTGTCTGATAATAAATATAATATCGATGTTTTCATCGTACCAAGGTAAGGCAATGGAGTGTAGGGACACTTCTGACGCATTAGTTTTGCATTGTTAGGCGCAAGTATGTTATAGTCTCACGCGGCAGTCGTCTCTCTGCAATATACCTACTACTGTAAACCATGTAGGAGGCAAACAAGCACACGGTCTGCCTAGTAAGAAGCTACCATAGAGTAAGAAAAGGGGACGCCGAAGCAGATGGAAGGATACAGGAAATGGATGGTAAGAAAATCGTGGCAGTCCACCAGGCTGGTCAAGTGCGAGTTAACTATACTCATCTTTCAAAACATCATGGAAAACGGAAAACTCTCAGACATGCAAGTTCCCTCACGATGATTACATTCACTATTAAGGCGAGCGATAATTAACCAAATCAAAGTTCATAATATTTTTTATAAAATAACACTAGTTAATTGTTTTTTTAATCTCTTTGAGCTAAACTAGATGCTTTTATTAAGAACTAGCGACCCACCTGGCTTTGCACGGGTAGTACAAAACCTTAATAAATTATACACCTAAACCTTCCTCATGAATCATTCTGTCTATTGGTGAAAACCGCATGCAAATCCGTTTAGTAAGTTTTGTGTTTATCGCGAACAGACAGACAGACGGCAGGGCTTTTGTTTTATAATATGTAGTGATAGATTCACGTCGATAGTGCAATGTACAAGAATCGAATAGATACTTCCAAATCGCAATTCCAAAGCCTTATCCATCGATTCATTCAAATTTTAAATCGGGTTGCCGCTTTTATGCTTCGCCTTGGTAGAAGCAACATTACGAAACAAAATTTTGTGGTTACAATGTACCATCCGTGACAAATCACCGCAATCACGTGTCGTACGACGTGTTTACGTCTTAAAGATAAACGGCACGACATTCTGACGACAAGCTCATAATTACTCTCAAATTATTGAACATAAACATTGTAATATAAACATGTTGACGATGCTAATTGCAACATTAACTAACAGATGAGCTTATAGCGGCGGCTAATCGGAGTCTCGGAGTGATTCGGAGTTTGGTGTAACTCCGTAACGATTATATATGACTACAAGTGTGTGCGTGTGTTTATGTTTATAGAATAATAAGAATAATATTCGTTTATTTATTATTAAATTATTAATAGTTTATATATTATCAATAGTTTGTCTTGTACGCCGTCTTGGACTACGGAACACAGTATAGTTGAATAAAAGTGATGCCCCGTAATTAGTAAAGTTTAATAGTAGTATAGTGTAACAGTTTTCAAAATTTTGTAATTAAGTGTCAAATAAACAACGCGATAAAATCCGTATATAGTAGTTTAATTTCAATGAATAATATTCGCGTAAATAGAAGACAATATGATTCCCCGCCTGTCATATGCTTTATAATACGTTTTAGTGACAACTACACAGGACATGCATGATACATAGTATAATTCCATACCTCGTCTATTTTGATCTGGTAAAAATCTTATATGCGTATGTAGTTTCAGCCTATATTCCTACATTAAACTACATTAACAAAAATGATCTTTTTTTTTCTTTTCCTGTGGTTAGTGGCCGACCTGTTGTCAAGAGTTGTTCAAGCCGCCCGTAGGCCTCTGGCATGGCTTAACGACTGCTGTCAATTTGGCAACAACCGGGACCGACTTTTAACGTGCCCTCCGAAGCACGAAGACGCTCAGATGCAATACCACTAAGCGGTCACCCATCTATAGACTGACTGCACCCAACGTTGCTTAACCTCGCTAATCGTTTACCGATCAGTAAGCAAAATGGCTATGAGCTACTCAACAACAAACAAAAATTGTGAAATGAGAATAGATAATCCCTTTGGATTGGCTCACAGCTTTGATAACGATAGCTTAACGTATATTAAATAAGTCTGATAAGACATTTTCAGGATTATAATATTCTATCACATACACACAACACCATCTAGCTCAAACTAAGCAGAGCTTGTACTATGGGTACTAGACAATGGATAAACATACTTATATTTTTTTTTTGTAATTACTTACATATTATACATAGAAACACCCAGACCAAGACAAACATCCATGTTCATGCACACAAATGTTTGACTAGTGCGGGAATCGAACCCGCGACCTCAGGCGTGGCAGTCGGTTACACTGACCACTACGCCATCGAGGCCGACACAAGGCCTGCTTAGTTCATTCACCCAGTAAGCACATAAAGCCGCTAGTTCTGCGGCTATCCTCTGTCTAGTTGCGACGCATTGCCGATCCTTTGGGCTATGAGAATTAAAGAAAAGAGTGCGTTAGTATTTTCGTATACACTAGTTCACTATTATATACATCTCTTGCTTACATAGCTAATCTCTGTTAAGACCGGCCGACGTAACCAAATTCGGTCTGGAAGAAATTATACAATACCTACTAGTATTGTCCGCGGCTTTGCTCGCGTAAATGTTATGATTATATATTTTTATCTTCTGGTAACAGTGAACCAGCGATAGCTCAGTGGGGAGGCCAACAGACTGCAATGCAGAGGGTCACGGGTTCGAACCCACGTCGCGCACCTCTGACTTTCGGAAGTTATATGACTTTTCGGAATTATGTGCGTATTGATTGACAATTATCGCCTGCTAAAACTGATATCCAGTCAAATCCGGTTAGACTAGAAAAGCCGACTCCAAGTGACTTGGGAATAATAAAGGCTAAGGGAGAAGAAGATCTTCTGGTAACAGTACTTATGCCAGATGAAAAGTATCATACCTATGTCCTGTTCTGTGCACCTGACGTACGTGTATCCGAAATGTCATAATGATCGGTTAAGTAGTTAAGGTGTGTAGCGTAACAAACAAACTCACATTCGCATTTACAATATTATTAATTAGGGTTATACAGTTCTGTAGAGATTTAGTTATCTATAGAAGATGAGTACGTTGGGTGGTGTGTTGCGAATGCGCACCGAGACCGAGGTGCAGACGAATGATGTTCATAGAGCTTCAGAATGACAGGTATTAATAGAATCGACGCTTCGTAACGAATGGGTTGCAGCAGCGAACGCAATCGACTGAAGCCACTACGCTATTAGTGCTACGGTTAATCTAATTCATTAGTTTAATTAAGTTAATGTAGCGCGCACGCCGCGCCACGCCGCACGACGCCGCACGACACCGCACGAACCCGCGCGGCTCCGCGCCCGTCCGTATAGCAACGCCCACAGATAAATCGTCCCGATCTAGGAAAAAACTCTGTAATAAATCTTATTGCGAATTGCGCTTGATTTCTCCGCACTGGAATGATATAATTACATGATTGCGACCGCACTCGGCAACCACCGCGAACTACTCGCGAGGGCAAGGGGGCCTAAGAGGGGCAAGGGGAAGAGAGGGGAGAACTGGGCGCATTCTCCGGCCCATTCTTTTTGCGCACAATTTACAATGACAGATATGTAATTTTATAAAATATGTAACGCTCTCGATGCCCGCTTGTATCACTTGTTTTTGCGGTTGGGTAGCGCTAGAGCGTGGTAGGCCCACCGGCCGTATTAACTTTTAAACAGGGCAATTAACCTCAAAAGTTATCGTCGTTATAACGTTATTATTATTATTAAAAAAGTAACAAGTTTATTGCGTGGAAATATAATTTAAACAAAAACATATATTAATTAGAAATTAAAACTAGTTAGATACTTGTTGAGGTGACGATAACAGGTGGGCAATAGTGGCCTAGTTTTAAAAGCTTTATGTAAACAGCTACAGAATTAGAAAGTATGGCGTTCGTCGACGTCACCACGATCTTGTTTTTAAATAGACTCTTGCACTTGGAATAAATGCTGTATCACGGAAGACTATATCATCGTTCAAACAACGGACACAAAGAATAGCCAGATTTGGAACCAATATTTATGGATCACACAATTTTTAACCTGTTTGGGAATAAAACCGTGAGGCCACAATGAGGATGTGTTACACACGTGCGCAGTATTTAACCGCTTGTCCCCACAGGTCACTCACACCGGTTTAATTAGTCCGATTTTATTACAACCATGTTAGAGCATCGAGCTTTTACGATACGAGCTCCGAAAAAGCTTCTAAAAGCGGTCCACTTTTTGAGACCTTATTTAAAACAGCCGTAGGTTTGGAAGTAAGGCGTTCGCTGCCATCACTGCGGTTTTTACATCCTTAACGCTACCAAGCTGGGTAAATCCGCGAAGCCGCAACAAGGATGTGTGCGCAGGAGTCGACCGCTTGCACAGGTCACTCACACCGGTTTAATTTGTCCTATTTTATTACAACCATGTTATAGTATCGAGCTATTATGATGCGAGCATCGGCTGTCGACGCGTTATCTACAAATAAATATCTCAGATTGTCAGCTAACAAATTTGAAAATCCTGTTCGGGCTCACACAAAGATAATCTCTAAATTATGATCGGGCGCGGGCGCATCTATCTTTAATTAACATCGCAGGGTCGGGGGGCGGGGCTGATCGATCGTGCCTGCGCACTGCCGCCGCCCAACTCTTAATTGACAGCATCGATTACGAACACTGCTTATCTCCAAACACGTCTCATGAACGTGAGCAGGCCATGCCTCATGCCTTTGTTCTTGGTACGTAATTGTTTTATTGACAAATTACTTATTTGATCTGAAAGCTTCATTACCTGTTACAGTGTTAACACTTGATGAATTTATATGAAGGTAGTATATAGTCAGAGGTGTATTGCACCTAAATTTCGCTTTTTATGTTTAGTCCTTAATAGGTGAAGAAGTTACTTTCATCTTCCAGTCGTATTTCTAGACTCTGTGCAGCTACTGAATTCTTCTTCTCTCTTAGCCTTTATTATTCCCAAGTCACTTGGGGTCGGCTTTTCTGGTCTAACCGGATTTGACTGGATATCAGTTTTTACACGGAGCGGCTGCCACCTGACCTCCGCAACCCGAAGGCTAACGATACCCTAAGGCTAGACCAGTGTCAGGATATTAGAGGGTACTGACTTCCCAATAACGACTGCCATAGATGTTCATGGCAGCCGGGACCAACGGCTTAGCGTGCTCTCCAAGGCACGGAGCAGGCGATAATTGTCAATCAATACGCACATAATTTCGAAAAGTCATATAACTTCCGAAAGTCAGAGGTGCGCGACGTGGTTTCGAATCCGAACTCTGCATTGCAGTCTGTAACAATTTTTTTCCAAGCTGTTCATTGGATCCAGTACCGCATGGTCAACAACATAAGTGCAGACTTGTGCCGCGGAAGTAACAAGGCAGTTTAGAACGATCGATGCAGATATTATAAAACTATTTGTCGGCCTCGATGGCGTTGTGGTTAGTGTAAGCGACTGTCACGCCTGAGGTCGCGGGTTCGATGCCCGCACAACTCAAACGTTTGTGTACATGAACATGTATGTTTGTCTTGATCTGGGTGTTTCTATGTATAATATGAATGTATTTACAAAAAAATAAGTATATATTATGTATGTTTATCCACTGTCTAGAACCCATAGTACAAGCTCTGCTTAGTTTGGGCTAGATGGTGCTGTGTGTATGTGATAGATTATTATTATTATTATTATATTCATTATTACTATGTCTTTGTATAGGCATGGTCCATAACTTTGTATCTATGTCTGCACGATCGTGTGGCCCCAAGTTCAATGTCCGGCTCAAGCAATTATTTATTGGATAAGTATTATCAAACATACATGTATATTGTATACGGATTCCCGCGCCTTCATCTCGGTAATATAAACAATTAAGTTTAATACATTGAAATTAAACTACTATATACGGCTTTTATCGCGTTGTTTATTTGACACTTTATTACATAATTTTGAAAACTGTTACACTACTTTTACTTTTAAACTTTACTAATTTTTAAGCTAATTAAATTATTATTAAAACTATTTAGATTTAATTTAATTTTACACTTTCCCCGACGTTTCGGTTGCTTTTCAGCAGCCATGGTCACGGGGAGACTAAGATGGTAGTTGTCTCAATGTTCCAGTGTCGTTATTTCAAAGTACCCGAACATAATTTAATCATTGGTGTTTCTATTTACGCAGAATGAGCTCAAAGTATCATGAAGTCTAGCTGTGGTTTGCTTCTACTTGTTCGTCTAGTACTTCTCCTCGGACTCCTAGGATATAAGCGTACGTAGTGCTAAGGGACAAGAGGGAATGCAATGTTACTGACGACGATGTCGAAGACAGAGCGAAGTGGACGAGAAAAATAAGGAAAGCTGACCCCACCACCATGTGGGATACATAGCTAGGAAGAGAGAGAGATTCTCGAAGATATGTGATGTCTGCCAACCCGCACTGGATCAGTGTGCTGGACTGTGGCCTAACTCTTATCACACTGAGAAGACGCCCGTGCCCAGCCAAGGGACAGTTTAATATAGGGCTGGTATTATTTTATTGTTAAGGTGTAATATTTTCATGTCAAATTACTGACAAGTGTTAGAGCTTATAATTATTTTTAATACCTACAATGTACACTATACTTAAGGCAAATAAATGATTATTATTATTATTATTCTCTTTATTACTCTATTTTTTCTAATAATTAAATTTTAAATATAAATATAAAAACTATACGTAATTAAAAATATAAAATCTGAAATGACCCACCGACAACGGGAACAGGGTCCAAGCAGCCGGTGGTTAGGGCCCCAGAGAGAGGAATCTCCTCACAATACGCGCCGTGCCGACTAGTACTGCCTTTTGCATCAAGGACTTGATCCAGCCATCTAACGCGAGCCTCTGCAGATGGTGGTCGAGGCTCTTAGATATTAAACCATTGACTGTAATGTATTATTATTATTATAAAGGGGACGTCACAAATTAGCATTTATAATTATTGCACAAAGATATTAAATTCTACTCTAATTAAACAATAGTCAATGATAGACAAGTGCTTACAAACAATGTGTCGTGAACAAGTGTACATCTGTGCTCACCCCACGTGTCTCGTCGTGATGGTAGTGGAGATACTGACCGAGGGAGAGGGTCAGTCTGCCGATGCCGCTAATTGTGAACAAATATGTCATTATTGCAGTACAGCGGCTAATCACTGCGGTCGGGGCACATAGCAAGCTATACGCTATAAGCGAAACATTTTAGATATTATTTATTTACTAGGTGTTTCGCGACTTCTTTTTTACTTAATTTGCAAATAAAAAGCTGATATACACATAAAATATGTCTATAGATAGATATATTAATTGATAGACATATTTGTCTATCAATGAATAATACCTATTGGCGGCAAACAACATTTCTTTTCATTAATACTTTTGTGTGGTGTATCAAGATAAAACAGGCACTGGATTTTAAATCTGACCTTCAGCAATGCAATCGTTAAAACCGCGTTCAATTTTGTGCAGTAGTTTTAGCATATAAACATATCGAAAGACAAAAATTCAAAAAAAGATATTGTTTTGGATTATATAGTCATTTTCTTCTTTTAAAGACGTCTCGCTTATTTTTTCACCTTTGTATAGATTTTAGTTTTATAACGGCGGTATACTAATTACAATAATAAAATAGTACGTTTGCAATAGAAACTGACCCTGTGCTGGTTACGGGCTTCTTCTCAGTGCGTTCTAAGTCTTTAGTCTGCCATATAAATCTAGTACGCATTGGCATACTTCAGATATCATCGAGAACATAATGTAGAACTCAGTCAAACTATGTGGCAGATTTGCAGGTTTCCTCACGATGTAACCCTTCACGGCTAAAGCAAGCGATAATTTAGATACTATTCAATCCTAAAGACTATCCTAACTATAAATATTATACATACGCATGTGAATTGGTTTGTTTGTTTGTTGGTTAGGCTTTCACGCCTTAACTACTAGACCAATCATCATAAAGGAAATCAGGCATTCTGGCCTAAAAAATAAATAATACGCGGCCAGACCTAGGAATATTTCTTATGGCTAGGTCATATACACCTTAAACTACTTCTATGGATTTAACCTTGTAACTACGTTTTCTGACTAGTAATAAAAAAAAAAAATGATGGGATTATGAGCCCATTCCCAGTACGACCCCGTTCCTAGTACGACAACATTCCCAGCACGACCCCATTTCCAGAAGGACCTCATTGCCAGTACGACCCTATTCCCAACACGACCCCATTCTCTGTACGACCCCATTCCCAGTACGACCCCATAGTTTTCGAACTCGTATTTTTTTTTTAATGCTTTAAGACTTCTTTTTATTCATTTTGTTTCTAAACTAAATAACTACTTAGAAAATGCAGTTATTTTAATTTTAATTCAATGCAAAGGTCATATTTAGCTTTCTGTAATATAAAAAAAAGTTGTCTTTGACTAAAGTCATAAATCCTTTGTATCGGAGGGCTTTATAAAGTTTTAAATATTGAACACAAAGAATTCCCAGGCCTGCAACCGCCATTATGGATCCCACAATAATGCCCCGTGTGGAAATCGAACTCACTACAGTCGGTGTAGTGACTATGGTTAGGCGACCACTTAAGCTATTCATGCATTCATGATAAACAAACGTAGACAATAAAAATTAACAACAACTTAGCTTAATTAGTCGTTAGAACAAGAGAGTACCTCGCAGCTACGTCGCCGCCGCGCGCAGTGTAGCACTGCCCTTAATTAGCCGGGATGCGCGCGCGCAGCTGCGGGGCGCTCGCGATGCGCTATTGAAGCTAAGACAACAAAGGCAACGTCCCCTGCCTCGCCGTAATGATATTAATTGTGTTAATACAACGCTATGTCCGCGACTAACCGACCGCAAGCATGCGCCCGCGCCGCACATGTTTGTGAATCAGGTGGTAGTTCCCAGAGACCGCACACTTAAGCTCTGTTTTTTGTTAAATAATTAACATTGGGCTTTTGCTGTGCAGTGGTAGTAATTGTGATCGCTGTGTATGATGTTTTAATTAGATTTTTGGGTCGAGCAAAGTATTATTACGTTTACATTGCCGTTGTTTAATTCTCATTTTGTACGGTGTCTGGAATTGTGCCTAGTCGTACAAAGGTCCGACATAAATTTAAAGGGCCACCTGAAATCACAACTGGCGAAACGTGGGACTAAAACACTTGTTTCTATCGCACCGACTTCGCTGGCTTGGCCACTTTGAAAGAATGGGAGAGGATCGTGGAGCTAAGACAGCCTACCTGGGACGACCGATAGGGCGACGTCCTGTCAACTGTCCCAGATATCGCTAAAGTGATACTGTGGAAGCGGGTCTGCGAGAGCTTCAAGCCAACGACAGGCGGGAAACGATCTTAGACCGAATTAAGTGGCGTTCTCTCGTACTGGCGCGGCGGCGGCCAAAACACACTTTCGGTCGTTGAGCCAATAAAGTACTAGTAAATCTATTTTTAAAATGAGGCTTCGATATATTTATTTTAAGTCTAGGTTATATGATATGTAATACGTCATAAAACTGACCAAACCGAGCGGCAGCGTTACGTTCGAACGTAATTTTAAACTTATGCCACTGGACAAGGCAGTAGTTAGTTTAGTGGAACCACAGACAAGTCTTAAGGTTCTATCCCAATGAAGTAAGCAGAGGTGCATTACAATAATTTATAATTATAATAAAGCTCCGACGAGAATCAAACTCAACATCAAGTCAAGTCAACCAGTCGCATTCCCTACTCTGCACTGAGTCAATCGGTTCATATAACTGACTAACTAAGCCGCGTTTCGTCCGCGTGGTTTTTAACAAAAATGTTTTTCCCTGCAAATGCCTAATTATTTTCTAAAATAAAAGTAGCCTATGTTACTTCTTGTAACATCAGCTATCTGCCAGTGAAAGACCCGTCAAAATCAGTTCAGCCGTTTCAGAGATAAGCCGGAACAAACAGAAAGAACGACAAAAAATTTTAAATAGATTTTTTGATATTGGTACCGTAGGTATATACTTTCATAATATGCATTTAGTAAAAAGCTGTTATTTTGACATTACAGACAAACACTTCAATTTTATTTGTATAGATGTACAAATAAGATTAATAAAATAAAATAATTGTCATTATATTACAAGTATATCGTCGAACACTTCTCCACCACGCAGACGACTTGGGTTCGGCACGCTTGTCACTTTATAGCCGCAATATGTTACACGTATAACTTATAGCACCAATTACTTGCCAGCCATTCGTCTGAACGCGATAATTAACTTGAAATATGTCCACAAATCCGTCCTCGTGATCGAGTGTGATCATCACGATATCAACGATAGCGTCTTGACAGACGAGCTGATAGTTCACGGCAATTTTTTATACTGCCATGGTGCTAGAAACGACCTACCTGATGGTGAGATGTGATGGTATTAGAATGTAGCGAGAGAGACGATGCCAATATTTTGGTGATGGTAGGAATGAATCCTTGAATCTTACGGGTCACTGGGGTAAAAAAATTATAGCGCTACTGCGTTTCGCTGATCATCTTATTACTGTGCATTCCAGAGTCGCAGAATAATAACAATAATAAATAATTGATTTCTAAAAAGATACCACTATAATTTTTACAAGAGAAGTTAAACAAATTTGGAACACAAAAGGTTTTGGAACACTGATACCCATGGTAAGATCTAACTTGTGTTATGGGTATTAATCCACATGAAGTAAATAGTTAACTGAACGTTCATACAAGTAAATGTTGTAATGCATCAACAGCAGAAGAAACTAGCGAATAAATTATGATTATATGCTATCCGTGAAGCTTCAGGTTCAATCAACGGGTTGTGTAGTGCTTTTGGTTAATTGTTGGCAAATTTTTTGTCGCATCATGGAGAGTGGAAATATGCTGGGTAGAGGGTTATGGGTTCAATGGTTACTATTACGTGAGATTTAAACTTAAAAACTAAGCAGGCGAAATGTAAATAATAAATAATATATTCTATCACATACACACAACACCATCTAGCCCAAACTAAGCAGAGCTTGTACCATGGATACTAGACAATGGATAAACATACACATATACTTTTTTTTTTTGTAAATACGTACATGTTATACATAGAAACACCCAGACCAAGACAAACATCCATGTTCATGCACACACATGTTTGACTTGTGCGGGAATCGAACCCGCGACCTTAGGAAATGAAAATAATAAATGTAATAGAAGACTGCCCGACGTATGGATGTACGTCAGAAAGTAAGCGTGCCTTATACAGCTTATTATATATTGTGAGTATATTAAATTGTGAGTAGTAGAGCCTCGCTGATTTCAGCATGAATGGACCGGCTCGACCAGGGTAGGACTACTCTCTCACAGAATATCAACGTGAAATAGCAGTATTCCCACTGTTGTGTTTCGTTCGGTGAGTTAGAGTGCCGGAGTGATTGCGCAATCACCCTCTTTTCCTTTTTCCGCTCCTTCACCTTCCCACTTCCTTTCCTAAAGGGTCGACAACGCGCAAGTGATGCCTCTGGTGTTGCAGGCGTCCATAGGCTACGGTGACCACTTACCATAACGTGGGCCGTGAGCCGTATGATTGTTTGCCACACTAGTTATATAAAAAAATAACGCCGGTAACCATACCGAAGATATGGACGGCGGCTTCTCCGTCGGCTTTAACGAGGTTATCGTTAGCAACTCTCAGAGTTGAGGCTTTATTACTCCGGTACCTATCTGGAGAATAGTTAGTGCCCTTTGGGCACAAGGAATCGAGATTTGGGGACAAGACCTGTCTATTACTGGTCCCAGAAAGTGCTCTCGGGTACTGGAAGGTACAGCGGCTTCCACTATTATAACCATGAGGTTGGTGTAGGGGAACGCTATGTCATAAACTGGATTAGTCGAAGAGAGAGGGAGTGCCCGACTATATCTGCGTGGTATGATAATAACAAGGTGATAAATAACTTATTTATTTTATTGCTGTAATCGCAGTCAACAACCGTACCGTTTTACAATTGATACACGATAATTACGAATAGATTTATTTATTGACATAACTGGATTGCTAGTTCCGTAGTATAAATTTGCACTAACTGATTTGCTAATTATAAAGTCCCAGGTTCAATTAACAAGATTTGTCGGCAAAGAGTTATTTAATATAACAGCAGCGATAGCTCAGTGGGGAGACCAACAGACTGCAATGCAGAGGGTCTCGGGTTCGAACCCACGACGCGCACCTCTGACTTTCGGAAGTTATATGACCTTTCGAAATTATGTGCGTATTGATTGACGATTAACGCCTGCTCAGTGCCTCGGAGAGCACGTTAAACCATCGTTCCCGGCTGCCATGAGCATCTATGGCAGTCGTTATTGGGAGAGTGTCGACACAAAAGATCCCACTGGGTCGAAGTGTCGCTGGTCTGCACTGACCGGCCCCCATATAAGATACATACCTATATGATATAACTAGTAGTTTTCCCGCGGTTTCACCCGCGTAAGTCCCGTTCCCGTGTGAATATCGGGTTTCACCCCTTTCAGGGTGGAATTTCCAAAAATCCTCTCTTAGTGCTCCCCTACACTCTCCAAGGAACATACATGCCAAATTTCAGCTTCTTGCGTTCAGTAGTTTCGGCTGTGCGTTGTCTGTCAGTCACTCAGTAACGGAAGAGTTTTATATATATAGATTAACCTTGATGGCGCAGTGCGTAGTATAACCGACTGCCGCACCTAAGGTCACGGGTTCGATTCCCGCACAAGTCAATCATTTGTGTGCATGAACAAGAATGTTTGTCTTGGTCTGGGTGTTTCTATGTATAATATGTATGTATTTACAAAAAAAAAGTATATCTGTATGTTTATCCATTGTCTAGTACCCATAGTACACGCTCTGCTTAGTTTGGGCTAGATGGTGTTGTGTGTATGTGATAGAATATTATTATTATTAATTTCTTTATTCATTCAAACATTAGCACAATACATACGTATACACATATTACATAAGTAGGCTTAAACACTAAAAGAAAAAGTACAATATATCTTTGGCTCACACTAGGATTTCCAGTGTCGTCCAGTCCCTTCCGTAAGTTAAAAAAATAATAAATATAATGCATTTTTTCTGTATATTATACTATTCCTTGTTATAGTTAAAGTTAAGTTATATAATGTGCTCGGTAATCGGTACTAAGCTTACCGCCGCCATCTAAATTAGAAAACATAGGTACCCTAATGTTCATGTAATTCATTTCTGCTTACCCCACATGGGATAAACAAGTTCAAGTAGTATTTTTAACTACTCATTGAAAACTACGCAATTCACAAAATGCTACATTGTACCAAACAGTCGTCTCCCAGTCAAGTCGTTTTTGATAAGTCAAAATGCCGGTCCTTCGCTTTACATCAAGATGCAAAGTCGTGTTCGGGTCCGCCTAATAAGCTTCACGACCGTTACGGAACCTGAGACATGGCAGTCGGCGGGCGTGTCGCGGCTAATTGAAACATATGGCCGACATGGACTTGTCGACAGGGACGGACGAGGCCATCAGTGCGACAACGCGCTGTCGTCGGACTGCCCAGTTCACTCAACTACCCTTCGGGTATGGTTAGATCACAGATGCGTGTTAGCGATATGATCATATTCAAATAAAATACTTTTAAAACTATTGATGATAATCAGTATGAAGAAGTCAGTTTAAAAATTAAAAATTGTAATCTAGTGATGTGCACTTATCGATAAAATATCGAATAATTCGGCGCTTCAAGTGATTCGAAATATTCGATTCATTGATTTCGAAAGCGATGATATTGATTGGTTGTTCGTTCACGTATGCAAATTGAAATATTTGTATCATTAGAACGCGTTAATTGATGATATAGATAAGTTGTTTGACCACGTATTAACCATAATTATGTCGTTGCTGTAATAGTTGTAAGTAGAAATAAAAGAAATTACTCATACCTAAAAAAAGGTCATCGAAATATTTTAGATTATGATAATGGTGTAATCGTTCGCCGCATATGAGAACATCTATAATTAATTGTCCAAAGACAATAATTTGTATCGTGTGGGTATCGAACTTAGAACAATCGGTACGCCATCCGTGCAGGTAAGTAGGTTTCACTTACAGTTTACTCAGCATCGTTGCTCTCGCAGTATAAATTCGCGTTTATATGTATTTGCATATCGTAAGGTTTTAAATTCGATACACAAACGCGACCAAACTGTCGAATCGATGACTGCAAAAATTTGGATTTCTATGTTAGGGAATTTTCAGTGCCAGAATGCCAATGGCAATATGTCTATCAGACCGTATTACGCAAGAGCTGAAAAGGTTACTGGCGAAATATAGTAATTTATTATGTCTAAATATGTTTGATCATAAATTTGATTGTGCTCTTATTTATTAAAGTTATGCATAATTATATAGAATACAACGTTAATAAGATACAAAAGCAATCGTCGAGTGCTCTGGAAGCTGGAGCGAACAGTGGGTGCGCAGGCACACCCCACGGATACCCGATAGCGGGCAATTATGTTGTCGCTACTCAAGCGGGTTATCGCCACTTATCGCGTCGCCGGTGGGCCGTTCTCTCTCTCCCCGCCCCGCACACCCCCGCTCCGTGGATAATTGCCCATTGATTCGGTATTGTGTACCCCCCTCACTCTAGCTTCTCTAAGCAGCACGGTAGCCGTGCTACCGTCCTATAGTGAGGCAGATAAAATGCTTTCCGATAACTTTATTATACGACAAATGGATGTGCCTTGAGATGATCTCGAAGTAGCTGATGTTTGATTGAGTAGCTTTTTTTAATTTAAATTGCTGCTCAAGGTATTGTTTTTGTGTCGCGGTGCACTTTACAAACATTCAAATGAAAAACACAAGTTCTCGTCTCGGAACAACCATCTCTGGTACCAACATATTTTATGTCGCGTGTAGTAGAAATCACATAACTTTTATCCAGACTCGGGACATCTATTTGTGGCTCTAGCAAATTGTGACGTGTGGGGAATAAACCGGCAGTGGCAGTGGTGTCCACTTAAGTTACTACGACATTTGTCCATTCCTTATTGAGTATCTCTCTCTATCCTTATGGAGTAGAGAGGGAAGAAGGAATATTTTCCGTAGAACAGATCGAATTGTGGATTTAACAAATTTTTGTCCAGTGTGGGCATCGAATTCACAGTAGTCGTTGTGTCAGTGGCAAGGCGATCCTTGCACCATTACGCCATTCGTTTATATAGCTACAGGCAGGTAGGTAGGTCGTGTAGCACTGCAGTACAATTTGAATGGCGGGCGGCAACGTCACGGATGTGAAGTTTCCACCCGCGTCGAATGCGGAATCCAAGATGGTGGTGCTTTAAAAGTTTCAGATTTCAGGTGCTTGCGCATTGTGTGAAGCGGCGCGTGCTGTGTGCGCCGCAGCCGACCAATGGCCGCCGCCGCGCCGACCGATTGGTCGCCATTGTCCGCCGACCGATTGTAATCGATTTCGCGCTCAATTTGTTCCGCGATCATACGATAGCGCCTATCTGTGCAATTACGACGTCGCTACTTAATCGACTTGCGGGAACAATGGGCGCTTCCCAGACTTGTGCAACCGTTTAGAACTTTAAATTAACTAATTTGTATTAGCGTAACCGTAACTGAGATGATACTTGCGCAATCTCTTTGTCCGTGCGCTCTTCGCAGGCGTTGTTCAACGGCATTATTAGGAGTTATTCGCGAGCGGCCGCAGCGGTTCGGCTGTGCGCCCGCGCCGAAACAAATCAACGTCACGCGCTGATATCTCAACATAAATCATTGTTTTTTTATACAAAACGAATTAAAACAGCTTCACAGTTTCAAATCTCATTATAAACCAACGGTGAAAGTTTAACAAAATGATGTATCTTAAACTTAAAATAATTTATTAATCCCCTCGCGGGTCAGGGATACCGTGTGAAACGTGCTGATCGGCGTCACGCGACCGCTGCACTTCACCGCAATGCCACATGATTTTGAACCTTATACCACTGTAGTACGGACTACACGTAGTGCACGATAGGATGGCTGTGTTTGTTTAAGCGGCAAATCGTGTTAGCCACAGTATAGAGGGGGCTCGTTACGGCGCATGCGCGTTTTTGTATCCGACAATAATAGGAGTTTAATTAAAAGCGCTCACAAACAAGCGCGCGCGCATTGTCCGCAAGACGATTTAATTATCGCGGGCGCGCTCCCCGCGGCTGCGCGGGCGCAGGTTAATGAGCAATAGCGCGGTGAACAGCGCGCTGAGACGAGCACAATGCCTGATTGATTGTGTTTGCATTGACACCTGACACAAGCGGGATGGGTCGCTCTTGTTCAATACTCAGTACACCACGCGTCATCTCAATGAACACACACAATACAACTGTCTCGGATTCAATGACGCCTTTGAACACATAAATTGTATCTTTGATTAAGTAGCTGCTTTCTACACAGGCTATTCAGAACTTAAACATTCAAAAGGAGTATTTGTTAGTTTATATAAGAAGTTAATGATTGTTGTTAGTTTTATGCTTTACTGTATTTATATGTATCGTATTTAAGCAGAGGTCTGGGTATATTCTTTAGATCATTATCATATTCGGGCCACAAATATTGCAAAACGCAGACCTCCCACTGAGAGCGTTACTGCGAGCGATGTTGAGATACAGCGAACAGAACGGCCCGGAGGTCGCTCGAACATGTTGCTAAGGTATTGATATGTGCTATTTAATTTAGCTCAAAGTGTAGGTACAAGATAAAATATGATGCCTCCTTGGTACCGTAGGCATTTGTTTACGTATGATCGTGAGGCCTCGAGTTCGATTTTCGGGTCGAACCAAGTATTTTTGGAATGATCTGTAAGGAAATTTTCAGGAGTTTTACTTAGACCTCATTGCCATATTCAAAAAACGAGTCCATTTACTTAAAAATAGTTAAATTTTGATATATTATTTATAGAATATGTGTAAAAAGTTAACTACCCTTAGGTAATGTAATTTTAATTATTTAATTGATAAGTTATATTTAAGTAAGTAGTAATTGAATTCATATTCAAGTGATTACCATATAATTATATAAACAATAAGTATTTATGAATTTTCTGAATGTAAAATTCTGAAAATTCTTTTCTTGTGTTAATTTTGCATGCTGCTGTGAAAGCAGAGTTTGATGAGACTAATATCATTTTAAGAGCTTTTATGCCTACTCATGTTCTGCAAAATAAAGTTTAGATCTGATTTGATTTGATTTGTAAAATGACTCATTTCTTAAATATAGGAAACGGGCCTAACTCTATAAATGTGCATAATTCCGATACCTTAACCATTGAACTTATTGATTGCTAGATTTTGTCCCGGGTTTGTTGGCGTAAATGTAGGTTACGTAAATTTTTTATTCCTCGGGAACAGTACTTTTGTCTGGATGAACGGTACTCTATGTCCTTTTCTGTACCCCTAAAACCTGTATGCTAAATTTCGTGATGATCGGTGATGTAGTTAAAGCGCCAAACCGTAACAAACTCACATTCGTATTTATAAGATAAGATAAGATAAGATAAGATAAGATAAGATAAGTTTTATTTGCATAAACATGTGTTTGTACATACAAAGAAAGTGCATACATACAAGATGACAAAATAAATTAAGTGCAGACATGTTTATCACAGAATGATGTGCAAAATAATTGGATTATAAAATTATTAAAAAAAATACAAGTAACAATATATTATTTTCTTGTCTAAATTATTTAAATTTAATTAATTTATATTTAAATTATAAGATTAATCAGCATTATTATACAGGTCTAAATAAATTTAATTATGTCAATACAAATTCTTTTTTATTAAGGAACTCAGTCACGCTATAATATGCTCTGGCGGTCAAAAAAGTACGAAGTTTATTTTTAAACATAGATTGAGGCAGATCCTTCCAACTTTTTGGTACTTTGTTATAAATAATTGGTGCCATAATATTAGATGATAGTGTGTTAGCGTACACAAGTAATGAAGACAATCCTTAAATAAATAAATTAGGCTAGCGTCACATTAATTTGGGATGCTCCATATTACTTAAAGGCTCTACATTTTGTTAGTAAACATAATTATTATCTGTGGAGTTCATGTAGAAAGAATGGACGAGGAAAGACTGACTAAGAAAGTTTATAAGGCTAGTGTGAATGGAACAGTCGCAAGAGGAAGACCTAGGCGAACGTTTCTTGATCAGATCGGAGACGTTCTGGACAAAGGCCAGGTTAAGTGCACCTTGAACCGACGGGCGTGTATGAGGAATGTGATGAAAGTGAATGAAGCCAGAGAAGTGTGTCAGGATCGTAGCAAATGGAAATCCGTAGTCTTTGCCTACCCCTCTGGGAAACAGGCGTGAATCTATGAATCTATGTGGAGTTCATAAGTAGTTACTTTTATTGAACCGTTGATTTTAATTGTATGGAGATTCTCCACTTCTGTATGCGTCGTGAGTATGCGCGTGATTCACTTTTAAGTTTCGCCGTGAGTGTGAGAAAGTCCTTCGGTAGACATTACGCATTAAAATTATCGAGACACCTGCATTTATGCATCAGAGGTAGAAATGATTTATCGGTGCGGTTCTTGGAACCGTCAGTTGTATCTCACACTTTAGAGGTGCATTTTATACGTATGTACATAAATATATATGTACCAGTAGACACGGTCTCGAAGGACATAAAAAATTGGTCAAGTGTGAGTTGGGCTTGGAAACTGAGAGTTCCGTACAAAATATAACGAAAATGTAAATTTAACGTAAGTTGGAGAAAATCGGACAAAAATGGCACAATATTTTTGTCCAAATTTTCTCCCACTGCTTACTCATTTAAGTCACAAAGTAACACTTATGAACGTTCAAGTTTAAGAGTTTGTGAGTTAAATGAAGTTACTAAATTAATAGAATGTGTTTGACATGTTTGACTGAGAAACGGCTACGGTCGGCGCTGGCCCACTGCGGGTTGGCAGACTTCACACATCTTTAAGAACATTATGGAGAACTCTCATGCACCTGCATGTTTGAGAGTTCTCCATAATGTTCTCGTCAGGAAACCGTTCGTCACAATGCTATCACCGATAAAGCGATAATTAGCTATTTAACACGCACATAACTTAATAAAGTCAGACGTCTTATTTGGATCGATCTTGAAACCTCTACCTGGCAGTCCAACCTGGCACCCACTAGTCTGCTTTCCTATAAGTTGTTATTCTATAAGCGTTCCGATTTTTCCTTTTAACGTACGGAACCCTCAAAATGATGGCAGTTCGCTGTCGTCGATAATTAACCCTCAGCCTTTCATATAATAACTACACAGCGAGTCCGCGCCGCCCGCTTCTGCGCCTGCGCACTTCACTACCTGTATTGTAATACACCTTCATTATAAGCCATTGAATCGTTTAATTGAATCCAACTGGTCTACTATTAAATAAATAAATATTTAATTATTTATTTGATTTGATTTAATTTAGATTAGGCTGTGACTGGCAGTTAACAATTCATCCTTCTAATATAATTAACTATATTTTGCCTGCGGTTTCACACGCGTTATTCTAGACGTTGTCAATACATTTCTATCCCTCGGAAACGGAATTTTTCGAGATAAAAGTACCTTATGCCATTTTCTGTACCCCTGACAATATGTACGCGAAATTTCATTATGATCGGATCAGTCGGATTGACGTACATAAGTGACATTTTTTGAATAAATGAATATCTGATTTTTATTATTAGGCAAGTTCGACTTTTTGGCTTTTTAAAAGGTATCATCTCTAGTGATAACTGCATAACCTCAGGCGAATTATACGCTAGTTTGGTACCTTGATAGTAAAAACAGTACAAGATTGTGCCGGCGCTTTCGCTTGCGTAAATGTAGGTTATGTCAATTTCCTATCCCTTGGGAACAGTACCTTTTCTGGATGAAAAGGGTTTCAGTAACCCTGACAATGTGTATGTGCTGACAATGTGCAAAATTTCATGATGATCGGTCGAGTAGTTAAGGCTTGAAAACGTAACAAACAAACTCACATTAACATTTATAATATTAGTTAGGATGTGGCAATTTGTGGAGATGTTTGGTTGTTAGTTAGTCAATCACGCGTAAACCGGTAAATGGATTTAGATGAAACTCTGCATTGAGATAGACTATGTCCTAGATTAATAGATGATTATTCTATTCCGCCTGCAGCAACAGGCAGAAACTAGTTCGGAATAATTTAAGATAAGCGAAGCATGCATTACATTTATTGCAGGTGTCACACCATAGAATTTCAGTGTAGTAAGTTTGACTCATTTGTGTGATAAGTTATATTAGCGGTCGCCAAGCTGTCTAAATTCGACTATAATTATTGATTTAAATTTTAAGTTTGATCGTTATTATATATCGCGAAATTGCAATTGGTACTTAAGGTATGTAACCATAGTTACGAAGAATTGTACGACATTAACCGAACCATGCCGCAATACTTCGAACGCCATTCGTCTGCGTGTGTGAAATGCATGGTTGTGTGCGTGTAGTGTTTTTTCATTAATTTAATGTATTTCTAATGCATATTTTATAAAAATATCAGGATTAGCCACTCTTTCTTCGTATAAACTTTAACTGTGTCACTTTTCATATTCCTCCAACCGCGCAATATTCGTAAAAATATGTAAAATTTTAATTACAATGGTTATGCTTCACGTATTAATATATAGACAAATAATATTCTATCAGATACACACAACACCATCTAGCCCAAACTAAGCAGAGCTTGTACTATGGGTACTAGACAATGGATAAATATACATATATACATTTTTTTTTGTAAATACTTGCATATACATATATTATTCATAGAAACACCCAGACCAAGACAAACATCCATGATCATGCACACAAATGTTTGACTTATGCGGGAATCGAACCCGCGACCGCAGGCGTGGCAGTTACACTAAACACTACGCCATCAAGGCTATATCATGACTGCGCTTCGTAGCATGCCTCCATGGTTTCTTTATTCGTTACTATTTGACCTGCGCAACTTCGTCTGCTTCATATAAGAGTATTTTCCCCGTTTTTGCAACTTTTTTGATTGCTGCTCCGCTCCTATTAGTCGTAGCGTGATGTTGTATAGCCTATAGCCTCGTCTATAAATGGGCTATCCAACACTAAAATAATTTTTCAATTTGAATCAGTAGTTCCTGAGATTAGCGCGTTCAACCAAACAAACAAACTCTTCAGCTTAATAATATTAGTATAGATTGGTTCTTATGCATAATGCCGGTAGTTTGCGCTAGAAGCTTGCATTCACGCATCTAGCTCGCAATTTCTATGATCTACACATAGTTGTTACGAGTCTGGATGTTCTTTTGATGCTTATAAAGTCCCTACAATATAGGCATTATTACAACTAATGCTAAACGCAACTCGTAAAAGAAATATGCATGCCTCGCAAGAGACGTTACAAAATAGCTGTAACTGTTGGCTACAAATTAACTCGAAAACCACAATTTCGGCGTAAAGCTGACTGATGAATATCTATGAAATAATGGTGTGAAGCATTTCTAATAGCGTTGTATAACGACGTGTCTGATGTTAATGTGTGTGAGATAACAATCTCATGTGATGACTCTCGCAACGGTTGTTAAAGCAACGTTTAGCGTGACCCCTCTCCCTTCCTCCCCTTTCCGTCTACCTTGTGTTAAGTACCACGTCGGATAGCGCGGTACGTTTCCGCGCTCATCAAAATTTTTTGTTGTAAGACCTCCGCAGACCGGATGACAGAACATTGTTGGTGGTCTCGTGCCTGCGACGCAACGGTGCGAGCTTCCTCGCTGAATGTGTAATATACTTACCTTTGCCCTTGGTTGTGCTCGAGAACAGTACTTTTCTTAGATGAAAGCTTAATAGCTATAATTACTACTGGATTATTCTTTCTTTCTTCTTTCTTTTTCGTGAGGTTACTGGCCAACCTGTTGTCAAGAGTTGTTCTAGCCCGTAGGCCTCTGACATGGCTTAACGACTGCTGTCAATTTGACAACAACCGGGACCGACTTTTTACGTGCCCTCCGAAGCACGGAGACGCTCAGATGCAATACCACTAAGCGGTCACCCATCTATAGACTGACCGCACCCAACGTTAATTGTTTACCGATCAGTGAGTGCAACTGCCTATGAGCGCCTCTACTGGATGATAAAAGTACCCTATATCCTTTTCGCTACATCTATGCATCATGCGAAATTTTATGATGATCTGTTGAGTAGTAAGACGTGAATCGCAACAAGCAAACAAACAAATTCACATTCGCATTTATAATATTAGTTACGATATCAGAAGTTCTGTGAAGTAGAACAATGAGATGTATGTAAGTCCTTTAGACTGAATGCTGGTCACGGCAGTCAATTTTAAACACATATTATACTAGTCATCTGCGCAGGAGATACTCATAACACACGGCAATACCACACTACTAGAGAGTGGTCAGGCGTAAGACGAACTTCTCTACATGCTTTCTAAAACACAAGGGTGTGCCTCGGAAAGCATGTATGCCGCTATCTTCCTAACTCAGACCTCAATTGGAGAATTTCTTAACAGAAATGCCAATATCTTTTTGTTGGCCTATCTCGGAAATCGAATCCGAGACCTCATGCACCCAACACCATCGTCATAATAGACAAATGATTCGATTGAGCAGAATTTAATTTTGTTGATTTTTTGTATAGCGTACGGTGCAATCAGTCCTGACTGTTATAATAAAACTCAGTACTGTAATGTAACTTAAAATTTGACTGCACGTATGGCGTAACGGTTTCAGTGGTCTTCTCGCGACTGCCACTGCGCCAAGTGTTGTGGGTTCGAAAACCACACGCGACAAAAAAAAAAGTGATTTACAAATAGGTTTAATAGGTTAATAGGTTATTCTGATTCTGGGTGTTCTTTGTGTCCGCTGTTTGAATTTTTGTGGGGTCCCCCGCGACACAAGAATGATTCCTAGTGAGGGAGTTGTCTTTTTATAACAAAAAAAAAATGTGGTCAAGCTTGAATGTTAAAATTAACCTCAGTACTGTCAATAATCTGTCTAAGAGTTTGAAGCTTGATACGTTGGATTGGACGATGACTAATCGTGAGAGTAGCTCTCAGTAAAAGTGGCATGGCTGTCACTGTCAATTGTTGACATTTACTGCATAAACTACAATAGGCGCTTGATACAACGGACACTGGAAGTTCGCTTCACGTTATATAACTTGAATTTATATTGTTTCCTTGTAAACTTTATTCGCCGCAGATCAATATATATAAAAAAGCTCGGTGTTACTCAATGACTCAAAAATAATTAATTTGCTCAAGGTTGACGTAAAAAAGAAATAAATGAAACTCAGAGAGACAATTTTTCTAGATTCTCAAGATATAGGGAATAAAGAGTATCTGCTTTAACATTGCTTTGTATATATTTTAGAGTAGTAGAGCCTCGCTGATTTCAGCATGAATGGTCCGGCTCGACCGGGGAAGGACTACCCTCTCACAGAATATCGACGTGAAATAGCTGTCTTCCTACTGTTGTGTTTCGTTCGGTGAGTGAGAGTTCCGGAGGCCCAATCACCCCCTTTATCCCATTCCCGCTCGTTCTCCTTCCAACTTCCTTTCCTAAAGAGTCGGTAACGCGCAAGTGATGCCTCTGGTGTTGCAGACGTCCATAGGCTCCGGTGACCACTTACCATCAGGTGGGGCGTATGCTTGATAGCCACAACAGATGGAAAAAAAATTACTAGTTGTCCGTCTAACTTTGCATGGGTTAAACATAATATTATGTAGCCTACGTCCATCTAGAATAAAGTAACTTTCAGAAAGAATATATATTTTTGCAAATAACTGCATTGGTATCTCAGATTCACAAAATAAGTGTTTCCTAGTTCGATCTTCATAAATATAATACTTCTTTACGTGCGTATGTCACTGAACTTCTAAACGGTTGGACCGATATTAATTATATTTTTTGTGAGTATTCGACTGGGTGCCTGGATAATTTATAGGTATACACCATTAATCGTGTAAATGTTTTTTGTAGACCCTTACTTTATTAACAGTAGAATAATAACGTTATATTAGAAACAGCCTGAAACACAGGTCTCTGATCTAGTTCAGGTAATCAAATGTAAAAACAGACTTCAGAAACAAGTCTTTTTGTGTCCAATATTTAAATTGTAAATGTTTTTCTTTAGATTAAATATAGTTTTAATGTAAATTCAATACAATAAGTAGAAAGTAAAAAAACATTATCTGTACTAACAATTTTTAGGTGATTCGCCCGGTATAGGATTAAAATCACTTAACAATACTAAAGCCTACAAGGACAGAATCACGGACAATAGCTAGTCTTCAATAACCGAATAAGTAATAAGTATGAAAGATTAAATCGCTGACGAAAGCGACACGTTAAGACGTAACGCATCCTTAAATAAACGAACTATTCACATCTCGAAGTGTTTCTAAACAAATATTAACAACATTAACATCGCAGTAAAAAGCGTAACACTTATACGGATGATTGGCGTTTCGTGCGCATGTGTGCGTGCACTCACACACACACACGCGCACATGACGTGACGGCGAACACTGATGATATTTAATTACAAGTCAAGAGATCAAACACTTGTTTTTGCGAGTTAACACGAAACATGACTGTTGACTAAATGCCGCTAGTACATATACGAAGGTTTTTCCGTCACACGTACATACGCATATAGTGTTAGGTGTGTGTGTGTGGGGTCATCGACCGGTGCATCTCATTAGAACACTCGCGGAGATTCGCGTTTACTGTGAGCGGCTGATTGGCCGCGAATTAGGCGACCGCTGCGCAGGCGCAGGCGCTGGCTAACGGTGCGCCGTCACGCAGGGCTGCTAGGTGTAGTCACGATCGTGGAGCAACCCTTTACAGCATCATACCCGACCTCACTAAACCGGTAAACTTAGGTTCAAATATTAGAATGAGTTACAAACAAATTCAGAAATCATATTGCCTGGTTTTAATAACTTAAAGAAATTAATGTAAGAAGTTATAAATAAAGGAATAATAGTAAGGATATATGAATCTCGCGGCAGGACTACGCAGGACTTGTTAATAGATTTTATTTAAAATATTTCAGTTTCAACATGAAGCCCGTTATATCGGTTTGGTTTCAGGTTCCTCTTTTTAACCTATACCACCTTATATTCTTTCTTGGTCTTTGACCATCTATTCTTGCTATATGTCCAAACTATTACACATACATTGCCTATTCCTATTTCTTCGCTATCTTACTACATATGCATGTGTAGACTCATGCCTGTGCCCCGAGTAGAACGGCAGGAATGACGACTGCATTTCGGCTTCTAGGGTTATTACGTGGTATCTTATCTTATCTTATGAGGAGGCCAGTCAGTGCAGACCGGTGACACTTCGACCCAGTGGGATCTTTTGTGTCGACAGTCTCCCAATAACGACTGCCATAAATGTTCATGGCAGCCGGGACCGACGGCTTAACGTGCTTTCCGAGGCACGGAGCAGGCGATAATTGTCAATCAATACGCACATAATTTCGAAAAGTCATATAACTTCCGAAAGTCAGAGGTGCACGACGTGGGTTGGAACCCGAGACCCTCTGCATTGCAGTCTGTTGGTCTCCCCACTGAGCTATCGCTGCTCTATAACGTGGTAACTAAACCACGTGATAAAAGACGAGATATTGCTATCTACCAGACACAATTTCAAACGCCGTAGGTACTGCTGGTACTGAAAATTTAATGACAGTAAAACCAAAGAAACTGAGCCGGAAATCGACACCGGACCTCATGAACGGCAGTCTCATTCACCACCGCAGAGCCACCAAAGCATACTACTATTACTAAATATATTTTAATTAAGATTAATAGGCGGTTTTGCTCCTGTATCTCTTAGCAGGTGGACTCAACTACCAGGGGAACATGTAAATACTGGAGCAAGTGCGTTGAATACCTAATGAGGGTCGAAAGGGTCTTTGGTAACGAGCACTACTTTAAATCTAAGCTTTCTTGAACACGAGCGTGAATGTAAATTACGTTTAGATTTATAATCTACCACTATTTAATGAGTGTTTGCCACACGACAGCGGATCTGGATGTGCTGTTGATATTATAACCTTGTTTCTATTAGCAGCTTAGCTTCGCTTGAAGGAATCCTGCAGGATGTTATATATTAAAATATATTATACATTCTATCCTATGTAAGTGTTGGTTCAGGATATGATCTATATGTGTGCCAAATTTCGTCAAAATTCGTTTTGCGGTTTACCTGTCTTTGAGTTACACACATGCTAACCAGTAACGAATGTGATGAATTAATACATAGAATATATAAGTACTTGACAATGCGTGCCATGGTTAATATTTAGAAGTGAGCATAATGGCGAATTCAATGGATTAAGAGCGCAAGATGAGGAAGACTATAATATAAGAAAGTTCATATTTTCTACTAACAATAACAACTAGAAACGAAAACATCAGTACAACTAGAAAATCTAAGCTTACGTTATAATAGTAAGTAATTCTTAATTTACTAAACATTATTTAAGTAACTATCAAAAGTCAATTCGTTAGTGCTCAGACCGATCAATAAATCACCATGAAAGACGTGAACTTTTTGTCAAGATAAGAACATAGTTTTTTTACCACGAGGTTTAGCACAAGAGATGGGAGATGGTAATCGGGGACGATGGTAAGCGCTAACTGTAGCTTATGAAAAACAAACTAAAACTAGTGTCAACATGTGGTGTGTGATCAAGGTTCATTTATATCTTCATGTTATGATTTGCAATACCGACCCCGCGAAGAAGAATCATGACTAATGGTCACATTTTTTATTATTTTACAAACACTAAAAAGCAAAGAATTTTGAAATCCTGTCAAAAATAAATAAAAAAATCAATCGTTACAAATCTGGTAGTAGAGCTTATTGTCAAATGAGAGATAAAAATGCACGATTCACATGTGACATAACCACTACTTAAATGTAGCCGGCGCTATAATAATAATAATAATAATAATAATAATAATAATAATATTCTACCATATACACACAACACCATCTAGCCCAAACTAAGCAGAGCTTGTACTATGGGTTCTAGACAATGGATAAACATACATATATATATTTTTTTTGTAAATACATACATATTATACATAGAAACACCCAGACCACGACAAACATCCATGTTCATGCACACAAATGTTTGACTTGTGCGGGAATCGAACCCGCGACCTCTGGCGTGGCAGTCGGTTACACTTACCACTACGCCGTAGAGGCCGACTATGGTGCTCATTAGGGGAAGGCTATGTCCAGCAGTGGACTATTATAGCCTGATGATGAAATGTAGCCGCCCAAGTGAGATAGCGAGATAGCCCTACTACACCTACAGTTATTTTTATATCCAAACAAGCTGTTGCGCGCGGCTCCGCTCGCGTGGCACCTACTTCAATAAAAAGTAGCATATGTCCTTTCCTAGGTTTTAAACTATATCTGTGCCAAATTTCATCGAAATCGGCTGCGTAGTTTAGCCGTGAAAAGGTAACAGACAGACAGAGTTACTTTTGAATTTATAATATTAGTAGATAAGGATTAAAAATATGACTGCTTTGTTTGGCAATCAGTTTTGATAGAGTTTGAACAAAAATATTTATTTTTAATTGCTATTTGGTCTTGTGTGTAAAATTATGAACAAAATCAAACGTTCAAACCCTATTGTATGTGATATTCAAGATTTCGTGTAAAATTTGGTAAGTTTTCTCCACTCATCGTATATGAAGGCAGTAGTAGCCCTATTTCTAACATACAATTTACCCCATAGATGAGCACAGAGCTGGCACAAAATTAAACTTCACATTTCTTGTTTATACTCCAGTGTTACGGTACCTAATCTGGTGAGATTGCAGTTGGCATCAAGACGTGCTGTGCCCGCCTAGCCATTAGTCATATATCTGAATGTTCTATACACACTTGCTTCATCGTAGTTATCTTTAACCAAGCTTCTGCGGCGCAGCGGTAGTAATACAACTATAACTGTCATGGAGTCTAATACCAGGTCGTACTATAAAAAATAGTTAGTGGACTTTTCTGTAAAGAAATTCTGGAGTCTATTGTGTGTGAGGTCTCAGGTTCAAAACCTGGATCAAGCCAATAAAGAGTTACTGTCAAGAAGCGATAGCTCAGTGGGGAGACCAACAGACTGCAATGCAGAGGGCCTCGGGATCGAACCCACGTCGCGCACCTATGACTTTCAGAAGTTATATGACTTTTCGAAATTATGTGCGTATTGATTGACAATTATCGCCTGCTCCTTGCCTCGGAGAGCACGTTAAGCCGTCGGTTCCGGCTGCCATGAACATCTATGGCAGTCATTATTGGGAGAGTGTCGACACAAAAGATCCCACTGGGTCGAAGTGTCGCTGGTCTGCGCTGACTGGCCCCCACATAAGATACATACAGTCAAGAATTTGCTGTCAAGCAATTTTCATTAACAGTACAGAGTTAAGAAGTTGGTGGTGTTTCGTCGTGCTTCGGAAAGCTGTTACTTCTGTGCCTGATCAGTCTCGGCTCGTGTTAGATAGCCGCCTTATTGAAATACGAGAGTTAGGGTAGGGAATGGAGGTAAGTGCAGCGATAGCTCAGTGGGGAGACCAACAGACTGCAATGCAGAAGGCCTCGGGTAAGAACCCACGTCGCGCACTTCTGACTTTCGGAAGTTATATGACTTTTCGAAATTATGTGCGTATTGATTGACAATTATCGCCTGCTCCGTGCCTCAGAGAGCACGTTAAGCCGTCGGTCCCGGCTGCCACGAACATCTATGGCAGTCGTTATTGGGCAAGTGTCGACACAAAAGATCCCACTGGGTCAAAGTGCCGCCGGTCTGCACTGACTGGCCCCCACATAAGATAAGATAGGGTATGGAGTGTACACTTGTACATGCGCATACACTTGTATACTATAATATCTCCCGCGTAGTTGGTAAGCTTCCGTTAGCATTGGCCGGCGTTTATTATTATTGCCTTTTATAGTAGACTTTGAAAGAAGACTTTAGAAGTACCTATGTTATGGTAACATTAGAATTATTTAAAGTTCAAATAGATCGGTGGCAGTGGGACTGTAAGTGATTGTTGTGCATGGAGTCTCTTCCAGATAGGGCTGAATGTTTTTGGGGTTTTCTGTCAAGTTATTCTTAGAAGCAGCATGGAAACTTGAACTGTATTTAGAAAACGGCATCAAGCTTTCTGTTTGTAACATGGCACCTTAAATAGTTGACAAAATATGTGTGTAGACTACTGCCCACCATTTCAGGGATATAAGCGTGAGATTATGTATATATATATATGATATAGATCGGCGTAGGAGACCCTAAGGTAAAATAGTTTCACCATTGGCAAGCCAGTATTTTTATTTGGTCCAATCTCTTTGCTCTGTTCACGCCTTTCAGGTGAAAAAGTCAACGAGTGTGTTGTCGGACGATGGGTCGCGGCGTGTTGCGGTCCTGTCGGGGTCCGCTAATGAGGTGCGCGCGCGCATGTCGCCTCGTGACGTCACGCCGCGCGCACGCGCAACAACACTTACGGCTAATTGTCACGAAGTAGGAAAAAAGACCTTTCTCTATTGCCTTTTCTTCGTTCGTGTGAAGAGTGACGTAAGCGTGTGGGAGACATGATCACGTTTTTATCAATATGCGTAAATAAGGCGTGACTTTCTGTGGAGCTATCAGATTATGTTGGTTAGGTTAGATATTACCACCAGGTTACACTGGCTGGTCGAAACGTCAATCATTAAAAGGTAAACATTATGCATGATCGCGTTAATATCCGTTACAAGTAAGCAGCGATAGCTCAGTTGGGAGACCAACAGACTGCAATGCGGAGGGTCTCGGGTTCGAACCCACGTCGCGCACATCTGACTTTCGGAAGTTATATGACTTTTTGAAATTATGTGCGTATTGATTGACAATGATCGGCTGCTCCGTGCCTCAGAGAGCACGTTAAGCTGTCAGTCCTGGCTGTCATGAACATCTATGGCAGTCGTTATTAGGAAGTCAGTGCCCTATAATATCCTGACACTGGTCTAGCCTTAGGGTATCGTTAGCCTTCGGGTTGCGGAGGTCAGGTGGCAGTCGCTCCGTGTAAAAACTGATATCCAGTCAAATCCGGTTAGACCAGAAAAGCCGACCCTAAAGTGACTTGGGAATAATAAAGGCTAGGGAGAAGAAGAAGCGTTAATATCCGTTACGTATTATAGTAAAAGAATTCTTTTTTTTTACCATGTTGTCAATTAAATATACCGTTTAACTGATGATAATCGGTAACTGTAAACTATGATCACTTGCAATAATGACCGATCGTGCGTTACCTAATCGTAGCAAAAATAATTAAAGATAAGATGATGTTAGCATTCAGAGCTCTTATGAACTGGGCGAAACGTGTTAGGGAATTCTCAGTAGTATGTGTCCGGTGGCCGGCAACATTGTAGTTTAATAATAGATATCTGCGGCACTTGCATTCAGGCTTTGTATCGTCGGGGACTTTACCACCACTCATACTCAAAACAATTAAATTTGTGGGTCATAAAATAATTTTCCCTAATAGGATTTAAACTCACATCATTCGTTGCGTTGACCACTTGTCCGCTACACTAACCGTGCAGTCGGTAAAAGTCGCTCTGTCGGTTTGCGTCTTCAAAGTTCATTGGAAAAGTGCATAAGATGACCAATATAATACATAAAACTGCACATCTCTTTGATATTATGTAATTTTTTAACTTGTGTGACCCAAAGTGTCCCTTGTCCACACCATATACTTGATTATTTTTTTAATTTTCCTTGGTGTTAAAGCTGTCTGTCTTTACTAATATTATAAATGTGAAAGTTTGTGAGAATGGATCTATGGATGTTTGTTACTCTTTTACGCAAAAACTACTAAACCAATTGCAATGAAACTTGGTATGTATATAGCTAGAGACCTGGATTAACATATAAGCTACTTTGTATCCCGATATTCTCACGGCATCAGGACTTACGCGGGGCGAAGCTAGTCTATTATATAGGCAATTTATCTTTATCTGTATAGCCAATTTCATCCTAATCCATTCAACTATTTAACCGTAAAAACCTAATAACATTTTACTTTTGTATTTATAATATTAATATGAATATTTAAACAAATACATACGATTATTTTTTTAGATTATTAGTTGAAATCGTGAGTAATAAAAGTGATAGTACATTAGTAGCCGAAGAGAAAATCGATTTATTTTAATCAGAGTCGATGCTCTCGATTCAAATTAATCGGATTTATTAGTGATTGATACTTCCTGCGTTTGATTAATGAGTCCCATCAAAACTAAATATTATTTTTGGTTGTGAAAGCGCTGCATCATACGTAATATAATCACTGCTACTTTTTTAGACGCTAGGTATACTGCAGATCATGATGTCTCGGGTTTGATTCCAGTCAACAAAAAGATATTGCAATTTTTTGTCTTTAGATTTATCTGTATCAGCATATTCCAAATTTTTCAGCCTCGCTTATAAATGTTTCCATAGCTGGGCACGGGCCTGTTCTCAGTATGAGAGGGATTGCACTAGTAGCCCTTCTCATACTAAGAAGATTAAAATAGTTTTCTGGGGGATTATTTTTCTGGCGAACATTAGATATTTAAGTGGCGCCTATGCTCAGCCAGGTGGTATTCTAGGTGATTACAGAGGAATAAACCCATTGGCAGAGTTCACACATATTTGAGAAAATTATAATGAGCTCTCTGATATGTAGGTTGCCGCACAATGTAGTATAGTAAACAATTACTATAGCTTATGATTGCTTGCAATACCAGAAGCATCACACTACCGACCCCTCAAAAACCAATTTACCACCATCTTAAAGAACTATGTACGTACTTCAGTTTGAAACCTTATAAATACAACTATATTATCTTCTTATAACATTACTAGTGACCCGCCCAAAAGGGGTAGTACAAAACCTTAACAAATTATACACCTAAACCTTCCTCATGAATCACTCTATTCTTCTATTGGTGAAAACTGCATGAAAATCCGTTTAGTAGTTTTTGAGTTTATCGCGAATAGATAGACAGACAGACGTGGTGGGGGACTTTTTTATAATATATAGTGATTATTAGAATGTATGACGTGCTGTAAGCCGAACGCGTGAATGCTAAATTTTAAATTTGGTATGTTATTGTGATTAAATAGTGTAATTGGCACATGTCGTACTGTTTGATGTAAAACTAGATGGGTGTAAAAACACAGGATTCAACCTCTTGGTCTTCATGTGACCTTCTCTTTTTTTCCCATCAGCTTTTGTAATGTCTTACTGCTGGGCAAAAGCCTCTCCCTTGGACTATCAAATCACTCTGTTAGTGGATATCCCCTGACCTTATGACCTTGTGACCCCTATATCTCGGGAGTCTTTTGACCCACATGCCCCATATTCAAACTTGACCGAGGTATGACCCCAAGGTATCTGCACACCAAGTTACAAGTCCGTCGGTCCAGTGGTTCCGCAGCTATGCCTGACAATAACAAACTGTCACTAACAGACAGACACACAGACCCACATAGTGTTTTCATTAACCTCTTCGAAGAAGACTCAGTGGTCAATAAATAAATAACATTCAGCCTATGCGTAGGTAACTTAAGATCAGTCAGAGCTACAGCGAGCTGTGAGTGTAACATATTCAAGTATAATGGTCCTCAATCACAAGTGGTGCACTGCGCGCCGCGCGCTGTGTCCCGCGGATCAGTGACCGGCGCGGGCGCACGGAGATGCGCGCGCGCAGGAGAAAGTGCGCCGTTTAATATGTGTAATTGGGCCCAGTTACCACATCACATCAACTTAGGTAAAGCGCGGTGGAAGTGATGAGCGAATAGCGATCAATCTGATGCCGACTGTCTAGGTGGTACAGCGATAGGAAATACGACTACTGTGGGTATGACTTCGGGTTTGATTTCCGGATCAAGCAAAGTGTTATTGGGGTTTTCGGACAAGAATTCTTAGTAACAGTAGGTTGGTAGGTAGTAGTATTTCAGGAACTGATCCCCGTAAAAGACAATAGGGTCGCCCTCTGCTACGTGTGAATATCTATTACCTATACCAAAGTTTTCAAAATATGGATGTCACACTACAGCCTACCACATCAGGATTCAGGCGTTAGATTTGACCTTTGGCCCGGGATTCGAATACAAGACCATGGCAATCGCATTCGCTACTCCTGCGTCACTTGAACTGCCGCACTAGGAGTAATTCTTGTATCACGGGAGACTTAAAATTATTGAAACAACGGACATAAAGAACACCAAGACACGAAACAATTATTTACATATAACCCACTCTTTTCTCTCAAGTGAACTTCGAAATCACAAACCCGGACTACTTACTACTACGCCATCCGTACAGTCATTACGGGTGGACCACAAAATATTACCCTCACTAGGCATAATTCCCGTTTCGCAGGTGACTTGTCAAGCATGAAAGACATAAACAACACCCAACTGGGCAGAATTGGAGAAATAAACAATTTATTGTCCCGTGTGAGTATTAAAACCATTTTACCCGGTGCAGTCACTGAATCACCTCTTCTCCCTAGCCTTTATTATTTCCAAGTCACTTGGGGTCGGCTTTCTAGTCTAACCGGATTTGACTGGATATCAGTTTTTACACGGAGCGGCTGCCACCTGACCTCCGCAACCCGAAGGCTAACGATACCCTAAGGCTAGACCAGTGTCAGGATATGAGAGGGCAGTGACTTCCCAATAACGACTGCCATAGATGTTCATGGCAGCCGGGACTGACGGCTTAACGTGCTCCCCGAAGCACGGAGCAGGCGATAATTGTCAATCAATACGCACATCATTTCGAAAAGTCATATAACTTCCGAAAGTCAGAGCGGCGCGACGTGGGTTCGAACCCGAGACCCTCTGCATTGCAGTCTGTTGGTCTCTCCACTGAGCTATCGCTGAATCACCTATAAGAGTAATAATTTATGATATGTACAATAAAATTTTAAATAAAAAGGGCAGCCTTAGCCTTAGAGAAAGGTCAAGTTAAGAGTGCGCAAAATTGTCCGAAGCTAGATGAATATTTTAAGATTGTAGCTTGTAGCATTTTATAAACGCCGGACGCTTGTGAATGGCACCTGCGCCACATATGTTCTGTATATTTTAATTGCGCTTTATAACGATACGAGTCTCGGACGTCCCAAACTAAACACACTGTATGCAGTAGTGGAGAAAGTCGAGATCTGTTTAAACTTAGACCATGATTTAGACAGCTTTAATTGTCTTTTCGGCTCTCTGTTATGTCGTTTATGGGTTAGGTAGAAGACAAGTGTATTATACTATTAGCCCTGTATTTAACTGTCCCACTGCTGGGCACGGGCCTCTTTTCTATGGTTCCCTACAAAAAATATTTTTTAAAGACTACTACCGTACAAGGAATCACTTCGGTGTCGCACGCGACTTTTCGAACAAAATGAACGCTCAGATTCGGAGCAACTGGATCACACAGTTTTTTGTCCCTTGTGAGGATTGAAGAATTGAATTGAAGGAAGTATAATATAGCTGATATACCTTCAACAAAGACCAAATTTTGATGTAAACAATATAATAAACGATCAGCTCAATTATATAATAGAATGAATAAAAATATATACATACACACAAAAATATTATAATTGCAAAGAAACACTAGTTAAGTGTATAAAACCACTTACATATGAGGACATAGAGAAGCATTGCTACAACACGCGGAATGATATATGTATATATACATATAATATGTATATAATGATATATATAGGTATAGGTACATACACACACACACACACGCGTGCGCACGCACACACATACACACAGGCACACCCACACGCACACACACTCATTTTTAAGTATAATTATGTAAATTGTAAATTTAAAATAATGTAGCCTAGAGTTAGTGTATTCATTTTAAATTATTGTGTTAATTATCACGCAATGTAAAATATGGAGGAGCGGATTTTCTACTACAAACATTATTTGCTTAAAAGAAGATTCCGGCAACAACTTTTTGTAACGAATTATTTGATAATGTATTTTTCTTTCTTTTTTCTTTTTATATTAAACCTACAACACTCGGTGTAGTCGCAATGGCGAGCCGACCACTTAAACCAATACGCGATCACTGTTTTCTATTTTACCAGCTTTACTTTTGGGTTCTGCGAGCTTAACTTAATAGTTTTTATTATGTCTATATGTAAATGGATGCTCCTATTCTACCATGAACTATGAGGCGCTCATAGCCAGTAGCAATCACTAATCGGTAAACGATTAGCGAGGTTAAGCAAGGTTTTTCGCTCGAATTTATGTGCCTATTAAATAGTTAATTATCGCTCGCTTTAACGGCGAAGGACAATATCGTGAGGAAACCTGCATGTTTCCTCGCGATATTTTCCTTTGGCGATATGCATATCTAAGAGATCTCCATAATATTTTCGAAGATATGTGAAGTCTGCAAAGCCGCACTGGGAATAGGCCCGTGCTTAGCATTGAAACAGTTATATCCAGGGTTCTCATAGCCAGTTGCACTCACTGATCGGTAAACGATTAGTGAGTTTAAGCAACGTTGGGTGCGGTCAGTCTATAGATGGGTCCCGCTTGGGGACCGCTTAATATTATTTCATCTGAGCGTCGTCCGTGCTTCGGAGGGCACGTAAAAAGTCGATCCCGGTTGTTGTCAAATTGACAGCAGTCGTTGAGCCATGTCAGAGGCCTACGGGCTTGAACAACTCTTGACAACAGGTTGGCCACTAACCACACGAAAAGAAGAAGACTATAAACTATTGGAGGCTAACTTTTTAATGTGATTAAGTATTCCGTGCTGTCATTTAGTCGCGCACGAACCCCGAGCCATCACCAATACCTTATGTACGGGGCACCGGTATTATTTATTTATGGTTTAGGGGGCAAACGAGCATACGGGTCGCCTGATGGTAAGATACAGGAATTAAGTGTACGCTTCACTGCTGATCTATAGTTTCGGCAGCATATGACTGATGTGTGCAAGAAAGCTTACCGGAATCTGGGACTAATATTACGCCAAGCAAACAACTTCACAAACATAGGGGCTTTGAAAGCACTGTACGAGGCACTCGTGAAGAGTCACCTGGTTTGCAATGCCGTAATATGGTCACCACACGAGAAGAAGTACAGACTGATGCTAGAAAGTATCCAGAACAAATTTGCTAGGTTCGTGTATTGGAAGCAATATGGGATTTACCCAGGCTATCCGTACCTGAACCTTACTCTATTTGTTCTGGGTATAGTGGGGTATTACAAGCTCGAAGTAAGAAGACCTCCCTTCTTACTTCGAGCTCTCACCGTCTACTTAATGCGCGGCAAAATTCACGATCCGAACTTCTTGGAGGTACTCCAGCTATGCGTCTCGGACAAGTACATAAGGCGTCGGCGACGGCCGGAGCTGCTGGCCGTGCCGCGTGCGCGCACATGCCTGCTGCAGCGCGCACCGCTCACGCGTGCGCTCACGCGTGTGCTCAACATGTTGGCTCACAGAATGGATCTCTTTTCGTGTACATTGAACGATTGTCCGCTTATTGTGCAATTTGTTTAGTTTAGTTTATTATTGTGCAACCATTTTAATTTTGTTTATATTTATGTACATATGATTTATGTATTGCATTAGATAGTGAGTATCTGTAATAATAGTTTTATGTGTGTGTGTGTGTGTGTGTGTGAAATAAATAAATTTATTGCTTTACAATTTTGTGGGTCGTAAGTGGTGTAATGGTTGTAACGTCTTACGAACCTGATTTGTAAAATAAATAGTATTACATTCCAACCATCTTCTCTATTGAAATTAAATCAATAGAGAAGATAGTTGGAATGTACCATCAGCTTGAGATCCAGTCATTCAAATAGTCAAACCCAAGAAGAAGCAAACCACAGCTAGACTTCATGATACTCTGAGCTCATTCTGCGTAAATAGACACACCAATGATTAAATTATGTTCGGGTACTTTGAAATAACGACACTGGAACATTGAGACAACTACCATCTTAGTCTCCCCGTGACCATGGCTACTGAAAAGCAACCGAAACGTCGGGGAAAGTGTAAACTTAAATATAAATAGTTTTAATAATATAATTAGCTTAAAAATTTGTAATGTTTAATAGTATCTAGTAGTAGTGTAACAGTTTCAAAATTTTGTAATAAAGTGTAAAATAAATAACGCGATAAAATCCGTATATAGTAGTTTAATTTCAATGAATAACATTCGCGTAAACAGAAGACAATATTATATAAATAGTATTGTAAACTTGGATATTCAAAAGAGAGGCAGTGAGTTTCTTATCTTTACTACTCATCTCTCGATCTCGATCTTGTACGTTGGTAAACAGGTAAATATAAATTATTAAGTACAATGTTGACGTATATCTATACTAATTTTATAAAGAGGAAAGATTTGATTTTTGTTTGTAAGGATTTTACTCAAATACTAAATACCGATTTTAAAAATTCTATTCTCATTAAAAAGCTTTATTATCACCGAGTAACATAGGTGTAATATTTTGCCTGGCAACATAACCTAACATACTTTTACATGAGCAAAGCCGCAGACAAAGGCTGTAAGTGATATTTTTTTAATAAGCGATTTTATTATTAGGCGAGTCGGACATTTAGGCTTTTAAAAAGGCACCAACCCTAAAGGTAAGTACATACCATCAGGCAGGTGATACGCAACATTGGCACCTTGGTTGTAAAAATAATACTTACTAGATTTTGCCCGCAGGTTTGCTTGCGTAAATGTAGGTTATATCAATTTCCTATCATTCGGCAACAGTACTTCTTTCTGGATCAAAAGCTATGTGCCCTTTTCTGTATCCCTGATAATATACAGACGAAATTGCATGATGATCGGTCGAATAGTTTAGGCGGTAAGCGTAACAAACAAACAAACTCACATTCGCATTTATAATATTAGAAACATTGCATCCAACACTTGTTATTTAAGATTCAACACACCTTAAACATAATTATAAAACATTGAAGACGCACTTATCCGTTTGTAGCCCCACTTTTTATGGTAAAGCAAAAACATCGCAATAAATGAATCAGTAATTTGATTGTAGTGGATTTCTTACTAAAGCTGAAACTCATTGCTTTTGAATCGGCTATCTTGAAAAGAGTAGGTACTCATTAACGACCGTCACCGTTGGGTGACGGCGGTTAGTCAAAACTTGAGTATGCGGATTCATTTTTATTGTGCGGTAATAAAATGCCACCCACGAAAACTACTCAAATTATCGAGAAATTTATTATTAATCATTATTATAACTTTATGTGCAAGGTACAGAGTTCGATTTCGATAGAAATAAAGAGGTAGAGTATTACAGATTAGAATTATAAAAATATCATAATGATCATAAATATCATATTAAATAAATAAATTGAGAGAGGCCTGGTATCCATGACACAAGTTAAATCTTACTTTGGGTATCAGTGTTAGAACAAATATTGTCTTCACCTAATATTGTGTTAATTTTGCTGTTTTTTTTTTAAACTATGTACTTTTCTGGGCAATAAAAATTTATTATTATTATTATTCATTCTAACTGCTACAGCGCGCAGACGTATTGAATGCGACTGCTGTGCATTAAGTCTCGGATTCGATTTTTGTTTAAAGCAAACTGTTATTGGGGTTTATTGTTATGAAATTCTAAGTAGCAGCGCAGCACTCTAGACTCTACATTTTTTACCAGTAGACGATGAAAGATTCATTCCCTATTACGTAGGATTAAAACTATAATAGCTAGCGGACTATGGCCATAATACACTCTTTAAAGGAAATCGGCGTGAGACTGTGTCTTTTTATTACCTATATTAAGTAACGGTGTTACTAAGGAATAGTGTAGCTTCCTATTTATAAAAATAAAGTTCGAATCATTTTGGTATTTCCAAAAAACTATACGTAAACAAAAATAAATGGCACCTCTATAATTTTGTGTTTGTATTTCCTTTCTTGTTTATTTTCTAAATAGTTATTAGGTAAAATCTTTATTAGACTTAAGTATAATTATTACAATGTTGTCTTTAAGTGAATGCTATGAATAATTTGTAATTGGCGTAAGCATGCAACCTTGGCTTAGATGTATGTATGTATCTTATGTGGGGGCCAGTCAGTGCAGACCAGCGACACTTCGACCCAGTGGGATCTTTTGTGTCGACACTCTCCCAATAACGTCTGTCATAGATGTTCATGGCAGCCAAGACCGACGGCTTAACGTGCTCTCCGAGGCACGAAGCAGGCGATAATTGTCAATCAATACGCACATAATTTCGAAAAGTCATATAACTTCCGAAAGTCAGAGGTGCGCGACGTGGGTTCGAACCCGAGACCCTCTGCATTACAGTCTGTTGGTCTCCCCACTGAGCTATCGCTGCTCAGATAATAATTATGTATGTGATTATTTTGCTAATATGCCTCATAAATATAAACAATTATAATATTAGTAACATAATAAACCAGAATATTCACAGATCCAATACATAAACAAGACGACCTACTCGAAAAGGTTCACTTCAAATGAACGCTTAGTTCAAAATCCCATCCGTTCAGGAACAGGTATCTAGTTTAATTAGCTCGGCGGAGGCTGTGTCTGCGCCCGCGCACCCTACCTCACCTGCTCTCGCCCCTCCCGCACCTCACACCCCGCCGTGCGTGCACGCTCACGTTTATTATTTCCTTGCGCCTGCGCACATGTGTGTATAAGAGCCGTAATGAAACTATAGGTTCACTGGAAATGTTAATGGGATACACAAAACCATTATAAACATGAACGTATGTTGAAATTAAACTACTCCATACGGATTTTATCGTGCTGTTTATTGTTTATAAAATACTATTATTACATAATTTTGAAACAATAAATTACAGCACATTGAGACAACCATCATCTTTTTTTTGTTGTACGCTCTAAAGCAAAACATAGTTGGACACACACACTACCATTGTAACAACCCTTAATACCTATGTTTACAAATAAAGAATTTGAATTTGAATTTGAATTTGAATCTTATTCTCCCCGTGAAAGTGTAAAATCAAATTATTATTCATTGAAATTAAACTACTATATACGGATTTTATCGCGTTGTTTATTTGACACTTTATTACATAATTTTGAAAACAACGCGATAAAATCCGTATATAGTAGTTTAATTTCAATTAATAATATTCGCGTAAACAGAAGACAATATTATGTCAAATTATTATATTTATAATTTAAATAACTTAAATAGAACTAAACGGTAAAACTGTTTGACACTTGCCCCGACGTTTTGGTTGCTTTTCAGCAGCCATGTTCACGGGCTAATAATTTAATTTATATGTATAACATTCGCGTAAACATAAGACAATAAAATAATAAACTAGGCCGGTTTTATGAACGTATGTATAAATAAAGACGGACACAACTTAACCCTCTATGATTATACAGCATGATGTTATGTACCTGATTAAAATTTAAAAAGGTTACCTGCTATCCCGATTAAATACTGACTCTCAGAGGATTTTAATGAATATCAAAACGGTTGCCTTGAAGCAACTACTTGTGAAACATCATGACTTTGACTGCACGGATGGCGGAGTGGTTTAAGTGATCTCGCCACTGTCTCTTTGCCGAGTGTTGTGGGTTTGAATCCCACACGGGACAAATTTTTGTGTGATACACATGGTTGTTCCGAGTCTGGGTGTTCTTTGTGTCTGTTGTTTGAATGTTTGTAAAGTCCCACGCGACACAGGAATTATTCCAAGAGCGGGAGATACCTATATAAAAAAAGCAAATGTTATTTTTTGTTTCACACGAGGCTTGAACCCGCTATTCTAAACGGTAAAGTGATCATTTGGATCATAGCACAGTGTTGTGCAGAATGTATTTATAAAACCGCTACTGTGACATACTTACTTTTACAAACATTTAAATACTGCCTCATTGGTCTCGCGGTATAAGTGTGTCACGTTTGCATACGATCGTGAAGTCCAAGGCTTGATTCCCGGGCCGGGTTAAATGGTATTTGATATTTTTAGGACTATATTGCCGAAGGGTAGGCTGAGGTATAGCATCCACATTTTGTCGGCTTCGCTTTTAGATGTTACGTAATATGGGGCAAGCCTGAATACTATGGACAGTTCCAAACTCTATGCAGCTACTGGGAATTTCTCGACAAATAAAAACCAATCACAATTGTCCTAGCCAAGCGTCGAACGCTAGACTCATACCTATGCTAAAACTGAATCACCAGGAAAAACAAATTTTAAATATCACCAATGTTTCCACGACCTCCAGCCACGCGCACGCCTCTCGATGTCGGAAGGGGGACTAGGTCCCCCGCTTTGTCGTCGGGAACCAGGTCCCCCAATTGTGTGTGTCAATTTTTATTATGTGTTTGTGAATTCGTCTAGTGAATTTGTGTAATGGTTGTGTGGGACCCGCCACATCCATCAGCGGGTAAAACCTTTGAGGGGGTCGCGATTTGAATGCAAGAGCGATCCGCGCGGCCCCGCCATAAAGGTGTGAGGAACACCGCGGTGGTTTTAGACAGTTCAGCCCAAATTTCCATCTTAGGGGCTGGATCCCGACAGATCCCCATCGCCCGCCACAAAACTGGCGATGGGGAATGCGACCTGCAAATAACACCGCGTCAAAAAAAAAAGGTTACCCCTGACAACGTGTATGCGAAATTTAATGATGATCAGTCAAGTATTTAAGGCGTGAAAGCGTAACAAACAAACTGACATTCGCATTTATAATATTAGTTATATAATAATAATATCAACCCTGTATTCGACTGTCCCGCTGCTGGGCACGGGCATTTAATATTAGCTCAGATAGATTAAATGATATATGAACGAAAATAAGTTTTTTACTTGCATACTTGCGTGATAAGCAGTCGTGTTGAAGAAGACGCAAGTTAGCACTGATATATGGCCTGTATTGATGCGGAACGTGGCGGCTACAGGCAGATAACAGATTAATGATGTCGAGTCACCATTATCAGCTCAAAGATCGCCGGATGAACTGACCGACTGACATACTGGAGCACTCGCGATTGACTCATTGCAGCGGACAACAGCTGACATTAAATACTTTTTAAACTACATGCAGATGGTGTTGAAAATTAATATTTTTATCTATTTAGATGTCGTATATGCTGGCAACAAAGAACACAAATCAGATGTTTTGACTAAGTGAAGTAAGAAGTTTTTTTATTACTTATTAGAGCTTGCAGGAGAAATCTAAACTTCTAAACTAATAATATAATAATAATATTATAAAGAGGAAACATTTGTGTTTTTGTATGTATGTTTGTAATGTTTTCACACAAAAACTACTGGACCGCTTTCAAAAATCCTTTCACTATTAGAAAGCTGCGTCTTCACTGAGTGACATAAGCTACATTACATTAAAGAAAATAGGGATCCTTAATAAAAATGCATTAATATAACCCAAGGTGTGAAAAAAATTGTCATAAAAAATCTGTCATCGCGTGCGCTGCGGAAACTATTGATGATAGAACATAAAAATGTTCTACAGTATTATAGAACGTATCAATATCTACAAAAAAGTCCGCGATACCATATGTATTTTTTGAATATATAGCTAACTACACCTATATAGGTGTAGTTATAATAATAATAATAATAATAATAATATTCTACCACATACACACAACACCATCTAGTCCAAACTAAGCAGAGCTTGTACTATGGGTACTAGACAATGGATAAACATACTTAAATACTTTTTTTTTTGTAAATACCTACATATTATACATAGAAATAGTCAGTTAGTCTTATTAATTTCTTTAGTTGTAGTTTTATATATTAAAATTAGATAACAAATTAAAAGTAGGTATTGGGTAATAAATTAAAGCCCACACGGACGAAGTCGCGGGCAACAGCTAGTTCTTTAATAAATCAAAAAATATATTAGACGCTTCCTCTTTGTTTTCAAAAGACTACTCCTTCACTTGATATAATTTGTATCAAACAACGGATATAAAGAACACAAATAGACGTTGAACAACTATTTGTGGATCAGAAAAATTTTGGTCTCGTCTGGGGTTCGATTTCACAGTACTCTGTCTCCACCCGTTCAGTCAAATTCGAGTTGTCTTAAGGACAAAACAATGGCTTTCAGAGTTTTTGTTTTACTGTTGGTCTGTTTGAGCCGTCATTACGCCAAACCCGCTGATTCATGACAGCTTTTGTAGCTTGGAGTTTAACTTAAAATTTAAGCTATATTTCAAGTAATATCGTTCTGTAGAACTGGAGATTTGGTTTATAATGTGATCCATATACGAAATCTTGCAGGAACCATAGTTCACGCAGTAAGTAATAGTTTACAGCTGCTTATGCCCTACGTTCGCATGTGCCGATCCAACAGGAGAAGTACGATTTAGGTATGTATGTATCTTATGTGGGGGCCAGTCAGTGTAGACCGGCGACACTTCAACCGAGTGGGATCTTTTTTGTCGACACTCTCTCAATAACGACTGCCATAGATGTTCATGGCAGCCGGGAAAGACGGCTTAACGTGCTCTCCGAGGCACGGAGCAGGCGATAAGCACATAATTTCTAAAAGTCATATAACTTTCCGAAAGTCAGAGGTGCACGTCGTGGGTTCGATCCCGAGACCCTCGGCATTGCAGTCTGTTGGTCTCCCCACTGAGCTATCGCTGCTCTTTAGGATTTAGGTAACTGGTGTTACAATAACAAATAAGTCTATGCTGCGTTTTACCCGATAAACATGACTTCTGAAAGCTTGCATACTTTTAATTGCATCTTTAAATGTTTTATTTTTATATATAAGGTAAGAGTTGGAAAAAGTATACCTATTACTTAGTAGTAATAAAAAAAAATATAGCTGAACAATAGTTTGTTTAGCTATATTTTGTAAGAGGACAGTATGGGTGTAATGTAATGTAATGTAATTGGACTCCCTTTTCCGCATTTGAACTCTAAGTTGGTCCATTATGCGTGAGAGTCGGCTGGTTACGGAGATAGCCAGCCCAACTCCGCCCAGAAGCACAGAAGTTTCCTGGGGTCTTCGCAGGCTTCGCGGAGTGACCTCGGGTTGTTGAGGATTTCCTTACGTTGTGCTGTTACTCCCACACATTCCAGGACTACATGGGCAGCAGATTCTTCTTCGGTCAGACATCCCCTACAAAGTGGGCTGTCTGTTGCTCCGATGTTGTAGAGATGTTTGTTCAGGGGGCAGTGTCCTGTTAGAATCCCAGGTCCAATCTTTGTAGGTTGAGTAGGCGGTGTGTCAGACGTGGTGAGATGGCCGGTAGAGCTGCTCTCGACTGTCTACAGTCCGTTGTCCGTGCCCAGCGTTTATTATGTTGGCTCTGAGTGCGAAGCCGCATCCACGTTTTTAGTTGTGAGAATGGTAGAAGGACGAATGGAGATGGACCTTCCGTGGTGGTTCCCGACCCTCTTCTAGCCAACTCATCTGCAGTATCGTTGCCCAGCGATTCACTGTGTCCCTTTATCCATTGTAGGGTCACTGTGTTTTTTATGGATATTCTTTCGAGACCCAGGTGGCATTCGTAAACGAGCCTGGAGTTGCAGCTATTGCTCTCTAGGGCTCTAAGTATTGCTGCAGTATAGGGGATGAAGCTCTTTTGTAACATTACCAAATAATTGTCAACAGCGAACTCTATCACATATGAGTTATTCCATATTTCTCGATTAAAGACATACTACCAATACGACAGGATTGAAGACAACGATATGCAATATTACAACCAGCCGAACCACTAGTTCATTAGAGAAAATTTTAGAAAACTCCCCTGACGCCGAACTTACGTATGTGTGTATATGTATACGCGAAAATGCGCTTGTGTGCATGTTTCGCGGCAGCGCAGTTTTACGGTGCCCGTGAACCTGTAGCCATTCCCCCCATACCCTCACCCTCCCCTCGCGGCGGTAATAGCCTGCCTACACGTCGGTACCCAGTACTTATAATCTATCTGTAGGTATGGAGGTCTACGGCACCTAATGATACGGTAAGGTTGCCGGCTTTGTGCCGTACAGTTCGCTGTACCTGGCCTGGTGTTTGAGGAGTGTATGGCTCTAACAAGCTTGAATAGGTACAATAGATTATATATCAACATATACTATGAATATTTTCTGTATCGCGGGCGCTCATAGCCAGTTGCAATCACTAACCGGTAAACGATTAGCGAGGTTAAGCAACGTTGGGTGCGGTCAGTCTATAGATGGGTGACCGCTTAGTGGTATTTCATCTGAGCGTCTCCGTGTTTTGGGGGGCACGTGAAAAGTCGGTCCCGGTTGTTGTCAAATTGACAGCAGTCGTTAAGCCATGTCAGAGGCCTACGGACTAGATCGCGGGTGGCTTTACAAATATTGTAACAACAAATACAAAGAACAACTAGACTTAGAACATGTACTTATGGAGCACATAATATATTTATCCTGAGTGAAGATCGAATTAACAACTATCGACGCAATGGCAGTGGCGAGACGAGTACTCTAACCACAGCACCTGCATCTGGGTGGTCATATTAAGACTGCGCCGAGCGAAATGTGCCAAAACAGGCGGTCACAGTTAAGTGAATAAAATCAACACTGTTTGTTTAATACAAATATAAAACATACATTTACCATAACAATGAATGTGTTTACAATTACTCCGTGTAAAAAACATAAAATAATTAATATTTTCGCCTACAAAATTACATAAATTTGCACGAAAAATGCAAAAACGTAAGCTCGAGTTACGTGATTTTTAGATTATAACAGTAGAAATCTATCCTATTTTACAGCTTAAACGAAACATAAATAGTTATATTACAATTTGTCCGTCCCAAATATTTAAGTTATTGGTTGACAATAAAGATACATATTTATCAAAAAAGCATTTCAAATCCTCCATACAATTTTATTATGATGGCCGCGCGCCGATTTGAATATGCGCCGTACGAGCTCTGTCATTATCTGTCTTACGCTCGGCGCAGTCTTAAATTTGTGAAATAACAACGGATCACCACACTAATTAAAAAACACGGTTATAAAAAGTTGCCGATATCATTTCCCTTTTTGTATCGTTTTTGTAGTGACAATACAACTTAGAAATAGGCTTAACAAATTAACAATATTACCTATTTTCTTATTAACAGCGCTAGCTACCTTGATACTAGTCAAACCTACATATACGCCTGTATATCTTTAAAAGGGTTGACAGAGCATTACAGCCACATTTTGAAGGTTGACTAAAGCCTTTTGTCTTATATAGTGCATATGTTCTGATACTGTCCGACTGCTATAAATTCCCAACACAAAAAGACTTTGCCCAAGCTAAAAATCGAAGCCATGAACCCTGAATTGGTCGCAAACTTAACCCACGAAACCAATAAGTCAAAAATTTACACGTCTTCGATTGGCGTAAGAACAATCCACACCGACATTCGATATCATCCTCCCAGACTGCGACCATCACACATAATAATCTATTATTCTCACAAGACTCACTTCAGCGGAACGACGTATCATTAATTAAAGCTGGCACTCGGCCGTCCAACATTTGCACAACAACACAAATACTCACCATTGATATATTATCACAAACATTGGCCGAGGTTGCGGGGTCGGCAGAGCGCCAGCCTCTACAGTAGAACACATCCATCACCCTACGCCTGCGCAACATCGACATCATTTATAACACACACTCTGACACGAATATCTCGACTCTACGGCGCGCCAGATAAGTCTATGTACAAGAATTCGAATCACGGCTCTACCTGAGAATGTGTAGCAAAGGTTCCACAATAAAAAATAAAATAAATCCAATTCGTTTTTTAATTTATTGTAAAATATCGCTTCAGATAGGTACCTAATTAATAAAATATACAGCCTCCAACCAGATGTTATCTCGGTGCATTTTTTAGTTCGTTTGCGATTCGGGATAAATGTTAATATATCTGATACTTAACTAATACTTAATTAATAAAATAACTCAGTTCAAAGATCCTATCGGTGGAGGGTCTTTGGAGATATTTGTGACGGTATACATATTTGGGTGAACTCTTTACGACCGAATCAACAAATTTATATTATATTTGAAAAGTTATTTAGCTGTTATCAGATGGATATAAAAGAGGGTTACTTTAGGGTTGGGTAAGAAGCCTACAAAGTGGCTAACAGCCGTGCGGCCGCCTGTTAGTAAGGGTCATATAGGCGACGCTTTTATATCCAGTGATCACCTGCGAAAAGAATAATCTGGGTGACCATGGTGACACTTTAGTTTCCACTGATCACCTGTGAAAATAATAAGCTAAGTGTTTATAAATAATTTTATTCAAATTTTATGGATTATTTGATTATTGGTATCCTCAAATCATCTTTATGTCATCATGACTTAGGTTTGTTTTTCGTATTATTTTTACAAAATCTGTCACGGTTTATCTTAACCTTCTTTCAAACTGATCCTTAAACACAAAAAGAGATATGTTACACCCATTTTTCGCAAGCATAATTTCAGGCCAATCCATCTACTGAGCACAGCTACAGACGGCATGCTGCTTCAAAGTTTTTGTAGACATAAAACCTCAATAATACTTTATACGACTGGGCAATAGAACTCGGGATCATAATCATAGCAGTCGCATACACTACCGCTGCACCATCGAGATATCATCTTAATAATATGATCTTATTATTGCTTCATATAACCTTTGAATCCTCTGTGGTTGTGGTTCAAATTCTGAATTGAATTTTCCCGGTTCATGAATTTGCCAGTATACAAATAAGTAATTATTTATGAGATTGAACCAACTCACCTCGACCAAAATCTTTTCAGAAACCAAAACAAAGCAACGACCGGAAATCGAACTTCAAACATCCCACAGATACAGATAGATAAGAACTATACAGTAACGCGCGTATGCGCTCGCATACTCCATTAATAGCTGCCTACACCACATAGTAGAGCCGAGAGTGGCAGACGCACAGACAGAACAATACACCGTTTACAATATGGTACACACAAACATACAAAAAAGAAACGATTGAAAAGCTTTTAAGATATGGATCTCTGGAGACTGACGCATTAGTACTGAAGTATCGCTCACTAAAGTACCTATGTCATTCTTTGTGTTTCGAACTTGAGCGGGTATGGTTCAGATCATAATATTATTGTAAATAGATAAATCCTGCTATTATAAATGTGAAAGTTTATGAAGATATTTTATGTGTCGGTGGCACGGCGTTCGTTAATGCGAATGAGGTCTCGGGTTTGATATCTGGGCTGGGTAAAGTGTTAATGTGTTGTCAAGAAATTTACTTTTGCAACATGGACCAGTGCCAATTACCATGGCTTGTGGCATGGCTTATACCCGTTTGATACCCGGGTCAGATGAAGAGTTATTGTGTTTATCTGTTAAAAAATATTTACCAGCAGCATGGAACTGCTAGGGAAACGTGAGTAGTCTCGTCCCCTTACGTGAGACCTTAATCTAAAGCAGGTGAATTTTTGGTGTAATACACCTCTGCCTATCTGCTTGGTTTTTTAAAGGTGTGAGGCTATGTATGTATATACAGGTTGTCCGGTAATTAATGGATAACCTTGAAATATATTATAGTAGACTGTCGAACTGATGGCTCATCAGAAAAAAAAGGATAAAAAAGTTCAATAGCTAGTCATACTTTTGACTGTCTATCTATTAGCATAAATAGTGTTTAATAATAAAACAACAAAAAACCGATGGAATTCAATAATTTATGGTCGTACTGTACAAGAAAGTTAAATACGGTAATAAAAAAAAAATCATATCAGATAGTAGTTAAGATAGATTTTTTTATTTTTTTTTCTGAACGGCCGTCAGGTCTTCTATAAGACATTTCAAGGTTATCCATTTAATACAGGGCACCCTGTATATAAATGTATGTATCGCCAGTTAATAATATTTAGTCCAAGAGTCCTAAGAGTGTTCAAGTTAAATAAATATTATTTTGGTTAATAATATTTCTTTAACTTGGACACTCGCCAAAAAGGAGTCAGTGAATAGATTTGCTGCGCTGTTATAATAATAATAATAATATCAGCCTTATATACAAACTGTTTTATTGCTCAGCATACTCCTCTTCTCAGTGCAAGAAGGTTTAAACCATAGTGTACCATGCTGGCCCAGTGTGGGTTAGCAGACTTCACATATCTTTGAAACTTTATGGAGATTTTCCTACATGGCGATGTTTTCATACCATTAAAATAGCAACAATAAAATATTTAATACACACATACCTTCGAAAAATTTAAAATGCGTGCCTTGGTATTGAACTCAGGATCTCTGCGTGGCAGTCCAACGATCTCCCACTATGCTATCGTTAGTACTAGGCTGTCGCTAGTACTAGGCTGTCGCTAGTACGAGGCTGTCGCTAGTACTAGGCTGTCGCTTGTACTAAGCTGTCGCTTGTACTAGGCTGTCGCTTGTACTAGGCTGTCGCTAGTACTAAGCTGTCGCTTGTACTAGGCTGTCGCTAGTACTAGGCTATCGCTAGTACTAGGCTATCGCTAGTACTAGACAATCGCTGCTGCTTGCTTGCTGGTGCGTGTCTTAGGATCGAAATTTTGACCTCTGCGTGGTAGTCCAACAGTTTCCCTGTAGGCTATCGAATACATGAACTACTATTCCTCAAAATCAGTTAGTTGAAGTTCGAACTCGAGATCTCTGCGTGGCAGACCAACAGTCTTTCACTATGTTATTATTGCTTTGCGGAAACATCTGCATCGTTGTAATTGAAATCGGCGGTGAAACGTTATCTCCATGTAATTGAGCAAGCCGGTGGGTTTTAGTACTGGTGGACTGTAGGACATTGGGTACTTGGCGTTGGGTAATGGCGGCTGTTTCTCACTTGTTAACAATGTTATATTTCCACTTAGAGGTACTGAACAGCAATTATACGGTAGTTAGCGAGTGGTGGGCCGCCGTTCACTGACTAGTTTTGTTCGAAATATAGCTTTTAGCAAGAAGCGAAGTATAATATAAACAGTGATAGGCCACTGGTAGATAGTTGCACTGCCTCGCAGAGGTCTCAAGTTCGATCTCAAGGCCCAAATCTCTAACTTTTCGAATTGATAAATAGTTAATTATCGCTCGCTTTAACGGCGAAGGAAAATATCACGAGGAAACCTGCAAGTTTCTTGAGATATCTGAGAGTTCTCTATAATATTTTCGAAGATATGTGAAGTCTGCAAAGCCGCACTGGGCCGGTGTGGTGGACTCTGATTTAGCCCTTCTCACGCTGGAAATAGGCCCGTTCTTAGCATTGGAAGAGTTATATCCAGGGCGCTCATAGCCAGTTGCACTCACTGATCGGTAAACGATTAGCGAGTTTAAGCAACGTCAGGTGCGGTCAGTCTATAGATGAGTGACCGCTTAGTAGTATTTCATCTGAGCGTCTCCGTGCTTTGGAGAGCACGTAAAATGTCGGTCCGGGTTGTTGTCAAATTGACAGCAGTCGTTAAGCCATGTCAGAGGCCTACGGGCGGCTTGAATAACCCTTGACAACAGGTTGGCCACTAACCACACGAAAAGTAGAAGTAGTATGGCTGATTATTAAATATTATTATAATGTTTCCGTAGTAATCACGAAAGTATGACAGATTTAAGACGTAACTGTGTACCGCTGGTTAGTACATTGAGTAGTGTTGAAAATAAATGATTTTGACGTACCATTTTCTAATTTTCACTTTACCACCTCGTAGCTACGCCGCTTCCACCGCCATATTTCAAAAATGGTACTCAATAACGTCAGTCGATCTGCGCATGTGGTGGCACGCTCCTTGTGTCATGTAAATACGCAAGTTTTGTTTCGATTTTTATATATAATTTATATTTTTATTCAAGCAGTCCGCTTGCGTCCATAGCCGATGTAACTTAATCAACGTCAAGCACCTAAAACTAAACAATATGCATTATGGCATAATTCCCGTTAATAATTATATATATGTCATGATATGCGAAAGATTTAAAGTTATTATTTTCAGTTTGGAGTGGTTCAGTTTACCTCTGTTTGCCAAACAATATTTTTTTGGCGTCCGACGGCTATTACCTTCTATGGAAAACAACAACCCAATCTTTATTAATAACAGTTACAATAAGTACAATTAATATCGCAACTGTATATAATAACACTCTGTGTTACACAATATAATAATTAGAACAACAGCGTCGTGAGTACACCCGCAGTTATTAATTAAACATTAGATATTAATGAACCGTGACGTAATAACGGACCACCGCAACATTATTTTGGAAAGTTCAGTTACCTATATGTATATACAGCGTGTAACAGAGAGGTGTGGTCATATTTACATAGGTTTCACATAAAATAGCCTGTACAATGGAAAACAAATAAATATAACTCAACTAAATAAAAAAAAACTCAACAAATAAAGACGACTCGATGGCCTAGTGGTTAGTGTAACCGACTGCCACGCCTGAGGTCGCGGGTTCAATTCCCGCACAAGTCAAACATTTGTGTGCATGAACATGGATGTTTGTCTTGGTCTGGGTGTATCTATGTATAATAAGTATGTATTTACAAAAAAAAAGTATATATGTATGTTTATCCATTGTCTAGTACCCATAGTACAAGCTCTGCTTAGTTTGGGCTAGACGGTGTTGTGTGTATGTGATAGAATATTATTAAATCCGTATACAATTTATTTTTATTTCATCGACGTATTAATTATAAACATTCTTATCGATACTTAAACAGCACTAACAGCTGACTCAGGTTATCCTTGTGAACCCGAAAATAATGGATATTAATTAAGTGCGTTTCTTTCAATGTTTAAATAATAAATAAATAAACTCTGACAGTGTGATAAAATAAATAAAAAATCGTTTTACTTAGTTTATTTATCAGATATACATTATGGTCTTACAATATAACCACACCTTCCTGTTACACACTGAAATGAGGTAAAAATTAAAATCATAGACTGGCTCATACCTTGACTGAAAATCTCTTAGTGTACCTAACAAAATAATTTCTGGATTTGTTGACAATAACAGTAATTGTATGTTATGTTTAGTAATGTAAGTATAGTTACAATGCAAAATATTTATTTATAAATAGATTATCATGTACTAAGTCATATATACCTATCATTATCATAAACATGATTAGGCCATAAGATAAGTTAAGATATTCCCTTTTAAAATTTTTAGTTTTAGTGATTATTACCGAGTATATTCTGTAAGCGAATAGTTAATCGTAATAGGCGCCCACTGGAAAGGCTAGTGTGGGATACTGGATATGAACAAATATTGTATTTATATTTAAAAATAAACTAATTTTACTTTAAATTATTTTTTATTAGAAGCGTGAAGCTACAAGTATGTAAATATGTAATCAATATTTTATTAACTCATGAATGAGTCAAACACTCGACACAATGACAAAAGTATTCAGTCTGAGCTTTGTTGTCCAAGCTCAGAGGTTAAACATAACAATTTTGAACGCGTTCGTTGCACATACAAAACAGCTACAAAATAAAACTTTTACCAGCGATACGGTCAGTTGTTGCTCAATAACCGTGGCCCAACAATCAATAACATTAGATCATATCACCCAATCATTAAGTTCAATAGAGTCGCGTCACGCTCGGGAACGCACGAGAATGATGTATGCGCGCGCGCAACAAATTGCTGCTAACACCGCCGTGAGTGACATCACCATACGTCACGGCGGACACATACATAGGTCGATCATTAATCATTCGATCACAAGTGTGCGATCATATCGATTGTTTAATCAAATACACAATATTTAACGTCCATTTAAATAGATTGGAACTCTATAGAGATAATTGCGGAACAAGTCGTACTAAGATGTAACAATTAATATAGGTATACTCATCAGTTGAGTGAGACTACTAAAATTAATGTGAGTTAAAGTTCAAACTTTACACTATGTAAACATATGCATGACATGTTTTAGACTATTAGTATACAGAGAAAACAGGTATTTTACTTTTAAAATATTTTATAGACTGGTCTTACCTTGTTCGAAAAAATCAGTAAAAATGAGTATTGTCATTTAATGTGACAATGCTGCCAGCTTTCTGGGCAGATTATCAGTCGACAGCAATGCTTACGAATTTTACGACGCCTTAACCAGTTATGTAAATATTATATATTTTTTATATTCTATAGCATTTTTTATTACATATATTACGATTTGTTTAAACTTAATAATGCGTAACAATAATAATAAATATTAATATTTTATAAAGTGTTAGTAAAATTAGACAAAATCCTTAACCTAGTGTTAGTAACATTTCAATTTCACACGTAATATGAAGTGAGAGACCCGGTTCCTGGACACTGTCTACGTCCGCGTCGTGTGCAGTCGTATCCAGCGTCCCAAAATCGGACTGTCCCACCGATCACACAATGTGCTCAACATGCTGTGTGAGTTACCACGTATTCTGCGTAGCAGGGAAGCACACCGTTTGCGGATAATGGCATGGAAACCGTCTACCCTTGCCTCCGCAAACATTCCAGAAGCGCTCCAATAGTGCGGCAGCCCTGCCAACATCCTGAACGCGTTATTATATTAAACACGCAGAGCGCTGTAAGCCCTCTGTGTATAATCAACCCACAGACTGCACGTGTAGAATGTCTGACAGTAGGCTCTAAAAAGAGTTATTTTGACATAATACTTTGATTGAATTAGTTAATTATACCGACTTAAATAATAAAATAAATTTTGTAGCCAATATAATAAAAACAAAAACACATATTGTTTTATTAGCAACTTTTTTGCTTAACTGGCAAACATTTTCATAAACACATATCTCTTTTGTAAGTTGTTTTGTAAAATACAATTCAGCCAATCGCAGGAGTTGACACGAATGTTTGACCGTCTGTTAATAAATTGATGGGTCTTTCAAACGTTTTAATGTATTACATATATTAGTGAAACTACGACGACCATTCACCTTATGCTTATTTTCTGCCTTTTTTATACGACAAAGGTGTTAAACCAAAAAACAATCTGATAAGAAATGGGTACCGTAGTCTACAATGCTTGCAATATCATGCGTTTTTGGGCAAAGGGATTATAGACAAAGGCATAGGATAGATATAAAAATGAGCTGCTGGATCTCTAACTTATTATACTTGGAAACGCATTAAGTATTATTACTCCCTGCTGGTGTCTATGTGATATTTCTGCAGGCAAGCCAGCTTATTTGAACATTGTCGTCACAAAATAATATCAAAGCGCGGGCTCTGAGCAATACAACATTTAAAGATTAATATAATAATAATAATAATAATAATAATATGTTACCACATACACACAACACCATCTAGCCCAAACTAAGCAGAGCTTGTACTATGGGTTCTAGACAATGGATAAACATACATAGATACTTTTTTTTTTTGTAAATACATACATATTATACATAGAAACACCCAGACCAAGACAAACATCCATGTTCATGCACACAAATGTTTGACTTGCGCGGGAATCGAACCCGCGACCTCAGGCGTGGCAGTCAGTTACACTAACCACTACGCCATCGAGGCCGACAAATATATGATAATTAACTTTTTATATTTTGATAGACCACCTACGCACTTAAATTTATGTCTGTACTAGGTTTTGCTTACGGCGTCGCTCGCGCAAATATAGGTTAGATTAGTAGGTAACAATACTTTTTTCGAGTAGAAAAGTACTCTATGTCCTATTCTGTTCCCATGACAACGTGTATGCGAAATTTCACGATGATCAGTCGAGTAGTTAAGGCGTGAAAACGTAACAAACAAACAAACTCACATTCGCATTTATTACTACATCACATTTGCATTTAGGACTAACGACCCGCCCTGGCTTCGCACGGGTAGTACAAAACCTTAACAAATTATACACCTAAACCTTCCTCATGAATCAGTCTGTCTATTGGTGGAAAGCGCATAAAAATCCGTTCAATAGTTTTTGAGTTTATCGCGAATAAACAGACAGACAGACGTGGCGGGGGACTTTGTTTTATAGTAGGACTAGCTGTATCCGCGGTCTCACCCGCGTCAGTGGTATTAATGGTTACTGCGCCGCTCCCGTGAGCCGTAGCGTGATGTTATATAGCTTATGTCCTTCCCAGGGCCTCAGTTTATCTCCATTCCAAATTTCATCTAAATCGGTTCTGCGGATTGAGCGTAAGAAGGTAACAGACAGACAGAGGAACTTTCGCATTTTTAATATTAGTAAGGATTAGGATTACGGGTGGGGTAGTTACAAACATTGTAAAAGAATGCCACAAAGAATACCCAGACTCGGTACAACAACACTTTTGTGGATCACCCAAATTATTATCCTCTTTGGGATCGAACCCATAACAAAAGCACATTGGCAGACGAGCTGGCTACATATATTTAGTACCTATCTTAAATTATTTATAAATTAGTTTCTATTGATATTAAAATTTTATTGAAATTTTTATTTTATTTTCCTTTAACAAAATCAGAATAATATTTGTGATATTTAATCAATGGATGCTTACTTGTACAAGGCAGAGCGGAGCCTGCTTTTTTTTTTTTACTTGGGGTATGCATGACCCGTACTCCTCCGCGGGGGCGGGCGGAGGGGTTATGTCGGACTCGCCGGGGTAAAAGAAAGATGGTAAAGATGATAATGTTCCTCCCGGAATACCGACTAAATCTACCACGGTGTTCCTCGACAAAACCACTATCGACGGGGCCGCGCGAATCACTCGCACATGCGGTCGCGACCCCGCCGTATGAAACGGCAGGCCACTACACGAACAGACCTACCCAAAGGCACTGACTCACTTTAAACCCTACTGTCACCCCTCTAGAGGGGAGATGGACTCGAAACAGAGGCGCGCGTGGGAACACGCACGCCGCCTCTCGGACCTGGTGCTGAACGGATGGCGGGCAGGCCCACAAAGCCCACCACCCCCAGGTCAAAGAGCGGGGCCTCCTAACACAGGTAATGTTATGCCTAAAAGGAGCGCTCCAACAATATTCTAATTAGATTAAGCTCAGTTAATGAAAATAAATAATTTTTATATTTATATAGTATTTACTTCCTACTCATTAAATAACTAATTAAATTTACCAGATCAGTTGTTGAAACAAGATCAATTAAAACGATATAAGATAATATAACATAAGATGTTTCATTTTAATAGTATCCGCTTAGGATATGGCTGTCCTAATACAAATACGGCATATTAAATTGGAGGATATCCTACAAATTCTTGTTAATTAATATTGTTGCTAAGATATATTTTATAGCTTTCTTGTACATTAATTGGAGCATAATATTTATATGTTCGGTTTAGATTGATTAAAAGAGTTTTTCAATGGGCAATATTTTTATTTCAATATGTGACATACAATTATAACGCGGCCATCTTCAAAATAATTAAATGAGTAGGCAATTCAAAACATAATTCTTTGTAATAATAAAACATAATACTGATATTTTTGTGTGAAACGTCAACAACTCTTCTCCGTTAGCCTTTATTATTCCCAAGTCACTTGGGGTCGACTTTTCTAGTCTATCCGGATTTGACTGGATATCAGTTTTTACACGGAGCGGCTGCCACCTGACCTCCGCAACCCGAAGTCTAACGATACCCTATTGCTAGACCAGTGTCAGGATATTAGAGGGTACTGACTTTCCCAATAACGATTGCCATAGGTGTTCATGGCAGCTGGGACCGACGGCTTAACGTGCTCTCCGAGGCACGGAGCAGGCGATAATTGTCAATTAATACGCACATAATTCCGAAAAGTCATATAACTTCCGAAAGTCAGAGGTGCGCGACGTGGCGACTATGGCCTAACCCTTCTCACACTGAGAAGAGAACCGTACCCAGCAGTGGGACAGCTTAATACAGGGCTGAAATTACAATTATTGGTGTGTATACCTCTGCCTATACATCTCGGACTATGTATGGAGTGAGTGTAACTGTTCCGAGCCTGGGTCTGCCTTGTGTCCGTTGTGTCTGTTGTTCCAATGTTTATAAGGTCCACTACGACACAGAAACCATTCCTTGCCCGATAGCTTTCTTTAACCTAATACTTAATCTAACAGGTATTTACGCGATCATGCATAATGTTTACCTTTTTTATGCTTGACGTTTCAACCAGATTACACTGGCCGTGGTCACATGCTGTGAGTCAGCTTGTGACCACGGCCGGTGTAACCTGGTCGAAATGTCAAGCATAAAAAAGGTAAACATTATGCATGATCGCGTTAATACCCGTTACATATTACATATATACATATATATATATACACTCGCGTGCAAGTAAATCGACTCAAGTCTCAAGTGCGCATAAAAAGTGATATAACTAAAAAATTACTTATTTTACCTCTATATAATGTTTTACATAATTAAAGCCTAGTAATTAGGCTTTCAAATGGTAGCATAATATCAGTAATTTAAATAAACACTTGTACTTAGAATGCAACTGAACGCAACCTCCCGTAAACTGCTCTGCGCTCTATACACAACTTGCGCGACACAACCCCCTATAAAAACCCTCTGTAATCGTTTTTTCTTATCAGTCGCTCATTAGACGTTGACCTGAACACATCTCTGCAAATTAAAGCCGTCATTTGAAGAAAATTATGGATACAACACCTGAAGAAGCCGCTCAAGTCGTTGCCCTATTGCAAGAAGGGTTGAACCAGCGAGAAGTCGCTCGTCGTTTGAATATGAGTCAGTCCGCTGTCTCGAGAGTATACAGAAGGTTTCAAGAGACTGGTGCCTTCACTCGGAGGCCTAATACCAGCTGACGCCGGTGCAGCTCGGAGCGTGACGACCGGTTTTTGGTCTCGACCTCTCTCCGAAATCGACACCTTACCGGCGTAGATGTGCAGCAGGAGCTACGTCAAGTTCGCGGGGTGACTGTCAGTCAGTGGACAGTTAGAAGAAGGTTGAAAGAAGCTAACCTTACTCCGAAAAGACCCGCTACAGGCCCGAAGTTGACCACAGCTCATCGTCAAGCACGCCTTCACTTTGCTCGAGAGCATTTGGATTGGAGCATAGAGCAATGGCAGTCAGTCCTGTTCACAGATGAGACGAGGATGTGTCTCCATGGCAGCGACAGGAGAGGTCGGGTATACCGTCGTCCCGGTGAACGGTTTTCACAGTGCTGCTTTGTGGAAACCGTTGCATATGGTGGCGGATCTTGCATGATGTGGGCCGGAATTTCCTTAGAAGGCAAAACGGAGCTTGTTTTCGTTCCTGGGGGAGGCCGGGGAGGAGGTCTGACCACTGATCGTTACATTGAAAATGTTCTACTGGATCAGTTGTCCCTTATCAAGGCTTTATTGGGGAAAATTTCATCTTGATGCATGACAATGCCCGATGTCACACTGCTCGGGCCACACGTGATTTCCTGAACGAAGTTGGAATTCACACTATGCATTGGCCAGCGCTCAGCCCCGATTTAAATCCCATTGAGCACATATGGGACGAGCTCAAAAGGAAAGTTAGAGCGAGGAATCCAGCTCCGACAAACATCAATGAGCTCAAGACTGCGTTGGTAGAAGAGTGGGGTCGAATACCACAATCATCCATTAAAAAGTTGATAAGGTCGATGAAGAATCGCATGAGAGCAGTGATCAGAGCTAGAGGAGGAAATACCAAATATTGACACGAATAAATTTTTTATCTTACGCACATTTTGTTTCATTTAAACACAATAACACCATACTGTGAAATTGTATGAATTTTCAACATTTTTTACATTATCATTGGCATTAACCTTTTTTACTAAACTACTGAATCGATTTTCATGCAACTTACACCATTTTAAAGCTCAATTACTAGGCTTTAATTATGTAAAACATTATATAGAGGTATAATAAGGCATTTTTAAGTTATATCACTTTTTATGCGCACTTGAGGCTTGAGTCGATTTACTTGCACGCGAGTGTATATATATATATATATATATAGTATATATCATGCAACGCGAAAGTTTAAAAGTTATAAATCTAAAAGAATTGTAATTAAAAACTAAATTTAAAAAAAACTACTGTGTACTTTATCGGGCATTGGTGAATTACATCAACTTTGTGTGACGCTTAAGATGCCTATGGATTCATAGATTTTAAAATATCTAAAAGCAGTGTTTTATATAATTAATCGCTGCAATATCTATAGATTATAGTATCTTATTTCAATGTAAACGTGAGCCAGTATTATAATTAGAAACTAGATTGTAAAGACAAAGCCTTGGGCGATACTTCACTCTCGAGACTCTATCATAGAGTCCTTCCGTAAATCATAAAGTGATAGTGTAATTGAGACACGTTCCCATCGACTCTGCATTATAATCTAGTACATTTATAGTAGAGCTTCTACAGTAAGTCTAGTGAGCCGCTGGCACCCGAGGCGTATCTCTACTGAGAGCTCTAATTGGTAATAAGTGGTGAGGGATCCGCACTCTCTAGCCTCCAGCTAAACTATACTTGTATGAGTTTTGTAGTAATGAATTATGCACGGCAGTTAGTACCACCCATTTTATGTTTTCAAATCAATTGGTGTAGATATAATCAGGATACTTTTTATAATAAGTAATAAGATTATCAGCTCTTTTTATGAACTGTGCCATTGTTGAGCACGGCCAGTGCTCTTTCCAATGAGAGAAGGAACTTCATATATCTTCGAAATCATTTTGGAGGACTCTCAGACTTACAATGATTTTCTTCACCGTTAAAGTAAACGATAATTAACCATTTAATACGCACAAAACTTCGAAAAGTCAAAATGCCGTGGAATCAAATTTGAGACTGCGTGGCAGCAGCGATAGCTCAGTGGGGAGACCAACAGACTGCAATACAGAGGGTCTCGAGTTCGAACCCACGTCGCGCACCTATAACTTTCAGAAGTTATATGACTTTTCAAAATTATGTGCGCATTGATTGACAATTATCGCCTGCTCCGTGCCTCGGAGAGCACGTTAAGCCGTTGGTCCCGGCTGCCATGAACATCTATGGCAGTCGTTATTGGGAAAGTCAGTACCCTCTAATATCCTGACACTGGTCTAGCCTTAGGGTATCGTTAGCCTTCGGGTTGCGGAGGTCAGGTGGCAGCCGCTCCGTGTTAAAACTGATATCCAGTCAAATCCGGTTAGACCAGAAAAGCCGTCCCCAAGTGACTTGGGAATAATAAAGGCTAAGAGAGAAGAAAGATTTAAAAAAATACAAATAATACAGAACAGGTTTTAAAATTTAAGAAATATTAACATTGTTAACAATTTTTCTGAATCAATTAAATTCGCCGCACTAGCCTTAGCCTGTCCTATGGGAAATTGTTGGATAAGGCCGATTCATCCAAAAGGAATTTTTACATAGAGCAGTTTTGAACCGAGTACAAAATTATAGTGTAGATAAAATAAAATGGTAATGGAACAATTATATAAAATAAAAAACGTGTTGTGATAGTCATAAACAAAACCAAAGTACAATTAAAATTCAACATTAAGAATAATTAATAACATCAAGCAAGACTAATAATGATAAATAATGTAAATAGGGCAATCATTCTTAACTATATAATACTTTTAAAGAGATCTTCTGTTTGGAGGTAATTCAACGTTAATAACGTTTTGGTTAGTTTTAACTTTGCCTCATTATATACACACATAACAAAATTGTCCCTTAACCTACTATATAGTTTTACAACTCCCGCTTCAATAAACAAATTCTGTATCCCGGGAGACTTAGAAGGTGTACACTTAACGGATGTATGTATGTATGTATCTTATGTGGGGGCCTGTCAGTGCAGACCGGCGACACTTCCACCTTGTGGGATCTTTTGTGTCGACACTCTCCCAATAACGACTGCCATAGATGTTCATGGCAGCCGGGACCAACGGCTTAACGTGCTCTCCGAGGCACGGAGCAGGCGATAATTGTCAATCTATACGCACATAATTTCGAAAAGTTATATAACTTCCGAAAGTCAGAGGTGCGCGACGTGGGTTCGAACCTGAAACCCTCTGCATTGCAGTCTGTTGGTCTCCCCACTGAGCTATCGCTGCTCTTACACTTAACGGATACAAAGTAAACTTAGACCCAGAACAATAATTTGTAAATCTCAGAAATTATTGTCCCATGTGTGATTTAAACCCACGCCACTCACCATGGAGGCAGCGGCGAGGCAACCACTTGCCAGCTGCGCCAATATACATACCTATATATAATAAGGAAGCTTCCAACATCACACACATTTGATACCTCATTTACAGCAATTGTGTTCATTACCAACACACCAACAAGACAACAAATAAACTGTTAACAACGTCAAATTTACATTAAATCTTCGCCACTGTCAGTCACCAACCTCGCGGTGACTGACAGTGGCGCGGACGCGTGACGCGGCGCTATGAACAAAATCACAAGGTTCAAAGCGCACTCGTTTGATTTGTGAAAGCTATCAATGCCTCGAGGACATACGGAACGAAGCCTCACGCCACGATGACACGTGGAAAGCCCCCGAAGCCGCGAGTTTGATGGATCTCAAGACTTAGTTTATTGCTTACCAGACGTATAATCACTGGTAACGAACTACAATCATTATCAAAACGGTTCACGTCATTCTATAATATGATAATAGCTGGCTGGCGTGCGCGTATTGCGTGCGCATGCGCAGCTCCGTTGGAATATCTGTGGGTAAGTGACGTCACAGAGTCTATGGCAGACAAAAAAAGCCAAAGTACGGCTTGCTTTAGTAAGATGCTTGTTTTAGGATATTCAATGGGTAGATTTGTGTTCTAGCCCATGTTTATAACATCTATGTATATATATAAAAATTTCATGTCACGGTGATTGTCATCGCACTCCTCCGAAACGGCTCGACCGATTCATACGATTTTTTTATGTATGTTAGGTATGATGATAGAATAGGTCGTAAAGTATATTTCATACCACTTGGTGATTAGTGTCCCTATCGAATGAATTTATATGGCAGAACAACGTTTGCCCGGTTAGTTATTATATTATAGTAACAGGTACATTTAATTATACAACATTAATTGTGTCCATCTACATTTATGAAATACTAATGTTTGGAACTAGCTTATGTCTACTTTAAGATTACTGCTCTCATCCCGTGGCTTGTAGCGTGTTCTTATATAACCTTTAAGACTTCTAGATGAAGCAGCTTACTAAAGGAGAACGTATTATCAAAATTGGTTCAGTAGTTTTAGAGTTTACGGTTTTACAAACAAACAAATCTTTCCTCTTTTATAAATTTGTATAGATAAATATTTCAGAGCGAATTGGTAAAACGATGCGCAGTAAAAGCTATTTCTTGATTTTGTAGCTTGGCGACTTTTTTTCAGCCTGCGTGAAAGAACCGTTGCATATAAAATGATTTATTTTTGTTATCTATCAATATCGATAATGGCGCGTCCGTGGCGCAGCGGTAGTGAATGCGACTGCTGTGCATGAGGTCTCGGATTCAAATCCCGGTTTGGGCCAATAAAAGTTATTGAGTTTTTCCGTTAAGAAATCTCAATAGCAGCCCGGAGTTAGGAAGTTGGCGGTGTTAGACACCTCCGTGCCTCGGAGAGCAAGTATAGCCGTTGGTCCTGCGCCTGATCTTTCTCCGGTCGTGTCGGATTACCGTCCAATCGAAGCATGAGAGTTAGAAAACAGAGAGTGCAGTTGTGTTTTCGCACACACTTGTGCACTATAATATCTCCAACGCAGATGGCCAGTCTAGGTCTGAAGGACATTATTATTATAAGCATGTTTTTTAGATTAGTGTTTTGTATTAATTCGAGGTACTTACATTTAGGGGTATAGAAGAGCATATAGGATACATTTATCCAGAAAAACGTTGCATCCGAGTGCGTGTAGTTGTATTTTTGTTTGTCATTGTGAAATCTAGCATATAATAGTTTATTATATTTAATTTAGCACGCATGCCTTTAGTGCGTTCTGGTGAGTTTAGCGTCAACATGCGAGTCAAGTTTGTTAAGATATTTGTTACTCACTCAATCGTAAGCTATTGAAAGGAATATAATAAATGATCTGGGACTAGCATGCTTCATTGGAGCTGTAGCGAGACTGCAGACGAATTGATATGTTTAAAAATAAAACAGGTGCCGCACTATGAATGAATTATGTGTCACGAGGAACTTTATAAAAATTCAAGCAACGGACACAAAGAACATCCAGATTTGGAAGAACTATTTTTGAATCTCTCTAACTATTGTCCTGTGTGGTTCAAACCCATAACAGCGCAGCGGTGGTGGCAAGGCGACCACTCTCGTATTTCAATAAGGCGGCTATCTAACACGAGCCGAGACAGATCAGGCAAAGAAGCAACAACTTTCCGAAGCACGACGGAACACCACCAACTTCTTAACTCTGTACTGTTAATAAAATTTCTTGACAGCAAATTCTTGACAGTATGTATCTTATGTGGGGGCCAGTCAGTGCAGACCGGCGTCACTTCGACCCAGTGGGATCTTCTGTGTCGACACTCTCCCAATAACGACTGCCATAGACGTTCATGGCAGCCGGGACCGACGGCTTAACGTGCTTTCCGAGGCACGGAGCAGGGGATAATTGTCAATCAATACGCACATAATTTCGAAAAGTCATATAACTTCTGAAAGTCAGAGGTGCGCGACGTGGGTTCAAACCCTCTGCATTGCAATCTGTTGGTCTCCCCACTGAGCCATCGCTGCTCTTTTAGGGGCGACCGCTTAAACCAATACGACATCCGTGCAGTCAGAAAGTAGCTATGAAGCATGGGAAAGGATATGACCGGGTACCGACGGCCAGTACAGACGGGTGATCGACCAAGGCTTTTTGAGTAGGCTAGCGGCAGCACGGCGTCCCAACCAATATACCTTCATTAGCAATGTGCAATTACTACGGAATAAAATATTCTAATGTTGTTGTATATATTTAAATGTCTTCGAAGAGGTAGACTGCACTTCCTTGAGCCGTCAATAGTACAAACCTCGGCATCATTTCAGCTGTAATGAGGACGTGGTGTGAAGGACCCTGCTTGCGGTCTAGACGACTGCTTACCATCAGGCAGAGTGTAGTTATTTTGAAAAAAAGGCAGAGCCAACTACCTCTTTATCGATATAGGCTTGACCCTGAGTAAGTATAATAATAATATAATATAATATTCTACCACATACACACAGCACCATCTAGCCCAAAGTAAGCAGAGCTTGTACTATGGGTACTAGACAATGGATAAACATACATATATACTTTTTTTTTGTAAATACATACTTATTATACATAGAAACATCCAGACCAAGACAAACATCCATGTTCATGCACACAAATGTTTGACTTGTGCGGGGATCGAACCCGCGACCTCAGGCGTGGCAGTCAGTTACACTTACCACTAAGCCATCGAGGCCGACAATATATTAAACATGGTTTACACCGCGCGTGAGAGACACGCAGTTCTACAAGCAATACGAATTTTCACGATAAATATCAGCTATTTAATACATGATATATTTAAAAATGCGGATATATAAAATTTTATTGGACTTCGGTTCACATCGTTAGCAGAAATATTTTCACTATTTGTTACTTTTCCTACAACATGGGATGCTGTGTGCCTTGCATGTATTAATTTATTTTTATATCCAAATTTATCTCCTCTGTGAGAATCACCTCACTCTGGGAACAGCCGTTTCGGCGTGCATATTAATTAAATGATTGCTCAGTTGGTCCCGTGGTTTAAGTGTACTTATGTAACGGTTAATCTTGAGGTGGCGGATTCTATTCCCTATTATGTTAGCGGCTGACGAAATATGGACATAATTATGGCGGCCTCGATGCCGTAGTGGTTAGTGTAACCGACTGCCACGCCTGAGGTCGCGGGTTCGCACAAGTCAAACATTTGTGAGCATGAACATAGATGCTTGTCTTAGTCTGGGTGTTTCTATGTATAATATGTATGTATTGACAAAAAAGAAGTATATATGTATGTTTATCCATTGTCTTGTACCCATAGTACAAGCTCTGCTTACGCCTGCAATACATGTTGGTTAAGCGTGGGCCAACGCGAGCGAAGGCAATCTGATACAAGGCAAGTACTACCGTCTACACGTTCGGTAAGTTTGAAGAAATTCGATGCAAACGGCCAATGTAGACGAGCTTTGTGGAGCTGTCCACACGTTGGGCGCTGTCAGTCTTTATTGAGCATTGAAATAAAATGGACGTTGTAAAAGTTATTGCAGCTGCTGGTATTTATTTAATTAGGGCACTCCAATGACTTATTCACGATTAATGAGCGCATATAATTATTATATCAGTGTATACCATCGTAGACTTGTAAAAATAATACATTTTGTACGTATAACGGCGATGTTCGCCAAGCACGAAGTGGCAGCCGGACCAACATGTGGACGCTATTAGCCGAGCGGAGGCCAACGTCTTTGATTTGTGTAGAAAAACCGACACCGCTCTGAAGTGAGACGAGTGGTCGCGAGTGACTGCAAGTTGTTACAAGCTACGCCAATTGAGCTCTATACACGTTGGCGCTTGCCTTCACTCGGCCAGCTAGGCGAGTGATACCAAGCACTGGCATGGCAAAGGCAATACACCGTCTATACGTTGGCATTGGCTGTCACTCGGAAACGTTGGGCCAACATTATTATATATTACATTATTATATTATTATGCCAACATTAGGCCATACATATTAGGCCAACATTATTACATATTATTATATTCAGTAAATGAATCTGTTTGTAAAACATGTCTGCGCCGACGGCTCAATGGTTTTAGTGGTTATCTCGCTATAAAGCTGCACCGAATGTTGTAGATTCAATCTTTAATAACCCGGGACAATAAATTGGTGAAATGCTTAACAAAATGTCAACTGTACCATCCTTCAGAAAATACCTTTGGTAGGTTTCACTTGACAACTCCATCCATAATTACAAAAACAAAACATTGTTATAATTAACTTGCTTTGTCCCCAGGCTTCACTCAAGAACCGTACTTTTTTCCTAAATGAAACGTATGTCCTTTTCTGTATCCCTGAAAACGTGTATGTGAAATTTCATGATGATCGGTCGAGTAGTTAAGGCGTGAAAGTGTAAAAAACTCACAATCGCATTTATAATATTACTTAGGATGTAGGTATACGTATTTTTAATAAACAATATTATTACGTACGCAACAAAATCTTTTAAAAATCTTTACCATTTAAATCAATCAGATATCAAACTTTAAAAGCTCAAAAACAACTAAAGATGGAAGCCATACGTAATGTATATCGTCTAACACGAACGTTTGATAAGCTGCCGATCAGAGCACAGTAAGGCCTCGGTCTCGAAGTCAGCGATAGCGGGGCGGCAGCGACGGCGGCGCGGCGAGCGACGTTGCAACGCATACCCGGTCTCGAAGCCAGCGGGCAAATCGCAGGTAGTGTTTTGTTATAAGAAATTCGTAACAGTAAAGAAATAGTTAGTGTCTTTGTTTGCGAACGAAATGTCTTAACAGCGACAACGACGTCTTTTTGGTACAAACGTCGGTCGTTAAGAAGCAAAAAATAAAATGCAGAATACTACATCAATGCAGACACGCGGACACCGCTAGACGGTTGCGCATTGCTCGTATGCCGCTGACCACGCTCCAGCCGCTATCTTCAAGGCCAGTTCCATATAAATCTATGCATTGTAACGTGCCGCTTCCCGCGCCGTCGCCGCCACCGCTCCGCAATCGCTGACTTTGGGACCGAGGCCTAAAAGCGCCACGCCACACTTAATAAATACTTTTATTTGTACCAAACATCGATTACACGCGGGGTCTTTAATTAGTACTGAGGCATCAATCATGTAGTGATTGTATCCCTCCTGCTGTCTCGATACGACTTAAGACGAACGATGGATCGGCAGTTATCGTTAGATAACTGTAGATAGTGCCAATGTCAATTCTTCAACATATGCCGTCGGATAAGATCCTGGAGTAGTAGAATATTTAAATTATATTTCTTTAGACGGATTTTATGGGTGTTTCTTAACGCAAAACAAACTTTTGCAATTTTACAATGGTTACAACTATTTAAATTAAAACTTACGCTTTCGTCGTCGCTCGCCTCGGTTGATCACAGGGAAACTGATGACTCTCACCTTTGGGAAAATCTAAGTATAATTAAAATTAGTTATAATAGTTGATAATCATCATAAAATTAGTGTATTTTATTAAATAACCCGTAATAGAATCCCTTTGAAGTAGTTTAATATTAATTACACATTCACGTAAATATTAAAAAATCTTTTAATTTCACTTGCAAAACAACTCTAATAAAAGCATGTAGTGTTAGATTGAATTACATAAGTTACATATATGAAGAGCAGCGATAGCTCAGTGGGGAGACCAACAGACTGCAATGCAGAGGGTCTCGGGTTCAAACAAAGGTTATGTGCGAATTGATTAACAATTATCGCCTGCTCCGTGCCTCGAAGAGTACGTTAAGCCGTCGGTCCTGACTACCATGAACCTCTATGGCAGTCGTTATTGGGTGAGTGTCGACACAAAAGATCCCACTGGGTCGAAGTGTCGCCGGTCTGCACTGACTGGCCCCCACATAAGATACTACTACTACTACATATATGAATATAGACTAGCAGGGCTTTGGACAGAAATTGCATTAGACGGTGGTCCTGCGACAGGTTTTCGCCGGTGCCGCCAAATACCGTCCCATATGAAAACGAGGAAATAGAGAGTGCAATTTGGTTTTTATGAAGACACACTAAACTCCTGCACTATAATATCTTCTGCCGCAGCTAGTCGCTGTTAAGATCGGCCGTTTTAACCGAACTTTGGTTTAAAGAACAAATTTAATAGATACATACATACTAATAAGAAGAATTGAACATACATTGTATGTCACACCGGGACTGCAAAAAGACGCTCACTTTATGACTGAAAACCAAAACCTATCAAGAAGTGGAGACGTTGTTCCAAAACAATTTATAAAATATATGTATGTATACGTGTATTGGTAGGTATGTTTGTACATGTGCATATGTATATATGAATATATGTAATATATTAATGTACAAGTCAGTGGAAGACAGCATAGTCAGATCCTCCGATCCCAAGACATTGTCGTAGGGCTGAAAAACAAATACACACACACACACACACACGCACGCACGCACGCACACACACACGCACGCACGCACGCACGCACGCACGCACGCACGCACGCACGCACGCACGCACGCACGCACGCACGCACGCACGCACGCACGCACGCACGCACGCACGCACGCACGCACTCACACACACACACACACACACACACACACACACACACACCTGCGCACTTTTACTGTTACATATACATATATAAAATTGCATGTCTTTTTCGAATGTATTTTTAAAATTTTCATTCACTTACTAATGTTAAAGTCAAAGGAAGAGCTGTACCCCCTAGTACAAGCAAATTATAGCTTAAAAGGGGGTCCAAGACGATTTAATGTAAAACCCTGTATGTGAAGGAATAAACTTTTTTTTTTTTTTAATATTTATTACTAATAAAAGAAGTAGGTATTGTTACAGCACAAGCGATGTAATTTCACCTCAAAAGAGAAACTTATATAACAAAGCAGAGACGTATCATATCTTGCAATAAGTATAAAATACTTAGTTCACAAGTATTGCCAGTCGTCACAAGACAGCGCCTGCAATTCACAGAATTTTTAATAACTTTTCGAATGATGTAGCCATTCATCTTATTTTTCTTAATAGCCTATAACTACAAGATTCTGCCATCAATAAAGATGATAGCTCATCAGAGCTAGGTTTCACATATTTACGATCCATTTTATTGTTTGATCATTACGCGATGATTAACTCGCTGCGCTTGCGCACTGTTTATGACGTCACTAGTTCATGCCCGCGACTTCGTCCGCATGGAAAGCATATTTACACACTTAAATGTTTTATTAATTAGAATATATTACCGTAAGATTTAAGTGGTCGTCTCGTCACTGCTAGTTCCCCGTGCGTTGTGGATCAAATCCCCCACATTATACCACAAATTGTTAGAAAGAAAAGAAAGAAAACTAATTTATGTGACAAATAAGAAAAAAAAATTAACAAGATAAATATAAAATAATTAAATTTTTCCAAATACGACCTTTTTTTTTTTTTTTTTTTTTTTTACTTAGGGGAACGCATGACGCATACCTCTCCGCGGGGGCGGGCGGATGGGTTATGTCGGACTCGTCGGGGTGAAATAAAGATGTTGAAAAGATGAAGTACCTCCCGGAATACCGACTAAACCTACCACGGTGTTCCTCGACAAAACCACTATCGACGGGGCCGCGCGAATCACTTTGGCCACTTTTGGTCGCCAAAAGACCTACCCAAAGGCACTCCTCACAAATTATCCCTACTGTCCCCCCTAGAGGGGGACTCGAAACAACAGAGGCGCGCGTGGGAACACGCACGCCGCCTCTCGGACCTGGTGCTGAACGGATGGCGGGCAGGCCCACAAAGCCCGCCACCCCCAGGTCAAACCTCAGGGTGGCTGGAGGTCGTCTCGCGCCCTCCGGCGCCCGGCTCTGCGGTTGGGGAGAGGGTTCAAACGCTCCCTCTCCCGCTCCGCCGCCTCCTTGATGGAAATGACTTCCTCACAAAAGGAGGCGACGGCGTTCCACGACCTCTCACTCCGGACCATAGACTGAACTACGGCCGGGAGCGAGAGGGCAACCAATCCGACTGCCGCGATCAATTCACGGCGCTGCGATGCCCAGGCGGGGCAAACCGCCAAAGTGTGCAGCGCCGTGTCCTCAACTACGTCGCGGCAGTCGCCGCAGTGGTGACAACCGGGCGTCTCTTGCCGGCGTATACGACACAGGAACTGGCCAAAACAACCGTGGCCAGTCATTACCTGTGTCAGCCGGAAGGTGAGGGCGCCATGGCGCCTCTCCAGCCACTCCTCAAACACGGGACTTACCGCCACGATCGTGGCGTGCCCGTCCAAATGCGACCTAGTTCAGCATATGCAAGACTAAAGAAGCCTTGCGCTGGTTTTCAACTGGATCCCTTTGGTGACTGCACGGATGCTAATATGTTAAGAAAAATATACAAATAAATACACTTAAAATATGTTAAGAAAATAAAAAAATCATTAAATAAATATCATAAATAATTAACAAAAAGAACAACAAAGGAAAAAAGATACAAAAATACACATTTATTAAATGTCAAAAAAGATATAAACAAGCTGCAGGCATTTCATTAATATAGATAATATACTAATTAATATAGATATGTAAAGTTTTTAGCGGTATATATTGGTACATATGTTTAAAATCCACTACTTACAACAGTAAAAAAAAATATGATTATAAAATTAGTTTCAATATTTGTGAAGTCTCCGTAATACAGGTATTATTTATAGTGCGAGGTTTCACTTAACAAATGATGAGCAAATTGTTTTTTTTTTATACAACTATGGTGGCAATCAAGCCTACGGCCCACCTGATGGTATGTATGTATCTTATGTGGGAGCCAGTCAGTGCAGACCGGCGACACTTCGACTCAGTGGGATCTCTTGTGTCGACACTCTCCTAATAACGACTGCCATAGATGTTTATGGCAGCCGGGACCGACGGCTTAACGTGCTCTCCGAGGCACGGAGCAGGCGATAATTGTCAAATCAAATCAAATCAAAATAAATTTATTCAGATTAGGATACAAGGTAACACTTATGATAAATACATATACAAAAAATATATAATATATATTAAATAATACACACGCAATGTCAATTAATACGCACATAATTTCGACAAGTCATATAACATTCGAAAGTCAGAGGTGCGTGACGTGGGTTCGAACCCGAGACCCTCTGAATTGCAGGCTGTTGGTCTCCCCACTGAGCTATCGCCGCACTTCACTGATGGTAAGTGGTCACCGTAGCCTATGGACGCCTGCAACTTCAGAGGCATCACTTGCGCGTTGTCGACCCTTTAGGAAAGGAAGTGGGAAGGAGAAGGAGCGGCAAGGGGGAAAGCGGGTGATTGAGCCTCCGACACTCTCACTCACCGAACGAAACACAACAATAGGAATACTGGTATTTCACGTCGATATTCTGTGAGAGGGTAGTCCTTCCCCGGTCAAGCCGCCATTCATGCTGAAATCAGCGACTACTGCTACTCAGTTGTTACTTATCGCTGCTGTGTTTTGGGTTAGATGCCCGGGTTGAATATAGTATTATTGGTATAACCCATCATCTGTGAAGGAAGGACCTATGTCCGGTAAACGTCCACAAGGCCTTCCCTTATTACGTGAGATTTTAAGCCATATGGTTTAAAGTTAAATCTCTCTAAGGTTTCGCACGTGAATTAGTGACAAACATACAAACAGCTTCACAAACTTTCACATTTATAATATTAGTACTATTAGTAGCTCCAACAATAACCTCTGTCTACCCTCAATTAAGACATATTATCTTATTTTATAGATACGCTTCAATTAGATAAAAATAATACTTATATTATGGAAGTAAAGATATTATCTGTGAGATAGAGTTTCATTTGTTAGCTATAAACTGTGCTTTTAAAATTGTTTTATGTGTTTAGGTTATTATGTTCTATAATAACCTCGCCTGCGCGATGGCTGCGCCTGTATCCGATATCAACGATTCTATTTAGTTATTTCTATTCATTTGTCTTATTAAGTAAAATAATATGGCGTACTGTCAAAGTCAAAAATCATTTATTCATTTAGGTCACGAAGTAACACTTATGAACGTCAAAATATATAGGTTAGTGAGTTTACTAAGTTACTGAAGCTACATTTAGGTTAGTTGCTAGGTTTAGGCAAAAGGAATAAAGAATCTATGAGAAGAAACCTGCAAGAAAGTCTAAAAAACTCTAAAAATGATGGCTAGAGACTAAGCTTAGAGACCCATCTCTATTTATGTTTCATTTTTGTCATCTGTATTAATTATATAGCAAATATGTTTAATCTATAAGCAGTAACTAAATGATTTTTATAATATTTCAAACTAGATTTTGCCCGCGGCTTCACTTGCGTAAATGTAAGCAAGGTTAGTGACAACGTGTATGCGAAATTTCATGAAGAGCGGTCGATTAAAGTGTAAAAGCGAAACAAACAAACTCACTTTCGCATTGATTATATTACTTAGGATGAAGATTTAAAAAGGCAATCTTTTCACCCAGCATTTGTTATAAAGGCTGTGGTATGAAGGTCTTTACGAACATGCCATCAACAGACACAAAGAATACCCAAACTCGGAACAACCATTTGTGGATAACACTAAGTTTTTGTCTCGTGAGGAGATCGAACCCACAACACACGGCGTCGGAGTATTGGGGAGGCGACCACTTAAGCTACAACGCCATTCGTGCTGTAATGAGTTTGTTGTTTTTTTATCAAACGAGACAAGTAAGAAAAACGCCTACGAGCCCTTGACTTTCGTCCCTTTCATAGAAAGACGGAGCCCGGCTTCGTGGAGCTAGAAGCTCTTTTTGGGTGGATTTTAAGAAGAAACCTAACAAAAAGTATTTGTTAGGTTTCGAGCCCGTTTGCCCCTAAAGGTTCGCCCCCTAGTAGGTCTAGGGGGCGAACCTTGAGGGGCAAACGGGCTCATTACCAGAAAAACGGTCTAATAAATGAAAAATCCTTCTTCTCCCTAGCCTTCATTATTCCCAAGTTACTTGGGTCGGCTTTTCTGGTCTAACCAGATTTGACTGGATATCAATTTTTACACGAAGCGGGTGCTACCTGACCTCCGCAACCCAAAGGCTAACGATACCCTAAGGTCTAATAAAAGAAACAACAATAAATTAAATTAAATTTTGTTAGGCATTTACGTACTTTAAGAGTATAGCTGTTGCGAAATGTTAATGAACTACCTACCTCTATGCATATATTCGCGCAAAAATATGTGTATGCACAATTGTAATAATCCTAATTAATATTATGAATGCTAATGTGATTTGGTTTGTTTGTTTGTTACGCTTTCACGTCTTAACTACTCGACCGATCATAATAAAGTTTCGTATACACGTTGTCAGGGGAACAGAAAAGACCTTAGGGCATCTTTCATCCAGGAAAAAGTACTCTTACAACCTAGTCTAACGTACATTTACGCAAGCGCATCAAAAATAAGCGATGGAGTTTCGGCGCCTGGTGTCTTTACCGTCGAAGGAAGATCGTGTAGGCGTACCTATTTGTCGCCGACTTACTGACAAGCAACACGAGTGACTGGTGAGGCGACATCAGTCACAGCACTCATAGCGTCGCGCGACGAAGCCGCGACAAATGACCCGTGTTCTTGTCTCACACAAAAGATTGAGCAATTAGTCTTGTTTAATGTTGGAACAATACCGATATTGTGAAGAGTAGCTTCCTACGTGACGTCCGTAGCTTTTCTTATGAGCTTCATAAAGGTATAAATGAAATTTGAATTAGAGTAGATTCCGGTACTGGGTCTTTCTCAGTGACGCAGCGGTAGTGAATCGTGAGGCATGAAGTCTCAGTTTCGAATCCCAGGTTGGGCAAAGTATTATTAGGTTTACCTGTCTAGAAATGTTTAAGTAGAAGCATGGTTTCTGGAACTGTGCCTCGTAGGCGGCAAAAAGCTCATCCTTATGTAAAACATAAAATTATAATAATAATAATAATAATAATATTCTACCACATACACACAACACCATCTAGCCCAAACTAAGCAAAGCTTGTACTATGAGTACTACACAATGGATAAACATACATATATACTTCTTTTTTTGTAAATACATACATATTATACGTATAAACACCCAGACCAAGACAAACATCCATGTTCATGCACACAAATGTTTGACTTGTGCGGGAATCGGACCCACGACCTCAAGCGTGGCAGTCGGTTACACTAACCACTACGCCATCGAGGTCGTCAATAAAAAATTAAAGCTAGCGAGATGTGGAACTAAAATACTTCTTATTTTTTTGGGAATATAGGCGATATCCGATAATCGTAGCAAATAACACATAGACTCATGCCTGTAATTACTCAGAGGAATAGGCAGATTGGTATTGAATCCATATTTCGCCAACTGCTTTTCGGTGTCAACAGGAGCGAGCCTATTGCCGGCTCCAGGTTAACAATAGCATTATTTCTGACATGGGTATTGAATCCCATAACTCGTCATCGCAAGCAAATAAAGGACAATATTATGCCAAAATATCAAAGAGGTACTCAGACTTTGAAATTAAACTATATACGGATTTTATAGCGTTGTTTATTTTAAAACATGTTTACATACATACATACCTACATAGATTCACGCCTGTTTCCCAGAGGGGTAGGCAAAGACTACGGATTTATATTTGCTACGATTTTGACACACTTCTCTGGCTTCATTCACTTTCATCACATTTCTCATACGTGCCCGTCGGTTCAAGGTGCTCTTAACCTGGCCTTTGTCCAGATCGCTTCCGATCTGATCAAGAAACGTTCGCCTATGTCTTCCTCTTGCGGCTGTTCCATTCACACTAGCCTTATAAACTTTCTTAGTCAGTCTTTCCTCGTCCATTCTTTCTACATGCCCAAACCAGCTTAACATACCCTTTAAAACATATTTATTATACTATTTTGAAACTGTTACACTTATTGCTTAACTTGACTACTATACTCCCTGTGAACATGGCTGCTGTAAAGCAACTGAAACGTCGGGGAAGGTGCAAGCTTATAGATGAATAGTTAAAGTAATTTAAATTAATTTCTGTTAGTAAATTTTAATAATAGTCATAGTGTAACAGTTTCAAAATTATGTAATAATTTGAATAAACAAAGCAATGATTTAGGTATATAGCAGTTTAATTTCAATGTATAACATTCGCGTAGTGTAAGACAAGATTATGTAGTCAGAAATAATACATGTATATATGTATCTTATGAGGAGGCCAGTCATTGCAGACCGGCGACACTTCGACCCAGTGGGATCTTTTGTGTCGACACTCTCCCAATAACAACTGCCATAGATGTTCATGGCAGCCTGGACCGACGGCTTAACGTGCTCTCCGAGGCATGGAGCAGGCGATAATTGTCAATCAATACGCATATAATTTCGAAAAGTCATATAACTTCCGAAAGTCAGAGGTGCGCGACGTGGGTTCGAACCCGAGACCCTCTGCATCGCAGTCTGTTGGTCTCCCCACTGAGCTATCGCTGCTTGTAAAATAATACATAGTAAGCACCGTTAGAACGTAAAACCTATTTCGTCGTAATCAAAATTAATGTTCAATTGGATGCTTAGATCATGCAGTTTCTACATCCAATTAGGTATTACATGTTATTACTAGACCAATAAAGAGTATCGCGAACGAGTTTCTTAGTCACGAAGTAAGCATTAAATTATAGGCTGCGTCGGTAGAGCAGCGGTAGTGTATATGAGTACGAGGAGGTTCAATTCTGGTTTGGGAAAACTGCTATTGGATTTTTCTGTTAAGAAACCTTTAGTAGCAGCCGGCAGTAAGTTTAGTCTCTATTCTTCTTCTCTCTTAGCCTTTATTATTCCCAAGTCACTTGGGACCGGTTTTTCTGGTCTAACCGGATTTGACTGGATATCAGTTTTTACACGGAGCGGCTGCCACCTGACCTCCGCAACCCAAAGGCTAACGATACCCTAAGGCTAGACCAGTGTCAGGATATTAGAGGGTACTGACTTTCCCAATAACGACTGCCATAGATGTTCATTGCAGCCGGGACCGACGGCTTAACGTGCTCTCCGAGGCACGGAGCAGGCGATAATTGTGAATCAATACGCACATAATTTCGAAAAGTCATATAACTTTCAAAAGTCAGAGGTGCGCGACGTGGGTTCGAACCCGAGACCCTCAGTATTGCAGTCTGTTGGTTTCCCCACTGAGCTATCGCTGCTCACTAAGCTCACTGCTTAGTTTAGTCTCTATTAAATAATAATAATGTCCTCCAGACCGAATTTCGGCCACGGCGGCCAGTCTTAACAGAGACTGGCCATCTGCGCAGGAGATATTATAGTGCACAAGTGTGTGGGCAAACACAAGTGCACTCTCTGTTCCCTAACTCTCATGATCCGATGGGACGGTAATCCGACACGATCGGAGAGAAATCAGGCGCAGGACCAACAGCTTTACGTGCTTTCCGAGGCACGGGGGGGGGGGTCTAACACCACCAACTTCCTAACTCCGGGCTGCTATTAAGATTTCTTTACAGAAAAACCCAATAACTTTTGTTGGCCCGACCCGGGATTCGAACCCGAGACCTCATGCACAACAGTCGCATTCACTACCGTAGCGCCACGGAGGTAGTTTAAAAGTCTCTATTACGTGAGAACTAAAAGCATGGCTGAAAATTTTTAAATTAAAATGTAACTGCGTTTTAGCCGCTAAGTAAGAGTTTCTGATTACATTTCCAGCTCCTTCATTATTTTCCTATTAGTAAAAATGCATTTGCTTATTAGTAATATGTCATTGGTATCCCTGATATGTAATTAAATATCTATATTTAATTACATATCATATAATTAAATATAGATATTATATATATAGATAGCTCAGTGGGGAGACCAACAGACTGCAATGCAGAGGGTCTCGGGTTCGAACCCACGTCGCGCACCTCTGACTTTCGGGAGTTATATGACTTTTCGAAATTATGTGCGTATTGATTGACAATTATCGCCTGCTCCGTGCCTCGGAGAGCACGTTAAGCCGTCGGTCCCGGCTGCCATGAACATCTATGGCAGTCGTTATTGGGAAAGTCAGTACCCTCTAATATTCTGACACTGGTCTAGCCTTAGGGTATCGTTAGCCTTCGGGTTGCGGAGGTCAGGTGGCAGCCGCTCCGTGTAAAAACTGATATCCAGTCAAATCCGGTAAGACCAGAAAAGCCGACCCCAAGTGACTTGGGAATAATAAAGGCTACGGAGAAGAAATCTATATTCATTCATATTCAATCGAATTACACCGTCCAAATTAACAATCTATCTATATAAATATCAATTGCTGTTCGTTTGTCTCGCTAAAACTCGAGAACGGCTGGGCCGATTTAGCTGATTATGGTTTTGAAATGTTTGTCGTAGTCCAGGGAAGGTTTAAACAGTGAGAAAATATAGAAAATTCGCTAGGATAGGTGATACGAAGTACACCGGGTCATCTAGTAAATAAATAAATTACAAGTTATCATAAGCTTCGGTCATTGAGTTCATTCTATATGATTCTATCTATTAGGAAATTAGTAACGACCTTTTATCTAAAATAAATCTTAGAGTGAAGAATTACTATATTTCATGCATTTCTAGATGTGCCCCAGTGTTCTTTAAATTATAGGCAGATCTCGTTTCTTGTCAGAGCTATTAAAGAAATTAATAAAGTTGGTTTTACTGAACTAGACTTATTTAACTCGAAATCCTATCATTTTAATAAAATATTAACAAACGATGGTTCTCATTCATAATGACGTGTAACTTACATTTGTTTTGTTAATTTAATTTTATTTAGATTTCCTCCCGTAACCGTTTTCAAAACAATTAGTATTTTAAAAATAAATTGTTCACATTTTTAACACATGTTGTATTTGCTGCATGTTTTCCAAACAAAATAAAATAAAATATTCAGCCAGTATTACATTGTACTTAGAAATACTTTATTATTTCCAAGGTACAGACTTTGGCACGTGTGATGCATCCCATAGATATAATCTACTACCATTCACCACATTTGCTGCTAGCTCGCTTACCTTAGAGAACTAAGTAGCAAAAACCATTCTAAAAAAAAACAGCCTTATTATCGCTCTTATATATTAATTATAAAGTCACAATAACAATTCAGTACTCGATTTTTCGGTATCTACTCGATCAAAGACGCGAGCGCGTTTACGCGGTGCGCGGGTGCATGTGCAATAGAAACAGGTTAGTGGAATAAATGGTGGATTGTATATTTATTCTGTAATATCCTTATCCAGATTGAACAAACTAACTTTGATTATGTAGGTAAATAATAAATTTGTGTCAATTTAAAAACTATGACCGAAACAGACCAAAATTCGGTCACAGCGGCTGGCGAAGGCTGGCTATCTGCGCAGGGTATATTAATGCACAAGTGTGTGCGCAAACACAAGTGCACTCTCTGTTCCCTAACTCGCATAATCAGATAGGTCCTAAAGAGATGACGCGCAGGACCAACGGCTTTACGTGCTTGCATCATGCGCAACACCGGATGGCTATTGACATTTTCTTGGAAGAAAATCTCAAAGAATTTTTGTTGGCTCGCCCCGACATTGAAAGTCTGCGCCACCGAGGCAGTAATTAGACAATACTTGGACCACACCTGCATCAGTTCATAATATAACAATTCCATCATCGTGGGAATAAACTTATCAAGCGGTACAAGGACAACGCTATACGTAGGCAATGTATGAGTACCTACATCTCGTTCACACTCAAGCGGTGACAACCAAATGACAGTACTGCCAGTCATACTGCTACGTAATAAGTATTGCTTTTTTACGTAGTAACAGTATTATACTTTACTACCGAACTAATATGGATAGTTACGTAAATTTAGTATAGACATGTAATATTTGTCCAGTCATAGTTTATTAGCCAAACCGTTTACTTTACAATCAAATACTAGCTATGCAGGTCAATATCCGCACGAGCACATATTTCGCACGAGGTAACAACATCGAATGGTGAAGTTTATGTTAATTGCGCAGGAAATGTACTAAAAGACGTGCGTGTTATTATGATCAGTGTGCGATTGTAATCACGATGTCGGCTAATATCTGGCGGCGTCACGACTGCGCATGCGCACCGCAACATTAACGACACTGCTTGTAAAGCGAACCCTCTAATAGTTAATATCGTACATTTTCCATAAAACAGGCTGTATTTGAATACAATGTCAACATTATTGCGTGTGAATAATGCAGCAGCGCGCTGCACCTGTGTGCGCTTGCGCGTCGATAGTCAGCTGTTATCTGCGCGGGCGCATAATACGGCGCGCACCGCGCGACACATTGTTTACATACGATATCTGATCATTGGAGACTTTTTGCTTGTGATGCGCTTTCTAGTTCTGAGTCTAATGGTGGAATATATTGAATGCATTTCATTCGCTCTGCTACAATACTTCGGATTAACATAGTTATGTTGAGATAGAGAAACGGTTGAGGTTTACTCATCAATATAAATTCGAAAGTAACTCTTTTTGTCTTTTACCTTTTCACGGCTAAACCAGTCAACCGGTTTGGATGAATTTTGGTAGAGATATAGTTTAAAACCTGGGAAAGGACATAGGCTACTTTTTATTGATGTAGGTCGTGAGCGGAGCCGCGCACAAAAGCTAGTATAAACTATACCTAAAACTACCTACAAATAATAGTATGCCTATGCTCCCAATATTTTAGGGAAAGGTGTATTACACCTACATTTTTCCAAGTATGGTTTTAGGTCTTACGTGTAGGTGGTAATGACTATTGGTGTCTACCGGGCACAATTCCTGACGCCGTACTGCGACTGAGAATTTTTGGACAGAAAACTCAATAACACTTTGCCTGACCCGGTAAATGAAACCGAGACCTCATGCACAGAAGTCGTATTCACTACTGCTGCTCCATCTAGGTAATCTCACACAATAATTATGAGCTGAAGCGCCCAGGATTATCAATTTTCTTGAAATTAAACTACTATATACGGATTTTATCGCGTTGTTTATTTGACACATTATTACATAACTTTGAAAACTGTTACACTACTACTACTATTAAACTTTACATATATTTAAGCTAATTAAATTATTATTAAAACTATTAAAACGATTTTAATAGTTTTAATAGTGTTTTTTAGTAGTAGTGTCGGTTAGTGTAACCAACAGTCACGCCTGAGGTCGCGGGTTCGATCCCCGCACAAGTCAAACATTTGTGTGCATGAACATGGATGTTTGTCTTGGTTTGGGTGTTTCTATGTATAATATGTATGTATTTATAAAAAAAGTATATATGTATGTTTATCCATTGTCTAGTACCCATAGTACAAGCTCTGCTTAGTTTGGGCTAGATGGTGTTGTGTGTATGTGATAGAATATTATTATTATTAAGTACGATTCCGAAAAACCAATTTCGGCAAACTAATAACTTTAAATACACACAAAATTGCTGTTAAATTTGTTTACAAGCAAACAATACAAAATCACAAAGCGGTCAGATTTGATCACCTAACGACAGAGATGCATTTATACGTTGAAGTGAGATAGAAATATTTTTTCTGTCTGCAATGAATGAACCCGTTCCTCTCCCAGCTGTCCGAATCAGATCATTAAATAAGGTTTTTATCAAGAACTGTATCACATAACCTGTTCTTGTTACAAATGATAAATCCTAACTAATATTATAAATGCGAATGTGAGTTTGTTTGTTACGCTTTCACGCCATAACTACTTGACCGATCAGCAATGAAATTTCGCATACACGTTGTCAAGGGTACAGAAAAGGTCATAGAGATTTAGATTTAAATTGTAATTGATTGTAATCAGCATAATCAAGATTTTTAAATAGCATGCAATTTTCAGCTTTAAGAAGACCATACACTAATGTTGTGTCTTATATTTGTACAATAACTTTTATTTTATTTTTTTATCCTGTAATAGACTTGCTTTTGACCGCGATCTCACCTGATCTTAACTGTAAAAATTTTTCAGTATATTGCTTAGATTTGTGATCCAAATAAAAAAAATGACGGCTCCCGAGGTATTGAAATTTAAGGACGATATCTAGAGTACTGCGAAGCGTAGCCGAGAGCAAAATCTTGTTGTTTGAAGTCATCAAATCCTGTACAGTTTACATAAAACAACATCCTAAATGTTTAAACCATAATCCACTTTTTTCCCCCATAGTAAAACACTAACATTATAGGTATAAAACTCGCTTAGCACAAGAACTATGAAATGTGATCAATCAAAATTGATTACATATGATTGCAGTAAGAACTGGAAATATATAAATGTATCAAGGAAGCCATTTCATAACTTGTGATAGATAGCGACAAAAAATCGTGAGGACGTCCCTTGCAGTCGTCGCCGGTCGCCCGTCTGTACAGTTAGTAGTCGCACAACTGTGTAATGCAGCATTACATGCCTCTGTAACGCGGGAAACGATGTATTGTGACTGTGATGCAATACGTCACTAAATTGCACGCGGTTGATCTTGTGGGTTTGCTTGTGAAAGATGATGTAATATGCGTTTATGTATACAATACAGACGCGTCATTTAATACTATAATAACTCATTCGTCGTTGATATAATATTAACGTTAATAACTGCATGACTGTAGTGTAAACGAATGCTGTGCATGATGTTTCGGGTTTGTGCCCGGGTTGCGTATATTGAAAAGCTACTTCAGTACGTCTCCACTGAACTGAATTATTAGCATTTCCTAACGATAAACACGATTAAATGCTGTTCCAATACGTCTCAGAGGGTGATCTACTGCAGTAGGATTTCAAGTTTTATAACGCGCCGCAAAGTAGGGTGGTTATCCTAATTCTGTTCGAATATAAAAAATATTACATACATACATAGATTCACGCCTGTTTCCCAGAGGGATAGGCAGAGACTACGGATTTCCATTTGCTACGATCCTGATACACTTACCTGGTTTCATTCACTTTCATCACATTGCTCATACACGCCCGTCGGTTCAATGTGCTCTTAACCTGGCCTTTGTCCAGAACGCCTCCGATCTGATCGAGAAACGTTTGCCTAGGTCTTCCTCTTGCGACTGTTCCATTCACACTAGCCTTATAAACTTTCTTAGACAGTCTTTCTTCGTCCATTTTTTCTACATGCCCAAACCAGCTTAACATACTCTTTTCTATTCTCGTCACTATATCCACTTTCATTCCGCATCTCTCTCTAATCACACTATTCCTTATTCTATCTTTCAGAGTCACACCACATATGCCTCTCAGCGCTCTCATTTCTACAGCATTTATTCTGCTCTCATGCTTCTTCTGCCATACCCAACTTTCACTTCCATACATAAGTGTGGGCACTAATAGTCCTCTATGAACAGCCAAAATTGCCTTTCCGGATACATTTCGACTGTTCATAAAAGCGCGTAGAGCTCCATTCACTTTGTTGCCAGCAATCGTTCTCCTTTCAATATCTCCCTCATGTTTACCATCCCTTGTAAACAAAGTACCCAAATAAACAAACTCTTTCACTTGCTCCACATTTTCTCCATTAATCGTAATATTACACATCGTCACGCACTCTTCCTTTGCAAATACCATTACTTTCGTCTTGCTTACATTTATTTTCATTCCTTTACTCTCAAAATATTAGTCTATGAATATATAAATATATGTCACAGAAATCATTGTACCGTGTGGGATTTGAACCCACAACAATCAGCGGCAAGGGAACTACTGCTTGCCTGTTACGCCAGCCGGAGCCGTGCAGTCAATATGCAAACACATCTGTAGATTGCCTACTATAAAATAATTAAAAAATAAAAATGTAACAGCAACCAATGATGTGATTAGAACACCTTTTAATTAGTACTGCCTCGCTGCGCCCGTTGCATGAGTTTGCGCTTATTTTTAATTCTATATTTAATTTAGGGACTTTTGTTGCACCAAAGCTAAAATAAAAATAAATATAATTTAACCTACTAGGCTAAATATTGACCTTGCAGGTTCGGCCAATATACTTTGGGAGTTTGCGCTTATGTTTGCATGCGTGTAAGGTCTCCAGTTCGTTTCTCGGTTAGTTTTACGTGATTGTCTAAAGTCTAAACGATAGCTAGAGAAAGGTGAGTGTAATAAATTTCTATCTCCGTTTTCAAACTAAACACTTTTGCACGGCGAGCTTACTCATCGATCCCTTACTTGTTTTGAGTCAGGTCAGGTCAAAAGTTTGATTCTCGGCTTGATTTATTCTCTGAGATCTTAAGCATAGCGACATATCTGCTCTCTCCCCATGGTACCAAATATTATGTAGCAGCATCATCCATTTTTAAATCATTCTTGTTAACTGTAATTCTCGGCTAAAAATCTTAAAACTATATTTGTTTTTATGATGGATCGTAACACAAAACGATGAGTCATACAGACAAGAAGACCAATGTTTTTGTAATTTATATGTATATATAAAGTTATACATGTTGTGGCAGTGTCATTGAGCGTCCGTGTGAAACTCTGTCGGGCGGTGTGCGCCCGCGCCGCACACGACATACATAACGCATGAGGTGCGACTTGCGCGGGCGCAGCCGCGGACGATACCACGATCTGCGATCTTTAACGATAAACATACAGGATAAACGCAGTATAATACAGGGTTTGAGGAAAATAAGTTAAGTATGTGTAAAAATAGCGTAATAAGAAGCTATGGCCTGGTGAGAGACCGTTGCACTGCCATGCAGACGTCTGGAGTACATCGGATCCAAGGTAGGATCTCTAACTTTTCGATGTTATGTGGGTATTCAATTGTTAATTATTGCTCGCTTTAAGGGTGAAGGAAAGCAACGTATAAAAGCATGCTTGAGACTTTTCCATAACGTTCTCGAAGATTTAGATTAATTTTGTATAAGTCTGAAGTCTTCTCAAACTTTACAGTCTGCCAACTAGCACTGGACCAGCGTGGCGGATTAGCCTACCGCTTCTCACGCTGTGAAGAGACCCATGCCTAGTAGTGGGATAGTTCAGAGCTGATAATACTATTATTATTATGTGTAATATCGCAAATAAACCTGTTTTTCCATTTAAAAAGTTTTCTGTCCCATGAACCCACAAATGTTTGCAAAAATAATGCGGGGCAGTCTTTGGGGACTACCGATAGAAGTGAAAACTAAGTATGTATGTATCTTATGTGGGGGCCAGTCAGTGCAGACCGGCGACACTTCGACCCAGTGGGATCTTTTGTGTCGACACTCTCCCAATAACGACTGCCATAGAAGTTCATGGCAGCCGGGACCGACGGCTTAACGTGCTCTCCCAGGCACGGAGCAGGCGATAATTGTCAATCAATACGCACATAATTTCGAAAAGTCATATAACTTCCGAAAGTCAGAGGTGCGCGACGTGGGTTCGAACCCGAGACCCTCTGCATTGCAGTCTGTTGGTCTCCCCAGAGAGCTAACGCTGCTCTAACAAAAAAAAAACTATGTAACTTGTGAATTGTATCGTCGAGCTATTAGATTATTACTTTTTGAATTTTGAATGCGTTCGGTGACGATGACGCGAGCGAGCTCTATGATTTTTATTCACCCAAAAAGTGCTCAACGCGCCTAAAGAAGTTTTCACTTAATTATAAATTGATCGGATCGATCAATGACATTGTTGTTGTAGTTGCATGCTAAAATCTCCAATTCCCCATTCTATTAGACTATTACTCACATATGTCGTTTTATATCTCACGTAATCGAGCGCTAGCTTATTTCCACCTCTCGGGTACAGTACTAGATTCCGTACGGTTCTTGGAAATTTCTTAACAGCTCAATCCAAAATAACTGCTACATCCAGGAGTAGAATCCGGGGCCTTATGCACACCATGTGCATTACTACCGCTGCGCCTCTAAAGCAGTATGTTTATATGTAGATATAAGATTAAGTATATATCTAAAAGACTTGTGACTACTTAAATCATTTTGGTGTAAATAATTCTTGTCTATGCTAAGCTGGGAAATAAGCATACGAACTACTTGGGTAGAAACGGTTACCAATCAGTAGTCGCTTGCAAATCCAGTGATATTAATCGTGCTATCATTTGACTCTAGAGAAACACATCCATACCGTTCACAAATAATTTACAGCAGCAGCCTTACGTCAGCTTCTTCATTAAAGAAATATCTATAATTATGATCAAATCTAGTTAAATAAAATATTTAGTTACAACACAGAGATGTAAGTCTGAATCGCGTCGTAAATAAAAACGTAGATTACCCAACTGGAGATGTAGCAGCATCCAGAAGCGTGAAACTCACGCAGCGTTCGATAGCCACGTATAAATGAGATGATTCGTATTCCATTGTTTATTATGTAATTAAGTGCGCTTTTACCGCCGAGCTGTGTTATACTTTATAGACTTTTTATCGTTCGACGCCGATGGCATCTCGCATCCTATGCGCCGGGGCAGCGTGTGACAAGTGCGCGGCGCGCATGCGCGGCGGGGGAGCGTGCGCGCGCATACATCAGCCGCGTTAATTGAATAACGGAATATTTATGCGCGCGTCGGCCGCGCACCCCGCGCCGCTCATGCGCGTGCACATCTCCGCGCCGCGCTTACCGATAGCATGGTTTATATTGCCATTCTCATAGCTAACACAATGCGACACTTAAACGGATATAAATATTTTATGCTTTGAGATAGTGCCGTGGTAATTGAATACTCGTCGTGTATTCAATGGTGGCTCGTAAACGCTGGTTAGATTTGGTTCTTATTCATGATATGCGGTGCTAACGATCTGTCTGTTGGTGATGCGACAAGATCCGCTGCGTACACGCATGCGCACAATGCACTGTAGCCTTAGTCACTAAATCATAGTTAACAGTTAAATCGTTTAGAAACGCATGTTGTTAACGCTAACTGATGACATCTGTTGAGACGTGCTCAACGCTCAGTGTCATAGAACATGAGTATATTGACTCATACAAGTGTTAGTACGCACCTGGAGACTTTGGAATACAAATGGTGAAAGATTCACACGCGTTTACTAGACACCATGTTCACTCGTGTTAAGAACTTTAATGGTAACCTTATGCATAAGTAAAGAGTATTCGAGTATGTACCGTGATCATCTTAGCCCAGGTTTAATGTAATTTCTAGATTTTCCGCCGGCTTCGTTCGCGCTATAAAACAAATTGTCAGTAAAATTCTATTCCACGGGAACAGTACCATCTTTTAGGACGAAAGGACATCCCCTAAAAATGTCTGTTTGTTTGTTACACTTTCGAGCCTTAACTAAGCAACCGATCGTCATGAAATTTCTCATACACGTTATCAGGGATATAGAAAAAGACATAGGATCTCTTTTATCCAGATAAAAAGTACATTACAGTACAAAATCTACATTAACGCAAGCGGACCGCGGGCAAAATCTAGTTAATATTATGAATGCGAATGTGTTTGTTTGTTTGTTACGCTTTCACTCCTTAACTTCTCAGCCGATTATGATAACATTTGGCACACGTCGTCAGAGGTACCTATATAAAAGGACAAAGAGTGAAAAGACCTTTCATCTGGAAGCCACGTGCAAGTAAAACCGCGGGCAAGAGCCAGTTCATAATATTTTGACATATTATCATAAAAGAATGTTCTCTCAGCTAACAAATACAGACGCGAACCACTTGAACTCCGACAGTGTACCTACTTGTATATTAATATAAATATTTGATACAAACACGCCATGTCTTCAAGTGACATCTGCAAAACAAACATACAAGTAGGTACTGTGTTTATATATAGCGAACACAAACAATAGTATTTGGAGACTTCGACAAGATGTGGAGACGTTTCAATCGGGTGGAGAACGACTCATTAGCACGACTTGAGAGGACCCTGCGCCAACGTATTGACGCGTCGAAACATGGCGCTGATAGGGATGTCTCATGCAAAGATTCTAATCATTGATTTACATTATTATGTCGGCCTCGATGGCGTAGTGGTTAGTGTAACCGACTGCCACGCCTGAGGTCGTGGGTTCGTTTCCCGCACAAGTCAAACATTTGTGTGCATGAACATGGATGTTTGTCTTGGTCTGGGTGTTTCTATGTATAATATGTATATATATACAAAAAAAAAAGTATATATGTATGTTTATCCATTGTCTAGAACCCATAGTACAAGCTCTGCTTAGTTTGAGCTAGATGGTGTTGTGTATGTGATAGAATATTATATTATATTATTTCTTAGATTGCTCAAAAAGTGTTTACATAAAGAAAAGTGAGCTCTTACATTAGAAAGAAAAAGATAGCGTACGACTATCAGTATGAGAGAGCACAATCCTAACTATAATGTTATAAATGCGAAAGTGAGTTTGTTTGTTTGTTACTGCTTTCACGCCTACTACTAGACCGATCGTCATGAAATTTCACATACACGTTGTCAGGGGTACAGGATTGGACATAGAGTACCTTTCATCTAGAAACAAGTAATGTTACTAACCTAACCTACATTTACGCGACCGAAGCCGCGGGCAAAATCTGGTAATACTATACAGTATGTCCCAGATTATGTGAATCAAATTGTAACAGGAGATTCCTTAGGTAAAGACCTTTTTTGTTACACTACTGCTACTATTAAACTTTACTTATTTTTAAGCTAATTCAATTATTATTTAAACTATTTATATTTAAGTTTACACTTTCCCCGACGTTTCGGTTGCTTTTCAGCAGCCATGGTCACGGGAAGACTAAGATGGTAGTTGTCTCAATGTTCCAGTTAGTTATTTCAAAGTACACGAACATAATTTAATCATTGGTGTTTCTATTTACGCAGAAATAATACTTTGCCTTAATCAGGAAACGATCTCTAGAACTAACACACAGCAGACGTATTCATACCGCTGCGTCACGAGGGCAGTCAAGAAATTGACACTGTCATCTAAAGTATTGATTATGAATGTGAAGCTGTAGTCTATATCAGGATACACAAATTACATAGTCATATGAAGGGTAGGCAGATAAACATACGTATATAAACTCTCACACGAATTAACCCGAATTTCTGTAATAAAATTTGAATGGAATAGAAATATTTATTTGCATAGAATGTAGGTTTACAACATGTGCAACATGTGCAACAGGGGACCAACCACTACCTGAGATTTGACAAACCACAGATTCTCGCTAAAGAACACCGATTCCTACCAAGGATGCTTCGCGAGGCTATTGAAATCAAAAAACATCCTAATTTTAATAGAGAAGATGGTTGAAATGTACCACCAGCTTGGGATCCAGTAATAAAAATAGTCAAACCCAAGAAGAAGCAAACCACAGCTAGACTTCATGATACTTTGAGCTCATTCTGCGTAAATAGAAACACCAATGATTAAATTATGTTCGGGTACTTTGAAATAACTACACTGGAACATTGAGACAACTGCCATCTTAGTCTCCCCGTGACCATGGCTGCTGAAAAGCAACCGAAACGTCTGGGAAAGTGTAAAAATAAATTAAATCTAAATAGTTTAATAATAATTTAATTAGCTTAAAAATTAGTAAAGTTTAATAGTAGTACTTAGTAGTGTAAAAATTTCCAAAATTTTGTAATAAAGTGTCAAATAAACAACGCGATAAAATCCGTATATAGCAGTTTAATTTCAATGAATAATATTCGCGTAAATAGAAGACAATATTATGTAGGTTTACAAATTATGATGGTTAGGTACATGTTTGTCGGAATCCTTATACATTCTACCTTACGGTATGCAAAAATTAACAAAGTCATTTAAATAAAAGGGAGATAATAATATACACAAAGAAATAAAAATGCAGAAAACAAATACTATAGTTAACCTGATGAAGATACTTTTACAAACAGTGGCAAATTGGTAGTAACAATATTTATTATAATGTATCATTCAAGAAGTCTGTTACCGAGTAATAAAATTTATGACCCAGTAAGGCTTTAAGACGCTTTTTAAATATAGTAACAGATTGCTCCTTAATATCTTTCGGCACTTTATTATAAATGACAGGCGCCATGCCCAACACACTCTTTTTAAGTAGTGAAGTGTTATAACCACCTGTATAGAGTAAACTCTGATATTGAGTTCTTAGAGCCGTTGCTCGGGTTCCATTTTCTTGAATAGTTGGGAATAGCTGAAACCACCTTTCTCAATATCTTTGAACCTATCTTTTACCTCGTCCTACCTTTATTTCATAAATATTGGATCAGTAGTTTTGCCATAAAAACGCATCAAACAAACATAGGTGCACAGTAACTTTCGTGTTTATAATATTAGTATGGATAACTAGCTGTGTGGGTTGAAAATTAGTACTAATCTTGTTAATTCCTTTAATTAAGCTAATTGCCTGAGCAGTTTCATGTCAATAGGGCAACAAATGTGATTCGAACTCGCTACCATTCTGTCGTAAGTGTTACTTTAAGCATTGAGCAAAACCAGCATTTATTATATATAAACTTCTATTAATTTGTCTATCTATATGTTATTGTAAAACTCGAGGCTGTGCAGATATTTATTGAATGCTAATCCATGGCATATAGTGAATGAAACAGCTCTAAATGTTGACCCGGGTTCGATTTCCGTAGGAACAAAGTGTTTATACGTTTTTTTGTCAAGAAATTCTTAGCAGCTGCCGCTAAGAATGCAGCTATTGCTGCAAGATGCCTAATAGACGCCAAAAGGCTCGACTTTAAAACGTGGAATCTAAAACTGTCGTTAGTACAATGCGGGTGTAATAAATGTATTTCCGGTTAGCCTTTCAGTCATATCGACTTAAAATTATGTATGTCTTAAACTGAAAACAGAGATTACAGCTACAGAAGTTTCGGCATCATTTGAAATTACTAAACAGATTATAAAGTGTCTTGCACGTTTGATAGATTTAACTCAAAATTAAAGTTATGTATTAACATAAAGAAGAACATAGGGGATAGTTAGAATACCATGTAGAAGTCTCGAGTTTGGCAGGTATGCATCGGTTACTTTTCGAAGTTATGTGCGTATTATCTTATCTTATCTTATATGGGTGCCAGTCAGTGCAGACCGGCAACACTTCGACCCAGTGGGATCTTTTGTGTCGACACTCTCCCAATAACGACTGCCATAGATGTTCATGGCAGCCGGGACCGACGGCTTAACGTGCTCTCCGAGGCACGGAGCAGGCGATAATTGTCAATCAATACGTACATATTTTCGAAAAGTCATATAATTTCCGAAAGTCAGAGGTGCACGACGTGGGTTCGAACCCTAGACCCACTGCATTGCAGTCTGTTGGTCTCCCCACTGAGCTATCGCTGCTGCTTATTAAATACTTAGTTATTGCTCGCTTTAACGGTAAAGAAAAGCATCGTGAAGAAACCTGCATGTCTGAGAGTTCTCCATAATTTTCTCGAAGATATTTGAAGCCTGCTAACCCGCACTGGGTCAGCATGGTGGACTGTGATCTAACCTTTGTCAGACTGAGAAGAAGCCCGTGCCTAGCAGTCGGACAGTTTAATACAGCGCTGATATTATTATATTTTGTTAAGAAGAACCGAAGATATCGTCATGACATACATACATAAATGACGACTCGGTTAAACAATAGTTTAAGCAAACAAAGTTGCAGGCAAATGGTAGTAGATAAATTTGCACAAGTGGTTATATACAAACAGACCTAATTCTATAAACATATAATAAATTCCCGACTACTTTTCAACAAGTGTCAACCCTGTCACAGGTGCGCAACCACTCGATGCAGTGTCTGCGCCTGCGGAACCGTACTAACATCAAGTTATCTCTAACGGTGCCTGGCAGAGGGCGCAGTGGGCGCTCCACTTCACGCACACACAAATGTCAAAACACTCGACGTTGGTACCTAAGAGTCCATGAGGGTCTTAACAGTGTCACAATGTGTTTGCAGTAAACATGGCTTTTCTGGACGAGTGTTCGAGCACGACAGATAAACTGCCGATAAGCTGTCGCACGTAAATCATTACTGCGCAGGAGCACCTATCATAGCTTAGCTGCTATAATGCGAATATCAACTGCGGGCAATGAATTTATTATTATTATAAATCAAGTTTTGCTTGAGTTTGGTTTGCGTGTTGGAATGGTATTTGTGGTATTTATTCGGAGATAAAAACCTAACAATTGTTTTTTTGGGTCGTATACACGTATGCCGTCGTCTGGACTCCTAGATTCGATTACCAAGTCGGATATTTTTTTATATAAGTACAGCAAGGGTCTTAAACAAAGATCGAGCCTTCAGATAAGAAGAAGTAGTTGTAATACCCGGGGCATCACTCTCTCGGCACTAATTTTAGTGATAAGTTAATAAAGATGGGATGGAATCGATAAAAGTGGGAGAACTGGATACGTGGTCCTCTAAAACTCTTATTTATCAGATAAATCGCAGTGCTGTCACTGTTTACGTTACGTTACTACGCCACTATTTTCCCGTCAGCGAGTGATGCTTCTCTGGACAAACGAGCCGAATCGCATCATCGCCGCATGATTCTTTATGGCGGGCCACTCTGATATAACACAAGATGTTAAGATGTTTATTAGTAGTAAGCTAGTCCCTTTGCCTAGCTTCATTAGTATTCATGACGTAGGTTTAGTACCCTTCTAACTATAGCTTGAAGAAGTACAAGCTTCAGTCTATATATGTCTACTTGCCAAAAAATAAGGTTATATTATTAATATTGGATTACAGCTCACTTGAACGGTGAAGGAAAACATTGGGAGGAAACCTGCATGTCTTTGAATTCTCCATAATGTTCTCGAAGATAATATCGGCCTTGTGCGGGTTGGCAGACTTCACATATTATGTGAAGTCTGCCATCCCGCACAAGGCCAGTGTGGTGGCCTATGGATTAACCGTTTTCACACTGAGAAGAGGCTCGTGCCCAACTGTGGGACAGTTTAATACAGAACTATATATATATATTAATATACTACGTAGTCCATTCGACCCAGCTCTGTCATATTAATATAACAACAAGCAGACAGACAGTTCCATTATTTATATTGTGATAGCGGACGAGATATCGGCAGTAAACAATGAATTTATTACAAGGATTGTGGGCAGTCAGTCGATAGGCCAAGATACGGAGCAATCGCAGACAGGTGCTGCGATTGTGCAGGCCCCGTCACCATAAATATTATTGGAGGCTGAATAATTAAAAGCCAGAATTAGTTGTTAAGTTATTTTACAATACAATTATTGGTTATTATTTTGTAACTGCCGCCCAATGCTGTTCGAATATCTGTATATTAAATCGTGAAGAGAAATCTTTGAGGTCTTTTTAAGCATATTGCGTGAAAGGAGTGTATGATTTGGAATACACAGTTTATATGGAGAAGGAGTTAAAATGTACTACATAAATAAAATATTAAAAAATTTAATTTAATATGGACAAATATAGATCACTAGTATTTTTAAATATGTTTTAAAACTAAGAACTTTTTAGAGTTCGAAAAAACTCTTATACAACAGCTTTGTCCGTCCGTCCATCTGTCTGTAACACAACTTTCAACTCAAGAACCGTAAGAGCTAGAGACTCGCGGTCAACGCCATTCGACTCAGCATAGTCGATATACCCCCGAAATGACTATGACCTTTGACCTCTGACTCACAAGGTCACGTCATACCATCTCCGTTGAACCATTTTTTCGAACTCTAAAATTTACGGCAATTCATTGCCGTTTCTCACTTGTTCTCTAATTACCTAAATACAAAACTTGCATACATAGTATCACGTCTATATCTCAAGAGAAGTTGACTAAGTATTTTGCACGTCATACTGTGATAAACATGTCTGCACTTAATTTATTTTGTCATCTTGTATGAATGCACTTTCTTTGTATGTACACACACATGTTTATGCAAATAAAGCTTATCTTATCTTATCTTATCTTATCTAAGGTGTATTGCACGCAAGTTTTGCTAGCTTTCATTATAGGTCTCACATGAAAAGAGGAGACAGAAAAATCATGTTGCTTGGTAATCGGCAATAGCTAGTCGCCGTGATAGCAACATGATATTTCTACAAGCCTAAGTTTATTTTCTTGGCACTATGCAACTTTACGAACATTAGAACAACTTCTACAAAATACACCTAAACACGGCACAGCTATTAGTAGATCACAAAGAGATATCCCTTACGGCATGTGTATTCTATGATCGTAAAATTATTTTCTTGACATGCGGCTACAAACATTAGATCAACTTCTACAAAGTACACCCAATTTCAGAGCAGCTAATAATCTTCTCCCTAGCCTTTATTATTCCCAAGTCACTTGAGGTCGGCTTTTCTAGTCTAACCGGATTTGACTGGATATCAGTTTTTACACGGAGCGGCTGCCACCTGACCTCCGCAACCCTAAGGCTAACGATACCCTAAGGCTATACCAGTGTCAGGATATAAGAGGGTACTGACTTTCCCAATAACGGCTGCCATAGACGTTCACGGCAGCCAGTAATGACAAAGTAACCGCTGTGCTATTAATGCAACCAAAATTTATATAATGACATCATAAATAAGCCGAAGAAAAAGACCATTCCGATATTTACTTAATCACAACATCATTATCATATATTTTGAACACAGCATCTTTAATCTGAATAAATTGTGTTGGCATTACAGTGGAACAAACACATGCATTTTAATCGCATTTTATGTGGATTGTTTATTTACATAAAGATTATATTTCGTTGTTAGTATTGATGTTTGAAATAGATAGGTATTGAAATTTATTTAAATCTACATTTGTCTGTGACTTTGCTCGCTGGAGAACAGTCCTTTTTTCTGGATATTTTTGCCAGAAAACGTGCAGAAAAACAATTCGCGTTCGTGTATTCAAAGTCAAAAATCATATTTTATTATTTTTGGACACTAAGTATCAATTATGAACATCAAAGTTTATAGTCTCGTGAGTATACAGAAGTGAGTTACAAAATTTTGTTAGTCAATTTCTGTTTTTTAATATACAAGGAGTTGTTCCGCTTTTGAGTATACAAGATGTAGCACCAGGAATAGTTCCTGCGCCGCAGCGACAAAACATTCAAAGAAAGGAAAACCCACACCCAAACTCGAAACAACAATAATTATTGTGGATCTCAATTTTATTTTCTTGCGTGTGGAGACTCGTCATATATAAGTGGTTGCCTCGCCTCTGGTTCAAGCAGTGGCAAAATGAACACTTATCTTATCTTATGTGCGGGCCAGTCAGCGCAGACCGGCAATACTTCGACCCAGTGGGATCTTTTGTGTCGACACTCTCCCAATAACGACTGCCATAGATGTTCATGGCAGCCGGGACCGACGGCTTAACATGCTCTCCGAGGCACGGAGCAGGCCATAATTGTCAATCAATACGCACATAATTTCGAAAAGTCAATAACTTCTGAAAGTCAGAGGTGCGTGACGTGGGTCGAACCCGAGACCCTCTGCATTGCAGTCTGTTGGTCTCCCCACTGAGCTATCGCTGCTCTCGAAATGAACACTTAAAAAATCAAACCATCCGTGAACAGAATACTAACCAAACAAATAGCCCCAATAAATATAATCTAAAGAGCCATTCTCCGAATCATTATACTACTTATACAAAGTCAGATCGGCAGATGTATTAATAATTACAACTCGATATAACATTTAATTTTGATTTTAATTTTGATTTTGATTTTAATTTTAATTTTAATAATTGTATAACTAACATAGTTTTTAAGTTATTGTTACTAACAACATATGGATAAGTCTGAAATAAATGTTTATTATTATTATTAATATAAAAGCAGTACACCATTAGCAATAAACAAGGCGTCGTGCGCCCGCGCAGACATTCATTGAGCCACACTAACTCACCGCAACCACTAATACCGCTGCGGATAAATTATCTGTGCAATACATGACGTCATATTACACTATAAAAATATATGGGTATACTATAAATATACATTTATATGTAAAGCATTAACGGTATTGGTTCAATATACGAGGTAGTGTTTATATTACCTAGCCTCGATAATGTAGCGGTTGTGAATGTGATGATGAGGTCGCGTGGTCGATGCCCGGGCTTCGTAAAATATTATTGGGATTTTTCAGAAGAGATTCTTTTTGTAGCAACGGAGTCCGGCTTGCCCCAAGCCTGTCTTTGTCTACCGGACGTGACTCCAGAATCCGTTCGTAACAACTAAAACTAAGGCAAAATGTGGGTATATTTTATTTTCGGAGAGAGGAGAGCGGGGAGAGGGTACAGGCAGGACTGTGTACTTAATGTGTATATTCATAAGTTATATAAATTCTATCACGACTTGTACGTATGTTAGTCAATACTGTATGTATCTATGCGTCTATGCCACTCGATATTTTGAGTTAAACCCAAATACGAACTTTATACTTAGTTATACTAATTGCTTTAACGGTGAAGGATAACATCGTGAGGAAACCTGCATGTCTGAGAGTTCTCCATAATGTTCTCGAAGATACGTGAAGTCTGCCAACCCGCACTGGGCCAGCGTGGTGGACTATGGCCTAACCCTTCTCACAGTGAGAAGAGGTCCGTGCCCAGCAGTGGGACAGTTTATTACAGGGCTGATGTTATTATGGTATATACTAATATTATAAGGAGGAAAGGCTTTATAATATTAATATAAATAAGTATACAGTTCAGCTTTATTTAATCTTATATATTATTTTAATCGTAATATGAATCTAAGCTATGCATTACCAGAGTTAACAATTTTATCGTAATACTAGCTGACCCGCTCGACTTCATCTGCTTCACATAAGAGAAGTTTCCTCGCTGTTGCAACATTTTTCATTGATGGTCCGCTCCTATTGTTTGTAGCGTGATGTTATATAGCCTATAGCATTCCTCGATACATAGGCTATCCAACACTAAAATATTTTTTCATATCGAACCAGTAGTTCTTGAGATTAGCGCGTTCAAACAAATAATTAAACAAACAAACTCTTCAGCTTTATAATATTATTATAGATGAAGCTAAACTTGCGATGCCAGAGTGATGTGTTGAGTAGAAATCCTATCCAATAGGAGTATCGTTGAACCCGTTCCCTCTTCGCGTAAATTAAGCGCAGTTAAAGGGTTAACGAGAACAGTTAAAAAGTAAATGATACTCTGTCAGCTGCTTACTAGTGTTACACATTGGTCAATTATCAATTTCTTAGACTCCTCGTAAACATGATAGGTGAAAAGCAATCGAAACTTTAAGAAAAAATTATATAAATATTTTATACGTTTTCGCAAATGTTATACATTACATTGAAATTAAACTTTAATATACGACATAATTTTTAGAACTTCACAATATCCAAATATGTAGTGGAATTCGCTACCTAAGTCTGTGCTTCCCGATGAGTACAATCTGGGTGTCTTCAAGTCGCGAGTGAATAGGTATCTTCTAGGCAAGCGTGCTCCATCGTCGACTGCATCTTCACTTAAGATCAGGTGAGATCGCGGTCAAACGCATGCCTATTACAGAAAAAAAAAAATAAAAAAAATGTTTTACAAAATAAACCGCGGCAAAATTCGTATACGGTAGTTTATTTATTAAATATTTATATGCAGGTAGTTTTAATTCGTAACCAGAATTAACGCAAACATACGTAATGTTCACCTTTAGATGTTTGAGGTTTTGAACAGGTTGCACCGGCTGTAAGTTATTACGCCATATTTATTCTATATTTTAAAAGCCTACGCAAGCCTATTGCTATCTACCGCAGCCGTAACCGTAATGTGCATTACTGGAATCCGTAGGTATTGCTATTGAGAGATGTCAATTAGAAAATTCAATAACATTTGCCCGTCCAAGCTATGATCCTAAGATCATAAAACGAAGTATACCTTTTCCAGGTCTGGAGAATGAACTAGAGACCCAGCAAATATAACCACAAACTGATACGATGACAACAAAGTCAGTAAGTACAGTTATACAGGTTGTGGCGTAAATAATGGATAACCCTGAAACTGTCGACTGGCCAGATTATCGTCTATCATTTACCCCACTTATATCACCATATTATGCCCATGGACATTTTTTTTTCGATACAGGCGGCTCAAAAATGCTTAATTAATTCCTTAGAAAACATGTTAAAATTTGACAATAAGTATTTTTTGCGAAGTTGTCTTAGATTGTAACAAAAAAACTTGATACTGTTCTGATGATACAAGTAGGGACATAAAAAGGTACATAAAAAAACAGAACAAGAAAATGTCGCCAATTGTAGAAATGGCAGCTGATTTTGTATGAGTAAGTACGATTTTTATTTAAAATATCAAAAATATCAATAATTTGGTAATCCATGGGCATATTGTGATATACGCGGGGTAAATGATAGATGATTATCTGGCCAGTCGACAGTTTCAGGGTTATCCATTATTTACGCCACACTCTGTATATCACAATCATATTAAAAGTAACACAAGATAAATAGCTCGAGTGCTGTTATAAATGTTACTCTATAGTTTATAGCCCGCAGTAGAGACACTCTACATTAATATTGCCGCACATCCAACATAACGACTCTACATTAGCCGCTCTACACCGCTACAGGTGCAAATAACTCGGCTCTATCGTGACCGTCTCTATTAACGAACTCAATTAGCCGCTGACGGAACCGACTCTACGTTCAACATCGAGATTTATTCGTACTCTCCCATACTACATGCAAATGTTTCGAGTCTCTATCTGTAGAGATTAAATTATGCAGGCAAATAGTTAGTGGGTACTGTTATTCTGTATATTTTTGTGTAAGTGAACGGTAGGAATGTCTGTGAACATATGAAAAACTCGCTCGAGTGCTCTATGTGCTTGTAGAGTTGCGTCGTAGAAATATTTGCTCGGTGTATATATTAATAAGTTTGTATCCAAGTTATAAAAATAAAAAAAGTTCGTTGACTCGATGGCGTAGAGGTTAGTGTAACCGACTGCCACGCCTGAGGTCGCGGGTTCGATTCCCGCACAAGTCAATCATTTGTGTGCATGAACATGGATGTTTGACTTGGTCTGGGTGTTTTTATGTATCATATGTATGAATTTACAAAAAAATATAGTATATATGTATGTTTATCCATTGTCAAATACCCATAGTACACACGGCTACACATCAAGTTAGACACCCTATATACGTATAATTACGCTACATACAAAATAGAGAATTGTCGGAAAGGGATAGTGCACAGTGGTGTCCATGTAATGGTAAGGATAGAGCGTAATAAAAATATAACGCACTCTCTCGCACGATTCGCAGCTTTCAACTTCTAATAGTTCAAAGTCCAAACAGTCTAGGTTGATGTGTTGCTAAGGAGAAGATTATTGCAACGACACGTTATCTTCTTACTTTGGTAGGCAAGCCGACTCATTCGTTATTAACAAATAATTGATAAAGGCGGGTTCTTTCATTCAAATACTTCTAGCACCTTACTCAGTAGCTCATTACACACTGAAACTTAATCAATAATTATTAATTAAACCGCCTCATTAACTAAAGAATCAACCAAACAGATATCCGTATCAGTTACCTATTCATTATTAAGTGGCTATTAGATATCAAAACTGGTCTCGCTACTGCACGGGTCGCGGGTTCACTCCCAGCTATGTAGAACTGTTATGGCAACTGAACGCTACCTTAACTACGTACTAAACCGTTTATAGTGAGCCACACAATATATTTTATTGAGATATTTAGTTAAATACTGCCCTGGAATTTACTAATCGAGAATTTCATCAGGAGAATTTAAAACTTCTATTTGAACTGGACCCATGGTTGGCATTCTTGTGAATAAACTTTAACCTCATAAAGTGTGAAAGTCTTAATCATTTGTATTGCAATTTAGATTTTAATGCCTCTGGTGTTGCAAGCAATCATAGGTTGCGGTAAAACTTTTAAAACCACCCGGCTCACCCGAACCGTGTTTTGTTTGCCACAATCTAAACTTATGTCAAAAAATCATAGTCAGAAATTATTAATTCATTTCCTTTTTTCACAATGTAACCGATTGTGAACGTCAAAATCTATTGGTTTGTGAGTTCACTAACTTAATATAGCTTCATTTAGGTTAATTGTAAGATTTGGACAAAAGAAAGAAAAAAGAAAAATCATTTATTTAGCATAATATGCATACCAGGTTACAAATATATATATTTGTTTATACAACTAAGCTGGCAAAACAGCTTACGGCCCACCTGATAGTAAGTGGTCACCGTAGCCCATGGACGCCTGCAACACTGAAGGCATTACTTGCGCGATGCCGACTCGTTGTAAAAAGGAAGAAGAGGAAAAGGAAGTGGGAAGGAGAAGGAACGGGAAGGAGGAAAAAGGATAGGAAATTGGGCCTCCGGCACTTTCACTCACCGAACGAAACACAGCAGTTGGAATACTGCTATTTCACGTCGATATTCTGTGAGAGAGTAGTACTTCTCCCGTTGAGCCGGCCCATTCATGCTGAAATCAGCGAGGCTCTACTACTCAAATAGTTATATAAGTTAAGTGATGTGGGTAATAAGGCTTGGGCTGAGTTTCAGGCAAGATGCCGAATCCCAACTCAAGTAAGCATTACAAGGTTACATAGCATGTATTGCTGAAAAGGTTACCAGCTCATCATGTGCTAGGCTTGATACCATAAAAATGGTTGAGCCCATAAAAAGAGACCTGCATAAAACTCACGCCCACTAAAATAATTTTAGAATTTTACAATTCATACGGAAATAAAATTTAAAAAAAAGTTAAATACTAAAATTATTTTAGTGGGCACCTTGAACCGACGGGCGTGTATAAGGAATGTGATGAAAGTGAATGAACCCAGAGAAGTGTGTCAGGATCGTAGCAAATGGAAATCCGTAGTCTCTGCCTACCCCTCTGGGAAACAGGCGTGAATCTATGTATGTATGTATGTACAATTCATATTATCAATAAAGTGTTGCAGTCATTATCATATTAAAGAAATACAAAAGAGCAGCGATAGCTCAGTGGGGAGACCAACAGACTGCAATGCAGAGGGTCTCGGGTTCGAACCCACGTCGCGTACCTCTGACTTTCGGAAGTTATATGACTTTTGGAAATTATGTGCGTATTGATTGACTATTATCGCCTGCTCCGTGCCTCGGAGAGCACGTTAAGCCGTTGGTCCCGGCTGCCATGAACATCTGTGGCAGTCGTTATTGGGAAAGTCAGTACCCTCTAATATCCTGACACTGGTCTAGCCTTAGGGTATCGTTAGCCTTCGGGTTGCGGAGGTCAGGTGGCAGCCGCTCCGTGTAAAAACTGATACCCAGTCAAATCCGGTTAGACCATAAAAGCCGACCCCAAGTGACTTGGGAATAATAAAGGCTAAGAGAGAAGAAGTCATTATCATATTAAATATTACTGACTATATACATAATATGGCATATTATGTATATAGCCATATATGGCATATCTGAATAATATGGCATTGTAACAGCTGACCTAGATTAGGGACAATTATATGTGGATCATACAAATATTGGCCCGTGTGGAAATCATGCTATGACACTCGAAACACTGGTGGTGGAGTGGCGACCATTTCAACTATTTCGCCGTCCGTACACTTAACAATAACTAGACAATAGGATAGCATATCAAGTCTCTGATTTAAAAGACTATAAATCTCTAAGAAACTAATGCAATCCAAGGTTATTTTCTCTATAATAAGAACGAATACTGTTAGAATAATATGCTTAGAACGGAAATCGAACTGATTACAAGCGCTTGTAAAACAAGGGTACGTCAGAATGGGCGGTGGCGGTCGGCTTGTAATGATATATAACAATGGCGACCAGATATAAAAGTGAAAGCGGTATTAATTGGACGATAATTGCACGGGAGCAGCTCACTCACATATTGTTATTACTAGTGATGTGCTTACAAACAAAACTATAGATATTTTGATACAAAAATATTGTTGATAGGTTCGAATTTAGCTCACTTAATGGTAAGCGGTTAGTGTAGAGTATGATCGCTTGTATGTCCCGATACCCTTCTGCCAACTCAAAACATGGTTATGCGATAGAACCACGAAACTACACGAAAAACAGTGGACAGAAACAAAGGAATGTAGACAGACGAAGGAAGCCCTTCCATCCTTAGACAAACATCTGTCACGCAGACTGCTACGTTCCACAAGGAAAAACCTACGCCGCTTAGTGGGTATAATAACGGGCCACTGCTCACTTAACAAGCACCTGTTCAAAATCGGCATCACTGACAGTCCCTTATGTAGAGGCTGCATGGAGATCGAGGAGACATCGGCTCACGTGCTCCTACATTGTAAAAGCGTGAGCAACCAACGGGCGAAACTCCTAAACAGTCCAGAAACGATGAAGGAGGTACTGCGCAACATCGGTCCCCTATTATCTTTCTGGACGGAGCTGAGGTGGTATAAGTAACCGAACAATATTTTGCGTCAGCTACTTTTGCACAATGGCCCAATTGTGGGGCTAAGTGCGGATAACACACGTCCAACTAACTAACTAACTATGATCGCTTGCAGACCTCGAGTAAAGCACTAAGAGAATCATTACTCCTGAGAAAAAGGGAATTAAAGATGAGATGAAAAGTAAGAGTGAGAATGATACATATCTTCCGGAATTCATATATGCCAAGTAAAATGAAATAACAATGTTACTATCATCTTTTCTTACGCCAGTTTCCTGTAACCAGTTTATATATTTAGCTCAGTCGGCAAGCTCTTCCACTTGAAATCGTCTTCATAGGCAGATATGAAAGAAATAAATAAAGAAAAATGTTTTATTTAATTTAAATAATATCAGATTCAAATTCAATGATAAGGAATTCTAATAAATATATATATCTACTTTTAAGACAACTGTAGCATTAGAGATATCTTCTTCGTAGATACAAAGTACACCCAGGATTAGAAAAATTTATTGAATAATACACAAATATTTGTCCTATGTGAGATTTGAACCCCCAACAATGGCGACGCGACCGATTATCCTCTACGTCACCCACGCAACATAATAAATGATCACAACAACAGCTCAAATAACAAAATACCTCAACTTTTTATCCAAAACCAAATACATGAACTCAAAACCACTCGAATTACTTCTCAATCGAATCCTTCAAACAGAACGTGCCCCAAAATACGATTGTAATCCGACATGCAAATAAAAACAAACAACATCAGATAAATAAATGTATCTCGACAACATATTATTTATATCCGCTTCACTTGCTTATCTACCATCTCTGTCGCAACAGCTTTGTTAATGTGTCTGTCACACATACACACACACACACAAACAAACATAAATACAAACTGGACCACATTGTGCAAATGTCAAAACTACAATCTCAAACGCTAATCTATAGGTATTTTAATTAAACTTATTAAAGTTCATCATGATATGTTGAATGTAATCAAGTATTAGATTGCCGCGCGGATACGTGATCTTAGATAACTGCTAGCTAAGCGTTAGCATCTCGAACAGTATCTAGTCGAATGTACCGATTGACTATCGTGTTGTGCCATCCCTATCCCGATTAGCGAAAACGATGCCTGGAGGTTCAGTTATATTAATATCCGATAATAATATGAGATAAGATTCAGGGTCTTGCTAATGTATCTGAATATTAAGTAGCGATTTACGGTTATGGAATAAATATTCGAATTACTCGAGTTTTATGTTAATCATTCGAATCGTTGGTAATTATTCGAATGCATTGGTCAACGGTATCGATTGATTACGAGCACGTGGATTTAAAAATATCGTAATTAATGAGGAAGACCTTCAAAAGGGCACCAGATCACCACGGTTTGCTATCATCAAATAGTGTTTGGATAATGTGATTTCGTTTAGAACAATCAGTGCTAAGCATAATTATAATGCGAGGTTATACAACGAGCTATTATTCGATTGTACTTAGTAAGTACATATCACTAATACTACATGGCATGGCATGAGGAGACTGATACAGGAAGTGAAGCGGTGACAATATTGATCTATCTATACTTAATATTATAAAATTATAACAAAGCTGTGCTATATTTGAGATGTATTTAAAAATATTATTAAAATCAACTATTTAGAGGGCCTTCTATTTGTTCTGACATCACAGATAAACTATAAAACTTATTCAGATGCATTTTCTACAATTAGGTAGCTTCAACATAAAATAATAGTAACGCAACATATTGTGTATGTCACTTTATTGATCAATTAAAATAAAACGCAAGATTTCTAATATTGCTTATTTTTGTTTTGCTATCCCAGTCGTCTCCTTCTACTGTCTATATCGTAGCACATCCCTATACTGTAGTGCGGTCACGCTACCGATGCGCCGGCGCCGCGCCGCTCCGCGCCGCGCACCCGCGCCTAATAACATAATTGCGGGCTATCGGAGCAAGCGCAGCGCGGCCGACAAGGCAGCACACCTATTACTTTTATACTCACATATTTGTTATGTGTAATCAAAAGTCAGGCCGTGACTCGGTACTGGGGCCAGTTCCCCACCGATCTGATCGTTTGCTGTTTGATGGCTTATTTTATACTGTGATAGTAGCTGTTGGTATCCAGCGTCATATTTTACTACGAGATTCACGATGGTTAAGTTTGTCTGTGTTGGGATACAGGGCAGTACTAAGGAGATGGCAGCTCAAGGATTCCTTGAAATTAAAAAGAAATGACCGATTCGACAATGTTATGGTGGCGAAACCGACTGCTGTACATGACGTCAGTTCCAGAATCAGACAAAGGGTACAGAGCCGTACTTAGGGATGCCAGTCCATAATTTAAACTTAACACTTCGCCTTAACGATTCTGCGGTAGTAAATGTTTGACTGCTGTGCAAAGTCGAGTACCAGTTTAAAAAATTGATGATGTATTGCCAAGAAATTCCTAATTGGCTCTGGTCTCCTATTAATGAAATAATAATGTCGTCCAGACCGAATTTTGACCACAGTGGCCAGTCTTAACGGAGACTTGCCAACTACGCAGGAGATATTATAGTGCACAAATATGTGCGCAAACACAAGTGCACTCTCTGTTCCCTAACTCTCATGATCCGATGGGACGGTAATCCGACACGACCGGAGAGAGATCCGGCGCAGGACCTACGGCTTTACGTGCTCTCCGAGGCACGGGGGTGTCTAACACCGCCAACTTCCTAAGTCCGAGCTGCTATTGAGATTTCCGAGACCCGGGATTCGAACCCGAGACCTCATGCACAGCAGTAGCATTCACCACCGCTGCGCCACGAAGGCAGTCGTCAGCTCGTCTCCTATAACATAGAATCTGAAACCATAGATGACCATAGTTATTGCTGTAGCAATTTACCGGGTACAATTCTAAACTCCGTCCTTTAACTAAGAATTTCTCAGGTATTTTAAGCATGACAACGTTTACCAACGATGTCAAAACCGTGACTATAAAAGACTGAATAATAATAATATATGTATGTTTAAAACAAAATGAAAACTACCGTCAATCAGCTTTTTATTATCATGTCTTATAAACTCAAGATCAGATTAAACAAATACAACAGCTTGGTGAGTGAAGCACTTTGAAGTGCCTCTGATGTCGATTTTACATTTTATTTGGTGGCTAGATTAAGCCCGTGACTTCGTTCGTATAGGCCACAGTTTGCTCGCAACGTCGTTTTCGTGAATCATACTATGTTGATGCAATGTAATGGAATACACGTTTTGCTGATCTAACAGTATACATACATAACTTAAATTACAATAATAATAATAATAATAATAATTGAGGCTATTAGAATATTCAGGGCAGACGCCGTTTTTCATCCATAGTTAGCAATATACCAGTCCATCAAACACTCATATCCATAGCCCATATATTAAAATCCATACGTAGCAATAGTCCTACGCCTGCTGCGGCTAGTGCCGCTGTAGGTGTTTCATCCCGCCTTTGATTAAAATTCTCGAAGGGCCTCTTCGTGTTGGACCCATGTCTCCGTGTAAGCCTCCCAAAGGGCCAGGTATTTTCTAATATAATATGTTAGAAAGTACCTGTGATAAGAGAAACATAATAATAATAATAATAATGAGCAATGATAATCGATGTTACCATTCCGCATGACGAGAATCTTGTGAAAGCTGAAAAATAAAAAGAGTTGAAATACTTGGACCTAGCTCACGAGATTGTCGACATGTGGCGTGTGGACTCGGCGATCATTGTGCCGATAGTCATTACAATCAATGGTTTAATACCTAAGAGCCTCGACCACCACCTGCAGAGGCTCGCGTTAGATGGCTGGATCAAGTCCTTGATGCAAAAGGCAGTACTACTCGACACGGCGCGTATTGTGAGGAGATTCCTCTCTCTGGGGCCCTAACCACCGGCAGCTTGGACCCTGTTCCCGATGTCGGTGGGTCATTTCAGTTTTTGTATTTTTAAATATGTATAGTTTTATATTTATATTTATAAATGAAATTATTAAAAAAAAAGTAATAAAGAGAATAATAATAATAATATTCTATCACATTCACACAACACCATCTAGCCCAAACTAAGCAGAGCTTGTACTATGGATACTAGACAATGGATAGACATACATATATACTTTTTTGTAGAATGTAACTTTAGTTTTTTTACGGGAATTAGACGAAGTTTGGCTCTTTTACGTTGAACTTTAGAGTACTGAATTGAAAAATCTTTATCTAAATCCGTTCTATGACGTCCAAGCAAGCAGACAGATAAAAATTAAAAATGATTGTTTCGGGCTGTATTTATTAATCAAGAAAATAGTCTATTTGTAAGACAGTTTTATCTAAATCCGTATAACGCACTATGCAAATACAATCAAGCATTAACTAAAAATGTTTGTAACTACACAAATTTAGTCTTTCATTAATATTAGTGAGATGTACAAACAACTTCTATACAAATTTTATCACAGTATAGATGTAAAAAGTGTCGAACCGTGTTAGTTAAGCGTCTTCTTAATAGATGTATTAACATTCATATTATTTTGGGTATAAGCAGAGGACGCATTCCGACCCGCGCGAGCCCGACCTCTAATAAGATATCCAACGTAATCTCATTATCGTGTATCAATTTCGACCAGTAGGCTATTAACACTATATTATTGAGAACAACAGTTACTTGGTCACTTCGGGCATGTTCGGCAATCTTCGTGTGTAATCGTCATTAATGCCGATAATCTGGAAGCAAGCGGACGCGCATAAATCAGGGCCTTCACCCCCCGCAGCCCCGCCCGCGAAGCCTTATTGCCCACGGGCCACGGCAATTTATTGATAGGTGTTAATGACTTTAGAAGATTACACCGGTAATTGTCGGCATTTGAATTTGTTACATTTATATGCGCTAGAGAAATTGATGATTAGGCGCAACGGAATATATTAGTTTTATCATAACTGTTTGTTGAATCAAGACTGCCGCAATGGTATTAAATGCGACTACTGTGTGTATCTCGCTTTTTGGTTCCCGGATGGGGCAAAGTGTGTCGGTTTTATACATACATAGATTCACGCTTGTTTCCCAGAGGGTAATCAGAGACTACGGATTTCCATGTTCACTCCTCCTGACACACTTCTCTGGCTTCATTCACTTTCATCACTTTCGTCATACACGCTCGCCAGTATAGGGTGCTCTTAACCGGGCCTTTGTCCAGAACGTCTCCGATCTGATCGAGTAACGTTCTCCTAGGTCTTCTTCTTGCGACTGTTCCATTCTCACTAACCTTATAAACTTTCTTAGTCAGTCTTCTCTCGTCCATTCTTTCTACATGCCCAAACCAGCTTTGCTTGCTTGCTTATAGATTGTCGGTTTCCTGTGTGACGGTGTCTGTAACTGTGTCTGGAAGACACAATGTAGGCTTGGCTCTCACACACACGGGATATAAAATCACAGCTAGCAAACTTTGGGTCTAATCAAATGATTAGACCCAAAGTTTAGTAGATTTTCCGTATATGAGTCCTTCTCCTTTAGCCTTTATTATTCCCAAGTCACTTGGGGTCGGCTTTTCTAGTCTAACCGGATTTGACTGGATATCAGTTTTTACACGGAGAGGCTGCCACCTGATCTCTGCAACCCGAAGGCTAACGATACCCTAAGGCTAGACCAGTGTCAGGATATTAGAGGGTACTGACTTTCCCAATAACGACTGCCATAGATGTTCATGGCAGCCGGGACCGACGGCTTAACGTGCTCTCCGAGGCACAGAGCAGGCGATAATTGTCAATCAATACGCACATAATTTCGAAAAGTCATATAACTTCCGAAACTCAGAGGTGCGCGACGTGGGTTCGAACCTGAGACCCTCTGCATTGCAGTCTGTTGGTCTCCCCACTGAGCTATCGCTGCTTTTCGCTATTTTCCGTATATGAGTAAGATTATTAAATAATAATCTTACTCATATACGGAAAATCTACTAAAAGTAGGTATCTATTTTGTAATTCTCAAGTAATAATACATTTTTGATTGAGAGGTCAGCGAGCTGATATGTTTATCTATATTTCATCTATTTGTTGATTTTAGAACCCATATTACTCGCGCACTAGCAGAGGATGACCTAATCACATAGACCCTTCCATCGATGCAGATAACACATTTTTTTAAGTATGTTACTTATAAGGTACCATAGCAACAAATGTAACAATGAACGCCAAAATCGAGGCGAGTGAAACAGCAGGGCACACCTAGAGCAGTAATAAAAAATAATGTAGGTATCTAAAATTATTACCCAACAAGTTGACATCTTGACTTTTATTTCTTTAGTTTGGTGTTAGTTTAAGTCTACTGTATGTATCTTATGTGGGGGCCAGTCAGTGCAGACCGGCGATACTTCGACCCAGTGGGATCTTTTGTCGACACTCTCCCAATAACGACTGCCATAGATGTTCATGGCAGCCGGGACCGACGGCTTAACGTGCTCTCCGAGGCACGGAGCAGGCGATAATTGTCAATTAATACGCACATAATTTCGAAAAGTCATATAACTTCCGAAAGTCAGAGGTGCGCGACATGGGTTCCAACCCGAGACCCACTGCATTGCAGTCTGTTGGTCTCCCCACTGAGCTATCGCTGCTTAGTCTACTGTATAGTCACAATCTGTACTACTGTGTAAGAGAATCCTGATACTCAAATGACAAGTTAAATCTTATCTTGGGTACCAGAGTTTCATACTTTTATGCTTGAAGTTTTTATTATATACCGTATTTATTTAACTTTAAGGCTTTGTGTGTTTATTGGTAATAAAAAATTTATTATTATGTTTCTCTTATCACAGGTATTAACTAACATATTATATTAGGATAATACCTGGCCCTTTGGGAGGTTTACATGGAGACATAGGTCCAACGTGAAGAGGCCTTACGAGAGTTTTAAGCTTCTATGGTAAGCAGCAGGCTTAAAACTATTGCTAAGTATGGATTCTAATATATATGGGGATAAGTGTTTCATGGAACGGTATCTATATATTAATACGTGACGCAAAAACTTTGTGCCCCTTTTTACGAAAATTGCGCGGACGGAGGCGAATGAAATTTGGCACATTTAAAGTTTATATGGAGAAGGAGGGGCGAATCCTAATATTTTTATAAAATACGCATTATAAATGCATTAATTAAATTAATGAAAAAACACTACACGCACACAACCATGCATTTGACACACGCAGTCGAATCGCGTACAATTCTTTTTAACTAAGGTTACCTATACCTTATTTATATGTAATAGAGAAAAACAGAAAACAAAGTAACAAGTTTAGAAAATTTGGTCGAATTTTGACGCTAGGATTGGTAAATATGGATCAAAAATGAAATTATTATTATTAATAAATTATACAACACTGTCCACCACTTTATCATAGCGTGTATCTATGTATTTTGAACTAAACAATAGATTAAACTAAATACCTATATATATCTTTTATAATAATGTAGAAGTTGACAACCCTAAATTATCATAATAGTGTTGCATACTATTATTGAATGCTGTAACCGTGCGCCTGCGCACACGGCATGCCCCGCTCGAGGCGACTCATCGAATTAATGTCAATTACTATAATACAAACGTCTTAACTATAAGCCCCTGAGGGGAGACTTTAACGTTAGGGCTAATAAAAGAAATAGGTAGTAAGGAGTATTATTTAAGCGGCGGCGTGTGCGCAGTAAAATGTTCGTTGACTAAACAACTGTAGCATAAAACGTAAATCGAAGTTACGGGACGTATAATCGTACTGTGAAATACATTTAAGCCGAAACTCGTCCTGAATTTCAGTACGGAGGTAACCTCTTTATTGTCCTATCCTTTCATGAAGCAGTTTGAATAAGGGAGAATTGTCATTTTCAATGAAAAATCAGTAAATTTCATCTTCAACTTCGGGCCGAATGAAAGCTTACAAACTTTATCCCTTTGGACCAAAGTTCCGGATAACCATTTTTATAGAAGATCTGAGAACCTGGTTGTTGATTATTATTAATAATTTTCTTATTTAAGTTCCACAAAAAATCTACAGAAATCCAACAAAATATCTAATATAGACAGAATTTCGAGCACTCTTACTGTTTACCATAATAAAACTCATTTAACTAGTTAAAAAGCTTATCATATCCTTTGTATATCCTTTATAGCTAGACTTCAATCTAGCTCTTCATACACAGTGATAATAATGTTCTTTAGACCGTATTTTGGTCTGGAGGACATTGGGCGTGTCTAACACCGCCATCTTCTTAACTCCAGGCTACTATTATTAAGTTTCTTTCCAGAAAAACTCAATAACGTTTTGTTGGCCCAACCCTGGATTCGAGCCTGAGACCTCATGCACAGCTGACGTATTCACTACAGTTACGCCACGGAGATAATCTAAGTACAGTACCTTACCTATAAATGATTGAAATAACTGAAACCCCATCAAACATCCATTGATCCACATAGTGAACAAGCTGTGTGCGTGAGACAACTATTTCAATTACCGTTGCGCGTGAAGCCGACCTCTCTCGGTCCCACACAGCGCTTCATAATATATTACACCTTCCACCTACCAACTAATATCCACCTCAGGGTACAACACACACTTTATGTTGGCAGACGTAGGGTTAACAGCCTGCCACCGGGTTAACTCATCCATATCTCCACGTGTCATAACCCTAAACACGTCTTTGCCCACGAAAGACTTCATATGCGCATGCGCAGCTAATTTTGATAAATGATTAACCCCGACCGAATTATACATTTAAATACGTGTTTATACCCAAAAGCTTCGTAAGTAATATTAAACTAAGGTATATTAATGTTTTTCAAAAGTTTGTTTAAAAAAATCTAAATAAGTTTGTTTAAGTTATAAATGCAAATGGATTGATTTAAATAAGGTGTGTAAATAAATGTGGAGAGTGTGATGTGTCGCCACTATAAGTTCTGTTTATGGATATTATGAATGTTTATAGTCCGTAGCTCAGAGTACGCTGTGCGGTGCTTCTACATATAATTATGATAATAGACTCTGCTGTAAATTTGTCCAAATATTGTGTCCATTAATACTTTTAATCAATTTAGTCGGCTTAGTGTTAAAGGGTATGTTATGTGAACTTTAGGTGGAATTACAGAACTATTTATGATGAATATTATCATAGTTAATGTCATGATTTTAATAAGAATATTATTTTGTTTGTAGGTGGAATGTTGCAGCCTTGTATGTATGTAGGCTTTGAGTGGTGCGAGCGAGTTGAGTAACTGTTTTTAGTAGTTAAGGATAATAAATACTGCACGGATGACGTAATGGTTTAGTAGTCGCTTCGTCGCTGCCACTGCGCCGAGTGTTATGGGTTCGAATCCCACACGGGACAAAAATTTCTGTGATGGTTTGGTTGTTCCGAATCTGGGTGTTTTTGCGTCCGTTGATTGAATGTTTGCAAAGTCCCCCGCGAGACAAGATCGATTCTCAGAGCGAGAGCAGTCTTTTTAAAAAAACAAACTAACTATTACGAGTGAGATTCGTTGAGTAACTGTTTTAGTAGTTAAGGATTATAAATAATGGAAATTGTGATTCATTATCTTATTCGACAATCAAAGCGGCTAGATGTTGATTAAAAGCGGTCTGACGACATAATATAAATAATGTATAACGGTTATATTGCGAACAATATTTTACCAATAGTGTTTTATTTTATATGTTCTAAGTATCGACTGCCTCGTTGGCACAGCGATAGTCAATGCGTCTGTTGTAGATCAGATCTCGATTTCGATTCTCGAGTAGAACTAACAGACATCGATAGAAGACAATTTTGAAAAATAAATTTGCCACTAGTCAAGCAAGAATGCAAACATTCTTCTTCTATTAGCAGTGGGTTCGCCAAAATACCTAGTGCAATTAGTGGGATTCGAACGCAAGACCGCTCGATCGCAAGTCCATTGCTTTAGGTTATGGATACCTATTGCCTACTTATTGCCACAAAATAATATTAAAAATTGTCAAAGTATAGATCTCAAACTAAAGTAATTTGATCTCACAGATTGCAATTATCTGCAAAGCAACTAAATTTGTTGCTTACCTAATTTGAGGTTCATATTTTCGTACAAATTTCAATGTATTATATTGCACCAAAATGATATTATCCTAACTATAATATTATAAATGCGAAAGCGAGTTTGTCTGTTTATTTGTTACGCTTTAACGCCTTAACTGCTCGACCAATCATCATGAAATTTCGCATACTCATTGTCAGTGGTACAGAATAGGACATAGGGTACTTTTCATCCAGAAAATATATCGTTACTAAGTTACACTTAAGCGAGTGAAGCCATGGGCAAAATCTAGTGATTTTATTCTCCAATTCCAAATCCAATTCAAATTGTCTCATTAGTATCAAAATAATACCCAAAACCATTGTTTATTGAACAACCAACCCAAAATTCCTGCGCTGTCAATGGTCGGTTATTTATAAATTATTACAATAATACGTGCGCGGGCGGCGCCGTGCGGCGTCATTAGCGCGCATGACTTGCGCGCGCGCACCGCGCATGCGCCGTGAGAACCAATACTTCTGGCGGGTAATTTGATGAATAATCCGATTAAGTTTTTGTCACTTTCTATCTAAATCGTCAGGCTGCGTGACTGACGGAGCGAAGGCATCCTGGCGAGGATTATAGTGACGTCATCGTTCACGTTATTAAGAAGTAAAAAATGTCGGATTTATTACATTGAGCGTGTATCAGGATGTCGGCCATGTTTGGCGACGTAAATATTAATCTTGATTAATTTTATAAATATGTCTTAACCGATTATTTATTAGTTATTGATCTTTTTGCGCCATCTTATCTCTTTGGTATTGGAGGCGTAAATTATATGTCGTTTCGTGATACAAGAGAAAATTTTATTGCGATGCTTCTTTGCAGTTCTCGTGATAATTCGTCGTTTAATGTCTGAAGGATTATACAACCTTTTGAGGTGAATGAAGAAATATATGAATCTTATTTTTATGAACACAAATGCTGCAGTGTGGATAATCCCTGTGTTGTGGGTCCCTACAAGTAACAAACATACAAACACTCCGCAACAGTCGGGGCAATGGCATTTCAGCAGTCTTCTTTATATTCCAAGAATGTTTTTAATTAGCCTATTGCACTCTACCGTCTCAGACTCTGGGCTGTAACTGAGAATCTTTTGACAGAAGAATTACAAATTTTGACTGACCCGGTAATTGAACTCGTGACGGCAAGCATAGCAGTCGCGTTTAATAACTTGGCGGCCTCGATGGCGTAGTGGTTAGTGTAACTAACTGCCACGCCTGAGGTCGCGGGTTCGATTCGACAAGTCAAACATTTGTGTGCATGAACATGGATGTTTGTCTTGGTCTGGGTGTTTCTATGTATAATATGTAAGTATTAACAAAAAATAGAAAGTATATATGTATGTTTATCCATTGTCTTGAACCCATAGTACAAGCTCTGCTTCGTTTGGGCTAGATGGTGTTGTGCGTATGTGGTAGAATATTATTATTATTATAACTACGACTATGTGCAAGCCTGGCCTTACGTGGTACACTTAGTAGCACATTATACAGTTATATCACAAATATCGCACGTGCAGCCTGCAACTGTGGGAACGCACTAGTAGCGCCGTTGCTGCGGCCGCATCCGCTCAGCTCCACGCCGCCCGAATTATGCGCTCGCTATCTCAATCTTGCATCTGTTTATCAATAAATATATTAAAGATGCGGCCATATTTACAGCGGGTAGCGATATACGTACTTTCATTTTTGTCGGCTTCGGTGGCGTAGTGGTTAGTGTAACCGACTGCCACGCCTAAGGTCGCGGGTTCGATTCCCGCACAAGTCAAACAATTGTGTGCATGAACATGGTTGTTTGTCTTGGTCTGGGTGTTTCTATGTATAATATGTATGTATTTATAAAAAAAAGTATATATGTATGTTTATCCATTGTCTAGTACCCATAGTACAAGCTCTGCTTAGTTTGAGCTAGATGGTGTTGTGTGTATGTGGTAGAATATTATTATAAATATTTTATTCTCACGCTTCTATTCCTGAAGACCCGTATTAGAGTTTAGGGTAGATTTAGTTTTTATATTCATTTATTACTTTGTGATATTATATTTCTAACTGATGAATTATGCATGAATTTATCAATTTTAAATCATTGACTAATTTTAAATTTAATATGATGATAAGTAGCACTTGTAGCAGTAAATTATTATTTTCCATTGAAATTAAACTACTACATACGGATTTCATCGCGTTGTTTATTTTACACTTTATTACATAATTTAGAAATTGTTACACTACTACTACTAGATACTATTAAACTTTACTAATTTTTAAGCTAATTAAATTATTAAAACTATTTACACTTTCCCCGACGTTTCGGTTGCTTTTCAGCAGCTATGGTCACGGGGAGACAAAGATGGTAGTTGTCTCAATGTTCCAGTGTAGTTATTTCAAAGTACCCGAACATAATTTAATCATTGGTGTTTCTATTTACGCAGAATAAAATAAAATCCGTATCATCATCATCATCATCATAGGGCTATAATAGTCTACTGCTGGACATAGCCCTCCCCTAATGAGCGCCATAGCGCCCTGTCTTCGGCTTGCCGCATCTAGCATCTGTAAATATAAATCCGTATATAGTAGTTTAATTTCAATGAATAACATTCGCGTAAACAGAAGACAATATTATATTATTTTCCATCTATTTAATCTTCTATCCTACACTGCAAATATATTGTATGGCCAATAGGCGGGACATAGCGGCACACAAAATTTATCTAATAACATCTGTATTATGTACCTATGATCCACAATAAAGAATTATTATTATTATTACTAGAGTTGTATTACACACTACATTCCGCCAGCTAAGCTTACGAAACAGTAATCTGTCATTCTACTACTTAAATAACCAGTAAAATCTTCTGCATATTACTACGGTTGATTGGCAAACAAGCATACGACCCACCTGATGGTAAGTGGTCACCGTAGCCTATGGACGCCTGCAACACCAGAGGTATCGCTTCCGCGTTGTCGACCCTTTAGGAAAGGAGGAAGTGGGAAGAAAGTAAACCTGAAAACGTTAACAATCACGAATTAAATTTAAATTTTAGCTAGATATTGCCTTCGACTTAACGTATGCTGTCAATAAATTGTTATTCTTCGAGAACTGTTCTTTTTTCGGATGAAATGTATCCTATGTTCTTTTTATACTATGCGAAATTTCATGACGATCGGTCGAATGGTTATCGCATTTACAATATTAGTTAGGATTAGGCTTATTTAAAAATTCTGTTGTGACCGCGTCAGGGATTGTTCCGGTGTGATCCGATGACATTTAATTCTACACTGTTTTTTTTCCTAACTCAACCTATTTACGTTCATTACTCAACCGACAGCAATTATTTCATATTTAATTATTTATTTACCTATAAGTATTCCTTCTTTTTTACCTGGTTAATGAATGTTTGACGCATACCTCTCCGCGGGGCGACGGAGTGGTTATGTCGGGCTCACCGGGGAAAGATACCCCGGAAAATACCGACTTAACCGACCACGGCGTTCCTCAACATAACCATAGACGGCGGGGCCGCGCGAATCGCTTTCACATGCAATCGCGACCCCGCCGAGTGAAGCGGTATGCCACTACATGAGACACTTCCTCTACTGTCCCCATTGTGGGGTACAAAACACGACTCAGAGGCGCGCGTGGGAACACGCACGCCGCCTCTCAGACCTAGTGCTGATCGGGTGGCGAGCAGGCCCACGCAGCCCACCACCTCCAGGTCAAACCTCAGGGTGGCTGGATGTTAACTCGCGCCCTCCGCCGCCTCCTTGATGGACACGACTTCCTCACAGAAGGAGGCGACGGCGTTTCACGACCTCTCACTCTGGACCATAGATTGAACCACGGCCGGGAGCGAGAGGGCAACCATACCGACTGCCGCGATCAACTAACGGCGCTGCGATGCCCAGGCGGGGCAATCCTCCAAAGTGTGCGGCGCCGTATCCACAACAACATCGCGGCAGTCACCGCAGTGATGACACCCGAGCGTCTGCTGCCGGCCTATACGACACAGGAACTGGCCAAAACAACCGTGGCCAGTCATTACCTGTGTCAGCCAGAAGGTGAGGGCGCTATGCCGCCTCTACAGCCACTCTTCAAGAACGGGACTTACCGCCACGATAGTGGCGTGCCAAATCCTATAAGTATTCCTAGCTTAACCGATGACGAAATTGCCACGGGTATAGATAGTAAGGAACGCAATCCGGTTTAATAAAGATACTTTATTAAAATAATGTAATCGGACCAGTTAGGCATTCTAGTTTAGGATGAGTAAAGAAATAGGATGAGACGTCATAGGATAAATACGGAACAACCCCGGGTGAGGTTTCTGGTTTGATTCCAGGATCATGCAAAATGTTATTGGGTTCTTCTGTCAATAAATTCTCAGTTATGGCACGTAATTTGGAACTGTGCCAGGAGGGCGACAATAGGCTCTCATAACTTTTAAATTTATATATATAGGGTGTCTGGTAATTAATGTATAACCTTGAAATGTTTTCTAGTAAACATGAAGGCCGATCAGAGAAAAAAAAAATATTGCAATAGCTAGTCATACTTTTGACTGTCTATCTATTTGCATAATTAGTGTTTAATACTAAAACAACAAAAAAGCGATAGAATTCATTCATTTATGGTCGTAGTGTAAAAGAAAGTTAAGCATAGTAATTAAAAAGAAAAAATATATAGATAGATACTTTTCATATTTTTTTCTGAACGGGCATGAGTTTTACTATAAGATATTTTAAGGTTATCTATTAATTATCGGATACCCTGTATATAATATGTAGAGAGTATTAACGCGATCATGCATGTTTACCTTTTTAAAACTTGACGTTTCGACCAGGTTACACCGGTCTCGGTCACAAGCTGACTGATGCGGCGATGTTATGTCTCCGTTTGTGAGGCAGAAGAGTCTTGATCCACCCTCACTTTTGACATGTTTTATTTGTCCATGTACCGTCACATACTACACTCACGGTATCCCTATACCGTATGCTAGCGACGTTGTGTCCGTATTCTGCGATTTACTCGACTGTGCAAACAAGCGAAGTTGCGCATTATTAATCACGGGATTTCACGTCGCGGATGATTTAAAACCGTCTTCCAAAATTTTATAATTTTTTATTGCAATTACTTCACGCACTACTCTTGAATAAAAATGGCGATCGGTGGAGAGGACTTTCGGACGATAACATTTTATTCAGTGATTAGACAGTGATTCCTCTCATGATCTTCTACTTTTAACCATAGCTGGCTAAATTTGAGTTCAATATTATGCCACTGCCTTCGGGAATATAATCGTGAATTTATGTGTGTGTATCATAAGTCTTGGCACAACTAAGTCGACGCGAAGGTCTCGCCGATGACATCACACACAATCAACGGATCGTTGACTTGAGTTATTTTTGTGACCCAATTAATTTGTAAGTGACACTGTCGACACATTCATTGCTTACTTTATGTGCGTGCGTGCGTGCGTGTGTGTTTGTGTGTAATACTAATCATACGGATGATTAGTTGACGAATTTGTTCTTGTTAGCCGCTGACGAATTATGATTCGGATTCCGGAGACGTGACATTACCGTCTTGAAGTATATTTTGTGTATTTAAACCTTTCGAATTTATTTGATAAGATTAATTTTATTAGTTTTTATATGCCCAATGGTTAATGCTTTTGATTTGATTGAGAGGTCATAAATCCAAATCCAAAACATATTCTACAAACTAAGCTAATAAAACAAGCATATTTATCGCCTTTACTGAGAGTCTAGCAACTAACATAAATATGAATTCAGTTTTGTGATTTTACTAACCCCTATGACATTTATAAGTTTTTCTTTGTGACCTAAATTAATAAATTATATTCAACGTTGAGTCAATAGGCATTAATACTACATTCAAGAATATACGTTTTTATATAAGTGTGTTAACTACGCGACCGACCAACATGAAATTTCGCATACACGTTGTCAGAAAAGGACATAGGGTACCTTTCATCTAGAAAGAAAGAACTGTTTCCGAGGTATAGGCATTTACCTATACCTCGGAATCAATCAATCAAATAAATACCAATCTACATTAACGCGAGGGGAACCGCAGCCAAAATCTAGTCTTATCTATAATCGCTCTCCGCTTTCAGTGACACAGGTGTTTGGAGACAAGTGTAATAGTAGTGAGAGATGTGAATAACGTAGCGTTTGTAAGTTGTGCGCGCAAACGACGTGCCGTGCTCTCGGACAGAGCACGCCTCGCTCTAGGGTGGTGGTCATACGAGATGTGCGGAGCGGAATATGGAGTAGAAATTTGATAGTGGAATTAAATTTTAGGCGATTTTGAAAGTAATTTAGTGAATGAAGTGCCTGGCTTAATCGTCCTGTAACATAAGTGAGAACGCTTGCATATTGATAAGATCTAGAGTTTGCTTTTCGCAGAGATTGATTTGTATAAGATATCTTGTAGGGAGCTTTTAGAGTAACATGGTATCTGGAAGACGGGTTAACATCTACTTCGTATTTCAGAAACAACGTTAACCAATCTATTCCGATTGTCACTAACACTACAGAGAACGAAACCATATTGGTCGTATTATTATTTATTATTATTATCGTATTATTATTATGACGGCCTCGATGGCGTAGTGGTTGGTGTAACCGACTGCCACGCCTGAGGTCGCGGGTTCGATTCCCGCACAAGTCAAACATTTGTGTGCATGAACATGGATGTTTGTCTTGGTCTGGGTGTTTCTATGTATAATATGTATGTATTTACAAAAAAAAAAGCATATAATAATATGTATGTTTATCCATTGTCTAGAACCCATAGTACATGCTCTGCTTAGTTTGGGCTAGATGGTGTTGTGTGTACGTGGTAGAATATTATTATTATTATAATTATTCTAATGTTCTATGTAATCCAATCATGTCAGTTACAACTACAAAGGCGATACAAATATGACGCTTATATTGTCGCACTGAAGATAGTAGCTGTGCTGGGCGCCGTCCGTTCCTTGACACGAATATTATTATACCTAACTTCCGTCTCTAGCAAAAGTGCGTTGCACCGAATTCTGTGCTCTGTGTTAGCATAGTCGAATCCGTACGTTCAAAACATCGGGTCATTGTACCCAATCTGACTATTGCCATCCGTAAAACATGTTCTGAACTATTATTATAAAAAGGAAAGGTCTTTGTCATCGATAAACTCTGAAACTAGAATATCACACTTCGAGCCATGGGAGAGGAGCAACAATTGTAAATGTGGATAAAACCGTGTATTCAGCTAGTGTACTGTATTCGTGTAGACGCCGTCGCTTGTGTGTACACACGCGCCTCAACCGCCGCTACACTTGCATAACGAGCGCAAACGCACCGGATCGCTGAATACATTAGAGCATCGTCGTCACCACTCTCACCAACGTGCTATTAGCTCCACACGAACACCGGTGGGAAATACAAATATAAAGAATAATTTAGAAAATTGTATCGAATTGCTTGAATCAGTTCTACATACTAATTGCGATTGCACAATGATTGTACAGACGGTGCTGTTGCTCAAGTAGCCGTCTCGTTGCTGCTACTGAGCCGTATGTGATGGGTTTCATACTTACCTGAGACAAAAATTTGTGTGATTCTAAACTATGTTCATGAGCAGCGATAGCTCAGTGGGGAGACCAACAGACTGCAATGCAGAGGGTCTCGGGTTCGAGCCCACGTCGCGCACCTCTGACTTTCGGAAGCTATATGACTTTTCGAAATTATGTGCGTATTGATTGACAATTATCGCCTGCTCGGTGCCTCGGAGAGCACGTTAAGCCGTCGGTCCCGGCTGCCATGAACATCTATGGCAGTCGTTATTGGGAGAGTGTCGACACAAAAGATCCCACTGGGTCGAAGGGTCGCCGGTCTGCACTGACTGGCCCCCACATAAGATACATACAAGATACATACATACAAACTATGCTCGATCCTGTATGGAGTACTGTTCTCACCTCTGGGATGGCTCTGCAAATTATCAGCTGGAGGCTTTGGAGTCAATTGCACGATCCTGACACACTTCCCTAGCTTCATTCACTTTCATCACATTCCTCATACACGCGCGCCGGTTTAAGGTGCTCTTAACCTGACCTTTGTCCAAGACGTGTCCGATCTGGTCAAGAAACGTTCGCCTAGTCTGCCTCTTACGACTGATCCATTCACACTAGCCTTATAAACTTTCTTAGTCAGTCTTTTCTCGTCCATTCTTTCTACATGCCCAAACCAGCTTCACATACCCTTTTCTATGCTTGTCGTTATATCCACTTTAATGACGCATCTCTCTCTAATCACACTATTCCTTATTCTATCTTTTAGAGTCACACCACATACTATGTCTGTCAGCGCTCTCATTTCTACAGCATTTATTCTGCTCTCATGCTTCTTTTGCCATACCCAACTTTCACTGCCATGCATAAGTGTAGGCACATAGTCCTCTAACGTGATTCAACATTATTATTTTTATTCAATAATTATTCTCCTGTAACGCAGGGGCTTTACAAACATTCTAACGATGGATACAAAGAAGACCCAGGCTCGGAACAACTATTTGTGAATCACGCAAATTTGTCCCGTGTAGGGATCAAACCCACAACATTTGGCACAGCGGCAGTAGTGAGGCGACCACTGAAACCACTACACCAGGCGTGCAGTCATGTACTTATGCTCAACATATACCTACGATAGTGTAGACAACCTAACATTTATTAATATTCTACGTAAACGAAGCCGCGACATCTACCTTTCCTACCATTAATGTTAAATGAACCTGCGCATTATTTACCGTCACTTTGCTCAATACCTTCACGCATTGGCAGACGGCTTCCCTATTGAGGAGCAGCACCGGAAGATATAAATACTGCGCAGACTGGACACTATATGCGCTGACGAGTGACTGGTGCTAGAGCTGAGTTGCCTCCGCGCGACGCATGTCGGTGAACGCTTGTGCGACAGTCCGTGGAGTTATTTAGAACTTCGGTATGCTACACTGATTGACGATCTCATACGATTGCGTAGGTATATTTGCATAGCTTGTTATATAAATTGATATGGTTATATAGCTGGCTATGCAAATACCACGTTAGGACACTTGACATGTTTCATTTTACAAAGACAACTTGCGCACTAAAAGTAATCTCTGTAAGCAACTTTAGACTGAATTATTTAGACTGAAATATTTGTTATTGAGATATGTGCTTTTAATAAAAGCTGTGGGTCGATGGCATACGTTTATTTTAAAACTGATACTGAGGTTTCAAGCTGAAGGCTTTATAATGCTGCACGTTCAAACATAATTAAATGCATTGCAGTCATAAAGAGTAAAAACTACAAAGTTGTCTGTGAAAATCGGATTCGCAACACTCGATGTACTGGCAGAGAGGTAACCAGTTAAGATATTTTTAATTTGTAAGGGTGGTCTTTCATCTGAACTTCAAATACTGATTCGGACAATACATAATGTTTCCCATTTCAGTGCTCAGATAATCATCAGAAACTATGATCATATTTTAGAGACGTAACATTAATTAAAATAGGCTACTAATTTACTTCTCTGGGTTTACAATTCTTCCTTATATATACATATCTAGTCCAATTTGTCATGGAAATAAATCAGACGCTGTCTGCAATAAATGTTTTCGAAATATTCTTCAGTGGATATAATTACAATCTCTTAGCCTCAATATTAACGACATCGTTAAATCATTAACTCTCCAACTATAAAACTCCTGAACGGCGGCGATACAAAATGTTTGGCGATATCGATCTTTAACATATAATCAAACCTGTACCCAGACCATGCCATGGCAACTGTTCCAGTACGTGAGACTCATTATCCAAACCCATTAGAACAGCTTCGATACACAATCAACGCTCTAATATGCTACCCATATTACCACGATCAAACTAAAAAAATTAAATGGTCACATTTAAACTAAATCGTCTGTAACGGTCGCGACCACAGCCCCATGAGCCAGCTCAAGGAGCTAAGCGAACATGCGCAGGCGCATTATGTGGTCACCACGCGACCACAGCTAACTGTGGTATCTGATGGTACGGACTGCGCTTTGGTCTGCGGTTTGGGATCGGATGGTACATGTTACTGTCCATTATAAAGAATGTTTTGAGGGTAAAAGAAAAGGTATATATGATTTTGTAGTATTAAATGGAGGTAAGCAGAGCTTCAGTAATTGTGGGAGAGTGGTTGGTTTAATGCTTTCGGTGTGTATGTTGTGGTGATTGTAGTTAAACGGTTTCATCATGTGGTTGATTGGAATTTCCTTGAGAAAGTGTTTAATTTATTTACAACTAGTTTCTATACGGGATTAAACTCGCCTGAAAGGCATTACTGTGATGTAAAGTATTATATCTTTTAATAAAGGCAATGGTTTATCTATGTGCTAAGTTTTATATAAAGCCGTTCAGTGGTTTTCGCGCGGTTGTGTAAGAAACATACAATATTCCTCACAAATTTTCACATTTATAATATTAGTTGGTAAGGTAAAGATTTTATTAAGTAAAACATATGTTATTATATAGTAAAAAGTTTTGTTTTTAAAGTAGAATCAATACATAATACTCTCTTATGTGTACGTGAATGAATGTAGGTATAAGTGAATCACGCAAACTTTAACTTACTAAAATTAGGACATTCATTTTTAAAGTATGAACCTTAAGTAGTCTTAGCACAGGTATATTGTAAACACAGAGTCGGGGGACTCTCTACCGGCTTGCACGGCCCCACACGTCTGAGGGATGGCCTTGGTGAGCAAGGCTTTCCCTCCACAGATGCTGAGGCCTGGTCACCATCAGCCGGGCCAACCGCCGGGGCGGGATGGTGAATGCTAACGCGACCCCATCCCGCCCCACTCCGTCGGTGGAGGGACTGCCCACCCCAGGTTTTTAGTGTGTATACCGACCCCCTTCAGGGGCGGAGAGTCTCACATAACCACTTTCCCCCCCCCCCCGGGGAGGGGGTATCCATAAAGGATTTTCCTGGGTCAAAAAAAAACACAAAACACTTAATTTAGGAAGATAAAATTACCATAAGGAACTCGGTACGGTAACTCTTGCACCAGGAATTATTTCAGTATCGCAGAGGACTTTAAAAACATTTAAACCAGACTTGGAATTTTGTTGACTACACAAATATTTATCCCGTGTGGAGATCGAACCCGACCATTTAAACGACTACGCCATCTGTGCAGTCAAAATTGGAGATAACGATCGATACAAGCAGCACAATTCTCTTCTCCCTAGCCTTTATTATTCCCAAGTCACTTGGGGTCGGCTTTTCAGGTCTAACTGGATTTGACTGGATATCAGTTTTTACATGGAACAGCTGCCACCTGACCTCCGCAACCCAAAGGTTAACGATACCCTAAGGCTAGACCAGTGACAGGATATTATAGGGCACTGACTTCCCAACAACGACTGCCATAGATGTTCATGGCAGCCGGGACTGACGGCTTACCGTGCTCTCCAAGGCACGGAGCAGGCGATAATTGTCAATTAATACGCATATAATTTCGAAAAGTCATATAACTTCCGAAATTCAGAGATGCGCGACGTGGTTTCGAACTCGAGACCCTCTGCATTGCAGTCTGTTGGTTTCCCCACTAGGCTATCGCTGCTTATATGCTTATATAAACATCCAGCATAATGAAAAAAATACACATAGAACTGAAACAAAAGCTGCTTCTACTCCATGCAATAGGCTGCGAGCTCGTGCGCCCATGTTTCATCTTAGCACGTTATCCATAAACTCTTCAGAAGTTGTTAGCTGAATACAGCCGGTCGGGATTGCGAGGCGTGAAGTTTTAATAGATCGACACGACATGACTCGCAACTGTATCAACATGCGGAACTACTCCACGACGCGGCACAATGTTATGAGGTCACGCTTAGACATTGAAAGAGAATCCGTAAACGGTATTGTGCTTTAGCGATGAAGGAAGACATTGTAAGGAAACTAGCATATCTGAGAGCTCTCCATAATTTTCTCGAAGATACGTGAAGTCTGCCAAACCGAACTACCCCAGCGTGGACTAAGGCCTAACCCTTCTCACGCTCAGAAGATGCCCGTGCCCTAAAGTAGGACATTGTATATACAGGGCGGATGATATAGCATGTGAGGTCCGCCAAACTGCACTGGACCAGGCTGGACTAGGTTTTAACCCTTTCCACACTGAGAAGAGACCCGTGCCCAACAGTGGAGCAGTATATATACATGGCTGATATGATTATAAAGTAACAAAAGCTGATGACCCTCGGTACAATAGTCGGTGTAGTCTATGTATCATCTCAACACGTGAACTATAAACTCTGCAGAGGTGTTTTTTTTTTTTTTTTTTTTTTATTTGCCCGGACCTAGGTCCGGACCGCGTTTTCTCCCCCAACATAATCGGAGACCTTTGGTGGATGAATAATTACGCAACACTTTTTTATTTCAGATAATAATCTTTACATTTGTGCTACTTTTTATTACAGTACCATACTTAACATATATAGTTTATTGGTGTCTTTATATTGTTACACCTTACTTACTTCATCCACTTGTATAATTACAATTTTATATCCTGATTAACTTAAACAATTCTTATCGAAATATTTCTTTCTTATATAAAGGGATCACATATACACATTAACATATATTATGACAATTAATTTTCTTACTATTCTATTTACTAGAAGATTATCTTAAAAATATAGATTATCTTATATTTACGTAATTTTTTATATTTCTTTTATATTTTTTGTATACTTTGTTTCTTTTTTTTATTTTTATAATTTTTATTTTTCTTTTTGTTTTATGTATACTTCGTTTTTTTTTTTTTTTTTTTTTTTTCATTTTATGTTCTTTTGCTGCTTTTTTGTTATTTAGTATCTTATAGCTACTTAGTTTCTACATTACATAGTGTATGTACATGTATCATACATACATGGTATACACTATTTTACTTATACACTTACATAAATTGCTTAACGGTTCCTAACACAGTTTCTCAATACAATACTTAACACTAACAATATTTTATGGCTTTTTTTTTTTTTTTTATTCAGCGTTACATACAACTAATACTATATTATATTTTTATTATGCTTTTTATATATTTATATCAAAATATAAATCAAGCATAGTTCCTAATACCCATCATATATTAGTTTATACCTAAGACTTATCAAACCGCTGACATTGACCAACTTGCACTTTGATTGGCTTCCTTTCAAACGAAAGTACGTCCAATTCATAGGATCTGCGAATTTAGTTATATGTGTAAGTATTATAGTTTTTTGAAAGGCCTTTTTATTTAATATTTTAATATCGAAATTTTTGATGCCTAGTTTCCTAAAATTTTGATTTTTCTGTTTTAATATGTGCCCTATTATAAAATGTGGATGGACGTCAGATGTGCTCGGTTCGATGACGTTGTTATTCTGTGGGACGCCGGCGGCGACCTCAGCAATAGGCTACAGCCGTCCTCGCTAGCGCGTCCCACTTTTTTCGAACAGGACACTGATCGCTGTAGACGCTGTGAGCGGTATCATTTAACTTTCCCTTTAAACAATTTTTGCACGTCGGTGCTTGGGCCGCCAGGAATTGCTCGCACTCTGCCTTTAGATGGGGGCCTCCGCAATAATAGCAGAGGTCCACGGCCTCTGTGCATATTTTGCGCCCGTGCCCATATGCGAGGCATTTAGTGCACTGCACTAAAGGTGACTGATCTTCCACACGGACGCGTTGAAGGTCTATATATACTCTGCCGACTGACAGTAGCCTCTGGTATAGCGCGGGCGTCACTCTGAGCACCAAGTGGCACTCATGTTGATTTCGAGCCTTGCGTCTATACATGACCTCAGCTTGGCTTATGTCAGTCGCCAGGTCCCCCAATAAGTTGTCATTTTGCTTATGTAAGGCGGCCTTAATCTCCTCATTGGTGTTGTAGGACAATACATTCTTAAGTATTACCAACGGGCTTTTATTTTTCGCCTCCTCGAAGACGATATTCTCGTTCTTTTTCAATTGAGCCTCTACCTTATCCAGCTCCTTTCTGGTGGAGCAGCTGAGGATGACCTTCCCATCCCGTATTTTCCTCAGCTTCTCCACCCGAATTCCGCTTTTCTTGGCGTCCAGCGCTCCTCTGATGTATTCGAGTACTTCACCTGAAGTGTCCTTGCCCTCAGTGGAAGAGATGATGAGGGAGTGTGTAGGCTTATGCTCCCATGGTGTTTTTGGTTGCCTCTGCAGAGGTGTTAGCTGAACACAGCCGGTCGGCATTGCAAGGCGTGAAGTTTTAATAGATCGACACGACATGGCGCGCAACTGTACCGACATGCGGGAATACTCCACGACGCGGCACAATGTTATGAGCTTTGCTTACGCTTAGACCTAGAAATTGATGTTCGTAAAACGGTATCGTATATCGACCCTTCACGGATGAATTGTAGTAATATCCAAAATACTACTTTCCAGGAGAGCCAATAATCATAATACTCTTTTATCTTAATTTTTTTGTTTTGGTGAACATAATTTTCCAGCTCTTTATATTCTATAATTATGTGTTTATATATATTTTACAGCATTTGTGGCGATTCAAAGCATTATATAACCATTATTTTAAAAATGAAAGCTATGATATATGCTGCGGTATTTTCTAGGTAGTTATACCATTTTTCTTACGAATATCATCATTTTAAATACACTGGTCGATGCAGCTCGAAAACTGATTAAGGTTTCATCGATAACAAAATTTTGCCAAAATGTCTTTTTTAATATTTCATCCTCGAAGGGTCGATATTACTTTCTTCTTCGTATTCATATTTAAGAGCTTTGCTCTTGCCGGTGGAGTATACACCATGTTTCTCGATTTACAGTCAATTCCTTGACCTCCTTATAAGACATGACCTTCGCCTTTTCCTTTATTTGGTCAGTCATTAGTCAGGAAAAAAAGAGCTATAGGAAATATGTTTTAAGGGTTTCATAGCTAAATAGTAAAACAAGAATCTCTATGGTGTGACTTTGTCTAACCGAGCGTTTGACTGTCGCAGCTGTTTATCACTGCAACTGGTATTGTATGATTTGAAATTTGTAAGAATTATAAATATTCCTTGTCTAGCTAAATTACTAGCTAATTATAGCTGTGAATGAGGTCTCGGAATTGATCCTGTCAAGAAAATCTCAGTAGAAGCTCGGATTCTGCAACAGCAAAATTGACGGAATGGGTTCGCCTCCTGAGTCCTGATACGTGGACTTAAAATCATAGCTGGCTAAATATGGATGACATAACTGCCTACTTCTAAGGTCATACAGACGTGAGACTATATACATATATTCTAACTAATATTATAAATGCGAATGTGAGTTTGTTTGTATGTTACGCTTTCACGCCTTAACTACTCGTCAGATTATTATGAAATTTTGCATATACGTTGTCAGGAGTACTGAAAGGACATAGGATACCTTTTATCTAGAAAAAGTACCTACTGTTACTAACCCAATATAACCAACATTTACGCAAGTGAAGTCGCGGGCATAAGTTACTAATAAAAAGGAATCTTTTGGTGTGTAAAATATATAATATTTAAGTTCAATATTTAGTTAAAATAAAATAAATAAAAAAATAAAATAAAATCTCTTTATTTCAGTCTCTTTTTTTTTAGGCCCATGATATTGTTAGTAGTACAACTTAAAAAACCTAAAAACTATGTTAGTTAAATGTGGAAATTAATTTAATTTAAGTATTTACCACCCTCTGGGGCCCCGGGCACACGCACTTGTGCTTGAACCCAGTGCCACAGAAGGGGGCTGTCCAGCTTGTGGCTAAGCACTTTAAGCACTTTAAAGGTACTTCTTTAAATTCAAATTAAACGGTCGCTTGTTGCATTCACTTCCTTGTAGAGACACAAACTGGCATTACCGCTGAACATTCACGGCTCGCTGCATAACTCCGCACTAAATCAGGTGCACAGGCGCGCACCCATCACTTTCCACACCGCGCATACATCACTGCCCCGCATTGAACGATACTCCACCATGTTTGATCGTATTACGCCTTTCATTACTATTGTCAATGATACATTTTATTATGTGAATGTTCAATTAATTTTCAACTTTATTCTTAAGGCTTAAAGCTTGATTTTGATTGTGTTATGTACGGGTATAAGTTATGGTATTTCATGGGTGCTTCACGCGTCTCTGATTTACGTGTGCGCGGCTGCGCAGGCGCAGTGAGCTAGAGGTGGCGGCCGTACACTCATAGAATGAAATAAAGCGACTTCAGATGTAAGTGTTCAGGTGTCTAGGAGATGGATTTACTTGTACTGTGGTGTCGTGGGGCCGCGTCTAATGTTTGCATAACTACTGAAGGTTAAGCGAGTATTTGCTTTTAGAAGTAATTTGAGATGTTGTTGAGTGCTTTTGCTGGGATTTCTGTTTTTTTTTTAATTAACGATACTATTGATCTCGTATTGCTCAAAGTTTACGCGAATGATATACATTGAAATTAAAATACTATACGCGGATTTTAACACGGTTTATTTTGAAAATACAACATTAAAACTAAAAAAGTAAATATAATATTTTCTAATAAAGAAATTAATATTTATAAGTTTTCAATTTTATTATTGCTCTAAATACCTAGTATCTACTACTAATATTACTAAATTGAAATGTGTACCCCGGTGACGCAGCGACAGTGAATACGACTACTGAGCATGAACTGTCAGATACGATTTCCGAGTCGGGGATACTGTTATGAGGTTTTCGGTCAAGAAATTTCCAGTCTTATCTCAGGACTGAGTCCGGTAGACAACATAAATTAAACCATAGCTGGCAAAATGTAGGTATTATGCGCCTCTGCCTACCTAGTTGGGGATATAAGCGTAAGACTTTGTATGTATGTGTATCACTTACACCACATATCAAAAAAGGACTACATTAAATGTTTGAGCCGTTACGACTACAAAACGTACCAATACATACACCTGACTCTCCTTTTGACGCAATCGAGTAATACTGCTCGTATTTAAATCCAGTACCGTGAGATACGAACACGCTAAGCATGTTAGTGTGAACTATGGAGCTCACACATCACTTCTAACACGTTGTAAACTATGCACTCACCGATATTTCCATAACTGTACCGTTATTTAACCTTTAACCTTTCAGCGTCACACGTGCAGCAATATTCACATATTACAATAAACTGCAACAAAATATTCCGCGCAAATTGCGTGTTTAGTGCGTTTTGTATGCGCGGGCGCATGTCGTGCATTACCATAAACACTTAGCCGAAGTTTCTCGGAAGTGTTCGGGCGTGTCCCGGGCCCGGAGCCGGCAGGACGGGGCCGAATGCGCAGGCGCAGCATTGAGCAGTGCATTCGCAAACCGCATGGCATTCATGCCAGTTAATGAGTGGATGTTCTGCGGTAAAGAAGTTGTGTGAGTTTACAGCTGCATAAAGATTTGTGGTTATTAAGAGTTTATAGTAACTGAGTCGGTATTCGACAAAGCCTAGAAGAAATTCCGCTCAGGCGGCGTAGGTTACGTGGTCGCTTTGCCACTGTCATTGTGCCGAGTGTTATGGGTTCAATAGACACGAGACAAAAATTTGTGTGATCGAGAAATTGTTGTTCCGAGTATGACAGTGTATTCTTTGTGTGCGGTGTTTGAATGTTTATAAACTCCCCGCGACACGAAAATTATTCCTAACGCAAGAGTTTTTTTTTAAGAAATATTTTGTGGTTGAAGAACTTTTAATTTTTCACTAGCTTCAATTGTAGGTAGTCTTTTGTCTGCATAGTTCTAGATTTCGTGCAGCTACTGAGAATAACAGAAAAACCAAAACCACGCTGCCGACCCGGGCATCAAATCCGAGACTTCATTTACAGCAGTCGCATTCATACGATAACCTAAAAACAGTTAAACATTTTTTGTTTATTTCTTTTTACATACACATGAAATGTTAACCTCAAATAAAACATAATTTAATAAACGTTTTCTTAAAAAAATATCTTTTGTGAGGGTTGCCACAGAAAGGAAATGGTAACCCATTAACACACATACCGATTGTCAATATATTTTTATTGGCCACATACACACAAACCGTTCATTAAATCCACTCACATTCCTATTCATATGACAATATTATTAATGATGAATCGATACGCAACAAAATTTTGACATACCCAAATACCAGCACATATTAATTTACATTGGAAGCTACTTTATAAATAAAAATATAACCGATAAGTTAAATAATTTATATAAATATATTATACACTAAAATGGTTGTGATGTTGTCCAATTATTTCACACCGATTATTGAATTTACTGGCAGTGACCCTGCGGCGAAGGCATATTCTCATATCTTATAGTGTCATAGGAATGTGGTCGTGTTATTGGAGGGTTACGAGTGATGCCGGAGGTTATCACTAGTGTTCCATACATAGGGTATTGCGCACTTTGTTATACGACACTTTAAGTGGATAAAAACGTTTGTTAATGACACAGAAGAAAATTAATATGTGAGTTGTTGAGATACGTTCATTGTTAGTGAGATTGTGTTTATGGGACGAAAGTGTTTGTTGGATCATAGGGTCGTGTATACGTCTATGAAGTGAGGAAGAGTAGATTGTTGTCATAGTTTAGGGTCCTATAAGACCTTGTGCATTTGTGACTAAGGTTTCAAAATCTGAAATGCTTATTCATAATTTATACCTACTTATATTATAAAGGGCAAAGATTTGTTTGTTATCGATAACTCTGAAACTACTAGAAAGCTAGTCTCTCTATCCAGAAGTACCTAAGGTACGCTATATGAAATTACGCTACAAGCTATTGGAACGGAGCAACAATCATAAACGCGAGTGAAACCGTGGTGACAGCTAGTTCTTAATAAAGGTTAAAGTTGGTCTTGAATTTATATAACTAAAGTTATAAATATTTTATTCATTTAGGTCACAACACCTATGAAATGTCAAAGTTGGTTAGTGACCTATGTAAGTTACTTCTTAAGTTACATATAAGCTGGTTGTTACGTTCAGCCAAAAATAGAAAATACTGTGAATTTCTCATCAGATAGACTCACTCAATGTTGATGACATGTTCGTCTGGAAATATCTGAGTGAAAATAGAGAATATTTTTTTCATTTTGACGTCTCCTCCTCTAATATTAAATCTTGTATCGCGAGGCATGTTACAAACATTCAAACAAAGAATACCCTGATTGGAACATCTATTTCTGGATCACAATTTTTGTTGTCTCGTATACTGATCGAACCCACAACAATCGGCGTAATGTCAATGGCGAGGCGACCACTAAAACCAGAACGCCACCCCAGCAGTCAATTTAAATTACTGGTATTGACATACAACCAAAATAATCCTATGACTTTAGATCTCACAATATCAATTATATAAAAAGACTTTTCTTATAATATTAGATCTTCTTCTCCCTTAGCTTTTATTATGCCCAAGTCACTTGGAGTCGGCTTTTCTAGTCTAACCGGATTTGACTGGATATCAGTTTTTACCCGGAGCGGCTGCCACCTAACCTCCGCAACCCGAAGGCTAACGATACCCTAAGGCTAGTCCAGTATCAGGATATTATAGGGCACTGATTTCCCAACAACGATTGCCATAGATGTTCATGGCAGCCGGAGCCGACGGCTTAACGTGCTCTCCGAGGCACGGAGCAGGTGATAATTGTCAATAAATACGCACATAATTTCGAAATATTATATAATTTACTAAAGTCAGAGGTGCGCGACGTGTGTTCGAACCCGAGACCCTCTGCATTGCTGTCTGTTGATCTCCCCACTGAGCTATCGCTGCTTGTAATATTAGATAAGTACATATTATTTCATCAACATTATTATCAATTAAACCTTTGACATTCAAACCCTTCAGTACAATCAACAGTTACACAACGTACCCTTGACACAACCCTGTCATATTGTCACCAATATAACCTATACCGCATTTAAATGGTAACTACCTTATAAGGCTTTACGACACCTGATTATGACCCACCATTACGGTCAAGTACCATATTTTTGTGGTTTCGTTACAACAAGTTTGTAAGACAATCGCGTTTTTGGATTGTATGTGTAGTAATTTGTGGATTTTATGGAGTGGCTGACGTGGACTGCTATGGGTTGAAGAGGGGTTATATGTTACTGTATCGTTTACTGGGTAAATGAGTTTTAGTGGTAACCATAAGTGCGTTGTGTTGTAGGATTCATAATTCTAAGGCACGCACCTCTTTTCGAAGTTATGTGCGTATTAAATAGTTCACTATCTCGCTTTAACAGCAAAGGAAACCGAGTTCGAGATCAACATAATGTTATCGAAGATATGTGAAGGCTGATTACCTGCAATAGGCCAGCGTGGTGGACTATGTCCTAACCAAAGGGTGGGAACACCCTGAAAAGAGGCCAGTGCCCAGTAGGGGGACAGTTATAAAAATGGCTGATATTATATAATCACCATCCACAAAACCTCTACAGCCTGGTATCTATACAGCACAAGCAAGACTGCATCGCGCGTATCTGTCCGAAATAATTTCGGTACTTTAATATCGCCACATTTAGTGGTCGATAAAAAAGATGTAAACGGCCAACACTTACCGTTTTATTGTATGGGACACGTTACAGAGAGAGTTTAACTGACGGTGTAACATGTTATACAACTATAAATGTCATGGTAGACAACTGTATACATGTATATCTTTAGATATACATAATTCTTCTGTATGTGTGTATGCCACTGAACTCCTCAACAGCTAGACCGATTTGGAGAAGTGAGTCATGGTTCAGAATCACAATTGGATCCGGTAGGGGGCGCTGCAATTGCTTTCTTCGGAGTAGTGCTATATATCTATTAATTTAATCGTTTTAATGCTTGCATGGTCAAAGACCTTTAGGTAGCCTTAACTTACATTTATGAAAGAGAGCTGTTGTAGTAGGAATAATTGCTGTATGGCTAACTATAAAACACGAGTAAGAGAGTTTTGCCCATTTTTGCAACATTTTCCATTGATGCTCCGCTCCTATTGGTCGTAGCGTGATGTTATATAGTCTATAGCCTTCCTCGATAAATGAGCTATCCAACATTTATAGAAATTTCAATTCGAGCAAGTAGTTCCTGAGATTAGCGCGTTCAACCAAATCGATCGAATCGATACGTCTAACACAAAGGTCATTCAGAATCGGAATAATTTATTTGTGGATCACAAAAAAGATTGTCTCGTACGAAATCACTCTTCGTGGTAGAGTGCTGAAGTGACTACTTAAATCGCTGTGTCACCCGTGCAGTCCATTTAAAAACTAGCTATTAACACATTCCCGGACAGTACGTCGAGAGACGTGAATTATGACCCTCATAATATGGCCCTACGGCTGTAGGGGCGATTTAAAATAAACTAAAAGTAAAACTCAGTGCACGGCCGACTATTTCCCATAGCATTTATAGGAAGGATATGACTCTGCGCCGTTTTAGGCTAGAATACAGACCGCTAGAGCCACAGCAAACACTCCTGCCGTAACACACGGCTTAGAACTCACTTGGTGTGAATGTCCGCCTACAGGCGGTTACGTCTCTGACCGTTACTGCCGCAACACATACTTTTAAAACCGTGTTGTGTGGCAATACGTCCCCAGACGTGGTGTTACTTTGTATGGAAAGTTTGTGTGCCATATCACAAATTATTAAGAGTGGTTTGGTGGTCACTAGATATAGATTATGTGTCGCGGAAGACTTCACAAACAATCAAACAACGGATATACAAAACACCTATATTCGGAACAATTATTTGTGGATCACACAAATTTTTGTCCCGTATGTAGATGGAACCCACAACACTGGACATAGTGGCAGTGAAGAGGCAACACCTTTAACCACTACGCCATCGTAGCAGTCACAAATAATTTCGTATTAATTTTAATAAGTCGACCTAGATGGCGTAGTGGTTAGTGTAACCGACTGCCACGCCTGAGGTCGCGGGTTCGATTTCCGCACAAATCAAACATTTGTGTGCATGAACATGGATGTTTGTCTTGGTCTGGGTGTTTCTATGTATAATATGTATGTATTTAAAAAAAATAAGTATATATGTATATTTATCCATTGTCTAGTACCCATAGTACAAGCTCTGCTTGAGCCTGCAATACATGTTGGTTAAGCGTAGGCCAACGCGAGCGAAGGCAAACTGATACAAGGCAAGTACTACCGTCTACACGTTCGGTAAGTTTGAAGAAAACCAATGCAAACTGCCAATGTAGACGAGCTTTGTGGAGCTGTCCACACGTTGGGCACTGTCAGTCTTTATTGAGCATTGAAAGAATATGGACGTTGTAAAAGTTATTGCAGCTGCTGGTATAATATGTATGTATTTACAAAAAAAAATAGTATATATGTATATTTATCCATTGTCTAGTACCCATAGTACAAGCTCTGCTTAGTTTGGGCTAGATGGTGTTGTGTGTATGTGGTAGAATATTATATTATTATTATTATGTTTGACCTTCTTCAACAGTAACATAAAATTTAAAACATTTTTTGGTAGCATTCAGCGCATCATATTTCCAAGATGTCTACTTAAAGCTATTACACCATCGGTGCCACTGAATGTAAGCCTATAATTATATACAAATATAAGTATACATAATATATGGCTTGAAGAAATGTGAGCATACAGATTAACGGTGGTTTTCAATAACACATACCAACCTTTTTTCTATAATTTTCTATAATACGGAATATTACAAACATATAATATGTCTGTACTAGAGAATAAAAGGCTAATTGGTCCTAACTAGCATGATAAATGTGATTGTGAGTTTGTTTGTTTGTTACGCTTTCACGCCTTAACTACTGGACCGATCATCATGCAATTTCGTATATATGTTGTCGGGGGAACAGAAAAGAAGAGTACCTTTAATTCAGAAAAAAGTACTGGTACTAATCTTATAATTGCTTTTTTTTTCGTGGGGTATTGCATTGACGCAAAACCCTCTGCGGGAGCAGGCAGAGGGTTTATGTCGGAACCTACCACGGTGTTTCTCGACGTTATCATTTTCACATACGAATCAAGACTCCGTCGACTGGTACTAATCTAACCTAATCTATATTTACGATAGCGGAGCCGCGGGCAAAAACTAGCAGTAAATATTATTTTTTAATAAAACATTAAATAATGTACAAAGGCAACACTCATGACATACAACTAAAAGAAATAATATAACTATCTTATAACAAAAACAAAAATACGGATGGCACAAATATACTATAGTAAACTAGTGGACCGGACAGACGTTGTCCTGTACAAGAAAAAAAGCAAATCTAAACCAGTCTCGAATCCACTTGAACACATACAAAAAATTTCATCAAAGTCGGTCCAGCCGTTTTAGGTTTAGGTTACTTTAATTACAAACACACGCACAGAAGATTTATATATATAAAGAAAGAAAAAAAATACATGAGCTTCAAACAATTAAACAATAACAATCTCGTTGTCTATAGAATTCTAGCTGCGGCTTTCTGTGAATATTACGGTACACATACCGGCGTAAAAATAGCGGGATATAAGTATTAATCCGAGACAATTTAATTCAAATCTGCTTAACAGTTTCCAAATAGTTAAGTATGTATGTATCTTATGCGGGGCCCAGTCAGTGCAGACCGGCGACATTTCGACCCAGTGGGATCTTTTGTGTCGACACTCTCCCAATAACGACTGCCACAGATGTTCATGGCAGCCGGGACCGACGGCTTAACGTGCTCTCCGAGGCACGGAGCAGGCGATAATTGTCAATAAATACGCACATAATTCCGAAAAGTCATATAAGTTACGAAATTCAGAGGTGCGCAACGTGGGTTCGAACCCGATTAAGTAACAAATATCCAAAGAAAACCAAGAAGTACCGAGGACTTCCCTAGAGTCATACATCGGTAGTTCCATGATCACTACTGCTAAACCCGGCTACACAAGTGCTACAATGATGGGAGCGCGAGCGGAATTAGTCCCAAATAAAGCTCAGGAATTAGTAAATAATACATAAATACTTAAACAGTTTGGTGTTCAGTTACAACGCAGCCTCTATTGGCCTCTAATGAGACCGTTTAAGGCCATCTCGATAGTTCAAACGAGGCTCTCGCCCGCTTGTGTACAGTTTCAGAAGCTCGCCTCCGAACTAATCTTTAGTGGATCTAAACGCGCCCTATTATGTGTCAGAGGTGCCTTTATAGTCCCTTTCTACTCTTTATACAGCCCGAACAATGACGCCTAACAGTTGTAAACTGTACAAAGATTTATTTCGACAACGCGCATTCAACTTTACGATAAATATGACAAAACGATCCATAAACGCGCAGATAAACTTCTAACGCGATAGTAAACCTATCAATAATTGAATATGGGATATAGTATACAGATTGAGATCCCTATCTTGATGTATGGGACGGACGTACAGACGGACGTATCTCCCGATTGTTTTAGCGTACAAGTCGGAATCAATTATGGCGGACGGGGGTCACGAGCCGACGGACGGCGGAGACGCCCGATCTCAGCCGAAGATACCGCGAGAGTTTGCGATTTATTTATAACGTTTCTTGATGGATGGTACGATGTTCAAGTAATAGATTTGATGGTGATCTGTGGCGGATGTCGCGGCGCGCAGCCTTACAGCTTGTATACACGATCGTTTTGTATCCTGCCTTCAATCTTAGAGCGCTGGGTAATCTAGGTATATATCACTGTGGAGACCAACCTTAATATTTTATTTTTGAACTACTTTTTGCTCGCGGCTCTTGTTAATCTAGATTTTGTGCATCTATCCCTCTAAAACATCACTTTTTCCTAGATGGAAGATAAAAGTACTCTAATATAAGGACTACGAAACCAGAGATTTTGAATTTTCTTTTTTTTGAACTCACGATGCACACTCCTTAAAACTCCAAGTGGATATTCAAAAGCGTCTTAGGACTAGACACTAGGTTAAACAGTGAAGTATCTTTCTCCTCTAAAGAAAAGAAAACATATCATAAGAATCTCATTTAAGATTTAATAGAGGGTCTCGAGTTCGAACCCACGTCGCGCACCTCTGACTTTCGGAAGTTATATGACTTTTCGAAATTATGTGCGTATTGATTGACAATTATCGCCTGTTCCGTGCCTCGGAGAGCACGTTAAGCCGTCGGTCCCGGCTGCCATAAACATCTATGGCAGTCGTTATTGGGAGAGTGTCGACACAAAAGATCCCACTGGGTCAAAGTGTCGCCGGTCTGCACTGACTGGCCCCCACATAGCATACAAGATTTAATAGCTTTTACTCGCGAAATCGCTGGCGCGGCAACAATACTTTTCTTCTCGATGAAAAGTTACCTTTTACTTTTTTATATCCCACAACAACGTGTATGGAAAATTGCTTTAAGATCGGTTGTTTTCGAAAGCGTAACAAACAAAGAAACAAATTACATTCGCATTTATAATATTAGTTAAGAAGTTAGTATTAGGGGAGTCGGTTGCTACAGCGGCATTCGGTCGTGGCGGGGGGCCGGTCAAAAGCCCCCGCTAAATTGCCGCCCCCGATTATAAGGACACTTTGATGACATAATTACGATGAACTTTAATGATGTTTGCAATTCTATTAGGATAACTATATCTTGGATTATACTTCTTCTAATGACTATAATAGATTATGTGGAAAACAATGCATAGTATTGAACTAATCTCCGTCACAGATTATTTCTGAATAATTTATTTTATGTTAAGTGAATGTGAGCTGTTGTGTTTATTATCTACTGATTATGTTAAACAGTTCTTTTTGTTATGTAAATAGATGTATCTAAATATTTGATAGCCATATACCAGTTCAGTCATTAATAGACAAGATAAAACGAAATGTAGATACTATAATATTGATGTAATAGACAATCGACGAATTAAAAGAGTAGGCACGATTTCGCTTGAATCTTCCGTTGAAAGCGGCTTTACTTCTCTAAAAACTATAATATATAATATAATATTCTACCACATACACACAATCATCATCTAGCCCAAACTAAGCAGAGCTTGTACTATGGGTACTAGACAATGGATAAACATACATATATACTTTATTTTTGTAAATACATACATTTTATATTATACATACATAGAAACACCCAGACCAAGACAAACATCCATGTTCATGCACACAAATGTTTGACTTGTGCGGGGATCGAACCCGCGACCTCAGGCGTGGCAGTCAGTTAAACTAAGCACTACGCCATCGAGGCCGACATGTTTTCTTCTTCATGTGTACGTACTTCCCTGACATACATAGATGCTAGGAAAATATTTCGTCTTTTGGAAGACCTACATGGAGATATAGAAGTGGGTACGACGGGCCTTTAAAGAATTTGATATATTGGAATGGAACACCTTTCGAGGCACTGGCCATAGCAAGTGCAGGACTATTGCTACGTATGGAATCTGATAAATGTTGGCTATAGGGATAAAAGTTTGATGGACCGGTACAATGGTAATTACGGATGAAAATCTTTAAATTATTATTATAACTAAGTAGTGTAGGAAATAATTCGATATCGCCTACTTTATTTTAATATTTTTATTATGAGATTTATAATTAATATTCAATAAAGTAAAGTAAAGTAAAGTAAACATTTATTTTTCAAAATATATGTACGTACACGATACACAAATATTAGAACACAGAAAACAAAACAAAAAAAAGTACATATATCATGAAAAATGAGGTTACCACTCAGGTTTATTGTTGGTTTGCGGTTGATACCTCAAACCAACACTGATATTATTTGGTAACCCCAAGTGACGCCCGGACGTACATCAGCTACTCTTGTAATAATTTACAAACACAAAACACAAAACTACGTAAGATATACATATATTACTTATATAAATTATAACTGATAAGTATATAACATATATATATAAATTAATATATAAAAATATAAATTAAAATAGATATAACATGAAGAATAAATAAATTGGCGCCATAGTATACTACTTGAAGGTCATAACCCATACCAAATGTTAGCTTTTTGTTATATCAGAAATACATGTACTAACATGTTAAAGCTTACGTCATTGCTCTATAGAATTCGATTCCTAGGCCAGCAACTGTTAAAGTTTCATTTTTAAAATTAAAAATATAATCATATAAGAATGTAGTTTGTGGTACTAAGTCCGGTAGAAGAAAAAGGCACATACAGTCTCTTTAGGGAGTCGATGTAATTATATCTCAGGATTCAAACGTCAATTTAGGTACTAAATAAAACGTAGTTTACATTTTACACTCTCTGTCTAAGTCTTTCATTGCCAAATACTAAATAATATAATATTCTACAGGCTCAATTTCTATCATGGCAGCCAATCTTGACGGGGACTGGCCATCTGCACCGGTGATATTATTGTGCTGAAGACTTTATTTAACCTTCCCTAATTTTTATAAATGAGACGGCAATCCAAAACGACTGGAGAGACATCAGGCGCAGGGCCAACGACTTTACGTGCTTGCCGGGACATGAGGGTGTGCAACACTGCCTATATCCTAACTCCCGGCTGCTATTGAGAGTTTCATGTCAGAAAACCACAATTTTTGTTGCTAGCCTGATGTGGTATTCTCTCCGGAAGCTTTATGCACCGCACTCGCTGCATACCGCTGCGCCAACAAGGCAGCCAAATTCTAATATACTTCAACATGCTGTAATATAGTATATGTTAGTGAAAGCTTTGTACGCTAAACATGTGCGATGTTTGGCGAGGCGTGAGAATGATTGAAATCTTTCCTGCATTCATTAGAATACCGCACGTTCGGACATTCACATGTTTTCTATACACATTACTCATTGACTCATCGTGGCATTGTTCCAAATTTCTTTCAGACTGCGTTTTGTCCGCGACTTTGTTCACGTGGATTGTCGGCCTCGATGGCATAGTGGTTAGTGTAACCGACTGCCACGCCTGAGGTCGCGGGTTCGATTCCCGTACAAGTCAAACATTTGTGTGCATGAACATGGATGTTTGTCTTGGTCTGGGTGTTTCTATGTATAATATGTATGTATTTACAAAAAAAAAGTATATATGTATGTTTATCCATTGTCTAGTACCCATAGTACAAGCTCTGCTTAGTTTGGGCTAGATGGTGTTGTGTGTATGTGATAGAATATTATTATTATTATTATTATTTCATATCTCCTTTGGCGATTGAAAAGTGTGACCATGAGATTTTTGCCTGTTTCTCGAACACGTTGTTTTTCAATGAAAAAGTTTTATTTCATTTTGTTTAATGTAGGTAATAATTTATTATTAATATGTTAGTTACCTGACACGACTAAGGACTGTATACACATTTCTATGTAATTTTTTTTTACTTTGCCTTTGACATTGGTTTCAAAATAATAAGGCTAAAAATATTTGAATTAAAACCTAAATTACTACGTAATATAAACTGCATCAAAATCTTTTTAGTGAATTTAATGAGATGACGGTACAAACATAATTATAGACAGAGAGATGGATAGACCGGCAACAAAATCTAAAATCAATTGTTTGCTTACTCGGTGCTATCAAACTGTGAAAACTGCATCAAAATGCGTTTATTTATTAGGCATATTAACAGAATAAACACATACATTTATTCGTGTGTTTACGCCAGTTACAAATATGCACAGCATTTACCTACTTAGAGACAACAATAATTATAATAAAGTCTAAAAAACATTTTACATAATAACTAACACTACATTTTAAAGAAGCAGTGTTTTGTGGTTTTCCCCTATGTCTGAACTTACAGACAGACAGAAAAACAAAACACATACATATTATGAACTATCGTTTTAAATTCAGACATTTTATGTTTATAGGAATAACATAAAATATATTATTTTTTAGTGAAGCTGGTCCGTTTCTACCATGTCTGATAATTTATAATATTTGTCATCATTAAATGAATTTTAATATAGATACCAATCGTCATCGTCATCAGTTTATTTGTATGATAGCGTGCGAACGGAATCATTTGGAATGGCAAATGTTACAGAATACCAATCATTGAATTCTGAATTTGTATTTAAATTAGGTAACAGGTCCATTCTAATATTTACGACCACAGGTTCAATATTGACAATTTCTTCGATTTAAAAGTTTTATTTAAAAAAATAGTTCCCGCAAATAGTCCTATTGCGGGGTATTTGAAAATTATGATATTTTATAATTTTCTAGTCCCCCTAGATTACAAGTTGTACATCTTCACGAAAAATAAACACAAACAATAAACGTAGATAAAATCCTTGTTAAATTTTTGCATATATACTTCAAAACACACTACTTCTTATATTTAAATGAGCAAACTTATTGCAGCAGCGATAGCCTAGCGGGAAACTGTTGGACTGCCACGCAGAGGTCTCGAGTTCGAACCCAAGGCGCGCATCTCTGACTTTTCGAAGTTATATGCGTATTAAATAGTTAATTATCGCTTGCTTTAACGGTGAAGGAAAACATCTTGAGGAAACCTGCAAATCCGAGAGTTCTCCATAATGTTCTCGAAGATATGTGAAGTCTGCCAACCCGCACTAGGCCAGCGTGGTGGACTATGGCCTAACCCTTCTCACAGTGAGAAGAGGCCCGTGACCAGCAGTGGGACAGTTTAATACAGGGCTGATATTATTATATTATATTATTAAACTTATTTACTTTTTAATATCTGTTTATTGTTGCAGAAATACTAGAGACATCCTTATATCAAGAACCATTTTAAAAATGAATGATTCTCCGCTAGCAAGATACAAGTCGAGCAAAAAGTGAGGTACAATTACTGGGCGCTGGCGCAGCCTTTGGCGATCGGTCACAGTTCAAGAACGCTACTCTTTCTATAGGTAGCTGTGGTTAGCCTGCTGTACCTCGAGGTCAACAGCTCTAAGCCCGATGAACGCTTTTGTTCGTAATGTGACCTTCAGAACTGGAACTGAACCTGTCGGCTGGTACAGAATGCCTCGCTACAATTGCGCAGTTGGGATGTTATCTATGTGTATTGTTGGAGCTTGAGTTGCAAGGACAACGGCGGGGATTGAATTATGAGTTATATTTGTTAGCAGCTAGCAGCTAAACTTTAGCCACAAAACTAATTCGATTGTGGTAGACACACTCCTATGTTTGCGCTGGCCTTATGGCTTCTGTCTATCGATAGCAATTTTTATTTTTAGATCTATACGACATTGACTTTTTTTTTTTAAGTCTACTCCCGCACTATGAGTAATGCCTGTATCGCGGGGGACATTACAGACGTTCAAAATACGGGCATCGGGACGTACAGTCTCGAAACAAATATTATTTGTAAACCACACAATTGTTTGTCTCGTGTAGGGATTGAACAATACTCTGCGCAATGGCAGTGGCGAGGGACCCACTAAACCACTATGCCAACCATGCATCCAATTTTAGTTTAGAAGCGTCTGAATCCAACCAAGGGTTTGTATAGTGTCTCTGTCTCTTCATCATACTTAAAATACTGATAGATTTTAATAAGTACCTCTGACACAGATGAAAAGTTTAAGCTGATATTTGTACATATAAATAATAATAATAATACTCTACCACATACACACAACACCATCTAGCCCAAACTAAGCAGAGCTTGTACTATGGGTTCTAGACAATGGATAAACATACATATATACTTCTTTTTTGTAAATACATACTAATTATACATAGAAACACCCAGATTAAGACAAACATCCATGTTCATGCACACAAATATGTGACTTGTGCGGATACGAACCCGACGAACGACCTCAGGCGTGGCAGTTAGTTACACGAACCACTACGCCATCTATACATAAATAAATTTAAATCTGAATATTACATGTAGGTATATCATCTAATCCCTTCTTGTAGTAAGAATGCGCAGGCACAATAATCTGAAGACAACCTACTAAGTATTTTGTCGCATGGGAGCATCGAACCAACATCACTTAACACATGGTAGGTAAAACGTTGCAAATACAAAATACTCAAGTACCATCAAAATCATTACCACAACCCACACAGTCATGTCCAAAACTTATACATATTGTAAATTGAAGCCTCGCCGGGCGGCACGGCTAGTCTCAATGAGTTAACACTGGTAACCTGATAGTTACAATGTGTGAACGGACTGACAGACAATAATAGTATAGTTAAGTGTGAGCTTGTTGTAAACATTGATAGAGTAAAAGATACAAAATGTACACACAGACATACAGCTCCATAAATACATATATCTTATGCTTGTGTTGTCGCTTTGTTCGTCGTAGTTAATGGCACATTTGTATGTGAGGAAAGATAGTAATCATTGCCTGTTAGATGCTGTCGCAAGCGCGCCTGCTGATCGCGAGTATCTAGGTTAGATACCCAGTTAACACTCTCTCTCGGTTCAGAAATATACAACATATTGAACTGCGTTCTTGTAAAATTTTAGCAATTTATAGAAACAGCCACATTACTATCCAGAACAACGTGTCCTGGGCTCAGATGCCATCCTTATACGGTAGAGTCGATTAGAGCGCGTACCAACAAGTTTGGGTCCTCATACCTCTGCCGAACGATCAAGGCACGGAATTCTCTGCGAAAGCACGTATTTCCTTCATCCTTTAATCCTGGGCTCTTTAAGCGGGGCGTGGAAAAGCACCTTCTCAGGCCGTCAAAGTAGAGACCTCAAAATCGCCTCAGCTGCTATGAGGACGGTGTGGAGGCCACTGCTCTTAGACCACATGACTGCTTACCAAGCGGCGTGTGGTCTTCTTGACGAGCAACATATAAAAAAAAAATTATCTATCATGCAAAATTAATATTATATACACTTCTAGTTTTGTTCTAGTTCTCCGTCGTGAACGTCTTTACAAACATTCAAGCAACGGGAACAAAGAAAACAGATCCAGATTTGGATATCTATGGTGATAACTTGTTTAGATTTGAGAAAAAAAAACAATGTATACCTGGGTTCCAGGCTTCGGTAATTATGATACATACTGGTTTGAATCTCTATTTTTAGTTTAACTTTCCTATTTTGTATTTCCTTTCAATTTTATATTAAGGCTGCGCCGAGCGTAAGACGCGGTTGAACTCGATATTCAAATCGGCGCGCGGCCGCCATAGTAAAATTGTATGGAGGATTTGAAGTGCTTTTTTGATAAATATGTATCTTTACTGTCAACCAATAACTTAAATATTTAGGACGGACAAATTGTAATATAACTACTTATGTTTCATTTAAGCTGTAAACTAGGATAGATTTCTACTGTTATAATCTAAAAATCACGTAACACGAGCTTGCGTTTTCTAATTTTTCGTGCAAATTTACGTAATTTTGTAGGCGAATATATTAATTAATTTAAGTTTTTTACACAGAGTAATTGGAAACACATTCATGGTTATGGTAAATGTATATTTTATATTTGTATTAAACAAAAAGTGTTGATTTTATTTACTTAACTGTGACCGCCTGTTTTGGCACATTTCGCTCGGCGCAGTCTTAATGTATTTTGAGCTTTTGATTTGATTTTCATGGCGATTGGTTGCCTGTAAGTAAATGAGCACAAAGTATATCTGTAAATTTTAATTTAGATGTAAAAAACGTGTATTATTTGTTGGCAATCAAAATAAATAAATCACACAATTTTTCGTCACGTATTGAGATCGAACCCACAACACGACGCGGTAGCAGTGGTGAGGTTACCATTTAAATCACTACGCCATCCGTGCAGATACATAATATAACGTGAAAGCGACAAACAAACTGACATTCATATTATAAATGCAAATGTGAGTTTGTTTGTTACGTTTTCAAGCCTTAACTACTCGTCCGATTATTATGAAATTTCGTATACACGTTGTCAGGGGTACAAAAAAGAACATCGGGTTTCAGTAGTACCTAATCTTTGACCGGTTTCTGAAACGCTAATCAAAGACATGTCAAAATCAAAGTCATGTCTTTGATTGGTCGTTTCTAAATCAATCATCTATTCACTGTAGTTGACATACGTTTGACCATTTGTTATTTTTTTTTTATGTTAACGACATTTCTTTCACAATTCAATGCCTGGTATTGTTTATGTCCGTTATTACGTTTTCAGCGATACAGGAATGATGCCTAGTGCTACCGCACTCCGAAGACCTTTATTTATAAAATTAAATTTAAAAATTAAAGTGACTCCGAAATGGCGTAGTGGTTTAATTGGTCGCCTCGCCACTGCCATTGCGCCGAATGTTGTGGGTTAGAATACCACACGAGACAAAACTTTGTGTGATCCACAAATGGTTGTTCCGAGTCTTGATGTTGTTTGTGTACGTTGTTTGAATATTTGTAAAGTACCCCGCGATAAACTGTCGTGACCGCGAACTTTTCCTAGTCCGGGTGTCGTCTATAAGAAAAATACATTAAATAAAAAACAAACTAAAAATATTCGTGAACACATTTGTATATTTTGTCGTTAATTTAGCGTGTGTAAAACAGCGTCGGACACGGCGTCACTATGTAAACGATAAAACCGCGCAGAGGATAAGTGGCTCTACAAAAACCGCACAAAACCTGCCTCTTTCCATTAACATTCTCGTTTTACTTTTAGTTCAAACACGCATAAAATATACACTAGACCAAAATAAATGTTATTCCAAATTAAATCAATAAAAGTCGAGAACTGACGGCGATAAATTATAATCGACATATTATGATTGGTGCGTGTGTGTGTGTTCGTGCGCCTGCGCAGCCGTGTAAAATATAGTCAATTTTTATGACATATCGAGAGCCGAGTTGTGCCGAGCGGAGCCGAGAGCAAAAACGAGCGGGGATCAGCAATAAACCGCGCCAACATAAAATGTTATGGCGTTTTAAATTGAAAGCCGGTTACGGGCCGAGTCACGCGGCAATGTGCAGTAATACAAATAAACTTATGAACTACACGGTGGGAACTAATAGTACTGATTTTTAAATAAAGAATGCAGTTGAATGAAGGTGAACCGCGGATTATAATCTCATGTTACGTTTCATTTGAGCTACAGATTAAAAACAGTACGTTCTCTTGTTATGCATCTGTGTATCTTTGCTTTACAAGTAGAATACATATGAATTGTATTTTTCTAATTTATTGTTGTATTTACTATATATATAATAATAATAGCAGCCCTGTATTAAACTGTCTCACTGCTGGGCACGGGCCTCTTGTCACTGTGAGAAGGGTTAGGCCATAGTCCACCACGCTGGCCTAGTGCGGGTTTGCAGACTTCACATATCTTCGAGAACATTATGGAGAACTCTCAGACATGCAGGTTTCCTCACGATGTTTACCTTCACCGTTAAAGCAAGCGATAATTAACTATTTAATACGCATATAACTTCGAAAAGTCAGAGATGCGCGCCTTGGGATCGAACTCGAGACCTCTGCGGGACAGTACAACAGTTTGCCATTGGGCTATCGCTGCTATATACTCATATTATATTGCACAGTTGGTGTATGGGATAAAGTGGTTCCCTTGTCACCACCCCTACAACATTATTGTGGATTCCAATCGCCCATTCGACACAAAATTGTGATAGCCACATAGTTCCATAGTTAGGAGTCTGGGTGTTCTATGTGTCGTTTATATGTTTTTAAAGTTCGCCGCGATGCAGGAATTTTTCTTAGTGCGGGCAGAGGAAAAGAGAAACACTCTCTTATCAAAAATAGACCTTATTTTTGAGAAGAGAGTGTTCCTCTTTTCCTCTTCACGGCCTCTTATAAATGCCTGTTACAGTTGCCTCTAGCATAACGTTTAAAAGAGCATCATCTTCTTTGTTTGATATTTAATATTATAAAGGTGACAGCAGCGATAGCTCAGTGAGGAGACCAACAGACTGCAATGCAGAGGGTCTCCGGTTCGAACCCATGTCGCGCACCTCTGACTTTTGGAAGTCATGTGACTTTTCGAAATTATGTGCGTATTGACAATTATCGCCTGCTTCGTGCCTCAGAGAGCACGTTAAGCCGTCGGTCCCGGCTACCATGAACATCTATGGCAGTCGTTATTGGGCAATCAGTGCCCTATATCCTAACACTGGTCTAGCCGTAGGGTATCGTTAGCCTTCGGGTTGCGGAGGTCAGGTGGCAGTCGCTCCGTGTAAAAACTGATATGCAGTCAAACCCGGTTAGACTAGAAAAGCCGACCCCAAGTGACTTGGGAATAATAAAGGCTAAGAAGAAGATAAAGGTGACATTATATACTTACGTTTCACTTGTTGATATGCAGTTTCCGTAGTCCTCCTACACGCTGTCAAATGTACCTACAAAAAGAAATTGAATATGAGATGAAAAGAACGGAATTGGAGCTGGTAGGTATGTGGGTCTCCAGAATTCTTCCAACCTTTTCTTCCCTTATCAATTTAAACTTAGTAATAGTGTTATTACTCCTAAGTTGGCTTACTGTAAATGATGATATAATTAGCCAAAAGACATTTTCTAAATTTATCAAAATCGTTTCAGCGTTGAAAGTTGATATAGTGACAAGAATAGAAAAGGGTATGTTAAGCTGGTTTGAGCATGTAGAAAGAATGGACGAGGAAAGACTGACTAAGAAAGTTTATAGGGCTAGTGTGAATGGAACAGTCGCAAGAGGAAGACCTAGGCGAACGTTTCTTGATCAGATAAGAAGCGTTCTTCGTGTATGAGGAATGTGATGAAAGTGAATGAAGCCAGAGAAGTGTGTCAGGATCGTAGCAAATGGAAATCCGTAGTCCGTAGAATCTATGTATGTATGTATGTTTCAGCGTTTTGGTGTTAAAATATACGAATTCACAAATTATTTAGCATAGTTGATGGGCTTGTGATATTTAACATCTTGCACAGTGAAAACGTGCGTAATCCTATGTCGAGGAAAATAACTGTTACCCAGTGGCATAAGTTTGCATTAACATTTATTATTACGAGGCCCAAGTTCGTTACCTGACAACGCCAAAATCTTACGGAATTATATTTGTAAAACTCTAATTCCATGCTAATAACACCAAATCTGGATCTATTAAATAGGTGCAAGTTTGCATTAACGGTTATTATTACGTGAGGCCCGGGATCATTACCTAAGTTTGTCAAAAAATGTTACAGGATTATTTTTGTAAACTTTTCTAATTCCATGCTAATAACACCAAATCTGGATTTTTCCTGATTGACGGCAATAACCTTGCCTCAAGTTACCAATTTAAACATATATAGATTTACGCCTATATTCTTGTACGAGTAGGCAGAGATACATATATGAGTATCTACATATATGCTACTGACACCACACCACTTAAGGGCCATCGGAATAGAAGACGTGGCTTGTACCTTCTACTGGGTCCAAAGTTCAAGACGCCAAACCGCTACAAAAAAATCTCGACAGATAAACATTAATATTGACACTTGCCCAAACCGGCAGTTGAAATCGAAACCTTATAAGCCGAACGCATTTACTACTAATGCGCAATCAAGGTAGTCAACAACAGTTTGGCTGTGATATAAATAATATGTCAATCCCATAAAGATATAGGACCAATACTATGTCATTCCAACTATTATTTTATCCTAACTAATATTATAAATGCGAATATGAGTTTGTTTGTCTGTTACGCTCTCAGGTCTTCACTACTCGACCGATCAGCATGAAATTTTGCATATACGTTGTCAGTGGCACAGAAAAGGACATAGGGTTCTTTCGTCAGGCAAACATGAGTTACGTTTGCCTTTTAGAGTTCAAAAAAACTCTTATACAACAGCTTTGTCCGTCCGTCCGTCTGTTATACAACTTTCAACTTAAGAACCGTAAGAGCTAGAGACTCGCGATCAACGCCATTCGACTCAGCATGGTCGAAATACCCCCGAAATGACTATGACCTTTGACCTCAAGGGCACGTGGTATCACGTACCTTTGCATATTATTTGAACAATTTTTTCGATCTCCAAAATTAAGGCAATTCATTGCCGTTTTTAACTTGTTTAATATTAGTTAGGATTCCAGAACATTACAAGGAAAACTACGAAATTACCACCGCAAAATGAAACTTAAAAGTAATATCACTATTAGATGTTGTTTGAATCTAACCTACTGAAAATCTCTTTTATTATAACGACGCATTCACTCACCTTGTATTTCCGGCGGTGGCTGACAATTAATACAATTTCTGAGAACACACCACACATTCAGACAGACTGTGAGATGTTATCGCGTGTGTTTGGACTAATTCGTTAGTTCTAGTAATCGCCGCCCAGTGTCGCCACCATCACGATCACGAGATAGCCGATAACATCACTATTTTAATGTTTCTGGTTATGAATCACGGAGTTACGTCACTAGTCCAATTTAAAGTGTGAAAAAAAGGCTAAGTTTTATGGTTTTAGTTAATCAGAGCGCTCGTTAAATTTAGAGAAACCTGTAGAATATATTTTGTCTGACAGATTAATTTGCGAACTCGGTAGTATTGCGTGACATTCCACAAGCAGGTATCAAACCTACTTCAGTGAATATAATTGATATGCGTTGATAATTTTGTAGGTTAAATGTTTGCAAATTTCTAGTACAAATATTTTAATAAGTTGTTATTTTGTAATTTATGCCTTGTTGACTATTATGTTTGTGTTGGACTAATATTAGAATATTGGGTAATGCGACTGATGTTCATAAGGTTTTGGATTTGATACCCAGCACTGTTATTGGGTACACTGCTAAGTAATTCTCATTGATAGCACGGCATCTGGCAAAATAAAGGACAATAAGCTCGTCACCTTTTACAAGCCAATTAAAATATAGCTTATAATGTAACTGTAGTAGACATTTTTTTAAATGAGTACCTCCTCACTAGGAAAATTTTCTCCTTCGCAAATTTTCATTTGGCAAAAAGACATTTTCACCAAGTAATTGATTACCAAATAATTACAACAATAAACTCTTCCCAAAAAAAATTTCACGTGGGCCTTCTGGCCCGAGACCAGCGCTCTGCGATCGGACCACAGCATAACTCGACGGAGCTTCTTTTTCTGGGTGGTTATAAAAATTGCTCTGAATAATATTTGCCAAAATAAACCATTTGATTTAATAAAACTTTACAAAGTAAAATAACGCCAAATGATAATTCGACCAAGTGAATAAAATACGACATGAAATTTGGCTAAATATTCATTTGGTAAATGAAACTAGAGCGATATGTTTTTTGGGAAATAAAACGTGACCAAAAATACTTTGCCTGAAGGGCACCACTTTACAAACATTCAAATAACGGACACAAAGAATATCCAGACTTGGAACAACCATTTGTAGATCACATAAATTTTTGTCCCGTGTGGGATTCGAACCCACAACACACATTGCGCAGTGGCAATGCAGGGGACCACGAGGCGACCACCGAAAACAAGACACCGAAAGCAGCCAACCAAGAGCGTCTTCTGCTTACCCTTTTGTGAATATACTCTTTTAAGCATATGTTGTATCATTATTATTCAAGCAGGTTACGCCACTGCAATGATTGACGGGTCTACATTACGTTTAAACACTTAATATAATTCTTGTCACCTCTGCGGTTACAGCTAATACCCCTCCAAAAGCTGGCTGTTACAACATAACGAGAAACAGGCCACTAGAAATACCTACAGACTAGCTGTGATCTGCAGTTTCAACTGCGTTAAATGGCATTAAACTTATCAATTGTTGGAATGCTCGACATAATTGATAACTTATTGTATCTGTCCGCCTGTGTTCCGCTGCTTTTTAATAGGTTTGGCATGGTTACAGCTTTGCTTTTGTTTTGTGGGTAGTAGCGTAATCTTTTCTAGCCTATAATGATCATCAATTGCCAGACTATCTAATGCAAATATTTTATCAGATTGGACAAGTAGTTTCTAAGATTATGGCACACAAACAAACTTTTTAGCTTTTTAATATACTGTAGATTTATGCCACACTTCAATGTCGAAACTGTCTCGGTGCAGCGATAGTGAATTCATCTGCTGTGCATCGCGGGTTTGATTCCCGGGTAGGGTTGTTTGGAGTTACTCTCAAATAATTCTCAATAGCAGAATGAATTAATTTCCATGAAAAAATGTTGCCGTGGGAGAGCCACGCTTCGGCACGAATGGGTCGGCTCGATCGGAGTGATACCACGGCCTCACAGAAAACCGGCGTGAAATAGCGATTGCGTTGTGTTTCGTCGAGTGAGTGAGGGTACCGGAGGCCCAACTCCCCTCCCCGCTCCGGGGAAGAGGGGAAATTTTAAAAGGCTGGCAACGCACTTGCGACTCCTCTGGTGTTGCGGGTGTCCATGGGCGGTGGTAATCGCTTACCATCAGGCGATCCACTTGCTCGTTTGCCGCATATAACATAAAAAAAAATAAGAAATATGAAGTCTGAAGCTCTGCCGAATAGATGGTAAAAGGCTCACTCTATATAACGTGGGACCTAAAGACAGTGTTAGCGAAATGTGAATGCAACACTCTTCTGATTACCCTTTCGGGGACAGAGGCGTGAGAATATATGTGTATATTATGAAGAAAATAGTCTACCAGTTTTGACAAAAGTTTCTATGAAATCTAATTGTCGCTAAGGTTGACTTTTCTAACTTGACATATGGCATGACGTAAATATAATACATGACATGATAAAGAGAGGAATGGTCACTGTCATAATATTATTGCAAGGCGAAATCGACCTTGTTGTTCTATGACATTCAAATTAACCGTAGGGTGGTAGACCACGTATTCGGCCGACTGTACTATAAAATCCTTTAATATGTACATATGTATCAATGTCAAAATAACTACATTACGTAATCGTAGCCAGTTCTATCTGTTAGTCACAGACGCAATTAGAAACGGTGGCTTGTATAATTATCTATAGTTTTTATCTAAATGTCTGTTTGTTCGCAGTAAGAGGATTATGGGCGATCGGCGGCGGATCACACGGGCCGACTTACGAGCCACCGACGCAGAATAAATAGTACCTATGTGTTGTTCTGTAGCGTGGGTTTGTTGTCTATGTACTGGAAGTAACGGGCTTAGTTTTCTATTAGCAATAATTTTTAAGCTTTTAGTTGTTACATCATCGTGTTCGTTTTCTTTAGTTATCAACAGAAACAAGTTTATTTATAACTAGATTTTGTCCATTCGCGTTAATGTTGATATTGTCAATTAATTTTTATCACTTATGCCACAGTGCTTTTTCTGTATGAATGTATCTTAATATGGGGGCCAGTAAGTGCAGACCGGCGACACTTCGACCCAGTGGGATCTTTTGTGTCGATACTCTCCCAATAATGACTGCCATAGATGTTCATGGCAGCCGGGACCGACGGCTTAACGTGCTTTTCGAGGCACGGAGCAGGCGATAATTGTCAATGAATACGCACATCATTTCAAAAAGTCATATACCTTGCGAAAGTTAGAGGTGCGTGACGTGGGTTCGAACCCGAGACATTGCATTGCATTCTGTTGGTCTCTCCACTGCGCTATCGCTGCTCTTTTGTATGAATAGTACCATTTGTCCTATGCAAAATTTCATGATGATCGGTCGAGTAGTTAGGGCGTGAATGCGTAACAAACACACTGACATTCGTATTTATAATATTAGTTTAAGACATTTAACTCGCGAGAGCTCGTGAAGTCTCATTCTTGACACGATGACTAAGGAAAGGTAACTTAAACAATTAAATTGTGTGATACACAAATTATTTTTCTGAGTCTGATTGAGTTTGTGTCCGTTAACCGTCAGATTGTCAATTCCCCTGCGATACAGATGCCTTGTAAGGGATATTTTTTTAAGTTGTTCCGGCGTCATCCAATGACGTTTCAGCATACACTATTTTTTTCCTAACTCAACCTATTTTCGTTCCTTTTTTTTTTTTTTTTTTTTACGTGGGGTAATGCTTTGCCGCTTACCTCTCCGCGGGGCGACGGAAAGGTTATGTCGGGCTCACCGGGGAGAGATTGAATACCGAGAGAGAGAGAGAATACCGACTAAACCTACCACGGTGTTCCTCGACATAACCATAGACGGCGGGGTCGCGCGAATCGCTTTCACATGCAATCGCGACCCCGCCGAGGTTTCGGCCCGCCGTGTGAAACGGCAGGCCACTACTTAAAAGACCCTCTACTGTCCCCTTGTAGGGGTACAAAAACACGACTCAAAGGCGCGCGTGGGAACACGCACGCCGCCTCTCGGACCTGGTGCTGATCGGGTGGCAGGCAGGCCCACGCAGCCCACCACCCCCAGGTCAAATCTCAGGGTGGCTGGAGGTCATCTCGCGCCCTCCGGCGCCCGGTTCTGCGGTTGGGGAGAGGATTTAAGCGCTCCCTCTCCCGCTCCGCCGCCTCCTTGATGGACATGACTTCCTCACAGAAGGAGGCGACGGCGTTCCACGACCTCTCACTCCGGACCATAGATTGAACCACGGCCTGGAACGAGAGGGCAACCATACCGACTGCCGCGATCAACTCACGGCGCTGCGATGCCCAAGCGGGGTAATCCGCCAAAGTGTGCAGCGCCGTATCCACAACAACATCGCGGCAGTCGCCGCAGTGATGACAGCCGGGCGTCTCCTGCCGGCCTATGCGACACAGGAACTGGCCAAATTAACCATGGCCAGTCATTACCTGTGTCAGCCGGAAGGTGAGGGCGCCATGCCGCCTCTCCAGCCACTCTTCAAGAACGGGACTTATCGCCACGATCGTGACGTGCCCAGCACTGGGGTGCACAAGTCGTTCCTTCCATTCGTCTACCAGGACCTGGCGGAGCTCGGACCGTACCGCCTCTAGAATGGGAAGAGCAGAACCTATTTACGTTCCTTACTCAACCGACAGCAATTATTTCATTTTTAATTCTTTCTTTATCCTGTAAGTATTCCTAGCTCAACCGATTACGAAATTACCCAAAAGCTCTGAGATTTGGGTGACGGTCTGAACAAAAATTACTGTTTTCGTAATCTATATATATACTAATATTATAAAGAGGAAATATTATATCAACCGATTTTAAAATTATTCGCCTTTATAATCTTTATTATCACCGAGTACCTAACATAGGCGATATATTTTTTTAAAGCACTGTTACTGTTCGCGACAACGTCAACAGTAACTTAAGATTCATATTATGATTATAAATTTCATACGTGTTATTTAAGTATACTGTACCCATAAAGTTTATAGTTCAGAAATAGTGTTGAATTAGGTCACATATAGACCTAATTAATATAGTTAAATAGTGTAAATAACGTAATATTGTGTTTCTCCTATAGTTTATAGAAATATTTTGTGAATATGTAAACATTACTGATAAAATGTACATTTTTTATCTCAAGTTAGGTATATCAGTGTTCCTAGGTCATAAGGCTTTAATAAAACGTTTTACCTATTGTGTTTTATTTATGCGCTAAGAAAGGCGCTATAGGATGTTGAAGGAATTATATTCCTATATATCATAGTTATGAAGTTATTAAACTTTTTCTCTTTGTAAATATGACCGCAGCTTAGATTTTTAGCATAAAACCTAAGTTATCTATACCTAGACCTAACTTCCGAAAGATAAACATTATAGCACTAGCTAGGTCTTTTTGTGCCCTACGCGGCACTGGTCGTACCATCACGCTAGCTAGCATAGTTCCATAGTTATAAGCAGAAATGTGTAATTTTTTAAAATAAAATAAAATTGTTGAACAGTGGTTTCTGGCCGGCTCTCGTTACGGTAAAGATCTGGGGTACCTAAGCGACACCGTATCGATCGATATTGGGTGCTCAAGAAACCTCATCTTCAAGCCTCAAGAACCGAATGGAGCCAGCCAGAAACCTCAAGACAACTGAACAGTGAAGCATGTGTATGATTTATCGAAGTCCCGACCCGCACATCGTATGACACGCCTTTCAGCGCCTCCACACCGAGACCAGTAACCGCTATAGTACAGTCCACACACCGTGTATAGGACGTCAGCGACTTGACGGCTGTTATCGTAACCATCGCCATAGTAACCTCAGCCCCGAGTTCGCCCGTCCGGTACAGTTACTAACCTAACCTAATCTACTGTTACAAAGCCAAGGGTTGTTTTGCTATCCATACTTTTCCCGGTAATATTTGCCACGGGTAGAGTAGGGAACGCATTTCGGTTGAATAAAGAAACTTTATTAAAATAATGTAATCGGATCAGTTAGGCATACTAGTTTAAGATGAGTAAAGAAATAGGATGTGACGTCATAGGATGAATACGGAACATCCCATTTTTTTATATGAACTGTTTATTTTAAGACTACTGTCTAAATATATACATATAGGTATTGGCATCTATATATAAATGAGTATTTAATCGTAGCACACTTGACTATATAAACCTGCTAGTTGGAACTAGAAGCAAACGGATTAAGTTCTTCAATACGATTGGTCAACCATTACGCATAGACGCAACACGGATATGTTAAAACTCGATTCGTGTTGATGTATTGGCATAGTGTGACTAAAAGGCAATACTAGAAAAACCCATGACACGCCTTCCTTTTATACTTGCCTAAAGATTTATTTAGTTGCCTTTCTCATTGTTTCTTTGCCTTAAGTTTGAATGTGATCGTGAGGTCTTGGATTGGATATCGTTTCAAAAGGTTTTTCTGTTAGAATATTCTTCTTTCGTTAAGGCTAGAAATGTGTCATGAGGATAACAATAGCCTCTCATATATTTTTATTTTTTAAATACAGTTCAACTGTGGCAACTTTGGTTTCAACGAGCAACTTGACCTCGTGTACCTCAACTTACATTTCACCATTTTATTTACTTTCATTTTATTTTTTCCATTTTATTTTCATTTAATTTATACCTAGTAAATAAATAAAAAAATACCTGGGTGAAGACTTTGTTTTATTATCTTTGTAAAATTTGTGCCAGCTCTGGCAAAATATATCGATTTGTATGAAATTTAAAAAAAAATTTACCTGACATCCGATATCTGTAGGATTTGTCCCGTAAATGCCCACGTAACGTGGGCTGTAGGGATCAATATGCTCTAGTAAAATTGCTTAAGTAAAGTTGCCATATCTGTGTCAACTTTACCTGTGTCATATTTTTAAACACTGTAACGTATTTATTTAACTTTTTGTAGATATTTAAACCGTTGAGCATGTAGACACATATATATATATGTATATTTTGAAGTATCATAGTTACTGGAAAAACGTAAAAAAATACGGTAATGTTGCCACAGTTGACGGTACCGCTCCCGCAGTTTGTACAATTCTTGTGTTACACAGATCTTAACGGATCCGGTACCGCTCCCGCAGTTTGTACAATTCTTGTGTTACACAGATCTTAACGGATCCGGTACCGCTCCCGCAGTTTGTACAATTCTTGTGTTACACAGATCTTAACGGATCCGGTACCGCTCCCGCAGTTTGTACAATTCTTGTGTTACACAGATCTTAACGGATACAAAGAACACCCAAATTCGAGACAATTAGTTGTGGAGAACACGCACACGGGAAATTTTTGTTCCGTGCGGGGATTGAACCCACATCACACGGTGCAGTGGTAATGGCGAGGTGACCACATAAACTATTACGCCATCCTTGCTAGTGCAATCATTTGAAAAAGTCTATTTCGGAGGTTCTCTTGTTAATTTTGTAGCTAAACAATTTTTTTATACTGTTACTGTTTTGCAGTCAAGCATATGGCCACGTAGCCTATAGACGCTTGCAACACCAGAGGCATCACTTGCGCGTTGCCGACCCTTTAGGAAAGGAAGAAGAGAAAAATGGGTGTGGGAAAGTAGGAAGAAGAAGGAGCGGGAAGGGAGAAAGAGTACTCTCACTCACCGAACGAAACACAACAGTAGGAATACTGCTGTTTCACATCGATATTCTATGAGAGGATAGTCCTTCCCCGGTCGAGCTGGCCCATTTATGCAGAATTAGCGAGATTCTACTACTCATAAAACTACTACGTTTGTAATAGAAGTGTTACCGTGACTTCTTCATTATTCCTATATATTAGACTACCGTTTGATGTTACGTGTATTTTAAATGTGGGAACTGAGAACATAGCTGGTAAAATCTAGCCTTATTACTCCCTGTGTTATTAAGGCCAACCTTAATGTCAGAAACAAGCCTTAGACGTGACCACACCTTTTTGACACACGTTGTTTTCAAACCAGCAACAGTTCGTGATCTATATTTACCTTGCATAGCGGATCGAAATCCTCGCTGTAGTAACAGTGGGGCTATTTAAAGAGCTTGGGACAAAGAGTTGTTGTGGCGAGGTGCGCGGGCGCAGGCCGGCGCGACGCGGCGCGCTGCGCATGCGCCGATCTCAATTATAGATAGCGCTGGTTACACCGACGAGAGACGTACAGCCGAAGACACATGTACCTGTTGTATACACAATAAATTTGAACCGTATCGAATAAGGGCATCAGTGTTGTGGGGTAGGCAGAGCTATGTTCTCGCATGAAAGTAGCAGTTATATTTTCTAGGACTTAGATTATTAATATTGATATTTGAGATAATCTTAATAGTTGTTACAGTATGAATATAATTGCAAATTGTCACCGTGCCACTTGCATAGATTGCACAGTAGCTTAAATTGTCACCACTGGACGTATTGGTGAAGCACGCTTAGTGTTGTGGGTTCGATTTCAAAATTTGCAATAGTTTATAGGATCGAAAAATAATTGTTTCGGATGACAGTGTTCCTTGTGATCGCTATTTGCATTTTTGATAATACTCCGAAACAAAGAGTTCGCGGTACACTTTTGTGGTTTCGCCATATACGAGGTGGGTCGTCTTTCAGATAAAAATATTAATAAATATAAGCCTGATTTTTTTTACCAGAAGTGATTTCTTCTGGATTCTAGATTGATGAAGAAATCTAGATGTAACTAAAAGTATTTGTAAATTTCTATTTTTATAGGCGAAGGGGAACATTTTGAGAAAAGCTGCATGTCTGACAGTTCTTCATAATGTTCCCGAAGATATGTGAAATCTGCTAACCCGCACTGGGCCAGCGTGGTGGACTATGGACTAACCCTTTTCACACTGAGAAGTGGCCCATGCTCAGCAGTGAGACAGTTTAATACAGGGCTAATATTATTACTATATAAAAGTATTTCTTAACCAAGTAGACCATTTATTTGATGAACTTCACAATTTTTTTACAACATTTTATTACACCTTACATAATAGCGTAACACTTGTGTGCTCACGAGTACTTGTTGTCTACGTGCACCCCACAGCGCGGTACTGTTCGGGACAGTCTCCACAGCGAGGCACCGATACACCAACAAACAGCCTCTCTCTCGTCTCTAACTGTACATAGAGCCCGCCAATACGTCGGATACTGGGGATTCGGTCCAGCATGGGAGATATTAGTGTAATCCCCTTCTACCTTAACGATCAAAGTCAATAAACAATCCAATCGAAATCTATAGATCAAATTAGTTCAATGACAAGATCTTATTTCGAAATCCATACATAGTAACACGCCTTAATCGAATTAGACTTTTACAATAAACTACTTATATATCACCATATATAACTTGTATCGTTATTTGTGTATTTGTGAAATTTTCATCCAATAATAGTTGTTCTGAATCAGAGTGCTACTTGTACCTAGCAATAATTCATAGGTGTTGCATCTGTATCTACTCCGCAAAACACACATTAGTCTCTTGAGCCTTAGACGTGAAATGGTCAAGTTTGATACAACAGCAATATCTAAACAAATTAAATTAATGAACAGCACCAAAAAATTAACAGCATTGGTAAAAAATACAACAGGAAACCAACTATCTTTTTGTGGATCCATAGTATATCGATCTATCGTATTACATTACTACTAGGCATAGCGTACGAATAGCCACCGATGACGTAAGTTGTGCTATACTCACTCCCCACTTGTACAAGGAAAAGACTTCAACGCGCGCTGATTTAAATATCCTCAATGTGATAAAAGTGATAATTATAAAAATATGCAAGAATTCCCACAATTTATTCATGTATCGAAAATAAATTCATTAAATATGTAAACACTTTGTCACAGCAGTATATTTAGAAGAAATTATGTTAATTAATTAATAAAAATGCTAATAAAAGTGATTTAATAAACATAACATCGTTAAGAAAATATTCTCAGCGAGTCGGGCATACCTCAACGTGCCAACGTAAAGCTTTAGTGGAACTCTTTTAGTGACTAAACTAATTTCACAATAATTAGTTACTACAACGGTCCATTATACCTCAAATTGAACTAAGAAATCAAATAAAGTGTGGAGCATGCGTGTCGGTAGAGCCATAGAGCGAAGCGGTACAGTCGGGTGGTCTGTTAACGCGGCGTTTAATCAAATGATCGTCTCTCCCACGGCGCAGCGGCGGCCGTTCGTCACGGCGGGTCACGTCGCGTCACGCTCGGGAACGCCCGCCTCCGTCACGGGCCCGTGTCGTCGATAAACGGCACATTACACGCTACAAATTAGCTGGCAACATGAACAGAAGCCTTCCACGAAGGCTGTGTCGGTGTAGAGTTGTAGAGTCAAGTGGCGTGACGAGCGCTAATATGTAGCGGCGAACACGAAGCGGTCTCTCCACACTTTGAAACGTTAGACGGTAGAGACCACCGCATATCCGGTGAACACATTTTAATTTGAATCGCGAAAGTAAAAGCAATACATTTTATTTATTTCTTTCAGCTTGTATTGTCCCACTCCAGGTCAAAAACCTGTGTCGCATTTAATAGAGTTAAAAGTACTACCTCAGTAGTGCAGCGATAGTGAATACGACTGCTGTACATGAGATGATAAAAGTGTTATTTGGTTGTTCTAAAAAGAAATTCTTAGTAGCAAAACGGATTGTAAAACTGTACCCAGCACACTCAGCCTAAATTATATTTATAATATGGGTGTGTCTTTTAAGACCATTCAAAAAGCCGGTAAGGCCAATCCAAAAACTATAAGGTTTTAGCTCGAAGACAAATTAAAGGCATGTATGTATCTTATGTGGGAGCCAGTCAGTGCAGACCGGCGACCCTTCAGCCCAGTGGGATCTTTTGTGCCGACACTCTCCCAATAACGACTGCCATAGATGTTCATGGTAGCCGGGACCGACGGCTTAACGTGCTCTCCGAGGCACGGAGCAGGCGATAATTGTCAATCAATACGCACATAATTTCGAAAAGTCATATAACTTCCGAAAGTCAGAGGTGCGCGACTTGGGTTCGAACCCGAGACCCTCTGCATTGCAGTCTGTTGATCTCCTCACTGAGCTATCGCTGCTCAATTAAAGGCATAGGTACATACATAGTCCAGCTTTCAAAATAGTGTATGTTCATATATAGATTTGGGAATGTAGGTATGAATATCCATTCAACCATGTAAACTATTAAGCTGGATGGTTTCGCCATTGCCACTATATCGAGCCCCACTCGCGACAAAAGCATTGTTGACGTTAAGTAGTTGTTCCAATAATATTGTCTTCTGTTTACGCGAATGTTATTCATTGAAATTAAACTACTATATACGTCACCCCGTGACCGTGGCTGCTGAAAAGCAACCGAAATGTCGGGGAAAGTGTAAACTTAAATATAAATAGTTTTAATAGTTTTAATAAATTAATTAGCTTAAAAAATAGTAAAGTTCAATAGTATCTAGTAGTAGTGTGACAGTTTTAAAATTTTGTAATAAAGTGTAAAATAAATAACGCGATAAAATCCGTATATAGTAGTTTAGTTGTTCCAAGTCTGAGTTTTCTTTGTTTCAGTTGTTTAAATGTTTATAAGTCTAACTCTAAACTCTAAATTATTAGAGTTTAACGCTGTATCAGCAGTCTATAAGGACCTCACAGTCTTGCGAAATTGTAATGCCAGTCTAATTGATTATGCCATATACAAGGCCTAAATTATTATGACACGTTTGACACTACATAGTGAAACATACAGCTAATTAGGGGGTGGTCTTATGACGGGTCACCGCACTACATATCACTCAATTTAATTAAGTTTCCAATTACGTGTATCATTAAGACGTATCAATTAACTACCGCCATGGACACCCACGCACTGCTCTACCGTATAATTACATCGATCTAACAAACATAACCTCACAGTTAGCCGTCTAAAGATATATTGAGGCAAGTGATTCATTAATTAATTAAATATAGGCCTATATTTAATAAAATAAAAACTAACCAGTGGTCTCGTTGTGCCACTACACCAAGTATTATGAATTCGACACAGTACAGAAATGTCTGTGATCCACTAATAGTTGTTCCGAGTCTGGGTGTTTTGTGTGTTTGGTATTAGAATATATGTATCGTCTCTGGCGACACAGAAACGATTTCTTAGGAAAGAATTGTCTTTTTTAAGAAAATGCAAAATACATTAAAATAGCCAGACAAGGGTAATAAAATACTACAGCTTGAACAGAGTATTATAATTATAAAGGTTGGTTGTGGAAACAACTGCTGCGCATGAATTCTTGGCTTGAATTTCCTGTAAAGTACAGTGTTTTTATGTGAAGAATTCCGTAGTTTACGAAAGATAAAAAAAATACATAAATAATCAAACCCACGATACTCGGCATATTAGGAGTGGCCGAGCAAATTGAATCACCGCACCATCCACGCAATTAACAATGAAGTATAATTCATCCCTTGCGGCCATATAAGCGTGGCACATAAACCGTTTACAATTAGCGAGCGAATGACAGTCGGGACTTGCGCACGCGCCGCACACACGCCCGCCATTGTTCGAAGCAACACATGTAATTACTTACATACATTAAATACAGCCTCCTCATCGCACGCACATACATTGTTGACTTCTAGCTAATTTGTGTGAGAAACAATGACTACATACTTAACATCACGCCTTTTAACTGTTAAGGGATAGTCAGGGATGATGATGATTTAATTTTAGGTTTTATGTAATAGAGAGCGAAGCGACAGTCGTCTGCTAAACACGTTTATAGAGGCCGTAATTCTACTGAGAATTTACTATCGGAAATATCCAATAACACTTTGAAGCCGAGATACACAGCAGTCATCTACTGGCAACAGTCTCAAACTTAATGCTGTTTCTGAAATTGTCACGTCAGTTTTCCAGGAAATCTGAATAACCCTTTGGCTAATCTAGAAAATGAAAAGATCTCATGCACGCCAGTGGCATTGGCTACCGCTGCGCGTAAGGCAGTCTCACTCTCGTTAAATATATGCCTATAAGCACAGCTTTATTGCTATTAATCATTATTAAAAAAAGAACTCCCTCATTAGGAATAATTCTGGAGTCGCGGAGTTTACAAACATTCAACATACATACATACATATATAGATTTCTGTTCGCAGCTTTCTGTTAGAGTGTTTCCTGTTTCGCAGAGGGGTAGGCAGAGACTACGGATTTCCATTTGCTACGATCCTGATACACTTATCTGGCTTCATTCACTTTCATCACATTGCTCAAACACGCCCGTCGGTTCAAGGTGCTCTTAACCTGGCATTTGTCCAGAACGCCTCCGATCTGATCGAGAAGCGTTCGCCTAGGTCTTCCTCTTGCGACTGTTTCATTCACACTAGCCTTATAAACTTTCTTAATCAGTCTTTCCTCGTCCATTCTTCCTACATGCCCAAACCAGCTTAACAGATAATTTCTATTTTTGTCACTATATCCACTTTTATGCCGCATCTCTCTTTAATCACACTATTCCTTATTCTATCTTTCAGAGTCACACCACATATATTTCTCAGCGATCTCATTTCTACAGCATTTATTCTGCTCTCATGCTTCTTTTGCCATACCCAACTTTCACTTCCATACATAAGTGTGGGCACTAATAGTCCTCTATGAACAGCCAAACGTGCCTTTTCGGAAACATTTCGACTGTTCATAAAAGCGCGTAGAGCTCCATTCACTTTGTTGCCAGCAATCGTTCTCCTTTCAACAATGGACCCAAAGAACACCCAGACCTGGAACAACTATTTGTGAATCACACTTTTTTTGTCCTGTGTGGGGATCGAACCCGCTACAACCGAAGCACTGACAGTGGCGACGCGACCACTTAAATTACCTACCCACCACTAATAAATAATTACACTTTTATTATTAAAGTCGTTAACTTTTTAATCTCAAATTTACCAGTTCGTTAAACTATTGTAGAGCCAAAAAGCCTCTATAAAACCATCTTTAAACGCTCTACTCTCCGCTAAACGACGCAACAAATTTAAATATTAACGCGACATCATAAAATAAAGTATCAAGCGACAAAATATTAGTTGATAAAAGTTATAAAACTACACAGTATGCTCGAAGCGGACACCATAAATAATGCATGTAGAGACGTTTTGAGTCAACGCGAGGGAATTAAGCGTAAAATATGTAATTGTACAAATGTCTCTAGTATGTAGAACGCAATGAGGCTGGGGCTCTACCGGCGCACAGTGGGTCGAAAATCGAGTTTTTTAGATATAGCATATATATTGTTTTTTTACTGCTGGGAATCGATGTAAACGTATTTTTGTATCTTAGGGAATTCTAACACACAAATATTTTTGGTAATAATAATAAGGTCCATCAGACCAATTTCGGTCACAGTGGACAAGTCTAACAGTACTGGCCTGCGCAGACGATATCATAGTGGACCAGTGCGTGTGCAAAAAAACAAGTGTACTCTCTGTTCCCTAAATCTCATGAGCCTATGGGATGGCAATCCAATATGATTGCAGAGAGATTGGCACAGGACCAACGGCTTTATGTACTTTTAGAGATTTCTTAGCAGAAAAGCTCAAAAATTATTTTAATAATAAATTTATGGTCAGCTACAAGAAAACCTATTCTATTCAGGACTCAAGACTTTGTCCCGGATATCTTCTGGTGTAAATGATGTATTTGGTTTTTGACATATATTTGTCTATAAAACTCGATTTTTGATCCTCTGTGCGGCGCAGGAGTGTAGAGCGATAAATATGTTGCCAGCTCCCGGGACAATAGCTCTACTATAAGGATGTGTACTGATATCTTCTCATATATACATGTAGCCTGAATAACGCCACGACAGCTTAAGCTCATCATAAAAACATGTTCAAAATGGACACATTATTATTTTCTACTGATGCAATCTTTTATAGATCTTTTCTAAGGCACTGATTTCGTGGTACAATAGTTGTAGCCCTCTAAATGTTACGAGATCGAACGAAACAAGAGTTATTTCATGTTAATTTGCATAAGTCTCACGCCTATATCCTTGAAAAGTTAGGCAGGAATGTATTAAGAACTTTAATATTTTGCCAACTGTGATGTTCGTTAATATAATATAAGATAGGCTTATATATACAGTCTAGATTCAGACTTCAAGCTGGTACTATGGATTACTTAACACAAAAACCCGATAAGCGGGCATCGAACCCAAGAATTCATGAACTTCATTTATTTATACTAAATATCAGGGCCCATTGATGTTTATCATATTAGTTACTAATCCTACATCAAACAAAAAATATTTGGGGACTATTTGTCGGCCTCGATGGTGTAGTGGTTAGTGTAACCGACTGCCACGCCTGAGGTCGCGGGTTCGATTCCCGCACAAGTCAAACATTTGTGTACATGAATATGGATGTTTGTCTTGGTCTGGGTGTTTCTATGTATAACATGAATGTATTTACAAAAAAAAAGTATATATGTATGTTTATCCATTGTCTAGTACCCATAGTACAAGCTCTGCTTAGTTTGGTCTAGATGGTGTTGTGTGTATGTGGTAGAATATTATTATTATTATTATTTAAATTAAACTATCTAACATTGGTTTCATCGCGGCTTATTATTTTAACACATTATTGCCAAATTATTTTTATAAACGTAAGGCAATATTATACATAGAGACTTTTTGATTTGAACTGTATCCATAAGATAATTATCCTAACTAATATTATAAAATTGTAAAGCTGAGTTTGTCTGTTTGCTCGTTACGCTTTCACGTCTTAAATACTTGAATGATCATTATGAAATTTTGCAAACACATTGTCAGGGAAACAGAAAAGAACATATGGTATCTTTCATCCAGAAAAAGGTTCTGTTATTTGTCTAATATAACCTACATTTACGCGAGCATAGCCGCGTGCAAAATCTAGTTAGTCATAAAATGTATAATACAGACAAAGAACAATGAATAACCAAATCAGCTCTACAAAACTGTTCACTCACATGAAAGTTTCTAACAATGGCGATCATAGAGCAGTTGATTACTAAAATGCGGCTCTACCGTCAGTAACGACACAACAACCTATAATACAACCTGCGGAGGTTATCGACGCTATGTAGAGAATTTCTCAATCATGGGAGAGACCGACTCTCCGAGGTAGAGCGTGGGCTTTATTGCTCACTTACTTTTATGCTATTTATCCTTTATATTATGGCTCGGTTCTATAATTAGTGATGCACGGAGGACCGGGTTAGGGCATCACGTTATTGAGTCATGGGTTCAATGTCCATGTTGGATAAAAAAGGTTACAAAAGGTAAAAAGGTTTTTAAATTAAGATTTTTTCTAATAAACCTTTAATTGTATATCATCTGTAGCAATAGTCAATCAAAACTTAGGCAAATTTTTCTATGACATGTCGTTGATTAGTATTTCAGAGGTGTGTTATTTGTTTCTGTTATTGTCTGCAGGAATCACAGGTTCAATACTACGTGGAACAAAGATTAAATCCACAGATAAGGTGTTTTGAATTCGAAGTTTTTTGTGTGCGTTGTTTCGATTGTTGTCAATACTTAAAACTTAATTATGAATAGTATATTCAAATTGAGACTTAAATATTTTATTTCAAGTATTGCTTGTACTAACCAAACATTTTAAAAATGAAATTATTTTATCCATAAAATAATAGAATATTGAAAAAAGTCAGTTTGAGGAGTAAAGCTCTCAGAGAAGAACTTGCTAGCTTTAAATCTAACGGGAGTAAGATAAGATCGAAATTTAGATATTTTGCTAAATGGCGTTATAATATTTTAAAATAATGATTAGTTTAGAATATTAAAATTTATTTTGTAAGCATTTCCCATGCTAAAGTAGAATGTAAATTATCCAGACTTGAACTTACGACCTCAACAAACCGTGTCGCTTTGCCAACTAAGCTACGTACTTAAAGACTTCATCAATTTGTAATGTCGCGCTTAAAGTAACGCATCTCACTAATACAATAAAAGTAAAAAAATTTGGAAATGTTTTCCTGTTTGTTCTTACCACACACCACACAACCACAAGTACACTACTGATCGAATTTCGATGATACTTGGCATACAGACTACTTGGCAAGTCCAAGTCCTGTATTAACATCGTAATCCTCATTATTGTTATAAATGCGAATGTGAATTTGTTACACTAGGCCTTTTCTGTAAAAGAACATAGTCTACCTTTTATTGTTGACCTGACACGTTGTCACGAGTACTGTCTCCTGATAACGTATCATGACAACTACTCAACCGATCACCAACTTTCATGATGTTCGGTCAAGTAGTTAAGGCGTGAAAGTATAACAAACAAACGAACTCACATCCGCATTCATAATATTAGTTATTTTAAAGTCATGGTGATATTTATTGTTCTCAACTTCAAAGCACAGCACCAAGTATGGAGGTGATAGCAAGTGTCAGTGTCTCAGATAACTAGATGTCTTATAATCACTTTGCATACAGCGCCAACTAAACGGTATCAAGCTACTCTTAACACAAAGGTCGCCGCCGCGTGAACTGTCTATTAATTACGAAGACGTGCGCATGCGCAGGTGTCCGGCGCGCACGCACACACTCGACCTGCGCCCACGCAACACCTCGGCAACAAGGTTTAGTTCTATATTTGAATTATTTAGGAGGGTACTTTGAATACTCTTCATATTCTTGTTTTTGTACTATTGTAAATATGTAAGTAAAACTATCTGTGTTTGTTTGTTTGTTGGTTTAGATAGAATACTACTAGTAGATACTATAAGTTAACTTATTATCCTAACTAATATTATAAATGCGAATGTGTTTGTTTGTTACGCTTTTATGCGTTACCTACTCGGCTGATCATCATGAAATTTTGCCTACACGTCAGGGCAATAGAAAAGGAAAAATCTAGTAAAATAATATCAATTAAATCCAAAATGGCAGTGTTTACTAAATATAACTTTTAAATATTTAAATTATAGACGTGCCCGTGTTTTTCTGACATTGAACACATTAAGAATTCTAGTGAGCTCACTTATTAAATAGAGAACGATGGTGAACAATTTTTAATATGAATGGATGTAATAATATTATATTAATTGCAATTCTGTTGTCATGTTGACACATCTGACACATAAATGTCAGATGCCAACTTAACCAATCAATCAGTTTTAAATATATTAGTGCAAGTTATAAACCATACATAATATATGAGAAGTCATGTACCAGGTTACAAAGATTTTAATCATAGCTCCTTACTACGTAGTAGTAAATATAATAGAAATTATGTGCGTATTGATTGACAATTATCGCCTGCTCCGTGCCTCGGAGAGCACGTTAAGCCTTCGGTCCCGACTGCCATGAACATCTATGGCAGTCGTTATTGGGAGAGTGTCGACACAAAAGATCCCACTGGGTCGAAGTGTCGCCGGTCTGCACTGACTGGCTACCACATAAGATACATACATACATACTACGTAGTAGCATATGAAGGTTTTCTTTATATCTGTTAATGTTTCTTGATATCACGTTTTGTCGGTATTTTTTTTAGGTCCCATTTTATAGGCGGCAGGGTTATTGCCGTATACTGCGTTGCAGAGTTCGTGCTGCTACTAATAATTTCTTGACAGAAAATCCCAATAACATTTTGCCTAACCCGGGAACTGAACCCGAGATTACAGCAGCCGCTTATACTACCACAGCGTTACCGAGGCAGTCAATAATGAAAAGGCTAAACGTAAACTAGGATCGCGAGAGAGAGAGAAAGAGAGAGATCAGAGATATTTTTTTAAGCTACTTCTCCCGCCTTAATAATTCCTGTATCGCGTATTTGTGCTTTACAAACATTCAAACTACGAACACAAAGAAAATTCAGATTCGGAACAAGCACTAGTGGATCACACTATTTTTTTGTCCCGTGTGGGATTCGAACCCGCAACTCTCGGCGCAGTGGCAGTGGTGACGCGGCCACTTATATCACTACGCCATCCATTGAGCCAAAGATAGACGTATCACTCGCGCGTTGTCAATCCTTATTGCACTTAGGCTGGAAATGAGATGATAGGCTTTTTACAAACAAAATAATATAATCGAGGTGTCTAACAAGTTACTTCTCCAGTTAAGCAGACTAATTAAAAAAACCCGTCACGAAAAAATGGCAACGACGGCGTGTGCTAATCCTAGATATTATAGAATCCAATCAATTGAGAGTTATCATATTTTTTATATATCCATGTAGTTAGAGAGGCGGTAGCGGATTTATTAGACAGCCTAATTAAATATCTAAACCATAAAAAAATTCTTGATCTTATACGTTAACGCTACCTGTTCAATGGTTCTAGTAGACAAAGATTGACTACAAGTTCAATTCCCGTGTCAGTCAGTTTTAGTAGTAGCCCGAAGATTTAAAAACTGTTCGGTCAATGGTGATAGAGCAAACGTATTATATGCTTGCTTCCTATTACGTCGGAATTATTACATACACATATGTTCGTGGCAAAATGTTGATTGCATATATGCGTGGAGTACTGTTCTCTTGGAGGATGGCTCCCCGCATTACTTGCTGGACGCTCTTGATAAGTTACAGCGGCAGGTTGTCCGTATCATCGGCGATCCACAGGTCACAAGTTCACTGGAAACTGCAACTCTTTGGGGACATCGCCTCATTGGCATGTTTCTACAGAATATACCATAGGGAGTGCTCTGAGGAGTTATTCCACCTTATCCTGCCCTCCCCTTTTCTATCCAAAACAACGTGTGCTGGGCTCAGTGCTATCCTTACACGGTAGAGTCGATAAGAGCGCGCAGCAACAAGTTTGGGTCCTCATACTTCGGCCAAACGATCATCGCATGGAAATCTCTGCCAAAGCACGTGTCTCCTTCTTCTTTCAGTCCTGGGTCCTTTAAGTGGGGCATGAAAAAGCACCTCCTTAATCCACCAAAGTAGGGACCTCAACATCACCTCAGCTGCAATAAGGATGGTGTGGAGGCCACTGCTCTTGGACCACATGATCCCTTACCATCAAGAGGCGTGTGATCATTTTGACGAAACGTGAGTGTAAAATACTTCAGACTAATCTTTCGCCTTTATAGGCTTATTAGTCAACACAAATCATCTGTACTAAAATTATAATGAAGAAAGATTTTATTTTTTGTTCGTTTGTTTGTAATGATTTTAATCAAAATCTACGAAACCGATTTTAAAATTTCTTTCTATATTATAAAGCTATATTATCACCGAGTTATGTGCTGTTTAGGTTAGGTTTTTTTTAATTATATTCGTCGGTGACAGACGAGTTAGCGGGCCACCTTGGGCCTGCCCGCCACCCGTACAGCACCAGGTCCGAGAGGCGGCGTGCGTGTCCCCACGCGCGCCTCTGTGTCGAGTCCGTCTCCCCTCTAGGGGGGACAGTAGGGATTATTTGTGCGAAGTGCCTATAGGGTAGGTCTTATCGGGTAGTGGCCTGCCGTTTCATACGGCGGGCCGAAACCTCGGCGGGGTCGCGACCGCATGTGCAAGTGATTCGCGCGGCCTCGTCGATAGTGGTTTTGTCGAGGAACACCGTGGTAGGTTTAGTCGGTATTCCGGGAGGTATATTATCATCTTTACCATCTTTCTTTTACCCCAGCGAGTCCGACATAACTCCTTCGCCCGCCCCCGCGGAGGGGTATGCGTCATGCATTCCACCAGGTTAAAAAAAAAACGCCAGCGGCCCACCTGATAGTAAGCGAGAACCGTGACTCATACATAGCTGTGTTTTCTTAGCATTACAGAAGCGATATCAAATAAACAACCAAGTCGCTGCCTACCGGAAGGAAAAGGGGAATGGAGCAGGATGGGGTTTGGAAGGGGAGGGTAATTGGTAATTGGTGGTGGTAAATCGTTCTCACTCATCAAACGAAACATAACAGATACTGTTATTTTACGTCGATCTTCTGTGACTGCTGCTTATGGCTATTTTTTACACCTACTTTTAGGCGAGCGAAGCCGCAGGCAAAAGCTGGTATATTATATATGAGTATATCAATATAAAATTTGTGTTAGCGAACCAATTAAATAATAGTAGGTTCTAGACAACCCAAAACATAATTTTAAATTCATCACATACTTAAATGTTGTTAGCACTCACCGCACGATTTATCCTAAATTTAGTATTTCGTTAATTAAGTCTGTGATAGATTGAATACGACAGCCATCATGGCAGATGTGTGGCCAACACGAGCAACTAATTATAATTTAAAGCAATTAAAGGCACTGGCCTCATTTAAAGTGTAATCATAAATTTATTTAAATATAAGAGTTTATTTTACTCTATCTGTAGCCCGCAACATCGTCCACATAAAATTTAATAAAAAAATTAGTAGCCTAAGTTATTTCTTATAACATCAGCTATCTGCTAGTGAAAGTTCTGTCAAAATCGGTTCAGCCGTTTTAGAGATTAGTCTGAACAAACAGACAGACAAAAATTTATGAAATATTTTTTTTTAATGTATCGCGTACATACTTTCATATTATTATGCATTTAGTAAAAAGCTGTTATTTTGACATAGCAAACAGACACTTCAATTTTATTTATTTGTTTAGATTATTATAACATTTTAATTTAGCAAATGTTTTGACTGTTTTATCAAGATAGCATATAAATAAGTTTAAGAATTTTAATGTCAAACATGTTTTTTTTTTTCTTCGATTTGCCATCCCAAGCATTTCCTATTTAATCACCTTGTAGCTAGAACAACTGGCTTGTTAAAACCACCGGTAATGAGAGCTTCTTCTGGGCATGAGGTCTCGGATTCAATTGACGGATCATGCAAAACGTTGTTGAGATTTCCAGTCAAAAAAGTCTCTAACTCTCGAATTATTACTTGCCTCCTACAACGTTGGACCTAAAATTAGTAAGTGAAATGTTGGTGTAAAACATTACTGCCTACCTCTCCAGAGATATAAAGGCATGAGCCAATATACGAAGAACATCCTATGATCTTTTCTAGCAAGATTAACCCACCAAAGTTTTAAACAGGCGTTAAAATATTTACTAGGTGCTCCCGGTTTTAATGAGATTTGGTATTCGACTATATAGTAAGTAGTATCGTAAATATTGTGGGTAATTTCTTATATGTTCTTGTTGTGAGTGTCCAAATCAAATACTTTATGATTCATATGGATATATACCCTACCGGCCAAAAGTTTGAGACCACAAGTTAAAATATTGTTTCACAATAAAATTTGTTAAAAATACATATGATAAACAATTAATTTGCACACCTGCATATACAATGGATATTTAACTATTTTTCGAAGTCATTATTTCTATTTATTTTTATGTAATCATCGTACAAAGGTCTTTTGTCTAGAAACATCAATGGGCGCCGCGTGCGGACCGCGCGCTAAAGTCATTGTAATATTATTGTTACCTGACTATTATTCATTATTTGGGCTTTGTTTTGTGTTAACAGAATTTTAGGAAATTTTAACTTCCTAAAACACTGTGAACACCTGAGTTTCCATGGAGTAAATATTTCTTAATCTTGGTTAGTCCGAGCTCGTCGTTCTTACAGTGAAGACATCTCATTATGGGAAAAGTACGCCAAATTAGCGGTGAAACTCGTGCTGTCATCATTGCTTTACACAACGAAAGCAAATCTGAACGTGCGATTGCTACTCAGCTCAAGTTGTCGAAGACTTGTGTTCATAACCCAATAACCCGATACAAAGAGACTGGCAATAATCAAGATCGTTCGCGGTCGGGAAGGCCGAGAGCTACCACTTCTAGCGAGGATAAGTTCATCGTGGTAACAAGCAAGCGGAATAGACGCCTGACAGCACCAGAAATCCGCGCTGAAGTGAACAAATCCCGGTCTACACCTGTGTCATTGACCACAGTGAAAAGAAGACTAAGAGACGCTAAGTTATTTGGTCGCGTAGCAGTGCGAAAACCTCTCTTAAGGCCACAAAACAAAAAGAAGAGAATGCAGTGGGCCCTTACCCATCGAGACTGGAGTGAAGAAGACTTCAAAAGAGTTCTTTGGACAGATGAGTCCAAATTTGAAGTGTTTGGGAGCAAAAGACGTGTTTTTGTTCGGCGGAGTGCCGAGGAAAAGATGATGCCAGACTGTGTCCTGCCCACAGTGAAGCATGGCGGTGGTTCCGTAATGGTTTGGGGTTGTTTCTCGAGCCGTGGAACTGGAGATTTGGTACGAGTCAAAGGAATTATGAAAAAGGAGCAGTACAAAGCCATATTGGAGTGTAATGCTGTACCATCGGGACTTCGGCTAGTTGGAGATGGCTTTATTTTCCAACAAGACAACGACCCTAAACACAGCTCCAAATTATGCCGGGGTTATTTAGATACAAAAGAAGCAGAAGGGGTGTTAAAAAACATGGTGTGGCCCGCTCAGAGCCCCGACCTTAACCCTATAGAACTTTTGTGGGAAGAGCTGGACAGAAACGTGCGCAGTTGTTGTCCCAGCTCACAAGAAGATTTGTGGAGAGCATTGCAAGAAAGCTGAAACAATATTTCACAAGAAACAATCGACAAATTGATTGCCCGCATGCCAAGACTTGTCAACAAAGTCATTCAATGCAAGGGAGGGTTTTTTGATGAAAAAGCTGTTTAGCTTGTCAACATATATTTTAAGTTAAATTGTCGAAATATTTAATATTATTTACTTATATTTAATTGCATTTGCCATACTTAATAAATATCACAATAAATCCTTTCATGTTTAGCTTTTTATTTTGAGTTTTACATCCATTTGCAACTTTGATGTAGGTGGTCTCAAACTTTTGACCGGCAGTGTATGTCGCAGATTCAAACGGATTGATATCCACGTGTTCACTATTAACGTTCGACATCTTGATTTTCTATAACAGTCAGTCACAAGTCTAAGTCTAAGTCTCTACTAACGAACGAACGCACTACTGACAGTTAGATTGACATTTGCACAGTGTTGCCATACGAAATAATGAAATAAAATAATTAAATAACTAGGGACAACACTGACGTGAATTTTATTACCTCTAACATATATTTACTGGTACTAGTTAAAATAATATAATAAATATATAATGGTCTACGACCAAACTGAGTGGTTGCGGCGAGACGACACCGCGGTGCGCATCTGTATACTTGCGGCCGACTACACAAAACTAACGCGTCAGCGGTGTCGCTACGGTATAATATCCAGGCCTCCCATACTTTATAGTCTGACACACATATTATATATCAGTTTTACCTGCGGCTTCGCCTCGTAAATATATTATGATAACTATAGCAAAAAAAAAACATTTATTTTGTATAAATTTGGCACATAGAAAAACCATGGATAACCAGGACATGGTCTTTCTGTGTGCTAAGTTTCATTCAAACACGTCAAACGGTTTTCCTGTAATTGAATTACAAACAATCAAACATTGTCATTGTTCATTCAATGATATTAGGATATCGTCAATTGCTTCTTGTATTAATAATAATGTCTTCCAGAACTAATTTCAATCTTAACGGAGACTGACCATCTACGCAAAAGATATTACAGTGCACAAGTGTGTGCGCAAACACAAGTGCATTCTCTGTTCCCTAACCCTCATGATCCGATGGGACGGATAAACCGACACAGATCAGGCGCAGGACCAACGGCTTTACGTGCTTTTCGGGGGTGTCTAACGCCGCCAATTCCAAACTCCGGGCTCGTATAGGGATTTCTTAACAGAAAAATCCCAATAAGTTTTTGTTGGCCCGATCCGAGATTCGAAACCGAGACCTTATGCACAGCAGTCGCATTCACTACCGCTGCGCCACGAAGGCAGTAACTGCCTGCTTGTATTAGCCAGTATACAGAAGCTTCTCTCTTCAATCACGGCATGAATACCTCAGGCGATACATAATAAAGAGTTTAAACCATTTAATGAACCGGTATATTGATTGAAATGAGCTTTTGTCCAGTAAAAAATGATTACGGCTCCAATATTTTGGCATCGGGACAAAGATTTATGTGTTCTCAAATTAGCACTAAAGCTGTAGATATCATCCGACCACTTGTTGAATAAATTATTACCGTTAGTCGTGGTAACAAGTTTGTAATCAAATAATATCGGTACAATTACTGCGAGCTGACATTTTGTGGATTGTGGTCGTCGCTATTAGCTCTGGTTCGCGTTCTAATCGCACGTAATATTATTGATATGCTAGCTTTTTGCTATAGTTTTGCTTGTTTGATTTGTTTGTTTGAAATATTTTATAGGCTCTTGGTGCAATGACTTATGTTCGATAAGCGGGTTTTCCGAAATGTTACTAACTTTTTTACAGGTTTTAGGTTAGGAGGGGAACAAAGAAATTCAAAAATTCAAAATTCAAATTAAATTTATTCAGATTACAAGGTAATTTATTTAGGTTACAAGGTAACACTTATGAATGTCAAAGTTACACTAAGTTTTTTCTGTCAATTTACCTTTACTGCCACGTTCAGCAAAGCAAGGGTGTAGGGCTCATGAGAAGAACGGGCAAGAAACTCATGGTCACTCTTTTTAATTGCCAAGTTTTTGTTTACAAATCATAAGAGCTGTTAGGTGCTGCAACCATTTCTAACGGTAGTAAATGCCTCTTATGAAGGACCTAAAACCATATTCAATACCTTCGAGTATATAAGGCCTGCCAATACATCGATGTCAGAATCCTATGCGAGACAAATCGATGTCAGAATCCTATGTGAGACAAAAAATTGTGTAGTGTGTAGTGTACAAATAGTTGCTCCGAATCTGAATGATCTTTGTCCGTTGTTTGAATATTTGTGAAGTCCCTCGCAATACACGTATTAGTGCGGGAGTTGTATTATAACAGTAAAAAATTATAACCTTAATAAGATATCTACATCTTCAAAGATAACTTTTAGAGACTGTGACTGTTAAAGACTGTGAATGCTAGTTATAATATTCCGAATAGTGTAAGAAAAGAAAGGAAGAAATTATACTTATTTTGGTTATTATTAGCCACGATCACACGAAACAAAATCAGTCAATGCAAGTGCATTAACCAATAGACAACGATCTGGTGACTTCTAATGTATTTTTAATAAACAAGCAATTTTGTTTTCGACTTATTAATATTCTTATTAACCCCTCCAGCTAAGCTAGAATGGAGTGGGCTCATGTCGGTAGTGCTTTGGGTCTACTTATTTCTTACTATGTCCGATCGTGTACGACAGTTGCACAATCCTCGCTCACAAATCGCTCCATTTGCCGCATGTCGGGCGTGCCGATATGATGGATGTCGCTTTGCCCCGCGGCGTCGTTCGACGTCAGAGCCCATAGCGTGTGAACGCTACAACACGAGCTATCTGGCACACGCAAATTATACCGCTTTTGGCGCAGCAATTTATTTGAATCATGCTCTCGTCGGTTGCGAAATGTAAACGTCTGATTAAACACATCGAGTTGGGAAATAAGGAAGACATATTTTTGTAGTTTCATTTTAAATAATTTTTTTTTGTCGTAGGTGTTGGCAGAGGTGCACTAAACTAATATTTCGCAAAGTAATGTTTAGGAGGAGGTAATGGTTTAAGTCACCGTTGTGGGTTCGAATCCACGAAACGAACATTTGTATGATCAACAAATGGTTTTCTGAATCTGGGTGTTTTTGTGTGTTTAAATGTTAGTAAAGTTCTTTGGGATATAACTATACTCCATTTGGTTAGGTACTTAACTAAAGATAAACAATCCTGATGTGTCTCTTTCTCTAAAAACTCAGTTTAAAAATAAAATGCTGCTAAAGATCAATGTAAATACAATAATAACGATTACTAAATCAATTGAACCGTTAGTTTAAGCAGTAGTTTATTTGTTTAATATGTGTTTGTGTAAAAAGTCACAGCAAGATTGTTCACCTTTCAAAGTCAAAGTCAAAGTCAAAAATCATTTATTCATTTAGGTCACAAAATAACACTTATGAACGTAAAAATATATAGGTTAGTGAGTTTACTAAGTTACTGAAGCTACATTTAGGTTAGTTGCTAGGTTCAGGCAAAGGGTAGAACCTATGAGAAGAAACCTGCAAGAAACCCACGGCCACTCTTTTAAATCGCCAATTAAATATAATTTTGGTTACAACTCATATCAACAAGGTGTTGCAACCGTATGCTACTGACTTTAAAAAGCTAAAGGTAATAATAATAATAACTTAATAATATTATAGAGATCAAATAATTTGGGACTAGTTATATTTTTCCATATAAATCTAAAATAGGCAGTAGGATGGCATGATGGCGCATACACTTACACTTTGTGACAATGCAAAGGCAGTCCGTGACTAAATGCGGTGGTGGATGTGTATTTTTTAATTTCAATTTTTTAAATTATGTATGTACGTATGTATCTTATGTGTGGGCCAGTCAGTGCAGACCGGCGACACTTCGACCTAGTGGGATCTTTTGTATCGACACTCTCCCAATAACAACTGCCATAGATGTTCATGGCAGCCGGGACCGACGGCTTAACGTGCTTTCCGAGGCACGGAGCAGGCGATAATTGTCAATCAATACACACATAATTTCGAAAAGTCATATAACTTCCGAAAGTCAGAGGTGCGTGACGTGGGTTCGAACCCGAGACCCTCTGCATTGCAGTCTGTTGGTCGCCCCACTGAGCTATCGCTGCTGATTTTTTAAATTAAGTACGTAACCATATGGTGTATAGTGCGGCAGAAGTCTCTAAAAATTAAAGTATATCAAATATAGTAGGCATTGCTTCATATGTATGTGTGTAGTTTCTTCATTACATAACAGATTGTTGTTGTGTATCTCAAAAGGGGTAGACAGAATTGTGTTTCATGAATAAATCGTATAGCTATGTTTAGGAGCCAATGGATAAGGCATTAGACGTGTGTAGGCGGTGTATTTCACCCATATTACAGACATTCAGAATAGTAGAGCCTCGCTGATTTTAGCATGAATGGGCCGGCTCGACCGGGGAAGGACTACCCTCTCACAGAATATCGACGTGAAATAGCAGTATTACTGTTGTGTTTCGTTCGTTGAGTAAGAGTATCGGAGGCCCAAACATCCTTTTTCTCCCTTCCCGCTCCTTCTCCTTCCCACTTCCTTTCCTAAGAAGTCGGCAACGCGTAAGTGATGCCTCTGGTGTTCCAGGCGTGCATAGGCTACGGTGACCACTTACCATCAGGTGGACCGTATGCTTGTCTGTCAAATTAGAATTGTAAAAAAAGTATTGAAATTTAGGTCGCTGTGAATAGGGAATATAGACAGACTTACGTGATTAACATTGTGGGTCCGATTCTCACCCATTGAACTACCATCGTGAACCAATGGTATAAAGAGATTTTAGTTTAACTACAAGAAAAATAAAACACAGAGGCTAAATAAAAACAAGGGATACATATCTTTTAGAGATAAGATTTCAACCAAAATGACTAATAATCAATTTTAAAAATATATTATGCTGAAATACCGAATACATTTTACTCCGCGAGGTTACTGAGTAGCCCATACATCAAATAATACCTTACCAGAACCGGTTATGAAACCAGTGACCCAATGACTGGTCTATGCGTAAGCAAACTTACTCTAAAACTCTAAAATCTAGAATCAATTTAATTTATGATACCAATATCTTGACTCCAAAATACATGAACGTATGTATGAGACGTATCATAAATCTTACTAATAATAAATGTGTAAGTTTGTAAATATGTATTCACAAACTTGTAGTTATTCAATCATGCATACACCACAGTTCATTCATCTTGTTTCAAATGTTTTGTGCCTAAATTGATGAATAGAATTGGATGAAATTTGGCAAACAGATAGATCATGTCCTAGATTAAACATAAGTTTACCCACCATATTTTACCTGTAGGAAGAGGCGAAGGCGTAAGAAAAACTATTATAATAAGAAATCTTAATAGTTTCCATAAATAATATATTAAATTTATATACACTATTATCATAACAAATCTAATTATTATCTGAACAGACTTTACTTTTAATATTTAATTATTTCCTGTCCGGTTTTATTACAATTAATACTTTAAATTATTATATGCATTAATTGATTTATTTAAATCTGCGTGCGGCACCTTTAGTAGATGAAGTACCGTCTACCGAGTAGTTCCAGACTCCGTACTGAGAATCTTGACAGAAACCCAACACTGCTCATTCAGGCAATCGAATCACTTATTTAACCTGCCTTTTCCAATACCTATGTTTCAATCATGATAGAAATCTTCGTTCTTCCAATAACCTCCTCTTACTTTGTCCCTCCCATACATCTGGTTTCCTGCATTCTTCCTTCTTCGTCCAGTCCGTTTTACTTTGGAATGCGCTCCCTCGTGAAGTCAGGATGTTCACTTTCAAGTTAAAAGTACGTGCTCTCTTCCTTGACAGTTTATCTGTGCCATCTCATCAGTAATATGTTACGTATGTTTAGATGTATGTATGTAGGCGTCTATATATTTGTATATATTTTATTTAAATTATATGATATATTGAGGTATGTATATATTATATAAATATCATTACGACTTTTTGACGACGACTCGATGGCGTAGTGGTTAGTGCAACTGACTGCCACGCCTGAGGTCGCGGGTTCGATTCCCGCACAAGTCAAACATTTGTGTGCATGAACATGGATGTTTGTCTTGGTCTGGGTGTTTCTATGTATAATAAGTATGTATTTACAAAAAAAAAGTATACATGTATGTTTATTCATTGTCTAGTATCCATAGTACAAGCTCTGCTTAGTTTGGGATAGATGGTGTTGCGTGTATGTGAAAGAATATTATTATTATGAGTACTTTTTTTTCTCAGCTCAGGGCTGGTTTTGTCTACAGTTACGGGCCGAAACCAAGTAAATTTAGCGTGTGGTGTATTTAAGGTCGTGTAGATGAAGTGTTTTGTGTAACCTCGTTTCCATCAAGAGACATAAACTTTCTAACTATTCTGCAGGTTCAGAATGGCGGCTTTTTGGAGCATAATGTATAGGGAATCTTTAAGGTCTATTAATTTCAGACTATGGTGAAGATGTTTAGGTATGATACCGGTGGTGGAAAGAACTATGGGCACTATGTAAGCTTTGTCTTGTTTCCATATTCTTGTTACTTCATCCTTCAGCTCTGCATATTTACCTATTTTCTCACTAATTGTCTTTTGTAAATTATGTTTTTTTTATCTTGTAGTGTTATATCCGGTCTGTTATAATGGATGGTCCCATCTGTAAGAATGGCACGATCATAATAAAGCCTTTTGAATAAAGCTTTGATGAATTTTGGTCTTGAATATTAAGGTATGACGATGGTGATGAAGGAATGGATGAAAATAATGACGACGTTGGTGAAACACAAGGTGAGGGTTGAGTGTGTTGAACTGCGGCAGTCTGAGACTGAGCAGGTTGCGATACGGTGCCCACCCCAGAATACGAAGGGCAGCCCGGGTTGGAAGTCCCGGGGCGGGATTCTCCATCACGGTTAGCTCCGGTACCCGCCTGGGGTATTATTCTATTTCTTAGACGCATCGCATTTAAATTAAGAGAGATGAGTGATGGGCAAGAGTAGAAATAGTGCTAAAAGTTATTACTTTCGTGTTATTCTTTAGTTTAAATACATGTGTATTTATAATGCTACTGTATGCGTATGTACCTACTTCTTTTTATCTCTGCATCACCCTATGGTTGGCTCGTAGAGAATACCCTTAGCATTAAGTCCGCCAATGTATTGTTCTGTGTATGAAGTTTTGACATAAATAAATAAAATAAATCCGAAACCTTACGCACAGCAGTAGCTTCAACTACCGCTACACCACCGACGCCTTATAATAATGTCAACAAACAGTACTCCCCTGAAGCAGTCGGATAAATATTCTACTATACTATAAGTATAGTACTATTTTTATCCGAGAGTATCTCAGTGGGGAGACCAACAGACTGCAATGCAGAGGGTCTCGGGTTCGAACCCACGTCGCGCACCTTTGACTTTCGGAAGTTATATGACTGTTCGAAATTATGTGCGTATCGATTGCCAATTATCGCCTACTCCGTGCCTCGAAGAGCACGTTAAGCCGTCGGTACGGCTGCCATGAACATCTATGGCAGTCGTTATTGGGAGAGTGTCGACACAAAAGATCCCACTGGGTCGAAGTGTCGCCGGTCTGCACTGACTGGCCCCCACATAAGATACATACATACATACATACTATAAGTAATTAAAATAAATGCTTATCCTTAATTATTTATACATAATTGTCGAACGTTAAATATAAAATAATAGTAGGCGGGCGCAGTCACAGACACGAGCTAGTGAATGTCCGCCGGGCAATTCCCGAGCGGAGCAATGCGACTTATCTGAACAGGAATTTAATTAAATTTACAATGAGCGCGTTACATTTTACAACACATATTAATGAACTCAGTAGCGGTTTTTAGAATTATTAATCAATTCCCAGCGCTTATAGCTTAAATTCCTATTTAATGGGTGAATAAAAACTACTATATGGCGATAATGTCTTATCGATAATCGATTTGGAGTTAATACGGCTATTAATTCAAATTGTTTCGATGGTCAGATTACGGCGTATGCGGCGATCGAACTATGAAAACAAATAAAATATACGCCGATTGTTCCAAGCCTCAGGACACTTGTTCGAATAAATTATGGAGTACTGAGTCGTAACTGTCAATAAACAAAGGCGTAAGTGCCAATAATACGTTTATGTTGAGTGTGTCGATGTTATCTGCGCATGCGCGGTGGCAGCCCCTGGGGGAGGCGGCTGCCGCGCGCTGCGCCGGCGCACGACCGCCGCGCGCCTGCAGGCAACCCTGTAATGGCCCCACTACACCGACATCGAATACTAACCAAACAAAACAATAACTTTGTTTTACATCGACTGCTTTTATCAAAATAAGAACACGCCAACTCTTACCTAACGTTACATGTATGATAAATTTGTGGTGGGACAATTTATTTCGCATTACATTGGTATATGAAAATATAGGGTTTTATTAAAGCCATTAACTGGTAATGAACGACGTCTCGCGGCTGCGTCTGACGACACCTTATGAAGACATTCTTCACGCTAATGAGATAATAAAATCGTTTGCACACACACACTTGCACACACACCCACATAAGCACACACACAGGTGTAGGCAGGGATGAAAAAATTATGAGTGGAGGCCCACCCACGCAAATGCTTTGACTGAAGGGCCTAGCAGGCAACCGTGAGAAGTATGCGATGAATAGTTTTATACTTTATTTTATTTGACGACATTACACTTAAGTTTAATGAGCTGGTAGTCATTTTAAATTAGAAACGAATCACGTGTAGCTGAATCGTAAAAAGAAAAATTAACATGATGATCAATGCGAAGAGATTGAACCAGATATGGAGGGTGTCCAGGGATATAAGTTCCGCTGATGTTATGTGCGAAAGTGGGTTCGCAGGTTCGATTCAAACGCAAACTTTTGCCACGACACCCGACAAGGCTATAAAATAATGGAGGAACTAGTTACTGTCTGCGGTTTGTTCTGAGTGAATCCCACGTTAACATAATATTCCGTGTTAAAAAGTATTTAGGTTGTAATCCAGGACATGGTCTATCTGTTTGTAAAGATTCATTTAGATTCATTCAGCAGTTTACGCAAGATTGATAAACAAACGCCCAAACGTATTTACAAACTCACATACCTACTAATAATATTATCATATTATTTTCTGTTGTGTAGGCCTTATTTGCAAACAAAGTTCGTTATTCAGTCATTTAATATAAACACACTTATAAGATTCTTTATTACAATAAAATCTTGATTATAATATGTTAGGTTCAAAATAATAGATTGAAACCCTTATACTGCTATAATAATACACACCTGCGTGTGTATTTATCAGAAGCTTCGAGAACAAAAGGACGCTTCGTTATCCCAGTAACATTTTTCAAACATTCTTCGCATAGTAAGACTAGAAATATTTCTTGAATTCCATCTATTTATACTGTTTTAAATCTATAACGAGGCTTTACATGGACTTATTTTAGACATATAATTGGGTTTGTAAGTAGCGATAGCTTAGTGAGAAACCGATGGACTGTCACGCAGAGGTCTCGAGTTCGATCACGAGGCGTAATAAATAGTTAATTATCGCTCGCTTTAACGGTGAACGAAATATCGCGGCATCGTGAGGAAACCTGCATGTCTGTTCTCCACAATGTTCTCGAAGATATGTGAAGTCTGCCAACCCGCACTGGGCCAGCGTGGTGGACTATGGCCTAACCCTTCTCACACTGAGAAGAGGCCCGTGCCCAACAGTGGGACAGTGTAATACAGGGCTGATATTATTGTTAATTGGGTTTGACTATTTGAAGGCGTTTTGACTCAAAAAAGATAAGAATTTAATAATTTTAAAGAATTTTAAGGTTCTTTAAAATTTATTTATAAATAAGCGAGATTATATCCGTATAAGTAATAATTTTAAAATATGTGTATCTGTTTGGTCTAGTAACACAGGAAAACCGTGAGTGTTGTACAGGTTTTCAAAGTTTAGGCTTCAAATTTAAACCGAATATCATTTGATACCGTTCCATAGAAAAGGAGATCCGTTTAGCTTAGGTGCGTAGTTCAGGCAGGCGAAGTTGCAGGCTCCATCGTACGTTTGTGAGTTTGATCTAAATGGAGCAGTGGAACAGGTTTGTCCCTTTTTCTGATGTTTTGTAGGGAAACCAGAGACCAACCAGAGAACCAAGCTCACTTCCGAACAGATTTTAAACTTGAACAGCTCTAGTTTGAGCGGATTCTGAAGTCTAAGGAGCGGTTCCTATACTCCAGAAACGAGGTATGGACAGTTAAATTTGGTATATTCTCATAGAATATGTGTCAAAAATAACTAGAATAGAAACCTGGCCAAAGTCCAGATTCCACTGTACTCTATTCATAATAAATGTTTCTCAACAACAAAATACTATAAATTTACTATCATTATCTCAGCTGAAAGACGTCTACTGCTGGCCATAGGCCTCCCCCAAGGTTATTATAAATTTACTATACCTATATGTAATTATTTTGCTTCGATCACTTTAAACATATTTATAAGACACATTAATATGCTAAAACCAGCCTTTTCTAGAACGATAATAAATTATTCTCAAACTCTATAATTCTTAACATAGAGTCACGCCATAATTGAAAGCACAAACTCTACCAAATCCTTCCCATACCGTTATTGTGTCGACAGTTAATCACATTCACGTTTGAAAGCCTCTATGTAGAGCACTGTAGAGCGCCAATTACTTGTGATTAGTCGTCATAACGCCAACTCGTAACCGTAATGATAGAGCGTAGAGTCGGTACAACACAGACTATCCGCCCACGCTGGCAGAGACCATAGTGATACACTTTATGTAGATTATCCAAAACTAGATTAGATAATGATTGAATTTGAGAACATTTTTACAGCTTTTCTCGTGGTGCTGTATAATTAAATTTAAATAATTATTTATTATGAGGTAAATAGAGTAGATGTAGAGCACCCACGCCGGTAATATACCACATGGAAGGTTATCAAAACGCTGAGCTTTTTACGTGCTGTCGTATAATTGGTTTTGAATAATTATTTATTATGAGGTAAATAGAGTCGATGTAGAGTACCCACGCTGGTAGTATGCTATTTAAGAGATACTCAAAATGCTGTAAAATTAAAAATTTCCAGTCCCGATAATCACAGATTAATTATTTGGCTGTTGGGACTAATAAAACTTCGTCACTCGCCCCAGTTTGGTTGGCTTTGTAATTAAATTGATCTTGTGGACATGGTAAAGATAAGTTTTGCATATTAAAATGTTAGTTGATTCTTGTTTTAACGGTAAAAAAGTAACCGTAAGGAAACTAACATGTTTGGTGGATCGCTATATATTTTTATTTATATGAAGTCTGATTATATCCTACGGTTCTGCCAATCATTTGTTGTTTTTCAAAGTACCAGTTGGACGACTCGCGTTGAAGCGAAAAGCATGTAATATATTTTTAGGAGATTTTATACATACAATATGGCAGGTTCTGTTTTCAACCATTATATTAGCAATGGTTTGGTCACCATCATTGCTAATATAATGGTCCACATTGGTCCCGCGGCATAAATTTGCAGCCTATGGTAAGGTCTTTAGTTCAAGTCCCGGATCAGAGAAAATCTCTATATGTTTATTTCTTTCATTCTTGTTAAAAAGGAGATCTCCTGCACTTAGAATACAAAGAGAATAGGTGTCACGGGAATCTTTACAAAAACTCAAATAACGGACACAAAGAACACGCAGACTCGGGCTAACTATTTGTGGATCACAATATTTTCTCCCTTAGCGTTTCAAACCTACAACGCTTGGCGCAATGGCAATGGCGGTTACTACTTAAACCACTACACCATGCTTGATAACGTATCCATAAAAAGTGATTCAGAATTCATTGTTAATATATCATAATTATATTAGTTTGTTTTACGTAACTAACTGTAATCATGACATAACAATTCGATGAAGACATGGTGACTCTACATCTTTTTACTCGTCAACTTCACATGGTGGCTACGTCCAATGTTAAGCCTCCTTCGTTCGTTCACAGACACATTGTCAGTAACAACACACATTATGTAGAGCCGCCCACTGTCATATCAACACGATGACGACTCTACATGACTCTACTGTACGACGGGTGATTTGTCAACATATTAATAAGACTTAGTTTATTGAAATGGTTGACAGTGACCCGGTCTGAACTCTATGGTAGAATAATGCTACAATAGTGCACAGCTCTATTGTAGCATTATGTGATGGGATTATACTCTTTATGAGACATAGCTTCGTATTTGGTTCAGAATCCTTTGACATATGAGCACACTGGCTCTATAGTAGAGACCATTAAAATGAATTTAAAAGCTTACGAGATTAAGGCAAACAAAAACTGAGACAGGAAGTATGCAAATTAGCTTTGTTCGCTAATTCCATAGACAGCAGACATCGTAATTACTATAGATAGACCATTCTAAACTCTACTATAGAGTACAGTTAAAGTTTCTTTTAAAATATACGTTACTGATTTCTCTACATATCATTTCCTTTTACGATCACCGACTAAATTAGTTTATAGGATGGATAGAGTAGGTAGAGTCGTTTGTCTGTTTGTCCATCTATGTGAATCGATGTTAAATATGAAATACCTTGCCCAGATCAGAACGTACTGTGGGTAATTTCATGGGAATGTGGAGTCCGTCTCTAGGTAGAACATAAACAAGGTATTGCAACGGGCCGGTGTGTAATTTGCACAAATCATTGTCCGGCGCGCGGTGCGCATGCGCGGCCCACATGCGCTTGCCACATCACTGTTAGATGATAAGGCCTTCGCACACTAGACGATGGGTCACGCCGTCGGTAGTATACCGAGATGCAATAATTCTTGACCTGAAAAGAACCTGCCCTGTGAATGTAGAAGTATAAAGTTTACGTTTATACCCTGAAGCACAATCTAAGCCAGATTTCAGAGCAGGCTGTGGGAGATTGATAAGACAGAACACCGGATATACTGCCAAATATTTTTGTTTAAATGACGACTCCCGCACTAGGAATAATTTGCGAGGAACTTTACAAAAATTTAAAACCTGGACGCAAAAACACCCAGACTCGGAGAAACTATGTATTTGTGAATAACATACTTGGGTGCCCCAGAACCCAGTATGGTAGGTTTAATCCACACGCGGATCAAACATTTTTATGGGATTCGTTCATAGTTGTTCCGAGATTGAGGTGTTCTTCATATCCATTGTTTAAAAGCTTATAAAGTCCTTCGCGATTCGGGACTCAATGCCATAGAGGGAAGTCATTTAAAAAAATCTTTTGAGGTATATGTACAAAATCGCAACAGCCTAAAAACTACAGTAACTGTTTACTAACAGAATTGCCAAAATGGCGCTGAATGACGAAATTCAAAATAAATTCCGTATTCTGTGGCTAGTCTGCGGTGGTCTTTAGATAACACAAATGTCCGTATTGCGTAGTTGCGTTATGGTTTATGGTACAAAAGCGTATCTGTTATATCTGTAACTAGTTAATAGTGTTATGCTATCGTTCTCACTACAAATGGGTGTAATTGAGACACTGACACCAATCTTTCGGACTATTAGACGTAACACTATCCCATGGCATAAGTTTGCATGTGATTCTGAAGTTCTAGATTTGGTTTCTGGTCTGGCATAGCGTTATATTATAAGCGTTTAATTGGCGCCTTGTCAATGCCTCTGCGCCGAGTGTTATGAGGTCGAATCCAAAACTTAATAAATATTTGTGTAATTCACAAATGGTTGTCTTAACTAGATGTTTTTTGAGTACGTTGTTTAAATGTTTTCAAGTCCCCCGTTACACAGAATTATGACTTGTGAGGCAATTGTATATAATATAACAATAATAACGCGGAGGTAGAAATTGTGCCCGGTAGGTTGTAAGCTCGCCCTCTATTACGTTAAACCTTAAAACGTAGTCAGATTGAACAGAATTTGAATGACTACCCTCTCATAGGAAATCAGCTTCACAGTAGAAACGCTACTACTCTGGTTCCTCCGAATTGAGTATCATTTTCAGAGGATTATATACATACATATCTCTCTTAATTCTTTTCTACCATCTTCAATTCGTTGTTCATGGCATCGTCGGTAACTAATAAATAATGCCTTTAACAATCCGGAACAACAGAGACAAATGAAACAAAAGATTCACTGTACTTGGTATTGCAAGCGATCATAAGCTTTAGTAACGATGACGGCACGATTATGATACCGCCGTTTATAATAATAATCCATTTATTTGTCAGAATATTGTAGTTACAGAGGTGTTACAAAATTTTATATGTCCATAATATTCTGCCGTTTCCGGCGTACAAATCTTAAAGTTAACATACTCAGATAACTTAGCTTTAAAGTTAAGAATGCAATTAAAAATCGAGGACAATAATAAATTTGAAATAATTAGTAATAAATACATATATTATATAACATGTCAATTATTATTATAATGTCAAGTTACAATTTAAATTTCGTGTCAAATTTTTCACATAAGAAATCATTCGTCGAGTAATAGCATTTGTCCAGCAAGAAGCAAAATAATTTGTTTTTAAATGTAGTGAGGTTATATGTTTTAAATATATCGGGTAATTTGTTGTAAATGCGTATTGCCATGCAGTAAACATTCCTAGAAAAAAGTTCTATTCTTTGCTGGGGTACATATAATTTACGAATTTTTCGACTTTTTCTAATTACAGCTGCATTATGTGTCTCAAACAGGTTTATATTTTTGTGTACAAAGATACAGATTTCGAATATATATAACGATGGGAGAGGTAATATTTTATTATTTTTAAACAGAGGAACACAACTTTCTATCGGTTGGGTTTTATTTATTGCTCTGATACATTTTTTTTTGAGCTCTGAAAATATTGATGATATCAACCGAGTTTCCCCATATTATAATACCATAGCGCAAAATTGATGATACATATCCATGATATGCATATAAAGCGGCCTCGATACCAGCTATGTGAGATATTCTGCTCAATACAAAAATAAATCTTTGTACTTTACTACACAATTCACTTATGTGTGCTTTCCAATTACAAAACCTGTCAATCGTTATTCCTAAAAATCTAACGTTTTCAACTTCTTCAACTGTATCATTTGCATACTTTATTTGTAGTTGCGGACGTTTGCTATTATAAGTTTTGAATTGCAACATTTTCGTTTTACTGATATTGACGTGTAGGTTATTATCATTCAGCCATTGTATCATATTATTTAGTGTATTAATTAATTAAAGATGGTATGAAATAGTTAACCATCAGGTAAGTTCTATGCTTGGGGTTTACGTTTGTTGTATAGAAAATGCATTGACAGTGCAGCAGCTAAACACACACCTGGCCATTAAAGCTGCGCCGAGTCATGTGCGTTCATATCCCAAGCAGAAAAGTTATTTGAGTGATCTAGAAATGGGTATAATTTGTGTCCATTATTTGTATGTTTGTAATAACCTTCGCGATGCAAGGATGATCGTTGATGCAGGAGTAGTATTTAAAATAATAATCCTGAACAAAGACTATAAAGTTTTCATACCGTAGAGCCTTGCGTCACTAGATCTGTCATTAAATGTCCCAATTTACCAGTTCTCAGGTAGAATTCAACCACTGAGCCTTAACACGACCTTTTTGCTTCATAACCACATTTATAAAGAGCATGACTGTCAAATGAGTCGTAGCTAAAATTAATTTATTCAACAATGGCGCACAAAAACTCTACAAAGCCGGTGGTAGAGCTATAATTGCCGGTAATCTCGGTAGAGTCGGTAGCTGGTACGTGTGTGGGGGGAGGGGTAGGTCAGAGGCGATTAATTCGGGCCGCCATTACCGCGCATGACTTGACGCTACCGTTTTAGAGTTTAGGCGTAGTGATGTGGTTATGCTCTACATGTATTAAGTATTATATTTTAATATACATATAACAAGAATGGAATAGAATTTCATATTATCTTCTTCTCTCTTAGCCTTTATTATTCCCAAGTCACTTGGGGTCGGCTTTTCTGGTCTAACCGGATTTGACTGGATATTAGTTTTTACACGGAGCGGCTGCCACCTGACCTCCGCAACCCGAAGGCTAACGATACCCTAAGGCTAGACCAGTGTCAGGATATTAGAGGGTTCTGACTTTCCCAATAACGACTGCCATAGATGTTTATGGCAGCCGGGACCAACGGCTTAACGTGCTCTCCGAGGCACGGAGCAGGCGATAATTGTCAATCAATACGCACATAATTTCGAAAAGTCATATAACTTCCGAAAGTCAGAGGTGCGCGACGTGGGTTCGAACCTGAGACCCTCTGCATTGCAGTCTATTGGTCTCCCTACTGAGCTATCGCTGCTCTTGTTTAATTTCATATTATCTATACTTATATATTACTTGCTTAAGTATTGGTTGTAGTGATAGTTTATTTTATTTATAAAATTTTTCCTTTTTGTCCGCGGAGGCAGTTTTTGCTCCTATGGCATAAGTTTGCATTTCTGTGTGCATGCGTTTATGAGGTAGGTCTAGGCTTAAGCCAGACCTGATGCCCAGGTTGGGCAAAGATATTGGGTTTTACCTGGTAATAGTTTTCCATATCAACACGAAGCTTATTGCTTTGCTTACCATTCCGTGGGCCCTAAAAACATAAGAAGTGAAACATGGGTTTACATCATACATCTCTGCTTGCGCTTTTTGAGGATATACAGGCGAGTCTATGTATTCGAGTTTTGCGTAATCTGTAATAGCAGTAATTAATCTACTGAATCGTCAATTCTTTGTCATTACTGGCATTTGCTTTATTAACACATTTGACAGTCCACAATAAACGCAGGCACTTCTCAAGCAGCCTACATACATGAGTTAATCACACGGGTTATTTAAATGGGTGGCGTACGTCGGTCTTTTACACGATGCATATAATCTGCACAAGTGCCTCGCACTACGCACAAAAACTTACCAAACAACATAACAATATGCTTCGACATTTTGAGACAGCTGAACTTCGTATTTCTATCAAATAAACCTTAATTAAGTAATAACAAGCCAACCATATCTTACACGCCTAAGTAGAAACGACGCAGAGTAAGAGGTAAAATTGTAGAGCACGTAAATAATTGAACGTGTCGTTGCATGCTGCTTGTATAAGTCAATCGGGTACGTCAACTTGTGCTCTACATACGTTCCGTTACTCTACACTACTTTAGATTTATTACTAGTCTATACTTGTCTTAAGCACAGACTATGACTGGTTAAAATATAGAGTCTCGTATATTAAGTGACACAGACTAACCAACAGCCAGGTCTTGAATGCGATGGCCGAGTCCTCGAAATAAATATGATAAACTAGTTGTAATTCCCATGGATATGCTACTTAGGTAAAGAATCCTATGTATTCAGGATATGATCTATCTATGTGACGAGTTTTATCTAAAGCCGTTCAGCAGTCTGCGAGTGTTTGAGCAACAAACCTTCGAAAATGTTTACAAAGCTTCTCGTTTATAATATTTCTAGTAGTTTTCCCGCGGTTTCACCCGCGTATGTCCCGTACCCGTGTGAATATCGGGTTTCACCCCTTTCACCCCCTTCAGGGTGGAATTTCCAAAAATCCTCTCTTAGTGCTCCCCTACACTCCCCAAGGAACATACATGCCAAATTTCAGCTTCTTGTTCAGTAGTTTCGGCTGTGCGTTGTCTGTCAGTCACTCAGTAACGGTAGAGTTTTGTATATATAGATTAGGATAAAAAATACGCAACGGCGGGCGTTCAAGATATCATCCTAATATCTTCCCATTAAGGTGATGATAATAAACTTACGCAGTAAAAGTGCAATGTATTGAAATGCACGTGATACAATAAAAGGCCTATTACATGTGGCTTATAACATGGCTGGTGAAATCCAAGTATTTTATGGGCGTTTTTTTTATAAATGTATCTTGTACAAACAATCAATATAGAAACTTTCTTATTAACGCTGTAGTACTTCAAAACCGAAATCTTCAAAATAATAAATATTATTGATCTCTGCATTAAAATCTCTACTAAACAGGAAATAAACATCCATTTCGATTTACAATAAAAAACGGATGTGACAGGCGGCAATTTAACAAATTAACTTATATTTATAATAACGTAATGCCCTACGTAGAGTCGCTTCACTAGAGCCTCCAGGCACAAAAACCGACCCGCCTCTAACATCATCTCATTTAACGCTTCTATCACAATTTGACTTTACCATTACGTGCTCTATAAGACCAACGACACTACCAATATTACACACAAAAATCACTCTTATTTTTATAATGAAAAGGTTTATGTTAAGTGCACAATGTGTTGGTAAGTCAGCTGGGGCAATGGACTGCAGTGTTTAATTGTTGTTAATTGGTTAATTCTAACGAGTACTGTCTCTATGTAGAGATATATCGTCGAGTTTGGTGACGTCACCGTAGAAATATGCCATGAGAATTCTACGTAGATTAGTTATCATACTGCACTGATATTATTTTACGTTTACGCAAATGTTGCACATTAAATTAAAATATCTTACGGATTTTATCGTGGTTTATATAGACTAGTGCTCGCAAAGTAATCAAAATAAGACCACTATCATTTTTTTAATTTGAGATAGCCGTATATGATTGAACATTAAAAAAACAAAACAACAAATAAAGCAAAAAGAAAAAAATACTTTTTGTCTCTGCCTACCTTTTCTCCTACATTTTCTCCGACATTTTGACTGCTTTTCATATTCCTTGTCCCCAGGGTGACTTAGGTGGCTTGAAGTTATTTCAGATTACCTGCTCAATCTTCAGGTCTTGCTGTTTTTATGTACGCAAAATGAGTTCAAAGTATTATGAAGTTTTGCTGTGATTTAGTAAATGAATTACTGGATTCTTAGCTGGAGGAACTGGTTGGTCTTCTATTGGACGTGTTGACGTGTGACACACAGCTGATTTTATAGAGCGTTGATGGTTTACATCACCTACTTAAGTGTTGCTGCTCTTTGCAGTTTGCCTTTTTATATTGTTGCCAGTCTAGACTACACTTCACCTGATGTAAGCAGTCGTAAAGTCCACAAGCAGAACCCTCCAGACGACGTCCTCATTACAGCAGGATTAATGGCAAGGTCTCTAGTTTGACGTCCTAAGTAGGTGCTTTTCCAAAACCCATTTAAAAGACCCAGGATCTTTAAAGTATGCCCAGGATTTTACCAAAAAATCTGAGCATGCTTTGAGCCATACCCAAAAAACTACACGATCACCTGCATGCTTCAAAGCATATATGTATGTACATTATTGTTCACAAAATACCCTATTATTCTGATGTAGAGAAGCTTAGAGTGAGATATGTGCCCTATTAGTAACACAACTCGTGCGGTGCCCCCGATGTAATGAAGTCATGAATTACACGCGGATACGATAAATGTGACTGTACCGTGCGCAGGCGCAGTCTCTAAACGAGCAAGGGATCAAACAAATAGGCAGACGACTAGCGTTTACAAACATGTGAGCTACAGTTTACGATGATCGTGCGTTGGTATACTAATGTCCGTAGTGATCACGCAAACGATAGACAGTGGAGTTAAGCATCTTTGCCAACGTCGTTCATATGGGTGGGTGTAATTTACAAAAAAAACACAGATCAATATGGCTTGGAGAGCACATTGAGTCTTAGGTTCTGGCTGTTATGAACATCTGTGATGTATCATATATAACAAGTGTTACTCTATCACTCAAGAATATTTCTAAAGGGGTCGACATAAGAGTATTACAGTCACAACTACATTAGCTATGTTTTAGGTGCCACATTATAAAAGGCCGATTGCCTTCAAAAACCATCAGCAGCGATAGCCTAGTGGGAAACCGTTGGACTGCCACGCAGAGATCTCGCGTTCGATCCCAACTGACTTTTCTGACTGACTTTTCGAAGTTATGTGCTTATCAAATAGTTAATTACCGCTTGCTTTAACGGTGAAGGAAAACATCGTGAGGAAACCTGCATGTCTAAGAGTTCTTAATAATGTTCTCAAAGATATGTGAAGTCTGCAAACCCGCACTGGGCCAGCGTGGTGGATTGTGGACCCTTATCACACTGAAAAGAGGCCCGTGCCCAGCAGTGGGACAGTTTAATACAGGGCTGATTTTATTATATATTGCCTTCAGCTGGACACTTCGATAATAGGCTTATCAGTTCAGCAACAAATTATTCGACCCTATAATCAAACGCAACACCCCAAGATCGCACACAAACCTACGCCATTTGACCAACGAGGCAATCACTCACTATCTTCTCACTTTCAAATGACCTAATAAACTACATTTGAATACTTACCTACACTAATCAGAATGTCAATATTTTAATTGGAATCAAACAACTTTCCATTATAATCTCTTAAACAGTTGTAAAAGGTATATAAAAATAAATTATCGATATCACAAATAATGATTACTGCAATCGCCTCGGTTACTAGAAAAACGAGATCAAAAGGAAATTATAAATAACGTAAAATGTAGAACACAACATTGCCTAATTAAAAAGGTCATTACCGATTTACAATTAACATATTTAATGTTTTGACAAATTATAAATAGTATTAATTATCGTATTATTGCTGTGAGGCCAACAAAATTTATGATTCGAAGCAATTAAGACTGCGCCGACCGAAATGTGCCAAAACAGGCGGTCACAATTAAGTGAATAAAATCAACACTTTTTGTTTAATACAAATATAAAATATACATTTACCATAACAATAAATGTGTTTACAATTACTCCGTGTAAAAAATTGAAAATAATTAATATTTACGCCAACAAAATTACGTAAATTTGCAAAAACGTAAGCTCGTGTTACGTGATTTTAAATTATTACAGTAGGAATCTATCCTATTTTACAGCTTAAACGAAACATAAATAGTTATATTACAATTTGTCCGTCCCAAATATTTAAGTTATTGGTTGACAATAAAGATACATATTTATCAAAAAAGCACTTCAAATCCTCCATACAATTTTACTATGGCGGTCGCGCGCCGATTTGAATATGCGCCGCACGAGCTCTGTCATTATCTATCTTATGCTCGGTGCAGTCTTAAGAGCAACGATGTTTTCCTAATGATATACATGTTTAATTTGTACATACATAGTCTAGATAGTCTAAAGGTACGCTACCTACCCCTTCGGGGGTATAAACGTAAACGTAGGAATATGGTTTAATACAATAGACCCACAGTTCGTCAGTTAAGGTGAAGGACACTTGACAGCCCACTGTCATCTACTACAATATAATGATCTATCACACACACTCAACACCATCTAGCCCAAACTAAGCAGAGCTTGTACTATGGGTACTAAACAATCGATAAACATACATATATAGGTACTTATTTTTGTAAATACTTAGATATTAATTACTTAGATAAGAATTTAATAATAATAATAATTTACTGTCTCCAAAAGGGCACAAACAATTTATATATTCCCCAGACCCCACACTAGGATACCCTGTGTCGTGGGATCTAGTCTCTTTCAATCCGTAGCTATAAAAGATAATAGGTTAAAAAATAAGGTGAAAAAGAAAGAAAACAAAACAAGTACATACAAAAATAGAGCGTGTGTGTGTGTGTGTATGTGTGTTATGTATTCGTGCGTGTGTGTGTGCATGGCATGTATGCGTGTGTGTGTGTGTGTGTGTGTGTGTGTGTGTGTGTGTATGTATGTTTGTGTGAGTGTGTGTGTATGTATGTGTGTGTGTGTGTGTGTGTGCGTGTGGTGTGCGTGCGCGTGTGGTGTGTGTACAAGTATACTTTGAGTGGACCTTCAACGCTTACTACTGAACGATTTTCAATATATCTTCCGTGCTATCATAATCTGGTTCAAGTAGCCAGTTGGATATTTTTCTTTTGCAACAATATTTTGACAAGTGGGCTATATCATGTTTCAGATTAAGTTTTCTATATATGAAGGGTCCTTTAAAATTATATGATCTCATAGCAATTGATTTGTTACATTTTATTAAATCCCATCTTAGTCTCCTACCAGAGCGACTATGAAAAGCGGTGTCTAAACTCACTAAGTTATAGACTTTGACGTCCATAAGTGCCATTTATAACCCAAATAATTTGATGATTTTAGACTTTCACTTGCCGGGTATGATACCAGACAATTTGCCGCTACTAAACAGAGGTTATCTGTCAATAAGTGACAATAACTCTAAAGTGTTATTGACATATCTTGACAGGATAACAGGATAACCCAACACGAGAATCTAACGTCTAAAAGTCTTGCGTTCGCAGCCGCAACACACCAACCACTGAGCCCCACAACATAACTTAATTTATTTATACGTTATAACGTATTAAATATATAAACTATCATTAAAACATGTAAATTATTAACAATCAACATAACTTAAACATAATTATACATAGCTACATAATTTCCTACTGCAACAAGAAGCTGAAAATAATTCCATAATTATTATAATTTGTATCATTATTCATAGATTTGGTGGTAAAGTTGGGAAGCGGGTCGGGTGTCAAACTCTGTGTAAATAGTCATTAGCCGTGTCTTATTACAAACCGACAGTCATAACATTTGTAACATATTATGTAGAGTCAAAGAGCCTGCTGTTTGAAAATTAATTGGTAATGGTACTGCCTTCGTGTTGCAGCAGTACTGTATGCTTGAAGACTTTGGGTCGGTCAAAGTATTATTGAAATTTAATCTAAAATTTTCAGTATCAACACCTCTTACTAGTAGGACCGTAAAACCTGAAACTATAACAAGAGAAGCTGAGTATATAACCTCTATCTTCTAAAAACTCTAAGCTGTATATGAGTTGCCTAAAAAATAGTGTCAAGCAGCAGTATGCTCTGCGATATTTCGTAGGTTGCCAGTAATTATATGCATTGGCATTTTTATCAATCTTTGAATTACAAGAATTTATTGGTCACTTCTATGATTATAGAGAACCGACACAAAGTAAAGTAAAAGCAAACATACAAAGATGGATCATTATAAAAGAAAAATATAATACTTATAATAGTGCTTCTGCTAAAGAATACATATTGACACCATGGTATACATAAGCACCAATATGTACCCTATGTTACTATATACATTTTGCAGAGAGCTTAATTTCATAACCAAAGTCTCCTTTGGTTTCCTCACTAGGCAAGCCTGTATCGAGGAAACCTTGCATTACATGAGAATAACTTTATTTATAAGATACATAATTGTTTATATTTCTAAATAAGATAATAATTGCAGATGCCAAAACGACTGTAATAATAATAACAATATTCTATCACATACACACAACACCATCTAGCCCAAACTAAGCAAATCTTGTACTATGGGTACCAGACAATGGATAAACATACATATATATATATACATATATATATATATATATATATATATATATACTTTATTTTGTAAATACATACATGTTATACATAGAAAACCACAGACCAAGACAAACATCCAAGTCCATGCACACAAATTTTTGAATAAAAAAATAAAACTTGTGTGGGAATCAAACCCGCGACTTCAGGCGTGGCAGTCGGTTACACTATCCACAACGCCATCGAGGCCGCCATATCAAAAAACAGCGTGATAAAAAGATGTTAAATCCCAAAATGTATTAAAATTCTCTACATTCGAGGGTGTTTCGAAGCTACTTTGGAGGCATTTTGTATAAGTTGATATACTTACATTACAGTATAACAAAAAAAACAATATGATCAACAAGAACTACTGACATTTCTTAGAGAGAATAGCAACACATAGCACGATTCCATTAATTAAGGGTGTGATGGACAAGCCCAGCTGCGTGAAATGCGGACATCGATACAGCCAACTCTATGAAAAAGTACTGAATGGTACTATGAGAAACAAGGGAACACAGGATATTGGTGCAGTGCAGGATATGCGATAAAATTTATCTAGCGCCATCTCAAGCTCTGTACTCCTAAGAACACAGTGTTTTGAAAAAGGAATAATGCCCATTTTGTTTATTGTCTTGTGTTTTTCACTAAGGTAAAGCGACGCAGAAATGCGTAAAATTTGAATCAGCTCTGTCACAGTTTGACTCAAATCAAAGTTAAATCTGCAGTCTAATTGCAGTGCAATTGTTACATCTAATTTTACGTTACGGGTTTTTGATGTAACGCATTTAATTCCATATCCCAATAAACGACAAAAGAGAAATGTGTAGTATCACAAGAATATATCAATTGTTAGTTTTGAGCTTTCGGCTATTTTGATTCGGCAGCAAAATTGGTTTAGTATGTGTGTAAAAATATCTATTGCGATAGTTATTCTAAACGAAAGTTCAGGGACAGTTTGCATAACTGGAATATTAATTTACTTACTTATCGCACTAGAAAAGTTTGTAGTAATATCTAAATCATACGCAGATATTTATCTCGACCTATGACCGAGACCTACGCCTACGACCTCGATGGCGTAGTGGTTAGTGTAACCGACTGCCACGCCTGAGGTCGCGGGTTCGATTCCCGCACAAGTCAAACATTTGTGTGCATGAACATGGATGTTTGTCTTGGTCTGGGTGTTTCTATGTATAATAAGTATGAATTTACAAAAAAAAAAAATTTTGTATGTATGTTTATCCATTGTCTAGTACCCATAGTACAAGCTCTGCTTAGTTTGGGCTAGATGGTATTGTGTGTATGTGATAGAATATATATATATATATATCTATAGCATTTTTTCATCAATAAACTGCATATTTAAGCGCTAAGAGAAGACATCTTCATCGCCAAGCTACGTGCGTTACCAAAGCCATAAACTAAAGCTCACACTGGAACACCATTACATCACACTAGCACTTGCGGCATTTCAGCAATAATGAATGATCCGAGCTCAACCTCGCACCTCGCGGTGCAAACTATGTTCATTGGGCGGCCATCCCGCTCGTTATCTGCGCATGCGCAGACACTGCGCGCACATATGTTAGCACACAGCGTGAGACGTTTTTGCGAAGGAGCGTGCGCGTGCGACGTTTGACGAATGGTCGCCATGATGGGCGCATGACATGCACAACTGCTTGCAAATTGTAAAAACATCGAGTTAATTAAGTTAGATAATGTATGAGACGTTTTTAGTTGAGATGAGGCGACGGGAGTTGCTTCAGCAAGTTGATTAGATTTCCGTGTAAAGAAAGTGTACAATAAAGATATATCGTTTTATTTATGAGTTAAAGTATTCTTGCTGAGCCTGTGTGTTTCACTTCTGCTTTGATACGGGGCCAAGTCGGACAAAGTGATATAAGATTTTTCGATAAGAATATCTTAGTATCGCGGCGTCCAAAAATACGCGTGGGTTACGACAATAAGCTTACTTATTAGATTTATTAGTATAAACAGATGAACAACATAACAGTATACACCCAATCGTTGTACAAGTTAAAACTTATATCTAACATTATATACATTTATATTATCAGACATAATATACAAGGTTTATATAATTTATTATTACATCTGCTTACATGAGTACAATAAAAGATTCGTAATATAATAACTAACTAAATATCCATCATCTCACAAAATCTTAAACAACCACGACACACATCCATCCATCCCGAAGCAAATAGATCACATTCAGATTCTGATGTCAGAAGCATATTTGATAAGGTTAATACACGAACAAGGGGCGAGTTGGCATGCGCCACTGTACGTGCATAAGGCACAGCTAGTAACTGGACTTTGGGTGATCTAAGTTGTATTTTAGGTACAATACTTGAATCTAAGCCATATCTGACTAAATGTAGTTGTAACATGCATATCTATTACTATATATCAACAAAAGGTGACCTGCTACTGTTGTTTTTTTTGGAGTCAGCCACTTAAAATCCATTATCTCACAAACAAGCTACGGTCTACACTTAGGTACTAGTTATCAGGTGTGGTAATAATATAATAATATTCTATCACATACACACAACACCATCTAGCCCTAACTAAGCAGAGCTTGTACTATGGGTACTAGACAATGGATAAACATACATATATACTTTTTTTTTGTAAATACATACATTTCATACATAGTAACAACCACACCAAGACAAACGTCCATGTCCATGCACACAAATGTTTGACTTGTGCGGGAATCGAACCAAGTCGGTTACCCTAATCACTACGTCATCGAGGCCGCCAGCTTGAGGTAATCCATTTAGTATCCTACCAGTATAAATAAAATAGAGTCCACTTGGAACTGCCCTCTTACCTATGATACATCGTAAGGTTTGACTTGAGTCAGAAAATCATTATTGGATTTGCACCTTAATAAACGGCTGAGATTTGCTCGAATGACAGTCCCGATAATACATATGTTTAACCTATTATTATTAATATTATATCAGCCTGTATTATTCCACGTCAGGGCAAAGGCTTCCCTCTCACTTGTCAAGTTTAGACCAGTCTCTTTTATAGCTGTTTTATTAATACACTTATATTTTCTCAACGTGGTACTTGACTCAGTCGCCGTCTATTTCTATGAGAATTCTTAATACTATATTTTATATAAAATTATGATGATGCGTGCCGATTCTCTCTTCCTAACCCATAAATAAGTGTGGGTACATAAATTTTGCGAAAGTGGTCCACATGCCAACGCTGCGCCCTCACAGCCGGTGGTCTTCCCAGCGGTGATGGATGCGCGTGCCTTTAATTGACAGCGACGTGCGCGCGCGCACATACATCAATCACTAGAGTGCGCAAGCATTGCCGCGTCACCAGCATATGGAACACCACCGGACCTTGGTCATTACGGTAATTAGTTACCGTGTTACCGCTTCAAATTCTCCCGAAAAGGGGTGGACAGAAAAACGGATGCCATCCAATTGGAATAAAAACGTGTTGGCTGGGAAGTTTTGGCAGCAGGTTACCTTAAATGTGGGGCAAATAATTAATTTAAGTTGGGAGACATCTAAATGGTAATATTTTACTATAAATTTCCTTTTTAATACTACTAGCGGTCGCCAAGCGGTCAAAATTCGACCATAATTGATTAAAATTTTAAGTTTGACCGTTATTAAGGTTTTATTGTACATAACTTTTCCCTTATAGTGACATTTCTTTTTCGCCAAGACTTATTGTACAGGTTAATTTGCCTATCTTTTTCAAACAAATTATTATTTACATAACAATACACTTTCATTGACGATATTCCTAAGCTTGCTACTTTTTCTTTTTCTGTATTACATATAAATAAGGTATGTTGCCATAGTTACGAAGAATTGTGCGACGTCAGACGAACAGTGCCAAAATAATAATACCTAATAATAATATTCTAACCACATACACACAACACCATCTAGCCCAAACTAAGCAGAGCTTGTACTATGGTACTAGACAATGGATAAACATACATATATACATTTTTTTTTGTAAATACATACATATTATACATAGAATACTACTAAAATACTACGAACGCGATTTGTCTGCGTGTGTCAAATGCATGGTTGTGTACGTGTCGTGTTTTTTCATTAATTTTATGTATTTCCAATGCACATTTTATAAAAATATCAAGATTCGCCACTTCTTCTCCATATAAACTTTAACTGTGGCAAATTTCATACTCCTCCGTCCGCGCAATTTTCGTAAAAAGGGGCACAAAGTTTTTGCTTCACGTATTAATAAATAGATAAGGCGTTAAAGGACGGGCAGCGGCTGACATCTTGATTTGCATTATAGAATCCTATGCAAAAACGCACACGAAACCCGTGCCCAAGTCCGGTGGCCGGGGACAGCTCGCCGTGGTGACCATGCCATTAGATGTAATAAACATCTGCCTACCTCTTTGGGAATAAAAGAGTCAGACTATGTGTGTACATTGATGATAATATTAATATCGAGGACTGGTAATATTTTTTTGGATATTTAACCAATTTAAATATTTTATTATTTTCCTTTCTCCATGAAGACACACAATGACAAATATATATTTTATTTGGATATCATTAGTAAATACAGCTTCTTACATTTTTACACAGATATTACGGGACATTTTCTGGCATGCCATCAGCATCCTCTAGGGTCTATATTTAAATAGAGATTCAGAAATATTTTCTAACATAGGATCTTTCTGATTAAAACAAGTTCAATTTTAGGCATTAGTCTGTCTAGTTCTCGATCCAAAAGCACGACCACGCTTTACTATCACACGCTGTGTACACTTCCCCGTACCAAACATTACGAAATAACTAGATCTTATAAACTTACAGCGAATACAACACTTAACCCCCACATATCATGCTGGAATAACGACTGGTAGTTAACCCGTCGCCCGCCTATTGCACTGCATCTATCTTATATTCTCTAAACCACTTAGAAAACGAAGCTGGCTGACTGTAGTGGTGCGCAGTGGCATAAATTTGCAGGATGCGCGTGCGCAGCGGGATGCCGACACCGCGGCTGTTGGTACAACACTTACGGTAGAACTGCTATACAACTGAAGGAAAGTTGTTATTTATTCTATAGTTATGTAATTGTCGTCTTGTTAAATATTTGCAAGGTAAGAGAAAGAATGGTTTAATATCAAATGCACGCACTAACTGGTTTTTATAAAAAATCTTGAATATACCTATTAGTATGGACTATTTTCTACATCATATTCAAGGCGAGGAGACTGATCATTATTTAAAAATCTTTTATCTGTGGACCTAACGCCGAATTTACATTATTTTTTGTATTTGATGCTACTCTGCGAGCCAGGGGAGCGGCACAGTAAGTATAAACGCGGGAGAAACAGCGGGAGATAGCTATTGTAAAATAAATGTTTAGACTCTTGCGATTTGTTATAATTGTATAACAATTCGCAAAAGTTTAAAGGTACATATTGATGTACCTTTAAATACTTACCAACGAATTAAGATCAGTCGTCTAATATTTGTATTATGATAGTGAAGAGAGCGACTGGTGATTATTTAGTTTCAGTACGTATGAGCCGACTCGCTCTTGACCCTTTTGTTTTACTAGTTTATGACAGCGGCTCTGTCCGAGTGTCTTCTACGGGCACGAATACCGAGACAAAATGTCAATGTGCTAAGGCATCGTCTACGAACCACCCACCGTTAATGTCAGCGAGTTGGCACGCCTTGGTAGGTTTAGTCGGTAAGACTAGATGGAAAGTTTTGAACTTTTGATCTGTCCCAAATTTAAGCGTATGATTATATTGGTAGGTATATAAATTTGTCTCAATGCATACGAGTTAAGCCATATTCTACCATGTACACTGTCTGCGTGCGGGTTGGCAGTCGGCGGATATCTCAAAATCTCTGCGTGGCAGTCCAACGGTATCCCACTAGACCATGTGATGGAGTAAAAATATTTAAAATCTTCACAAACTTACTTAGTAAGATAAATAAAATGACCTTAACCGCATACACGCAAAGCTCAGCTCATCTTGTACTAACGAATCACCCACCCAAAAACTGTCCACTTATAAAAATGCTTAACTTACCCGCTTATTTGTTAACCAAGAAGTACAATTAACGCATCAGAATTCGTAAGAAGCGCACAGCATGCCAAAGGTTAAGCTTATGAAAAATTATACAAGCCATGATAAATTGCATTCTTACGTCAAAAATTTAAACGCAATAGGCAGATAAATATTTTAGAATACAGATTATGGACGTAATTGAATGTTTACTCATATAATATATACGTTACCAAACAACATATAAGAAGTCATGTATTTAATTGAATCTGCATTCTAATAATAGTATTCAATAAATAAATAAATATCACATAAGTTGGTGCAGCGAAGCTAATGTGGTAACGGTGCATAAATAAGTATTTACACCTGATTATACAGTAAAATAAATATTTAACATTCGGTGATTATCTATGATAGACGATGACAATGCAATCACATAACACACGGTGATTTGATCACAAATAACCACAAAGTATAAACGATTAACGGTATTCTGTTAAATAGTTATTTTTATTGCGTAGGTTTAAGCATGCCAATATTCATTATAATCAACTATCGTTATGATACGATATTTAAGCTTAAGTGATGTGTGAAGCGTTTAAAATAGATAAAACATTGCGTTAAATTATTCGGTAGATAAATCATTTCTTAACAGCTGAAGCAGTGATAGCTTAGTGAGAGACTGTTGGACTGCCACGCGGAGGTCTCGAGTTCAATCCCAAGATATTAAAAGCTTGAATTTTAAAAGTTATGCGTACACATTAAATTGTTAATTATCACTCACTTTAACGGTAAAGGAAATCATCACGAGGAAACCTGCATGTCTGATAGTTCTTTATGATGTTCTCAAAGATATGTAAAAGTCTGCCAACCCACACTGGGCAGCATGGTGGACGATGGCCAGTTACACTGAGAAGAGGCTCGTGACCAACAATGGGACACTTTATATACAGAGCTGATATAAACTGCCCTTTGACAGAGGCTTGCATACGAGCCGCTACATTTGTACCGGTTTTTTTGGGTAAAGGACATATCATTAGTCATATAAATATACAGTTGATTAAAAGTTTTAAAAATATAAAAGATTTTACAATTAGGCTATCATCGAGAGTAGCCCGAGTTAATTACGTAGTATTGTGAACTTTATACGTAAGGTGAGAACTTCACTAATAAATATATAGGGCTCGTTATTGTATCCATGGCACCCGCGTAAAAAAATAATATATCTAAAAGTTAGACTTCTTCTTCTTCCTAGCCTTTATTATTCCCAAGTCACTTGGGGTCGGCTTTTCTGGTCTAACCGGATTTGACTAGATATCAGTTTTATCAGCGGCTGCCACCTGACCTCCGCGCCCCGAAGGCTAACGATACCCCAAGGCTATCAGGATGTTATAGGGCATTGACTTCCCAATAACGACTGCCATAGATGTTCATGGCAGCCGGGACCGACGGCTTAACGTGGTCTCCGAGGCACGGAAAGTTAGACTTCTAAATAATTAAAATTACTAAAAAGTTGAAGAAGCGCCAACCTATCAGGATAACTATTAAGATGTCACGAGATACGTCTACACTTAAGTACATGCATATTAAATACTTGCTTTCTTTAATGATGACGGCAAATCTTGTGAGGAAGCCAGCACATCTGAGATTTGTACATGTGCGAAGTTTGTTAACCCGCACTGGCCTATCAGTGGACTAATACCTAATCTTCATGATATTGGGGAGCCCCGTGTTCCTTTAACCTTTTATTTAAACAAGGCACAATTTCGGAGATGCACTATCCTTACTAATATTATACATGCGAATGTGAGTTTGTTTATTACGCGTTTACGCATTAACCACTCGACCGATCATCATGAAATTTCGCATACACGTTGTCAGGGGAACAGACAAGGATATAGGGTATGTTACATCCAGGAAACCTTGTTTCTAATCCTACCTACTTAAGCGAGCCATAAGCAAAAAATAGAATTCTATAATTGATAGCGCGGATGGTGCTAAGATTAAAGTGATCACCTCGCCATTATACAGTGCTGAGTGCTGTAGGTTCGACAACCATAAAAACAATAATGTATTTGATTCACAGATTGTTCTGAGTCTGGGTGGAACTTTGTCCATAATTTCAATGTTTCAAAAGTCTCTCCATTTTTTGAAACACGTGTTGTATAGAAATGGAATATTCGTAGTGTAGGTTATCTTTATATATAAAACTCTTCCGTTACTGAGTGACTGATAGACAACGCACAGCCGAAACTACTGAACGCAAGAAGCTGAAATTTGGCATGTATGTTCCTTGGAGAGTGTAGGGGAGCACTAAGAGAGGATTTTTGGAAATTCCACCTTGACGGGGGTGAAAGGGGTGAAACCCGATATTCACACGGGAACGGGACTTACGCGGGTGAAACCACGGGAAAACTACTAGTAGTGTATAATATAACTTAATAATAATAATAATATATATTCTATCACATACACACAACATCATCTAGCCCAAACTAAGCAGAGCTTGTACTATGGGTACTAGACAATGGATAAACATACATATATACTTTTATTTTTGTAAATACATACATATTATACATAGAAACTCCCAGACCAAGACAAACATCCATGTTCATGCACACAAATGTTTGACTTGTGCGGGAATCGAACCCGCGACCTCAGGCGTGGCAGTCGGTTACACTAACCACTACGCCATCGAGTCGTCAAAAATAATATGTAGCCATGCTACACAGATATGCGTAATTTCTCGAAATCTGCAACACAAGTAGAAGTATCCAATAGGCGTTGTGAGCGTATAATCCAGGCCATTACGATAAGGTCCACGTCCCACAGTGGGCAATAATGAATAATCGATCGAACTATTTCATAGACCATAAAGTGTGACCCATAAACAAACCCCGATCGTTTTCTTGGTGGGAATCGTGAGAACTCAAAATAGAGTCATAAACTTTGGCATTATTTTTTGTTTCCGCTAATGGCGTAAAATAAAAATGTATCGCGAGCAATATAAATTTTATTTATTTATTTTTAGAGAAGGCTTACAGACTTATAATGCCTTGGTTAGTGTAACCGACTGCCACGCCTGAGTTCGCGGATTCGATTCCCGCACAAGTCAGACATTTGTGTGAATACATCGATGTTTGTCTTGGTCTGGGTGTTTCTATGTATAATATGCATGTATTTACAAAAAAAGTATATATGTATGTTTATCCATTCTCTAGTACTCATAGTACAAGCTCAGCTTATCTTGGGGTAGATGGTGTTATGTGTATGTGATATTTAATACCTAAACATCATATAATAATGTTGCTTATAACATGCCTCCACACATATTTTATATATGCAAACAAAAAAAACAAAGGTACTAAACCCTATTTTCATGTTGTGTTAGAATAAAACAAAAACAAAATAAAAATAATTAAATACTAAGAAAGATAATTATTAATATTGTCTTCTATTTACGCGAATATTATTCATTGAAATTAAACTGCTATATACGGATTTTATCGCGTTGTTTATTTGACACTTTATTACAAAATTTTGAAAATTGTTACACTACTACTACTATTAAACTTTACTAATTTTTAAGCTAATTAAATTATTATTAAACTATTTAGATTTCATTTATTTTTACACTTTCCCCGACGTTTCGGTTGCTTTTCAGCAGCCATGGTCACGGGGAGAGAGAGAGAGAGAGAGTCTCCAGTCCAGAGATATTAATTACATAACATAGTATTATTACCACTGTAACGATTTTTTATATCGATAAATAACAAATAAACGATATTGTAGGCGTCACAAAACACGCGTAAGAAGATATCTACCCAGTAAATCAATATTATGCGAAAAAGTGATTACATAAAAGCCGTCTTACTGTAGATAGGCTTGTAGAAAATAGGCCAGTATCCGAGCCTGAAGAAAGATTATTGAAAGTAAAGGCACAGAGTAAGAAAAATATTTAAAGAATTCGTGAGGGTGGTGTGGAGGCCAGTGCTCTTAGACCACACGACTGCTTACCATCAGGAGTGTCGTCATATTGAAGAGCAAAAAAAAGAGAAAAAAAGAGAGTTATAAAAATATTTCTGTTCTATTTTTTGCAATTATTCTCCTATCTATATAATATACTAGATTCAGCCCGCGCCTTCGCTCGCAATCTAAATTAAGGCTGTAGAATATTTTGATGTTTTTATAATGCCCATAATTTTTAAAATACGTTACATAGATTTTTTATATTTTTCTGATAGCTTTTATAATTTAGCTAGCTGATTCCGGCTTGACGTCGACTTCTGGGACACCCTGTATATAAAAGAGTCAATATAATGTATATCAAATATATTTTGAATTAACTCATCTCCTTTTTACCCTATTACATAATATTAAGATTTATTATTAAATTATGTAAATAACTGGTTTGCCAATATTTGGGACGCATCCCCTATTTCTAATTTTTCTTTAAAAAAAAAGGCAACTCCCGCATTACGAATAAATTCTGTGTAGCGCAGGACTTTACAAACAATCAAACAACGTCACACAAAGAACAACCAGACTCGGAACAACCATTTGTGGATCACACGTGTTGAAAGTTTTGTCCCGTGTGGGATTCGAACCCGCAACAGTCGACGCTTTGGCAGTGGTGACAACTTGAGCGACTATACCATCGGTGCAGTCCAACCTTTTCCACAGTATTGTAACTATATCACGCGTCTTTAATTAAACCCGTACGTTATAATTAAATTAAAAACGCGTGATGAGTCTGGTATGATAAAGTTCTAAGTAGAGATGAAACGGATAGCAGTTTAGTCGGATACCGAATACCGGATATTCGGTCAACCTTGTAGCCGTATAGCCGGATATTCGGCCACCGAATATCCGGCGGAACGTTGCCGTTTGGTGCATTACTCATTCATGAAGGGTGTTCGTTTGGCTGAGTACGTTTCTGCTAGATGTTTCTTACATACGCGTCAAAGAGCTATAAATGAGTCACTCAAAGTCCAGGCTGAAGTGACAACAATGATTGCTACTGGAAGACGACTTGTGGCGCACTTCAATCACTCAGGCTTAGCTCAAGAAAAACTGCTGACTATTCTAAAAGAGCTAAATTTACCCGACCAACAATTTGACAAAGTTTGCCAAAATTTATCTTTCAGTACCTTGCAGCAATGTGTACAGCGTAAGACTTTTTTCTGAAGCCTTCTAGGCCTTACTTACGAAGACAAGTGTAACCGCTTGCTACCTTTTAATGCAGAGAAATTAGTATTAATTCACCATAATTTGCCCTTAGTGCAGTATGAGTACTAATTCATTTTCTAAGTTGTAAAATTATCTTTTGATTACTAATTGTATTTATTAAGTGATACTAACTAAATAAAGCAATTAATTACCTAAAATATTTTCTTTTTAAATTCGTTTTCGGCCAGATAGACGCTAGTTATCAGGTATTCGGCCGGATAGTATTGAGGCCGCCGGTAGGCCGGATACCTGATAGTTACCAGATACGTTTCATCTCTAGTTCTAAGCCTATGCCGAACTGTAAAAGCTACGTAAAAGTGACAGAAAATCAAAAACAATCTTCCTATATTATAACAAAGATAAATAAGTGAGAATCGGCAATGAATTGCCGTAAATCTTCGAGTTCGAAAAAATGGTTCAAATAATATGCAAAGGTCACGTGATACCACGTGACCTTGAGGTCAGAGGTCAAAGGTCGACTATGCTGAGTCGAATGCCGTTAACCGCGAGTCTCTAACTCTTACGTTTCTTGAGTTGAAAGTTGTATAACAGACAGACGGACGGAGGGACGGACAGACGGACAAAGCTAAAGTTATATAAGAGTGTTTTTTGATATGTTTTTGTGATAAAGTTCTAAGCCTATGTCGAACTGTAAAAGCTACGTAAAATTGACAGAAAATTAAAAACAAACTTCCTATATAACAGAAATAAAAAAGCAGCACTAATCTATACTAATATTATAAAAAAGAAAGATTTGATTTATTGTTTGTAACAATTTAACTCAAAAACTACATCACTGATTTAAAAAAATACTTAATCATTAGAAAGCTACATTATTAGTTATCACTGACTAACATAAGCTATATTTCATTTAAAAATATTCTGTTACTAACATAACCTAGCCTAGCCTAGTTTTATGCGAGCGAAGCCGCGGGCAAAAGCTAGTTTCCTACATTACAGATAGTAAGGCAAGCCGTGTCCGACACGACGCCGCGACGACACCGCAACGACACATTCACAACCAGTTAATCCGTAAATGTTCGTCACACAACTCATTTAAATAAGAATGAGGTGTGAACTGGACGCATAAATCTATTCATCGCGATGTCGCTACGTTAACCATGACTAAAACTCGACTAAGGACATTTATTAGAGACTAGCTATCCCCTGCGATTTCATATACGATTATAATTACTTCTTTGCTCCCTTGGCTTGTAACGTGATGTTCGTGAACGTGATGTGACTTATAGTCTTAAGAATTGGGCTATACGATGCAAAAAAATATAAAATTCGACTGATTGTTCCCGAGATTAGTGCGTTCTAACAAAAACCAAACAATCTCTCGAGCTTTATTTTATCTATATATTAATATGTGAAGCAAAAACTTTGTACCCCTTTTTACGAAATTTGCGCGGACGGAGGAGTATGAAACTTGGCACAGTTTATATGGAGAAGGAGTGGCGAATCCTAAAATTTATATAAAATATGCATTCGAAATACATTAATATAATGAAAAAACACTACACACACAACCATGCATTTGACACTCGCAGTCAAATCGCATTCGTAGTATTTCGGGATGGTTCGGTTGATGTCGTACAATTCTTCGTAACTATGGTTACATATGTATGTGGAGTAGGTGACTAAATGAAATGTGATTATATAGGTACCTATAGTTATAGACAATAAAACCTCAATAACGATCAAACTTAAAATTTAAATCAGTTATGGTCGAATTTTGACCATTTGGCGACCGCTAGTTAGCATAAAAGTTTTTGAAAATTAATTTGCGCATAAAATATGTTTGCATAAAGTCGCGCGATAAATTTGGGAAAAGTGTAATCATTGGGTTTACTGTAAAAAAAAACTCAGTAGCTGCATGAACAACTTTGCTCGGTAAACAACAAGAAGCTCGGTACCACGTTCCCACCTCTGTATATCTATACAAAGTTGGGAACGTGGTACCGAAAAACATATGTAGTATAATGTGGGTGTGCAGTACACCTCTGCCTACCCTCCTTTGGAGTATGACAAAAGACTATGAATGTATGTAATTGAGTTTAACATGTTAGAAGCGTATAAACAAGAAACAAACAGTTTTAGGATTTTTGACTGTTTGTGCCGGCTTTCGTACTGTAAGAACACGGACCAAAATAATTATTACTTGCTTTAAGGTTAAAGAATTATCATGACGAAATAGCAGCTAATATAATCCTCGTTAATAAAATCGCGGGGCGAACGTTCACGCAAACGAAGTCATGGGAAAATCCTACTGTGTTATATAAATCATGGTCACAACATCCGCATCAAATACGTTTGCACCTGCGGTGTAGTATGCCCATGATAACAGCGCAGATTTATATTGCATTTTACCCTATTGTGTGCTGTGAGGCACACGCGGCGCCTGCGCTTTGTCCCCTATCCACTACACCACGACTTGAAAGAGACACCACGAAGACTGTACGTCTTAATCATAATTTATATCTTATTTATTCTATCCTAAATAAAGTTATAAACGTAGGTTTGTATCATAAAAGTCTGTTGGCAAAATATGAATCAGGATTAGAATCCTTAATAGTATGTTCAGAATTTATACGCGATTGCCGTTTGAAATCAAAGCTTATGTAAATTTACTCCTGCTGTTTGGTTTCATGAATACCTAATACATACATATATAGTCTCACATATTTCGCATGATTGGGTAGGCTATCGTCTTAATAATATAATACCAGCCCTGTATTAAACTGTCCCACTGCTGAGCACGGGCCGGGCGTCTTATCAGTGTGAGAAGGGTTAGGCCACAGTGGACCACGCTAGCTACTGAGCTAGCGTGGTCCACTGTGGCGCTCAGAGATATGTGAAGACTGCCAACACGCACTGGCGTGTTGGCAGTCTTCACATATCTCTGAGAATATTATAGAGAACTCTAAGATATGCAGGTTTCCTCACGATGCTTTTCTTCACCGTTAAAGCGAGCGATAATTAAGTAATAAATACGCACATACCTTCGAAGTCACTGATGGCCCCCTCGATCGAACTCGACACCTCTGCATGGCAGTCCAAGTCTCCCACTCGCTATGGTCTATGGATGTCATCTACAAGATACAATTCTAAACGCCGTGTTACTGCTAAAATTTCTTGACAGAGAAACGCCATTATACTATGCCCTACCCGGCAATTGAACCTAACACAAGTATAAGCATTAATATCTATATCTACAGTTATATTATAAAGAGTGTTACGGAACTCTAATCGTATTATCAAATAATGCATCGATATCGGTCTCCACGCTCAACGCAGCCCGAGGCTCCTGACGTACGAAGCACCGTCAGCGAAACCCTAGGCGCATGACGTCAATCACTCGACTGTGGGAAACGGGAATAGAAAATTCTAGAAAGATTATTATTTCACACTTGGAATGGTAATCATGTTAGTTTAGTAATCTATAAAGTATAAAAGTAATTTCCAAATTTTAATTAAATCTTAAGTAAAGTTCATTTGGTGTTTATTGCAACCTCCGACTATAGAAACCTTAATTAGAGGAAAGATTTGATTTGTTGTTTGTATGTTTATAAGCATTTAACTCAAAAACTACTCAACCGATTTTAAAATTCATTTGCCATTTGAAAGCTATTTTATCACCGAGTATAATAGGCTATATTTTCTTTTAAAAGTACTGTTTCCAACGTAATCTAACCTATCCAACGTTTATGTGAGTGGAGCCGCGGTCATAAGCTAGAACATATATAAAAAGAGAAATGCTGAGTCACTGACTGACTCATCAGAGTCTAGCACAAAACCTTGCATCTAGAAAGTTGAAGTTCTGCACAGAGGTTACCATTTTATTATTTTATTTTATTTTATTTATTAGGGACAAAGCAGCGATAGCCTAGCGGGAAACCCTTGGACTGCCACGCAGAGGTCTCGAGTTCAAACCCAAGGCGCGCAACTCTGACTTTTCGAAGTTATATGCGTATTAAATAGTTAGTTATCGCTTGCTTTAACGGTGAAGGAAAACATCGTGAGGAAACCTGCATATCTGAGAGTTCTCCATAATGTTCTCGAAGATATGTGAAGTCTGTCAACCCGCACTATTCCAGCTTGGTGGACTATGGCCTAACCCTTTTCACAGTGAGAAGAGGTCCGTGCCCAGCAGTGGGACAGTTTAATACAGGGCTGATATTATTATTATTAGGGACAAAAAACAATTACATGTTAAAGTATTACAAGATAGTGTTTTACATTAAATTATTTAACGTATAATCAACACCATTGTCTACGGATTAACAATGGAAAATGAAAGTGATGGTGAACACAATTGAATGAATTTGACAATTTTAACAAATAAAATCTAAAATAAAACCTTGTACTTAACCTAAAGTGATTTAAACAATTCAATAGCTTTACGTTTGAATTGTTGATGAGTGAGAGAAAATATGTCCAGCTGAATAAGATACGTATTGTATGCTTCAACAAGTCTACGAAGAGGCGCACGCACTCCCACGTTTGTTCTGCATGTGTCTGTACTGAACAGAAGGGGCACAGGAACTCCTCGTCGAATGACAGTTCTAGGAACTATATAACATATTGTATTTGTTATCTCAATGCAGTCAAATCTGTTGTTGCATAAACCGTACAGCATCATGACTCCCAAAAGTAAACGCCTGGACTTCAAACTTAGAATCACATACCGATTAAGTAAATCTTTATAAGGTTTTGGAATTATGGAAATATTTGTTCCAGACATCAGATTTTGCACCAAGGGTTAACATAATTTATCCTATTTGCCAAAAAACCTATTTATTTTGGCAAAACTAGCCTTATTCCTCGACATCATTATCGACCATAAGGCCAGATTTCTCAAAATTATTCAGAGTGCCTGCAATTTTGATATGCAAGTATCAGAGGTTATAGTCACAAATAACTATTTTCTAGATTTTGCAATATTTACTCAGAATAGGTAGGCGCTCATAGCCAGTTGCACTTACTGATCGGTAAACGATTAGCGAGGTTAAGCAACGTTGGGTGCGGTCAGTCTATAGATGAGTGCCCGCTTAGTGGTATTTGATCTGAGCGTCTCCGTGCTTCAGAGGGCATGTAAAAAGTCGGTCCCGGTTGTTGTCAAATTGACAGCAGTCGTTAAGCCATGTCAGAGGCCTACGGGCGGCTTGAACAACTCTTGACAACAGGTTGGCCACTAGCCACACGAAAAGAAAGAAGAAGAAGAATAGGTTAAATAGTACTTAACAACTAAAATGTTATATAGATCGATATTGTAAACAAATAAGTATAATATATTGCAGGTAATATTTTTTAAGAGTTATACTTTATTACAGTTACAGCACAGTTTTATCTTGTCTTTGTAACATTATTTAAACATTTGTATACTTAAGTTTAAAAAAAATGGAGACAATCATGTACCAACTATATAATAAGCGTGCTATAGAAGAGCAGAGTTTTCTAATACAGGCACTATATGCTTAAAAGGAAGCTCCATTCACAAATATTGTTATACACATCTTTGGTAACGAAATAAAACATGTTGTATCTTTGTATTTGTATAACTTTGTAAACGGAGTCGCAGGCAAAAGCTAGTTAACAATAATTTAAGAAACAACTGGGTGTGAACACAGCAAGCCTTTTAAATCTCAATTATTAAGCGTTTAACATTTACTATAGAAAATTATGTTCACAACTGTTCGTATATTTGGGTTAATTACAAACAACGCTTTCACCATTCACAAAACCAACGTTTAAACGACTGTGCGTGTGAATTTCCATGTTCATGAGAAAAGTCGACAATACCGGCTAACATTGAGAAGGAAGCTCGTAAATACTCGGAAACACGCAACACCTACAAACAATTACTTTATTACCGCTTGCTTATTTAAAATAATAGACCATTCGTCACGCTTTTCCTTTACATATCCAGAAAATTCTGCGAACAAAACTTAACACAGGCCGTCACTTATTAACATTCGTACTGAGAATTACACCTCTCATTAAAGTCAAAATAAACCTTAATATGCTTCATAAACAAGCCTTTTACACGCTTGATTCCCTCAGCAATAAATATCCGTTCATCTAGATCATTCTGCTTTCAAAACCAATATGTTACAGCCAATGAGAATTTGCAGTGGACATTTCGCGGCAGAAAACACTAGTACTGACCTATCAGGGCGCATATCATGAGTGCTGCAAGCTCCGACGTCAGGAGTCGACCAATCAGATTGCAGTAAATAACTTTAGAGTGGTAGTTTCGCTTCCAAGTGTTGCATTGTGTGTTGATTGTATCGTGGCCAGTGTACGGTATCGGCGCGATCGTAGATGGAGATGCGTGGTGCTAAGTGCCGGGTTCGGTGCCAGCTAGTGTAGAATATCGTCACTATGTTGAGTAGGGTTATCTTTCAGTATGGAAATGTTGGTTAAAGGTTAGCGTAAGCTGGTTGCTAATGCATAAGTAATTATGCTATTGTTTCTATGTATGCCTTAGCAATGTCGTAGAATAGTCGTAAACGCCTTCACCAAATTCATTGCGATCTAAGCTATAGTATTTGCTTCCTACTTGCATAACCATAGTTCATGCAAAAGAAGTCCGCAAGCAATTTAAGTTACGTAAATTATATCGCCGGTTCTACTGAACTTAATCAGATGATGGGTTGTTCCGGCGTCATCCTATGACGTTTCATCCTACACTGTTTTTTTTACTAACTCAACCTATTTACGTTCCTTACTCAACCGACAGCAATTATTTCATATTACTTTTTTTTTTAACTTGGCGAAATGCGCTTGATGCGTACCCTCTCGCCACAAGGGGAGGTGAGAGGCCTATGTCCGGCTCTCCCGTTCTTCGGGCCTACGGACCAAAACCCACGGTGTGCACGCTCGCTGCCTTTAAAGTGGATGGGCCGCTGGCAAAAGTTAATTATTTTATATTCCTAGCTCAACCGATTACAAAATTACCCAAAAGCTTTAAGGTTTGGGTGACGGTCCGAACAAAAATTACTGTTTTCGTAATCTATATCTATAATAATATTATAAACAAGAAAGACTTGCTCAACCGATTTAAAAAAAACTCTCCATTTGAAATCTTTATTATCACCAAATACGATACGCTATATATTTTTTTTAAAGTACTGTTACTAACCTAACCTAACCTACTTTTGCGAAGCCAAGGGTTGTTTTGCTATTTATACTTTTTTCGGTAATATTTGCCACGGGTAGAGTAAGGAACGCATTTCGGTTGAATAAAGAAACTTTATTAAAATAATGTAATCGGATCAGTTAGGCATACTAGCTTAGGATGAGTAAAGAAATAGGATGAGACGTCATAGGATGAATACGGAACAGCCCCAGATGACATGTGGCTTCGATTTATGAGGAAGGCACCAGGTATCAAGCTAGTAAATTAATTAGATTTATATCGGTTTAGCAGGTTTCATGTTAGAACTAAACAAACGGGCAGAGAGTTTGGCGATGCGTAAGTGATACCCCTGATTGTAATAATGGAGGTTCACAGGGAGACGACTCGTGAACATGTTAGTTGAAAAGCAACCGAAACGTTGGGGAATGTGTAAATTTTAATCGGAATAGTTTTCATAATTTTAAATAGATAAAATAGTATTATAGTTTCGGTAGTAGTGTAATATTTTCAATATTATGTAATAAAAGTATTGATAGACATCGCGATAAGATCCAGATAAAGCAGATTAATTTCAAAGTAAAATATTCGCGTAAATGTAAGGCAATATTATGATACCCCTGATATTAAAAGCGCCTGTAGACTAAGGCTGAAGATTGCTTATCATCACCAGGAAGTAAGCTAATTTGCCACCACTGTACTATAAAAAATCATCTCATGGAATCTATAGTACACAAGATCAAAACCGCCACCATCCATCGCTCCTCACCCGACATCCACGCCATAAGTCAGTCCATTTCCAAGTCGCGTCTGTTGTGACGCAGAACGCGGGCAATACATTACAGGTAGCCGACAGTTTGGTTTGTTTGAGCACCGCACAAAGTGTCAGTTACCACGTTCTACTATTAACGCCACACCTTGCTTCACGCAGCCCAAACTCGAGTCTTTGCCAATTTGGAGCAAACAAGGAACTATCAGATTTATTAAGTGACAAGTACCAATACTTGACTATAGATTACAGTTATGTTAACAAATAGGGCCCTGTTCTGAGATATTTCTAACGCTAAGTGCATAGTTATATTATTTGTAGTGGCCTATTAGCCTTTACGGTAACAATGGTGCCGATTCTGTTATATAGTAAAATAATTTTAGACTATAGACTTGTATAATAAAAGTGGTTAACGGCTCGCCTTATGGAAAGCAGTTACTAGAAATATCATTCGCACATTGCTGACCAAGGGAAAATGAATTAAAATGGCATGAAAAGAAATGTTGTGTTTGGTATGTGTGCATCACGAACTTTTCTTACCGGGTGAAATGCAGTAATTTTAGTTTCGGATAAATCGGATTCTCCACCATAACTATTGCAATAGAAAAAGATTGATAATACAGAACTGCTCTGGTTAGGGACACGCGTCGTGGGATCTGGGCGAACTTTAACTTGCAATATTGCGCTTCGAACTCGAAATTTGCGTCAATACTTGTTTCGCCTCAGCATGAGGCATCTTTAGTACAGATTATCCTAAAGATGCTTCGGGCTGAGCTAACCTAACCGGAAAAGTTCGGTATTGTCACCCTTTTTCTATTACGATCGTTGGGGTAGGCAATCCTAAGATGCGTGGCAGGTTCCTCTTAGCTAAATTATTATGTTACAATGGATTGCCGCGAAGTAAAGCCCAATTCGATTTAATAAACGCAGTAATTTTACAATTTTATGCCGGTTCCCAGTAATTTCCCTTTTACTGAAAGTTTTTGGTCAAGTTAGCTCATTTCTGTCATCAATCAATTGGCAACAGAAAGATCTTCCATTTGTAACTTACAAATGACTACGGCTTAATACGGCGCCGAGCGTAAGACAGATAATGACAGAGCTCGTACGACGCATATTCAAATTGGCGCACGGCCGCTATAGTAAAATTGTATGGAGGATTTAAAGTGCTCTTTTGATTAATATATATCTTTATTGTCAACCAATAATTTAAATATCTGGGACGGACAAATTGTAATATAACTATTTATGTTTCGTTTAAGCTGTAAAATAGAATAGATTTCTACTGTTATTATCTAAAAATCACGTAACACAAGCTTTACCTTTTACACAGAGTAATTGTAAACACATTTATTGTTATAGTAAATGTATATTTTATATTTGTATTAAACAAAAAGTGTTAATTTTATTCACTTAACTGTGACGGCCTGTTTTGGTACATTACGCTCGGCGCAGTCTTAAGTGATCCATAACACTGTAAGTCATTATTTCAGCTCTGTTCATATAATGTTTCATTACTGGCACCATGTGTGACCTAACCGCAGTCTCCTACGTTAGCCTTGTACGTATTGGCTGATTCCACACATTTCCGAGAATATTATAGAGAATTTTTAGTTAAGCACGTACTTTATGGTCCATCACCGTAAAAGTGAGCGTTAATTAACTATTTACTTGTGTTAACTATATATTAACAGGTTCTCTCTCCGATGAATCACATATGATACATAGCAATAGATTTTCTTTTGTGCCTATCACGGAACAGCGAATGGATTAAGTCAGAGTTACTATATCAAATCATATACATAGGCTGTCGCATATATATAGAATAGAAGGCATATTTTACATAATAGGTGCGGAATTGCCCCGTTCACCGAACACATATCCAGATATCGTGCACATACTGAAAATTTTTGAACAGAAGATTTCAATATCACTTTACCTGACCCGAGAATCAAATTCGATTTCTCAGGATTGGTCCTAAGCATATGTAAGAAACAGGATTAATAAAGCATTTTCTTACAAACTAGCATTTTCCCCTGATTTCGTCTGGTTTACTTGCGATTTCATTTGCGTAGAGCACATAATGCATCACATATTTAAAATTAAAAACTTGGCTCACACTATAATTTGACTCCCAAGCTATTAAACTATGCAAACACATCAAAATCTATTAAGTAATTTTTGCGTGATGCCGGCGCAAACAGACTGTCAAAAATTCTAAAAAGCCATAAATATGTCTACAGATCCCTTTTAATTTTCGACATCAATTAATTTTACAAAAATATCTTTAACGTACAGACAGCCTTATTATTTTTTACAGTATTATAAAGTCTTCACATATTTGCGTTTATAAATTGAAATATAAATCGCACATCTGCCCCCGCCCTACCAATATGTCTGACAAAAACATTTGCAGTACAGTTGTCGGATGATATCTACACAAACCGTTTCAGTTAGGATCATTATTTGAGAGTCGTGTTGTGACTAGACGCGCGGCGACTATCGAGCGGCACATAATGGACGCGAGGCGCATGTTGCTTGCACTCTGTAACCAGTGTTCGCAGCGACACCTCATAAAACAATACTGGGTAACGGTTGCTAAGGATTTGTGCACACTTGCGATTAATAGTCGCATGTATTTTGTTCACAGGAGTATGAAAATGTTGCCAGCCTTTCAAAAAAGAAATTATTGTATTGTTTATAAAGACAATGATTACCAGTTTACTGCTGAAAGAACAGCCTTTACAAAAAACCTGAATCCTTCATCGCAAAAACATTATGATGTAGTTGTATCTTTCTTAGAGTTTATTTTTTGTAGAGTAGCGATACTTCGCCATAAAAAATCCAGCTAAAACTGTTTTTTCTGTAAATATATCTGCGTCCCGGATCAGTTCAACGTGACTTAGAACCTTAAAATATAATTACTCTAATGACAGGTACAGACAGTGACATAAGTCGATTAACGTTCCCGAGATTTGAAAGTGCTCTATTATGTAATAATGGTAATTCCTCATACTTTAATTTTCTGTTCCCTGACAAAGTATATGCGAAATTTTATGATGTTGGGACGAGTAGTTAAGGGGTGAATGCTTATCTTATCTTATGTGGGGGCCAGTCAGTGCAGACCGGCGACACTTCGACCTAGTGAGATCTTTTGTATCGACATTCTCCCAATAACGACTGCCATAGATGTTCATGGCAGCCGGGACAGACGGCTTAACGTACTCTCCGAGGCACGGAGCAGGCGATAATTGTCAATCAATACGCACATAATTTAGAAAAGTCATATAACTTCCGAAAGTCAGAGGTGCGCGACGTGGGTTCGAAACCGAGACCCTCTGCATTGCAGTCTGTTGGTCTCCCCACTGAGCTACCGCTGCTGTGAATGTTTAAAAAACAAACACAAATCCGCATCTATAATATTAGTTACGATGATTTACAAAAATAGATTTCGTGTATATAAGTCATTATTTCACACATTCCCCGACAAGTCGCAAGCCTTTGACCGCTGCTAAAAATAGCACCCTTATCTTCCAAATCTTGCAAATCCATGAACTGTTACAATAAGCGGACAATTGAGAGTGCGACAAGTGATTGCGTAGGCAACCGTTAGCAGGATTTACTGCGATCGATAATAGCAACTAACCGGCCCAAATACGGACGCAAGTCGCGGCCGCAAGACGGATGGTCGCGTCGCTAATGTGCTCCTTTACCGCCTCGTGAAATGTTACTAGAACTAAAATAACGCGATTTGTGTGGGAACTGCTACTGATAGATTTTTGTGTTTCTATTATGGTGTTGAGTACTTCATCTAATGGTTGTGGTCGTGTTTAGCGAGGTATAACGGTTGCTGTGAATTATTATAGTGAAATTTAATTATTTATTTGTTAGTTTAACGTGTTGTAACAAGTGGTTCTTGGTTAGTTATAAAGAAACCGTAACACATTCAAAGTTAGACTTTCACTGCAAATCAGCGAGATATAACCAAGTAGGCGATTTTTTGTGTCCGTTGTTACAATGTTTGTTAGTTCCCCGCAACACAGGAATTAATCCTAGTGCTTGTGTTTTCAAATTGGGAAATTAAAAAACACAAGCAATGATTTTAAAAATAAAATTAGTTATAGAAGTAGAACGGCGTACAATTAGGTAGGGTTTTTTTTCCTACAACTTAGTTGGCAACAAGCATACGGATGGCAAACAAGCACGCATATGGCCCACCTGATGGTAAGTGGTCACCGTAGCCTATGGACACTTGCAACACCAGAGGCATTACTTGCGCGTTGCCGACCCTTTAGAAAAGGAAGTCGGAAGGAGAAGGAGCGGGAAGGGGGAAAGACGGTGATTGGGCCTCCCATACTCTCACTCACCGAACGAAACACAACAGTAGGAATACTGGTATTTCACGTCGATATTCTGTGAGAGGGTAGTCCTTCTCCGGTCGAGCCGGCATTCATGCTGAAATCAACGAGGCGATACTATATGTTTTTTTACCCAATAAAGGACTTTGAACATTTTAAATGATTTGCCTCGTAATTTTAATGTTTTTCCGGGACTGTAACAGGCTAGTGTCTTAACTAATATTACTCGTTATCCATCAAGAAAATCTATAGTAGTCCAGCGTTAGGAAATTAGCAGTATTGCACTGTTCCGTACCCCAGAAAGCATGTAAAGGCATTGGTCCTGCGCCTGTGTTCTCTCCGGACGTGTTGGATCGCCGTCCCATCGCATCGTACACACTTGTGCACCTTAATATTTCCTACATACAGTCAGTCTCCTGACCAAAATTCGATTTTGAAAACGTTTATTTATTATATTTTTGCATCCCTAAACACGCCACAATGCAACTTACACGTTACGTGCAAAGCATAAGCATGTCATCTATTAAAAGAAGACAATTCTCTACCACCATCTGTTATAAAAAAACTTGTACATAACAACCCAGGCAAGTTTATCAAATATGTTTCACCCAGCCTCTCATTAATCAACTTTGTAACCACAATATTAAATTGTATTAGAACTATAATTGAGTTAGAAAGCACTCAGTGAACTGAACTAGTTATTAGATGGATGTTGGAGCACAAAAAACGGACCGTGGGTTGGTCTAACACAATTATTAAGTAGTTATTCGTGACTTCTCAGAAGCTTGCAAAATGTTTATAATAAGTGGCTGATATCGGATCTGATACACGAATATTATATCGATTGCTTGGCCTCGAGATGGGTACAGTTATACTATTAATAAGATCGAACTAGTAACTCACATGGTAGACTTTGAGTGTTTCTCCGTTGTTTGAATGTTCTAAAAGGGATTAAATATAATGACCACCAAAAATACTAATTGCACAGCAAATATGTTTACTAAAATATATCATAACAAGCACCTATACGCCTTAAATCACTGCATTCTGACTCGAAAGGGTTAGGTTATGTTAGGTTCCTTCTTAAACCTACCCAAAAATAGAAGCCCAGCGGAGCGGGGCTCCGTCGACTTAGTTTGATCTCTTTAAAATATTTTAGTAAGCATATTTTGGTGTGCAATTAATATTTTTGATGGATTGTTCCAAGGCAAAAAATTGAGGAGCAGTTAAATACTACCCATTCTTAAAGATCCCCGTGGCACAGGAATAATACCTAATGCGAGGGTTGTCTTCTTAAAAAAGAAAAGAATGTAGCTGTTGTGTTATATTCGAAGACTTTACTAAAATTAACATTGCCAATCCCAATAAAATAAAATAAAAGATTTGTATTATTGTTTGTAATGGATAAACTCAAGTCTAACAAGCCGATTTTAAAAGTTCTGTCTTGTGAAGCTGCTTTATCCAGAAGTATTATCCTAACTTATATTATAAATGCGAATGTAAGGTTGTTTGTTACTCTTTCACGCGGTAACTACTCGACCTATCATCAAGAAATTTCGCATACACGTTATCAGGGATACAGAATATGACATAGGGTATCCATCATCCAGAAAAAAGTACTGTTACAAACCTAGCCTAATCTAATCTACATTTAGCAAAAAAAATACTCTGGTAGTCTATATAACCTCACGCTACGAGTCACGGAAGCAGATCAGCAATCAAAAACGTGGGTGCAACCGCGAGGGACAGTTAGTATACAGGGTGTCCGGTAATTAATGGATAACCTTGAAATGTCTTACAGCAGAGCTAATGGCGGCCCAGAAAAAATAATGAAAGAAAATCTATCCTAACTACTACCTGAGATATGTTTTTTTTAATTATCGTATTTAACTTTCTTCTACACTACGGCCATAAATTAATGAATTCCATCGGTTTTTGTTGTTTTATTATTAAACACTAATTATGCTAATAGATAGATAGTCAAAAGTATGACTAACTATTGCACTTTTTTTTACCTTTTTTTTTCTGAACGGCCGTCAGTTCTGCTATAAGACTTTTTAAGGTTATCCAATAATTACCGGACATCCTGTATATATTGTTGGTTGCGGAATAAAAAAAGCGAAATGAGAAAAGCGCGACGTAAACAAGTAAAGTCACGAATCGTCCGATGGAACGGGTTATAAAAGCCTGCTCGGCGCGCAATGGCTCACTTTGACATCGAGCGGCAAACAGAACGGACGTGCTGTGTGATCGCAGTCGGGTGATATCAATGATCTCTTATTTTATTTGTTAATACATTTCTTAAATAATTCAATGATTATTTAAAAGTGCATCTGTTATTTTTTAAGCTGTTTCGCTTCTGACTCGTAACAATATGATCTCACGCCTATATAGACCTAAAGCTTGAGGTCTCATGTAATAGACGGCGTGTCTCGTAGCTTGCCAGAAGAACTCCCACCCTCTTACAGAAATCCAGCGTACTCAAATTAAAGTCATTTATTCATTTAGGCCACAAAGTAACACATATGAACTTCAAAATATTTTGGTTAGTGTGTTTACTAAGTTACTGTAACACTATAAAATAGTAACATTGTTACTACTTTTCAATAGATTAATAAGTCAAGAAGAGAGAGAAGTTTGAGAGACTATGCTCTCATTTCTTGCCTTTAACCACATCTTTAACTTCTTTTAAATAGAGTTGGCAATGCGGGAGTAGTATCTATGTGAATGCAAGCAATCAATTAATGACTGCACGGATGGTTAGTGGTTTAAGTAATTGCCTCGCCGCTGCGATTGTGCCGAGTGTTGTGGGTTCGAATCCCACACGGGAGAAAATTTGTGTGAGTCATATATGGCTGTTCCGAGTCTGGGTGTTCTTTGTGTCTGTTATTTGAAGGTTTGTAAAGTCCCCCGCGACACAGGAATTGTTTCTAGAGCAGGAGTTGTCTTTTTTTACACGCTTTTATTAGCTTGGTATGTATGTATCTATGTGTCTAAAGAGCAGCGATAGCTCAGTGGGGAGACCAACAGACTGCAATGCAGAGGGTCTCGGGTTCGAACCCACGTCGCGCACCTCTGACTTTCGGAAGTTATATGACTTTTCGAAATTATGTGCGTATTGATTGACAATTATCGCCTGCTCCGTGCCTCGGAGAGCACGTTAAGCCGTCGGTCCCGGCTGCCATGAACATCTATGGCAGTCGTTATTGGGAGAGTGTCGACACAAAGCTCCCACTGGGTCGAAGTGTCGCCGGTCTGCACTGACTGGCTCGCACATAAGATACATACATACATGTATCTATGAATCTATGAATCTATGTAACGGAATCTTTGAACGTGATTTTCACCCCTTTCAAATCGTCGGATTGATTTGAAAGGGGTGAAATTTTTCTACATTTTAGTTTTTTTTTTCAATAGTGCATGTTTTTAGTATTTTTAAACCATTATTTATTTAAAACGGAAAACAAAACCATACAAACGAAATGAAAGACTACGGTAACCGCTAACTATCGAGCGAGCCAAATCTTCGTTTGTCATATAAGAATTTATAAAAGCTAGGATCAATAAGAAAGTATATCTATACCAATATTATAAAGCTGAAGAGTTAGTTTGTTCGTTTGGTTGAACCCGCTAATCTCAGGAACTACGAGTTCGAATTGTAACATTCTCTTAGCGTTGGATAGACCATTTATCGAGGAAGGCTATAAGCTATATAACACCACGCTACGACCAATAGGAGCGGTGCATCAATTAAAATTGTTGCCAAAACGGGGTAAATTCTCTTATGTGGGTCAGACAAAGTTGCGCGGGTCAGCTCTAATAAATAAAACCAAAATAAATTGCCAATAAGTTGATATAACTAGTAACATTCCAATGCCCATCTAAGCTAGCCACGCAGAGAGTACTATAATTGGTGGTCAATAAACGGCAATAGTCTCGCGGGGTCATAAATCAATCACTTTTTATTTGCGCGTGCGCACGAGCTTCTCTACTCGTCTCAAAACATCCGCCATTTGCTTTTATGCGCCTGATTCATGGACGCCGCTTAAACGGCGATGGTGTAAAATCTATTGTTTTATTATGAGTGTATTGCAGTCAAGCTTTTGATTTTTTTTTAAATATTTGTTGGTAAGTGGTTAGCGTAGTCTATGGACGTCTGTGACACCAGAGGCATCACTTGCGTGTTGCCGACCCCTTAGGAATCAAAGGAAGTGGGAAGGAAAAGGAGCGGGAAGGGGAAAGAGGGTGATTGGGCCTCCGGCACTCTCACTCACCGAACGAAACACAACAGTAGGAATACTGCTATTTCTTTCACGTCGATATTCTGTGAAAGGGTAGTCCTTCCCGGTCGAGCTGCCCATTCACGCTGAAGTCAGCGAGGCTCTATTCTCTTCTTACATGGTCTATCCACCTCCCTTTGCTTTAAAAGGAGTTAATTTATGACAGTTTATATTGCTTTTGTTACTACAACTTGAAGTTTTAGCCCTGGCTTGCAAGGTTTGGACCGAGTCAGTTCAAACTTGCCAATTTTCTTTAATAATATAATGATTCAATGCAATATGAGTAAGGAATGGATGGGTCCTGGTATATTCGGATCATTCAGTCTTATTTGGCAAGCAAACAACTTATTTTAAAATCTTTCAGTTACAACTTTCAGACTATATTCTCTAATAAATAGAGATGACAAATAAGATAGACAATACATAGAAATAGGTCTGTGTATTGTCCCTAGCTACCAATACACCTTATTTGGTTACAAAAGAAGAAAATTGAGACCGAGTGGGGTAATATTATCTTACGTTTACGCGAATACTACATATTGAAACTACTTTATGTGGCGGTATCGCGGTTTATTCTAACAAACACAAGTTTTAAATATTTTTAAGCTAGTGATGTTTACATTTTACCATATGCGGGCATTTTGGATCCGTTTTAGCAGCTATACTCATGGGAAGACTAAGATGGTGGTCGTCCCATTGTCTTGATGTGTAGTTATTTCGAAGTATAAGAAAATTATAAAGAAATATTTTGTAATTAAGCTACTAAATTCGGATTTTATCGCGTTGTTTATTTGACACTTTATTACATAATTTTGAAAATTTGTTACACTACTACTACTATTAAACTTTACTAATTTTAAGCTAATTATATTATAATTAAAACTATTTAGATTTAATTTAATTTGACACTTTCCCTGACGTTTCGGTTGCTTTTCAGCAGCCATGGTCACAGGGAGACTAAGATGGTAGTTGTCACAATGATCCAGTCGTTATTTCAAAGTACCCGAACATAATTTAATCATTGGTGTTTCTATTCTCTTCAAGTCTAGCTGTGGTTTGCTTCTTCTTGGGTTTGACTATTAGTATTACTGGATCCCAAGCTGGTGGTACATTCCAACCATCTTCTCTATTAAAATTAGGATGCTTTTTGATTTCAATAGCCTCGCGAAGCATCCTTGGTAGGAATCGGTGTTCTTTAGCGAGAATCTGTGGTTTGTTAAATCTCAGGCAGTGGTTGGTCCCCTGTTGCACATGTTCACAGTAGTTTAATTTCAATGAATAATATTCGCGTAAACAGAAGACAATATTAAATATTTTGTAACTAAACTATTTTATACGGCTTTTAACAGGGTTTTTTTTAATACTTTTGTTACATAATTTTGTACAAAACTTTAAACTACTATTGTTAACACGTGAAACACAGAATGAGTTCAAACTATCATGTCAAGTCTCGCTGTGTATGCGACTACATAAAAGATTATTAGTTTAAAATCGTCAGAATTTGTCAGTATAAGCCGCGATAAAATCCGTACCTATATATGTATCTTATGTGGGGGCCAGTCAGTGCAGACCGGCGACACTTCGACCCAGTGGGATCTTTTGTGTTGACACTCTCCCATAACGACTGTCATAGATGTTCATGGCAGCCGGGACCGACGGCTTAACGTGCTCTCCGAGGCACGGAGCAGGCGATAATTGTCAATCAATACGCACATAATTTCGAAAAGTCATATAACTTCCGAAAGTCAGAGGTGCGCGACGTGGGTTCGAACCCGAGACCCTCTGCATTGCAGTCTGTTGGTCTCCCCACTGAGCTATCGCTGCTCTCTATATATAGTTTAATTTATATCTACCATATCTGTTGATGTTATTAAAATGCTGCGCAGAATTTGTTGCAACTTGCTTACGACGAAGACCAGCATTAAGATACTTTATAGGCAATGCTAACGAAATGGCAATTAGGCTGATTATTAAAGTATATTTCTTAAAATATACAGTTACAAATCACTGGGAACCAAACATTCTTTCGCAATGCAATTTAATTTGGGCTTCGTGCTTTGTTTCCTTGTCACGACTTCATTCTGTATAGTCAAGTTAGGAATAATGTCTTGCAATGGTAGGTATATTTACGAATCCATTGACTAATCGAAGTATTGGGGTAAGAAGGATTTAGAGTATCAGTTAGGGTGAGTTGCCTGATTATGATTTTGCACTAGTTTATGTCCGAGGTTTGGTCCGCGAGAACCCAACGGGTGCGCATGCCTGGATGAAAAGAATCCGATTTGTTATTATGACAAATGTTGACGCACGGTGGCAAATACATATCCAAATAATCAAACATCAAATACTTCCACGTTCATAATAGTTGTTATGCTATAACATACTTTTAATAAGCAGGGTCTTGTATACTCGTATATCTTGTATAATTGTATATTTGTATTAACAACCTCTTTGTTTTGCTGTCTTGTTGGTCGAATTTTGCGGCTGGTCACGACTTTAATTCTCGGCTCGAAGAATATAATATATAAGTAATTTCCTTGTAAATATTATAAATATTTAGTAGCAACCGTTGAGGTAATAATTACTTCGTATTTAAGGAGACAATTCAATTACAGTAGATTGTCTTTAACACGTATTCGAGTGCATGGTCACTGACTCTCGCTTGACCATATGCTTATCTTATCTTATCTTGTTACGGGGGCCAGTCAGTGCAGACCGGCGACACTTCGACCCAGTGGGATCTTTTGTGTCGGCCCCGAGATCTATACCTTAGCTATCTCCCTATGAATGTACTGCATCAATCGCAGCGTACACTTCAGAGGGAGAAGCCTGAAGTCCTCAGGGCTCGGATATGCCAACCCCATCAGACCCATCCTTAGTCCAGCCAACGCGTCACATTCACACAGTAGGTGTAATATGGACTCGTCCCGCTCACCACAGGCTCTGCAGATCAAATTGTTTGTCAAACTCAATCTGCACAGGAAGTCATTGGTGCCAAAGTGACCAGTAAACGCTCCTGTGAGCAGGCGTATTTGGCCCTTGTTGTACCCGCAGAACTTCCGGGTGAAGCCCGTGGCTCTGTTTGCAATGAATTTCTTGGAGTGTTCCAGACCCCTAAGGGCCATCCACTCCCGCCTGTGTTTATCATTGCCATGTGCATTCATAGCTGCCTTGACGGTACTCTCAGAGAGTCCTACAAATGGCTCGGGGCCAACAAATAGTTGCTCCGAGCCCTTCCTGGCCAATTCGTCAGCCTCCTCATTACCCTGCACACCTGCATGCCCCGGAACCCACACAAGCCTGACTGTGTTTTTCCTGCCAAGTTTGTTAAGGGCTTTAACACAGTTCAGGACTAGTCCGGAATCCACCCTACAGGAGTTCAGAGTCTTAAGAGCAGCTTGACTGTCACTGAGAATATAAACAGTCTTGTCAATGACATTTTTGTTGATATTCTCCTGCGCACAGGCAATTATAGCATAGGTTTCCGCCTGGAAGACCGTTGTATATTTGCCCATGCTTTGGCTCACCTTACAGTCGTTGGCATAAATACCAGCGCCTGATCCTGATTCCATTTTGGAACCATCGGTGTACCAGATGAGACAACCCTTGTTAGGGGATTGTAGACCTTGTCTCCATTCCTCCCTTGTGGGGACCTTTATTGTAAAATTCTTTTTGAATATGTGCATTGGTTGCATTTTGTCGCATCCCATGCTCATAATCACTTTGAGATCCTTTGAAATCTCCAGTTTTGTGTGTCGAGTTACCGGCATGTTGACGCTCCACAGCCCATGCACAGACAGTCTATGTAGCGCCTTCAACGCCTCCAACTCCACAACAATGTGTAGCGGCGTTAGGTCCAGCAGGATCTCTAACGCAGCCGTTGGCGTAGAAGGGAACGCCCCTGTTATAGCCATGCAGGCCAATCGCTGCACCTTAGACAGCGCTTTCCTGCATGTTGCTAGTTTAGTTCTTGGCCACCAGACAATGCTTCCATATGTGAGTATGGGTCTTATCATTATCGTGTATAGCCACTTGATGACCTTGGGCTTCAGGCCCCAGGTCTTCCCATAAGTAGAACGAATCATGCCGAAGACCCGCTGGGCCTTCACTATGGCTTTGTCTACATGAGGTTTCCACGTTAGCGTGCTATCCAGGGTCATGCCTAGATACTTCACCTCCGTGGACCATTTTAGCTGTGTACCATACATGGATAGAGTTTCCAACCCTGTCAGATCCCTCTTCCTAGTAAACGGCACAACAGTAGTTTTCCCTGGGTTGATCGATAAATGGTTGCTACTGCACCATTTTTCTACCATAGTCAGGGCCCTCTGCATGAGACTGGATACTGTGCTCGGAAATTTTCCATTGACGAGTATCACCAAGTCATCCGCATATCCGACCGTTAAGTACGGACCTTTGTTGAGTTGTTCTAAGAGTGAATTAACCACCAAGCACCATAAGAGTGGTGAGAGTACTCCACCCTGAGGGCAGCCTTTGGTGGTCGTTGCAATCATTTCATCCCCTAACAACTCAGACCTAATAATTCTTCCCCTGAGCATACAATCGATCCACTTGCAAATGGTTGGCTCTATGCCGTGATTTGCCGATGCCACACTAATGGCATCAAAGGTGGTCCGATCGAAAGCTCCCTCAATATCCAGGAATGCAGCAATGCATAATTCCCGGTTATCTAATGCATGTTCTGCCTTGTTTACCACAATATGCAGTGCCGTCTCAGTGGATTTGCCCGACTGGTAAGCACATTGTAGCCCGTGGAGGGGGAATTTCCCTAATGCTCCCTCCCTGACATGTCTATCTACTAACTTCTCCAGGGCTTTCAGGAAGAACGACTCAAGACTGATAGGTCGGTATGCCTTGGCTTCCTCGTAGTCAGCTTTGCCCGGTTTCGGTATGTAGATGACTTTAACTCGCCTCCATATCTTTGGAATATATCCAAAAGCTATGCAGGCTCTGTATAGTCTGCACAAATGCGGAACCAAGAGTGCAGCTCCCTGTTGTAGGATAATGGGGTAAACCATGTCTGGACCAGGTGACTTGAATGGTTGAAAACCATTTAAAGCCCATCCGATCTTCCCTTCATCCACTACCTTCCTTGCAGTGTCCCAATCTGCTTTGGTTGTACGGTAGCTTACTTCAACCAGGCTGATCGGGTCCTCCTGCTCCTTTTCTATTATCTTACAGTCTGGAAAGTGTGTGTTTAGCATAATTGCTAGTGTCTCCTTACCAGACCCGGTTCGCTGCCCATTGTTATCTTTAATGGATGTCAATGGGTGTGCTCTGACAGTCGAGATTGCTTTGGAGAGTCTCATTCCTTCAGGAATAGTACTAATGTTTTCACAGTGGGCTCTCCAAGCCTTCCGTTTGGCTTTTCGCACAGCTTTGTTGTAGTTGGTCAAGCAGCGAGCGTAACCACTATAGTCCCTGCTGGTCCTAGCATTGTTGAACGCTCGCCTGGCTTCTGACCTTAGCTTGACCAACTCTGGCGTCCACCACGGTACCCTCTTGGGCCTAAGTTCCTTTTCAGGACAGTTACTAGTCCAGGCCGTATTCACTGTCTGGACCAATTTGTCGGCTGTAAACTCTATATCTAGTATAGAATTAAGCTTACCCTTAGAATCCTCCAGATCTATTCTGAGGTCACTCCTAAAGGAGTTCCAGTCAGTGTTCCTAGGATTCCTTCTACGTGCTGTAGGAGCTGGAACCAGCGTCCTGTACTTAAAGCATATGTAATTATGATCTGACAAGGTTATCTCGTCAGACACATGCCACTCGACAATCTTAGTGCTAGCCCTGTTGGTAGCTAACGTGATGTCAATTACCTCCGCTCGCCTACAGTTAACGAACGTTGGCCTGTTTCCCTTATTTAGAATTTGTAAAGAGGTACTTACCACATATTCCAGTAGCTTCTCCCCTCTTACATTCACATCCGTGCTCCCCCAGACTGTGTGGTGTGCGTTGGCATCGCACCCCAGGATCATGTCCAGGTTCTCCCGGCTGCCATATTCAACAAGGTCCTTTATCTGTCTAGATACAGTTTCCTTGTCCGTATAGTCGAGGTATGCAGAGGTCAGGATTACAGTATCCCGCCCTCCGCTCCCTCGCACATCGATCTTAACTGTCGTAAGATCCCTAGAACAGAAATTGTATAAAGGCATTGCATTTATGCCATTTCTGACATACACACATGTCCTTATATCATTAGTGGAACAGTTGTGAAAAATAACACCTCCCGTCCCACCCAAACCTCTAATCCTTCCCTCTTTAACATAAGGTTCCTGGATCAGGGCAATATCATATTCCTTCATCCGCAGGTGGCGAGCCAAAACGGCCATCGCCCCGATGCAGTGATGAAGGTTTATCTGTACGCACCTTAGTCCTGCCATTTGGTCTGCCTACATGGTGTCGTCAATTGTGGCAGGCACTACTGGCCGCTCTCCCTCACTCCCTTCCTCCATCAGCGCCTCCGCAGCCTCCGGCGACGACAAATCAAGACAGTCAATGTGTCCGATTATGTCGTCGGTCTTCGGAGACGTGCATGGCGACGATGAGTAGAGAGCTGTATCTGGTTCATGCACCACTGGGTTCACGGGCTCCTCCCCGTCCCCCACCTGTGGCTCTTGTGTCGCAGCTGGGGCCCCCTCCCCCACGCCGGCATCCGCTGACACCTTCTGCACGTTCAAGTCCTCAAGGATTTTGAACGTGCTTTTGTCCATGCCAGCATGGAGACAGAAGCCGCCTGCCTTGATCACCGCAGCCGACACTCTGTCCACCAGGACGATGCGCCTGGTGTGCGTCTCTTCAACCTGCGTGCCCAGCACCTTCCACTCGCAGGTCCTCAGAGAGGGATTGAGGCGCTGCAGCATGGTCAGCACCCTGGAGGCATCTAGGCACCAGGTATTCCTGGTCTTCCAGGCCATCTTTATTGGCCTTGGAAGCTCCTTGGCGCTGACCACTCTGAGCTTCATGTTTCCAACGGTTTTGCCGTTGAGGCCGCGAAGCCACTCTGCGGCTCTCTCACCCTCACAAGTCAGGTGCAGAGCTCCTCCAAGCAGTGCACCGACACTAATGGCCGGTAGAGGATCCGGCGTGGCCTCTAGCTCGTCCCAAATGGCCACCCTTACAAGTTCCACCTGTTTTGCATCAAGCAGAACGTCAGGGAAGCTGTCGGCAACAACGGCCATTTTCACCCCCGTCAGCGCCTCCCTGTAGGAGTCGCCTTGGGTCTTGGCTCGTTTGGTTGCACCTGCCTGAGCAACGGTATCGTCGCTGGCTTCCCTGACCCTTTTAGAATTGGCTGCATCGGGTGCCAGTGCCACCTGCCGCTGCAGCTCACGCCGCTTACGGTTGGCACACCCGCTGCGCCTCTTCCTGCCCCGGGTATGGTCTGCAGAGTGTGCAGCAGAGTTTGGCTCCCCCTTGGCGTGTGCCTCGCTCGACTGCTCCTTACTTGCCTCCCCGATCTTGGAGGGTTGACACCCACTCCCCGAGGTTGTCGCGCTGGGATCCCCTTATGGGTATTCCCTGCGAATCTGACCCCCTCTGTGGCTGCCACGCCCTCTGTATTGGTAGCCCTTTCCAGGGTTACCCCCTCTCCATCCCTTAGAACCCGTGTGAGCACCACTCCCCTGGCTCACGCTCGGACGGCCACGAGGGCCATCACGGCCATGCAGCTTGGGTATGTAGGTGCTCCCACGTGCAGCTCCTACACTAACAATAACCTCCCCCCCTAAGGGTCCAGAGGTCCTATGTTGCTCGCCCTTATCGGTCAAGCCCTTGGTTATGTTTGCGAAAGAATCCATTTTTTTGGTCTATCAAGTTATTCACCTGCTGGCTCCCCACCCACCATGGAGCCCTCAACGTTGGGGGTGCCTTGTTCAGGCACCAGGGCTACCAGCTAGGTATAGCGCCCCCAAGTGAGCTGTCCCCGAGACGTACAGCACTAGTTGCTCCACCCCAAACCACTGAGGTGGGAAACGAGCACTGCCGGCTGGAGACCTCTTCACCCAAGGACACTCACCTGGCGGCCGCATGAGCGGACACCGCAGCCGATTGATCGCAGCTGGTTAGACTACGACCTTACGTGTGAGAGGAAATCCGGACCAAAGGGGCGTGTTGCAGATCAGCGGCACCACTATCGCCACATCACCACTCAACCCCCAGGACTCCTTCATCCCTCCGTACGGGTCCCCGCGCACGGCACAAACACGCGGGAGATCATTACTATCCATCGTCTGTCGTTCGACGATGAACCCGCCGGAACATGACCTCTCCATCCCAGGCAGTGGTCGTCTGGTGGTTTTAGTTACGTCTATTTCAGAGGGAACTAGACCAATAACAGGGGGCAACCACGTGAAGGCTTCCTCACCAGACTTGCCTTAGGGATCTACACGACTGTTGTGCTCTCCCCTAAGACCATTAGCACTTTACCCGTCTTGAAGAGTCGAGTAAAGCAGGTTTGCATCTATACTAAACAAGCAGCTGATCCAGTGAAGCTAAAGAGCAGAAAAAGCAAGCTAGGCAGTGCAACTATTAAAGCATATATACAAACCCCCCCCTGACCATATGCTTACTACAACGACACACATTTGCCTTCTAATATATTGTAGTACTACTTAATACTTTTTTCCTAAGCCTTTTTATTTTTTGTGAAACTATAAAATTTTCCTTTTCATGATATGTGTTAATATAATGACATAAAATAATTGTATCTATCTATCTAATGTGGGGGCCAGTCAGTGCAGACCGGCGACACTTCGACTCAGTGGGATCTTTTGTGTCGACACTCTCCCAATAACGACTGCCATAGATGTTCATGGCAGCCGGGACCGACGGCTTAACGTGCTCTCCGAGGCACGGAGCAGGCGATAATTGTCAATCAATACGCACATCATTTCGAAAAGTCATATAACTTCCGAAAGTCAGAGGTGCGCGACGTGGGATCGAACCCGAGACCCTCTGCATTGCAGTCTGTTGGTCTCCCCACTGAGCTATCGCTGCTTAATTTAATGACATAAAATAATTGTAATGTGTAATAGTGGAGTCACTGGCTCCTGCAACACAGATTTGACTGTTTTTTTTTCGAAGTATTCAAAATTATTGTAGCTCAATTTGTGTTAATAAATAATTATTATTATTCTCAATAAATAATTATTTTACTCACAGATTCAACAATTTGATGTGTGTTACAAACAATGTAGTTGATCTGTCTCCTGTAGTACGTATTACATAATTACTCAAAAGTGCGTGGAATTTAAAAATATGGCCGGTGGACGGAAATAACCTCACCATGATTTTTAAGGACAACTATCATCTATAATTGTAGTGTCGCGGGGGACTCTATTCAAACAACGAACACAAAGAAGATCCAGACTCGGAAGAACTGTTTGTGGATCACACATTTTTTTGACCTGTGTGGATTAAACCACTTTTATCCCGTGTGGTTTGAACCTCCAGCACTCGACGCGGTGGCGAGACGACCATTTAACGCACTGCGCAATACGTTCAGTCAAATCAAATTGCATGATGATCGATCAAGTATTAAGGCGTGAAAGTGTAACAAACAAACAAACAAACTCACAATCGCGTTCATACTAGACATTGGATAAACATACATAATATTTTTATCTTATTTTTTTGTATATACATAAATATTATAGGTACATAGAAACACCCAGACCAAGACAAACATCCATGTTCATGCACACAAATGTTCGAACCTGTGACCTCAGGCGTAGCAGTCGGTTACACTAACCACTACGCCATCGAGGCCGATATTCATAATACCTGAGTCTAAACATACCAGAATCCAACTTAATTGCAATAATTGTGCATCCAAGGTAAGTATTTCACAACAACCAAAACCTAGTATTTAATATTGAAAAGTCAGGGCCGATTGACGATCGGAGTGGGCTTTCCAACCAACATTCCCATCAAAGTAGGACGCGGTTCTAATTGATCTAGTTATGCTGTGTGATGAAACAGTGGCGCAATATGTTAATGAACTACTATGTTCACCAGAATGTTCCCATAAACATCGCAGACACTAATTCTTACAAATTGGAATGTTAATTAATATTTTATTGCTATAATATTGATCTAATTTGAAAATATATGTATGTCTTATTTGTAAATATTAACACATTGCTTACGTGATTTGTGGTATTTATGTGTTGACATTTAATTCATATGTCGTGTAGCAATGACATTATCTCGTTATCGAATTAATAAGTCAAATAATGAAGGCATTTACTTATATGTACATATTCGTAAATTCATGCCAGTCCCCAAATGGGTGGTGGTGGCAGAGGTGTACTATAAAACCAATTGCTATATATTTTTTTGGTATTAAAAAGACAGCTCTTGCACTAGGAATAATTCCTGTGTCGCGGAGGAATTTACAAACATTCAAACAACGAACACAAAAAACACCCAGACTCGAAACAACCTTTCGTAGGTCACACAAATTTTTGTCCCTAAACGGAGATGGCAGGACGACCTGGACGCATTTGATAGGGATTGGCAGGGGATATCTACCAACAGAGTGATTTGGACATCCAAGGGAGAGGCTTTTGCCCAGCAGTGGGACATATAAAACGCTAAGCAAAAAAAAAGTAGGATTCGAACTCACAACACTCGGCGTAATGACAGTAGCGAGGCGACATCTTAAACCACTACGACATTCGCAGTCAAAAAAAGTTTTATATTGAAGATTTTGCCCTACACCTACACCACCACTTGTCCAGATTCTGCAATAGTTTAGTTATTGGAACCCGGAACTTTAATGAGTTCTGTTGGCAGATACTAGTCTATTTATATAGGGAACTGTCCCGACAGAAGCTGCCCTGTACACAAGAGAAAAAAAACATGCGGAGCAGTCTTTTGGGACTGCCGATAAAAGTGAAAACTAAGTAACTTGTGAATTGTATCGTCGAGCTATTAGATTATTTTTGAATTTTGAATGCGTTCGGTCACGATGTCGCGAGTTCCATGACTTATGTTCACCCAAAAAGTTCTCGACACGACTAAACAAGTTTCCACTTCAAAAAAAAATTAAACCATTCTCGAATCCACTTGAACACACACAAAAAATTGCCTCAAAATCGGTCTAGCCCTTTAGGAGGAGTTTAATTACAAACACACGCACATGTTTAATGCAACACATAAAAAAGAAAGATTGCCACAAAACCAGAAATGATGTATCGCATTGCTGCTTACTATGTCTTCAAATCTTTCTTTTTTTATTTATTAAGATGTTTGGTTTAGTACCCGCATATAGTACTCAGTTGCTAAACCAAAAAGTATAAGACATCTTCATAAGACAGCCATTAGGCACTGGTGATATTTTAAATAGGCTATTGACACAAAATACATATATATAGCTAGAAGCCTCGGTTTCGATTTCATGGGAAAGTAAATTTTCATTCATCGCCGCTGGTCACAAATGGCTGCGCACAATACATTTTCTATTGTATCTGCTATATGGCATTCAATGTGTTAATTGGTTTTACTGGGTATATATATATTTAGGATTTCCTCAGTAGCTGCATTTAATCTAGAAGTGAGTCCGATAAAGGGCGATAGATTAACATCAGTTTAATAGTAAAACTTGATCCAATAGTATTTTTTTTTCCGCCTGTATGGTCTCTCTGCAGGGCAAAAATGGCTCTCGTTTTTTCACATATCTCTAATATGCGCTAGCTTGCACCAGTCTTTTCTGTCGCTAATTAATTAGTCTGGCATAGACGCGTTGGTCTACCAATGGTATAAACATGAGCATAGTATTCGAAACTAAAACATTTGTTTGACTATACTACCAATTATAACAACCCATTTACAAAATCTTCCAACCTCGGTTCCTAAAAATAGAACCAGACCTTGCTCCACAAAACAACAAGCTGATCCAACGACCAGAAGCAGTACATCTTCACCAACAACCCTAAATTACGCCACAATTACAGCCCTATAATTGTACCAACATCCCGAGAACAACCGCTTACTCAAATTGCACTTAATAACACAAGAGAGCTGACTACTTCTCAATAACGTCACTACCAAAATGTCAGAGTTCGAAAAAGCGTTGGCATTTAAGTATGTGCTGAGGATTTCCTTGTTGTATCCATTGATATGTTTCATTGAGAGGATAATGAATGACCAATATTAGTGGCCGAATGACAGAAAAACGTTGGTGACGGTTTAAATGATTGCCATTCCTATGGTAATTGGATTAATTCGCGATAATTTGTTGTGGGAACAGTAAAGATGTACATATGTTTTACAATGTTTATAGGATTCCGTACCAAAATGGAAAAATAAGTTCACGGCGCGTTTTTTGATTTTTGATATAGGACTACACAATACGCTATGGCTCTATATCGCAAAGGACGCTTTACAAACATTCAAACAATAGACACAAAGAACACCCAAACATCAAACAAATATTTGTGGATAAAATTTTTGTCCCGTCCCGTAGTGAAACATTACGAGATGGACCTGAAAACATCACTTTTATTCGAACGCAATACAAATCATCGTGAACCTGCCAAACACGACCGCATCACAACGTATAAATAATTCGATTAAAATATTCGATTATTATTCGAATCGTAAATAGTAACGATGAATTTATCAGCATTCGAATGCAGGTCAAAGAATTTTCGAATATTACATTTATTTTTTCGTAGCAATTGAACATCACTAACGCAAATACGAGCCGAAATTTGTCATTACAACACACTAATTTCGTATTCAACTAACATTACATATGTCATATTCGTGCTCGTACATATAATTTACTATAATAAGTCCAAACTTATGCCATTACACAATACACTCATATTTTTAGAAATTCGCTCATTATGCAGGAAAAGCGCGCAGATAGGTAAATAACTGAATACATTAGCGTGAGTGCGCGCGCGCAAGTTTGTAAGCAAACAACTACCGCTACGTGACCGTATCTGTTGCGCATGCGCACGGCGGACATACAAAAAGAAATAAATATTGAGTAATGTAATTCAGCGTCTTTATGTGTAGTTAGTCTATTTAACTATGAATGGCAAACCCATTCAAGTTCAATAGGGTCTTTTCCTTTGTTTAATTTCGTATATAACTTTATACAAAAGGGCAAATAGCAATGAAAAGAAATCTTTTTGTGAAAAAAGTATTAATCATGAGAGATGTCTCCCCGTGACCATGGCTGCTGAAAAGCAACCGAAACGTCGGGGAAAGTGTAAAAATAAATTAAATCTAAATAGTTTAATAATAATTTAATTAGCTTAAAAATTAGTAAAGTTTAATAGTAGTAGTAGTGTAACAATTTTCAAAATTTTGTAATAAAGTGTCAAATAAACAACGCGATAAAATCCGTATATAGCAGTTTAATTTCAATTAATCATGAGATGCAAAATAAGAGAGTTATTCATATTTTAAATTTTGGTATTTAAATATGGAATCGTCGTGGAGATGTCTCGCTATCTTCTTCGCATAGCTACGGTTAAATGACAGGTACATCGTAACATGATTCGCGTATCCTTTTTCTGTCATTTGTAAATTACCCCTAATACTATATATAAAACGGTAATTTTGTGTAGAATTCAAAAATTCTTTGTATTTTAGTGTTTCGGTAATGTAACTATTTGATTTAATAAGTAAATGAATTTGGCTAAACTGCAAGGAAAATGGCTCATTTGTCGCTCGACGGATAGGTGTCACTTTTCTAAGAAGATAAGTTAAATTTTATTTGTTTTGTCAAGTTATTACGTTTGTTATATAAAAATATAAGTTTGTTATTTAAAATATAAGTTACTAGTAGTTTGCCTGCGGTTTCACCCGCGTATGTCCCGTTCCCGTGTGAATATCGGGTTTCACCCCTTTCACCCCTTTCGGGGTGGAATTTCCAAAAATCCTCTCTTAGTGCTCCCCTACACTCTCCAAAGAACATACATGCCAAATTTCAGTTTCTTGCGTTCAGTAGTTTCGGCTGTACGTTGTCTGTCAGTCACTCAGTAACGGAAGAGTTTTATATATATAGATTAAAACCGACCGAATTCAGACTGAACAGAATATGATGTAATATTTCTTATTATCGACATTGACATGTCATCTTTAGTACCTACATGCTTACTTTAAGTAATAAAAGTCTACTGCCTTTTATCGAATAAGAATCAATGTAGCGGAAAAGAAAATTCAGAAACTCTTTACGCGACTTGGGATTCAAACTAGGAACTACATAATCGACAAGAAACATAAACGCTAGCTTATGTTACTGGACCAAAGAGGCAGTAAAATAAAAGTTTCAGCTGCCAGTATCTGTACCGTGTGCCACGGAGATCAGATCTTCATCAGTATTCTGCGCAAGCGCAGCCCGTAGCTTATCTAAGGCTCGTCAACCCCTTCACTAATGCCGCCCCCCACCGCCCGCCGACATGACAAGCTCACATATATAAAAATACATGTTCAATAAGTGATTTAACAGACTGGCAACTTTTTGTTGCAAAATAATTATAAAATTTGTATAGTTTAGTAGAGCAACAGTTTTAAAACGGATGAGTTGATCCTGTAATGTATCCGCATGTAACACAAGCAATGATGGAAGTACAAATGCCATTCTCAGGTCTAAGATAGTATTACTCGAGATTTTATGCCAGTTTTTGTTGCATATCGGTGACTGAAATGATGTGTGGTAGATCGATAGTATTTCGGCAGGCTCAAAATTAATTAAGTTAATATCATACAGTTCTGTCGAACTTTTTGGCACCTTACCGGTGCTATAGAGATGATAAAACTGTTTCCAGACAGTTTTATAAGGGATAAGGCAGTAAGATTCCTGTTGGAGTCTGGGATTTTGCTCAAATTAGAACATCTTAATTGGGAAAGTACTTCCAGCCTACATATCTAAGGTTGTAACTTAACGCAAGTGTTATTTATCAAGGTTTCTAGTCTCTTCCTGCCTTACTAGTAGACGAACAGTGTGATATTTACTCTTGCAATGGTAACACAGCGATTAATTTTTTGGAGTATCAGTAATGCGTAATATGTTACTGCTAGGTTTTCAGAAGTTAACTACCGTACCCTAAGACCGTAACATTTTATTTTTTAACGCTTACTTCCGTTGTTCCTGTTACTTGGTCGTTTAAGATGTACTGAATTTGATATCAATAACTTTAAATTTTACTATATGTTTAATATATAATATATATTCTACCACATACACACAACACTATCTAGCCCAAACTAAGCAGAGCTTGTACTATGGGTACTAGACAGTGGATAAACATACATATATACTTTTTTTTTGTATATACATACATATTATACATAGAAACACCCAGACCAAGACAAACATTCATGTTCATGCACACAAATGTTTGACTTGTGCGGGAATTAGGCGTGGCAGTCGGTTACACTAACCACTACGCCACCGAAGCCGATCAATGTTTGGTAAATGAAAATAAAAAGCGCACTATAACATGTATGTGTGAATATTATTAGTTTGTATGACATGTATGACATGTCTGTTTCTGAGAGTATATGCAAATCGTTCTTTCGGTGATCCACTAGGTTCATACTACATCATAAATAACATAAAAATAATTTAAGGAATTGTATTGAGCGATTCATCCCGAGTGCGATAATTCGACGTTAGCTAAACTACCATTATTTTATAACAGGTGTTTATTTAGCTATTCATTTTTACATACCAACAACGTTTAACTACGGATTGCTACGCAACTACTTCAAAACAAAAAGTTGCCCGTCCACACAAACCTAAATGTTACATCGTCACGACACTCTTGAAAGCTTTAATCTTTTAAAATTAATCTGTGCGCGCGCATGCCTTGAATACTTGCCACCAAATTTATTAATGTCTACCGTTGTCCAACAAACAAGTGGAGTCATAAATTATAGATTAGTATCAATTGTAATTAACCAGCCAATATTTACATATGGCAACACTGTTGTATACATATTATGAATATTGATTAAAAAGTAAAACCCTCGTGAGTAATGGCTAATGACAGAACTTTAAAACTTGCTACTGGCAACATCGATTTATTTACGTAATTAAGCTGTGATTACGAGGTAAGTATAGGGATGGGTGATCGCTATTTAGATATGGAATTTTACCGTGGAGATCTTATAGCTTGAAGATTAAGGATAAAATGCCTTCGAAGAAGCCTTTTAGGTGAAATCGAAGGAACCGTTGCTAATTATTTGGTGATATTAGAAGTACCCTTTTACAGAAAAGCCACTTGAAATGCATTTGGCCTGGTGAATAAGAGTTTTAAAAGCTGACAGTATCTTTGTCTGCCATTTCTTTCCCTTCCTATTATTTTAACTAGTTTTTGCTTATGACTTTTGTTGTTAAGTAATTAATATCCTATCCTAGAGAAATTCAGCATATCCAGAGAACCTAGTTACATGTCAATTGAAGTATCTAGTAATATGATAAAGCAACTTTAAACGAAAATCAACTTTATTGCATGTCCACTTTGAAAATCTTTTTTTTATCTACATGATAAAAGTGAACTCTGTGCAAAATGTCTATGCCTTGAGCTGGAGATTACCGAGGCAGTCAAGACTATTATTTTAATACATATTGATTACATTTACTTAGTTCCAGCGATGCCTGTTGGATACCCATGACTGCAATTGATGTAAGTCTTTAGTATACTATCAAACGGCCACGATGGCGTAGTGGTTAGTGTAACCGACTGCCACGCCTGAGGTCGCGGGTTCGATTCCCGCACAAGTCAAACATTTGTGTGCATGAATATGGATGTTTGTCTTGATTTGGGTGTTTCACCGTATAATATGTATGTCTTTACAAAAAAAAAGTATGTATGTATGTTTATCCATTGTCTAGTACCCATAGTACAAGCTCTGCTTAGTTTGGGCTAGATGGTGTTGTGTGTGTGTGGTAGAATATTATTAATATTATAAAAAAACTGCCTATAACCTGGATGCCACCTTTGTTTGAAAAAAATCTTAATATGTATTCTCTCTGTCTCTTGCTGCTTCACTATTATAAATACACAGTAAGAAAAATAAACCATAAATAGGATAGCCATAACTGTTCCGTAATTGAAACTCTTTATGAGGTGGCCGTTTACAATCGCCCTATAGTGTAGTTATGGCGATAAGTATGGGTTGTGGTCTACGAAGCCATTATACATACCTTTACGTGATCGACAGTAACTATAGTTTAAACCCACAACTAATTGTTCGACGATCATTTACTAGACAATTCAATAAACAAACGGCCTCTTTAGATACTATTATTTTACACTGAATAAATAACTGTTTATGTATAAGAAAAATAACTATTCAAATATATACATTCATCCATTATAAACATTCAAACAACGGACACAAGAACAAGTAAGAATCGGCAATAAATTGCCGTAAATCGTGGAGTTAAAAAAAAACGGTTCAAGTAGTATGCAAAGGTCACGTGATACCACGTGACTTTGTGATCAGAGGTCAAAGGTCATAGTCATTTCGGGGGTATATCGACTATACTGAGTCGAATGGCGTTGACCGCGAGTCTCTAGCTCTTACGGTTCTTGAGTTGAAAGTTGTATAACAGACAGACGGACGGACGGCACAGTTTTTTGGTGGATCCCTTGAATTATTGAGATATATGAGAATCGAATTCACAACACGCGACGAGGCGGCATCGCCGTGACCGCACTGCCTATAGCCATATATTTGGCAGTACACAAATAACTTTAACAAGTGAGAAACGGCTATGAATTGCCGTAAATCTTAGAGTTCGAAAAAATGGTATCACGTGACCTTGATGATTATAATTATCTATATTCACGATATTTTTGCAAAAATTCTGCCAGTTATATCACTTTACACAAAATTATCTCCGAAACTATGGTAGATAGAAGAATATGAGATAGATAAAAAATCCTAATCTTTTTCTGATTATTTCTATGTAAAAGTTTCAAAAAGGGTACAACTTGACTTATATCACACATCACAGGATGCAAAGAATTATATCTGTTGATATAAAGATTTAGGTGTATTACATAGTCATTTCGACCGCTTAAGTTTGAAGTAATATGGGATGGGCCTATTTCCGTTTACCAAGAACAGTTTCAGACCCCGAGCTGCTACTGAAAATTTCAGGACAGAAAACCTAATAATATTTTGTCCGAGCCAGCAATCGAACGCGAGACTTTATGCGCAGTAATCACTTACTACCGCTGCCCCATCGAGTTAATCACCTTTTTATTTTAAACTCGTCTCTCTAACCTTTATTATTCCCAAGTCACTTGGGGTCGGCTTTATCTGGTCTAACCGGATTTGACTGATATCAGTTTTTACACGGAGCGGTTGCCACCTGACCTCCGCAACCCGAAGGCTAACGATACCCTAAGGCTAGACCAGTGTCAGGATATTATAGGGCACTGACTTCCCAATAACGAGTGCCATAGATGTTCATGGCAGCCGGGACCGACGGCTTAACGTGCTCTCCGAGGCACGGAGCAGGCGATAATTGTCAATACGTACATAATTTCGAAAAGTCATATGACTTCCAAAAGTCAGAGGTGCGCGACGTGGGTTCGAACGCGAGACCCTCTGTGTCTGTCTCCCCCCTAGAGGGGACAGTAGGGATAATTTGTTAGAAGTGCCTATTGGGTAGGTCTTTCGCGTAGTGGCCTGCCGTTTCATACGGCGGGCCGAAACCTCGGCGGGGTCGCGACTGCATGTGCAAATGATTCGCGCGGCCCCGTCGATAGTAGTTTTGTCGAGGAACACCGTGGTAGGTTTAGTCGGTATTCCGGGAGGTCCTTTATATTTTCAACATCTTTATTTTACCCCGGCGAGTCCGACATAACCCCTCCGCCCGCCCCCGCGGAGGGGTATGGATAACGCATTCCCCCAAGTTAAAAAAAAACATTTAAAAAACATAAATAAAATTACACAACATAATATCCTAGTTGTCCACTATAGGGCTAAGGACACTATAGGTGCTGCCACGCATCCTATGCATGACGGAGGCACATCGTAGAATTAAATGTATAAAGTGTTAATCTATGTATGTAAATATAGAAAAGTATTGCCTTCTATTTACGCGAATGTTATTCATTGAAATTACACTACTATATAAGGATTTTATTGTGCCATGGTCACGGGGAGACTGTCTCCCCGTGACCATGGCTGCTGAAAAGCAACTGAAACGTCGGGGAAAGTGTAAACTTAAATATAAATAGTATAAATAATTTAATTAGATTAAAAATTTGTAAAGTTTAATAGTATCTAGTAGTAGTAGTGTAACAGTTTCTATATTATGTAATAAAGTGTAAAATAAACAACGCGATAAAATCCGTATATAGTAGTTTAATTTCAATATAGAAAAGTAGTTTTAAAATAATGTCTATTACCACAACGATGAGTAAAAGCGCACAATTTTATCGATATCGACAATCAAGACATAAACAGCCCAGAGTAACAGCGTAGTGATGTGATTGCTATCGACACTATCGCCGATCGTAAAACATGTTGTAAACTGCGCCGGCGCAGGGTTATTGCGTCCGATGCGCAAGCGCATCAACAGGACTAACTAGTAAGGTCTATTATAATAAGACAAAGATTACGGATTTCTACATGTTGTCAAAGAAAATTCTCATATATTTATAATCTTACCGGTTCAATGCATGCACAACCGATCGTAATGGACCGAACTATTTTAATAGTTTGATTAGTGTGCCTGACCTTTTAAACCAACTTCGCTGCATTAAAGTATTTTCGGCATAAATACTTAATAAAATATTTTAAAAGTGATAAAAGACATTAGTTTATCTGAAATAAATTTGCATTAATTATTAATTAATTAAAAGGCCTGAATTAATTAAGCGAATTCTAATTTTAATTACAGTTATTAATAAAACTAAATGATATTATGTATAACTAAATATTTCCTAATTGTAAAATATGTCTTTATTATTTTTTATTCTTATTAATAAAATTTTATTAGCACTTAAATCCTAACTAATTATAAATGCGAATGTCACTTTGTTTGTTTGTTACGCTATCACCCTTTAACTACTCAGCCGGTCATCATGAAATTTCGTATACACGCTGTAATTAACAAAACTGCCTGCGTGGCCGCTGCGCCACGCAGGCAGTTTTGTTAGCTGGCAGTAGTGAATGCGACTGCTGTGCATGAAGTCTCGGGTTCGAATCCCGGGTCGGGCCAAGAAAAAGTTATTGGGTTTTTCTATTAAGAAATCCAAATACAGTTCGGAGTTACGAAGTTGGCGGTGTTAGACACTCTCGTGTCTCTGAAAGCACGTAAAGCCGTCGGTCCTGCGCCTGATCTCTCTCCGGTCGTGTCGGATTACCGTCCCATCGGATCATGAGAGTGAGGGAACAGAGAGTGCAATTGTGTTTGCGCACACACATGTACACTATAATATCTCCTGCGCAGATGGCGAGTCTCCGTTAAGATTGGCCGCCGTGACCGACATTTCGGTCTGGAGGACATTATTGTAATAAACAAAGTACTACCTGTAACCTTGTACACTGTAAACCTTGTACTCTATAACATTTGCTTAACCTTAAAAATGGACCCCTTATAAAAGTGTTTGACTCCAGGTAGAGCAGTAGAAAAAAAGTAAAACAATATTTAGTAACAATGTTTCTTCTCTGACGAGGCTGTTATAAGATGTTATTCCCGGGGCGAGGATCATTAGTATCATCAGATTGTGGGTTCGAATCCCACACGGTACAAAAACTGGTGTGATCTACTAATGGTTGTTTCAAGTCTGGGTGTTCTTTGTGTCCGTTGTTTGAATGTTTGTAAAGTACCCCGCGACACCGGAATTATTCATAGAGCGGTAATCGATCTTTTAAAACAAAAAAACTGAATAATTAACAACCCCGGTGTCTTCCATTTGTTTTTCCAATTGACTATATCACAAACCGATACATACTTATCATACCAATATATATGAAACTATGATTTGCAAATGGCTCTGCTCGCGTGGTACCTAAAAGTAGCCTATGTCTCTCCTGAGGTTTTAAACTATCTCTTTACCAAAATGCATCCAAATCGGTTGAGTGATTAAGCCGTGAAGAAGTAACAGACAGACAGATAAATTTACTTTCGAATTTATAATATTGGTAAGGATACTGTAAACTATTAAGCTAGACTGCCTCAGTGACGGAGCTTTATCTAATGTGACTGTTGCACAGGTCAAGAGTTCGATATCTGGATCACGAAGTATTTTTCTATGTTTTTCTGACAAGAAATTCTCAGCCGCAGCACGGATTGGAACTGCGCTCTTATGTGACCTCAAGTCATAGTTGACGAGATGAGGATGAGCTCCCAGTCTCTTGAAATCATAACTCTTGGTGAACGGCACAACAGCTCAAGTTCAGCTACTATGCAAAAGCACACTATCGCATTCCTAATTGCAGTGGTGCAAACGCTTGAGCAGTTTCTTCTAGTAGCTTCTGCAGTAGTGTCCATCTTATGGTAGAGATTTTCTTGCGGTTAGTATTAGGCGTGTCCTCTTCAACGTCTGGAAAGCGAATGACCTAATTTTCACGGATCTAGCCTCTTTATAACAGCATCGATAGCTCAGTAGGGAGACCAACAGACGGCAATGCAGAGGGTTTCAGCTTCGAACCCACGTCGCGCACCTCTGACTTAGGTACGGAAGTTATATGACTTTTTGAAATTATGTGCGTATTGATTGACAATTATCGCCTGCTCCGTGCCTCGGAGAGCACGTTAAGTTGTCGGTCCCGGCTGCCATGAACATCTATGACAGTCGTTATTGGGAAGTCAGTGCCCTATAATATCCTGACACCGGTCTAGCCTTAGGGCATCGTTAGCCTTTGGGTTGCGGAGGTCAGGTGGCAGCCGCACCGTGTAAAAACTGATATCCAGTCCAATCCGGTTAGACTAGAAAAGCTGACCCCAAGTGACTTGGGAATAATAAAAGCTAGGGAGAAGACTAGCCTCTTTATAGCTCATGAAAGTTATACAAGTTGTGGTGTCTATAATAGTATATATAGAGTGTTCCAGAAGTCGAGGTCAAGCCGGCATCAGGTAACAGGCTAACTTATAACAGGTATAAAAAAAAACTTTTTGAATTTTTTTTAATTATTTAATCTCGAATAATGCTTCTTTAAGATCTCGATTTTTTTAGATTATTCGATTACATAAAAAAAATTCAAAAATTAAATATCCGTCGTAACAGGAGTGAAAAGACCGTAACAGGGTGTAGATACTTTTGACTTTTTAAAATGCCTATAATTTTTATTTGACTTCTGGGGCACTTTGTATACTTCCCTGCCTACCCCTTCGGGGATTAGGCGTGAAACATCAAACTATCCCTACTCTAGGAAGAATGTTGGTGCATAAACCAGAGCTAATATATCCGCCAATAACTATTAATGTTAAGCATAACGTATTAAGTGTAACTTGTGATGCTAATGGCCTCATAAATGTTTACGTGTTCGGTGCCGAGCGATGTAGACTTGCAAATTAGGTAGGAAGTGGCAACTTTGTCAGAAGTGCAGCCGCGAGGGTATTGTGCCAAAGTCTTTGTGAATACCGGATACTCTGAAGCGGCCTGAATGGCAACTGGAGGTGGAAATAGCTGGTGATTGTAAAATCTGCGTAGTAGTTCTATTCGACAGCGTGTAAGTTGTGGTCATATTTAAGCGCCCAAGATTTTTCTGGTATGCGAGCACATGGAATTTTTGCACGCGTAATTGTGTGCAGAAACTATTGCCACTAAAATTAACCTACGTTTCAACGGTCATTACAGATATAAAAAAATCAAACACCTCGATAAGGACCGCTACATATGAAATACATAAGCTTTAGTCCCGCTTGAAAATCGATCCTACAGCTTTCGGTGAACACACTGTTGTTTTTAACTTACATGTAACGTTGGACACGCTTATCACCGTCTACCGGGCACATTTCTAAACTAGAAAACTTAATAACACTTGACCAAACCCGAGCAACGAACCCATTATATCACAATCAAAAGCAAACTCAATCACAAACTGATACCACAGCCCCCATAATAGCACTATAACTCGGAGAAGATCATACGATATATAATTTTTATAGCAATATCACGCTAACAAACCTGCGGGTGTCAGCATATAGGTAATATCTTAATAATGTTACAGCTTTTAGTATCAATATCAACTGGGTAGACCCAGGGGGTCATTATTATTCCATATATTGTGTAATTTCCAGACCTTAACATACATTATGCCGTGCATACCAATTAATAATACATATCATAAAATAACATCGGCTGACAAAAACACCAACTATAGATATAAAATGAAATATACGGCACCATCAAACGTGTAATACTTTACAGAGTTTTATCAATTTGTGGTCTTTGATGACGATATAACCACTGAACTATAATGTGCGCCGCGGGAGGCACTGGATTTAATTTCGCGTTTATATTTGCCAGTCAAATGTTAATGGCTGCAATTGGAACGTAACAGAAACTCATAAAATCTATTTATACATGTATAATGAAATTAAATATTTTTATAATATAATAAATAATAACAAACAGGTATTAATAATTTTTATGAGTAAACGGGCACCAGTGAATCGCCGTTACAGAATAAGGCTACAGAATGAAATCCTGACTTATATTATAATGCGAATGTGAGTGTTACGCTTTAACTACTCGACTGATCATCATGAAATTTCTCATACATATTGTTAGAGGGTATAGAGAAGGACATACCTTTCGACCAGAAAAATTCTGGTCTCGAGGGCCAGAATTTTTACATAACCTACATTTACCGGAGTGAAACCGCGGGCAAAATCAAGTGAATAATAATGAGGAAGATGAGCAAAGAGTCTCTTAATTAATATTTATACCACGTTGCATAAATTACATCACATTCTTAATACCTAGCTACCAACGTATTTAATCAATTTTTATTACTAGTATTTTCGGTGAACAAACAAACCATTAAACATTATTCAGTTACTACCTCCAGACTAGATTCTTTCTAGCATTAATAGAGATGTCAAAAAGAAAAGATATTACATAGAGATATAATATAATAATACACGGACAGATTCATAAACTGCATCAAAGTTCAGGATTACTTTCGAATTAATATTTTTGATGAGTATGCAAACTTTTTAGATTAAAGAAAATGAAAATGTCCAGACTGTCTATTTATCATAAAAAAACAATATTTAAAAATAGAACTGCAGCAAAATATAAAATTATAACTGAGAAAATTAAACTTATGCATAGTCTCAAATTCTTATTAGAGTAAAGTTTGAAATTAATTACTTTTGTTTTTTTTTTCACTTTCGATTTATATGATTGTTACCAATAGTATTAATTATTAGTCTTTTAAACTTAACAAAAGTTTCGTAACCATAAATATGGATACAAGCCCCGGGTGCAGGAGGGCGCGAGACGACCTCCAGCCACCCTGAATAGAAGCCTGCGGGCGGTGGACCCATTGGGGCCGTCCATCGCCCGATCAGCGCAGGTCCGAGTAGGCGGCGTTCGTGTTCCGCGCACGCCTCTTGATGTCGGAAGAGGGACTAGGTTCCCGCTTTGGCGTCGGGAACCAGGTCCCCCAATTTGTGTGTTTGTGTGATGGTTGTGTGGGACCCCGCCATAAAGGTGTGAGCAACACCGCGGTGGTTTGAGTCGGTTCAGTCCAAATTTCCATCTTATGGGCTGGATCCATATCCCCATCGCCCGCCCCAAAACCGGCGATGGGGAATGTGATTTGCAAAAATACCGCGGGGAAATGTGCAAATAAAAAAAAAAGTTCGAACAAGCCGCTCAAATTGTGTCATTGGTGCGGGAAGGATCGGTCGTTGGATCAACGAACGATTGTTAGAAATTTAAATTTAAACCAGTCTGCGGTTTCTAGTAGTAGTAGTACTAGTATCCACAGTGCAAGCTCTGCTTAGTTTGGGCTAGATGGTGTTGCGTGTATGTGGTAGAATATTATATTATATAGGTACATACAACGACATCTATCGTGCTTTAACTAAACTACGTCTGAATAACAGTTGTATTTTACTGATATTTAAAGTCTTCAGTACAATGAAACATATCAGCAACTTCACACCAACGAATATTAACTACAGGCAACCACTCGGCATTACTGGCATGTTTTCCAATACAATTTATTATTATTACATTACATTATTCCAATAAAACACCGAACATCCATCTCGGTTTGTATTTATCACCGTTTCTCGCGAACACCGACAGCCGCGCTGGTATCATAGTACAGCGCGTGCACCGATCCGGCATCGAACCCGTAACCCCATCATTCAGCCACATCACGACTTCCGCGGCACGCTGCAAGTACACACTGAGTTGTGAGGGCGAGAGGAAATGATAATACTTGAATAAATCTTATTGTTGAACTCACAAACATTCAAAGTGAATTGAATAAACCATTGTTATATTGAAAACTAGCTGCCACCCGCGGTTTCACGCACGTTTATGATTACTACTTTATATCTATAGTCTATAACCTTCCTTAAAAATTGGGCTATCAAAGGCAAAAAAAATTTTCTTAATCCGACTGATAGCTCCAGAGATAAGAGTGTTCAAACAAAAAGACAAACAGACCTTTCAGGTGTATAATATTACTACTGGACACGACAGACGGTATATAGCCTTACAAAAAAAAACAATCTTCTACAACCCGATCAGAGAGCCACCTACCGAGTGCAATTGTGAATCTTAACCATCCAGGGACTCACTAAACACACAAAATTTTCATCATAATCGTTCCAGTCTTTTAGGAGGAGGTCAGAAAGAGTATAGATAATTTTATGTTAAGATTAGCATAGATAGAAATTCTCTCCATGACTATAGTTACTTAATACAACTACTTAACCGTGAGTCTTCTGCAGGTTTCTTCTCATAGGCTCAACCCTTTTTCTGAAACTAGCAACTAACCTAAATGTAGCTTCAGTAACTTAGTAAACTCACTAACCAATATATTTTGACATTCATAACTGTTACTTAGTGACGTAAATGAATAAATAATTTTTGACTTTGATTTTGACTACATTTTCTGGAAAGCCGGTGTAAATACATATATTCATACATGTGGTATGTATCTTATGTGGGAGCCAGTCAGTGCAGACCGGCGACACTTCGACCTAGTGGGATCTTTTGTATCGACACTCTCCCAATAACAACTGCCATAGATGTTCATGGCAGCCGGGACCGACGGCTTAACGTGCTTTCCGAGGCACGGAGCAGGCGATAATTGTCAATCAATACACACATAATTCCTTAGAGCCGGTATAAATACATACATATATTTACACATGTGGTACCTACCCCTGCTGGGTTATATATCCAAAGGGTGGGTAGATGAAGCGGAACGTACTTTAGGTAGGTGGACTAGATAATCACTGTCATGAATTACATACAAAATTTTTCAGAAATGTTTTGAATCCCACGTAATAGATGTCTCGCGCATGGCACTCACGAGATAATCCACCTGTCTTCGTGGTATTACTAAGAATTTTCTTACATAGAAAACTGCTTTGGTGGCGCCAACACAGTAGAAGCGAGTGCCGAAGAGATTTCAGGTTCGTTATATGGATCAAGCAAAATATTATTACTACTAAAACTATGTATGTAGAGCTGAAGTATTATTGCTTCTGCGAAGGTCTTCTGTGAAGTATTTTTTTAAAGACCACTGCCGCGCTTGGTTCTTTACAAAACAAGTGAGAAACGGCCATGAATTGCCGTAAATCTTAGAGTTCGAAAAAATGGTATCACGTGATCTTGAGGTCATTGGTCAAAGGTCATAGTCATTTCGGGGATATATCCACTATGCTGAGTCGAATGGCGTTGACTGCGAGTTTCTAGCTCTTACGGTTCTTGCGTTGGAAGATGGTATCACGTGACCTTGAGGTCATATATGTCGGTTATGTCAGTTTCGGTGGCGTAGTGGTTAGAGTAACCGACTGCCACGCCTGAGGCCACGGGTTCGATTCCCGCACAAGTCAAACATTTGTGTGCATGAACATGGATGTTTGTCTTGGTCTGGGTGTTTCTACGTATAATACATACATATGTATGTATATACAAAAAAATAAAAAAGTATGTAGTTTATCCATTGTCTAGTACCCGTTTTTTTTTTTTTTTTTTTTTTTTTTTTTAACTTGGGGGAATGCTTGATGCATACCCCTCCGCGGGGGCGGGCAGAGGGGTTATGTCGGACTCGCCGGGGTAAAAGAAGATGTGATGTAGAAGAAGAAAATGTACCTCCCGGAATACCGACTAAACCTACCACGGTGTTCCTCGACAAAACCACTATCGACGGGGCCGCGCGAATCACTTTCGCATGCGGTCGCGACCCCGCCGAGGTTTCGGCCCGCCGTATGAAACGGCAGGCCACTACACAAAAGACCTACCCAAAGGCACTCCTCACAAGTTATCCCTACTGTCCCCCCTAGAGGGGAGACGGACTCGAAACAACAGAGACGCGCGTGGGAACACGCACGCCGCCTCTCGGACCTGGTGCTGAACGGATGGCGGGCAGGCCCACAAAGCCCGCCACCCCCAGGTCAAACCTCAGGGTGGCTGGAGGTCGTCCCGCGCCCTCCGGCGCCCGGCTCTGCGGTTGGGGAGAGGGTTCAAACGCTCACTCTCCCGCTCCGCCGCCTCCTTGATGGAAATGACTTCCTCACAGAAGGAGGCGACGGCGTTCCACGACCTCCCACTCCGGACCATAGACTGAACTACGGCCGGGAGCGAGAGGGCAACCAATCCGACTGCCGCGATCAATTCACAGCGCTGCGATGCCCAGGCGGGGCAAACCGCCAAAGTGTGCAGCGCCGCGCGCCGTGTCCTCAACAACGTCGCGGCAGTCGCCGCAGTGGTGACAACCGGGCGTCTCTTGCCGGCGTATGCGACAAAGGAACTGGCCAAAACAACCGTGGCCAGTCATTACCTGTGTCAGCCGGAAGGTGAGGGCGCCATGGCGCCTCTCCAGCCACTCCTCAAACACGGGACTTACCGCCACGATCGTGGCGTGCCCGATTGTCTAGTACCCGTAGTACAAGCTCTGCTTAGTTTGGGCTAGATGGTGTTGTGTGTATGTGGTAGAATATTATTATTATTCTCTTTATTACAATTTTTTTCTAATTATTACATTTTTAAATATAAATATAATATCATACATATTTAAAAATATAAAAACTGAAATGACCTACCGGCATCGGGAACAGGGTCCAAGCTGCCGGTGGTTAGGGCCCCAGAGAGAGGAATCTCCTAACAATACGCGCCTCTATTAATAATAATTATTATTATTATTAATAGAGCGGCAAAAACAAATTCCGCCCCGGGCGGCTGATACCCACGCTACGTCACTATGAAGATAGAAACATATAATTGAAAAATACATGTCTATACAATAAAGATTGTCTATAAGATCCTGAAGGTCATCAAAATATGCGGAAGGGGTGTGAAGCGTTAGCTAGCGCGATCAGATAGCGCGCCCGGTATCTCGAGCGGGCACGCAACAGCCGAGATGGCCTGCCTTCGGGATATTTACGAGCAGGCAGGGAACGACCACGAGTCTAGCTAGGAATACAACTAGAAAATACTGCAAGGAAATGATGTATATATTAATTAAGACTGCGCCAAGCGAAATATGCCAAAACAGGCGGTCACAGTTAAGTTGATAAAATCAACACTTTTTGTTTAATACAAATATAAAATATACATTTACCATAACAATGAGTGTATTTACAATTACTCCGTGTAAAAAACTTAAAATAATTAATATTTTCGCCTACAAAATTACGTAAATATACACGAAAAATGCAAAAATCTAAGCTCGTGTTACGTGATTTTTAGATTATGACAGTAGAAATCTATCCTATTTTACAGCTTAAACGAAACATAAATAGTTATATTACAATTTGTCCGTCCCAAATATTTAAGTTATTGGTTGACAATAAAGATATACATATATTTATCAAAAAAGCACTTCAAATCCTCCATACAATTTTACAATGGCGGCCGCGCGCTTATTTGAATTTCGAGCTCTGTCATTCAGTCCAACCGCGTCTTAATCTCGGCGCAGTCTTAAGTAGCTGGTGCAGTTTGGTCTATATGAATCTATTCTTTAGGATAAAAAACTTGTTTAGGCTGTCAAAAGTAAATAATACCGTTGTACATTAAAGAGAAATGAATAGTTTCTACATTGACCTCATTAATATTACACTTGGTTAAAAGCTTATATAGCGGGGACTGTACGAAAATTCAAACAACGGATAGCACAACATTTTTTGTCTTATGTGGGGACAGAAACCACAACGCTCGGTAGTTGGGCAGTATCGAAACGACGACTTAAACCATTAAGCCATCCTTGAAGTCAGGAGTTTATAACATTGACAAATTTATAACTTTGTCCGTCCGTCCGTCCGTCTGTCTGTTATACAACATTCAACCTAAGAACTGTAAGGGTTAGAGACTCGCGGTCAACGCCATTCGACTTAGCATAGTCGATATACCCCCGAAATGACTATGACCCAAAGGTCATGACTGACGACGTGACCTTTGCATATTACTTGAACCATTTTTTCGAACTCTAGATTTACGACCATTCATTGCAGTTTCTCACTTGTGATATACTTTGTTTAAAGCCTGTGTCACGGACAACAAACGGACTCAAAGAACAATCAGATTTGGCAAACTATGACTATGATGTATAACACAATTTCCGTCCCATGTGGGGATCGAACCCACAACATTCGTGGGAAGTGGTGAGGCGACCCCCTAATCCACTACGCCATCGGTGTGTACATTCACATTTACAATATGAGTTTGTTGAGTTGTATTTGCTCAGCAATTACCATTCTAGGATGGCACGCAAATTAGTTGCATAAGTTAAATAACTTCGCATCAATATGCTATCCATTAGCATAAATTACATAATTTACTAGTCTTGTTTATTACTATTATAATGAACACTAGTTTTTACCCCGGCAACGCCCGCGGGAATCCCATAGCAATGCAAAAATGTATGCTATATATTAATCCAGAACTTTTATTTATATTATATCGAGCTTTATAGAAATCCGTTCGAAAGGAACATGCCCATTTCTGGGCCCACGTCTTACAGCCAAATGTCAACCCAAAGTCATTTCATCACTAAACAAAATCATTAAAAAAAATTGAATTTACAATAGTTAGTTAGTTGATTAGTTGGACGTATGTTATCGGCACTTAGCTCCACAATTGGGCCATTGTGCGTAAGTAACCGACACGAAAAATTGTTTAGTTACTCATACCACCTCAGCTCCGTCCAGAAAGATAGGGGACCGGTGTTGCGCAGTACCTCTTGCATCGTTTCTGGACTGTTTAGAAGTTTCGCCCGTTGGTTGCTCACGTTTTTACAATGTAGGAGCATGTGAGCTGGTGTCTCCTCGGTCTCCATGCAGCCTCTGCATAAGGGACTGTCAGTGATGCCGATGTTGAAAAGGTGTTTGTTGAGTGAGCAGTGGCCTGTTATTATACCCACCAGTAGGCGTAGGTTTTTCTTGTGGTAAGTAGGAGCTTGCGCGACAAATGTTTGTCTAAGGATGGGAGTGCTTCCTTCGTCTGTCTACATAGCTATGTTTCAGCCAACTGTTTTTCGTGTAGTTTTGTGGTTGGTTACAATGGTTAATGCGATTTTTTTAAATTAATAACGACTTAATGTTTAGTTAAAGTCATGTTTTACAATCAATATTTTTACTGTAAAACGTTTGTTATTTACACAATATCACAAAGAACAATATTTTATTTACAACGGTAAAATTATATTTTATGTTAATTAATTACACTGTATTAATTATATCCAGCTAAAAAGACACGGTGGCAGATTTATAAACATCAAACTTCAAGTTTGACAATGACGTTTAACGTCAAGAAAATCAAAAGTACATTCTTTCGGTTGTGCTTGCGCCGGTGATGTGTTCTGTTATGTTATTCGCTTTTTCGTATTAAGTATCGGTGCTATTTGGTTCCTGTTTAATTTCTCATTACAAAACAGCTGAAAGAATAATTATTTCTATTTTTAACGTACGCGACTTGTAAACTTATCCATTAACTAAGCTAACCTAGTTACACATTCGAATAAAAATATCTCATTATTGCAATTGCCAATTTTTATGAAATTAAGCAGAACTATAATTGGTGTATTTCTCTAATATATGCCATCAATTTAATGACTGTAACAAGTAGGCCTAAAGATGTAGAAAAATGGGGGATCTCCTTTATGCGTGATCGAGTAACAAACAAACATTTTACAAACCTTTACATTATTATATTCGCTTTTATTTCTTTTTTAAGAAATTAAAGATAATAGTATAGATAACAATTTCCATGGAATAATTCCTTTGTCGCGGTTGACTTTATAAATATTCAAACACCAGAAACAAAGAATACCCAAATCCGAAATTTTTTAGCGTTTGAAAAAACTCTTATACAACAACTTTGTCCGTCCGTCCGTTATATAACTTTCAACTTAAGACCGTAAGAGGTAGAGACTCGCGGTCAACGCCATTCGACTCAGCATAGTCAATATACCTCCGAAATGACTATGACCTTTGACTTTTGACCAAGGTCACGTGATACCATTTTTTCGAAATCTAAGATTTACGGCAAGTCATAGCCGTTTCTCACTTGTATTTAAGGATCACACAATTTTTTGTTTCATGTCGAACCCGCAACACTCGGCACCGAAGCAGTGGCAAGACGACCACTTAAATCACTACGCCAGGGGCCCAAGTCTGCTATTACAATAGCGTCAGAATGGTCTATCATTGATTTCATAATTGTTGATTTTGACAAGTTTGGTAATCTACTAATATAATGCCGTCATTATGTCTTTCCGATGGTAAACCACTGACACTGCATTGAAAAAATAGCATAGAATGGTATTCTCGTACATAATGACAAATGAATGACTGACGTATGCGGTAATCTGCTATAATTTTAACAGTTCCTTTGATCAAATTGCTTTTAACACTAATAAGTAATATGTAAAATCTCGGTGTTATAATAATGGCAATACAACATGTCATTCTACCACAATCCTATTACGAGACCATTGACTGACTAACGATTGACCATTACGAATTTAGCAGATTACAAACTTTTAGCAAAATGACAATGGAATTGCAGTTACGTCGCGCGTCGTGTCGAAATGGCGAATTTATTAAAATAGCAGACTTGGATCCCTGTTGCGTAGTCAAAGAGGAAATGAGAGCTCTCTATAATATATTTTTTTTGTGCTCCTATGTTGGCAAACAAGCATACGGCCCACCCGATGGTCACCGTAGCCTATAGACGCCTGCAACACCAGAGGCATCACTTGCGCGTTGCCAACCCTTTAGGAAAGGAAATGGGAAGGAGAAGGAGCGGGAAGGGAGAAAAAGGGTGATTGGGCCTCCGGCACTCTCACTCACCGTACAAAACACAACAGTAGGAATACTGCTATTTCACGTCGATATTCTGTGAGAGGGTAGTCCTTCCCCGGTCGAGCCGGCCCATTCATACTTAAATCAGCGAGGCTCTACTACTCAAGAATAATGTTAATGTTATCCAAGACGTGTGACGTCTGCCGACCTGCACTGAGCCAGCGTGGTAAACTATGGACTAAACCTTCTCATACCGCTAGGCCAATACCCAGTAATGGGACAGTTTAAAACCAAGACTAACATTTATTTTATTTAAACACAAACTGAGCAACAGACTCAAATCAACTCCTGCGCATCCTTCACTAAATTCCAATTTCGAATACAATATCAGTTTTACTTGTAACAAAGCGCATATGTTATATGCATTTGAGCAACACCGACCATCGCAGGTTCGTGTGAAATCGTGTAGCGAACGGCGCATGCGCACACGGGAGTATTTACGACGTGTCGACTATACCGGTGCGGGTGCGAGCAGATATTATGGAGATAAATGTTAGTCTCAATGCTGTATGATAAGATTTGTGATCGGATTGATATCTACCGGTGATGAAATCATAGATGCGTCCTACTGCATTTAAACGTAGTCACTTTTTTGGAATTCAAGTTGTCATTGTTGGCCTCTATGGCGTAGTGGCTAGTGTAACCGACTGCCACGCCTGAGGTCGCGGGTTCGATTCCCGCACAAGTCAAACATTTTATGTGCATAAACATGGATGTTTGTCTTGGTCTGGGTGTTTCTATGTATAATATGCAAGTATTTACAAATAAAAAGTATATATGTATGGTTATCCATTGTCTAGTACCCATAGTACAAGCTCTGCTTAGTTTGGCTAGATGGTGCTGTGTGTATGTAGTAGAATATTATTATTATTATTATTATCTGTCAAGCAATGCCCACATGATATCTGAATTATAAACATAGTATTACTAGATTTTGCCAATGGTTTCGCTTGTATAATTGTGAGTTATGTTATTTTTATTTTCACGATGATCGGTCCAGAAGTTAAGGCTTGAAAGCGTAACAAACAAACAAAGTCACATGTACAGCTATGGATTTTGATCCATGTAATAGTGGCCTAATAATCTATTGCAATTTATTGACCCGGGAATAGAACTGAACTGAACTGAAATATTATTGTTATTATTAGTTTTTTATAGTCAGTAGTATATGGCATAATTGCTGCAACACCTTGTTAATCTGAGTTGTAAAATACTGAATTTATATTTAATTGGCGATTTAAAAGAGTGGCCGTGAGTTTCTTGCAGCTTTCTTCTCATAGGCTCAACCCTTTGCTTGAACCTAGTAACTAACCTAAATGTAGCTTCAGTAACTTAGTAAGCTTACTAACCTATATATTTTGACGTTCATAAGTGTTACTTTGTGACCTAAATGAATAAATGATTTTTAACTTTGAGTTTGAACCAGACACCTTTTATACATCTCTGCCTTTCGGGGCTAAAGTCGTAGGACAACTATTTGTTACTAGCTTTTGCGCGTGGCTCCGCCCGCATGGTACCTATTTCAATAAAAAGGAGTCTATGTCCTTCCCCAGGTTTTAAACTATATCTGTACCAAATTTCATCTAAGTCTTGGAAAGGTAACAGACAGACAGAGTTACTTTCGAATTTATAATTTTAAGTAAGGATTTATTTTCCAACTTTACTTTCGCACTAGAAATAATTCCAGTGTCGCGTAGGCTTTACAAACATGCAAACAACGGACACAGAAAACACCTGGGCTCGGAACAACAGTTTGTGGATCACACAAATGTTTGTCCCGTATGAGGATTTAACCCAAAACACTTCGTGCTATGGCAGTGGCGAGACGTCCAGTTTAGCCACTACTCCATCCGTGCAGTATGTATGGTTCTACATAACACGTGCACTAAATGCAACAATTACCTTTATACTTGTATCTTGTATCTTATGTGCGGGCCAGTCATTGCAGACCGGCGACACTTCGACCCAGTGGGATCTTTTGTGTCGACACTCTCCCAATAACGACTGCCATAGATGTTCATGGCAGCCGGGATGGACGACTTAACGTGCTCTCCGAGGCATGAAGCAGGCGATAATTGTCAATCAATACGCACATAATTTCGAAAAGTCATATAACTTCCGAAAGTCATAGGTGCTTAATCCATGCTTCCTTTATACTTAATAAAAGCTCTAGCTCACGACTTCTTAAAGAATAAAGAGAGCACTTACATACACAAAAGAATGTTGCCCGAACAAAAAATTAATACCTCTAAACCATTTAGGTGTGCGCGCGCATGTACATCATTCAGTGTGTTGACCGCAAACGCTGCGGTCTTATGACCTCAACTGTTATATGATATAAAGACTTGCGTATATTAGGAAACATGTTGCTCAACATTGCACGTAACGTTTTTTAGAACAAAGTGAAGATTGTACTATCGACGTGAGCGACGGTTGACCATATCAGAAAAATTTTCGCTTGTACATGTTGACTTTAAGTGACTCCGCCATCCGCCCGACCAAGTGTTGGCTCGCTATGCGATTTTAACCTTAGGAGTGGTCATCCCTCGCTCAAATCGATAGTACATGACTTGGTGGTACAGCGGTATTTCTTTACAATCTAATAACACTTGCCTATCCCAGGAATTCAATCCGAGACCTCATGAACAGCCGTCGCATACACTACCGCTGCGCCGCCGATGTTAGACAATTTCAATCACTTTTACTGTGTATATTTTATTCATTTATTTATTTATTTAAGGTACACAAAACATTGTGTTGTCTCTCTATTTTATTGTGTTTTGTCTCTCTTTGTAATCAAATGTTTTTTCGTTTGTGCTATGACATGCAACATCGCATTGTAAAATAAGATGCCCCGTCACATCACGTCTCTCTTTACCATGTCCGTCACTATGTTGAGCAACCCCATGTTTCATGATACCATATTAAGCAACATAAATATTCTTGAGTGTACAGAAACATCAAGCTTTTATTTTTTGAATGTTTTAAAGCACAATGGCGGTAGTGAGACCGCACATTAACCGGCGCAGGCGGAGCGTGTAGATCTTGTAGCTGCGCCCGCGCTATATGCTGTACCTAGTTATGCAGCCCCCACATACCGTTCGCACCATAACAGATGCATAAAGGTGTACATATATCAATATCAATAACAGTAACAGTAGCCATGTCACCATGCCAGAGGTGGTCCCATGCTTGGTTCCCCCACCTTAGCAAGTAAGCTTTTATAAACTATATTGTATTCCAGTTGTCATTCTCATTGTACTGCTCATGCTGAACACATCAACTTGTAAACTTAGAAATAAAGTTTTTTTAAAGTTGTTTAACCGCCGTTTATATTTGACTACCTAGTACATATAGACAGCGTGGGCAGCATTACTATACTAGCATTTCGAAACATATCATATTTAAATAATATTGTCTTCTGTTTACGCGAATATTATTCATTGAAATTAAACTACTATATACGGATTTTATCGCGATATATATGTATATATTTTTACAGTTTTCAAAATTATTTATTAAAGTGTCAAATAAACAACGCGATAAAATCCGTATATAGTAGTTTAATTTCAATGATATCATATTTAAACTGGTTTAAGGTACCTACTGAAAACTTTATCTTATAATATCACGCCTGGAAGTATTTGAGGGGATAGACAAAATGTGACATACATACCACTGTATGTATGTCACATTTTGAAAGCAATATTTAGGTTCACTTAATAATGGATACGAACTACTAGTGAACAAGAAATAGATCTATAATTAATCCGCATAACTACTGAGAATTCCAGCAGAAATTTAAACGTATAGCTATATTCATTGAAATTAAACTACTATATACGGATTTTATCGCGTTATTTATTTTACACTTTATTACATAATTTAAAAACTGTTACACTACTACTATTATTAAACTTTACTAATTTTTAAGCTAATTGAATTATTATTAAACTATTAAAACTATTTAGATTTAATTTTATTTTACACTTTCCCCGACATTTCGGTTGCTTTTCAGCAGCCATGGTCAATAATTCAATTAGCTTAAAATTTAGTAAAGTTTAATAGTAGTAGTAGTGTAACAGTTTTCAAAATTATGTAATAAAGTGTCAAATAAATAACGCGATAAAATCCGTATATAGTAGTTTAATTTCAAAGAATAATATTCGCGTAAACAGAAGACAATATTATATAGCTATATTGTTTGAAACGTCATGGTTTAAATTGGTACCTTGTCACTACGCGTCAAGGGTTGCGGATTTGATAATTGCTCGAGATCTACAATTGAATGATCTACAAATAGTCGTACCTTGCCTGACTGTTTTCTGTCTGTCGTTAAAATGTCCGTAAAATTTTCCACGAAAATGGTATTATACTAGAGTTTTGCTATAAACTAACCACGCAAAGTTTTGTTAGACCTGGAAATCGTATCAGTAAACCTCAGCAGTTCTTCAACGTAGGATCAATGTCAAAATATTAAATTATTTCAATTGGTTTAAGCTGCACCGGTTTATTTAAACTTAAGATTTGGCTTCGTCGTCAATACAACTTATTCTTTCCTCCAACACTGCATCAATATAAATGATTCCACCACAACATGTTCCGCTGCGATTCTGTAAGAATCTCCATAAATCTCTAGTGACGGGAGGCAGATCGTGTAAACAGTGCGCAGGCGCAGCTATCGCGTGAGATCTGCGATACGCTGTACGTACACACTTGTTACACTCGCGCGTTTCCTTATACCTGTAATATATGCTTACGTTGTGTGTATATCGATATAAATAACGGTAACATTCAGTCAGGCCTAGTTGATAGATCGTTACACTAACTTTTCGAAGTTATGTGCGTATTAAATAGTTAATTGTCGCTCGCTATAACGGTGAAACAACACATCGTGGGGAAACCTGCATGTCTGAGAGTTCTCCATAATATTCTCGAAGATATGTGAAGTCTGCCAACCGGTACTGGGCCAGCGTGGTGGAGTATGGCCTAACTCTTCTCAAACTGAGAAAAGGCGGTTGATATTCACATGGCTGATATTATTATTATTATAAGATTCAGGCGAGGTCTTGAATACATCATTATTAACATCATACACATACTTCTGTTATCCTGGCTATGTGCTGCTAACTGCAAACTTCCTAACATAAAATCCTAATAAAGCTTTGACCGATCATCGAACCCAGGACCACACGGAAATATGACCTAGGTCTTGAATATAACGTCATACACACACGCCTCTTTCCTGGTTACGTGCTGCTACTGACAATATCAGGAAATCCTAATAACACTGACAGATGTGGGCGTGGAAACCAGGACTGCACGGAAATATAACTAAGCTAACGTTTGTTTCAAGCACAATACTAACGAGATGGGTGTAAAAAGGTCACATGAAGACGAAGAGTAACCTGGGGATTCAAACTTTTCTTCTTCATGTGACCTTTTTTATTGAAGTAAAAACTTCCTTAGGCGCGTTGAGCTCTTTTTAGGTGAACAAAAATCATGGAACTCGCATCATCTTCACCGAACGCACTGTGTATATATGTGTACTTTTTGGGTGAACAAAAAGCGTGAAACGCGCGTCATCGTCACCGAACGCCATAATTTAAAATTCAAAAATAATAATCTAATAGCTCGACGATACAATACACAAGTTACTTAGCTTTCACTTTTATCGGCAGTTCCTAAAGACTGCACCGCATTTTTGTTTTTCATCAGCTTTTTGTTATGTCCCTCTGCTGGACAAAAGCCTCTCCCTTGGACTTCTAAATCACTGTGTTGGTGGATATTCCCTGACGTTATGATCTTGTGACCCCTATATCTATATCAAAGGGCCCATATTCAAACTCGACCGAGGGATGACCCCAAGGTGTCTGCACACTAAGTTACAAGTCAATATTTTTCCATAAAAAATTATGTGACCCCTATATTTAGGGGGTCTTTTGACCCACACGGCCTATATCCAAACTCGACTGAGGGATGACCCCAAGGTATCTGCACACCAAGTTACAAGTCAATCGGTCCAGTGGTTTCGGAGCTATGCCTGTCACTAACAAACTGTCACTAACAGACAGACACACAGACCCTCAAAGTGTCTTCATTAACCTCTTCGAAGAAGACTCAGAGGTTTATAAGGCAGTCGGTCTCGTATATTCTCAGCAAAAATTTCAGCCGAGCAGTTCGGTCTCTATTTACGTTTAAAACCTTAGATTTTCGTCTGTGAACAAGACAAATCAATTAAAAAATTATAGTGTATGCCCCAAAAGTGCACGAATGTAGCGTATTGTTCTCCCTCTCTGATTGGTTGATTACATTCACGGATGGCGCAGTGGTTTTAATGGTCGCCTCGCTACTGGCACTGCGCCGAGTGCTATGGGTTCGAATCCCACAAGGGACAAAAAATTATGTGATCCACAAATGGTTGTTCCGAGTCTGGATTTTCTTTGTGTCCGTTGTTTGAATAGTGTCCCGGCGACACTAGAATTATTTATATTTGTCCTTAAAAATCATGGTGAGGTTATTTCCGTCCACCGAGCATATTTTTAAATTCCTCCGCGATACAGGAATTATTCCTACTGCAGGATTTGAAAAAGAGATGAATGATTTAGTGAGTTTCAGAAATCCTAGTCTAATGTTCTAGTCAAAAAATTCGGTCTCGTGTTACGTTTAAAATGCCACCGCATAACGAACTTTGAATTTTAAATGAGGGAAAATTACAAGATTTTATGTATTCTTTTATATTTTACCAGTAATTATAAGATTCTATAAAGTTGCTATCAGTTCAAGCCACATAATTAATATGTTTATATGTATCTTCGCTAAATAATTAGCCAGATAGAATATCTAATTGGTTAAATACAGCTATAAATCTAAAACGTTAGCTTCTCAGCTATATATGACCACAAGGACATCTTCTTGTTATATATAGCCACAAAAATATCTCTTCGATTAATTAAAAACACAAAGAAATTATTATTTATGTACTTTTAAATATTTTATACATGTATGCATGTATCTTATGTGGGAGCCAGTCAGTGCAGACCGGCGACACTTCGACCCAGTGGGATCTTTTGTGTCGACACTCTACCAATAACAACTGCCATAGATGTTCATAGCAGCCGGGACCGACGGCTTAACGTGCTCTCCGAGGCACGGAGCAGGCGATAATTGTCAATCAATACGCACATAATTTCGAAAAGTCATATAACTGCCGAAAGTCAGAGGTGCGCGCCGTGGGTTCGAACCCGAGACCCTCTGCATTGCAGTCTGTTGGTCTCCCCACTGAGCTCAGTATTAGTAATTTATATATAGTTACAAAAACTATCATTAATTAAATTTGACTACAAAGTACGAGTACATGTACTATATTTTAGCACAAGAACTTATTCTTAGTTAAATATAATTATAATTAATTAGTAGTGTTCAGTTAATGATAATTATAAAGCAATCCATACGTTTAAATATAGCCACAATCAGTATGTAATTGCTTAAATACAGCTACAAATGGTATCTATTGGTAAAATACAGCCACAAGTACCATTTCAAGTCTGAGCAAACATAATCAGAGAAATAATAAAATCGAGCTTGAGATAGACTTGATACAGTAGTAGAGCCTCGCTGATTTCAGCATGAAAGGGCCGGCTCGACCGGGGAAGGACTACCCTCTCACAGAATATCGACGTGAAATAGCAGTATTCCTACTGTTGTGTTTCGTTCGGTGAGTGGGAGTACCGGAGGCCCAAACACCCTCTTTCCTCCTGCCCGCTCCTTCTCCTTCCCACTTCCTTTCCTAAAGGATCGGCAACGAGTAAGTGATGACTCTAAGAGCAGCGATAGCTCAGTGGGGAGACCAACAGACTGCAATGCAGAGGGTCTCGGGTTCGAACCCATGTCGCGCACCTCTGACTTTCGGAAGTTATATGACTTTTCGAAATTATGTGCGTATTTATTGACAATTATCGCCTGCTCCGTTCCTCGGAGAGCACGTTAAGCTGTCGGTCCCGGCTGCCATGAACATCTATGGCAGTCGTTATTGGGAGAGTGTCGACACAAAAGATCCCACTGGGTCAAAGTGGCCCCCACATAAGATACAAGCTACAAGTGATGCCACTTTCCATCAGGTGGGCCGTATGCTTGTTTGCCACCTAAGTAGTATATAAAAAAAAACCATCAGCTTAACAACTTAAGGAAACACATATCGACATTATTGCCATATGGTCGAAATCGTGACCAAAATGAACAATATTGTAAACTGTAGTATGTCTCAAACAGTTGTAGGCGTCGATTACAAGTTATATACAATATGTCTACGCTGTCAACAACACAATATCAATTTACAACACAAACACAGTAAACAACAGTTCATGCAAATTATTCTCAGAGCTCATACATCATCATACAAAGTGCGTACAAACCGGACACCTGTTCCCAACACTTTATCAGCAGATAGATAACGATCTCCGATAATGTATCTACCGGTTATCGGGCTGTAGTTTATTCTTGAGCTGTGAATTGTTTAATGCTTGTGAAATTACTGAATGACCGAATGGCTAGATTTATTAGGCAGATCTTTCTGGACATGGTGTCGCAACTACTTAGTAGAGGTGTGATTAAATAAATTTAATGAATAAATTTGGATAACTAGCTAGCTAATGGCAACGCATACTAGGATAAAATATAAATATGTGTTTCTATAGAACAGATAGACAATCTATCAAAAAGTCTTGCATATAATAATCTAGGACATGGTGTAACAATTTTCCGACATCATCGAACATCCATTGCATATTTATATAGACAGAGTGGCACAAATTAATAAGTGAATAAATACCTTATTAACCAATTTGAAATATATATAACTAGCTGTTGCCCGCGACTTCATCCGCGTGGACTTTAATTTATTACCCAATACCTACTTTTAATTTGTTATCTAATTTATTATATAAAACTACAACTAAAGAAATTAATAAGTCTAACTACACCTATATAGGTGTAGTTAGCTATATATTCAAAAAATACATATGGTATCGCGGACTTTTTTGTAAATATTGATACGTTCTATAATATTGTAGAACATTTTTATGTTCTATCATCAATAGTTTCCGCAGAGCACGGGATGACAGATTTTTTATGACTAATTTTCCATACCTTGGGTTATATTAAAGCATTTTTATTAAGGAACTCTATTTTTTTTCAAATGTAATATAACCTATGTCACAGTGAAGATGCAGCTTTCTAATGCTGAATGAATTTTAGAAATCGGTCCAGTTGTTTTTCTGTGAAAACATTACAAACATACATACAAAAACACAAATGTTTCCTCCTTATAATATTAGTTTAGATAAATAATAATAATATCAGCCCTGTATTAAAATTGAAACTGTCCCACTCCTGGGCACGGGCCTCTTCTCACTGTGAGAAGGGTTAGGCCATAGTCCATCACGCTGGCCCAGTGCAGGTTGGCAGACTTCACATATCTTCGAGAACATTATGGAGAACTCTCAGATATGCAGGTTTCCTCACGATGTTTTCCTTCACCGCTAAAGCAAGCAATAATTAACTATTTAATACCCATATAACTTCGAAAAGTCAGACTTGCGCGCCTTGGGTTTGAACTCGAGACCTCTGCGTGGCAGTCCAATGGTTTCCCGCTAGGCTATCGCTGCTAATTTGAAATATATAATTAAATTTAATATAAATTGAAATACTTTAGTAAAATTATGTGTCCTAATGTTCGTTGCAAAAGACATCCAGTTAAGCATTAAACTGACCGCTAAGGCTTGTTTTCAGTTGGACCGTAATGTGAACACGCGGATTTCACCACAATAGTCATGTTAACAATCTTGCATCTCTATAGTGACATAGCATATATGATAGAAGAAAAAAATTGGTTATTTGACCGACATGTACCATGGTACGAGGTCCCAAATGATCGGGGACGAGCCTACAACCGACTTCTTAAATTTTCTTAACAGAAAAACGCAATAACGAATCCGAGACAGCATAAGAATTGCATTTACTACCACTGCGGGAGGTGAAAATAAATATAATTGTATAGTATTGTAAAATGAAAAACAGGAGATGTGTCTCTCAGCGTTGACCAAACAGATATCCAGTACAGCAGAATCCAGCATAAACAGTGCGTGCCAGACACCTAATTCTATGGCACCTCTTTGCTCCAAGAAACGATCTAACTCCCATTACAAAACATTTAAAAACAGGACCCACACCGATTTACTAAAAACATATTATTTTAACTTGAAAGTTAAAAACAACAAGAGATCAATTATCTATCAATAACAAAAAGCCGGGCAGAGCCGGGGCTTTCACTGGTAAGCAAACATGGCCGAGTATTATTGTAAGAGATGACGTCACGGGACAGGACCGGCCGCGGGCTATGATGACGAAGGATCAACACGAGACGTTAAACTAGTGACTGTTCAAACTAAGAGTTAGTAGGGCTGCCACGCCATCTTGAATAATGTTTTAGTAGAATGTTAACTTACGTTTGTGAAAAATATCTATGATGTAAATACTTTATTAAAATGTTATGTTTCGTGTTTTTAAAACAGACTTCTTCTTCTTCATACTTAAAAGATTGTCGGTGGATTATACGCCATCTTTCTCAATCTTCAGCCAAGCGTAGACCTCCTCATTAGCTTCGCGCTTTCATTGAATAGGTCAGTGACCAAATCAATGAAGTCTTGTTGACCTGCTCTTTCCTCTTTTCCAAGATCTAAAAGCCCGAATATGAATAGCCAAAAAGCTATCTAGAATGCTATGTTAACAGTTGGCACACGTCAGTAGTGTTACGGGTTGTATCAGTAACCGCAACTTCTCAATCGTAAGTCTGATGCCATATACATATATTTCTGCAGAAACACAAGCCTCGAAACATTTATTTGTGGATCACATAAATAAATTATGTTCCAAGCGTGTACTATGTCATCAATTAAGCCATATTTTTATGTTTTATTTATAAACATTTTGTTCTTGTTTTTTATGTAATGCATTCGTCCCGCGTTGGTTTACTTGAACTTCATTCTTTGAGCCTAAATGATGTTATTAGAGACAATTATATACTTAATTATATCAAACAATTATCATCATTCAACTACATCACTAAACATTTTAAGACTTCAACGAGCAAAAGTAAAGGTTGAATCCATTGATCCAAGATTAAGACATAACAATAAAATAAACCTAACAATGGCGTGTCATCCCTAGCGATGCGCGCGCGCATTGCGTGGGCGCAAGCACACAGCGTTGTTTGCTCCTAATACTCGTCTAAACACGCCGAGGCCCATCAACTGTGCACTTTATTGGGCACATGTTTAGACATCATACAGCCTCTTCCCCTTCACCCCTCCCCTCATGTTCTGAGATAGCCATCTTTTATACCGCGCCTATTGTCTCCCCTATCATAAACATATGTTTTTACACATTTTGTCGATATAAAAACCGAAATAACACGAGTATAACAGTTATTTGTATATAAAAGAATATTGGAACGAGTGCTAACGGCGTTCTTACTGTATAAGTTGTATAGTTTATGTATTTAATGTATTTTTGATGTCTGTGAGAAAATGTTAAAGTGCCATTTACTTGCGAGAATTGACTTTAACAATGGTTAGACGGCCCGTGGAGATGCCGTAAAAATAGATCATACGTGCTTTATTTATTAGTGTAGTATCATTTTATGATATAGTTAGGTGGTTATGAATGAGCGTGTTCACTGCCCGGCTCCTACCAAATAGAGGTATTTATGAAAGACATGTATAGTTCTACTCGTCCCGTTCTGTTGAGATACCAGTATTATCTTAGTAATAAATGATAAAGTGCCCGCGTCAGTATGTGTATCGTACTTATATGTATTTTATTTTGGCATAAAAACAGTCGTATATTTAATTAATTTAAGCGTAGTTATCCTGCTACTTCTTCTTTTGAGTCGATGGTATATTTAGTTTATATATGTCCTGCCCAATGTGTAGCCATCCTACTACTGAAAATAGATTATATTAAATTAAAGGGACTCCCGTACTAGATAATGTTATCCTTGTGTCATGGAGACTTTACAAACGTCGAAAGAACAGACACAAAGTAAACTCAGATTGGAGATAAACATTTGTAAATCGCTCCAATTTTGTCTTGTATGGAGATTGAAGTGGCAATGGGGAGTCTTAATACAGATGTGCCATACATGCAATAATATAATCAGTGAGTAATAATAAAAACAATAGAAGCTAATGTCGCTATAGGTAAAGAAATGGCAAATTAAAAACTACGAATCAAATCAAATCAAAATAAATCAGATTAGGTTACAAGGTAACACTTATGAATGTCAAATTTACACTATTTTTTTTTTGCGAATTTAAATTTTCTGCCACTACGCTGTGGACCAGCGATGCTTCAGACTTAAACCGCTGGTCCAGTCCTCTTATAAGAAGTATGTCCAAATAACGACCCTGTCTGTCACACAGTTAAGCTGGAGCCTCTCCTCTCATAGACAGAAGCCTAATCGTGGAACAATTTAGACAGCGTTGTTATTATTATTTTTCAATCAACTACTGTTTTCATTAATTTAATTTATTTGCCGTAAGATATCAAATCCTGATCCTTTACAGTCACAGTTGAGTTCTCATTTAAGAACATGCTACTCAATCTAAAAATATAGCATAATGGCACCTGACAATACTAAAACTAATCCTACCTACTCGAAACTCCAATAAACAGTAATAATTAATTTATCATTACCGACTACAATCGAACGCTCTCAAACATATTCAATAAACCACGGTTACTCAACAACAGAGTGTGCGCCAACAACCAATAAAACATCCAAAAGCATAAGATATAATTACCTCTAGCACTCTATCCATAGATCACAATAATCTTATTATCAACAACTACCAATCCACAGCCAAAACAAATATAAATAATTCGTATACAAGCCCTATCAATTAACAAGAACATTCCACAATTATGGCCCATCGGCAGGCAACAAATTATCAAATGTACTCGCATATGTATCAGTGACATTGTCGACAAATTATGAGATTAAAAAATGAATGTACGCTACCAAAGAGTGATTTGTAGCCGAACATATGGTTTTTAATGGAGCTTTTAAAAACAATATATATTTTTAAACGAATGGGTATGGAGTGGCGTGGAAATTGAAATAGTCACGGTATAAAGTAATAGTGGATTTAATAGGCGAACACTTGTAACGGTGTCGGTTTAGTCATGACTTTAGTTTTGATGTTAGTAAATGGAAATGGTAACTACTTTATTTGGTAGTTTTAGTTAGAGTTGAGCATGGCTTTTTCGCACTCGAAGCCCGTTTTACAATCTGAAATGAGCAATTACTCGTAAGATATGCCACATCATCGTAATTGCTATTAATTAATTTTATATTGGTAAGAGATCTCTCTGTTGCCAATATAAAATGTAGCGTGCTACTAATACCTTTAATATTATACGGGGCATTTGAAATATCACTGTCTCCGTGGCACTGTGGTATATGTGATAGCTGTGTATAAAGTTTTGGATTTGTTTACCAGATCAAGTGTTATCGGAATTTTCTTAACCTTTAGTGGTAGTAATAGTGCTGCCACCAAGAATATCTTGACAGAAAATTCTAATATCATTTTTTTTCATTTGATTTTAATTCAAATTCTAGACCCAGGTCTAGAACTCAGTCTTGAAGTTTGACCTGGGGGTGGCGGGCTTTGTGGGCCTGCCCGCCATCCGTTCAGCACCAGGTCCGAGAGGCGGCGTGCGTGTTCCCACGCGCGCCTCTGTTGTTTCGAGTCCGTCTCCCCTCTAGGGGGGGACAGTAGGGAGTGTTAGAAGTGCCTTTGGGTAGATCTTTCGTGTAGTGGCCTGCCGTTTCATACGGCGGGCCGAAACCTCGGCGGGGTCGCGACCGCATGCGAAAGTGATTCGCGCGGCCCCGTCTATAGTGGTTTTTGTCGAGGAACACGGTGGTAGGTTTAGTCGGTATTCCGGGAGGTACATTTTCTTCTTAACATCTTTCTTTTACCCCGGCGAGTCCGACATAACCCCTCCGCCCGCCCCCGCGGAGGGGTATGAGTCAAGCATAGCACGAAGTAAAAAAAAAAAAAAAAAAAAAGGTCTAGAACTCAGTCTGGTAGATGCCAATAAGTTCTACTGATCAACTCGACCACAGGCAACTCGTTCTCGTGGCTATTTTTTCCAACACACAGCTCACGCTAGTTTAGGAATTAGGGCTCACACATTAATCATTACCAACTTTGGTTACAATAAAGAATTATTATTATAATTTAATTTTAAGCATCTTAGGTATAGTCAGCTAAAGAATAGTTAACAGGTTTTAGGTAAAAATAACAAAAGTTATATCATTTCATATGTGTATGAATGTTTTATGTGTCGACAATTTATTCAACCAAATCGTATCAATATAAATTCAATGGTTTCTTCTGGGTGCCAGAACAAACAAACAGACCGACACAAAAAAAATATTTTAAGTAAAGAACCTTTTAAATATTCAATTCAATTCAATTCAGTATGGCTTTTCACTTTCATTGCCAGAGGAACAGACAAGAACATAGGGTACTTTTCATCCAGAAAAAATAATATTTCCGAGCGAGCAAACGCGAGCAAAGCCACAGGCAAAACCTAGTTCAGTATAATGTAGTAAATAGTCGATTCGAACTAGTCCATGTTACAATAATAATTCAAGGACGCCTCCTTGAAATATTATTGTAACATGGACTAACATGGCGGAGCGGGAGAGAGATCGCTTAAATCCTCTCCCCAACAGCAGAACCGTGCGCGCCGGGGGCGCGAGATGATCTCCAGCCACCCTGAGGTTTGACCTGGGGGAGGGTGGGCTGCGTGGGCCTTCTTGCCACCCGATCAGCACCAGGTCCGAGAGGCGACATGCGTGTTCCCACGCGCGCCTCTGAGTCGTATTTTTGTCCCCCTACAAGGGAACAGTAGAGGGTCTTTTTATGTAGTGGCCTGCCGTTTCACACGGCGGGCCGAAACCTCGGCGGGGTCGCGATTGCATGTGAAAGCGATTCGCGCGGCCTCGCCGTCCATGGTTATGTCAAGGTACACCGTGGTAGGTTTAGTCGGTATTACCGGGGTATCTCTCCCCAGGTGAGCCCGACATAACCTCTCCGTCCCTCGCGGAGAGGTATGCGACAAAGCATTCCCCCACGTAAAAAAATTTTTACAATAATAATAGTAAAAATAAGCAGTAAAAACAGTTTAACAAGTAGTGTTATATACCTACATATTTATGAAGACGCTACATAATTTTGTGGTCGTAAGCCGCACCGGCGCGGCGCAGGCGCATGCACGTTGCGTGTTGAGCTAAAGGCCGGCATTCAACAGCCGACAAGTTGATTATACCACACACATATTATTATGAATGGAGCTTTAATCTATCTTCTATTATTCCTTTTAGATAGTTATTAACAATGTTGTGTACGAAATTTTGATTTTTATTATATATATATGGTGACGAATAAACATATATACGTCCTGCCTGACGGTAAACAGTTATCTGAGACTATGGAGGCTTTTAAAACCACTCTAAATTAGAATTAGAATTTATTTATTTGCCAAAATGTGTTGATACAATTTAGGTCTTAAAATTAGTATATATGTACATATAAACACTTGTTATTATAGTGACAAGCAAATAATGAATAGGTACCTATAATGAAAAATTAATTTAAAATTATTATAAGATGGAATTGCGTCCTGTATGGAGAGGAGAAATCCACAAATAGTTGTTCCGAATATGAATTTTTGTTGAATGAATTTGTGCCCGTTGTTAGAATAAGTCCCCTGGGACTCAAGAATTATTTTCGGTACGGAGGTAGTCTTTTTATAGGACTGCGAGAGAATAGTACTTCTCTGGATAGGCCAGCGTATCTTTGTCATCTCAATCAGTCTCTTTCTTATACATATAAGAACACAGCCATATCTATGAGCCGCCGTTGCTTACCTGCTTGTTTGCCTTTGATAGGAATCTGATACTTAAAATAGGTACTTTGCATAAAGATAACTCCCGTACTAGGCATAAAGCCTGTGTCGTGCAGGAACACTATTTGAGTTACTAATTCTCTGAAATTAAACTACTATATACGGATTTTATCGCGTTATTTATTTGACACTTTATTACATAATTTTGAAAACTGTTACACACTACTATTAAACTTTACTAATGTTTAAGCTAACTGAATTATTATTAAAACTATTAAAACTATTTAGATTTAATTTAATTTTGCACTTTCCCCGACATTTCGTTTGCCTTTCAGCAGCCATGGTCACGGGGAGACTAAGATGGTAGTTGTCTCAATGTTCCAGTGTAGTTATTTCAAAGTACCCGAACATAATTTAATCATTGGTGTTTCTATTTACGCAGAATGAGCTCAAAGTATCATGAAGTCTAGCTGTGGTTTGCTTCTTCTTGGGTTTGACTATTTTTATTACTGGATCCCAAGCTGGTGATACATTCCAACCATCTTCTCTATTAAAATTATGATAAGGATGTTTCTTGATTTCAATAGCCTCGCGAAGCATCCTTGGTAGGAATCGGTGTTCTTTAGCGAGAATCTGTGGTTTGTCAAATCTCAGCTAGTGGTTGGTCCCCTGTTGCACATGTTCACACACAGCAGACTTCAACGAGCGTTGGTGTTTTACATCAGCTATGTGTTCTTTTATGCGGATGCCTATGTTTCTCTAGTAGTTTAATTTCAATTCGCGTAAACAGAAGACAATATTATACTAATTCCCTGTCAATACTTTTTTTGGCAGGAATCTAGTTCCCATTGTATGATCTCCCTACCTTAGGAAGTCCGGATACCCTACTCACTGCAGAAACATTACACAAAATAGTTTAACTGCATTCTTTCGTAAGACAGACATATTTCCCCAGTCACTGCCATAAATTCATGTTAAGTAAGTCGCATTGTGAGTAACCAGCTTTACAAAAAGTTGCGACAATTTAAATACACCTCGATAAACGTTGACGCAATATAATATAGTGCGACGCATCTGTGCGACACGGCGACAAGGCGACACGACTATCCGTTACGTCGCGCGACTATCCGACAGATAACTAATTGTCCTCGAATACTAACGATTTATTGTGGCGTCGCACCGCATCTGTGTATCTACTGTGTGCTGACGCTTATCTTGTAAAAGATAATTGGGGAGCCATTCTTTCTAAAGTACAAGTATCTACAATTAAAAACAGATAAATAAAGACAAGTAAGTGAAGCAATCGAGAAATATGGTAGACAGTGATCGGAAACATGTTGTAATATATTGTTTACTAACAAACGGTGTTAAAGATAATATATGTACTTATCGAGATTTCTACAAACCTTTTTTAAAACTAATAATGGATCAACAGTCCCCATAGCTGCCTAGCTATGGGGACTGTTGACCCATTATTAGTTTTAAAAAAGGTTTAACTGTTGGACTGCCACGCAGAGGTCTCGAGTTCGAACCCAAGGCACGCACCTCTGACTTTTCTAAGTTATGTGTGCATTAATTAATTTATTATTGATCGATTTAACGGTGAAACTAAACATTGTGAATAAACCTGCATGTCTGAGAGGTATCCATAATGTTTTCGAAAGAACCCGCACTGGGCCAGCGTGGTGAGATATGGCCTAACTCTTCTCATACTGAGAAGAGGCCCATGCCTAGACGTGGAACAGCTTATAAGCTGGGCCGATATTATATTATTACTAGCTTTTGCCTGCGGCGTTGTCCGCGTGAATCCCACGGGATTACATACCGGGATATAGATTTCATCAAAACTGCTGTAGTAATTTAGCTGTGAAAGTGTATCAAACTGACAGACAGAGCTACTTTCACATTTATAATATTAAATATACAATTTTTATATAAAAAATCTTCTGTGCGTGTGTTTGTAATTATACTCCTGCTAAGCGGCTGGACCGATTTTGATGAAATTTTTTGTGTGTGTTCAAGGCGAATCGTTTATTTTTTTTCATGTTTACAAAACAACGTATGTCGGGACAGCTAGTATTATATAAGTATGGATGATAGCTTCAACGTATATACATACATTAAGCGAAGACTACTTGACGTCGTATGTAATTTGCCACTGCAACCTGCCGCTCCGAGTCGTAGAGCCAGATGCCGATCCACAACAAGGTGGAAGGCTATATTGTAAAGGGATATGGCAGTTCGAGCTATCTGCAGACGATGTCGAGGATAGAGTAAAGTGGAAGACCAAAAACAGGAAGGCTGACCCCATCACTATGGGGGATGTATAGCCAACAGGAGGGAGTAATACCCCATTCGTGCAGTAAATCTGTACAAAACTTTTTGTATCATGTGGGGACGATACAATAAAAAAAAAAAAGAAATAAGGAATTATGCATGCAGGTTAAAATATAGTAGTGCACTCACTCACATACACGCTAGTATACACACGCGCACACACCCTCATTCACTCATACACAGCCTCACACACCGTCACACTCAGACACGACAACATTAGGATATAATATGGGCCAACGGAATAATCGTTTGTAATTACACATAGATTTACATGTTTACTCTTGCTTGTTATAATTAGTTTTTTATTGTGTTTTTCATAATTGGCGTATTGTCTTATTTATAATTTTTATTAATATAAATTGTCAGCTGTGAAGGACCTAAATGAAATAAAATAATACCACCAATGGCAAAACGATCATAAACCACTTCACCATTCGTTTATTATTTGTACAGTCAATCTAAATTATTCAAAGCATGTGCTTAGTAAATAATAATAAGGCTGCGCATACGCAGAACGATATACTCCTTGCTATTGTACCTAGGCGACGACGACGCTTGTCGGCATGCGTCAAAGGATGGTTGAAATCACAGGTACTTTTCGATATAAAGTGAATACAATACAATTATGGATATTCTTATCGTATCTGCCTTCAAAATGTAAGTTGAATGCTATTGTAACCTGCATATAATGCTTACTCAGAAACCAGGTAATTGTTCAAATTCAAATCGTTTTAATTGTGTGTTATAGGTACAGAATACTTACTAATATTATAAATGCGAAAGCTTGTATGTATGGATGTTTGTTACTCTTTCACGCAAAAACTACTGGACCGATTGTGATGAAACTTGGTATGTAGATAGCTGGTAAACTTTTTATTTTTTTTTGTGACTCAGGAAAATCCTTCATTGATACCCCCGCCCCATTTGGTTATGTGAGACTCTCCGCCCCTGAAGGGGGTCGGTATACACACTAAAAACCTGGGGTGAGCAGTCCCTCCGCCGACAGGGTGGGCGGATGGGGTCGCGTTAGCAATCACCATCCCGCCCCGGCGGGTGGCCCGGCTGATGATGACCGGGCCTCAGCACCTGTGGAAGGGTGGCTTTGCTCACCAAGGCCACCCCCCAGGTGTGTGGGGCTGTGCAAGCCGGTAGAGAGTCCGCTTACTCTGTACCAGTGACCCCACTATACAGGAGCGAGAAGGCGGGCGAATCGCCTCTTCCTCGCTCCCGTCCGTCTGCGCCGGAGAGGGTCAGCGAGGAGGTAAGATAGCTGGAAACCTGGATTAACACTGTCTATTCCGATATTCCCACGGCATCGGGACTTACGCAGGTGAAATCGCGGGGCGAAACTAGTTTCTTTATATTATAACAAGATCAGCTGTGTCCCGCCATTATCGCAAACAATTATTAATTATATTTGACCGCACGATGGCGTAGTTGCTTAAGTTAACGCTTAGATATTTTACTGCGCTGAGTGCTGTCGGTTCGGTTAAACAAAAATAGTGATCTACATAATATTGTCTTCTGTTTACGCGAATATTATTCGTTGAAATTAAACTACTATATACGGATTTTGTAAATAGAAACACCAATGATTAAATTATGTTCGGGTACTTTGAAATAACTACACTGGAACATTGAGACAACTACCATCTTAGTCTCCCCGTGACCATGGCTGCTGAAAAGCAACCGAAACGTCGGGGAAAGTGTAAAGTTAAATTAAATCTAAATAGTCTTGATAGTTTTAATAATAATTCAATTAGCTTAAAAATTAGTAAAGTTTAATACTAGTAGTAATGTAACAGTTTTACAAAATTATGTAATAAAGTGTCAAATAAACAACGCGATAAAAACCGTATATAGTAATTTAATTTCAAAAAATAAAATAGTGACCCTCAAATAGTTGTTCCATGTCTGGGTGTTCTTTGTGTACGTATTTTGTAAAGCTTTCCGTGATAGGTAAATTATCCCTAGTGCGAGCGTAGACACATTTTAATGATAAGTTGTTTTGGTAGCTAGCGCAAAACTAGATCCAGACAAGTTATAAATTCAGCTCGTCCACTTCTCGTAACTTTACCAAACACCAGAAATCACTACCCTCCTCACCAACCCGTTACTCGCAACCTTAACCCTTCAACACGATTGCAATCTTAACGATTCCCCACAATCCATACATCCATACAACCTGCCGGCTAGACAGCCTTCTAGGAAGTGCAATTAATAACCCACGGCCATGACCAATTAACGATGCTATCTGATAGCACGGGTTAATGAAATGCCCCCTGCATCCACGCGGGTGTTGGCTGCGGTTCCTATGGCGGATATAATTACTTGTATCATATTTACTGAGTTATGCAGGAATTGTATAAGCTGACCTATTGATAGCAAGGTTAGGTAGAGAGTTAATTGTTTTTAAGTTATAGAACAGTTGCTGGGGTGAATTATGGAAAATTGATGCGGGAATATCGAAGAAATCTATACAGCATGAAATTATGAAAGTTTTAAAGCGGGTGTTGTCGAGTCTTTTTAACCACATTAATGATGAAACTTTACCATAAAACAATTTGTAAATAGTGTTATCCATATATATAGTAAAGCACGTTGGGCCCACGTCTGATTTCTGTCCGATCGAATCGGATTGTCGTCCCAACTGATTATGAGAGTTAGGGAACAGGGAGTGCATTTGTGTTTGTGCACTATAATATCTTCTGCGCAGATGTCCAGTCTCCTTTAAGATTGACCGACGTCACCGAAATCCAAACTGGACGACCACACCTACTTACTATAAATAGTTTTAGTATAGTCAAGTATAGTATTTATATTTTTAATATTAACTATGTTTACATAAACTTAATTTTGTATAATCGTATTGTAAAATGTATCTGAGGGGCGAAAAGTTTAATGTCTTCTGCAGGTGTCCAGGCCGGCTTTTTTAATTGGGTCTGTCATTCCAGTAATTGTCAAACAGACTGTGAAATAAATTAGACGTTGTGACAGTTTCTGTATAAAATGTTTGACAACATGGCTTTCAGCCAATTAAAATTACCTTAAATATTAGAGACCATGGCTTTTTACGTTTAGTTTTAAAGAATAAATACAAGGGCTGTAGCTGTACTTTTTCCAGATAAAAAGTCACTCAATCACCCTCCAATTATAAAATATTTCTATGCAAAAAATCTATTAATGAGTTGCTACGTTGTTTTATGAAAGCAGGAAAAAGCAACAAACACATTACACACTATCAGGTTTATAAGGGTAAGTGACGATAGAAGTTCTCCTTAAAACAAAGCAAGAAATGATTAGAATTTGCATCACATTTCCAAATAATGTAATCTTCTCCCTAGCGTTTATTATCCCCAAGTCACTTGGGGTCGGCTTTACTGTTCTAACCGGATTTGACTGGATATCAGTTTTTACACGGAGCAGCTGCCACGGGACCTCCGCAACCCGAAGGCTAACGATACCCTAAAGCTAGACCAGTGTCAGGATATTAGAGGGCACTGACTGCCCAGTAACGACTGCCATACATGTTTATGGCTCCTGGGACCGACGGCTTAACGTGCTCTCCGAGGCACGGAGCAGACGATAATTGTCAATCAATACGCACATAATTTTGAAAAGTCATATAACTTCCGAAAGTCAGAGGTGCGCGACGTGGGTTCGAACCCAAGACCCTCTACACTGCAGTCTGTTGGTCTCCCCACTGAGCTATCGCTGCTCTTTTGCTCAGCACCTAAGAGACCGTGTGCTTGTTTCCCACATACATTATTTTAAGATTTATGATAGGCAGCAGCCTTATTGTGTATATTTGGCATTCCTCCTATGATGTCAAGATAACCGCTTACTGCTTTCCATGTCGTAGGCCACTGCTGTGCCACCAACAGCGATAAAAAAAGATATATAGAATCTGATTGAATATGTACAACCTTCTTGATAGTGTCAGATGTCAAGTTTTACCAGAAAATGCAATTAACACTAACGGTCTCAGAAATTGACCCGGCACGCGCCATAAACTAACCAATCTACACTTTTAAATTTACACAAACGACCATAACCTACTACTCAAAGAATTAAAGACAAGCCAGCAGTATTTAAATAACTAAATAGTCGATAAGAACACTCTGACTCCTTCATCCACAAATTGAACGATTCTTATCTGAACTTGTGATCAACATACATTGAAAGACAAAGGTTATACAGCCTCCATAACTATCGCTTCTTAGCATAAGGTAAACAGTATCAAACTGAACCAACTCGTGGCTTTAATAGCTGGAGGGCTTGTACTCACAACTCACGTTATCAACAAATTAGCATACATTATTGAATACACGAAAAAGGTATGTTGTTTAAGTGTTAAATCTGTTTATAAACTTTACATTATTCGTTGGAGAACACTGCTTCACCTTTGCAGTACTAAATAGTCTGAAATATGCTAAACACTGATTCTCAATCTGGGGGTCATTTATTAAACCGTAAACTTTTTGAATAATCTGTTTTCCTACAACTAGAATTACTAAACTAGATTTAAGTGAAACTCGATGGAAGGGTGCAATTCAAGAGGATTATACAGAAATTAAAAACACTGTGTCTACTTCACTACTGTGTAAAACTAATTTACGTTAGGAAATCATTGAAAGGGGTGTAATGATAATAATAATAAAATATACCAGTCCATCAAACACCCATAGCCCATATATTAGAATCCATACGTAGCAATAGTTCTACGCCTGCTGCGGCTAGTGACGCTGTAGGTGTTCCATCCCACCTTTGATTAAAACTCTCGAAGGGCCTCTTTGCGTTGGACCCATGTCTCCGTGTAAGCCTCCCAAAAGGCCGGGTATTTTCCTAACGTATTAGGAAATTCCAGTGAAAGAGAAACAAATAATAATAATATTCTATCACATACACACAACACCATCTTGCCCAAACTAAGCAGAGCTTGTACTATGGGTACGAGACAATGTAATGTTAGTAGCTTATATAGCACATATCAGTTGCAAATATATTCAATGGCTATTAAAAATCAATGACCGAAAGTTTTATGCCCGCTCATAGGCACTATACCTAGTAACTAACATTATAGCAACTGTAGTAAACTCACAAACCTCACAATTTTGCCGTACATAAGTGCTACTCGGTGACTAATGCATAAAATTTGTTAAACCTTGAGTATCAGCGGCACACCGGCGGCAAGAAATAATAGATTTTCAATGATGTCTGATATTCCAACAATGGAAAAGATAATTTGATTTTTGGGGTCATATTTAAAAAGTTTGATGACCAACATCGCGGGATTAGGCGATAAAAGAGAGAGGTATTCTGTTCTATTAGATTCTGTATTAATTGGCATGCGTATCACGCCTGTCACGACAGGGACCCGCCAGAGGTCGAGGTCAACAAATATACGACACCACGCTACTCGTTATGCGTATATTTATGCCATCGAAAGTTTACGACAAGAATAGATGGAGATATAAAAGCAATATCGTCTCTAGTTAGAGACAGGTAACGTTGTTGAATAATTTAATTTTACGGACGGACCTCTGACTTTAAAGTATTATATTTAATATTTGGGGACCTACTAGTGTTATTACATTGTACCTGTCATATTGTATTAGTTATGGTTGCGCGTGGTTGCCCGTGAACTTGAATGTATAACTCGTATTTGTGTAGTAGTACAAGATATATTTTCATTGATTATAGAGAACTGTCACAAAAACAGTTTTCGTTTTTGTAGTTATTGGTCTTGAATCTACATAGTATTATTTATTAATTATTTAAATATATCATCATAGACTGTTGGAATGTCATAAAGATGTTTCTAGTTCGCCCCCACGGCATATATCTCTGACTTTTTGCGAGCTATGTGCATATTACATAGTTAATTATTGCTGTAACTGCGTTACTTCTATGTCTGATAATTCTTCATAATAATTAGGTTGATGTGTGAAGTTTGCCCACCTACCATGGTACCCAGCAGCGCCACAGTTGAAAATAGGACTGACATTATAACAAGCGTCAAATTAGTAATCAATATTATAGTTATTTAACTTTTATAATACACTTACCACGACAATTATTATTATTGTATTGCTTTAGCTGGTGATTATTAGCCAGAACTGTAACTCGGCGCGGAGACCTGGTGACCTATAACACAGGTTTCTCCTAGTTTAGGCACCAGTCCTCCACAATATTGTCTTGAGAAACTGTATGACTTACTAAGCATAATATTTGTAAATACCTGAAATATTGTGGGGAGAAAAAAAACTATTTTTTTTTATTTTTTTTATTCCTATTATTTGGCTTGTGAAAGATATCTGATATAATTATTGTGGAACTTCTGTCAAATTTTTATATGTCAACCATTGAAAGAGATATTATTAATTTTGTCTGTCTTTTCCTAATTTTTCAGAGATATAGCCGTTAGCCTATGCTAACGATTATATAACTAAAGGGATAGGTTGAGGTGAAAAAGAGGTATAAAATCATGGTTGGCAAAATGTGGGTATAAAACATTAATACATTGAATGCTAAACGTACATTTCACCAGCCATGATTTAAGGTCCCATATAATAAAGAGAAGTTTATGGAAGGAACTAGAGGAGGCCTATGTCGGCAGGCAGCCTGATTATGAAGAACCAGGTTGCTATTAATATATGTAATTTAATTAGGTATATATTTTTGGTATTTAATGCTCAGTGAAATAAAGGCAATTTTCATTTCATAATAAAGATTTTAGCTTTTCTCTTGAGAAGCTACCACATGACTATTTATGAGCAGAGCTATAGACACCGTGATGCTAATATTTTTTTTATAACAGGCAAACCGTACACCACTTTGCCGAAGCCTAAAATCTAACTCGAAACAGCACAGCACTCACATTCAACAATCGCTGTACCTACTACCGAGGTGACATCTGATACCGAATTAATACCCCAATACTTAGAGCCAAGTAAATGACGCGCATCACATAAATATTGTTGCGCAACATTCCTGGCGGCGGCCATCTTAAGATAATCGTATCGTCTAATTTAAATAAAACATCGCGCCAGTTGCGCACGCGCAGCGGGCACTCTCCACCAATTTATTGGTTGAAGATGACACGACACCAGGCCACGGTTATGGATGCTGTTAATCATTATAGGTTACAGAGGCTTGTTCCGATTAGTAACACGAAAACAACTGGAATGGTGGACAATGTGGATTGCAAGTTCGAGTCTCGTTCGACGTAATTTAGACGTGAAAGCCTAACTTATATTTATAAATGCGTATGTGTGTTTGTTTGTTTGTTTGTTACTCTTTCATTTCTTAACTACTTCACCGATCATCATGAAATTTAGCATACTCTTTCTCGTGGTTACAGAAAAAGTGCCGTTCCCGAGGGACAAAAATTTACATAACCTACATTTACGCAAGCGAAGCCGCGGGCAAAGTCTAGTTCAGTATAATTGAATTAAACTAAGAAAGACGGCTATGCGCGGTGGCAGTCGGCAAAGCTCTTACTGGCAACTAAATATATTTGGCCAATAGTGTGTTTAATACACGGCTGCATACCCCTCCGGAATCTTCAGACGTCATGCTATGTTTAAAAGAATTAAAAGCCTAATACATGATTTTAATGCCGACCTCTGATCCGAAGACCTGCTGCGTTGTGATGGCGCCGAATTATCACGCGATTCATCGCACGCTTATCTCTAATCTCGTTTTATATACTACCATTATAACCGTTAATGTATGTGTTTGCTAATTTTATATCGTTATATACACCAAACGTGTCAAAAGTTAATACATCAAAGGAACTCTCTAAGTGTTAAAATGCCGAGCAGGTATGAAGATTTCAACGGTTTAATGGAAATATTTTCATTAATAAAGTGTTTGTGATTTATGCAAAATGGCGAATAAAATTAGTACAAATATACACAAAAGTTCAAGTATTTCAGTGTTATTGCTTTTGGCGAAGGATGAGTCAGTTCTTCACATGCTGAACTAAGTAGGTCCTATGCTGACACTGCCGTGGGATACTCCGTTTTTCGAGTATAAATTGTACCTAATGTTTTTAATTGCTTACCAGATTTTGCCCACAGCTTGACAGCATAAATGTTGGTTATGTCAATTTTCTATCCCACGGGAACAGTACCTATTTCTGGATGATAGACACCTTATAACCTTTTCTGTGACCCTGACAAGGTGATTGCGAAATTTCATAACGATCTCTAGAAAATCTAGTATGTTATAAAATTGCATGTCATATTGTAGTTTAATTCAAAACTCAGCGAAAGCCAGTTCAAGCGCTTAATATTTTATAGTGAATTAATGACCTGATTCATTAGGCGATAATTATTAAAATTTATTTTAATTATATTCTGTCTCCGTTCTTTGCTCTAGTAATAGGTATTATATCATGATCGCTTAATTTAAGCGACGCGTCTCGAAATAGTTCGTATACCTATTTTACAGAACACAGAATATGTAGTTGAAGCAATGAGGGCTATCGAATTCACCGCTACAAGTGCTAGTGAAGAGTAAGGTCTCTTCTGTATCAATAAATAAATAGACGTGATACTATATAATGACTTCTACAGAACCATAGAAACCGACAATGATTACCAAAACAAAAAACGATTTTTGATAGCAGCTGTGATAGGATTGACAGGACCTTACTAGCTAGTGGCGTCGACTGATGAACACAAATAAGATAACCTCCATTATATTAAACGTAAGTAATACCTAATAAATAATATTCGTGCCGAGTAATGCACGGCCTAGAGTCCAAAGTAGCTAACTGTGAAACCGCATTAAAACCATCATAATGCATGATCATCACTGCAAAACATCATATAAAAACGCGGAATAAGGATCACTTCACAAGACATTCAGATATTTAATTATGTTTTCGAATATCTTCTCTCTTAGCCTTTATTATTCCCAAGTCACTTGGGGTCGGCTTTTCTGGTCTAACCGGATTTGACTGCATATCAGTTTTTACACGGAGCGACTGCCACCTGACCTCCGCAACCCGAAGGCTAACGATACCCTACGGCTAGACCAGTGTCAGGATATAGGGCACTGATTTCCCAATAACGACTGCCATAGATGTTCATGGTAGCCGGGACCGACGGCTTAACGTGCTCTCCGAGGCACGGAGCAGACGATGATTGTCAATCAATACGCACATAATTTCAAAAAGTCATATAAGTTTCGAAAGTCAGAGGTGCGCGATGTGGGTTCGAACCCGAGACCCTCTGCTTGCAGCTCTGTCTGCTTTTCAGTCTGTTGGTCTCCCCACTGAGTAATCGCTGTTTTCGAATATATGGCCAGTAAAAACAAAGCAGACAAAGCCTCGTCACAGATTTATATTCGCGTATATCGCAACACCAAATAATATACCAGTATTACGTCTGCATAAGACTAAACAATAAATGAAACAAGGACTCCAGTAACGGAGAGTCACTAAAGCAGACGAGGGATGGTTCTACGTAAAATATCATGTGGCCAAAAAACGGTCGACCATTTAAAAAACACATCCTACCCAATATTTGACGAGTCCATGTATTATTGTAGGCTTTCTATAATAACAGATGAGTCTCTCTATATTTGTTCAGTAACATCTCAAATACACACGCGCCAGAACTTCTCCACTCAACTGTACCGACATTCATAAAAATAAAATGGTCGCCTAAATTCCCTCGATATATCATGCCAATAACGTTGATTTTTATCCGTTTATTTATTTTTTTATACACACACTTATTTTTTATCCGAGAGCATATTTATTAAGTCAATTACGTGTAGATACCGAGAGGTCCAAATATTTGGATTATGCAGATCACTCCAGTGGCCTTTGACCTTAAGAACCCATTATATTTTATCTCGTTACGTTTTTACCGCGGCTTTGCCCGTCGTTTAATATGCTAAAGTGGTTTATTTACAATACGAGCGAGCTTCTACTGTATTTGGTATTTTATGTGTGTATACAGTTTTGTGTATATGATCATCGAAATAAATAAGTTTACAATTATGTAAATGTGCGTTAATGGCGCTAAGAAGTATGTCGGTATTGACTGTTACAGCATTCCGCGGCACAAAATATGGATACGTTTAATTCTAAACAGAAACAGTATTGGTAAATTACATGGCTATTAGCCTAAATATAATGTAAGATAGGGTTTCTGTTCTGTTTGTTTTAAAGTATTTGGGCTTTTTGTGTGTAGGTAGACAAATCTGAACACGTGCTTTTGGTATTTGAATCAGCTTTAAATTGATAATTTATACAATTTTGTCTTAAGTTTACGCGAATATTATACTCGTCCCTGAAATTAAACTTTTTTATACGGTTATTTCGCTTTGTTTTTATAAAATATATTTTTTTATTATTTAATAATATTTCTATTATTTCAAAAAGGATTTGTAAATCTAAATAATTAATTAATCTTAATAGTATGTATGTATGTATGTATGTATCTTATGTGGGAGCCAGTCAGTGCAGACCGGCGACACTTCGACCCAGTGGGATCTTTTGTGTCGACACTCTCCCAATAACGACTGCCATAGATGTTCATGGCAGCCGGGACCGACGGCTTAACGTGCTCTCCGAGGCACGGAGCAGGCGATAATTGTCAATCAATACGCACATAATTTCGAAAAGTCATATAACTTCCGAAAGTCAGAGGTGCGCGACGTGGGTTCGAACCCGAGACCCTCTGCATTGCAGTCTGTTGGTCTCCCCACTGAGCCATCGCTGCTCTTAATAGTACTTTGTTTTAAAATTATGTAATAATAGTGTTTTAAAATATAGAACGCGATGAAAATCGTATAAAGTAGTTAAATATCAGTAATGACGACACGGACATTTCTATCGAAATTGGTAGCCGGATGATAAAAGAAAAGTTATGGAAAAGCTAGTATATAGGCACATATGTACATATATGTGCAGTCATAACTAACTTCTGCATAGGCAATTTTTTTTTTCAATATTTCTGCCAAATATATGCTTTATCAAAATATAATATTATTATATCGAATCAAATTGAGCGCTACTTGGCGGAAATAATCAATATAGTAGGCTCATCCGTTGTGAATGTCATCGTGTCATCAAACCCACAACTCTCAGCACAGTGGCAGTGTTGAGACGACCACTAAGCCACTTGTCATTTCATTCATTAAATTTTATCTCTACATCCGAACTATAATATTTGTGAGTTTGTTTATTTGTTTTTTACGTTTTCACGTCTTAAATACTCGACTGATCATCATGATATTTCGCATACACGTTGTCAAGGTAAACAGAAAAGGACATAGAGTTCCTATTATCAAAAAACAAGTGAGAAACGGCCATGAATTGCCGTAAATCTTAGAGTTCGGCAAAATGGTATCACGTGACCTTGATGGTTGAGGTCATAGATCAAAGGTCATAGTCATTTCGGGGTATATCACTATGCTGCGTCGAATGGCGTTGACCGCGAGTCTCTAGCTCTTACGGTTCTTGAGTTGAAAGTTGTATAACAGACTAACGGACGGACGGAGGGATAAAGTTGTTGTATAATTTTTGAATTCTAAATGTACTGCTACTAAGATAACCTAACCTACATTTACGCGAGCGAAGACGCGGGCAAAATCTAGTAATATTTTGAATAAATAAATAATAATATTCTATCACATACACACAACACCATCGAGCCCAAACTAAGCAGAGCTTGTACTATGGGTACTAGACAATGGATAAACATACATAATGACTTTCTTTTTGTAAATACCTATATCTTATACATAGAAACACTCAGACCAAGTCAAACATACATGTTCATGCACACAAATGTTTAACTTGTGCGTGAATCGAACCCGCGACCTCAGGCATGGCAATCGGTCACACTAACCACTACGCCGTCGAGATCAACTAATTAATAATTAACGCTCATTTTAGTTTAATGTATAAAAGTAGCTTATAATTAGGATATTGAACCACATAAATATAAATTACTTTATTCCGGCAATGTGCACGATTTTTGTAGAACAGATCGTTAGAACCACGGGAGCGAGGCCACAGGTAAAAGGTAGTTATTAAACGAACAATATGATGGCTATGTAAAGGTCAAGCAATGAACAACAAAGCGTACTGTGGCAATTGTTATGACTTGCCAGTGACGGCCGACGGACAGACAAATCAAAATGAATCGTCTACTTTTAAAGTGCATGGTAATTTAACTTAAGATAAAAACATCCAATGCTATATTCTGTACGTAAACTACAATGTCTATGCCAGTACAAGAGTCTTGTAAAGATACTATTAAATGTTTTTCCTTTACAAGAAAACTACCGCACTAGGAATAATTTTGTGTCTGTCTTTATTAAGACTGCGCCGAGCGTAAGACAGATAATGACAGAGCTCGTGCGGCGCATATTCAAATCGGCGCGCGGCCAGTAAAACTGTATGAAGGATTTGAAGTGCTTTTTGATCAATATGTATCTTTATTGTCAACCAATAACTTAAATATTTGGGACGGACAAATTGTAATATAACTATTTATGTTTCGTTTAAGTTATAAAATAGGATAGATTTCTACTGTTATAATCTAAAAATCACTTAACACTTGCAAATTTACGTAATTTTGTAGTCGAAAATATTAATTATTTTAAATTTTTTACACGGAGTAATTGTAAACACATTCATTGTTATGGTAAATGTATATTTTAGATTTGTATTAAACAAAAAGTGTTGATTTTATTCACTTAACTGTGATCGGCTGTTTTGGTACATTTCGCTCGGCGCAGTCTTAACACACATAGAACAGACACAAAGAAAACTCAGTCCCGAAACATAACATTTTTAGTGATTTGTTATATAGTCAAATAAAAAACGTCATAGTAAAATATAAATACTATATTAATTGGATATTTTATAAAGCAACGTCTTTATTCAAACCTGAACAGTTTTACTTATGCTTTATTTTGTATATTTAAGCGTATGTATGCGAGAGCCGCGACAGTTATCTCCCCGCAAGCAATCATCGACAGCATCGTATTAGTAATAATAATGAATAATAATAATGTCCTCCAGACCGAATTTCGGCCACGGCGGCCAGTCTTAACAGAGACTGGCCATCTGCGCAGGAGATATTATAGTGCACAAGTGTGTGCGCAAACACAAATGCACTCTCTGGTCCCTAACTCTCATGATCCGATGGGACGGTAATCCGATACGACCGGAGAGAGATCAGGCGCAGGACCAACGGCTTTACGTGCTTTCCGAGGCACGGGAGTGTCTAACACCGCCAATTTCCTAACTCCGGGCTGCTATTGAGATTTCTTTTACAGAAAAATCTAATAGCTTTTTGTTCGTCGTTCATCGTATTAGTAACTACATAGTAACTACATATAAATTTTGACGACTCGATGGCGTAGTGGTTAGTTTAACTGACTGACACGCCTGAGGTCGCGGGTTCGATTCCCGCACAAGTCAAACATTTGTGTGCATGAACATAGATGTTTGTCTTGGTCTGGGTGTTTCAATATATCATATGTAGTACAAGCTCTGCTTAGTTTGGGCTAGATGATGTTGCGTGTATGTAAAAGAATATTATATTATTACATTTGTAACTGCTACCAGTCAATATATATACCCCTATTTATATCAAAGTTTACATTCTATTATCCATTAGAGGATATAACAGTTTACGACTACAGTGTGGTAAATGTGCATCTCTGAAATATAATAAACATCTGGGCATGTCATAGATGACATGTGAAAGCGTTTTTTACATATGTGTCGACAATGAACTAGTGTTATCACAGCTCGGTGTCCGGTAATGTCTGAGTGCGGGATCAACCCGAAATGAATTCGATTCTTTGATGAATCTTTAGCAGACTAATGTCATGCCGCGTGATTTGAAGTCACAAAGTCTAATAATCAGATCCTTTAATTTCCATAAAAAAGTTACTAACCGAATATTCCCAATGTGTGCTGGTCAACCATCCACACATACTAAAACAACCATACTTTTTAAGCTCCTTGAGAGGTTTTTGAATACCTATCAATGGACAAAATAAACATCAAATTCATATCAGTTCAAACTTCTGAATCACATGTTTGCCAGGTATTTTTAATAACTATTCATTTAATAACCGCTACAAAGTTGCATAATCTCGAGAATATTTCACACGTCCTTCGACAAGCGAAAATAGGAAATTAAATGACGTTTGACACCTGTAAACCCACGGTTAAAGAACACTAAAAATAACCGTCCATTAAGATTTTCAATCAAAATATAATCTATTCAATTTCGTCAGTTCTTTTATAAACAAATTAATCTGCATATCTAATATTATTAGTATAAAAGAATATATAATATAAACCTGATCAACGAAATGTCCTAAACCAATTTCGTGCAATTAATTATATAGCTATCTATATTAAAGTAATAAATATACATTATAGACACACCCGAATCTTGACATTCCTATCAAAATAGAATACTAATATATTATTTATTTTTATTGAAAGCCTACCTAAAGTCTTTAAACAACTATAACATGGACAATTCAACGGATTATATTACAATATGATTATATCTTGATCGCATAAATTACAACCTGAGTGTTGAGAAATAGATTTTATTTTAGTATTACCTTACTAATAAATATATTATATAATCCACAAGGTTGCATCTGCCCAGGTGGATGACGGACTATCACGACTAATGTATGACAACGCCATCTAGTGACATTTTACGCAACATGATAGTGATAAAAAATTATGAAAGGCTAATGATTTTAACCTTTTGTCTTCACTATGGTTCAAACAGATGATACCAAATTTCATTAAAATGGATTTGGCAATCTAAACATCAAAATTTTTATTTTTTTTGTTTATTAGGACCCTCCATATAAAAATAATATTTTACTATTTGAAAGATACATTATTCAAGATGGACATACAGCATATATTATGCCACCCAGGCAAAGCCGGGCGAATAGCTAAATTTGGATATAATACTGCCATTTTCAAAACCTGTAGCTATAATTAAGAAATAAATATTAATATCTCATTAAAAAAGAACACAGTATAGGTATACAAAAATATGAGCTCACTTTAATATAAACTATAATGGATAAACATAAAATACTTTTTTTATTTTTTAACGCGGGGAAATGTGCAAATCACATTCCCCATCGCCGGTTTTGGGGCGAGCGATGGGGATATGTCGGGATCCAGCCCATATGTTTGGGCTGAACCGACTAAAACCACCGCGGTGTTCCTCACACCTTTATGGCGAGGTCGCGCGGATCGCTCTCGCATTCAAATCGCGACTCCGCCAAAGGTTTGACCCGCCGATGGACGTGGCGGGTCCCACAACACAATAAAAGTTTACATCCGTTGTTGGGGGACCTGGTCCCCGACAACAAAGCGGGGGGACCTAGTCCCCTTTCCGACATCGAGAGGCGTGCGTGGAACACGAACGCTGCCTACTCGGACCTGCGCTGATCAGGCGGTGGACGGCCCCAATGGGTCCACCGCCCGCAGGCTTCAAACATAAAATACTATCCAGTCTCATATCAACGAACAAATAAGAATAATTCCAGAGCAAAAAGTAAGTGGATAAGTAGCTTACTAAATTATTTGTTCAACTTTTTACAGTGACACAAGGAGATCAATAACCGTTTAGATAGCGTGATATTAGCACATAAATCAACCATAAATCGAAATAGCCAAATATTTAAACAAGAATTATGTTTTGTTAGCAAAATACCAGCTCTCAAATAATATAAAATCATTAGGAGGATCTCATTAAGTATTTAAATTAGTTAAGCTGAACGCGCACTCACCCAAAACGTGTCTCGAAATATAAATTAACTTTCTTTGTTAAAATCCAATGCAACGTTACACTTCATATTTGTGACAGTATAAAAATGCTCAATTACATATTTAATGTATTTTATTCTTTCTGATAAATACTATCAAAACATGCTTACAAACATGCATAATCTCACACCTATATCAGTAAGAGCGTAGGCGAGTTTAGCCATCTTTGGATTTCAGCCTACCTGAAAAGCTGACAAATAAGCCAAACCCAAAATACTGCAGCATAATATTTTTAAATGCAACTACTATGCTTATATCGGTCAAAGCGTTATTTTTCTATCAATAACTTAATAGCTGGTATTCATAGTGTCTGGAACTGGGCCTCGTAAACAGCAAAAAGCTCTCTCTCTTTTACGTATGACCCGAAACCATAGTCCTTGAAATGAAGATGTAGAATAATTGGCGAAATAAAGAGGTAATAGAGAGACTATGTATGAAATGAAACTATATACAGTTTCATTTATTTATCTCTTTTGTATAAGCAAATCATTGGTCATCAAACTTGAACCGCATTCGTCATTGTTCAGAGATTTCTTGCATGTACGAAGTGCGCGTTCACCTTTGAAACTTAAAATTCATCCTAAAACAGTCACATAGCTACCGCACACTATATCTCTCCGTATGTTTCCCACATCTCCAACCAATATTGGTGTTCAATATTACGTAAAAGAATTCCAATAATTCAGCCCGCACCTTATCTGCGGTAGAATCGGAGCTCGCAACCGACGCGTTCTTATGTTATGCAATACACAAACAATAGCACAACAGTCCGTATGGATTCGAAAGTGTTCCTTAACTTGGCTCTTCACTCTTTAAAATCGGGCATACACTAAAGCACACGTTGTTATTAAGAAATGTGATAATAGTGTGTTTAGAATTTCAGGTTATAGCAATCCCGATATGTTTTTAAAAAGTAAACGTTAAAGCCATCTTGTAATTAAAAGGAGAACAACCCAGCGCGCAGCCTCCGATTGCGTTCTTTAACTATTGCAATAAAATAAGATTGATATCACCAAACTTCTTTAATGGTGGACCAGCACGTCGAAGAATCTGGGCGTATTCAACTTCCAACATAAAATATAAGTCGACACGTGTTTCTGCGCGACAGGACAGTTTACCAATGAATCTTCATTGATTCTTTGTCATAAATCTTCTCTCTTAGCTTTTATTATTCCCAAGTCACTTGGGGTCGGCTTTTCTGGTCTAACCGGATTTGACTGGATATCAGTTTTTACACGGAGCGACTGCCACCTGACCTCCGCAACCCGAAGGCTAACGATACCCTAAGGCTAGACCAGTGTCAGGATATTAGAGGGTACTGACTTTCCCAATAACGACTGCCATAGATGTTCATGGCAGCCGGGACCAACGGCTTAACGTGCTCTCCGAGGCACGGAGCAGGCGATAATTGTCAATCAATACGCACATAATTTCGAAAAGTCATATAACTTCTGAAAGTCAGAGGTGCCTAACGTGGGTTCGAACCCGAGACCCTCTGCATTGCAGTCTGTTGGTCTCCCCACTGAGCTATCACTGTCATAAATGTGAATCAATATATTATTTTACTCACCCAAACACACTAACCACTGGCACCAAGTATGTTAAACATATTTTGTAATAACGATTAACCAATTGTAACCGGAATTGGAAAATGTTTCTTATGATTAAGAGATTAATCGTTTGGTAAATTTGAACCCATAATACTTGGCATACTGGCAGTGGCACGGCTACCATCTATGCAGTCAACGCTGCCTATTGCATTTCCTCTTTAACACAATATAAAATTATGAGATTAAATATAATATCATTGACCTGTAATTCTAGTTGACTTTCCTTCTAAAATAGTTATTTGTATATTTATTTTTACAGAGAAATTATTTGTACAGAGAGTAAGACTGACATCTCCATGTTATTCTATCTCGAAGGACACGACTTTCCAATCTCATCGACCTCGAAGCGCAGCGCCTAATCTAAACTAATAGCCTGCCTGCACGGTGGTCGGAGGTCGGTGTTCGGGCGAGCCACTAAACTACGATGTTTACAGTAATTAAATATTCCTCGTTTCTTCCGATAACTGAGATAAAGACATCACGCTTTGTCGATTAGTGTATCAGCAGGGAGGTTATGTAGAGTAAACGTGTAGTAAGTAGATATTAGTTTCGTAGAAAGAAAGGACATGCTTTTTATTGATTAATTTTTTAAATAAACGAGTGCTTTGGTAGGAGCTTGACTGCAATGGCTTCCAAAATCGAATGCTATCCGTAACATATAAAACTTAAAGGCTTTTAAACAACAAATGTATACTTTTTAGAGTTCGACAAAACTCAAATTCAAAATTAGAATTGAAAGTACACTCTCGAGCTTGCCTTTCTCAAATAAGTCTTAGTTTAACTAACCGTAAATTAAATCAAGGTATCATACTTATAAGACAAGATAATAAATAATATTGCGTGCCTGCACTAAACATATTTTCGTCGAAGAGCCGCAGCCGAAGAGTCAAAGAGCCGCATGCGCCTCGCGAGCCGCGAGTTGCCGACCATTGGTTTTTTCAAATCATTTATACCCAAAGGTACCCGTAATAAGGACCGGGCTTCAGTCAGACGGTCTGCTTCCTTAATTAATTTAATTTATATAGCAATGACACTTTATACGATTAGAAAATCAAACCTTAGCCCTCATGCACACCAGTCGCATTCTCTAACGTTGCACCACAGAGACCGTCTAAATTGATTGCGATAGTCTTCATTATTATATATTGACTAGTAGTTTTCCCGCGGTTTCACCCGCGTAAGTCTCGTTCCCGTGTGAATATCGGGTTTTACCCCTTTCGCCCCCTTCAGGGTAGAATTTCCAAAAATCCTCTCTTAGTGCTCCCCTACACTCTCCAAGGAACATACATGCCAAATTTCAGCTTCTTGCGTTCAGTAGTTTCGGCTGTGCGTTGTCTGTCAGTCACTCAGTAACGGAAGAGTTTTATAAATATAAATTATTTCTCCACAAAAACAAAAAACTGACTAAGAAAGTTTATAAGGCTAGTGTGAATGGAACAGTCGCAAGAGGAAGACCTAGGCGAACGTTTCTTGATCAGATCGGAGGCATTCTGGACAAAGGCCAGGGTAAGAGCACCTTGAACTGACGGGCGTGTATGAGGAATGTGATGGAAGTGAATGAAGCCAGAGAAGTGTGTCAGGATCGTAGCTAATGGAAATCCGTAGTCTCTGCCTACCCCTCTGGGAAACAGGCGTGAATCTATGTATGTATGTATTCTCCACAAATCTCATCAGATTCCGTCGTCCAATAAATATAATTTAAAAGATACCAATCTTAAAATTACCATAATTAACATTATGTGTTTTATTATAAAGAGATTAACCGTATAAAATATTGTCGTTAGCCGCGTCATATTGTGAGACAGCATCATTTATCTCAAGAGATTAAAGTAATGAGGTGCAAATATCAAAACTAAAACGATTAATTTAACTTTCGTTAAACCATTTACTATTTAATCATTTAATATCATAAAAGACTAGCTTTTGCTCGCGGCTTCCCTCGCATAACAGTAGGTTAGATTATGTTAATATCAGCACGTTTTCTTAAATAAAGTATAGCCTATGTTACTCGGTGATAATATAGTTTCGGGCACGCCACGATCGTGGCGGTAAGTCCCGTTTTTGAGGAGTGGCTGGAGAGACGGCATGGCGCCCTCACCTTCCGGCTGACACAGGTATTGACTGGCCACGGTTGTTTTGGCCAGTTCCTGTGTCGTATAGGCCGGCAGGCGACGCCCGGATGTCATCACTGCGGCGACTGCCGCGATGTTGTTGTGGACATGGCTCTGCACACTTTGGTGGATTGCCCCGCCTGGGCATTGCAGCGCCGTGAGTTGATCGCGGCAGTCGGACTGGTTGCCCTCTCACTCCCGGCCGTGGTTCAGTCTATGGTCCGGAGTGAGAGATCGTGGAACGCCGTCGCCTCCTTCTGTGAGGAAGTAATTTCGGGAGAAGTAATGAGCGGGAAAGGGAGCGCTTAAACCCTCTCCCCAACCGCAGAACCGGGCGCCGGAGGGCGCGAGATGACCTCCAGCCACCTTGAAGTTTGACCTGGAGGTGGCGGGCTGCGTGGGCCTGCTCGCCACCCGATCAGCACCAGGTCCGAGAGGCGGCGTGCGTGTTCCCACTTGCGCCTCTGTATCGTGTCTTTGTCCCCCCCGCTCAGGGGGATGGTGGAGGATAATATAGAATATTCTTTGTGCAGTGACCTGCCGTTCCACACGGCGCACTGTGGGCTGAAAATCGACCTCCATAGACATAGAAATGAAAGTTGCTAGATGTTCGTTTTGTTGACGGATATGGCTTCTATTAGCTATTATACACATAACAATGTCATCTGAGCTAACTCCGCACAAAAATGAATTTATTATAAGGTTTTTTCGAAAAAAATGTATGGAGCTAGCATGAAAAATCTGAATATCTCTGAACTTGCAAGGAAAACCGTAATATCCTCAGAGATGGTTATAGGACTAATTATTTGTGATTTTTTGACATACTTCATATAACGGTACCTGCTGCAGAATTTTTTTTAAAAATCATCGAATTTTTAATTAATTTTTTTAACATTAAACGATTTGTTTTGGTGTATAAGTAATAAAGAAATATTTTCGACAACTGTCTAATGAGGTCGTTAACTAATGTTGGACTGAAATATAAAAGGGTTAACATTTTGCATCATAATTTAGTTTATTCTAAGCTTTGTTACCCCTAACATATCACTGTGAAATTTTATAATGGAAAGTTTAAATACCAATTTAGACCTATTCGTTCTTCTAAAATGTAAGAGTACTTCATTTGATCATGAGGTATTGTTTAGTGAAGTTATATCCCGCCTAGACGTTTGTCTTTCCGTTGAAGATCAAGTCTAAAAGAATTTTGTCGGAGATTTGTACGAGCTACATCACAAAGGTAGCAAAAATCTCACCGAATTCTTGATACTTTTAGAAAACAATACGAAATTTGGCTGCAAGCAACTATCGATTGGCCAAGTTGTATAAATTTAGTCGCTCAAGAACCAACTGTTGCTGAGGGATCAAGATCAATCTCTCCAGAACCCTCAACATCATACTCTATTGGTACAATGACAAAGAGGTCACGAAAACCATTCGAAGATCTGGGAAGCAAACAGAAGAAGAGAAGATCTGATGAGCATAAAACTGACAATCCCAGTGAATTGGCACATACAGCAGCAGCGCGTTTTAAGGAAGAAGGTTGTGAGGATATCGCATCTGTAATCGAATATATGCTGAAACATCCTGAAGCAGCCTCTAAAATTAAGGAAACGCTTAAGCAACCGGTGAAAACTATCTTATTTACACCAGGAAAAGCACTTGGATTACTCCTTTCATTAAAATTATCAAAGTGGCAATACATCACTTTACGAGAGTCAGCTATTCGGTAAGGTAGAAAGGATATTTATCCATCCTACTATAAAGTGCAACAAACCAAGCTGGCATGCTATCCTCCGAAGCAATCAGTGTTAGTGACCGATTCATCGGCAAGCTTTACTTTAACCCTTCAAGCTTTACTCGACATTACAGTCAAAAGAATCCTCCAAAGTTTGCCTAACGATGATGTGCAAAATAAGGATTTAAAATTGATATCTAAATGGGTTTTCGATGGTGCGTCAAACCAAAGCCGATACAAACAGAAAATGGATAGCGATCAAGACGATTCAAGTATTTTCATGACTTCCTTGGTGCCACTAAAACTGACTGATGGAGACAATACTTTGTGGATGAACCCAAAACCATGCTCAGCAATGTATTGTCGTCCAGTTCAATTTACTTTTGTGAAGGAAAGCGAAGCAGTAGTCATCGAACACAAACGACAAATGGATGAAGAAATTAAGGCTCTCATTCCTACAGAGTGCAATAATAGAAACAGGGTAAATCATCACCTAATGATGACAATGATCGATGGTAAAGTCTGCACGTATTTGTCTCAAGCCAGATCAAGTTCATCATGCTATTTGTGTTTGGAAAAACCGACAGAAATGAACCGTTTGGGTGTAGTAACAGCAAAGACCGTATCTTCTGACATATACGAGTTTGGATTGTCATCTCTACACGCCCGTATAAATTGTATGGAATGTTTACTACATATTTCGTATAGACTAGATTTTAATGAGTGGGCTGCGAGAGGTAACGAGCACAAAGAAATGCTAAGTAAGAGAAAAAAGATTATTCAAGACAAATTTAAAGACGAATTAAATCTATTGATTGACATTGTTAAACAAGGTTCCGGAACTACTAATGACGGCAACACTGCAAGAAAGTTTTTCAAATTTCCCCATAAAACTGCAGCCATTACTGGGTTGGACGAAGAACTAATAAGAAGATTTGCTGTGATTTTACAGGCAATAACTTCCGGGGAAAAAGTAGATATAATTAAATTTAAAGATTATGCCTTCAAAACAGCAGAGAGGTACGTGGAATTATATGACTGGTACTATATGTCATCAACCGTCCACAAATTACTTATACACGGGGCAGACATAATCGAGAAGAATGATGTTGTACCCATAGGAAGTCTCTCGGAAGAAGCATCCGAGTCTCGCAATAAAGATTTTAGGAGGTTTCGGGAACATCATTCGCAGAAAAAGAGCAGGCAAGATTCGAATCATGATATCCTTAATATGTTAGTTGTTTCTTCGGATCCTTTTATAAATGTACAAAGGCCCAAGTTAGATGCCAAGAAAAAGGAGGATTTATTTCCTGAAACCCTCAATTTAATTCAGTTTCAAGAAACTGACTTTGAGTTTGTAGGCAATCTAGATTCTGATTCAGAAATCGACGAGAGTGATAAGGAAAACTAGAAACTTTTTGTGCTTTTAATTATAATTCTATTCAATGTAATTTTTTCATGATCTTTCGTTATTTAGCTTTGGTACGTAACTATGTTTTGCAATTGATTTATTTTTAAATATTTTATATTACTATTCTTGTACCTATTTATATTTTTGCATACTTTTGTACCTATGTTTTGATTTATATAAATTTTATCAACTATTAAAAAATACCTTTTTAATTTATTTTTCTTTTTATTTAATGCCTATTATTAGCGTTAATAAAATAACTAACTTATCGATTGATCTTTACTTTGACATTAGTAGAATTTAATGATTTAAAAAATACCTTCATTTAGACATAATAATAAAATAATTAGACAGTTGTCGAAAATATTTCTTAGAACTCGTAACATGTCTAATTAACTAATTAGTTTACTTATGTACTTACCTGTAAGAATTTAATTAGTGTAATCCGTAGTTACCATTGTGCGATATTGCAAATCACTTAATCTCTTATTCAGAACTCATTAGAAGGCTAATTTATTATTCAGTAGTTTACCTGTATGCAAAGTTTAGTAATGGTATCCAATTACCTGTTTTAAAACATATATACTATGTAAGGCAAAAATAATTTTCTTGATATTTTAACAAATAACTGGCGAAGATTTAGTATTATATGCATATAACGTGTTGTTTCTTTACTTTTACAATAAAACAAATCGTTTAATGTAAAAAAAATTAATTAAAATTTAGATGATTTTAAAAAAAAAATCTGCTGCAGGTACCGTTATATGAAGTATGTCAAAAAATCACAAATAATTAGTCCTATAACCATCTCTGAGGATATTACGGTTTTCCTTGCAAGTTCAGAGATATTCAGATTTTTCATGCTAGCTCCATACATTTTTTTCGAAAAAACCTTATAATAAATTCATTTCTGTGCGGAGTTAGCTCAGACGACATTGTTATGTGTATAATAGCTAATAGAAGCCATATCTGTCAACAAAACGAACATCTAGCAACTTTCATTTCTATGTCTATGGAGGTCGATTTTCAGCCCACAGTGCGGCGGGCCGAAACCACGCCGGGGTCGCGATTGCATGTGAAAGCGATTCGCGCGGCCTCGCCGTCTATGGTTATGTCGAGGAACACCGTGGTAGGTTTAGTCGGTATTACCGGCTCACCGGGGAAAAGATACCCCTTTCCCCGGTGAGCCCGACATAACCTCTCCGTCACCCCGCGGAGAGGTATGCGTCAAAGAATTCCCCATGTAAAAAAAAAAAGCTTTCTAGTAGTAAAAAAAGTTTTAGAATCAGTTCAGTCGTTTTTGAATTAAAACCTCACAAACGAACATACAAAAAATCAAATAGTTGCTCTTTATAATATTAGTAAAGATTATCATATTGTAATTTTGTTTATGAATGGCGTAAGGTCACATAAAAATAGTTTAAGTGTTAATTAAGTTCTGATCATCTTATAGATTATATTCATTAACTTTTGCCCTGTGATCACGCGATATATACGGATCTTAATACGAAGTTATGTATTAACACGCCACTTTGATCGCCCTTAAAAAGTATAGCCAATGAATCAGCCTTAGGTTTTAAATTATATGCATGCTAAGTTTCATCAAAATAAGTTCGGCAGTTTAGGCAATAAAGCGTAACATAGTAACGTACGCATAAAAATTTTCAGCTATCCCGGCGGCTCCATTGCTGGGATCTAAACATTATTCTGTAAAAAACGTGCGCCTTCCCATCTCCCATGCATCCGTGCAAAATAAAATTCGTTTCTCTGTTGCTATTTGCAAGAAGTATTACTTGTGATAATATTTGTTAATATGTAACATACTAATCAGATGCCGCATGTTCAATAAGTACAAAATTAAATAATATATGCCCTCACTTTTAAACTAGTAGAAATCTTAGCTTTGCATAAATTACATCAGTGTAATAGAGCCGTATATTAGATTATTCTGTTTTGAAATTCATAATAAACAGCACGCAGGTAGAAAAACTACCTCGTTGACAGCAATAGACAATCACCCCAATAACGTGGTACCTAACACCTTAGCAAAAAATGAGAGAATATCTTGACAGAAAATAAAATAACATTTTGCCCGACACAGGTATCGATCCTTAAACACGGCGCTCGAATTTAATACCGCCACGCCACCGACGCAGAGAATATATTCTATTATTATCCGGACAGATCGAAGAAAATATAACTCTGATAAAAATCTTCACTACATTCTCCATTACACAAAATACATAACTCCGAATAACGTCACGTCGACGCCATATTCAAACAACCACCCAGCGTCTCAATTCCCATGCAAATAACATGAATAAACATACACAAAACATCATTATTTATGCACCACAGATTACACAAAGTGATCAACTGGAGCCTCATTATGAGCGGTATACTTCGGTAGGGCTATTAAGATTGTGCGCGCGCGCATCTCGTGCGCCTGCGCCGCCGCCGCGACGGTACAGCACAATGACACTTCTATTGAAGTTACGTAGCGCTTTGCATACAGATTGAGTTTTAAATTATAATAGGTGGGTTAATTCGGTCTTTGTCGGGAATATAATAGCGATACATTAAGATAATTATTCTATGAAGTAAAATGGTGACAACTTTGTGTGGTATGGTGATAGTATATGCATAAGTATACACATATCTATGACAAGTCACGAGCCGTGACCTCAGCTGTGGTCTCGACGAACACGCGTGGCAAATGTGCGAGTCTGAAACTTTGTAGTGAAGTTATTTAAATTATCTTGAACTTCTTCTTCCTTTCGTGTGGTTGGTGGCCAACCAGTTGTCAAGAGTTGTTCGAGCCGCCCGTAGGCCTCTGACATGGCTTAACGACTGCTGTCAATTTGACAACAACCGGGACCGACTTGAACTGATTGAATGACGTATCAACACAGAACGTAAACCTTAAAATTATGTAAGAAATAAATTTTTAAAACAATGTTTGAAATTATGCACCCATAGTTTAGCATATTTTTTGGCAGCGATAGCTCAGTGGGTTCTATGGTATGTATTATATGATGTGCAGTACATCCATATTTCAGCACCTATGGTTTTAGATCTCGTATACCTACCGAGCTTGCTGAGGCACAGTTCCAGTGTTCCTTGCTTCTGCGTGCCTTTAATTCCGAAGTGTGATCACTGCAGTGATCGGAGTAGGTAGATTGATTTTTGGTACTTGTATCATAAATGCACACAGAAAGAATAACATGGATAAGCCATTTTCCCGGAAAGTAATTCCGGTATTTCCGGATTCAATTAAATATTGTTAATGTTGGTAGTGATATTATTCCTACTCAATTCAAAATTTAAAGGAAGGTATCAAAACTAAATTAATTCATTATTTATCTGTTGAATAATAAAAACAATCGAATTCCGATCGAAGCTTTAATTTTTATTTTTTTATTTTTAGCCTTTTATGGCTAGAACTTTTATAGATAGACATAAATTGTTGCACTTAAATTTAAATATTTTCATAGGGGTCATGGTAATTTGCATTAAGGGTAGAATACATGACGGGGCCCCATAGAGGGCCAATGCCTGCTGGGGTCGTGAGACTGTTCTAAGGATGCACCACGACTCTGAAACGTAAAGGGCATACGAAGGAACAGGTTGATTTTAGTCAGATTTTAGGACCAAAAAAAAGGGGTAGAATAAAGAAAAAAGATAAAAATCAACATTGTTTATTGTTAAATATGTACATTTTACATTTATTCACATTTTTAATCTTCATCGATTACAATGTCAGCATCCTGGTAATCCTGATCTTTACAATTAAAATATATAACTATGAGTTTCTCTATACTTTCTATTTTCAACCTATTTCTTTTAACATCTAAAGTCCATTTATAAATGGAAAAAGACCGTTCTACATCTGACGATGTCAAAGGAGCAAATTTTAAAAAAGGTATTAAATTATGTGCTTCATCTTTTTCAATGGCCTCACTATATTCTCTAAGTGTGTCTAAATCTGGGTTTCGTTCCATAACACGTTCTATTTTATTTTTTATATTTTCTGAATTGCTCTGATTTATAGCATCTCTGACGTTGTCAAATGCTAAAAGTGAATCTGTCAACGATAAATTATGCTTTTGCAATTCTTTTAAAGACAAATGAATTATAAAATAATTGTCTTTAATGTAATTTAAATCTTCTTTTAAATTTTCTTTTTCTATAATATTTTTTGCCTCTCGAATAGATACCGCATCAGAGCTGCTTAAACAAGATAATACTTCTTTTATTTTTTCAAAGTTTTGAGCGTAATAAAATGCTGCCTCTAACCAAGTGCCCCATCTTGTAACAACTGGTTGGGGAGGTAGCGGCAAATCTGGATATTTTTCTTTTAAAATTTTGACTCTACTTGGGGCTTTCAAAAATACCTTTTTAACATTTGCTATTAAAATGTTAACATCGTGATATTCTAACCTAATTTGCTCAGATACGCGATGAAGAGAGTGCGCCAAACATGTTACGTGCTTCATTTCAGGTAAGTATTGTTTTAAATTTCGTCCTGCAGACAGCATATATGCAACGCTATCAGTGCAGAGGACAAGAATGTTACCTACCTTCGATTCAAAAGAATCTTCCCAAAAGTTTTCCAAACATTCTAACACAAATTGCGTGATTGTTTGTCCATTAACTACAGTTAGCATTTTACATGCTACCAAATAAGGTCTTGTCAAATTGCTAGGATGTAATGGTTTTATTAAAAAATGGACTATATAGCGACCTAAAAAGTCTGTCGTTTCATCTAATGATATCCATAGTTTCTCATTTTTATAATTTTGCCGAATCGAATTGATTTTATTCTTAAAAAACTTGTCCAAGTAAACTTTCCGTAACTGTGATTCATCTGGCAGAGTACGATTAGTACACGTACAACAACAAACACATATATTTTTTAAAGAAATCTTGAAAAGTAGTATTTTTCATCTGAGACCACGGAATATTGCACAAAATGAGAAATTTTATAAGATCGAAATAAAATTCCTCTTCGGGCCGCTTAAACTTTCCCTGGTGTACTGCTCCTTCGATATGTCTTTTAACGTTTCCTTTATTTATGGTTGTCAAATGGCTTTCACATTTTGAACAGTATATTGTACCACTAGCGTGATCGTAAAGTAGTTCGGGATGACCGGATATCCATTTTTCTACAGTTTCAGCCTTGACGTTTGCCATATCTGAACTTTGTTTTAGAGATGGAACCTCGTATATATCACCTAAAACAAAGACATGAAAAAATTACATTTTATTTAGTTTATTTAGCTTACTCCGTTTGTTTTATTTTTCGTGTATCAAATTTAGTCATTGAAATTTCACCCTCTTCCTGTCAACCGATTGATCTAAAATTTGGTATTCGCCTTTGATTCTGGTGACAATACAATTATGTATATTCAATATTATTGTCAATCCAAAATGGCTGCCGCTACAAGATGGCGGACAACTTATTTTTTTTTTCAATCCCATCAATATGGGTATCAAATGAAAGGGCTTGTTACGTAGAATATTTTGTAGAGAAGTAGATAAGGCCTATAGTAATTTATTTTACCAATACATTGCAAGAGGACACAGGGCATTCAAATTATATACGGATTCCAGTAAAATGTCAGTTAATAGTGGAGTTAGCTGAATTGCGACTACATTACTAGAATATCATAATTTTGTTTCGCACTAAGCTCACTGGTTCATACTCTATTAAAGATTTAACAATATTAAGACTCATGGTATGTTCAGCAGGTTAAGCGAACAAACACAATACTAAAAATATTCTTATAGTACATCCAAACATGCTTTATACTCCTTGTAACTAGTAAAATATTACTTACCAAAGCTTGGTTTAAATATGTAGATCCAATTCAATAGTGAAAAATCTGAGTCCGTATATTCGAGCCAAATCGTGGTTTAGAGCAGATTCCAGAAGTCAGTATGTACACAAGCCAGGGTCAAGTAACGTTTTCACAACACAGTAACAAACAAAGATGCGCACTCTACGAACCGAAGTAAACGAGTGAGCTACCTGGCATGTCGTCGGCGGGCGTACGCATTGTTCTGATAACCGGTTATTGTACCACCCATGATCCTTTGTTCTGATTGGTCGTTGGGTTTTGTCAAATCGTGACTGAGTGCCGTTAAAAAAAATATGAAGAATAATAAAGAATAATATTGCTCATTTTATTACAATTCCTACTTTTTTTTGAGGATGGCAAATCATCAAATGGCTCCTTCCACTCTGGCAGAATAAAATTCCTACATAAGTTCCGGTTTTTTTTAAATAATCCACCAATTCCGGAGGAATGTCCATATTAATATATACGTTTCGGATCAATGACCCCATTTCAATCTACCTACTCCGATCACTAGTGATCAGGTATGGTAACAACAGCTTTGCGTGCTTTTAGCTGTACTATAGGACGACAATCTGACATGACTACAGAGGGAGCAGGTGCGGTACCACCACCATTACGTGCTTTAGTTGTCAGCTCGCTAATGCCAGGGCACTGGGGGTACGATCCCACACAAGTCAAAAATCTAATCCACTAATAGTTGAATCTGGGTGATCTTAGTGTGAATAAAAAACGTATTGAATCGACATAATATTGTCTTACGTTGACGTGAATGTTATTCATTGAAATTAAACTTCTTTACACGTATTTTTTCGCGTTGTTTATTTGACACTTAATTACATCATTTTGAAATTGCTACGGTACTACTTCTTCTCCCTTAGCCTTTATTATTCCCAAGTCACTTGGGGTCGGCTTTTCTAGTCTAACCGGATTTGACTGGATATCAGTTTTTACACGGAGCGGCTGCCACCTGACCTCCGCAACCCGAAGGCTAACGATACCCTAAGGCTAGACCAGTGTCAGGATATTAGAGGGTACTGACTTTCCCAATAACGACTGCCATAGATGTTCATGGCAGCCGGGACCGACGGCTTAACGTGCTCTCCGAGGCACGGAGCAGGCAATAATTGTCAATCAATACGTACATAATTCCGAAAAGTCATATAACTTCTGAAAGTTAGAGGTGCGCGACGTGGGTTCGAACCCGAGACCCTCTGCATTGCAGTCTGTTGGTCTCTCCGCTGAGCTATCGCTGCTACAGTACTGCTTTTGAATTTAAATACTTTTTAAGCTAATTATATCATTAAAACTATTAAAATTATTTATATTGAAGTTTACACTTTGCCCAACGTTTCGGTTGCTTTTAGCAGCCATGTTCACGGGTAGACTAAGATGGTAGTTGTTGACAATACCATCTTAGTCTACCCGTGAACAAGGCAGTTTCAAAATTATTCAATAAAATGTTAATAAAACAAGGCGATAATATCCGTATAAATTAGTTTAATTTCAACGTACATACTGAATTGAATTCTAGTGCAGGAATTCCTGCTCTTTTAAAGGTTTTGTGGCGACTCCGCACAGACGAAGAAGTTCCGCCTACATCTAACAGATGGCGCTAAATACGCTCAAATGACGTCACAATCCTGCATCGCGCAAGCGGAGATTACACAGCGACTAACTATATATACAAGCACCCGACATCAACCGTCGGGCCGCGGCCCGCCAGGCACGATCAACCAGCCTGGTCGGAGGATCCTCCCTTGGCGTTGGAGGGACATCACACCACGTTCCTCCACAGTTTTCATTAGTGTTACTTGCAAATAGGATGCATTTATAACAGGTTTGTAACTTTATACCACAACTTTGACATCGGTAATTTATGACCTAAATTAATAATCGATTTGCAAGTTGAATAGTTACAACACGGAACGGTCCAACACTACGTTAAAAAACCACATTAACAGCGTTTAACAAGCTCATTAATCGATTGTGACCGACTTCCCTTCACTATAGACATACCGTTACAAGAACAAGAAATAAAAACAAAACACTATGTGAACCCCTACGTCGATGTTGCAACGATATCGACGCATCGGACCGAGATATCGATACGATTGCTATAATCGATACTTCCGAGATCCGATACTAATATGTTTTCGTATAAATTGTGTGTGTGTTCATAAGTTTGGTGGTACAGAGTTGTTAGTGAGCGGTTAGCTATCGGCAGTAACTCGAGAGTGGTGTAGGCCACCCGGGTGGATACACGGTACAATTTATGTGTAGTGACGTAATCATGTCGTTGCTAGTTCATTTTGCTTTGTAAGTTAGTGCCATCTGTAGTATATTGCCACGTGGGTGGGATGCGTTTTATTTAAATAAAATATAATCATAACTGGTAACGATAGTTCTTATTTATGGTTTCGTAATTATATGTAATATGATTTTTTATGGTGTGACCATTCGAAAAAGTTTAGTTGGCATGTTTAAATATATGCATGTAAAGTAATATGTTTGTTCTTTTTTATTCATAGCAGATGATAAAGACACAAGTTCTCAAATTTTACCGCAATACAGTAAAGATTAATTTCATATTTCTTTAAAAATATGCATTTTAGGTTATGTAAGTTAAATAACAAGAGAGGAACATAATAATAAGTCATAAGATTTATAGAGCCGTGTAAATGCATATTGCAACTACATCTTTATTATCAAGATGGTGTGATTCATTATATTTTATTTATTTTATACCACCTAGGTAGGTATAATCATAATCATTTATTCGTAAAATATAAGCTTACAGTATTTACAATCAAATCGCTTATAGACCGGCGACACTTCGACCCAGTGGGATCTTTTGTGTCGACACTCTCCCAATAACGACTGCCATAGCTGTTCATGGCAGCCAGGACCGACGGCTTAACGTGCTCTCCGAGGCACGGAGCAGGCGATAATTGTCAATCAAAACTCACATAATTTCGAAAAGTCATATAACTTCCGAAAGTCAAAGGTGCGCGACGTGGGTTTGAACCCGAAAACCCTCTGCATTGCAGTATATTGGTCTCCCCACTGAGCTATCGCTGCTCTAACTATATACTGCTAACTTTGTGCTGTGGGTACCAGACAATGGATAAACATACATATAAACTTTTTTTTTAATTTCTTCCGTCTTTATTTATATTCCTTCAGGGATATAAAACTTTGAATGTATGGTTAATATGTGATTAATGAGCTTGTAAAACGCTTTTAATGTGGGTGTTAATTAATATTGTACCATTGACGGCCTCGATGGCGTAGTGGTTAGTGTATCCGACTACCATGCCTGAGATCGCAGGTTCGATTTCCGCACAAGTCAAACATTTGTGTGTATGGACATGGATGTTTGTCTTGCTCTGGGTGTATCTATGAATTTACAAAAAATAAAGTATATATGTATGTTTATCCATTGTCTAGTACCCATAGTACAAGCTCTGCTTAGTTTGGGCTAGATGGTGTTGTGTGCATGTGATAGAATATTATTAATATTATATTATTATTGTATTCCATGTTGTATAGATACAACATGGAATAACATATCAACATGCAAATCGATTACTATTTTAGGTCATAAGTTATCAATGTCACAGTTGTAGTATTTATTTATTTATTTATTTATTTATTTGGATCTCCAACAAAGATTACACCTTACATGCTAAAAATAAAACATAAATAGATACAAATCCTTGTGCATCTTCAATTATAGGAGACCACAGCTTGCATTAAGATATCAAACAATCAATTTTTAATATGGAAATAAAGTATACAATTTAAAGTAAAAATAACAAGAGTTAAAATTTAAAAGAAAAAAAAAACTATATATATTGAGTTGAACAGTGGGGAGGTAGGTCAACACTTACTCAATATTAAGTTTTGCGTGTAACAGCAACTTAAATTTACTTAGGCTGTTGGAGAAAATGTATAAAGTTACAGATCTGCTATAAATGCTACTAATCTGTAAATAAGACTAATGAAAACTTGAAATAAAACAGGAACACCCGCACTAGAATTACCATTTTAGATTTTGTACCATTTTAGAGTTCGAAAAAACTCTTACACAACAGCTTCGTCCGTTCGTCCGTCCAGCTGTCCGTCCGTCTGTTATACTACTTTCAACTCAAGAACCGTAAGAGCTAGAGACTCGTGGTCAACGCCATTTGACTCAACATAGTCGATATACCCCCGAAATGACTATGACCTTTCACCTCTGACCTCAAGTGACCTCTGGTCACGTGATACCATTTTTTCGAACTCTAAGTTTTACGGCAATTTATGGCCGTTTCTTACTTGTTGTTAAACTAAGATCACCTTGTCTCAAAACAACCATTTGTGGATCAAATTTTTTACCCATGTACCATGTGTTACAAATTTTATACCCCCAAGCTCAGGGCTCTGGCATTGGCGAGTTCACAACTAAAGCATGTAATGGTATTGGTACTACACCTGATCTCTGCCTAGTCATGTCAGATTGTCATCCCATAGGACTATGAGAGAGACATAATAGAGAAAGCACTTGTGTTTGTGAACCTTCATAGCTCGTCCACAGAGGACAAATGGAGGCTTGTCTACCAAGTCTTAGAATACCAGACATAATAAAAATTATGTTGTGTCTGGCCACCGGTGTGCTACTGCGACTTAGATAACAGATAGATAACTAAGGTAACTAAGGTTTAAGATTAGCTGTTTAGACCATCCATCCAATCCATTTCATAGATTCTTCTTCTTTTCGTGTGGTTAGTGGTCAACCTGTTGTCAAGAGTTGTTCAAGCCGCCCGTAGGCCTCTGACATGGCTTAACGACTGCTGTCAATTTGACAACAACCGGGACCGACTTTTTACGTGTCCTCCGAAGCACGGAGACGCTCAGATGAAATACCACTAAGCGGTCACCTACTTCATAGATAAACGATGGTAAAAGATCAACACAAAAACCATCATAAAAATAAACATTAGGTACATTAGAATGCGCCATCTCAAAATCATTACCCGAAAAAGAAACAACATCCGGCTTCGAACCTGTGACTCACGGCCGAACTATCGTCGCTCGCGATAACATCTCAATTTCTTCACGTACATCATTTAAACTGTCTACGAATAATGCTTCGATGATACAACCTTCTTACTGATAACTTAAAGTTTTCTAACAACGCACAATGGACACAAAGAAACCTTACTTTCCGATCGTTATCGGGTCTAACGTTTGGGTCCCAATCGGACAATCTTGCCCACGGATGGGCAACATAATTACCGATACACGGAGCTATTGACAACAATGGTCAATCACTACGCGACCTGCGAACTTTGGGGTCAGCAGAGAGCCAGATTGTGGTGTTAAGCGGAGCGAGGAGCGGTTAATATGCCAAATTATGGGTGCTCTAATTATTAATATGGCTATGATTGCCTGAGAAGCACAGCTGTAGTAAACGCGACTGCTGTTCATGAGTTCTTGACTTCAATTCAAGTCAACAAAGAAATTATGGCATTTCTGTCACGAAAAGATGTTCTCCTGTGCCTCGGAGCGTTTTAAGCAGTTTGTCCTGCGCGGTATTCTCGTTTTGGAGTCTGAGAGTAAGCCCAGAGAGAGTGCACAAATGTTTGTGCAAACACTTGTGCACTATAATATCTTCTACGCAGTTGACTAACCTACGTTAAGATTAGCCGCTGAGACTGAAATTCGGTCTACAGTATATTAAATATATTAGAGTATGTTTGGAACTTCGTCTTCATAGACTAAAGGTCGCTTACGACGTCATTTATTCAAAGGACAATATGCTCTATAAGATCGGTTCTATTACACAGAATTAGATGCAACGTAACGTAGTGGTTTTAGTCTGAACCCTAGGATACCAAACTGTCAATTCTACCTCCTTTCAGTCAGTTTGCGTGGAACTCATACAAGAAGATATACCGGAAACATATAGGGTTAGGCTTCTGATTTGTTGATCTACGTTACATACATATGTAACTGTAGTAGTTTTAGTTCCAGCGACCCACCTACCATTCAAGCCAGCAATTTAGCACACCGTGGTAGGTTCCTTTTCTTCTTCCTTTCGTGTGGTTAGTGGCCAACCTGTTGTCAAGAGTTGTTCAAGCCGCCCGTAGGCCTCTGACATGGCTTAACGACTGCTGTCAATTTGGCAACAGCCGAGACCAACTTTTTACGTGCCCTCCAAAGCACGGAGACGCTCAGATGAAATACCACTAAGCGGTCACCCACCTATAGACTAACCGCACCCAACGTAGCTTAACCTCGCTAATCGTTTACCAATCAGTGAGTGCAACTGGCTATGAGCACCGTGGTAGGTTCAGTCGGCAGAACGCGAGACTTTCCATCTTTCTCGGGTTAGACCGACATACTATATTCGCTATAATTTTCCCGCTAACGATATTACCCCACGTTAAAAAAAAATCAAGATTATGTACATACGTAGTCTTACAACTATATCCTCGAAAAGGTAGACAAATGTGTACTACCCACATTCGACAGCAAAATCGCTTCTTATCTCACAATAGACATCGCTTTTTAGATAGCATCGACGCGTTCAGTAAAGCACATTCACATTAATGTCATAGATGATAAGAGCCGAAGATCTGTCAGTTTTGTACATCTAGTACACAAACTAGAAACATATAGATGGCCGTAATACGATAATAGAAAATAGACACATAGATGCGCGTTTACTCAGATTTTGGATAAAGTAAATTTGTTGAATGAAATCTTTGATATTTTTTTTTATTTATATAGTGTTATAAATAAAATATATATTTTATTTTAAATAATAATATTTTTATTTAAATAATAGGTACAATAATTTATAACAAATGACTCATTAAGTTATAAAAATACATTTGTTGTTGATTGCCCGAACTACATTGAACCTGTGGCTCGGGCGAAGAAGTGCTTACGAACTATTTTTCCAATATAAATTTACATAACTACAATTCAACAATAACATTATAATAACCTGCATAAGCAACAAGCAGTACCGGTAATAAGTGGGTCTAAAATAATGATGAATGATCTTTAAGACAGATCAGCATATTTTATTTACATACTTGAAGAAACTGCTCAGTTTGCTCATACGACAAAATTTGAAAATAATTATGTAATATGTTCTTACAGCTAACATAATATTATTTATAAATACTTAACACTCCATTTAATCTATTATTAAAAATGGACGAAGAAAACAAAAATCTATATGAATAAATGAATTTTGAATCTGGTTGTGAGGCGCAGACTATAATATCTTTTCGTCTTTTGCTAGTAACATATACGTGATAGGTAAGCAATGTGTGCTGTTTTAGTACTGTGTGAAATATGAAAATTTGGCAAACAGTCATCACCTTGCACGATTTACATAACATATTTGTGAGAAAAAGAAAAAAAACCTAGATATAGCCCATGGTTTCACCCTCGGAAGCAGTACTTTTTCTGTATAAAAGGTACCCTATGTCCTTTTTCTGTAACCCTGACAACGTGTATGCAAAATTTTAATCATGATCGGTCGAGTATTTAAGGCGTGAAAGCGTAACAAACAAACTCACATTCGTATTTATAATATTAGTTAGGATTGAGTACCTTTAAAGAATGTATACCAATGCTATGTAAGACTGCTCCGAGCGAAATGTGCCAAAACAGGCGGTCACAGTTAAGTGAATAGAATCAACACTATTTGTTTAATACAAATATAAAATATACATGTTCATAACAATGAATGTGTTTACAATTACTCCGTGTAAAAAACATAAAATAATTAATATTTTCGCCTACAAAATTACATAAATTTACATATTTTTTAGATTATAACAGTAGAAATATATTATATTTTACTTAAACGAAACATAAATAGTTATATTACAATTTGTCCGTCCCAAATATTTAAGTTATTGATTGACAATAAAGATACATATCTATCTAAAAAGCACTTCAAATCCTCCATACAATTTTACTATGGCGGCCGCGCGCCGATTTGAATATCGAGCTCTGTCATTCAGTCCAACCGCGTCTTACGCTCGGCGCAGTCTAAGAGAGCCATCTAGTGAAACGGCGAGGCAGTGTCTCCAGCGCAGTTGGGTAGTCTTAATTAAAATTGACCGTCGTAACAAACTCAGACATTACTAGAATTCCTAATAACTAATCTAAAGCGTAAACAATCTGTAGCCCAGGCAATAAATTTTGATTTACTTAACTAACTATTTACAAAGATAATAGATTATGTTCCTCAAATATTTTATAAGTAATGAATTAAACAAAGACAGGTTACGCCGATGACTATTACCGATTACATTACGGTGTTATGTACCTGTCAACACGCAATAAATAAACACAAACAACCGCTTTATTATATACTAGATATGGCCCGTGGCTTCACTCGGGATAGTACTATTTTTCTGAATGAAAAGTATTCTATATAGATTTCTGTACTCCTAAAAACGTGTATGCGAAACTTCAAGATGATTAGTCGTTTAAGGTGTGGAAGCGTAACAAATAAACAAAACCCACATTTGGATTTATAATATTAGTTAGGAATTTTAAGTAATTATATAAATTGTTTATTCTGGACTAAATATATTTGTAAATTATATTATAATTTGTACACCATATTATGTGGTAGGACATAGCGTACTTAATAATAATAATGTCCTCCAGACCGAATTTCGGCCACGGCGGCCAGTCTTAACAGAGAGTGGCCATCTGCGCAGGAGATATTAAGTACACAAGTGTGTGCGCAAACACAAGTGCACTCTCTGTTCCTTAACCCTTATGATCGGATAGGACGGCAATCCGACACGACCGGAGAGAGATCAGGCGCAGGACCAACGGCTTTACGTGCTTTCCGAGGCACGGGGGTGTCTAACACCGCCAACTTCCTAACTCCGGGCTGCTATTGAGATTTCTTTACAGAAAATCCCAATAGCTTTTAGTTGGCCCGACCCGGGATTAGAACCCGAGACCTCATGCACAGCAGTCGCATTCACTACCGCTGCGCCACGGAGGCAGTTAAAACATAGTTAGTAAAAGTTACAAGTTAGTAAATTCAGAAGCGCTTTATTGGCACAAATAAATAAATAAATTGAAAAAGGGTTGGGTAACATTTTCAATAGAACACATATATTTAGGAATTATGTATGCATTTTATTTAAAACTAGATGACCCGGTGTACTTCATATCACCTATCATAGCAAATTTTCTATATTTTCTCACTGTTAAAACCTTCCCTGGACTACGACAAACATTTCAAAACCAAAATCAGCTAAATCGGCCCAGCCGTTCTCGAGTTTTAGCGACACAAACGAACAGCAATTGATTTTTATATATATAGATATTTACCTCATATTGTTTGGCATAAATCTAATTATTTAAGTTTAGTCTAATATTGTGAATCAATCAGTTCAGAGCTATCATTATAATGTTAAATACGTGGAAAACGCTGTGGGTTACACATATGTACAATTCTTGTTACCTATTGTTAAATTATTTAGAAATATATGTGTGTAACTGTTTTTTCCTAAAATAAATTAACATAGCTGTAAGAACTGTATTCTACGTCTATATGTGCCACAAATAAATGATTATGATTATTATGATGAAATACATATTCTCACGACTATACACCCTAAGATTAGGTAGAGATGTATTACCTACCTACACTCTCATTCTCTCTCATTCACTCTCATTTAAACAGTTAGATTAAACTACGGACTACAATCATGCCTTGTCTTGATTATTAATGTACATGTAAGTGGATGCTCCTATTTACCATACTGCTGCTTTAGAGGCTACCATCAAATTTTATTAAATGCTTGAGTATGTTCAGTAATAGTTCATGGAGAAATGGTTGCAGCACCTTACAGCTCTTATGATTATTAAACAAAATTTTGGCGATTAAAAAGAGTGACCATGAGTTTCTTGCCCGTTCTTCTCATGAGCCCTACACCCTTGCTTTGCTGAACGCGGCAGTAAATGTAAATTCGCAGGAAACATTTGTGTAACTTTGACATTCATAAGTGTTACCTTGTAACCTAATCTGAATAAATTTATTTTGATTTTTCTTTTTTAACAAGTATTTTAAAATCGCCTCCAGCTTTATCTCTGTGGCAAAGAAACACAATATTTTATATTTGTATAAAAATACTACTACAATATTACAATGAAAACGATTAAGTCCTGTGTCGTAATGACTTTACAAATACAATCAACGAACACAAAGTACATCCAGACAAAAAAATGAAATTATGGACCACAAAAGTAATTCTCCCTTATAGTCCTGAACCCTCAACACTTAGCGTGGTGCAAACGGCGAGGCGATCGCTTGCCCGCTGCACCATTCATACAGTCAAATATATTGTAATTATCTCTGTTATTTTTATAATTGTTCATTGGTCTGTCTTAGAAGTGTCATTGCCGGTTCGATTTCCGAATAGGACAAGGTGTTATTGAGTATTTCTCTTAACAAATTCTTCTTGAGCAGCGGTAGCTCAGTGGGGAGACAAACAGACTGCGATACAGAGGGTCTCGGGTTCGAACCCACGTCGCGCACCTCTGACTTTCGGAAGTTATATGACTTTTCGAAATTATATGCGTATTGATTGACAATTATCGCCTGCTCCGAGCCTCGGAGAGCACGTTAAGCCGTCGGTCCCGGCTGCCATCAACATCTATGGCAGTCGTTATTGGGAGAGTGTCGACACAAAAGATCCCACTGGGTCGAAGTGTCGCCGGTCTGCACTGACTGGCCCAGCAACACATTTTATATTAAATTTTGGGAATGTAAACAATTGTATATAATATATGAGAGCGATGGTGCTTATCAAATAGTAGAGCCTTGCTGATTTCAGCATGAATGGGCGGCTCGACCGGGGAAAATCTACCCTCTCACAGAGTATCGACGTGAAATACCAGTATTCCTACTGATGTGTTTCGTTCGGTGAGTGAGAGTGCCCACTCCTTTCCTAAACGGTCGGCAACGCGCAAGTGATGCCTCTGGTGTTGCAGGCGTCCATAGGCTACGGTGAACACTTACCATTAGGTGGGTCGTATGATTCTTTGCCACTAAAGCTGTATAAAAAAAAAAAGAATATGGACAATTACAATCAACTACATTTGCCACAGTTTACAAACTATAGTAGTTATCATTAAGTACTAAAGGCACAATTAAAGATATTGCAACAGTATAATTTAATTTAACTGTCTGATAATTTACCCAGTATAGGCACGCCTGAGTTCTATTATCTCTGCCTACCTCTTCGAATATACAAGTATTAATCTATGTATATATAACATGAAATATCAAAGTGATTACATCAAAATTCCACGCCCTATTAACAGAATCGGCTCAACATCCAAACAAGTGTTGCTTGTCTCTACCGAGCCAGACAAAACTCTACATCAACTATCCAAAACTGAAGTGGACTTGCTCTCATAATGTTTGCTCGTATGTCCCAATATTTGTATAGTCCGACCATAAACACGGGTCTCTCGCTAGAGCCACGGCTCTACCTTCTCGTTGTGTCAATAATTAATATTCAATTACTTGTGTTTGACTTTACTAGTTGCGTTAAGTAGAGTTCTGTGTCACAACGGTAGTAACTCTCTCGTGTTTTAAGCCGTTGTTGTTTTACAAGAGCTGGTTCGATATGGCTCTACTAAAGGCTTGTAAACGTAAACTAGTTATATAATTATGTATTTTTCGCCGGTTAGCTCTTAGTGTTGTAATTCTGATTGGTATCGGTTAGGCGTAATGTGTACAATCTCTTTAACGATGGTAATTCTGTGGTAATGGGCTACTATTACGTTTATACTATTAACACATTCACGGACACAAAACCACTCTCAATAATTTGTGATATGGCACACAAACTTTCCATACAAAGTGACATCACGTCTGAGGCCGTATTGCCAGACTACACGGTTTTAAAAGTATGTGTTGCGGCAGTAACGGTCAGAGACGTAACCGCCTGTAGGCGGACATTCATACCAAGTGAGTTCTAAACCGTGTTTTACGGCAGGAGTGTTTGCTGTGGCTCTAGCGGTCTGTATTTTAGCCTGAAGCGGCACAGAGTCATATCCTTCCTATAAAAGCTATGGGAAATAGTCGACCGTGGACGGAGTTGTACTTTTAGTTTATTTTAAATCGCCGCCTACAGCCGTAGTGTCATATTATGAAGGTCATAATTCACGTCTCTCAACGTACTGTCCAGGAATGTGTTAATAACTTTTGCCTAAGACCGCATTTAATTTTGTGCAGTAATTTTTGCGTTATGTTTGTACAAATATACGAGTACATATAGACTGACAGACAAATATTCTAGAAATAATTGTTTAGCTACTAAAGCTCTTACAAAAACCTTTTCATAAATATCTTTTCATATATACATAGATTCACGCCTGTTTCCCAGAGGGGTAGGCAGAGACTATCGACTACCTCGATGGCGTAATGATTAGTGTAATCGATTGCCACGCCTGAGGTCGCGGGTTCGATTCCCGCACAAGTCAAACATTTGTTAGCATGAACATGGATGTTTGTCTTGGTCTGCGTGTTTCTATGTATAATATGTATGTATTTACAAAAAAATAAGTATATATGTATGTTTATCTATTGTCTAGTACCCATAGTACAAGCTCTGCTTAGTTTGGGCTAGATGGTGTTGTGTGTATGTCATAGAATAATAAAAATAATTTCCATTTGCTACGATCCTGACACACTTCTCTGGCTTCATTCACTTTCATCACATTCGTCATACACGCTCGTCGGTTTAAGGTGCTCTTAACCTGGCCTTTGTCCAGAACGCCTCCGATCTGATCGAGTAACGCTCGCCTAGGTAATCCTCTTGCGACTGTTCCATTCACATTAGCCTTATACACATTCTTAGTCAGTCTTTTCTCGCCCATTCTTTCTACATGCCCACCAGCTTAACATACCCTTTTTTACTCTTGTCACTATATCAACTTTCATGCCGCATCTCTCTCTAATCACACTATTCCTTATTCTATCTTTCAGAGTCACACCACATATATTTCTCAGCGCTCTCATTTCTACAGCATTTATTTTGCTCTCATGCTCCTTTTACCATACCCAACTTTCACTTCCATACATAAGTGTGAGCACTAATAGTCCTCTATGAACAGCCAAACTTGCCTTTTCGGATACATTTCGACTGTTCATAAAAGCGTGTAGAGCTCCATTCACTTTATTGCCAACAATCGTTCTCCTTTCAATATCTCCCTCATGTTTACCATCCCTTGTAAACAAAGTACCCAAATAAACAAACTCTTTCACTTGATCATCAGATTTTCAACGTTCATTAATATGAAAATTACGTATTAATGTATAATATAAATGTTTAAATTATTTTATAATTATGATTATATATATTTATATATCTTCTCTCTTCTCTCTTAGCCTTTATTATTCCCAAGTCACTTGGGGTCGGCTTTTCTGGTCTAACCGTATTTGACTGGATATCAGTTTTTACACGGAGCGGCTGCCACCTGATGTTTATGGCAGCCGGGCTTAACGTACAACGTAAAGCAACGGCTTAACGTGCTCTCCGAGGCACGGAGCAGGCGATAATTGTCAATCAATACGCACATAATTTCGAAAAGTCATATAACTTCCGAAAGTCAGAGCTGCGCGACGTGGGTTCGAACCCGAGATCCTCTGCATTGCAGTCTATTGGTCTCCCCACTGAGCTATCGCTGCTCTTATATTTATATATAACCGTTCTAATTAAATAAATAATTTAACGTGGCAGCGACTTGGTCACATAAGTTTGCGAACGACCGTGAGGTCCCAAGTTCGTTCGCTAACTACCCAAATTTTTTTTTATTTTACTTGGGGAATGCTTTGACGCATACTTCTCCGCGGGGCGACAGAGAGGTTATGTCGGGCTCACCGGGGGAAAGATACCCCGGTAAACCCCATGTCAAGCACCATTAACCTATTGAGTGGCAGCAGCACACCGGCGGCCATACACATTAAGTTTTCAATTATGCGTGGCATATCAACAATTGTAAGATATAAAATAATGTTTCACAATGATAGAATCGACAGCCAGTAAAGGATGGTTTAATCCCCGGCGTCGTTTAACATGTCAAAGCTTGTAAGGCAAATGAATATTGCAGGTCGGTATATCTAGTACAAGCCCGACATTCGCTAGGGTTGGTTAAATTAGATATACTTAATATTGTCTTCTGTTTACGCGAATATTATTTATTGAAATTAAACTACTATATACGGCTTTTATCGCGTTGTTTATTTGACACTTTATTACATTATTTTGAAACCTGTTACACTACTACTATTATTAAACTTTACTAATTTTTAAGCTAATTGAATTATTATTAAAACTATTAAGATATTTAGATTTAATTTAATTTTACTCTTTCCCCAACGTTTCGGTTGCTTTTCAGCAGCCATGGTCACGGGGAGACTCCCCGTGGAGTTTTCTCAAGGTTCAAAATTATGTAATAATGTGTCAAATAAACAACGCGATAAAATCCGTATATAGTAGTTGAATTTCAATGATATATTTAATTATTATTTTATTATTTTCTTTTTTTATATTTATTTACTTTTTCATATTTATTTGTGACCTGTATTTTGAATTAAGGATTTTAGATAGTAAATAAGTTAAACGCTGCGCATGCGCAATACAATGTACTCCTTGTTACCATAGCTTGGATGCCCATAGCGACGCTTGTCGGCGTGCGTCATACAATCATTGTATACAATTAAAATAAAATTACTTTGAACAAATCTGTATTATTCAAACGCCATTTTAGCTGTCCTTCCAACCCTAGCACGCTTGCACTCAATTAGATGGTGGCTGGATCAATAAGCGTAGTTATAAATGGCATGGAGCTGCAGAGCCGGCGGCGCCCACTGGTGGCGGGACCCCTGCCGTTCCACCCGGTATCATGAAGGACCCCATCACTCAAAGCATCGTGTTTCTCGCAACAATACAATATTGTACACTCGAGTGACATTTGCAAATTATTTATCTACATATATATGTATACTACACATATAAAAGCTACTGAATCCTCATTACCGACTATCATATTTTTTCGATAGCCTAATGATTGACCGTCAGACTGCCACGCAGAAATCTCGAGTTTCTGAATCAGAATCACTGATCGGTAAACGATTAGCGAGGTTAAGTAACACTGAGTGCGGTCAGTCTATAGATGGGTGACCGCTTAGTGGTATTTCATCTGAGCGCCTCCGTGCTTCGGCGGGCACGTAAAAAGTCGGTTTCGGCTGTTGCCAAATTGACAGCAGTCGTTAATCCATGTCAGAGGCCTACAGGCGGCTTGAACAACTTTTGACAACAGGTTGCAACAACCACACGAAAAGAAGATGAAGAGATCTCGAGTTTAATCCCAAGGCACACATCTCCGTAATTTCGAAGCCATATGCATAATTTAATTTAATTATCGCTGCCTTAAACGGTACAGAAAAAACGGCGAGGCAACCTGTATGGCTAAGAATAGGTACTTTATAATGTTCTCGAAGATATGTGTAGCCTGCTTACTCGCACTGGGCTAGTGTGGTGGACTTCCTCATCCTTCTTACACTGAGAAGAGGCCCGTGCCTAGCAGTGGAACAGCTTAATACAGGGCTGATAATTTATATCTATATATTAATACGTGAAGCAAAAACTTTTTACAATAATGGCCGACCCGTGAATGGAATCAATCACGTCAACTACCGGTGTGCCAACATGACTTCTTCAGTTATTAGTTATTTATTGTAATAACTAATTTTATCAGTAATCATTATTTTGTAATTATTGCAATATCTATTTCATCGTTAAAGTTTGATTGCAAATTGCTGTATTAAGACTCAATTATTATATCACCTTATACACGTGATAATCTTCATTACGATTATTGCATCAAGAATCGATAATTTCAGAGTCGATTAAGATATTAGTTGTATTAAAACTGTAATAGCTTTTACAGCCGACTTCACTCTCGATATTTCACAAAGAAATATCACAGAAATTGTGCTCATAGCCTAAAAAAGCTTAACTTTATCATATGACTATTTACTACACAAATCGTCATATTAATAATGTCTTACGTTTACGTGAATGTTTCAAGTCTCCGGCTCGACGCCCTTGTAAGAAATTCTCACGGGGTTTAAGTGGATTCAACTTATCTACCTATGGGACCTACAACTGTAGCTGACAAGTTATACCTATAATACACTTCTCCTTTCAGGGATATGAGGTGAGACTTATATAATATTAAGACTACGTCCTAGAGGTGCTGAGTTTAATTACTAGATCGGGTTAAAAGGCAGAAAAAGGATTTTAGACATTTGCGTGACACATTAATACCTCAGATATTTCTCCAAAACGGCTAAATCAAAAAGCAGCTACTTCAAAGAAACTTTAGCCTGCCTTTCTCTTTAACCGAAACAAAATACAATTAACGTTAAGTTTACAATCATTTCAACTCTCACAGATCTTACCCAACATTACCGTTTTATTCCTAAGTACCGCGTAAATTTATAATTAAAATATGTTGTGTTGCGTTCAGTTTCCGCGCTTGTACACACAGTGAGGTAAGCACTACGGTAGTATACTTGTTCTAAAATAATGTACCCGGGAAACAGTAAGCATTGGATGTCAATTTCAATGGTCTATTAACTAAGTAATGATTGCATTCACAGAACACCGAACACTACGTCTTGTCGAGAGACAACGCAACGCACAAATCCGCGTGAAGTTTTGTTACAGTATGTGTGGGAACGATCACGGGGTTTTATTTTCAATCAATCATAATTATAATAAATTTATTTAATAATACAAATATTACAAAACAAAAAAATATTTCAAATGACAAAAGAGTATTTTGACAATAATAACTAGGCCAAAAGGCCTCTAATTTAGGAGACAAAATAATAATTAAAAATAGACATGGTTTATTTGAGCAAGATGTGGACACTTAAGTTTAATGTGATAGGGGCTACAGTAAGATTATGATATACTATATCACTTTTTACAAAACTCGCGGTAACCTGCGGTGTATTGTCTAGTTACACCGCCGTTATTTCTTTTTTTGCACCGCATGTAGTCCTAAATTTTAGTCGTGCCATTAGAACAATCAATAACTGTATATTATTTTTATAAAAAACCAAATCATTAATTAAGAAAAGAAGTAGAACAAAAGTTGTCAAGTAAGGTATAAATAAAAGGTAGAAAAAGGTTTATAAGTATTTTTCAATGAACCATGTACTCCTCGGCGGGGTCGCGACCGCATGCGAAAGTGATTCGCGCGGCCCCGTCGATAGTGGTTTTGTCGAGGAACACCGTGGTAGGTTTAGTCGGTATTCCGGGAGGTACTTTATCATCTTAACATCTTATTTTACCCCGGCGAGTCCGACATAACCCCTCCGCCCGCCCCCGCGGAGGGGTATGCGTCATGCATGCCACCACGTAAAAAAAAAAAATGAACCATGTACTTATTTATATACATATTATTTTATACATAATACTCAGCTTTTTTATACCACTGAGCTGGCAAACAAGCGTACATAGCTCACCTGACGGTAAGTGGTCACCGTAGCCTATGGACGCTTGCAACACCAGAGGCATCACTTGCGCGTTGCCGACCCTTTAGGAAAGGAAGAAGAGAAAAATGAAGGGGGAAAGAGAAGGAGCGGGAAGGGGGAAAGAGGGTGATTGGGCCTCCGGCACTCACTCACCGAACGAAACACAACAGTAGGAATACTGCTATTTCACGTCTATATTCTGTGAGGGGTGGTCCTTCCCCTGTCGAGCCGGCCCATTCATGCTGAAATCAGCGAGGCTCTACTACACACTACTACAGCTTCTGAAAATCTTATTAACATCGTGTCAAAATGTAACTTTGATTGATTGGATTGGCTGTTGCAAATTTATTTTCTTGTTTGTTAAAAGGATTACATTGCATCCCGCATTAGAATTACTTCTTTATCGCGGAGGCTTTAACAAATATTGAAGTGCAACTATTTGTGGATCACATAATTTTTGTATCGTGTAGTATTCGAAACCACAACACCAGGCCAGGAGACTTATCGGACCAACTGGTCAACACACACGACTCCAAAGCTTGGAGCATCGTCGTAAAGTTGCCAGTCTCTCGGTTTTCTATCGGATACATTTCGGAGAGTGTGCAGAGGAACTGCATAATTTGATTCCTCCTTCCCCATTCTACCATCGGACGACCAGACAATCAGATCAGCGACACAGGTACATGGTGGATATACCTGAGATATACTTACGCACAAAGCGCTTTGATTCCACTTTTATAATGCGTACCGCAAAGGAGTAGAATTCGCTACCTAAGTCTGTGTTTCCCGATGAGTACAATCTGGGTGTCTTCAAGTCGCGAGTGAATAGGTATCTTCTAGGCAAGCGTGCTCCATCGTCGACTGCATCTTCGCTTAAGATCAGGTGAGATCGCGGTTAAACAGAATCTATAGTAGTATGAAAAAAATTAACAAATCTCCTCGTAATGTCAGTTACAAAGCAATTACTTTAACCACCGCGCCATCCAATTCTTTCAACTTCTTAGCCAATTCCAGCAGTTGACATACTATTTCTAATACGGTTAACAGTAAACTAAATTGTTTTTGTGTAGATTTCTGTAACCGGAGTTAGACTCATTGGACACATAGGGTAAGTCTTTATGTTTGCTTCCAATCGTGTGGTATCGAGTTCGATTCCCCTGTCGTTGAGTTACTGAGTTTTGCTGCTTAACTCAGAAACAGCTCAGTTTGGTAACGTGCTACGTTGATGGAATGACCGGCAATAGGCTGACCCGGTATGCCATGGAATCATACCCAGTTAAAGGAGTTGTACAAGTATTTACGGTTTGTATTTATTTCACAACAATTTTTGTACTCATTGTGATATGCTAAATACAATTCGGAATTGAATGTCACAGAAGCAGTGATTAGTATAACATAAGTTTAACTAAAAATTCATAATCAGAAATAATTAAATAGAATTGCCATAGTGCAAACTTATATTATATAAATTTGCACTAGGTATGGCCATTAATATTCTACCACATACCACAACACCATCTAGCCCAAGCTAAGCAGAGCTTGTACTATGGGTACTAGACAATGGATAAACATACATATATACTTTTTTTTTGTAAATACAAACATATTATACTGAGAAACACCCAGACCAAGACAAACATCTATGTTTATACACACAAATGTTTGACCTGTGCGGGAATCAAACCCACGAACTCAGGCGTGGCAGTCAGTTACACTAGTCACTAGTCAGTCACTACGCCATCGAGGCCGACAATTCTATACATCGACATTTAGTTTGGCAAGTCTGACTGTTTTTTACCAAAAGTATTTCTTTCTTAGATTTTGAAATACTCAAGCCTGCTGTTTACAAAATTCAGCTGTATTTAGCTGAGCTTAATTCCCAGCGAAACTAGTCAAAAAAAAACACAATCTACATCGGATAAACATTTATTTAATTACCGATATAGAAATCTCAACAATCAACAATACTTTACACGGTTAGTTGTAATTAATTAACACAAAAATAAAGCTCGATATATAGCATATCGCTTTGCACAATTTCGTGACTGTTGCGGGCCAATTAGGGCCAGCAAATGCACGTACTTAATAGTTGCAGTAACTCAGCGCTGGCGCGTCCGGCCGCCTCGGTGCGCCGGCGCACACTGCGCGCAATATTTCTTCCTCTAAAAGGCCGCGCCGACGTCAGTTCGTGTATTAAACGATTAAGGCATTGTTCACCTTATTTGAGGGTATTTACATCATTATTATCGCGGAGGCATCGTTTTTGTAAGTCTCTTGTAAGGCCCGCAGTTTTTTCTTGATGTTCTGATATTATGATATGTCTCGATGATTCCGTAGCATAACTATGCATTTTACGTACAATCGTGACACCCAGGGTTCGATTCTTTGTTCGAGTTTTACGTTATTTCTCAGAGGCAGCGAGGTGTGGTAATGCGCTTGATAAACGGTAACAAGCTCGCTTTATATCAGGTGGGACCTTAAACATTGGTGTCGAAATCTGGGTGTAATAGACCTCTGCCTACCCTTTCGGGGATAAAGAGTTGGATATAGCCATAAATAAATTATTTTATATTTATTATCATGAGTAGTAGAGCCCCGCTGATTTCAGCATGAATGGGCCGGCTCGACCGGAGAAGGACTACCCTCTCACAGAACATCGACGTGAAATAGCAGTATTCCTACTGTTGTGTTTCATTTGGTGAGTGAGAGTGCCGGAGGCCCAATCGCCCTCTTTCCCCCTTCCCGCTCCTTGTCCTTCCCACTTCCTTTCCTAAAGGGTCGGCAATGCGCAAATGATGCCTCTGGTGTTGCAGGCGTCCATAGGCCACGGTAACCACTTACCATCACGTGGGCCGTAAGCTTGTTATCCACCTTAGTGGCATAAAAAAAAATCTAACGTTGAGATAAGAGTACGCTTATATTAATACTAAATTATGCCTGCGGTTTTGCTCACGTGATTGTAGGTTAGGTCAGATCTGTCAAATATTTTTTCAGGATGAAATGTACCCTATGTCCTTTTCTGTGCCCCTGACAACGTGTATGCGAAATTTCATGATTATCCGTCGAGAAGGCGTGAAAGCGTAACAAATAAACTCACATTTGCATTTATAATATTAGTAAGGATTTCGCGATACGATGCCACTGATTTTATTGTACGCCATATTGGCGGAATTGAAGTTGCCTTTCATATTTTACTGTAATTAGACTGCAATTTATATATATTACATTCTTCCTGATTAGGTAAGCTTGCCCATTTGAGTCATGCAACTAAACTTAGGTCTGTATTGCTGAAGATGGCAGCAGAAGTGAAGGCTTTTATCATACATTTTATTAGAAGGCATAAGTGTAGATCTCTTCTTCTCTCTCAGCCTTTATTATTCCCAAGTCACTTGGGGTCGGCTTTTCTGGTCTAACCGGATTTGCCTGGATATCAGTTTTTACACGGAGCGGCTGCCACCTGACCTCCGCAACCCGAAGGCTAACGATACCCTAAGGCTAGACCAGTGTCAGGATATTAGAGGGTACTGACTTTCCCAATAACGACTGCCATAGATGTTCATGGCAGCCGGGACCAACGGTTTAATGTGCTCTCCGAGGCACGGAGCAGGCGATAATTGTCAATCAATACGCACATAATTTCGAAAAGTCATATAACTTCCGAAAGACAGAGGTGCGCGACGTGGGTTCGAACCCGAGACCCACTGCATTGCAGTCTGTTGGTCTCCCCACTGAGCTATCGCTGCTAAGCTGCTAAGTGTAGATATTACATCAAAATTTGGTATATGTCATTAAATTTGGTATGTAAAGGCGATCTTTTTGACCAGACATAAGTATTGCTAGACTACGTCCTGCTAAATACAGCTGACAGATACTCGTATACCCAGTAACAGCGTGTTTGACTCGGAAATCGAATTTAAGACTACGCAGTCGGTCGCAAATCTGTAACTTACAACCTATTTAAGTGCCTCACTACACAGATAGCACGGTGGTAATACTAGTCACTTCTCCACTGCCAATACGCAGAGTGTTATGATTTTGATACGCATAAATACCTACTTAGTTGAATAAAGTTTGACACCCGGTTTCTGAATCGTAGAACATAACAAAATATTAATCGACAGTCAGATGCATATCTACTGCTGTGATTGGCTAACTGAATTAGCAACAACCAATCAAATGCACGGATCACGTCATGGTCTAAGTGGTTGCCTTGCCACTGCTACGGCGCCGAAATGTTGTGGGTTCGAATCCGACACGGGACACTCGGGATCGTGATCCACAAATAGTTGTTCCGAGTCTACGAATTCTATTCTAAAATTTCTTGACATGAGTTTGTTTTAGACAAGTCGTTGATTAACCTTTAAAAAATCTCTTTATGTCCGTTGTACTACGTTTGTAAAGTTCTCCAGTCATGTCAGTGGTAGAGCCACGCTTCAGCACGAATGGGCCGGCTCGACTGGAGTGATACCACGGCCTCACAGAAAACTAGCAACTGGTCGAGTGAGTGAAGGTACCGGCGGGCCAACCGTCCCTCCCCTCCCCCCACTTCTGGTGGGGCAAATTTAAATGGAACACAACGCACTTGTGACTCCTCTGGTGTTGCGGGTGTCCATGGCCGGCGGTAATCGCTTACCATCACGCGATCCGTCAATTCGTTTGCGTCCTACGCAATAAAGAAAAACAGGAATTACCTAGTACGAGGTATAACTTTAAGAATATCAGTCATTTATTAAATCGAAAATCGTCTTACAGATAAACTAAATAACAGTCCTGAGTTTCACTTAACAAACTAGAGAGCTTGTGAATTAAAACCGAATAATATCTATAATGTCCTTTCAACCCACACCGTGAGATTCACTGACCACATTTACTTTTATCTCCTCTAATGAAACATTTACATTCAAAACGATCGGGTTCCAACTATCCTTTCTTCTAAACTGTTAATTGTATAATCTGTGATATTACTTCCAGCTGTTATGAGGTAGTTTGTAAGAGTTTTATCATTCTTTATCCAGCCTATAACAGTAACGGCAAGTAGTCGTGAGTAAAACTAAGGAGTGTCGGTAACTGGCGGCTAAGTGGCGAAATAATAATAAACATTGAGATAAAATGGCCGACGCTGTTACCGTGATGTGTGCTGAGGACTGCGCCTGCGCACAACTACAACTCTCATGGAGATTAATATTAACATTTATTTGCTTGGCCGATAATCAAACCAATAAAATGCATAGCTTAAGTCCAATTATTTTGCCGTTGATTAAAGTTTTTATGGAGTGACGTAAGTGCTTGATAAGGCTGCTTGCGTAAGACCAATTGTGAGGTACGTTGTCTTTTGTCGAGGGGGAAAATAAGCGTACGGCCGGCCTGATGATAAGTGGTCACTGTAGTCTATCACTCGCGCGTTGCTGACTGTAGAAAAAGGACTTAAATATGGGATGAATGGAAAGGAATGGAACATATACATTTGTAAAACCATGGAACTCTTTCTCAAAAAAACAAACGTTTACTAGGCGAAACGTACTGACAATTACCAAGGTTAGGTTAGGGTATATATTATTTTGCCCTCACACTCCCAGCCGTGGTTCAGTCTATGGTCCGGAGTGAGAGATCGTGAAACGCCGTCGCCTCCTTTTGTGAGGAAGTAATTTCCATCAATGAGACGGCGGAGTGGGAGAGGGAGCGCTTAAACCCTCTCCCCAACCGCAGAACCGAGTGCCGGAGGGCGCGAGATGATCTCTAGCCACCCTGAGGTTTGACCTGGAGGTGGTGGGCTGCGTGGGCCTGCTCGCCACCCAATCAGCACCAGGTCCGAGAAGCGGCGTGGGTGTTCCCACATGCGCGTCTGTATCATGTCTTTGACCCTCCCAGGGGGACGGTGGAGGAAGTATTTTTGTGTAGTGTGCAACCACGACGGGGTTGCGATTGCATGTGAAAGCGATTCACGCGGCCTCGCCGTCTATGGTTATATCGAGGAACACCGTGGTAGGTTTAGTCGGTATCTTTTCCCCGGTGAGCCCGACATAGCCTCTCCGTCGCCTCGCGGAGAGGTATGCGTCAAAGCATTCCCCAAAGTAAAAACAGGGTATATATTATTAAATGGTTAAATTAAAAGAAGTTCTTTATCTTCAGTCTATATTATTTAATTTAAAGAAAAAAAAAAAGAACAAGAGAAACGCATGTCAACTCTACTGGCACACGCGTAGTGGGATATTTAAGACCAAATTAGATTAAGCTTTATTAGTGCTCATAAAAACGACCCATAATCTCTGAAGACGCCGTCATTGAAATCGATGAACAGGACTATATATATGTATACAGGTTGTTTTTGAAGTCGTATAATTGCTTTTAACCACGCATTCTACTGGTGGTATAGAATAACCCTGACCATATGTTTTTCGACGAGTAATTCTATTGCCCCTTATTATTTACGACATCAGTTATTGCTATGTTATTTTTTTTAATTAGTAATATATTAAGATTGTTTCGGGTGGTTAACATATGACTATCTGAAACCATTTCACGAAAAACATTCGTACAATAATTTATACAAAAACATAATTCTAATAAAACCAAATATGGTCAGGGTTATTCTACTTATATCACCAGTAGAATGCGGGGTTAAAAGAAATTACAACATTTCAAAATCATTCTGTATATAATAGGATAATATTTCTGCGAGCTCGCACATTCACACAACCTTGTTCACTGGTACTGACATTATATCGAAGCGCCTATTTATGTTCATATATGCGTATGAGCAGCGATAGCTCAGTGGGGAGACTAACAGACTGCAATGCAGAGGGTTTCGGGTTCGAGCCCACGTCGCGCACCTCTGACTTTCGTAAGTTATATCATCATCATCATCATTTCAGCCTATTGCAGTCCACTGCTGCACATAAGCCTCCTCCAGGGTGCGCCACAAGGCCCGATCTCCCGTAAGTTATATGACTTTTCGAAATTATGTGCGTATTGATTGACAATTATCGCCTGCACCGTGCCTCGAAGACCACATGAAGCCGTCGGTCCCGGCTGCTATGAACATCTATGGCAGTCGTTATTGGGAGAATGTCGACACAAAAGATCCCACTGGGTCGAAATGTCGCCGGTCTGCACTGACTGGCCCCCACATAAGATAAGATAAGATGTGCGTATAATAAAATGCCACTATAAGACAAAAACTTACCTCAATTAATGTAAAAACAAATGTATGGTAGCAATTGAAGTCCTTATTTTAATCAGGTATTTCTTTTGTTGGGGCATGATGGCGGGTGAGGGCCCTCTTAATCTCGTAGTCTAATTTGGGCTTGCGGACCTTCTTGGCCCCGAAGCATTAGCTACTTCTACTACATAGCTAATCCGGTACTCCATCTATATAGATTCAATGAGCGCTGTCAGGAGATTCAAACAAAAAAGGCCTAAAAAAATTATTCTACTTTTAATAATTAACTGAAAGTAAAAAACAATAAAAATCATTATCGTGAGTTCACCACAGCTGCACATGCGCTGTGACGGCGGTACCGGTGCGCCAATTCGCGCTATCGGCCGCTCGTGACGCTCTCATTAAGATACAGCCTCCAATCTCAATACTTGCCGTAATGGACCAGGCTCTGCTGGCCACACAACCTTCAGGTGCGGCCTCAGTGTCGCTGTTAGCGGAGATGGGATTCGTGTTAAATTTATGCATAGATGTAATCGTTTTATAGTTTCTATGCAATTCATTGTGTACAAGAATAATAAAATATAAAAATAGTATTTATGCTTCCAAGATCTTTTATTTTTAACCGTTTATTTACTATATTTTACTATCTTCTATCTTTTTTCTCTTTTTTACATCTATGGCTGTCGTTATTGGGAGAGTGTCGACACAAAAGATCCCACTGGGTCGAAGTGTCGCCGGTCTGCACTGACTGGCCCCCACATAAGATACATACATACATACTATCTTTTATAATAAGTTTATTTTTTCAATCCACAGATGTGGTAATTGTCATAATGGTCGGCTCGCTATTGCCAGTAAGCAAAGTTTTGTTCGAAACCACACGGGACCTAAAATTCGGTGATCGACAAATTATTGTCCCAAAAGTGTAGTCCCATGCGTCACATAACTAAACCTTAGGCTAAACATAGGCTCGTGTCCTAATAGGTACGTGAAATTTAAAACGATAGCTGGCGAAATTATAATGTGATATATAACACTTGTGCCAACTTGTTTGAGGATATACGTGTGATGCTATGCATGTATGTTACATATTTCATACCTTTTAATGACATTGTTATATATTATTCTACTATAGTAATATTAATAAATTGAAAGATTAATATGTTTGATTTTAACGAATGAACTGAAAAACTACTGTTCCAATTTATAGAAATCAACATTAGGAAGCTTATTTATCCAGAAGTAACAGTTGAAATGAAAACTCTTTTCGCATTTTATAAGCCAATTCTTAAAAAAGGCTTGTGAAATCACACTATGAGTCACGTCAGCGTATGATACAGTAGTAGTATCAGTACTGCTCAGTTCATGATCATTGGATCATAAACATGGATAAAACCGTGAGGCAAAAACAGTCTTTTACACAAAAAGTTCATTTGTTTACCCGCTGTACGCTTCCCTACCTGCGCACGCTAGAACCACACATAAGACGCGTCTCAATAACAAAGACTCTTTTGTATAAATTAAAGAGAGAGGCCATAACGTTAAGTGTAATGATTATGACTACAATTTATTATAGAACGCATTTACTTAATATACTTAATAATAAAAGCTTTGCGTTGTACGAACTAGTTCTCCTTTATCGACGGTTTGTTTGTTGAGACGGGTGGTCCGACGTTAGGAAAATAGACACCGATGCAACGACTCACGTGTCAGTCTTAACTGTTGTTATGAATAGGTACTGTGTAGTTGTAAAAATATGGGGCGAATATGAACTAAATAGAAAACTGCTTAAAGTTAAAAATATACATTATATCTATAGATTCGCATTTACGTATTCCAAATCTATCAAGGTCGTTCAAACAAGAAATTCTCAATACCAGCCCGGAGATGGTAGTGTTGCTCACCCTTGTGCCTTGGAAAACACGTAAAGGCGTTGGTCCTTCGCCTAATCTCTCTCCAGTCGGGTTGAATGTGGAAGATAGGGAATAAACAGTGCTCATATGTTTGTGCACACACTTATATGTACATTATAATAATATATTTAGAGCAGCGATAGCTCAGTGGGGAGACCAACAGACTGCAATGCAGAGGGTCTCGGGTTCGAACCCACATCGCGCACCTCTTAATTTCGGAAGTTATATGACTTTTCGAAATTATGTGCGTATTGATTGACAATTATCGCCTGCTCCCTGCCTCGGAGAACACGTTAAGCCGTCGGTTCCAGCTGCCATGAACATCTATGGCAGTCGTTATTGGGAGAGTGTCGACACAAAAGATCCCACTGAGTCGAAGGATCGCTGGTCTGCACTGAATGGCCCCCACATAAGATACATACATACATAATAATATATTTTGGGCTGACAGCCAGTCTCTATCAAGATTGGCCGCTCTGACAAAAATATGATCTGGAGGACATAATACTTATCCCCGAATTAGATGAGATGACATTTCGCCAATTATGGGTTTAGGTCTCGCATGTTAAAAGGACCTCTATCGGACTCAGTCCCAGAGTCCTACAAAACAGGCTTACCTATGTGAAAATCTCAGCATTGTTTATTTAATGTAATGGTATTAAATAAAATGACCACCGAAAATACTAATTGCACAGCAAAATATGCTTACTAAAATATATCATAACGAGCACCTATACGCCTCAAATCACTACATTCCGTCTCGAAAGGGTTAGGTTATGCTAGGTTCTTTCTTAAACCCACCCAAAAATAGGAGTCTAAAAACTGCTTTGATCTCTTTAAAATATTTTAGTAAGCATATTTTGGTGTGCAATTAGTATTTTTGGTGGAACAAAGGCAAAAAATTGAGGAACGATTAAATACTACCCTTATTTAATTATTCAGCTTTAAACTTTTTGAACTTTGGCGATTTGTTCACATACTTAATACAAGATAACGGGTCTTACTCGCGATTAAGCATTCAAAGGTAATAAAATACCTATTTATTGCCTGACGTTTTGGCTGACTTGCATCGATCGTGGTTCTGGGTTGTCTATTCAGCGTTTAGCAAAATCCCTATATTGTACAATATGTATTAGATAATAGGCCTTTCAATTTCCTAAAACAAAACATTAAATCATTTACGTTTTTGGGTACCGTACCTCAAAAGGAAAAAACGGAACCCTTATTGGATCACTTTGTTGTCCGTCCGTCCATCTGTCCCTTTATCTCGGGAACGCGTGGAGGTATCGAGTTGAAATTAAAACGATATACTTAGGTCTACAGTCTCTTGAAGCTGTGAAAAAACCAAACTTCTAAATTAACGTAAAAAAAGATGCGGCCGTTTATGCCGCAAAAAACATATATTTCGACCCTCTCAAGGGAATCAAAATTTATAGGATATTTTCCGTTGACCCAGAACTACGAAATTTGGCAAGTAAATACCGTCTCATATACAAGTATAGGAAAAAACTAAACACTATACATTTGTAATTAAATCATAAAAAACAGTCTATTTATGCAAGGACAATTTTTTTTATAATATGTGCCAATAAATTCGACGGAACCCTCGTTGGGCGAGTCCGACTAGCACTTGCCCGTTTTTTTTTATTTTCAAACAAATAAAATATTTAGTAATTTACCATTTCTCTTTTCAGATTTTAATATGTAGCTGTTATATATCGCTGCTTACTCCTTTCGAATTATACAGGCATAACTTATTTATGTATGCATCTCGCAATGTAATCCCGTTATCACGTCAGTCAGTTTCTCTAAGTAGGTACAGATCAGATAACGTCACCGCCCACAGACCTCATAATATACCCAAAAATGACGAATTACCATAAATACCATTTGTTCGCGTCGCGTCACGACGCGCGACGTCGTGCGATGTCGTGCGACGCGCGATGTTGCATGCTAAGTGCTCTATCTGTCTCTATCGAGCGCATCTGGAGGCTGTGCCGAAGTTTTCGTTTGTTTCGACTTTTGTGGAAGTTCGAATGAAGGAGTAGCCATATATTACGTTACGATGTTCTTAATACATATGTATTTGATTTTATTGTTGATTTTAATTTTTTTACACTTTCACGTCTTAACTACTCAACTGATCATCGTGAAATTTCAAGTAAAACGTCGTGTAAGTGTAAATATAAGTAATTATTTTATCTAGTTTTAAAGGTAATCTCGGGCATTACTTACATATAAGTATTTATACATACATCACGCCATTCTAACTAATAATACAATTAATGCGAATGTGAGTTTGTTTGTTCTTTCACACCTTAACTACACGACCGGTTATGCCAAAATTAAAAAAAAAAGACATGGGTTCCTTTCCTCTTGGAAAAATTAAATATTTACTTACGCCTGTTATCCGAAGAGGGTACGCAGAAACTACTGACTTCCACTTGCAACATTCTATTGCATGGATTGGATAGTGATTACCTGATTACTCAATTCCCCGTGAATGTTTGAATGCATTTGAATACATCGTGCACTTGCACGGCAGATCAGGTCCTGGATTAAACACATATTATTTTTTATCGCTACATTCTCACAGGATTAACGTGGGTGAAGCCACAGGCGGGCTAGAGGTCTTATTAATAAATTACAATCTTGTCCAGGGTGATGTGTTGGTAAAGGCAGTTCGATGCTTTTAAAATACATACTATAATAATAAGTATAGCGATTGTACTCCTCGAAACATTGCCTGAACCAGTAGTTGAAATATTGCTATATTCTATTAAAAATTAATCTCTATATAAATTAAGTACATCGACGCCGCATTAGTAATAAATGCGACTGTTATGCATGAAGTCATGAGTTCCATACTTAAGTTGAGCAAAGTGTTACTGAGTTATTTGGTGAAGAATTTCTCAATATCAGCATGAAGTCTGAGATTGTCCCCGGTACGGCAATAGGCTCTGCTAAGTGCTCTCTACTAAGTGGAACCGAACTCATAGCTGGCGATATGAAGGTGTAAAACACCTGTGCCTATTCCTTTGGGGGTAGAGGTCTGAGTTTATGTATGTATGTCATAATAAATATCACAAAGACTTTTTTGCAATATACAGGGTATGTGGCAGTACCTTTTCACTCGCAGGCGCATTACCGCCAGTTAGTATGCGCACTAGCGCCGGCGCGCATCTCGCGCGGGATCAGTGCGCGCGCGCATTTCGCTCACGTCCCTAATTGTGCTCTAACTGTTCTCTACGTTTGAGCGACGAGCTGCGATCTCTACCTAGAGATGCAATAAATAAATAAACTGTAGAGTTATGTGAAATGTTTAATTCATTAATTGTTTATATTATATCGTTATAGAGCTGAATGGCACAATTACAATAAATAAAAGACCTTTTATGTCTTCCTGTTTCATTAGAAAGCCTTTACGTCGTAAGACTAATAACTTTTATATACTATCTATTACATAAAAGTAACTGACTCTATAGTCAGGTTGCGCAGTGTTAGTAAATGAGACTGTTGCGCATGTATGTCTTGGGTATGATTCCCGGTTAGGGATTCCTTCCAACAAATTCTAAAATTGGATGTTATGAACCTCTGCTTACCCCTTCGAGAGTATAAACGTGAGGCTATTTTTGTGCGTACTCAAGTGCTAATAGAGCTATCTAAAATACAAATAATATTAACTTATCACTGATGTTTCTTTCATGTGCTAATGAATCAGGTGGATTGAAATTCGGTTCCCCAATAAAGATATGTGTAATTGGCCTTTTTTAATCAGGAAATTTTTGTAAGTGCTGGCTCTCATAGGCAATTATCTGGCCTTTTATTCTACAAGAGATACAGAAAAAGAAAGGGTTAATGGTGATGAATATAACAAACTGACGCATAGACTTCGGTACTAAATAAACTAATTATTATATACATATATATTTACATTTACAAGACGTTTTAGTTGCCTATCAACAATTGAAACGGTGGTTATTTCTGCTGCAATGCAAACTAACGGCCAGGGAAAGTATAAATATAAAAAAAACATAGGTCAGAATTTTTAAACAAAATAATACCGCGATGAAATGCATATAAATTTGTTTAATTTAGAATACATTCAAAATTACAATATTATTGAGAGCAGTTTGTGTTAGATATAGCCGAAGGCATAATATTATAAAAATGATATGCTTTTTATTTTAATATACGACACGGACTATTTGTACATCACATAATTTTTTGGGGATCGTAACCACAACACTGAGCGCGGCGGTTATATCTCTTCATTTTTTATCCCTTTTTTTTTGGGGCCTTTACGCCACACACGGCAATATTGGTTATATCTCGATAAAGCTTCTTGCTACTGCATAACCACATTTCATCAGTAGTATATTGAACCCACTAAATAAAGAGCCATATCACTAAGTTACTATTAATAATCAAACACTTTGTCGAGAATTGAGCTCAAGACCTCACGATCAACTCTAATTGGAAACAAAACCACATGATCGACAGAACCGCTCAATAAACTCAAGACAGTAAAATATTAATGTTCATGTAGCAGACACGGCGAGTATTAATCAGTATCGGTTCTCACGCCATTACACGCTCGACGTGTTGTTAAGTGATAAAGTGCAGTTGCAATCTGTTGCAGTTGCAGTAGCACTGCTCGCAGATTTCACCACTATGACACGGATTTGCTCTACATTATCTGAAAATTTACATTGCCGATTGGTATCTCGACTTCGCTGGTTTGAACGAGGTAGATGTGTTTGGACTCAAATGCTGGTGAAAAATATTACTTACGTGTTATATATTTGTGGTATCTGTTACTAAGTTATGTGCATACTTAACCGATTTATAAGAATACTAGATTTTGCCCTCGGCTTCGCTTGCGATAATGTAGATTTTGTCAATAAATTTCTAGCCCTGGGCACAGTATTTTTTTCTGGATAAAAGGTATCGTATGTCCTTTTCTGTGCCCCTGACAACGTGTCTGCGAAATTTTATGATAATCAACCGTAAATAAAGTAGGTAAGGCGTGAAGGCGTTAACAAAGAAACAAACTCACATTCGCATTTATAATATTAGTTAGGATCATATATGAAAGTACGACTTTAAAATTTTTTTTATACCACTATGTTGGCAAACACGCGTACGGCCCACCTGATAGTAAGTGGTCACTGTAGCCTATGGACGCCTGCAACACCATAGGCATCACTTGCGCTTTGCCGACCCTTTAGGAGAAAAAGGAAGTGGAAAGGAGAAGGAGCGGGAAGGGGTGGGAAAGGGTGATTGGGCTTCCGGCACTACAATACTCTACTACAATAGAATTATTATTTACACCTGTTTACCGAAGAATTACTCTGAGACTAAGGATTTCCACTTCCTACCATTCTGGCATATTTCTCTTGCTTTATTTGATCTCATTACATTCTTTATGCAGGCATGTCGGTTTGTAATACTTTTAAAATGAATGACAAGTTCTTCTTATCGACTTTACTTGCCATAAAGATATTTCTTACATCACTAATACAAAAACATTATTAGATCAGCCATTTAAATAACCCATGAGAATTTACAAGTAGTTGTAATTAACTTTCTAAACATTATAGCTGTTTTCTTGTGTAGCTGTAGGTCAAATAAATATTTGTCTCCTGCGAAGATCGTAGCCGCAATATGCAACACATTGACACTTGTAATTACCTCATTTGATATGGAAAATAAAATGATAGGAGAACTTCAAAATTAATTAGCCATAAAAATATTTGTCCCAACAAAAGACATCATCGAGCTACAGCTGTACCTGATTACACGACTTTACAACTCTACTACAGCTCTGTCTGTAATTACAGCTTAATTGTTGTATATATTTCAACAATGCAACCTTTGTTACAACGTGTAAGGTCCGTTTCTATGTGTGCGTTAATTGTGTGGTCGATAGAGCTCAGGTTACAAAGTAAGAGCTGGCCGCACCAGCGAGCGCACGTCGGGCATTTCCTCCAGAAATAACAACACGCATTCATACGATACTTATTCACAACAATAAAAACTCTACCGCTCCGCCGCTCTACCGGTCAGCTATTTTAATCGAAGCCTACAAGAAGCCAGACGTAACATCCTCTCATCTTACGCAACAAAAACTGAACGAGTTTATACTTTTAATTCTGCGCTTGCGCATGTCGTGAACGGGAATAGAGCGGCCGACCCCGCGGTCACGTTTCAACCCATTGTTCACTTGCACGACCATTGTTTAAGGGGCGAGTTGACCATCGAGCGCTAATAAACCGAGAGCGCCTTTCTAACTGTAGCGGCCAATCAGAGCGCGGTAGAGCCACGCCCGCCGCCTGCCTCCGCCCGCGTGACTCTAGCGCATCTAGACCTCCTCCGTGACCTCACCGAGTGCCTCAGTCCCTCACTTATCGTTAGTTTATTAGCGAAACGATCCGAGGTCATAGATCCAGCGCTCTACCTCGCCTCTACCACCAAATTGGATGTTAACACCTTTTCTTAAGGCTTTCTAGGAATATATAACAGTCGAGATAACGGAGCAGAGCACTTCAGGCTCCACATTATATCGATCTCTCGTACGGCAGCGTGGAAAGTACTGGTAGAGCAGGCTATAAAATTGATCGTTTAGTGTTGTTACTAGGAAGATTGAAATGGCGTTATACGAAGCGTTTATAGCCATTTGAAGACAAGGATGGGTGATCGGTCAGCAAGGTTAAGCAACCATTTTTGTTAAGATGGGCGATCTTGTAATTATTGGACTGGAACACGTTATAGCATAAACACCTCTTATAGTTATAGATTAAATGTATATGGACAGCCTAAAAAACTACGATTATAGTTTCTTTTCTACGCGTTTCCTCAAGGATATAGGTGATTTATTTGCAGTTTTATCTACATACATGACCAACGCCTTGGTCACGTGACGTTTTGTTAATTGTCTGTGCTTGTGCTTGCAGGCGATTGTAAGGTTTAGGGTTCAATTCCCATTTTTTATTTTTTTATTTAATTATGTAATTCTCAGTACCAGCACGGATTCTTAAAGTGCCCGCTAGGCAATAGGCTTGATTTCTATTAATTGGAATCTAAAATGCTGGCTAAATTTCAGTGTAATACCTTCATCTAACTGCATGACGTTCGTAGATCCTAAGACCTTCATGCAGAGTAGCTGTAATTACTACTGCATCGTCTAAATGCCAGAACAAAAACATCATCTGAGAAATCTGTTTATTCCAGAAAGGTTTCATTATTTAATGTAATGTAAGGTAATGCTATATGAGAATTCATCTACAAGAATTTTTTTTTGTATATCTTCTATAAATTTAAAACTTGCAGGTATTACACACCAGGCAGGCAATTATACTATCCTAATTCGTCGCTTTCATAAAATCTCCCAGATGTAAATACATATATATGATCTCTTGCCAGTGTAAGTCCAAAATGATTAAATGCATAATCTCAAGACATCCTTGGCAACCTTTATTTATATCTAAAAGCCTGCCTCACTTACCCCAAAATTCTTAAATATAATTGTTTGCCAAATTTATGGTATCACTAAAAGCATATCACCCACGGTATACTTTAGTAAGTTGTAAATGAAATTAAAGAATATGTAGAGAAATTTTACTTAATTTACTATTCAAAAGACCTAACTTAGTACGCTATTGATCACTTGACTTTTTATGTGAGTTTTGGGATGCGCATTACTCCATTACACGAGTATTCAATACAACTATACCTTAGGCACCAAAATTATAATCATATACTGTATAACATATGTACATTTAGGTTCGTCGTAGCATGTCGCAAGTACTTCTGAACTTTCAGGAAGATATTTTTAAATAGTAAACAATATATGTAGACAGGACACATAGGTATTTCCAATATAAGTTTCGATTTTGGTTAAACTGAAAGAGTGTGAGTGAAGAAGTACTTGGATCACCAACCTACGGAAGAAAGCAGCCAAATGTTCGTGTTTACTTCCTGCGGGGTGTAGGGTTTAGGGGTGTTTAGTAGTAGTAAGGCCTCGCTGATTTCAGCATGAATGGGCCGGCTCGACCGGGGAAGTACCACCCTCTTACAGAAGATCGACGTGAAATAGCAGTATTCCTACTGTTGTGTTTAGTTCGGAGAGTGAGAGTACCGGAGGCCCAATCACCCTCTTTCCCCTTTCCCGCTCCTTCTCCTTCCCACTTCCTTTCCTAAAGGGTCGGCAACGTGCACGTGATGCCTCTGGTGTTGCAGGCGTCTATAGGCTATGGTGACCACTTACCATCAGGTGGGGAGGCGTATGCTTGTTTGCCACCTCAGTTGAAAAAAAAAAAGATTTCATTTTTTTTAAGAAGAAGCTGTCAACGAGTAGACTAGTGTGATATTTGCTTATTACATTAGTTACTCATAAATTCCTTTTTGGAATGGTCGACAAACGGTCATATCCTAAAACATCCCTTAAAATTAGATGGACTACATGCTTGTGATAAAGAGATGACTTATAGCGATAGCTCAGTGGGGAGACCAACAGACTGTAATACAGTCTCGGGTTCGAACCCACGTCGCGCACCTCTGACTTTCGGAAGTTATATAACTTTTCGAAATTATGTGCGTATTGATTGACAATTCGCCTGCTCCGTGCCTCGGAGAGCACGTTAAGCCGTCGGTCCCGGCTGCCATGAACATCTATGGCAGTCGTTATTGGGAGAGTGTCGACACAAAAGATCCCACTGGGTCGAAGTGTCGCCGGTATGCACTGACTGGCCCCCACATAAGATACATACATATCTATGCTGACAGTTTCCTAACATACCTAAATATCAGTTTAAATCTAGAAATGAACCTAGCGACTCACATTTGGCAGTTCACGTAGTTGCTAACCTTACATAATATGTGAAATGCTATAGCATTACATAGTGATTTGAATAGCAAATAAAGCATACAGGTTTAAACTAATTTAATTCTAATATGAATTATTCGCATAAACATTAGACAAAAGCTCAGGAATTACTTTTATTTTAAGATAATAATAATATAATTAAAAAAAACCTCTCTGAGATAGTCGTTATCTCATCATGAGACTAACGCGATATAGGAGGGCACAGTACACTAGCTTTTAAACGATCACCTTCGTCTTGTGATATAAACAAAAAAAATATTATCTAGTTAAATAAAAGCGCACAAACCGCAGGGCAGCTTGTGGTGAGCTGAATGTGAGTGGCGACACTGCGGTCCTGAATGCCTCAGAGAGTCGGTTAGAGCCTTGTCCCCGGCATGCCGTTACTGGTTGGCTGGGGTAGAACTTCAAGAGCGCCCGTAGGACTCTCAACTCTGGCTTGCCTTGGTCGGCTGGTCAGAGGGAAGCCACTAGAGTTATATGCTTAGGGGTGGAAGTGTCATTTTCAAGGGCATAAGTACGGGGAAACCCGCTCCGGGTCTCCGTTGTTACGAGACTCGTAATGGTGAAACCGGCGCCGCACCGCTTAACACCCCTAGCCGCTCGCACCGGTGTTACCTTCTGCTGCTGGCTTGTATGCCTATGGTGGCTATTCAGGGGGCCATCTACTGAGTTGGCGAGTCACCTACTGCCCATTGCATTGATGCTATTAGAGTATTCAGGGCAGACGCCGTTTTTCATCCATAGTTAGCAATATACCGGTCCAATAAACACCCATACCTATAGCCCATATATTAGAATCCATACGTAGCAATAGTCCTACGCCTGCTGCGGCTAGTGACGCTGTAGGTGTTCCATCCCACCTTTGATTTAAACTCTCGAAGGGCCTCTTCACGTTGGACCCATGTCTCCGTGTAAGCCTCCCAAAAGACTAGGTATTTTCTAATATAATATGTTGGAAAATACCTGTAGTAAGAGAAATATTATAATAATAATGCTTATTGAGTAATATAATTAGAAATACAAAGACAAAAGTTGTAAACAATTACGTGAAAACAAATTGAACAGCTGACTCCTAAACTAAGTGTAAAATACTTGTATCCCTACTGATAGGTGATGATGACAATTGCTAATATAAAATAAATAACCCATGTAAACAATCAAATGAAGGCAATTAACAGTATTTCAGGTAAATTAGTAACTAATTGCTAAAATATTTTAAGTATCATCGTGTGACAAGTTCTGCAACCAATCAACGAGTTTGTTTTTTGAAGTGAAAGCTTATTTAGGCGCGTTAGAGCACTTTTTGGGTGAACAAAAATCATGGAACTCGCGTCATCATCACCGAACGCATTCAAAAATAATAATCTAATAGCTCGACGATACAATTCACAAGTTACTTAGTTTTCACTTCTATCGGCTGTACCCAAAGACAGCCCCGCATGGCTATTTTTTTTTTATATAACTGGCATGGACTTAGTTTCTGTATCTTTGCTAACATTCATATAGCAAATACAAGAACACGTTATCTTGGAACAACCAGTGGATCACACAAATATTTGTTCCGTGACATCGAACCCACAGCACTTGACGCATTTCTTTCACCACATCCTTGCTGTATTTTAAGTCCACCTTATTACCAGTTCCATGTTTATGTGCAGCACGTTTGTGGCAGGCGTAGAGACGGATGGTGCGCGCTCGGCATACAGCCACGAGCCTCGTAATGAGAAGGCTTTACTTTGTGTAGCCTTCACTAGTAGTAGGTGACTCAGACAACGGTATTTCCGCTTCACGCAACTTAACCGCAATGAAAACAATGAATTATCCTTGTATGTTAGTGAAGAGGTTAGATTAACCGGTTTGATAAAGTGAGTTATCGCGGTCAGGTTAAGATGGGTGGTTATGAAAAAGGTCACACTCTAGTCTAGTTAATTCTGTAGCATAGCCTTAGTTAGCCGAATGATTTATTGCGTATTTCTATCAAGCAATTCTTAATCTAAATATATTGTTAGTCGCTATTGAACAGATATACTTAATTATCCAGAGCCGACAATAATTGTCGGCAACACCTTGTCTATAATTATTAAAGACAAGGTGTTGATTTTACAGACTTACGCCTATATTACGCCCCGAAAGACAAGGACGAGGTGGATTACATCTGTGTACTACCAAAGTATATCAATAGCCCTACCAGGAAGCGGAAATGCCGAAGTTTCCGGTCTACTATTAGTACTACGAAACACATGCAGTAATATTTTGAACATCCTAAACCCTACAGGGCAGTGATGAAGTGATTTGAACAACGGGGTAATATTACTTTGAAAAAAAGAAATCAAAAGAAACTACGAGGTTTGGATAGACATTTTTATGGAAAGTCTACTGGTTGTAGGTCCCACGTAATTCCAGCGATCCTATTGCTGTCTAAAGGTAACGTTTTCATACGTCATGCTGATACTGATAATTTCCTTAAAGAAATTCATTTAGACTTCGTTTGACTTGCTTATATCACAGTACCAAAGAGGCAATAAAAGACAATGCTTCTGAGTTATAGTCAGCCAAGGAAACACATTACATTAGTTACATCCTATTTAATATTAATCCTACATCCTGAGCCTTCGAATTCGTAATACGAGGCAAAATATTACTGTATTGTATACATAGATTAACAAATATATTTTTAAAGATGTTACTTAGCTCATATTCCACAAACTCTGTTTTAAATCTGATATAGCAAAGGAGCGAGCCTATTTACGTATACCGGACAGTTTTCCAAACTATGTGCTATAAACGTTTCTTCCTTTCTTTCTAAGTTACTACTGAGGGTTCGATACCCGAGTCCTTATGATTAGCTGCAAACCTAACCGCATTAAGCTACGGGACCAACGAGATAAAAATGAAAAATTAAAATGAAAAATTGTTTATTTACAGCGTTTAACAAATTAGAAAAACTTATCAATCTAAAATACCTTATAAATAAAATAAAACATTTGCCAACCGCAGGCAAAATTTAAAAAATTACTTCTGTGGTTTTTACACTAGGCAAGCCTGTATCGATGGTCTGAACCTTTAACATAGAGCAAAGTCATCGCTCGCAGAAGCGAGCATAAGATCTCATGGTGTGGGATTCGATTCCAAGGACTGAAAAGAGTTATATTTTCTATCTAGAAATTCTTAGTAGCAACATTGACTAACGAAGACGACAATAGGATCGCCTACGTGGGCCCAAAACCGTCGCTGGTGAAATGAGGGTATAATGCACACCTGCCTACCCCTTCAGATATATAGGGTACGTATAGTGCATGTTTCTAACGTTGGCTTATAGCCTGAACTGGCAAAACTAATATTCTGTGACAATCATTATCTATATATTAATACGTGAAGCAAAAACTTTGTCCCCATTTTTACGAAAATTGCGCGAACGGAGGAGAATGAAATTTGACACAGTTAAAGTTTATATGGAGAAGGAGGGGTGAATTCTAATATTTTTATAAAATATGCATTAGAAATACATTAAATTAATGAAAAATCACTACACGCACACAACCATGCATTTGACACAAGCAGTCGAATCGCGTTCGTAGTCTTTCGGCATTGTTCGTCTGACGTCGTACAATTCTTTGTAACTATAGTCACTTATACCTAATTAATATGTAATAAAGAAAAAATTAAAAAGTAGCAATCGTAGGTATTTTGGTCGAATTTTGACTACTTGACGACCGCTTGTTATATTAAAGCTTACAATGTTTCCATCAGTGCTAAGTTGCTCATGATTCATATTTGACAACGACGCTCTTTTTGTAATACTCGAAGTTTATGTATACGAAAATAGACCCCAAAAATACCGACACATTTGTTCGGCAAACCCTCACACAACCGCACAACCGTATTATTTAAAACAGTTACCACAATAGAGTAATTTACGAACTGTTGAACCAATAAATCGTTCTATTGTATAACGAAATAACGAGATACAGCCTCCGTCCGTGTACCAGATTATCGTTCCATCTGAGACCACTCTGCCTCAACAGCGTTGAAGCAGATATGGCGACGTGTGAAATAAGGCTTTATCGGGTGATCTGGAGGTCTCGTGTACCAATCAGAGCGGCGGTGGTATCGGCAATCTGGCTGTAAATCCCGCGGACAAACGACCGCGACTCACGCCATCGAAGCCTTCGTACAGGCTCCGACTACAAACGGCGCCAAATCGCCGCTATGCCGCGATCGTGCCGAATTACTCTTAATTTGTCTGAATCACGCCGGTGCTTTATTATTTTTATATTTTATTGGGTGTACAAGGACTTTTACAACAAGGGCTGTATACAGGTTGTCCCAGAAGTCGACGTCAAGCCGGAATCAGACAACAGGCTAAGTTGCTATCAGAAAAATATAAAAAGTCTAAGTTACGTAATTGCAAAATTACAGGCATTTAAAAAAAACAAAATATCTACACCCTGTGACGGTCTTTTCACTCCTGTTACTACAGATATTTACATTTTGAATTATTTGTTTTTGTTAAGTAATCTCGAATAACGCTTCTTTATATAATTTTAAAAATACGTAACTTAGTTTCTTTTCTCTTTTTCTGATAGCTATTATTTTATTTTATTTTATTTATTTAAGGATTTCCAACAAAGGAATATACAACAACATACAAGTACATTATAAAGCAATAATTAAATTCTTAGCGTTAATTAATTAATTATAACTTAGCCTGTTACCTGATTCCGGATTGACGTCGACCTCTGGGACACCCTGTATAATACTGTTAGCTTAAAAGAATATACTTCTGTACAAAACAGCACTGGACTTTACCGCGAGGTTACACAATTCTTAACTTTACTTGACTGAGTCACTATGTGAATAATGGATTTCCGATCTAAAGGTCGTGGGTTAGAAGCTCACCCATTGTACTACTGACGTGAACTGATTTCTAACAAAAGCATATTAACTCAGCTGAAAGGGTCAAAAAGGATAACAGTACTTTGTCACCCAGATATAGGCAAATGACCGCCTCATTCATCTTTTGCCTCGTAGAAGTTTGCGCTTTTTTGCGGCCGATCATAAGATTTTGATTCGAATCCTCGATCGAACAACTGGTTTTCGTGTCAAAAAATTATCAGTAGCAACATAGGATCAAGAATCCGGTAGCCCGGTGATAGGCTTCTCCCGTATTACACACTCAAAAACATAAGCAAGTTAGTCAAAACACTTTAAATTTTTAACAAAGGCTTTGGTTGTAAATTATCTTTTCATCTTTGTTAATTAGCAAAATGCTAAGATCACAGGTAGCATTGCCATGTTGAAAGACAAATGTTGAATACCTATTTACACCAGAATAATTTTTCGAAATAAATGTGATGCCATCTCTATCTTATTGTAAGAAAAAAAGGAAAGCATGATACTTGCTTCAAGATACTTGCCTTGTGTAACTGGAGCTTAATAATATCTTGCAAAAAATACCAGTTCTCTGGTCACATGAGGCGATCAATCTCCTTGCTTTCCATCAACACCTGAGCAACTAGATGGAAAAAAATAATAATTGAACATTGTAATTGATTGCAAAACTTAGTTGTCATCACTGCCAAAAATATGTTATTCTGAAAAACAAATCTTAAACTTTATGTCGCCTCAACTGTAACCTTGTTCTTGCCATGGTTACAGTAGAAAGGTCAAATTATGACAACCAACTTGGATATGAGTTTGGTAGTAAGATTTAGCAGAATTGCACAGCAGGCCATATTTAAATGACATCGAAGTGCTAGTAAGAACTTTTAAAAGCACACTTTACTACACACAGTTTTCAGTATTTATGATTTTATTAATTACATAAATACAATCAATTTCTCTATATAATAATAGAGATAATATGACCTATACCCATGGCTAAAAATTTACGCTAAATAATTTAGTAAATACATTACATAAAGAACATGAAAAAGATATATAGACGTTAATGTGATAAACGAAAGTTTGGTACAGAAGCAGTAATGTCAGTTTCCGTTTGATTAATTTGACAATCATCTTAACTAATATTATAATTGCGAATGTGAGTTTGTTTATTACGCTTTCACGCCTTAACTTCTCGACCGATCATCATACAATTTCGTATACACGTTGTCAGGGTAACAGAAAAAAGTACCGTTACTAACCAAATCTAACCTGCATTTACGCGAGCGCAGCCGTGGGCAAAATCTAATGAAACCTAAAAAAAAATATTCTACGAAGTTCATCATGATCACACAGCACCATCTTAGAATGTAGCACCTCCATTTCCACAGAGCAAACACAATCCATCGAACTATCGATTTATCTATATTAATCAGTGCGCGCATCCCGCAGCACGCGGCGAGCGGTCGTGCGGTGCGGCGGGGCGTGCGCGCGCGCATCTCGGGATCACGCGCGCCGCTGATAATTTATGAACGACGCCACTTTTTCATTTTGCTTTGCCAGTCGCTGCCAGTTGCAGGCTCGGCCGTGAGTCGCCTGTACTGTGGATATGATTGTTCTAATACCAGGATAATCCTGTTAATATCTCGAAACAAAGACTTTGCCTGCACCGATGACGTTGTAGTGTAAGTGGTCGCCTCATGACTCCAGATAAAATATACGGGAAAAATGTATGTGATCTACAAATGCTTGTTCCGAGTCTGGGTGTTCTTTGTGTTCGTTGTTTGAATGTTTGTAAAGTTCCCCGCGACACCGGAATTATTCCTAGGGCGGGAGAAGCCTTAAATAAATAACTTAAAATCAAAAGAAATTTTTCGCTCTTAATTAACCGTAATTTGTAACTATTGTACTTTGAAATATTTGCATGCCAGTCGTTGGAGTATGGAGGCATTTATATATCTTTACTATTCTACCCATATTCCCAAATAAATTATTTGATTTGATTCGCTTTTATTAGAGTTCGAGGAAACTCTTATACAACAGCTTTGTCCGTCCGTCCGTGTGTCTGTTTATATAACTTTCAACTCAAGAACCGTAAGAGCTAGAGACTCGCGCCATTCGACTCAGCATAGTCGATATACCCCGAAACGACTATGACCTTTGACCTCTGACCTCTGACCTTGAGGCCAGAGGCTTAGGCCTATGGCTATGGCTATGACCTTAGGGTCATAGCCATTTCGGGGGTTTATTGACTATGCTGAGTCGAATGGCGTTGACCGCGAGTCTCTAGCTCTTACGGTTCTTGAATTGAAAGTTGTATAACAGACAGACGGACGGACAAAGCTGTTTTATAAGAGTTTTTTAGAACTCTAAAAGTAGATGTTTAATTGTATTCTTATTTTGTACAATGATATAATAATAATTTAGTTTATTTTATTATATTAAAGGAATCCTAAGTAGCAAAAAATACTTTGCTACAATAAAGTCTTTAGTTTTTATCGCAACCGCATGGTCTCCCTACAAGAATAGCGTGCAGGGCGCAGTCGGCAGAGGTCGCTGCAATCTATCTGTCACGGTGCGCGGGCGCAGCTCCATCGCGACCACTGACGGACGAGTGGCTATGCGAGCCGTATCCTTGACTCGTACTAGCCGTGCTATTGTTTACATCCGAAGAGTAAGGAGTTCGATTCTTGTCAGGTGCGCTATTGATGTATGTTATTGTAGGTATTATTTAAACAGTTTGCGGCAAATATAAAATAAGAATCAAAAATCAAATGCACGGATGGCATAGCGGCTTATGTTGTCGCATTGCCATTGCCACCGCGCCGAGTGTTGTGGGTTCGATCCCTAGACGAGACAAAAATGTGTGCAAGTAATTTGCTGTTTAATCAGTTTAAAATAACAGTAAAGAGGCCGTTTGTTTATTGAATTGTCTAATAAATGATCTTCGAACAATTAGTGATGGGTTTTCTTCTTCTTTTCGTGTGGTTAGTGGCCAACCTGTTGTCAAGAGTTGTTCAAGCCGCTGTAGGCCTCTGACATGGCTTAACAACTGCTGTCAATTTGACAACAACCGGGACCGACTTTTTACATGCCCTCCAAAGCACGGACGCTCAGATGAAATACCACTAAGCGGTCACCCATCTATAGACTGACCGCACTCAACGTTGCTTAACCTCGCTAATCGTTTACCGATCAATGAGTGCAACTGGCTACGAGCGCCCCATGATGGGTTAAAACTATACTTACTATCGATGTGTTGTAAAATACTGAAATTATATTTAATTGGCGATTTATAAGAGTGGTCGTGAGTTTCTTGCAGGTTTCTTCTCATAGGCTCAACACTTTGCCTGAACCTAGCGAGTGCTGTGGATTCGATCCCCACACGAAACAAAAATTTGTATGATCCACAAATAGTTGTTCCGTGTCTGGGTGTTCTTTGTGTCTGTTGTGTGAATGTTCGTAAAGTTCCCCGCGACACAGGAGTTATTCCTAGTGCGGGAGTTGTATTTTTTTAATATCAAGATCAAATAAAAATGTTAAAAAAGTACATGCGAATGTTTAGCATGATGCTTGATGCCCGAGTCGTGCAAAATGTTAGTGAGTTTTTCTGACAAGATATGTCCTCCTACCCACCCTAAAAAGACTATTAATGAATGAATTACACACCACCACGCCACGATAAGCATAATAAATTTAAATTAAACTCAAATAGAATGTGAACTGTCAACAATATTTTAAGTTCAACGTATAACATTTGCGTAAACGTAAGGCAATATTAATTATAATAATTAATATATGTTTTATTTATATAGAGAATGACAACCAATATGTCAGATTTATAAACGATTTTACTAAACCAAAACGACATGTCTAGTGAGGTGAGCAGATAATATCGATACTTTTCGATTAACCTAATCTAGCATATAATTAAATCTCGTGTCACGGTGTTTGTGGTCACACTCCTCCAAAATGGGTCGACCGATTTTTATGAAATATGTATGTATATTTGGCACGTACGAGAATGGGTCGTAAAGTATATTTCATACCGCTAGGTGATTACTGATTAGCTTGTTCATATCCAGAATGTGTTTCTTGTTTTTGCCAATTTCTCTTTATAATTACTAACGTAACCTAACCTACTTTTTCGCGAGTGAAGCAGCGGGCAACAACGAGTCTAGCATATAATTAAATCGATTATATTGTCTGATCAAACGATTAATGATGTTGTCTGATTATTATACTGATACGCATTCAGCCACTTCTGATTAAGTAGTTCTCGTAGCCAAACTGATATAATCTGTGGCAAGCTTTTTAATTTATATTCCACAGATTAATAACACGTCGTAAAATTACCGAGAGAGTTGTGGCATCGTTTTATTATAGAATTTAATAATGAAACGGGTGTAGTATGATGGGTTTACAGAATATTGTCTTGAGCACTATTATTTATACAGAACTAGTTTTTGCTCGTGCCGTTGCCCGCTTGAATCCATGGACACGATTATCTGCATTATAGTAGCGTTTATTTTTTTATTTATATACAAGACATATGTAGTGAAAACTACGATTGCGTGTTCAGAATGCTTGTTTATTTGATCATCGAGAGAGTATTTATAATACAATATTAAGTATGTGTGAGCATACACATAAACACACATTTAAACTGAAATATCTATGACTAAGTCCTCTTCTCCCTAGCCTTTATTATTCCCAAGTCACTTGGGGTTGGCTTTTTCTAGTCTAACCGGATTTGACTGGATATCAGTTTTTACAAGGAGCGGCTGCCACCTGACCTCCGCAACACGAAGGCAATCGATACCCTAAGGCTAGACCAGTGTCAGGATATTAGAGAGCACTGACTTTCCCAATAACTACTGTAATAGATGTTCATGGCAACCGGGACCGACGGCTTAACGTGCTCTCCGCGGCACGGAGCAGGCGATAATTGTCAATCAAAACATACATAATTTCGAAAAGTCATATAACTTCCGAAAGTCAGAGGTGCACAACGTGGGTTCGAACCCGAGACCCTCTGCATTGCAGTCTGGTGGTCTCCCCACTGAGCTATCGCTGCTATTGTTGTAGAGTTAATAAAAGGCATTGTATAATTTAAAATTCTATAAATTATATAAACTGTGATTAAATCAACTATCTTTTAACTATAACTGCTATAAAATCCAAAATACAACCTTGGTCAAAAGTATTAGGCACCCCTATAAAACATCGATAAATCAAAAAGTATTTTAAAAATTGCAACGTCTTTTTTAACATTAGACAAGCTATTTCTGTGGGCCATAAAACATCTGATGAGCTAAACCCAAAACACAGGTAATAAAAAAGAAATATTTAGAAACATTGTCAGGTTTTATTTGCTACTAACAGCGCAAAGAAGTTACTGTGTGTGGTTTAGTGGTGAAATTGACGTCCTGACTAGTTTTATTTTTTGCCTTAAACATGAAAAAGTAAATAAATTATACTGTGCCTAATACTTTTGGCCAAGACTAAGTATATGTTATAATATTAAAATATAGAACATATAATTTTAAAATGAAATAATGTAATAACCTATATTGACAAACGTATTAAAAAAGATAACATAATTACAAAAACACAAATAATCATAACACTAAATATTTACAAAAATGGTTTAGGCATCGTAGAATTCTTCAGCATCGCTGTAAACTGGTAACGTGCTCAGAAGACTGCATTGCCATTCAACGTGGCAATGCTGAACATTGAAATTAAACTGCTATATACGGATTTTATCGCGTTGTTTATTTGACACATTAATACAAAATTTTGAAAATTGTTACACTACTACTACTATTAAACTTTACTAATTATTAGGCTTATTAAATTATTATTAAACTATTTAGATTTCATTTATTTTTACACTTTCCCCGACGTTTCGGTTGCTTTTCAGCAGCCATGGTCACGGGGAGACTAAGATGGCAGTTGTCTCAATGTTCCAGTGTAGTTATTTCAAAGTACCCGAACATAATTTAATCATTGGTGTTTCTATTTAAAAATTAGTAAAGTTTAATAGTAGTAGTAGAGTAACAATTTTCAAAATTTTTAATAAAGTGTCAAATAAACAACGCGATAAAATCCGTATATAGCAGTTTAATTTCAATGAATAATATTCGCGTAAATAGAAGACAATATAATGCTGAACATATTAAAATCCCGTTTATGAGTATCGACTTAGGTTACAGCATGTATTTTCTTTATTTATTTTATTTTTTTACATTCCGTACTATTATTACAGGTGAATTACCTAATACAATAGTGTACGTGTTTAAAGGCTGTTTTTGCGTATTGTTTTATTTTTGCGTACGAATCCTTGTTTCGAGGAATTTTAAATAACGGACAAAAAGATCACCTAGTCTCTAACAATACGTGTGGTTCAAGTCTCTAAACAATACGTGTGGTTCACATTATTGCTATTCCCGTGTAGGAATCGAACTCACATTACTCGGCGGAGCAGTAGTCACGAGGCAACCACTACGTAAAGAACAAAGAAGAGTTACCCTTAGACTTGAGTCTATGCTCTGTCTGTCTATAGTCTATTAGTGATGGTAGACCGTAACTACTTACTATCAGGCGAACCGTATTCTTGTTTGTTATCTTGGCAGGATAAAAATAACTATAACTTTTTCGGTGGCACAGCGCTAGTGAATGCAATTACTGAGCATGAAGACTCGGGTTCTAATTGGGTCGAGCCATCAAAACTTATTAGATTTACTGCCAAAAAACTCAATAGCTCGTAGCTGGGAAGTTGACGGTTTTGCGAAGACTCGTGCCTCGAAAAACACTTAAAGCCGTTGGCCGTGCGCTTGATCTCTCCCGGTCGTGTCGAATATGCTCCATGACATTATGAGAATGAGAATGAGCACACACAGTATGGTTGCCCTTTCGCTCCCGGCCGTGGTTCAGTGCATGGTCCGGAGTGAGAGGTCGTGGAACGCCGTCGCCTCCTTCTGTGAGGAAGTTATTTCCATCAAGGAGGCGGCGGAGCGGGAGAGGTAGCGCTTAAACCCTCTCCCCAACAGCAGAACCGGGCGTCGGATGGCGCGAGATGACCTCCAGCCACCCTGAGGTTTTACCTGGGGGTGGTGGGCTTCGTGGGCCTGCCCGCCACCCGATCAGCACCAGGTCCGAGAGGCGGCGTGCGAGTTCCCACGCGCGCCTCTGGATCGTGTGTCCGTTCCCCCCTCAGGGGGACAGTAGGGATAAAATTAGTGGTGCCCAAAGGGCAGGTCTATTTGTGTAGTGGCCTGCCGTTTTATACGGCGGGCCGAAAACTCGGCGGGGTCGCGATTGCATGTGAAAGCGATTCGCGCGGCCCCGCCGCTTGCGGTTATGTCGAGGAACACCGTGGTAGGTTTAGTCGGTATTATCGGGATGTCGCTCACCATCTTTCCCCGGTGAGTCCGACATAACCTCTCCGTTGCCCCGCGGAGAGGTATGCATCAAAACATTACAACAAGTTAAAAAAAAACAGATCGTTTATTTTAATAATATATAGCCTATGTTATAATACAGCTTTCTCTTCTTCTCTCTTAGCCTTTATTATTCCCAAGTCACTTGGGGTCGGCTTTTCTGGTCTAACCGGATTTGACTGGATATCAGTTTTTACACGGAGCGGCTGCCACCTGACCTCCGCAACCCGAAGGCTAACGATACCCTAAGGCTAGACCAGTGTCAGGATATTAGAGGGTACTGACTTTCCCAATAACGACTGCCATAGATGTTTATGGCAGCCGGGACCAACGGCTTAACGTGCTCTCCGAGGCACGGAGCAGGCGATAATTGTCAATCAATACGCACATAATTTCGAAAAGTCATATAACTTCCGAAAGTCAGAGGTGCGCGACGTGGGTTCGAACCCGAGACCCTCTGCATTGCAGTCTATTGGTCTCCCCACTGAGCTATCGCTGCTCTTATAATACAGCTTTCTAATGAAATAAAATAAAATCTGTCGAGTAATTTTTAGTTAATCCTTACAAGCAAACAAACAAAATATCAAATCTTAGTATAGATATAGATTACTGACAACAACATTTTCTCACGATATTCTCCACCCAGGTAAAAAAGAATAAATATAATAACTAGTAGAAAATATTATACAGTTACACACCCACAACCCGATGACTACATTACCTATATCACAATCAACACGACGACCTGGTCATCATTTACGAACAAACTTTCAAGCAATAACTTGACTTAAATTAACTCACTAAAGCTATCAGCTATCCACCATGTTATCCATACGATCCTCGGTGTCAGCTTCCCAAAGCTTTGACAATAGCGATTGGTTTGTGTGGGTGGAGTATCATCACTTGCGCATGAGCATCGGACAAACGCGCGCCGTTATATTAACATACGAAGCGATGAACTCAGAACCGAATTTAGAAAAAGATATAAGATATATATAGACTCAAAACTCTATTAAAAAAGGCGGCCAGAGGAGATTTTCTAGAAATTTTATGCTTTTTTGATTCGTACTACGTTCGTTCATTGCTAAATTTGTTTCAAATTAATACAATTGTTGGGAAGAGAGGAATCCGCCACGCACCCTGGGATTGCCCACCCCGACTTTTGCAACAGAAAATGGTTGACAATACCGAACTCCTCTGAATAGGGACAGCCACTACGTGGGATCCGGGCGTACTCCAACTTGCAGTATTCAGTTTTGAGCAGAACATATACGTCCACACGTGTTTCGTCTCAGCGCGAGGCATCTGCAGAACCATTTCGAATTTTGGATAGTGCCGGTGTAATCGTTCTTAACCATGTGATTACCACATGAAGTGGTCTGATCAACACTTTGCTAAACGTAGCCACAGGTGAATTTAGATTTAAATTCACAGAACAGCTTAGTTAGTGTAACTTTGATGTTCAAAAAATACTTTGTGACTTAAGTTATAAATCAATTTTGATTTCTATAGTGTTAAATGTTACTTTAAATAATATCCTAAAAATATTTATGTTGGGCAGATATTTTAATGGTATTTTCAGGGAAGGCTTCAAAATAATTAAGGGTCGTTTTTTTGGTGTGAACTGCTTTGCCCGAATTTTATTTGCCCTAATATCATTTGCCATAATAGTCAACAGCCATAATATTGTATGACGTAATATTCATTTGCCCTACTCTTATTTGCTATATTAGTCACGTGCTAGAAGCTTTGTTTCCCATAAAGTCACTTACCATAACATCATTTGTCATAATCATTGTAAGCCCTAATTATCACATGCCCTAATTATCACATGCTCTAATTATCACATGCCATAACGTCATTTGCCGTCGACATTGAGTGTGTAACGGTTTTTATACCAGGAGAAACTGGATGCAATCGGGACTTTAGGGCACCCCGACTCGGATAGGTTAGGTTAGAGGTAAGTCGTTTGAGCGAGCGAAGCGAGCGAATAGACCCCGCCATCCCCTTCGTGGTTATTTTTTTATAAACCACCCAGAAGTAGTTTGGTTAGGTTAGATTAGAACTGTTTTAAATATTATGTCTAATAATCATTATGGCGTTTAAATATTATGTCTAATAATTGTTATGGCAATTAAAAATATGAAAAACAATACGTATGGCACTCGTATCTTATGGTATCTAAGTTTCGGGCAATTAAAAGTATGTCATATGTCTTTTAGGGCAAACAAAACATGCGGGCAAATGAAATTCGGGACTATGATGGTTATGGTACATAATCTTCGGGTAAACAATAGACAACCCGTTTTTTTTGTTAGCCGAGGCCTCAATACTCTTTTCAATCCGGCCCTGGTTGAACTCATAATATTTGTGGGATATCGTAGGATATCGTTGTCATAACGTTAGCTATTAGAGCGACGTAAGGAATGGTACGTTTATGTGAAAGTTTGACCCGTTATGCTAAGGATGGGGTATTGATCATTGAGTGGCTTTAGCAACGAGGTACGTGAAATTCTTATATCACAAGCATTCAACTGTAGGAGTTAGCAAAAATACTAGTCATTCATAAACCAATATGCAAAACAATGGTTAATTGAAAAAAGGTTGGTTGAGGTCGCGGGTTCGGTTACAGATTAAGCATAGTGTTAGTGGACTATATCGGTGGGAAGTGTCTTTTGTATGCAAAATAGACATACTTATATCAAAAAAGCCTCTGATAGAATATTATAATAATTACCTATATTATGTAGTAAGTCCCTAGTTACTAATAGTGTATCCCACACCAATCGCACAATTTTTCGTCATCACCAATCTATGGAATGTTGCATATACTCGTAATGCAGGTCAATCGGTTGCTGCGTTAGAAAAGGGCAATCTAACAAACACTTTCACAATGTTAATAAAGGATAATAAAATTTATGAATAGTATATAATAGAAACAGAAATCTTTCTGTGGCTACAGTACTTTTTCAGAATGAAAAACCTCTTTTTCTGTACCTTTGACAACATTATGCAAAATTTCCTGATGATCAGACGAGTATTTAAGGAGTGAAATCATAACAAACAAAGTTACATTCATATTTATAATAGTAGTCAGCATAATATACATACATACATAGATTCACGCCTGTTTCCCAGAGGGATAATAATATAATATTATATTATAATCTATATATTAATACGTGAAGCAAAAACTTTGTACCCCTTTTTACGAAAATTGCGCGGACGGAGTATGAAATTTGGCACAGTTAAAGTTTATATGGAGAAGGAGGGGCGATTCCTAATATTTATATAAAATGTGCATAAAAATACATTAAATTAAGTAAAAAGCACTACATACACAACCATGCATTTGACACATACATACATAGATTCACGCCTGTTTCCCAGGGGGGTTGGCAGAGACTACGGATTTCCATTTGCTACGATCCTGACACACTTCTCTGGCTTCATTCACTTTCATCACATTCCTCATACACGCCCGTCGGTTCATCATTTGACACACGCAGTCGATCAATATATAATGACATGTATCAGCGATATCTTACAGGCAAGCTTTGGTCGAATTTCGAGCACTAGGCGACCGCTAGTAATATAATAATGCACCTAAACACTGTTTCTTTATTAGTACTAGATAAGATGGCTAACAAACCTGCCACTAAACACAAACAAAAAACAATGACTACTTTATTTGTTCAAACACATTATGCACTAGGTATATTTTTGGTTCTACTAAACGAAATTTGACGAACCATTCGCTTTTTTAGTACATCTAGATGCGACATCCTCATTAAAATCCTTGCCATTGTTGGGATGCTGGAACATAAATATAGACAAACTTTCTTTTATATATATCATGTGTAGACAGAACCATATCACAGCGTTGTAATAGTTTAAATTCTTGCGTAATTAGATACTAAAATTACGTAAGAAAATTATTTTAAATTTCATAAGTAATAACATATTACTATAACATTCCTTACGATAATCGGCTCGTAGGTGGCCATATTAAAAATACGTGCACAGATAAATCCGTAATTCTCACAATATCAAAATCACTTCAATAATCTAAATAATTTCAAATAGATTTAGTCAACTCCATCAAAGAATGCTTCGAGAATATCAGTTTTATTATCTATTAAATATCTGTCCAGCGAAGTTCATGACAGCTTCTCATTATGGACGATAAACGTAATCAAAGTTATAAGAAATCTTAGTGGAATAGGCAAAGCGAATCAGTAAGATATTAATTCTTTAGTAATAAATTAGGAGCCTGTATGAGGTGGTAATGTCGGCCGAGTCGTTGCATTAGCATCAAGAGTCAAAGTAGCCAGGTAAATGTTCGTGTGGCTCATTTGCATTTTAATTGGGAGACGACAAGTATGCCGGGTGAGTAGATATTGATGGTCGCGTCAAACGATGTGATGATGACTAAAGTGGGAGGTCTAAATAATATTACGTTTAACAGATGTCGATAAATAATTACGTGATATTGGAAGCACGGTATTTAGATCGTAAATTGTTCGTCATTTTGTTGCGGGAGTGTGAGAATCGTTTGTATTTTGGATATTGCGACGATTTTTGTGTGTGTGTTTTTTATAAGTGACAACTAAAGCATTACGGTACGACGCTTGAGACCTTATAAAGTTACTATTAACGGGCACAGAGTACATTCGGGCTTAGAAATATAATATGTGGATAATACAAATAGTTGTCCCGATTCGACCCCACAACATTCACCGCGACGTCAGTGGCAAAGCAACCTCTTGCTCACTGTGCCATCCATGCAGTCAGTTTTTAAACTATAATTACACGGACAACGCAATGGTTTAAGTGGACAATTTGTTCGCTATCCAGGCATTCAAATAAATAATAATATAAGTAGTGTTCGAGTTCTTTGAAGTAACTTTACAATCCATGACATGGAGACGAACACCACCTTAGTCTCCCTGTGACCATGGCGGCAAAAAGCGACCAATATGTCAGAAATGCATGATAAAACATTTATAAACAGTGTTAATAAAATAAACCGCAATAAAATGCATATAAGTAGTTAAATTTTAATGTGTAACATCAGTGGCGTTGCGTAGTGGGGGCGCGGTGGCAGGGTCGGTCCGCCCCGGGCGGCACTTTCAGGAGGCAGCAAAATTTCACAATAAATAATAATAATATCTTTTAGATATTTGCACCATTTCATGGTGAAAGAGAGGAATGAGAGGAATTCGAACCCGAGACCCTCTGCATTGCAGTCTGTTGGTCTCCCCACTGAGCTATCGCTGCTTCTTGTTTATAAACTGATAAACCTAAATAAGAGAGAGGCAAAATTTTCCTCCGCTCCGGGCGTCTGACACCCACGCTACGCCACTGTGTAATATTCGCTTAAACGTAAGACTATCCTAACTAATATTATAAATACAAATGTGAGTTTGTTTGTTACTCTTTCACGCCGTAACTATAAGACAGATCTTCATGAAATTTTGCATACACATTATCAGAAGTACAGAAAAGGGCATAGCCACCTTTCATCCAGGACAAAGTAGTGTTCCCGAGCGATATAAATTTATTGACAAAAATTACATAAACGTAAGCGTAGCTGCGGGCAGAATCTAGTTCTAAATAAAAGCTATTTAAGCGGACAGGGACATGCACGGTACATGTAAGCGTTCATGCGCAACGCTGCGAGCGTTAATACTGGTCTAATTAGTCGGAGATGTGTGTGCGGAAGCGAGGTGTCCAACACGAGCAACGCGCGCCAAGGGGTCATTAGAAGAGGTCATTCGCCACACTAATAATGTTTTTTATTGCTTAGTTAATATATTGGTACATACTGTAGTCTCACGCCTATGTATCTTAAAGGGCTAAGCAGAGGTGTATACCCATATTTTACCAGCTAGATATAGTTTTAAGTGCCACGTCATAGAGGGCTGGCACATTGATGTCTTCCGGGCACAGTGCTACATCCGAGAATTTTTTGACAGATAAATCCAAAGTCACTTTGATCGGCCAGGGGATCGTATCTCAGATCTCTAGCAAAGCAGTGACATTCAGTAGTGCTACTGCCCTCAAGGCAGTCAGTTAATAATAAGTATGTGGAGGAACAGGGTGTGATGTCCCTCCAACACAAAGGGAGGATCCTCCGACCAGGCTGGTTGATCGTGCCTGGCGGGCCGCGGCCCGACGGTTGATGTCGGGCGCTTGTATATATAGTTAGTCGCTGTGTAAACTCCGCTTGCGCGATGCAGGATTGTGACGTCATTTGATCGTATTTAATGCCATCTGTTAGATGTAGGCGGAACTTACTTCTTCGTCTGTGCGGAGTCGCCACAAGTAAATACATGTTGTGCTTGTCTTTAACTAATAGTAAAGAAACATAATTTTAGTTCATTTAAGTATCTACTTCGTTGTACCTAAAGCATAAGTTTGGGGTTATCGAGAGATAAAGGATTCGATTTTCGAGTCGGACACAGTGTTATTAGAACTTTCTGTTAGAAAAATTATGTAGCACCACGGCGTTCGGCACCGTGCCCAGTAGAGTAGACTCAATTCTATTATGTGAGTCTAAAATCGTAGCTGACTAAAAGTAGGTGCAACACACCACTGCCTTCTACCAAATATACAGCGTCAGTCTATGTACCTACTTAAAAATATTGAGGTATTTCTTCTTTCAATTATTGATATTCGAAACTATCTGAATCTTTCGAATACTGCAATTGCATGAATTAAATGTTGGTGCTAAGTATTTAGCTGAATGGTACTCTGAATAAGTTTTAATTAATTCAGGATAAAGAACTGCTTATACAATATTGAATATCGAAAACGTAAATATTTTAATAAAGCATTGCACAGTTCAAAGCAAGAATTAGTTCCTGCACCCCACAATATCTATGTATAGTTGTAATCATCATCATTATGTGGAAACACCCAAAATGTTTGGAAATAAATCTTCTTTTATACATTAATACGTGAAGCAAATACTTTGTACCCCTTTTTACAAAAATTGCCCGAACGAAGGAGTATGAAATTTGGCACAGTTATAGTTTATATAGAGAAAGAGGGGCGCATCCTAATATTTTTATCACTACACGCACACAACCATGCATTTGACACACGCAGTCGAATCGCGTTCGTAATATTTCGGCATTGTTCGGCTGATGTAGTATTATTCTTCGTAACCATGGTAACATATCGCACTCTTAATAAAACAGCGACTTAACTCGAAATTTGAAAGTAAGGCAATTTGAACTCTAATTGTATATGTTAAATTCAAATATTATATTTGTGTTAAATCATTGCAATAGAGTTCAAATTTGTTTAATCCAAAATACTGAGATAAGTCTCTGTTTTATTAAGACTGCGATATATCAATATATGTAACCATTGTTACGAAGAATAGATGACATATACATATATCAGCAATATCTTACAGGTAGCTTACAGGCAAACTTTGGGCGGATTGGAATGATATATACTATTTATATTATAATATGTGTATTTACGTATTATTTATATGTAATAAAGAAAAAAAGAAAACAAAATAACAAGCTTAGGAATATCGTCAATTAAAGAGGATAGTTAAGTACCTAATCAATAATTTGTTTCAAAAATAGAGGTAAGTTAACCTGTATAGATCGAAATCCAAATTAAATGTAATTATAAGGGTATATAGTTCTAGACAATAAAACCTTAATAACTATCAAACTTAAAATTTAATTCAATTATGGTCGAATTTCGATCACTAGGCGACCGCTAGTATTTATGTAAGGGATTAAATATAATGACCATCAAAAATACTAATTGCACAGCAAATATTGCACAGCATAACGAGCACCTATACGCCTCAATTCACTGCATTCCGCTTCGGAAGGATTAGGTTATGGTAGGTTCCTTCTTAAACCCACCCAAAAATAGGAGCCCCCGGCAGCAATAATAATAATAATAATAATTTCCATTTGCCACGATCCTGACACACTTGTCTAGTTGCATTCACTTTCATCACATTCTTCATACGCGCCCGTCGGTTCAAGGTGCTCTTAACATGGCCTTTGTCCAGAACACCTCCGATCTGATCGAGAAACGTTCGCCTAGGTTTTCCTCTTGCGACTGTTCCATTCACACTAGCCTTATAAACTTTCTTAGTCAGTCTGTAAGAACAGATCTTCCATGGGCGGGGCTATTTATGCTCACTAATAATAGGCAGCGTAGTATGTATGTTGTATAGTAGATGTAAATGTCGTGGCCAGATTTCAGAATATATCACTACATGATAGAGCCATTACACATTACATTTCCCTACCTATGAACTATACCAATCCACTAACATTTTAACGGTGCGACAACTATTTATCCAGCACACTGTTCTTAAGACTGCGCCGAGCGTAATACAGATAATGACAGAGCTCGTGCGGCGCATATTCAAATCGGCGCGCGGCCGCCATAGTAAAATTGTATGAAGGATTTAAAGTGCCTTTTTTGATAAATATGTATCTTTATTGTCAACCAATAATTTAAATATTTGGGACGGACAAATAGTAATATAACTCTTTATGTTTCGTTTAAGCTGTAAAATAGGATAGATTTCTACTGTTATAATCTTAAAATCACGTAACACAAGCTTACGTTTTTGTATTTGTCGTGCAAATTAACGTAATATTGTAGGCGAAAATATTAATTATTTTAAGTTTTTTACAAAGAGTAATTGTAAACACATTCATTGTTATGGTAAATGTATATTTTATATTTGTATTAAACAAAAAGTGTTGATTTTATTCACTTAACTGTGACCGCCTGTTTTGGCACATTTCGCTCGGCGCAGTCTTAAACAAGATACGCTTGTCCCTTTTTTACCTTGTAGGCACAAAAGAATGAAAGACTTAGTTTGTGAAAGTTTCCAAACTAAGCATGCTTACATGAAGAGACTTTTCTTATTCTTAGGGCAATTTTTGTACAATAAACTAAATAAGTTATTAGATATATATAGCATTAATCATAATCAATGTCACATAGCTTTAACAAAGTTCCTAAAAACGCTTACGTATTCAGATACAGAGAAATTGCTAGTAGTTGTAAAATAATTTCTTATTGTGTAAGCAATTTTTCATTATAATTGTTATTGTTTAAAACTATTTTAGTTATATACTTAACTATATATGTTTGCAGTACATGTATAAATGTTTTTTGTGGACCCTTACTTTATTAACAATAGAATAAAATGTGATATTAGAAACAGCCTGAAACACAGGTCTCTGACCTAGTTCAGGTAATACAATGTAAAAACAGACTTCATAAACAAGTCTCTTGTGTCCAATATTTAAATTGTAAATGTTTTCCTTTAGATTAAATATAGTTTTAATGTGAATTTAATATAATAAGTAGCCTGTTATGTGTAATTATAATTTTGTAAAGACTTTTATTTATTGAATAAAGAATTTATTATTATTATTATTACATAAAACACAACCATTTCATAATACCCACTGCCCACATCATGATATCGTCTGGATCAATAAATATAAACAGCGTATGACGATAATAATAATAATATAATATAATATCAGCTCTGTATTAAAATGTCCCACTACTGGGCACGGGCCTCTTCTCAGTGTGAGAAGGGTTAGGCCATTGTCCACCACGCTGGCCCAGTGCGGGTTGGCAGACTTCACATATCTTCGAGAACATTGAACAGCTAAATGCACAGCTACTTCATGATAATTATGGTTAAACATAGGTTAACATATCGTAAAATAGTTACGTTAACGTCTAAACAATACGGTTAGTTTAAGCTGATAATATCAAAAAATATATCCATTTTAGAAATGGTCGGCCACACCACGAAGTGCTAAATTCTAGGATCTGGTCACGACATATATACATACTTCCCTAATTTTTCCTTTGACTGTAGGTACTAACTGAAGCACAAATACTAAAACTGTACAACATTATGCTTCTAATACATTATTTATTCGTCCGTAATAAAGTAGGTACTAACGAGGTAGTATAACGGGCCTGCGGCTAATGAGCGGCGCTGCAGCGGCACGGCACGACACGATGCGGCCCGGCGCGGCATGTGCGTGCCGCGGACGTGTTGCGTCGTACCGCGGTCACGATGTCGTTATGGAGGCGCTAGAATATTCATGGCAACACCGACTGTTATTGATAGCGTTGCTAGTGTGAATAACGGAAATGTTTAACTTGAAGAAGGTGGATGCCGTTTTCAGTTTAGTAAGCCAATTATCCGCTTTTACGCCTGCTAATAAAATCGTCTTGTCTAACTCACGTGCTCAATGCACGGATGGAGTGATAGTTTATGTGTCTACTTGTGCCCTGATTGTTGTGGGTTCAATTCCTATGTACACTGGAAAAATATGTGCAATACTGGCTGTTCTTTATAATAAATAATAATAATAATCTTTGTGTCCGTTGTTTTATTATTTGCAAAGTTATCTGCGATCAAAAAAAAATGTCTGCTCGTATAATAATAATAATAATATAATAATATTCTACCACATACACACAACACCATCTAGCCCAAACTACGCAGAGCTTGTACTATGGGTACTAGACAATGGATAAACATACATATTTACATTTTTTTTGTAAATACATTCATATTATACATAGAAACACCCAGACCAAGACAAACATACATGTTCATGCACACAAACAAATTGTGTCTGAGTCGCATACATGGCCAATGAACCGACGAGCTGTTTTGATTCAATGATGGGCGTAAGGCAACAACTAGGTACGTTTATTGCAAATTATCAGGTTCCGAATCGTCTTGAATTAAGCTAAATGATATTGGGTTTCAAGAACAAATCTAGACGCTCAACGCTGCATCATATTGACTGTTGCCTCGCTACTGCCTCTGCGCCGATGCGCCTGCGCACCGTGTTGTGTGTTTGAATTCCACACAGGACAAAAATTTACGTGATTCACAAATGATTGTTCCAATTCTAGGTATTCTTTGTGTTCGTTGTTTGAATGTTTGTAAAGTCCCCAGTGACACCACAGGCTTTATTTCTAGTGCGAGAGAACTTTTTCAAAAACATTACAAAATCAATCTCGCAAAGGAGCAAGCATATGGGACCTACTTAGGTATAAATAAAAAAAGTGTGTTAATAATTTGTTTTGTTTACGTTTTAGTACATGCCCTGTAAGAAGATCTGACTTCACATATGGCGTAGCGGGCAAAACTGCCAAGACGGTTACGGAACTATTTATGTGATCTACGAATCATTATTCCAAGTCAGGATGTATTTTGGGTAGGCATGTAGAATATCCTACTATACACAGTTTCAGACCCAGAGTAGACATCGTCTTTAAAAATGTATTTTCTTTAATTTCGGGTACCTATCTTCTAAGTACATTATTTTTCAAACCCTATAAATAATTAAATAGCCTATCACTTAATCAATAGACATACCTGTATCTCCGATATGACATCTAAATGTCCACACGAAAAGCACCGCTAAATCAATTGCAGCAGACTTTACACTCGTTCAAAAACTCAAATATTTTCTACATGAACTACTTGCTCGTTGACATACCGTGACATGAACCTCGAACGTGACGAACACGAACGATAACAGCTAGACACTCGTCTTTGATCGCGCGGCGTGACGGCTGAAATAATGAACCGCCGCCGTGACAATCGTCGCAGATCCGACACGATACATTTCCGAACGAACTGTCGCATGTCACACGCGATGGAATTTCCTTTTATTCGACTAGGTATGGGGGCTGAAATTAGAAGGCTACAGGGGTTTCTGTTACAGGCCTCTACATAAAAGGGGCCTTAACAAAGAATATCATTGACATTAATTTGGCTCTGTAATGTTTAATCTGACTCAAAGATTATTAGTGTGCACTTCTTAGTTGTCCAGGGCCGACCATACCAGGAGAGGTAAGATGGGTCGTGCCCACCCCAGAATTGTCTGGTTTCTGCCTCAGGATGTTAGGTTTCAACAATATTTTTTAGGTTATCATTAATTTGGTCATAGCTTTTTAAAGGCATTACCTACATAGGTAGATACTCCAATACTTAGTCCACGCTATCCTAAATCCGGCTATGCTTAATAAAACTCCCAAGAAATTATCAAAAACAGCTACCAAATAATCACTAAACAACTTACATTTCTATTATATTTTATCACGCATAAATCTTAAAAATCCAATTACAATACGGTAGCCGCCTCCAAAACGCGCGATTCGATACGATTGTTCATAAAATATTCTAACGGTAGCGGTAATCGTTTACTATAATTGATAATCAATAAACTATTCGATGCGTATGCGCCGCTAATCAAGCCGATTTCACGCCACGACGCACATTTAAATACTATAATCGTAGTAATGGATAAAAAAGATAATTTCGCGAAGGGATATCTATTACAACTGAGGGGAGCGTTGCACGGAAACTGTAATACGAGCGAATTAAACTAGACCTTATCAGTCAAGATATAGGAGCCATTTTAGATGTAAGCGTGTAGTTGTATAGAAAAATATACAATTAATAATTTAGTGCGATAGGTTAATCCTATTTTTGTCGTGTATCGCAGACAATAGGTCCACTTGCGCAGCTGACGTCGTAAAAAATTGCCCTCGTAACATATTATGTTCAGAGGGACAATGCTCATGTTTTTTGTGGTCGGAATAATGATCTATCAACAAGTGGGCAATCGTCAGTCTGTGCACGTTTGCACATGTTATTATGAGCTTATCCCAGATGATGTCGAGTGATGTGCAGTTGACCCGGGCGGAGCCTGAATAACTAATGAGGTTTCCTCTCGCAATGTACCTAACGACGGCTAATGTCAGCGTTCAGGTTTTGCTGTAACAACCGTAGGTACATAAGAAATTAATTATGTAGGTATTTCGTTGAACATTTTCATAAATTATGTAGGTAACTACTTCATCCTAACATTATAAATATGAATGTGAGTTTGTTCGTTACGCTTTCACGTCTTAACAACTCGACCGATCATTATGAAAGGGAATTGTCCACTTTGTGTGTGGTTTTGGCTTGGAATGGACAGTCACTGAGAATAATAATTATATATTAATTTAGAAGCATTAACCAGTAGGAATTAGAAAAATAACAATGTTTTGTATCCAGGTGTTCCTTATTCGTTTGTTGTGGTGGTTTATATAAAGGTATTAGAAGTAAAAAATCATTGTGTACATGTACTTTTATTTTTTATTATTCTGATTCGTTTGTTACTAAAATGTTATCTAGGAACTGGGCTGGTGGATTTAATTGTTTTGATATCTTGCCCAAATCAAAAACCAAATAATTGTCATTATATGGGCGCAGCAACCTACTGTCCGTCGACCGTAGCATCGTCGTTAATTGTTTTTATGTATGAATTCTGTTCACGCTAAGCCAATAATGGACAGTTGCCTTTCGCATACACGTTGTCAGGAGTCAGAAAAGTAGTACATAGAGTACCTTACATCCAGAAAAAAGGTATTGTTCCTGAAGGATAGAACTTTATGAACAAAATCTACATAAACGCAATTGAAGCCGCGGGAAGAATCTAGCATAAAATAACTTGTTTGATGGTTTAAATGATGTAAGATTCGAGTTTACAAGCACTATATACATGGTACAAAAGTTCTCTGTATAAGAAGGAATATGTCATAGGTTATCACTCGGGCCCAATTCGTGTTAGCAAGCTTAACACATCTTTGAGAAAATTATGACGAACTTTCAGGCCTGCAAGTTTCATTACAATGTTTTTCTTTAACGTATACGTAGTCTAAATTATCGATAATCAACTATTTAATACGCATATATCTTGAAAAGTAAGGGAAAAAGAATCAAACTGGGGCCTTCTGAATAGCAGTCTAATAAATTAGATATTTTGTTAATTCCTGTACCTAGAGAACCTTGTCATTATTTTAATTTTAAAGTTCTGACTGATTTAATAGAGCACATCTGACAAATTGCTGTTCAGCATGGAACTATTCACTGAGTCGTTGACCTAACAGTTCCATGCTACTTAGTTAATCAATGTAACGGTAAAATCGGACTTAAATAGTCCGATTTATATATATTTAGCTTATATATTTCTCAGGTAATCCATTTAGGAATCAATTAAGAAATCAACCGTTATCCGCATTTAATCATACATGAGTAACTGCTTAGTGATAGGTTTTATTTTAATAACTTTTATACTTTCGCGTTGCATAATAGGTATAGGTATATAATAATATATATATTTTTTGATTGATTATTTGAGGCGCTCATAGCCAGTTGCACTCACTGATCGGTAAACATTTAGCGAGGTTAAGCAACGATGGGTGCGGTCAGTCTATAGATGGGTGACCGCTTAGTGGTATTTCATCTGAGCGTCTCCGTGCTTCGGAGGCCACGTAAAAAGTCGGTCCCGGTTGTTGTTAAATTGTCAGCCGTCGTTAAGCCATGTCAGTGGCCTACGGGCGGCTTGAACAACTCTTGACAAAAGGTTGGCAACAAACAAAAAAAATAAAGAAAAAAGATCTAATATTATAAATGCAAAATATGTGAGTTTGTTTAGTTGTTTGTTACGCTTTCATGCCTAAACTACTTAACCGATCATTAAGACATTAATGTATACACATTGTCAGGGTACAGAATCGGACATAGGGTACCTCTCATCCAGAAAAGAACTGTCTGTGAGGGATAGGAAGTAATTGAGAAAATCTTCTTTAACTCAAGCAAAGCTGAGGGCAAAATCTAGTCAGTAATATCTGGCTGACCCGGGAACAGAACACGACATCTCACATGCAAGCTCAAGCACAAACCAACGAGACAGTAAAAACTAAATTAATTTTTAAACACGTATACCTGAGAAGATCGCTTCTGTTAAATCATATTAGAATTCAAAGCACGCACCATATATTAAATTATCGATTTAGTATGCATTATTATAAGTGTTAACTATTAATATCTACCTACATATTATATATCGGGTGAGTGAACTGTGATGGGATGCAGGCATAAGATTCATCAAATCTTTATGACACATAATTAACTGCCTGCCACAGTAATTAATTAACTATGCCATTAATTTTACGATTCTATTAAAGTAAATGAATGCTGCGATATCTTGGTGTAGTAGAGAATATGACTGCTGTTTATGAGGTCTTGGGTTCCATTCCTAAGACGGATAAAATAGATTTTTGTCAAGATATAGTAACTCAGTATCTGCACGGCGTCTGAAGCCGTGTCCGGTTGACCGCAATGAGCTATTACGTGAACTCTACAACCGTTCTTGGCGAAATGTCGAACTGGTACCCACATCTCTGCCTATAGATACTTTTAGGGATACAGGCGTAGGACATCCGATAATATTTTTAGAAGACCACTTCTACTCTTATCGTCTACCCTATGTTGCCGGGAAAATTACAAACATAAAAAAAAGGAAAACAAAGAAAATTCGGACTCGGAACGACTATAGATCGCACAATTTTTTGTCGCATGCGGGCATCAAACCCACGACACGAGGTGACCGACCCCTTAACCACTGCGCAATCCTTTATTAACCTATCAATTATTAGAATGCCAGACATGATTGAAAATCTATTGTCTGACCGCCGGTGTGCCGCTGTAACTCATTAGGTTAACTGTATAGATTACTAGTAAATTATTTCTTTTTATTTTACGGTAATAAGCATCCGATTTGATTTTTCTTTAATTGGAACACAGTCTTTTTATATCTAACTAGCTGTCCCGACAGACGTTGTCAAGTACACAAAAAAAAACCCGAATCTATACCATCCTCGAATCCACATGAACACACACAATTTTTTTTATCAAAATCTGTCCAGCCGTTTGGGAAGAGTTCAGTGACATACACACGTACAGTAGAATTATATATATAAAGATTAAATTCTAATAGGACCTATAGCGATAGACCATAAACAGTTCTCGCATTATAAAAATTGTCAATGGTCTATTCTTACTTTTACCAAACCCATCAACAATTCATCTCAAATAACTATTTAAACAACACAAATTGCGATACAAATTAGTTGCTCCAAATCAGGCGTGTTTAACATAAAGATTAGGTTCGAAGCAAGTCCTCGCTAGCTTCAGTGAGCCTTTGTTCTCGCGATGGTCGATAACCGACCTTCGACCTTGCGGCGTGTAGTCCCGCGCTGGTACCCGACCGGTCACCGCTTCATTACCCGTGCGAACACCTAATGGGTTTCTGTTGCAAATGATTCTGCTTACACGGCAGCGTATTAGCGCAAGGTACGGTTAGTTACTTGTTAACTAACTTTGTGTTACAAGTTTAGATGTTAGATACTTAGGTAGGCTTATTAGTCTCGCGGCAGCGGTTGTTTGTGTGTGGTCGGTTCCGGGTTCGATTTTAGAGTTATTTTATTGGGCTTTTCTGTTAAAAAATCGTTAGCGAGCTGTTGCGTTCGGTTGACGGCAATGCGCTCGCTCTTTTTTAAGTGAGACTTTCTTAGCTGTCGAAATGTAAGTGTGACACATTTGTCATTGGGAATTCAATGCACGCATGCACACAAATCTAGAGATGACATGTTTTTTTTTAAATTATTATACTTTAAGATCTATTTAAGTATTGAAATTAAACTGCTATATACGGATTTTATCGCGTTGTTTATATGACACTTTATTACAAAATTTTGAAAATTGTTACACTTCTACTACTATTAAACTTTACTAATTTTTAAGCTAATTAAATTATTATTAAACTATTTAGATTTAATTTATTTTTACACTTTCCCCGACGTTTCGGTTGCTTTTCAGCAGCCATGGTCACGGGGAGACTAAGATGGCAGTTGTCTCAATGTTCCAGTGTAGTTATTTCAAAGTACCCGAACATAATTTAATCATTGGTGTTTCTATTTACGCAGAATGAGCTCAAAGTATCATGAAGTCTAGCTGTGGTTTGCTTCTTCTTGGGTACACTGTAGGTAGCTGTGTACCCAAGAAGAAGCAAACCACAGCTAGACTTCATGATACTTTGAGCTCATGCTGCGTAAAAAGAAACACCAATGATAAAATTATGTTCGGGTACTTTGAAATAACTACACTGGAACATTGAGACAACTGCCATCTTAGTCTCCCCGTGACCATGGCTGCTGAAAAGCAACCGAAACGTCGGGGAAAGTGTAAAAATAAATTAAATCTAAATAGTCTAATAATAATTTAATTAGCTTAAAAATTAGTAAAGTTTAATAGTAGTAGAAGTGTAACAATTTTCAAAATTTTGTAATACAGTGTCAAATAAACAACGCGATAAAATCCGTATATAGCAGTTTAATTTCAATGAATAATATTCGCGTAAATAGAAGACAATATTATCTATTTAAGTATATTATATTTCGAATTCGATATAGAATAAAACCTGAAATAAACGATATAAATGAAAGAGTAGGAAGGTGACAGTTTAAACAACAAAAGAAAACACAAATGTATTATATTGTTTTCATTTATGTTAAAGAAAGTAAGAAACTATCGCAGAGAAACCGTGTTTTTTCCTGGGACCATAACCCTATATAATACTCTAACTAATAAATTCAAATATATATATAATAATAATAAAAATCACGTTTATCCGAAGCTATGTAAGCGGAGAACAAACCAACACACTTTTACACTATATTGTCTTCTGTTTACGCGAATATTATTCATTGAAATTAAACTACTATATACGGATAATATTCGCGTAAACAGAAGACAATATTATGTTAATCAGTACGGACTGGAAACAGCAACAAAAATACGCCGGTTAGATCTACAAACTAAGCGCGCAAGATATGTAATAAACAACGCGATAAAATCCGTATATATATAGTAGTTTAATTTCAACACTTTTACACATTTAAATAAGGATTCTTATTTCCAAATAACAATATTTTATTAAACATCTGTGCATAATTTTTTTTGACATATAAACATTAGAAACAAACCGCGCCATATGCGCAAAAATACCACAAATGTAGAATTACGAAATTGTCAAATAGTGAACTGACGAACAAAGGGAGGCGCGATGGTGTTCAAATCTGTTCATAACTAACAACCAACGCGGCATATGATTACCCCATTCAAATACAATGGGGTGCTACTTGTGGCAGATAATCTAATAAAAATAAAATATTTGCCGTCTGTCAGCGTTACAACTGATCTCGGGCATTTCGACAGTTAAATTCACTTATGTAGCCAATAATTTATTGTATATTTATCCAGAAATATAAGCTGTGTTTAGAGGAAGCAGTAGATAATGAAGTTAGTCTTTTTTTCTCGCTTGTCTTATTTTTGTGTGTGTGCAACTCTATATATATGATTTTACTTTTTTCGTATATTTATGAGAGAACCAATATCTACATATACTAATATTATACAGCTGACGAGTTTGTTTGTTTGTTTGAACGCGCTAATCTCAAGAACTACTGGTCCGAATTGAAAATTCTTTTAGTGTTGGATAGCTCATTTATCGAGGAAGGCTATAGGCTATATAACATCACGCTACGACCCACGGGGGCGGCGCAGTAATCATAAACGCGGGCACATCTAGTAGTATATAAACCGGTATATTTTTATTAGTTACTTGATCATCAAATAAAACACGTAAGAAAAAAGATATCAAGCATGTAGTTACTTCATACAATATGGCTAAATGTGGTAAATAATTAATAGGTAATCGGTATACCTATATATTTTAACTTCGGTTCGACAGCTTACCTACCCATCTACGAAAACAGGAGACAATAAGTATTTTAAATAATATTGTCTTCTGTTTACGCGAATGTTATTCATTGAAATTAAACTACTATATACGGATTTATAGAGATAGCCTCGCGAAGCATCCTTGGTAGGAATTGGTGTTCTTTAGCGAGAATCTGTGGTTTGTCAAATCTCAGGTAGTGATTGGTCCCCTGTTGCAGATGTTCAGACACAGCAGACTTACAACAGGCAACAGGGGACCAACCACTACCTGAGATTTGACAAACTACAGATTCTCGCTAAAGAACACCGATTCCTACCAAGTATGCCTCGCGAGGCTATTGGAAAAACATCCTAATTTCAATAGAGAAGATGGTTGGAATGTACCACCAGCTTGGGATCCAGTAATACGAATAGTCAAACCCAAGAAGAAGCAAACCACAGCTGGACATCATGATACTCTGAGCTCATTCTGCGTAAATAGAAACACCAATGATTAAATTATGTTCGGGTACTTTGAAATAACTACACTGGAACATTGAGACAACTACCATCTTAGTCTCCCCGCGACCATGGCTGCTGAAAAGCAACAGAAACGTCGGGGATAGTGTAAACTTAAATATAAATAGTTTTAATAGTTTTAATAATTTAATTAGCTTAAAAAATAGTAAAGTTTAATAGTATCTAGTAGTAGTAGTGTAACAGTTTCAAAATTATGTAATAAAGTGTAAAATAAACAACCCGATAAAATCCGTATATAGTAGTTTAATTTCAATACTTTAAATAATATAAATTAAAACTACACAACTTATTTATACGCGGCGGCAGCCTTATAAATTTGGCATTGGACTTACGATCGATAGGTCATGGGTTCAAATCCCACACAATGCACCACCGACGTGAACCCATTCCCAAGACAAACATTCTTAGGTGCAGGGGTGTGAACTAGTATACCAGTTATTTGTAACCCAAATAGGTTCCACTTATTATTACATAATTTTGAAACTTTAAACTACTACTGTTAAATACTTTTTATATAAATTATATAAACTATATATCCTTTCTTTCCTTTTGAAATAAACAAGTCGATAAAATCCGTGTCAAGTTGTTTAATTTCAATGTACCTATAACATTCGCGTAAACGTAAGACAATATTAGGTTCCACCTATTTGGGTTACAAATATCTGGTCCAGTACTACTGGTATGTTTGAATATCATTGTAAAAGACTTGTATCTACTCTTTTGATAACCACTTCATTTTTTGGTTTGAAGCTTTTAGTAGGAGAGAGTTCATGTCAATAATGCAATACGTGGGGACCCAACCCACAATCTTTCGATCGTAATTTCAGTTGCAGGATCCGCCTCAAATATAAGTTACCCCTAAACTATAGATTGTATCTTCACTTATACGGCTGACCTCGGACCAATCATCCAGTGGCATAAATACACTTTTACAATTATGAATTAAAAAGGTGGCTGGTGCAGGAATGTTTTATTCTAATAATGAGTATTTCACAAAATATCCATGTAAACTTTTTACTCATCTTGCAAGAAATTAATAGCACATATTGATTATGTATGTCTGAAATTATGTGCGTATTGATTGACAATTATCGGCTGCTCCGTGCCTCGGAGAGCACGTTAAGCCGTCGGTCCCGGGTGCCATGAACATCTATGGTAGTCGTTATTGGGAAGTCAGTGCCCTATAATATCCTGACACTGGTCTAGCCCTAGGATATCGTTAGCCTTCGGGTTGCGGAGGTCAGGTGGCAGCCGCTCTGTATAAAAACTGATATCCAGTCAAATCCGGTTAGACCAGAAAAGCCGACCCCAAGTGACTTGGGAATAATAAAAGCTAGGGAGAAGACCTACTCTCAAGAAAGTTAAGTATCAGCATGGAGACTAAATACTAAGACTCTTTATGGATATAAATATGAGACTATGTATACATGTATTATATATTTAGGTATAGTGTATATCGTCGCGTCATCGCCGTTGTTGTCACAATCACACATGATAAGCACCAACATTCACGCACAAATACTTTGCAGAGGATAGTAGCGGTTTAAAAAAAGAACTTACTCCAATTTCAGGTGTTTATTCACTGGTGAACCAACACGTAGAGGTGGTCGTTAAATCAATAAACTGTTTTTATTAACGGCTTTTTGTTCTTTAGCAAATCAACCGTTTTTCTTCAATGAAAAAATATTAACCTAATAAATTCAAAGCAAGCAACTCGCAATATTGTATAAATAATTTTCATATCATAAAACAACTAATAACATAACGAAAGCAGTTTTATTCTAATAAAATTAATAATTACTAAACTGTTTTTAAAGTTGCGATCGAATACGTTGACATAATATGCAATAATTTAACTTTATACGAATCTAATTAATAATCAGTTTATTGAAAACCAATTGACGATTTAACCGTTTTTTTAACCTGTTGACCATTGACGAAAAACAGTTACATTAAATGAATTAAAAAACCGTCAATAACACATCTCTTCCAACAAGGAATGAATCTACAAGTCACATTACAGCTCTATTTAAAATACTGATTTCTCGGAACGGTCCAACATAACAAAAAGCGGAAGTGATAACAGAAATATTAAAATACAATAAACCAGCTTTAGTCAAAATAAAGACCTTGCAATATTAAACGGAAACATGATTATATATAAAATTAAATCACAAACTGGAGTTTGTGATTTAATTTAATAATAATAAACAACAAACTAACAACAAACTAATAATAAAATAAATACAGAGGATGTGACGTAATATTAAATTGACCGGAAGATCAAAAACAAATACAGGATGTGAAAACAAAATTAAACCAAGAAATCAAAACAAATACTAATAAAAAAACGGAAATAAAATTAATGCTAGTACTTAAAATCAAATCAAACACTTTATAAATATCGGAAGTTGATACAAAATAATCACATTATTTACAATTTCAATTAATATATTTGTTTCGCGCCCATATATACGTGATAAGATAGTATACAAATATTTTTATACGACTATTGTGGCAAACATGCATACGGCCCACCTGATGGTAAGTGGTCACCGCAGCCTATGGACGTCTGCAACACCAGAGGAATCACTTGCGCGTTGCCGACCCTGTAAAAACCTTTTAACACCCTTTTTGAAGTACCCCATACTGAAGTCTTGTGGGAAAACTTCGGTAGTACATTCCACAACTTGAGCGTCCGCGAGAGAAAATTTATTTGGAACCGCTTGGTGCGGTACCAATTAGGTTGTAAGGTGTGAGAATGAAATCCCCGCCGATGGCGAGCGGTGCGATGCTAAAAAATAGCTGTGATCATCATCTCAAACAACTCCTCAGAAGACAATCCATTATACAAGCGGTAAAACACATAAAGGGAGGCAGTCTCTTCTGAGACTTAGTGGCTCCATACCGCCTGTGAGTTTGAGCTCATCGACAATTCTCAAGGCTCGTCTCTGTACCGCGTCAAAAGGATCGAGCTGGTATTTTGGTGCTCCTGGCCGGAGATGACTGCAATACTCCATGTGAGGCCAGACTTGCGACTTAGATAGAAGCAGTCTTTGCCCCGCAGTGAAGTACCGCTTAGCTCTATTGAGCACATCAAGCATTTTGGAAGCCAGCTTGACCTTACTCTTTAATGACTACGGTATTGTACATCACTTGAGATGTCGAGGTCATGGATTCCAATACTCTTGGAGATGGTGAGACCTGTTCTGGAGTTGTGGAGACACAGTGAATGGGATTTTCTTAGCGATGAACGCGCAGGCTAGTGTCTTAGCTGGTTTAAACACGACTAATTTTAGTCTTCCCCATTCGGGTACTCTATCTAAAGTTTGCCTGATTTCAGACACAAGCCGTTCGCGGCTTTCCTCCACTGTGGACAGAGTGATATTAGCGCGGCCCGTGTAATAAGTATCCCTACTACTGTTATCCGCATAGCAATGAATGCCGTCAATTGACAACATATCATTGACATGTAGCAGGAACAGCGTCGGGTACAACACAGAGCCTTGCAGAACGCAGTCAAACGGGAGCAATCAGTCAACCACAGTTTGGATGCATCTGCCGGACAAAAAGCTGGCAACCCATTCGCATAATCCCTTGGGCACTCCTTAAGATGGTAACTTCGATAGAAGACCTTTATGCCAGACCCAATCAATGGCCTTTGCCGTGTCCAGGCTGACATCCATCCATGACTGCCCATCGCTGTGTGAGATACACGAGAAGTTCGCCGATTGAGCGACAATGGCGGAAGCCGTATTGTCGGTCACTCAACAAATCATTACTCTTAAGGTACCTTAGCAGCCGAGGATTGATCACGCGCTCCATCACCTTGGAGGGAAGAGAAGTTATGGCGATAGGCCTGTAGTTCGATGAGTCAGAACTGTCACGTTTTTTTGGCACTGGGTAAACGAATAAGGTCTCCTATGAAGACGGAACTTGTCTTGGGGAATAAGAAAGCGAGAAGAGGCACGTCAATACTGGACACAACTCAGGAGCACACTGTTTTTTTGTACTGCGGCTAAACTAAAACTCACCTAAAACCAGGTTTGTAAACTAAAAACTTCAACATACTTATTTAAAAATAAAGGTAAATAAAACATCACATTATAATCTATTTTCATTGATTTAATAGACATGTAGGATTACATATACATATTTTATCTCATCATAAAACTATATTATATGCATTAATTTACTCAGCTAATGTGTTCTAATAGTGATCGTGAAGACAACAAGTACAGATACGAGGCTGTATAAAGCACACCCGGGCCTTGAGGACGATACATACAATAAAAAAATGACTTGGAAACGACATTAAAATCGATTTGTTAATGTCAAAATATATTATTCTAATTATTTTTGGTAACCCTATTGTTTTTGTCAACACCTAAAAATAGCCAACAATAGTATAAAATTATAATTTTTTTTTACGCGTTGGTCCCCAAGACCCGGGGCGGTCACGGCCCCGGTCCAACAGATCTCATATTCTCTGTGTTAGCTACATATATCAACACAAACTATAACGACGGCTGAAGCAATGTGATGTACACTCCTTTACAATACTTTATATAAACCAGATCAGTTAGTTCAACACAAAGAGATATCAGACTATTTTGAAAGACTTTTCGGTCCACCACTGTTCCGAAAGTTAGTTTCTTGTAACTTAGGTGTCACGAAACTTCGAAAAAAAAAAAAATAGTGTTGATTTGGAAATATTATATTTGCGTAAAATTTAGCAAAGATCTTAAAATTACGTGGGTATATAAGAGCACCCGTCAGGACGACTGAATATTCGTTCAAATAGACCACTCCGCGGTCATCGGATGTAATAGATATACTTAAATATCTAATAAATACTTATAACTGCAGACCGGGGTGTAAACCCCAATAATCAGCAATTTAAAAGATCAATATATTATTAATAAAAATATTTAGCGTTTTGGAAGATTAATATAAGGGGGGTGTTGGCGCCATTAGAGTCATGCCTCCCCCCCACCCGAATTCAAATGGTGCCACCGCCCCGCGGAAGGAACAGATCGTTAATTTCCAGGAGATTCAAAACATTAGCAAGTGTATATCACATCGCTACAACACAATATGTTCTCTGCTCACCTACATGTTGTATAATCTGGCAAGACAATAAATATGTAACTAATAGACAACAAAATAAGGCTTACAGCCGTTTTGTACATATATTATACCTTTCTTTGGCTATATAACATCTCTGGGAAGCGTAAAATATATCTCCATTTTCTTTATAAGCATTCAAAAATTAGTAAAAAATAACTTATGGTAGTACACGGCGTATTTACAATGGTCCACATTTGAATAAGGCAACGTTCGTTACACTGGCGAGCATAAAAAGCGTATAAAATATTATTACACTTAAAATTATCGTGCAGAAGAAATATATTTGTAATATGTAAAGTTAAAATGCTTAAATAGTGAACTTAATATAGTGTGAATCTGTTTTGAAATATTCATATAATTAGTGGTGCATTTTATTGTCCGCCATTGTAATCGTAGTATTAAACAGCTAAGACATTTTAAGTACATTACCCGTTTTGTAAATCTTTATTTTATGTTGTAGATATTGTAAATACGTCGTGTATATAATAAAACAATGCGCTATGTTTGACACAGTACATTATGTACTAAATAGTTCACTGACCTTGTAGACGGGTAGTGGCGGGGCCAGGAGGGCGATTGGTAACAGGCTGGAGGCCACGTGACGTCACTCACTACCGCGCCGACTACCCGCCGATATTAAACATTGTAGATATAGACAATAATAATAAAAAATAAAGAGAATACAGCGTGATATGTCAAGTTACAGCTAGCGTTAATGGCTTATGTTTACAAAATGGCATCGAACAGTGTTACCTATTTTTCGTTTCATTGTTACTGGACAAACGAGCGATGTTGCAGTTTACTGCGCGTGCGCACAACCGGACAATAACGCCTTATTTAACCACCAAATTGCCAAACAAGGATCCGATTTTATAGTAAGCGGTTACCGTAGACTACGGACGCATAACAAGGCCGTACCTATTTTTGTTATATTTATATAAACTTAACAAACTTCATATTATAAATATGACTTCATTTAACTTAAGGTAAAAAAAATCTAGGAAGTTGTAGTAGTTTTAATTGTGTGCTCATTATAAGTAATAAGCAATAAGCCGGGCCGAGTGCTGGGGATTTGTTCCCATCAATACAAAAAATTGTGAGATCCAGAAATAGTTGTTCTGAGTTTAGGCGAACTTTGAGTCTATCGTTTGAATGTTTGTGAAGTACACATCAATACAGGAATTATTCCTAGTCCTTTTTAAGAATAAATACATAAAATTTGTCTCGTCTGAACATAACTACCTACTTAGTATGCAGGTGGAACATACTAAATATGAACAGTAAATATACAATACTGACGTTAATGCGTTAATGCCATCAGCGTTGTGTTACATAATTAATATCAAAAGTCGTAATATAACTGCTCAATATAAAAGCAATTTTGATAATCTTGATGTCAGTTTACACTTTACTTAGCATGATGAACTATCCTTAGAACTCATGACACTAAAGATAACGCTAAGCTGGTCTTAGCGTTATTTTTAGTGTGATGAGGTCATTCAGGTCAGGAGGCAGTGGGACAGGGTATAAAACAGGATGTAATCATTATAGTAATGATTAATATCAGCCCTAAAGAGTCCCACTGCTGGGCACGACCTCTTCTAAGTGTGAGAAGGGTTACGCCATAGTCCACCACGGTGACCAAGTGCAGTCCAGTTAGCTGACTTCAGTTGTCATCGAGAACATTTTGGAGATTAGACATGCAGGTTTGCCTACGATGTTTTTGTTCACCATTAAAGCAAGCGATAATGAACTATTTAACCTTATTGCTATATTTAAACAGAGATAAACTAAATACTCTTGATTTAGAAATTACCTTCACCCTACGGAACAAACATAATGTGTGGTCCTGGTGTAAGTAGGATTTCCAGACTCCATAAGATGGCCGTATGCTAATTACCAAATTAGCATACGGCCATCTTAAGGAGTCTGGAAATCCTACTTACTCCAGAACCACACATTATGTTTATTATTTTTTTTCATTATTCTCAGTTCCTGGTGGAAATAAGCAATCTTGTCTCCTTTGGCTGGAAGCACATCAACCTCTCTTTTTTTAAGAGAAAGGCTGTAATTCATTGGTGGTCTAGTGTTGCAAATCTTTATTGAATACGTTAACCGCTTACCTTTAAAAGCCGTAAGCTTGTTCGCCATATAGGTAACATTAAAAATATAACATCTCTCAATAAAACAGACCTAACTCGAAATGTTGGTGTGAAGAAATTTAAACTATTATTATAGCTAGTCTAATTTGATTGCTGTATCGTATTTGTATTATTTTAAAGCAGGTCGGTTGAGGTGCTCGGTTTCTGAAAGACTACGTATAAAAATCATACTAGTGTCAAGTTATTTGATTGACTGTTGCGGATAGTCAATTACAGCACTTGACATATGTTTGAACGTCTGTTAACTAATTTTCAAGTTGATTTGCCTTGCAGAAACCTGGTATAAATGTACTAAACTTAAAATTTCGAGTGAAGTCTTTGTTTTACTAAAAAATTGCTTTAATATTGAGATACATAGACGGTATTGCCCAGTAGTGCGACAGACCGACGCTTCGCCCGATACGACTAGCCTTACATAAAAATCTTGGACATTCGTTAACTAAGCGTAAAGTGTAATGCGACTTGTCTCCGTGAGTGCTTATTGGTGCGACTGCGACGATTAGTCGTGCGATCGCACCGGACGTTGCGTCAGAGCGCAGTTATCGCACTAAGCAGTGACGACAAGCTATTTATAACAGATGTTGATATTTCACACAATGACCGGGCAATTCGCGAAATACCATAGAAACGATGTTATTGTTGCTGATATATAGATATCTACGTATTTTTTTTAAATGGGTGTTTCGCGTTTCGACCGGTGATTGTTAACAATGTCACCTGTAATAACACGAGGGGTACTTTGGCACAGTCGGTGACAGACAGACAAACAAGATAAGCGTCATATAAGAGGTATTATAGTTAATCGAGATTTAGAATAACGCAATGGAAGGCAAATATTGATGGTAAACAATAAAATCTAAATTTTTTTACGTACAATTTGTTATTTTACATTTTGTTCTATTACTGCTTACCATCTTACAGTATTAGGAAGATAGTATTCCGAATGTGTTTTGCTGTCACCAAGTTTAGTAAATAATAATACGTATGTACTAAGATAACTAGATACATAGGCGAACACAATGACGACTGAGCGACTGACTGTGCGTATGAAGACGTCAAACTTCAAGGTTTGACCATTCACACTTTGCCCGGGCGCCATCCTGCGTCTACATATCCGAGTAAAGTAAATAATAATCTCATTCGTTTTCTAAATAATACAGTTATCTATCTATGTGGGTTGTGTGCTGGACTCTATATAAATAGCTTTACTTAGTGCTGTATGTATTTGTACACAACAAAAACATGTTGGGTGACTGCGAACGCTCACACAACTATAAATTGTACTACTTTTAATTAACAGCTATTACGTAATATTCAATAATTTATATCATTTTTCAAAACAATACATCATTCGAATCATATCGATAAAATAATGTGATCAAAGTGTAAAAATTCAAAAAATTAGAAAATAACCTTTCAAAATTGTATTTTTTTTTACACTTTATTATTATCTTATTTATTATGCTGTTTGCAATAAGGTCGGAAATGAGAACACACGGTGTGTCCAGAAATAAAAATACTATATAATTTTTGCAACGTAATCACAGCTAAGTTAATAAACGCCTTGTTCAAACGGTGCGACAATATTGTCGGACGCCGATATGAACGCGACTCAGAGCCCGAAGAAGGCGCCCTCTGAATGCAATTCGGTAACAACTCGAGACCATACGCAATATTAATTGTAAATAATACAAATATAAAAAAAGATTGCACCAAATTATTACATGAAAATAATAATAATAGTAATAAATAAAATTAGAAGGACTAGATAACATCTGCTAAGATAAATTTACGTGTTTTAGTTAATTAGCAGACAATAAGTACCTTCCCCGGCTCTCAACGGTGAATGGTAAGTACGACTACCGACACGAGGCTTGTGGCGACACAACGACTCGTGTCGCGCGACTGCCGGGCGACACGTTAGGCACGCCACCATTATATATAGAATTCAATTAGATATTACTTTAATAGGAAATTGTCGTGTTAATTCGTGTAAGCTGTGTAATCGGTTCCATAGTATTATCTCTTAGTCGCAAAATAATAATGAAAACCAATTACACGAAGCTATTAACATCACATCAACTTTATCACGACTAAAAATCGCAATGTATATCCACATCTTCAGTATGCTAGTATTGTATGAGTAAGTCCCCCGGCGTCGCGCGACAAGACGCACACACACGCGCACACATTCACACACACAGCGTACGAATAAAAAACCACTTAGTGAACAACACACAAGTATGAAATATGTAATAAATAAACAAACGCCGTGCAGAGTCCGTGCATCGGCGCCAACATAACTGTACGTCTAGTCTATAAATCTATCTATTTATTATTAGTACGACTCACATCAAAAATTAATTCTTCCACATACATTTAACTTACACCTAATAACAAAGAAACATATATAATTATTACATACATAATATATATTATCACCGTGTAAATTACTTTGCAGAGTTCTACGCTCGTCTGCAAGAACGCTTAGGGCGTGTTTCATAAGAGCACTAAACAATCCATGGTACTACCATTTACCACTCACGTGTACATAGAACGTGACGTTTATCACGTTCTATTTACACGTGAACGAGGGAGATGTTGTGATATTTGACGCGGACGATGGTTATGAAACAGGCCCTAAGTCTCAGCTCGGTAACAGTAACGTATATAAGGAGATTCTCTGCATGACCGCAGTGAAATCGTCGTTACTTAAGTTTTATTAGGCGATAAGCAGAATTGCAGAGTTCACGCGAAACTGCGCACATTTAATATTCACATTTAACGGTTATTATATTCGAGCGGTCAGAATTCATCGAACGAGTCCGTTGTTTTATTTTATGAACACCACCGAAATAAAATTTGAGAATTGCAAACATAAAAAATTACAGTATGGTGGCATGGACTTTAAAAAATAAATGTCGTCCAAAGCTATTCATGAGATTAATATATAAAAACATTAATAACACTCGATAAATTCTCACCGCACACAAAATAAAATGGCCACGAAAATGATAAGAATCCATGACGGAATCATCAACAAGGTAAACTAAGCTTTAATACACAATGAATAAGGTGCTACATTCCGTGCAGCAATGTGTCCCACTGCATGTTTAGTACACGTGCACCCAACAAATAAACCACACAAAATATATAATTATAACATGTCAATAAAAAAGACAACAATATGCCAATAATAACGTTTCAATACGGGAACACGTACAGAGATTTATAATTTAATATTTTTATATTATTTTTCATTAGAATATTATACACTAACAACTACATAAAGCATTACAATTTGTGCATTGATCTCAGCGCTCGCCCTCCCTCCCTTCCACCATTCCCCCGCCGTCAACGTACCGCACAACTACGTCCATATGTATAACATCATTAACTTAAACGATTAATCATTTAAACTATTAAACTTAAGCCTTTGGTATTACATCGATAACTAACAGCTAATTAAATAATACTTAAATCAGAATACTGTCGCGAAGCGAGACAGGGGACCGAGTGCATGTCTAGCTTACGTCACCTGATATGACGCAATAACAACCTAACTTCACACATCATCACTACGAATTACTTTTCTCAAATATTTGCGTTAACATCAAGTGGCGTAAGCTAAACATGAACGGAGTTAAAAATATGTGATGTATATAAAAATCTCCATGTGTCTATGAATAATATATTTGATTTAAATAATTTGTCTACTCGCTTCCGCGGAGAAGATAATGACTAATAAACACACAGACACGACAAACAACATTGTACTTATAGTACGAGGAAATTATATATAAAATAATTAATTCATATAAAATAGATCTAACAAAATATGTAAAGAAAATCTCAACTAAATTGTAAAACTGTTGTTACATTTGTACGTAAGTTACTTTTTAAAGGTATACGTGTATATTCGTACACGTATACGCGTATACGTATACCTTACAACAAGTATATATTATAATAATATAATAACTGTATTTAATACATAAACGAAGTTAGATAATTATATACTAACCGTTGTGCGTTAGCAAACAAATCCATAATTGATGAGTGCCCCCTTGAACATACCAGTGTTCAAGAGGCTAAGTTTTCTAATAAACACTGGGTTCAGCGGCAAATCAATGCCTGAAAACTTACGAGTTCAGACATTGGTGTTGACAAATAAGTCAAGGTTAATATATTCAAGCACCACTCAACTCATGTGCGAGTAAACAGTTTGTTTCTGTCCAAATGCTAGTCTACCTATTCCGTTAAATATTTTAATTAGAATATTCAATACAAATACAAGCGTATTCATCGATTGAAATAATATTAACTATAAATAAAATACTTTTGTAGTATCTATACTAATAGTATAATGAGATGAATGAGAAAAGATTTGTATTTTTGTTTGTAATAAATTACCTCAGAAACTGCTCGCTCGAATTTAAAAAATCTTTTACCATTGACAATCCACTTTATCCAGAAGTAACGTAGGCTATGTAACATCACGCTACGAACCACGGGTGCCACGCAGTAATCATGAACATGGATAAGGCCACGGTGGAAGGCTAGTCTTTAATATTTGGCAAAGGAAGCGAACGATATTATTGTGATTTGCAATATCAATTACCCCGTAGTCTATTGTATTATCGTATAAGTTTTAACAAAACTGTTTTTCGGTGGGTATAAGGCAGCTATAAAAGTCCAACTTCTAAGCGAAAATCCTAACCAATATTATAAATATTCCGTCTATCTATCTGTTACCTCTTCATAGCTAAACTACTCCAACAACTTGGATGAAAATTAGTACAGAGATACTTTAAAACCTGGGGAAGGTCATAGACTAGACTAGCGGCTTTCTGTTGATATAGGTACCACACAGGCGGAGCCGCGCTGAAGCTAATATTAATTACTATAATTTATGTGTTTAATAAGCCCGCTCACACATTTTCATTGCTTTAATGCATGCAATCTTCTTGGAAGATGTTGCATACTACTCGCTATATAGTTCTTTAATTTGTCAACTTGACTATATATATGTGGCCTAAATATAGTCTGGCTGGCTTCCGTATGCCGTTGGACGAATTAACGACATTCAAATTATTATCAACAGAAAATTATATAACAACATTTTTAAAAGGATAGCGGTCACCGAAGTTTATTTTGATGAGTATAATATTGTGCTTATAGTCAGTCGTAAAGTGACTAGAGAAAACCGTAAATAAACGGTTTTTATATAGCATATATTCGTCTTACGTACAAATGTAACATCAGCATAAATACTGCATGTTCTCAGCGTATGAGTATTGGAAATGGTTCGCTTTTCAACGCGGGACTAGAAGCGACTGTATAGGAACGCTAGAATATAGCACGGGTTCATGTAAATAAATTTATCTATTATATATTATCCTTTATATCCACAAAGGGTGCGATTTCTGTTGCTATTAAAAATAACATACGCCAATGCGTCAATAGTCAAGCTTGGTCATTTAGCATATTGATTCAAAAACATCCGAGATTAGAAGCACCGTTTGCTGGGTACGTCGTTTCGAACTATAGTGTTATGACGGCGACCCCTCTCCCCTCAGACTCGCGCTCAAATCTCTGAGCACGCACACACACACTTCACTCACACACACACACACGCGCACACAGGCACACACACACACACACACACACACACACACACACACACACACACACACGCGCACACACACACACACATACGCGCACACAGTTGCAATAATAACACGCTACTAACGAATGGGGTTTACTGATTTCTCCCACGCGGGCGCGCCGCGGTGTTGCCAACAGAAATAAATATTAAAAATAAAATTGCAAATCATCAGAGGCTGGCCACACCACCCGCGCACAACCAAGTATTCAATGTCCTCAATATTTACAACAATAAATTGCTTTAACCTTTTAAAAACGTTAATGTTTAATGGGAAATATATTCATTCGTCAACAAACTTGTAAAATGACACTTATAGGCAGTACTTTTCTTCCCTGTCCGACAGTATTGTACTATATACAATCAATTACGTTAGAACAGTACTGGCAGCCAGAGAAACGTTACGACAAACTACTGAATGTCTCCTTACAACTCAAACTATATATTTCAATATATGTACCGCGAGCGAACATACGTCTTATGATATACAGAACGATAAACGTACAATCTTTCGAACCCTAAATAACGACAACTACTGTCATATAAAAGAAAATCTACTTCAATATTTAAAAAAGCTTTAATATCACAGTACTTGCCTACATTTTGACATTTATAATTCTGAATTAATATACAGCTTAGTTGCGTATAACAAGTACTATAATAAATAAAAAATGTTTCGGGTGACTGATTTGTTTCGTGCTGTGAGCCTTTTCAGTTTGAGCAAATCCACGTCTTTAGTGCCGATCGGACGGCGCGGGGACTACTAATGGGTCAGTAGCCACCGTTCCGCGTGCTCGGAGGTTCGATTTCCTTGAGAATAAACGCTTACACATACCTGTCTAAGCGTTTATTAGATATTACTATTTATAAACGCACTCAACACAAGCCAAGTGCGATAAATAAAGGGTGTCCGAAACTTGTATACGCTACTAAATATCTAGCTAATATGTATAGTGTTATAGATATTAGCCTATGCCAGGTCCGACTGTATATCAAAGACGTGTTTATACAACATTTGATTTCGTCCGAAGGTAGTTTTACAAAAAGCTTACGACACTACCGGTAGACGACTTCGCATATTGCTCAAAGCTATTGTGACGTCACGATACCCAAAGGCCATGAAATATACGCTCTATGCGTATACGCTCGTCGCCTCGGGGCGCAACAACGCGCTGAGCGTATTCGCTTCGCTTATTCCGTGGTCTTTCGATTAGCGTTGTGCCACGTTTCCTCGGTCAAACTGTCGACAGATCTACTGGACAGAGATTTCATAAGTTAATTTTTGTTTCCACTTTTTGGCATCGACTGCTACGTTCGCGAGCCACTGCAGTCGCGACAATGGAAAGCATGTCAATATTGACTACAGTCGGTGCGAACTTGAGGTATTGATTAAAAAAGAAAAGAACCCGCCGCGGGAACAAAATTATGGATTAGAGACCCTGCGGTAACCTTATATAAAGGCGTATATCGACAGTGTCTCTCACCCCATCACTACTTATTCCATAAACGACTTTCGTCATTAATGTGTGCTTATTCTAGGTCGGTGTTCCCGCGGCGCTAATGACTATAAACTTTATTTTCGCATATCTAGACCTCCGAACGGCTAGGACATTCAAATGAACAGATATGCAATTTTATGCTATCTAATCTAAGCATTGCCCGCTAAAGAAAGGTCGAAACTAACCTAACATACACTAGAAGTACACTGAGAGACGTACAAAACAACGTAGTATAAAATAAGGGTGTGTGTGTATGTAGGAGGCGCGGGGCTCAGGCCTGCGGCGCCTTGGGCTCGGCCGCCGCCGCCGGACCGAAGTCCTTGTTCACGAACGAGAAGCCACGGAACTCCTCCTGCGAACACACAATAACAACCGATGTCAAATAATGTGAAAATCTACTAAACTTAAATTTAAAGAAACTTAAAGGAAGATTGGTGGACAAGACTTGTATAAAGTTGGTCTTTAAAGGTATATTTGGCACTGGAAGATATAGCAGCTGTCTTAACCTGTCAGCTTAACCATATTGAAACGTAATGATAAAAGCATCGCCTGTTTCGTTTGTATGCCGATGAACAAATTAGTATTAAATCTTTACCAATTAAATTTCTATTGTATAAGAAAATCGGTACAATAGATTCTCTGTACTGAAAATCGTTACCATATTTCATAAATAATTTTAATGACAAATCCTAATGCAATGTTATTTTACAGCTACAATTGCTTGACATTAGAGCAAGTATGATTTGTTTTCAATTATGAAAAACAGAAAATCATGTATTTATGGCGAATTGAAGCGTTGAATCCGCCAAGACATTAATGATCCAAATTCGAACACAAATATTATAATTTTATACACAGGGCTACCTGTAAGTTCACATAGTTTAGCTCTACCGAAGCAGGCTTGTTGAGACAGCCAGACACTTCTGTGTCTAAATGTAATATCCTAACTAATATTATAAATGCGAATGTGAGTATGTTTGTTACGCTTTCACACCTTAACTACTCGACCGTTCATCATGAAATTTCGCATACGCTTTGTCAAGGGTACAGAAGAGGGCATAGGGGAAGTACCTTTTATAAGAAAAAGTACTATTTCGAAGGCCAGGAAATTGACATAACCTACATTTAGGCGAGCAAATCCGCGGGCAAAATCTATTAAATAATATAGTGAAGTAGATTGAGGTGGTTGTTACCTGGTTGATGGCTCGCACGACGTCGTTGGGCACGGGCGTCAGAACAGGCTCTTCTTTAGTGAACTCCGCGTCGAAGTTGGCAGCTTCACGCTTACTCTTCTGTAATGACAAACCAGCAGATTAAACTCAGCTATGAGACATATTCAAAGACATGAACCAACATACCGTCCGCCTGATGATAAGCAATAACTGCACGGATGGCATAGTGATTTAAGTAGTCGCCTTCCAACCGCCACTGCGCCAAGTGTTGTGGGTACCAGTCCATGTGGCAGAACATGTGTATAGACAGTATGTATGTATGTATGGGCCTCACCACTTAAGGGCGGAAGGGCGGACACAGGCGGCGGTGCTGGAGCGCGTCCCAGTCCATGTCGCGGAAGAACACGTGTATAGACAGTATGTATGTATGTATGTATGGGCCTCACCACTTTAGGGCGGAAGGGCGGACGCAGGCGGCGGTGCTGGAGCGCGTCCCAGTCCATGTCGCGGAAGAACACGTGTATAGACAGTATGTATGTATGTATGTATGTATGGGCCTCACCACTTTAGGGCGGAAGGGCGGACGCAGGCGGCGGTGCTGGAGCGCGTCCCAGTCCATGTCGCGGAAGAACACGTGTATAGACAGTATGTATGTATGTATGTATGTATGGGCCTCACCACTTTAGGGCGGAAGGGCGGACGCAGGCGGCGGTGCTGGAGCGCGTCCCAGTCCATGTCGCGGAAGAACACGTGTATAGACAGTATGTATGTATGTATGTATGTATGTATGGGCCTCACCACTTTAGGGCGGAAGGGCGGACGCAGGCGGCGGTGCTGGAGCGCGTCCCAGTCCATGTCGCGGAAGAACACGTGTATAGACAGTATGTATGTATGTATGTATGTATGTATGGGCCTCACCACTTTAGGGCGGAAGGGCGGACGCAGGCGGCGGTGCTGGAGCGCGTCCCAGTCCATGTCGCGGAAGAACACGTGTATAGACAGTATGTATGTATGTATGTATGGGCCTCACCACTTTAGGGCGGAAGGGCGGACGCAGGCGGCGGTGCTGGAGCGCGTCCCAGTCCATGTCTCGGAAGAACACGTGTATAGACTGTATGTATGTATGTATGTATGTATGGGCCTCACCACTTTAGGGCGGAAGGGCGGACGCAGGCGGCGGTGCTGGAGCGCGTCCCAGTCCATGTCGCGGAAGAACACGTGTATAGACAGTATGTATGTATGTATGTATGTATGGGCCTCACCACTTTAGGGCGGAAGGGCGGACGCAGGCGGCGGTGCTGGAGCGCGTCCCAGTCCATGTCGCGGAAGAACACGTGTATAGACAGTATGTATGTATGTATGTATGGGCCTCACCACTTTAGGGCGGAAGGGCGGACGCAGGCGGCGGTGCTGGAGCGCGTCCCAGTCCATGTCGCGGAAGAACACGTGTATAGACAGTATGTATGTATGTATGTATGTATGGGCCTCACCACTTTAGGGCGGAAGGGCGGACGCAGGCGGCGGTGCTGGAGCGCGTCCCAGTCCATGTCGCGGAAGAACACGTGTATAGACAGTATGTATGTATGTATGTATGTATGGGCCTCACCACTTTAGGGCGGAAGGGCGGACGCAGGCGGCGGTGCTGGAGCGCGTCCCAGTCCATGTCGCGGAAGAACACGTGTATAGACAGTATGTATGTATGTATGTATGTATGTATGGGCCTCACCACTTTAGGGCGGAAGGGCGGACGCAGGCGGCGGTGCTGGAGCGCGTCCCAGTCCATGTCGCGGAAGAACACGTGTATAGACAGTATGTATGTATGTATGTATGTATGTATGGGCCTCACCACTTTAGGGCGGAAGGGCGGACGCAGGCGGCGGTGCTGGAGCGCGTCCCAGTCCATGTCGCGGAAGAACACGTGTATAGACAGTATGTATGTATGTATGTATGGGCCTCACCACTTTAGGGCGGAAGGGCGGACGCAGGCGGCGGTGCTGGAGCGCGTCCCAGTCCATGTCGCGGAAGAACACGTGTATAGACAGTATGTATGTATGTATGTATGTATGGGCCTCACCACTTTAGGGCGGAAGGGCGGACGCAGGCGGCGGTGCTGGAGCGCGTCCCAGTCCATGTCGCGGAAGAACACGTGTATAGACAGTATGTATGTATGTATGTATGTATGGGCCTCACCACTTTAGGGCGGAAGGGCGGACGCAGGCGGCGGTGCTGGAGCGCGTCCCAGTCCATGTCGCGGAAGAACACGTGTATAGACAGTATGTATGTATGTATGTATGGGCCTCACCACTTTAGGGCGGAAGGGCGGACGCAGGCGGCGGTGCTGGAGCGCGTCCCAGTCCATGTCGCGGAAGAACACGTGTATAGACAGTATGTATGTATGTATGTATGTATGGGCCTCACCACTTTAGGGCGGAAGGGCGGACGCAGGCGGCGGTGCTGGAGCGCGTCCCAGTCCATGTCGCGGAAGAACACGTGTATAGACAGTATGTATGTATGTATGTATGTATGTATGGGCCTCACCACTTTAGGGCGGAAGGGCGGACGCAGGCGGCGGTGCTGGAGCGCGTCCCAGTCCATGTCGCGGAAGAACACGTGTATAGACAGTATGTATGTATGTATGTATGTATGTATGTATGGGCCTCACCACTTTAGGGCGGAAGGGCGGACGCAGGCGGCGGTGCTGGAGCGCGTCCCAGTCCATGTCGCGGAAGAACACGTGTATAGACAGTATGTATGTATGTATGTATGTATGTATGGGCCTCACCACTTTAGGGCGGAAGGGCGGACGCAGGCGGCGGTGCTGGAGCGCGTCCCAGTCCATGTCGCGGAAGAACACGTGTATAGACAGTATGTATGTATGTATGTATGTATGTATGGGCCTCACCACTTTAGGGCGGAAGGGCGGACGCAGGCGGCGGTGCTGGAGCGCGTCCCAGTCCATGTCGCGGAAGAACACGTGTATAGACAGTATGTATGTATGTATGTATGGGCCTCACCACTTTAGGGCGGAAGGGCGGACGCAGGCGGCGGTGCTGGAGCGCGTCCCAGTCCATGTCGCGGAAGAACACGTGTATAGACAGTATGTATGTATGTATGTATGTATGTATGGGCCTCACCACTTTAGGGCGGAAGGGCGGACGCAGGCGGCGGTGCTGGAGCGCGTCCCAGTCCATGTCGCGGAAGAACACGTGTATAGACAGTATGTATGTATGTATGTATGTATGGGCCTCACCACTTTAGGGCGGAAGGGCGGACGCAGGCGGCGGTGCTGGAGCGCGTCCCAGTCCATGTCGCGGAAGAACACGTGTATAGACAGTATGTATGTATGTATGTATGTATGTATGGGCCTCACCACTTTAGGGCGGAAGGGCGGACGCAGGCGGCGGTGCTGGAGCGCGTCCCAGTCCATGTCGCGGAAGAACACGTGTATAGACAGTATGTATGTATGTATGTATGTATGTATGGGCCTCACCACTTTAGGGCGGAAGGGCGGACGCAGGCGGCGGTGCTGGAGCGCGTCCCAGTCCATGTCGCGGAAGAACACGTGTATAGACAGTATGTATGTATGTATGTATGTATGTATGGGCCTCACCACTTTAGGGCGGAAGGGCGGACACAGGCGGCGGTGCTGGAGCGCGTCCCAGTCCATGTCGCGGAAGAACACGTGTATAGACAGTATGTATGTATGTATGTATGTATGTATGGGCCTCACCACTTTAGGGCGGAAGGGCGGACGCAGGCGGCGGTGCTGGAGCGCGTCCCAGTCCATGTCGCGGAAGAACACGTGTATAGACAGTATGTATGTATGTATGTATGTATGTATGGGCCTCACCACTTTAGGGCGGAAGGGCGGACGCAGGCGGCGGTGCTGGAGCGCGTCCCAGTCCATGTCGCGGAAGAACACGTGTATAGGACAGTATGTATGTATGTATGTATGGGCCTCACCACTTTAGGGCGGAAGGGCGGACGCAGGCGGCGGTGCTGGAGCGCGTCCCAGTCCATGTCGCGGAAGAACACGTGTATAGACAGTATGTATGTATGTATGTATGTATGTATGGGCCTCACCACTTTAGGGCGGAAGGGCGGACGCAGGCGGCGGTGCTGGAGCGCGTCCCAGTCCATGTCGCGGAAGAACACGTGTATAGACAGTATGTATGTATGTATGTATGTATGGGCCTCACCACTTTAGGGCGGAAGGGCGGACGCAGGCGGCGGTGCTGGAGCGCGTCCCAGTCCATGTCGCGGAAGAACACGTGCGCGCGTATACCACCCGCACCGCCGCACACGCCGAGTCGCCGGGACGGGTTCTTCGTCATGAAGCCTGCGGAAACATCACTTTCGTTAAACGTAATACAATATACAGGATAAAGATCTTACAAGTATGGCGTCGAAAACATGGTGAGACTGCCAAATACAATATAAGACATATGTCGCGGCAGCATCTTACCGAGTTTGCTGACTATTTGGCACTTAGTTTAGCTGTAAGCGTAGGACTCATTCACTCAAAAATATGAGTACTAAATTTTATTAAAAGAAATATTTTCTCAAGCATGCAATCTGATAGTCAGACTCGCAAATTTCTTTGTATTCCCGCTATTATTATAAATGTAAAATGAGTAAATATGATTTTCACTGAATCGCACAGGTACACCACAACTTGGAGCAAAACGTTACATATTTTTCCAGGTACGTTGCATGGCATGCACCTTGCGAAGGGAAACTAGAAATACAGATATTTTTCTAACTTGTGAACCAGACTCGCATACGTAAAGTGAACACAGGCATGAATTGATACGTTTTGATGTTGTATAAAGTATGGTGTATAAGTATGGTGTATAAGTATGGCGTATAAGTATGGCGTATAAGTATGGTGTATAAGTATAATGTTTAAGTATGTGGTATAAGTAGGATGCTTAAGTATGATGTATAATAATGATGTATTAGCATGATGTATATGTATGATGTTTAAGTATCATGTAGAAGTATGATGTATAAGTATAATATATAAGTATGATATATAAGTATGTGGTATAAGTAGGATGCTTAAGTATGATGTATAATAATGATATATAAGTATGATGTATAAGTATCACGTAGAAGTATGATTTATAAGTAGCATGCATAAGTATGATGCATATATATGTTATTTAAGTATGATATATAAGTATGAACTGCCTCCGTGGCGCAGCAGTAGTGAATGCGACTGCTGTGCACAAGGTTCCGGTTTCGAATCCCAGGACAGGCAAAAACAAAAATATATTTTTTATACTACTAAATTGGCTAACTTTCATACGGCCCACCTGATGGTAAGTGGTCACCGTAACCTATGGACCCCAGCAACACCAGAGCCATCACTTGCGCGTTGCCGACCGTGTAAAAACCCTTTAACGCCCTTTTTGCAAGAACCCCATACTTGTAGTCTTGTGTGAAAACCTGGGCAGGGTGTTCATTCCACAACCTGAGTGTCAACGATTCTTGGTGCGGCACCAATTATTTTAAGGTGTGAGAATGAAATCCCTACCGATGGCGAGCGGTGCGTTGATAAAAAGTAGTTGAAGACATCATCTCAAACAACTCATCAGAACACAATCCATCCATATAAGCGGTAGAACACACAAACGGAGGCAAGGTCCCTACTGAGACTTAGTGTCTCAATACCGTCTGTGAGTTTGGGCACATCGACAATTCTCAAGGCTCGTCTCTGTACCGCGTCAAAAGGATCGAGCTGGTATTTTGGTGCTCCTGCCCAAAGATGACTGCAGTACTCCATGTGAGGCCGGACTTGCGACTTATATAGAAGCAGTCTTTGCCTCGCAGTGAAATACCACTTAGCTCTATTGAGCACACCAAGTTTTTTGGAAGCCATTTTGCTCTCTAAATGGTTGCGGTACTGTACATCACTTGAGATGTCGAGGTCAAGGATTCCAATACTCTTGGAAACTGTGAGAGACGTGTTCTGGAGTTGTTGAGACACAGTAAATGGAGTTTTCTTAGCGGTGAACGCACAAGCTTGTGTATTAGCTGGGATAAACACGACTAAATTTTGTCTATACTCTATCCAGAGTATTTCTGATATTAGACACAAGTCGTTCGCGGCTTTCCTCCACTGTGGACCGAAGGATATTAGCGCGGCCCGTGTAATAAGTATCCCCAGTACTGTCATACGCATAGCAATGAATGCCGTCAATTGACAACATATTGTAGTGGCTGTGCTGACACATCAAATTGTATAGTGTGAAGTTCTTATAACTTGTCACGCCAGTCGTTCCGTACCGCGCACTACCGACACACGCGACATACGCGATATTTGTATTATTGTAACTACTTAATGTAATATATACATTCTCAGTCAATCGGCCATGTGACTTTAATTTATCTCCCAGCACACAACCTTGGACACTCGAACACGCATAAACATATAGTTTCAACAATAAACAAAGCTAGTCCCAACAAGTGGTGACCACCAGACGTTTCCTGTGAATAACTGTGAACTTTACCCGTAACAAAAGTGACTTTGAACAGTAGTGCAAGATAGACGTTAAATTAGTGAATCGTTGTTGTGTGCTCGGGTTATAACTAAATAAAACGGACGACTCAAGTTTAACGTCGGTAGTGTCGCGCATAAATATAAAATAATTTTGATTGCAATATTTGTAATCCGTAAACAAAATGGCGTCCGAAGATAAAGCTAAAGTCGAAGAGTACCATTTATCATCAATATCGGTAACGGCAAGAATTCCTGAATTTTGGAAAAAGTCACCTCGAACATGGTTCATACAGACAGAAGCAGTGCTATACCCTCAAAAAATGTCCGATGAAGCAAAATATCAGGTCGTAATTTCCAAATTGAGTCAAGACACTATAGAACAAGTCACTGACATACTGCTTAACCCGCCAGAAACCAAGAAATACGAGACTTTGAAACAGAAACTGATATTAATATACGAAGAATCAGAAGACCGTCAAATAAAAAAACTCATCGGTGACATGGACTTAGGCGATCAAAAGCCATCACAGCTAATGCGCAGAATGCAAGATCTGGCTAGAGGACGAGTAACGGACGAAACTCTGTCAATTTTATGGCAAAACCACCTGCCATCGTCTGTAAGAAGTGTACTAGCTGTAGCAGACGCGAAAGACATGGAGACTCGTGCATCGATAGCAGACAAGGTCATGGAAACTTTGACACCAGTATCAAGTATTTCAAGCATTCAGCAACAATCAACTACATGCGGCAAAGAGAATATTATAGTCGAGATTAGCAAGTTGGGCGATCGACTAGAGAAATTGGAAACAAGATCCAGGAATTACAATAGACGAGGTTATAATAGGAGACGATTTCCACCAAGGCCAAGGTCAAGATCACGTAGTCGCACTCGCACACCGGAGGATCCGAATTGGCTATGCTACTTCCATTACAAGTTCAGGAACAAGGCTAACAGATGCGTCAACCCATGCAATTGGAGTAAGAAGGTGAACCAGGCGGAAAACTAGAGTCGGTGCAGTCTGCGACGGGAGGCTGCGGCCGCGTGCTGTCCAATTACCGTCTTAGCGTCATGGATAGAAAAACGGGCTTAAACTTCTTGATAGATAGTGGTGCTAATGTATCAGTGTTACCTCGAAAAGTCGTGCATAAACAGGTGAGCGTAAGAAGTGATAAATATAAACTGTATGCTGCCAATGGCACGGAAATAAGTACATATGGTACGCATTTTATGTCTTTACAGTTAGGTCTTAGACGAGCTTTCAAATGGTTATTCATATTAGCGGACGTACAGCAACCAATATTAGGAGCTGACTTCTTAGCTAATTATAAGCTGCTAATTGACTTGAATGGACGAAGGTTAATCGATCAGATAACCAATTTAAATGTAAAAGGTAACATTTCTAATTCTAAGGAGCCCACTGTAAAAACCATTGTTGATAATTGCCCTTACTATGATGTGTTAAATAAATTTCCAGATTTAACCAAGCCTATCTCGTACAAAGAAACACCTAAGCATGGCAGATACCATCATATTGAGACAACAGGACCCCCAGTGCACGCGAGAGCCAGACCATTACTACCCGACAGGTATGTTAAAGCCAAAAATGAATTTAGGATCATGCAGGAGTTAGGGATCTGTAGACCGAGCTGTAGTGCTTGGGCAAGTCCCTTGCATATAGTACCTAAGAAAGACGGCAACATTAGACCTTGTGGGGATTATAGACGTTTAAATTCCATTACAAAACCAGATAGATATCCTATTCCGCATCTTCATGATTTCACTTATAGCCTAGTTAATAAGAAAATCTTTTCAAAGCTAGATATAAATAGAGCTTATAATTGTATACCTGTAGCAGAAAGTGACATTGAAAAGACAGCAGTTATTACACCTTTTGGTTTGTATGAGTTTGTACGCATGCCTTTCGGTTTACGCAATGCTGCACAAACCTTTCAGCGTTTTATGGACCACACTGTACTGCAAGGATTAGATTTCCTATTTAATTTTGCTGATGATACAATTATCGCATCAGAAAACAAAACTGAACATAGACAACATTTAGAAAAGGTATTTCAAAGATTTAATGAGTATGGTATCACAATTAACTTCTCAAAATGTAGTTTTGGCAAAGAAAAATTAGAATTTTTAGGCTACGAAGTATCTACCGAAGGTATTAGACCCCTTGAAAATAAAGTTCAGGCGATTATCGATTTTCCAAAACCAAACACTGTCGAAGAACTTAGAAGATTCTTAGGTACGCTTAACTTTTATAGATCGCACATACCACATTGCGCTGAGCACCAATCGGTTTTAAATAAATATTTAGGTAACTCTAAACGTAAAGACAAAAGTATAATTAATTGGACTAAAGAGGCAGAACATAACTTTGAAAAATGTAAACAGGATCTTAAAAACGCAGTCTTATTATCTTATCCATTACCAGATACACAATTATCTCTAATGATTGATGCTTCTGAAACATGTGTAGGTGCAGTATTACAGCAAAAACATAATAACGAATGGAAACCCTTAGGATACTTTTCCAAAAAACTAACAGAAGCACAAAGAAAATATAGTACATATGACAGAGAATTATTAGCTATCTATTTAGCCATAATTCACTTTAGAAATTTAATTGAAGGTCGCGAATTAATCATATTTACAGACCACAAACCTCTTACTTTTGCATTTAGTAAAATAGGCACAAACAGAGAAACAGCACGAAGAGCTAGACAAATTATGTTTATAAGTGAATTTTGTACAGACATAAGACACATTAGCGGAAATGATAATATAGTAGCAGACACATTATCTAGAATAGAAACAATCTCATGTCCCACAGTGTTAGATTTCTCAGAACTTGCCTTAGCGCAGGAAACCGATGAACAGCTTGCAAAAATGCTAGCCGAGCAACATGATAACATTGTATTAAAACGTATCACAGTACCAGGTAGCTATAGACATGTTGTTTGCGAAATGAGTACAGATAAGGCACGTCCATACTTACCAGAAAATTTTAGACGTTTAGCTTTCGACTCCTTGCATAATTTAAGTCACCCTGGTATCAAACAAACTAGAAAAATGATTAGAGATAGATATTTTTGGCCAAACATGAACAAGGATGTAAACATATGGGCTAAAAATTGCATGAATTGTCAGGAATCAAAAGTTCAAAGACATACTGTATCGGAATAAGGTAAATTCAAATATACGCAACGCTTTGAGCAAATTCACATAGATATCATAGGACCTTTACCAACCTCACCCGACGGCTTTAGATATTGCTTAACAATAATAGACAGGTATACTCGTTGGCCTGAAGCTTTACCCATAAAGGAGATAACCGCGGAAACAGTAGCTAAAATATTATATGAAGGTTGGATCAGTCGTTTTGGTTGCGTAAATAAAATCACAACTGATCAAGGTCGTCAATTTGAAAGCAACTTATTCAAACAATTAATGTCATTAATGGGAATACAAAAATCACGTACAACCCCATACCACCCTCAATGCAACGGTATTGTAGAACGTTGGCATAGGTCATTAAAATCCGCATTGATGGCGAGACTAAACTGTAAATCTTGGGTTGATGAATTAGCCACAGTAATGTTGGGATTACGTACATCTGTTAGAAATGAAACAGGCGTAACCGCAGCACAAATGTTATATGGCACCAATATTAAGCTGCCAGGAGATTTTTTTGACAATAGTTGCATTAAACCATGTGATGAACATACTTATGTTAGTAAACTAAAAGAAATCATAAGCGAATTGAAACCTATTAGCAGAGAAAACAAATCAAAGAGAAATATATTTGTTCATAAAGATTTGCATACATGTGACTATGTATTTTTAAGAAATGACGCAGTACGGAAACCGCTACAACCTCCTTACGACGGACCGTACCGTGTCATCAGTAGAGGTAACAAAGTATTCTGTATACAATTGCCAAACAGACGGGCCAATATATCAATCGATCGTTTAAAACCCGCATATATATTGATAGAGAACGAAGAACAAATGCAAATAACTAATAATAGCGCCAAACAAATTAGTCAAAAGTCAAATAAAAAAGTAACATTTCAGACAGACGAAACCAGTACAAACCATTATACTACAAAATCTGGGCGCGTAAGCAAAAAGCCAATCAAATTCTTGCGAAACGATTATGCATACTCTGTAAATTATCGTAACTAGGTCACTTACGTACAGCTAAATTAATAATTTATTGTTTGTAAAATTGTCATTATTACGTCTATATCCGTACAGTTAATTTGTGTGAATTATAACCATTATAATGGGTTCTAACCAAACTAAAGAAAATGTAATTATCAACGAGAATATTGCCAATATGACGCAAGTGCATAATAAATTAAATACGTTAAGCTTTGTCACTATGACAATCACAGTCATATTAATCCTCGTGTTGGGATGCATAATGCTTAGAAGGTGCAAAAATGGTTTACGCAAATGGATAAGCAGACAAGTAGTTGTGAGTTCGACAACCTTAACTACGATTAAGGTGGAAACTCTACAACCACCGTCAACATCTAAAGTTGTATATTAAACAGTAATGGTAATCTCATTGATAAGCAATCGTTTATTCAAGTTAATTATGTATATCTAATCATGTAATAATTGTGTACGTGTAACTATGTAATAATTTTGTGTGTGTAACTCTGTAATTACTGTGTTTATGTTATTGTATTTTACTGTGCCACCATAGGACTTTCTGCAGAGATTGTGTTGTTGGTAGCTACCGCAATGACGCCAAGGGAGTACAGTAGAATACAATCAATAATTATTATTGTGTAATTATATATATTTTTTGCCAATTGTGTTTTCAATATTAGTATGTGTATTAGGTAAATAAACTGTAACGGTGTAATGTAATTGTAATTATAATGTAACTTTGAATCAAAGCGCATTGCAAAAATTATAACTTGTTCATACATATATAAATAGAATCGTAATATTATAAAATAAAACTCTTTATTTGAAGAACATAATCTATTCACAAGTATTGTCACATGTAATATGATCTAGCACACCTGCATTGTATTTGGTTACAGAATGTTATTGTTTCGAAATTTCTGTGTAAGCTAAAATGACTAGTCGCGTAGTGCGATTGCAACATTGTATGTACCTTATGATTGTTGAATAATAACTATGACATATTTTGATTGTAAAAGTAAATTCTTTTCAGAATTTCCTTTTAAAAAAAGGGGAGGAATATTGTAGTGGCTGTGCTGACACATCAAATTGTATAGTGTGAAGTTCTTATAACTTGTCACGCCAGTCGTTCCGTACCGCGCACTACCGACACACGCGACATACGCGATATTTGTATTATTGTAACTACTTAATGTAATATATACATTCTCAGTCAATCGGCCTTGTGACTTTAATTTATCTCCCAGCACACAACCTTGGACACTCGAACACGCATAAACATATAGCTTCAACAATAAACAAAGCTAAAGTCCCAACAATATCATTGACATGCAGCAGGAACAGTGTCGGGGACAACACAGAGCCTTGCGGGACTCCAGCATTTATGACCATGCGGTTATACCAATCGCCGTCATCCACAGTTTGGATGCATCTGCCGGACAAAAAGCTGGCAACCCATTCGCATAATCCCTTGGGCACTCCTTAAGATGGTAACTTCGATAAAGACCTTGGTGCCAGACCCGACCGAAGGCCTTCGCCATGTGGCAAAATTAAAATCTCAATAGCAGCCCGGAGTTAGGAAATGGGCGGTGTTAGACACCGCTGTGCCTCGGAAAGCACGTAAAGCCGTTGGTCCTGCGGCTGATCTCTCTCCGGTCGTGTCGGATACCGTCCCATCGGATCATGAGAGTTAGGGAACAGAGAATGCACTTGTGTTTGCGCACACACTTGAGCACTATAATATCTCCTGCACAGATGGCCAGTCTCTGTTTAGATTGGCTGCCGTGACCACAATTTGGTCTGGAGGACATTATTATTATAAGTATGATGTAGTATACCTTTGAGTATAGAGACGGCCTCCTTGCTGAGCCACACGGGGTAGAGCACGTCGTCGTGCAGGATGCTCTCGAACAGGTCATCCTCGTTGTCCGCCTCGAAGGGCGGCTGCCCCGCCAGCATCTCGTACAGCAGGACGCCCAGCGCCCACCAGTCTACCGAAGGACCGTACTCTAGCTCTTGCAGAATCTGGACAACACATATTTACATTGTATCTTCATACATTTACGCGAATAGTAATTTGTTGTGCCCAACAGGGTCTAATGAACTAATTTATTAAAACAAATCCTATTCTGAAATATTTATTTGTGGCACATGACGTTAAGTTAATATTAGGAGCTAACTATGCTTAGCCTTTTAGGTATACAAGTTAGGAGTAAGTTACTACTGTATTTAAATATTATAATAGATGTAAACTCTTTGAAAAGTGTAGGTATTTATCATAAATTACAAAATTAATTAAATATATATTTAAACACTTTTGTATAACATTATGTTAAGTTTTAGTCAAGTGATGTGTGATTTAGATAGTTAACAATAACTTGCTTGTAAGGCAAGCCTGAGTCTGTAAGGTCTCCCTAATTATTCTGAACATACTATGTAAGCACTGCGCTTAGCTTAAAAGCTTAGTGAAACATATTTTTCTATGGGTCTCTTTTTATTTCTATTGTATAAACTCCGTATTGAACAAATAATAAAATCATAGACAGGGTACTGTATCATATTGTGATATCACTATAAGGTTTTTTATACAAATATTACAAAGAACATACCTCAGGCGCGATATAGTCCGGCGTCCCACAGAACGTTGTAGTAGTCGCTCCGTCTGCAACAACCGCACCTCATGTCACTTTCAGATGGTTTATACACGAACTCATAGCGCTATTAGTGTGGTGAGCCCTCGGATCTCATAATCTCACAGTCATCGGGCAACCCTGCATCGCACCCAGCTACAGAAGCAACTGGGCAACCAGCAGCCCCCTCTAGCGCTTGTTTTTCGTCATCGGGCAATTTAAAGGTTTTATTTTTATTATGAAACTCAACTAAATCCATATTTTCAAGGAACTTAGACTTACACAAGCTTATGTCTTAGCAACAATAATTACTTAAAACCGTTAACGCCATGTGGCTTATCCAAAATGAAAACATCGCTAGTGATATGTTTTGATGTTTTTAATTGTTATTAATTAAATTGCATATGGATGTATTTAAATGTTTTTACATGCCTTTGAAGAGTAATGTGAAAAATAAATAATTGATAACATAAAATCATATTTGTTGTCATTTTACTACACAAATAATGGGACATTTCTAAGAATTTAGAATTCACACTGGCAAATGTTCTTCGACTCTCTTAGCCTTTATTATTCCCAAGTCACTTGGGGTCGGCTTTTCTGGTCTAACCAGATTTGACTGGATATCAGTTTTTACACGGAGCGGCTGCCACCTGACCTCTGCAACCCGAAGGCTAACGATACCCTAAGGCTAAGACTAGTGTCAGGATATTAGTGGGTACTGACTTTCCCAATAACGACTGTCATAGATGTTCATGGCAGCCGGCACCGACGGCTTAACGTGCTCTCCTAGACACGGAGCAGGCGATAATTGTCAATGAATACGCACATAATTTCGAAGTCATATAACATCTGAAAGTCAGATATGCGCGACGTGGGTTCGAACCCGAGACCCTCTGCATTGCAGTCTATTGGTCTCCCCACTGAGCTATCGCTGCTACTACACTGGCAAATGTCAACCCTTTATATTTTGTTTTAGATAAGAAGTATCAAAAGCCATTAATCAATACCGTTTTTAGTTAACCCTGTTAGTGATGCTACTTATATTATAAAGGAGAAAATCATACGAACCCAGTATCCCCTCCTTGCACATGCCGAAGTCAGCCAGCTTACAGTGTCCGTCGCTGTCCAACAAGATGTTGTCCAACTTCAGATCACGGTAGATCACGCCGTGTGAGTGTAAGAACTGAAGCGCTAGAGTCACTTCTGCTGCGTAGAACCTGGAAACGTATCACTCAGGTAAAACGCCAATAATAGCCATAAAATATTAAGGCTTGTGTTGCAAACCTTAGAAACATACAGTGACAGTGACAGTACGGGTGTCGTAGTGGTACACATGGTCGCCTCGCCACAGCCACCACGTCGAGTGTTGTGGGTTCGGTTAAATTGTTCCCTACACGGGACAAAAATTTGTGTGGTCTACAAATAGTTAGTTGTTCCGAGTCTGGGTGTTGTTTGTGTCTGTTGTTTGAATATTTGTAAAGTACTTCGCGACACAGGTATTATTAACCTCAGAGTCTTCTTTGAAGAGGTTAATGAAAACACTATGTGGGTCTGTGTGTCTGTCTGTTAGTGACAGGCATAGCTCCGAAACCACTAGACCGATTGACTTGTAACTTGGTGCGTAGACACCTTGGGGTCATCCTTCCGTCGAGTTTGAATATGGGCCTTGGAAGTCAAAAGACCCCAAAGATACAGAGGTCACATATTTTAAATGGAAAAATATGGACTTATAACTTGGTGTGCAGACACCTTGGGGTCATACCTCGGTCGAGATTGAATATGGGCCCTGTGGGCCAAAGACCCCCGAGATATAGGGGTCACAAGGTCAAAAAGTCTCATGGTACTGACTCATAAAAATAATTCCTGTGTCGCGGGGGACTTTACAAACATTCATGTAAATTTGACATTCATAAGTGTTACCTTGTAACCTAATCTGAATAAATTTATTTTGATTTTGATTTTGATTCAAACGGACACAAAGAAAACCCAGACTCGGAACAACCATTTGTTGACCACACAATTTTTTTTGCATGTGGGATTCGATCCCGAACACTCAGCGCAGTGGCAGCGACGAGGTGACGACTTAAACCACTACGCCACTTGTGCAGTCAAGCTAGCTAGTGAAGAGTATGTCTAACCGTGCACGAGGCTCGTCGAACTTCCTGGCGCGCTGTATCTGGAACATGAGGTCGCCTCCATCGACGTACTCCATGACGAAGAACAGCCGGTCGCGCGTCTGGAAGGCGGAGTGCAGCGCCGTGAGGAAGGGGTGGCGCGCCGCCAGCGCCAGCACGCGCCGCTCCGTCAGCGTGCACTCCACGTCGTCGTCCTGGATGATCGCGTCTTTCTTCAGCACTTTTACTGCGTACACCTGGGAACCACCATACACATACACATAACACACTCACGCGTCGGAATACATTCACTGATATAAAAAGCTATAGCATACAGTCCAAAAACGATGAGAGAAGTACTGCACATCACCGGTCCCCTATCTTTCTGGACAGAGCTGAGGTGGTATGAGTAACCGAACAACTTTTCGCGTCGGTCACTTACGCACAATGGCACAATAGTGGGGCTAAGTGCGGATAACACACGTCCAACTTACTAACTTTCTAAGTAGCTATAACTTATAGCAGCATAGTAGAACACAAATTATCATGGCCGGTCTGGAAGTCACTAAACTGACTTCGAACTCAGGTTGGCCGGTGCAAAGAAAATATGTTCAGGTAGGGATTCGTAGACGATTCCAATCTGGGCTGTTTGTGCGGTGCAACCCACGATGCCTTATATTATGCCCTGAGTGCCCCAACAACTGCACGCATGAGGACTTCATGATTGGCCTAGAAGTCGCAACTGTATAATATTGAGCAATGATTGCCACCGAAACGCTAAGAAGAAGAAAAGCTTAAGGCTATTTGTTAAGTTAAGTCGTTGATTGTACCATATGCTAAATTGTTATTGTAGTCCTACCCTGCAGTAGAATTGTACAGGGCTATGATCTACATGCAGCATCGTCTCATTTTCTCTTGAAATAAGACTACAATGTACCAAGTAAAGATAGTAATGCAGTGACTAGGTTCTTGGAAAATAAGAAGACCGCATCCAAATAACCTTGTAGAATTACGAGAGAATAACCAGAGCTCCATAAGGAGCAGTCAACTATTAACGAGGGCTCTACCTCCATCACTCGCAGGATATTGCATACCCGAGAATAAGATCGTATTACAATATCAATCGCTTTGTCACGTATTCGCAAAGCAATGCCTTAAAAGATGGTCGTAAGGTCACCTGGACTACTCTTCTCAGTGTCTTGCGCTGACATTAAATTTACTTCTTTATATGCGGTCCCTCTTAAATGGTATTTTAAAAGCGCTCATACACTACAGCAACCGTTTTCAGGCGGAATGTATACTACTGGGCACACACTTATTCTCAGTATAGGCCACAGTAACCACGAAGGCCTAGTGTGGACGAGCAGACTTCACAAGTCATCGAGAACATAAAGAACTCTCAGACATGCAGGTTCCATTACTAAATTTATCTCTGTGTTAAAGCGAATAGCAATTAACTGTTTAATGAGCACATAATATATCTAAAAGTAAGAGATGCGTGCCTTGACATCCAACTCAAGACTTCTGCGTAGCAGTCCAATAATCAGAATATCAGACACTGCTTACCTTCTTAAATCTATAAAGAAATTATGCCGTAATCTACGTTCATCACCATCAGTCGGTTCTTACCTCGTCAGTACCCTTTTTCTCAGCAAGCATAACCTTCCCGAAGGAGCCTTTGCCCAGCACCTTGATGAAGTGGAAGTCGTCTAGCGACACTTTGTCCTGCCCGCCCGCGCCCGAGTCGCCACCTACACACGGAACACGTGATCACACACACAACCACGACCAGTGGCAAAGATGCTCAAATTTGCGTGGAAACTGCATAAGTAAGGCATAGCAGAAAGGTGCAGGAACCTCTTATTAAACTTCCCAATCACCAAAGACCATCCGCCAATATTAAAATATAGAAAGATTAGTACAAAATTGGACGACGTAAAGATTACGTCTAAAGGAATAAGAGCATATCCCCCTGCAATGGACCCCTACCACCACCTAAGTTATATTCCTTTCTGTTATATGTCAAACTACTCCCATCGTGACGATTACTCTCTCAACTATCTACCCTCAAATAGTTGCCTACACTATAACGTTTAATCCCAGAATCTGTCTACCAATAAATGTTGGTAGACAGACTCTGCGACCTAATATTGATATATTATATATTATATGATGGATGACTGAAACCTGAAATCTTCTGATGCTGGAACACCGAGGATACGCAAGACCAGAACCAGAGCCACCAAGAGATATTAAGGAAAACATCGTATTAAATGTTGTGTAGCGGTCCGGCATCAGAAAACTTCTAACAGTGCGGTCAAACCAATACCATATGGTGTTCTGTGACTAACTAATCTCAACTATCAAACGTGATCTAATAAGTATTTTACTAACGTACAATTCTGCAAACTTTTCTGAATCATCCAATTAATCTTCTTCAGATTCAGAGTTAAGGCAATCTTGATTAATTCTTACAGCAAACCCTTAAAATAGCACGGTATATTTTTAGCAAAGATCTGTCAATTTAGTGTCAAGTTAGTAAACTTTATAAAATTGCCTAAATATCACCGGTCAGTACCTTTTCGACGTCTAGCGTTTAACTGCATTAGTTTTCTCACAGAGCCCAGGCTATGTCAAGAATTTACTTGTAAAATCTCATTTACCAGTAAATTCACAACATGCATAGATTTTATCAAATTATTTAGTAGCCAGCAATGTTGCATTGCTTGCCGCATCATGAAGCGTTACATAGAACACGCCGAGAACGCCACAAAGAATACATTGAGAAGTCAACGTTTTACCGTTGAAGTAATGCAAAATCTTACATAAAATCTTTAGATAGAATATTTAAATTGGTTCTGCCTGCGAAAACATTTTAAACTGACATATAAAGGTCTTGGTTTAGAATCAATAGTTTCGACTGTTACCGTGTAGAAATATAAGTAACGTGTGTTGTTGAAATTAACTTACATTTTCACAGGTGTAACAACTTTTACGCCCTTAGCCTCAATAATATTAATAGACTAAACGGTTCCTCTAAGCAATAACTGCATAAAGAATTAGATAGAAGGCAACAGTAAATGCATCTTTTGGGCAGTAAGCAGTACTCATTTAGCAAAATACGCCTAAGTTATCAGACAGCAACTTCATTAGACGCCATCAAATTAATTCATCTACTTACCGATACGCTACAATGTTAGACCAAAAGACTTATAATACCGTAAGCACGTTTACTACAACAAAACACCACCAAGCAAAGCTTCCAACTGCTGCCATCAATGTTTACAATACCAGTTTAGTGCTACATACAATAATCTACCTTAGCATACTTGCGTTAAAGTGGATTACTGCGCGCAAGTTTCTATTAATACTGCTCAAATAAATTATGTTCAAATATTGGAATGACTTATTCAGTAAAACATATACTATCTTATTCTTATATTTCATATCATAAGATATTTTTTTTAATTATTCCTCTGTACCTATCAATAGCTTTAAGATTAAGCATGTTTTTTTTTAGGATACTACAATTCTCTAGTACAGTTGATTTAAAAATCATCTAGTTCTCAGCATATGTACCTTACGGGTTTGACTCAGTGCTTTGCCTATATACTTTTATTTTTTTGTGTTACATATTCGATAACGATGCTTTTATATATATTTTAATATATATGTATGTATCTTATGTGGGAGCCAGTCAGTGCAGACCGGCGACACTTCGACCCAGTGGGATCTTTTGTGTCGACACTCTCCCGACGACTGCCATTGATGTTCATGGCAGCCGGGACCGACGGCTTAACGTGCTCTCCGAGGCACGGAGCAGGCGTTAATTGTCAATCAATACGCACATAATTTTGAAAAATCATATAACTTCCGAAAATTTGAGGTTCGCGACGTGGGTTCGAACCCGAGACCCTCTGCATTGCAGTCTGTTGGTCTCCCCACTAAGCTATCGCTGCTCAGTATTATCATATTTTAATATAATAAATATACCTTGCGTTTACATCGCTGTCCGTTTCAAAGCACGATAGTATGTTCTCGGTGTATAATTGACGGTAATATACCTAAACGTGATACACAGAACTAGAAATTCAAACTTATTTTCATTTGGTTTTCCATAGCAAAGAAAGTTGTCCAATGAGTAATTTCAATATTTGAACATAGCCAATACACCCTAGATGCGTAAACGCAATAGAATTATATAATCATATATTTTATTATGCATTACTTTAGATTAGCGCCACAATCCTGTCAGCGTTTACGGTATCAGGGTGAGCAGGACAGCATAGCGTAGCAAAAAAAAAGGCAAACACCTTCGTAGCACGTGAATATATCCTGCAGGTCGTCCCAATGAGAGCGCCACGCTCCCTGCTGTACACCTATAGCGTTTCGTGTCGTCATGGCAAAATAAAACAAACACAATCAGGAAAAAAATAAACCAAAAATAAGGATGTGTAGTGTTAGGGTTTGAAACCTGTGTAACTTTGAGATTAACTTTAGTTAATGTTAACCGATTACACCAATACGTAGTATACAACATTATGTTGTATGATATATATACAAATATATAATTACGTATTTGTTGGTCGACTAATAAACCGATTACTACCGTCCGATGAAGGTAGTAATAAATATGTAAAACAGCAAATATCATTTGAAGATATTATACTAAGTACAAAGTTACCCAGGTGAATAATATTCTCTGTAATGTGGCCACGGCGCACGGAATACGCTAGCTTTCTACAGGAGACATTACTTGTCATAAGTATTATATATAAACCAAGCGAGACAGTAAAAGCTACAAATGATATAAATATGACACTGAAAATATTGTTAAAGTGACATTGCTGGCTGCGTCGTGCGCCGTCATATTAATACTAGTGTCATCTCTAGTAGAAGAACAGTGAGCAGTATTCCGTGATCTGTATCCGCAGTGAACAGTCGTCATTGTAATAGTGTAAAAACTACTAATAATATTTATCTGCATTATGTTTGAAAATTGGAATTGATTACTTTTCAATAACTCAAAGAATCTATGTTTTTATCTGGATAGTAGGAAAAATAAATTGTGTATGTTCCTGTATTACAAGAATATAAACTCCCTAACGATAGTCAATCACACGTGACATCTACTAACTTATGACGTCACAAGTTGGTACCCATATGCTTGGGTAACGTAAATACGTTACCTGGCAAAAAAATATCGTTAATTCAATCATGTCTGTTTTAGAGATAAAACTGCTACTAAATTATATATATCCTAAAATTATTATATGTATATTGTGTTATGTGTGAATATCTAGTCTACTCCATTCACGTTGTTTCATGTTGTTCACAAACTGAATTGAAACAACTGAGAAATAAACAATGCGTTTATTTAAACAAAATAATCAAAATAAAATACAAAACGAAATAAAAATAAATCTATAAAAAATAAGCAATACTGGTACATAACAGTGACTACACACAAAGCGATATTAAAATAGCGTAATGAATGGTAACTCGATATACAGCGTGTAGACATTACTTACACTGGTGGTAACGATACGTCACATCGAAAGGTACCATAAGTATTAAATTAACAGGTGAAATATATCTCTTATACCGTTACTTTACCTCAATACCTCTCTTTTCTAACAAATACCAGAACAAAAGATCGGAACTATTTTTCAGAATGTCCAATTAACTCCATTATCATGGCTGACCACTACATCTGCCCATTAGATATCATTTTGAAGAGCTGCTGTTCAACTTTAGTTACCAAGACGCAAGTTATTTTAGTCCTTGAATAAGATAAATAAGTATAGTGCTTCAAAAGATTTAGCTTATAATTTTTATATTGAATCGAATCAAGGGTTACTTAGCGGAAATAAAGATTGATGATCCGCCTCGACTGACGCATCGTTTCATAAATCAACAAATGAATGAACTACAAAAATGATTTCAAGTTTACGGCCAGTTAGAAAAAAATAGCAGCATTTTAGAATTCGAAAGTTACATCTAGTAAACAAAACTGTGTACACACTGTATATATATATATGACGATCACATAAGCCTACGATATCACACATCTAAAAAACATGTAAAATAAATGACTTAATTCTACGCACTTATATTGCACTGATATTAATATTGCACTTATCCTTGTACTTAAAAATACTTAGCGGCCTTACTTGCTGCTAAATGAAATGCTAAATAACTATTATGATACCGTCACCCAGAATAAATTAAAATGTCCAAGCAATTGTCATCTAAAAGATAAATATCATCAACTCGCGTGTATCAAGATTCCTATAAAAGTATTTAAATGTTTTCAATTAAAATACAACATGTAAGAAATATGAAACAACTGAATCTCTACTGAAACATATTCGGTTACATCCGCGGATGCGGAAGCTTCACATCCGCGGATGCCTTTACGGCTGCGGATGTCTAAATCGATGCAGAAGCACCGCAATTCGGATGCAGATGTTGAAAATTGTGCATCTTATTAAATAAAAGTATCTAATACCACCGCCTTCGCAGGTTCAAGCCTGTTTTGCAAAGGTTCATGAATAAAACACGCACTACTGAACAACTGATTTCTTTTTTGTCGCAACCTACGCCGTATCTGGATCCACATTAACATCCGCGTTGACTATTGCGGATGCGACTGCAGATATCCAAATCGATGCGGGAACTCTACAACTCCGAAAGCGAATCCGAATATTCGCAACATCCCTACTATAGAAGTCGCAGCCAATCAAAATTTTGCTGTATTCCTGTGGTAATTTAATGTTTAAGACTGCGCCGAGCGAAATTTTCCAAAACAGGCGGTCACAGTTAAGTGAATAAAATCAACACTTTTTGTTTAATACAAATATAAAATGAAAATTTACCATAACAATGAATGTGGTTACAATTACTCCGTGTAAAAAACTAATATTTACGCCTACAAAATTACGTAAATTTGCACGAAAAATGCGAAAACGTAAGCTAGTGTTACGTGATTTTTAGATTATAACAGTAGTAATCTATCCTATTTTACAGCTTAAATAAAACATAAATAGTTATATTACAATTTGTCCGTCCCAAATATTTAAGTTATTGGTTGACACAATAAAGATACATATTTATCAAAAAAGCACTTCAAAACCTCCATACAATTTTACTATGGCGGTCGCGCGCTGATTTGAATATGAGTCGCACGAGCTCTGTCATTATCTGTCTTACACTCGGCGCAGTCTTAATACTCTTAGAGAAATAGAGGGTTGTTCATAAGCGGCTAATGTGATCTTTAACCTTTGCGCAGGCAGTACTAGATCTATTTGTCTCAAGAGTGGGCAACCTTGTGCGTGATACCCTTGATGCTGCAAGTGCCTTCAGTCTACGGAAACCTTTTATCATTTAACAGGCCGTATGCTTGTTAGCCACCTTCATAATTAAACATCATATACTAGTCAATATGTTGACATTTTATGAGTCAATAATCCATGTTTAATATATCCATTTAAAAGTTTGTATATCAATTTTATGTCGTGAAATAGCTAATTTAGAAACGAAAGTGAGTATAACATTTATCTGCCAGATATTTTTCACTCGGACATGTTTAGTACCTATTTAATTGTCATGAAAAGCTATCCATTACAACATTTATTATACTTTCTTATTCACATGATATTCAAACCAAGCACAATGTTATGCATTCGAACATTATTAAAAACAGCAAAATAATAACGTTATATATTTTATTTTGCATGTATTTGAATATTGCTCCAAGATGGCGTCGCGTCATATGTCATTGGAATTGCATAACGACCATACTTGTTCGCCTAGCATATTGAGATGTTAACTCAATGTTTAATTTTTGTATTTGAACAATACTTGGACTAGGTTTTGTTAAACATCTCTAAATGGCACTATAGCATAGTATAGTATCCAAACCTAACATTTGCATATACCATTGGTAACAAGAGCATATAAGAATAAGCCTTACTTTTACGAGTGATGAATTTAATTTCTTCCATAAAATTGTATCCATATTCTAATGAACGGTGATATCCCATATTTTTACGAATTATAATCGATATATTTTAAACCTAACTCGATAACTTATAACAGTATTGATCTTACGTGACAAGAGACAGACAGTGCTATATACTACGTACAGTAACTTTATTCTGCCCAGTTGATTATTTGGGAGACTATATTTAATAATGTCTCTTGGATAAAAGCAAAAGTAGATTTTACGTGGCAGTGACGACCTCTTTTTGAAGTCTTCTATAGAATCTTTTATTTTCTATACCGGCGTATTTCGTGGACAGGGTGATAGGTAATTTAATTATAAGCTTCTTTTAAGTGTAACTTCAAGATTCGATTCTATTTGTCTGTAAATTAGTGTTTAACCTTTGATTCACGCATACGTATTAACCGAATCTTTTGTAAGTTTAATTTAAATCAAATAATCTTTCGGGTAAAGTAAAACTACAATAATACTGCTAATGGGATATGATGATACGCCGAATGCATCTGATTTTGTCAAGCTAGTACCTCACATACTAACTACACTTCTGGGTAATTTCATATAGGCTTATAACCATATGCTCTTGTACCAACACGGAAGCAGTTACATATAATCTTTAGCAGTGTCAAGCATCTATGTACTCAATGACATCAATATCTGTGGAGCAGTTACCTTTGTCGTCGTGTTTGTCCCCGTCCTTGGACTCCGAATCTCCCGCCGCTGCCAGCTCTGGGGTGCCTTCCATCATGGGCGCGTTCAGGTACTGCGAGAGTATAGAATATATAGAACGGCAGTTACGGAAACGAGAATGCCACTTTGGCTTCTGAAACCCTAGACATACACAGGCACACATCCATTTCCAGTGTTGATATTCTATTTTATTTGACGACCTCGATGGCGTAGTGGTTAGTGAAACCGACTGCCACGCCTGAGGTCGCGGGTTCGATTCCCGCACAAGTCAAACATTTGTGTGCATAAACATGGATGTTTGTCTTGGTCTGGGTGTTTCTATGTATAATATGTATGTATTTACAAAAAAAAAAAGTATTTAAGTATGTTTATCCATTGTCTAGTACCCATAGTACAAGCTCTGCTTAGTTTGGGCTAGATGGTGTTGTGTGTATGTGGTAAAATTTTATTATTATTTTTTTTTTTTTTTTTCCTCATTACTATCACTGATGTCAAGAGCAGGTTGGTATACCTTACACCAAACTTTTGGTTTTCTGTAAGCTTACCGCGGAAGTGCCTACGTTGTTCGTTCTTACCATTGATAGGTACAATTATCAACAATCAAAACATTTTTCATGTGTACGAAATAATGTTTTGATCGGCATATCGGCTTGTGGGTTAGATATACTCAGAGTGCCTACAACGCTCTTCGAGTGCAATATAATAACGCCTTCAGGGTAATTTGGGGCTCCGGCGATTCTGTAATGCGTCAGGCATGTTTGCGGAGGCGCATACAGACAGCTTTGAAGCTGTAATGCGAAAGAGGACAGCATCTCTGATGCAAAGGATTCGCCGGAGCAACAACAGTATCCTGAAGGTGATCAGTGATAGGCCAGACTGTCCCTTCCTGTTGCAATGGACCCGTAGGCATAGCGGCGGGGCCGGTGCAGCAGGAAGATACATGAATTAATTTTAATAATTGTATAACTAACATAGTTTTTAAGTTATTGTTACTAACAAAATATGGATGTTTCTGAATTAAATGTTTATTATTATTATTATTATTATATAAACCCTACCGTTAACTAGTCCAAATAACGGAGTTATTACACTTTGGTAAGTATGGTGGACATATTTTTAATATTTCGTACGGCTTGATAATTCGGTTAGATATTATCGTAGACTCAATTTTTATGTTATTTAGCGTTTATGCAATGGCAGAATAACACAGTCATGTCCGTATAAGCCCGACACCGCTCACTATCCACCTGCTGGTAAGCAGTATCCGCAGATAAGTCAAGGTATACTTGGACTGTTAATCATCATTAAACAACAATAATAAAATATCTTACAAATAAAAATATGTATATGGCACACAGATTACCAGTCTATCCGACTATTGGTAAGCGCTGCATTCATTTAGTTGTTATTTAGACAACAATTACTAAATTATATTATAAAGTATTCTCTGCTTGAATGCCTCTGCATCACATTTCTATGGTAAAGCTAAATCTTGGGATGGTTAAATGGTAATGACACTGTACCATTTAAACATCCTAAGAACTTTCTTCGATAATACTTGAGTAGTAGAGCCTCGCTGATTTCAGCATGAATGCCGGCTTGAGCGGGGAAGGACTACCCTCTCACAGAATATCGACGTGAAATAGCAGTATTCCTACTGTTGTGTTTCGCTCGGTGAGTGAGAATGCCGGAGGCCCAATCACCCTCTTTCCCCCTTCCCGCTCCTTCTCCTTCCCTCTTCCTTTCCGAAAGGGTCGGCAACGTGCAAGTGTTGCCTCTGGTGTTGCAGGCGTCCATCGGCTACGGTGACCACTTACCATTAGGTATGCTTGTTTGCCACCTTAGATGTATAAAAATAAAAAAACTACTCTGCGTGGCATAGGGGCGAAGTGACCAGTTGACCTACAGGATGCTTGGTATTTACCTTGGAGGCTCTGGGGCGCGGGTTCTTGTCGGGCGAGATGCCCATCTCGTTGAGTATCTCTGCCATCATCTTGGTGTTGATGCCGCAGTTGTTCGCCACGTTCTTGTGACATCGCTTGTGCACGTTCATCGAACATACTGTAAGAACAAATATTAACAATCAGACATGCAGTATTCGCTACATGACGTATCACATACAGACTCAAGCTTCCTTAGGTATATTCAAGACTGTATAGGTCTCCACCTACCCATTCGGAGATAAACGTGTGTGAAATATACACCTCTAAATTAAATCCACATTTCGCCAAATAATTTGAGGTCCCACATAATAAATAGGTGGCGACTTTATTGACGTCAATAGGGCTCAATTCCAGACTGCGTGCAAGAATTTCTTGACAGAAATACCCTTGCCGTTTACTGGCGGCCTCACTACCCGCTCCTGACTTCCAAAGTAAGTATGAACTATTCCCTTACAGGCGTAAAATAGCATATTGAACAAAACTGCATATTCGAGAATTCTTTATGTTTTTAAAGGTATCAAATGCCTGCTTGCACCGGGCCAGCGGAATATGAGTTAACCCTTCTTATACTAAGCAGAGGCCGGCAGCAACACAGTTTATTAACAGGTCATCACCATCATTCTCTTATCCTAATCCCAATGGGGCAAAGAAGAACTTCGCCCTAGCCTTTATTATTCCCAAGTCATTTTGGGGTCTTCTTTTCTAGTCTTACCGGATTTGACTGGATATCAATTTTTACATGAAGCGGCTGTCACCTGACCTCAGCAACTCGAAGGCTAACGATACCCAAGGCTAGACCAGTGTCAGGATATTAGAAGGTACTGACTTTCCCAATAACGACTGCCACAGATGTTCACGGCAGCCATAATAATAATAATAATAATGTCCTCCAGACCGAATTTCGGCCACGGCGGCCAGTCTTAACAGAGACTGGCCATCTGCGCAGGAGATATTATAGTGCACAAGTGTGTGCGCAAACACAAGTGCACTCTCTGTTCCCTAACTCTCATGATCCGATGGGACGGCAATCCGACACGACCGGAGAGAGATCAGGCGCAGGACCAACGGCTTTACGTGCTTTCCGAGGCACGGGGGTGTCTAACACCGCCAACTTCCTAACTCCGGGCTGCTATTGAGATTTCTTTACAGAAAAACCCAATAGCTTTTTTTTGTTGGCCCGACCCGGGATTCGAACCCGAGACCTCATGCACAGCAGTCGCATTCACTACCGCTGCGCCACGGAGGCACGGCAGCCATAACATGCTCTCCAAGGCACGGAGCAGGCGATCATTGTCAATCACTGTTTTATCTTTGCCTATCTATAGATAATTATATAGTTTCGTACCTTCACACTGCAGGCCCTGTTTGATGAGTCCGTAGAGCAGCGAGCCGCAGTGGTCGCAGAACGTGAAGCGCTTGTACGAGTGCACCACGAAGCGATGCGGCACGTTCACGTTGAACCGCTGCCCGCCCGACACACCCACGCCGCTTTGTTGCTGTATAACACACACAAACATACACTCAATTAATCGTATCGAATCAGAGATAACCTAGAAGAAGACCGTTGGACTTCCCTGCGAAGGTCTCTAGTTCGACCGACCTCTGACTTTTTTAAGTCATGTGTGTACTAGATTTTGCCCGCGGCTCGCACCAGTAAATGTAGGTTAAATTAACAACAGTACTTTTTTCTGGATGGTAGCCTATGTTCTATTCTGTACTCCTGACAACGTGTATGCGTGATTTCACAATGATTGGTCGAGCGGTTAAGAGGTGAAAGATTGTAAACTTTTGGGTTTACTTTAAGAGGAATGTAGATATAATTAGGAAGTACAATGAGAGAAGGTATAACAAATACACTTTTAATGTATTAAGATACAAATAAAAGAGACAATCTTTACTTATATAACTATAGTCAGGGCGTGGTTCGCTAAAGACTTGCTTCGTGGTCCTTGTATAATCAGGACACTTAGCTGGGAGTGTGAAGCCGGGCCGCAAGGAGGACGCGACTGACGCCGTCCCTTCCTTATATAGACTCGCACCACCGGTCGCGAGAGGTGGCTAGTGACGTGCGCCCGCGTTCGCCGGGCGTCTAGGCGATTATCGTCACAAGATTAACAAACAAACTCACATTCTCATTTATAATATCCGTTAGAATTAAATAGTTTAATTACCGATTACTTTAACGGTGAAGGAAAACATCGTGAGGAAACCTGCATGTCTGAGAGTTCTCAATGATATGTGACGTCTGCCAACCCGTAGTGCTAGTGTAGTGGACTATGGCCTGAAACATATCACACTGAAAAGAGGCCCGTGCCCAGCAGTGGGATAGTTTATATACGGAGAGGAGGAGAAGGGTATGAAACCCACATTTGACCAGCTATACCTGTTAGGCTCCATGTAATAAAATAAAAAAAGCCTATTACCGTATGCCAGACATAGTTCCAAACTGAGAGTTTCTTGACAGAGAAACCCGATAATACTTTGCCTGCCACAAGAATTAAACCCGCTACCACATCTACCGCAGTCGCATTCACTGCACCACTGCGCCACCAGCAAGCTCAATACTCAATATTTTATTGCAACGCATAATGATCTAGTTTATTGAATAAAAAAAACCTGGAATGTTGGTCTTATAAGCAAATTATTTTAGACTCTGCCGGGCACAGCGAATTGGGAAAAGATAACCCTCTTTTCCCAATTTGCTGTACATCCCATACAGTACCAACTAAAATAATTTCCTTTAAAATCTAGACATATAACAATTACTTCTTAAAAGAAGTAGAGGTATCGAAAGCTTAGAAACCTCATTTTATAAGATAATCCGACTTGTTACTAAATCTTACATTTAACCGTAATATAAAATTGCACTTGAAGAACAGCAATCTTAAAACTACGCTAGGAATGCATCGGTAAACGATGACGTCATATGGCGTCATAATAATTCGTAACACCTACACACACGTGATTATACGCAATCGACGTAAATTGTCACAGCAGTTCATAAGATCATATCATCAAGAACTAAGTGGAACGAATCTGTGCCAAGGAACAACGTGGATATGACAAAAGATTTGTACTTTAGATATGTACCAGGTGTTGCCCAGATTTATACGCACAAATTGAAATATATGAATTATCTTTATATATACAATTCTTCTGTGCGTATGTATTACACTAAAATCATCAAAATCGGTATAGCCGTTTAGCACTTATCAGTTTGCATTAGTCTTAAGCGGCTATACTAATTTTCAGTTTCAATGTGTAACCTCCTAAGGTCCAAAGTCCTTTAATAAATTAATAAAATGGTTAAGAGCACCTTGAACCGACGGGCGTGTATGAGGAACGTGATGAAAGTAAATGAAGCCAGAGAAGTGTGTCAGGATCGTAGCAAATGGAAATCCGTAGTCTCTGCCTACCCCTCTGGGAAACAGGCGTGAATCTATGTATGTATGTAAAATGTTTAAATTGTGTCATACATTTAAATAATTTATTTATATTCGGGTATAGAGCTTATAGGTTACATAACATTATCCTAAAATATGACCACAGCTTTCTGTTACACGCTGTATATATGCAGATAAGTTGCCTTTAATTTGCTGCACCATAGTAATGGCTGCTCAAACCTAGTGCCTAGCCCGCTTTATAAATATATATATACTCTAAGTAACCTACATTGCTTCAAATGGACGTATATTTTAATATGTCAACCAATTTAAATATAACAGCTATACACTAAAGGTTAAATTTCTTATCTCAATCATCACTAAAACCACATACAAATTGTGTCAGCCGTTAAGGATGTTACGTGCATGTAGGAACAAAAAGCGATTTATGATTTTATTACATGTATAGGTATAATTTTTGTTATTGTCGTTGCTATTTACTGAAACAAATTACTAATAAAATCAAAAGGTGATATTATACAAATGATTTTTATTTAATAATACATTTAAAAAACATACTTCATACACTTTTTTAAATTTTTCACATTTTGACATTGTATTTTTCATCAAATTTAGTGACGTTTTCTTTAATACCATTTTTCTTTTTTGTATTATTATTATGATTTATTATTATTATTTTTATTTGAGTCACGTTATTATTTTTGTCCTCTTTTGTACTATATATATATACTTTGTACTATACCAAGGGATGAGGACCTGGTGTCCCGTAACACAGGCCTAGCTTATGCACCAGTCTCCCATAATATATGTTGTAAACCGAATTATGTAATACTTTTAATACTGTTTATTTAATATGTGTATATTGTGGTGAGAAAATAAACGTTATTATTATTATTATACTTCGTTTTATAGCTAACACTCATAATTTAAGTTACAAAAAATTTACCGATAGGTCAATTAATACCATATCGCTTTTAAAAAATGTCAAAATAAGTTGATTGTTCATTCTAAATACCCATATACATGACAAAACATCATCTTTCTGATAACAAATCTGTAAGCTTAATCAACGACGTCTCAAATTAGACTTTAAATGGGTATACTACCTACCTTTCAGAAAACATGATTCGGAGTGCAATTTAATTGAGATCTAAACTCGAAAAATGGAAGCCAACGTAATCTTCGTACTTAGCTAACCGCTAAATAAGGTAAATAATACTTAATGTACTCAGCAACACAACACGTTGACGTAACCGAACAAGTGTTATCAATTTTAACAATGATTTCCTGTTAGAATTCGAAAAACTCTTATACAACAGCTTTGTCCGTCCGTCTGTCTGTTATACAACTTTCAACTCAAGAACCGTAAGAGCTAGAGACTCGCGGTCAACGCCACTCGACTCAGCATAGTCGATATACCCCAAAATGACTATGACCTTTGACCTCTGACCTCAAGGCCACGTGGTATCACGTGAACTTTGCATATTACTTGAACCATTTATTTCGAACTCTAAGATTTACGGCAATTCATTTCCGATTCTCACTTGTTATATAAATAAATCACAAAGCACAAAATACTGCACATCACAGTTCTACTATAAACAAAAGTATTGATAATTTTCGTGTCAAAGACAGATGGCGCTGGGTGCATACTGCCCTCAGTCAGTTCAAATATTTGTTCATGCCTAATTTTAATTATTAAAAATTAGCTTAAACATCAACCAATCGAGCGAGTTTAAACAATGAAGACAGGCAGGCAGGCAACACTAAGCAACATACCCTTAAATATAAATTGCAAAAAAGTTATGTTTTGTGTGTGTTCAAGTGGATTCGAGAATGGTTTAGAATTGGTTTTTTTTTTCGTGTTTACAGGACATCGCCTTTCGGGACAGCTAGTTTATTATAAAAAATTAAATTGTCTAATTTCCAAATAAAATTGGATTTTAAAAATAATTATTCGATTTTGTACTGATACCATGAAATTTGATGTAGGATGTAAACATCGATTTCATAGCTCAATACCGAATATTATTTTACTTAAAGTGCACAAAGGCCGAATTTAAAGGCTTAGCTACCAATGTATGTACGAAGAATTTAGTCGCGTCTGGTACCCACAGGACAGGCTTGCCTAGTGTGGGGCCACAGGATATAACTTTAAACATAGTAAATACTTTTTGGCAATAAACAAATTTTTAATTTATTTTTATTTTTAGGCAACAAAGAAATCGGGGCTTCAATTAATTATACACTAAACGAAAAAGAAATCCAGCTCTCGGAGTAATTTCAGTGAAATCTCGTGTGGAGGGCCGGGCGGGATCCTTATCCTTATAAACATATTAAGGTCAAAATCCTTACCTTACTGGCCTCTTCCTTCATGCCGGGGCACTTGGTCACCACTGACGAATGGCACCGTTTGTGTACCACGCACGTGCAGACTGCACAAATAAACACATACATACGTTAATGATTATAAAGGCATAAATATCAGAATGTCTGTTCGAATGGCGCAAAAGTTTAAGTGGTGGCGTCAACAGTGCCAGTGTGCCGAGAGTTGTGAATTAGTGTGGCCAACCAACGCGCAAATGATGCCTCTGGTGTTGCAGGCGTCCATGCGTGCGTCCACGGTGACCACTTACCATCAGGTGAGCCGGGTGCTTGTTTGCCACTTTAGAAGTATAAAAAAAAGAACAGAAACGTTAATCCCAGGCTGGGTATTCTTTGTGTCCGTTTTTTGAATGTTTATAAAGAACCGGCGACGCAGCCCAGGCTGTAAACGCATAGTCAAAAAAAAAACTTTTTGCCAGTGGGAAAGCTGTCGGTGGATTTTTAGACAATTCCCACGCTAGTTCTAGCCGTACCTACAACAAATTATAGCCAGACTAAGCACAATCTCTTGTACAAATATCCCATGTGGGATTTGAACCCATTCGTCCTCTGCAGCATCCGTGCAACCATGTTTTTTTTTTTGTTTCAATTGTCATCTCCTGCTCTAAGTTTTATATCCTGTGTCGCGGAGGTCTTTACAAACATTCAAATAACGGTCATAAAGAACATCCAGACTCGGAACAACCATTTGTGGATTCTTCTTTCTTTCTTTTCGTGTGATTAGTGGCCAACTTGTTGTCAAGAGTTGTTCAAGCCCGTAGGCCTCTGACATGGCTTAACAACTGCTGTCAATGTGACAACAACAGGGACTGACTTTTTATGTGCCCTCCGAAGCACGGACACGCTCAGATGTAATACCACTAAGCGGTCACCCATCTATAGACTGACCGCACCCAACGTTGCTTAACCTCGCTAATCGTTTACGGATCAGTGAGTGCAACTGGCTAATAAAAAAATTGTGGGTCGCACAAAGTTTTGTCCCGTGTGGGTTTCGAACCCACAACACTCGGCGCAGTAGCAGTGGCGAGCCGACCACTTAAACCACTACGCCAACCGGGCAGTCGAATCAATTGTTCCTATACGGGAATAACTCGGTAAAGCGAAATAGCTAGGTAACCATAGGTTCCTGTAACCTTTAACTAGTTTTATAACCGTTGCCAATATTTTCAGTTGAGAGAAGAAACAAGTGAAAATCGGCAATGAACTGCCGTAAATCTTAGAGTTCGAAAAAATGGTTCAAATAGTATGCAAAGGTCACGTGATACCACGTGACTTTAAGGTCAGAGGTCAAAGGTCATAGTCATTAAGAGGATACATCGACTATGCTGAGTCGAAAGGCGTTAACCGCGAGTCTCTAGCTCTTACGGTTCTTGAGTTGAAAGTTGTATAACAGACAGACAGACGGACAAAACTGTTGTTTAAGAGTTTTACGAACTCTAAAAGAATAAAAAGACCTTCACTACTTGGTGATATAATAGTCGAATTTCGGTGGTACACCAGTAATAGGTATTATATGCCATAGGCATGTTACCTCCGTATTAAATCGCATAATATGTAACCTATTAAACTGTACTATGTTTGCATGTTTCACTTATGTCGTAAGAAAGAAAATACAAAAATTACGAGAGTAAAAGATACCTGTACTAATATTATAAAGCTGAAGAGTTTGTTTGTTCGGTTGAACGCGCTAATCTCAGGAACTACTGGTCTGAGTAGAAAAAAATATTTTTGTGTTGGATAGCCCATTTATCGAGGAAGGCTATAGGCTATACAACATCACGGTACGACCAATAGGAGCGAAGCATCAATGAAAATATGTTGTCATAAAGCGGGCAAAATTCTCTTATGTGCAGCAGACGAAGTAGCGGGGCTCAGCTAGTGGCTATATTAAAATAAATAGCGCTTTAAATATTTGTTCTTGGCGCTCTGTTAAGGCGATGTGATTGTAACGTGCTAGAATTGAGTACGTTTTGGTTTTTAAATTAATCTTCTCTCTTAGCCTTTATTATTCCCAAGTCACTTGGGGTCGGCTTTTCTGGTCGAACCGGATTTGACTGGATATCAGTTTTTACACGGAGCGGCTGCCACCTGACCTCTGCAACCCGAAGGCTAACGATACCCTAAGGCTAGACCAGTGTCAGGATATTAGAGGGCACTGACTTCCCAATAACGACTGCCATAGATGTTCATGGCAGCCGGGACCGACGGCTTAACGTGCTCTCCGAGGCACGGAGCAGGCGATAATTGTCAATCAATACGCACATAATTTCGAAAAGTCATATAACTTCCGAAAGTCAGCGGTGCGCGACGTGGGTTCGAACCCGAGACCCTCTGCATTGCAGTCTGTTGGTCTCCCCACTGAGCTATCGCTGCTTTGGTTCTTAAATTAATACACATATATTATTGCTTTTAATATAATTATATGCTTACCTTGACATTGATACCCTTGTTTGCCCAAACCCCTGTAAGAAAATATAAATAATATCAATTTGTTAGTTCAAAGTGGGTTACAGGTGAGGAAAACTATTATTTAAATTAATTATCCTTCTGGAGTTGAATCAAGTTTATTACTTTATATGCGTATATAATTTAAATTCAGACTATTTAATATTTGCATGCCATCACAAAGTCGTGGGTACGATGCCCGGGTTGGGCAGTTATTAGATGTTTCTGTTAGAAATTTTCGAATTCTCGGTATCAACACGCAAATCTGTAAATGCTACGTAGACTCTATCACGTGAGGATCTAAAACAAGGTTGCGATATGTAGATGTAATGCGCCTTTTCGGGAATATGGCGCGTGTCTACATACATATAAAGTAACTTTGCAGTGTTCATGAAAATTTAGTTATCCTTATCAAGGTGTTTAAATTTATGACAGGCTATTTGTTGACGAAATATATCTTGAGTTACCTTCTAGGGGAAACACGGGCGGGTTAGTACATTTTCTATGTTCGTTCACGTCGATGTAAAATTACGGTAGTTCTCTTGTACTTTACTTGACATCTTGGATACTTGTTATGTACTGGTGAATTGATAGAATATTATTTAATATTTACTGCTATGTCTACCGTGTGTCCTGAACGATAATTGACATACTAAGGTGCAAAGCTATATTAACAGATTCGATGTCGTTATCTTCTCGTTGAACAAATATCAGAAGGGCAATATTCGTAATAAATAGGTTCAAGAGAGTTACGATCTAGTCCATTAGTTCCCAATGTGGGCCAGGTGGACCCCAGGGGTCCACGGGAGACTCGACGAGGGTCTACGTTGGCGTGGCAAAATATGGGGGTCCACAATTCGTAAGCGGGGGTCCACGAAAATTTATTTGCTTTCGATAGTGAAGAACTAAAATGTTGGCTTGACTTCATCTATCACGGTAGACAGATAATATTTTAAGAAGTTCAGTGACTGTTACTTGCATATTTCATATTCAGTACCAGTGGTCTAAAAAATTTACTTTATTATTATTATTATTATTATATATATAATTAATCAAATATAAATACGAATGCCAAGGAATATGGTAGAAATGTAGGTGAAGGGGACCGGAACGTGCTAAATTCTTAAATGTGGTCTATGAGAAAAAAGTCTGAGATCCTCTGATCTAGTCAAATGTGAACTGAAATTAAGTGCCATACCATTTGTGAAATTAATGACATTGAGGTTAGATCAGAACTCTATACTGAACTGTTTCATTACGAAAATAAGACCTCATGTCGTATTAATTGATAATCCTATAAACAATTCCTAGAACCTGAATAGTACGTATCGTGTTGTAAACAACTGTATTCGAATAAATCATTCGAATGCAATTATGCGGTACACTATTGTTTATGGACCTGATGAAGCTGATCATCAGAAGAAAGAACCAGGTGTTGTAGCTTAAATTGGTGGAGTATATGTTCAGTTGGGGACTGCTACGAGTATATCAAACGATAACGCTAACAACTTTTACCAATAGTCAATTTTCGACCTTGGTTACATTATTTTAACACAGGTATCATTATCATCCTAAGTTATATGTTCTCATGTATTCTCATACATGAGTACGAGATAACGAAGTGAAAATATTTTTTTACTTATTATTTAACTTTTTAATGTCCTATAGTCAACGTTTCTTTTTAGTAAAACCGACCATTTTGCACTATTGCTCTTCTTCGAATCTTACACTCCTCCGTGCGCGCAATAACCGTGAATTTTACTACGGTCGCGTAAATTGTACTATTCATAAGAAGAAGGGTAGTTTAGTTACCAGATGAACTCGCGGCAGTGGCTGCAGAAGGTGGGCTGCCGCAGGAAGGTGGCCATGAACTTGTGTCCGTTGACCTGGTGCACGCGGCGGCGCATGGCCCCGCGGCGCCGCGCGAAGCCCGCGCCCTCCTTGAACTCGCGGCCGCCGCCGCCGCCGCTGCCGCCGCGCGGCGCCTCCGCACATGCTGCACCACACACACATATCAGTTACACCGTCTATAGCATTCCTTGCCAGAACTGTAACTCTTAAACTTACATACATACTACATAGATTCACGCCTGTTTCCCTGATGGGTAGGCAGAGACTACGGATTTTTTATTTGCTACGATGCTGACACACTTCTCTGGCTTGATTCACATTCCTCATACACGCTCGCCGGTTTAAAGAGGCCTTTGTCCAGAACATCTCCGATCTGATCGAGAAGCGTTCGCCGAGGTCTTCCCCTTGCGACCGTTCCATTCACACTAGCCTTACAACATTTCTTATTCAGTACTTTCTCGTCCATTCTTTCTACATGCCCAAACCAGCTGAAACTTAGTTATTATTATGCTACATATTAAAAACGACACGAGGAAACCACTTCTATAATGGGCTCCCTTAATACCTACTAATTCTGCCGTCATAAAGTAAAAGACATATAAATAATATTTATTTCAAAACTGAGGATTTTTTCGTATTTGGAATTAGTAATAAAGACACAGCTGCCAGTATTATAAAATATATTATTTTGGCAAATACGTGTTTCTCCTTTACGACGGCAGTATTAGTAATGTGAACAATCTCATTCGAATAATATTTGAATACTTCGAAAACTGCATAAGAACTCCAACGCAGCACTTATACCTATGTAGTACAAGCACTGAGTGGTTGACGACGAATAGTAACATCGCGTAATACACATCAGTATCCGAATCCGAATACCTTTCGAAAGAAATTTGTAGTAGCGTCTAAATGGTGGTAACGCAAGACTGACATCAGAAAATAATCTTATTGATGTAAATAGTCTATATAGCTTTTAGTATATATAAAGTGGTCCAATCAGGTCATGGATTCGAAAACAATCGAGTTAACCGCAAAACTTGTCACACTCAAGCCAAATAGATGACAATAAACGATTGCCCACCACAGGCAACACATACATATATGTACAAGATTCAAGACATTTATTTCCATAAAATAGAGAACAATAATATTTGGAACATATCAAAATTGTATACCAAATACAGCATATCTTTACAAAATATACTCTACAATTATGTTTATAAGATCATGCGACCCATAGCGATGGTCATTCGCTTGTTATCGAATAGTTAGTTAATATTAGCAGTAATATGGTTACTGATTACTAACCAGAAGCTATCACAAGTAGGTACTCCGTGTACTAGTGACCTAAATCGTCGATAAACCAACGCAATCCAAAGCAAAAAAAATATGCCAAATTTCTGGACAACTAGGAACTTTTTTATCAATCCTAACTAATTTTATATATGCGAATGTGAGTTTGGTGTTTCGCTTTCACACCTTAACTACTAGACTGATCATCATGAAATTTCATTTAGAAAAAGTACTGTTCCCTAAATATAGCAATTTCAAAATCTAGTATTAGAATGAAACGCACTAAACATGGTATAGTAATGGTATAAGCTACTCAAATATACAAGTACGGCACACGTGATTATCAGTTTTACATAAATCATAAGGAGACTACTGTTTATTATCCCGTTTGTTTACTAAAACATATAAACACATGAGAAAATATATGGTATATACTATTCAAAACATGAAAATACTGTTACAACAAATGTAAAGAAAACAACATCCAATTATATTGTACTTCAGAAACTGTATGAGTAGTTATGACTAATGAAAACAAACAGCACAAGAAAACTTTAAAAAATGTTAGCACTCACCTTGAGAATTCCATTTCAGATCAATTTTGAGATGCAGTTTCCCCTGAGGTTCTAGGTCCACCTGGAAACATGCAACACAGTCAATAAATGTTTATCTAATGACGGAACTGTTACGTTATAGCTAGTGTCGCAGTAACTTCATGTGGAGACATGACATCTACAAGAATAACACAAGCTGTCAACATCTCTATCAACACATATCCTTGTGATATTTATTTAATAATAAACACGATATTTAGATATTGTATGTAAGAAGCTATTTGACATAACAAAAAGAAAACCGACTTCAACTAGACAAGTAATTAAATGAGAACATCATCAATGTAAGTCGAAGTAAACCAAATACGCATGGATAACTCAAAAACGATTGGTCAGATTTTGATCAAATGTAAATCGGACTACATCATTCACATAGAATCATCAAAATCGGTTCATCTAAAAAAAAGATCTAAACACTCAAAAAAATACAGTCGAATTGAGAATCTCCTCCATTTTTTGAAATCGGTTAAAAATAATCACGCACAGATCGAACGCGCCGCATGCGTCTAGTGTCCATCCCTAACAGATGCTCGACGCAGACTAAAGCTCTTCACAAAAGAAGAATTCCTCGATACAAATAGATGATTTAGAAAAATTCTGCTACTATCTGGATCTATTGCCAGTATAATCTGTCATTTGCCGCGGAAAAGTCGTAGTGAGCGTTATGTCATACAATCAATGCTGTTCTGTTTATAGAGAAAAATATACAGAGTATGTTTTATGGTACTCAACATGATGTAATTTACTGTGAAGGCGTGAGATGCGACTAAGTGCTTATGAATATGATATTAACGCCAACGGACTAGCGGCCGGTGCAGAAAGGATACGTATAGCTATGATATATCTTTCTATGCTTATGATAAACGGTGACTAAACGTAAACACTCAAGATAGGGCTCTACAGGTTTATAAATTAAAAGTCGAACTACGAGTTACGCTTGGCGTTTATTTGAGAGACAAAGTCAAAACGGAGATTATCCGTTAAGGAACTAAAGTAACCGACAGCTTGTAGATTATGAAAGCGCAAGCGGCAATGGGCTGACCATATCTGCCAAAGTACTGATGGCTGTTATGTTGGAGCTAACAAATCTTAGAGTGGAGACCACAGGCTAGTAAACGCTAGGTAGAACGCCCTTCGACCGATTGGCCCGATGACTTGGAAATGGTAGCTGGGTTGGAGTGGAAGCGGAAGACCGGTTGGTTGTCGCGAAAAAATTGGAGAGGCTTATGTCCAGCAGTGAACTGCGATAGGCTGATTGATTGAATAATGCAAATCTATCATATATTTTATGATCATATACTAAGTTCGTTAAGAGAAGACCATGGATGAATGATACACAGCGGAACAATGTAGACTAAAAATGTAAAACTACAAACTAGATGACCCTATTAGGTGGATAGAGACACCATATACATATATTAAATGGATGGTATCAGTGGCAGGAGTTTTGTTTCAGAGGCATGCATTGAAAGAGGCCTATATCCATCCATGGAATGTTAAAGACAGTGAACAATGATGAGATGGCGATAATACTGACTAGGTAAGTTGATATCTCAATTGTTATGTAAATTGTCATACACAAAACAAACACAAAACTAAAAATAAAACAATTTTTACACAAATGATAAGGTTCCAAAAGGCAATTTTTACTACATCATGTTTGAGTTACTGCTAGTCTAGAATTAAACAAATATCATAAAGATGTGAGTATAACAATTTACTTGAGTTACAGACGATAAAAATTTGTACATTCCTTCACCTAGATAAGAGTACTAAAGTACTGAATATATTTCAACAGATGATATAAATTATTATTATATTTCATTCTAAATAAGTATATTAACTTGCATCAAATACTTTAATAATACCTATAGGACTTTCATGTCACAATACTTTGATAAAAAGTACATATTATATACAGAATGCAAAGTCCCATCCCATCCCATCTGAAAAAGGCATTCCTTATAATAGGAAAAAATATTTTGTTATTCAATAATTACTTTTAGGTAGAAAATATGCAAAAATTTAACTAAAATTATACTTATAATACAATATTTTTTTTTACTAACTAAACCGTCCCAACAATATTCTAACATCTCAGTGTCATCAGTGTGTCACATCTATAAAACAATCACTATGAATCACATCAGAATTTAGAAATAGCCAACATGTATGAATAACTGACACAATCAACTAATTCAACGACCACATTACATTCATATACCTAACAGGTACTATGAAACAAGGAAAACCGGCACAACTCAGTTTTCCTCACACACATTACACACTAATGCAAAAATACACCTCTTCCTCCAAATGAACATATCTAGGATCCGGACAAGAGAATCTCCGTCGAAATTTATTCATCACCGACTGTGATTTAAGAATAAACGGTACATACTAACATCTCAAGTGTCACTAAAACGGTTTATCAAGAAAAACAAATATTATGTCAGTAGATGATAACATTCTTGTAAGACAAATATGGAATGGTTATATCTTATCATCTGATTACGATAGATCAACACTTACTTATCTACGGATGACTATAATCAGTCTTGCTGTGAATTTTTTACACTCTGGCTGTATTACAGTGAATTTTAAAATATTGTGTTCAATTAAATATTTTTTTATAGTTGTGACTAGAACGTTTTAATCATTTGGATTTGTAATTATCAAAGGTATGGAGTCCATTATTATACCTACTTATAAATTAATTATATCAACATTAATTATTAACCTATATTAGTAGATATTTAACAATCTTTAAGTCCATATCAATATTCAATGTGGAGGGGCTTGACACCATAGTTCAAACACCTAAGTAGGTCAAGGCCATAGTACATTTGACACACTTTTTAAAGCACAATAGGATGTAAATAATGATGGTGTTATAGAGTTGCTTACCCAAAAATCTGTGGCTTCCTTATCTCGATGCATCAGATCTTCAAATGGAATTGTGCAGTTGGCGACAAAGTCATCAGGTGGTATAGCAGCATCATGAAACACCGTGATCCCCAAGCTATGCAGAAAAATGTACGTGAAAGACTACCCCTACTATAGATAGTGGGTCGGTTAGGTATGTGTGCTTATATCAAGGATAATGGGTTTGGTTCCCATGTGAGTCATAAAATGATGTCATTGTTAGAAAAATGTGTATTCCAATAAGAAATGCTTTTATCAATTCCATTTAGAGTCAGCTGATATTTTTGAGTGATAACAGATGAGTTAATGTTATTTTCTTATTAATGTTATTATTTACAAAATAATAAATATGAAATTTATTAAAGTTACAACATAAATATTTTATGTATTGTTTATGAATAGTTGTAACGATTAATCATTGTGTATCACATAAAAATAACTGGTAGAACAAATAATCAATGTCTTGATAACGTACCTACTGACATTGTGTACTTCGTGAATGAAGGTTTCGTTCCACACGGGGTCGAATGTCTTGGGTTTGGTGCTTGATCGGTCTAGGTGGTGCTCGTCCGCGTCGATCGACACGTACGGGTCTATCGGCTGGTCGTCTGCAACCATACCCCGTATTTACATATTAATACCAACACCCATATCGGTAAACACGCTACACCTATTTCAAACCCAAAATTAAACCTAAATCACGCTCCTGTAAAGAAAATCTTTGTACGATCATCCGCAACGACATATAGGGGAGGTATCCGAGTCGTAAGACGAGGCTCACCTGGCTTCCCGAAGGTCATGTTATGCCGTTTCTGAAAATCGGTCGGCCTGAGACCCGTCGCCTCGCAAACCCGCACTCGCACCGTGCCACTAAACATGGTGCTGCCGATCAACGAGCCGTATCACCGGGACCGCGCCGCCACACGATCACTTCCACACTATAAACCCACTTAAAATCATTGAAGGTGCTTCATAATAGAAACAGAAATTAAATAAAAGACTTGACAGCGACGAAATCGGCCATGGATGGATGTGTACTCTATGGTCACTAATGGATTCCAATTTCGATTTCCTGAAGAATATTATGGGGTTTGGCTATGGTATTTACAGACAAAACAAAAGGATTCGTGAGCTAAATGGAATCTAATAAGTACAATAAATACAAGTACAATTTTACTGTAAGAAACTAGTTCTTTATTACTTCTACAATTAAATTAATAAAAATGAAATTGAGATAAGGTTCTTGACAATGTTTACAAGATATGTTGTTACACAAAACAATAAAACAAATATTATAACATCGACGCTAGGGATACACGTTGGATATATGGAAAGCAAAATATATAAAACATATTGTTCACAGACACTAGCACTTCAACAAGCAAGAATAGCGCGGTAACTACTGACTAGCATTTAGGGTACAATTTTCTTAGTTTCACATTACTGCAGATTAATTTATTGAATTGTATTACATAAATATATCCTTTGCGAGGTCGGGTTTCTGAACAAAAGCGACAAGTGTGACACAGATAAAATAATAAAATGTCATTTTCACAAATTCTGTAGTGGAATAGTGGCTTGTCTTGCTTGTAATAATTGAAATAAATAATGCAATAAACAAACGTTTATAACAGTACATCGTTATATTAACAATGGGTTTCCTTACGATATTGAAGAAGTTGCGGCAAAAGGAAAAGGAGATGAGAATACTCATGTTGTATCCTTTTTAATATGATTCAAAAATAAATGTAGGTAACCTTTTTTATTCTGCACAACCATTGTTTAATTTCCTTAGTATATTTTCTCAGAGGTTTAGATAATGCCGGTAAGACGACGATACTGAAACGTTTCAACGGCGAGCCGATTGACACAATATCTCCGACACTTGGCTTCAACATAAAAACGCTAGAACACCGCGGCTACAAACTGAACATTTGGGATGTAGGAGGGCAGAAGTCGTTGAGGTAATTTCTTTAACACGCTGGATATCAGAATACTTGATTTATATAAACCTAATGGTGTCAATAGGTGTTTTATTGATCTGTTTTCATAACAGCTTGTCTTGTTGTTAATTTTCTGCTTGAGTGATTATATTACAGAAATAGCTAACTTTACAGAGCCAATTTATTTAGTCAGAATATACTCTCCAGACTGCAATCTACTCATCAGAGTTTTATTAATAATTATAACCAATGTGCCAGATATTTTTTTCTGATATCTTCTGACCCTCAACTCATTATAACCAACCATACGCAAAATGAATAGAGTTGGATACATTATAGGGTAAAAGGGATATACTCCATAATACTTCATATATAAATATCTAATAAACTTATTTTTCACTCGCTCCAACATGAGATTATATTTAATTTCATGTGGGCTCCAGATGACTGTATTGAATTCTAGTTGACTTCTTACCAACGCGTTATACAATGTAATAATGGCTGAAACATTAAGAAGCTATGAATGGTTCAAAGTAGGAAACCTAGGTTTCTGTAAGCTTTCTTGCAGATCTTAACCAAGTGATTACAAAACATCAGCCCAGTATTACTTACACTTACTCCTAAATCTCTCACCTCTGTAACACGGGCCAATAGAGTGCCCTCAATATTATACTCATATATGATTTGAATATGTGCGCGAGAGAAGATAGTCACACCAATCTACAATTCTATCGATATGCCTCTGTAACCGATCACAGTCACCCTGCTTTCTTATAGGCTTATATAATTTTAAGTCATCCATGAACAATAAGCATTTGGCGTCTTTTATGACATTGCGAAAATCATTTATCATAATGACAAACTCCATTGGCCTAAGGTTACTCCCCTGGCTCACGCCCGAACGAATAAAGTACGGCTCTGACACATAACCTGCACACTATACCGCAGCTTGGAGACAAAGGTTGTAAATATGAAGCAGCGGCTCAGCAAATACAGCTCTGCACTCTCTGACGATATATAGGTACCTGTATCAGAAGACCTTATATAATCAATCTTACCTACATAATTTTCTTTACTTTGTGTAATCACAATTTATTTTCCAATCTACCCATATGAAATTCCAGCTAGATAAATAAAACAAAACACAAGTACTGTGATGTACTGCAATATTTCATGCAGCGATACTACCTTTTTTATATACACTAAGTCAACGTCAGCTTACAAACTGTTAACAAATTTCAGGTCATACTGGAAGAACTACTTTGAGAGTACTGATGGTGTGGTATGGGTGGTGGACAGTGCAGATGCGCGGCGGCTCTGTGACTGCGCGCGAGAACTGCACACCCTCTTGCGAGAGGAGCGGCTGGCTGGTGCTACATTACTGGTGCTGGCCAATAAGGCTGATCTGCCTGGAGCACTCAGTCTACAAGAGATCAGAGAAGTATGTTTGCTTTGTAGATCCTTCTAAGGCTGCACTGGTTGTTGGAATTCCAGATTGTAGTAGTAGTACTTCTGGAAATACAATCATAGCCTTAGTCTCTTTGTCCTACCTACTCTGCTGTACTGCTTACCTTCAAACAGAAGATTCTGTGCTCACCACCCATGTGGTTTACTATTTTACCTTAGAAATACTATTGTGGCACCAAGAATAATAGCCATGCCCAAAAACAAGTTACTGCTTACCATCAACTGAGGCAATGGTATAACTGTCATCAGCAGAAATAAATAAAGAATCTTTCTTTGTGGTCCCTATGTTAATAACACTGTATTTTATAACAGGCCAATAATTAATAGAATAAATCAATCAAGCATACTTCTGACAATATTTCTTTCCTTAGGCTCTCAATCTGGACAGTATCAAAACACATCACTGGCGTATTTTGCGCTGTTCCGCAGTGACCGGTGAGAACTTACTGGATGGTATGGACTGGATGCTGGATGATATTGCCTCCAGAATATTCACACTGGACTAACTGAATGCCAAAATGAATGAGAATTATCAATCACTGATAGGACTGCAATAATGACTGCTGTATTAAATGTTTTGAAATGTAGGTTGTCTTGAACTAAACTGGTAATTCAAATGAATTGTTTAATTTTTCTTTATTATACATGTGTTTAAGATCTGTTACCAAGTTATTTAAGAGAATTGAGGTAATTATATGGCCTTATTTGAATAGATAGGTTTGCATAGTATTGTATTTTCAATATTTTTGTGTAATGGCTTTTGCTACTCATTTGAAACTTAAACAATGAAAGAGGGGATTGAAGTTGGAGGGCAGGAAATGACTCGTGCGGGTTAAGTCATGCTTCAAATATTAAGGATGGCATGTCTTCACAGATATATAAGACTACAGTCTTATATTTGCATTATATTAAGCAAGAGAGAATTGCAATTCTCTCATGCTCTTAAGATAATGCAAATTAAACATAAAAGCTTAATAATTTTAAAAAGAAATAACAGCTTTTCATATTGTTTATTTAATAAAATATTTAAAATTACGGCTAAAACTATTTCATTCCATACCACAGCTGCTTAGAAACACGCTAAATGAACTGTGATCATTTTGTAAATTATTATGGTTATAATTATAAACATTTTTAACAATCTGGCTTTTATTTATTTTCTAAAATTTTTGGTAATATTATTAAACATTTGATTTTTATACATATAATTCTTTTTTCTGACGCGTTTATTTTAAATAAATAATTAAAGTACACAATTTTAACCTATTGAGTCGCAACGGCATACCAATGGCCAGACGTTAGATTTTTAATTATGTCTTGTATTTTAAATTTGACAGATTAAATTACAACATGTATGCAACTCCCACTGGGCTGCATTTTATATTTGTGAGAAAATGCCCAGCAGTAATTACGTATTGTCCGACTGACAACATTATATATACTATCCAGAAAAACGCATGCTGGGCTCAGATGCCATCCTTACAACGGTAGTCAATTAGAGCGCGCACCAACAAGTTTGGGTCCTCATATCTCTGCCGATACGATCAAGGCATGGAATTCTCTGCCAAGGCACGTGTTTCCATCTTCCTTTAATCCTGGGTTCTTTAAGCGGGGTGTGAAAAAGCACCTTCACAGGCGGTCAAAGTAGAGACCTCAACATCGCCTCAGCTACTATGATGACGGTGTGGAGGCCACTGCTCCTAGACCTCATGACTGCTTACCATCAGGCAGAGTGTGGTCATTTTGACGAGCAATATAAAAAAAAACAATCTGAGTATGTCAGTGACATGAACACTGTTTGTATAACTTATATTATGGAACTGTCAGTGCTGGCTGTCAGTAAATCATCACACTATGAATGCAGTATTTTATTTTCTGTGCTTTACATATTTCCTAATAAACACATCTCCAATAGCACCCATGTCACTCAATTCATAAGTATTGGGTGGACAGACTAAATACATCTGTTAATTTAGAGTATGTTACAGCTTCTATTCATGTGTATTTTATTGATTACAATTATTACAATGTCCTTCCTAACTACTTTTATAAGTTTTGAATCACAATTTACACCATAGTAATATTACACCATTGACTTTACACTCTTAAACTAGTTAACTTTCTATCACATCACACAACATTCGGTTATTCAAACATGGAGTGGTTTGAAAATTATTTATTATAGGTAACACCGAGTTTTCGAAACATATTTAGTTTATGGTAACTTTTCTATGATGATGCCAATACAAGAAAGTAATACTTGAATTTTGGGTGACCATCAATCTCTGAGATAATTATTTTATTTTTGCATTGCTCCAGACTGATAGTTAAATTCAATTTTAACCAGAAGTATACTATTACTCGAAGGTCATAAAAAAACTGCACTGTTGGCATAGTGGTTTAAAAAGTTGCCTAGCTCTCTCTCGCTCTCTAGGTTCGAAACCTCGAATCAGATGGTAAATAAAAATTATGGATGTTATTGTCTATTGTTTAAATCATTAGTTCCCAAAGTGGTCCAGGTGGACCCCAGGGGTCCACGGGAGACTCGACGGAGGTCTACGTCGACGTGACAAAAAAATGGGGTCCACAATTGGTAAGCGAAAGACGAACGAAGATTTATTTTCTTACGATAGTGAAGAACTAAAATGTTGGCTTGACTTCACCTCTCAATGTAGGTAGATAATAATTAAAGAAGCTCAGCGACTGTTAGCTGTAGCTGCAGGGGGTCCACAGGAATACGCTAATTTTGAAAGTGGTCTATAAAAAAAAGTGTGGGAACCTCTGGTTTAATTGTTAGTAAAGTTCCTGGTGACCTTGGAATTACATTCACGGCGGGAGCAGATTAAAAAAATAAACACTGGCAAGGCGGGAGCAGCCTGACTAACATATACATACATTAACAAAAATCATCTCAAAACTTCAGTTACCAAATTGGTTGATTGTAATTAAACCCAAAATACTCCCATTCAATTTCCAAGCATAACCCAATTTATCCATACTCAAGTATGAATACAATGGACAATGATACAAAATAATACAGAGCAAAAAGCCAATTACTGTACATCAATTTAAAATATGAAGGATTTTCAGTGTGGATGAAACAAATGTCGATAATATCATTTTCATGATTTATTATATAGCTTGTGACCCGCGGCATGGCGTGACGTTAGGAATGGTTCTCGGTGTCTATAGTCTCCGATTGCGACTGTTCTAAAGTGCTGACTTCCATGGATACTTGTGGAGTTTCTACTGCAGTTGTGTCCATGGTCGTGTCTGCAGTTGAGTTCTGATCTGTTGTTGTGTCTGTTAGACTCGTGTCCGGTTCTGTAAAAATATTAAAGGTAATGATAATATACATGAATGGGATAGTCTGAATGGGCAAGCCAGAAGTGAACATACAGTGACCGGTTGGAGACAATCTGGATAAGGTTAGGTTAAGCATACCCTAAGGGACTTCGCACGTGAGACTTAGTAGACTTATCGTACACATCTTGTATTCTGTGAGACAGCGTTACGAGCGCATACATATCTGCTGGTATCTGCATACGATCAGAGACTACAGGGCCTCGTAAAACGATACGTCTCATGAGCGATGTCTATAAGCCAAACAGGTAGCGTCTTGAGTCAAATAAAGCAAGAGATATATATTCTGTGATCTTAGCAAGTGAAGATTTTTCTCTGCCTACCAGGTAACAAGCAGTAATGCTACTACTCTAAAATCAGAAACTGACTACTTCTAGCACTGCTAGCGATAATAGGCAGTAGCAGCATCGAGACTAAAAGGTCCGCGGAGCTCGCACCTATATAATATCGAGCCAGTACGGAGTGTCGCGTCTTAGTGCCGACACGAGATATACATACATAGTAATTTCTTCCCATCCAGCAGGGTTGCCACTATTGTTATAAAAAAAGAATCGCTTGTTATGCCTTTTTGTTTGCCATGTCTACTAACCTTTCTTTTCCTCTACTTTTTCATTCTTTTCTTCCTCCTCATGCCGGTCATCATTATCGCTGTCTTCTTTATCTACATCCATAGCGAACTTGTCCCGCTTCTTCACTCCTATCTCCTGTCCATCCTTCTGCTCTTCCTCTTGTGTTTCAGGGTCATTCTCCTTCATGCCTGGACCTCTAGGTCGGAGGCAACGCTGTTCAATCCGTTGTAATTCTTCTTGAAGCTCTTGCCGTTTCTTGATCATGCATTCTGCGGAGTTAGTACAAGTTTATGACTAGGAAGTGGTTGGCAAAGCCTTTTTAAGTTTTAGAGACTGATTTAGAATATATATAATATATAACATAATATTACGGTAAACTACATTTTACCCGCGGTTTCACTCTTGTAAATGTTATGTTAAAGTAAGGTTCTGTCAATTTTCTATCCTTTGGAACCGGTACATTTTCTGTATGAAAGGTCCATCTATATCTATGTCCATTTCTGTCTCCCTTACAACGTGTATGCGAAATGTTTTTTTGATTCGACGAGTAGTTAAAACGTAAAAGCGTAACACACAAAGAATCAAACTCACAGTCGCATTTATAATATTAGTTAGGATTTAAAAGGAGCTCATGTAGGCTGATTGTGAAATGCCTTTAATTAAAAGAATGTGGCTGTTTGAAACCGATTGGCTTAATGTTATTGAAAGAGTGGCTAATTATTTTTGGTCTTTAAGCTATAACTTCTGGATTAATTTGTCCGCTTACAAATGTGTTAAAGTGACCTTATATTTAAGGTCCCTTTAATTATTAATTAATATAACACAAAATAACTTTAAAACCATATTTATAAGTTTATTTCATTATACTTATATAAACAGAATGTTCATCAATTTATTTGTTTATAGCATACCTTTAGCTGAAATAAAAGTGAATTATCAAAATGTTATTTATTTATTAAATATGTATTGATTAACTACTCACTGCGATATAACGGACCATATTTAGCTGTAAACCGTAAATTAAAGTTAGTTTGAGCTGAACAAAAGATCAGTAAGATCTACAAAAATATTTCAAGCTATGCTTAACCTACTGAATCACAGCGGCACGCTGGCAGTCAGATATACAGTGTGTAAAATAATCCCTGTCCGATCCATTAAGGGCACGTTTCTCACTTAAAAAATATGCTAAGAAAAATAATAAAAAAATCTACATCGTAAAACATCTTCATAATATTTTTAAGTACAGTATTGATCAGCACTTTTACCCTTAAATTACTGAAATTTCGCACAGTCTAACAACACTCCACTAAACATGACAAGGACGCGGAGCGTGGCATACTTTTGGCGTCATTTTTCTAAGTCGTAGGTAGGTAGGCGCGGAGTAGCGGGGCGCAGAATCGGTGAATCTTTATGAACTTTAGTGATACCATGCCATGACATGGGTAATCTATTAGCACATTATTTTAAATAAATTAAATTTACTGGGGTAATTTTTTCGATCGATTTTTATGAAAGGATGTCACTTACATACTCATAATAAGATACTGTATAACATCTTTAAGGAACGGACGGGGTTTAATGTACACACTGTATATTTATCATTCCAAGTCAAAGTCAAGTACAGGTTAAAGCAGGAAAGATTAAATATGAGCATGAAAGATAAGTTATGAATTATGATCTAAGAGAGGGAAGACGTGTAGTCTCTCTGCATACCCCTTTGGGTAAGGCGAGGGAGTATTATATAGTATATGTAGTTATCATGCTTAATTATATTTAGCAGTAACATTCTTCCATACATAACATACTCTTTTGTATGTCTTGAGCAGTCCATTAATATTCTAGACCATAATTTTCTCCTTTTCTACATATAGATAATTTGATATAGTTACAGTGTGTAATACATATGGATTAGGTGGGTGTATGTTTGAACATAACAAATTGTAGTAATTTTAGGTCATTTATTACAAGCCAAACCAATTAGTACTTACTTTCATGATATTTCCTACTGGAGATTAACTTCTCCGTAGCCTTCTCTGACATCTTCTTTGGAAGCCAATACACATGTGGCTTGGCCTTAGTCAGTATAAAGTTAGCAAGACTCTTCTGTGATGCTTCCCACTTCTCAAATTCTTGAACCCGCCCCATTTTGGCTTCTAAGGCTTTGATTGTGGCCTTCTTGTGGTCCCTCTCAGCAAATAAAGTCTTTCTCTCTTTCTGTTCTCGTTCTTTTTCTAAACGAGCTTGTTCCTCTATTTTGCGTTCCACTTGGGCTTTCTTTTCCTCCTGTAAATATTTAGAGTACTCAATGAAATAAATAATAATAATAATAATAATTTATTTATTTTAGTATAAATTCTTAGTTTACAATTGCATCTTAACAATAACATAAAGTGCACTTATAGATATTTGCCCGAACTAGGTTAAACCTGTGTTTCGAGCGACATCCTTTGCTTGAACCTAGCAACTAACCTAAATGTAGCTTCAGTAACTTAGTAAACTCATTAACCTATATTTTTGACATTCATAAGTGTTACTTTGTGCCCTAAATGAATAAATGATTTTAGACTTTGACTTTGAATGTTTATATTTAATTTTATGTTTTGTACAATTGTGTCCTGTATAAAGTGTTTGCAATTACAATTGCATTTTAATTAACATATTTTACGAGAAAATATACACCTGAATAGCATTTAGACCCACATCTGACACAGCAGAGCAGAGTCGCGAGGTGACCAATAAACTATTGCGCCATTTATCCATTAAAATCATATGCAAAAATGTTGTGGTTTCGATGGCGTAGTGGTTAGTGTAACCGACTGCCATGCCTGAGGTCGCGGGTTTGATTTCCGCACAAGTCAAACATTTGTGTGCATGAACATGGATGTTTGTTTGTTTGTGATATGGGTGTCTCTATGTATAATATGTATTTATTTACAAAAAAAAAGTTTATATTTATGTTTATCCATTGTCTAGTACCCATAGTACAAGCTCTGCTTAGTTTGGGCTAGATGGTGTTGTGTGTATGTGATAGAATATCATTTTATTTTACGTTTCCTTTGCAAGTAATATTTAAAACACAATTTACTTAGGGTCTCGGGTTCGAACACTCGTCGCGCACCTCTGACTTTCGGAAGTTATATAACTTTCGGAAATTATGTGGGTATTGATTGACAATTATCGCCTGCTCCGTGCCTCGAAGAGCACGTTAAACTGTCGGTCCCGGCTGCTATGAACATCTATGGCAGTCGTTATTGGGAGAGTGTCGACACAAAAGATCTCACTGGGTCGAAGTGTCGCCGGTCTGCACTGACTGGCCTCCACATAAGATACATACATACATACTCCATACCTTAGTTTGTAACCCAATTTCTTCCTGTTTGAACTTTTGTAGTGTGCCGAGTAGTGATCCAAATATGCGTCTGTTTCGTGTCCTAGCTTGTTCATCATCACCCTGAGCTCGGAGTACAGCAGCTCTTGTGGGTAGTTCTCTACACACTGCTGATGGTACTCTCGCTCTTTTGGTACCTGGACCATCATCTTCTCCATCGCTGTCATGTGCTCTCGCTGATAATCTGAAAGTTGTTTACGTTAGGTAAGTGTCTGCTGGAGTTATAGAGCCAGACAAGGGGTCATTAAAATTTTAATTTCTTCCTATTGAAGTTTTATAGGTACAAGTAATGTGCTAAGTAAGTACTATATTTCTGCCTACACCACTGAGATATAAAAATGATGCATGCTGCATAGAATATTCAATATATAATGATTTTAATCATAGATGTTTCCTCACCATACTAAGATTGCAGAAAAAGTGTCAACACAGAAGCTCACACATTATATTTATGTAAATAATAGAGAATGATAGTGTAGAATTTTAAATACAGGTGAGTGTAATGATGCATTATTTGTATTTCATGTTGGCATTGCATATCAGATAGTAACCTAACATCCAAAAAGCTAATAGAATAGAATAAATTTTATTTGCATTTTCATTGATTGTAGGTACATGAAATATAGATGTCTATAAGTTTACTGATTCATAAACAATCTACCTTGAATAGATAGATTATATAGGGATCAGAAAACTTGTACTAGTATCATATTTAAATATAACATTAATGTTTTAATCGTAGATGTTAAACTATCAATTATTGTGATGCCGGATAGAATGGAAAACCTATTGTCTGGTTGCCGGTGTGCCATTGTGACAATAGGTTAAGAAAGGTATACTGGATGTTTTATGTGGAATTTTTTTGTAATTATTATAATATGAGTTATTATATTATAATAATTACTTAAGTAATATTTTATATTTTAAATAATTATTATAATACAATAACAATAATTACTTAAAATATCTAATATTTTAAGTAATTATTGTTGATTGACAATTATCGCCTGCTCCGTGCCTCGGAGAGCACGTTAAGGCGTCGGTCTCGGCTGCCATGAACATCTATGGCAGTCGTTATTGGGCAAGTCAGTACCCTCTAATATCCTGACACTGGTCTAGCCTTAGGGTATCATTAACCTTTAGGTTGCGGAGCTCAGGTGGCAGCCGCTCCATGTAGAAACTGATATCCAGTGAAATCCGGTTAGAATAAAAAAGGCCGACCCCAAGTGACTTAGGAATAATAAAGGCTAAGGGAGAAGAAGAAGTAATTATTGTTCTACTCTTGGTCACAGGCCTCTTCTCAGTTTAAGGTAGGATAGACTATTAACATGTGCCTTGAGATTGAAAGCAAGATCTCTGCATAGCAGTATAACAGCCTCCCACTAGGCTATATATATATATATATATATAATAATGGTGTAATGGATATTATCTGTCATATAAGATCCACATGGCATAACAGAAGTATACCTCTGCTTAAGCTTACATTGTTTACCGTGTTAAAGGTAGTGAATAAGATGAATTCTCTATAAAAGTGTTTAGAATAGCAGTTAAACTTGTTGTGTTGTTAATAAAATGGCAAGAACTACGAAGGGAAATTGATATACAATACCATTTACTATTCCTGTCAGCTTAACCAAATTGAGATGTATTAATAAAAGATTTGTGTCTGGATGCCAGCATCCATATGGTAGACGGATGAATAAAATAAGTAAATGTGATATTACAACACATTTAAACTCATATATACAACACATACATATTATACACATACTCATTCATTACAATTCTGTTTACAAAATCATAGCAACCACATGAATCCATTAAATATCATTCATGCATTTATTTCTTTGAGATATGCAATAATTGTTTGACATTCAAAGGTCAATTTTAATAAAAAATTATTTAATACAATAAATTTACACAACTGTTTCTAACAGCCAAATACTAGAAATGTAAATTTCTATTGTAATCATGTTTTCAAGTCTGATTTTATTACTCGGTGTATGCGAACCGCAAGTATACAATATCAATCAACTGAAACAATCATAATTAGTCACACAAAATAAATGTGTACCTGCTAAACACTGTTTTGGTTTCATGTTTTCGCTTTGCAAACTGATCGTCATTTTTGAAATTGTTTCCTCCGTCAGCGAACGAATTTCTGCCTCCTGCTCGGTTATTGCCTCGTGGATGATCTCCAGAGGAGTTGAATCTACAAAAATACACGCCATATAGTGAAAATCGTGGGAAAACCTAAAATATACACTCAAGGTGATCGCTAACCTATCACTGAATCTTCCGGTTGTTTGAACAATTTTTTTTATATTTTCGTCTATTTTATATAAACTACTTTTTTCATTTTCTAGTTGAGCACGTAAAGAACTAAACGATATAGCTACTTCTGTTCCCATATTTGTAGAAATAGTGGCAAATTACAATATTCATTAAAAACTTGAGCCTATTTAACTTTTTTTTAATTGTCTTGTACAACACTGCACAGACTAAAAATATTTTATCGGTTAGTAATTTGTTCGTACTTCAGCTGACAACATAATTTACCAAAAAATTATATTAAAATATATATGAACGCTTAAAAAAATGCGGTTAATGATTATTGTATAATTTATAGTTTATTATTAAAAATATTATACACTAGAACTAGTTCTAAAAGAAATAATAGATGGCACTAGTGATAATATATGTTTAGCAGCTACTCGACAACAGATGTCGTCATGAGTTAAAACACCTTGATCGTTTGTGTTGCAGATTTAATTATTCTTATGTTAAAGACTAATTTAAATAATGCTGTGCAGTTTTAAGAAAATAATTGAAGCTGTGATTCTGCCTCTATCCAAAGTTGACTAAAATCCGATATTAAGACATTAAATCGGAATTAGTCTCGCAATAAAATGAGTATATAATTTTTTAGTTATTTTTATTTTTCCACCGTGTCTCTAGGCATCAAGATATTAAAATTTCAATTCATAGCCTGCTAATAAATCATGCAGCACCCGGGCGAGGGCGGGGCAGGTGGTAAGAGGCGGGCGGGTTTAATTTCACGCGTGCTCTACCGCGGTTGAAGCTGCGCAGCCTGCGCACATCACTACCTGTCACCAAAATGGTACACACAGCATTTATCTATTTACTCCGCTGCCCATCACTGATTATATCTCCTTCGAAATAGATTTAAAACTATTTTCACGAGCTTGTTCAGCCTCATGAACGTTTCATGTGATTTTTGCATGGTACACTGACTATGACATGAAATGATCGTTTCAAACGACAATAGGACGTTTACGAGTTTTTAGAATGTACCTAATGGGCTCCAATATAACGGGGATGTACACTCTGCTTCACAGTTCAGTATTTTACTTTAATAAAATACAAACGCTTTTAGAACTTAGGTTGACAAGAGATTGCGTAATAAAAGAAAGAAAATGGCGGCCATGGCGATATCTTGCATAGCAACAAAGATAGTAGACTAAAACGGTATAGCAGAGAATAGAATAGAATATAATCTAATCTCAATAATAATAATATGGTCATTTAAAGATGTCGTAATGTTTCGTAACAACATATCTATTCGTAAGTTTCAAGTTTCTCGTTTGCTTTTCTCAATGGTTCTACGCCCTTGCTTTGCTGAACAAGCAAGAGTTACCTAAATGTAAATTAATAGATTAGTTTAGTTACGTAATCTTGACGTTCATAAGTCAATACTTTGTGATCTAAATGAATAAAGATATTTTGAAATTTATTCTGCCAAAATATATGTCGTGCATATATTCTAGCATTACGCAGGTACATGTACCAACATAGATATCTATCAGTCAGTATTACACGGTAATACAATGTCAAACCACGCAATCAATGGTAATTAATTATAAGATAACTGTCAAAAAAATATAATTATGGTCAAGGTGAATTAAATTGTATAATAATTATCAGGTAATTTATCACTTAAATATTTTTCCTAAGTCAACGCACGGATGCGGACGCCGCCGGCGATCAGAGACATTGTTATTTTCATTGTGTCTAGGTATAGTTATAATACTTATAATAGAGCAGCGATAGCTCTGTGGGGAGACCAACAGACTGCAATGCAGAGGGTGTCGGGTTCGAACCCACGTCACGTACATCTGACTTTCGGAAGTTATATGACTTTTCGAAATTATGTGCGTATTGATTGACAATAATATCGCCTGCTCCGTGCCTCGGAGAGCACGTTAAGCGGTCGGTCCCGGCTGCCAAGAACATCTATGGCAGTCGTTACTGGGAGAGTGTCGACACAAAAGATCCCACTGGGTCGAAGTGTCGCCGGTCTGCACTGACTGGCTCCACATAAGATAAGATAATACTTATAATATGTATCAGCCCTCTTTACAAACTGTCCGACTGCTGGGCGCAGCCCGCTTATCGATCGAAAAGGCTTAGGTGATAATTCACCAGGCTCGTGCTGGCCAAATGTGGGTTAATAAACTGCGCACGTCTTCGAGAAGATAGCAGAGAACTCTCAGAAATGCAGTCCTTTTGTATTTTCCTTGACCGTTAAAGCAAGCAATTAACTATTTAATTAACATATAACTTCGAAAAGGCAGCAGTGTGTGACGTAGGATCGAACTTGGGACCTCTGCGTGGCAGGCTAACTGTCGCCCATTGCACGGCTAATAGTTGCTATCAATCATATCAACTCCCAAAATTGTCAAAAATTTGATTTAATCAGGATTGGTCTTTTCATTACTTATCTAAAATAATATCTATCTACTATTAAACATCATTAAGATTGTAAACATTGATTAACATTATCAATAATTATAGAAAATTAAGTAGTAGGGATATATAGCCTAGTGGGAAACCGTTAGACTGCCACGCAGAGGTCTTGAGTTCGAACCCAAGGCGCGCATCTCTGACTTTTCGAAGTTATATGCGTATGAAATAGTTAATTATCGCTTGCTTTAACGGTGAAGGAAAACATCGTGACCTGCATGTCTGAGAGTTCTCCATAATGTTCTCGAAGATACGTGAAGTCTGCCAACCCGCACTAGGCCAGCGTGGTGGACTATGGCCTAACCCTTCTCACAGTGAGAAGAGGTCCGTGCCCAGCAGTGGGACAGTTTAATACAGGACTGATATTATTATTATTATATTATTATAAGTAGTAGATATATACTTAGTATGGAAAATAATTAAATTACAACATTATTAAGTATCGCAATAAAATATAGAAATTTTTGCATTAAAATACTGTTGTTTACATTTCCTAATCCATAATAATTCCCTCTCAGATTACTTTAAAACATCAAAGTAACGATTACAAAGAACACTTCCACGCAGTACAACAACCACTATCTATGCATCAGGTATCAAAGGGAACTGCCCATTATTCGCTTAGCGTGAACAGAATGCATACATAAAAACAATGGTGGGTCGACGGACAGTAGGCTGCGCCCATATAATGACAATTATTTGGTTTTTGATTTGGGCAAGATATTAAAACAATATAAATCCACCAGCCTAGTTCCTAGATAACATTTTAGTAATATATGAATCAGAGTAATGAAATAAAATTGCCTAAAAATAATTCTTCTTTCTTTTCGTGTGGTTAAGTGGCCAACCTGTTGTCAAGAGTTGTTCAAGCCGCCCGTAGGCCTCTGACAAGGCTTAAGGACTGCTGTCAATTTGACAACAACCGGGACCGACTTTTTACATGTCCTCCGAAGCACGGAGACGCTCAGATGAAATACCACTAAGCGGTCACCCATCTATAGACAAAAAATAAGGATTTTTTATTTCAAATAGCTTTGTATAAACCACCACAACAAACGAATTATGTACACCTGGACACAAAACTTTGTTATTTTTCTAATTCCTACGTCCTGTTAATGCTTCTAAATGAATATATAATTATTATTCTCAGTGACTGTCCATTCCAAGCCGAAACCCCCATACAAAGTAGATAGTTCCCTTTCCTCAGTGTACCTACTGGTAACCGGTAGTAAGGAGTCACAGAAAACCACAAAGCCATCCAAATATAACTGTCCCCTTCAACATTTACACCTATGTGAGCCTATGCTCACGCGTATACCCACAAAGGAAATACACTTATATTTTGTTAACTATGGTAGGTATCTAGAACCTTCGCAATAAGAGGCGAGCCTTTTACCATTTACCAAGGGTTTGAGAAACAACAGTCGTACTCGCTACCGCCGCGCGTCCAAGGCAATCGATCAATCCATATAATTATACCTAATATTTATAAATATCAATCTTTGAATTCTTAACAAACTCGCTTCGAACAATCTATCCAAACAGATAGATAATTAATTTTAGAGTTTTTGTGTGTGGGTCGCTACACTTAGACGTGAGTACATCACGGTCAATGGCGCATGCATCCTTGTTGCGTTGGCGGGGGTTGGTGGAGGGGAGCGAAGACGCCGCGCTTATGAAAAAAGCAATTAGCTGAAACGCGGCGCGGGGCGGCGCGCGGCGCTCTGAAGTGGTAGGGTTGGCACGACGATAGAATCTTATGTAAATATTTAATTGCAAACCCACCGTCTGTAGATTGCACGAAAACTGTCCACATGATATGATTGCATTGTGTGTCACATGAGAACTTAACGTCCAGAATTCGACCATATTTGAAAGTAGTAGGGCGCTTGATGTATTATTTAAATCGTTGATGTTATTCAAATTTAATTGAGCTGGACTTCGAGCTATTTACAACAGCTCATTTCTGTGTCATAATATAGAGTGAAAGTTTATTGAACCAGAACCAGATATTTCTATTAAAGTAGAAGAAATGTTCGCGTACTAAACCAAGAGTTCGGCTGAGGTTAATCTCGAGTGAAATCTTTCACTAGCTATCTGTACACAGTGTGTTCGGTTTAGTTGCACTTTTGTGATAAGATGTGTTCCAAACAATTATTCGACAAGATACTCACGGTTACGTTCTACAAGCGTATCACTTGAGACATTTAAAATGTTCATCCTTACACGTTGGAGCCTAAATGATCACGTAATGCGGTTTTCGAGAAATTTCGTCTGAACAATGCTTCAATTGTGAAATGGAGAGCTGGCTTTAAAAAAAAAGATTACTTGGTGCATAGTTCTTAATTCTGTGCTGCTATTGTAATGTCCGACAAAATATTATATTTTAAGCTAGTTTTTCGGAGAAGGAAAACATTGTGAGGAAGCCTGCATGTCTGAGAGTTCTCTCTTATGTTCTCGAAGATATGTGAAATTTGCCAACCCGCAGTGGGCCAGCCTGGTAGACTATAGCGTAACCCTTTCCACACTGCGAAGAGGCCTGTGCCCAGCAATGGGATGGTTTTTATAGCATTTTATATAGGATATTATTATATTATATAAATCAAACGTAAGTTAACGCTAATAGAAAAAAGGACCTTCAAATACATATCCAATAATAAATAATCTGGCAACAAAATACAAGAACAACGCAGCCCTATTGTCAGCCAGCAATCTTCAGTTCCGTTTAAATCCGTCATTCTCGGCCGAGCGTTCAGGCGTGCTATGAAAAATGGTCGCGCTCTTACGGAGCCACCGTGCTGCCATCGCGCCACGTCGATGATCAACACAAGCCGTACGCTTTCATTTTGATCAACTTTGATCATCTTCAATGGAGACACATATTTTGTGATTGTCGCATCTCTCATACTAGTTGTGATTGCCTGTTTATTTGACTTTCGTGTTATTTATATTTTGCTGTTAGATTGATGTTCATGTGTCAGATAAGAGTGTAATGTCTCGTTGAAATTAAACTACTCTTTTCTAACTTATCTACGTTATTTTGAAAACACTAGTGTTAATTATCAAATCTATTTATATTTAAACCTTTTCCGATATTTCGGTTGCTTTCTAGCAGCCACGGGCAAGGGTGTGCTCCAAAATAAACCACGTAAATATGCGTGATTAGTAGTTTTTTTAAATGTATAACATTCGCGTAAACATTATATAATAATACTAGCTGTCCCGACAGACGTGGTCCTGTACACACCGAAAAAAAAACAAATCCAAACCATCCTCGAATCCACATGAACACACACAATTTTTTTAATCAAAATCGGTCCAGCAATTTAGGAGGAGTTCAGTGACATACACACGTACAGTAGAATTATATATATAAAGATGTAGCCTCTCATTGTAGACTATAGTTTTTTTTTTGGCTCTCGCATTTGTGGGTACATTATTACATGGTCAGAGCAATTAGGTTGTGCGAAAAAGAAATAGTGTTAAGAAACAGTTCCCTTCCATAACTTATCTACCAAAGTTTATGTCAAACCACATATATATAAGAGGAAAGCTGCTGTTCTGTCCAATGGTCAAGCTCAAGGGACAAATTATAGACAGGGAACAACGAATCCTCGGCTTCGGTTCTCGTTGTTGCGGTAGATTATTGATTCTAAATAAGTATTGGAACAAAAAGGACTCTACCCCTCGGATCTCTGGGTATGTTAGAGGACAATGACAATGGCATTCTTACTTGAAGCTGGGAATTCGTTCATACTTCCTACTATGAATATAAGCATTAGGTACCTTACAAAAGCACGGCTAAGCAAAAGTGTGTTCTATTTTGCGATGAGTAAAGCTTCTAGATTGTTTCAAGAGTCATGTCCCTTGTGGTCCAGCAATACGGTTTAAAGAAATTTATTTCTCATAAGAACATAATAGTCCACTTATAATGAGATATACACAGAGTTAAAAACAATAATACAATTCGTTAATTTTCAATGTGATCTACGCTGTCGCGTTCGTCCTCATGTTGTAGATGATAATGATGTACTAAGTAATTATCAATTAATCTGAAACACTTACGCGTATAAGTGTACATCATGTTTTTCAGTTGTTTGTGTACGATCGCGCATTTTTGTCCGCATCGCAACGCGCCGTGTCGTGTGTTGTCACGCCACGCGGTCACGCTTGCTTACAATAATTGATGTCCCGACGTGTTTAGTATCGGACGGAACTACCGTTGTTAGCTCCGCACAAGACATCCGGCTAATTATAACACAGGCAGCTCTTGTTTTTCAGGTAACTATGTCTTTTATAATCAACGTTTTAAGGGTTAAAACGTAGAATCAAAATTCTTACAAATCGATAATATTTTTGTGGCTAGAAAACGTAAATCACAGCAAATCTTACAGACTTGCAGCTTGATAAAATAATTAATTTCACTGTTTATAATTGCAGAATTGTCAGCTGCCTTTGCCAGTAGCATTGTCTTTGGTAAGTACGCCTTTGTGATCATCTTGAGCGTCCAAATAATTGGCAACAAGGTAGGACAGGACAGCAATGAATCACTCAGTCCGTGTCCTGTCGACTGGCGATCAAAGCAGACCTGAGGACCACGCCACGCCACAGCCATTTACAACAGCTTCCCGCCAAAACAACCAACGCCATCTTGTCGTTCGTCGGCTGTCAGCCGCCGCGACGGATTTGGCGGAACAGCGCATGCGTCCGATGCCCACCTAATAAAACGCTTATACTGATTAATTGCGACGACCATTAGCCACATTTTGTTCGAATAACTCCGTCTGTCTGTCACGGTTTGTCTGTTAATATCTTTAGAACGGCAGAAAATGAGAAAAATATGCGCTAGGAAAGCGCAGAACTAAAATGTTTTAGTGTGACAGTTGACGCGCTGGCGGAACGAAACGTATTTTTAATTCTACTCTGGCGGAACGAATTAAATAAATCTTTGATGTGTAAAATAGAAATTAAATTGTTAAACATGTTCCGCAATCTAAAGACTAATTGTGATAATTTCTCAGATATTTTTCGTCATTTAATTTCAAGATATAACGCGTAACAGCTGAATCTAATTGCCAAATCTAAATTCTCTTTGGATTTTTTGTTATCATATCTCCAGCTTTTACAATATAATTAGTGAAGCAACTATTATTTATTTATTTATTGTCCATGTATAATATGTATGCATTTAGAAAAAAGAAAAGTATATAACATGTATGTTTGTCCATTGTGGAGTACCCATAGTACAAGCTCTGCTTAGTTTGGGCTAGATGGTGTTGTGTGTATGTGGTAGAATATTATTATTATTATTTAATCTTAAGCAATAAGTTGTATATAAAGAAATGTCATCAACTCTACTAAAGATATATCTACCAAAAGCTATTCTGAGATCATTTATGATTTATGATGTTGTTTTTAAAAAAGACCACTCTCGAATTCGGTGTGATTCCTGTGCCGTGGGAGACTTTACAAACATTCAAACAACGGACACAAATAACACCCGTTTGTGGGTCATACATAGTTTTGTCCCGTATGGGATTCGAACCCACAACACTCGGCGCTGTAGCAGTACTGTGGCGATCACTTAAACCGCTATACCATCCGTGCAGTCAAATGTGGATTATTATATTTACACGGAACACTATATAATACCTAGCCTTAGAGTATCGTTAGCCTTCGGGTTGCGGAGGTCAGGTGGCAGCCGCTCCGTGTAAAAACTGATATCCAGTCAAATCCGGTTAGACTAGAAAAGCCGACCCCAAGTGACTTGGGAATAATAAAGGCTATGGAGAAGAGAAGACTATCTAATACATAGATTTGTACATGTTTAACCTAGGCCAGATTCAATAGATTTTTAATTTTGTCGGGTATTCTAGGACTAGAAAGATTAAGTCTGTATAAAGCCTTCTAAACTAAAGCCAATGTCCTCATAAAATATTCAAAGTGAATAATGAACTCTTAGCGCATGAAATCTGGCAATAACTCGTTTGTGCAATGAGCCAGTAGCTCTCAGGTACGGTACATATGACCGCAACAAGGTGTAACCCGCCCGTCAAATCGCCCGCAGCGAACCGCGCGACTTGGCGTCTAGCAACCGCACGATGCAGATACTTAGCTCGCTAATTGGTCGTGCTGAAAGTTCATTGTGGTCATCGTGTGGCTGGCTGAGTGCACTTAAATCATGTGCGCATTTCCAGATTAATTTTTGTTTAACTAGCCGCTGTGAATGCTGTAGGGGTGATGCGATGCATCTTGTAATCTTTATCAATCACTGACAGGATAACTTTTGTATTATAACATATATATTATTGTTTAGTAGATCTATGGTTACCGTGGGCATTAAAAAGTCAACCAATTGTATATTTTCTCTCAGTGTTTATCTTCATTTTAATATCTGATTTAATCTATTCTTTTCTTGATTTAATACTTTTCTACTCATTGTAATATCACTGAAATATGTCTGCAATCTTTAATCTTTTCTGATGGGCATTCTTCCAGATAGATGACCTTACGGTTACTTTTAACAATAATTATATGTATGATATCTTCCTTAGAAGTGAGGAGTAGTATTAACAGCTTAAAAAAATGTCCTGACAGCAATGTCAGATTTCAAATAAAACCACCTGCTTGTTTTCAACTGCAGTTTCGTGGAAAACAGCGAATGATTATCATAAGTACCTTACGATTTGGCAGTCAGCACCCATCATGTCATAAATCAGCAGTTTGGTCCACGACGTGAGTGAAGTGAATGAGTAGGAGTGCGTTTGCGCGTGCGCAAGTCGCGGCAGATGAAAGCGCGGTTCCGCGAAGTGACGCTTCAGCGAGCTGCGTCGCGCGCCGCCGCACCCGCGCTAGTGGGCTCGGGCCTTTATTTATAAATGTGATTATTTGTGTAATGTTCGGTTAAATATAAATTAGAATATGATTTATATTTTAGAATGGAAAACCTATATCATAGTCTTACTTTTATTAATTTTGATATTTAACAAATTGACATTTCATATAAGTACATTCTTTTTTACACCACAATTTAATATTTTGAATTCAATTGTATTATTATTGACATATTATTTAATTTATATAACTTGTTTACTTTTATTTTAATTACTAATTTGACTAATGCTATGATTGACTGTCTACATTTGATTGACATTTAACATTTGTTACAAATTGAAATGGATTTTTATAATTTTCAAGATTTTTGAGATATTTAACTAATGAAACTATTATTTATAAAGATTTGCATGCCGGACAGGTAGAATAAAGAGAACTAATATTATTAAGCAACATTATGTAAAACACCTATGTACACCTTTATTCAGCAAATAAAAATGATTGATTGATTGATTGATTGATGGTTTTCTGAAAGTGTGAGCTATATAACATTGTCTTCTGTTTACGCGAATATTATTCATTGAAATTAAACTACTATATACGGATTTTATCGCGTTGTTTATTTGACACTTTATTACATAATTTTGAAAACTGTCACACTACTTTTACTTTTAAACTTTACTAATTTTTAAGCTAATTAAATTATTATTAAAACTATTTAGATTTAATTTAATTTTACATTTTCCCCGACGTTTCGGTTGCTTTTCAGCAGCCATGGTCACGGTTAGTAAGAGTTTTCAAAATTATGTAATAAAGTGTCAAATAAACAACGTGATAAAATCCGTATATTGTAGTTTAATTTCAGTGTGAGCTATGTTTTCATAGATATGGTGTATTCCATGTATCCCTGATATATGTAGACATTTAATAACAATACCTATAACATCTGTATTGATCCGAAGTAACACATGCATAGTACCTCTGTTCTGCCAGCTATATTCAGGTTAAATGTTATAAACGGACAGCTATTAAAACTGTAGGTATGGGCAGAAAATATTGAATACACTTTGTTCGATTTTGCTTCTTGAAATCAAACCCTGAACTTCTTGAATATATGGAGGCGCAAATTCATGTCACTGAATAGTTAAATAATAAAATTATGCAGTTAAACGAAAGCCTCGCTGATTTCAGCATGAATGGAGGCTTGACCAAAGAAGGACTATTCTCTCACAGAATATCGACGTGAAATAGCAGTATTCCTACTGTTATGTATCGTTCGGTGAGTGAGAGAGGCGGAGGTCAAATGCAATGACAGGCGTCCATAGGCTACGGTGACCACTTACCATCAGATGGAGGAGCAGCGATAGCTCAGTTGGGAGACCAACAGACTGCAATGCAGAGGGTCTCGGGTTCGAACCCACGTCGCGCACCTCTGACTTTCGGAAGTTATATGACTTTTCGAAATTATGTGCGTATTGATTGACAATTATCGCCTGCTCCGTGCCTCGGAAAGCACGTTAAGCCGTCGGTCCTGGCTGCCATGAACATCTATGGCAGTCGTTATTGGGAGAGTGTCGACACAAAAGATCCCACTGGGTCGAAGTGTCGCCGGTCTTTACTGACTGGCCCCCACATAAGATACATACCATCAGATGGGCCAACAAGTATACCTGTTTGACAAAATATTTGTCTAAAAAAAATATCATTTATTTTTTTACTTTTCTTTTTTATTAATATAAATATTTACAGTGAATTAGATTTTTGTTACTGTTTTCAGTAAATGTAGTCAAAGTACAAACAAAACTCAGCTGTAATTTTTTTTGTATACTTACTAAGTTTATATTTTTTCTAGTTGCCGAAACCTTATTATTTTAGTCATTATATTGCAATCGGTTTTCTTTACCTGTCCGCAATATTATAATTCTGGAGTCCTCAAACTGGATGATATCTGGTTTATACGTTTTCATTATTCATATATACATACACATTTAGTTTCTAAAAACAATCAATCAATCAATCAATCAGCCCACCGCAGTTCACTGCTGGACATAGGCCTCTCCCATTTTACGCCACAACAACCGGTCTTCCACCTTCCGCATCCAGTCTGACCCAGCTACCTTTTTCAGGTCATCCTGGCCGGGGAGCGTCCTACCTTACGTTTACCAAGTCGAGGTCTCCACTCTAGGACTCGCTTGCTCCAACGGCCATCGGTCCTTCTACAGATATGGCCAGCCCATTGCCACTTCAGCTTGCTTATTCTGCGAGCTATGTCGGTAACCTTGGTTCTTTGACGGATAACCTCATTTCTAAGTTTATCCCTCAAAGAAACTCCTAGCATAGCTCACTCCATAACACGCTGGGCGACTTTAAATTTTTGGACTAGCCCTACCGTGAGTGTCCGCGTTTCGGCACCGTAGGTCATAACAGGTAGGACGCACTGGTCAAAGACTTTGGTCTTCAGGCATTGCGGTAAAGGCGATGAAAGAACATGACGAAGCTTATGAAACGCTTCCCACCCCAACTGGATTCTCTTGTCGATTTCTTTCTTGAAGTAGTTCCTACCAAGAATACCACTAAAAACATTATAAGAAAATGTGTCATTATAACTGAACAGTGAAATCTGCACGTTTTTCTTAGTTTGCAATTATGACTGGCATAGCAACAATTGACGGTTAAAATATTCGATTTCAATATATAAGCAGCGATAGCATTGTGAGACCGTCGGACCGTCGGTCTCGAATTCGATCCCAAGGCGTGCATCTCTGACTTTTCAAACATATGTGCGTATTAAAGAGTTACTTATCGCTCGCTTAAACGGGAAAGGAACACATCGTGAGGGAACATGAATGTCCAAGAGTTATCCATAATATTCTCGAAGATATCTGAAATCTGCCAACGCGCAGTATCCCAACAAGGTGGACTATGGCCTAACTTTTCTCACACTGAGAAAAGGCCAATACCCAGCAGTCAATCAGATGAATACAGGGCTGCTCATATATACTCGATGATATATCACATCTATCTGCTTACACTGGCGTAATAGTCTAGAGACGTAGGCCCCTCATGACTAATAATAGTCACAAAATACTTATAATTGTTAACCATAGCCAAAATATAGTTAAAAAGAATGAGATTGAACAATAAATAAAGATCTAAAGTTTATGAACTTTCATCAGTCATTTAGTTCGAGCCGCGTCAATGGTAAGACATGATGTGGCAATATCTACATTTAACTTTCATACTCATTATTCAATTATTGTTCTAAGATAATAGAGCATATCGCAATTGTGAAAGATGGATGAGAAGTATCGGTATTCCCACGCCACATACCTCTGACTTTCGGAAGTTATATGACTTTTCGAAATTATGTGCGTATTGATTGACAATTATGGCCCCCACATAAGATACTTCGAGTTGCTATTTAGCAAATCTTGACAGAAAAATCTAACAACGATATCCTAAGCCGACCCAGAAATTGAACACAGTGGCATTCTATTCAAATCCGCTGTGCCAGGCGGTACATTATACACACACATAGAGCTTACTCATTTCTTAATTTCAACCATTTCTTTTGCATAATCAGACTTCATTCAATCCAATTCATCAAATTTAAATAATACTAAGCTACTAGCTGCCACTATAGACTCAGCTAATATGAATATATGTATATACATATAAAATGAAGTATGTGCGTATGTCTACGTTCATCTGCCGCAGTCGTTTGAAGTGTCGGCTCGTAAATCTGGCGATCAGCCACGCGCAGCAGCCGCCACTAAACTGAACCGCACCCCTTATACCTTAAACTTATATACCATATACTATATGATGTTCTTTATTTAAGTGCGCATGATCTGAGGGCTGCTTCTAAGACTAATGGCTGCTTTTAAATCAAGTTTCAAGGCGAGTATAGAATATAATGAGTTCTTATTGAGTTGTTTGGCGCAGCGACAATGAATACGAATGCTGTGCAAGTCTCGGATTGGATGCCTAGATTGAGAGACTTGTTACTTTTGTATACAAATAGATGATTTACCAAACATGGCTACAAAGTGTGGCGAAGCGTCAGTGTTGCTCTCCATGAGGTCTCGGGTTGGGTTCCTGGATTGGGAAACTTGTTACTTTTGTATACAAATAGAGGATTTTACGATCAGGATAGGTGACCGCGCCTCGCAGTCTGTAGCCCCATTGTGTGTGTCGGGCACTTAAATAAAGTAAGTAACTCGTACTACAAATTTCGTTTGCGTGATTCAGATCCGTTAGCAGTAAGCAGTACTGTATAATTAAGTACAGTGCCATCTCTTATCGTTAGTTGTAACTTCTTCGTTTGCAATCATATTTGTATACAAAAAAGGTGGCGCACTTGATGGTAAACGGTTGCTATCACTTATAGACGCTTGTAACACCAAGATCACTGGACGTTTTCGAATTTAAGAAAAATAATAAAGTTAGGATTGGCGGAACTGATCATTCGGAACTCTGCGAAACCCTGTAACAGTGTTACCTACTTACTCTTACAGCGGTTGCCTGTAAGTAGGTAGGTTCTATTTGAGTGAGACGGGTTATTTGTATCGTCACCAGATAGTGGCATATTTTCACTCGTATATTTCTGTATAGATACCATTGCATTACTTGTAACAGCCCATCTGGCCAACAAACCTACCTATTAAAATGAATAGGGTAAATTCGTTAGAGATGGCCGTACGGTAAAAATGGCCTATCGAATTATTTCTGCCATGCATTCGCTAGATGACGCTATAGTGCAGCTAGTCTGCTGCGATCAACGCTCAGGACCACGTTGCAACTAAAATACTGCTCAAAATTAAATTAAAAAGTAAGTAAATAAGCTTTATTTTTACAGTGTATCGCTAAAATTTTATATTGTGGTCATGTATTATCCTAAAATACTATGTTATATTGTAAATCTTCTCCTTAGCCTTTATTATTCCCAAGTCACCTGGGGTCGGCTTCTCTAGTCTAACCGGGTTTGAATGGATATCAGTTTTTACACGGAGCGGCTGCCACCTGACCTCCGCAACCCGAAGGCTAACGATACCCTAAGGCTAGACCAGTGTCAGGATATTAGAGGGTACTGACTTTCCCAATAAAGACTACCATAGATGTTCATAGCAGCCGGACCGATGGCTTAACGTGCTCTCCGAGGCACGGAGCAGGCGATAATTGTCAATAAATACGCACATAATTTTGAAAAGTCATATGACTTCCAAAAGTCAGAGGTGCGCGAAGTGGGTTCGAACCCGAGACCCTCTGCATTGCAGTCTGTTGGTCTCCCCACTGAGCTATCGCTGCTATGTTATATTGTAAATACATACTTATTTTTTATTAAGATTATTGAGTTTTCCAATTTGCAAAAAAAGTTTACATTCAGTCTAACTTCCAAATGGTGTTTAAAATATTTAACATACCTTTAAAAAATGATGTGGCCGTCTCACACATACAAAAAGAAGAGATGGCCACATCAAGTCAGGTTGAGTTGGCCATGCTCAGTACTGTTATTTTTTATATTAATATCGTGTTTTTTTATATTGCAGATGCCAAACAAGTATCAGAGTAAGGCTATGGTCACTCACGGCAATTGGAATAAAAATAAATGGACTTCTCGAATTTGAAAAGACATCACCTATGCCACAGAAATTAATAGAAGTCCGATTACGTAGCAAACAGGTTGGTAAGCTCTTGACATCTAAGGAGAATATAACATTAAGAAGGTAAAGAAGAATAATATTTCCTTCATTATAGTTAGATAGTTACTTGAGAGCAGCGATAGCTCCGTGGGAGACCAACAGATTGCAATGCAGAGGGTCTCGGGTTCGAACCCACGTCGCGCACCTATGACTTTCGGAAGTTATATGACTTTTCGAAATTATGTGCGTATTGATTGACAATTATCGCCTGCTCCGTGCCTCGGAGAGCACGTTAAGCCGTCGGTCCCGGCTGCCATGAACATCTATGTAATGGCAGTCGTTATTGGGAGAGTGTCGACATAAAAGATCCCACTGGGTCGAAGTGCCGCCGGTCTGCACTGACTGGCCCCCACATAAGATAAGATAGATAGTTACTTTGAAAGAACACAGACGAAGAGTTAAGCAAGAAAAAATATTAAAACCAAAGATAAGAAGACTGATAGAAATAAGATAAGAAAACGAAAAGCTGTCAGGCGCATTAGTGAAAGCAGTTCTGATCTCACTGAACCAATACTATGTGATACATCATACGATAACGATACAGAAGACGAATCAGATAATGCGCTAGTTGCGGAGAAAACTATTATAAGTCTTATAATAGTTTTCGTCTTGTTGAAGATTATATCCAGTGCCTTATCTGTAATAGATGGATTTCGAAGATATTTGTTCCAAATGTGGAAAAAAGAAGACAAAAAGGCAATACTTAATACTCAATACATTTATTGCACTCCACAAGTTAAATAGATGTTACAATGGTATAATATAAGAAACATGTGTGGGCCTTGTCGGCACGGCAAGATGTAGGACAGAGGAGGAAGTTTTACATATTTTATTATTTACATATTTTACTTATGATTGATATTTATTGACTATTATAATATATAGGTCATTTTATTAAGGTGCGCTTACTATAGTTAGATAGGTATATTACTATAATTATTTTTATTATATGGTATTCTATTATATAATTATTATTATATTATTTTATTTATATGTTTTAATATTTTTATTAATTATATATTATTGTAGATTATCATTATTATTAAAGTTTGTAAAAAGAAAAGGAATTAAATGTCCCAGATATTATTATTATGAATGTATGTCATGTTTGTTTATATAATATGTATTTATTTGTATTTATGTTATTATTAGGTATATTATTATAAGTATTCATTTAAATTTCCATTTATTATGTTTCATATACATTTATCATTTAGGAATTCATTTATATGGTAGTAACATTTAGTTAATAGAAAGTGTTTTAATTTTTTTATAAATATACTGTCTTTAATTTCATTTTTTGTTTGCGGGGGTAGCTTATTATATATTTTTATCGACATGACATGTGGACTAGATGAATGCATTTTAAGACGGGAGCTTGGTAGGTTTAATTTATTTTTATGTCTAAGTCTCTGGTTTTTGTCTTCTCGTGTTGTATACAAATAGAAACTAAAGGTAAGTACTGGCCATATATCTCGTACAACTCCAACTTACCTTGATGTGCTGGGTGAGATGGCCAATTCCATTTTATTTTAAATTGTGTTATTTTGTTTCTTAATTATAAAAACGTTATATTTTGTTGATTTTTATAAGACTAATAACAGTTAATTATGATAAGAATAAAGAGCTAATTGTAACAACCCTATATCTAATTGTATTTCACTTTAAAAACGATGGCCATCTCTAACGATTTTACCCTACATAGTTTTTTATTCATTAGGATTTAATAAACCATGTTAAATCAAAATTAATAACAATACTTGAATAGCATAGGCAAGGAATCGGAAATTATTTTAAGGATTTATTTGTAGCATAAAACCTTGAAAGGAACGCAACCCACGGACTTTTCTATATACAGTAGTAATTTAAATAAAAATAGTTGCCACAAATTTACTTTTTAACTTCATTGTGTCTGAATTCTAGTTATTAAGGCCTTAAAATTTACACTTTCTTGTCATTTCGGTTCCTTTTCAGCAGCTATGTTAATTGGAAAGTGTAAATGGTAGTGTTAAAGTGGAATTTGTTTCGTTTTTTTTGTAATGTGAAGGTTATTTCAAAGATTCGACACAGCCTAAAACCTAGTAAGTGGTAGCAAGGACTCAAATTGGGCTGATAAGTAAGATACCTATCTGACTTTGTCTCATTTTTTGTTTTTGAATTCCAGAGAATATATTATTAGATAAGCAAGAGTTATGTTGTGATCATGTACCATTTCCTATATTGTTTGGTAACTTTCTAAGCCTGCTTATTACTCATCTTAACGCATCTACGCAATAAGAGATCCGTCGATTTTCAAACATAAATTGTACGACGAGTATAGAAAGGCAACGCGTGAAACTGGTTCTGAAAGTTCTTTTATCTTACAAATTACAATAAAATAGTATTGTAAAATGAAAAACTCCATCTCATTAGCAAATAGTAGCGAAACAAACGCAGTGCGGACATGCGCGGGCGCAGAGGCGAGGCGACGCGCGGCCGACCGCAGCCGAGGGCGACCGAATGCGACCGGACGAAGCCGATCGTAGCCGAACGTGGCCGAGTGCGGCGGCTCGGCGCGCGCTCGGTAAATACTCCAAGCAACATTTGTTTATGAAGTCTCGCTATTTGCACTTCTAAAAGCTTAGTTAACTGTATATTAATGGCCAACTTGCTTATTTTATTCTGTTAGAAAAATATAAATATACTTATTGAATGTTGAAATATTCCTACTCGTTTTATTAACAAAATGAACTCGTGAAAACTCAAGAGCGGACTTTACAGTTATAATGTCAACATTGCATTTAGTATTTGAAAATTTAAGTACTTAGCTTCTTTTAACTGATCTGAAGACGTTACTTATTGTTTCTATAGCCTGCTTGACGTTAAAAGTAATTTTTAAACCCTCTGTGTTTTTAATCTCTCTCTATCTTAATAAAATATAGAAACTAAACAAGTTTTATTAATAACTGAAGGTCATATTGTATGTTTTTTTAAATGTTTACCCTAGTAAATATTTAAAAAACATCAGAAGGTCATACTCTAGGGAGTAAGGCCTTCTGATGTTTTTTTCTCATACTGAAAATATGCCTATACTCAGCAGTGTTTTATGGTTTCTAAGCCGAGAAATACTCAATGGTAGCACGGAATCACGGACAGTCCTGGTAGACGGCAACGGGCTCTGCGGCTATTATGTGCAATCAAAAACTATAGCTGTAAAAATGAGTACACACGGCTACACATCAAGTTAGAGACCCTATATACGCATAACTACTCTACATACAAAATAGAGAATTGTCGGCAAGGGACAGTGCATAGTGGTGTCGATGTAATGGTAAGGATAGAGCGTCGCGTCCCGTTCAGCGTGAATGAGACAAAATAACAAAAATATAACGCACTCTCTCACACGATTCACAGCGTTCAACTTCTAATAGTTCAAAGTCTAAACAGTCTAGGTTGATATATCGCTATGTGTACACATCTAATTACTTCTTCTCCCTGTCAGAGTAATCAGATGTGTATAGGCATAAGATTGTCTATGTAGAAGCAGTCTACTGGCTAGGTCTGGAACATGAGCAGCAAGAGATTAGAGGAAAAGTTATTAGCTTGAGGTTTAAGGCTTACAGATTTATCAAGAGTCTGTTCACTTTGAATGATTGCATGTAACTAGATTTATCTGTAATGGAGATAGTAAAGAAGCTCTTTCGTAGCTCCGAGTGTCCTAAAATTCGATTCTTATGATTTGTAGCAGAAGTAGAAGAAATAAGAAGAGTTTATGGTAGTGTACTTCTTTGACCAACATTTATGAATAAATATTAAGAACTAGAACTTTCTATAGTAAGATCATACGAAGTATATAGATAGGTAAACCATAATATCTCTAATTTAAATGAACAGAATTACGTGAAACATATCTTAGATTTCAAGGTAAGCCCCAAGCTATCTAATTGTGAAAATGGCGTTCAAACCAGTTCGGAGCTTTTTGCGTAATGTCGCAACAAACAAACAGATAGAACAATCTAAAAGCCTTTGTTTCTCTGATCGTTTTAAATAAACTCTTGCATAATATTAGTCTCCGACATTATATACTGTAGTGTCAAACTGAACCATGGAAATAACGTTAATTACAACAGAACATAAAAGACTAAGATGTTTTTCATGTTGTAACATAATCTTTATGTCAATATAACAGCTAATGAGTATCATGTGAGGACTACCGACTGTCACTGTGACGCTCTCGACGCAGGGCTGCCGCAGGGAATTGTTTTATGTCCGCTATTGAAAAGAAAATATTTACAAAATAAAGCGTCGTTTAATTTAAAATATATTGAAGACGAGTGATTGCGCTTAGCTTGGCTAGGCCTTAGCCTATGATGTTAAATATATACAGAAAGGATTTTGTAGGTCTAATAATAGAATTGATATTTATTTTATACTTACTGTATGTGTTTAAGAGAAAGTATATGTTTGTGTAAAATCAGTCAAATAGACATTGACAAAAACAAAAACATGCTGCATTTAGAAAAATATTATTTATAATAACAAAACTAACCAGTTGACATGGCACGACGGAATTCTTTATAGTAAAATAAATAATTGTTGAGAAACTGCCTATATTAAACATCACAAAATTTATAAAATACAATATAAATTCTAGAACCTTAAATAAACAATATTATGCATCATAATGCTGTATTATAAATTAGTGGCAACCCTATACGAGCAACACCCACAACGCGACAGTGTGGGAAGGGCGGCGCCTTTGATACTGACACCACGCGAGGGCTGCCACAAACACACAAACACATACATGTTTGTATGTACGCATGTTATGTTCGATTTTGACGTCTGAGCGTCACAGTGACATCTGTCACAAGACACGATCGCGCCGGCAGGCGAATGGAATTGAAATTAGGTAAGTAAATGTTAATGGAAGAGATATTTTAATTTTTATTTTATTTTATTAACAGAAACAATAAGATACATCCTTACACTACATCATACAAATTACATCAACAGTGTTAAAGCATACCTGCCTTAAATCATTTAAGCTCAAATTAAAATTAATTCTTAACTATGTTAATTTATAGTGTATACAAAATAAATGAAGTTCAAAGGTTATGTTTAATTGAAATTAAACTACTATATACGGATTTTATCGCGTTGTTTATTTGGCACTTTATTACATAATTTTGAAAACTGTTACACTACTTATACTGTTAAACTTTACTAATTTTTAAGCTAATTAAATTAATATTAAAACTATTAAAACTATTTATATTTAATTTAATTTTACACTTTCCCCGACGTTTCGGTTGCTTTTCAGCAGCCATGGTCACGGGGAGACTAAGATGGTAGTTGTCTCAATGTTCCAGTGTAGTTATTTCAAAGTACCCGAACATAATTTAATCATTGGTGTTTCTATTTACGCAGAATGAGCTTAACAACTGGCTATCTGTTGTGGGACAATAAATTCTACATACAAGTCGATGGTGTCGCAATGGGCTCCCCAGTATCGCCTGTTGTTGCTGACATATATATGGAGGACTTCGAGGCTCGAGCTTTATATACTGCCCCCATCACACCCAGGATTTATAAGAGGTTTGTAGATGATACTTTTACAATATTACCAACAGATAGTGCAAGTGTATTCCTAGAACATCTTAATTCCATTAATAACAACATCCAATTTACTATGGAATTAGAGGCAAAAAGGGGTACAAAGTTTTCGCTTCACGTATTAATGTATAGATTATGTATGTATGTATGTATCTTATGTGGGGGGCCAGTCAGTGAAGACCAGCGACACTTCGATCCAGTGGGATCTTTTGTGTCGACACTCTCCCAATAACGACTGCCATAGATGTTCATGGCAGCCAGGACCGACGGCTTAACGTGCTCTCCGAGGCACGGAGCAGGCGATAATTGTCAATCAATACGCACATAATTTCGAAAAGTCATATAACTTCCGAAAGTCAGAGGTGCGCGACGTGGGTTCGAATCCGAGACCTTCTGCATTGCAGTCTGTTGGTCTCCCCACTGAGCTATCGCTGCTCTTCAGCGATTGCTGATTAATATATAGATTATAATATTATATTATACCTGTAGTTTTCCCGCGGTTTCACCCGCGTAAGTCCCGTTCCCGTGTGAATATCGGGTTTCACCCCTTTCACCCCCTTCGGGGTGGAATTTTCAAAAATCCTCTCTTAGTGCTCCCCTACACTCTCCAAGGAACATACATGCCAAATTTCAGCTTCTTGCGTTCAGTAGTTTCGGCTGTGCGTTGTCTGTCAGTCACTCAGTAACGGAAGAGTTTTATATATATAGATTATTATCCCTCTGGGAAACAGGCGTGAATCTATGTATGTATGTATGTATATTATGCTGACTAATATTATAAATGTGAATGTAACTTTGTTTGTTATGATTTCACTCCTTAAATACTCGTCTGATCATCAGGAAATTTTGCATATTTTGCCTACCCCTCTGGGAAACAGGCGTGAATCTATGTATGTATGTACTTTTAATAAAGGAAAGCAATTTATTGGCAAATTTTTATGTTTAGTGTATTGTGTTATTGTATAATTTTGTAACGTTATGTTAGTCAACCCGCTTTAGAGGCGTGGTTGACCTAAGATTTTAATTGATATTAAAGATGAACAACGCGATCAACAAGCATATATTTTCGCTTACAATAGGTGTATAAGAATAAACAGAACTATAATTAAATTCGACTAGATATTTAGTGGTATTTCAGGGCGTAGTTCAAGATGAAGGCTTGTTACATGGTCCCCGGTAGAACGGACCACTTAAATTCAGTAGGCAGCGCAGCGGAAGGAGGCAGGCACCAGGGTGCGTTGCGAATTTATAGGGCCGCCGCTGGGGAGGAGAAGCCGTTGGAGTGGCACCGCGTCACAATTTATTTTAATTATCTATGAATAATTGCGACCATAATCATTTATTCATAAAATATAAGCTTACAGTATTTACAACCAAATTGCATTTATCTATACAAAACACACAAATTAAAATACTGTACCTAGCAACTAACCCAAATGTAGCTTCAGTATCTTAGTATACTCTTAACCTATATATTTTGACGTTCATAAGTGTTACTTTGTGACCTAAGTGAAAAAATGATTTTTGATTTTGACTACACAAAAATCATAAAATCAACTATAATTAAATATTAACATACACAACGTAAATTACAAACAAAACAATGCGATGCCCTGAGAGTTTTTTTTATGTATTAAACTATATCAAACCTAACACTTAAAATGTACACAGGAGATACAATAGAGGTATGGTAGCTCAAGTAGCTTTCTAGTTAATAATTAGAGATGAAACGTTTATCCGGTAACTATCCGGTATCCGGCCTATCTGGCGGCCTAAATACTATCCGGCCGAATACCGGATAATTAGCGTCCACTGGCCGAATACCGGATTAAAATTAAATTTTAGGTAATTAATTGTTTTATTTTGTTAGTATCACTTAAGAAATACAATTAGTAATCAAAAGATAATTCTACAACTTAAAAAATGAATTAGTTCTCATACTGCACTAAGGGCAAATTATGGTGAATGAATACTAATTTCTCTGCTCTCTCCTAAGCGTTTCCGCTTGTCTTCGTAAACGAGGCCTAAAACTTCAGAAAAACGTCTTTCGCTGTACACACTGCTGCAAGGTGCTGAAAGATAGATTTTGGAAAACTTTGTTAAATTTTTGTTGCTTGATTTAGCTCTTTTTGAATTGTCAGCAGTTTTTCTTGAGCTAAACCTGAGTGATTGAAGTGCGCTACAAGTCGTCTTCCAGTAGAAATCATTGTTATCACTTCAGCCTGGACTTTGAGCGACTCATTTATAGCTCTTTGAAGCGTGTGTATGAAACATCTAGCAGAATCGTACTCAGCCAAACGAACATCCTTCACCATGTTAGCGCCGCCACTATCATGAATGAGTTATGCACTAAACGGCAACGTTCCGCCGGATATTCGAAGGCCGAATATCCGGCTATCCGGCTACATGGTTAGCCGAATATCCGGTATCCGGTATCCGGCTAAACTGCTATCCGTTTCATCTCTATTAATAATGTTACTACTAAAATTACGTCCATTAGTCGATCTGTTACTGCGCGAAAGGAGGACAAACCGGCAAACAGATATTCGCATTTTTTATTTACTTACCTAACTATTTATAATACTACTTCCTACCTGCTGCTTTGCCTACGTCAATAAGGAACGCGAACTTCAGAACATTGAGATAACTACCATCTTAGTCTCCCCGTAAACATAGCTGCTGAAAAGCAACCGAAACGTCGGGGAAAGTGTAAAAATAAATTAAATCTAAATAGTTTAATAATAATTTAATTAGCTTAAAAATTAGTAAAGTTTAATAGTAGTAGTAGTGTACAAATTTTCAAAATTTTGTAATAAAGTGTCAAATAAACAACGCGATAAAATCCGTATATAGCAGTTTAATTTCAATGAATAATATTCGCGTAAATAGAAGATGGCTGCTGAAAAGCAACCGAAACGTCGGGGAAAGTGTAAAAATAAATTAAATCTAAATAGTTTAATAATAATTTAATTAGCTTAAAAATTTGTAAAGTTTAACCTGTTGTATGCCAGAATACCAGACATAATAGAAAAAGCATTGTGTCTCGCGCAGATCCACGTTCCGGCATACCAGAGGTTAATAGTAGTAGTAGAGTAAAAATTTTCAAAATTTTGTAATAAAGTGTCAAATAAACAACGCGATAAAATCCGTATATAGCAGTTTAATTTCAACCGTATAAAATGGTTTAATTTCAATATACTTTAATGTCTTATAATATTATATATTATAAATAATATTATAAATCATCTTTATTATAATATTATAATAAAGATGAATACTTACTTATTCGTGACTTAACATTTATTTATTAAAGTTTTGTAATAGGTAAGTATCTATAAATATTCTTACGTTACCTTTTTTGGAGGCTAAAAAAACGCTGTTTGTTGTGTTTTTACTGATAAGTTGCTGAATCGATTTTTATGCAATTTGGCATGGTGATAAATTTTGTGGAAGGTAATATTTTAGTAAAGGAAATGTAGAACGCAAGTCGCTTCAAGAGTTTAAAAGGAAAGCAGAAGACAGACATGTGTGGCGATTACTCCACCGACAAGAGCTACGCTCTTAAATTAAAGAAGAAGACATAATATTGCCAGCTTGTTTTTGCCCGTGGCTTCGCTCGTGCAAATGTAGATTATGACAATTTTCTATCCCTCGGGAAAATTACTTTTTCTGAATGAAAGGTACGGTGTTTTCTGTACCCTTGACAACGTGTACCAATGCGTTTAATGATGATCGGTAGAGTAGTTCAGGCGTGCAAGCGTAACAAACAAACTCACATTCGCATTTGTAATATTAGTTAGGATGACCATTGTGACCACATATTAGCTACATTCAGGCATGCTTAAAGACTAAATATGGTGATACCTATCTTCGATACAGATATTTATAACTATCCATGTTTAGCAAATAAATAAATTTTATTGCATTCTATTCTACTAATACAATACTGATCTAAGACATCCAAAATATCTACTAGACACTGAACAATATTTAGAGCATCATTGTTCGAGTCTCCTCTTTGAAACATCGCCCTGACATCAGTCGCTATATCTTAAACATTTTAACAAAGACACACGACTGAACACAAATTGATGATCCAATTATCGCTTTACAACTCTCGCTTTAATTAAAGTGTCTAATTAAAGGCACAGATAGTATCGAAACACAGCTTCCGTTGTCTTACGCCCTACACGACACGCAATGCGAAAATCAACCTACAAAATAGTAGCACAAAGTTCAAATTCAAATAACTTTACACTCATCAACAAATCTTTTACCTGATGCGTGGTAAATTATACTTTATGTGGTCAGGTTTAAAGGGTATTTTGGCTTTAAGGGGTGGTTTGTAAGGGGTAAGGTAGGCGGCCCGATTACCGGTGGCGGTGGCGCGTGACGCCCGCCGCTGAGATCTGACGTTCGACGCGCATGCGCGCCAGGGACTGCCCGCGCGCACTATTTATAGTGCGCAGTGCGCAGGATCATGCGCGCGCATCGTAACTACACCACTGTCAAAGGATATGTGGAGATGCTTTGTTTAAATGATGGTGGAGGCGGTTTGTATGTGGTAGGCCAAATGTACGACATTTTCTTTGTTTATGTTTAACTGTGACAATAATTATTTATGTTATAATTGAGAAAAGTGTTAGTAAAAGTATCGAAATTAAGTTTTACTTACTTATATCTTCCCCAGATGTAGAATCAGAAATAGCTTAGTTGGTATCAAGTCCTGTTCAATAGACTGCCTTTTTTCCACATTGAAAATTTACGTTGGTGAATCGTATTTTACAAGTGGAAATGAAATAAAATAGGGAATACTAAAAAAGAAGAATAGGAATTATAAGTCTGTATTTGCTATAAACTGGTTAGGTACATTAAGACTGCGCCGAGCGTAATACAGATAATGACAGAGCTCGTGCGGCGCATATTCAAATCGGCGCGCGGCCGCCATAGTAAAATTGTATGGAGGATTTGAAGTGCTTTTTTGATAAATATGTATCTCTATTGTCAACCAATAATTTAAATATTTGGGACGGACAAATTGTAATATAACTCTTTATGTTTCGTTTAAGCTGTAAAATAGGATAGATTTCTACTGTTATAATCTTAAAATTACGTGATTTTCAACACGAGCTTATGTTTTTGTATTTATCGTGCAAATTTACGTAATTTTGTAGGCGAAAATATTAATTATTTTTAAGTTTTTTACAAGGAGTAATTGTAAACACATTCATTGCTATGGTACATGTATATTTTATATTTGTTTTAAACAAAAAGTGTTGATTTTATTCAATTAACTGTGACCGCCTGTTTTGGCACATTTCGCTCGGCACAGCCTTAATACTTAGATGTTAAGTATAAATTATTTACAGTTGTAGGTACAAGCCTGTTTAGTAAGTATAGCAATCTATTATAGGTCATATCATTTCAAAAAAATATATTAATTTTCCCATTAACAATATCAATTATGAATAAGAAATTAGGTATATAGATCAATTACAAAACAAATGAAAATGGAAGGTATTTAAAAAAAAATCCTTGATGCTGTAGAAATTGCTCTGCATGAGCCACCAACGTAAATTTTTGTAGTAAATTTATATAGTCTTAATATTTTATATGATTAGCGAAGAAAGTGAGAATGGTTTATAACTACAAACCGAACATAATAAGAACATTATAAAAGGCAAACATAAGTAGGTACATTAAATCGAATTAGGCGGTGTTCTTACACTGCAAGTTAAGGTACGCCTGGATCCCACGCTGGCACCAACCAGAGGGGTTCAGTATTGTCAACCTTTTTTTGTTGGTTGGGATGGGCAATCCGAGGGAGCGTGGAATTGTGAATAGAGGAACTTTCACGCTCTCTCGGATTGCTTATTTTAAAAACAGGTGTACTATAAAATTATAACTCTATACCGATATACAAATTCAAATTCAAAATAAATTTATTCAGATTAGGTTACAAGGTAACACTTACGAATGTCAAAGTTACACTAATTTTTCTCCGAATTTACATTTACTGCCACGTTCAGCAAAGCAAGGGTGTAGGGCTTATAAGAAGAACGGGCAAGAAACTCATGGTCACTCTTTTTAATCGCCAAGTTTTTGTTTAAAAATCATAAGAGCTGTAAGGTGCTGCAACCATTTCTCCATGAACTATTACTGAACATACTTAAGCATTTAATAAAATTTGATGGTAGCCTCTAAAGCAGCAGTATGGTAAATAGGAGCATCCACTTACATGTACATAATCAAGACAAGGCATGATTGTAGTCCGTAGTTTAATACCTACAGTAGGCATTAACAATGTTCCACTCTGCAGCTTAAGGAAAACTATCCTCACTCCACAATTACAATAAAACCAGTGCAAGCGTAAGTTCAATTTTTCTTTCTTACTCTTAGTTCACATTCTAATTTATATTTTATCAACTTTTTTGCATTTATTGACTAAATAACTAAATACAAATTCTAACTATTTTACTAATTTTAACTGCACGCATGGTGCTTTGGTTAAAGTGGTCGCTTCGCCGCTGCCATTGCGCCGAGTGTTGTGGGTTCGAATCCCACATGGGACAAAAATTTGTGTGATCCACAAATGATTGTTACGAGTCTGGGTGTTCTTTGTATCCGTCGTTTGAATGTTTCTAATGTAATTTTTTTTTTTTTTAAGTTTCTACCACATGCACACAACGCCATCTAACCCAAACTAAGCAGAGCTTGTACTATGGATACTAGACAATGGATAAACATAAACACATACTTTATTTTTTTTGTAAATTCTTACATATTATACATAGAAACACCCAGACCAAGACAAACATCATGTTCTTGCACACAAATGTTTCACTTGTGCGGGAATCGAACCCGCGACCTCAGGCGTGGCAGTCAGTTACACTAACCACTACGCCATCGAGGCCGACAACGATCGGTCATTATAAGATACCTTAAACGTGAGTCGTCTTTAAAAAAAACGCATTATAAATGCGTAAGAGAATTTGTTGTAACGCTTTCACGTTTTAACTATTCGACCTATCATAATGAAGTTTCGAGTACACGTTGTTGGGGTACAGAAAATGACATAGGGTACCTTGCATCATAAAAAGGTACTATTCCCAAAGGAAAGCTAGCAACTTAATACATGCAGTTATATTGCAACTTACCGTTGTATTTTTATATTATAAATATAACAAATATCGTCTTTAATATTATGAATATTGTGTACACCTCTAATAGGCATACATATCTAAATGTCTCATTTTTCTTTTCACCTGTGTTATATATGTATGTCTAATAATATAATATATAAACTGGGTGTCTGTAGTACAATCTGGGTGTTTTCAAGTCGAGAGTGAATAGGTATCTTCGAGGCAAGCGTGCTTCATCATCGACTGTATCATCACTTACCATCAGGTAATCATAATAATAATAATAATAATATTCTATCACATACACACAACACCATCTAGCCCAAACTAAGCAAAGCTTGTACTATGGGTACTAGACAATGGATAAACATACATACATATATACTTTTTTTTTGTAAATACTTACATATTATACTTAGAAACACCGAGACCAAGACAAACATCCATGATCATGCACACAAATGTTTGACTTGTGCGGGAATCGAACCCGCGACTTCAGGCGTGGCAGTCGGATACACTAAACACTACGCCACCGAGGTGAGCTCGCGGTCAAACGCAAGCCAATAATAAGTAAAAAATAATAATAATAATAATACTAGCGTTGTTAATATACTGTCCCACTGCTGGGCTTGAGCCTCTTCTCAAAATAAGAAGGGTTGGGTCAGTCTTCACACATCTTCGAGAACGTTATATAGAACTTTCAAACATGCTGATTTCCTCACGATGTTTTCCTTCGCCGTTAAAACGAGCGATAATTAACTATTAAATACGCACATTACTTGGAAAGTCAGAGGTGCGTGGAGATTCCTTGGAGTCGAAATCGATACCTCTGCGTGGCAGGCAGGCATTTCTACTTTCGCTGTTATAAAATAAATAATACTTAATATATGTATGCTTTATATTGTCTTCTATTTACGCGAATATTATTCATTGAAATTAAACTGCTATATACGGATTTGTGTGTGTCTGTGTGTGAACATGTGCAACAGGGGACCAACCACTACCTGAGATTTGACAAACCACAGATTCTCGCTAAAGAACACCGATTCCTACCAAGGATGCTTCGCGAGGCTATTGAAATCAAAAAACATCCTAATTTTAATAGAGAAGATGGTTGGAATGTACTACCAGCTTGGGATCCAGTAATACAAATAGTCAAACCCAAGAAGAAGCAAACCACAACTAGACTTCATGATACTTTGAGCTCATTCTGCGTAAATAGAAACACCAATGATTAAATTATGTTCGGGTACTTTGAAATAACTACACTGGAACATTGAGACAACTGCCATCTTAGTCTCCCCGTGACCATGGCTGCTGAAAAGCAACCGAAACGTCGGGGAAAGTGTAAAAATAAATTAAATCTAAATAGTTTTAATAATAATTTAATAAGCTTAAAAATTACCTAGTAAAGTTTAATAGTAGTAGTAGTGTAACAATTTTCAAAATTTTGTAATAAAGTGTCAAATAAACAACGCGATAAAATCCGTATATAGCAGTTTAATTTCAATATGTATGCTTGTCGTGTTGTATATTATACCTAACTACAAGTAGAAATTCAATGTCGCAAGTCACTTTAAAATATATTTATGAGTGCGGTCCACCTAATAGTAGGTAAATGCTTACCGCTGTGTACTATCTAATCTATACTAATATTATAAAGCTGAAGAGTTTTTTTGTTTGTTTGGTTGAACGCGCTAATCTCAAGAAATAGGTTCGAATTAAAAAAATATTTTAGTGTTTTATAGCCTATTTATCGAGGAAGGCTATAGGCTATATAACATCACGCTGCGATTGACAGGAGCGGAGCATCAATTAAAAATTATGCAAAAATTCTTGTGTGAAGCAGACGAAGTTGCGCGGGTATGAATTTGCGCAGTTACGAAGTTGCGCGGGTATGAATTTGCGCAGGTACGAAGTTGCGCGGGTACGAAGTAGCTAGTAAATACTATAACTCTGTTCGTTTGTTACCTTTTCACGACTACCTTGTTAATCGTGAAACAGTAACGAATATTAATCATTATGGCAAGGAGGTAGATTGTACCTTGGGGAAGAACATACGTTACCATTTCGCCAGTTATATGTACCTGGGCGAACGCAGGCTAAGCGGCAGGCAAAAGTAGTATTGTAAAAATGATAAATTTTTCTATTAATTGGTATTTCAGTACTAATCTTTTGCATACTATATTTATATATGAGACGCTCATAGCCAGTTGCACTCACTGGTCGGTAAACGATTAGCGAGGTTAAGCAACGTTGGGTGCGGTCAGTCTATAGATGGGTGACCGCTTAGTAGTATTTCAACTGAGCGTCTCCGTGCTTAGGAGGGCACGTAAAAAGTCGGTCCCGGTTGTTGTCAAATTGACAGCAGTCGTTAAGCCATGTCAGAGGCCTACGAGCGGCTTGAACAACTCTTGACAACAGGTTGGCCACTAACTACACGAAGAAAAGAAAAAAAAAGATACTATATTTGACTGCACTAATGGCGTGGTTTAACTGGTCGAATTACCACTGCCTCTGCGTCGAGTGTCGGGTGCGTGTTCAATCCCTACACGGCACAAAAATAGTTGTTCCGAGTATTGGTGTTGGTTTTCTTCGGTGTTTGAATATTTGTCACGTCACAGGAATTGTACCTATTGCGAGAGCAACCTCTCAAAAAAATCCCTGTAAAGCAACTCTTGGTCTTTTTACTTCAACTTACAGAACCCAGACCTTTAGAAAAATTAACAAAGATTTAATACGATTAACAAACACGTAATTTCATTCTCACACCTCTGAACACAATCCTTCCGACGCTATTAAAGCACAAAGGCGACCACATTACACCACGGGCTGTACAAATAGCGCTGTGGTCGTGGTCGGCGGCGCGCGACCACTTGTTGATTAACACAGTGCTGCGCAAGCGCATGTCTTTTTGACAGACGATATTTATGGTTGAGGTTTGACAGGTGAGGTATAGTTACAGGAACTTTGTTAGTCTACATACAGGATGGCTGAGCAATTATTTTTTGTGAGAAACCTCGTATTTGATGACTATATCAAGCATCCAGCACACTCGGTTATGTTACCGTCCAATTCATGGAAACCATTGTAAGAGTAAAACTAATACTGCGTTTCGTCAGGTAAGGTAGAGTTCCAGAGGTGTATTTAGCTTTCATTTTACCTCATCTTTAATTCCTTTGTCTTAAACTCGGTAATGAACGCGTAATACTGGTATTGGAAACGATCACAGGCCCCGCTTACTGCTTAGTATCAGGCGGGACGTATGCTAGTTTGTTATCATGGTAGTATCATATGTATCTATATCTTATGTGGGGGCCAGTCAGTGCAGTCCGGCGACACTTCGACCCAGTGGGATCTTTTGTGTCGACACTCTCCCAATAACGACTGCCATAGATGTTTATGGCAGCCGGGACTGACGGCTAAACGTGCTCTCCGAGGCACGGAGCAGGCGATAATTGTCAATCAATACGCACATAATTTCGAAAAGTCATGTAACTGCCGAAAGTCAGAGGTGCGCGACGTGGGTTCGAACCCAAAACCTCTGCATTGCAGTCTGTTGGTCTCCCCACTGAGCTATCGCTGCTCTTTGGTAGTATCATAAGTAACGGTTCTCTTCATTCATTTTCTTTTTTATGTAGCAACAGCAGCAGCGATAGCCTAATGGGAGGCCGCTTGACTGCCACGCAGAGATCTCGAGTTCGATCCCAGGGCGCGCATCTCCGACTTTTCGAAGTTATGTGTGTATTAAATAGTTAATTATCGCTCGCTTTAATAGTGAAGGAAAACCTCATGAGGAAACCTGCATGTCTGAGAGTTCGCCATAATGTTTTTGAAGATATATCAATAGAGATACAATAATGCCCCTTAGCATATAAAAAGTAGCCATCCATCGGATTGCAACACGGATATTGTAAATACTGTACACTTAAAAGTCGTAGAACGGACGTAAAGTTCACGTGAACATCGAATTTATCTTCTCGGTGGCACTGAGTTAATAAAAATACTATGAAAATAACCAATGCTTTTGTTATTTTAGAAATACTCCGGTCGATACATTTTGAACTCAGTCACACAAAGTTTTTTTTTTGCAACTAATGTGGCGAACAAGCATACGGCCCACCTGATGGTAAGTGATCACCGTAGCCTATGGACGCCTGCAACACCAAAGGCTTCATTTGCGCGTTGTTGACCCTTTAGGAAAGGAAGTGGGAAGGAGAAGGAGCGGGAACGGGGTGGAAAAAGGGTGATTAAGCCACCGGCACTCTCACTCACCGAATGAAACACAACAGTAGGAATACTGCTATTTCACGTCGATATTCTGTGAGAGGGTAGTCCTCCCGCGGACGAGCCGGCCACTTCATGCTGAAATCAGAGAGGCTCTACTACACAAAAATGTCTAATTGGTAATTTGAAAGAGTAGCCGTGAATTTATTGCAGATATCTTCTCATAGGCTTAGCCCTCTGCCTGCACCTAGCAATTAACGTAAATGTAGCTTCAGAAAATTTGTAAACTAACCTATAAATTTTGACGTTCATAAGTATTACTTTGTGTCCTAAATATTTAAATGATTTTTTACTTAGATTTGACAAGATCCCAGCTTCCGATAATCTAAGTATCTTTATTTTGTTTATGTAGTAAATATTATCGTCCAAAATTTGAATCAATAAAATCCATGAATCGTAAAAATCAAAGCTTTCTATCATTGATCTGCGCCCAGAAACTTGACTTAATTGCAGGAAGATTATTTCAATCTTTGTACAACATACATACCATGGTAAATGTCCATTATTAGCAATTGCGTATCAACATTAGTAGGTACATATACACAATAATTTTGTTATTAACAAGGTGTATCATTTTAGAGACTGTGACTATAGGTATAGATATGCCTGCAAATATCATGCGGTAACAATAACAGCCGGCCAGCCAGCCAGCGTGCAATATTTAGTTCTTCAGACTAAAATATCCCCTTTCACTATTATGTAAAAGACATAATAATAATGTCCTCCAGACTGAATTTCGGCCACGGCGGCCAGTCTTAACAGAGACTGGCATCTGCGCAGGAGATATTATAATGCACAAGTGTGTGCGCAAACACAAGTGCACTCTCTGTTCCCTAACTCTCATGATCCGATGGGACGGCAATCCGACACGACCGGAGAGAGATGAAGCGCAGGACCAACGGCTTTACGTGCTTTAAATGTAATAGATATAATAGGAAATTTATTGTTATGTGGTTTATTAGACTGGAAATTAATTTGATAAATCAGAACAAATGTGTAGTAGGTACCTATTATATTGATATATAGGTACTGTACAACAGTAGGTCTAATGGCAGCGATAGCTCAGTGGGGAGACCAACAGACTGCAATGCAGAGGGTCTCGGGTTCGAACCCACGTCGCGCACCTCTGACTTTCGGAAGTTATATGACGTTTCGAAATTATGTGCGTATTGATTGACAATTATCGCCTGCTCCGTGCCTCGGAGAGCACGTTAAGCCGTTGGTCCCGGCTGCCATGAACATCTATGGCAGTCGTTATTGGGAAAGTCAGTACCCTCTAATATCCTGATACTGGTCTAGCCTTAAGGTATCGTTAGCCTTCGGGTTGTGGCGGTCAGGTGGCAGCCGCTCCGTGTAAAAACTGATATCCAGTCAAATCCGGTTAGACCAGAAAAGCCGACCCCAAGTGACTTGGGAATAATAAAGGCTAAGAGAGAAGAAGACAACAGTAGGTCTAATATTTGGATCATATTCTTCTCTTCTTTCTTTAGTTATCCGAGGACTTTATCCAGAATGTTATATCCAAACGTTAAAATGATAATAATATTGTCCTAAGCCTCTTTGAAAATGGCTGCTGAAAACAGTCGAAAGTGTAAATTAATAAACTATAAAATAGATAAAACTTGTACCTGATTGAAATAACTTATAAAACGTAGTTTTTAAAATAGTAGTACAATGTTTTAATAAACAATATTTTTAGCACAGTCTTGTGTATTGTCTCAGTTATTATACTCCTTATTCCATCAATATCTTAAAGTAATTAAATATAACTCAAATATAATCAAAATAACACTAGGTCGCAGATCGCCCAGATTCATATCTTAAAATATTTCATTATTGTCACTCGTTAATATTCATAAAAATAAATAATTTTATTCTAAACTATATTAATCTCATTATCATCTATAAGAATTCACATTTATTCTCACCATTACAGCTACCTATTCAAGAGATTTTAAATAGTTTAGGTTTAAAACATGAGAACACAACTTTATAAGAAAGAAATATTATTGTAAAGGGTTTGTTCAAGGCTTAGGCGCCACATGGAATGCGCATTCCATTCTTCAATTTAACTTGGAAGTATTCAGGATTCGTATTTTATTGACGCCCGGTCACAGCCTCTGGTCGGGTAGAGTGCCTTGTTACTAGTGAACTGTATTTAATGCAGTGAGTTCGATACCCGTACTGTGACCCCACAAATGGTACTCTACTTTGTGGTGGAGTTTTTTATGTTTGTAAGGTCACAAAGAATGGATTAGCTTCGAGTGTACAAATTGTTACTTGTACAAAAGTAATACATTTTTCACAGTCAGAAGTAAAGTCTAAATAAAATGACAAAGTTTACACGAAAAGACGAATGCATCACCAAAGTAGCAGCAGTTGTGTAAAATGTAAATGGAGAAGGGAGTGCCAACAGTTGCATATGGTTTATATTAAGCAAGTACCGATAGTTGGAAACGCTTTCTACTCTCAGACGTACATACATATATGTCCGGTGTACTGCGATAACTAAGAGCCTATGCGCCGCGGGGACCCATCTTCACACCAGCCCAGCACCGGCACCAGCGTCTTGCCGCGAGCAAGCAACCAGCCGTCACCAGTATAAACCATAACCACATTCAACTTACATGTTACTCTGTTGAACGCGTCCTGTGTTTTTACCCCTGTATATAAGCATGGGCAATTTTTTTTGTATCGATTTTTATTCATTTCCTCACTTAACTACTCTTTATTATGTAAACTTGTCAATACTACACTACGCTCAATCACAAAATGCATTTACAAACTATCAACAATCATCACGTATACATTTCCTTATATATATTATACTACAAAGAAACAACCGTATCCTTAATAATAACTGCTATGATACATCATGCCTTTAGCGATCGTTGTAGGTTTATAATAATCCCCGCATTTTTGACGCAGCATTTTAACCGTATAATCACCATTTCTTGTCCAAGTAGTTTACAAAATAACTATATAACCAGTATAGTCTTTCCTAGAATGTGTGCCTTGTTTATTTACAAATGAAAAATATATATTATGATTTCTTAAAAATGGATGATGAAATAGTGTTTGAAATCGATGATATATCGGTATCTGAGTCGGTGGTATGTGACGTTGAGGATTGCTACTAATTAATAACAACCACTTAACGAAAAACATTCGAAGTATATCACGTAATTTTTATAGCTTTCTGGTAATGTTACACAGACTTAAAATTAATTGTGACATCATTATTTTGACTGGGTGCTGGTTGTCGTGTAATCCGGTGATACCTACTTTAAAAGGCTATAACTATCACATGTCAGAAAAGTGGGTTAATCAGAATGATGGGATTATTGTATTTTCAAAAATGCGCTTGATATTATTTGTGAAATGCCGCCTTGTCACGATTGTTACTGCCTGATCATTAAGCCTGGCTATCATAAAGCAATAGTTGCCATTTATAGATCGCCTTCTAACAGAAATAAAGACAATTTTCTCGAGTCACTCAACAATATTTTATCAATTCTCGCCTCCTATAAAAATCTGCCGTAATTGGAGACATAAACATTGATATTAGACCTGAGACACAGGATTTAAGATCCCTTGAATATCTGAACTTATGTTTGTTCCACGGATTGCTACTGGCACATTCCACACCTTCATCTTCCCCACTAGACAATATAAAACCTACCTCGACCATGTAATGTTGAAAACGCCAAAGCCTGCATTTACTTTGGACCATAACTCTACTATAATCGACCACCAGGCAGTGCTACTAGCCCTCCAGCAGAAACAAAAGAGGCCTAAGTATCTTCTATCCTCACGACGGCATTAAATTAGGTTTGGCGAACATTGACTGGCAACATATATAGGACGACATCGTCAATGGTGACGAAATTTCTTTAAATAAAGATTAAAAAAGAAAACATATTTACGCACTGACTTATGCAAATATCGCAATGCAATTTCTTTTAAGATCCATCGAACGTGTGATAACTGCAAACTCAGTTGTAATTAAATTACCAAATCGCAAAAAAATCATCAAGCTATGGATTACTACTGGCTTGATTAGATGTATGAGACACAGAGACCGGCTTCATAAGCATTTGCGTCAGTCTCCAAATGACTAAACACATAAATTAATATATATTATTGCAATAATTTATTAAAAAAGGTCAAGAGAAGCTATGAAAAATATGCTAGATAAAGCAGGGAAGAATAATAAGGGGGCCGCAGCGGCACACGCTTTCGGCCATAATAGGCGGAGATCTCTCCCTGCCGAGCGTGATCAACTCCATGCTTGGCGGCGAGAGGTCGTGGCAGGCAGTGGTCTCCTTCTGCGATGCTGTAATGGCGCATGGCGCAGACCGCGGAGAGGGTCAGGGAGAACAACCTCCTCGCTGACCCTGTCCGGCGCAGACGGACGGGAGCGAGAAGGAGGCGATTTGCCCGCCTTTTCGCTCCTGTATAGTGGGGTCACTGGTACAGAATCGGGGGACTCTCTACCGGCTTGCACGGCCCCACACGTCTGGGGGATGGCCTTGGTGAGCAAGGCCTTCCCTCCATAGGTGCTGAGGCCCGGTCACCATCAGCCGGGCCAACCGGGTGATTGCTAACGAGACCCTATCCCGCCCCACTCCGTCGGCGGAGGGACTGCTCACCCCAGGTTTTTAGTGTGTATACCGACCCCCTTCAGGGGCGGAGAGTCTCACATGACCACCCTTCCCCCCCCGGAGGAGAGGGTATCCATAAAGGATTTTCCTGGGTCAAAAAAAAAAAAGGGAAGAATAATAAAAGTTATGGGAGGCAATAAAACGTATTGCCAACACATCTAAACCTAAAACTAATGCTACAGTTTTATTAAATAATTTTAACACAACGGAATCAATTGATAATGTTAATGAGTTTTTCGCGTCTATGGGCAGAGAATTGGCGGATGGTACAGCATGTTGTTTGAACCCTAATCATATAGATCTCAATTACGCCTCGGCTTTAACTCTCTCTCCGGTATTTCCACTGGTGATGCTGTGCACGAGTTCCAAGATTATGTAGTTACAAATATAGACTATGGTAGGAAAACAATAGGTATATTTCTATATCTAGCCAAAGCTTTTGACACGGTCTCTACACCACTACTTCTCCAAAAGCTGGAGGGTTTGGGTGTCAGGGGAAATCACCTAAAATTGATAGCAAACTATCTATCTGATCATGTACAGTGCGTTAAGATCAATGACACTATTAGTGGAGACCTACCAGTAACTCACGGTGTACCCCAGGGCAGTATCCTAGGCCCAAGTCTTTTCCTGGTTTACCTGAATGATCTATGTATGTAACTTAAACATCCCAGAGTGCAAAATTATTTCATATGCCGACGATACTGTCCTTTTATTTTCAGCTAAAACGTGGGAAGAAGTTTTCAAATCTGCCCAACATGGATTAAACATAGTGACTCACTGCCTACAAAATAATTTCTGAACCCTTAATGCCAATAAAACACATTATATAGCTTTCTCTATGCGTAACACTTATCAAATCGCAGACACCTACACTCTAACTGCCCATAATTGCTGCAACAAGGATGTTTGTGCTTGTACCGATATAAAACGGGTATCTTCACTAAAATATCTGAGTGGTCATAGATACTAACCCGTAATTTAAAGACTTCGAAAATTAATCTTTATCTTTAAAAATCTGAGGCATGTCGCTAACAAAACTTTAGCTAGGTAAGTCTATATAGCACTTGTACAGTCTGTCACGCAATACTGCATCACTGTCTGGGGAGGTGTACATAAAACCACCTTGAAACCTTTAGAAATTGCTCAGAGAACTTTTCAGCCTTATACGTATCCAACTTATCATCTTTACCAGTCATGTAAAGTATTTTCGGTCCGCCAGTTATTTGTTATGTACACGATATTGAGACAACATGCTGATACAATTTATGAGAAATCTTACCAAAGCAATAGACGCAAAAACACAGCCCACGCAAATATATTAAAGTAGCTACTAAACACCTTCTCTAACACACATCCTCTCATACATACACATACACACACACTTTCATGCATTGAGAGGTCACTACTACTCCACACACTTTTTATCATTATTTTATTTTATTAATTATTGTGTTTTTAGTTTTTTATGTTTTAGTTTCTCTGTATTATGTAAAATTAATGGTCTATTTTACCAAACGGTTACTAAAATATCTTTAAATTTAGGTAGAGCACTGAGGTCTGAAATACAGATAATTTATTTTTATCTAGTTCGGACACAGATGTCTCACTCAATCGAGATTAAGCCAAATAATATAGCCAAAGTGTAATTATTATTGTATGTACATGTTTCTTGGAAATAAACAATTAAATATAAGTGTATGACAGTCTCACATCCCCGCACTTAAACACACACACACACACACACACACACCCATGCACACGCATACTCACACATCCAGACACACACATTCACACACGCATACGCATACACACACATGTGCACACGCACGCACGCACACACATTATTTTAATCCTTAATACTTTTCTATGTTGATTTCCTAATTATATCATATTGAAGTCGTTGTACTAATCTTATTATTGTAAAACTTATACCGATTACTGTCTCCTAAGATACAGGCTAAGCCTAGTTTAAGGGGCAGAGTAAATATTTTTTGTAAACAGATTTTTTTAAAATACCTTTCCTCTTATTTTTAGCGTGTAAGAAATTCGAAATTAAAATAAATGCATGTCCCATTTGTTATCTACAACTTTAACCAATTTCACCGTATTATATTAACACTTACTTTGTATTGTAGTATAAATGTATCTGTAAAGATGAGAAACAAATACTTTATTATTATTATTATTATTATTAAATAAAATGTTGAAAATTCTTATAAAATCTAAAATCTAAACATTTTAAATTTATTTAATTTAAATATTATTAAAATAAATGACAGAAAATGTATATGAAATTACATTATGAAAAACTTAATTATTTTATAATTATAATTACGTAATCATTATTTAAACGGGGATCACCTATGATGCACTTTAAGTTCTGCAATCTTGAAGTCGGAACATAGGAGTGGCGTTGGATATTTGGCAGATATATGATTTCGACAAAAAGTAAACTTTATCTTGGGGGTCGCTACATTATAACGTTGAGAAACACTGTTCTGCAGTTTTCTCGGCGTATGTTTAGATATATTACTACTTAGTATGTCACATATACAGTTGATAAAGCCATGAAACTTCTAATCTAGATACCAATAGCTTACAGTGGAGAGTTTGATATCAATTCTTTTTATCAAATGAAGTAGCTCCCAGTAAGTAGGTACGCAATAAACCGAAAACCTATCAAATGTTTTATATTCATTCTACAATACTTATATTGAACATTATCTTCACGGATTGATATCGAAATCTGTTATGGCATTACGCAATACCTTTGCTAATCTGAACATAACATTTAAAAAATATCGCATTAACGGAGACCATAAACCAGTGGCTCTATAGAAAAGATAAAGGGGAAACAATGGGGGAAAAGGGGGGGAATGTGGGAGGGGTAAATCCCCCCTGTGTGCGGCCTGCGGCTACACAATTGGGCATAAACCACGCGGCGTGCGCGAGAACAATGACTTATAGGTTATTTATTAAGGCAGCAGTGTTGCGCAGGCGCAGTTGTAATATCCACCGATATAATTCTGTACAAACGAGCCTGTTATTGATATTTTATTTCCGTTACGATTTTAATGCGTTTTCGGCTGGAATTTGGCTCGTCATTAGTGGCCATATTTTTTTAAGTTACTTGTATTTTATGAAGCTTTCGTTCAGGGCATATGCAGTAAAATCGTTCTGTTTGTGGTCAACTAATACGGTCCGCTGGACATTTTAAATGTTATAGTTTGTGATTTTAAATAGGTATAATATATAGAGTCACGGTGATTTTTGTGTCGATGCGTGTTATAATATATTTGTTTAGTCTATGAAAATGAAATGCAATGCAATGATGCAAAGAATTATTATACCTTCATGATGTTTTTTTTATTGATTGAAATCAAGCATATGGCTAGTCTAATATTGTCTTCTATTTACGCGAATATTATTCATTGAAATTAAACTGCTATATACGGATTTTATCGCGTTGTTTATTTGACACTTTATTACAAAATTTTGAAAATTGTTTCACTACTACTACTATTAAACTTTACTAATTTTTAAGCTAATTAAATTATTATTAAACTATTTAGATTTAATTTATTTTTACTTTTACACTTTCCCCGACGTTTCGGTTGCTTTTCAGCAGCCATGGTCACGGGGAGACTAAGATGGCAGTTGTCTCAATGTTCCAGTGTAGTTATTTCAAAGTACCCGAACATAATTTAATCATTGGTGTTTCTATTTACGCAGAATGAGCTCAAAGTATCATGAAGTCTAGCTGTGGTTTGCTTCTTCTTGGGTTTGACTATTTTTATTACTGGATCCCAAGCTGGTGGTACATTCCAACCATCTTCTCTATTAAAATTAGGATGTTTTTTGATTTCAATAGCCTCGCGAAGCATCCTTGGTAGGAATCGGTGTTCTTTAGCGAGAATCTGTGGTTTGTCAAATTTCAGGTAGTGGTTGGTCCCCTGTTGCACATGTTCACACACAGCAGACTTCAACGAGCGTTGGTGTTTTACATCAGCTATGTGTTCTTTTATGCGGGTGCCTATGTTTCTCTTGGTTTGACCAATGTATGAGAGTCCGCAGTCACAATCTATTTTATAGACCCCTGCATCTTGTAAAGGTAGTTGGCACTTGACGGATGGTAAAAATTGACTTATCTTCGTTGGCGGCTTGAAGTATGTGTTGATTGAAGCTCGCTTCAAGATGTAGCCAATCTTGTCAGTGACACCCCTTACATAAGGCAGTATAGCAGGCTGGCGCTCGACTGTGGCTGGTAAATAGTTTAATAATAATTTAATTAGCTTAAAAATTAGTAAAGTTTAATAGTAGTAGTAGTGAAACAATTTTCAAAATTTTGTAATAAAGTGTCAAATAAACAACGCGATAAAATCCGTATATAGCAGTTTAATTTCAATATGGCTAGTCTATTATGGATCCCCAGATTTTCGGTCATGGTATTATAGTATATGGTGATATTATAGGTTACAAGTGTGTGCATAAACACAAGTAAATTTCTTTTCACTCACTCTTATATCAGAGAGATTAGATGCAGGACCGATTACTTTGCGAGGCTCGGGGATGTGCAACACTGCCAATTTCCTATTAAAAATTCTTAGATAGGAAATCTAAAACCTTTTTGACCTGACTCGTGTAATAGGATAAGTGTATTTAAAATGATAAATTCAAGATGGCCCCGCCTGATGTTTTAAATATTACGAATCTATACTGCCTTGGATAGGTACAAAGGCTATTAAATATTGAACCTGTTGGAAGCATAGCGCCACCATTCTAGGACTCTAGCGGTCTTCATTCTTTCTCTAGCGGTCATTCTTCATTAGATATTATTTATTAGAAAGACACACAATGACATTTGTGTATTAATTAGTGAGTTTATATATGTCGACGATCGCAATATTTTATAAAAAAATACTTAATTGAAATAAAGTGGGTAATTTATTAAACGATTTATAAAATTGTATATTTCTCATGCTAAGTAAAAGAAGGTAAATTATACATGAGGTAGAAGACAGTCAAGTTGGTATTGAACATCTACTAAGTTTAAGGATCAGAAATAGTTTCATGGGTTATCTTTTCCTAGTCTATAATTAATTTATAGTTCCAAAATAAAACGTATTTAATCTCAAAACGTAATTTAGCAATCGTAAAATAACAAAAAGCACCAATGTCTTTCCCGAAAAGGTAAGACAGAGGACGAGTTGAGGATTGAAAATTATTTCGACAGTCACGTGGAATAGAGCTATCCTCAGCGCAGTTTACTCATTAACTAATTAGACACCGATAAATTAAATTATATGTATATAATATATTTACTTCATTAATGTAACATCATAACACCAAAACCCACACAAAATATATAAACCGTACATTCACTGTCCAACAGATTAAGATATTAATCATAACATCAACAAACCGCTGTTTGTCTGTTTGTCGGCGCGTTTATGCCGCTCCCGCTTTGCTTCATTACGCTGCGCCAATTTGCTTCCGTAGCGAAGCGGTCTTTTTGTTTCCAGTTTTTACGTAAATAAGCGACATATTTGTGGTAATTAACAGACGACGCCCGACGGCGGCGCTTTAGTTTTTTGCTATAATACGATATTAGAGATGGTGGTAGACATTTTGATTTCTGACACGTGTTTCCGTCTTTTGCGGGATGTTTTACGGGAATGCAAGGAATTTTTCAGTCTTAATTAGTTATCGAATGGCCGTTTTTTTAGTTACTGTTGCTTTTCTCTGTGCCGACGCGTCACTACGTCAGTGTAAAGTGGAATAGTTTAAATTTTCATCTGTTGATGCGGTCTCGAGTTCAACTCATGGCGCACCTCTGACGTTTCAAATATATGTGCGTATTAAATAGTTAATTATCGCTCGCTGTAATGGCAAAGTAAATTTTGTGAGGAAACCTGCATGTTTGAGAGTTCTCCATAATGTTCTCGAAGATGTGTGTAGTCTGCCAAACTGCAATGAGTCAGCTTAGTTGACTATGGTCTAACCCTTTTTACAGCTAGAAGAGGTCCGTGCCCAGCAGTGGGACAGTTTATATAGGTATAGGACTAATATTTATTATATAATTGTCAATAAATAAATATAATGACAATATAAATAATAACATTTTTAATCTAATCATTCTATGTTTGGACAAGTCGAACATTTGTGTGCATGGACATGGATGTTTGTCTTGGTCTGGGTGTTTCATAAAAAAGTATATATGTACATATATTTATCCATTGTCTAGTACCCATAGTACAAGCTCTGCTTAGTTTGGGCTAGATGGTGTTGTGTGTATGTGATATATTTATTAATTTTATTTATTTTTAATTGGCTCTTCTATGCCTATTGCATGGCAATTAAAATCTAAAATCATCTCCCCCATGCTATTAAGGAACTACCTATATCACAGTTTATAAAGAAATTGTTTGTCTTCTTACTAAACAAGAATTATTATAGTATTAAGGAATACTTGGAGGATAAATCTCGAACATAATGTTAATTTTCTTTTTCTTATGCTTTGAACCATGTGTTTGATTTTAACCCCGTAATATGTACTATCTTCTAGCAAAAAAATAATTTAATTTTGAATATGAGTTTTGTAATGACATGATGTACCTAATTTAATAATGGAAGATTTCTATATAATTTAATTTATACCACATCATTTTCGCCAGGCGGTCGAAGTTCGACCGTTATTATTAGTAAAAGTTTGAGGAAGACATATCACATATGTAGGTATATGAATTTACATTTATTAGAACTAATTGTTTCCTTTATTTAATGATGTCTACAACATCTGGTCAATAGCAATTAAACAAAACAAAAAAATAGAAAGTCCCTCTAAAAAGACTCCCTCCCTCCCTCCGGAGGGCGGGCTCCGGGGCCGGCAACGCACTTGCGACTCCTCTGGTGTTGCGGGTGTCCATGGGTGGCGGTAATCACTTACCATCAGGCGATCCATCTGCTCGTTTGCGTCCTACACCTACCATCAAAAAAAATCCTGAGACTTACTACTCACTAGTCACAAGTATTTCGTTTGATTTATAATATTTTTTTAAAACTGTTTGCAACCGATACCGGTTTCTTCGACCACGCTCGTGAATTATCCTGTAGCCCCTCTCCCTTCCCTCTTTCCTGTCAGACCGTAGGTACAAAAAAGTATCATATGGTACATTATTGCGTTTTTTCTGATTGCTAGAGTTCGAGAAGCTTTCATCATTTTTACCTCTCCCATTTCCCCTTTTGTCCCATATTTAATTGCTTGTCTGGTTAGTCACAAATTTTATTTGTGGTAAAGCTAGCTACAAGATAGCGACTTATGGTCAGGTGTGCCGTGTGCTTATTCAATATTAGTGTTATATGAAAATAGATTATTTATCTATAGTTATATTAAAAGACATATGAACCATTATATTTTCGTTCTATCGGTTAGGTACAGCCAGCAAGCCAGAATTTTACGACGCTGCCTAAACCAGCCATTTTGTTGATTTACCATCTTATAAGTGCCATTCCTTTTTATTATGTTTAAATTATATGTAAATAATTAACATAATATAAACACAAATTATTTACAAAAAATTTAAACTAAAGAGAAATATAAAACAACAAAATTAAAAAGCGTCATAATATTCCGCCGCATCGTCGTCAATTGGCAACGTGCCAGAAGACTGGCAGCATTGCCACGTTGAATGGCAATTCTTATTCTTTGTGCAGAGAAAATACTAGCTTTCTGGTCACGCGAAGCGTCGATCAGCCGCTTAGCTAGATCTCTATAAACAGACCTAGCACTTGGACCACATGGCCCCAGCGTTTCGACAATAAACGTCTCAAATACATACATAATATGTATGTACTCACCAATATGGTTTTGATATAAAAATCTTGAAAATGTATTATAATTAAACATTGATATAAAAAGAACATGTCTTTTTTTGAGGTTGATTGGGCCTCCGGCATTCTCACTCACCGAACGAAACGCAACAGTAGGAATACTGATATTTCACGTCGATATTCCGTGAGAGGTTAGTCCTTCCCGGGTCGAGCCGGCATTCATGCTGAAATCAGGGAGGCTCTTTACTTTAATTATATATAATGATAGTTGCCATTGTACATTATTTAAAGTTCTATTAATTAAAGACTAAATAATTAGTTACAGTGTTTTAAAGCAGCGATAGCTCAGTGGGGTGACCAACAGACTGCAATGCAGAGGGTCTCGGGTTCGAACCACGTCGCGCACCTTTGACTTTCGGAAGATATATGACTTTTAGAAATTATGTGCGTATTGATTGACAATTATCGCCTGCTCCGTGCCTCGGAGAGCACGTTAAGCCGTCGGTCCCGGCTGCCATGAACATCTATGGCAGTCGTTATTGGGAAAGTAAGTACCCTCTAATATCCTGACACTGGTCTAGCCTTAGGTTATCGTTAGCCTTCGGGTTGCGGAGGTCAGATGGCAGCCGCTCCGTGTAAAAACTGATACCTAGTCAAACCCGGTTAGACCAGAAAAGCCGACCCCAGGTGACTTGGGAATAATAAAGGCTAGGGAGGAGAGAGAGTTTATTAAGTTAGTTAAGTGAAGCTACATTTAGGTTTGTTGTTAGGTTCAGGCAAAGGGTTGAGCCTATGAGAAGAAACCTGCAAGAAACTCACACACGTGGCAGCCAAACACGCGCACGGAGGTTTGACGGAGCAGGAATTGGGAGATGACTATTATGTTAAATGTAAATAAGGCTTTTGCTCGCTCTGTTGCGTGGACTAAAATCGCCAAATTACAACTTAATGAATAGAGATGGCGCTGTACTTAAATATACACTCTTTATACAACTCGTCTTGGAGACTGAATCACGCAAACGAAATTTGTAGTACGATTTAGTATACCAGGCTGCGACCCGCCAAGAACGATCTCTCAGCCTTTTCGGAGGACGCAGCCAAACACGCGCACGGAGGTTTGACGAAGCAAGAATTGGGAGATGACTATTATGTTAAATGTAAATAAGGCTTTTGCTCGCTCTGTTGCGTGGACTAAAATCGCCCACGGTTAGACATCTAGTATTCTATGATCTTTTAAATCTCTGATACTCACGTGATAAGGACCAGCTTTCTAATATTACATACTTTACTCTATATCACAGATTTTATATAACGGAATTACATAAAACGTGGCTTACATTTTAAATCGAAATTTTGTTTAATTTTTTTTGCTACTCTCACACTCTGAATAATTCCTTATTTAGGGGACTTCACAAACATTCAAACACGGACACAAAGAAGACCCAGACTCGGAACAACCATTCATGGATCACACAAATCTTTGTATCGTGTGGGGATCGAACCCACAACACTCGGCGCAGTGGCAGTGGCGAAGTACCCACTTAAACCACTACGCCATCCGTGCAGTCATACTATTTCAAGTCTAAACTATTTAACTGTAATATTGTATCAAAATCTGTTCAGTCTTTGTCCGGTTTCTATGTTCAAACAAGTGAGAATCGTCAATGAATTGCCGTAAATCTTATATTTCGTAAAAATGGTTCAAGTAATATGCAAAGATCACGTGATACCATGAGTCAGAGGTCAAAGGTCGTAGTAATTTCGGGGGTATATCTACGATGCTGAGTCGAATGGCGTTGACCGCGAGTCTCTAGCTCTTACGGTTCTTGAGTTGAAAGTTGTATAACAGACAGACGGACGGACGGACGGACGTACGGGCGGACAGACGGACAGACGGACAAAGCTGTTGTATAAGAGATTTTTCAAATTCTAAAAACGAGGCGTTTTAGCTACGGACAGTTAAATTTGAACATAATATTCTTCATAGAATATGTGCCAAAAAATAACTATCCTTAGGTAAACAACTAGTTTCTTGAATATAGGACTCGAGCCTTAGTGGTTTGTAACCTATTGGTTCGCAGCGGCCCACCGGGGGCTAGACTCAAAAGCAGTTATTTAATTAAGACTGTTTTATTAAGACTTGTCAGTTTAGTTAATCATTAAAGAAACGGATAAAGATTTAAAACTTCCAATATTCATTGATCCAGTTCTTTACAATGTAAGTAGTTGATACCATAATCACATTTGTAATTACTTTTGCATTGTATGACTAATAACAGTGTATTACGGCCAGTGCAAAATGGGCGACGAATCAACCGATTAAAAAGTTTGAATGTACAAGGTCGTGTTAATTCCTGTTTCATATAACACAAGCTTTTTTTTTATACAACTGAGTAGGCAAACGAGCATACGGCCCACCTGATGGTAAGTGGTCACCGTAGCCTATAGACGCCTGCAACACCAGAGGCATCACTTGCGCGTTGCCGACCCTTTAGGAAAGGAAGTGGGAAGGAGAAGGAGCGGGAAAGGGGAAAGGGTGTGATTGGGCCTCCGGCACTCTCACTCAACGAACGAAACACAACAGTAATACTGCTATTTCACGTCGATATTCTGTGAGAGGGTAGTTCTTCCCCGGTCGAGCCGGCCCATTCATGCTAAAATCAGCGAGGCTCTACTACTGTCGTAGTCACGGTAGTCCCGACAGACGTTGTCCTGTACAAAAGAAAAAAAAACCCAAATCTAAACCAATCCCGAATCCACTAGAACACACACAAAAAATTTTATCAAAATCGGTCCAGTCGTTTAGGAGGAGTTTAATTACAAACACACGCACAGAAGATTTATATATATAAAGATTTTATAATATTATAAATGCGAATGTGAGTTTGTTTATTACGCTTTCACGCCTTAACTACTCGACCGATCATCATGAAATTTCGCATACAGTGTTAAGGCTACAAAAAAGGACATAAGGTCCCTCATCCAAACAAAAGTACTGTTGGTAAGCAAACGAAGCCCCGGGCTAAAACTAGTATAACATATTATATATTAGTCGATTCCAATTAGTTATTAAACATATTTCCAGTGTTAACCCTTATAATTGTTAGTACCTACTAGTTTCTTTCCGCGGCTTCTTCCGTATAAATCTGAGATATCGGGATAATAAGTATCCTATGTGCTAATCTATAGTATGGTCTATCAGTGTGCCAATTTTCATCTAAATCTGTTCAGCAGATTACGCGTGATTAAATAACAAACGACCAAACAATTACACAAGCATTCATATTTATAATATTAGCAGAATTAATGAGATGATGAAAACTAATATATTAACTAAATAATATTTATATATAGGTACTCTTAATACATAAACATTATTTATTGCACCTTATATTATTATGATTTATATAAGCTTGCATTTGGCAAGCTTTGACTGTAGTGCCGAAAGGTAAACAATTATTAATAAGTATATAATTGCAATGAATTCATTACTGCCAGCATCGGTGGCGCATCGGTGTTGTTCATTTTATGTTAATGCGATTGCTGTATTTCGGTCTCGGGTTTGAATCCCGTCGGACAAACTGTTGTTGGTCAACATCAACAACAGTAAAAAAAATAGTATAAATAATGTACCTACTGAAAACCACTTTTCAGTCGAGAGCCTCGCTAATTTCAGGATGAATGGGCCGGCTCGACCGGGGAAGGACTACCCTCTCACAGAATATCGACGTGAAATAGCAGTATTCTTACTGTTGTGTTTCATTTGGTGAGTGAGAGTGCCGGATGCCCGAACACCCTCTTTCGCCCTTCGCGCTCCTTTCTGTTCCCACTTCCTTTTTCTCTTCTTCCTTTCCTAAAGGATTGGCAACGCGTAAGTGATGCCTCTGGTGTTGCAGACGTCCATAGGCTACGGTAACAACTTACCATCAGGTGGGCCATAAACTAAATTGCCACCGAACTTGTATAAAAAAAAAAACAGTAGCGGAGTTAGAAACTGTGTTCAGTAGACAGCAATAGATTGGCCTTCTATTATGGAAATTGAGTAATACGCCTCTCATTACCTCTTTAAAACGTGAGACTGTAAATGAATCTATAAATAGAAACTAAACAGATATTATTCTCTTCACACCGATCTGAAGGCACGACATTGAGGCCCAAGAAAAATAGAGGGAATACCAGCCAAGCGTTCAAACTAGCGAGTACCTACAACGGTGTTTTTTCTAAATATACCAACTCTGGGATATACTATATAGAATGCTAACAGCGCAAATTCCTAAGTTACTTCAATAATCTAAGTAGGTACTTCAATCACAAGAAATACCTGATAAATTTTGTTACGTAGAGCGAGAATATTTTTAAAATATAATGCTCAATAACAATAACTACATAGTTATACCTATCACATCGAAAGTGCAGTGCAAGTGTTATGGTTCAAGAATAAGTTGTAGGTATGTATTTACCTATAAGCCTGAAACTAAGACGCGACTACAAAAAGTCTCACCAGGTGAGTACAAGAAACAACAACTTAAAACAGTGTGTCTAATTAAACAGCAATCTTGTACTGTAGGCAGCTCGTAACCTCTGTCTGAGCGCGGAACATTAGGTACCGACACAAATTAACGCGCATAAAAATATCAATTACAGCGGGTACATACGTACGTACATAGCGTGGTGCGCGCGCGCACAAGCTCCCGCCGCGCGCGCATCCGTTCACCCTGCCTACTCGGCGTACTCGAGCGGCACGGCATTTTCCTCGGCTCTCGTCGCGCACCTGCCCGAGCGCATCCGACCGAACGGGAAAACAGACATATTTCTTCTACAAATGCCACGCTAAACACAACCTTAAATCTTACCAATAAAGTCTACAGTTGTGGAAGGAAATTCAATGATGCATCAACACGCTTCAAATAGAACGCGACATGGAAAAAGGAAAGCGTTCGAAATGAAGCGCAGCGATTGGTAGGTGGTGACCAATGGCGGCGGGGGGCGGGGCGCGTGGCGCTTGGCGGCGCGCGGATGCGCGCGCGCACATGTCGCGGCGGCGCGGCGCGCGGTTAACGTGTGCCTCTCTAGTCCGGAGTCTTACGGAGTCTCGGTGCCCTCGTGTTCATGGTGTAGTGCAGTGATCTATCATGATGCTAGGAGGTATGGACGGCAAGGAGTATGGGGCGTTGCACGCCGCAGCCGCGGCTGCTGGCTACGCGATGGACACCGGTGAGTGGAGACAACAAACCCTCAACAACCACAAAAGCTGTTCACTTACCTAATTTACTTAAATTAAACATGTTTAATTTGCATTTACATTGACGAACAAAAATTAGAAATGTTTACATTTACGCCATCAGTTTACATTGAATGTTTAATTTTCTGATTTTCATGAGCGTATCGGTATACACGCGCTCCGAACTAATCTAACTGTAAGAAATTAAAAAGTGCAATAGCGGACCAGCTGTCGCCGTCATTTGATGACATGTACTTACTATATTAATACTTGCACCACAGTTCTTATGGCTAATAGAGTAGAATGAAAGTGTACTTTGTTGAATGAAGAAAATCTAAAATACTTACTACTTGCAAAAATTATTTTGTTTTCCAATACGGTAGTGGTTTGTAAGGACTCTTGTACATAGATTGACTGTCTAAAAACTGTAAAAACTTGCTTAGGTTAGTGTACTGTCTATTCTGCATGGTTTTTAAATTGTTTTATCACAGCTTTGCGATCGTTCCAATTTGACTCTGACTGAAATTTACTAGTCCTCTTTCTTGTAGCATTGAGTCTGCAATTTTTTGTGTGAAATTACGTCAAATAATATTTCGTTCAAGTAAACTCTTTTTTTTGGTTCTTAAGACATTTGCTTCTATAAACGAATGGAATTGTTTACTATGGGTATCAAAACATAACAGTGTTGGGTCTTCTCAAATGTATAATTGCGTTTTGAGCTAATCTAATTAGGCGTCGCTTAGCGGCTATCCATTATGAACCATATGTGGTAGCAAGAGCAATTTAATATACAAGCGACGTTAAATGTGCTCTTATACAATTTTTCGATACATACATGACTATCTACCTACCTAACCACCCCTTCGGGGATATAGGGCAAGATATAGGAAAATGTGGTTGTACGAAACGTCTATCTACCCAGTAGAAGTTTCGTACAACCACATTTCTTTATTGTTTAAAAGACTAGGTATAAATATTTTGTCGCGGGGTACTTTACAAACATTCAAACGGACACAAAGAACACATAAACTCGGAACAACCATTTGTGGATCACACAATGTTTTGACCCTTATGTAGTATGGAGTTTGAACCCACGACACTCAGCGCAGTAGAAGTGGTGAGGCGACCACTTAATGATGGTGTAGTGGTCTTCGGTGCCATCAAGACGTTTCTTCAGCTATTGTTTTAGCACCTTCATAATAGAGAGCAAGCCTATTCCCGTCTACAGGACATAGTTCTAGACTTTCTACTGTAACTAAGACTTTCCTAACAGAACAACCCAATTATACTTTGTTTAACTCGAAAATATAACCGGTGACCTCATGCATGACAGTTTCAGTAGCCCTACGTCACCATATATTGTTTTTAGACCCGCATAGCCTCGCCTGCTGCCGAACTCAAATGGAACTGGGCTGGCCATATTTGTCACATGTCTGAAGAGAAGTGGGCAAAAATCACCGCAGACTGGGCACCAAATAACAAACGGCCTCGCGGCAGGCCCAGAATGAGATGGCGGGATGAATGGGAAGCATTCAACCGGGATTGGAGACAATTGGCGCTGGACAGAAAGGTGTGGAAAGATCGAATGGAGGCATTTGCCCTGCAGTGGGTCGGTACAAGTTAAAAATTAAAAAATAATTGACTTATGACCTAGTATTTATGACGTTTCTGTACCTATATCAGAAAATTTTAGCATAACAGCAAAATATATCTATTAGTATTGACATTCTTCTCTTTTGTTTGAATGTTTGTAAAGTTTTGATACAAGAATAAAACATAGAGCAGACATTGACTTTTAAAAAGGAAAGATAATCTATACACGTGAAGCAAAAACTGGACCCCTTTTTACGAAAATTGCGCAGACGGAGGAGTATGAAATTTGGCACAGTTAAAGTTTATATGGAGAAGGAGGGGCGAATCCTGATATTTATATAAAATATGCATCAGAAATACATTAAATTAATGAAAAAACACTACACGCACACAACCATGTATTTGACACAACATTCGAATCGCGTTCGTAGTATTTCGGCATTGTTCGGCTGATGTAGTACTATTCTTCGTAACAATTATTACATTACATAATCAATATATAATTATATATGTCAGGAATATCTTACAGGCAACCTTTGGCTGGATTAGAATGATTTATAATACTTATATTATAATATATTTACGTATAAGAAAAAGAAAACAAAGTAGCAAGCTTAGGTATATCGTCAATGAAAGAGTATGGTTAAGATAATAATATTATTTTTGAAAAAGATAGGTAAATTAACCTGTATAGCCTTGGCGAAATCTAAATGAAATGTGATTATAAAGGTATAGTTATAAACAATAAAACTTTAATAACTAACAAATTTAAATTTAAATCAATTATGGTCGAATTTCGACCACTGGGCGACCGCTTGTAAAATATATATATATGTGTTGCCACTTGATTCCCTTATTGAACCATAATTTCAATATCATATTGGCCATTTGGTTATAATGTTGAATCACGTCTGGTTATCTAATCGGCCTCTTCTATTGACAATTTATATCTAGTCCCTTTTTTTTTGCATGGGGATAGCTTCAATCTTTTTATATTGGAACCATCGAATCCCATAGGATACAGAAACCGGGTTCATTATTGCCAGCTGGAAACATTTTCTTTCAGGGCATTGCGCTATCTCTTGTCTAATGATCATGACAACTCAAACTTACTTGGCTCTGGCATGAACTATCTGCCACGGTGTATTTCGAGCGCTATAACTTGTTCCTCTGCAAAGGAGACTTTAAGAGTTCTACCATCGCGTTCGCTTGGCTGTATTTTTACATAGTTGAACCGGAGTCCGAAGTCTTCCTGACATTTCCAGAGTCATTGGGTGACGGTTCCCACATACCGCTGGCCCGTCTAAAAACGCTTCTTCTTCTCTCTTACCCTTTATTATTCCCAAGTCACTTGGGGTTGGCTTTTCTGGTCTAACCGGATTTGACTGGATATAAATTTTTTAACGTCCATAAACGCTTAAGTAGGTATATTTCGCTGGTTTTGTTGCGATGCTGGCTTTGTTCATTGCTTTTCTTCAATTATGGTTTAAGGAGAGAACTATTATCACTGTAGACGGTAGCTTAGGTCTGTAGACTCTGATATTAATAAAGTTAACTGACGACAAATACTTCTTACTACGAGGTAGACCCCTGGCTTGTATGCCATTAGGAGCAATTAAAAATGCTTGAGTACAATTTGCCGTTTTTGATGCGATTGTGGATGACATTATCCTTCACCAAATGAAGTATCACGTTCAAAGTTCATGGGCGGTGATAACAACTTACCACCACGTTGGCCTGGCTCTTCCACCATTATAGTCATATAAGTCCTATATATGAACAGTCTCAAAGATAGGCACAGGCCTCGTCGAAAGGCGTAGGCCATAGACCACCACGCTTAATGCGGGTTGGCAAAATATCCATATCTTTAAAAACATAATGGTGAACTCTTAGACATGTGAGGATCCCCCGATGTTTTCCTTCTTCGTTAAAGCAAGAGATATAGAGCCATATGACGTCGAAAAATTAAAGGATTGAGCTCGAGACCGCTACATGGTATTTCAACGGTTTCCTATTAAGCTAATACTGCTCATTCGCTTAATCGTCTGCCATAAGAGGCAATAAAAAACACTTGAGTACATTTCGATGGTTTTAAAGTGGTCCCCACTAACCCAATTATCCTGCAAATATCACCACATAAAACCATAGGAAAAGGAATAAAGTAATTCATGATGCAAACTAAATACATGATCGGACCATTAAACCAAAATGGAGCTTACCAAATATGGTGTTTCGTTAATGAAAACCTGCACGGTTGCATAATATACGTTTTATTTTATGATAAGGTAAAACTAACATTTCGAATTTAATTAAGTACGAATATTTACTCAACGATTATGGAAGTATTTGTGTAATTTTAATCTAATGTAACAGTGCTCATTAAAAATAAAATGGAGCCTTTATAACACAAAGGAAATAACTAGAATGCGTACCTTAAATTTGATATTCAGACGTAAAAATAATATTCATAGTTCATAGCATTGCATTGTACACTGTTTTCATATCAGCTGACGCCGATGCTGATATTTTATCATTGTTTTGTCATTACCCTGTACTTTAATTTATTTACTTTTCGGACGGACTATATTTTCTTTTTAAGGACCCCTCTTGTAATAGGATTAATTCCTGTCGTGGGTGACTTTACAAACATTCAAATAAAGGACACAAAGACAGTGGCGTAGCGTGGGTGTCAGCCGAATTGTGCCGCCATCTTATTTAGGTATTTCAATTTAAAAGAATATAAGTAATAAACGGTAATTCTAAAGAATTATTCGGCAAGTACAGTCATCATTATTGTGTATTAAGTATACAGTTTAAATACTTATTATTATTATTCATTATAAAATTCGGCCGCCCTCTAAAAGTGCCGCCCGGGTCGGGCCGCTCTTGCCGCCCCCACTACGCTACACGCTACACAAAGACCAACACCCAGATTCAAAACAATTATTTGTGGATCACACAATTCTTGTCTGATGTGGGGATCGAACGAATGACATTCGGCGCAGTGGCAGATAAGCAGTAAAGCAACCAAAACAACTTCGTCATTTGTCCATTACATTAATATGTTTGCTTATAAATTAATTTGAGTGGAGGCTTTGCAACATAGAAACAGGCAGTAAATTTGCATTCGCAGCACGGAGTTTGGAAATGTATCTTAAAGACGGAGTTAGGTGCGCTCTCTATTATCTAAACCTTCAAAGTCAAAACATAGCCGACGGAACACGCCTATAGAACTAGCTACCACTTTGCAACACCAGTACAATGTCTAATATGATATCACTATTACTGCATATTATAAAACAAAGTACCCTGCCGCGTCTGTCTGTCTGTTCGCGATAAACTCAAATATTACTGAACGGATTTTCAAGCGGTTTTTACAATTAGACAGAGTGATTCCTGAGGAAGGTTTTGTGCTACTAGTGCGAAACCGGGGCGGGTCGCTAGCCGAATATAGATGCAACTTAGCAATAAAACTCCTGTAATGATTTCCTCAATTTCTTGACATAGCGTAACTTAGCCACCAATCTCTAATTCATAAGCCATCCATCCATTCATCAGCCTCAATTACAAAACGTTTCGAATAGTTGCCAGACGAAAAATATTAAAAATCAAGATCGATATAAAATATCGGAGCCGCAACTAAAAAAGAGAAAAATGATTAAAGAAACGTATTTGTTCGGAACCGATCCGATTCGGAACGGTTCGTTTGTTCGTTCAAAAATGCATTACGCACGTATTTTAAAATAATATTCTTGTTGGGGCAAGTCGAGTCTATTTGTTAGACTCGCCACAGCTGTTAGTTAAACGTGTCCGAAGAGAAAGAATAACACTTACTTTTGAGATAAAGACGTATATCCATAAATAGAAAAATCTTCATTGATCTAATGGTAGGTAGGCGTTTATTTTTGCAGACATTTATCGGTTAAAGTGTTATTGGATTTTCCTGTTTATAAAAGTCAAAGTCAAAAATGTTTATTTCCATAAAAATGTGCAAACAATTCTCACGTCATTGACTATTATATTAATAAAAATAAATAGAAGAAAATAAACATTTAGCATTGAAAAAAGCCTGTTCGAATAGTAGGGCTTTAATGACAAGAAGCAAGCGAGAAACTTATGGCCACTCTTTTCAATATTATAAATTCATTTTCGGCGTCATCGGAGGATATTTTACATGTGCCTGGCAATAGGTTGGTCACCTCTTTGGAGTTAAAGACCTATGCACGCAAAGTATTCTATAGTTCAAATGTATTGCAGATGAAATAAACATCTATATTTCTTAATTCTACAATCTCTTTATCCATTTCTATATCATAATCATGTCCTGTAAGTGGTAGAAAGAATTATGATAAAGTTCATTATTTAAAATAAATAATGTATGCTATATATTTCACAAAAGCTACATGCTATGCGAAAAGCCTGGCATTGTTTTAATTGTATTCTTCAGCTAGTTAGAATTCTAAATTGAAAAATAAAATTTATTTAATACCTCTTTAGTAGTTGAATTCAGAACTCTTTGTATGGTTTCAACTGCTTGCCCTTACTTTCAAATCTCTCATATAGGCTTGACGCCTAGTATTTACAATTTTAGACTGTACCTAACCATCTGTATCTGCCCATACATAAAACCTACAGTTTGTATTGGTGCTTTCCTCTTTACGTACAAAGTTCTTATGAAATACATCGGCATTTTGCTTTTAGCATTTTATTTCTGAACTAATAACACAGATTTACCTTGGCCCGTTCGAAACTATTTGGTTGCACATTATATAAATACATGAAAACATAATTTGAACATTTTTTATCGCAATAACAAACGTACCTTTTATTAAAAATAACGGTATATTCAAATTTTCAACTATAACACCGATAATGGAGAAAAATGTATTAGTATTTAATATTGTTGTTTTTACATTAATATGTAAAAACAACAATATTAAATATATATTGTATTACTTCATTATTTACGTAAAGAAAGCAACAATCATAATTTACAACTTAACTAATATTAACAAAACTAACCACTTATAAATAGAACAAAATGAAGAGTAACAAAATATGGGACTGTAAAAATTAATAAAAAAGGATGGTCGGTTTAGGCAGCGTCGTAAAATTCCTCAGCATCGCCGTCGACCGGGAGTGTGCCCAGAAGACTGGCAGCATTGCCACGCTGAATGGCAATGCTGATTCTTTGAGCCAAAAAAAGTCCAGCCTTCTGGTCACGCGAAGCGTCGATTAGCCGCTTAGATATATCTCTAAAAAGCGCACGAGCGCCCGGACCATATTGTTGTTGATATATAAACGTAGTATCACCGTAATATGTAATTAAGTAGGCTGAAAGTTTTTGGTAATAAACATTAAGAACCTACTTCTTTTTAAACAAGAAAGGTGGCAAACATGCTTCCGACGCGTCTGATAGTAACCTTAGATTATGATCACTTAAATTCAACTAGAATGTAAGAAAATTGAAAGAAAAGTAGATATGTATGTTAGCCTCTGGAACTCTTTACCACTAAGCGAAACGCAGTAATATTCATACGTTCGGTTACGCTGAAGGAGGAGTTTTATGCCTAGTTCTCATATTCAAGGAACGAGTCGTTTTAGTTACGGATAGATAATTTTTGACACATATTCTATGATTATATAGCAGCGATAGCTCAGTGGGGAGACCAACAGACTGCAATGCAGAGGGTCTCGGGTTCGGACCCACGTCGCGTACCTCTGACTTTCGGAAATTACCTATATGACTTTTCGAAATTATGTGCGTATTGATTGACAATTATCGCCTGCTCCGGGCCTCGGAGAGCACGTTAAGCCGTCGGTCCCGGCTGCCATGAACATCTATGGCAGTCGTTATTGGGAAAGTCAGTACCCTCTAATATCCTGACAGTGGTCTAGCCTTAGGGTATCGTTAACCTTCGGGTTGCGGAGGTCAGGTGGCAGCCGCTCCGTGTAAAAACTGATATCCAGTCGAATCCGGTTAGACCAGAAAAGCCGACCCCAAGTGACTTGGGAATAATAAAGGCTAAGAGAGAAGGTTCTATGATTATATTTGACCGTAGCTAAACTATTCATTTCTTAAATATAGAAACCGATCCTTAAAAGAATCTCGTGCTGTAATATTCAGGAAAACGGGGTTTCGAGCCTAGACCAGTGGTCGGCAACCCGCGGCTCGCAAGCCGCATTCGGCTCTTTGACTCCCCGGCTGCGGTTCTTCCATGAAATGTTTGGTGCAGGCACGGAATATTACTTATTATTTTCTTCTTGTCTTATAAGTATGATACCAAATTTTATTTTATTTAGTTAAACTAAGACTTATTTGACAAAGGCAATCTCGAGAGTGTACTTTTAATTCAAATTATTTCCGTTATTATGTCTCCTGCTAAAGCAAAGCTTAAGTTAAAATGGCTCTTTTGGACGACAAGGTTGCCGACCACTGGCCTAGACAAATCGTGCAACGTAACATGGCAGATAATTATTCTGAAACTGTTTAGCTAACTAACTATGTCGGGCTCACTAGGGGAAAGATACCCCGGTAATACCGACTAAACCTACCACGGTGTTCCTCGACATAACCATAGACGGCGAGGCCGCGCGAATCGCTTTCACATGCAATCGTGACCCCGCCGTGGTTTCGGCCCGCCGTGTAAAACGGCAGGCCACTACACAGAAATACTTCCTCCACCGTCCCCCTGGGAGGGACAAAGACCCGATACAGAGGCGCACGTGGGAACACACACGCCGCCTCTCGGACCTGGTGCTGATCGGGTGGCGAGCAGGCCCACGAAGCCCACCACCCCTAGGTCAAACCTCAGGGTGGCTGGAGGTCATCTCGCGCCGTCCGGCGCCCGGTTCTGCGGTTGGGGAGAGGGTTTAAGCGCTCCTTCTCACGCTCCGCCGCCTCCTTGATGGAAATTACTTCCTCACAAAAGGAGGCGACGGCGTTCCACAATCTCTCACTCCGGACCAAAGACTAAACCACGGCCGGGAGTGAGAGGGCAACCAGTCCGACTGCCGCGATCAACTCACGGCGCTGCGATGCCCAAACTAACGCTAACCTAACCTAAAGCTGTCAGATATACCCAATTACTCTTTATTCGACCGACGAATCAAACCCAGGAGCATGCAGTACCGATGACTGTATGCATATAACCTAAAATAAACTATATAAAAACACGCGTATCTAATTCCAGATATATTTGAATTGTTAGCCACCTATTAATATTATCGCGTGTGTTCATTATAATAATAAAAAGGTTATCAATGTAAACCTTAATTTATTTGTAAACGCGAGTGCCGTCATTATAACAGTTAGCCACGGGCGGGCAAACCCTCATGCATCATTGTTCTTCAAGTATTTGTTGTCAACTCCTGAACGTAGGCAAAAGATTTTTACAATTTTACCTTGACATTATTAGCTACACCAAAACCAATTATGGCATCCTAACTAATATTATAATTGTGAATGTAATTTTGTTTGTGCCGCTTGTGGCCTTAAGTACTCTACCGATCATTATGAAATTTCGCATACACGTCAGAGGTACAGAAACCGACATAGGATCTTTTATTTAGAAAATAAGTACTGTACTTAGAGGCTATAAATTTATTGACATAACATTAAGGCTGCTTTTGCCCAGCAGTGGTACATTATGAAAAGCAGAGGAAAAGAAACATGCGGGGCAGTCTTTCTGGACTGCCGATAGAAGTGAAAACTAAGTAACTCGTGAATTGTACCGTCGAGCTATTAGATTATTATTTTTGCATTTTGAATGCGTTCGGTGACGATGACGCGAGTTCCATGATTTTTGTTCACCCAAAAAGTGCTCAACGCGCCTAAAGAAGTTTTCACTTCAAAAACCAAACGTTTACGCGAGCGAAGCCTCGGGCTAAATTTGGAAAGTACCCTATGTACTATTCTGTACCCCTGTGTATGCGTATTTTATAATAATTCGTCGAGTAATTAAGCGTAACAACCATTCGCATATTAATAAGGATTCGTATAAGTTTTATCTCGAGGGTGGACGTTGGTATTTGTGATAGTTTGATGACTAATAGAGATATCATAATTTTAAAATGTTCGGTATAAATTGTTGTTCTTATAAAGTTGTTTCCTTACTAAAACAATACACTCGACTAGTCTTCCTAAACCTAGTATTGTTGTACAATAACATAATACATTGCAAACTTGTTTCTCACACTAGCGCGTGAACTTTGAAGTCACAGCGAGTGACGTGTTGTTTAAATCTAAACAAATTGAATTGTTGAATAGGAAATAAACGTTTTACTTTCTTACCTTATCACAATAAAGCGGTTACCCCGGTTTATAGCAAAGTTAAGACCAATATAAGTTCAGCTTAACTTGAAATTATTGTATTTTTGAGGTTACATTTTGAGTGCATAAATAACGCAGTGATTCAAGTGATTCCATCGCCATTGCCAGTCAGTGGCAGTACCTTCGTATAGATTTAAAAGGCCGACTTTCCTTAGTGAAATAACTTATCATATTCAATCTAGCATGCGTTTCAATCAATCAGCCCATTGCAGTCCACTGCTGGACATAGGCCTCTCCTGTTACGCCACAACATCCGGTCTTCCGTCTTCCCCATCCAGTCTGTCCCAGCTACCTTTTCAGCTTGCGTTTGATTGAGTGAAATTTAGCAGGTAAAAACAATTCAAAATAAATTTATTCAGATTAGGTTACAAGGTAACACTTATGAATGTCAAAGTTACACACATTTTTACTGCGAATTTCCATTTACTGCCACGTTCAGCAAAGCAAAGGTGTAGGGCTCATAAGAAGAACGGGCAAGAAACTCATGGTCACTATTTTTAATCGCCAAGTTTTTGTTTACAAATCATAAGAGCTGTAAGGTGCTGCAACCATTTATGCATGAACTATTAAAAAAGCAAAATGGATTATATAAATTTTCATTATAACCATTGCCCTGTTCTTATTCTAGAATCTTAGCACTGGGTGTCGTTAGGAAGTGGTAACCTGGGACGTTTGTTTTGTGCCTTTAGCGTCTAGCACTAACTGTTTTCATAAAACCTTACGGCTTGTTCATTTTTATGGAAGGATTGATCAGATGTTGGAGAATGTAAAATATGCTAGCTAGCAGCTAGGACAGATTGAGTGCTTGAAAAACCTTTCAATGTGTACGGTCCGCACACCCTGGGTAATAACATATAGGTTTATAGATCAGTAAAACTCGGTAATAAATTTAACTGACTATATTGATAGATAAAAAGATGATAGAAATGGTAATGATATGCGTTAACAGATTATCGAACGCGGAATGTATATGAGACGGGGTACGTCCTTTGACAGGCGAACGTGAACGCGAACTGATTTAAATTACATATGTTTAATTAAAGTAATGTAATGTAGCAGCGATAGCTCAGTGGGGAGACCAACAGACTGCAATGCAGAGGGTCTCGGGCTCGAACCCACGTCGCGCACCTCTGACTTTCTGAAGTTATATGACTTTTCGAAATTATGTGCGTATTAATTGACAATTATTGCCTGCTCCGTGCTCGGAGAGCACCAGGTCCCGGCTGCCATGAACATCTTTGGCAGTCGTTATTGGGAAAGTCAGTACCCTCTAGTATCCTGACACTGGTCTAGCCTTAGGGTATCGTTAGCCTTCGGGTTGCGGAGGTCAGGTGGCAGCCGCTCCGTGTAAAAACTGATATCCAGTCAAATCCGGTTAGACCAGAAAAGCCGACCCCAAGTGACTTGGGAATAATAAAGCGAAATGCAGTATCCGGTATCAATATCGGATACTGCATTTCGTATTAAATAGTGATCATTGTCTCGATATTAATTGACGTAAATCGTTATAATTAAGATATAATTATGACGTACGAGAATGATGCATGTCGCTAAATAGTGTCAATAATGGTTCACAATTAATTAGCATTTGAAGATAGTGATTTATAATGCAAATTGGAGAAACATCGTGTCTTTGAACAGAAACGTCTTGATTTATAAAATAACTTACTACTTAGTTTATTCATCCGAAAATAATTAAAATAGGTGCATAAGAGTACATTTCTTGTCAGCATTATTCAGATTTAACTTGATAGCTTGATAGCTTAACATAATGAAAATTGCCTTATTTCTCCTATTATGGAGAACTTTTAGGTTTAGCTTGTCATAAAGATCGATGCCTGAATAACATTTTTATACAACAACGGTGTTTTTTTTATATTTTTATACCACTATGTTGGCGAACAAGCATACGGCCCACCTGATGGTAAGTGGTCACCGTAGCCTATGGTCGCTCGGAACACCACTCGGCAACGAGCAAGTGATGCCCACTTGCTCGTTGCCGACCCTTAAGGAAAAAAGGAAGTGGGAAGGAGAAGGAGCGGAAAGGGGAAAAGAGGGCGATTGTGCCTCCGGCACTCTCACTCACCGAACGAAACATAACAGTAGGAATACTGCTATTTCACGTCGATATTCTGTGAGAGGGTAGTCCTTCCCCGGTCAAGCCAGACCATTCATGCTGAAATCAGCGATGCTAATGCTAAAACAAACACAGCCCCGCTTGATGACGTTTCCTATATAGCTTACTAGCTATTGCGTGCGACTTCGCCCGCGTGGTACCTATAGTTAGTTAGTTAGTTGGAGTCTCCCCAGTGAGCAGTGATAGCTCAGTGGGGAGACCAACAGTCTGCAATGCTGAGGGTCTCGGGTTCGAACCCACGTCGCGCACCTCTGACTTTCGGAAGTTATATGACTTTTCGAAATTATGTGCGTATTGATTGACAATTATCACGTGCTCCGTGCCTCGAAGAGCACGTTAAGCCGTCGGTCCCGGCTGCCATGAACATTTATGGCAGTCGTTATTGGGAGAGTGTCGACACAAAAGATCCCATTGGGTCGAAGTGTCGCTGGTCTGCACTGACTGGCTCCCACATAAGATACATACATACATAGTTAGTTGGACGTGTGTTATCCGCACTTAGCTTAATTGGGCCATTGTGCGTAAGTAGCCGACGCGCAATATTGTTCGGTTACTCATACCACCTCAGCTCCGTCCAGAAAGATAATAGGGGACCGATGTTGCGCAGTATCTCCTTCATCGTTTTTGGACTGTTTAGGAGTTTCGCCCGTTGGTTGCTCACGCTTTTACAATGTAGGAGCACGTGAGCCGATGTCTCCTCGGTCTCCATGCAGCCTCTACATAAGGGACTGTCAGTGATGCCGCTGTTGAACAGGTGCTTATTAAGTGAGCAGTGGCCCGTTATTATACCCACTAGGTGGCGTAGGTTTTTCCTTGTGGAACGTAGCATGGTACCTATATCAATAAAAAGTAGCCTATGTCCTCTAGGTTTTAAACTATGTCTGTACCAAACTTCATCTAAATCGGTTGAGTGATTTAGTCGTGAAAAGGTAACAGACAGACAGGCAGACAGTGTTACTTTCTAATTTATAATATTAGTATGGATAATCGCTTGCAATACCGGGGATACCAATATCTCTTGCGTAGTTGGGAAAAATAAATTAGTCTTTTCTTTCTATTCCTAACGTTGGCAAGAATAAAAGTTTGGTTGGTCGTGTGTTATTCGCACTGAACTTCACAATTAGACCCTTATGCGTAAATAACAGACGCGAAAGAGTAAAGGCAAGGAAGAACATACATACATACATAGCGCACCCTTTAGCGTTTAAAGATAAACACAATGACATCATCACTAAACGACCACTAAGCACAACAGATCCAGGACAGGAAGCAGACAGTCGATCGGAATCGGTACACGAAAAAGAAACATTACCTGGAACTAACCTAGATAAAACAGAATCTAACTTGCTTGCAAAAAATTCTAAAAACAGTATGAGTTCTCAACAGTCACTCAATTCCACACCACACGCAGAGGACAACAAGGAACACAGTATTAGCAAATTATGTATCATAAGTGACAATAATGTAAATAACATTTTAGAGAATGCAAAAAACACTTTTCCATGTATGGAAATATGTCACTATTGCATGCCAAATGCAAATATTATGCAATTACTTGAAACTTTAGATCATAAATTAGCGTGTTTTACTCTTAGTGATTTTTGTATTATATTCCTTGGAGACAGAGACTTTGAAATCTCTAAAAATTATGGTAAAATAGTGTATTACATCAAAGGTAAGCTTGAATCTTTGAAAAACACTAATATTATTCTATGTTCACCTAATTTTAAATTAAAAAGTAATGTTACTATTTTTAATAAAAGAATATAAATTTTTAATCAGCTTTTGTACCAGAGTAATAACATTTATGAATATGCTTATCTGTTTGACACTAACAAGTATCTAAATTATACATATGACATGTTTAGTTCACACACGGGCAAAGTAAACAACAAAGCTGTAATCAATATTTTCAAACACCTGAAGAAATACTTGGATTTATTCTTGAATAGTCTTTTCGAAAATAATTATACTTTCACTTTTAAATCTAAACCCACTCTATCTCATAATGTAATGAAGCAAAAAAAAATCATAGATTACTTTAAGAAAATTAAAAAAAAGAATATATTATCAGAGAGTGAGGAAAGTATTGAGCATATAAAAAATGTAAACAATGCACTTTTTCGTCAGAGACAGGGACTTAATTAAAGACAGTTACTCACAATTTACAATTTTTTATCAAAACCTATGCGGAATAAATAACAAGAAAGATGATTTAGAAATATACATTAGAGAATTACATAACGAGATTAGCTTTATATGTGTAAGTGAACATTTTTTAAATCAAATAATGGTATCACAGTTTAGTTTTTCAAATTATATTTTAAGCTCTTACAACACGAGATTGAATAAAACTAGGGGAGGAACCTTAGTGTTAACTCATAAAAATAGACAAGTTGAGGAGGTAGACATATGTAAACGACTTTATAAAACAAATAGTTTTGAAATATGTGGGGTAAAAGACAAAGAGACCAACTCATACATAATTTCTTGCTATAGAACACCAGATAACAGAAATTTTGATGATTTCATAGAAAGATTAGAACAATTATTACAATATTTTTTTAGTAAAATATGTTTTATCTGTGGAGACTTTAATATTAATTTAATGAAAGATGACAGCAAAAGAAATAAATTTACATCACTTTTGACATGCTACAATTTTAGATATTTAGTTGACTCTGTTACATTTGTGCGTAATAACTCTGAATCATGCATAGATAATATATTAACCAACACCTATAATCAAAGTATAATCTCTGTGGACATTGACCACAACGGATTGGCGGATGGTCACGCTGCTCTGTTCTGTTCAGCACGTCTAATAAAGATTACTGCATCAAAAGAATGTGTCCATTTTAGATACGTCAAACGAAGATTTTATAATGAAAAAAATAAAAATAAATTTAGAAAAATCATTTTAGAGCATGATTGGAATTTGGGTATAAACACATTTATTAGAAAACTAGAAACATTACATGCGTCTACATTTAAAAAAAATAAAAAAAAGATTAATATGAATATAAATGGTCCAACAAAGTGGCTAACTAAAGGCATTAGGATAGCTAGTAAAATGAAGCGGGTACTGAATTTTATAAATAAAGCTAACTGTGATTCATCAATACTAGAATATCGTAACCGATATCTTAAGACGTATAAAAAAGTAATAAGATATGCTAAGAAAAAAGAGATTACAAATCAAATTAGTAAAACAACCAACTCTAGCAAAGAAATTTGGAAAATAGTTAATAATACTAGAAAAAAAAACAATCTACAATTTGGATAGCGATAATATAATACTTAAATATGAAGATAAAATAGTTCATAACCCTAAAGTCATTGCTGACATTTTTGCAGAAACATTTGACAACAGTAAAGACATAAATACTTGTAATCGGGAACTGGCTAAAAAGTATCTTATGGAACATACTACTAGAGTTCAGAGTTCTATGATTTTCGATCCAGTCATACCTGATGAAATTTACAAGATGGTAAAAAATATGAAGAGCAAAAAATCTTTTGGACACGATGAAATACCGCTTAGCATAATTAAGGATAATATAGATATATTAGCACATCCAATATCTGAAATAATTAATGAATGTATAAATCAAGGTGTGTTTCCGGATCAATTTAAGATAGCCAGAGTTCTGCCACTTTATAAGAAAGGATCTAAAACAGATCCAGACAATTACAGGCCCATTTCATTATTACCGGTTTTATCAAAACTGTTTGAAAAGGTGATCAAATCCAGACTAGTCGGACATTTGAATAATCAAAAAATTATAAATTATAATCAATTTGGATATCAAAAAAGGATAGGAACATTAGATGCAATAGACTCGTTAGTTGATGATATCGTCAATAATCTGAATATTAAACTAAAGGTTGCAGGCTTATTCCTAGACCTAAGTTCTGCGTTTGACACTGTAGATCATGGCATTTTACTGGACAAGTTAGAGCATTACGGCATTAGAGAAAATATTATACAGCTTTTCAATTCTTACCTAACAAACAGAAAACAATATGTTGAAATTAAAACAGTTGAAGAAGGTGTGGAACAAATTCATAAATCAAAATTATTTACTATTAATAGAGGCGTTCCTCAAGGCTCAGTGCTGGGTCCGATTTTCTTTTTAATATTTGTAAATGATTTAACTGCATACATACAAAGTGTTTTACCGGATGTTAAATTAGTTATGTTTGCTGATGATACCAGTGCTGTTATAGCTGCTCATGATATAATGACCTTAGAATATAAAGTAAATAGTTTTTTAGCAGCCTGTGAAAACTGGTTTTTTATAAATAATTTGAAACTGAATGCAAAAAAGACCAAATGTATACTTTTTAAATTTACAGTTAGAAACAATGCTCATATGAACGTATTATCCTTGGGAAATAGAATTGATATAGTAGAGAATCTAAAGTTTTTAGGAGTGCAAATTGATTCTCTCCTCAACTGGAAGGCAGAGCTAAATTCAGTGACAAATGTGATAAGTAGTGCATGTTATGCTATCAGATCTCTCAGAGATGTTTTATCAACTGCTCAACTTCGTACAGTTTACTTTGCCCTAGTTGAATCTAAACTTAGGTACAGCATTAAATTTTGGGGAAACAGTTACCAATATAACGTGAATGCTGCCTTCGTTATGCAAAAGAGAGCATTAAGAACCATGCTTCGTTTAGACCAAACTGAATCGTGTAGGGAACATTTTATCAAGTTAAGTATTTTAACAGTACCTTGCCTTTATATTTTAATTCTCCTTACTCATTTACATAAAAATCTAAACAAGCTGGAAACTGACACTGAGAGAGAATATAGGGTAAAAACTCGGAGAAAAGATCTGCCTACTATCCTCCAAGCAAAGCTTAATGTTGTAAAACACTCATCAAGTGTGCAGTCTGTAAATATATTCAACAAATTACCACCAGAATTAAAGAATATTATGAATGGGAACATATTTATAAATAAACTCAGGACATTATTGATTCAGAAGTGTTATTATAGTATTGACGAATTTTGTAAGGATAAAAATAAATTATAATTGGTAATGATTAATTTTATAATGTATTGCAATAATTTAATATATCAATAATAGTATTTTGACTTCCAATAATTCAGATAATTTGACATTATGTATTTTTCGTTATAGTATTAATATTTTAATGAATGAAAATTGATTAATGTATTTGGTAAAGTGTAATCACGATAGTACTGTATTTATGTGTGTATTCAAATATTTCGACACAAATGTATATTTGTTTATGAAATTAAATAAATAAAAAAAATAAAAATAGATTCACGCCTGTTTCCCAGAGGGGGCAGAGACTACGGATTTCCATTTGCTACGATCCTGACACACTTCTCTGGCTTCATTCACTTTCATCACATTCCTCATACACGCCCGTCGGTTCAAGGTGCTCTTAACCTGGCCTTTGTCTAGAATGCCTCCGATCTGATCAAGAAACGTTCGCCTAGGTCTTCTTCTTGCGACTGTTCCATTCACACTAGCCTTATAAACTTTCATAGTCAGTCTTTCCTCGTCCATTCTTTCAAAAGAGACTTTCGAGGAAGGACAAAGTTAGATATTGGGCCATTGTGCGTGAGAGAACGACGCGAAGGAGTAAAAAGTATGTATGTAAGGCCTTCTCACACTGAGGAGAGGCCCATGCCCAGTAGTGACAAGCGACACTTCGACCCAGTGGGATCTTTTGTGTCGACACTCTCCCAATAACGACTGCCATAGATGTTCATGGCAGCCGGGACCGACGGCTTAACGTGCTCTGCGAGGCACGGAGCAGGCGATAGTTATTATGAATCAATACGCACATTATTTCGAAATGTCATATAACTTCCGAAAGTCTGAGGTGCGCGACGTGTGTTCGAACCCCAGACAATCTGCATTGCAGTCTGTTGGACTCCCCACTAAGCTATCGCTGCTACTACGTTGACTCACATGGCAATACAAAGTGATAATGATACAATGCTTACGCCAGTTTTCTGTAAGAGAGTGTAAGAGAATAGCCGACTCACTCCTACCGTAACCAAATTAATCGCAATAACGTTTTCTTCCGCTCAAAATCGAGCACGGAATAACTCAGAAACGTCAGCAGGTTTTATAATCTGAAGGCGTCATAAGGTGATCTTATAAACTGCGTTGCGCGTCACTAGTCGACTGACGTATGGCCTGTGGCTTGCGCGTCGCTGTGTCTGGGGTAAAGATCAGAGTTTAGACGCAGTTGACGCATCTATAGATAGTCAGATAGTATAGAAACTGTACTAGAATTAGTAATGCCAAATGCATACGCTTAGTTTCTTGGAGAGGTAGACAGTAGGATAAGAAAGATAGTAGGGAAAAGAAAGTAATCATCAAAATCAATTCATAAATAGGCAGAATGATCGCGTAACAAACATACAAAAAAAGGAACGTACAGTTTAATTGGGAATCTCCTTCTTTTTTGAAGTCGGTTAAAAATATGGGTTCCGTTATTCTTTACTAGCTTTTCCCCGCAGCTTCGCTTGTATTTTTTTACGTACTTTCTTACTGGATGAAGGGTGCAAAGTTTCATGATAATCGGTCGAGTAGTTAATAGCATATAAGCGTAACAAGCAATTGTCCAGAAGCCGAACCCGTTGGTTACACACGCTTCTGCAGTGTCAGAACACATGAGCTGGTGTTTCCTTGGTCTCCATATAGCCTCTACATAAGGGAGCTCTGTCCAGAGAGTAGATGTTTTTTCGTCATTTCTAGGTGAGCCAGAAGCCTAACCCTCTGGTTGATCCCACTTTTGCAAGAACACATGAGCTGGTTTATTCTTAGTGTCCATTCAGCCTCTACATAAGGGAGCTCTGTCCAGAAAGTAGATGACCGATGTTTCTTTATCATTTCTGGGTTAGCCAGAAGCCTAACCCGCTGGTTGATCCCACTTTTGCAAGCACACATGAGCTGGTTTCTTCTCGGTCTCCATACAGCCCCTACATAAGAGGCTGAAGGTGATGCCAATATTAAACGTGTTTGTAGTAAGCAATCTATAATGGATAAAGATAAGATGGTTTCTGCTGTTAGGATATTTTATCGTTGCAGAATGAGTTGTATTGGTATAATGAATATGTAAAATATTGTAATGATATATAGATAAGGACATTGTTTGTATACCTCAGAAGGAGTTGGCAGAACTACACCAATATTTAACTAGGTATATTTTTTGGTCAGGCATGTTTCAGATACCGTGATGGTAATGTGGATTTGTTAACAGAAACCACATCCTGCCTGGCTGGCATCACAGCCTGGGAAATGAATCCAAGACTTTAGGATCGCACACAAACATAAAAACAAATTAAGGAATTCTATAATAATACTTGCCCGACTCGGTTATTGAACCCAAGATGATAAGAATTACGATCGGTCTTCAGCTTAAACATAAACCTATACTACAGAAGCAACTAATCATCTAATTATACATTAATGTTGACGTTTATCACTGATCAAAGAGAGTGAGTCGTATTTTGTGTACTTAAGTAAAAAAGAGTTTTATAAATATATATCGGAAAATTTAAGAAAGAAGAGAAAGATGGAGTCGCTCATTTGTCCAACAAGGGAAAAGTGGGAGTTGAGTCGTATCAAGAGATTAAAAAGAAAGCAGAAGACAGACATGCATATGCAGCGATTACTCCATCGACGAGAGCTACCTACGCTCTTAAATTAAAGAAGAAGAATATATTTAATTAAGAGCAATGTCTCTTACAGTTACTGATTAAGCATTTTGCTTATCATCAGACAGTACTCTTAAAGCCAGGTCAGAAACCTTCAATCCGCTTGAACATTACACGAAAGCCAAGTATGAAGTTACTACAGTTATCGCGCTACATCTGGCCTATTGTTCTAAAACCCAGTTTATTACATCACCTTTTTTATTGTTTTACCTCAGAGGGTCCTGGGATCGTAGCGGTCAGAGGTCCATAGGACTCCATATTCCTAGCTGGTAAACAAAGGGGAATATGCGAATTGGCTCCAACGCGCAAGCTTGTAGGTATTGCAGCTGATAGGTATTAATGTGACCTCGCTGGGGTCGCAAAGATAATACTAGTGATCGGATATGTTTGTCTGTATGTCTAGTTACATTCTGCCCGCGTTTTACCGCGTAGGTAAACTGCATTATCATTTCCTAGAATCTCACTTTCTAATAATAATGGTTTGAAAATAAACGGGTCCGGCCGTTAGGGTCCCATTCCGGTACGCCCCCGGCCGGAACGCACCCACAGTGAAAAATTCGTTATTCCGCTACGCCCCCGGCCGAGACGGTCCCATTGTAAAGCAACCGGAGAAGACACTTAGGCAAATAGTGTTGAAAACAAGTGTTTTTTTATTTAAATATTCTGTACTGTGAGTATACTGTCATGCATTAGCTTTAGAATTAGTGAGACTAATTTTTAAGTACCTATACTCTTAAAAATATGTTGGTTTATAAGTTAGCAACCTTTCAAAAAGCAACCCATGAAAGGGTTGCTCGCCTATTCTGAAGATTTCAAATTCAAAAACACTTGTTTTCAATAGTATTTGCTCAAGTGTCTTCTCCGGTTGTTTTACAATGGGAGCGTGTCAGCCGGGGGCGTAGCGGAATAACAAATTTTTCACTGTGGGTGCGTCCCGGCCGGGGTCGTACCGGAATGGGATCCTAACGGCCGGACCCAAATAAACAACGTGTCAAAACCCGTATAAAATTGTTTAATTTCAAATTATAACCTACGCGTAAACGTAAGACAATAATTATTGTGTCAAAGTCCAGATCAAAAATCTTTATTTCCATAAAAATGATTCGACTTTTCTTGGATAAGTTAATTCGAAATGTTATTTTAAAGGGAATACAATTTTGGCTTGACACAAGAATTAGTTCGAGGAGTAGAGCTCTCATGCGAAGAAGCTGGCAAGAAACTGAAATTGAAAAAGTCTTGTGTTTTCCATTCCTGGAGCTACAATTATACACACAAAGTACATTCAGACTCAGAACAATCATTTGTTGATCACATAAATAATTGTTCTGTGTGGGATTTGAACCCACAACACACAGTACAGCAACAGTAGCGATACGTCCGATTGGCTACTGTGTCATTCGTGCAGTTAACTATGCACTACATGTCCGGTTTTATAAATCTTACTCCTATCTACACTAATACTAGCTGACCCGCGCAACTTCGTCTGCTTCATATAGGAGAATTTTCCCTGATTTCGCAACATTTTCCATTGCTGCTCCGCTCTTATTGGTCGTAGCGTGATGTTGTATAGCCTATAGCCTTCCTCGATAAATGGGCTACCCAACACTAAAATAATTTTTCAATACGAACCAGTAGTTCCTGAGATTAGCGCGTTCAACCAAACAAACTCTTCAGCTTGATAATATAAGTATAGATTATAATCTAGTAGCAGCGATAGCTCAGTGGGGAGACCAACAGACTGCAATGCAGAGGGTCTCGGGTACGAACCCACATCGTGCACCACTGACTTTCGGAAGTTATATGACTTTTCGAAATTATGTGCATATTGATTGACGGCCTCGATGGCGTAGTGGTTGGTGTAACCGACTGCCACGCCTGAGGTCGCGGGTTCGATTCCCGCACAAGTCAAACATTTGTGTGCATGAACATGGATGTTTGTCTTGGTCTGGGTGTTTCTATGTATAATATGTATGTATTTACAAAAAAAAAAGCATATAATAATATGTATGTTTATCCATTGTCTAGAACCCATAGTACAAGCTCTGCTTAGTTTGGGCTAGATGGTGTTGTGTGTACGTGGTAGAATATTAATTATCGCCTGCTCCGTGCCTCGGAGAGCACGTTAAGCCGTCGGTCCCGGCTGCCATGAACATCTGTGGCAGTCGTTATTGGGAGAGTGTCGACACAAAAGATCCCACTGGGTCGAAGTGTCGCCGGTCTGCACTGACTGGCCCCCACATAAGATACATGGCAGTCGTTATTGGGAAAGTCAGTACCCTCTAATATCCTGACACTGGTCTAGCCTTAGGGTATCGTTAGCTTTCGGGTTGCGGAGGTCAGGTGGCAGCCGCTCCGTGTAAAAACTGATACCCAGTCAAATCCGGTTAGACCAGAAAAGCCGACTCCAAGTAACTAACTAACAATAAAGGCTAAGAAAGAGAGAGAGATTATAAATCTTACTCCTAAGAGACTGATAGCGTGTTAGTAAAGTAAAGTTCGATTTGGCAAATTGTTTTTGCGATCTCTCGTATATGAGAGATGTTTTTCATGAAACATAATCTCGAATCGCCGAGGTGCGTGCCGTAGCATCGAACTCTATAGCTGTACAAGGCAGTTTAACAACGGTCCCTCCATTGGTCTATCGCCGCTGATTTAGAAATATTCAGTACGCTATCGCCTTTCATTCATTAAAAAAATAAATATGTAAAACGCAATGTTACTATTTTTAATATTTCACTGATAAATCGGGCGCCGCCTTCTAATTATCGTTCGTTATTAAACAACCGAAATAACGCTTGCCGACATAAAAAAACGGCGTTAATTACTTGCATTAGTTAGTTTAGTTAACATTAATTTAATTAAGCATAGGGCGGCGACGCGGCGCGCGCTGATGCCAGTTTATCGACAAGTCAAAGGGCGTCAAGGGTTATCGATAAATACGATAAAACGGGACCGTTGCGCGTCACTACACTTATTGTATAACTTATGTGTTATTCGATTTATTAAAAAAGAAATGTGAGAAATAGTATAATGCACTATCCGTAATTTGTAAATATAGATGGTTTGATAACGTAAGCGTATGCGCAACTGCCGATCGTCGAGGCCAAGGGTCGATATTCGGATCGGACAGAGCGTTTTATGTTATTTTTTACTGTTTGATTGTGATCTAAACAAAACTGGTTATCTATACTAATATTATAAAGCTGAAGAGTTGTTTTTTTAATTTTTTGTTTGGTTGAACGCGCTAATATCAGGAAGTACTGGTTCGAAATAAATTTTTTTTACTGTTGCCATTCATCGAGGAAGGCTATGGGCTATATAACATCATGCGACAAACGATAGAAGCGAAGCATCAATGAAAAATATTGCAAATTCTCTTATGTGAAGCAGACAAAGCTGCGCGGGTCAGCTAGTAATATAATATGGATAACTCGATAATTCCTGTGGTCCCATGGACACTAACATTCAAATAACGGACACAAAGAACACCCAAACTGGGTACAACTACTTGAAAATCACACAAATTGTTGTATCGTATGGGTATCAAACTTTCGGCAAAGTGGAAATGGCGAGGCGTCCACTCAACCATTACGCTATAGGTGCTGTCAATTTCAATATTGCAGCGAATGGTCATCTATCTAACAAAATAAAGCTAAATAGTTAGATTTTGGTTTAAACGCACCATTCTCCGCAAATACCAGTTTTTTTTTTGTATTTTCTAGCTCAATTCTTGAGACAGGTTAAAGACTACTAGCTATACTCGCGGTTTCACCAACGTTTATGGTCTCTGCTCCGCCCCCATGCGTCGTAGCGTGATGTTACATAGCCTATAGCCTTCCTCGATAAATAGGCTACAGAACACTTAAAGAATTTTTCAATTCGAACCAGTTGTTCCTGAGATTATCGCGTTCAACCAAACAAACAAACTCTTCAGCTTTATAATATTAGTATATATACAATCACGCTAAATGTGGGTGCGGAACAGTTACCACAAACATGAGGACAGCTAGTGACTGACTGGATGGATGGTTTAAGTGGTCGATTCACCACTATCACTGCGCCGAGTGTAGTGGGTTCGAATCCCACACGGGACAAAAGTTGTTGTGTGATCCACAAATGGTTGTTACGAGTCTGGATGTTCTTTGTGTCCGTTGTTTGAATGTTTGTAAGGTACCCCGCGATACAAACACTATCCAGTTCTCCATATTATATTATTACCAGTTTTGTTTAGGACACAATAAAATAGAAAAAAAAAATTAAATGCTCTGTCCGACCCGAATATCGACGCTTGGACTCGATGATCGGCAGTTGCGCATACGCTTGCATTATCAGACCATCTATGTATATTCCTGGTGCGGGATTCGTCTATACAGAAAATTAATAAATAAAAGCTAGTAAACTTGAACGAGCCAAAGATGAGCGTTATCAGCTCGGCATTTGACAGTCTAATGGTTTAATTACTGGGTTAAAACCTCTGATTTCTAAACTATCATAGAAAATTATATAACACAAGCTGTTGCCCGCAACTTCGTCCGCGTGGACTTTATTTTATTACCAAATACCTACTTTTAATTTGTTATCTAATTTTAATATATAAAACTACAACTAAAGAAATTAATAAGTCTAACTACACCTATATAGGTGTAGTTAGCTATATATTAAAAATACATATGGTATCGCGGACTTTTTTGTAGATATTGATACGTTCTATAATACTGTAGAACATTTTTTTGTTCTATCATCAATAGTTACCGCAGCGCACGCCATGACAGATTTTTTATGACAAATTTTTTTACACCTTCAGTTATATTATTGCATTTTTATTAAGGATCCCTATTTTTTTTGATAATGTAATATAGCCTATGTCACTCAGTGAAGATGCAGCTTTCTAGTGGTTAAAGAAGTTTTGAAATCGGTCCAGTAGTTTTTGTGTGAAAACATTACAAACATACATACAAAAACACAAATGTTTCCTCTTTATAATATTAGTTTAGAAGTTTAGATTTACCATTACTTTGTTACGTCCAGTAATATCTTCGCGTTTTAATTTCTCTATTTCATGTGGTGATCTTAAAAGGTAAATATAAAATGGAATAAAGATAAGTCATGCACATAATCTTATAGTTTCACGTCTATGCACATCTCCAAACGGGTTGCAAGAGGTATTTTAGCCCCATTCGCCAGGTGTGCTTTTAAGTTCCACCGAAGCGAGTCTATTACCGACTACCAAGTGCAGTTCTAGAGCTATTGTTGCAGTTTCTTGACAACAAACACAATAACTTCATTAGGGAAGAGATACACACTCAGTCAAGCTGCTGTCGTTTTGAGCGACATTCCAGGTTTAAAAGACAGCCTTTGTTCAAGTTGCATTTAAAATAACAAATTTACTTTTATGCTGTTAGCTTCTGTTTTAAAATAGCATTCACATTTACGCATGCCGTGAATGAAATGTATTGCCAATAGTTTTTTTGTTAGATTTACGAAAGCGTTGTTTTCATTAATGTAAAATGACTTTACGCATTGAACAAATGAACACGGTGTCGTATTATTTTTTACGGCCAATTAGTTGTGAGCTACATGCGCGCGTGTGTCTACATTCACGCAGATTTGGTTATCAGCACATAAAACTAAATCATCTAACATGGCGTCAAAGGTTTATAGCTGTAAACGCTACTTATTAGAAAAACTGAGTTTTATTTCACAACCAGTACTTTGAATAAAGTAGAAAATAGTAATAAATCTTACTCCAGTACTTGGCGGAGGTCGACTCTAGAAGCAGTTTCCATTCTACAGGAGATGACAGACAATAAATATAGTGGCAACTCCTATTACACAAGAAACAGAAGTACAAAGACAAAGTTAAAAATTAATAATTGATTTAGGTCACAAAGAAACACTTCTGAATGTCAAAGTTAGTGAGTTAAGTGAAATTACTGAATTTACATTTAGGTTTGTTGCCAAGGCAAAGGGTTGAGTATATGAGGAAAGACTTACAATGAACTCACAGCCACTCTTTTTAATTGCCTTTTGTAATAAGGGTTGTCTGAGTTTCTAAAGAAGACGCGTGCTACCAGAAGGGGAATCAGTGGTCATTGTTTCTTTTACCCCACCGCACAACAACCAGTCTTGTTTTGTGAATCACATAACATCTTTTTGGTTTTTATAGATGCTTAGTCTCGAACGCTTACAATTATTTAATATATTGAACATTCAAAACCGCAACATTTAAATAATATTAGCTCCAAAATAGTAAGTAAACATATTTTCAATTAAGAATAATATCGATAACGTAGTTGCAAGCCCTAATCACCCAACACTAGCCAACCCTATACCGGAACGTGTAGTGATGTGAACTCGCGCGACATCGACAAGGTATCGATAGTTTGCTATTTATCGACACATTATCGCCGACGATAATCGCGGTTATCGCGGGGTTATCTCCAGCACGAGCTAATAACTGCGACCACTATGACTGCTTTTAATTATGCCTGTGTTTACTTTTATATTGATGTTCGGCGAGTATTTCGTGGACTGATGTTTAGGAAAAATAAGTAGGCAGGTTTTATCAACGTAAACTTCCGTACTTATACGTAAAACTATTAGTTTATAAGTAACGCTATTTGTTAAGCGTTATCTATATATTAATACGTGAAGCAAAAACTTTGTACCCCTTTTTACGAAAATTACGCTGACGGACGAGTACGAAATTTGGCACAGTTAAAGTTTATATGGAGAAGGAGGGGCGAATTTTAATATTTATATAAAATATGCATTAGAAATACATTAAATTAATGAAAAAGCACTACACGCACACAACTATACATTTGACACATGCAGTCGAAGCGTGTTACTATGGTTACATGTATCAATATATAATGACATGTATCAGCAATATCTTACAGGCAAGCTTCGGTTGAATTTTTGAGCACTAGGCGACCGCTAGTTCTTACTAATGCTACAATTGAAAGAGAGAAAGAAAGAAATGTTACATTCGAAAGTGAATGATTGATTCACTTTCGAATGTAACATTTCTTTCTTTTTTCACATAGCAACTGAGTTACGAAGGGGTATTTTTTTGCATAGCATTGAATATTATGTAGTAGTTTGGACTAATCATCGCAATAAAACCTGTCCAAAATAGTGCATTATAGATATTACAAACGGTATTCTTCTAAATTTAAATAAACTTGAAATGTAGACATTTCAAGTTTAATATTTTGTTGTTATTTTTATGTTCATTTGCTGTTCATATTTAACCTTTTTAAGACTAAATGGAGTGCTGATCTAGCACCTTATTTTGAAAAAATTTTACTACGACTTGAATTGGTTTCTTTGGGAGTGACATGGCCTCTTTCATACCATAAAACGGTAGAAAGTCAAAGTCAAAGTCAAAAATCATTTATTCATTTAAGTCACAAAGTAACACTTATGAACGTCATAATATATAGGTTAGTGAGTTTACTAAGTTACTGAAGCTACATTTAGGTTAGTTGCTAGGTTTAGGCAAAGAGTTGAGCCTATGAGAAGAAATCTGCAAGAAACTCACGGCCACTCTTTTAAATCGTCAATTAAATATAATTTCAGTATTTTACAACTCAGATTAACAAGGTGTTGCAGCCATTACGCCATATACTACTGACTATGAAAAAGAAATATTAAAAAGATAATAACAATAATAACAAAACAACAGTAAAACTGAAGGTATTATTACATTTTTATATTTAATCAATTAATACTTTCCAAAACATTAAATAGGAATAAACCGCTACTTAGTTCATGGAAAAGAAATTAGAATTCCCTATGCCCATCCAAATCAGAAAATTGCACACATTTATTTAGTTTAAGAAGTAGGTACATAACCTACTTCTTGCCTAACCTTTGCGGATTTGTCTATGGACCACAGGCGTTTTATTGACAAACATTATTTTTTATCTGTTACAAATTACCGCGTTGTATCGTGTCTACGAAACATAAATTTAAATGTTAGCATGCATTTGTCGTTAAACCTCGTAAATAAAACTGTTCGTTTCCGTTGACTTTACTGTCGATAAATTATCTTCTTTAAGATCAAAATATTATTTATAAGCGTCCTAATAAATAACGAACAAATATTTCACATTACAGACAAATGTTTGCCTGTAGTACATTTTCCTGTTATGCATGTTAAAAGTACCTACTGATTTATTAAAATGTTCTGATAAGGAAATCGATTTCTTCAAATGTCATATTTTATGCACGACGTCGTGGTCTTGAGGTCTTGGATTCGATTGCCAGAAAGAGCAGTATGATTGGATTTTTCTGACAAGAAGTTTCAGAAATAGCACGGTCTAGTGCTGTGCCAGGTAGACAGTATTATAAAGCTAAATATTACCAAGAATTACTAAGCTATATTACCCACATCACTAACTGGTCAATCGAGTTCTCCAAAAAAGGGCCACAATGATTCAATCCTACTCAATATTAGTTTTCATAAAGATTTGTTTTCACTACTGGTTTATAAAGAAACAGTTACATATAAAAGAATGAGCAGCGGTAGCTCAGTGGGGAGACCTATAGACTGCAATGCAGAGGGTCTCGAGTTCGAACCCACGTCGCGCACCTCTGACTTTCGGAAGTTATATGATTTTTCGAAATTATGTGCGTATTGATTGACAATTATCGCCTGCTCCGTGCCTCAGAGAGTACGTTAAGCCGTCGGTCCCGGCTGCCATGAACATTTATGGCAGTCGTTATTGGGAGAGTGTCGACACAAAAGATCCCACTGGGTCGAAGTGTCGCCGGTCTGCACTGACTGGCCCCCACATAAGATACATACATACATATAAAAGAAAACCGCCAATCGTTTATTCATAATTTTCTTCTGCTGTCTAAAGATTCTAATAAAATATTTACCTTACATTCCTCCGTCTTTTATACGACAGAGCTTGATAACCGTACATAGTCAAAAAAAAATATTTTAAATTATCTTTGACTATATCAGATTAATCTTTCAAGTCTAATAATAAATAATTAATCTATACATAATTCAAACTCTATTATCTAACCACCAGTGTGCCGCTCAATAGATAAAAATAACTCAATAGGTTGAAGAGACAAATAAACACAATATATTTAGTTTTGACATTTCTATTTATTCTATTGATCATGCTTATTAAACTTACTAAGTAATATATTTATAAGGCATAGTAACAAAATACATATATAACACTATAAATACATATTAAAAGTCTTAGTATTCATATCTATTAGTTACATTTCTAATATAGGTTTAAACAGCGTTCATATTCCAAAACGACAACATTTTATTTGGAATGTGTTTTATAGATTTATAATTTTTTTATTATAATTAGTAAAGTTTAATAGTAGTAGTAGTGTAACAGTTTTTCAAAATTATGTAATAAAGTGTCAAATAAACAACGCGATAAAATCCGTATATAGTAGTTTAATTTCAATGAATAATATTCGCGTAAACAGAAGACAATATTAACCAACACTATATGACAAACTAAATAAACATTTGAACATAATCTTGATGACGAAATCTGTTTGTAAAAAACATGTGTATGACTGGCTATTGCGTAAAAGTTACCATGAGACAGAAAACTTTATTACTCAGAATTGAAACACTAACACACGCTCTTTAATATACACAGTCTATCACACACTCACATAAGCTCACTCTCTTACCCAAACCAACACACCTACACTCATACACACCCTCAGACACAAACATTCATCCACACACATACTCATACTCATACTCACAAACACAAATACACTTGCAAACATGCACTAGCATACAGAACACATAATTATCATCATCTACATAATTATATGCATGTATCTTATGTGGGGCCAGTCAGTGCAGACCGGTGACACTTTCGACCCAGTGTGCAGTGGGATCTTTTGTGTCGACACTCTCCCAATAACGACTGCCATAGATGTTCATGGCAGCTGGGACCGATGGCTTAACGTGCTCTCCGAGGCACGGAGCAGGCGATAATTGTCAATCAATACACACATAATTTCGAAAAGTCATATAACTTCCGATAGTCAGAGGTGCGCGACGTGGGTTCGAACCCTAGACCCTCTGCATTGCAGTCTGTTGGTCTCCCCACTGAGCTATCGCTGCTCTTAATAATTATATAGTCTTAATATATAGTTATTATTTTAGCATAATATATTTGTATAAGTAACATTAATATAGTAATCGTTTCTATCTGATACAATTACTGTAAGAATATCAGTCGAAAGAGACTGGATCCCGCAACACAGGGTCCTAGTGTGGGATTCAGTGTCACATGTACTTTGTGTAAAGTATATTTTTTATAAATTAAATAAATTAATGTATATTATATTATATAAATAAAAATAAAATAAATAATATTTTATATTATATAAAGGCATAAAAATGTGGTTTGCCTATAGGCAAATTAATATAGTCACATCATCCCGAAAAAATGCACGGTTGTAATCATTTTGCCTGAGAACCACGGCAGTAAACCTGCCGGTAAAAGTTAGTTTACCATCAACGGTAAATTCCAATAAGCCAATATGTTATTATAATAGTAGCTGAGGCCTGGCTAATGGCTGCAGCAGTACAAATAATACAAATAATAAGGTAGCCGCAGCCATGTTTGCTTCCGTCGCCGTCGGCGCGGCGACCGGCGCATGCGCATATAAACACACCGAGCTACCGGTGGACTTAACTTCGAATTGGGGACATGTTTAGACAACAAGGTAATGCTTGGCCATGAGAATTAGTCACACAAGACTATAGACTATATATGAAACGCATGTTTTATATTAGAATTGATCTATAATTCTAATAATATAACAAAAAGAATAAAGACTGTCTAAATATTAAGATATTTCGTGAGTCTCATTGTATGTATATGAAGTAATATGTAGAGCCTATGAAGTCAAAGTCAAAATTCATTTAGGTCACATTGTAACATTTATGAACGTCAAAATAAAATGAGTTTACTAAGTTACTGAAGCTACATTAAGGTTAGTTGCTAGGTTCAGGCAAAGGGTTGAGTCTATGAGAAGATACTTGCAGGCAACTCACGGCCACTCTATTAAAGCGCCAATTAAATTACATTTTAGTGTGTTATAAGACGTAAAACACAGGTATAGGGACATTATTAAATCATCAACATTTTAGTACAGGTATTTTGTAATTACAATGTAGGTATGATGTAGATAACACACACAACAATACAGATGTAGGCATAAATAGATATTGTACGCTATATTTTTGAAAGATAAAAGCAAAACAATAGACATATTTTGTGTGTGAATTTCCTCCTACATAGAAATTAAGAAAACTGGTTTCTATTAGAGAGCTGCCCGCTGTACTTCGAATTAATAAAAAAATATTAATTACTTATTTACTATGCGACTTACTTATATAAAATTAAGGTTTTAAGGTTCAGTCCACACAGGACAGTCATTTATATGATCTATACGTCTGAGTCTACGTGTATTTTTTGTCCGTGGCGCAGTGGTAGTGAACGCGATTGTTGTGCATGAGCTCTCGGGTTCGAATCCCGGGTCGGGCCAACAAAAGCTATTGGGTTTTCCTGAGAAATCTCAATAGCAGGCCAGAGCTAGGAAGTTGGCGGTGTTAGACACCCCCGTGCCTCGGAAAGCTCATAAAGCCGCTGTTGGTCCTGCGCCTGATTTCTCTCCGATCGTGTCGGGTTACCGTCCCATCGGATCATGAGAGTTAGGGAACGAGCACTAGTGCACTCTGCACTTGTGTTTGCACACACACTTGTGTAGTTACTATAAAATTACCTGCGCCAATAGCCAGTCTCCGGGTAGACTGGCCACTGTGACCGAAATTCGATCTGGAGGACATTATTTTGTGTCCGATAATTGTATGTTTGTTAAGTCCTCTGCTACACAGGACTTGATCTATAGAGCAGGAGACGTAAAAAAACCTAAAACGAACATTAACTAGGTACACCGTAATTCGACACTGTTCAGAAGTCTAAGTACATATACAAACATAGAATAAAGTTACAATTTCCTCCCAATCGCTCCTGTCTACCCACTGTTTGCTCGAGGGATCAGTGTATCTATTACCTAAAATGAACCTTAATCTATTGTAATAGGATCGACAGTTATGTTTATTTGGGTAATAAAGGGATAAGAACAGTCGATTTGTTCGTATTTAGTTACTGTTTGGGATTTAGTTTGTAGAGACATTTGTAATTATACAATGGAAGGGTGTTTCTTTGCCCTGTAACGACAGTTTTTTTCAGATTCAGTTTTAAACTGGCGACGTTTTTCGGTATGCTAGCAATTTGAAGTGGAAGGATCAGCCTTTGCTACTTACTTGTGGATTGAATTAATTAAATAGTTCATCCTAAGATGTACTCAAAACTAAAGTAAGTACAACTGATCTTGCGTTTTTCCAATGTATAGGCTTTTCAGAAGCTTTCATACCTACGTTTTCCATTCCTTTCCATCATTGCAATCGCCTTGGGTCGGCAATCAACGTATAATGCCTCTAGTGCTGCAAGGAAGCATAGTCTACGAAAAAAATCCCAGTGCAGCATACAAGCAATCTTTTTAAATCTCATACAGCTTTATGTATAAACCTAAATTAAATAATTAAGAGGTATACTCTGTCCCAATAGAATTAATATTTTATGTAAGCAATCGTTTCATGCCTAATTAAATATAAAGTCATTTAGAAAATTCAAACTCTCTTTGAAAAGTAGTTAATGAATACAATAAGCCGTATGGAAGTCCTTCTTTTGATAAATAACCATAAATTTATTTTACAGAAAAATATTTTATGATAAAAGTCACTAAATGTTGTTTACCTTTTTCTCAAATTCTATTGGGATAGACTATAGCTAATTATAAGGTAACTTGCAACTGAATAGAAAATTATCACTTATAAACATTATTTAACGGTGAACGTGAGTATAAACGTTAATCATTGATCATGGACTTGAGAGCTAATCAGTTCAGCGGTAGCTAATTTTTTGTTAGAAGTTTATTTATAAAGATAAAGATGATTGTTAATACGATCCATGAATGCAACAAGAATCGTCTCTTGCACAAGTAATTGTCCGAAGCCTGTTGTTGTTTGAATGTGTGTAAATTACCTCGCGAAGTGGGAATTAATCCTAGAGCACAATTTGTCATTTTATTTTTAAAATGATACTTACCTGTTTAGCAGTACGTCAAGGTCAAACAATACTTAATCATTTGTTTAACGAGTCTACTTGATGACTGCGAACTTGGAGAGAATGAAGTGAAATTATTCAAATTTTAACTATTCAAGAATGTGCATCTACTCTTAGAGTTCGAAAAAACTCTTATACAACAGCTTTGTCCGTCCGTCCGTCTGTCTGTTATACAACTTTCAATTCAAGAACCGTAAGAGCTAGAGACTCGCGGTCAACACCATTCGGCTCAGCATACTCGATATACCCCCTAATTGACTATGACCTTTGACCTCTGATCTCAAGGTCACGTGCTATCATGTGACCTTTGCATATTACTTGAATAATTTTTTCGAACTCTAAGATTTACGGCAATTCATTGCCGTTTCTCACTTGTTTAATGATTGTGTTTCTGAGATCAATTTAAAAGCAAAAAATCCCTTAGATATATGACCCACTGCTTTCTTGCCGCGGCTTCTCTCGTGTAAACAACACAGTTGTATGGCTACGATGTTCTGTAGGACAGCAGTAGGAACTTCCCCAATCAGGTTGCCCTAACTTGAGGTAAATCCCAGGCTAAAGCACATTCCTCTTGGCTCTATCTCTCGTTTTTTGTCGTTGACATGACCTAAAGCACATATTAATAAAAAGCATCAAAATAGTCCCAAGAACTACTGCACCAGCTGAAGCTAACCTTGGCCTCAGCAGTTCAGAAGCGATATCCAATCTGTGTCTAATCTTAGCTCCGTATTTGCACAAGCGATCTTGCTGTGTTTATGTCTTAGAGTAAAGAGGTCTCACAGTTTTAGTTAATGAGTAAACAAGTTACTGGGTCGAGGCGACGCGACGCACCTTTTCCGACCACAAACGTTCAATTTGACCATACCTTGGCTACCTATTGTACTATCGACTTGAACGACGGTTGACCATTTCAGAAAAAATTTCGCTTGCACATGTACGGGTTACACGTACTGCACGGGTACGGGTACCAAGTGTTGGCCTGCTATGCGGTTTTAACCTTAGGAGTGGTCATCCGTCACTCAATACGATAGTACATGAGATTGAGGAGACATTTCCAGATTTGAGTTTTTTGGAAAATCGACTATAATTAGTTAAGAATATGGCTAAAATGAGATATCTCAAAAATAAACGAATATGGCTTCTCAAAATAATTTTTTTTTGTAGAGTATATCTGAACTACAGGATGAGAACTATACTGTTAGCTTTGGTGGTTATCAAAAGCAGCTTTAAGGTTAAGTGACCCTGTACATGAATACGTGTGCCTTTATTCGGTGATACTTCATATAAGCTAGCCTAATGGTCCGACTTGCTTTAGCAAAAGTTCGATTTAAAATAAATAATAGCTTATTATTTTCAATCTAGCACACACACACAAGGCATGCTTCCTTCAATCTGCTTTCGTAAAGTCTTCCACGATGTGCATGTCAGAAATTAAAGAATAAAGACAAAACAAGATGGAATCCACTTGATTTACTGTTCAAAGAGCATATATCAGATTTGCCTTTTTATGAAAGCAGACAAGTCTCTTTCTCACATTCAAGATGCAAATTTAGCTTTGTGTTCTTTACCAATATTTTTTGAACGTCAAAATTTCACATCATCCGTTTCGCTAAGTCAGTCTTGTCCAAGTGACAAGTGACGCCGTTGCCGGCGTGTTTGCGCACGCATTAGCCGCGCCCGCCTCCTGTCAACATCGTAATGGCGGCAAACATACCCCCTCTCCCCTCTCTCCGCGCGTCTCTCGCCCCGCCGAGCTACCGTTGACAGATGCGCCGGAGCACCGACACGTTTCTCCGACTAAATAAATGTTTGATGAATTTATGATATCTCTGCTGTTTCAGGATGTTGAACATGGATTGTGTTTTATAGCTCTAATAAATTAAATAAGTATTATAAATCGCTGACAAACTTTTTATTGTTTATTTCTCTACAGGCCACAAACGATCTGCTGCTGTAGCCATGGTAACTATTTATTATTGCCATAGTTACTGAATAAAACCTCTAATGTTCACTACCGACGTGAGTGAGTTCGGTAGTGACATTTTACAGAATTACGTTTTAGGCGTAGTTGTACGCCTGAAAAGTATGGAATAGACTCATAAACTTGTCTTGAGTTACGTCACAACAGTTAATGAACGTTAAGTCTAAACGCAACAATACGTTTTAATACATATTTAAAACTATAAACTGTTTCACGTAGATATAGCTATATTTCTTTCCACATTTCAATTGAAACATATTTTTGTTAAGAATTCCATTTACGGGTGAACTGATAAGCGCAGGTTGTTATTGTTTATAACTATTTTATGTGGAACGTTATAGCTTCATAGGATTAACATTTTAATAGTATCTAGGTATACTTGCGTTCCTAGATACTATTAGTTCGTAAAAGATTGAATTTTAAGCTTATATCACTTGTGTAAGAACATAAACGTGTTCATACAATGGTGATATAGGTAACTTTATTGGCGAGAAGGCAATTTAGAATGTAATATCTATCGGGGATTACATTTTATACTAGTTTCTTTAATCTGACATGGTAATCTGCGGTACTATATTACACCTATCTAATACGTACTAAGCGCGTGGAAATCTAATATCGAAACTACATCTGGTTGACATAAATATCGATTCTAATATACTTTGAAAAAAAAACACATAAAATGTTCTGAGAACACTTTGATTAATATTTCACTATTGCTTTTATTTTCTTTTGATTAATGGAAATTGAGACTAGATTTTTGGAATCTAGAGCACAGACAAAGATTTCGTCATTGTGTGTCATATTGACTTATGATAACTCCCGTGCTAGGAATAATTCCTGTAGCTAGGCATTACAAACATTCAAACAATAGACTTAAAGAGCACTTACACTCTGTACTTTTTGTGGACACATCGTACCGTGAGGAATTTCAAACCAATATTTGGCGCATTGTCAGTGACGAGGTGACAACTTAAATGTGCCAATTTTTTTTTTCAATATTTTATGTAGATCTCGTCTACATTTTTGCATAGGTTACCCTGATTTCTCCTAGAAACTTGTTTCGCAATGGTACACAAGTCTTCGACTCAACGTTTTCTGTCCTCGTCTATCGTCGTTAGCATCCACAGAGACATAGCGCTCATCCACTTTAGTGAATCCATTCTACAGACATGTTATTATAAATCTATATTTATTTAAGAGAAAAGCACGCTATTGTCAATGATTAAGTGATTGGCGAATAACCCGGCTTACCGGGTTAGTAGGTACCTTGTTCTACAGCTAACCGGTTCGGCGTTAGAGTAGCAATACTGTCACCTTCTTTTCTTCTAGCAAGTAAAACTTCAGCAGGCTTAGATACCAATTCCACTCTTTGACTTTCATTCCATCTTCAATTCCTTTTACGTTAGTAACGAGCTTGTGATAATCTTGTTATTGGAAGCAATTACAGGCTACGCTAATTGCACCTTTAGGCAGACCATATGCATGCTTGTCCAGGATATTTTGTTAAGATCGTAAACATGTATTTTCCATAAATACACCACCCAATATGAGGTCCAGCTGCCCTCCCTGAACCACACGCTACGGATATCCACAAATAGACACCTGACAAATGAGGCTCGCTTCACTAACTGCAGCAGAATAACTAATTGTTATACCCCACACTCGCATTCTTCAGCCCCGTATGAACCCTTCTGTGCTACACTATTCTGTGGCACGTGTCAATAATTAGTTCTTGTGAGTTATGGGTCGTCTCTGACAGTGTTTATAGAGGTTAATAAGGGGCAGATGATGTGCCCGATGGTATTAAACGAGACCTCAAGAATGTCAATGGTGTGTATTATATTTAGACTTGAGTTAATGGAGCTTACCTGAACCAACTTCATAAATATGCGTGGCGCTATCTATGCTAATGAATTTTTATGTTTACATAATATTTTGTAAACGTGATTTGTCATTTAAATATTTGTTTGATCGCATTGTAAATAAGATAGATTTAATCGATGATTTATTCTTAAATAAGCAAATCAATAGTTAGGACATGATTTAAATTTTATTGTAACTGATACCGGATGTTGATACGGAATTAATTAATTTTTATTTGTAATTAACTGTTAGCAGATCATCGATATATTTATTCGATATTTCATATTATTTGGTCGAAGAACAAGTATTGAGGGTTATCGTGCACATATAAACTGACAACTATCAAGTTAGAGTTACTTTTATTAATTTGAAAAGTATTATTAACACATTATTACGTTTACCAAAATACTATGCATTAAAATTAAACTACAATATACAAATTTCTTCAATGTTCAGGTAGGTACTTATGATGCTGACTGTAATCGACAATAACATCGGTTCGAATAATGCCGTAATCCCATAATGGCCCAGTCTACTTGGCAGACTTCATACATCTTCGATAACACTATATAGAACTCTCAGAGATATAGATTTCCTCACAATGATTTCTATCACCGTTGAAGCGAGTGCTAATTAACTATTTAATTTGCATATACTTAAGTTAATTCATACGTGCTTTATTGCATAGGATTAATTTCGAGACCTCTGCGTAGCAATCCAATAGACCCACTATTTAGCTTTCTGTAAAACTATAAGTCTAAATAATAAATCAGCTTGAAATAAGAAAATACTTCACGTTCCTTAAATAAAGGCATAGAGTTCGATTGCATGAATCTGACAACAGCACCCTGTTTCTTTACCGACTAAAGCAACCAGCAATACCTTTTACCGTATTAAGAAATCTAATTCAAAACAAAATGTCGTTTAAGCAAACAAACTCGAAGGCTACTGCCATTAACTGTGCTGTCCCAGCTAAGGCCTCTTCAAACGACTGGGACGTGAGCGGCGGCCGGCGGTAGCCGGTGTTTGCTTAGCGGGCTCGTTTGTCGGCGGCCTGTCGCCGTGTGTGGCCCTTGAGGACTCTCCAAGACGAGCTACTACGACACGGTAGAAAGTTAAACTAGGGAAAACATGATGGTTAAATATATTGTGAGAGCTGGGATCATCTGCTTCATTTGAGAATTAGTTTGCCTGTAAGTAATTCAAACTGTAGGTAGTTCGCATTTCTGCAAATATTTTCTGATCTTTTAGAATATTTGTATTGAAATTCAATAGTTTTCATTGTTATATGGGTCTTTGTTCTGTATGCATTAACTACTAGCAATGCGGGTCTCATGCTTGGAACTTTGGTATTTGGTATTTTTATAGTCACTGTTATGAATGACAATTTTTATTATATTTTTGCAAAGCTGTTTTAGCAAATTCTTTTGTAAAAAAAAAGTAAAATACAAAATCCCAGATTTTGTGTTTTACTTTCATTGCAACTAAATGATACCTCATCGAAAACGTCCTCGTTTTTGAGAAGCATTTGACATTGTCATTTTCTAAATAATGGAATTAAACAAATCATTACGTTTATGTGACTCCAATGTTTAGACAAAGTTACAATGTACTTAAGTTTAAATAGTTTTATTTATTCTACGACATTTTAAGGTCCACATGTGCTAATTCAAGGCCTATGAATTAGCACATGTTTAAGACAGAACTATGTCAAACAGACAACTTGCTAAATATTGTACAACATTCAAGGCGAATAAACAAATGTAATAATAAATGAATACGTGCCGAAGTTTATTTACCTCTGGGCGGGTACAAGGAAAGGCGCGCTATGATTGGTCAGTTTGTTAGTGTGCGTGCGAGTCAACACGTTTATCAGACTTTCCCAACATTAGGTTGTTTGTCATTGTTACTCGATCTTGGACGTTGTACAAGAATCTCTCGATGCTAAATGATTACCAGCTAAATGTTTAGATGCTTAACCTATAATTTGTTAACTACGAACTACATCTTAATTTATTTTAAAATAAATCGACCGTTTCTTTGATTTCTAAGGATGCTTTATGGTGAGTGTAGCGATCAAATATAAGATTTTCTGCTTTAAGCTGAGCATATTGACATTTTCAAGACATATTAAGAAAGCGTTAGAAGTATAAAGACTGTCGACAACAGCTGGGTACGTCATTATAAAATAATATATATAGTAAACGCAGCGCGTATCAAATGCTTTTAAACCCTCACGTGTCAATGATAAGCACCATTTCAACGCTTTCTACTTATTAACAAGTTACACGCTATGCCATGAAACAAACTAGGCTAAGTGTAATATAACAGATTAATTACAAGTGCTTTACACAGAACTGCAAAAGAACTAGTAATTACACGTACCAAACAATACAAGAGCTACTGAAACACGGAAAAACAGTTGATACTTTATCGCGCCGCGTAAATCAAATGCTTATGTAATTATGCAAAATACTCGATATTTGCGATATGGCCCACGTTACCGTGCATCTGTAATAGAAAGTTGATTAGTGTGCGCTTGCGCTGCTCGCTGATTGGCCGGCCGCTCGGGCGCTGTCGTAAAAGCGCTCGTAAACGTTCGGGTTTTCATCCGCCATGCTCGCGATAGCGTTAACAAGGACGAGTTGGTTCTACTCTTTAGTTTTGATTGTATTAATGTATAATACTGTACGCTGAGGAAAGTTTAGATTTATTAGATAAGACTTTCTATGTGAAATGAGGTTTTGCTGTTTAATCTTATTACGGGAATTTTATGCCACGTATTGGTACTTACATACGTGCTTACCAACTGGATCCACTACATCCGCAACCTTACCTTATTGTTCCTATGGCAAAACTTTCGGCTCATTTTATTTATGTTATGTTGGGTTAGTAATAGTACTTTCTAATTAACAAACAAACTCACATTCGCATTTATATTAGTTGGGGTTACGATTTTTGTCGGTATATTGATATAGATTTTCGGGAAATTGCGACTACCTCCTTTATAAAAACTTACGCTTTGAAATAGGAATATCTTCCACACGTATAATACATAATTATTTTAAACTATACGACTAAGCTATGAATATCCTGAGTGGGTCTTAGGAACTTCATCCACTTATAGAATAGGAGGTGAATTACGGAAGCTCACATAACTAATGGCTCATTCACTCAAACCAAGCTTTACGAAGCTGTCCGTGTTTAATTTGATAAGTAGCACAGTTTCTTGCTGTCGAAAATACTACCGATATCTGTTCATTCGTTACCAAACGGTCCTGAAGATGTCTGATGTCCTGAACACGTATCGACGCATATTTTGTGCTCAAAGCGATATACTGCAAGTTGGAGTACGCTCGGGTCCCATGTCGTGGCTGTCCCTATTCAGAGGAGTTCGGTACTGTCAACCTTTTTCTATGCGTGGCGGGTTCCTCTTCCCAATAATTTTTATTACAATGGACTTCCACAACGCCTACTTCGATTCAATATATCGATATGAATTCACCTTACATTTTCTTAGAGGTACGGTTAATATATACACTTTAATAGAAACTAATTTCTTTCAATCCGATAGCCCACTAACCCATTTAACAGACGCGATACAGCTACCACTAAATTATGAAATGTGTCTTCTTCCCACATCATCGCAGACATTAGCATCTAATATTAAACAAATACTTTTTTTAATATCAAAGCTCACCCAAAACAGTATCATAAAAAACTTTCAGCGGTCTCAGAGTTAAAAGAAACGACAATTAATTAATCGTTCCCACTGTAGAACACACCGAAACACTTGTACTATATTTAAGGAAACACAAAGGGCGTCTTGTGCGCATCGCAATTTTAACGAACCATTGCCGCTTTTGTTCCTTAACACACTACATGATTTCAAACGAACGCAGTAATATATTTTGTGTGGTATAAACTTGTGAAGTTTCGCTCGGATTAATGAACGTTTTATATTCGTCGAATACACCAGTAACTGTCAGCGAAGGAACGTCAAAGGCGCGTCGTAAATTAGCCGGGAAAGAAAGATGTTTCCCGCCTTATGATATTCTATCCCTTTCTCGCGTAAAGCGTCTCGTATGACCGTGTCTCTTTTTAGAACCAATTAGTAAAGTTTCAAAGAAAACGTTCGATTTTCATATCTTTAGTGTTGTGATGATCGCTTGTCGATATTAATCATATCACCGGGTTACGATATAAATAAATTACTAGAATTAATAAGGCGTGCTACCCGACTTGTTACACTTGAGTATGTAAATTGCATTTTCCTTGTTACTTACATGACATTTTGCCAAAAATCACGCTATGCAAGCATTGTTTGCAAAAAAGCATTTCTCTGATGTATCATGTATCGCATAGCAGGCGGGTTGCCTTATATAAAACTTTTATAATTAACTAACTTTTTCCCCACGACTTTGTGCGCAATAAACACAGTTCATCAGCAGCTATATTTATGTAAATCACACCATGCACTCTATACCGATATCCGATGATACTAAATGCAACTAAGATTTCAAGTAGAACCTCACACAAAAAAAAATATTTCTAATAATAATAATTTTTATTTATTGACAGAAAAAGTCCATTCAATCCCATTAAAAGTCTCCTAACAACTTATGCGATAGCTAAACAACTGAAAGGGCAGCAGACAAAGAAAACAAACTCTCTAAATAATCGTTCCGTAGTTATTTTTATAATATCTAGAATGTACAGATACAGTGTCTTTACAGAGTGACAACAACTATTCAAAATTCGAATCGAATTCGAATTTTAAATTCATATCGATATCGACATATAACTGGCACATCTCTACCAATTGCATTCCCAGTAGATGATTTATAAACCTAAATACTCTTCATTTTACACGATATTAGTAGTTTTATAGCGACAACTTCGCTTAAGTACTTTACATTACCGGCTAACTACATTTCGGAACGATGGACATAGACAAATCGTCAGTAATGGTTTGTTGTCTTTAAAAACAGGTCACTACTCGCGACTTCGTCTGTGTGAACCATATTTCTTCCGCATCGCTACTTACATAGATCACGCTATGAGTCTATTGACTTATCACAATATATCTGATTCTGTTAAACGAAATTGAATGAAACTTGAATTAGTCTTTAAATTAAGCGTCAACTACAGACATATAAATACTAAAAGAACCATTGTTTTGGATACAGACGCTTGTAAATAGTCAAATGGACGCCTCACGATCCGGGAAACTTTGGGTGATCCACAGTTCTTCCAAGGCTTGGTATACTTTGTGTTCAAAGTCAAAGTCAAAGGCAAAAATCATTTATTCATTTATATCACGAAGTAACACTTGTGAACGTCAAAATATATAGGTTAGTAAGTTTACTAAGTTTCTGAAGCTACATTTAGGTTAGTTGCTAGGTTCAGGCAAAGGTATGTCCATGGGTTCATGTCCATGATTGTAAAGTTGCGTGCTACACAGAAATTATTTCGACTGAGTGTATTTTTTTAATAATTACGGACATACATATATACAATAAATCGCACGGTTATATACTCGAACGGGAAGGGTAGAGGTTCAACCACATCTCGGCAGAAGTTTTGGCAAAAAGGAGTGTTCTAGAATAGCATCACATCATAAATTGTCCTATGGCTGGGCATGAGCCTCTTCTCGATGTGAGAATGGTTAGGCCATAGTCCACCACGCTACCCAGTGTAGGATCAAGACTTCACACATCGTTGATAACATTATAAAATACTCTCATACATGAGGGTTTCTTTATGATTTTTTCTTTCCCGTTAAAACGAACGATAATTAAGTATGTAATAAGCAAAGGTCATTGTCATTTCGGGGGTATATCGACTATGCTGAGTAGAATGGCGTTGACCGCAAGTCTCTAGCTCTTACGGTTCTTGTGTTAAAATATAGTATCACGTGATCTTGAGATTAGAGGTCAAAGATCATAGTTATTTCGGGGTATATCGACTATGTTGAGTCGGATGGCGTTAACCGCGAGTCTCTAGCTCTTACGGTTCTTGAGTTAAAATATGGTATCTCATGACCTTGAGGTCAGAGGTCAAAGATCACAGTTATTTCGGGGTATATCGACTATGTTGAGCCGAATGGCGTTATCCGCGAGTCTCTAGCTCTTACCGTTCTTGAGATGAAAGTTGACGGAAGAAGACGGACGGACGGACAAAGCTGTTGTATAAGAGTTTTTTCAAACTCCTTGGGATTGAACTCGACGCCTCTGCGTAGCAGTCCAACAGTCTTACTAGACTCGCTTCTTTTTTTTCTTGAATCTTTTTTCCATAATGGCATGCAATATATATATAATACAATAATCGTTGATAGCTAAATATTTTCATAAGTAAATCAGCTATTTCTATAGTAGGTTGTGCCTGAATGCTTAAATATGGTGCTATATAAAATTTGTTTGCTGTACTATACTTAAGCATAGATTCGCTTCTCTATCGCAAGAGTTGAAATATCCAAAATAACTGATTGTCCTTTCCATATGACATTGTAGCGTTCACAAACTCTTTGACACGACGTAAGTGCGTGTGCGCAGAACAAACGACACGAACAGTTAGCGCCTTTGATGTGCGCGCGTCGACCGTGACGGACGTTCGCGGAACGCGCAAAAACTGCGCACACGTGCGCGCACAGCGCCAGACAGCTTATTGTCACGGTATTTTCGGGAGCAAAAGGATAAACGAAGATAAAATTGGTAACTGCTCTGTATCATCATCGTGATGTTTCTTGAGAAAACGCTTTAAGTGCATATAGTACATTTTTCCTAGTTAGTATCAAATATTAAATCAACGTAGAAATGCTAAGCCTTGTCCAAGAAGACACGCTACATTTAGACGATAATTGAGAACAGAAGAGGAAAGATGTTGGATCTGATAAGACATGATGACTTTATAAAAAGATCATAGAAGAAAGAGAGGAAGGGACATAGACAAAAAGATGGCGTATACTCCACCAAAAAGAGTAAAGTAATTTTTTGTCTTCCTTTTTAATAAGAGAACAGGCGCTCATAGCTAGTTGCACTCATTGATCGGTAAACGATTAGCGTGGTTAAGCAACGCTGGGTGCGGTCAGTCTATAATAAAATTCTAATAATAATAATATTCTATCACATACACACAACACCATCTAGCCCAAACTAAGCAGAGCTTGTACTATGGGTACTAGACAATGGATAAACATACTTATATATTGAAATTAAACTGCAATATACGGATTTTATCGCGTTGTTTATTTGACACTTTATTACCCGTGACCATGGCTGCTGAAAAGCAACCGAAACGTCGGGGAAAGTGTAAAAATAAAGTAAATCTAAATAGTTTAATAATAATTTAATTAGCTTAAAAATTATTAAAGTTTAATAGTAGTAGTAGTGTAAAAATGTTCAAAATTTTGTAATAAAGTGTCAAATAAACAACGCGATAAAATCCGTATATAGCAGTTTAATTTCAATGAATAATATTCGCGTAAATAGAAGACAGTATCATACTTATATACTTTTTTTTTTGTAAATACATACATATTATACATAGAAACACCCAGACCAAGACAAACATCCATGTTCATGCACACAAATGTTTGACATGTGCGGGAATCGAACCCGCGACCTCAGGCGTGGCAGTCGGTTACACTAACCACTACGCCATCGAGGTCGTCAAAGAATCGTCATTGATGGATATGATGGATAAATTGACAGCAGTCGTTAAGCCATGTCAGAGGCCTTGAACAACTATACAGGTTGGCCACAAAATACAAGAAAGGAGTAGAAGAAGAATAAGGGAACAAATATAGTCCAAAAGTAGTAACTCAATGATTATAATAATAAATAGTTTTGTGACGATAATCGCCTAGACGCCCGGCGAACGCGGGCGCACGTCACTAGCCACCTCTCGCGACCGGTGGTGCCAGACTATATAAGGAAGGGACGGTGTCAGTCGCCTCCTCGTGTGTCCTGATTATACAAGGACCACGAAGCAAGTCTTTAGCGAACCACGCCCTGACTATAGTTATATAAGTAAAGATTGTTTCCTTTATTTGTATCTTAATACATTGAAAGTGTATTTGTGATACCTTCTCTCATTGTACTTCCTAATTATATCTACATTCCTCTTAAAGTAAACCCTAAAGGTTACAGTTTGTTTGTTGACAAGTAAGACAAAATATAGCCCGATGATGATGATGAAGTAAGACAAAATTGACTAAAGCTCTACTGTCTTTTAGGCAAAGAAAATCTATACTAATTTTAAAAAGCTGAAGAGTTCATTTGTTTTCGAAATTACGTGCATATAGATTGACAATTATCGCCTGCTCCGTGCCTCGGAGAGTACGTTAAGCCGTAGGTCCCGGTGCCATGAACATCTATGGCAGTCGTTATTGGGAAAGTTAGTACCCTCTAATATCCTGACACTGGTCTAGCCTTAGGGTATCGTTAGCCTTCGGGTTGCGGCGGTCAGGTGGCAGCCGCTCCGTGTAAAAACTGATATCCAGTCAAAACCGGTTAGACTAGAAAAGCAGACCCCAAGTGACTTGGGAATAATAAAGGCTAAGGGAGAATATAATTTAAATTAATTTAAATAGCTAAAATTTAAGTAAGTTTAATAATAGTAGTGTTATAGTTTCAAAATTATGTAGTAAAAGGTTTAAAATAAACATAAATAGATAGACCCACGCCTGTTTCACAGAGCAGTAGGCAGAGACTACTGATTTCCATTTGCTACGATCCTGACATACTTCTCTGGCTTCATTCACTTTCAACACATTCCTCATACACGCCCGTCGGTTCAAGGTGCTCTTAACCTGGCCTTTGTCCAGAACGCCTCCAATCTGATCGAGAAACAAAAATTTTAAATAAACAACGCGACAAAATCCGTAAAACATAGTTTAATTTCAATGTATAACATTCGCGTAAACATAAGACAATATTAAACAAGCATACGTCATGTTGAAACCTAAAACCAGACTCGGCAAAAGGCAGGTTCTGACTGAGTATTTATGTATTTATTTTACTTAATTAAGCCACACACAACTTCTTATCTAATTTAAATTTAATCAAAGACATAAGATGATCGGCATGCAAATGTAGAACACAATATGTGACCGGGCGTAACGGCGCTCCGCCCACTAAACCACTGTGCCACAGCGGTGTGCTGTCAAAGACCCTCAAATATTATAATAGCAGGCCAAACGACCTTACACATATGTTTTGAGATAACAAGGTGCCGAATGGACCCCTGCCAAGTGTTAATAGTTTTGAGTGGACACCGAGAAACTAGACAAAAAGTTTTATAAATAATGAAACCATTTTACAGTGTTCGTTTACAGACTGAAATTGACTATAACTTGATTGTAAATATACATACATGATGTCCTCGCCTGTATTTTACTGAAGGGATGAACGAAGGTGTACTATGCACTTATTTTGAGGTTTACCGGACACATTATTAAATAAGATATTACTAATATTGGCTTCTGTTTACGCGAATATTATTTATTGAAATTAAACTGCTATATACGGATTTTATCGCGTTGTTTATTTGACACTTTATTACAAAATTTTGATAATTGTTACACTACTACTACTATTAAACTTTATTAATTTTTAAGCTAATTAAATTATTATTAAAACTATTGAAAATGTTTAGATTTAATTTAATTTTACACTTTCCCCGACGTTTCGGTTGCTTTTCAGCAGCTATGGTCACGGAGATAAAATCCGTATATAGTAGTTTAATTTCAATATTACTACATTATCCATCCGTATGTTTTTACATCATTAGTCAGAGTAATTTCAGGGATTTAATATTAATATAAAACGTGGCATGGCTTAACTAACGTGCATAGTGTAATGTAATTGAACCTCACATCTTGATTATTATTGTTTAATATAAAAATTTATTAACCGCCAAGAATTGTTTAGACAATTTAATGTCTACAAATAAAGATTTTTGACTTACTTGTGTTCCACAAACAGTTATAGCGTATCTGGGTGTTCTTTGTATTCACCGTGATACAGCGATTATAATTTAAGGGTACATAGTGCGAGATCTCTCTGCTGCATAATTAAAACGTAGTGTTTTAAAAAGAAAAGAAGCTGAGACTAAATTGGACACTGTCGTATATATAATGTTAGCACATGATCAATCTGTCTGGAAAATGTGTTGCAGTGTGCATTTTTATAAAAAAACGGCCACGCTTGTAATTGCATTCATATTTTCAATATTCTGGTTTTATTTATCGACTTGTTTTCTTCAAATTTAACGAAATAAATTGCATTTATGAAATGCACTAAGTGTCCACTGAATAAAATTTGAGATGTTCTCGGTATATCACAAATATTTCTCGTTTTTGTATGCGTTTGTCATAATTTTAGTTATTTTTGGTACAGTCGTTGTCACTGCGTGCAGTTTTGTGGGATCGAAATTATTTATTGAGTCAAAATGATCGCCTCAAAATCTAAATTATTTTATTTATTTATAAAAAAAAGTAACAATTACAATAGCCAAAGTTACACTAGTAAAACTATACTGTCGGGCACGCCACGATCGTGGCGGTAAGTCCCGTGTTTGAGGAGTGGCTGGAGAGGCGCCATGGCGCCCTCACCTTCCGGCTGACACAGGTAATGACTGGCCACGGTTGTTTTGGCCAGTTCCTGTGTCGTATACGCCGGCAAGAGACGCCCGGTTGTCACCACTGCGGCGACTGCCGCGACGTAGTTGAGGACACGGCGCTGCACACTTTGGCGGTTTGCCCCGCCTGGGCATCGCAGCGCCGTGAATTGATCGCGGCAGTCGGATTGGTTGCCCTCTCGCTTCCGGCTGTAGTTCAGTCTATGGTCCGGAGCGAGAGGTCGTGGAACGCCGTCGCCTCCTTTTGTGAGGAAGTCATTTCCATCAAGGAGGCGGCGGAGCGGGAGAGGGAGCGTTTGAACCCTCTCCCCAACCGCAGAGCCGGGCGCCGGAGGGCGCGGGACGACCTCCAGCCACCCTGAGGTTTGACCTGGGGGTGGCGGGCTTTGTGGGCCTGCCCGCCATCCGTTCAGCACCAGGTCCGAGAGGCGGCGTGCGTGTTCCCACGCGCGCCTCTATGTCGAGTCCGTCTCCCCTCTAGGGGGGACAGTAGGGAGTGTAGAAGTGACTTTGGGTAGGTCTTTCGTGTAGTGGCCTGCCGTTTCATACGGCGGGCCGAAACCTCGGCGGGGTCGCGACCGCATGCGAAAGTGATTCGCGCGGCCCCGTCGATAGTGGTTTTGTCGAGGAACACCGTGGTAGGTTTAGTCGGTATTCCGGGAGGTACATTTTCTTCTTAACATCTTTCTTTTACCCCGGCGAGTCCGACATAACCCCTCCGCCCGCCCCCGCGGAGGGGTATGCATCAAGCATTCCCCCACGTTAAAAAAAAAAAAAAAAAAAAAAAAAGTAAAACTATACTGTGGACTTTTACAGCCACAAACCTATTGCTATCTTCAGCAAAGCACGCTTCTGCGCAACCAATGAGACAACCGGATAAGAACCTCGCGACTATTTTTTAATCGAAATGTTTACAATAATGTATTTTACAATTCATCTGTCGAGAGTTCAATCCTTATACGAAACAAAAATTTTTGCGGTCCATAAATAGATGCTTTGATTCTGGATGTTCTTTGTTTATCAAATTATCAATTATCAAAGGGATCTCAAAGGGATCTTTCTCGGGTTGCCAATACCATATTATTGTTACGTGCTGGGTTCGACGGATAAGAATATAAACAATATTACCGACTAAAACACGTTTTATTCAAACACACAATTAAATTTAAAACACAACAAACACTATACCACACTTTTTCACTGCACTGCTTCAAACTCCGTAGTATTTCCGCTTCCGTTCGTTTCGATGAACACTTGATCGCTTACGAATGTAAACTGACTTGGCGGTGCGCGTGCGCCCTATTTATACGCGGGTAAAGCGTTTCTAGAGCTTTCTAGTAACGCTATTCCCGGTATGTAAACAGTACGATGTTTCGAGAAAGTACCAGCGTTATCTTTACGATTCTCGTACGCATACCTACTACGTAGTGCCGTAAGATGTCAATAGATGGCGGTGTAAATTATTAGACGGAACTGCCGAGTCTTTCCCACAATGCCGAGAGATGTCACTTGGCGTAACATTATTATAGTAGAAATAGTAGACATAGGAGTCCTTCCAAGAACAGTTACTCGTAGATGATATGGGCTACATAGCCAAGCATACTGCGGGCTGCAGGCAAGGCTTACAAGATATTTGCGCATACAAACATTTTGTAATTGATTTTATTTCTTCGTCGTGAAAACCATTTTACATACACTTCTCTCCGGGAAAAGAGGGAGCGGAGACGGTATGATGGTTTCACCCAGAGATAGATGGAAATTACCATGTTCTACCCACTATACCTTCCACGGTATACCTAATCCTGCCTTGAATAGTGGGTGGGTCGTTAGAACTGAAACTACTTCATCGATTTACCCGCAATGCCTTATGCGGGCGCATACAACTTGCGCAAGTGTCTTAACTTATGCATGGTACCCAAGTCGCCTGCAATAGCCATAATTCACATTGCCAAATCTCGAAGCATTTGGTGAACATTTCTTTTATTTTTAAGTGTCAGGTCAAAAGCCTCCCAAAGATATCGCTGTTATTAAATTCAATTTATATTTCAAATTAACGCATCAACTGATCGATGATAACATTAATTGTACACATACCCTTAAAATCCTTAAATCAGTACAGTCATATAAATAAACTCGCGACGTGCAAGTATACTGTGCAACAAGGATTGTCTTTTTTGACGCAAGCGACATGCCGTCCGCGTCCCGCGTCGTTTGCAACACCAAAACGACACCGAACATTAGTCAAGCATTTTGTACAGTGCTCAACCAATTTGTACGCAGACGAGAAAGGAGTGGCAATGCGTTTATTTGTCCGACTGTACTTTGTCTAACCCTGGCGATGCTCGCGTGATATTTGGTGGGGACACTGGCGTTCCTTTTGGCGTATTCGGCGAAGAATTAAGTTATTAATGTCTGAATTTAGAGTAGTAGCTGCGGGATTATTTATTGTGATGTGTTTAATGCACATGCCGCATGAAAATATATTATGTTGAATTTATTTGGTGTGGATGTATCATGAGCGGGCGTCAAAAAAACAAGTAAAATCGGCAATGAATTGCCGTAAATCTCAGAGTTTGAAAAAATGGTTCAACTAATATGCAAAGGTCACGTAATACCACATGACCTTGAGGTGAGAGGTCAAAGGTCATAGTCATTTCTGGGGTATATCGGGTATGCTGAGTCGAATGGCGTTGACCGCGAGTCTCTAGCTCTTACGGTTCTTGAGTTGAAAGTTGTATATCAGACAGACAGTCGGACGGACGGACAAAGCTGTTGTATAAGAGTTTTTTCGAACTCTAAATCTCCTTTATTTTCATAGAATACCTATATCTATTCTGCAAGTTAGTACCTCGGTGGCGCAGTAGTAGTTGATGCTATGTGTGACTGCTATGGATGAGGTTTTTGGTTCGATTCAGGGTTGTGCAAAATGTTATTGGATTAATTGTCAGGAAATTCTCAGTAACAGCACGGAGTCAGAGAATGTGCCTGGTAGATGGCAATAGGCTTGGTGAAATCTAAGTATAACACATCTCTACCGAAACCTTTGCGAAAATAAGCGTGATGTATGTAAAGAATCAGCCTCTGTTTCTTTAGTACATATTATAAACAAAGCCCCCTGCCGCGTCTGTCTGCTTGTCGGTCTGTCTGCCTGTTCGTGATAAACTCAAAAACCACTAAACAGATTTTCATGCGGTTTTCACCAATAGACAGAGTAATTCATGAGGAAGGCTTAAGTTTAAAATTTGTTAAGGTTTTGTACTACCCGTGTAGAGATGGGGGGGCCGCTAGTATGATTCATATAAATTTAGCCAAACAGTTTGAAAATCTAAACTGTCTAACCTGATTATATTAATTACCAGCTGACCCGCGCAACTTCGTTTTCTTCAAATAAGAGAATTTGCAATATTTTTCATTTGCTCCGCTCCTATTGGTCATAGCGTGATGTTATATAGCCTTCCTCGATAAATAGGCTATCCAACACTAAAATTATTTTTCAATTCGAAGTAGTAGTTTCTGAGATTAGCGCGTTCAACCAAATAAACAAACTCTTCAGCTTTATAATATTAGTATAGATTAATCTGTGCAGCGATTAATTTGTTATTTCGTGTAATACCGTAGAATCTAGATATGAATAATGGTAGAAAAGTTGATATAACTAGTGATTGATTTACAATCACTGGATAAGCTGCAACAGTGGCATTAATTTGATGTTTTGACAATTTATGTATCGGCAATCTTTAATATTTACACCAAAGATAAGCTATCTGACGATTGAAAACTGTGGCCATGAAAAATTAAAAGTCATCCATGACGATTTAAGTGGTAGACACTTGTTATTGTAGCAATTTATATTTTTTTATCCATTGCCAAATCTTGCATTTTTTTATATGACTCTAAATTTGCTCTCTGTCCGTTGCTCTGTACCTTCTGCTTGGGCTTCCTTACTTTCTCTTTGTCTCTTTTTCCCATTTTTAATCTGTCAAGTCTTAAAATATCTGACATAATTAAAAGTCTATTGTCTGCTGGCCAACGGAGTGCCGCTGCGGTTTAAAACAATCATGTATATATTATTAAGACTGCATGGATGGCGTATTGGTTTAAGTGGTTTTCTCGCCATTGCCACTAGGCCTAGTGTTATTTCGATTCCTACACGGGACAAAAATGAATGTCATCGACAAAAATAGTCTTGAAAAAAATTGTTCACCCCCCTCGCTGTACACCACCCCTCGCGGGCCGCTTGCAGGCCGCGCAACCACGCGAAATACTAGTCTTATTTATAAAGATAAAAATTGTCTGGCCATGTAACCTATCATAGCTATTTCTTCTTATTTTTTTCATTTACTATTATCAATATTTCTAAATTAGTCACATTCTCTCTCCAAGCCATTTTCTCCAATGCCTGAGACATTTGATAGAACCACACATTATTAATATCAAAATATACAAATTAGTCTACAAACCAAATTAATTATTAACCTTTCACCGCTACACATTAACGTTATCATCGAAAGATCGCTGCGTTAATTATATCCTTCCACACCACAATGATGAATGCTTTTTACAGTTACAAGTGAAAACAAACCGGGCGATTATTTACAGTCGTCTCAGTTTACAGTCATTTGTTGTCGACTGTCACTACTGCAGTACTGATCGCTTGTACTATCAAAGTGACGTTATGTCAAAGTGACAGCGTGTCACTATGACAGATGTCAAAGTGACACGCATGACGTTCATTGGGCGGATGCAACGTGATACTTGTGACAGTTGGAATAGTTTTCATGTTTATTATTAAGCGTCATAAATTTCAGAATTATTAACACGAGTTCATGATTTATTTTAAGATTTCATGTTAATGTGATATTTTTACTTAAATTATTTTTATGAATACTTTTAGACTGGGTATGGTGGGGTATGGTGCTTTTTTATAACTTACACATATTTCTTAAATCGGCATCATCGGCAGGCGACTTTTGTCCTATGCAAAATCTCAGCCAATCAGAAGAGAAGAGATGACTACTACTTGTTGGACATTGATACTGAGAAGCACGCATAATGTTGTAAATAAAATATACATGGATGATATCTCAAAAGTTATAAAAATTCAACGTTTAAACTTTATTTAAACGTATTATTATACATTTTTATTACCTGAAACAAGAGAATATCACGAAAAGACAGAATGTTAGTTTTTGATGTTAGCGTGGTTTTGTACTTCAGGTTTACATATTATTTGCTGTAGGCAGCATAGAATGCGAGACGTGAATACGCTTAAATTCGAAGCATCTCATATTTGATGTCCGTCCTTTCAAACCAAACAGAACATTCAACTTGTGGTCGTATAGTTGCATAAAATACGAAAATAAAGCAAAAATATGAAAAGGCAAGTTTACGACAAACGTCGTCTGTTTGTCCGCGACGATCTCGGCCTGACTCGCGTCGTCGGTGTCAAACTGTTCAAAGTGGGTGTCGGGTGACACTCGGACCGACCGACGATACACCGAAATACGATGACGTCACCTAGCCGCAGACGCAGGGTTAACTTTAATTGGAGAATTTTGAGAAAATATACCCGACTTATAAAATCGACTGATTCGGTGGCGCACCGTTGGCAGATGCGTTTCCTTACAAGACCACATGGTCTCGGGTTTGGTTTCGGGTCGAGTGATGTGGCAGTCGATTCTTTTTAAAACGAAATTCTCAGTAGTTATTAAGTTCGGAACTGTGTTAAGTCTTAAATAGACTACAGGGTCGGGCAAAGTAAAGAGTTTTTCTTTCAAGAAATTCTTAATCGGAGTTCAGAATCTTATCTTAATCGGAGTTTAGAAACGTGTTCGGACAGCAATAAACTCGCTACCTATAACATGACACCTAAAATTGCAGCTGGTGAAAAGTGGGTGTCATTCTCCTCTGCCTACCTCTTCGCAATAGAGGTATGAAGCTAAACATGTTTGTTGAGATTTTTTAGATACTGAACGTATTAAGCAAATTTTGAGATGATTAGAGATTTTGAGAGTCTTAGGCACACCATCGCAACAATCCTGTCCAACTGCAAAGATTTGCTTATATTTTAATCTAAGTATTTTTGTCATCAGATCCAAGCGCGGCGGCCATGGGCAACCCGGGCGTGGCCGGTACTGGCACTCAGCAGTACGGAGAGGTGAACCAGCTCGGAGGAGTGTTCGTCAACGGCCGACCACTGCCCAACGCTGTGCGGCTAAGGATTGTGGAGCTGGCGCAGTTAGGAATCAGGTGAGTCGAGACATAAACTGTCCCTTGAACGCTGCACGAGACATCACTTCTTCTCTCTTAGCCTTTATTATTCCCAAGTCACTTGGGGTCGGCTTTTCTAATCGGCTGCATGAAACATCACTACATATTATAAATCAAAGTCTCCAAATTATCAACTTAAATACGTTAGTAACCCTAAGCATGTCATGCATATGATAGCCCTTTACACTATACAATTGAAATTAATATCTTAGGCGATATCGCAAAATAAAGGAATAGGGATGAATATAAATTCAAGCGCGTATCTCACACGGCGACACTCGCTTGATGCAACAAGCTGATGCTCTGCTACCCGTGCGAAGCCGGGGCGGGTCGCTAGTACCAATATATGATGATCATATCAGCCATGTACCAAATGTCCCACTGCTAGGCACGGGTCTAATCTTAGTGTAAGAAGGCCATCATGCTAACCAGGTGCTGGTTATCAGACTTCACATATCTTCGAGAACAATATGAAAATCTCTCAGTCATGCAGGTTTTTTCCAATGTTTTCCTTCACTATAAAGCTAGTGATAATTCACTATTTAATACGCACATAATTTCGAAAATCAGTTTTGCGCGTCTTGGTATCGAACTCGAGACTTCAACGTGGCAGTATATATCTATACTATCGTTGCTGGGCATACCTGCACTGTCACAACTGGAATACGTGTGTAGTTCAGCAATGTTGACCATAAATATCAGCAAGAACTGACTCATGCTAACACCGGAACAAGAGATTTTTTTTTGAAGTTTGGACTTCGTTATGCGCTTTGAGCACTTTTTGGGTGAACAAAAATCACGGAACTCGCGTCATCGTCACTGAACGTATTCAAAATTCAAAAATAATAGTCTAATAGCTCAACGATACAATTCACAAGTTAATTAGTTTTCACTTCTATCGGCAGTCCCCAAGACTGCCACACATGTTTTTTTTATAGTGTCACGTCTAAGTGATTGTAACGGACCTGATGGCAAGCCCAATTACAATCCAGAGACAGTGACAATGAGGACAAGATAGATGTCTTCTAGCCGTCGTCAGTGTCGAACCGGTCTGACCATATGGTTCTTCACACTACGTTTGAATTACCCAATGTCATAGAAGGGAGGGAACACCTGTGCCGGAAGACCATTCCAAAGTTGTATGTTACGGCATAAGAAGGAATTGCTGAACCTTTTGGTGCGAGACGGGGTTGTGCTAACCGTCCACCCGTGGTTACGAAGACCGGCACGTGTGGTTCTCAAAAGGAAGGGGATTCCATGTCATAGTTTTTATGCTTGTTAAGTTTTCACGACCCAGGCAATATTCCTAGCGTGAGAGATGTTCTTTAAAACAAATAACTAAAAGAAAACAAGTATCATAGCTATTCAGCAGCGATAGCTCAGTGGGGAGACCAACAGACTGCAATGCAGAGGGGTCTCCGGTTCGAACCCACGTCACGCACCTCAGACTTTCGGAAGTTATATGACTTTTCGAAATTATGTGCGATTTGATTGACAATTATCGCCTGCTCCGTGCCTCGGAGAGCACGTTAAGCCGTCGGTCCCGGCTGCCATTAACATCTATGGCAGTCGTTATTGGGAGAGTGTCGACACAAAAGATCCCACTGGGTCGAAGTGTCGCCGGTCTGCACTGACTAGCCCCCCCATAAGACACATACACCATAGCTATTCACCTTTACATCAAAGCTTTAAAGGTTTTGTTTAATTCCGTCTAATAGACCCGTATCTCTAGTAAAGACATTAAAAGAGGAGACTATTTGAAGCCAAAGCGGTGGAAGTTTTGGATAAAGGCTTATGTTAAAATCGAATTGACATGGCTTATGGCAAGTACTCTAATAAAACATCTTAAAATTAAATACATACATAGATTTTCTTATGTGAAGCAGACAAAGTTGCGCTGGTCAGCTAGTATACTAATAAAAAGGGAAATCAAAATAAAAAATGCCTGTTCGATTAGTAAAGCTCTTACGAGAAGAAGCAGGCAAGAATCTCACGTCCACTCTTTTCAATTGCCCAATGTTACATACAATACTTTTTCTTATATGAGCTGCTGTGGTTGTTGCAATGGTTTATTACAAGAAAGTCTTAAGTCTGCTACTTCAACAACATATGCTAAATTGCAGTTGTGGAGTGTACAAAGAAAATTCAACGCCATCATTAAATGGCGCCAGAAAATTCACGGCCACGCTTTTTAAATCACCAGAAAGTTATAATTGAACGGTATAATACTAATAAGTTTACAAGGAAAGCGTTAACGCGTTAAAGTAACCATTACACGCTATTCCTACATTCATACTTAGTTTACAGTTGCTAGCCAAACGCAGGGTAGACTGTGTAAGAAACGCAGTTGACACGGCTTACAGCAATTTTTTACATTCGTCACATTCGATAATCGGATAATTTTAATATACTTATTCAAAAAGAAAACGTTATCCTTCAATTCCACACGAGATAACAGAATTGCTTTTTCTAGCATTAACGTTACGTTTATCTAAAATGTTGAATAACGATGTGTTACTATTTCTCTAATAACACCTATTACTTATATTATTTCTTATCAGCTATTTACATAACATAATAAATATATATGTACAAGGTAACTCGATTTGTACGGCGACTGTGAAGTGTGAACTGCGAGTGTACTCTGAGTTCACACTATGTTCAATTCGCAGCCCGAGACGACCTTTCACTTCTGGTTCGGCAAAAACATGGATATGTTACTGACCTATGTACTATATAACCTATGACTTCTTCTCCCTTAGCCTTTATTATGCCCAAGTCACTTGGGGTCGGCTTTTCTAGTCTAACCGGATTTGACTGGATATCAGTTTTTACACGGAGCGGCTGCCACCTGACCTCCGCAACCCGAAGTCTAACGATACCCTAAGGCTAGACCAGTGTCAGGATATTAGAGGGTACTGACTTTCCCAATAAAGACTGTTCATGGCAGGCAGCATCGCCTGCTCCATGCCTCTCCGAGGCATGGAGCAGGCGATAATTGTCAATCAATACGCACATAATTTCGAAAAGTCATATAACTTCCGAAAGTCAGAGGTGCGCGACGTGGGTTCGAACACGAGACCCTCTGCATTGCAGTCTGTTGGTCTCCCCACTGAGCTATCGCTGCTCAGACGCGGTAACTTTGGCATCACGAGGCACATGAGTCTGCAATAGCATCCTATCTCTTGGCTGACTACTGAACATTCTTAGCAAAAAAATCCAATAACTTTTTTGTCCCGACCTGCAAAGCCGTCCATAAAATAATTTTAACTTTGACACACTGTATGCTGGACACGGGCGTTGGACCTGATACAATCTACATGTTTCCTGTATGTAGTTTGTGCAGACAATAGGTACAAACACGTAGAACTAATTGATACCACGAATGATTTACCCAAGATTGGTGTGATGAATTGACGCAGCTACTTTAAAACTTACAAACTGATTCGCAACATAAAACCGATAAATATTTGCCAATTATTATATTATAAATATAATAAATGGTAGTACCGAAACTAATTGTGCTTACTAGATATTTTTTACGGTATGTCTTGGCGCCAATGTGTCATAACACCGAATCTTTGATACCTATTGTTGATTCGATTCGTTCTATATAGAACTTTCTCTCGTATCTAGATGATTACGGCAGCCTAAAGCATACTTTAACAGTATGACGTTGGTTGCCATTTTTACAGCTTATGCTTCATAATGATATCACTGTCTGGTATGAAACCATCAACAGTTCAACAGCGGTTATAATGTTCAACGCTGTTTATTTTCATATGTTACAAAGTGTTCCGTATATTAAGTTTACTAAGATAACTCTCACTAGCAAACTTCAATTGAAGACTAGTCTTCAGCGGGACTACTACAACTGCTACTTCTTCCATTGCGTTATACTTTTAATCACTGGTTTTTGATAAAAGATTGCCAGAAACTTGATAACTACCGAGTTGTTTACGAGCGCCGATCGTATTCTCCATTCAGTGTGCCAAAGCTTTCCTAATCGGATTCTGTGATCTGACTGATTCTGATCTAACCGATTTCTTAAGATAATACTAAATTTTACACGGAAATAAGTTTGTTTATTATACCGATATGATATAAATAGGTGCCTAACTGAATGTTTTATTTAAACATTGATATTATATCTGTAGGTACTAAGAATGACATTTGCACCGCAGAGGAGTTTTTAAACAATAAAATAATAGCCACGTGGCACACCCTGTATCGGAGCAACTATTGTGGTTCACATAATACTTGTCGAAGCTTGTGGTGAATAGGCCACGAAAACTATTGCACTATCAGTGCAGTCAATATGATCATTTATTAAACTTAAATCGGTACAAATGGATACAGAGCTTAGGTTACATCGTAAAAGTAATATATAAGGAGTGCCTGTACTAGGATAAACCTGTGCTAACTGACCTGGATTACTGAAGGAAACCCAACGACATTCTGTTTACTACATAGCAACTTTTTCTATATATCTAACAGCTAATTGTTTGTCCCCAGGCCATGTGATATAAGTCGACAACTGCGAGTATCTCACGGATGCGTCTCGAAGATCCTCGCGAGATACCACGAGACAGGCTCCATCTTGCCTGGAGCCATCGGTGGATCCAAACCTAGAGTTACCACACCCAAGGTAAAAACCTGCCTCTTCAAAAAATATTATTATACTTCGGTATTGGGTAGGGTACTTAGGTATTTGTCGGCTTCGGTGGCGTAGTGGTTAGTGTAACCGATTGCCACGCCTGAGGTCGCGGGTTCGATTCCCGTACAAGTCAAACATTTGTGTGCATGAACATGGATGTTTGTCTTGGTCTGGGTGTTTCTATGTATAATATGTAAGTATTTACAAAAAAAAAAAATGAAAGTATATATGTATGTTTATCCATTGTCTAGTATCCATAGTACAAGCTCTGCTTAGTTTGGGCTACATGGTGTTGCGTGTATGTGATAGAATATTATTTAAAAAAAAAAAAATTACTGATTGGAGGAAGATGGCAACCCCACCTCCTCTTTTTCTTGTGCGCCTATGATGATGTAGGGAGGTATTTACGAAAACGAAATCTTTCAAATATGCCATGCCATTGTTAACTGTCAACTGACAACTGACAACAGACTTCTTGTACCATTTACATTTTAGGTTAAATTGTACCATTATAGTCCAATACAGTGGAACAGTGTACAATAGCACCCACGACTTTAAAGCCTGTTACGCAATCTGTACAAATGACAGCATACAGCTGTGTTATCAGTCCAATAGACAAACACTACCCCTACCCCTGTGCTGCCAGCACAACTTTTTCTTGAGTCTTCTAGCAAATATACACGAAAAATGAAGTGAACATTTTTCTGGAAATGCCGCCACTGTCCACTATTTAGTGATGGTGCCGCTCACCCGAGAAGTACCATCTTCTTTTAGGAAACCCGTCACATCTCGATCATTTATAGTTCTGAAGACCCACTTTAGTTCCTTTGCCTTCGGGTCTCCACCGCACGAATACCTCCTAAATACCCCTGGTACCATTTAGCAAATAGGCAAACCATATGCTTACACAAAATTTTGGTTATATAAATCATTAGCCGACCGTCATCTGTAGGATAAACGTTCAGAACCAGATGAGTTATAAGTTGGAACTAAACTGCACACCCCTTTTGAATAGCAATCTTTAACTGTTCACTTAAACAAAGAGATTGGCGACAATGTAACATTAAATTATCTTACACGTGGCGGTTTTTAAATTTAATCATGCTGCCGTCATTCTGTAATATCAGAGTTGGCACTAATAGTGCCCCGTTATCACTTTTAGTGGCAAACGACATTTGACCCGGTACTTTATTGTAAATAGTGTTATTTTTAAAATCATAATTATCTGCGAATTTGTTCTCGAAAGAAACTGAACACATATGATGGAATGATCAGCACAATTATTTCAGTCGAATATATTAGATAAGGTGTTTTATTTTTATATAGAGCTCCATGTCAAATGTCAGTCATGGTATACAGATTTTTTGTGTATATCTGCTTTTCTAAACCTGAACTTTAAGCAAGAACAACGCACGACGGTATTTAGAAGTTGATAGCTTCTACCTTTGCTGGTTCTTCTGTACCAGTATCATGTCGATATCTGCATAAAAAATAATCTTTGCTTCATAATATTATTTTCTTAATAAAAGTTCAGAACGTGCTATAACACTGTATGTCCTATCATTAGCCCTTGGTTTATGCAAGTCAAAAATGTTGGATAGCTTTTAGAAATCAGGTGTTGGTTGGTTCCTAGACCTTCCGGTTCCCAGGTCCAACCAGGTGGACCTGTCAAAATAAAAACTCTTATCTATATATATATAATCTTAATTAATTTTATATATATATAATGCGCTTTTATGAACAGTCGAAATGTATCAGAAAAGGCACGTTTGGCTGTTCATAGAGAACTATTAGTACCTACACTTATGCATGGCAGTGAATGTTGTGTATGGCAAAAGAAGCATGAGAGCAAAATAAATGCTGTAGAAATTAGAGCGCTGAGAAACATATGTGGCGTGACTCTGAAAGATAGAATAAAAGAGGTGTGGCATGAAAGTGGATATAGTGACAAGAATAGAAAAGGGTATGCTAAGCTGGTTTAGGCATGTAGAAAGAATGGACGAGAAAAGACTGACTAAGAAAGTTTACAAGGCTAGTGTGAATGGATCAGTCGTAAGAGGCAGACCTAGGCGAACGATTCTTGACCAGATCGGAGACGTCCTGGACAAAGGCCAAGTTAAGAGCACCTTAAACCGGCGAGCGTGTATGAGGAATGTGATGAAAGTGAATGAAGCCAGGTAAGTGTGTCAGGATCGTAGCAAATGGAAATTCGTAGTCTCTGCCTACCGCTCTGGGAAACAGGCGTGAATCTATGTATGTATGTATTATAAAGCTGGAGAATTTAATTGTTTGGTTGAACGCGCTTATCTCAGAAACTACTAGTTCGATTTGAAAATAATATTATAAAGCTGAAGAGTTTGTTTGTTTATTTGTTTGTTTGGTTGAACGCGCTAATCTCAGAAACTACTGGTACGAATTGAAAAATTATTTAGTGTTGGACAGCCCATTTATCGAGGAAGGTTATAAGCTATATTGTTATATAGCTCACGCTACGACCAATAGGAGCAGAGCATCAATGAAAAATGTTGCAAAAACGGGTAAAATTCTCTTATGTGAAGCAGACAAAGTTGCGCGGGTCAGCTAGTCACATGATATACTTAATTGGTTGATGCTAATCCAGCTATCACAGCAGTTGATATGCGCTTGTAAACAATTTTTGTGTTAGTCAGCCTTTTAGAAATCGGCCGGATGTTTACCAAAAACGGCTAAGATTAGGCAGTTTCGATGACACTCCTGGTCTTTCACAGGTGGTGTCTTATATAAAGCAGTTAAAGGCGAAAGACCCAGGCATCTTCGCGTGGGAGATCAGAGACAGGCTGCTGGCAGACGGGGTGTGTGACAAGTACAATGTGCCATCAGTGTCCAGCATTAGCCGAATACTGCGTAATAAGCTTGGAGGGGGCGCGTTGTATCCCGTCCCTCCACTGTACCCTGTGCCGCCACAGCGGTGCTGGCCGCTGCATCAGCCCTATGACTACTATGTGTATTTACAGGTAAATACTTTTATGAAACAATGCTCTTGTTAATCTCTTGAACTAAGGTATAATATTGCTGAAAATTTCAATAACTAAATGTAATTAAAGAACATAGCGACATTTCTATTAATTGTGATCTTTCCGATTGAGCAATAAGGCAGCTCTATTATAGAAGTATTTCAATCCGTTCAACTGATTGAAATATTACAAAATATCAAAAATTTCTAAACCTGTGACGGTCTTTTCCATCCTGTTACTAAGTACAGATATTTACTTTTTGAATTATATTCTTTTTGTTATGTAATCTCGTATAATCGAAAAAAATCGAGAGCTTAAAGAATCAATATTCGAGATTAAAAGTAAATACCTGTAGTAGAATTTTTAATTTTGTTCTTTTTTAAAGTGCCTATAATTTTAAAAATACGTAACTTAGATTTATTTTTATATTTTTCTGATAGCTATTATAACTTTGCCTGTTACCTGATTTCGGCTTGACGTCGACTTCTGGGACACCCTGTATATTGTAGTTTATGTAATCCATGTTGCTAATTAATCGTTCGTATTACCAGGGCCGTCAGCACACAGCAAGCAACCCCCACGCACTGCCGCACCCCCACCAGCAACCACCGCCCCCCCACCACGCGCATGCGCACGCGCTCTGACACACGCGTGCCACCAACCACGACCGGTGATCACCACTCATCACCATCACCACTTAGTTAAGTGACAGTGATCAACCGTGGACCAATGGTGCAAGTGATTCTGACATTATTCTCAATGGAAACGTCGCGACTGAGATTAATAGAGTAAGGTTGTGTGGGGTGAATTGGGTGAATATTCAGCGGTTGCAGCCAACCGGGCTGAGTCCGGCCCTGTTCAGTGAAAGTGATATATGCCCAGGGATGCATTCAAAAAAATAAATATTTTTATTTACGAAAAGTAAAACACCTAAGTCAAACCAATACATACATAGACCCACGCCATCCACAAAGTGGGAGGCAGTTTAGGCAGCGGTGTAAATCACATTTTGACAACTATATTCTAGGTTAAATTAGTAAATATTCAGTAGCAGTACTGTGTCTGGAAATGTGCCCGGTAGTACACAAGAGAAACCCACATCTATTACGTGGCAAATATGGCTGGCAAAAATTGAGCATACTGCACCTTTGACTCTCCATTCGGAGATACAGAGACGTGAGTCTACATATCGACATATGTCATTATTTCCAATGTATGTTAAATAAATATGGTCTGACTTACACCTTTTACATTTTGTACTAAAATACTATAGAATTAATATGTAAGTTCATATTATTTCAATGCACAAAACCAACACATACAGATGGTCGACTGAAGAGCTGATTTTTAAATCCTAATGCCTCCAAACGGAGAAATTAATGTGGCATTTTGACAGGTTTTGTGTAGGAAACCTGTCAAAATTATTTCTTTGTACTTTTACGATTGAATAATCGGCTCTTCATGCGTGTATATTAACGCAAAAAGTTTGCGTAAATACCGCTGTATTTACACAAACTCTTTGCCTAAGTATATGCGCAAGAATAGTCGGCCGAAAATGTTCGGCCATCTGTGTTGATATAATCTGTGACTGAAAAAAATTGTTGGTGTATAAAACCTGGGCTATAGTGAGATGGACCTGTTTAGTGATTACAGATAACATTGTCGATAAAAAAGTATTATATTATTGTATATATGATTTATTGAGTGTAAGATATAGATTATATTTTATGGAGCTTAGCATTCTTGCTTATTAACCCGTCATTATACCACGGGTGTGAAGTGAAAAGAGTTAATTACAAAACTAACGGCTAGCGGCAGTTGAAGGGTTGACAGTATTCAATTCGTGCATTATAAGAAACAATAGCTGTCCTATTTAACTTATAAGAAACTAGCATTTGCGAGTGGCTTTGCCTGCGTGGTACCTCAGTCAATAGAAAGTAGTCTATGAAAGAAAGTCTATATCCTTCCCGAGATTTTAAGCTATCTCATCCACACCAAATTTCATGCAAATCGGTTAAGTGCTTTAGCTGTAAAGAGGTAACAAACAGACAGACAGACAGAGTTACTTCCGAAATTGTAATATTAGTAAGGATAACACGATATTTGTAGAAGTATAAATATTATAATGATTATGGAGCTGACTCCTTACAAAATAACAAAAAACGAAAATCATGGATAAAGTAGGTAGCTCATTATTTTTATTTTGCGCACAAACTCGGCAGATAAAACTGGCTTAGGCACATGATGCACAATTGGATGTAAACGACTGCGCATTTTAGGAAGATATAACGGCAAAAATTAAATGGAGCAGTTGCAAGAGGAAGACCTAGGCGAATGTTTCTCGATCAGATCGAAGGCGTTCTGGACAAAGGCCAGGTTAAGAGCACCTTGAACCGACGGGCGTGTATGAGGAATGTGATGAAAGTGAATGCAGCCAGAGATGTGTGTCAGGGTCGTAGCAAATGGAAATCCGTAGTCTCTTCCTACCCCTCTAGGAAACAGGCGTGAATCTATGTATGAATGTATGTATGTATAACGCACAAATATATTCAGGCATATTAATTATCGATAAGATTCATGATATTTTACTAGTTTTTTTGAATAAGAGAGAAATTTATTTGGATACTATCAATAAACACAATTCCTTAAAACTAACTTATGCCTTAAATATAGTAAAACATAAATAAAAACAAAAAGAAAACTAAAATCCTCTAATAGGCGTCATAGAATTCCACCGCATCACACTCGACTGATAGTGTGCCCAGAAGACTGGCAGCATTGCTACGTTGAACGGCAATGCTTATTCTTTCCGCGCAATAAAGGCCAGCCCGGCTCACGGGAAGCGTCCATTAACCCTTTTTCTAATTATTAAATTTGCAACGAGATTTTTTGTTTACCGCGAAGTAGACTAGACGCTTCCAGATATAGCCTTCACTAGTTGCGTAGGTTTGCCATTAGTTACACAATGCACAATTACCGTGATGTCATCGTAAGAATCCAGGTTCGTGTTCTGGTTCTAGTCAATGTATTTAAGAGCTTTTATGTCATGATTTTTTCTTTTAATTGACAACCTCTCTGTATTACTACGGGAACACTTTCACGTTAGACAAAGCCGGCTAAAATAGGTTTCTCTCTGCCTACCTTTGAGATTTACAAGCGTTGAGGTATGAAGTTATGCGATTATTTCTGCCGAATGTACTAAACAGTGGCTTATAACTTAGTCATGTTCACGTTATCTCTTAAAGATGATTCACAGCGAGCAGTAGCGACCGATAAGGGATTACAGCGTGATTTTATATAATAACACGATAAACAGTTTATCTGCTTACTTTATAAACACAATACATACAGCTAAACTACTTTTATATAACATTGTCTTCTGTTTACGCGAATATTATTCATTGAAATTAAACTACTATATACGGATTTTGTCGCGTTATTTATTTTACACTTTATTACAAAATTTTGAAACTGTCACACTACTACTAGATGCTATTGAACTTTACTAATTTTTAAGCTAATTAATTTATTAAAACTATTTAGACTATTTATATTTGTACCACCAGCTTGGGATCCAGTCATTCAAATAGTCAAACCCAAGAAGAAGCAAACCACAGCTAGACTTGATGATACTCTGAGCTCATTCTGCGTAAATAGAAACACCAATGATTAAATTATGTTCGGGTACTTTGAAATAACGACATTGGAACATTGAGACAACTACCATCTTAGTCTCCCCGTGACCATGGCTGCTGAAAAGCAACCGAAACGTCGGGGAAAGTGTAATCTTAAATATAAATAGTTTTAATAAATTAATTAGCTTAAAAATTAGTAGAGTTCAATAGTATCTAGTAGTATTGTGACAGTTTCAAAATTTTGTAATAATGTGTAAAATAAATAACGCGATAAAATCCGTATATAGTAGTTTAATTTCAATACTTTTATATAATTAGCTTTTGCACACGGCTTCGTTTGCTCACAAACATTATTTTTTGGTGAAAATTGCCATTTTCTATACTCCTGTAGTTAAGGCGTGAAAACCTAACAAACAAGACCTATACTCGACCGATCATCATGAAATTTCACAAACACGTTGTCAGGATACAGAAAAGGAAATAGGGTACCTTTCATCCAGAAAAAAATAATGTTCCCAAGCAAGTAAAGCCGCGGGTAAAAGTACAGTGATATACATGAATAAGCAATATTCGAACCGATAGATTATCTCAAAGGCCTTTATTATATGATGTAATGAAACTTTTATTTGTACCAATAATAATGATGACGTATCGCGATTGTTTTGATTATGAACATAGATGCAAGGGCTTATGAAGACTGCAGTTTTTAATTGTGGGTACTAATTGATCTAGGGTAAAATCATTTTAGGAGTCATTGCGCCTACAGGAATGAGTTAAGCCCTGTAGATAAACCAAAGATTATTGTTTGGTTTAACTAGACAGCAGAACTTGTCATATTTATACATTTTTGTTTGTTTCAATGCATTAATCTCTGAAATTACCAGTCCGATTTAGTTAATGTTGCTAATTCTGCTTTAGTTACTCAATAGAGTTTCTATTGGCGGTATTAAATGTTTAAAGAAAAATTATGACACTAGACCGTAATATTCGCCCGGAAGCTTCTTAAAAATGTATTTATTAGTTCTAATATAATCCGCCTTGTCGCTAGTGCACAATTCTATTACTATTATAACATGTATGTATCTTATGTGGGGGCCAGTCAGTGCAGACCGGCGACACTTCGACCCAGTGGGATCTTTTGTGTCGACACTCTCCCTATAACGACTGCCATAGATGTTCATGGCAGCCGGGACCGACGGCTTAACGTGTTCTCCGAGGCACAGAGCAGGCGATAATTGTCAATCAATACGCACATAATTTCGAAAAGTCATATAACTTCCGAAAGTCAGGGGTGCGCGACGTGGGTTCGAACCCGAGACTCTCTGCATTGCAGTCTGTTGGTCTTCCCACTGAGCTATCGCTGCTCTTTACTATTATAATAACTGGATTAGTGTTAGAAGACGATATTTATCATAGTCTTCTACCACTAAAGCTATGTATTTTAACCGACTACGGCAAAGCCGAAAGGAAGGGTAATGATTTTGGCAGTCTGGGTATGTATGTTTGTATGTTCCACCGTAGCGCCTAAAATAGTGATCCGATTTTAATGAATGAGGTGTCACTAGATTCGTAATAATGGCCTGTGTGACATAGGCTATATAAATTTACGAAATCGTATTAAATAAAAGATTAAGTTGATAAAACTATAACCCGACTACGTCAAAAAAAGGGTCTAAAAAGGACGAAACAAGAAAATGATTCGGATAGAAATCCAGAAATGCATAGGTATAAAAATGGCTAAGGTAGAGCTGTGGTCGCAGCTACTGTATACCTACTATGATTATGTGGGTGCCAGGAACACCTTTATTAAACAGACACGGTAGGTATACAGTGGGTGCGACCTTTTTTTTTTTAATGTGGGGGAATGCTTGATGCATTCCCCTCCGCGGGGGCGGGCGGAGGGGTTATGTCGGACTCGCCGGGGTAAAAGAAAGATGTTAAGAAGAAAATGTACCTCCCGGAATACCGACTAAACCTACCACGGTGTTCCTCGACAAAACCACTATCGACGGGGCCGCGCGAATCACTTTCGCATGCGGTCGCGACCCCGCCGAGGTTTCGGCCCGCCGTATGAAACGGCAGGTCACTACACGAAAGACCTACCCTATAGGCACATCTAAGAACTCCCTACTGTCCCCCCTAGAGGGGAGACGGACTCGACACAGAGGCGCGCGTGGGAACACGCACGCCGCCTCTCGGACCTGGTGCTGAACGGATGGCGGGCAGGCCCACAAAGCCCGCCACCCCCAGGCCAGCAGTGGGTGCGACCTGCGGTGTTCTACCTTGACCATTTTAGTACTTATGCATATCTAGATTTCTATCCAAATTATTTTCTTATTTCGTCCTTTTTAGACCCCTTTTTACGTAGTCGGGTTATAATTTTATAAATACTATTTTTTTAAATAATGCTAACTATATAGGGTGTCAATAATTACCTCAACAACTATTGTATTTACTAACTAGAAAGATAAAACAGTTACACAATCACTTCATTGCTTAAAATGATAATAATCTTGTGCTTTTCCTCAAGAATTTCCTTTGTAGGTCAGACGGGTGTCGCTATATGTGATACAGCGGACCCAATTAATATAAGAAAATGTTAGGATTGCTAAGATTATGCCATTTACACACCTAGTTAATAGGTAAATGTGAAATAAAGAAAGAAAATACATAATTTTACAGAAATAAACATATAATAAAATAAAATAAATAAATAAATAAAATAAAATAGAAACAAATAATTAAACACGTTAGAGTTCTAAAGAGCACTGTGTGTACTCCTATCCTCATTTTATAATTGTTACGAAGGTGTTACTAATTCGTTTATAATTTTTATACACGACGCGAGAAGCTCATGCGAGTTACATGCGCAAGACGTGGGCTATACACGCAAGTTAACCATATAATATTCCTACGCAGGTCGTTTATACGAAGCATAAGTGCCTATAAACTTTGCCTGAACTTGCGCATGTAACCCGTATCCATGCTATACCATTAATTACAATATTAAAGGTTAACCCTTTCTCATTCGTAAAAATGCTAAGCTCCGTATGTAAATGTAGATATATATTAGTGACGGTTAATATACCTATGGAAGAGTATTTAAGTATGGGTGCAATTATGTAAATATTTTAATTAATAAAAAAGTACTTATTCTCATAAAAAACCTGATAGGATATCCGTATAGAGTTTTATTTCTTTACTTTTTAATGCACAGACTACAATGATGGCTGAAAAATAAAATTAAGAAATAACTACAGCGCAGTTTATCAATCAGTGCAATGTACTTTAATGTTTCATGCTCCATAAAATACTAAAGAAATGGTATTTTCATTACAATTTTTACCTACACTTGTAGAAAATGGCAACTTTATTTCAAATCGTGTGATGAGATTGTAATGTGCGCGCGATTGTAGTTAAAAACATACAAATATACTGACTATTATTCGCCTCAGGATGGAACGGGTTCACCTAGTTTCTATGTCTTTCCAACTATGGTTATCCATCCACCCATTTTATAGCTAATTAAGATATAGCGATCTCGTGCACATTATGATGCCTTAAAATATTTTAATTGACTTCATATTATTTAGATATTTATATTTAAAACCTGTACAAACTAGATATAAAGTTAAATGATAATTATTTAAATACTAGATTTATTAGTTGAGATATATAAAATAAATTGGTTTGTTCGTACAATATCTTATGTGTTATTTTTTTTCATTCGCATCTGTAGAAGATTTTAACAGTCATGTTAAAAAGTGTCCTTCCCCGGGACTTCCTTTATTTTTGTCCTCAATCTCATCTAAATAAGTTCTGCAGTAATATGGATTTGTACGGAAGTATATATTATTTAGGATGTTTACGGCAAAATTTTGCCGAGATAAGCCTTAATACTGTTAAACCAAGATGTCTATACGTATAGCACATCATCTATGTATTTACATATTTATGTTAAATACAAAGAATCCACCAAAACAGTGGCCTGTGTTTACTTTACTGCTATCGAGTTTTACAGACGCTCAAAACTAAAAATGTGGACTAAGGATGCTGCCGGATGTTGGCCTTCTTTGATTCTTTGACTTCATTGCTTTAAGGTGTCTGTCGTGAAATAAAGGTTTATTCAATTCCTGTAAAAATCCGAATGAAATAATCAAAGTAACAATCTACCGATCGACCACCAAGAGCTGAAATCAATCGCGTAAAGTAATAAAGTGTTGTTTGATTGCGCCGCAACGACAATACCGTATACATATAAATGGTCTATTTTTAGCAAAGCGTGATTTAATTACACCGACACACTGTGATATTTCATTAAAAATTCACTGGCTAATTGAATGGTGGTCACAATACGCGCGCCCACCGTCCCGAATCAACTTTACAACCGAAAACAATAACCCAGCGGATATGGCGTACAAATATCGTCTCCGGACACGAATTACCAATTAAATCCCTGCTTTGTTTCGAATTTAATACTACCTAATCCGAAATTTTACTGTATTAATAACAAAATTTTATGATCGCGCGGGAAAATGCGCGGGAGCAAAAAATAAAATGGCGACCGGCGCGCTGTTAAATGACATTTGACGCCGCTCGCCGCCATGCCGCATGCCGACGGCACCGCAGGGTTGACAGCGACGCGGCTCAATCATTTTTGGATGATTGCATATGAACAATCCTATTATGTAACATAAACCAATAACTCTACGCATCATTGCACTTATATTGATTGATTAAGTCAATCTATCAGTCTATATAATAAATCAATCAATATAAGTAACCAATTAACCATTCAATAATAAACCAACCAAGCGTTGAAAATGCAGCTGGCAAGTAAGCTGGCAAGTAAGCGAAATTATTTTAAAAGCTACTTCTAATAGCTCATCTAAATAAACAAAAGCGATAATTGAAATCTTATGAATTAAAAAGTGCTTGTATATAACCTAAATAGGCGAACCCGCACGGTTTCATGCGCAAGGTCCTCATGCGGGCTACATGCGCAAGCTAAGCAAGTAGGGTACATGCTCAAGCACCTCAAGCGGGCAACATGCGCAAGCTCAGCAAGTAAGATACATGCGCAAGCTTCGCACGCGGGCTATATGCGCGAGTTACGGGCGTCTTGCGTCGTCGGTAACACAATACCCGTGTTTTGTATAGTCATTTTTTATGCCTATACAATATACGATTCAACTCAATTATTACAAGTCATTTTCATAGTACATTGTATCTTATCAGGTACATACAGGGTGTCCGGTAATTAATGGATAACCTTGAAATGTCATATAGTAAAACTGATAGCCGTTCAGGAAAAAAAAGAAAAATAAATAAAAAAAGTGCAATAGTTAGTCATACTTTTGACTGTCAATCTATTAGCATAATTAGTGTTTAATAATAAAACAACAAAAAACCGATGGAATTATATTCATTTATGGTCGTAGTGTACAAGAAAGTTAAATATGGTAATAAAAACAATCATATCTCAGGTAGTAGTTAGGATAGATTTTTTTCATATTTTTCTGAACGGCTATCAGTTCTACTTTAAGACATTTCAAGCCTCATCCTGTATATATATCCGTTTTATAACTGTGTGAGTATCTTGACCTGCGCAACAGAAGAAGATAATGACATTTAATGATAAAATTACGCGTTAAGTGTATTTCATTATAATTACTGTCATTATAATATAAAGGACATGTTCATCGGGGACCAATGTGTTTACACGTTTGTGCTTGGAATAGTAAGACATTATTTCATTGAGTGGCAGAAGATCAGATAGATAGAGAGATAGATAGAGATATATATAGATAAAGATAGATCAGCTATTTGAAATAAAGGTTTGAAGGGATCTACGAGATTTTTTAAAAAACAAAAATTCTGAGATCAACATTTATTCGATTTTTTAGGGTTACATCTCGATTTTAGATCTCATAATATTAATGCCATGCGTCGATCTCTGTTTCAAATAAACGAAGATCGATAATCTTACGATTACCGATTTACTCGATTGCTCGATTTCATCGAGAATGAGAATCGACTCGAACCCAAGATTAGAATCGCATCGAAGATATTTTTTTTCAGAAAGCGGCATACCTGGTGATACGTATTAATTGGCATTCAAAACAACCTAGTTTGGAACGTAAAATGTAAGTAGCGTAAGTTAAAGATAATAAGTCCAGACTGGCAATAACAAATTGTGATAAGGACAATCGATATATACCGAAGAGCAGAAAAATTAAAATACTAGATTTTCCCGCAGCTTTGCTCGCGTAAATGTGGTTTACAACAATATTTTTTCAGGATGAAAGGTAAGTTCTTTTTCTGGATGAAATGTACCCTATGTCCTTTTCTGTACCCCTGACAACGTGTTTGCGAAATTTCTGGTTAATCAATAGAGTAGTTAACACTGCGCCGAGCGTAAGACAGATAATGACAGAGCTCGTGCGGGCGCATATTCATATCGGCGCGCGGCCGCCATTGTAAAATTGTATGGAGCATTTGAAGTGCTTTTTGATAAATATGTATCTTTATTGTCAACCAATAATTTCAATATTTGGGACGGACAAATTGTAATATAACTATTTATGTTTCGTTTAACCTGTAAAATAGGATAGATTTCTACTGTTATAATCTAAAAATCACGTAACACGAGCTTACGTTTTTGCATTTTTCGTGCAAATTTATGTAATTTTGTAGACGAAAATATTAATTATTTTAAGCTTTTACGCGGAGTAATTGTAAACACATTCATTGTTATGGTAAATGTATATTTTATATTTGTATTAAACAAAAAGTGTTGATTTTATTCATTTAACTGTGACCGCCTGTTTTGGCACATTTCGCTCGACGCAGTCTTAAGGCGCGAAAGCGTAACTAACAAATTAACATAATATGCATTTAAAATACTAATAAGGATTCTGGAAATTAGACCACCAGATTCGATAGTTAAACAGAAACGTTAACTTTTATAAACAGGAACTAACTTATTTATATAATGCAGTTTTACGGTTATAGGTAGCATCTTGTATTCAAGAAGATCAAGAAGACTGTTTCCTCGACGGCAGCACTATTTTGTGGCACATTACATTATCAAGCTAATGTCAATTAAAATAGTTTTACATAATTTTGTAATATACATATGTACATATAAATATAACATTTTTGTTAATATATATATATAGGAACATCTATTTAAACTATAAAATTAATTTCTTATTCTTCTTTGTCTCTCTTAGCCTTTATTATTCCCAAGTCACTTGGGGTCGGCTTTTCTGGTCTAACCGGTTTTGACTGGATATCAGTTTTTACACGGAGCGGCTGCCACCTGGCCTCCGCAACCCGAAGGCTAACGATACCCTAAGGCTAGACCAGTGTCAGGATATTAGAGGGTACTGACTTTCCCAATAACGACTGCCATAGATGTTCATGGCAGCCGGGACCAACGGCTTAAAGTGCTCTCCGAGGCACGGAGCAGGCGATAATTGTCAATCAATACGCACATAATTTCGAAAAGTCATATAACTTCCGAAAGTCAGAGGTGCGTGACGTGGGTTCGAACCCGAGACCCTCCGCATTGCAGTCTGTTGGTCTCCCCACTGAGCTATCGCTGCTACTTAATTTCTTATTCTTGTATATGTTAATTTTTCATCATATTATTTACTTTCATGTAATTGTTTGTACTTTCTCTTTTGGCATGTTGTGATCTCTTGTAATTGAGAAATCATGAGACCGTATTTTAATTATCAAGATATATTGATTGTGATATTGTATTTCTTGTAAGAGACCCTTAATAAATAAATAAATTAATAACTAAAGTAAAATTTCTGCCTGTAGTCGCTTTTTAGAACAACACACCACACACATTTGAGTACATGCATATGTTCGAAATCTCATAATTCTTTATGCAGCTTATTTTAAATGTTGTCTGTATTTCTCTCTTCGTTTTTAACAAGAAAGAAAGGAGTATTTAATATGGTTTAAAATTTGCTGCCACTACATAAAAATGCCTTATTCTCTGTATCTCAATGAATGTGTACGTAGGACGTTAAACACCAAAACTTCGCATGGAGAGCACAGTGGAATATATTTTTTATTTTTAAGCATAATAGTTTATTGTTCCTCTCTCACTTAGATACATAATAAGAAATACAAAAAATAAACTTAATCTAGACATATACATATTCGCAACTATGTGAGAGACTGGTATCTGTACTAGGCTCGACCTGTATGACAGATTACCAGCCTCTCCAGGCACTGGACTCGTGCAGTACTAGCATGTATGGAATAGCCACTTTATCTTGGGATTTAAGTCAAACTGTTGCGTGACTGAGAAAGTTGCTGCAGCGTAGGCCAGCGGTGAAGACTGACAGATGGTAAGTTGTCCAGGCTCCTTAAGGAACTGATGTGGTGTTGACATTGGACGGTAGTTTGATCCTGGTCCCTTACGCTGTCAGCGTAGTGACTCTCTTTTTGTATAGGTTTGGAAACGAACGAGTAACAGTTTACTATCAGGCGAGTAATTTTTTACTGCCTACATGGTAAAAACAGACCATCACCTCCTGGGATTTAGCTCGAATTGGGACAGCTCGACTAGGACAGAATGTGTAGCGCTTGAGGTAAGGTGCCATGAAACGTAAATGTAAAAATTTCGGGCCTATTGTTGGTATTGTTAGTACCATGAAACACATGAAGTAAAGCTTTGATCATCCTTAATTTCACAGTGAAGTGGTCCAAAAAACGGAGTAATGTCACTTTGAATGGAAAAATTCCCAGAAACTTCTTAATATTTCGTTCACGCAGTTCACAAGTTTCGGACAGATATTTTCATGGTAGACTTACAGGCTCTTTGAGGAAATGGTATGCTATTAGCAGAGGGGGTCAGGTTGATCTGGGTTCTTTAGGCTGTCAGCATAGCGACTCACTATGTCATTGTGTTTAGGTTTGGTAAGGGTCAAGTAATCGCTTCTTATCAGGTGAGTAACCCCTTACCACCTGTGTATAATAATATTATACAGAGGAAAGATTAAATTTTTGTTTGTTTTTAAGGACTTAACTCAAAAACTCCTCAGCTTATTTTAATCATTCTTTTCCATTAGAAAGCTTTATTATCACCGAGTAACATAGGGTAGCATTTTATTTAAAAAAACGACTGTTCGTACCAAATCGAACCTACTTTTACGCAAGCGAAGCCGCGAGCAAAAGTGAGTACAATTTAAAAAAAATAGCTTACCCACATGGGAGTTGTAGTCAGCCCTGGCATATAGGGTCGCGCGGAAAGCGAGACGTAATTAAAAGCTCGCAGCGCGCGGCAGCTTTGTGCGCGCGCGCATTTGCTCTGACGAATACTAAATCTGTATAAGTTGTGTGTAGGTATATTATTTAATTTGTATATATCTATACATACATATCCCATGTTTTATCCCTAATAGGTTAGAAAGAAAGAAATAGTAAATTATTTACAAAAACATATGGTTACAAGGACACATTTCGCCTTTTTTAAGCATGCGAATATTATTAATTTATATATATAAGTCTCGAATTCTAGATTGAAATATCTTATTATAACTAACTAGCGACCCAGCTTCCACGGTAATAAAACTCCTTAACAAATTAAACCTACACCTAAACCTTTCTCATGTATCTATCACTCTATCTATTAGTGAAAACCGCATGAAAATCCGTTCAGTAGTTTTTAAGTTTATCACAAACAGGCAGACATACAGACGCGGCGGAGTACTTTATTTTATAATGTACGCCCGGGTCCCACGATGTGGCTGTCCCTTTCAGAGGAGTTCAGTATTGTCAACCTTTTTCTATTGGCATAGTTGGGGTGGGCAATCCGAGGGTGCGTAGCAGGTTCCTCTCTGCCCCAATAATTTTATGATAAGCTGTTGATTTAAGCGTTTGCAACACCAGATTCCTATGTAGCGCTCACGTTGGTAAAACATGCCTCTCAGGTTTGTTATAGTTACATAATATTGTCTTCTGTTTACGCGAATGTTATTCATTGAAATTAAACTACTATATACGGATTTTGTCGCGTTATTTATTTTACACTTTATTACAAAATTTTGAAACTGTCACACTACTACTAGATACTATTGAACTTTACTAATTTTTAAGCTAATTAATTTATTAAAACTATTAAAGCTATTTATATTTAAGTTTACACTTTCCCCGACGTTTCGGTTGCTTTTCAGCAGCCATGGTCACGGGTAGACTAAGATGGTAGTTGTCTCAATGTTCCAGTGTTGTAGCTTGTTATACTTGCAAAACTCCAGGACGCTACATAAAATTTCTTGGTCCAAAATCTCAATAACAGTTTGCCGGTCCTTAAAATTGAACCCGAGACCCGCACTTCAGTAGCTTTTATACCGCTGTGCCGTCTAAGGAGCAACGTATGACAATCATTAGTTATTACTTAGGCTCGTACTCCACACCAAGAAACGAGCCGCTGCAGCCACGGACAGTTAAAGTTTGACATATCATTCATAGAATATGTGTCAAAAGTTAATTGTCCGTGGGTAAAACGACTTGTTTCTTGATATAATAATATAATATTCTATCCCAAACACACAACACCATCTAACCCAAACTAAGCAGAGCTTGTACTATGGGTACTAGACAATGGACAAACATACATACATATTACATATTTTTTTTTAAATTAATTTGTTTATTTTAAAACACTTAATTTTGAAACGTTAAGTCTCTTTTTTTTTTACGCGGGGGAATGCATGACCCATATCCCTCCGCGGGGCAGGCGGAGGGGTTATGTCGGACTCGCCGGGGTAAAAGAAAGATGGAATTAGAATAATGTACCTTCCGGAATACCGAATAAACCTACCACGGTGTTCCTCGACAAAACCACTATCGACGGGGCCGCGCGAATTACTTGCACATGCAGTCGCGACCCCGCCGAGGTTAAGGCCCGCCGTATGAAACGGCAGGCCACTACGCAAAGTGACCTACCCAAAGGCACTCACTAACTTATTAAACCCTATTGTCTCCCCCCTAGAGGAGAGACGGACTCGAAACAGAGGCGCGCGTGGGAACACGCACGCCGCCTCTCGGACCTGGTGCTGAACGGATGGCGGGCAGGCCCATAAAGCCCACCACCCCCAGGTCAATCCTCAGGGTGGCTGGAGGTCATCTCGCGCCCTCCAGCGCCCGGTTCAGCGATTGGGGAGAGGGTTAAAACTCTCCCTCTCCCGCTCTGCCGCCTCCTTGATGGAAATGACATCCTCACAAAAGGAGGCGACGGTGTTCCACGACCTCTCACTCCGGACCATAGACTGAACTACGGCCGGGAGCGAGAGGGCAACCAATCCGACTGCCGCGATCAACTCACGGCGCTGCGATGCCCAGGCGGGGCAAACCGCCAAAGTGTGCAGCGCCGTGTCCTCAACTACGTCGCGGCAGTCGCCGCAGTGGTGACAACCGGGCGTCTCTTGCCGGCGTATACGACACAGGAACTGGCCAAAAGAACCGCGGCCAGTCATTACCTGTGTCAGCCGGAAGGTGAGGGCGCCATGCCGCCTCTCCAGCCACTCCTCAAACACGGGACTTACCGCCACGATCGTGGCGTGCCCGGCAACTTTAACTCTACTATTATTGAACTTTACTGAATTTAAGCTATTAAAATTAATAAAAACCGTTTATATTTAATTAATTATTATTAATAAACTAATTATTAAATTAATTATAATTAATTATAATTAATTACAATTAATTACAATTAATTACAATTATAATTAATTATAATTAATTACAATTATAATTAATTACAATTATAATTAATTATAATTTTTGTTTCAAAATTATGTAATAAAAATGTTTTAAAATAAATAACGCGATAAAATTCGCCCGTAAGACATACATATTATACATAGAAACACCCAGACCAAGACAAACATTCATGTCCATGAACACAAATGTTTGACTTGTGCGGGAATCGAATCTCTATAATCAAACCTAGCGTCATAATAATACCTACCTAGATTTTTGTCATAGGTAATATTACCACCCTGAGCTCTCAACATAACTGCTATAGTTCGGTTTTACGCACGAGCTATATAGCTATAAGCTAATCACTAATAGGTTAAATAATTAATTCTAGAGTATTTATTGACTAAAAACATCTTTGTAGATAATCACCTAACTTAATAACATAAATGCGAAAATGTGTTGGTTTGTTACACTTTCACGCCTTAATTTCTAAAGCGATCATCATGAAAACTCGCATACACGTTATCAGAGGTACAGACTAGGACACAAGGTACCTTTCACCTAGAAAAAGTAATGTGCTCGGGGCAAGCGAAGCCGCTGACTAACGCTAATCCTATCTAATATTATAAATGCGAATGTGAGTTTGTTTGTTACGCTTTTACGCCTTAACTACTTGACCGATTACCATGAATATTTGCAAACACGGCACAGAAAAGAACATAGGGTATCTTTCATCGACAAAAAGTACTTAATAAATTTATTGACAAAATCTACATAAACAGCGACACATCAACCTAGACTGTTTGGACTGTGAACTATTAGAAGTTGAACGCTGCGAATAGTGCGAGAGAGTGCGTTATAATTTTGTTACGCTCTATCCTTACCATTACATCGACACCACTATGCACTATCCCTTTCCGACAATTCTCTATTTTGTATGTAGCGTAGTTATGCGTATATAGGGTGTCTAACTTGATGTGAAGCCATGTGAACGCAACCGAAGCTGCAGGCATTACCTAGTACTATTATAAACGCGAATTTTAGTTCACGTTCACGTTTAAACTATACTTCGCCTTAACTTCTACACCGGTCATAATGAACCGGTAAATATGATCTCACCAAATGCAGAGAAGAAGCTTCGAACCATGGATACTTGGTTTTGCGGATGATGTTGATGCATGGCCAGGCTTATCCCACGATTTTCAATGGATTATCGTAGTGTATTCACTTTTCATCACCAGGTCTGTACGATCTGGTGCAAAAGCCTTTTCTTTTCTGCCGTTGAAGCAGTAGCTCACAAGTGATCTCTGCATGTCGTATCCGACAGAGCATTGTCACCGTAAGTCTCGACAAGAATTCTGTGTGCTTCAGCTGCAGATTTCATTTGAATAAAATAGTGTAATAAAATTCCCCACAAATACACTTTATTTGGCACAAAAGTAGACATTTTCAGAACCGATAAAGAAATACTTAGCTTTTATTAAAGTGAACTACCATGTATGTATGTATCTTATGTGGGGGCCAGTCAGTGCAGACCGGCGACACGTCGACCCAGTGGGATCTTTTGTGTCGACACTCTCCCAATAACGACTGCCATAGATGTTCATGGCAGCCGGGACCGACGGCTTAACGTGCTCTCCGAGGCACGGAGCAGGCGATAATTGTCAATCAATACGCACATAATTTCGAAAAGTCATATAACTTCCGAAAGTCAGAGGTGCGCGACGTGGGTTCGAACCCGAGACCCTCTGCATTGCAGTCCGTTGGTCTCCCCACTGAGCTACCGCTGCTCTGAACTACCATACACTGAAATTTAAGGTTAGATATAGTACTTTCTTGCAGATGCTTCACCATTTGAAATTTCATGCACGGAGTGCTGGTACTGCCATTTATGAAGAAACAGCGAGAACTTACTACAAGGTCCTCTGTAAAAATTTACATACACGTTATCAAGGCATGAGAGCAGAATAAATGCTGTAGAAATGAGAGCGCTGAGAAATATATGTGGTGTGACTCTGAAAGATAGAATAAGGATATAGTGTGCCTAGAGAGAGATGCGGCATGAAAGTGGATATAGTGACGAGAATAGAAAAGGGTATGTTAAGCTGGTTTGGGCATATAGAAAGAATGGACGAGGAAAGACTGACTAAGAAAGTTTATAAGGCTAGTGTGAATGGACCAGTCGCAAGAGGAAGACCTGGGCGAACGTTTCTCGATCAGATCGGAGGCGTTCTGGACAAAGGCCAGATTAAGAGCACCTTGAACCGACGGGCGTGTATGAGGAATGTGATGAAAGTGAATGAAGCCAGAGAAGTGTGTCAGGAGTAGCATATGGAAATCCGTAGTCTCTGCCTACCCCTCTGGGAAACAGACGTGAATCTATGTATGTATGTACGTTATCAGGGGTACAGAAGAGGACATATTGTAATTTTCATCCAGAAAAACGATTGACCCGGCGGGCAAATGCTAGTTCACTAAAAAGTCACTGAATCCTTGTAGTCAACATTAGTTTAAACACAAAGAGCTGCAAAAACTGATCAGTGAATGGAGCGTGACGAATGGTGTGATGTCGCGCCGCGCCGCATGTGGTGCGGTCACTTTGTAATGTGACGCGGCACGCCCTCGGCGCGGCACCCAGACCACTATGGCGCCAAGGGTCTAGAGGTCATGTGGAAAAATAATTTGTTTTCTGACCTCCAGAACAGTTTGATTGTGAGTCTGAGGATAATGCGTTGTTTTCTATAATAACTTGTACTTTTATTATCGATTAGTTTATGCCTGGATTTGCTCGCTTTAATGTAGATATATTTTGTCAATCTGTTGGGATCAGTAGGTACTTTCTCTCGAGAACAGTAGGTACTTTTTTCTGTCTAAATCAAAATTTTGTCTATAAATTGTTACACCTGGAGCACAGTAGGTACTTTTTTCTGGATGTAGGGTACCTTATGTTCTTTTCTGTACCTCTGAAAACGTGTATGCGAAATTTCATGATGGTCGGTTGAGTAGTTAAGGCGTAAGAGCACAACAAATAAACTCACATTCGCATTTATAATATTAGTTAGGATTCTTTGAGAGAAGGAGAAGAGAGAGAGAGTACCTACCTCTTAGCAAACTGACACTGTAATTAATTTTCACTGTTTTTTGTCGGTTGACAACACGAAAGTATTTATCGAGATACAGGAAATGTTGATAGTCTTTGTACGGAAATCAACTCATTCCAATTACAATTAGTACATACATACTTATACGCCGTACAAACGATTGGCTGTTTATATGCTAGCATGGTACCGACGTAACAATTGATAGCTAATAAACAATAATCGTAACCTATACAACAATGACGTCTATTGTATGATGTAATGAAAAGACGTTTGTGCATACCAATAAAAATGGGATTAAATATAATGACCACCAAAAATACTAATTGCGCAGCAAAATATGTTTACTAAAATATATCATAACGAGCACCTATACGCCTCAAATCACTGCATTCCGTCTCGGAAGGGTTAGGTTATGTTAGGTTCCTTTTTAAACCCACCCAAAAATAGGAGCCCCGCGAAGCTGGGCTCCGTCGACTTATTTTGATCTCTTTAAATATATACGATTTTTATAATTTCACATTAAAATGCGGTTTTAATTTAGGTGATCATTTACTATTATTGACTGTTATATTTTACTATATCTGGTGATAAGTTAAACAGAAGTCAATAAAAATTAAAGTTAAAAGTATTTTAATTTTTTTAAAACACTGTTTCCGCACAAGCATTATTTCCTGTGTCGTGGGGGACTTTACGAATATTCAAATGTTCTTAGAGTAGTAGAGCCTCGCTGATTTCAGCATGAATAGGCCGTCTCGACCGGGGAAGGACTACCTAGTCTCTCACAGAATATCGACGTGAAATAGCAGTATTCCTACTGTTGTGTTTCGTTCGGTGAGTGAGAGTGCCGGAGGCCCAATCAACCTCCTTCCCCTTCCCGTTCCTTCTCCTTCCCAATTCGTTTCTCTCTTCTTCTTTTCCTAAAGGATCGGCAACGCGCAAGTGATGCCTCTGGTGTCGCAGGCGTCCATAGGCTACGGTGACCACTTACTATCAGGTCGTATGATTGTTTGGCAAATTAGTTGTAAAAAAAATGCGGGGCAGTCTTTGGGGACTGCCGATAGAAGTGAAAACTAAGTAACTCGTGAATTGTACCGTCGAGCTATTAGATTATTATTTTTAAATTTTGAATGCGTTCGGTAACGATGACGCGAGTTCCATGATTTTTGTTCAACCAAAAAGTGTTCAACGCACCTAAAGAATTTTGCAATTCAAAAACTTGGAACAACTATTTACGATTAACAGATTTTTTTTTGTGGGGTTGATCCTGCTATTCTCTCTTCAGTAGCAGTGGCGAAATGACAACTTAAACCTCTACGTCACCTGTGGAGTTGGTCGGTGACAGTAAGTGCGAAAGAACACGACACCCCCTAACAGTAAAATGGTGTAAGAGCAGCTATTACTGTATTATTGTATTAGCACTGTTTCACTCCATCCGAAGTAAGTGCCAAATTTTCATAATATACGACCTCCGCCATTTCTTCCTTTTAATTTTATCTTAGGCTAGTGATTGTAGTTTCAGATAAAACACTCGCACAATCCCGCCTCTACATGAAAGGACTGGAAAATTAATTAAGTAGTATTCCAACGCCAGTTGCGAAACAACAGACACAAAGAATACCCAGACATGTCATACGAAAACCACTGCGGCCTTCATGTTTTCATAATTATTTAGGTCAAACCTAAGTCCGATCTCCTATAAGGTGGTACTTTTCCAGCCAAGCTACACTTAGAGCAAAGGTTAAGCAAAACTCCGAGCCTAAATAAAAATTCTGCTCTATCTTATCTTACTAAATGTATATTGGAAAGACTCCACATCTCATCCCATTTATATTTTTATTATAATTTATTATAATGCGTACCGCTAAGGAGTGGAATTCGCTACCTAAGTCTGTGTTGCCCGATGAGTACAATCTGGGTGTCTTCAAGTCGCGAGTGAATACGTATCTTCTAGGCAAGCGTGCTCCATCGTCGACTGCATCTTCACTTAAGATCAGGTGATATCGCGGTCAAACGCAAGCCTAGTAGAGTATAAAAAAAAACCCGCTTCGACACCGTTCCACTCCGTACGTGCGATAACATAATAAATAATGAAACATCTAAAATCGAACATTTAATCAAACAAGCGGTAGCAACATTCAATGAACGTATATCAGCACATAAAATTGTTTTACGTTGTGTTTTCATTAAAAGAGTGTGTATAAAAATTTGTAAAGTTTAAAAGTAGTCGTAGTGTAAAAAAAATTCAAAATTTTGTAATAAAGTGTCAAATAAACAACGCGATAAAATCCGTATATAGCAGTTTAATTTCAATGAATAATATTCGCGTAAATAGAAGACAATATTGTGTATATATTTTCTTTTTAAAAGACAACTCTCGCACTAGGAGTAATTCATGTGTCGCGGGGGACTTCACAAACATTCAAACAACGGACACAGAGAACAACCAGACTATGAACAACCATTTGTGGATCACATAGTTGTTTGTCACGTGTGGGATTCAACTCACCACCACTTAGACCATTACGCCATCATTTTACCAAAATAAAAAAATGGCGTAAGTATATAAGAAAAAGTTAAATCCTCTAATAGGTGTCATATAATTACTTCGTATAACAGTAGACTGGTAGAGTGCCTAGAAGACTGGCAGTATTACCACGTTGAATGGCAATGCTTATTGTTTCCGCGAGACAAACACCAGCCCTCTGGTCACGGGAATCGTCGATCAGCCTTTTTGCTATGATCAAATACTTCCTACTTTTAAATATCTACTTATATACTTTATTTCAGTTAGAATATATGATAGGTTGTGGTTATAAGTATATAATAATTATTGCCTTTGTTCATTCTTTAATGTTCTATTAATAAATAGTTGTGTTTATTCGCCGAGTTACAAATTTGAAAAAATAAAAATTGCAAAATAAAAAAAATAATAATTTACAAATTTCACTGAGCAGCGATAGCTCAGTGGGGAGACCAACAGACTGCAATGCGGAGGGTCTTCGGTTCGAACCCACGTCACGCACCTCTGACTTTCGGAATCACTTGATTGACAATTATCGCCTGCTCCGTGCCTCGGAGAGCACGTTAAGCCGTCCGTCCCGGCTGCCATGAACATCTATGGCAGTCGTTATTGGGAGAGTGTCGACAAAAGATCCCACTGGGTCGAAATGTCGCCGGTCTGCACTGACTGGCCCCCACATAAGATACATACATACTAAATTAAAACTGCTGAAGCAGCGCTTTAAAATTTAAAAAGGCTTTTAGTAGAGCTATACGGGTTCGGCTCCTCTAGACTCTCTCTCTACTCTCTCTCTCTCACAGAATATTAACATTAAGTAGCAGTAAAAATTGCCGCCAGACTTACATCATTATAGCACGCCTGAAATTTTCAAAGACGATTTTTTTAAAAAGATTTTTAGCAATTGGGCTTTCAATTTACTAGTAAGCTAAAAAAAAAAGGCTAATGGAGAAGACTTTTAGTTATACTTAGACTTATTTTACTAAGCTCGAGAGTACATTAAATCCTAATAATTGCCGGAATAATGTCCCTGTCAAAGCAAAGCTTAAGTATAAAAATGGCTCTTTAAGTAGATTTAAATTGTGTATTGTCTATATTTGGCTCATTTGGATGTCATGGTTGCCGACCACTGGCCTAGAACGAACAATTTTAATTTATCACGGATATGACAATGACTTTTGACATAGATTAAAGCCCAGATTAAATTAAATCGAATGGTTTAGAATTAACTAATAGGTACATTTACTTTCATAGTAGTAATAAAAAAACACATTGAAATTAAACATATGTATGTATTTACAAAAAAAGTATATATGTATGTTTATCCATTGTCTAGTACCCATAGTACAAGCTCTGCTTAGTTTGGGCTAGATGGTGTTGTGTGTATATGATCGAACATTATTATTATTAACATTACATTATTAATGTGGCTAATGTCACTGTCATATAACTTAACCGAGAGCCTTCTGGTACATTTGTCTTGAAAAAGATTGTATACATGTGCATTTATAAGATAGTACTATAAGTTGCTTTTTTATTTTTGTGTTATTATTATTTTTGATTTATAATATTTAGTTACTTATTGATTATATTTATAATATTGTCCTGCTTTATTTTAAAATCATGCTCTATTTGTAGTAAAGTATCTATTATTTTGTTACTATGTTTAGTTCTATAGTGTTTAAGCCTAACCCATCTTTTATGTTAATGATAACGTCGATCGAGCGCAATGTATGCACGTAACCAAAATGGTAATCGTTAACGGCACCCACAGGACAGGCTTGCCTAGTGTGGGGCCACCGGGTAATGCTCAAAATTGTAAACTAAATTGGCAATAAACAGTTTTTATTTTATTTATTATTTATTATCTTTATACGGATTTTATTGCGTTGTTTACTTTCTTATAAAACATTATTATTAATTTTAAAACTTTAAATACCATTGTTAAAAATAAACAACGCGATCAAATCCGTATAGAGTTGTTTAATTACAATGTAAAACATTCGCGTTAACGTAAGACAATATTATAAAAGAAGCACATTGTACGAATTTTATCGCAGTTTTTTTTTATAAATATTATGATGATATTATATAAATTTATATTTTTCGCCTACGTTTCAGTCAGTAGTGTCCCTAGAATTAAAAAAAAAGGTATTTAGAATTGCAGTCTGTTTTAGATTACCAATTATAGGTTCTGTTAAAAACAGTATTATGTACATACTTCTTTTTGCTTGAAATACTATATAAAAAATGTATACGAAATACTGGTTTTGTCATCGCTGTAGCCGGCGCTATAAATTACAACACATTATTGAATTGTGCAAAAAGATCGAAAGACTCTCCAACCCTTAATATGCTTTATTTTCTTACAAAATGTTGGCAACTCTCGTCTTTTATATGTGCCGGCATCACGCTAAAACTACTTAATTGATGCCGTTTTCACAATTGAAACACTAAATTGAAGTCACGTTTTCAATTCTGTTCCATATTATACACTATCTGCTGCCATGAACATCTATGGTAGTCGTTATTGGGAGAGTGTCGACACAAAAGATCCCACTGGGTCGAAGTGTCGCCAGTCTGCACTCACATAAGATAAGATAAGATACACTATCTGACTCGCGCAATTTCACCTGCTTCACATAAGAAAATTTGCCCCGTTTTGCAACATTTTTTATTAATGCTTCGCTCTTATTGGTCATAGCGTGATGTTGTATAGTCTAAAGCCTTCCTCGATAAATGGACTATTCAACACTAAAAGCATTTTTCAATTCGAGCCAGTAGTTCCTGAGATTAGCGCGTTCAACCAAACAAACAAAGAAACTCTTCAGCTTTATAATATTAGTTTAGATTAGTATAGATAATGCGATCCATGTATAGTAAGTATATACATACCTATTTCACACAGCGAAAGTCTCGTGCATAATCTATTTAAAAATAACATAAACCGTAAACTAACTGGTTACATAGTCCATTTAAAACAGAATATTTTTTTATTTAATGCCAATTTGTATTGTTGTTATATTATTATTATATTAAATGGCGCGCTAACTTATCCTGTACTTTTATTGACTACATGCAAAAATAAAAGAGCATGTAATGCAATTTATTTGTAACTAATAAAATATATTATAAATAAGTACATATCTATACGTATTAATATATATATATATTTTTTTATACTACTAAAGCGACAAACAAGCTTACGGTCTACCTGATGGTAAGTGGCCACCGTAGCCTATTGTCGCCTGCAACACCAGAGGCATCACTTGCGCGTTGCCGACCCTTTAGGAAAGGAAGAAGAGGAAAAGGAAGTGGGAAGGAAAAGGAGCAGGACGGAGGAAAGAGGGTGATTGGGCCTCCGGTACTCACACACCGAACAAAACACAACAGTAGGAATACTAAAATCAGTCAGCTTGTGACCACGGCCGGTGTAACCTGGTCGAAACGTCAAGCATAAAAAAGGTAAACATTATGCATGATCGCGTTAATACCCGTTACATATTATATATATAGTAGGAATACTGCTATTTCACGTCGATAATCTATAAAGAGGCAAATAGGATAGTTAGACTGATTAAGAAAGTTTATAAGGCTAGTGTAAATGGAACAGTCGCAAGAGACAGATCTAGGCAAACATTTCTCGATCAGATCGGTGACGTTCTGGACAAAGGCTAGGTTAAGAGCACCTTAAACCGGCGAGCGTGTATGAGGAATGTTAGGTATGAAAGTGAATGAAGCCAGAGAAGTGTGTCAGGATCATAGCAAATGGAAATCCGTAGTCTCTGCCTACCTCTAAGAAACAGGCGTGAAGCTATGTATGTATGTAGGATAGTTGCCAATGTTTCATTTTGTACATTATATTACACATACGAATAAATAACAATCAAAATAAAGCATTGCACATTTTATCAAAGTAGGTTGTAAAATAAAAAAGTTATAAATATTTCCAGTCGGCCTTGATGGCGTAGTGGTTAGTGTAACCGACTGCCACGCCTGAGGTCGCGGGTTCGATTCCCGGTCAAGTCAAACATTTGTGTGCATGAACATAGATGTTTGTCTTGGTCTGGGTCTTTCTATGTATAATACCTATGCAGATAATTACAAAAAAAAGGTATGAATGTATGTTTATCCATTGTCTAGTACCCATAGTACAAGCTCTGCGTAGTTTGGGCTAGATGGTGTTGTGTGTATGTGGTAGAATATTATTATTATTTTAAAGCCTTACTATAATATTATAAATTCGGAAGTAACTCTGTCTGTCTGTTACCTATTCTCGGCTAAACCAGCCAACCGAGTTGGATGAAATTTGATACAGAGGTCGTTTAAAACCTGGGAAAAGACATAGGCTACTTTTTATAGCCGAAATCGGGCGCTAAAGCTAGTTTAAATATAAGTAACAGTCGATTCGGATTTCTCGCTATTTCCCTCTCCCAATAATGACTGCCATAGATGTTCATGGCAGCCGGGACCGACGGCTTAACGTGCTCTCCGAGGCACGGAGCAGGTGATAATTGTCAATCAATACGCACATAACTTCGAAAAGTCATATAGCTTCCGAAAGTCAGAGGTGCGCGACGTAGGTTCGAACCCGAGACCCTCTGCATTGCAGTCTGTTGGACTCCCCACTGAGCTATCGCTGCTATAAGTATGTACTAATATCGAGAACTACTGAACCAACCTAAAGATTCTTTCACTAATAACAAGCTGCGCTATTCGTGTATTGACACAAGGATTGTTTAAATTATACTTATATTATTTATGTACCTATTTCCAAATTTTATGCAGCGATAGCCAAGGCACTAGACAGACAGTCAGCATTTCAATTGCACATCTACTGCAATCGGGCTGTAAGGTTGGCTTGCAGTTTTATTGCAGTCGTAATAACTGCATTCAGACTGCAAATTTCCAGTCGGAATGCAGTTGAAATGCAGTTCGTCTGTTTAGAGCCTCAGTGAGATACTGTTGGACTGTCATGCAAAGGTGTTAAGTTCGATCCAAAGACACCCCAAGGCATCTCTTACGTTTTGAAGTTACGTACAAATTAAATAGTTAATTATCGCTCGCTTTAACGGTGAAGTAAAACATTGTGAGGAAACCTACATGTCTGAGAGTTCTGTATAGTGTTCTCGAAGATGTGTGAAGTCTGCCAACCCGCATTGGACACGCGTGGTGGATTATGGACTAACCCTTCTCATACTGAGAAGAGGCTCGTGCCGTCAGTGGCGCAGTTTGTAAATAGGGCTGATATTACATTATGTAAATAAAAATGCCGACAAAATCTTGCTATAAATTTACAAAGTAGGTATTACATAAGCAGTGCAATCCAAGACATTATGTGCGTGTAACATAGGCACAGAGAATATAATACTATACACATAGGTAATTATCACTCGCTTACTGCCATGTTGGGGCAGCAATTGTGACTGTGAGTGCTATGCATGAGGTTCGAATCTCGTGTCGCGCCAACAGAAAGACACATAGTTGGCAGTGATGCACACCACCGCCTCTAGAAAAGTGCGTAAATCTGTCGATCTTGGGACTGATCTCCGGTCGTGTCGGATTGCCGTCCCATAGAAATGTGAGAGTGAGGGAATAGAGAAAGCACTTGTGTTTGCGCACACATTTGTGCACTATAATAACGCCTGTGCATTTGCAGCCAATCTTAACAGAGAAATGCCATTTCGCAATTCTCTGTTAAGATTGGCTGCCGTAATCCAAGTTCTATCTGGAGGACATTATCGCTCGCTTCGATAAAACACATCGAGGAAAACCCTGCATGTCTGAGAGTTCTTAATAAAATTCTCAAAGATGTGTGAAGTCTGCCAACCCAATTAGGTGTATACCACGACGGTGTCGGTACAGTAGATCCTTCCCAGAGGCAGATTAAATATCGAGAGCGTCCTAGGCTAGACCTTATAGGCCCCTGTGGCAGCCATTAATTTTCCAAATTAAGTATTATATTGAGTATTTTATGTTACTGTATTTTTTTTTTTTTTTTTTTTTCTTATCATCATACAAATTGTGCCCTCTTAAAAGCTATAAAGATATAATAGCAATAAAGATTTCTTCCTTTCTTTCTTTCATGACATGAAACAAAATTGTGTTTGGCATTGCAAGACAGTTTAAAAAAAAAGCTATTGTATCTGGCCGCCAGTGTGCCGTTGGACTCAGTAGGTTAATTCGTCATCTCCCGCGCTGTTAGGCATGTGCTAATCTGCCTTAAGGATAATTCGCTCCTGGAGAAGAACTTCTGCCCCAATTGTTAAGTGACTGCAGCCAGTGCTTCTACTTGCCTCCTGCTGGCCTCCGCAGCTACGTATCAAATACTATATAAAATTCGTCTGGACGCTGGAATGGTAAGGTATATCTTCTAAAAGGGTATAAACCAATCACACGTACACTTTGCAAAAGACTCGTCCCTCGAATTTGTTGATAATCTGTCTCTGATCGTGCCGGATTGCCTTCCATCGGGCTGAGCGTAAGAGCATATGAATAGAGAAAGCTCTAGTGTTTGCACACGCATTCATGTACTATAATTTCCGTTTAGTTTCGCCGTCGAGGACATCATTTTGTGCGGAGGACATTATCGCTCGCTTCGGTGAAAATATATCGTCAGGAAATCCGCATGTCTGAGAATTCTGCATAAATTTCTCAAAGATGAGTGAAGTCGGCCAAGCCAAATAGATGTTAACCACGTCTATCGGTACCCTTTGCCCTTCCCCAACTGTTAAGCAGCCGCAGTCCTTTTATACTATGTAAAAGTCGTTTAGGCGCTAGCTTGGGGGGTATAACCGCAAAGTGAGGATAAGCTGATTACACGCACACTTCACAAAAGACTCGTCTCTCAATACGGCAATTTTTGGAAACTTTGCTGCCAAGTAATGCGTTTCCTAATTCCTTAATTTCCAAACAGAAAACTCAATAACACTGTCTAACCTGGGAATAGACGCCACGATCTTACAATCGAAATAAACACACGCAGCTTTACGCTGTTGCAGCAACGAAATAGGTAACAGAAAACTACAGTACCCGGAGCGACATAGGATATTAAGATTTAATTACACATGAGCGATGTAGCCACGCCGGGTGTCGTGGGTTCGAATCCCACACGGGGCATTTATTTGCGGACGGTTATTTTTCGGAGTCTGGGTATATTTTGTATGAGTTTGTATGGTTAGCCTAGTAAAGCCTACTGCTTACTAAAGCGGGCCAAAAACCTTAACAAAAAATGTCCAATATTGTATTGTTGGACTCGTTTGGCTCAAATGCGTATAGTTCCAAAATCTCCAATCTCTGAATCTTTATTTATATAAATACCTACCTGTGTAACCTTTGTAAAAGCGCTTTAGGTGAAAATTTACTTTTAATAGAAACCTACATATTCTGAAAGTAGAGATATTTATTTTCTCTTAAAATTGTACCAGTGTTTTGATATTCATTAAAATTAAACTACTATGGCGAAAGCCATAGTATATCATAGTATAGTATAGTACATGCAAACGTGATATATATAACTTGTTATTAGCAAAGCAAAATACTACGTGCCGTAATACATAATAGTTAATATTGTTAATTATGCAAATAAAGTAAACATCATAATTTCCCTTTCCTATATAGGTCCGTACTACGTATGTATAATAACTTAGTATATAAGCCTTAATTAAGTAACAATAAACCAGTCAATATTCAATCACCACATCGTCGTTTTAATTGGTTCATAAAGCAACACGCAATAATTGGTGACCCCGACGTGATTGCAGCAACAGTTTCGCAGCCTGAGTCGCCTTTTGAAGGAGTTATTGGTGGAGCCATTTTTCTTCTGACGTTATGAGGATGTGATAATATCGTAATACTATTGTTCTCTAGATTCACCGCTGAAAACCAAATTGGGTTCCGGTCGTCCCGGTATTATATCAGCACTAGAGACCAATAGATCACGTCGGTACGGTAGTACGGTTTTTATCGCGTTGTTTATTTGACACTTTATTACATAATTTAAAAACTGTTACACTACTACTATTGAACTTTACAAATTTTAAAGCTAATTAGATTATTAATACTATTTATATTTAAGTTTACTTTCCCCGACGTTTCAATTGTTTTTCAGCAGCCATATGCAATATCCGTATATAGTAGCTTAATTTCAATTAAATTAATTTATTATTATCTATTAATTTCAAATACATTTGCGTAAACAGAAGACAATATTAAATATTTAAGTATTTATATTTAAAAATAAAATATGATTTATATTCGTCGGCTTTAGTATTGGACTAAAGCATTTAAGTCGCATAACTCTAATTTAAAATATGTTAAGATAAACAATTCAGGTAAAGGTCCAGAAGTTACGGTCCTTGATGCAAATTTTCTTCTTTACGAGGATCTCTACTCAAATTCCCAATGTCCTTAATATAACGGTAGATATCAGGATAAACTAATTTTTTTATTATTTTTCGAACTTGTATACTCGCATATTTTCTAGACGTTTCTAAATCAAAAATATCCCTATAAAAATTAAATTAACATTAAGCCAATTTTTTGCGATTTTAGGAACTTGTGCACAAAAATATTTTTTATTATTATCCGTTTCCTATCTCAAAAAATAACAATACATAAAAACATGCATAGTAAAACCGTCCTTATAGCATTGTAATAAGGTGTATTTTTAATAGTTATTAGTTACAAACGGCATTTGTGGCCTTTTACTTTTGTATCAATGTTATGATTAGGTTTTTATTTGTATTGCATTATATCTTTTTGTGTAAAATATGATGTCAATAATTTATGATTGTGTACATTCTGCCTACATTAACATTTATATGAAATTGTTACAACAATCAGTTTTATTATGGTGCTAAGAGAATTAATTTAGCGCCATCTAGTATCAAGTAGCAACGACTTCGTACTTTAAAAGTGGCTTCAACTGCATTACGTTTCGTCTATTTGTCTCTAGATGGCACTATTGGTACATGAAATCTGGATACTCAAAACTATTTTCGGGACATTATTGTTGTTTATTTTGCTTGTTAATAATTAATTAAGCGTGACAGGTTTTAATATTATTATCAGAATGATATCGGCTTTGCGAACCACGTAGCATTGCAATGCCCGCTGTATTAAATGAGATTGATTGTTCGAAGATATCAAATGATTACAATTATTTGCGAAAGCCTTTATGCACACGACACTAATAGATTGTAGTGTCGCATGAACAACACTTAAGGAGAAGTGCTACGTATTGTTGATATGATTTCTAAGATCTTAATAGATGTGGTGAACGTAGATATAGATATATCACAAAATCTTTGTAAACACTAATATGGTTTAAAATCATAAAATGATATGGGTAGATACCAATAAATCAATTGTAGTTTAAATCATAGTACTATACAAAATAAAATAAGAGAGATACTTATAGTATTGCTTTCTTTAGTTTTAAGACTGCATGATTAGTAATAATAGTAATATTACTTTATATTATAAACGGTTAGGGGCAATGGCCAAGTGTTTGAGACTACGGACTTGGTCAACAGGTCGTTCGAGTTTATAAGGAGTATTCAGATGGGTCAAATCCAACTTAGAAAATCTGGTATCCACCTCAGGATGATAGATTTCATCTCCAAATTCTTAAGTTGTATATGATCGAACACTGTTTAGGGATAGAGCCTTTGATAAATAACCCTAAATACCCCAAAGGATCGTGGGGGAGGGGTTCGAATGTTCAATTTCCATCTATTCTATGATCGATTACGATCTTAAATTAAAAACATTTGCAAATCTCCGTAATATCAGTTCAGCCATGCGATGGCCGATGTTAAACATAGATGTTTACAAGGCTTTCCATTGTTATCGGTCGAGCAGAACATTAAAATCTATCACTTTAAAGATACTGTCTGCCTTTGAGATTGTATAGTGCCCAGAGGCTTTCGGGTATGTTGCAAGTCGTCGTTTGCTTTTCGAAAATATATATTACAGTTTATATATTTATCTACGATAGAGTATTTTTGCTTATTGTAAGGACAAAATACTAACAGCAGGAAGGATCATAATATACCACTCATTTCCTTGCTTTCATCCCATCTTTAATATTTATATTATATATTGTATATCTGTCTGGGGTGGCGCAGCAAAAACCCACCTATTACCCTTGGAACGTGCGCAAAGAAGTATACTTAAGGTAATGACATTCAAACCCTATAGATATCCGACCACCCAACTTTATAAAGAATGTCACACTCTTACTGTCAGGTAGCTCTTCGTACTTTAGATCGTTACACGAAAGCATACATCGATAGAATACAATCCAAGCTATAAAAAAAAACGTCTTTCATAGAAAATTTGCCAAGTTCCGACTTTCAGAACCACACAGGCTTCACGGCATTTTAATGTTATTGGCTGCCACCTGTACAATAGTATAAATAAAAGTAGTAACATCTATCCACTCATTCGATCCCAATGTAAGAAAGAAGTTGCAAAATGGCTCATGACCAAAACTTATGCTCAAACTGAGATCATGCTAAAATTATCGGTACTCTAATTGGACCCACACACACAAACATACACACACACCGACACACACAAACACCCACCCACACACAGACACAGACACACACACAGACACACACACACCCACACGCAGACACACACCCACATACACACACACCCACATACACACGCACACCTTACGTAATTGCACATATTTTTACAGCTGCTCACAAGAACACCTAGTATATTTTGTAACTATTAACTAAATGTAATACTGCGGGAGGCCTGGTACCCACCTTGGTTATCACCTTGCTTCTATGCTAAAAGCACCTACAGTAGCAAAAATTTGTGAGCTATAGTACAAAAGACGAATAACAATCATACTATATGGAAAAAGGTCTTAGACATTTCCCGCGTATATTTCGTCAGTGCTCAAGCAAATACTAAAGCATTTAAAACAAGACTCCACCTCCTTAAGTGTCTTGCGCACGGCACCACTGAAATTCTTTATCAGCAGCTTTTATATCAATTATCATTGATAGAGAGCTGTGTTATGACATGAGTGTAGGCACTCGGGCAATCGTCGGCCGGCGTCGCGTCGCTAAGGCAACATGACTGCCATCCGCACTTACTCAATGTCATCCTTAATCCAATAAAATCCTAATAACCTTGCAATAAAAATAATTATGTCTGTTATAAACACGTACTTGAGTATTATTTAGGTACCATTGCACAACGATTTCATTTGGACTGCTGATTTAGCGGTAATTACTAAGTCGGCAATCTCAGGTTAAAATCCAGGTAAGCACTTCTGATATAGCGAAGGTATTTGGCTATCGTGATATATGATCTACCTCTTCTTATGGACTGTATCACGTAGCTTGCAAAAGTTCATACTAATATGTAATCATTTCACAGTTGTTTTTCTTCGCCAGAGGAATATTATACCAATATTTTTAACTACATTTTTGTTCTTATGTCATGGTGACAGTAGGTTTGAGTGCACGGTGTAGAGGTTTAGTAGTCATTACATTACATTACATAGATTCACGCCTGTTTCCCAGAGGGATAGGCAGAGACTACGGATTTCCATTTGCTACGATCCTGACAGACTTCTCTGGCTTCATTCACTTTCATCACATTCCTCATACACGCCCGTCGGTTCAAGGTGCTCTTAATCTGGCCTTTGTCTAGAACGCCTCCGATCTGATCAAGAAACGTTCGCCTAGGTCTTCCTCTTGCGACTGTTCCATTCACACTAGCCTTATAAACTTTCTTAGTCAGTCTTTCCTCGTCCATTCTTTCTACATGCCCAAACCAGCTTAACATACCCTTTTCTATTCTTGTCACTATATCAACTTTCATGCCGCATCTCTCTCTAATCACACTATTCCTTATTCTATCTTTCAGAGTCACACCACATATATTTCTCAGCGCTCTCATTTCTACAGCATTTATTCTGCTCTCATGCTTTTTTGCCATACCCAACTTTCACTTCCATACATAAGTGTGGGCACTAATAGTCCTCTATGAACAGCCAAACGTGCCTTTTCGGAAACATGTCGACTGTTCATAAAAGCGCGTAGAGCTCCATTCACTTTGTTTCCCGCAATCGTTTAGTAGTCGCCTCACTATTATCACTGCGCCAAGTGATGTGGGTTCGTTTCCACACGAGACAAATATTTGCGTATACGCAATTTTTTTTTTCGAGACTGGATGATCTTTTTCTGTTGTTTGAATCTTTGTGAAGTCCTCCGCGACACAGGAGTTATTCCTTGTGTGAGAGTTCTTAATAAATAAACTATTGCAGTCGGTTAATGGTTAAACAAATAAATGTTATTAACATGATGACTGTCGCGGGTATCGAAGCCCTTGGATCGGTCGGAAACAAACGTACATTTATGCCATATCCGTGACCATGGCAATCAGTGATTGATTAACTTAATTAATTTGTGTATCAGAGTAAGCATATCTTTCGGTCGACGACCGCTATATAGAGACGTATAGATGTCGAGATATCAATCACTTTATGATAACTGATGAGTCAGAACACAACAATTATACAGTGTGTCTGGTTAAACATTGTACGACAATTTATGGTCAGACGTAACGTATAAAAAAAAACGTAAACGTAGACCTGCAAAGAGAAGCTTTATGAAATTTTTATGAATTATTGAAATTAAACTACTATATACGGATTTTATCGCGTTGTTTATTTGACACTTTGACTATTTGATTTTGACCATAAGCAGTCTTTAAGGGAAATCCTATATATGTATATGTTAGGTCCCACGCATTATGGGCGAACCTATTGTTGCCTACCGATCACAGTACCAGATGCCGCCGCGCCGTACCGCTAATGTGAATTTCTTGACAGAACAATCGCAATTACAATTTGCCGAATCTGAGAATTGAACCCAAAACTTCAGACACAGTTATGGCATTCACAACCGCTACGCCACTGAAACAGTCCTACCATATTTTACTAAAAAAGACAACACGTACTGTAGCCATATTTCCTGCATCGCAAGAGAATTTACAAACAAAGAATCTATCCTACAATACTAGATGTTTTGTCATTGTTAAGTCCACCAATTAATCTACAGTCCATCCAGGGTCATCATGTAGTCACCCTGGATACTCTTGACCTTCCCCTATATTCATATTGTGGTATAAGAAAGAACTATGCATATAATTATATAATAATAATATTCTATCACATACACACAACACCGTCTAGCCCAAACTAAGCAGAGCTTGTACTATGGGTACTAGACAATGGATAAACATACTTATACGTATACTTTTTTTTTGTAAATACATACATATTATGTATAGAAACACACAGACCAAGACAAACATCTATATTCATGCACACATATGTTTGACTAACTAACTAACCACTACGCCATCGAGGTCGACATTATAATATTATTAAAGTTTTTTATAAGGAATCACTTGGAATAATTCCTGCATTGCGGCAATTCGGTACAGCTATTTGTCGATCACACAAATTACGTCCCGTGTGGGGATCGAACCCACAACACCCCACGCAGAGGCAGAGGCAACCACTGTAACTAGTACGCGATCCGTGCAGTGAATTTTTTAATATATCACGAATAATATCAGCCGTATATTAAACTGTCCTACTGCTGGGCACGGACCTCTTTTCAGTGTGAGAAGGATAAGGCATAGTCCACCACACAGGCCCAGTGCGGGTTGGCAGACTTCACATATCTTCGAGAAAATTATGGAGAACTCTTTGATATGCAAGTCTCTTCACAATGCTTCCCTTCACCGCTAAAGCGAACGATAATTATCTATTTAACACGCATATAACTTTTTAAAGTTAGAGATGTGCGCCGTAGGATCGAACTCGAGACCTCTGCGTGGCAGTCTAACGGTTTTCCACTAGGCTATCGCTGCTGAAACGGACACAGAGAACATCCAAACTTGGAACAACTGTTTGAAGATCACACGAAATTTTGGGGGTCGATCTCACGACACTCGACGCAGTGTCAGTGGTGAAGCGACCATTTAAACCATTAGTTCCCAAAGTGGTCCAGGTGGACCCCCAGGGGTCCACGGGAGACAAGAAAGAGGACAAAGACGGCGTGAAAAAAAAATGGAGGTCCACAATTCGTAAGGCCACGGCCTTTCGATAGTGAAGAACTAAAATGTTGGCTTGACTTCACTTATCACTGTAGGCAGATAATATTTTAAGAAGCTCAGCGATTGATACTTGTAAAACTTGCATAGTCTTGAAGCTACCGATTTTTGGGTAGAGAATTTAAAAGAAAAAGAAGGTCAGCCCGTAGAGATTTGATCAATTTTTTTAATTGCTTGAGCTTGTTTGATTCTTCACCAATATAAATACGAATGCCTGAATGCCAAGGAATATGGTAGAAATGTAGCTGCAGGAGGTCCACCGGCACCTGCTAAAGTTTGAAAGTGGTCTATACGAAAAAAGTCTGGGAACCTCTGATTTAAACCATAGCGCAATCCATGCATCCATTTATTCAACTATTATTATTATTATATTAAGGGTGGTGTGCAATTTATAATCACGTTCCTTTCACAAGTTCTTGTACACAGTTTGTGGCACACGGGACTTCCCAAGTTATCATTTGATAATTCAGTTGGCAAGCGGACATTATCAGATGCCGTTACGCTTAGTGAAATAAACATAGGATTTCGGCCTCGATAATATGCATTAAGTAGTCCTATTTAAAAGAAATAAAAATGTGTTAAAGTTTTAAGTGATAGTTTCTAAAAGTGTCAAAATTCGAGATAAAATAATTTTTTAACGTGCTTAAATCAAGAAACGAGTTGTTTTTGCTACGGACAGTGAATTTTTGACGTGATCTCTATAGAATATTTGACAAAATTAACGTTAGTTACAGATCTTTTTTCTTACAGATAATTACTTAATTTGTAGAATATAGATTACTATACCTCACAAATAAAGTATTATAAAAAGTATTATTATAAATACGAAACGTTTCTTGAATATGGCACGCGCCTAAGTGGAAGCGTATAATGATTTTTTCATTTAGGTTATAAAGTGACAGTGCAAAATAGACGCAGGGTGGCCAATACTCACGGTACAAAGACACTCTCAAACGTCACCTTGTTACTTGTGGTTTGCCCGTTGATCGATGGCAAGTGCTAGCTCAAAACCGAAGAAATTGGCGAACTACTTCAATCCACAAAGCAATCGCTTTGAAACAAATCGCCTTGAAGACCTAGACAAGAAAGCCAATTACGCAAATGTCGACCCAAGCCTTCTTATAACTACACATAAAATGATGCCGGTCAGCTCTTCTGCTCACATTGTGACTAGGTTTTCAAGACCAAATTTCGTTTTTCTAGTCATCATAGAGCCTACAAAAGACGCGATAATTAGTCCAGGACGCTGTCATCGGAAACGGTGAAGAGGACTTTATAAAGTGACAGTGTTATTGGATTTTTCTGTCATGAAGTTATTAGCATCATGGTGTGTGGAACAGTGTCCAATAATAGACTCTTGTTACATGGGAGCGAAAACCATTGCTGGCGAAATGTGGGAGCACATCTGTCTACCAGAACGTCAGCGTTCAATGGTTTGTGTTTTTACAAAGTTCTGTTTGTTAGTTATGTTCAGGCAAAGAGAAGATAGCAAGAAGTCTTCTCACTGATTGCCCAGGTCTTCAGAGTCTGTCATGTCGCTGACCCCGGAAAATGACTGGCCCTGGTTTGTTTTGTGAAACGAAACTATCAGATTATCTTGTTTTTTGAATAGCCTTGTAATAATATTCATATTTATTATGATAAATAATTGCGTGTATTAATAAAATGTGTTTGAATATATAGTAATCATCCACAAATAATAAATATAAAATATTTACAAGTTATATGTATACATAAAACGCTAATAATCTATACTAATATTACCTATAAAGCTGAAGAGTTTGTTTTGTGTTGGTTTGTTTGTTTGTTTGTTTGGTTGAACGCGCTAAACTCAGGAACTACTGGTTCGAATTGAAAAATTCTTATAGTGTTAGATAGCCTATTTATCGAGGAAGGCTATAGGCTATATAACATCACGCTAAGACCCACAGGGGCGGCGCAGTGACTATAAACGTGAGTAAAACCGCAGGCACAGCTAGTAGAACATTAAATAATGTTCAAATTAATTGTAAAATATGTTACAATTAATTTGAAAATTACTTTCAGTTTTGTTAAATAATAATATTAATTTCAACCCTATATACATATGTATAAACTACTAGCTGACGCGCGCAACTTCGTCTGCTTCACATAAGGGAATTTGCTCCGTTTTTGCAACATTTTTCATTGCTGCTCCGCTCCTATTGTTTGTAGCGTGATGTTATATAGCCTTCGTCGATAAATAGGCTATCCAACACTAAAATAATGATTCAATTCGAACCAGTAGTTCCTGAGTTTAGCGCGTTCAACCAAACAAACAAACAAACTCTTCAGCTTTATAATATTACTAGTAGTTTTCCCGCGGTTTCACCCGCGTAAGTCGCGTTTCCGTGTGAATATCGGATTTCACCCATTTCACCTCCTTCGGAGTGAAATTTCCAAAAATCCTCTCTTAGTGCTCCCCTACACTCTCCAAGGAACATACATGCCAAATTTCAGCTTCTTGTGTTTAGTAGTTTCGGCTTTGCGTTGTCTGTCAGTCACTCAGTAACGGAAGAGTTTTATATATATAGATAGTATTGATTACAGTGCTGGGGATTTTCCCAGCATGACAGCGATTAGACTAGTATATCAAAATAGCCAATTGCGGGTTAGCAGCCTTCACAAATATTCGAGAACTCTTAAAAGAATACACAGACATGTAGGTTGCCTCACGATATTCTCTTTGATCATAAAAGTAAGCAAAACTATTTATAAGAACAAAACTTCGAGAAGTCAAATTTTCGTGTCTAGGCATCGATCTTGAGTCCTGCGTGGCAGTCCAACGGTTTTCCACTACGCTATCGCTTCCTTTTATTTGTTAAATAAATGTACTATTTTTAGTGTGATAATATACTGAATGAACTAAATTGATTTTAATTATAACGGTTACAAGTTAACTGAACCAATCAGTGTGGTTACGCACAGTATTCCTGACTGAAGGACAACGTGTTCGATTAAAGATGTGACCAGTCTTAGCCAGACTCGCTTAAATATATTATGTCAGTATTTTATTTTAATAAGTAGTAGAGCCTCTCTGATTTCAGCATGAATGGGCCGACTCGACCGGGGAAGGACTACCTACTCTCTCACAGAATATCGACGTGAAATAGCAGTATTCCTACTGTTGTATTTCGTTCGGTGAGTGAGAATTCCGGAGGTCCAATCACCCTCTTTCCCCCTTCCCGCACCTTCTCCATCCCACTTCCTTTCCTAAAGGGTCGGCAACGCGCAAGTGATGCCTCTGGTGTTGCAGGCGTCTATAGGCTACGGTGACTACTTACCATCAGGTGGGCCGTATGCTTGTTTGCCACCTTAGATGTATAAAAAATAAGATAGACTACACTAGGAGTAATGCCTGTATCGCGGAGACTTTGCAAACATTGCCGGACACAGAGAACATGTAGACTCAGAACAACGATTTGTGGATCACTAAAACACAATATATTTTCCGTGTGGGATTCGTACCCACAACACTTAGCGCGATAGCATTGGCAAGGTGATTATCTAAACCACTACGCCATCTGTGCAGACATTTTGTTTGTCAAATGACAGATTATGACTTACTAGCTGACCCGCGCAACTTCGTCTGCTTCACATAAGAGAATTTCCCCCGTTTATGCAACATTTTTCATTGCTGCTCCTCTCCTATTGGTCGTAGCGTGATGTTATATAGCCTATAGCCTTCCTTGATAATTGGGCTATCCAACAGTGAAAGAAAAACCTAAATCCTTATTACAAAAATTTGAGAACCAGTATATTTTATTGACAATAATATTACCATACCATCATACTATCCGGCTTCGCACGGGTAGTAGGTATAAAACCTTACTAAATTATACACCTAAACCTACCTCATGAATTATTCTGTCTATTAGTGAAAACCGCATGAAAATCCGTTCAGGAGTTTTTGGGTTTACCGCGAACAGACAATATAATAGATAGACGCGGCGGGGAACTTGGTTTTATAATATGTAGTGATAGATGTGCCCACGGTTTCACAAGCCTTTATGATTACTGCGCCGGCCCCGTGGATCGTAGCGTGATTTTATATAGCCTATAGCCTTCCTCGATAAATGAGCTATCCAACAATATAATAATTTTTCAATTCGGACCAGTAGTTTCTGAGATTAGCGCGTTCAAACCAACAAACAAACTCTTCAGCTTTATAATATTAGTATAGATTTCGGACCCATTATTTGCTTAATCAATTGCAAATAAAACATTGACTTACGATTATTATTTGACCTTACATTACTAGACACAATAGAATATATATAATATATAGAATTTTTCTTTTATCACTCCTAAGTGATAAGTATTTATGATATAATACATACCTAAAACAACATTCCCATGCATTTTAGACAAGTGGTGTTAACCGCAGACTATTCAATATAAAATTACAGATAACATTTTATAGAGAGTTACATTGTTGCAGCAATCATAACTCATTGTTACATAATACCTACACTTTGTATATACAGAAAGAAGGAAGCAGAGATCAATTGATATCAATACTAGGTTAAAGATAATAAAGTATTTATTGCATAATTTCAGCTACCTTTCAATATTTTGGAAACACTCCAGTTGATAGAGATTTATTAATAACTAGCTGACGCTCGCAACATCGTCTGCTTCACAAAAGAGAATTTTGCCCGTTTTTGCAACATTTTTCATTGATGCTCCGCTCCTATTGGCCGTAGCGTGATGTTATTTTATTTTATTTTATTAAGCACACCAACTATACAATTACAATTGTTACTTAAATATAGAGTGCGTATTATAACATTATAACAGTAATCATACAAATGACAGGCATGCATGACAAGAAACTTACAGTCTAATTAATTACCGGTAAGATAATATTTAATAGGCACTATTTTGTGTAGATAGGTAAGTGCTAAGTCCAAAAATAGTTGTTTCACACATACACAATTACATAGTGCAGATAAGTTATGCAAGTCGGTAATTATTTATGACATAGGTGCAAGGTAAATATTTAAAAAAAGTTAATGAATTGAAAACACAAAGCCCGCCGTAAACAGCAGTATTAAAACTTAAAAGAAACAGATTGAATATCGATGAGTCAATGTAAATACATAAATATTTTATTTGGCAGTCAGTAGGAAGCGTCTGTATGACAAAAATTTCATTGAAAAGATGTCAATAGCATTGTTTGTCGAAATGCATTTCTCATTGAACAATCTCATCATACGTGTAAGAGGACTGTTAAGAGTAGTCTTCAATGTAGATATGGGAGTATCAAATACTCGGTGATGCCTCATGGTACGTTTACTTGATCTAAAATTAAAGAAATTGTGTAATTCGGCATCTATAGAATCGTTAATAATTTTATGAAGAAGTAATAGGTCAGACATATCACGCCGTTCTTTCAAACTAGTTATGTTGTAGTGTGATAGTCTATGGTTATATTCAGGCAAAGATTTTCTTACTCCATCTCTCATACATAAGTTTCTGACAAAGCGGGCTTGGACTGCTTCCACACTATCCGCATACGTTGAATAGCAAGGGGACCATATGGCAGAGCAATAATTTAAGACACTTCGAACTAGTGTTATAAAGAAAGGTTAAGCTGGAATTGTTACGAAACGGCTTACATACACGAAAACAAAACCAAGCATTTTGTTAGCCTTAGTAACAACATTGTCTATATGATGGGGGAAGGATAGAGAGGTATCAAAAATTACATCCAGATCGCGAACGGTTGTTACTCTATCTAGATAATCACCCGATTTTTATAATTATTTTTTAGTAATTGTATACCTAAGTGGCTGATAATTGAATGGACGTTATTAAGTAATTGTATAATTATGTAATGAACACCTGTATATAACCCATGTATCACAAATAAACTATTTGATCTGATTTGCTTTAAAATATTTATTATTCCCTTATTTTGCAACCAATTCTGTTTGCACAAAAATATTTCTTTTGATTGCTGTTTGCTATTGTATGTAAAATGATGTACCAAACCAAACAAAGGCAAGTACTTATTCTATTGATGTGAGATAGTGAACATCGATTTATTTTGGCGGGAGTGGTAATAAACATTATTTTATAGGATATTACAAAAGTTGTAGAGCACATCAAAATTATTGATGTTGTCAAGATAAATTGGTGTAATTATAAGTTGAAAGCTAACATCCTGGAGTACCAGATAATTCCGCGGTGGGTACGTCTATTCTTGCGCGTCCTTATATACGCCAAAGATTGTTTGGGAGTGAATTGATATCTCATTTGCCCATATCTAACAAAAATGTATATATTTTTGAGATTGCCGGAGGCCTAATCACCACCTCTGCCCTTTCCCGCTCCTTCTCCTTCCTACTTCCTTTTTCCTGGCCGTACGCTTGTTTGCCAACGAAGTATAACAAAAAAGAAATTGTCATCAATAGTTTCTTATAATTTTATAGTCTAATGGCATACCGTTGCATTGCCACACAGAGGTCTTAAATTTAATTAAACGGTGAGGCAAATTGCATGTCTAAGGTTGATTGTAACGTTTTTTTTTTATGTTAGTGGCTGCAAACGAGCTGTTGGATCGCCTGTTGATAAGCGATTACCGCCGCCCATGGACACCCGCAATACCAAAGGAGTCGCAAGGGCATTGCCAGCCTTTAAAATTTCCCCCTCCTCCCCGGAGAAAGGAGGGGAGTTGGGCCTCCGGTACCCTCACTCATTCGACGAAACACAAGGCAAGCGCTATTTGACGCCGAGGATTTTCTGTGAGGCCAAAGCGTGGCTCTCCCTCAGATGAATATAATTCTCTAAGATGTGTAAAGTTTGAGAAAGAGAGCCTAGAAATGGGTTAGCAAGGGCGTGTAAGATCCCCATTCAATCTAATTAGACAGCCATGTTTCTTCTTTTATAAATGTGAACGTTAGTTTCGGACAAGGCAAAAGAATCGATTAAGTCGGAGTAGAAGGTCACTGTGTTAGACATAAGTATGTATATGAGATGTCAACGTAACATTGCATGTTTGCTGACCCGTTAGGGACATTTGCGTGATGTTATGCATGCACTAGGTACCTGCTGTGCATCAAGGTTTGAGAACTGATGGTAATCTAAGCGCACTAACGGTACTGTAGATTACGTGTGCGATATGTTAAGACTCCATTGAGTTTGTAGGTAGTGTCTACAGCTCTGGGTTTGTATATAGACTAAAAAGAAAGGCAATCGGTTGAGAAATCTATCTATCTTTGCTTTTTAGAGAATAGCTACCGCACTAGGAATAACACCTATATCGGGGCATTTTAAAACATATAAACAACGGACACAAAAACACCCAAACAGAACACTTGGCGCAGGGTTCCCTATTTATTCGCATAAAATTATATGTCATAATTTAACATGGCATACTTTTACTTATCCTAATAATAGTTATACACAATATTAATTTGGCATAACTGTTTAGGTACAATATTTTTAAGCATAATAATTGTTAAGCATGCTATTCTAAAGCATAATTTTGTTTATGCATATTGATATTTACGCGTAATATTTATATTGTTACGCCCAGTGACATCTCTCGGCATTGTGGTTAAGACTCTGCAGTTCCGTCTAATAATTTATTACACCGCCATCTATTGACATCTTACGGAACTACGTAGTGTGAGTACACGAAGGGTAGAGAGAACGCTGGCACTTTCTCGAACCATCGTACTGTTGACATACCAGGTATAGCGTTACTAGAAAAGTCTAGAAACGCTTTACCCGCGTATAAATAGAGCGCACGCGCACCGCCAATTCAGTGAACAATCGTAAGCGGTCAAGTGTTCATCGAAGCGAACGGAAGCGGAAATACTACGGAGTTTGAAGCACTTTTCCACTGTAACTACAGTGGAAAAGTGTAGTATAGTGTTTGTTGCGTTTTAAATTTAATTGTGTGTTTGAATAAAACGTGTTTTAGTCGGTAATATTATTTGCATTCTTATCCGTCGAACCCAGCACGTAACAATATGATATGTAAGCATAAAATACTTTTCGTATATAAAATAAACATGTTGGCGGCTTACCCGCCAACCCTAACCTATTGTTACACTATGGTACCCAAGTTATATATTTATGGATATAATACCTATTTTTATATTTTTCAGATTCAAGTAGCTATCAATAGAATAAAACATGATGCAAAGTTAAATCCTGATAAAATTCAAATTATAGCCGATTGTGAAACTATAACCTCAACAATATGCCTTATAACTTTATGCCATCAAATTTAGGGCAAAAAGCATTAGCCTAAATGATATTTACGCCTACTGCAACAGTAAATCAAAAAACAATTATGTCAAAGTATTATTATAATATAAATTAAACTGTCCCACTGCTGAGCACGGGCCTCTTCTCAGTGTGAGAAGGGTTAGGCCATAGTCCACCACGCTGGCCCAGTGCGGGTTGGTAGACTTCACATATCTTCGAGAATATTGTGGAGAACTCTCAGACGTGCAGGTTGCCTCACGATGTTTACCTTCACCGTCAAAGCGAGCGATAATTAACTATTTAATACGCATATAACTTCGAAAAGTCAGAGTGCGCGCCTTGGGATTGAAGTCGAGATCTCTGCGTGACAGTCCAACGGCCACCAACTAGGCTATCGCTGCTAAATATATATTATTATAACAAAAGAAGTATATATAACTTGTTATGGCAAATTAAATTAGGACAAAAAGAAATATCGTAACAAAAGGTTACCTTGGCCACAGTATACCAAGAACAGTAGTTCATATAAGACCGCTCGGCGAGTTATTAGTTATAAGTCTACTCTTGCGTTGGCGCTTAAGGTTGTCACTTTTTATTTAAATATTATTTGCGTATAAGAGCAACACTTTTATTTATATAATATAACGTGTATTATCTATGTATGTATCTTATGTGGGGGCCAGTCAGTGCAGACCGGCGACACTTCGACCCAGTGGGATTTTGTGTCGACACTCTCCCAATAACGACTGCCATAGATGTTCATGGCAGCCGGGACCGACGGCTTAACGTGCTCTCCGAGGCATGGAGCAGGCGATAATTGTCAATCAATACGCACATAATTTCGAAAAGTCATATTACTTCCGAGAGTCAGAAGTGCGTGACGTGGGTTCGAACCCGAGATCCTCTGCATTGCAGTCTGTTGGTCTCCTCACTGAGCTATTTCTGCTCTTGTGTATCTATACTAATATTATAAAGCTGAAGAGTTTGTTTGTTTGTTTGCTTGTTTGAAAGCGCTAGTCTTAGGAACAACTGGACCGTATTGAAAAATTCTTTTAGTATTAGATAGCCCATTTATTGAGGAAGGCTATAGGCTATATAACATCACGCTACGACCAATAGGAGTGGAGCAGCAATGAAAAATGTTGTAAAAACAGGGATAATTCTCTTATGTGAAGCAGACGAAGTTGCGCGGGTCAGCTAGTATAATATAACATGAGAGCAGGTGAACGCGACCGGGCGTGCAGTGTAGGTACTTGAACACGCCCGATCGCACGACGCCCTCACGGTACGGCTCACGCTGCCACCACAGTATTCCGCCGTATATTATGCTAATGTGTGCGTGGCAGCGCGTGCGTACACGGCGCCCATCGCACACGCACACATTCATACCGGCAGCGGCACATTTCTATGAAGATGACTTACTGTTCTTAATATACTGTGCCCTGGTACAGCGGGAGTGGCGAGGCTATCACTTATACCACAACGCCATCTGTATAGTAAACTTTCAGCACATACCCAGTTGCACTCACAGATCGGTAAACGACATACATATTTAAAAACTTGCGGCATATAGCGGACACACAGGTCATCAAAATGATTTATTTGGCCCTCTGCCAATCAGTTATAGGTTATTGTGTCACTGTGTGGGGCGGAGCATGTAAAAATAGCTGGATAAAATTAGAGAGAGCGCAAAGAGCGGTCCTGAAGGTTAGTCGGTCCTTGCCGTTTCTTTTTCCTACCAAAGACTTTTATCAGCTTACTGCCGTCCTTACAGTGAGGTAACTGTTTGTCTTAGGGATCGTTCTAAAGCAGCATGCTACGCTTACTTTTGACCCCACTACTCTCACAAACAATCGTCGAAAGCATCACACTTGTGACACTTTAAATGTTCGGCGGAACACAGCGTTCTCTGCGAGATTTTTTTGGCTTTCTAGGCGGTTATATTATATAATAAAATAAATAAAGAGATAAGCATTTATTAACTCACACGCTTTAATTGTAAAAAGGTTGTCACAACTTCGGTGAAATCACTTGGTTACGACGAGACAGAAAATCTTTTAAACATTATTTCCTGAATTGACACACTCCCCCACGCACGCACGCAGTCACGCACGCACGCACGCAAACATGCACGCACGCAAGCAAGCACGCACGCACCCACGCACGCACTCACGCACGCACGCACTAATTAGCGAGATTAATTATTAATTAGCAATGTTGGGTGCGGTCAGTCTATAGATAGGTGACCGTTTAGTGGTATTTCATCTGAGCGTCTCCGTGCTTAGGAGGGCACGTAAAAAGTCGATCACGCCTGTTGCCAAATTGAGAGCAGTCGTTAAACCATGTCAGAGGGCTTGAACAACTCTTGACAACAGGTTGGCCACTAACCACACGAAAAGAAGAAGAAAGAAGCGCATAGCTATTCGTGTAGACTGATTCAATTTATGTTCACATTTGCAAATTTAATTTAGGAGAATACCTGATATAATAATAATAATAATATTCTACCACATACACACAACACCATCTAGCCCTAACTAAGCAGAGCTTGTACTATGGGTACTAAACATACATATATACTGTATATCTATGTATGCTATATATTGTCTTACGTTTACGTGAATGTTATACATTGAAATTTAACTACTTTAAGTATACGGATTTTATAGTTTATTTAACACTTTCATAACATAATTTAAAAACTATTATTAATAATAATGTCCTCCAGACCGAAATTCGGCCACGGCGGCCAGTCTTAACGAAGACTGGCCATCTGCGCAGGAGATATTATAGTGCACAAGCGTGTGCGCAAACACAAGTGCACTCTCTGTTCCTTAACCCTCATGATCCGATAGGACGGTAATCCGACACGACCAGAGAGAGATCGGGTGCAGGACCAACGGCTTTACGTGCTCTCCGAGGCACGGGGGTGTCCAACACCGACAACTTTCTAACTCCGGGCTGCGATTGAGATTTCTTAACAGAAAAACCCAATAACTTTTTGTTAGCCCGACCCGGGATTCGAACCCGTATAGACCTCATGAACAGCCGTCGCATTCACTACCGCTGCGCCACTGAGGAAATACTATTACACTACTACTGTTAAACATTACGTCTTTTTTGCTATTTCAATTATTATAACTTTTAGTACTATTTATACTTTAGATTTACATTTTCTCCGGGAAAACCTAGTTTAAATTAATAGGAGAAAACCTAAAAGAAATATTACCAAAATATTTGGGATGTTGCGCTTTCGCCCCTACATTACGTCCCACATTCTAAAATGTTCCTCATTCGCCCCGCTTTTTTAATTATTTCTATTTCGTTCTATATTTTTGAGCATATGGTTAGCAAAACAATACATGCTTAAAAATATTTTAAGTCATCAATGTCGGGCTCGTGATGTCATGCAATCATAAGCTCAAAGTTTCGCCGAGAGATCTAGGAGGTATTTTAAAATATTTTTGGCTGATGGTACATCAAATAAGCCAAACAAAAAAAAAACAGCGTCGAAAAAAGGAACATAATTTGGGACGAAATAGAAATTACATTAAGAAATTAATATTTATCTAAATTTCGGGACATATGAGGAACAATTTTTGGGACGAATGCGTATTTTTACATTCGGGACGAAACATAAGGGTCGAATGCGAAATAAACCAAATATTTATAAGACGAAAGCTGGATCGATTTTGAGCAGTTTTTATTACGAGAATGACGGCCTCGATGGCGTAGTGGTAAGTGTAATCGACTGCCACGCCTGTGGTCGCGGGTTCGATTCCCGCACAAGTCAAACATTTGTGTGCATGAACATGGATGTTTGTCTTGGTCTGGGTGTTTCGATGTATAATATGTGTGTATTTATAAAAAAGAAGTACATATATATGTATGTTTATCCATTGTCTAGTACCCATAATACAAACTCTGCTTAGTTTGGGCTAGATGGTGTTGTGTGTATGTGGTAGAATATTATTATTATTCTCTTTATTACACAATTTTTTTTCTTATAATTACATTTTTAAATATAAATATAAAACTATACATATTTAAAAATATAAAAACTGAAATGACCCACCGACATCGGGAACAGGGTCCAAGCTGCCGGTGGTTAGGGCCCAGAGAGAGGAATCTCCTCACAATACGCGCCGTGTCGAGTAGTACTGCCTTTTGCATCAAGGACTTGATCCAGCCATCCAACGCGAGCCTCTGCAGGTGGTGGTCGAGGCTCTTAGGTATTAAACCATTGACTGTAATGACTATCGTCCACACGCCACATGTTGACAATCTCGAGAGCTAGGTCCAAGTATTTCAACTCTTTTTCTTTTTCAGCTTTCACAAGATTCTCGTTATGCGGTATGGTAACATCGATGATCATTGCTCATTATTATTATTATTATTATTACCTGTACTATAACCAAAGTTTTACATAGCTACTGTACCCTATACAGCGTGTTGTTGAAATATATAACTCTTAACGAGCTATAAACATGTACGAGCTCGGCTTTACGATGTCCAGACAACATTCATCGTTGTGTACATTTATATTTATCTATACTAATATAACACTGTTAAGAAATGGTGTCTGTATGTCTATTCGTATAATAAATGTATAACTCGATGTCTGTACATTCTAACTAATATTATAAATGCGAATGTGAGTTTGTTTGTTACGCTTTCACGGCTCAAGTACTCAACCAATCATCATGAAGTTTCGCATACACGTTGTCAGAGGTACAGAAAAGGACATGGGAAACCTCTCATCCAGAAATAAATATTGTCCCGGGCGAAGCCACAAGCAAAAACTAGTTAGAGACATTTGATGGCGATTTTTTTAAACACTGCTTTTCAGTATTTACATTTACACTTTTTCGGACGTTTCACTTACCCTCTGACGTCAGAGGATACATTAAAAATTTTTTTCGCAAAAATTTGCCTCTTGTTTTTCATGCGAGTAAAGTCACAGGCAAAAATATAGTAGAGAAATAAAATAATATATTTACGTTAATGTTATTAGATTGAGTACATACGTAAACATTCAGTGAATGGCTCACTGTTTGCATGAATGCAGTCTCTAAGTTATTGATCATTCAGATAGTTGAGAAATTCAATTTAATTTTATGTACATTTGCTAAGATCAATTGGCGAGAGATCATGCTGTGAATTAATAATAATAATAATAAAAATATTCTACCACATACACACAACACCGACTAGCCTAAAATAAGCAGAGCTTGTACTATGGGTACTGGACAATGGATAAACATACTTATATACTTTTTTTTTGTAAATACATTCATATTATACATAGAAACACCCAGACCAAGACAAACATCCATGTTCATGCACACAAATGTTTGACCTGTGCGGGAATCGAACCCGCGACCTCAAGCGTGGCAGTCAGTTACACTAACCACTACGCCATCGAGGCCGACTTATTATATATATATATAATATATTATATTATTAGCGTTGTGGTATTATATTGCGTATATATATATTTTTTTTGTTCACCTAAGGTGGCAAACAAACATACGGCTCACCTGATGGTAAGTGGTCACCGTAGCCTATGGACGCCTGCAACACCAGAGGCATCACTTGTGCGTTGCCGACCCTTTAGGAAAGAAAGTGGGAAGGAGAAGGAGCGGGAATCGGAGAAAGGGGGTGATTGGGCCTCCGGCACTCTCACTCACCGAACGAAACACAACAGTAGGAATACTGGTATTTCACGTCGATATTCTGTGAGAGGGTAGTCCTTCCCCGGCTAAGCCGACCCATTCATGCTGAAATCAGCGAGGCTTTACTACTCTAAAAAGTATTTTTCACCTAATATTTAATCCTAACTAATATTATACAGCAAAAACACATACGGTACCTTTTATCCAGATAAAAGTACTGTTACTAACGCAACGCTACATTTAAGCGAGTAAACCCGCGGGAAAAATATAGCAAATAATATTATAAATGTGAATGTGAGTTTTTCCTTTATATTATACTCTGCAAACGAGCAGATGGATCGCCTGATAGTAAGCGATTACCACTGCCCATGAACACCCGCAACACCAGAGGAGTCGCAAGTGTGTTGCTAGCCTTTAAAATTTCCCACTCCTCCCCGGAGGGGGAGGGAAGTTGGGCCCTTGAATACCCTCACTCACTCGACGAAACACAACGCAAGCGCTATTTCACACCGGTTTTCTGTGAAGCCGTGGTATCACTCCGGTCGTGCCGGCCCATTCGTGCCGTAGCGTGGCTCTCCCACGTATAAGCTGTGAGTTTGTTGGTTTTGCTTTCACGCCTTAACTACTCGACCGATCATCGTGAAATTTTGCATGCATGTTCTCAGGGTTACCGAATAGGACACGGTATATATTTCATTCAGGAAAATTAATATTTCCAAGGGATATAAATGTATTGTCAAAATCTAGATGAACGCAGACAAAGCCGTCAACAATCTATTGTCACGGAACGCCATCTATTAGCACCATTTTTATAATTTAAATAGCTTAAATAGAAGCAAACTGTTACTAATAAAAGTGTGAAACAATATTAGTTAAAAGTTTAAAATTATAATAATAATGTTATAAAAAATAAACAACGCGATAAAAGCCGTATAAAGTTGTTTATTTCAATATTGGCACTATGTTAAAAATGCAAGAAATAATATGTTTAAGTTAGATTTTATTTTATTTACAAAAGTATTATGTGAGGCTATTATTCTTTATCCTACAGCCCATTACGATCCCACATTCTTATTGCATACGCAAAGACTAGATAAAGCTTTTTTGTAACACACTATCACATTCTTGCGCATGCAAAAATGAGACAGCGTGTTACAAAAATACTTTAAGACTGCGCCGAGCGAAATGTGCCAAAACAAGCGGTCACAGTTAAGTGAATAAAATCAACACTTATTTGTTTAATACAAATATAAAATATACATTTACCATAACAATGAATGTGTTTACAATTACTCCGTGTAAAAAACTTATAATAATTAATATTTTCGGCTACAAAATTATGTTAATTTGCACGAAAAATGCAAAAACGTGAGCTCGTGTTATGTGATTTTTAGATTATAACAGTAGAAATCTATCCTATTTTTCAGCTTAAACGAAACATTAATAGTTATATTACAATTTGTCCGTCCCAAATATTTAAGTTATTGGTTGACAATAAAGATACATATTTATCAAAAAAGCACTTCAAATCCTCCATACAATTTTACTATGGCGGCCGCGCGCCGATTTGAATATGCGCCGCACGAGCTCTGTAATTATCTGTCTTATGCTTGGCGCAGTCTTAAGAGAGAGTAAGGCCCTTAAGACTGCGCCGAGCAAATGTGCCAAAACAGGCGGTCACAGTTAAGTGAATGAAATCAACACTTTTTGTTTATTACAAATATAAAATATACATTTACCATAACAATGAATATGTATACAATTACTCCGTGTAAAAAACTTAAAATAATTAATATTTTCGCCTACAAAATTACGTTAATTTGCACGAAAAATGCTAAAACGTCAGCTCGTGTTACGTGATTTTTAGATTATAACAGCAGAAATCTATCCTATTTTACAGCTTAAGCGAAACATAAATAGTTGGCCTGCCCGCCATCCGTTCAGCACCAGGTCCGAGAGGCGGCGTGCGTGTCCCCACGCGCGCCTCTGTTGTTTCGAGTCCGTCTCCCCTCTAGGGGGGACAGTAGGGATTATATGTGAGGAGTGCCTTTGGGTAGGCCTTTCGTGTAGTGGCCTGCCGTTTCATACGGCGGGCCGAAACCTCGGCGGGGTCGCGACCGCATGCGAAAGTGATTCGCGCGGCCCCGTCGATAGTGGTTTTGTCGAGGAACACCGTGGTAGGTTTAGTCGGTATTCCGGGAGGTACTCTATCATCTTTAACATCTTTCTTTTACCCCGGCGAGTCCGACATAACCCCTCCGCCCGCCCCCGCGGAGGGGTATGCGTCATGCATTCCCCCACGTAAAAAAAAAAAAAAAAACATAAATAGTTATATTACAATTTGTCCGTCCCAAATATTTAAGTTATTGGTTGACAATAAAGATACATATTTATCAAAAAAGCACTTCAAATCCTCTATACAATTTTACTATGGCGGCCGCGCGCCGATTTGAATATGCGCCGCACGAGCACTGTCATTATCTGTCTTACACTCGGCGCAGTCTTAAGAGAGAGTAAGGCCCTTAAATGCAAGTTAGGCAGTGCTGTTGAATTTTCCTGGAAGGAAATTACTGAATCTGAAATTGTTCTAGAAAAAGCATTTGCGTTTTACGTGTACGGCGAAATATACATATGACTACCGGCCAGCCCCAATCCTAGTTGAACATAATAATATTATCTAATTCCATCTGAAATAATGTATACAGGGTGATTTTGAAATCGTGTAATTCCTTTTAACCACGCATTCTACTGGTGGAATAGAATAACCTGACCATATATTTTTTTATAAGAGCATCGATAGCTCAGTGGGGAGACCAACAAACTGCAATGCAGAGGGTCTCGGGTTCGAACCCACGTCGCGCACCTCTGACTTTCGGGAGTTATATGACTTTTCGAAATTATGTGCGTATTTATTGCCAATTATCGCCTGCCTCGAAGAGCACGTTAAGCCGTTGGTCCCGGCTGCCATGAAGATCTATGGCAGTCGTTATTGGGAAAGTCAGTACCCTCTAATATCCTGACACTGGTCTAGCCTTAGGGTATCGTTAGCCTTCGGGTTGCGGAGGTCAGGTGGCAGCCGCTCCGTGTAAAAACTGATATCCAGTCAAATCCGGTTAGACCAGAAAAGCCGACCCCAATATTCCCAATATTCCCCCCTTGGGAATAATAAAGGCTAAGAGAGAAGAAGATGAAGCTGCTATTATCTCTATATAAAACTAAGCCATGAACTGGCAAGCTTTACCGTAGGTGCGTGAGTACTGACATATGTATTTACATAATTATTATTTGTATGCCGCTCACGCACACATTCATATTGTTATTGCCACACATAGACATTGATATGTGTGTACACGTTAAATACTAAATGTACGTTTCACTGTGGTAATGAATAGGGCTGCTGTGCGTGAGGTCTTGGGTCCAAAACCGAAATAGAGCCGCTAGTAAAATTATTAGATTTTAAACGAGATGGGTGTAAAAACCCAGGAGTCAACCTCTTCGTTTTAAATGTAAGCAGATAAGCTTGCTAGGGTCGCTGATGTAGTTTCAGTTCTAGCGACCCATCCACTATACAATGCAGCGAGCTGGCACACCGTAGAGGTTTTAGCCAGAAGTTCCCGGAGAGCTTCTCGCCTCCCCTTGTGGTGAGGGGGTATGCACCAGGAGAATTTCCACACGTAAAAAATATTAAGCTTGTCAATGTGAGCCATATGCCAGGCCGACACGGAAGCTCGCGTAGCTGTGTTATAGTTACCACAAAATTGAATGCCAGCTACCGTATCTTCACTACAGGCAATATAGACTCCAGGATACTCACATGCTATATATTTTTATGGACAAACGCAGCATTTTTTCTGTCTTCTAGATTCATATACTTACTTGGCTTGGGAGGGCACGGTTCGGGAGTATAGAACCGCGCACATCACAAGCCAAGCACTACTTATTTTATCCATGGATTGGGTACTTACGCGTGTATACCTACTATCCCCCACTTAAATATTATCTTCTGTTGCCGTATTGCAATTGGCTGAGGAGCACCCGTTCCTGCTGAAGAAGAGACAAAAGGTTACCCCGAATGTCAGAGCGCAGCTTCTTAAGTGCGGCTTTATCCAACAAGCGACTGGCTACACCTCACCCCGTCCGATAACCTTCCAAGTCCTGGAACAGAGGCAGCATACAATCGTGATGTCTGTAATTTCCTTTACCTTTCGTGATGAAATAAGTCCAAGAGAAATTCCCTAGTCAACCACATGCGGCACATATCACCGCTTGCTCTACGTGCCCTTTTTGGTAGGCTTAGGGTACCAAGCGAAACGGTGGTCGGTCCCTGTTCCGCCGTCGCCTTCACACAGGTTTTGGCGACATCGGCAGTGTAAAAACTCGTCATTGAGAAGCTCGACGCGTCTTCATAGGCTAGAACACAGGTCCCTAATACGGGACATAGTGCCAGAGTTGAGCTTAGGTCAAGTAGGCTCTAGGGTATTCCACGTATAGGTTTTCTTCGTATTTATCTTATGAAATTTCGCATACACCTCATCACACACATCAGGGGAAAAGTACATGGGGCGCTTTTCATCCAAAAAAAGGACTGTTAATAATGATGCTTTTTGTTCAGACAAATACTTTATTATTTAAAGAAAATATACTGCAGACAACGCATTTAACTATGCCCAATGTTTTGTGGGATTATTATAATATATTAGCTCTACAAATACGTGGATAAACACGTGCATAAATTGAACACACGTATACCTTGACAAAATGTTCGTACTGACGTGCCTATCAGCCTTCAAGACTATGCTATGCAGTCACAATGAATCAGCAACGTCGTTTAACATTGGAATAAAAACAAAAGTAAATACTATAATACATTTAAAAGCAATGTATAATTTTTTAATGACGTTATATGCAAATTTGTGAGCAGTCGTTGATATTTTTAGACCTACTTTAAAATTGATTAGTTAATATGCGGGGCACGGACAATACGCGGCATATTTTAGTCTAGATTGATTTGAGCTGCACATCTGACAGAATGACCACTTTAATACATGTTATTGGGGTTTTTAAAGTACCGCCATGTATTATTTATACATTAACGACCTTCGGGTAACTGGCAGGCTTAGACGAAGTTCGGCGTAGATGGGGTTTTTGCAATAACGCTATTTTAAAACTAGTATAGTTTGTAAAATTGCGTAACGATATATTGAGCGGCGTATTCAAGTATGAGCTTTAACTAGATTGGCGTAAGTATTTAAATTGTATCCACTATAACTATTGAAATTAAAAAACTTTATACGTATTTCAGAGAGTAATTTATTTAAAAAAATACTATTATCTTATAATTACATGAGAAGACCGAGAGTCTCAGCGTGACCATGGCTACCGTTAAGCAACCAAAACGTCGGGAAAAGCGTAAATATAAATTGATAAATACTTTTATTATTATAACTTCAAATGCAGTAAAGTTTAAAAGTTTTAATATTATGTAATATATGTTGGGCACGGGCCTTTTCTCAGTGAGAGAAGGGTTAGGCCATAGTCCACCACGCTCACCCAGTGCGGGTTGACAGACTTCACATATCTTTGAGAACATTATGTAGATCTGTGAGCCTGCAGGTTTCCTCACGATATTTTGCTTCACGTTAAAGCGAGCAATAATTAACTATTTAATACGCACATAACTTCGAAAAGTCAGAGATGCGCGCCTTGGGATCGAACTCGAAATCTCTGACTTGCAGTCCATCGGTTTCCCACTAGGCAGTCGCTGCATATATATTATTTAATAATACTGTTTATTACAACAAACAACTAGATAAAATCCATATGAGGTAGTTTAACTTCAATGTACAATATTCGCGTAAACGTAAAACAATATTATTCACTATATCTAATTATTTCCATTTGTTTCCACAAAACAAGGGTTCAAATCCGTCCAAACACAAATTAAAAAACGAAATTAACACATCTTTAATTTCGTAAAAAGTAATTAAAAGTTCACGCTCGATTCAATAGTTTTTGTATAGGTACTCCAAGGACCTATTATGCGTTTCGTGTTGCACTTGAAATGGAACTTTAACACGAGTGCAACTTAATATATCGCACTCTTAATAAAACAGCGACTTAACTCGAAATTTGAAAGTAAGGCAATTTGAACTCTAATTGTACATGTTAAATTCTAATATTATATTTGTGTTAAATCTTTGCAGTAGAGTTCAAATTTGTTTAAACCAAAATACTGAGATAAGTCTCTGTTTTATTAAGGGTGCGAATGTCGTACACCTCATCAGGTTCAGGAAACTTCTAATATGGCATAAGAAAGTAATTAAACACTTAGACGCCTCATTGCACAGATATAAATGTGATATACATTTTATATATCACACGTGAACTGAATAAAACAATGTCAGTACTGTGTAGCAGACCATTGGATTTGGACGATAGCACGTCGGAAGGTAGGACTTTACTTTATTTTTAAATATTACAGATATTATATATACTCCTAGGAACTATAGGCCTATCATATCTAAACATATACATACATATATAGTTATATATGCCTATAGTATAATCTCTGTAATAACATAATTTTTATATACTTTTAAAACTTATCTGTGATTTTAAGTGTGATATAATCTTTAAGACTGCGCCGAGCGTAAGGCCGGGACTCCACCAAAGCGGAGACGAGACGAGCGGAGATGTTTTTTAAACATCCAATAGAATTGTGTTATTGACACATCTCCTCTCCACTCAGCTTCAGTGGAGATCGCTGTGCGGAGATGTGTAATATTTGTATGGCGCGATGGAAGCGGAGATGTGAGCTGTGCGCGGACGACTGAACATTCAACGCCTCGCACCCGAGCTGAAAAACATCTCTTCTCGCACAGCACACAGCACACCTCACACATCTCCGCTTTGGTGGAGTCCCCCGAGCTGGAAAACATCCCTTCTCGCACAGCACACAGCACACCGCACACATCTCTGCTTTGGTGGAGTCCCGGTCTAAGACAGATAATGACAGAGCTCGTACGGCGCATATTCAAATCGGCGCGCGGCCGCCATAGTAAAATTGCATGGAGGATGTGAAGTGCTTTTGATAAATATGTATCTTTATTGTCAACCAATAACTTAAATATTTGGGACGGACAAATTGTAATATAACTATTTATAGTTATAGTTAGTTTAATCCGTAAAATAGGATAGATTTCTACTGTTATAATCTAAAAATCACGTAACACGAGCTTACGTTTTTGCATTTTCCGTGCAAATTTACTTACGTAATTATGTAGGCATAAATATTGATTATTACACGGAGTAATTGTAAGCACACTCATTGTTATGGTAAATGTATATTTTATATTTGTATTAAACATAAAGTGTTGATTTTATTCACTTCACTGTGACCGCCTGTTTTGGCACATTTCGTTTGGCACACTCTTAAGTAAACTACGTGCAGCATTATATTTGAATATATCGAAAAAAATATAGATGCAGAACAGTTATCACGTTGAGCACACTTGTGTTTATATAGCTTTTGAATATAATTACACAAATCACTACTTTCAATAAAATGAATATGTGTTTCTTGAGAATGAGCTCAAGGAGGTGACAAAATACTAATCTAATCAATTATGAATGGCAATAAAAACTCCTGATATCAGTCTTAAATATAATAATAATAATAATATAATACTCTATCACATACACACAACACCATCTAGCCCAAACTAAGCAGAGCTTGTACTATGGGTACTAGACAGTGGATAAACATACATATATACTTTTTATTATACATAGAAACACCCAGACCAAGACAAACATCCATGTTCACGCACGCAAATGTTTGACTAGTGCGGGAATCGAACCCGCGACCTCAGGCGTGGCAGTCGGTTACACTAACCACTACGCGTCATTACATTATTTACAGTTTGAAATACTAAAATCAAAGATTATTTAATGAACTAAAGAGTAAAAATTTATATATGAGTGCTTTCTCTTAATCTTGATGATGTAAATTTATCATTGATGTTTCTTAACGTTTATAAATGTTTCATCGTGGCCTTAATAAGTAAATGATTTTTAAATTTGACTTGGACGAATATCTGGAAATAAAAACTAAGTCAACTTAATAATTAAAGGAATATATCTACTTCTACGTTTCTTGATCAGATCGGAGGCGTTCTGGACAAAGGCCAGGTTAAGAGCACCTTGAACTGACGGGCGTGTATGAGGAATGTGATGAAAGTGAATGAAGCCAGAGAAGTGTGTCAGGATCGTAGCAAATGGAAATCCGTAGTCTCTGCCTACCCCTCTGGGAAACAGGCGTGAATCTATGTATGTATGTATGTATCTACTTCTAGAGGTGTTTTACTCGAGGTTAAGCTATAAATTATTTATTAGGGTTTGTTTTTAAATTATACACATTAAACCAAGTATATACAATACTCATAGGTGGTGTTTAAATAACGGTAATCTTTTTTACAAAGTAAATATTACGGTAAGTCCTTACCGCGTGGTAAGTGGTCACCGTAAATCATGCCATCTACCACCTTAATGGTATATACCACGGAATCAATATCCGTGGTATAAACGGTCAAAACTCTACTCAATACATTTATTAAATAATTTAAGTTTATTTTCTTGAAGTTACTATCTTTAATGTATTTTTTGCTTACCCTTTATTGAGAGATTTGAATGGAGAAATATAAATTTGTGTTGCTAGTGGGCTCTATGTTTTGCTTAGAGAACTATTCTCATTGATGTCTACAACTTTACAATATCGTATGTATTATTGTAAAAAGTAATTACTTAAACATATATAAGTATTATCGTGAAAGTCATTATTTATAAATCCGTTATCTAAAACATTGATTCAAGCGTTGATTACATTAATCAATCACACTTTTTTTAGCGATTACTAATTCATTCGGATTGCAATTTATAGTAATGTAGTATTACTAGTATATTGTATAGTAATTTAATAACGTAATATGTCCTGCAGAAGTATATTTAGAATTATGTTTTAGTAGGCGCAAGTAGTATTTACATTTTATAATCCTTATTTTTAATCATATTGTCAAAACTAGCTTTTGCCCTCAGATTTGCCGCGTAAAAATAGATTAGGTTAGGTATAGTAACAGCACGATTTAAAATAAAATATAGTCTATGTTACTTGGTAATAATGTAGCTTTTTAATGATGAAAGAATTTTAGAATCATAAAGTTGCCTTAACAGATTTTTTCGAGTTAAATCCTTAAAAATAAACAAAAATAAAATATTTCCTCTTTATAATATTAATATGTATGTATGTATCTTATGTGGGGGCCAGTCAGTGCAGACCGGCGACAGTTGGACCCAGTGCGATCTTTTGTGTCGACACTCTCCCAATAACGACTGCCATAGATGTTCATGGCAGCCGGGACCGACGGCTTAACGTGCTCTCCGAGGCACGGAGCAGGCGATAATTGTCAATCAATACGCACATAATTTCGAGAAGTCATATAACTTCCGAAAGTCAGAGGTGTGCGACGTGGGTTCGAACCCGAGAACCTCTGCATTGCAGTCTGTTGGTCTCCCCACTGAGCTATCGCTGCTCTATAATATTAGTAAATATATGTAGATATAGATAAATAGACCAACATGAGAAAGTTACGGACAAACGATGAAAAAACTATGCTGACTTTGGTACTAAACGAATGTATGCTAAAATTTTTTTTTAAATGTGAACTTTTATACAATTTGTGTTCACATTTAAGGTTATTTTTTTGTCACAAAGAACACCCGAATCGGAACAATTATTATTGGATCGCTCAAATTTTTATCCCGTGTTGGATTAAAATATTAATTTTATAATAATTATAAATCTGAGACTATTTAGTCTCAGAGTTAAAAAAATATTTAAGTGTGGCATGTTATCACGAGAATTGGTGCTCTGGTGAAACGAAGCTCAGGGCTTGTACTACCACCTCCAGATAGAATTTATCTATAAGATAAAAGTCTCGCCATCTCTCTTCTTTAACCTAAAATGAGTGAGACAGCATGCGATTTATCTTTCGGATAACTTTTACCTGTTAGTGGTAGGAGTGGCTGTTAGTCTCGTAATATATACCCTATGACGTGTATCAAGACGATTTAAGAGAATATATTAGAATAAATAAGCCGTAGTATCTACCAGTTTATTATCTAATAGTTTATGAGTGACGTCAGACCGTTTGAGATGCCTTTAGAAGGTATAATGGCGGTCGTTAGTGTCCCTGTAGCCGGCACGGGCCTCGTCTCAGAATAAACAATAGCTATGCTAGGATGCATTTCTTATGTATTATTTTTCCTGTTTCACTATTGTCGCAATAAAATTAGACATTTTACATCTTTCTTGTCCCTTTATATTTATTATAAAGTTGAAGAGTTTGTTTGTTTGTACTCGGTAATCTTGAGATCTATATGTCTGATTTGATATATTCTTTTTATGTTCGATAGTTTGTTTATTTAAGACTGTTGACGCTTACAAAACATCATGATAATATACCTATAGAAGTGGGATGGTGATCATATGTGGTTAAACAGAGCACAGATAATTTGTATCCTAACTAATATTAAAAATGCGAATGTGAGTTTATTTGTTACGCTTACACGCCATAACTACTCGACCGATCACCATTCAATTTTTCATACACGTTGTCAGGGGTACAGAATAGTACATACGGTACCTTTCATCAAGAAACAAGTGAGAAACGGCCATGAATTGCCGTAAATCTCAGAGTTCGAAGAAATAGTATCACGTGACCTTGAGGTCAGAGGTCAAAGGTCATAGTCATTTCAGGGTATATCGACTACGCTGAGTCGAATGGTGTTGACCGCGAGTCTCTAGCTCTTACGGTTCTTGAGTTGAAAGATGGTATCACGTGACCTTGAGGTCAAAGGTCATATTCATTTCGGGGTATATCGACTACGCTGAACTGAATGGTATTGACCGCGAGTCTCTAGCTCTTACAGTTCTTCCCCCGAAATGACTATTACCTTTGACCTCTGACCTCGGATCTTTGCATATTACTTGAGCTATTTTTCGAACTCTGAGATATGCGGCAATTCATTGCTGTTTCTCACTTGTTTGAATTTCATGCATAAATTACAGCACGAATATTCTTGTAGATTTCACATTTTGTAGCTTGAGCATCTGCTTAAAAGCTTTTGCACGTTTTATCAGAATCTATTTACATACATAAATACATAGATTCACGCCTGTTTCCCAGAGAGGTAGGCAGAGACTACGGATTTCCATTTGCTACGATCCTGACACACTTCTCTGGCTTCATTCATTTTCATCACATTCCTCATACACGCCCGTCGGTTCAAGGTGCTCTTAACATGGCCTTTGTCCACAACGCCTCCGATCTGATCAAGAAACGTTCGCCTAAGTCTTCCTCTTGCGACTGTTCCATTCACACTAGCCTTATAAACTTTCTAAGTCAGTCTTTCCTCGTCTATTCTTTCTACATGCCCAAACCAGCTTAACATACCCTTTTCTATTCTTGTCACTATATCCACTTTCATGCCGCATCTCTCTCTAATCACACTATTCCTTATTCTATCTATTTAGTGTGCACTTATTTCGTTTCTTTGTCATCATATTGCATCGTATGACGTAGTAGACTTATATTATAATTTAAATACATTATGTGTTAGATTTAAGGATATACTTACTCATAATTGTATCCAATAATTTTTTATTGATCAGGAGTGTGTACCGGTATATCTCTTAACGTAATGACAGTCTGCTTAGGTAATGAGCTCGTGTTAATGGACGCAAACGCTTTGTAAGATAAAGATAACAATGTTTATTTGATTTAAAATAATGTTACTACGTCACTTTCTAGTGGTCTTTCATAATTTGATAACCATGTTTTAAAAGACTAACCTAAACTTTTTTTTTTACGTGTTGGAATACTTTCACGCATACCCCTCCGCGGGGGCGGGCGGAGGGGTTATGTCGGACTAATCGGGGTAAAATAAAGATGTTGAAAAGATAATGGATCTACCGGAATACCGAGTAAACCTACCACGGTGTTCCTCGACAAAACCACTATCGACGGGTGTCTGCGCGAATCACTTGCACGTGCAGTCGCGACTTTGCACAGACACAACATCGTAACCAATGAGGTTAATCCGAGGTGCAATTATTGCTAGATGAAAACTTTATCCCGTAACCTAACCTTTTTTAGGAAAGATACCCAGGTAATACCGACTAAACCTACCACGTCCTCGACATAACCATAGACGGCGAGGCCGCGCGAATCGCTTTCACATGCAATCACGACCCCGCCGTGGTTTCGGCCCACCGTGTAAACGGCAGGGCACTACACAAAAAATACTTTCTTCACCGTTCCCCTCGGGGGGACAAAGACGCGACACAGAGGCGCACGTGGGAACACCCACACCGCCTCTCGGAACTGGTGCTGATCAGATGCGAGCAGGCCCACGCAGCCCACCACCCCCAGGTCAAACCTCCTGAGGTCACCGCCACGATCGTGGCGGTAAGTCCCGTGTTTGAGGGGTGGCTGGAGAGGCGGCATGGCGCCCTCACCTTCCGGCTGACACAGGTAATGACTAGCCACGGTTGTTTTGGCCAGTTCCTGTGTCGTATACGCCGGCAAGAGACGCCCGGTTGTCACCACTGCGGCGACTGCCGCGACGTAGTTGAGGACACGGCGCTGCACACTTTGGCGGTTTGCCCCGCCTGGGCATCGCAGCGCCGTGAGTTGATCGCAGCAGTCGGGTTGGTTGCCCTCTCGCTCCCGGCCGTAGTTCAGTCTATAGTCCGGAGTGAGAGGTCGTGGAACGCCGTCGCCTCCTTTTGTGAGGAAGTTATTTCCATCAAGGAGGTGACGGAGCGGGAGAGGGAGCGTTTAAACCCTCTCCCCAACCGCAGAGCCGGGCGCCGGAGGGCGCGAGACGACCTCCACCCTGAGGTTTGACCTGGGGGTGGCGGGCTTTGTGGGCCTGCTCGCCATCCGTTCAGCACCAGGTCCGAGAGGCGGCGTGCGTGATCCCACGCGCGCCTCTGTGTCGAGTCCGTCTCCCCTCTAGGGGGGACAGTAGGGATAATTGTGAGAAGTGCCTTTGGGTAGGTCTTTTACGTAGTGGCCTGCCGTTACATACGGCGGGCCGAAACCTCGGCGGGGTCGCGCCGCATGCGAAAGTGATTCGCGCGGGCCCGTCGATAGTGGTTTTGTCGAGGAACACCGTGGTAGGTTTAGTCGGTATTCCGGGAGGTACTTTATCATCTTAACATCTTCTCTTACCCCGGCGTGTCCGACATAACCCCTCCGCCCGCCCTCGCGGAGGGGTAAGCGTCATGCATTCCACCACGTTAAAAAATAAAAAAAAAAGACCATTGCTGTACTAATTACCTACTGTTTTCACGTTATGGTTAAATAATTCCGAAGAAAATTATTATTTTTCGATTTTCCTTGATTTTTACGTTTTTTTAATACTATTGTTTCCTTATATTTTAACATGGACGAAGCCTGACGACACCAAACGCTGCGTTGACATCTTTAAGATTTATTTACTTATGGTTAATTCATGTCAGCTCTGGTTTATAAATGGATATTGTTGTATCCAAGTCCATAGTCTCAATTTAGTTTTTTATTTTGCATGGATAGCTCAGTGTTACGTGTGGTTGCGCTACTGTTCGATACCCACATGCGGCAAAACATGGGGTAATCATTTTATTTTTTTATTTTTAATAATACTTTTTACCAGTCTATATGTTATTAGTGTACGTACGCTGCTGAAGTGTTTGTAAAGTTTACGCGACAGAGAAATTTTAAAGGTATATTTAAAGGAATGGGAAAGAGGAGGGACAGCTCAGTGGGGAGACCAACAGACTGCAATGCACAGGGTCTCGGGTTCGAACGCGTGACGTGACGCATCTGACTTTCGGAAGTTATATGACTTTTCGAAATTATGTGCGTATTGATTGACAATTATCGCCTGCTCCGTGCCTCGGAGAGCACGTTAAGCCTTCGGTCTCGGCTGCCATGACATATATGGCAGTCGTTATTGGGGGAGTGTCGACACAAAAGATCCCACTGGGTTGAAGTGTCGCCGGTCTGCACTGACTGTTTTATTATATGTGTATATTACATTCATGTAATACATAATGTGATGCTAAAACATAAGCACATACATTTGCCTTGTCACGTACATATATACGTCTCAATGCTCTCACTTCACACGCCAATAATACGCAGAACTATCGGCAAATCTTCACTCAAATAAATATCAATATACATTCTAGATTGTCAATCGTCAATCAAAGTGATACCCCATCATGGTGCTGACTGAATTCCATGATCAAAGTCCGGGCCCGATTGATTGCAATAGTATGTGTTGGCTTGCAGTAAGTGGTTCGAACACTCAACGCGCATACAAAATGCGTATGGGATTATTTACTTTAAAATATGTTTGTAGATCTTAGATTTAATAAGGTAAGTTTTTAGATCTGGTACAGAACTCAAATTTATATAATACGTGAATGATAGGAATCCTAAACATTTTTTAGCACTGAATAATAGATCAAAATTTCGTTTCTTTTTAGCGGCTTATTTGGATAACAGGCTTTCAGCCAAGCTAATGGTATACGGCTATAGTAGCCTGTGATCATTTGCCCGATATTCATATGTCATGACAGAGGGATATCGACCACGCTACCAAAAAAAACATTATAAATTGGATGAAGGGAAATGAATGAACTACTTTTCCCATTCCTTTATCTTATGTGGGGGCCAGTCAGTGCAGACCGGTGACACTTCGACCCAGTGGGATCTTTTGTGTCGACACTCTCCCAATTTTAACTGCCATAGGTGTTCATGGCAGCCGGGACCGACGGCTTAACGTGCTCTCCGAGGCACGGAAGAGGCGATAATTGTCAACCAATACGCACATAATTTCGAAAAGTCATATAACTTTCTTACCTAAGTTATAACCATAACAATTATGTTCCTAAAATGTGTAAGTACATTAGTCGATAGTAGTATCCTTACATTTGGCAGAATGACTAAAATGTATTAATTAGGGGAAATACAGAATGAAGGTTATTCATTGGTCATTATAATACCGTTTTATTAATTAAAGTGAATATGCAGATAAACATTCGATTATAGAGCAATTAACCGACAATAAAATATTCATACTGATAACTTATACCTACTAATATTATAAAGATATCAAAATCAAAATACTTATATTACCAGAATAAAACATACATATACGTAATATCCTTTGGCCCACATTAGGCCAGCCTGTCCTGTACCTTTGACGATTTACAATGCGTGTACATGTTTGTCGGTCGTAAAGCTTACTTAAGTCAAAGTCTAAAATCATTTATTAATTTAGGCCACAAAGTAACGCTTATGAACGTCAAAATACATAGGTTAGTGAGTTTACTAAGTTACTGAAGCTACATTCAGGTTAGTTGCTAGGTTCAGGCAAAGGGTTGAGCCTATGAGAAGAAACGTGCAGGAAACTCACGGCCACTCTTTCAAATCGCCAATTAAATATAATTTGAACAGCGATAGCTCAGTGGGGAGACCAACAGACTGCAATGCAGAGGTCTCGGGTTCGAACCCACGTCGCGCACCTCTGACTTTCGGAAGTTGTATGACTTTTCGAAATTATGTGCGTATTGATTGACAATTATCGCCTGCTCCGTGCCTCGGAATGCACGTTAAGCCGTCGGTCCCGGCTGCCATGAACATCTATGGCAGTCGTTATTGGGAGAGTGTCGACACAAAAGATCCCACTGGGTCGAAGTGTCGCCGGTCTGCACTGACTGGCCCCCACATAAGATAAGATAAGATAAATATAATTTCAGTATTTCACAGCTCAGATCATCAAGGTTTTGCAGAAATTATACCGTATATCACGGACTATTAAAAAAAATTAAAATAATAACAAAACTTACTCAATAGTATTAAGAAAATGAAACAATTAGGTTTGGTAGAATTATTTATTATTTTTTAATATTCATCCAAATAGACAGTAGGATGGCATGATGGCGCATACACTTACACTCTGTGACAATGCAAAGGCAGTCCGGGACTAAATGCGGTTGTGCATTCATATTTTTAATTTTATTTCAACAATAATTACGAGGTACGTCTACATTACTAAATGGACTTATAAATAATACAGAACTTTGAGTCCTATGTAGCATAAGCAACTAGTTCCATGAGTTTTTGTCATTTAAGTAGTCGTTGACTGAATAATAACCCTTTCGGCATAGCTGTAATTTAACGGCACTTTTAAATTTGACTAATGGTAAATTCATTATAGTAATGGCAATGATGCTGCAGATGAGTTGGCTAGAAGAGGATCGGGAACCACCATGGAAGGTCCACCTCCATTCCTCCCTCTACCATTCTCACAACTAAAAACATGGATGCGGCTTCGCACTCAGAGCCAACATAATAAACGCTGGGCACGGACAACGGACTGTAGACAGTCGAAAGCAGCCCTACCGGCCATCTCACCACTTCTGACACACCGCCTGCTCAACCTACAAAGATTGGACCTTCGGACCATCGTGGGGATCCTAACGGGACACTGTCCCCTGAACAAACATCTCTACAACATCGGAGCAACAGACAGCCCACTCTGTAGGGGATGTCTGACCGAAGAAGAATCTGCTGCCCATGTAGTCCTGGAATGTGTGGGAGTACAATGTAAGGAAATCCTCAACAACCCGAGGTCACTCCGCGAAGCCTGCGAAGGCCCCAAGAAACTTCTGAGCTTCTGGGCGGAGTTGGGCTGGCTATCTCCATAACCGGCCGACTCTCACGCATAATAGACCAACATAGAGTTCAAATGCGGAAAAGGCAGTCCAATTACATTACATTACATTATAGTAATGGGTAGTTTATTAAAAAAACGTATACCGGGTCCCGCAAATGTATTGTGAACTTAATGTAAATGATGATATGGGCCTACCAACTTATGCTTATTTCTAGTGACTAAATTATGAGTATCACTATTCTTATTATATAAGTGAGTATAATGTTTAATAAACATTATGTTTGCAAATATATATTGCGACGTAACAGTACCTATGCCTATTTCTTTAAATCGCTCTTTCATGGAATCTCGTTGACTTAAATTATAAAGGCTACGTACTGCACGTATTTGAAGAATGAAAATTGTCTCAATGTCAGCTGCCTTGCCCCATTTCTTTTTTTTTTACCGTAAGATAATGCTTTGACGCATACCACTCCGTGGGGCAACGGAGAGGTTATGTCGGACTCACCGGGGAAAGATGATGAGCGACATCCCGGTAATACCGACTAAACCTACCACGGTGTTCCTCGACATAACCGCAATCGGCGGGGCCGCGCGAATCGCTTTCACATGCAATTGTGACCCTGCCAAGGTTTCGGCCCATCGTATGAAACGGCAGGCCACTACACAAATAGACCTGCCCTTTGGGCGCCACTAATTTTATCCCTACTGTCTCCCTGAGAGACGGACGGACACACGATACAGGGGCGCGCGTGGGAACACACACGCCGCCTCTCAGACCTGGTGCTGATCGGGTGGTGGCTGCCGACCACCACTGCCCACAAAGCCCACCACCCCCAGGTCAAACCTCAGGGTGGCTGGAGGTCACGCTACGAACCTTAGAAGCAAAGTGGGTGAAACCACGGGACACAATCAGTAGATAACAGAAATACAAAAATATAAAAATACGTAAAATAAAATCCTCTAATACACTTCATAGAATGCCTCCGCATCATAGTCGACTAATAGGGCCAGAAGACTTGCCGCATTGTCACGTTAAATGGCAATGTTTATTGTTTTCGCGAAATAAAGACCAGCCCTCTGGTCAAGCAAGCGTCGGAAGCATCGATCAGCCCTTTGCTATTTCTCTATAGAGAGCACGAGCACTGGGATCCCATGACCCCAGCGTTTCGACCCTGTTCGCCACAAAAACTAATCTCCCACCAGGTTGTTGTATTTGCGCTGTTTGAATCTCCGCAGATGCAGCAGCTGCGCCAGCACAACCCGTGTTAGCAGAACATTTTCCTTTTTTTTCTTTGCATAATAGGTACACGTCCGTTATCTTTACTACTGCACTTGTAATTTCGTGCGTTATCTTTACTACTGCACTTGTAATTTCGTGCGTTATCTTTACTACTGCACTTGTAATTTCGTGAACTATACGTATGTGGGTTTGTGATTGTTTGTGTGATTTTGTGGGTGAGTGATTTTTGTTCGAAATAAATAATAATATATTGAAATTAAACTACTATATACGGATTTTATCGCGTTATTTATGTGCTATTGCTGTGTGTGAACATGTGCAACAGGGGACCAACCACTACCTGAGATTTGACAAACCACAGATTCTCGCTTAAGAACACCGATTCCTACCAAGGATGCTTCGCGAGGCTATTGAAATTTATTTATTTATTGATATAGAACAATATAAGATTACAGTTACAAGCCAAATCGCTTATATGTTAAGTGAAGCTATACTTTAATATATACAATTCTAAAACTATCTTAGAAAATACAAAATAGAATTTGAACATTTAAAACAGATTACAAATTATACAGGACATTACACAATTATATTTATTATTAATTATTTAGATGTCATGTTTAGGAATAGAAATATTGAATTGGATAATTCACCTAATTTATCATAAAATATGTCAGCATTAGGAACAGCTTGTAAAACTTATTAACTAATTGAATTGCTCTAGCCGTTGGACTATTACTACACAAATTTAATCGCCATGATGGTGGACAAGTAAGTAGTGGATGTTGTCTCCGTCCAGCACCACGTATATAACTATCGGGTACGTGAAAGTGCAAAGATTCCCGTACCGAGGGATTGTCAACCCTATTTACCAGCAGTAAACAATAGTGCAAAATATGCATGTAGTCCCGTCTCAGCTGCAAGGTATCAAGACCAACCATCCCTGACACAAACATGGAAGGATACAAAAAGGGATAGTATCCATAAGTCCTCTTGTATAAAAACCGTGCAAATTTGCGCTGGACTCTTTCTACCATAAGAGTATAAAGCTTTTCATGTGGGTTCCATATGGCAGCATTATACTCCAATTTACTTCGAACGTACGCGTTATACAACATTTTGATGACTGCGATGTTACTAAATTCATACGAGGTTCTTATTACGAATCCTAGAGATTTATTAGCAATCAAATCAAGCAATCAAAAAATATCCTAATTTCAATAGAGAAGATGGTTGTAATGTACCACCAGCTTGGGATCCAGTAATTCAAATACTCAAACCCAAGCAGAAGCAAACAACAGCTAGACTTCATGATACTCTGAGCTCATTCTGCGTAAATAGAAACACCAATGATTAAATTATATTCGGGTACTTTGAAATAACGACACTGGAACATTGAGACAACTACCATCTTAGTCTCCGCGTGATCATAACTGCTGAAAAGCAACCTAAATATAGAAAGTGTAAACTTAAATATAAATGTACTAAAAAAGATAACATAATTAACATAACAATTAACAAAAACACAAATAATTATAATACTAAATATTTACAAAAATGGTTTAGGCATCGTAGAATTCTTCAGCATCGCTGTCAACTGGTAAATTACCTTACTGGTTGCCTTGGAAGATGGGCAGGCCTTTGGTGTGGGACGCAACATGCGTTGACACCCTTGCGCCATCACATCTTCCAAGTACTGCGGGATGTGCCGGCGCTGCTGCTGCAACCGCGGAAACCCTCAAACGGCGCAAATATAGTAATTTAGTTGGAAATTACATTTTTGAGCCGTTTGGGGTGGAAACTCTAGGTTCATGGGGTCCAAGCGCTCGTATTTTGTACAGGGAGATCGCAAAACGCCTGATCGACGTTTCGCGTGATCAGAAGGCTGGTCTTTTCTTAGCCCAAAGAATCAGCATTGCCATTCAACGTGGCAATGCTGCCAGTCTTCTGGGCACGTTACCAGTTGACAGCGATGCTGAAGAATTCTACGATGCCAAAATATAAATAGTTTTAATAGTTTTAATAATTTAATTAGCTTAAAAATTTGTATAGTTTAATAGTATCTAGTAGTTGTGTAACAGTTTAAAAATTTTGTAATAAAGTGTAAAATAAATAACGCGATAAAATCCGTATATAGTAGTTTAATTTCAATGAATAACATTCGCGTAAACAAAAGCCAATATTAAATAATAATATAATTTATTACTGCGTTTAGAAGTGGTAGTGGGTACCTGCCTCAAACGAAAATAGTTCTAACTTGGAAAATAGGGTACAGTAGGGGTAGGTTCTAAGCATTTCACAGCCAATTGGTGTTGTGTTAATACGATGACTGCCTTGTTGGTTTGGTGGTTAGAATATACGTTTGCAGATCATGAGAACCTGAGTCAGAATCCTAGGACGAGTAACAACAAGATATTCAGTTTGATTTTCAAGGAATTCTTAGAAACACCTCATATAGTTGGCAAATTGGCGGTGTTTGATGGACGGTAATTACTCGTATTCTTGGTAACTTTTCCCGATAAACTGATTGCTTGTGTTAGTGTTGGGTTCTCTTCGGCAGCTTGCTAGTATTTTTTTAACCATTTGTGCTAAACTAAATGCTTGTAGTACTGGTAGATTTGCTTCGGTCTTGCGGTTGGTGAGAATGTGCTCCCTCGATAGCAAGACCATTGCTTTATCCATTGGGCCACCGTACAAATTAAAAGCAAGACTTACCAAAATTCGGTCTCGAGCACTTTATATGTGTCTCGTGTTTCTCTATTTTGGTTCTATTTGCCTTTGACCTTGACTTTCTTACAATACCCACCAGCAGTCACATGACACGCAACCTTAATCGATTCAAACATTTCACCACCTATCGTTGATATAACACTTAACCTAACAAATCTTGTCGTGTTACGTCACTTCCTGCGGTCGCATCTGCATGCTGCGCACGCGCAACGCAAGCGCACTGCGAATAAAGCGCTTAATTTGAACAAATATGGAGCTTGTATGTTATCTGAGTAACGGTGGGTTGTTTGGATTAGAAGACAGATCACGGTCGAATACTTGAATTGTTTTTGCATCCTTTTGTTTAAGGTTAACTCTGTTTTGAATCTGAATTAAGTTGGTATAAAACAGATACTTCTGTGATGGCACAGCCGTAATAAATTGCTGTGTGGTTTCGGTTCGATGCCCAGGTCCGCAAAGATTTTTTAGCAAGAATCTTCAGTACCAGCAACAGAGTCTGCAACTTTACTGGGTAAATCGCATTTAGGCTCGCTCCCATTACGTTGGGCTTTGGATTGGCAGACTTCACATATCTTTGAGAAAATTATAAAGAACTCTCAGACATGCAGGTTTCTCACGATGTTTTCCTTCACTGTTAAAGCGAGCGATAATTAACTATTTAGTACGTACATAACTTCGAAAAGTCAGAGATGCGCGACTTGGGATCGAACTCGAACCTCTGTGTGTCAGTCCAACGGTTAACCACTAGGCTAGTTTGTATGTTAAACTAATATTTTAAAAAGGGTAAAATTTATTTGTTTCTTTGTATGTAGAAGGTAATCTATAAAACAAACTACACAAATTATACTGAAATATATTTTTAACATGCGACTATATTTTAATCATAAATGATCGAGACTGCGGTCGGAAGCTAGACTTTCATAGAGTATTTTGATATATAATTTGAGTTTTTGATAAAAGTTATAAAGAATCTTTATGGTATACGTAACGACGATTTGGAAAGGAATGAAATCTGATTCGAAATAATTGCCTATAGAAAGATGATCACAATGTTTAATGTTGCCATCACAAAATATAATTTATGGGTCGTCGACATGTTCTCATTTCTCTGGTTAGCACCTGGTCCCCAGTAATATTTTCTCTTCACTTGACAACATCGTGTACCAACACGTGAAACTGTATCGTGCTAAAATATATAACAATGTTATTTGTATGCCTTATCGATGTGCTAGTGGTGCTAAATTTACTGCAAATTAATATTGATAACAGTATATTTCTAGCTAACAGTTTTTTTAAAACTGTATCTTAATTTCTGTATCTATTTATTTTTATTTTTGAAATACTTCTTCCTTACTTGCATTCATTCCTGTGTCATGGGGGAGTTCACATTCAAACAACAGACACAAACATCACCCAGAATCAATACAACAATTTGTGCATCACAATGTTTTAGACCCTTGTGGGCTTGAACCCACTACGCCAACCATCACACTGAGTCTTCTATGGCACGTCAGCGAACAGAATCAATAGGCACTCAACTGACTTTATGTTTTTAATTTACGACTGCCATACTTGGAATTCCCTGTGACACTGGGATCTATACAATTGTGGATAACAAAAAAGATTGCAATTTGTAGAATTCGAATTCCCATCACTCCTACGGCAGTGGCAAGGGCGCCATCATTCTCACTCTTTGACTCTGCCTATTGCCATCAACCGGGCAGATTTTAAGCTATCCTACTGCTACAATAAATTTCATACTTATCGCGTTGTAATAGTTATATTTGTTTATATTTTCTTATGAGTTAGGCAGATGGAGGCAGATAACATGATTTATTTGAAAATACTGAAGCTCAATCTTAGTATACAGCAAGAAAAGATCTATATTAAAAAAAATACCAGCTTCCAAACTTAGTACAAAACATTAGGAAAGTATTTAACTTTTTATAATTCGGTGCATTTCTTTTATTGTCTGAAATCCGAATTTATCATACACAGTTCTATGATTTAGTGCTTGATCTTTTTGATTTAGATCAATTTTCATATAGGTCACAAAGTAAGGCTTATAAACGTCAAAGTTGAAATTAATATGAATTTACTATTACCTGTTGACATGTTTTGCAAATCAAGGGTGAGGAGCCATGAGAACAACTTGCAAGAAACTCACAGCCACTCTTTTTAATTGCGAAGTTCACGATATTATTTATTTACAAATCAATATTATTTGATACTCTAACTCTGTTCTATTCTATAAGCACTAAATCATAAAGCTGTGTATGACCTATCTCTGATGACCTCGTGAGAAAGCTGCGCCGTTGTGGAGTCGTGAGTGACGCTCCACAAGCCGGTTTTCTTCCTTCCTGTACGTACCATCGTTACATGAATCATACTAGTGCACGATCGATCGTTTAAACACCCTTCACAATAAAATAGGTATATTATGAATATTTTATTTTTCCAAAATACAACTTATTCTCTCAACCAACACTAGGACGCTGGTTAACCTTAACCAGACTATTTAAAACGTAAATTTTGTTATGATAGTTTTCTTTTGTTTTAATAGCTTTTTTGTATTTTCGTATTTTTGACTGGATTGGTTGAGAGGTTAAATGACCATATGAGCGTACATGGACATTATATTTCAAAAAGACCACCTGCAGTACCTGTACCTGTATGTATGCATCTTATGTGGGGGCCAGTCAGTGCAGACCGGCGACACTTCGACCCAGTGGGATCTTTTGTGTCGACACTCTCCCAATAACGACTGCCATAGATATTTATGGCAGCCGGGACCGACGGCTTAACGTGCTCTCCGATGCACGGAGCAGGCGATAATTGTCAATCAATACGCACATAATTTCGAAAAGTCATTTAACTTCCGAAAGTCAGAGGTGCGCGACGTGGGTTCGAACCCGAGACCCTCTGCATTGCATCTGTACCTGTAAATAAAAGCATGTAATAAAATATTATCAAACACTAATAAATATCATAAATAATTTAATAATAATTTATTAATATAATATAAATATTAAGGGACAAATCTCTTCATCTCTCCTAATATATTTAGTATGCTGTGTCCGGCAGGGTTCACAATTGATTCTTAGCTATAATACATAATATAATACATAATTATATATAACATATAATATACATATATATACAATAATATATTGTGGCAAAGCAATAAAATTTGAATTTGAATACCTATAAGCATACTAAAGGTAAACGCGTGTTATTTTATAATCTATATAAATATATCTTTAGTTTCGACATCACAACGCCATTTGTTAAGCAAACGAAATCTTCGAATTCAAATTAAAATACTTTATATGGATTTCTCTCTCTTCCCAAGTCTCCCCGTAACCATAGCTGCTGAAAAACCAACTAAACATCGACGCGTCGCGGAGGAAGTGTAAACTTTAATCTAAATAGTACAATAGAACCCATAGGCTTGGTACGTGACGATGGGAAGAGACTCGATGGTATGTCTTTGTTACCTTGGAAAATGGGTAGGCCTTTGGTGTGGGACGCCACAAGCGTCGACACCTTTGCATCATCACATCTTCCAAGCACGGTCAGCTGTGCCAGTGCTGCTGCTGTAGCGGCGGAAAACCTCAAACGGCGCAAATACAGTAATTTAATTGGTTATTACGTTTTCGAGCCGTTTGGGGTAGAGACGCTAGGTTCATTGAGTCCGGGCGCTCGTGCGCTTTTTAGAGATATATCTAAGCGGCTAATCGACGCTTCGCGTGACCAGAAGGCTGGACATTTTTTGGCTCAAAGAATCAGTATTGCCATTCAGCGTGGCAATGCTGCCAGTCTTCTGGGCACACTCCCAGTCGACAGTGATGCTGAGGAATTTTACGACGGTGCCTAAACCGGCCATCCCTTTTTATTAAATTTTACAGTTCCATATTTTGTTACTCTTCATTTTGTTTTTATTATAACTGGTTAGTTTTGTTAATATTAGTTAAGTTGTAAAGTACACTAGTAGTTTAGTTAGTTTCAAAATTATGTAATAAAATTAAATAGTGTATTAAAATAAACAAAATAAAAATCCGTATAGCTTAATTTCAATATATAACATTTGTGTAAACGTAAGACAATATTATGAAGTTTTCGTAGATTTGCCAGTATTCAACTAGATTTTAAGTAGAATAGATAAATAATGTGCAGTATTTCACACCTAACACTTTTTGAGAACAAGTAGGTACCTAAACAAGTGAATTTTACCCGAGCCCACCAGTATCCTATACCATCAAACTCTGCGACCGCAAGCACACCGCAACAAACGCAAAGTCGCATGCGCAATGAGGTTGAACAGATAACAAGTCAGTGGCGTAATCGCCGTACACAACACAGTATAGAGTATAGACCACAGTCGAATCAAGTTTCGTGCGCCCGCGCAGCGACGCCATACCGCCGTCAATACCCGCCGCACGCGGACGCTTCGCGCCAATATTTGACATCTGTCAAACGTCCCGGTCCTCCCGAAAACGCGACTGTGTTCAAAATCCTTTGACAAACTATATTTTGTTTTTTTATTTGTGTGCTATTATTTTGAATTTGGAACAATTTTCGGTGAGTAATTAATTTTATTATGTCCTTGTGAAATAATTGCGGTTATTTATTTGAGCGGATATGAATGTGGTATTTTTATGAACGAGACTGGTTTATTTCGTAAATAGTTTTTATATATATTTATGTGGACGCTATCAGGAAAAGCCGTGTGAATTAATTCAATTTCAAAATCCAAGATAAAAACAAACCTTATTAGTCTTATAAGAGAAACGAAGAAAATTAATGCAGGTACTAATTTGTATTTTCATAAAACATATTGTCGAAGTGAGAAATGATTAGAATGTTTCAACATACCAATATAGAATCAGCGCAATACTCAAATAAGCTGAGCTGTGAAATTATATAATGTGAATTACACAATTGGAAATGCCGGTTTTATAGAAACACATACATAATACACAACATATGTATATAAGTGAACGGCAGTGTATGACCTTTACTATGGAATTACCTAACGAAATAATTTAGCGTAAGGCCGGCGAAGGTAACAAACACACAAACACACATGTCTTTGTTTACATCGCGAGTAAACTTGATCAGAAATGTAAATAACAAACCATTTTTTTTATAATCTGATTTATTAACCATGATTGTGGCTCAAGGTGAGACGTGATTGATATACGATTAAAAATGTTAAGTTTATTGTATATTTCGGTCTGGCTTGGTGCAGCGGTAGTGTTTGCAACTGTTTAAAATGTCTCGGGTTCGAGACCCACGTCAGGTAGTGTTGTTGGAATTTTCTACTCAGAAAATTCCGGTCTGGTAGAGACAACTAGCGCGTGCTCTAATCTATACTGATATTATAAAGCTGAAGAGTTTGTTTGTTTGGTTGAACGCGCTAATCTCAGGCACTACTGGTCCGAATTGAAAATTATTTTAGTGTTGGATAGCTCATTTATCGATTCGATTTGAAACATTCTTTTAGTGTTAGATAGCCAGATTTTTGTAGGATAGATAGATTTGTCGAGGAATGCTTTAGGCTATATAACATCACGCTACAACCCAAGGGGGCGGCGCAGTAATCATAAACGCGGGTGAAACCGCGGGCACATCTAGTACGATTATAATAAACTAGATGTGCCCGCGGTTACACTCGCGTTTTCCTGGTAAAATATAAATTTATAATGTTTATTACGCAGTCCAAATTACAATTAACATTAACATTGATAGCCACACTAGGCAAAGCCTGTATCCAGGCTATCTGATAGAACTAAACAGTTTTACATTAATTGTGTAGTTATAACTAATTATTCTATCTTACTTCTAAATCTAAATTTTACTGAAAGAAACAACTTGAAAAGGTGAAATATTAAATAGGCAACTTATTCTATTTATTTTAAATTATTATATGTCAAAACATATTTATCAAAGCATCAATAAAGTTTAGTTTATGAACTTTAATAATTATATATATTTATATACCTCTGCCTTCCTATTCAGGCATAGGATAGATAGTCGTGAAAGTATATATACATTCGTTTGCCGATAAAATATTTTAATATTCGTTCTTATTTTTATGTGTTGTACGATAACGTAACGGCCAAATACAGCTGTGCAGGTGTATTTGTTACATGAATATTAACTAATTATGCTTCATACTAAAAAAAAATGTATAATATAAATAATGACAAATGGAGGTGCCAGGAGGAATTAGCCTTTATATAATATAATATATTCTTAAGTCCTCTTCTCCTTCTCCCTAGCCTTTATTATTCCCAAATCACTTGGGGTCGGCTTTTCTAGTCTAACCGGATTTGACTGGATATCAGTTTTTACACGGAGCGGCTGCCACCTGACCTCCGCAACCCGAAGGCTAACGATACCCTAAGGCTAGACCAGTGTCAGGATATTATAGGGCACTGACTTCCCAATAACGACTGCCATAGATGTTCATTGTTGACGGTTTAAAGTGCTCTCCGAGGCACGGAGCAGGCGATAATTGTCAATCAATACGCACATAATTGAAAGTCAGAGGTGCGCGACGTGGGTTCGAACCCGAGACCCTCTGCATTGCAGTCTGTTGGTCTCCCCATTGAGCTACCGCTGCTCAAGTACAATATATAGTCCTTATATATTCCAGATTGACTTTTTTCATATTATACATATGCTTAGTAAGGTTTTTGCGCTTATATCTATAGCAGAGGCAACACTACTGCTTTTAAATAAAAAGTGTCAAGGTTTACGGAAAATTACAATGAAACAAGTTAAGAGTTTCGTTACTTGTTTATTTCTTCGGTCAATTAAAAATAATAACTAGGTATATTACACAATTTTAATTGAAAAATCTATACATAAATAGAGGGTTGTATTTTTTATTGAATGCTTTTCCATTGTATTCTGTAGGTAAACATAACGTCAAACTGCTTAAACTTGTACACAAACTGCAATTTATCGTTCGTAAGCTACCCAAGTTTGTTTGGCTTAAGGTTGAACAGTTTTTTAGAGTTCGACAAAACTCTTATACAACAGCTTTGTCCGTCCGTCCGTCCGTCTGTCTGTTATACAACTTTCAACTCAAGAAACGTAAGAGCTAGAGACTCGCGGTCAACGCCATTCGACTCAGCATAGTCGATATACCTCCGAAATGACTATGACCTCTGAGCTCAAGGTCACGTGATACCATTTTTTCGAACTCTAAGATTTACGGCAATTTATGACTTGTTTCTCACTTGTTTATTAGGAAATATTAAGTGGCAGGATGGTAGCAGAAATGTGGTTTCTTTACACTTCTACTTAACCCTTCAAAAACAAATGCGCAATCTCATATTTACGTAACATTACGAAACAAGTCAAACAGCCGGCACTCCTTAAATTTTACGACTTAAGTCATGAATAAGTTGCTTTTCTTTCGTGATCAAAGTCCGAAAAAAGGTAAAGAAATGTAAAGGCGCGTTCTCATGCGCTAACAGAAGATATCCGCACAATTATGTGGCGACGTCACAAATCTGACGTTGACACGAAGATTGCCAAGTGCCGCGGTCGATACGCATGCTTTATTGTTTTAAATTAAACAATATGGGACAGAGCAATCACGACATCCAGCCACTCAGACTTACACACGAGATGTGTCTTTATTAATCTTCTAGCTTCAGGCACTGCACTTTTTTGTAGATGACAGGTTCCCTTTGCTCTTTTCTGTACACCTGAAAATGTGTTGGCGAAATTTCATGATGATTGTTCGACTAGTTAAGTTACGTGAAAGTTAAGCAGCGGTAGCTCAGTGGGGAGACCAACAGACTGCAATGCAGTGGGTCTCGGGTTCGAACCCATGTCGCGCACCCCTGACTTTCGGAAGTTATATGACTTTTCAAAATTATGTGCATATTAATTGACAATTATTGCCTGCTCCGGGCCTCGGAGAGCACGTTAAGCCGTCGGTCCCGGCTGCCATGAACATCTATGGCAGTCGTTATTGGGAGAGTGTCGACACAAAAGATCCCACTGGGTCGAAGTGTCACCGGTCTGCACTGACTGGCCCCCACATAAGATACATACATTGTATTACAGAAATGAAACATATTTAAATGAAAAGTCATAAAAAACAAACTATCTACTAATTGCATTTAGTGGTAGATGTTTACTGTTTATTTTAATGAAATTAAACAACTTTATAAGAATTTAATCACGTTGTTTATATTTTAAAATACTATTATTACATAATTTTAAAACGTTATACTAATATTTTAAGGTTTCAAAATTACGTAATAATATTTTATAAAAAATAAACTACTCGATAAAATCCATATAACGTTGTTCAATTTCAATGTATAATACACGCGTAAACGTTAGATAATATTATACTTATCTCAATGAAATTAAACTATTATATACGAATTTTATCGCGTTATTTATATTACACTTTATTACAAAATTTTGAAACTGTTACACTACTACTAGATAATATTAAACTTTACTAATTTTTAAGCTTATTAAATTATTAAAACTATTAAAACTATTTATATTTGTTTACATTTTCTCCGACGTTTCGGTTGCTTTTCAGCAGCCATGGTCACGGGGAGACTAAGATGGTAGTTCTTTCAATGTTCCAGTGTCGTTATTTCAAAGTACCCGAACATAATTTAATCATTGGTGTTTCTATTTACGCAGAATGAGCTCAGAGTATCATGAAGTCTAGCTGTGGTTTGCTTCTTCTTGGGTTTGACTATTTGAATGACTGGATCCCAAGCTGGTGGTACATTCCAACCATCTTCTCTATTGAAATTAGGATGATTTTTGATTTCAATAGCCTCGCGAAGCATCCTTGGTAGGAATCTCAATGTCATCTCAATGTTAATTTCAATGTTCACATCTCTTTCCTGACTCCTCTTCTATATTTTTCGGTGAGTCTTTTTCATTTTGTTTTGTTTTGTGAAGCTTAAACAAAATACGTTTAAAAACATAATGAATTTTCTCACCGAAATTCGGTGAAGCAGAACGAATGTTTTGTCGAATATCTCTCATCGAAATACCATTGTAAGTACATGAAATACAAGCCCTTTACATGTTCATTGACCCTATACTTGCGGATCCAAATGAACAGGTTCGTTAATTTACTGCCCCTTTTATTGCCTCTGATAGGAAAATATTGCAGTAGTTTTATTGGTTCCCATCCTTATTCTGCGAACATCGGATTATTGTTTTTATAATATAATTATATGTATATCGTGTAGTATAGGTTTGCATTATCGATCGAATTGCACGCAACTGACTATCTCGGTGTGAATGCGATTGATAGTTGAGGTTTTATATTCGATTTTCCGATTAGGGAAAGTAGTTTATTTTGTATTTTTATTGATATAAACAGAAGGGGTTTGTCAAGCACGACGATGTCGCCCTCAACTTAAGGACACAGTGCTATTGGTATCTTAGGGTAAGGGTTAGTATAGAAATTCTCAGTACAACTAGAAGGGTAGGACTATGTCCAATCGTCTATCAAGCAAAGTCTAGTCACTACCTGTTGTGGTAATAGACTGGCCCCCATTAACACTGCGCCAAGCGTAAGACAGATAATGACAGAGCTCGTACGGCGCATATTCAAATCAGCGCGCGGCCGCCATAATAAAATTGTATGGAGGACTTGAAGTGCTTTTTTGATAAATATGTATCTTTATTGTCAACCAATAACTTAAATATTTGGGACGGATAAATTGTAATATAACTATTTATGTTTCGTGTAAGCTGTAAAATATGATAGATTTCTACTGTTATAATCTAAAAATCACGTAACACGAGCTTACGTTTTTCCATTTTTCGTGAATATTTACGTTATTTTGTAGGCGAAAATATTAATTATTTCAAGTTTTTTACACGGAGTAATTGTAAACATATTCATGGTTATGGTAAATGTATATTTTATATTTGTATTAAACAAAAAGTGTTGATTTCATTCACTTAACTGTGACCACCTGTTTTGGCACATTTTGCCCGGCGCAGTCTTGAGTAAGACCTTTATTTCGTTTTCTTTCATAACCGTTGCGCTACAAAGCATATAGGTATGTATAATTACTAGTTTGTTACTAATATAGAATTCTATTCTAGAGATAAAGTATATCATCATAGCCTCCCATATCATAGGTTGTTACAGTTGTGAATGTGCGTTTGTTTGTTACACTTTCACACCTTAACTACTCGACCGATCATCGTGAAATTTCGCATACACGATGTCAGGGGAACAGAAAAGGACAAAGGGTACCTTTCATCCAGTAAAAGTACCATAACATTAGCTTTTTAAATAGTCTAAACATGACCTAGCTTAGTTTATTTACATAGACTAAAGCATGTATCAACCATAAAATAATTTCGTCGTGTTATCGTCAAATGTGTATCGTGACTTGTCGGTTAGTAGTAAATAAGATACACTATAAACATTTTTATCTTCTACACGAGCTACGAATCTACACTAGATAAACTCTATATTTTCTAAATCACCTACATAAACACAACTACATAGTACTTAGTTTTCTAAGTGTTAAAAATGTTAAAATGAAGCGATGAGTTTTTTTTTATGCATCTAACGTGGCGAACAACCATATGGCCTACCTGATGGTAAATGGTCACCGTAGCCTATAGACGCCCGCAACACCGGAGGCATCAGTTGCGCGTTGCCGACCCTTTAGGAAAGGAAGTGGGAAGGAGAAGGAGCGGGAAGGGGGAAAGAGGGTGATTGGGCCTCCGGTACTCTCACTTGCCGAACGAAACACAACAGTAGGAACGCTGCTATATCACGTCGATTTTCTGTGAGAGGGTAGTCCTTCCCCGGTCGAGCCGGCACATTTATACTGAAATCAGCGAGGGTCTACACATAAAAAATTCAAACTAATGCTATAAGTGCGAATGTAAGTTTATTTTATTGTTTCGCTTACACTCTTGATCTATTCAAACAACCATAATGAAATTTCGCATATTCGTTGTCCCGGGAACAGAAAGGGACATAGGGTACTTTTTATCCCGAAAAAGTCCTGTTACTAACCTAAACGAACCTACTGTTAGCTTATTGCAATTAATGTTTTAATTTTATATTAACCGGTCGTATACCGCCGGCTCGCATACCAGCCGGCAGATTTGTACCCGTCGTAGGCCGGTGGCTCGCATGCGAGCCACCAAATTGGTTTTACGTTAGCTTAAGCTAAAGCGAAGGCGGCGCGCGGCGTTTTGGCGCCAATTTGGTGGCTCGCATGCGAGCCACCAAATTGGTTTTACGTTAGCTTAAGCTAAAGCGAAGGCGGCGCGCGGCGTTTTGGCGCCAATTTGGTGGCTTGCATGCGAGCCACCGGCCTACGACGGGTACAAATCTGCCGGCTGGTATGCGAGCCGGCGGTATACGACCGGTTAATATTGCGCATTTGAAAATTAATAAGTTGTGAATTTGAAAGCATTGCCTAATGATTCCATTAAATATAACGGAAGTTAGTATAAAATAATATAATGTAGATACTATAATATGTTTTGATTTTAACATGTTTTTTTAGAATATATTTAGTTATTTAAATATGTGTTAATTTAAACTTGTGTTTTTAGAATATTTTATATTTATCGGTCACTCAACTGACATATCTGGCAGTTGTTACAAAATAACGTTTGTTAGTCAGTTGAGTGCTTATTATTTTATTTTACTTCCCATTTCCGGTAAGTAAGAACAGTCAGTCGCTGTTGAGCTACGAACCGAGTTGGTTTATAATATTAAATAGCGATTGTGCCATAAAATAAAAGTTATCGTGAAACGTAACGGTTTGTTTTAACACTACATTTACGCAAGAGAATCCGCGGGCAAAATCTAGCGTAAAGTATTTTTGCATCGGAGATATTCGCGCAATCTCTTGTGTTCGTTTGGTATAAAAAAGTATGTTCGGTTTATAGGAATAGATGATTTTTTACTTTTCATCATAACCCATGTTATTTTTAACGAAAACTGAAAGTAACAATGTTGATTTCGACTGCTATGAATATTAGCAAATATTCTTATGAGGAAAAGCATTCAATAGTGGACTGATTTGATCAAAATATGCAAAGATTTTAAAAAGCTTTATAGACACGTATATTTTTTTATATTTACGGCAAGTCATTATAAACAATCATCAGGTAAACGGGTTTTCTTGTTATAATGACCTTGTGAACTTCACAAACATCTTGGAATATGTTATTAAAACATCTCGGTAATGTACAGTATCTTCGGCAGACGCGAGTTTACATTTTTAATCAAAATTATACTAATCTCGTGTTGCTCTCATCTGTTTAAGAATAAAATTGTAAATTATATCGTTGTGTTAATAAACACCATAATACAAGAAGATGATGATGCAACTACTGACTGTAAGTGCTTAGATTTGATTTCCGGCAAAGTTATCTATACTTCTACACTAATATTATAACAACTGAGAATCGGCAATGAATTGCCGTAAATCTTAGAGTTTGAAAAAATGGTTCAAGTAGTATGCAAAGGTCACGTGATACCACATGACCCGTTGTCACTTATGGTCAGAGATCAAAGTTCATAGTAATTTCGGGGTATATCGACTATGCTGAGTCGAATGGCTTTGACCGCGAGTCTCTAGCTCTTACGGTTCTTGAGTTGAAAGTTGTATAACAGACAGACGGACGGACGGACAAAGCTGTTGTATAAGAGTATTTCGAACTCTAAAAAGGAAAGATTAGATTTCTTGTTTGTTTGTAAGGATTTAAATCAAAAACCACTCAACTGATTTAAAAAATTCTTTCACCGCTAGAAAGCTGTATTAACATAGGTAGCGTATTAAAAAAGTACTGTTACTAACACAACCTAATCTACTTTTACGCGAGCGAAGCCGCGGGCTAAAGCTAATCTATACTTAATATTATAAAGCTGAAGAGTTTGTTTGTTTGAACGCGCTAATCTCAGGAACAACCGGTTCGAATTGAAAAATTCTTTTAGTGTTGGGTAGCCTATTTATCGAGGAAGGTTATAGGCTATATACCATCACGCTACGACTCAAGGGGGCGGCGCAGTAACCATAAACGCGGGCATAGCTAGTATTAAATACTTTGCCTGCCTCGGTGACTATAGTGTACGGGTCCGCTGCTTATACACAGCAGCCTGACCCGAAGTTAAGGACCTCATGGTCTCTAGTTCGATTACCGCGTTGGGCAGTGTTATTATGTTTTTCTAATAAGTAATACTTAGTAGCAAGTCTAGAACTGTGCTTGGTTGACAACAATAGGCCCGCTATTACGTGGCACTTAGAACTACTGCCTCCGTGGCGCAGCGGTAGTGAATGCGACTGCTCTGCATGAGGTCTCGGGTTCGAATCCCGGGTCGGGCCTACAAACAGTTATTGGGTTTTCAGTTAAGAAATGTCCATAGCAGCCCGGAGTTAGGAAGTTGGCGGTGTTAGACACCCCCGTGCCTCGGAAAGCACGTAAAGCCGTTGTTCCTGCGCCTGATCTCTCTCCGGTCGTGTCGAATTACCGTCCCATCGGATCATGAGAGTTAGGGAACAGAGAGTGCACATGTGTTGGCGCACACACTTGTGCGCCATAATACCTCCTGCGTAATAACTTTTAAACTTTCGCGTTGCATGATATATATTTAATATGCAACGGGTATTAACGCGATCATGCATAGAATAGCTGGTCGAAACGTCAAGCATAAAAAAGGTAAACATTATGCATGATCGCGTTAATACCCGTTACATATTATATATATATCCTGCGTAGTTGGCCAGTCTCCGTTAAAACTGGCCACTGTGACCGAAATTCGGTCTGGAAGATATTATTAAACTAACTATAATTGGCATAATGTGGTTACCATAAACCTCTGCTTACCCTATCGGTTATATGTATGTGTACATATGTATTTTAATTATATAGATTAACTTTAAACAACTCGAAACATCAGCAACGATAGCATAATGGGAGACCGTTGGCACGCAAACGTCTCGAGTTCGATCCTAAGGCGCGCATTTCTGACTTCTCGAAGTTATGTGCGTATTTAATAGTTAATTATCGCTCGCTTTAACGGTGAAGGAAAACATCGTGAGGAAAGCTGCATGTCTGAGAGTTTTGCTTAATGTTCTCGAAGATATGTAAAGTCTGCCAAACTGCACTGGGCCTGTGTGGTGGTCTGTGGCCTAACGTTCTCACGCTTCGGCACGAATGGGCCGGCTCGATCGGAGTGATACCACGGCCTCACAGAAAACTGGCGTGAAATAGCGATTGCGTTGTGTTTCGTCGAGTGAGTGAGGGTACCGGAGCCCCACCTTCCTTTCAGGTAGGGGACAGATTTAAAAGGAACGCAACGCACTTGTGACTCCTCTGGTGTTGCGAGTGTCCATTGGCGGCGGTAATCGCTTACCATTAGGCGACCCGTCTGCTCGTTTGCGACTTATACCAATTAAAAAAAATGAGAAAAGGCCCGTTCCCAGCCGTGGGACAGCTTAATACATCATCATTTCAGCCTATTGCAGTCCACTGCTGGACATAAGCCTCCCCCAGGGTGCGCCACAAGGCCCGATCTCCCGTTTTCGCCATCCAGTCACCTCCAGCCACCTTTTTTAGGTCATCGGTCCATCTGGAGGGCGTCCTACACTACGCTTGCCGAGTCGTGGTCTCCACTCGAGAACCCGTCTGCTCCAACGATCATCGGTTCTGCGACAGATGTGACCAGCCCACTGCCACTTCAGCCTTCTACACTTCTGAACTACGTCAGTGACTCTGGTTTTTTGTCGGATAATCTCGTTCCGGACTTTGTCCCTTAACGAGATTCCGAGCATACACCTTTTCATAGCTCGCTGAGTGACATGCAATCGGTGGGCTAGTTTCACTGTCAGGTTCCACGTCTCGGCTCCGTATGTCATGACCGGCAGGACGCATAGATTGAATACCTTGGTCTTCAGGCATTGTGGCAAGGGTGACTCGAAGATGTGACGCAACTTTCCAAACGCTGCCCCGCCAAGCTGCACTCTTCTGGTGATTTCACCCTCAAAGTTGTCTCGACCCAGCTGTAACTTTTGTCCTAGGTAGACGTACTCCTGGACAACTTCAAGGCCTACACCTTCGACGGGAACGGGCTCAGGGACGATGTGCTCGTTGAACATGACCTTAGTCTTGTCGAAGTTCATCCCGAGCCCAACGCGCTTAATACAAGGCTGATATTATTATTTTAACCCGCAGCATCGCTCGCGTTTATTTTTATAATAGCCCGTTGTTGTATGTTCGTATCTAGACTTCGCTTTCTCCACACTACAATAAATGTTATTCTAATCGCTCTATTAGTGTCTTAATACGTATAAACATAGTTATATTTCCGTTTAATAAAAACATTTAAAAGTAAACATCATATAGTAAACATAAACATAGACAACACATCACACGCGTTCTATTGCGCAAGCGTAATCAGCTATTGCTAGTATACGCTACAAGAGAGGTAATTTCCTATTTATTATGCTTCTGAAACCGTTTTTAATACTATATACTGTATTTCTAAACCCTTGTTTCAAGCGGACGAATCTAAACTAATATTATAAAGAGGAAACATTTGTGTTTTTGTATGTATGTTTGTAATGTTTTCACACAAAAACTACTGGACAGATTTCAAAAATTCTTTCATTGTTAGAAAGCTGCATCTTCACTGAGTGACATAGGCTATATTACATTTTCAAAAAAAATAAGGTTCCTCAATAAAAATGCAATAATATAACCCAAGGTGTGAAAAAATTAGTCATAAAAAATCTGTCATCGCGTACGCTGCGGAAACTATTGATGATAGAACAAAAAAAATGTTCTACTGTATTACAGAACGTATCAGTATCTGCAAAAAAGTCCGCGATACCATATGTATTTTTTTAATATATAGCTAACTACACCTATATAGGTGTAGTTAGACTTATTAATTTCTTTAGTTGTAGTTTTATATATTAAAATTAGATAACAAATTAAAAGTAGGTATTGGGTAATAAATTAAAGTCCACGCGGACGAAGTCGCGGGCAACAGCTAGTTTTAAGATAAAAGTGTTTATAAACATTTAAAAACACAGGCCGAAGCGGCTCGAAAAATGGTATAAGAATTTTCGCGAAAATGGCTTTTACGACATTTCATCCTCGAAGTGTCGATATATTAAAGTGTTTTCAACATTCACAGCTGCACTAAACTACTCAAGATTCATAATATTCAAAGAAACTTCGGTTCTAAAGTTAACTAAAATAACATGGATGTAGTATTGTGCGGGTGATATCTAAAGAGGATAATACGAAGGGCTATAGACCACATACCGGTTCAAAACCAGTCGAGCGCAAAGCGACGATAGATCCTACACTAGCTATACTGCACTCTTATTGTGTAACTTCTATCTTCACGCCTTTAATCCTAAAAGGTTCGGCAGTGACAAATGACATAGCGGGGTTTTATTATAGGGCTGTCGTCTGCTTCACATCAGAGAATTTTCGCCGTATTTGCAACATTTTCCAGTTTCGCTCCTTTTGGTCATAGCGTGATGTTATATAGCCTATAATAAATAGGCTATACAATCCTAAAATAATTTTTCTATTCGAACGAAATAAGCGCGTTCAACCAAACAAACAAATTCTTCAGCTTTATAATATTAGTATAGATTATAGCTCAGTGGGGAGACCAACAGACTGCAATGCAGAGGGTCTCGGGTTAGAACCCACGTCACGCACCTCTGACTTTCGGAAGTTATATGACTTTTCGAAATTATGTGCGTATTGATTGATAATTATCGCCTGCTCCGTGCCTCGGAGAGCACGTTAAGCCGTCGGTCCCCGGCGCCATGAACACCTATGGCAGTCGTTATTGGGAAGTCAGTGCCCTATAATATCCTGACAATGGTCTAGCCTTAGGGTATCGTTAGTCTTCGGGTTGCGGAGGTCAGGTGTCAGCCGCTCCGTGTAAAAAGTAATATCCAGTCAAAACCGGTTAGAACAGAAAAGCCGACCCCAAGTGACTTGGGAATAATAAAGGCTAGGGAGAAGATAGATTATAGCACAAGCATGAATTGCAAAAGGAGACTCCAAGTCACAACAATAAGAAAAAATGTCACATTTTGTCGACTTACTGTATGAATTTCCTTATAAATTGATTGATGTAAAGAAAATCACATATTTGCGAGCACTTAGGAGCAGTTCTTTAAGTCGCCTTGATAATGTACCGAGTGCATAGGGTTCGATTCCGCGGTATAAAATATCTATGATCAACGAATTATTTTAACGCGGGTCCGTTGTTTTAATGTTTGGTGAGTCACTCGTGATATACGGCATAAATTTAAAGTTTTCAAATTATTACCATTATATAATTATAATAATAATGGATTATGCGAGACGGGTATCGATCTCGGGATCTACCAGTCATCAGTTGCGCAAGCGCAGTTTATTACGCCACTAAATTTGTCTAAATTCTGAAATCTAATATGATCGTAGTAAATTAATATTTCATTAATATGATAAAGATTTCTAATTCTGCTTTCTGCTTTAGCTCTAATGACCTAAGCGAAATGTTATAGTGCACTAGTTAGTGACCGCGGCTTCGCTTGCGTTAACAAGTGATTAGTTCTTAGACGGCGTCATCTATACTAATACTAGTAGTTTTCCCGCGGTTTCACCCGCGTAAGTCCCGTTCCCGTGTGAATATCGGGTTTCACCCCTTTCACCCCCTTCAGGGTGGAATTTCCAAAAATCCTCTTTTAGTGCTCCCTAAACTCTCCAAGGAACAAACATGCCAAATTTCAGCTTCTTGCGTTCAGTAGTTTCGGCTGTGTGTTGTCTGTCAGTCACTCAGTAACAGAAGAGTTTTATATATATAGATTTTAAAGTTAAAAAGTTTGTTTGTTTGATCACGATAATTTCTAGAACGCCTTACCAGTTTAATCTGATAAAACCTTGTGCGGTTTATTACACCACGATGCAATCCACATGAGCTGTAATCATAACTTGATACTATTTAACACGGATTAAACCGCGGGGCATAGTTAGTGTATTAATAAGTTCAGAACCTAAATAATTTAATATTCTATCACACAACACCGTCTAGCCCAAACTAAGCAGAGCTTGTACTATGGGTACTAGACAATGGATAAACATACATATATAACTACCTATACATTTATTGTAAAACAAAATGTTTTTTGTGCAGGAATCGAACCCGCGATCTCAGGCGTGGCAGTCGGTTACACTAACCACTACGCCATCGAGGCCGATTGCGTATTAATTGCTTAGTATTGCTAAGTTACGCCAGAGATTTACGGGTGGCTAGAAAATCTCAAACAATAAATTAATCACTGAACATAAAAAGGAGATCTACACGTATTCATTAATTTAAGAGGTGGAAATGATTAATGTAAGTAGTGTTATCATGCGCCGGCGCAGTTATCACCCCGCGGTTATACACCGTGAAGATATAGTGCATTAGCGTTCGTCACAGTTATGGCGTTTCGTCAATATTTTATACGTTTCATATAATAAGTGTATTAGGTATTTAAATCATTAGGAAACATAGAGAGCTCCGGCGCAAAATGTCCAGTTCGCAAAAAGTCCACTTTGCAAAATGTCTACTTTGCATAATAGCAACTTGCCAAAACGTCAACGACGCAAAAGTGTCTACCTTCTTAAAAAAAATTGTATTTTATAGTATACTAGCTTACCCGCGCAACTTCATCTGCGTCACGTAAGAGAATTTTCCCCGTTTTGCGAGATTTTCCATTGATGCTGCCCTCCTATTGGTCGAAGCGTGATGTTATATAGCTTATAGCCGTCCTCGAAAATAGGCTATCAAACACTAAAAAAATTTTCCAGTTCGAACCAGTAGTTCCTGAGATTAGCGCGTTCAACCGAACAGACAAACAAACTATTCAGATTTATAATATTAGTAGGTATAGATTGTAACTGGATGTATATATGTACACAAAATTATCATTTATCTTCTGTCGTATAATTATGATCTTTACACGTATAACTGTCCACTAGTTCAGCTATACTGCTCACTAGCTAATGTGCAATGTACCTCTATTCCAGCTGGCTAAATGTAGGTATAACACTTAAATTTTATTACAAGGCTTTAAATGCCACAAAGCGAACCTATTGTCCACAAGACCCAATTTGAGACATTGTGATTCCATTGCCTATTTGTTCGTTAAAACAAAATTCAAACAACAAATTGCTCGACCCGAGAAATTAACTTAAGACTGCGCCGAGCGTAAGACGCGGTTGGACTGAATGACAGAGCTCGATATTCAAATCGGCGCGCGGCCGCCATAGTAAAATTGTACGGAGGATTTGAAGTGCTTTTTTGATAAATATGTATCTATATTGTCAACCAATAACTTAAATATTTGGGACGGACAAATTGTAATATAACTATTTATGTTTCGTTTGAGCTGTAAAATAGGAAAGATTGCTTCTTCTTCTCTCTTAGCCTTTAATATTGCCAAGTCACTTGGGGTCGGCTTTTCTGGTCTAACCGGATTTGACTGGATATCAGGTTTTACACGGAGCGGCTGCCACCTGACCTCCGCAATCCGAAGGCTAACGATACCCTAAGGCTAGACCAGTGTCAGGGTATTAGAGGGTACTGAATTTCCCAATAACGACTGCCATAGATGTTCATGGCATCCGGGACCAACGGCTTAACGTGCTATTCGAGGCACGGAGCAGGCGATAATTGTCAAATCAATACGCACATAATTTCGAAAAGTCATATAACTTCCGAAAGTCGGAGGTGCGCGACGTGGGTTTGAGCCCGAGACCCTCTGCATTGCAGTCTGTTGGTCTCCCCACTGAGCTATCGTCAATCCTAGCATAAATACATACAAAAGAACATACATATCAACCGCATACAGAATAAAAAAGTAAAGATTAGGTTTCAAATAACGCGTGAAAACGCAGATTATAAAAACCATTAATGTTTTATTGTGGCACGTGAATTTTAATGGCTTAAACCTTGCAGAAAATTATCCAAAACTATTTTAGATATACTGAAAGTGCCGCTGCACTAAACCTTGTATTAATCAGCCAATATCTTAACAATCATAATCAACATTATTTTATCCTATATCTTTCTTTTGAAAAAGACAAGGCCTGCATTCGGAATATAATAATAATATTCTATATTCTATCACATAGACACAACACCATCTAGCCCAAACTAAGCAGAGCTTGTACTATGGGTACTAGACAATGGATAAACATACATATATACTTTTTTTTTTGTAAATACATACATATTATACATAGAAACACCCAGACCAAGACAAACATCCATGTTCATGCACACAAATGTTTGACTTGTGCGGGAATCGAACCTGCGACCACTACGCCATCGAGTCGTCTGATATCTTGTGACACGACTTCCGACTTCACAAAAATTCACACATACAAATAAACGTAGTCACAAAAATTTTTGTGGTCCACAAATGTTTGTTTCGAGGTGTCCCAAACACATTTTTATGGCAACTCTCCCTCAAAACATAGATTATACCTTAAGAGAGACTTTTTTTTTAAAGGAAATACCTTAAAGAAATGTACATAGTATAAAGACTCTATTTCTTATCAAGTCATTCATTGTTGCAGCACGGGTTTTTAAAAATACGTCGGCTCACTCGTTACTATTTTCTCTAATACTCAAACATACCTAGCAAAATCGGAGTGCATCGCAGCTTCTTCTAACACATCGATATACAAATACAAGCTAGATGCAATGTTACGTCTGGTGACACGATTACAAACATATTAACCACTATTATACTTTAAATGTTGTTGATATTAATCAAGTCAACAAGGATATAATAAATTGAAATTAAATTGCAAATGGCGTCAAAATATCAAAAATGTCACTCAAATATGTGTGTCAACCTGAAGTGGATAACCTGGTCAATAACCGCTAAAGGTTGTCGGCAACCGAAGTGGTTACGCAATGACCTTCGATAGCAGGTTGTCGCAACACCAACCACTTTCTACCACCAATCCATTGCTGCTTACTAAGGGCAAGATTTTTGAAACAATAATACAATACCGGTAATGCAATTACAAATAGGCTTAATTACGCAATGTTTAAAAAAGTTGTCAGAGTTCAAGGAGAAGTAGGTGAAATACCTGGTGTGATATTTTCGGCAAAAAATATTTCGTAAAAGATATTTTTAAACAAGCAATGGTTGACATACCATGCTTCTCTCTTAGCCTTTATTATTCCCAAGTCACTTGGGGTCGACTTTTCTGGTCTAACCGGATTTGACTGGATATCAGTTTTTACACGGAGCGGCTGCCACCTGACCTCCGCAACCCGAAGGCTAACGATACCCTAAGGCTAGACCAGTGTCAGGATATTAGAGGGTACTGACTTTCCCAATAACGATTGGGCGTCATGGTGCAGCGATAGCTCAGTGGGGAGACCATCAGACTGCAATGCAGAGGGTCTCGGGTTCGAACCCACGTCGCGCACCTCTGACTTTCGGAAGTAATATGACTTTTCGAAATTATGTGCGTATTGATTGACAATTATCGCTTGCTCCGTGCCTCGAAGAGCACGTTAAGCCGTCGGTTCCGGCTGCCATGAACATCTATGGCAGTCGTTATTGGGAGAGTGTCGACACAAAAGATCCCACTGGGTTGAAGTGTCGCCGGTCTGCACTGACTGGCCCCCACATAAGATACATATCTTGGAAGCAGTTTGTTATACTTACGCGTGTTTCGCAATTAAATAATTTCTATTCCATTCCTTTCGTACAAGATGTAAGTAACTGGCGTAGATTACATACGCAAGCAACTTGCGCGGTCATGCGCGAGATCGTAGATGCTATATATATAATATGATGTCGATACATATATAAATCATGTCATCATCTATCGATTTTGCGCGAGTAGATCATACTTGCATGGGTAGCTTGCGTCGCTCGTTTAGCGATGCAAACACCCCGCGCAAGTGAACTTGCACATGCTTGCAAGATTCATTAGTATCAACTTTCTTTAGCATATATACAGGGTCCTAGAATATGTGAATCAAATTGTAACGGGAGATTCCTTAGGTAAGGACCATTCAAATGTGCTAAAAAGAATTATGACATTTGTGTAAAATAAAACAAACAGATTTTAAAAAAAGTACGCCATTTTCAGGCTTTCAACTACAGGTACTTCGTTTATGGCTAATTTTCATTTTTTTCCACTATTATTATTTGTAAAGGATTGATTTGTCAAACGAAAAACGATTTTTTAAAAATACTGGCGTAGTTTTGAAACCGCAGCATTATTTTGGTGTATTTTTTGCACCAAAACTTAGATTTTTTTATTTTTACACAAATGCCATAATTATATATTTTTTTTAATTTTGCTCATTTTAAAGGTTCTTACCTAAGGAATCTCCCGTTACACTTTGATCCACATATTCTGGGACAACCTGTACCTATATTAACAAAACTATACACACCTTACAGTGCTACTAACTTACAAACAGAATGTAAAACGGATTGACGTTTGGCATCTTGTGAAAGGAATTTCACCTATTAACACTCAAGTAAACGTTTAGAATAATTAAGAAAGTTTTAGTCTGTGTGGTGTTTAAAACAGTACAGTGATAATTATTACTATGGGTTAGGATAATTAGTTGAAACCGTGATAATTATTTTAAGATTTATAAAGTTTTCCACATGGCACAAAAATTAGTGTGATGCACAAATTGTTGTTCTGAGTCTGGATGTTCTTTGTGTCTGTTGTTTACTCTTTCCCTCGCAATACATGAATTATTAGTATTGCGGGAGTTGTCACTTTAAAAGAGAAAAAATAAATGCGTATGTTCAACCTTATTAGTAGCAGAAAGTCTGCAATTATTCAAAAGGTTAGCCACTGAAGGACGGCTAGAAGCAATTGGTTCTAGCACTTCCAATCATCAATACCAGCTGGAACCAATCGAAAGTAAGAGCATGCGGAATTAACCAGTATAACTATTACAAATAGCGTTCAAAATCGCATGCACTTGACATCTTTGATAGCACTAAAGAGACATTGATTGCCGCCATATTAAAATGAAATTTTCGAAAGTCTTGTTTAAGTATAAGATAGTACAAAGCTGATATATTCATTCCGTTCACCACCGTTTGAATATCAGCTAGCCTCACTACAATTTTGTTTCAATACCAAAAACATTCACATAACTGAAATTCTAGGAAGCACCTTTTACATTTTTACTAGAACACTTATTGTTTATTAACAATAACTGATGAGTGATGACATACTAACAATGTTGTTTATACAGGTAGTTAATGACCGCGAAGTGCGTCCAGTCACTGCCGAAACTAAACCTATTGTAAACTGTATGGGGAGATCAGGAAGTGTCTTTAACTAGCGAGTATGTTTAACGTTTCAAAGGTCACTATGACTTGTTTTTTTTTATATACAACTAATATCGTAAACAGGCATATGGCCCACCTGATGGTAAGTGGTCACCGTAGCCTATGGACGCCTGCAACACCAGAGGCATCACTTGCGCGTTGCCGACCCTTTAGGAAAGGAAGTGGGAAGGAGAAGGAGTGGGAAGGGGGAAAGGGAGTGATTCGGCCTCCGGCCCTCTCACTCACTAAACGAAACACAACAGTAGGAATACTGCTATTTCACGTCGATATTCTGTAAGAGGGTAGTCCTTCCCCGGTCGAGTTGGCCCTTTCATGCTGAAATCAGCGAGGCTCTACTACGATTTGTATCTACGAATGGGTTTTTTAAGTGCTGTGATAATGAGTTTCAATCCGTCAGACGGCTGCTGAAAGTACGCGCGAATATCCTGACAGTTATGTTAATAATACATATGTACATACATAGATTCACTCCTGTTTCCCAGAGGGATAGGCAGAGACTACAGATTTCCATTTGCTACGATCCTGACACACTTCTCTGGCTTCATCCTCTAGGAGGCTTTATATATGTAGAAAACTGATTTCAAGCTGTATTTGTTTAAAGGTCGTCTACAAAATGCTTAGGATGAGATAAAGATTTAAAACAAGCATTTTCCTAAAAACAATCCTTTCCTTGATTCTTCTTTAGAGTACCTATGTACCAAGAAACGCAGAACGCGCACAGCATTTGCCATCTGTACGCGTAAGGAAAAGTTTTGAAGTGAAAACTTCCTTAGGTGCGTTGAGCACTTTTTGGGTGAACAAAAAGCATGAAACTCGCGTCATCGTCACCGAACGTCATAATTTAAAATTCGAAAATAATAATCTAATAGCTCGACGATACAATTGGCAAGTTACTTAGTTTTCACTTCTATCGGCAGTCCCCAAAGACTGCCCGGCATTTTTGTTTTTGGTGCTAAGTGTGAATTTTTTTCTATTATTTCCATGTACAAAAGCAACAATCATAATAATTGACAACTTAACTAATATTGACAGACCTTAAATATATAAGTAAAACAAAATGAAATGGCACAAAATTTAGGACTGTAAATCAAAAAGACAAAGATAGTAAAAACAAATGGCTGGTTTAGGCAGCGTCGCAAAATTCGTCAACATCGCTGTCGACCGGGAAATTGCCCAGAAGACTGGCAACATTGCCACGTTGAATGGCAATGCTCATTCTTTGAGCCAAGAAAAGTCCAGCCTTCTGGTCAAGCAAAACGTCGATTAGCCACTTAGAAAGATCTCTTCTTTCTATATTATTTCTAAAAACGTTTAGATAAACCATACTACTAGACATAAAACGCGATAAAAATAATTAGTGACTAGGTATACCTAATTTCGTATGTATATCAGAGTGTTAACAATGTTTACACATGCGCTAAGCTTATCTGTGGCTAAGCTAGTCATGGTTAATACTTGAATACGTGCACTTTATATTTAAGTAAACTTTAAGGATTCTACTTAGAAAGGGGATAATATAATGAAGTTTATTTAGATCATTCTAATCAAAGTAAATTATCCCCTAGACTCCTTATACGGGTTACTTTGTACCATAGCAACTTGTCTAAGAACCAAAACATTTACAAACATGTTAACCTACATATTCACAACTTTCAAACAAACGCGCCGCTATTGTCTAGATAGTGTTGTGTAGACAACTCCGCGGGAAGGCGTAGTAAACATCCGCCGTACTACACGAGTTTACAAAATAACTGAACTAGCGACAGAAATGATAAATATTGTGATACAACACACCGAAATTGATGTTTTCGTGGCTTGCTGTATATCTTCAGCTGCAAACAATAACTATTTACTATTAAAATATGCCAATACATATGTATGTACTAGCTGACCCGACAGCCGTTGACCTGTCAATTTATATAAAATACATTTTACGTAATTAAATAAAACTAGCGCTCGCCTAGTGGTCAAAATTCGACCATAATTCCTAAGCTTGCTACTTTGTTTTCTGTTCTTCTCTATTACATATAAATAAGGTATAGGTAACCATAGTTACAAAGAATTGTACAACGTCAGACGAAAAATGTCAAAATACTACGCACACGATTCGACTGCGTGTGTCAAATGCATGATTGTGTGCGTGTAGTGTTTTTTCAATACTTTAATGTATTTCTAATGCATATTTTATAAAAATATTAGGTACATACCTTCTCCATATAAACTTTAACTGTAACGCAATTTTCGTAAAAAGGGGTACAAAGTTTTTGCTGCACGTATTATATAATAAATATATATTAATTTATATATTAATATATAGATATCAAAACGTCAATCAAATTTTCTCTATAATTGTAATCATTTAAATTTTCGACATCTCCCACGGATTTTTAGCAAATTTATCTTATCCTGACAATTACAAACACAACGAAAAAGAAACAGCCAAATCTATTTAGCCATTTTTAACTGATGCTACATGTAGCAATTGATTTTTATTTATATAAAAACGGCAATTGATATATATATAAACTTATCCTGTCAAAGAAAAATAATTGTTATGTATTAATTTGCCATTCGAAGCTATAATATTCGATGGAACTTAATAGGGGACGAGATTATTACCGTATTATTGACATTGTTACACTGGTGGAAAACGAATCAATGAGATCATCCTCAGAAACATTGTATGAGGGCGTGTGCATTAATTACCGGCTTCTATAGCTTTAATTCTGAAGCAAAGACCCGAATAGCACTACCCGAGCCGAAAACTTCCAATGCATGCGTGCGGAGAGGTTATGTCTGGCTCACCAGGGGAAAGATAACCCGGTAATACCGACTAAACCTACCACGGTGTTCCTCGACATAACCATAGACGGCGGTGCCGCGCGAATCGCTTTCACATGCAATCGCGACACCGCCGAGGTTTCGGCCCGCCGTGTGAAACGGTAGGCCACTACATGAGACACTTCCTCTACTGTCCCCATTGTGGGGTAACAAAAACACGACTCAGAGGCGCGCGTGGGAACACGCACGCCGCCTCTCGGACCTGGTGCTGATCGGGTGGCAAACAGGCCCACGCAGCCCACCACCCCCAGGTCAAACCTCAGGGTGGCTGGAGGTCATCTCGCGCCCTCCGGGGCCCGGTTCTGCGATTGGGGAGAGGGTTTAAGCACTCCCTCTCCCGCTCCGCCGCCTCCTTGATGGAAATTACTTACTCAAAACTAAAATTTTTTTTTTTTACTTGTGTGTATGCATGACGCATACCCCTCCGCGGGGGGCGGGCGGAGGGGTTATGTCGGACTCGCCGGGGTAAAAGAAAGATGTTAAGAAGAAAATGTACCTCCCGGAATACCGACTAAACCTACCACGGTGTTCCACGACAAAACCACTATCGACGGGGCCGCGCGCATCACTTTCGCATGCGGTCGCGACCCCGTTGAGACTCAAACCTAACATAACGTAACCCTTTCGAGACAGAATGCAGTAATTTGAGACGTATGGGTGCTTGTTATGATATATTTTAGTAAGCATATTTTGCTGTGCAATTAGTATTTTTGGTGGTCATTATATTTTATCACATTTGAAAATATATTACTTATGGGCTCAGTGGTCATTTAGCACGGATCTGCGCGGGAGAATAGAGCGAAAAAGAAAAAAAATCTTAATAATTTGAGTACAAAACGAAGGTCTGAAAAAGAAGGTGTGCAAACTAAGACCTCAAAACATTTTATTTTTATAAGGTCTCATTTCGCACAATTCGCGACAACACAAACTACCACTAATCCTACTTATGGATACTTCGATCACATACTATCACTTGGCTGTTATTATACAACAAATATATATAAATCCATACTAATATTATAAAGCTGAAGAGTTTGTTCGTTTGTTTGTTTGGTTGAACACGCTAATCTCGGAAACTACTTGTCCGAATTGAAAAATTATTTTAGTGTTGGATAGCCAATTTATCGAGGCGCTCATAGCCAGTTGCAATCACTAACCGGTAAACGATTAGCGAGGTTAAACAATGTTCGGTGCGATCAGTCTGTAGATGGGTGACCTTCTCTCTTAGCCTTTATTATTCCCAAGTCACTTGGGGTCGGCTTTTTTGGTCTAACCGGATTTGACTGGACATCAGTTTTTACACGGAGCGGCTGCCACCTGACCTCCGCAACCCGAAGGCTAACGATACCTTAAAGCTAGACCAGTGTCAGGATATTAGAGGGTACTGACTTTCCCACTAACGACTGCCATAGATGTTCATGGCAGCCGGGACCGACGGCTTAACGTGCTCTCCGAGGCACGGAGCAGGCGATAATTGTCAGTCAATACGCACATAATTTCGAAAAGTCATATAACTTCCGAAAGTCAGCGGTGCGCGACGTGGGTTCGAACCCGAGACCTTCTGCATTGCAGTCTGTTGGTCTCCCCACTGAGCTATCGCTGCTCCTGTAGATGGGTGACCGCTTAGTGATATTTCATCTGAGTGTCTCCGTGCTTCGGAGGGCACGTAAAAAGTCGGTCCCGATTGTTGTCAAATTGACAGCGGACGTTAAGCCATGTCAGAGGCCTACGGGCGGCTTCAACAACTCCTGACAACAGGTTGGCCACTAACGACACGAAAAGAAGAAAAGAAGAAGAAGATTTATCGAGGAAGGCTATAGGCTCTATAACATCACGATACGAGCCACGGGGGTAACGATAAACGCGAGTGAAATCGCGGGCACATCTAGTCTATACTAATATTATAAAGCTGAAGTTTAATTATATTGCTCTATGCCGACCTTGGCGAACAAAAAATGAAGTTAGTTCTCACTAAACCGTTGGCTAACACTTGCCAGTGTAATACCAGTGGCGATACGAATTTTATACAATACTCCTGTACACAACACTCAACAAACAATCAATGTACAATCAATCTTATTCACGTTAAGTTTTTCTATGGTATTGTCAAAAGAGAAAAAATGGTCATCTTTATACAGAAATCTATTAACAAGTTGAGTGTTAGCTAATACAATCCATGACGAATAGATCGTCGTTTCTTTATTTATTATTGTACCTCTGAGTGTTCAGTGGACACTTCATGTCTGAGCATTCAATGAACCCGTGTGTTCACTTGACAGTAAGGAGGTTAATAATTATGTAATTATATCAAAGAGTGAGATACTTTTCGTTTAATACCTCACTAGTTAGCATAACGTATTGCTATTTAAGTTTGACTATATTGCGCGACTCTTTGCACATGATTCTGTCTCCAAGTATCGACGTTGTTGAGGCCTCACATTTCGACATGCATATTTTCTGTCGACTACCTGTTTTACCTAACCGAAATAAAATAATAAAAATCGAAAATGTTTGATTGTATATTCTGGCAATGTTTCCCTCGACCTGACAATCAAACCTCACGATTAAAGAGAATTAAAGAGATATACATTTTTTTTTTGTATGTTTAGTTGCCAACCTTTTGTCAAGAGTTGTTCAAGCCGCCCGTAGGCCTCTGACATGACTTAACGACTGCTGTCATTTTGACAACAACCGGGCCCGACTTCTTACGTGCCCTCCGAAGCACGGAGACGCTCATATGAAATACCACTAAGCGCCACTAACGTGCACTCCAACCACTACATCTATATACTGACAGCACCTAACGTTGCTTAGTCTCGCTAATCGTTTACCGATCAGTGAGTGCAACTGACTATGTGCGCCTACATTATATATTGTCCATTATTTATATCCATATTGTACCTAAAATACTGACATAGACAAATAACAAGTCAAAAGACTTTCGTGTTAGTATAAGTTTATATAAAGCATTAAAATAAATCATACAAGGCAATGCGAAAGTCTCATGACATTAAGTCACTATATAGTATATACAACAAAAGATCCCACCGGGTCGAAGCGTCGCCGGTCTGTACTGACTGGCCCCCACATAAGATACATACTATATACAAAGCCACTGCTTATTGTTATAACTTTTAAAAGCATAATGGAAGTCATTGTCATAAGTGACACGCATTTTAACACGCTTTTATTAGCTTGGTCTGTACCTATGTATCTATGAATCTACGTAACGGAATCTTTGAACGTGATTTTCACCCCTTTCAAACTGACGGATTGGTTTGAAATTTTGCACATTTATCGAGGAACAATGACAATACAATAATTTAGAAATATAAATAACAGTTTAAAAAAGCTAAAAACACGCTTTATTAAGTAGAAAATAATTTTTATGTAAAAAAGTGTGGTTCATCAAAATATCTTAGAAAGCACCCGATTTTCGACGAGTTGCCCGATTCAAAACATTCGTTAGATCAACTCATCCCGAGGGATAAATTTGAGCGGGATCAGTTGACTAAAGAGCCATCTAGTCTCTTTCTTTCAGTTACAATAATACGACAATAGAATAAAATGAGATGAAAGTACAAAAAAATATGCAATTTGTGTAGTATGGTTAGTGAGAATTGGTGTCAAGGGGTGAGATGTGGAGTAGTCTGGTATGGTGTAATGAGTTGTGATGTGGGGTGTTTTGTTGTTATGTGATGTGACATGATGTGGTGTGATATGTTGTGAGTGTGGTGAAATGTGGTGTGGTACGGTGCGATGTGGCGCAATGTGATGTGGTATGCCATGTTGTGCCATGAGGTGTGGGATGCTATGCATGTATATGTGTGATAGTGTTTTAGTTTATAATTGCTTTTCTACTTATTTATTTTTTAATATGGTCTATTGTTATTCTAGTATCTTGAAAATTATTCTTGAATGTTTGTAAAGTTCCCCGCTATACAGGAATTAATCCATGTACTGACTATAAAAAGAATCTGCCTTAGCCACTTGTATGCCCAGATTGAGCTAGCCAATTTTGGTGTACCAGATGCAAGCGTTGAATCCCTTGTTATAACCGTAACATACGACTGCACTTACAGGTTTTTTTATAATAATTATTAAGTAAGGCGACAAAAAAACAAATACTTATTAGATGGTAAATGTTAACGGTAACTTGCCGACCTAGGAAAAACCTTTTTACTTTTTTATGAAGAATCTCATACTGCACTGTCTTGGGAAATGGCAGGTCATACCATTTATATTCGGTCGTTAAATCACAAGCTTTATTTTAACTAAAAAAGACGTTGTGATATAATTGAGTATTCACGATTATTCTATAATAAAATAGTTTCGCAAATATTACAGACCTAAGTATTGGATTTGAAATATCTCAATTTCACAGATTGACATGATAAGATACGGTACAATGGTAACGAAATATTCAGCTCATTGTATCGAGTTATATATTATCTAGATTGCAGCTGAAATTTAATTTGTCACGTCGCGTCGCTGAAATTTTCATCAAATATTCTCGAACTGGCAGACAGTGGTGTTATATACTCATATTTTGTCAGTTATATTTAAGTCGTACTCAATAGAGAGTGGGAGTAATTTTGTCTACTGTCTTTCAGTGGTGTAGTTTTCGCTCTTGTTTCCGTGAAGTCTTGGATGCAACACTCGGATTGAGCAAAGTGTTAGTTCTAGAATTTTATGTTAGAAAATTGATACTTGGTGTTTGGTAAAGTGCGCGGTAGAAGTCTTTAGACTTGTCCGCTATTATGTCAATGAAATATGATTAGAATACATATCTTTTACCATTTCCAGGTTATACAAGCGTTAATGTATATCATAAAGAGTAAACAGAGCTCTTAAAACCTAAATGTACAAACAATTGAAATTAAACTACTCATATTTTATCGCGGATTATTTTGATGGTTTTCTTCATCTTTTGCTTTGATTACAATGTTTTTATATTTATTATGCATACTTTATCTGTAATAAAAAATCTGCCTGTTACTTTTAAGTAAATGTAACTATGAACTGACGTTATCTTACCTTCAATACCAAAGTTCAACACTAAGAAGAAAAGACTTTTTAATTTGGTCTAATGTGCAATTCTAAATCTCAAAATCATAGTCAAAAATCGTTTAATAATTTCGGTCAAAAAGTAGCGAAAAAGTTAGTGAGTTTATTACATTTACTGAATATACATTTATATTCGTTGTAAAGTTCAGGCAAAAGGTTGAGCCTATGAGAAGACACCTGCAAGAAACTGAAGGCCACTCTTTTAACTCAAATTATAATTTCAGTATTTTACAACTCAGTTATGTACCAGGTGTCGCAGTCATTATGCCATATGTCACTGTCCATATAAAACTAAATTATAAAAATAAAGGATCGCTCTATCAACATCTAAGTCGGCCGTTACATACTTTATGGTGGTATGATGTGGTGTGAAGAGCGCCCCTTACCATCATACCGTGCATTAGTTCGGCTTCACCATATTCAATCGTCAATTTGCATTTTCGGAAGCTGTTATAAATCGTAGAGATGCGGGTGCACTGTTATCTCCTTATCGCTATCAGGGCGTGAAGTTATCGGTACTGGCCAGCGCACGCAGACGCGATCAACTGTGAATCCTGCTCGATTTTATTACGTACTCGGATTCTTACACCGGAGTAATCTTGAGAGGAAAACTGTTTATGACACTAGCGCGAATTCTTATAAGAAATGGACATCAAATCATTAAAGTAGAGTTTCGCCTGCCGCTCTTTTATGCACGCTTTTAGGAAACGATAATTTTGGAAATGTGTTTTTAGCCCTTCAAAATAAAAATAAAGGCTAACTCAACTATAATTTCTTGGCTGCGTACCCGTTGGACCTTCAAGATTAGATCCTATTACTTATGTAGAGGTCCAAAGGATCATATTAGTTGACGAGGTCCAAACTTGGAGGTCCAACGGGTACGTAGCCAATTTTTGTTATACCATGTCAGCAAAACCGCGTGCAAAAGCTAGTTTGCTATAAAATTGCTGTTTCTAATACTACCAATAATATTTAATTACGAAGATATTCCATATGATATGCCCGACTCGATGGTATACGACATAAATCAATTTATTTTCAAATCTAAATTAGACATTTTCGGGATAATATAACTTGATAGCCATACACGAAGCAAAATGCAGTATATAGTGTTTACTTAAAACAATTTAAGCTCAGATCACTCCTTAAACCCAAGAACATAACCTAAACAAACACAGTTCTGAACTATTTTATAATTCTAAACAACTCACAAAATGTACAATACCGCTCTGCGCGTGCGCATCTTGCTCTCAAGGTGATCTACGTTACGGTATGCGATCTACCCGAGGCGGACGTACTCATTTGTACTTAAAATTGCGCTTGCATAACCTTATTTCAAACAATAATACACACACACATACATACATAGACTCACACACATAAACTCACATACGTATCCAAACAGTAGTAATAGAAGTGTATTAGACCCACTTTTTGCCAAATATGTCGTTAAGTGCTACGAAATAAGGACTATTTTGGTCTGCCGGACAAAATATATATTTTTTTAAAGACTTCTTACCATCTATTAATAGGTCCTGTGTCGCGGAAGACAAATTATAGACAAAACATCTAGACCTAGAACAACTATTTGTGGGTCACACAAATATTTGTTTTACGTGGGGATCGAACCCAGCCAACAGCAGCAATAGCTCAGTGGGGAGACCAACAGACTGCAATGCAGAAGTTCTCGGGTTCGAACGCACGTCGCGCACCTCTGACTTTCGGAAGTTATATGACTTTTCGAAATTATGTGCGTATTGATTGACAATTATCGCCTGCTCCGTGCCTCGGAGAGCACGTTAAGCCGTCGGTCCCGGCTGCCATGAACATCTATGGCAGTCGTTATTGGGAAAGTCAGTACCCTCTAATATCCTGACACTGGTCTAGCCTTAGGGTATCGTTAGCCTTCGGGTGGCGGAGGTCAGGTGGCAGCCGCTCCGTGAAAAAACTGATATCCAGTCAAATCCTGTTAGACTAGAAAAGCCGACTCCAAGTGACTTGGGAATAATAAAGGCTAGAAAGAAGAGTGGAGATCGAACCCACAACACGCCTTTGGATCGAACTTGATATCTCTTTAAACCAGTCCAAGGGTTCCCATTTTTTATCCTCATTAATATTAAAAATGCAAATGTCAGTTTGTTTGTCTGGTACGCTTTGACGACTTAACTACTCGACCGATCATCATGAAACTTCACGTAGGTACATGATGCCAGGTGACAGAAAAGAATATAAGTACACAACCTTTCCTCCTAGAGACAAAAATGTATTGCCAAATCTACATACATTCATGCGAGCAAAACCGAGAGCAATAACTAGTGGGTTATATAATATTGTCTTACGTTTACGCGAATGTTATACATTGTGTATTTGTTTTTTTCTGATGACCTTAAATTATGAACCCCTTTTTATAGTAGTAATTTTATATATCGATTATCTGCGCCCGCGGTTTCACCCGCGTTTATGATTACTGCACCGACCCCATAGATCGTGGCGTGATGTTATATAGCCTATAACCTTCCTCGATAAATAGGCTACCCAACACTAAAATATTTTTTTAATTCGAACCAATAGTTCCTGAGATTAGCGCGTTCAAACAAACAAACTCTTCAGCTTAAAATCATTTTTAATTTATTTTGGTTTATTAATCGTAACATAGTAGTAAAAGCAACAATCATAATTTACAACTTAACTAATATTAACAAAACTAACCACTTATAAATAGAACAAAATGAAGAGTAACAAAATATGGCACTGTAAAAATTAATAAAAAAGGATGGCCGGTTTAGGCAGCGTCGTAAAATTCCTCAGCATCGCTGTCGACCGGGAGTGTGCCCAGAAGACTGGCAGCATTGCCACGCTGAATGGCAATGCTGATTCTTTGAGCCAAAAAAAGTCCAGCTTTCTGGTCACGCGAAGCGTCGATTAGCCGCTTAGATATATCTCTAAAAAGCGCACGAGCGCCCGGACCCCATGAACCCAGCGTCTCTACCCCAAACGGCTCGAAAACGTAATTACCAATTAAATTACTGTATTTACGCCGTTTGAGGTTTTCCGCCGCTACAGCAGCAGCACTGGCACAGCTCACCGTGCTCGGAAGATGTGATGGCGCAAGGGTGTCGACGCATGTGGCATCCCACACCAAAGGCCTACCCATTTTCCAAGGTAACAAAGACATACCATCAGGTCTCTTCCCATCGTCACGTACCAAGCCTATGGGTTCTAATACTGCTGGTACGCCGGCGGTGATAAGAGCACGACGGATAATGTCATTTAGCTGAGCGTGTCGTGAAATACGGCCAGCGCTTCTGCTGCAAGACAGCCCATGGTGTCCGAAGCTGTCGACGGCTTCTCCGCAATGACAGCGATGTGGAGAAACACAAGGGGTACCTAAACGAAGACAGGTGGCGAGGCGGAATGTTGTATCGTCCAAAATTGTACCTGTGTTGGACGATGGAAGTGCTTGAAGCCATAAACCAGATTCCCATTCTCCCACAGCCAGCAAACGTGCGCGCTCTGCAACACTTACAGATGTAGTAAAAAGATTTTCTCTTACCGTGTTGCATAGCGGCCTATCCCACTGCCTTTGGGAGAATGGGTTGGTAGGCAAATCAGTATTTGGGCAAGCCATTTTCCAGGCGTTCACGGCGTCGGTCTTACATAACACTTCTGAACTAACCAGTGTGGGTGCTAGAATGTACCTGGTTAATTCTTCCGTGCTATGAACCGAGGCCAGGAACGCCGGTAAACTGACATCTGAAATTTTGCGAACGCCGAGCCCGCCTAAACGAACAGGTAGAGAAGCTTGAAGCCAAGCTCGGTCGTTCAAGTCCACATTTAAAATTTGCCTTAATGTATTCTGTATGATTTTGTCAATTTTGAGTAATGGAGTTAAATTTTTCCAAAACTGAGATGACCTTAGAGCATGAGTAAATTTAGGGACGAAAAGGCAGTATCGCATTATAGTAAAAGCTGAATGTATATTAATATTGAAAAGGCGGTCTGAAATTTCACAAAAATTTTGGACTTTCTCTTCTAAGAAAGAATCAAAAGCTTCTTCATAAACTGGAGACCCAAGCAGGCGAAGAGAATGTTTTTCAACAATTTTGATATCTGGAGCCAAAGAGTTGAATTTAGTTAGTACCAAATGTCTGTCCACGTTATTAATATTGTTTACAAATATTTCACATTTATTTGTATTTAAATCTAGGCCAATAGATGCAAATTTATTTTTCAAAAGTGCCAAATCTTGTAGTACTGTTTCTACATCGCCTCCAAGCGTCCCATCATCTAAATACCAGGTGTTAAATTTTGAATTTATCTGCTGAATAATAGGGTGTATAGCTAAACTGAAAATGACTGGTCCAAGAGGGTCACCTTGTTGACAACCAACTGAAGATTCTAAAAGGTTGTGTTTATAAAGTAATTTACTTGGAAATCTGTAACATTGCCACAAGAACTTAAATATTTGAGGTGTTTCTAATTTTGCTTGTGTCAACAAGGTGTCTCTATTTACTGAATTAAAAGCATTTTTTAAGTCAACCTTTAGGATGACCTCTCCATTACCACAACCAAGGTACGTAGATAAGGCATGTATGGCAGCCTCACAACCCCCTTTGGAGCCGAAACCCAATTGCAAGGGCTGAAATTTATTAGTAAGATTTTTACTATAAAATTTGCAGCATATTTTGGCTGCCATACGCCGGTACGTACAACCCACGGCAATGGGACGAATACCACCATCTTTCTTATTAAGGGCACATAAATTTGCGCCGTACAAGATGTCGATGATGGCATCGCTCACACCGCCGGAGAGCATTAGGTTTATCAAAGCCGTGAGCTCCCTCAAGAGTGTATCGCCAGCCTCCCCGGCGCTTGGGCATAAAAGATCTTTTAGATGTTGAGGAGACAAGCCGTCGAGGCCAGCTGCCGAGCCACTCCGGAAGGAGCAAACAGCTGTGAAAACGTCCTTGGCTGTAGTAATAAGATGTTCCAAATCCATGTCTGGCGGATCAGGGAAACAGAGGCCATCAACCGGCGGTGGATGCTTGCTCCTCAGACCCGCGAGGGTGTCTGGAGAGCAAGGCGCCACCACATCATTACTAAATAGAAGCCTAGACGCGCCCCTGATATCACCTTCCCTTAATTTGGACTCTACACATTGAAAAACAGTTTTCCTTTTATTAAAAGTAAATGTTGTGCCAAAAGTGTGAGCCGAAACGTAACAATTTTGTTTAATTTGTTCTGTTAGAGATTTGGTCGTCGACTGCTCTTTTTCAACATGCAAAGTCCTATAAGGGAAGGTCAGTAACTGTTCCCAAGCTACTTTTGTGTTCTCCCGTACGACGAGACCTATACAATCAGCTAGTTTTTTCGCCACTGCAGGTCTCGCGCCACGAGGAACTCTTTTTAAAACCGGAATAGAATTTTTTAAGTTTGCTAATTCTTGCCAAAAAGGAATTTGGGTGGTGAATGACTGTTCTGCCGTAGAGGGGTTAAAAAGTACATCTTGGAATTTATGCACTTTGCCAAAATGTACTTTCAAACCCCGCTTACCTTTGAAGTATCGAGCTTGGATACAGTGGGGGCAACGCAGCAAACCATTTAGCAATGTGGTAGGTTGACTAGCACTTATTTCCACATCGCCATCGCCGTCACAGCCGTTTTGCATTAGACTTATATATAAACTATACAAACACGTTATTACAAATTAATGAAAATAAACACAAAATAAAATTGAAAATATTAAATTGATAATTTCGTTTCTGACAGCCGTCAAAGTTGCGCACGGCGCATTGCGATGGGGCGCAGACTCGTTCTTAATAAAACATAGAGCAGTGCAACGCGCAGAAATTGGCACAGGCCCGCAGTTGTGGAAGACCGGCATGCCGCTGGAGCCTCTTCGAAAGTAGGGCCGAACCCAGCCTGTGGCTGCGGTCTACACCTCGAACTGGTTTATTTTTATACTGCCCAGCACTTTATATTTCTTTAGCAAATAGTATATCTTTACGTATATATTTATATTTATAAGTATATCTTTCTTTTATTCCGACATTTAACTTTAGCATGTGTCAGCTGTCATTTTAGTTGCTTCAGCTTTATTTATTTACTAGTAGTTTTCCCGCGGTTTCACCCGCGTAAGTCCCGTTCCCGTGTGAATATCGGGTTTCACCCCTTTCACCCCCTTCGGAGTGGAGTTTCCAAAAATCCTCTCTTAGTGCTCCCTTACACTCTCCAAGGAACGTATGTACATGCCAAATTTCAGCTTCTTGCGTTCAGTGGTTTCGGCTGCGCGTTGTCTGTCAGTCACTCAGTAACGGAAGAGTTTTATATATCGTCGCTTTGGTGGTGAAGAGAGCCAAGCCACAACTTTGTTCAAAATGAAATAAGTATACAATTAGAATCAAAACAATGTGATTTTTGCCAACTAATAAACCGATGCCATTCTTATTAAAATCTAACTTACGGTTTGGAAGATATAGACTAATTATTATTTTTTGTTTAACCTCGCCACTTAATTGCTCATTATTTCGGAACTTGTTATGTGTGGGTTGACTCTCTTCACTACCAAAGCGACGATATATAGATTTCATTCACCGACAGCTATATACAAAAATTCATTTACACAGTATAATACAATTGATAGGTTTAAAACTAATTACATATCTAATAAAAGGTGAATACAGCATGCATTACAAACTTTATTAAAAACTTTAATTTATTTAATAGTAATCAATCAAAATGATAAATTAATCATAAGTAAGTTGAAATAGAATATTTAATTAATCACAAAAATTAATTCAAAGTAATACCAATATAATCCATTAATTTAATCATACATAAATCCATTACTTTAAACAACACATAAATTAATTAATTCAATTGAAACAATTTACAGAATAAATTATCGTTTGAGATATATTAATAATAATAATAATAATATTCTATCACATACACACAACACCATCTAGCCCAAACTAAGCAGAGCTTGTATTATGGATACTAGACAATGGATAAACATACATATACCTTTTTTTTTGTAAATACATACATATTATACATAGAAACACCCAGACCAAGACAAACATCCATGTCCATGCACACAAATGTTTGACTTGTGCGGGAATCGAACCCGCGACCTCAGGCGTGGCAGTCGGTTACACTAACCACTACGCCATCGAGGTCGTCATATACGTCATATACATAAATATAAAACAACTTTATAATATTAGTGTAGATGTAGGCAAATACTTATGCTGCAGAACCCAAGAAGTATCCAAGCAATAATACTGTAACTATAACTGATAACATGTGAACGGAGTGAAGCCGACCGAAACTTACACAAATCAAGGTAACTACTTATTAAACATAGCTCGAACTGCGCCATGCGTTATGCATACATACATCATTATATTCACGCCTGTTGCCCAGAGGGGTGGGCAGAGACTACGGCTTCCCATTTGCTCCGACCCTGACACACTTCTCTGGCTTCATTCACTTTCATCACATTCCTCATACACTCCCGTCGGTTCAAGGTGTTCTTAACCTGGCCTTTGTCCAGAACGCCTCCGATCTGATCAAGAAACGTTCGCCTAGGTCTTCCTCTTGCGACTGTTCCATTCACACTAGCCTTATAAACATTCTTAGTCAGTCTTTCCTCGTCCATTCTTTCTACATGCCCAAACCAGCTTAACATTTTTCACTTTTTCACATTTTAACCCTTTTCTATTCTTGTCACTATATCCAGTTTTATTTTTAAGTTATGCATATTTTTTTAATTGGAATGAATCGACATGATTTTGGTATCTTTGCCGTTTCTAATAACATAGCTACCTACCTATATCTCCGGGTAGATAGCGGCATATCACAATCAAATTTCATCAGTTAGGTTAGTCATAAGACATAAGTCTCAGGCAGCGATAGCTCAGTGGGGAGACCAACAGACTGCAATGCAGAGGGTCGAGATTCGAATCCACGTCGCGCACCTCTGACTTTCGGAAGTTATATGACCTTTCGAAATTATGTGCGTATTGATTGACAATTATCGCCTGCTCCGTGCCTCGGAGAGCACGTTAAACCGTCGGTCCCGGCTGCCATGAACATCTATGGCAGTCGTTATTGGGAGAGTGTCGACACAAAAGATCCCACTGGGTCGAAGTGTCGCCTATAAATAGATACTTCTACCTACTAGTGAGAAACGTTGGACTGCCATGCTGAAGTCTCGAGTTCGATCCCAAGGCTTGCATCTCTGACTTTTCGAAGTTATGTGCGTATTAAAAGTTAAATATCGCTCGCTTTCTGACGGCACGGATGGCGCGTTTGTGTGTCTCGCCTCTGCCGGTGGGGAGTGTTGTGGGTTGGATCTCCGCATGAGACAATACATGCATATTGTATGATTTTTTAATTTTTAATTGTTGTCATTTATTTATTTTTTTATAATAATAAGTTAAGTAATAGTTTATTTTTTCTCTGGTTACGTATCCTTGAAATTTTCAAATTTTTTGTTAGTTGTAAAATTGTATGCAGCTGTCTTGACGTCCGTGCGTAACGATGGTCTCCATTGAAAATCAGCGTTGCGATATCACGTCAGTTTTATCGCAACATCAATGCTGAATGGAGACCATTTGTTGCCACAATAGCATGATGTGTATATATTTTTTTTTACTTACGAACTATTTATTTAATTGTCTTTTTTATTATTTTGTCTATATTTTGTAAGAAAAATATGTAAGTAGTCATGTTTCTTTGTGGCAATAAAGAATTATTTCTTTCTTTCTTTCTTTCTTTAACGGCGAAGGAAAACATTGTGAGGAAACCTGCAAGTCTGAGAGTTCTCCATGATGTTCTCGAAGATATGTGAAGTCTGCCAATCCGCACTAAGCCAGCGTGGTGTACTATGGCCTAATCCTTCTCACACTGAGAAGAGGTCCGTGCCCAGCAGTGGGACAGTTTAATGCAGGGCTGATATTATTATTTTATAACACCGGTTTCTTGTGATAAATAGGGGTGTGCCAGCTCTTTCGTATTGTCTCTCATATAGAATGTTCTTTGTCTTAATATTTGTAATTACTCTACATGTATAAATGTCTCATCCCTATATCGTTGAAGTGATAGGCAGAGATGTATTACTCCTATATTCCGAGAGTTATGGTTTCAGCTGCCATGTGAAATGCAAGTGAGCGTATTGCAGAGCACAATTCGTGATGCTACTGACAATCTCTTGTCAGAAAAGACAATAACACTGGGTCACAGGGAATTTAATCCAAGACATTTGTTCGGCAGACACATACAGTACCGCTGCGCCATAGCGATAACTGATGCAAGTGCTCTCTTTTTAACATTTCGTTGGTCAAATATGTCACTGTACATACCATTATCCCAAAAGTAAACTTTAAAAGTGTAACAAATGCAATATCGCAGTACGAAATTGTACTGTATTGTATTTGTAATATTTAAATGTCTGTCTTTAAAATACATTTGTCTGTTTTGCAACCTTTCAAAACATAAACTTTATAAGTAGTTCGTATGTGAGAGCGAGAGAAGAAACATTATGTCATCTTCGTCATCGAACGGGAAGTGAACTTCTTGTTGACTCAACTGTTTAACTGACTGACTGACAATTATTATTGTTCTTAGACAAAACATTGCGCAATTTTTGCGTACTCATCGTGACAATTACACAAAACAGACATTTTAAAAACTAACTCCCGCGTAGTGGAAATCCTGATGATGGGCATTAAAGCATTAAAACGTTTTTCTTTTTTCTTTTCTCGTTAAAAAGACACTAAATAAACAATGAATGAACTCAAACTACACCCAAACACAGAGCGATAAGTTATGGATTACATAAATCATTGTTCCGTATTAAATTTGGACCCATAACACTCACAGCGGCAGCAACCGCGATACGACTGTGATAGTTAGGGAAAAGAGAGTGCACATGAATAAATATAGATATTTGTTTAATCTATACTTTTACATAATATTGTCTTCTGTTTACGCGAATGTTATTCATTGAAATTAAACTACTATATACGGATTTTATCGCGTTATTTATTTTACACTTTATTACAACATTTTGAAACTGTCACACTACTACTAGATACTATTAAACTTTACTAATTTTTAAGCTAATTAAATTATTAAATCTATTTATATTTAAGTTTACACTTTCCCCGACGTTTCGGTTGCTTTTTAGCAGCCATGGTCACGGGGAGACTAAGATGGTAGTTGTCTCAATGTTCCAGTGTAGTTATTTCAAAGTACCCGAACATAATTTAATCATTGGTGTTTCTATTTACGCAGAATGATCTCAAAGTATCATGAAGTCTAGCTGTGGTTTGCTTCTTTTCGGGTTTGACTATTTGAATGACTGGATCCCAAGCTGGTGGTACATTCCAACCATCTTCTCTATTGAAATTAGGATGTTTTTTGATTTCAATAGCCTCGCGAAGCATCCTTGGTAGGAATCTGTGTTCTTTAGCGAGAATCTGTCGTTTGTCAAATCTCAGGTAGCGGTTGGTCCCCTGTTGCACATGTTCACACACACTATACTTTTACGCTGTGCTGTAAGCTGTAGGTGCGCAAACACAAGTGCACTTTGTGTTTGCGCACCTACATGTGCGTTATAATATCTCTTACGGCCAGTCTCCGTTAAGTAGGATACATCAACAGGTGAAACCCAAAGAAGTATTAGGTTACTGTAGCTAAGGTTACCGTTTACCAACAGGTGTATGTTCGTTTGCCACTATTGCTATATCAAAATCAAATATTTAAATAACAGATCCCTTACCGTACCTACTTAAATTGCAAGATCGTGTCCACAGTAAGCTGGCACATTACATTTACACGATTGAGAACGATAGTATACTATTTTCAACATGCACTAACTCAAGAGCTAAAAGCGTACTAAACAAAAAAACTCACATATTTGTTTAGTACGCTTTCACGTCTAAACTACTCGACAAATTATTAAGAAATTTCCCATACATGTTGGCAAGGGTACATAAAAGAACATGTCCTTTAGGAAAAGTACTGATCCCAAAAGTATTCGATTGAAAATTGACATAAACTTACCTTAACATACAATTGCCGCGAGCGGTACCGCGGGCTATATCTAGTACAAATATTAAAATTTAAATGCTATGTTGGACGTAAGAAAGGTGACCAAATTTACGTAGCAGTATGCTTCTGTGATTTAAATAATCTCCTATAGGTATTACTCCTATAGGTATATACAACCAAGTAATCAATAGACCACCAGTGTCACAAATGCGGTGATAACAAACCAAGATTGTTTTCTCGTGCATTTCAATTGCGGGTTCAATTCCACGTTGAGTATATTTGCAACACGGTGAGGAACATTCGCGATTCGCATCGAGACAATTGCACACGTCCGGGGAGGGTGCGGCCGGACTGACGGCGGGAACTGACCTCTTGGTATTCTTTAATATCATTTAAAATGGTCGAGAGAACTGTGAGACTTAGACTAAATAACTGGAAGGAAGATCACCACAAAAATTAATTAGCAGATGGTTAAATTCATGTCAACTTGACTTGGATGCACGGATGGCGAATGTTTACTGAACAAACATTTGTGTGATTCATAAGTTCATAAGTGGTGTTCTTGGTGTCTGTAGCGTAGGTAGTTTGAATTTTTATAAAGACAGTTTGTATAGACCCCGCGACACAGGAATTATTCCTACACTAGGAGTTGTCGTTCATAGATCAAAAGAAAATGTCAAAAATACTACTATCCCACCGAGATGAAAATCTCTGTAAAATACGTGCAGTCAAAATAGTGCTCTTTTTAATTAAGATAATATAAATAAAATACTTACTTCGCTTCCTAGTTGGTCTGTTTCTTTTCAACGATTTTCGTTGAACCAAATTTATAACAAATTGTATCAAGATAGATTGATAGCTGGGGAGCGACACCGGCTAATCGTTAAACAAATACAGACGGAGCAGCAGATAACAACTAGTGTACTCCTTAATAAATAACGGGTACTAATATTATACTGCCGCTGAGATTGTTTGTTTGTTTGAACACGCTTATCTCTGGAACTACTTGTCCAATTCAAAAAATCTTTCTGCCTTAGGTAATCTATAATCATAAGGGTGCGGCTGCTAGTAAGATATATCTTATACGTGAATCTGTGTATGTTGGCTTGTCCTTCTGCTATGGAACGATGCAGCAACGGATCGACATAATTTTTTGCAATAGTTAGATATTTCTATACAAGAAATGCACGGTTTATGTAATGTATTTTTTTAGAACCACGATCTCGAAAATCTGTACTTAAAATAGTTGTAATTATCAGTTTTTTGTTTGAACACTTTAATCTCTGGAACTACCAGAGGGATATCAACAATCTTTTTGCGTTTGTTATCCCTATTCTTGAGAAAGGTTATAGGTTATATAAACACACGCTTCGAGCCACGGGCGCGGAACAGTAATCATAGACGGGGATAAATCCGCGGGACACAGCCTGTATTTAATAATTGAACAAGATCGCTAGCAGTGTGACCTCATCTGATTGCTTTTAACTGATTGTTCTAACTCCGCGGAGACCACAGATCACATCGCATCGGACGTACCTCTGCGTGCCTATTATACTTCACATACGTCGTAACGTTTATCCTGTTCAACCTGCTTTACTAGTATATAAACACTTTTATAGCAAACAATAATGACTAGAAGTTAGATAGAAAAACAGGGCGTGGTTCGTGGAAGGCTATGTTACGTGGTCCCGGGTAGAAAGGACCACTTAACTTCGACACGGCAGCGCAGCGGAAGGGACCAGCGTGCGGGTGCGATCCTCTTAAATAGCGCGGCCACCGCTGGCACCGAAGGAGGGATCGAGAGAGGGGTACCTCCACCACTGGACTCGTGCGTGGCCGCCATGCTACGAGCGATCGACGTGACAACGTGTAGACAGTCACCAGACAATATACATATATAAGCAGTAGCAAGCAGATAAAGTAACTGTCACTAGATCGAGAAATGCCTTCATTGGAATGAAGTGAAAAAGAAATCAATATATATAAAACTCTTCCGTTACTGAGTGACTGAGAGACAACGCACAGCCGAAACTACTGAACGTAAGAAGCTGAAATTTGGCATGTATCTTCCTTGGAGAGTGTAGGGGAGCACTAAGAGAGGATTTTTGGAAATTCCGCTCCGAAGGGGGTGAAAGGGTGAAACCCGATATTCACACGGGAACGGGACTTACGCGGGTGAAACCGCGGGAAAGCTACTAGTGATGATATATTTTAAAAGCGTTTATTTTGAATTTCCATGTTAGGAGTGAGTATTTTTGTTTCTACCAGGCATATTGCCAGACGCCGCGTTTTTCGTAATATCTGATTATTTTTGAATTTTGAATTATTATTATTATTATTATTAATTTTTGATTAATGAGATTTTCCCAAAAGAAAATACAGTAACAATTTTCCCAGCCCGTGAATTACAGTATTATACCGCGGGATATCAAGACTTTAATTTACAATGCGTAGTTTGTAAATCTAATCGGTATAATATTACAACGATATATTTATATACGTGAAAATAATCTTTGTCAATTTAGAGTTCGAAAAAACTCTTACACAACAGCTTTATCCGTCCGTCCGTCTGTCTGTTATACAACTTTCAACTCAAGAACCGTAAGAACTAGAGACTCGCGGTCAACGCCATTGGATTCAGCATAGTCGATATACCCCGAAATGACTATGACCTTTGACCTCTGACCCCAAGGTCACGTGGTATCACGTGACCTTTGCATATTACTTGAACAATTTTTTCGAACTCTAAGATTTACGGCAATTCATTGCCGATTCTCACTTGTTTACATGTCTAAACAAGTGAGAATCGGCAATGAATTGCCGTAAATCTTACAATCAAATTTCACAGACCGGGTTTGAGTAATAGGTATGTACCTATTACTCAAACCCGGTCTGTGAAATTTGACATATGTAAGTAGTTAAGAGTTATTATGGCGAAGGAGTGAATACCAAAATTTATAAAAGAAATATGTTATAATGTCCAATTTTGGCCACTAGTAATATGGCAATTCAGTTCTTTTTATTTGTTTCACAAATTGGATATGACAGACGAATATTATACAACAAAATTCAAAACAAAGAAAATAATATTTATTTTGTCCACCCTGTGACAGTGAACTCAACATTGTTATTAGACGGTTAATATAACTGTTACTTTACAAAAACTCATTTGTTTCTAATGATTAAAATTTAAATACTAAAAACTTATAAATTTAGAAATATAACACGTTTAAGGTAAATCTTTAAAATTTCTGTTTTGCTATATTTAATTTAGCTGAGGCCAAAAAACCAGCAAGTATATCAAAGGACGTCCTGATACCATTATAGCTAGAGAGCATTCAATATGAGGGTGCATGCTGCCCTATGTTGGTTCTACAACGAGGCAAGGAAAATGTTTTCCTATTTTAAAGACGACTGCTATTAATCCGCAGTAGGTCATCATCATCATCATCATTTCAGCCTATTGCAGTCCACTGCTGGACATAAGCCTCCCCCAGGGTGCGCCACAAGGCCCGATCTCCCGTTTTCACCATCCAGTCTCCTCCAGCCACCTTTTTCTCCGCAGTAGGTACTTCAAAGTTAATTTGGGCAAGAAACGCTGGACTGTCTACAAAGCCATAGGCAACACTACTCCAATATATTTAAAAGATTTGGTTTGTCTCGAAATGAAACCAGACTTTTTCTTCTCCCTAGCCTTTATTATTCCCAAGTCACTTGGGGTCGGCTTTTCTGGTCTAACCGGATTTGACTGGATATCAGTTTTTACACGAAGCGGCTGCCACCTGACCTCCGCAACCCGAAGGCTAACGATACCCTAAGGCTAGAGCAGTGTCAGGATATTATAGGGCACTCGCTTCCCAATAACGACTAACCTAAATGTATTTTGACGTTCATAAGTGTTACTTTGTAACCTAAATGAATAAGTAATGATTTTTTATTTACTTGATTTGACTAATAATGATGAATATGTGAACGATTTAATAGCAGACACAACATAAAACAGGCAAGTGCTTGCCACGTCATCGCTTTAGCGTTTACCTTGACATTCACGTGCCTCTGCATATGTCGCGATGTGTAAACAAGCACTTACATGATAATAACATAATTATGGTAAAACATTACTGCAGCAGGCCGTAATGTTGCAAATTTGTCAAAGTTGTCTGGTTTCATTTCGATAATTCAATTCGATAGCATATTTCAATTCGATAGCAGCGATAGCTCAGTGGGGAGACCAACAGACTGCAATGCAGAGGCTCTCGGTTTCGAACCCACGTCGCGCACCTATGACTTTCGGAAGTTATATGACTTTTCGAAATTATGTGTGTATTGATTGACAATTATCGTCTGCTCCGTACCTCGGAGAGCACGTTAAGCCGTCGGTCCCGGCTGCCATGAACATCTATGGCAGTCGTTATTGGGCAATCAGTGCCCTATAATATCCTGACACTGGTCTAGTCTAAGGGTATCGTTAGCCTTCGGGTTGCGGAGGTCAGGTGGCAGCCGCTCCGTTTAAAAACTGATGTCCAGTCAAATCCGGTTAGACCAGAAAAGCCGACCCCAAGTGACTTGGGAATAATAAAGGCTAAGAGAGAAGAAGAAGATTGCTCGTAATCATTTTTCCAAAGAAAGTCACACTGAATTTTAAGGCGCGGCATAACCCAAAAATATTTTGTCCGAGCGTGGAACCTCACGCTAGCTCGTTGCGCATTTATTTATAGACACGAATGAGCCATAAATGTCGGTCTGTTCATTGGGTAAGTGATGATGAATTGATGGTACTAAATAAGTTCGATGTAATTTGGATTACATGATTGATATCTACATATAACGAGTGAAGTGATTAGTATCTTTCCTATTATAAATGTTTGGATCTTCCAACCGTTATTTTTCTTATGCCACAGTCTACCCTTAATTTGAGTAATTTTTACTGTACTAAAAGATATAATAGCTGTTGAACGAACACAATAGGTACCTGTATAAACCTATATAGATTATATACTTCGACATATTACAATTTAATGACAATTAAAACGGCTTAACGTGCTCTCCGAGGCACGGAGCAGGCGATAATTGTCAATCAATACGCACATAATTTCGAAAAGTCATATAACTTCCGAAAGTCAGAGGTGCGCGACGTGGGTTCGAACCCGAGACCCTCTGCATTGCAGTCTGTTGGTCTCCCCACTGAGCTATCGCTGCTTATGATTACGAGCAATATCGGTTATAAATTACTAGTGTTCTTGTTAACCCAATTATAATGTGGTTGACTGTACTTTTTATAAATTATTTGGTAAGTATTATTGTTCTCATATATTATGTACAGAGCTTTTGCGCGCGATTCATTAAAAAAAGTAGCTTATGTCCTTTCACACATTTTAAACTTTAACTTTACCAAATTTCATCTTAGTTGGTTGAGTGGTTTAGCCGTAAAAAGGTAACAGACAGACAGACAGAGTTACTTTCCAATTTATAGTATCTATTAGTAAGGAAGTAACCTTTCTATTTATATACGTCCTAACATTTTAAATAAATAAAGACCCCGCCAGCTAATCTAGAATCTAATTTAGATAGTTGTGTATAGGACTATGTTCACATAGTGCAATATGGGATTCTAACCTGCAACCTTTCCATCGCAAGGTCAATGTCTTAACCATTGGGTTACTGCCGCTGTCATTAAAAATAGCTTACGAAATACATGCACCAATTCACGCTCGGCATAGTAGGTAGTAATCACGGATTTAATTAGTAACAATACTGATCAGCCGTTTTTGTTCATTCGCACATTAGTGCGAATGAAACAAAATGGCAAAAATTAAAAACGGCTAAAATATACCCCCTGTATATAGACTGTCACTGACGGCCACTGCTAGGCAAGGGCCTCTTCTTAATGTGAGAAGAATTAGGCAATAGTCCAATACCTACTTTTTCCTGTTCAAAGACAACTTCAGCGCTATCTGTTTACAATTTTGCTATTTATGTACCGTAAATTGGGGTGTATTGCAACTACTGGGGAGAAAAACAACATCCTTTTTAAAAATCCATCCTTATAATGACAAAATTTTACATGTCTATAATAAAAATTAATATGGCAATATTTGGTTTTAATGTCAAATTTTAAGGTTAGCAATACTGAGTTACGTCATTTAATCAAATTCGCGCGTATTTAATTGTGTTATTTTCACCCCAGTAGTTGTAATACATCCTAATTTACCGGTATATTCTTTGATATTTTGATTTTATTTAAAAGAACAGGGCCTTAATAAACATTCAAACAACGGACACAAAGAACATCCAGACTCGGAACAACCATTCGTGGATCACATAAGTTTTTGTCCCGTGTGGGATTCGAACCCACAACACACGGCGTAGTAATAGTGACGAGGCTAAAGAGTACCTATATGTAATTATATAATTATAGTGCAACATCTATTCATGAATCTTGGAAAACCTTGTATATGTTATTGCTTATTAGATATGCAGAATTTCCCCCTCTACCCTCCTCCCCATATCCGTCAGACCGATTATTATTTATGAGAGGCACTACCTGTCTGATGAGAAAAATATAATATTACCTACACTATAAGTAACTAACAGGTAAAACCCATACAACTTACGTCATTAAATATCTAGAGATTTTATAAGACATATTGATATTGTTTACCTCACGTTTGTTTATACACGAGAGGTTAAGCAGAGGTCTATGACACCCACAATTTGACAGCTTCACTTGTCGTTATATTAATATACCAAAACCTTATTTTAAAATAAACAATGTTAAAAATAACAATACACAAAGTCGAAAAAACCTCACGGTGTGCCTACTCGCTGACTTGTATAGTGGATGGGCCTCTGGAAAAGACTCTACATCAGCGAATCCACTTAGTCAGCAGACTACGACTCCTGGGCGACGCGACGCACTGTGGGCTGAAAATCGACCTCCATAGACATAGAAATGAAAGTTGCTAGATGTTCGTTTTGTTGACGGATATGGCTTCTATTAGCTATTATACACATAACAATGTCATCTGAGCTAACTCCGCACAAAAATGAATTTATTACAAGGTTTTTTCGAAAAAAATGTATGGAGCTAGCATGAAAAATCTGAATATCTCTGAACTTGCAAGGAAAACCGTAATATCCTCAGAGATGGTTATAGGACTAATTATTTGTGATTTTTTGACATACTTCATATAACGGTACCTGCTGCAGAATTTTTTTTAAAAATCATCGAATTTTTAATTGATTTTTTTTAACATTAAACGATTTGTTTTGGTGTATAAGTAAAGAAACAACACGTTATATGCATATAATACTAAATCATCGCCAGTTATTTGTTAAAATATCAAGAAAATTATTTTTGCCTAACATAGTATATATGTTTTAAAACAGTTAATTGGATACCATTACTGAACTTTGCATACAGGTAAACTACTGAATAATAAATTAGCCTTCTAATGAGTTCTGAATAAGAGATTAAGTGATTTGCAATGTCGCACAATGGTAACTACGGATTACACTAATTAAAATCTTACAGGTAAGTACATAAGTAACTTAAATAGTTAATTAGACATGTTACGAGTTCTAAGAAATATTTTCGACAACTGTCTAATGAGGTCGTTAACTAATGTTGGACTGAAATATAAAAGGGTTAACATTTTACATCATAATTTAGTTTATTCTAAGCTTTGTTACCCCTAACATATCACTGTGAAGTGTTAGTTCTTCGTCCAACCCAGTAATGGCTGCAGTTTTATGGGAAAATTTGAAAAACTTTCTTGCAGTGTTGCCGTCATTAGTAGTTCCGGGACCTTGTTTAACAATGTCAATCAATAGATTTAATTCGTCTTTAAATTTGTCTTGAATAATCTTTTTTCTCTTACTTAGCATTTCTTTGTGCTCGTTACCTCTCGCAGCCCACTCTTTAAAATCTAGTCTATACGAAATATGTAGTAAACATTCCATACAATTTATACGGGCGTGTAGAGATGACAATCCAAACTCGTATATGTCAGAAGATACGGTCTTTGCTGTTACTACACCCAAACGGTTCATTTCAGTCGGTTTTGCCAAACACAAATAGCATGATGAACTTGATCTGGCTTGAGACAAATACGTGCAGACTTTACCATCGATCATTGTCATCATTAGGTGATGATTCACCCTGTTTCTATTATTGCACTCTGTAGGAATGAGAGACTTAATTTCTTCATCCATTTGTCGTTTGTGTTCGATGACTACTGCTTCGCTTTCCTTCACAAAAGTAAATTGAACTGGACGACAATACATTGCTGAGCATGGTTTTGGGTTCATCCACAAAGTATTGTCTCCATCAGTCAGTTTTAGTGGCACCAAGGAAGTCATGAAAATACTTGAATCGTCTTGATCGCTATCCATTTTCTGCTTGTATCGGCTTTGGTTTGACGCACCATCGAAACCCCATTTAGATATCAATTTTAAATCCTTATTTTGCACATCATCGTTAGGAAAACTTTGGAGGATTCTTTTGACCGTAATGTCGAGTAAAGCTTGAAGGGTTATTCTTGCCGATGAATCGGTCACTAACACTGATTGCTTCGGAGGATAGCATGCCAGCTTGGTTTGTTGCACTTTATAGTAGGATGGATAAATATCCTTTCTACCTTCCCGAATAGCTGACTCTCGTAAAGTGATGTATTGCCACTTTGATAATTTTAATGAAAGGAGTAATCCAAGTGCTTTTTCTGGTGTAAATAAGATAGTTTTCACCGGTTGCTTAAGCGTTTCCTTAATTTTAGAGGCTGCTTCAGGATGTTTCAGCATATATTCGATTACAGATGCGATATCCTCACAACCTTCTTCCTTAAAACGCGCTGCTGCTGTATGTGCCAATTCACTGGGATTGTCAGTTTTATGCTCATCAGATTTTCTCTTCTTCTGTTTGCTTCCCAGATCTTCGAATGGTTTTCGTGACCTCTTTGTCATTGTACCAACAGAGTATGATGTTGAGGGTTCTGGAGAGATTGATCTTGATCCCTCAGCAACAGTTGGTTCTTGAGCGACTAAAATTATACAACTTGGCCAATCGATAGTTGCTTGCAGCCAAATTTCGTATTGTTTTCTAAAAGTATCAAGAATTCGGTGAGATTTTTGCCACCTTTTGATGCAGCTCGTACAAATCTCTGACAAAATTCTTTTAGAGTCACTTAATCTTCAACGGAAAGACAAACGTCTAGGCGGGATATAACTTCACTAAACAATACCTCATGATCAAATGAAGTACTCTTACATTTTAGAAGAACGAATAGGTCTAAATTGGTATTTAAACTTTCCATTATAAAATTTCACAGTGATATGTTAGGGGTAACAAAGCTTAGAATAAACTAAATTATGATGCAAAATGTTAACCCTTTTATATTTCAGTCCAACATTAGTTAACGACCTCATTAGACAGTTGTCGAAAATATTTCTTAGAACTCGTAACATGTCTAATTAACTATTTAAGTTACTTATGTACTTACCTGTAAGATTTTAATTAGTGTAATCCGTAGTTACCATTGTGCGACATTGCAAATCACTTAATCTCTTATTCAGAACTCATTAGAAGGCTAATTTATTATTCAGTAGTTTACCTGTATGCAAAGTTCAGTAATGGTATCCAATTAACTGTTTTAAAACATATATACTATGTTAGGCAAAAATATTTTTCTTGATATTTTAACAAATAACTGGCGAAGATTTAGTATTATATGCATATAACGTGTTGTTTCTTTACTTATACACCAAAACAAATCGTTTAATGTTAAAAAAAATCAATTAAAAATTCGATGATTTTTAAAAAAAATTCTGCAGCAGGTACCGTTATATGAAGTATGTCAAAAAATCACAAATAATTAGTCCTATAACCATCTCTGAGGATATTACGGTTTTCCTTGCAAGTTCAGAGATATTCAGATTTTTCATGCTAGCTCCATACATTTTTTTCGAAAAAACCTTGTAATAAATTCATTTTTGTGCGGAGTTAGCTCAGATGACATTGTTATGTGTATAATAGCTAATAGAAGCCATATCCGTCAACAAAACGAACATCTAGCAACTTTCATTTCTATGTCTATGGAGGTCGATTTTCAGCCCACAGTGCGACGCCTCGGCACTACAGAAGGCATCAGACCGACTCAATGGCTAGCGGGCGGGAGATCCCCGTTCTCCCGCCCGCGGCTTACGTTATATACCTAGCACTTAGTTTATTTAAGTACCTTACGGAACGTGTCTATCGTTTGGAGGTCAAGATCATGACCTCCGATATTACTACTAAAATAATAGACAAGTTTCTAACTTATAGAAAACATGCAACAATAGAATTTTCAGAAGAAATCAATTATGTTTTATTAATTATAGGTACATAGATATATGTTTATAATTATTATAAATAAGTACTATTAAAATAAATACACCAAGCAAAGTCACCCAGTCAAAAGAACATAAAGATAATAAAAATATTCATCATCCTCATAATAATTATTACTAGCAGTCGCCTAGTGGTCAAAATTCGACCAAAATTCCTAAGCTTGCTACTTTGTTTTCTGTTTTTCTTTATTACATATAAATAAGGTATAGGTAACCATAGTTACAAAGAAATGTAAGACGCCAGACGAACAATGCCGAAATACTACGAACGCGATTCGACTGCGTGTGTCAAATGCATGGTTGTGTGCGTGTAGTGTTTTTCATCAATTTAATATATTTCTAATGCATATTTTATAAAAATATTAGGATTCGCCCCTCCTTCTCCATATAAACTTTAACTGTGTCAAATTTCATACTCCTCCGTCCGCGCGATTTTCGTAAAAAGGGGTACAAAGTTTTTGCTTCATTTTTCGTATATTTCTTCAAATTCAAATTAATATATAGATAATTACTCAAAATCTGTAATTCAATCATTGTTTTTTATAAAAGACAAATTTCTGCAATTCTTCTCTATTTAAAATTGAACTAAACCAAATATCGCAGTTGCCTAAATTCTTCCGTGCGCAATATGCTGAAAACTTTCTCTTCACGTATTAATATATTTTTTTACATAGCGAGTATGATTTCATTATTCATGTTAATTTATAAGCAAAACCTTGATTTGAAAATATTATAAATTTAAAAGAATCATCTACATATGCATACCAAGAATGATCTTTTTTACTTCTGAATTTATCTATAAACAAAGTTGTAACGGAGCCGTTTTTTACAAGTGATAGGATTTGGAAATATTTTTATAATTGGATAAGACTATCCAGAGGCATCTGAATCCAAAACAATGGTTTTTAAATTATTGTTTGTCTGTTTGTACTGGCCGCAGCATGTGGAAAAACTACTTAACGAATTTGAATGCAGTTATTACTTATCTATGCAAATTAAAAATCTGTTTAAATGAGGTTGCAATCGAATGCTGACGAAATCACAAGCAAATACTAGTTTTATATGTATGTTTTCTATGGTATAATAACATGAAATTAGCTGGCTAATAAAAGCGTATATTTTAAAATGTGATATTTTGATATATATACGCTTTCAATAGCTTGCAAGGAACAAAGTCTGAGAAATAACTGCTACAATTTATGTACTATACTTATTGCACCAATCAGGTATCTACTAGTCTCACACAGAATACATTTTGCATGGCGCGCTATTAACATTTGATCAAATAACAGGTTTCGGTATAGAGTCTGTCTTCTAAAATAAGTCTGTATACACTTTTATTAAACACTCAAAGCCGACAATTAAGATCTCGAGATGTTAGAGGTCGGAAGTACGTTCCTAGTATCGGAGTCAAGGTGACATCGCCATCAGCAGCACTGCGACGTTGCGCAACACTTGTTGCGCCCGCGCCGCGCACCGCTCGCCCGGCGCGCGCGCAGAGAAAGCTCGGCTTGCACAACTGCAAATGTTGTAATTTGTACACAGAATAGATAATATGCAGTTTAGGAATAGATAAAGGCAGGAAATTAAACTAGCTATAAGATGCAACAGTTTTCTAAACGGCAACACGCAAATTTATTAACAGGTAGTCAAACGCATGTTAACTGTTCTGGTTGGCTGCATAAATTCGCAATAGCCAGTCAAATCACTTGACATGAGTTTGATTTTAACGCATCGTTAATTAACCTTCCAAAAACCGGGTGTTGGTATATCCTTTTAACATCAGTGAACGTATTCTTCCTCATTATAAACCTGCTGTTTCACATCGCAGTATCCCAGGTTGACTACCTTATACTTGTATCTTATGTGGGGGCCAGTCAGTGCAGACCGGCGACACTTCGACCCAATGGGATCTTTTGTGTCGATAGTCTCCCAATAACGACTGCCATAGATGTTCATGGCAGCCGGGACCGACGGCTTAACGTGCTCTCCAATTCACGGAGCAGGCGATAATTGTCAATCAATACGCACATAATTTCGAAAAGTCATATAACTTCCGAAAGTCAGAGGTGCGCGACTTGGGTTCGAACCCGAGACCCTCTGCATTGCAATCTGTTGGTCTCCCCACTGAGTTATCGCTGTTCTACCTTATACTTACTTATACCTAGAACGTTAGCCCATTAAGTGTTCGGACTTTATTGTTACTGTAAATAAATATATATGCATCTCACAGATGGGAAAAACATGGAGCCGCAATCACAGGATGTATTATTCTCTTAATAGAAACAGTTCAAAATAGAGTTCCTCTAGTCTCAGTGTCAAAAATACCACAAATTAAATTCTCCTGTAATAAAAATAAACGTCACCTGTTAATATACATTGTATCGGAGTTTATTGAACTAGATCGGAACTTTACTTTGCACTTTTTTGTAACGGGAATTGGTCCTCAGAAACGATTTGCTAAGAATTTACAAAGACATACACACACACACTAGATGTGTGGCAGAACTTGCCGACAATAAAGTGTCAAGTGCTAAGCTATGAAAATTATGGTAGACCACCAGTGCGATACACGACGCATATTCGTTTGTATCGCATTACTATACATATATCTTGGTATATTTAGGGTCGTATACCGTCGACTATAATGCGTCACATCACGTACCTTCGCTGACCTTCACCTTACTCAGTGTGTAATACTTTCGTCGATTATTATAGTTATAATATCCAACAGTTACATGATTCATTCGTCCAACGTAGCAGAGTGACTTCATTTTTAAGTTCTTTGGGTTTTCTTGTCATAAGTTTTTTAATTTTCCTCGATGTTTGTCATTACCACATTTACGTAATATCTGTGTCATCGCTCATAAGTTATATAGACAGTAGCAAAATATTTAAAGTACGTATTGCAATCGAAAGGTTAAATCCCCATTCAATGCATAGTGTATCGATTCCCATTTTTGAATAACAGACAAGTTTTTAGCTCAGCTAGTGATGTTAATAAAAATACTATAGGTACTCGATTTGTTTAGGTATTTAAATAAAGGTAAACAATCTTAATGTGACTTTTTACACTAACACATATTAAACAATTAAACTACTGCTTAAACTAACGGTTCACGCCTGAGGTCGCGGGTTCGATTCCCGCACAAGTCAAACATTTCTGTGCATGAACATGGATGTTTGTCTTGGTCTGGGTATTTCGATGTATAATATGTATGTATTTACAAAAAAAAAAGTATATATGTATGTTTATCCATTGTCTAGTAGCCATAGTACAAGCTCTGCTTAGTTAGGGCTAGATGGTGTTGTGTGTATGTGATAGTATATTGGCCTGCCCGCCATCCGTTCAGCACCAGGTCCGAGAGGCGGCGTGCGTGTTCCCACGCGCGCCTCTATGTCGAGTCCGTCTCCCCTCTAGGGGGGACAGTAGGGAGTTTTTAGATGTGCCTATAGGGTAGGTCTTTCGTGTAGTGGCCTGCCGTTTCATACGGCGGGCCGTAACCTCGGCGGGGTCGCGACCGCATGCGAAAGTGATTCGCGCGGCCCCGTCGATAGTGGTTTTGTTGAGGAACACCGAGGTAGGTTTAGTCGGTATTCCGGGAGGTACTTTAACATCTTTACCATCTTTCTTTTACCCCGGCGAGTCCGACATAACCCCTCCGCCCGCCCCCGCGGAGGGGTATGCATCATGCATTCCCCCACGTAAACGTAAAAAAAAAAAGAAAAAATATGTGATAGTATATTATATATATTAATTATCTTAATTGAAAGAAAGAAAGAAAGAAAGAAAATACGTTTATTTGCAACAGTACACTTACAAATATGGTTAGCAAAAAGTAAAGTAAAAAGGAACAATAACATTACTGCAGCAAATAGGTCGCAACTCAGCAAGATGCTAGTTGTAAACAACTAGCGCTGGTCTTCCGTTGCGACTCTGTTTATAATAATAATATATAATACATAATATATATAATACTAATAAAATGATTATGATATATATATAATACTAATAAAATGATATTATAATATTTATGTTTAAATTAAACTAATTTTATTTGACAAAAGCTATAATAAATAACTGATGTGTGAATCCGAACGCATCCCCATGTGTCAAGACTGACAGTGAAAAACGACAAATAACTGACTGCGCTAACGCAATAAATTTTGTTTTTGCTATGAAGAAGAAGATTATGATATACAAAAATTATAACTAATGGCACCATACAGGTAAGAAAAGTTCCGCTCATTGTAATGATGATTTTTGTTGGAATAGCAGAATTTCTTTAAATTTACTTTGGAATGTACGTAATGTTTTCAGGCTACGCAAAGGCGGCGGCAGATCATTCCAACATTTAGTAGCGGCGTACCTGACACTACCCCTAAAAGCTGTCGTTCTGTGCCTCGTAATTATCAAAAGATGTGGAGTGCCCCTTGTGCTGTATTGATTAATATTCCGAGACCACGTCAACTTTTCAAAAAGGTATTTGGGCTTATTATTCAGAACAATGCCAAAAAGTAAAGTTGCCAAATGAAGGTGTCTACGGGTAGACATGTTCATGAGGCCCCCACTGATTAGAAATGGAGTGACATGGGAACGGGGTGGGATGTTATAACAGAATCTAGCACAAGCATTCTGTACCCTTTGTATTAAATTTTGGGTTCTTTGCAACAAACATGGACCAAACACTGTATCTGCATAATTTAGTTTGGATAATATAAGAGACTCACAAAGCATTATACGCATATCTGTGCTGAGATTTTGGCGAATTCGGTATAGCAGTTTGAGACGGTAAAAACAGTTTTTGACAGCTTCAAGAATATGTGTCTCAAAATGCAGTTCACCATCCATAACTAAACCCAAATTGCGAGCTTCATTGACCTGCTCTATAGGACATCCCTCAACCATTAATACAGGTTTCAATTCTTGTATCCTTTTGATACATATTTTAGAGCCTAATATTAAAAATTTTGATTTAGCAGGGTTAAGTACTAATGAGTTCTTTCTTGCCCAGTCTGATATTCTGTCTAAATCTGCATTTGTTTTATTTACAGCCTCTTGAGAATCATCTGGGTGAAAAGATATGTATAACTGAAGATCATCAGCATACATATGGAATTTAGTATTGTGGATATGGTTGGTAACATCAGAACTGTATAATATGAAGAGGATAGGGCCGAGCACTGATCCCTGAGGAACGCCACGAGACACCTGGCAGCAAGAGGAGTTGACCTTGTTACCATCCCTGCCATTATCCAGTTGGACAAATTGAGATCTGTCAGTCAGATAGCTATGGAACCATTTCACTGTACCTGAATCACACCCATAGTAAGAAAGCTTAGCCAGAAGAAGAGAAATTGTTGTATTTACATTGATCTTTAGCAGCATTTTATTTTTAAACTGAGTTTTTAGATAAAAGGCACATCAGGATTGTTTTTTTTTAGCTAAATACGTAAACAAAACGGGTAGGTATAGTATTAGATAAACGATCTTCGCTTTTTAAAATGAAATAAATATTTCTGGTCTAAAAAAAAAAATCAAAATCAGTATCTTGTATCTTATGTGGGGGCCAGTCAGTGCAGACCGGCGACACTTCGACCCAGTGGGATCTTTTGTGTCGACACTCTCCCAATAACGACTGCTATAGATGTTCATGGCAGCCGGGACCGACGGCTTAACGTGCTCTCCGAGGCACGGAGCAGGCGATAATTGTCAATCAATAGGCACATAATTTCGAAAAGTCATATCTTCCGAAAGTCAGAGGTGCGCGACGTGGGTTCGAACCCGAGACCCAAATGATGAATGATAAGCAACCAAATGATGTAAATACCTAAACAATACCTTTTAAGGCTAGATTAGGTCTGAACCTATTAACTGCAGCGGCACCGCGGCGGTCAGACAAATTAGTTTATAATGATATCCGTTTTTTTAAGACTTGACTGGTTAAAGATGCGCGATGTTATAAGCGATGTCATTATCATCACATTCCTTTTTTTCCTTCCTTTCTTTGTAATAATCGTTACAAATAAAGCTAACAGAACAGTGATTTCCAATGTGCGAATCATTGCCATGTTGCTAACATTCAAACACAATTGTAGTTAATCATTGATGTTTTTTAAACATATACATACCTATAATACTTTGAAGTATCGTTGAGTAATCTCCGAAGGTCGTCTATAAGTCAATGCACCTGATCGCGTAGCTCGTGTTTACAAGTAAATCATAATACCTATGCACTTTCATTTGACACAGTTATGATAACTATTTGCCCGCATCAACGCATTTTATGCAAAAGGAAGTATTTCTATACACGGCTTCATTAGGCTGGGCGTTGCCCTCCAAATAGAAGTTTCAAAACAGTTTTAAATTTTTGTCTTGTGACCTTGGTATTGTGGAATTCGATGATTTACTTACTACATTTTTATTTAAACAGTTAGATTAAACTACGGACTACAATCATGCCTTGCCTTGATTATTTATGTACATGTAAGTGGATGCTCCTATTTACCATACTGCTGCTTTAGAGGCTACCATCAAATTTTATTAAATGCTTGAGTATGTTCAGTTCATGGTTGTTCATGGAGAAATGGTTGCAGCACCTTACAGCTCTTATGAATTGTAAACAAAAACTTGGCGATTAAAAAGAGTGACCATGAGTTTCTTGCCCGTTCTTCTCATGAGCCCTACACCCTTGCTTTGCTGAACGTGGCAGTACTTGTAAATTCGCAGAAAAAAATAGTGTAACTTTGACATTCATAAGTGCTACCTTGTAACCTAATCTGAATAAATTTATTTTGAATTTTGAATTTTTTATTTTGTCAGAAAACTCTCGTACTAAGGATAGCAAAAATGTCCCGGCATTTTGGAACACTAGGTTTTCTTTGTGTCCATTGTTTGAATGACTGTTTAGTCGCGACACAAAAATGGCTGCGAGTGCGGGAATTGTCTTTTTAAATGAAATATATGAAATTAATTTTACAATCTTTGGAACAACGAAATAAAAAGATACTCAGATCTGGAATAACTATTAGTAGAACGCACAATGTTTGCCCTGTGTGACCGACCCACAACATTCGGTGCGGTAGCTGCCACATAAACTATTGAGCCATTCGTGCCTCCAACATTGAAAATCCTACATCATTTTAGATAGCTGTTATGACACATAGTTTCCTATCGCGAAAACTTATACCGCAGTTTCATCACGAGCGCAGAACTAAAATTTGTATGATCTACTGAATTATACCCACTCTGTATATAGTTTGTATCGTCGTTGTTTTAATAGTTGTATCATCATCATCTCAGCCGAAAGACGTCCACTGCTGGACATAGGCCTCCCCCAAGGTTTTCCACGCAAACCAGTCTTGGGCCACCCACATCCATCATCACCATCCACCACCATCTTCCCGCGAAGAATATATATTTTATATATACGGCGTAGTGGTTAGTGTAACCGACTGCCACGCCTGAGGTTGCGGATTCGATTCCCGCACAAGTCAAACATTTGTGTGCATGAACATGGATGTTTGCCTTGGTCTGGGCGTTTCTATGTATAATATGTATATTTACAAAAAGAAACATATATGTATGTTTATCCATTGTCTAGTATTCATAGTACAAGCTCTGCTTAGTTTGGGCTAGATGGTGTTGTGTGTATGTGGTAGAATATTATATATATTATTATTATATATTTATAATTAATATTTGTGTAGGCTACCTTATTACATACATCATTATAGAGCATACCAGGTACCTGTTCCGATCAGACCGTACCTGCTAAGGCCCCTGCAATACTGCGGTCTGCGATTCTCCAACAAAATTTAATGATAGCATCTAAATATTTAATTACGTTACTATTAAGAGGCTTATAATCTAACATGAATGTGCTAGCCCCATCATCGTATCGTCCAAAAATAAATGGCACAGAAGTAGAGGTTTTAATTACTAATCGAGTAACTTTCTTCTCTCTTAGCCTTTATTATTCCCAAGTCACTTGGGGTCGGCTTTTCTGGTCTAACCGGATTTGACTGGATATCAGTTTTTACACGGAGCGGCTGCCACCTGACCTCCGAAACCCGAAGGCTAACGATACCCTAAGGCTAGTCCAGTGTCAGGATATTAGAGGGTACTGACTTTCCCAATAACGACTGCCATAGATGTTCATGGCAGCCGGGACCAACGGCTAATAACTAATCGAGTAACATATGTATTTATTAATATTTAAGATTTTCTTTTTTTTGATTTTGCTCTCGGTAATGTAGGTTGTTAGTTATGGCAGTAACAGTATTTTGGTTTTCTTTTTGGATGAGTGTTATCTATGTTCTGTTTTGTTCCCCTACCAACGTGTATGCGAAATTTCATGATGGCCGGTCGAGTAGTTAAGGTGTGGAAACGTTCTAAACTCACATTCGCATTTATTAGTTAGGATTTTAACAAAGCTTTTTACGCTATTTAAAACATTTTGTTTGTTACAAGTTGCGCAGTAACCTTTGTAATAAACTGTCGTTCGATCGCTTGATAACGTTATATGAAAAACAGGTACATACCTGAACAAATTTATAGTCAACTAACACGTTGTATAATTCTATAAGAAACACGTTCTTGGAAGCATTGTTTCGCGTTAATACTTAAATAATATATCAGTCATTTGTTTTTGTAAAACGCAACTTATTTTCATTCCTTATGCTCTTTTGTTTTACACTATATTTACAGCTGCGCTAACACTGTGTTGTTGTGAGTCACAGTGTATGTAGCCCCACGACTGTATCCCCAAGAGGGTAGGCAGAGGGCACTTATATTTCATCAGTGAGAGTTTTAAGTTCTACGTAATATGGGATAGTCTCTCAGAGTCTATACTCTTTTGTTTTACACTATATTTACAGCTGCGCTAACACTGTGTTGTTGTGAGTCACAGTGTATGTAGCCTCACGACTGTATCCCCGAGAGGGTAGGCAGAGGGCACTTATATTTCATCAGTGAGAGTTTTAAGTTCTACGTAATATGGGATAGTCTCTCAGAGTTTATACTCTTTTGTTTTACACTATATTTACAGCTGCGCTAACACTGTGTTGTTGTGAGTCACAGTGTATGTAGCCTCACGACTGTATCCCCGAGAGGGTAGGCAGAGGGCACTTATATTTCATCAGTGAGAGTTTTAAGTTCTACGTAATATGGGATAGTCTCTCAGAGTTTATACTCTTTTGTTTTACACTATATTTACAGCTGCGCTAACACTGTGTTGTTGTGAGTCACAGTGTATGTAGCCTCACGACTGTATCCCCGAGAGGGTAGGCAGAGGGCACTTATATTTCATCAGTGAGAGTTTTAAGTTCTACGTAATATGGGATAGTCTCTCAGAGTCCTATGAGACGGGTATCCGACACGACCTGAGAGAGAACAGGTGCAGATCCACTCTGTCGCCATAATAAAATAAGTACACAGAGAGATTTTACTTATTTAGAATTAGTAATAAAAGACGCATCTGGCAGTATTGTTATATTAAATATAAAAATAATGGCTCATACGTCTTTTTTCTTATGACCGCAGCAGTGGTATCATTTGCTTTTCAAGGCATGGATGTGTGCACTTACCGCTAACTTTCTAACATTGGGCTGCTTTTGAGAAATTCTTGAAAACCCAAATAGCTTTTTATGATTTAATTGAACCTAAAACTACACGCACAGCATTTGCATTAATTCATTTATTTTATTTCATTCTAGTTTATATTATAAATAAACTAGATGTGCGGTTTCACCCGCGTTTATGATTACTGCGTCGTCCCCGTTGGTCGTAGCGTGATGTTATGTAGCCTATAACCTTCCTCGGTGAATAGGCTATCCAAAACTAAAATATTTTTTCAAATCGTATCAGTAGTTCCTGAGATTAGCGCGTTCAACCAAACAAACAAACAAACAAACAGACTCTTCAGCTTCATAATATTAGTATAGATAGTGTTTCAATAAAAGATTTGGTATAAGATAATGGTATCCGTGTATCGATAACCTGGATGTTATAATTCTTCAATATCCAACGATATGATTTACTGATATCGAGTTACTTCATTCAATATACTATTGTAAACTTATCAAATGTTGAAATAATTGATTTCTACATATCAGATTAAAGGTAAATTGTTAGTAAATTGGAAGCAATTATTTGTTAAACACCTTTTTGTGTAGATAAATATATGAATAGCAGAGTTAAGGTTTGTCATATTTGTACAAAAAACTGAGTAACAGTTAACGACCGTGCATGGATGGCTTAGTGGTTTAAGCGGTCGCCGAGTGTTGGTTTAGGTACGATTCCCATACGGGAAAAAATTATATGATCCACAAATGGTTGTTCTTTGTGACCATTGTTTGAAAGTTTGTAGAGACCCCAACGACACTACTGTGAGAGTTATCTTTAATATAAAATAAAGAAAAGACAAAGAGTCTTATTCTGAGTTCGCATGCCAAGGACCGTCATGCTCACTCAAATGTCATTGCTTGTGCTGGCGTCATGGACCGGGTCGTTCCCTTCCCTTCAATATGGCGAAGGGGGCGATGGCTGGCCCGTGCGTCGTAGGTATTCGTGAACGGGTGCTACTTGTGGTGACTGGTCGACCTTGATTTCGTGGAATTCGATAATTTAATTACTAAACAGTTAGATTAAACTACGGACTACAATCATGCCTTGTCTTGATTATTTATGTACATGTAAGTGGATGCTCCTATTTACCATACTGCTGCTTTAGAGGCTACCATCAAATTTTATTAAATGCTTGAGTATGTTCAGTAGTAGTTCATGGAGAAATGGTTGCAGCACCGTACAGCTCTTATGATTTGTAAAAAAAAACTTGGCGATTAAAAAGAGTGACCATGAGTTTATTGCCCGTTCTTCTCATGAGCCCTACACCCTTGCTTTGCTAAACGTGGCAGTAAATGTAAATTCACAGAAAAATTTAGTGTAACTTTAACATTCATAAGTGTTACCTTGTAACCTTACTTGAATAAATTTATTTTAAACTTGAATTTGAGTGTAAATAAATTTTCTGTTGTCTCAAATTAACTACTGCAATGCAAATGCAAAATGCAAACATAGGCACAATTTTACAAATAAAACTATAACATCGTGTGTCGTGGTAGTTGTTATTCCGAATTTTGGTATTCACCAAGATTCGGAATTACTACTATGACTAGGCTTGGTAAATACTAAATACCAAATATAATATATAATATAAATACTCACGCCTTATATTATAGGGAGTATTTTTATAGGTAGTAGAGCCTCGCTGATTTCAGCTTGAAGGGGCCGGCTCGACCGGGATGGTAGCCAGCCGTCTAGTACTGTGTTGTCATCCAAAATTATTTAGTTATAAACGATCATAAAACGTTGCAATCAACTTTTTGCTAGTAGTGCAAATGTGAGCGTTTAATTCGACCGGTAGGTCAATGGTTTCCGCTCGAACTAACAAGTATACTTTAGAACAAGGGAGGTTTTCTGTAAGGATATTCGTAGTGGCAGTAGGGGCGTTACTAATCTAGTGTCTCAAAAAGTAAGTAAAAGCTGCAGGTAGTAAGAAATGCCTTGACTCCAAAACTACTCTCTCACAGAATATCCACGTGAAACAGCAGTATTCCTACTGTTGTGTTTCGTTCGGTGAGTGAAAGTGCCGGAGGCCCAATCACCCTCCTCGCCACTCCCTTTTTCTCTACTTCCTTTCCTAAAGAGTCGACAACGCGCAAGTGATGCCTCTGGTGTTGCAGGCGTCCATAGGCTACGGTAACCACATACTATCAGGTTTCATAAAAAAATAATTGTGTATATATATATATATATATATATATATATATATATATATATATATATATATATATATATATATATATATATATATATATTCGAAGAGATAGGCAGTGATAAATTACACTAACATTTCACTACCTGTGTTTTAATCCCAAGTGATTAAATCGAGATAAATGCCGGCTACCGGGCAGTGGGCACATAGCATTATTCCAACATATCACGTTGTCGACAGCTTTATAATCACGATTTACGAAATTATTACGATAACTGATTATATACGTTCTTGGTAGATATTTCTTGATATGAATAGCTTATCGAATTATTCTATATGTCATTGTAATAATCCGTATTGGGCAAACGTGGTGGACTATGGCCCTTCTTATACGAAATACAGACCATATTTATTCGTTTAATGGGAAACGACCTACGCCGCCTCGCCACTGTCTACGCAGAGTACTGTGGATTCGAATCCCACACGGGACAAAAATTTGTGTGTTCTTTGTGTCCGCTGTCTGAATGTTTTCAAAGGCCCCCGCGATACAGGAATTACTCCTAGTGCGGGAGTTGACTTTTGAAAAACAAAACCACTGCAGTGTTGTCGGATCAATGGAGTTGTCTGGGCGTTCTTTGTGTCCGTTGTATAAATGTTTGTAGAGTCCCTCGTAACATAGGAATATTTCCTAACGTGAGTTGTCTTTTTAAAAAAGATGACGATATTTGGCTAACCTCATTTAAAATCGCTATACACATGTATTTGTGGTATAATACGTCTGTATAAGCCATGTGTGACTATATACTCTGTCGTCTACATGTCTGTATAGATATTGTGAGTGAAAATATGAGGAAAATGGAACTCGGTAAATATGTGTTTTAAAATATTCGCGTGCAATTAATTTGCATGAAAATGGGTACATTGTTTTATCGAAACTGTCTATGTTTTACAGATAATCTATTCTTAACGTTTAGGTATTTATTTATTTAGATGATATCATCGAGTACGAAAGGCAAATTTTCAGGCACTCACAGCTCAGTTGATATTTTAAAACGATTAAAATACCTGTCTATTATTTTTATTTTCGTTTTAATAGGTACAGTATTTTCTTATTGAAATACAGAATGTAGGATGGCCTCGTTGATGTTAATATGTTTGCAGGCGGTATTGAGGTCCAACGTTCGATATCCACTTTTTCTGTTAGAAATTTTGTAATAGGTGAATCCGCGGTTAAAATCTAGTTTTAACCCTTGGACGTCGCCGTTGCTGGTGACTGAGAACAATAGATTATCTGTTGTATCTACTGCATGGCGCGCTAGTCAATATGTTAATTAACCGCAAAGAATAATATAGTTATGTAATATCTTACTCGCCAAAAAGAAGACAATGAGGGAGACACAATAACACTTAACGTAAACCTGACGAACAGCTTAAACGAGCTCAAATCATTAGATGACTAGCTGACTCGACAAACGTTGTTCTGCTGGATAGAGACACCCTAATCACTAAGGCCGTCCGCTGCGTTAAGCGGGTGTACGGAGCGGGCGCCCGCCGCTGAGACCCGCGCCGTGCTCCGTCACGGACTCGTGGGCGCCCGCGACGGACTCCCGCCTCTCGCAGCGCCGGCAGTAACAAAGCAGCGCTCACTGATTTCCTAGAAACAGCTCCGCTCGAGTGCTCCGCCGCGCGGACACGTTGTCCCATTATTACCCATGATAATAGAAAACGGCACGCCGCGCGGGTGCCCGCTCCGTACACCTGCTTAACGCAGCGGACGGCCTTAGCGGTATGAAATATACTTTACAACCTATTCTCATACCTACCAAATATGCATGATTCATAAAAATTGGTCGAGCTGTTTCAGAGCAGTGCGACCACAAACACCGTAACACGAGAGTTTTATATATATTTATGAATAAAAGAGCTTGTCCTTGTTAATTATTTGGTTACGAATTAAACAATGCGGCCTATATACCTCTACTATAAATATGTTTATCCGAAACTTTAGACTTAACGAAATAATTAGAAAGGTACCTATACATTCCGGATTTCCTTTCTTTTAAAGTGACATAACTACTTTTTTAAGACCACTTCATGATAACCCTATCGACCCTAAAGACGATAAAAACATTAAGTAATTCATAATTTTCATGTCATGAACAAACTGCTTGAAACTTCGGCATTAAACTACTGAGTGGCAGCGGCACACCGGCGGCCAGACCCAATGGGTTTTCAATTATGGCATTTCAACACTTGGCAGATTAAGTGCCACTCATTTTTATTACTCTGGGGTTTGGTAAAGAACCAGTGATACTTCTATTATAGAAATCAATCATAGGCTTCGGTAACTGCTTACCATCAGACGGGTATGACAGTTTGCCTTCTCTGTTGTATAGAAAAAATACATGATAATAAACAATATGAACCGGTTGTAACAACCGTCAGTCACGGTTACTTTGCGAGGCAAAGCGACCAATTTGCTTGATTGTTTAATGGCTAACACGCTGTGATTTTAGTCATTGTTACAAGTTGCGTAGTGTGAACAGGCAATCACATACACATACATACACAGTACACACACATATGTAAATGTCCCCGTAGAGACAAAATTTACTTACTGTAATAGTTTATATTGAGTACTTTGAATAAGTTGACCGAGGAAAATGCTGCGGGCATTTCTATTTCTATATACAAAGATTAAGAAGAAATAATTGTAATTCTTTAGAGAATAATTTTTAAACCAGAAGATTACAGTTAATCTGATGATTCAATTATGCTTTACTCTAATGTTAATAATAATAATAATATCAGCCTTGTATTAAACTATCCCACTGCTGGGCACGGGCCATGGTCCACCACGCAGGCTCAGTGCGTGTTGGCAAACTTGTCATATCTTTCGAGAACATTATGGGGAGTTCCCCATAATGTTAAAAACATTGTGAGGAAATCAACTCTCAAACATGCAGGTTTCGTCACGATGATTTCCTTTCGAAAAGTCAGAGATGCTCGCCTAGGGATCGAACTCCAGACCTATGCGTGGCAGTCCAAAGGTCTCCCAGTAAGTTATCGGCACTATACACTAATGTGAGCAGCGATAGCTCAGTGGGGAGACCAACAGACTGTAATACAAAGGGTCTCGGGTTCGAACCCACGTCGCGCACCTCTGACTTTCGTAAGTCTTTTATCTTATGACTTTTCGAAATTATGTGCGTATTGATTGACAATTATCGCCTGCTCCGTGCCTCGGAGAGCACGTTAAGCCGTCGGTCCTGGCTGCCATGTACATATGGCAGTCGTTATTGGGAGAGTGTCGACACAAAAGATCCCACTGTGTCGAAGTGTCGCTGGTCTGCACTGACTGGCCCCCACATAAGATAAGATAAGATACACTAATATTGCCTCTTATTATTTGATAATTAATAAATATAAATCGCGATTACTAAATTATAACACACAAAGTATACCTAGATTGAAAACGACTATTTGTGGGTCACGTCAGTTTGGAATTGAATCGACCACTATTTTGCCTGTCGTGCAGTTGAAGATTATCTATAGCAATCGTGTTGTTAATAAGCGGAGCGTGAGATTCCTTCAATATGTCCTTCAATGTGTATTATAAAGTCTATATTACTTAACCGTTACCCTCGATATACTATTTAGTAACCTTTGTTACTATTAACTGCGCGGAAGACGCAGCAGGCTAGCAATCACCTCGCTACTGCCGCTGCACTGAATGTTGTGGGTTCGAATAATAAAACATAAGTATTTGTGTGATCTACAAATGATTATTTTAAGATTCATTGTACTTTGTGTACGTTCATCATATGCTAATAAAGTTTTGAATCTAACCTGGATCAGGGAATTTCTTTAGTCCTTCTTTTTAAGACTGTGCCGAGCGTAAGACGCGATTGGATTGAATGACAGAGCTCGATACTCAAATCAGCGCGCGGCCGCCATAGTAAAATTGTATGAAGGATTTGAAGTGCTTTTTTGATTAATATGTATCTTTATTGTCAACCAATAACTTAAATATTTGGGATGGACAAATTGTAATATAACTATTTATGTTTCGATTAAGCTATAAAATATCGGGCACGCCACGATCGTGGTGGTAAGTCCCGTGTTTGAGGAGTGGCTGGAGAGGCGCCATGGCGCCCTCACCTTCCGGCTGACACAGGTAATGACTGGCCACGGTTGTTTTGGCCAGTTCCTGTGTCGTATACGCCGGCAAGAGACGCCCGGTTGTCACCACTGCGGCGACTGCCGCGACATTGTTGAGGACACGGCGCTGCACACTTTGGCGGTCTGCCCCGCCTGGGCATCGCAGCGCCGTGAATTGATCGCGGCATTCGGATTGGTTGCCCTCTCGCTTCCGGCTGTAGTTCAGTCTATGGTCCGGAGCGAGAGGTCGTGGAACGCCGTCGCCTCCTTTTGTGAGGAAGTCATTTCCATCAAGGAGGCGGCGGAGCGGGAGAGGGAGCGTTTGAACCCTCTCCCCAACCGCAGAGCCGGGTGCCGGAGGGCGCGAGACGACCTCCAGCCACCCTGAGGTTTGACCTGGCGGTGGCGGGCTGTGTGGGCCTGCCCGCCATCCGTTCAGCACCAGGTCCGAGAGGCGGCGTGCGTGTTCCCACGCGCGCCTCTGTTGTTTCGAGTCCGTCTCCCCTCTAGGGGGGACAATAGGGATAATATGTGAGGAGTGCCTTTGGGTAGGTCTTTCGTGTAGTGGCCTGCCGTTTCATACGGCGGGCCGAAACCTCGGTGGGGTCGCGACCGCATGCGAAAGTGATTCGTGCGGCCCCGTCGATAGCGGTTTTGTCGAGGAACACCGTGGTAGGTTTAGTCGGTATTCCGGGAGGTACTCTATCATCTTTAACATCTTTCTTTTACCCCGGCGAGTCCGACATAACCCCTCCGCCCGCCCCCGCGGAGGGGTATGCGTCATGCATTCCCCCAGGTAAAAAAAAAAAAAGAAAAAGCTATAAAATATGATAGATTTGTACTGTTATAATCTAAAAAATCACATAACACGAGCTTACGTATTTGCATTTTTCGTGCAAATTTATGTTATTTTGTAGGCGAAAATATTAATTATTTTAAATTTTTTACACGGAGTAATTGTAAACACATTCATTGTTATGGTAAATATATGTTTTTTATTTGTATTAAACAAAAAGTGTTGATTTGATCAACTTAACTGTGACCACTTGTTTTGGCACATTTTGCTCGGCGCAGTCTTAAGAATACATATCTAAAAGACTCTTCGTAAAATTTTACCGTACTTGAATCGACCGCAAGCTTAACAATGAACAACAACTTACAACAAAGAAGTTTTATTTTGAACGTGATGGAACTTCTCCGGGACTACGGGGCGAAGAGGGTATGCTGGAGTCACCCGGGGCAAGATTGAAAGTCCCGGGTTCTACCGAAAAACTTACCACAGTATGCCAACTCGCTGGCTTGCATTGTGTCTGAATCGCTGGAACTGTAACTACATCAGCGATCCGCCCAGCAGTGTCTATGCGACGTCTTCAAGACGACATCCTGGCTCATTTTAGGTTGTCGCCACCAAACACATTAATGGTCTAAGTACGGGCAAGAGAACCGTTCTGTTTCTGCCCGCGGACGGCGAGGCCGTTCTCTCTTAACTATGTATTTGTGTAATTAAAACCTATAAACCATATTTATAACGTGATATTCTTTGTCTCCAGGTAGCCAACCAGAGTCATGGACCACACACATCACCACGACATGAGCATGAGGCACGACGGACATGACATGGGAGACATGGATGACGCCTGCCATGGACACGGGCACGTCATGTCGGTCAGTATTATACCATATTGAACTTTCTTTTCGAAATTATGTGCGTATTGATTGACAATTATCACCTGCTCCGTGCCTCGGAGAGCACGTTAAGCCGTCGGTCCCGGCTGCCATGAACATCTATGGCAGCCGTTATTGGGAGAGAGTCGACACAAAAGATCCCACTGGGTCGAAGTGTCACCGGTCTGCACTGACTGGCCCCCACATAAGATAGATATATTATACCATATCATGACCTTTAAGGTTTATGATTACTGCTCCGCCACAAATCCGACTACATTGGGTCTGGGGGTGCCCAAGCCTCGAGGGGCTGAGTCCTTCGAACATATTATCGTGGTCCTTGGGTAATTGACACTAAGTATACAAACAAAAATTATTTGTATTGTAAATGACAATTTGAGAACTAAAATCTAACTCAGCAAAATATTTTAATAAAATCGGCGCCTCTGTGCTCCGCTCCCGTAGGTCGTAACGATGTATATATTTTAATTCTTCCTTCCAGAATATAAGGATTATCTAATATTGTCTTCTGTTTACGCGAATGTTATTCATTGAAATTAAACTAATATATACGGATTTTATCGCGTTACTTATTTGACATCTTGACACACGTAGGAATGAGACTGTGATCACGACATCTCTTCAAGAAATTTAAAAATGTTACATATCTTGCGCGCTTAGTTTGTAGATCTTCTTACCGCTTTGCTGCCGCGTTGCTGTTTCCAGTCCGTACTGATTAACACAATATTGTCTTCTGTTTACGCGAATATTATTCATTGAAATTAAACTACTATATACGGATCAAATAAATAACGCGATAAAATCCGTATATAGTAGTTTAATTTAAATAAAAGGATTATCTCTATAATATTAGTAGGTATAGCTGATATATACATATTTAAGTGATGGTAGCCCAATAAGTAAGGATCAAGAAGTCTCGGGGGATTTGAATTCTTGTCACAGTACTACCGATGTGAAGACACTGTCAATGCCCCTATCACAAGTACCTTGATAGGTTAACAAGAATTATTACATATATTGCAATGTGCTACGGTATGATTTTGTGTTAAATGCAAAATAAAACGCATCTTGAGGGACGCAGACGCCGCAAACGGAGTGCGTTAGCCACACGAGAAACAAATCAACCACCTAGACACCATTACGTACGCACCGTATGACGCGTAAATGAACGAGCGCTTTAAATTGGACCGGCAATACATATCACAAAACTAGCAATATACAAAATGTAAATAGGTACATATATTTTAATAGAAAAATATAAACACATTTGACTAGAAAGAATAAACACTGTGTCTCTTCAGTGATATGAATAGGTTGATAAAACTGATAGGTATGTTTTTTGTTTTAAATTGTTAATTTTTTTAAACAATTACGTATTTACACACAATCTCCTGCCAAACTGCATTGCAGTTTGTCGGCAGTATTTTCGTGGATACATAAACATCTATATATATATATATACACATATATTAGGTAGATTAAGTACAAACAATTTATTAACAATTAACAATAATAATGATGCAGAAGGCAGTGCTTTTAGATACGGCACGCATTGTGAGGAGGTTCCTGTCTCTGGAATCCTAACCACCGGCAGCTTGGACTCATTGGGTAGCATACATTTTATATTTTAAATGTATTTCTTTAAATATATGTAGTAACTAATATTGCATTTAAAATAAAAATGTATTGACAATATTTAAATAAAGATGATAGTAATAAATTATGATTACGAAAATCGGCTCACGGATACTCTGTTAGTACACGTGTAACCAAATGTTACGTAAACAGCCATTACGTACAGTCAGCGATATTAGTCTATCTACTTATATGTGTACTGGCTTTTAGCCGCGGCTTCGTTCGGGAACAGTCGACTAACTTTTCTGTACATCAGACAATGTGTATGCGAAATTTCATGAATAACGGTCGAATAGTTAACTCGTGAAAGTTTAAAAACAAACAAACTCACATTCGTATTTGTAATATTGGTTAGGAGAAATACGTGACGTGAACATTTTGTATACCTTTTAAAGAAAATGCGCACACGGCGGAGTATGCTGTATGTGATACGGCATACTAAGTTTACAGGGAGTTCACTAAGCTACAAATATAACAAAGAATATAGTCTATTTTTAAATGATTGACTGACAGGCAAATACCGATCACTGGGCAAAAAAATTGCCAGGTACCTTAACACTTAGGCATAATTGAAATTAAACTGCTATATACGGATTTTATCGCGTTGTTTATTTGACACTTTATTACAAAATTTTGAAAATTGTTACACTACTACTACTATTAAACTTTACTAATTTTTAAGCTAATTAAATTATTATTAAACTATTTAGATTTAATTTATTTTTACACTTTCCCCGACGTTTCGGTTGCTTTTCAGCAGCCATGGTCACTAGACTTCATGATACTTTGAGCTCATTCTGCGTAAATAGAAACACCAATGATTAAATTATTTTCGGGTACTTTGAAATAACTACACTGGAACATTGAGACAACTGCCATCTTAGTCTCCCCGTGACCATGGCTGCTGAAAAGCAACCGAAACGTCGGGGAAAGTGTAAAAATAAATTAAATCTAAATAGTTTAATAATAATTTAATTAGCTTAAAAATTAGTAAAGTTTAATAGTAGAAGTAGGGTGACAATTTTCAAAATTTTGTAATAAAGTGTCAAATAAACAACGCGATAAAATCCGTATATAGCAGTTTAATTTCAATGAATAATATTCGCGTAAATAGAAGACAATATTACTTAGGCATAATATTAATGTAGATAACTGCACGAATGACGTAGTAGTTTGAGTGTTGCGGGTATCGATCCCCACACGCGACAAAATGTTGTGTTATCCATAAATATTTGTTCCGGGTCTGGGTGTTCTTTGTGTCTGAATGTTTGTAAAATTCCCCAGCGACACAGGAATTATTCTTAGTGCGGAAGACGCATTAGAAACAAAAAAAATAGAGGCGTTATTAGGTACGTAGGCCTTAGGCCTCATTTGCGGGGCGTAGCGCGTCGCGTGCGGCGGCGCGGCCAGCACTGAATTCAAACATATGGCGTTGTATGAGTGCGTTTACGGAGAAGCGATTTTACGCGCGTTTGTTTTTTACGGCGGAGCCTCGCCGCGTCCATCGCACGCGGTGTTTATCGCAGCGGCGCACACAGCGACGCACGCGGCGGCAATTCTCGATGAAGCAATGCCCGCGGCCGAACCGTCTGCCAGTGTTATTTAGAAATCGCACAACGCAGACGTAAGTCATTGTGGAAAAGACGTACGATATAATCGACAATTTTTTTAGAAGTAAATTTATTGTAAAAGTGAACTTTATAATAAGTTAATAAATGCGCCGCAGAGATGCCCGCCGCATACGACGCAGCGATAGCCGCCGCGTGCTTCGCTACACGCTTGGCGACTCGCTGCGGGCACAGCGGCGGGCACCGCCTCGCTGCCCGCCTCGCATCTCTATAAACAACATCGTATATTGCCCTATGTTTGTGTTTACGCGTGCGTTGATACGTGCCGCTGCACGTGCCGCCACTCCGTAAACAGAGAAATCGTCCGACGCGCCGCCAGACGCCACGCCACACGCGACGCGCAACGCCCCGTAGCTGGTAAAATATGGATATAATACAGCCTAGTGCTTACCCCTTCGGGGGTCTAGCTATAACACTAGAGAATCCATTGAAATTAAACTACTATATACGGATTTTCGCGTTCGCGTTGTTTATTTGACACTATTACATAATTTAGAAGTTGTTACACTACTACTACTATTAAACTTTACAAATTTTTAAGCTAATTATATTATTGAAACTATTAAAACTATTTATATTTATGTTTACACTTTCCCCGACGTTTCGGTTGCTTTTCAGCAGCCATGGTCAGTCTCCCCGTGACCATGGCAGCTTATTGCTTATTTGACACTTTATTACAAAATTTTGAAAATTGTTACACTACTACTACTATTAAACTTTACTAATTTTTAAGCTAATTAAATTATTATTAAACTATTTAGATTTAATTTATTTTTACACTTTCCCCGACGTTTCGGTTGCTTTTCAGCAGCCATGGTCAGTCTCCCCGTGACCATGGCTGCTGAAAAGCAACCGAAACGTCGGGGAAAGTGTAAAATTAAATATAATTAGTTTTAATAATTTAATTAGCTTAAAAATTAGTAAAGTTTAATAGTACTAGTTTCTAAATTATGAATCGTATAATTCTATATATTAATATCGAAACGCGAGCAAAACTTGTAATAATATAATTTCTGTTAATTAAGTTAATGATACGCGCCCAACAGGTCGCGTTACAGTTTAATGAGACTGTACAATGTATGTTTATACTTACACATTGTCGCATCACATATCACTATAGTGGATGCATTTCATAACCTACATATATTGTAAATCTATGTTCGAATATTGGTCACAATTTGTCATTATCGGTGTGTTATTATCAATACGATAGCATTATCGGCCGCGGTTTGTGGTTGTAGCTCTTTCCCACACCGGCGATAGTACCTACATATTTATAATATATCGTTACTTCGACGGAAACTATCTTTGAGGTTGGTTGACATTAGGTATTATTGAAATAGATACACAAATTAAAAGAGATATTACCACAAGAATGTACGTTTAATATGTTTTATTAAGTTGGTATGCCAGACATCAAAATTCAATTGTGGCTGCGACCTCGGTGTCGGCGAAGCCTCGAAATTTTAATGTTAAAACACACTTACACAGCTTCCCCTAGCCTAGTTCTGCCTACTCATCTATACTTCTATTATAAAGGTGAAGAGTTGGTTTGTTAAACGCGCTAATCTCAGAAACTACTGGTTCGAATTAAAAAATAAATATAACATCACGCTACGACCAATAGGAGCAGAGTATCAATGAAAAATGTTGCAAAAATGAGGACAATTCTCTTATGTGAAGCAGACGAACTTGCGCGGATGAGCTAGTGTTTTAATAAAGTTGGTATGCCAGACATCGTTAAAATCTATTGTATTTTTTTTTATACTACTGAGGTGGCAAACTAGCATACGGCCCACCTGATGGTAAGTGGTCACCGTAGCCTATGGACGCCTGCAACACCAGAGGCATCACTTGCGCGTTGCCGACCCTTTAGGAAAGGAAGTGGGAAGGAGAAGGAGCGGGAAGGGAGAAAGAGGGTGATTGGGCCTCCGGCACTCTCACTCACCGAACAAAACACTACAGTAGGAATACTGGTATTTCACGTCGATATTCTGTGAGAGGGAACTCCTTCCCCGGTCGAGCCGGCCCATTCATGCTGAAATCAGCGAGGCTGTCTGGTCTCGGCCTCGGTGTAGGCGAGGCTTCGAAATATGGTGTAAAATCACATTGCCACAGCCCTCCCTAGCCTAGTTCTGCCTACTCAATCGGAGATATACGCGTAAGACTACACTGTACGTATTGAAAACACAGGTATACAGAAGATTTTGTTTTTAACTGACAACACTCGCACTGGGAATAATGTGTCCCGCCGTTAGGTTCCCATTCCGATACGCCTCCGGCCGGAACGCACCCACAGTGAAAACATTTTTATTCCGCTACGCCCCCGGCCGAGACGCTCCCATTGAACTACCGGAGACGTCACTTGAGCAAATACTATTGAAACAAGTGTTTTTGAATTTGAAATCTATACAATGGGCGAGCAACCTTTTCTATGTTCTCGCACGGACACAATAAAAGAGTTGCTTTTTGAAAGGTTGCTAACTTGGAAACCAACATATTTTAATATTATTTTTGGGGGTATATTAGGTCCAGGAAAGGTGACTCAAATCAGCGGAAGTTAATTAAGGATGGACGGGTACTATCGCAAGACGAGTGTGCCAATGAATTTGCTATGTTTTTTCAGTCTGTGTACAATCCGGAACCTCCCGTACTGAGTGTGGCGGCGGCATGTGCGAGCGAGGCCGCGAGCGCGTGGCCGGGCTCCCGGGTGCACCTAGCGAGCCTAGGGCCCGCTGACGTAAAACGCGCGCTCGCACGTTTGCCGCCTAAGCGCTCAGCCGGGCCGGATGGTATACCAGCCTACATTTTTAGGGACTGTCGTGCAATATTGGTTGAGCCGTTGCTACACTTGTTCAACATCTGTATCCGGACCGCAACTTTTCCTGAGCGCTGGAAACTTACCCGGGTTGTGCCCGTCCCTAAGAGTAGCAGGGGCTCAGCACCTAGCGATTATAGACCTGTAGCGGTGTTATGCACTCCAGCTAAAGTGTTTGAGTCGACCATTCACGGCAGCCTGTATCCACAGATTAGTGCTCTGTTGTCCGATGCGCAGCACGGTTTCCGTCCTGGGCGGGGGACAACGGGAAACTTACTGGATCTGATGACGCAAATAGTACCGACGGTGGACGCGGGTCAGCAGGTGGATGTTGCCTACTTCGATTTCAGGAAGGCTTTTGACATAGTGGATAACGACGTTCTGTTAGCTAAGTTGGCTGGGGTAGGCTGTTCACCTCACACTTTGTCATTTTTCGCCTGCTATTTACGAGACCGTCGTCAGTACGTTGATTGCAGTGGGCAGCTCTCCGAGCCATATTTCACGAGATCAGGAGTTAGTCAGGGTAGTAATTTAGGGCCGTTACTTTTCATTTTAAAAACCAACGACCTGCCGATGGTAGCAGATAAGTCAATACCATTACAATTCGCTGACGACTTGAAATTGGTTCATAAAATTAAGCAAGAATCTGATCATGACGTACTGCAGCAGGATATTAATAAAGTAGTAGAATGGAGTCGTAGCAATAAGATGTATTTCAATGTGGCCAAATGTTCAGTATTATCATTTACTCGTTCACGTGACCCAAGTCATTATCAATATAACATGGAGGGAATCCAACTGCAACGTGTCTCAGAGGTAAGGGATTTAGGCGTACGCTTTACAGCTGATTTAAATTTCCGTAAGCATACCACCGACGTTTGTAAAAAAGCATACCGCAATTTAGGGTTGGTCTTAAGGCTAGGAAATCAGTTCTCGAACATCAGGGCTCTGAGATCGTTGTACGAAGCGCTTGTAAAAAGTCACTTGGAATGTGATGCTGTCGTTTGGTCACCACATGAAACCAAGTACAAGCTAATGCTAGAACGTATCCAGAACAAGTTCATGAGATTCTTGTACCTAAAGCAGTATGGTGTGTATCCAGGGTATCCACTTCTGTATCCTACACTATTTGTGCTGGGCATGGTAGGATATTATAAACTGGAAGTAAGAAGGGAAGTAGCTGTCGCCACTTATTTATTTAAACTTTTGCGTGGTAACATACGCAACCCGGGCGTTTTAAACACGTTGAGGTTGTGTGTACCGGATGGGTACGTGGGACGGCGGAGGCGGCCGCCGCTGCTGTGGGAGCCGCCCGCTCGCACCAACCTGCTGCAGCAAGCGCCGCTGACGCGAGCGCTGCGTACACTCAATATGGTGTCACAACGGATTGACTGTTTCGATTGTACTTTGAGTGAGTTCACACGGGCCGCGTTTTGTTTTGTAGCTTCATGTTAAAAAGTAATAATTTAATAATGTACCTAGTCCTATATTCATAACTATAACTACACTATTGTATTAGGTTAAGCCTGTGATGATAGTTGTATGTGTGTTTAAATAAATAAATAAATAAATAAATAAATAAATTATTTAGTTTGCATTTTTGAAACATACCTATTATAAAAAATATACTAAAGAATTAATCTTACTAATTCTAACGCTAGATAGGTAGATGGTATACACACAGCACAAATAATTTAACTTGTTTTCAAAAGTATTTGCTCAAGTGACTTCTCCGGTTGTTTTACGATGGGAGCGTCTCGGCCAAGGGCGTAGCGGCATAACATTTTTTTCACTGTGGGTGCGTACCGGCCGGGGGCGTAACGGAATGCGACCCTAACGGCCGGACCCGGAATAATTCCTGTCGCGTGTGACTTTACAAACATTCAAACAACGGACAGAAAACCCAGACTCGGAACAGCCATTTGTGAATCACACGAATTTTTTTCCCGTATGGGATTCGAACCCACAACACTCGGCGCAGTGGCAGTGGTGAGACGACCACTGCGCTATATAACCCTATTTGCGGATATACATACAGTGTTAAGTCTATGTATGTCCATAAGTATTAGTGACTAATAAACATCATGTAGGAATGCCGGAAGTCTTTGTAGAACTTAAAACGCACTATAAAAATGTAATTAAGTAAAATTATAAAGAGAATCGTGATTAATTATTGGAAATATACCACTAAAAATTCGTATAGGTTCAATTTCAATGTGTAACTTTTACGTTGGTAAATGTAAGACACAATATTTATCATTAAATTTCTAAACATTGCAACAAATCACGTTTCCTTTTACGATTTTCGCATAACAACTCGAGTTTCCCACGGTTTGAGTGAGCTGTCACATCATTTGTCCAACAACGCGTAATGTATTACGCGATGCAAGCGACACCGGGTGACAGAACAATGCGCAGGAAGCGACGCGCGGTACATGACAATCAAACAAACAAACTGACACACAGACACGAATTTAGGCAAGTTTTGGTGTAAACGCGTGAAGGAACGTGGTTGAGGTGTCGCCAAATTGAACGGAGCAGTGGAGTAGGTAGAGCCTTTTTGGGTTCAACTGTTTATGGTATGGTAGGTCACTGACCATTTAGTGACCTGGGCTGTCTTGTGGGTCATTGTGTTAAGACAAACGTTAAAAGTTTTTTTAATGTAATATGTAGTGTACGTGTAGTGTATATCAATACACTAAATATATGAATGTAGTACTCATATATTTAGTGTATTGATACACCAGATATCAGCGTGAAACTGTTTCTATGTTGAAGAAGACCTTCTTTACCATAATGCCTGATGCAGCATTAATTTTGTTTTTACAAATTAACCTACTGAGTCGCAGCGGCACATCGGTGGCCAAAGACAATCGATTTTTAATTATGTGTTGTATTTTAAAACTTGACAGGTCAATAATAATGTTGTTGTCCTTTAATTTTACTTTTTAATAATATCGTGTAGAATACAAATAATATTTTCATGATACTTTGAGCTCATTCTGTGTTAATAGAAACACCAATCTACATTGGAACATTGAGACAACTACCATCTTAGTCTCCCCGTGACCATGGCTGCTAAAAAGCAACGGAAACGTCGGGGAAGTGTTAACTTAAATATAAATAGTTTTAATAGTTTTAATAATTTAATTAGCTTAAAAATTAGTAAAGTTTAATAGTAGTAGTTTCTAAATTATGTAAAAAAGTGTCAAATAAACAACGCTATAAAATCCGTATATCCATGTTCTTAAAGTCTATACAAAGAATATATACTTCATAGAAAGTGAAGTTTACAATATACCTACTTAGTAGAATTGTTTCGATACAGTCTACTTTTCAGAAACAACTCATATACAAGCATAAAGAGGTGTTGTGTGTGGATGAGTCACTTATGTCGAGTACTTTCGAGTAGATTTTTAAACTATAAAAACTATTTAGATTCAATTTTACACTTACCCTGACGTTCTCTCTCTCTCTCTCGACGTCTCCCCGTGAACATGGCTGCTGAAAAGCAACCGAAACGTCGGGCAACGTTTTAAAATTATGTAATAATAGTGTTTTATAAAAAATAAACAACGCGATTAAATCCGTATAAAGTTGTTTGATTTCAATGTAAATCTAAACTTTCATATATTTTCTAAAAGTACTGTTCCAATGAGGCTTATGTCTGACTGCCCACAACGTTCACATCCTCGAGGGTGCAATTTAAACCCTCCCTAAGTAATTGCTCCCATATGGAAGTAATTACATTAAGGACAGCTTCTTTATGTATATATTCCATCATGAGTATCATGAGTAGTAGATCCTCGCTGATTTCAGCATGAATGGGCCGCCTCGACCGGGGAGGGACTACCCTCTCACAAAATATCGACGTGAAATAGCAGTATTCCTACTGTTGTGTTTCGTTCGGTGAGTGAGAGTGCCGGAGCCCCAATCACCCTCTTTCCCACTTCCCACTCCTTCTCCTTCCCACTTCCTTTCCTAAAGGATCGGCAACGCGCAAGTGATGCTTCTGGTGTAGCAGACGTCTATAGGCTACGGTGACCACTTACCATCAGGTGGGCCGTATGCTTGTTTGCCAACTTAGTTGTATAAAAAAAAGTGTGGTGGTATAGGTGTTTCTCGGACTTAAGGTCATAACACACATATCAACTCGGAAACGGATCGTTACAACTCGAGCCGTGCAGTATCATTTGTATGAAACTCCCTACTGCAACGCACACTAATCGGATTCGTAACGTAATCGCCTCGCCTCAGGACAAGCTGCAGTCCTCGCGCTTACGGCTCGTCGTCCCCGTGCTTACGTCTCTCCATGCACTACTGTTGCCGAACGTGCTGTCATTCACAAGACTGAGCGCAACACGACTGTTAGTTAACAGTCGTGTTGTGCTCGTATTTTATTAAATTTGTAGGTTAGATTTCAAACAAAAAAGGGATCATTGAAGAAGTGAGAAAGTATCCATATTGACATGATTTACCTTTTTTTTTTGACCCACGAATATAATTTACGGATACCCTGTCCTCCGGGGGTGGGGGAGGGGGAGGAAGGGTGGTGGTTATGTGAGACTCTCCGCCCCTGAAGGGAGTCGGTATACACACTAAAACCTGGGGTGAGCAGTCCCTTCGCCGATGGAGTGGGGCGGGATGGGGTCGCGTTAGCAATCACTATCCCGCCGGGCCTCAGCACCTGTGGAGGGATGGCCTTGCTCACTAAGGCCATCCCCCAGACGTGTGGGGCCGTGCAAGCCGGTAGAGAGTCCCCCGACTCTGTACCAGTGACCCCACTACACAGGAGCGAGAAGGCGGGCAAATCGCTTCCTTCTCGCTCCCGTCCGTCTGCGCCGAAGAGGGTCAGCGAGGAGGTAACATGATTTACCTAAGTGAGTGCGGCGTAAGCGCGGTCATGCCTAACCCCTACGGTTATGCCTATACCTAACCCCTACGAGTCGACGTACCGGAGCTGTTGATCCACTTTGGTTACGTTAGGTTGACGCCTGTTTGACGGCCGATCCCTTTCCGAGTTGATATGTGTGCTATGACCTTTAGCAGAGATGTTTTACATCCAAATTTCCGCTGGTATCTTCTAATAAATCCCACTTATGGGATCGGTGGCGAGTCTGTTATAGTTACCTTTTTATTAAGACTTCGTTTGCTACTGAGAAATTCCTGACAGGAAAACTCAACGACACTTTAACCGACATAATTATATGTAATTAGATTAAATTATAATAATTTTATAAACAAGTGAGAAACGGCAATGAATTGCCGTAAATCTCAGAGTTCGATAAAATGGTATCACGTGACCAGAGATCAAAGGTCATAGTCATTTCAGGGTATATCGACTATGCTGAGTCGAATGGCGCTGATCACGAGTCTCTAGCTCTTACGGTTCTTCATTTGAAAGTTGTATAACAGACAGACGAAACAAACTCGAACTCTAAAAAGTAAACACTCAACTTCTCTATAGATCGTCAATGTTATGTACACCATAAGTGTCATACATATCAGACAATATACTATATAAAACGAACATTTAATACTGTATACATTTAATATTAAATATGATAGCTCAGTGGGGAGACCAACATACTGCAATGCAGAGGGTCTCGGGTTCGAACCCACGTCGCGCACCCATGACTTTCGGAAGTTATATGACTTAGAAATTATGTGCTTATTGATTGACAATTATCGCCTGATCCGTGCCTCGGAGAGCACGTTAAGTCGTCGGTCCCGGCTGTCATAAACATCTATGGCAGTCGTTATTGGGAAGTCAGTACCCTCTAATATCCTGACACTGATCTAGCCTCAGGGTATCGTTAGCCTTCGGGTTGCGGAGGTCAGGTGGCAGCCGCTCCGTGTAAAAACTGATATCCAATAAAATCCGGTTAGACTAGAAAAGCCGACCCAAAGTGACTTGGGAATAATTATTAAGGCTAGGGAGAAGAAGAAGATTTAATATTATATATGATGTGGTTGTGCTAGTAAATAAATAAAAAAACGTTTTGTTATTTATTTACTAGCAACATTATTTTCCTCTCATCTCATTCAATCTCTATCACAATTCCAGTTCCACGCGTCAGTCTGCCAAGAGATCCTCTTCAGCGGTTGGTTGGCCACCAGCGCCCTAGAGCTCTTCGGATCAGCACTCGCCATCTTCTTCGCTGGCATCCTCTACGAGGGTCTGAAGTACTTCAGGGAAGCCCTCCACGCCCGCGCTCTGTCCGTCACTGGAGACTCTAGGGTCAACATCACGAAGAGCGAATGCGGAAACAATGGACCCTGCACCGGACCTCCTGTTGTTCAGTAAGTTGGGTTTTTGAAAGATTATGAGTAAGGTTGGATTTGTGATTGAGATGTCTTGGGTTCGAATCCTAGTGTACTATTGTCGTGAAGCTACTCCTAAGTCGAGTAGGCATATTATCTCAGCTGAAAGAGTTAAAAGGTGTTATAGAATCATATATAAATACTAGCTGTCCCGACAGACGTAGTCCTGTACCGCCAAAAAAAACAAAAAAATAATCAATCTAAACCATTCTCGAATCCACACAATACACACAAAAAATTTCATCGAAATCGGTCCAGCCGTTTAGGAGGACTTTAATTACAAACACACGCACAGAAGATTTATATATATAAAGACTAGTATTTCGCGCGCGTGGTTGCGCGGGCCGCGGGGTGTACAGCGAGGGGGGAAGGTCAGACAGATTGTTTTTTTTTTCCGCCTCTCCCCAAAAATTATCCAGCGTTTTAGGAAGATATTATTCGAGAACGACTCCCGTAGATATCACCGTTTCCGAGATCCGATGGGGAACCACCACCAAGAGCTGACCTTCCGAAGATCAGGCATTCTTCCCGGGCCTTCTGAAGGATACTCTATACGACGATATATTTACTTTTTTCCTACGACTGCCCCTTGTATGACTTCTATTTCTCTAAGTTATTTAAGTTTATATATATAGTATGAATCTTAGATACTTTATTTACAATATATTTACATAATTAATTTTAAAATGAAATAATCTAATATATATTTACAAACGTATTAAAAATGATAACATATTTACAAAAACACAAATAATTATAATAGGTACTAAATATTTACAAAAATGGTCTAGGCATCGTAGAATTCTTCAGCATCGCTGTCAACTGGTAACGTGCCCAAAAGACTGGTAGCGTTGCCACGTTGAATGGCAATGCTGATTCTTTGGGCCAAAAAAAGTCCAGCCTTCTGATCACGCGAAACGTCGATCAGGCGTTTTGCTATCTCCCTGTACAAAATACGAGCGCTCGGACCCCATGAACCTAGGGTTCCCACCCCATAGTATGAATATGAATGAATGTATGCTTATTAGTAACACTAAACTACTGTACTAGCGTTAGGTCTTTTGAGAGGAGAAATAAATATTTATTAAAGACTAGATTTTGCCCGCGGTTTCGCCCGCATAAATATAGGTTAGGTCAAGTTAGTAACATTTTTATGATTTTGGATGAATAGTACCTTCTTTCTTATTCTGTACCCCTGACAACGTGGTTGCTAAATTTCATGGTGATTGGTAGAGTAGTTAAAGCGTGAAAGTGTAACAGACAAACAAACTCACATTCGCATTTATTATTAGGATTTGTATTATATTATTTTTTTATCAAAAATCTTTGCAAATACGTAAACAAGTGACGCACAGAATAGCTCGATTCGAGACAGCTATTTGTAGATCGCATAAATGTTTGCCCTGTTTGGGAATCGAACCCACAACACTCGATACATTGACAGCGGTAAGACGACGATTTAAACTACCTACTGCGCTATATGATATAATTAGCTGACCCGCGCAACTTCGTCTGCTTCACATAAGAGAATTTTCACCGTTTTTGCAACATTTCACCGCTCCTGTTGGTCATAGCGTGATGTTATATAGCCTATAGCCTTCCTCGATAATTATTATTATTATTATTATTATTAAACGGAGAAATATTAACTAACTAGATATGCCCGCGGTTTCACCCGCGTTTATGATTACTGCGCCGCCCCCGTGGGTCATAGCGTGATGTTATATAGCCTATAGCCTTCCTCGATAAATGAGCTATCCAACACGAAAATAATTTTTTGATTCGGACCAATGGTTCCTGAGATCAGCGCGTTCAATCAAACAGACAAACTCTTTAGCTTTATAATATTAATATAGAGTATAGATAACAATAATAAATTATATCCAATTAAATAAAATAAAATGTCAAGATATAAAGTGTTAAGTCTTTATATGTACGTCCATAAGTATTCGTGTCTAATAAACATCGTGTAGGAATGCCGTGAGTCTTTGTACTACTTAAAACGCACCATAAAAATATAATTAAAAAAACTATAAAAATAATCGTGATCGTTTAGTTCATAAATTACCTACCGTTCGCCTGAATAAGCTATTTCGTATGCGGGATTGACGTCAATTCAGTCAGCTTGTACATAACTCAAGCCCTTCAGATGACCTCTTTGCCTCAGTTAAGCATAATTATGCTCCACTGCTTGAGACATTAGGTTCAATTTTAAATACCTTCTAATCCTAATCTATCAAAAGGTTTTATAATAATAATAATAATAATATAATATTCTACCACATCCACACAACACCATCTAGCCCAAACTAAACAGAGCTTGTACTATGGGTACTAGACAATGGTTAAACATACATATATACCGTTTTTTTTGTCAATACATACATATTATACATAGAAACACCCAGACCAAGACAAACATCCATGTTCATGCACACAAATGTTTGACTTGTGCGGTAATCGAATCGGTTTTGAAAATTAAATATAACTAGCGGTCGCCTAGTGGTCGAAATTCGACAATAATTGATTTAAATTTTAAGTTTGATCGTTATTAATTAAGGTTTTATTGTCTATAGCTGTACCCTTATAATCACATTTCATTTAGTCATCTACTCCACATACATATATATGTAACCATAGTTACAAAGAATTGTACGACGTCAGACGAACAATGCCGAAATACTCACGCGATTCGACGGCTTGTGTCAAATGCATGGTTATGTGCGTGTTGTTTTATCATTAATTTAATATATTTCTAATGCATATTTTATTAAAATATTAGGATTCGCCCCTCCTTCTCCATATAAACTTTAACTATGCCAAATTTCATACTTCTCCGTCCGCGCAATTTTCGTAAAATGAGGTACAAAGTTTTTGCTTCACGTATTAATGTATAGATAAAAATAAATATAAATTTTATTTAATCTATATTTATAAAACTCTTACGTTACTGAATGACTGACAGACAACGCACAGCCGAAACTACTGAACGCAAGAAGCTGAAATTTGGCATGTTTGTTCCTTGGAGAGTGTAGGGGAGCACTAAGAGAGGATTTTTGGAAATTCCACCCTGAAGGGGGTGAAAGAGGTGAAACCGATATTCACACGGGAACGGGACTTACGCGGGTGAGACCGCGGTAAAACTACTAGTAATATATAAACGTCTTTACAAAACACGTTACAGGCTACTTATTATATTAAATTCACATTAAAACTATATTTACTCCAAAGGAAAACATTGACAATTTAAATATTGGGCACAAAAAGACTTGTGTATGAAGTCTGTTTTTTAGATGATATTGCCTGAACTAATATAAGTCAGAGACCTGTATTTCAGGCTGGCTTTTAAGATTATGTTTTTATTCTACTGTTTATAAAGTAAGGGTCTACAAAAACATTTATATAATTCGCACTCTTAATAAAACAGCGACTTAACTCGAAATTTGAAACTAAGGCAATTTGAACTCTAATTGTATATGTTAAATTCTAATATTATATTTGTGTTAAATCTTTGCAATAGAGTTCAAATTTGTTTAATCCAAAATACTGAGATAAGTCTCTGTTTTATTAAGGGTGCGATTATGTTATTATTGTTTCTCGCTTAAGAAAAATACTAACATAGTTAAATGGGATGTTCCGTATTCATCCTATGACGTCACATCCTATTTCTTTAGTCATCCTAAACTAGTATGCCTAACTGATCCGATTACATTATTTTAATAAAGTTTCTTTATTCAACCGAAATGCGTTTCTTACTCTACCCGTGGCAAATATTAGCGAAAAAAGTATGAATAGCAAAACAACCCTTGGCTTCGCAAAAGTAGGTTAGGTTAGGTTAGTAACAGTACTTTAAAAAAATATATAGCGTATGCTAGGTACTCGGTGATAATAAAGATTTCAAATGGAGAATAATTTTAAAATCGGTTGAGCAAGTCTTTCCTGTTTATAATATTAATATAGATATAGATTACGAAAACAGTAATTTTTGTTTAGAAAGTCACCCAAACCTTAAAGCTTTTGGGTAATTTCGTAATCGGTTGAGCTAGGAATACTTACAGGAAGAATAAAGAATTAAAAATGAATTAATTGCTGTCGGTTGAGTAAGGAACGTAAATAGGTTGAGTTAGGAAAAAAAAAACAGTTGGGGGTGGTGGGCTGCGTGGGCCTGCCTGCCACCCGATCAGCACCAGGTCCGAGAGGCGGCGTGCGTGTTCCCACGCGCGCCTCTGAGTCGTGTTTTTGTCCCCCTACAAGGGGACAGTAGAGGGTCTTTTAAGTAGTGGCCTGCCGTTTCACACGGCGGGCCGAAACCTCGGCGGGGTCGCGATTGCATGTGAAAGCGATTCGCGCGGCCTCGCCGTCTATGGTTATGTCGAGGAACACCGTGGTAGGTTTAGTCGGTATTACCGGGGTATAGAGATAACCCTCGATATCCATTCCAGAATAAACAGATATTAAGATCTGTCAATCCAGTCAACAAAATCTAATAGTACTTACAACAGTGCCAGAGCTAGTTCCTTCACCGGCGACCGCGCGTCTCGCAGCGGCTGCGTCGTAAAAGTAGAGATTACAGTCGTCATCCGACACAGACTCATCATTAGATACTCGACGTTGAGCGTCGTCCGATGAAACTGGTGGTGAACTTGACTCTTGCGAGTCGGTATCGCCACCGCTTTGCTGTAGAATCTCCTCCTCATTCTCGCAGAATCCTTTACAAATACGGAGAGTTTATGTCGGGCTCACCGGGGGAGAGCCCCCGGTGAGCCCGACATAACCTCTCCGTCGCCCCGCGGAGAGGTATGCGTCAAAGCATTCACACACGTAAAAAAAAAAAAAAGTAAAAAAACAGTGTAGGATGAAACGTCATAGGATGACGCCGGAACAACCCAGTTAAATGATAAGTGATCAATTGTTCATATCAAAATTTTAGTTGTCGTCAATGCGTTGCGCATCTATTGTGGGTTCGATCCCAAAACGGGACAACAATAACAATTATGTGTCTAAAATATTTATTCCGCGTCTGGGTGTTCGTTGCATCTATTGTATAATATATTTTTTTAAGGCGACGTAGAAATTATTCCTCGTGAAGGAGGAGTTATGTCTAAACTAATATTATAAAGAGGAAACATTTGTTTTTGTATGTACATATGTTTGTAATGTTTTCAATCAAAAACTACTGGACCGATTTCAAAAATTCTTTCACCATTAGAAAGCTGCATCTTCACTGAGTCACATAGGCTATATTACATTATATAAAAAAATAGGGATCCTTAATAAAAATGCAATAATATAACCCAAGGTGTGAAAAATCTGTCATCGCGTGCGTTGCGGAAACTGTTGATGATAGAACAAAAAAAATGTTCTTCAGTATTATAGAACGATCAATATCTACAAAAAAAGTCTGCGATACCATATGTATTTTTTGAATATATAGCTAACTACACCTATATAGGTGTAGTTAGACTTATTAATTTCTTTAGTAGTAGTTTTATATATTAAAATTAGATAACAAATTAAAAGTAGGTATTGGGTAATAAATTAAAGTCCACGCGGACGAAGTCGCGGGCAACAGCTAGTGTTTAATAAGAAAAGGCATGAAAATAATTATAAGAATTTTATGTTATGTTACGCCATAAATAGCGCTGCTACAGCACACCTTTGTCTTATACGAGAATCGAACTTGAAACCTCATCTATACTATAAAGAGGATAGATATGATTTTTGTTTGTTTCTAACGATTTAAATGAAAAACTACTCAACCGATTTAAAAATTATTTCGCTGTTAGATAGCTATATTATCACCGAGTAACAAAGACAATACTTTATTTTTCTTAAAAGTACTGTTACATGTAACCTAGCCTACTTTTACGCGAGCGAACCCGCGGCAAGAAGCAAGTGAGAAACGAAATCTAAGGCGTAACATGTAAATAGTTATATGAATGTTATATTATCTCGTACATCGTGCAGCTACAAAAATGCGTAACAATAAAAACCTTTGGCTTATCCGGGAATCGTACTCGAAACCTCATTATCAATGACTAGATGTGCCCGTGGTTTCTCTCGCGTTTATGGTTACTGCGCCGCCCCCGTGGGTCGTAGAGTGATTGCCTATACCTTACCTATACCTTCGTTGATAAATAGGCTATACAACACTAAAGTTATTTTCAATTCGAACCAGTAGTTCCTAAGATTAGCGCGTTCAACCAAACAAACTCTTCAGCTTTATGATATTAGTATAGATAACGCAATCTTATGTCAAAGAAATAACACGTAAATAAGGCAATACTTATATTAGGTAAGGGTGTTTAACCATAAACACCCTCAGGTACCTAATGTAAGTATATACCGTATATAAGAGCAGCGATAGCTCAGTGGGGAGACCAACAGACTGCAATGCGGAGGGTCTCGGGTTCGAACCCACGTCGCGCACCTCTGACTTTTGGATGTTATATGACTTTTCGAAATTATGTGTGTATTGATTGACAATTATAGCCTGCTCCCTGCCTCAGAGAGCACGATAAGCCGTCGGTCCCGGCTACCATGAACATCTATGGCAGTCGGTATTGGGAGAGTGTCGACACAAAAGATCCCACTGGCTCGAAGTGTCGCCGGTCTGCATTGACTGGCCCCCGCATAATATACATACATACATATACCGTATATGATGGCAGTATAAATCTATAGTTTCTGCCTACCCTACCAACTAAAACAGGCGTAAATACATTTATTAGCTTGACGCAAATTGTGATAATGGTTAAGTAGATCAAAGAGAAATTTGCGACTGGTGAGAGTCGAGGCCTTGGGTTCGGGGCCGAGTTGCGTATCTTGTACTCGTTCATGGAATACTTTTATCTCGTTTAACAGACTTGTTCTGTTAGTGCGTATTATAGTAGAAGTACTAATTAATTATGAAATACATTTATGTTATACAATGACTGGATATCAGTTTTTACACGGAGCGGCTGCCACCTGACCTCCGCAACCCGAAGGCTAACGATACCCTAAGGCTAGACCAGTGTCAGGATATTATAGGGCACTGACTTCCCAATAACGACTGCCATAGATGTTCATGGCAGCTGGAACCGACGGCTTAACGTGCTCTCCGAGGCACGGAGCAGGCGATAAAGGTCAATCAATACGCACATAATTTCGAAAAGTCATATAACTTCCGAAAGTCAGAGGTGCGCGACGTGGGTTCGAACCCGAGACCCTCTGCATTGCAGTCTGTTGGTCTCCCCACTGAGCTATCGCTTTTTATGTTATACAAGTAAAGGCCCATATTTCTGGCCGATCGTGAAGTCTGGTTCAATTCTCGAGTCGGGATATGTGTTTTAAGGTTTTACAATTAAATAATTCTCACGGTAGCAGCACGAACTCTGAAACTGTGCCAGGCAGGCAGCTATAGGCTCGCCCCCTGGTACCTGGGATTTCAAATACATATATTATGTAGGTGCTGAATGCTTCCACTCATTAAAAAGAGTGGCCATGAGTTCCTTGCCTGTTCTTCTCATGAGCCCTAGACTCTTGCTTTGTTGAACGTAACAGTACACGTAAATTATCAGAAAAAAAAAATTGTACATTTTGTTCTTTGACATTCATAAGTATTACATTGTAAACTTATCCGAATAAATTTATTTCGAATTTGAATTGAATTTGATATTTTTTAAATTTTTCTTCTTTTTTTTATTTTCCAATGCAATGTTAGATTTCGTACAAAAATTCTCTCGCCAAACTTTTACGTTTGAGGGCGAGATACGCTCATTTTTCTTAACCTTACACTGTCATAGATACTTACAATCTATTTACTTATACTAGCTAAACTATGTAATAGGTATAACAAACTACATATTATATAGTTCATAATAAAAAAGAAAATCAGAAGAGAAACATTTATTAGTAGTATAGTATTTCGTAGCAATTATTTCTTAATGACAAGCAGACATTGTTTACATGTCACCAAGGAACAAGTCCTTCAGCTTTGATTTTAACATACCTTTGCTATATTTAGGACATTTTCTTAATAATTCTACTTTATTAAATATAAGGCACAACAAATTTGGACTTTCTTTCGCCGTAATAATTGGTGACCTTTGGTTGGACGAGTTTATTCTCTCTTACACGTCTAGTGTTACATTTATTGCTTACAAATAATTTAAAATCGTCACTAAAGTAATGTTGCAATCCAATTAAATAACATTTTTTTTTATTTACTGGTAGAGTCTTACTTATGGGGAATAACTTATTATATTTGTTACAATTGTAATATAACATTATATTTGTTACAATTGTCCTTAAATTTTTTTGATAACCATGTTATAACCACTTAATTAATCTTATTTGCAAATTAATACTTATACCGTGAAAATGCTCTAAAGTACGACATTTTCTCAATAAGAGTAATTCATGTATCGCGGGTTACTTGACAAACGTTCAAACAACGGGCACAAAGAATATCTAGATTTGTAACACCCATTTGTGGTAGGTACACACAATATTTCGTCCCGTGTGGAATTCGAACTCACAACATTCATTCATTCACTCGGCGACTTGAACCTCTACCTCATCCGTGCAGTCATATTAAAACATTGTATTATGTATAATCCCCTGGATTACAAAAAAGCCAGTCCCTTGTTACACATCATTTGAGTAGTAAAGCCTTGCTGATTGCAGCATGAATGGGCCGGCTTGACCGGGGAAGGATTACCCTCTCACAGAATATCGACGTGAAATAGCAGTATTCCTACTGTTGTGTTTCGTTCGATTAGTGAGAGTGCCGGAGGCCTAATTACCCTCTTTCTACCTGCCCGCTCCTTCTCCTTCCCACTTCCTCCTTTCCTTTAAGGTCGACAACGCGCAAGTGATGCCTCTGATGTTGCAGGCGTCCATAGGCTACGGTGACCACTTACCATCAGGTGGGCCGTACGCCTGCTTGAAACCTTAGTTGAATAAAAAAAATATCGTTCGCTAAGGTTTAAGGCCCTAACCACTACCTAAACTGCGCAATTTAACTATTCAAGATCTTTGCTATCGTATCTAACTGTTTACTTCTTCCTTCCAGATACACGATCATGTCATCAGGTCACTTGGTGCAAACGATGCTGTACTTTGTCCAGTCGACCCTCTCCTACACCCTCATGTTAATCTTCATGACGTACAACGTATGGCTCTGCCTCGCTCTGGTCCTCGGTCTGGCTGTCGGATACTTCTTCTTCGGCTGGCGGAAGACCACAGTCGTGGACCCCAACGAACACTGTCAGTGATAGAGCAATCCAAGGAGTGGCTTCAGACTAAACTCTCGACTGTAATTGCTGTTGACTTGACAATAACTGAACTACAGAAGACAATGGACATTGGTACAAAAGCAGCTTAAAATGTGCTCACTATTAAGCCTCGTATCCCCTAAGCAACATTTGACGCGCAACACGTGACGCTCAACATGTTCGGCAGCGTTGCACAACATCGCGCGACGTTGCCAGCTGGCGCGCAACATGCCGCACGGCTTGTTGTTTGTTTCTGTGCAACATGCAGTTGAGCATTAAATGTTGTCAAGTAGAGACGTGATAGAATAAAAGCCACTGAAATCAACACTAGTTCCTCTGGCGACATGTTGGCGACGACTGATGCGAGCGAAATCATGAGTAGACAGACAACGTTGCTAAATAAAAGTTCTGCGCTGACTTTCAACACGTTGGCGCATGACATGTTGTGCAACATGTCATGCGCCAAATGTTGTCTAGTGGATACGAGGCTTTAAAGCTAATTGGTGATTAATAACAAGACTGCCTCGTCGTTCACGCGGCATAAGATTGCCCATATTATTGCCTTATCGAGTTATTGGGTTTTCCTGTTATGTAATTCTCAGTAACAGTACAGAGTCCGGCAATATTTGGTAATAGACTCGCCCCTTACAACGTGGAAATAAAACAGCTGCAGCAGAAAATCATTTTGTTGTTATTAAGAACACCTGCAAGCCAAACAGTCTGCATCATTCGTTTAACGAAACGAAAGGCCAATAATATTATTAGCCCATGGCAAACACCATGACGATATATGCGATCTATCTAAGTTTTAAGTAGAGAAAAACACCACAGCCATCAAAGGGGCGGTTACATTACCAAAAGTGATGCCATAACAATTTTATAAATAAATTTGTAACACTGTTGATAAGCGTATAAAACAGATTATAGTCACGATAAGTTGTCTACAATGCCATCTCCAGTTATAATGTTGTTTTGATACATGTAATTAATTAAGGCTGTATGTAGATTCCATAATTACTAGATGTGTAAGTAAATAGCTACGTAAGAGAAATAGGGTCCAACTAAATCCCAGCTTGACCTTACAATTTCGCTCTAACGCGGAGGCGTCCGTCTGGGAAAGTACCTCAACCTAGCCAAAATCGCGGTCATATAGGTAAACTTATGTTGTGTTAGAGGCTTCTTGAGAAAGCTGTGCTGCTGACAGTAGCAAAGGACCAGCGATTTTGACCCTTGCGCTGGCAGCACATAGACTTATTGCAAGGTTAGAAACGCGAAAGTGTAACCAGATAGACCCCCGCGTAAGCGTCCATAAGCTGCACTAACAGTTTACTATCAGACGGAGCATACCTATATATGTAGTTGTTTGCAAAGTTAGTAGTATAGAAAAAAGAGACGGTTGTGTCTTTAATACCCTGGGCACAAGTCAAACCAGTAACCTTAAACCACGTGCTTGGTATACCATAGTACTACACATAAATAACAACTAATTACAACCTAAAACATGATTGGTTGGCGCCTATTTCGCGCCAGTGTTGCCAATTATTATAGCTACCATGTTTTAATTTTTAGATATATATTTTCAACGAAAAGAATATATTAAGTCGGTAACTGATTTGTCTGCAATTCGTCTGTTAATCAGAAGTGCTATTTATTTGTTTTCTTTGAATTAGTGCAATAACTAAATCAATGGAATCGAACCATATTATGTAGGTAGTTATTCAAAATTAACACATGTGATATTGATATAAGCATTGTTGAGTATAGTTTATATATGAAGTAATAAAATTAAGTTATACTGATGTATGCTCAAAATTTGATACTTGTGTAATTTTATATATGACATATTTGTACGTTTTAAGCAAATAAATATAGGTGACTGCATTCGCTCGTTTTGTAATAAGCGCCTGTCCGTTTTTAGCTGCAACGTAAGCCTTATACGCAAGTTATACTATTGATATTATAATTATCGTAGCGGTAGGCAAACAAGAACTGTATTTTAATCTATTTTAAGAAACAGTAAACATTTGTAACAATTTCTTGTAAGATAAGTTTGAGGTTGCATCATCTACGTCCAACTCTCTCTTGCCTCCGCTTCACACTTAGATAACTAATTATTACCTAATTATAATGTTATATTAATTCAAACGCTTCTTGCCATACTGTAATAATTGTATCATCTGTTCTGAAATTGTACTAAATATCCATTACCTGATACTTTAGTGATATAATCTATATGAAAATAAAGAGTAACAATGCAAATAAAGAATATAAATAAAATCATTTAGGTGAACATCAATGGTAGATTTTTTTACTATTAACATGTAACTACAAAGGAAATCTACATATATGCTAAATTTGGCAATGCACTAATGAGCCAACACAGTTTAGAACTATGCGCAACACAGCTATTGTAAATATAAGTACCTATTTGGTCAAAAAATTAAGTTGAGCTATAAATTAATTTATAATACTTTAACAATTACATGTGCTAAGGTACAATTTACAAAACTATTTGACACTAACAACATTCTTTTTCGTTCTTACGATGTTAGATAATAAGCAACTTTACCTATTTACTTTCGCATAAAATTATTAAGATATTATATAAATAGAATAAAATAAACATTCCGGATTTATATATTTGCATTTTATTTATCTTCCGTAAGTTCCAACGCACTGGTACCTTAATGGCGAACAGTGCGTATGATAATAATAATATATTTCGAACCCAACCACCATTAAATTTGGAGGTGCTTTAACATACCTACCGTGGATTTTACTTTTCTGATTCCAAGCGCGTGCACAGTCTTAATTCGCCATGAGATTTAACGTCTTCCATGCATTATAAAGCCAACCAGTACTAAAGTTAACTAAACAGAATTACAGGTAGGTATCCATAACGCCTGCTTTAAACCTAAATATAAATCTAGCTTAATCTATATATTAATACGTGAAGCAAAAACGTTGTACCCCTTTTTACGAAAATTGTGCGGATGGAGGAGTATGAAATTTGGCACAGTTAAAATTTAGGTATATGGAGAAAGAGTGGCGAATCCTAATACTTTTATTAATAAATGTGCATTAGAAATACATTAAATTAATGAAAAAACACTACACGCACACAACCATACATTTGACACACGCAATCGAATCGCGTTCGTAGTATTTTGGCATTGTTCGTCTGACGTCGTACAATTCTTCGTAACTATGGTTACTAATAATAAAATAATAAATAAAATCTAAATGAAATGTGATTACAAGACTAAAGTTATAGACAATAAAACCTTAATAACGATCAACTTAAAATTTAAATCAATTATAGTCGAATTTTGACCAATTTGGCGACCGCTAGTAAAATTATAATGTACAATAATGCCTCTATAATGTAACTTCTGAAGAAGCTCTAAACAAAGAATTGAATGTGCGCAAGCAGGTACTTAACTGTTACCATACTTACGTTAAAAAGAAAGTGCGTACCTATTCATATTAAACTATTATTTAGAGCGAAAAGATCTAAGTTCAATGACTTGTTCCTATGACATCAAACAACTACACATTCAGGCAGTCAGGCACTTACTTATACCTACTACTTACATTATTTATTATACATATAATATACCTACTATTGTTGTTGAGTAGGTATGTTTGTAATTTTGTGATCACTGATCATGTAACTTGACCGGCTTGACCGACTGAGGTCATATTCACACTTTAATTATAGTTATTTTATTTTAGAGGATGATTATTATTGTGCTGAGATTCGATAGCCGGCGCATTAGGTATTCAAGTTATTAACAGCTAGTAAGTAGATATAGAAAGTAGGTACCCACATAATTAATAAGGTATTTATAATGTTCTAGGTTACAAGCGTTAAAGCACCTAAATATTTACAGCACTACGTTCCCATAGCAATGTTAAATTTGAACTGATGCTTTTATGACTATTGAAAGAACGAATATAAAAATGACTAGATCTGAGCCAAACATGAGTGGCGTACTTCAAAGAATCTAATAGAAACTTGAATGCTAAAATATAAAGTAAACAATCGTAACGAGGTCGACAAAAACATCTGGCGTCCGGTTCTGACATCAAAATGCTGGCAAAATAAAGCTCAGCTTTGATGTAACGCTTATTAATTCTGTTCGGTTTAAAAATATTGTCCATATTAACTACCCATCCTGCTGTTTTGTGCAAATAATGAAAATTTCGGCAATTTGTCGGCAAAGTATAACGCAATCCGTTCAGAAATTTATTGTCAAAATCAGATTAATTACATTTAGTAAAAGTGTAAATTTATTACATGCGCCACAATATATATATGTACATACATTACTTACTCTATATGAAAGTATCAATTCTTGGCTTTCGTAATATCCTAACTTATAGTAGCAATTGTTATATATTTATTTATATACATTTCTGTCCACTTTGATCTTAGTTTCCGAACAAAATTAATGTCATGTCAAGTAAAATGTGACGGGTGTCCCATGTTTTGTCTTTTATAATTTACTTGTTGATTTTAATAAAAGAATTTAGTGAGAATTTGGTGTGTGGTAGTTATATCGCCGCGGGGACAGTTATGTTATAGTTTTAAAAGTGTACTTTGTGTTGGCGACTCAGCGAAACGCTCCTGCAGCCGCAGATTGTACAGGTAACGGTATTTATTTATGACAACGTCGATATTTTCTTGGAATCGTATACTAGTTTAGTTTTTATTGATTGTAATCTGTATATATGACCTTTGACTCTGTAATTAGTGGCAGTAGTTGCACACAATCTTGTTTATGTATGTTATGGTTATGTCGGTAAAGTATTTCGGTACAAATCGAATTTTGCGAAGCGGAACTAGTGTATGTGACAAGTCCTGCTGTTTTATCGTCCAGAGCCTTTAATTTCATGTTTCTTCTTTAACTTTGCCATAAAGACATTTGCCGAACTCGTATTGCCATGCTTTAAATCTAATTGGATCTCTTGTTTATAAGGAAAAGTATAATTTTTCGCCATGCTCGTTTATCAACAAATTTCCAAAAATCATAGATACTAAATTACCAAAATTATAAATTCATCATTATTTAAACTATTTAAATAAATAAAAATATATTAAATCTATTCACACTTTTCCATACTTTAATCATTGTCATCTAAATCGTCCGATTTCTTATTCTTAATTATTTGTGGCTTATAGAATTTACTGTAGATTTTGTCCCAGAATAGCAACCGTTGATTCTCAGGAGGTGGAGTCATCCTCAATTTGGTGCTGAATTGTAGTGTTGGTACAGTGGCGAGGGCTCCGCGATCACCTTTATCAGTGACCACTGGTTGCCATATGAGTGGAATTAAACTGGTTGTGAGTGGAGTTGGATCTCTGTAATAAATAATAATATTTTTCATGTTATATATAATGATAATAGTATGTTATATGTAGTAAATAAACAGTTGGGTGCCACAGATTTGATGCACCAGAATGGACAAAATAAATATGTACTTATATATATTTATTACTTATTTTATAATTATAATACTTTAACTTGCTAATAGTTAGTTAAAGAAGCATGTTCATTTTAAAATATTATTAACCTATTGAGTGGCAGTGGTACACCTGCAGCCACACAATACGTTATCAATAACGCGAGGCATTTCAGCAATTGACAGGATAATGTCAAGAAATGTCAGTGTTACATTTACATAGTTAGGTCAACATAATATGTGCTAAATGTCTGCCCATGGCATGAGTTTATCCTGTTGCTTGTAGCCTATTGTGAGAACTTATTTCTATGTGGGATAAAGTGTATGTATTATAATTTATAATGATATGAAAATAATAATATTTATTTAGTCGCTCGAATGAGGTACAGACAGATGTTACAATAAATTAACGCCAATACATATTCTGTTGAGAATTCTCATAACAGCATGGAGTCTGGATATGTATCTGAAATATCACATTAGGATCACATCTTGTTATGTGATATTGATATTGCTTAAAAAAACAACTAGTTAAAGTTTATTGTGATGGCACTCTGCTTCATTTTTATACATATACAGATAAATTTAAATATGAGAAATGACAATGTCAATAATGCTAGCAATTTAATATAGCAAGAATTTATTGCATATCTGCATGACCACGTTCCATGTCCAATGAAACATATGATACATATCAATAGATTAGTATTGTGTCTATTACATGACATAAGGGTTTAAAGTACATAAACACTACTTACCCCATTTTTATAAAATTAATCCACAATGAAGTCAGTCTTTCTAAAATGATGTCATTTTCGTCTCGATCCCTGTATAAATTATCTAAGATAGTCCCAAAGCTGATCACTGAAGAGTCATCTTGTGATGTTTCACCATCCAGAATAAACTTCATCAAATAAACCATGTGGGAACTCTGAGCTGCGTAAAGCACAGCCAACTTAACCACGGGATACTCAACAAATATATCGTAATTGTAATCTAGGTATCTTTGCTCAACATCTTCAGTTTCTAGAATATCATGACCAAAATAAAACTCTTTGACAATTTCTCCTACTTTCTGTTTAATTTCGTAGTTTTCAAATTCCAAATTGTTTGGTAATAAGTCAACCACATTATTCTTTGTCATTTTATTAAGATTTTCTGTATTGTTGCTATCATTGTCATGTATCGTATTTGTGTATGTAATCATTATCGGTACTTTGTGATAGGTACCATCTTTTAATTTGTCTATCAGATCAAAATCTATAAGTCTGTGGGTATGGACCTCATCCTCGACACATGGTAGAAACGAATTTGGTATGTTGATCAGTTGTTTCCATGAAGCTTCAGCATAAAATTTATACAGTTCCTGAGCTTGATATGTGCCTTCATATCCTATTGAAACAGCACCCTGATAAGCTACCTCTAGATGGTCCAAGTTCAATGATAAAGGAGATAGTACTGCACTGTACTCCATAATGATCTTATGGATAAGTTCATCAACTAATCCAGATAGTAGGAGCAGTTGTAATGACACGGCGGCAGATCCTACTCCATGTACAATCACTTCATCAGGGTTTCCTCCAAAGTTTTCAATGTTTCTATGCACCCAGTACAAAGCAGCTATCTGGTCTTTCAGCCCTGCATTTCCTAAGGCATCTGGTATGCCAAGGCATAAAAATCCTAGTGCTCCAAGACGATAGTTGAAGGTGACCACCACAAAACCTTCCCTCATGAACCTGGAGGGAGGTTCAAATGTTCCCCATCTGAAATATGTATATTATAAATTGATAATACTGTTGGTATACTTAGAAGTCGAGTACCTGTGCATCTAATCTGAGTAAGCACCACACTCAGGAACATTTAACAATAGGCATGAAGACTAAAAAAGTTATTTTTTTAGATTAACAAAAAATATTCGACGTGTATTTTTGTTTTGTCCCACAAATTAATAACAGCGCAGATACAAAACGCGATTAAATTTCATGTTACGTCACTGTTCGGTACAAACTTTACAAAAGTATGACGTCACAAACCCCCCTCTCCCGAACCTTAATGCGTTATATCTTAGTAAATTTTTATTGTTTCGTTAAAACAAAAAATAGGTATGCAATATTTTTTGCTAATCTATAAGATGAGCTAATTTGTATCACTTATTTTTAACCATGTCATCATGCCTGTTAAGAGTAAAATTAGTAAAAATTTTCTTACGTAATCTTTAAATGTCACTTAGTGCGGCAGTAAATAACTAGTTACTACAAGAAATCGGAGTCAGAATTAGTCACTAGTGACTAATAAACTAAAAACGCAATAGTCCCACTTCATATTAGTTATAAATCTATGCTTGGATTAAGAAATCTATGAAGATCTAGCTGAAAGACTAAACAAACACTTCGTTATTTTGCATATAAATGTATGTCATGGTTTCAGCGCGAGGCTTTGCCCATCTGGATCATGGATGCATACTGTGGTATTCTGTATTGCCCCGTTTAGTGCCCAGAACTCACTCTATGAGTCGAACAAAAATCGTTCGTGTGCCCAGAACTCGCATCCGAGTCGTGTGATGAGTAATTTTAACTTAGATGCGGGTGCTGGTCATGGCCACGAGTCAACAATAGCTACGCAAAGACACGACGCAGATGCAGGTCGGATGAAAAATTTTTTGTTCTCATAGGGTGTGTGTTGGGCAATGAAAGGATTAATCCAGGATTTATGTATCTGTGTAGCCAGTTAAAATCGTTATACGATTTACGCGTGATTGAATAATAAACATCCAAGCATCTTCACAAATTTTGTTGAAGAACGCCTTTAAATTAGAAGCTAGAAGAAACATTACCAAAAAGTCATCAAATTATTCTATTGGCATTGGTCCTCAATAAGTGTACAGCGATAGCCTAGTGGGCGACTGTTATTGGACTGTCACGCAGAGGTCTCGAGCTCGATCCCAAGGCACGTAACTCTAACTTTTCGAAGTTATGTACGTATTGATTTAGTTAATTATCGCTCGCTTTAACGGTGAAGGGAAAACATTGTGAGGGAACCAGCATGTCTGAGAGTTCTACATAATGTTTTCGAAGATCTATGAAGTCTGCCAACCCGCACTGGGCCAGCGTGGTGGACTATGGCCTAACCCTTCTCACGCTGAGAAGAGGCCCGTGCCCAGCAGTGGGACAGTTTAATACAGGGCTGATATTATAATTGTACAGAATCCTAACTAATATTATAAATGCGAATGTGAATTTTATTTTGTCTATTTGTTAGCTTTCATGCTCTAAAAACTCGACCCATCATCATAACACTTCGCATACACGTTGTTAGAGGTTCTAAAAAGGACTTAGGAGACCTTCCGTCTAGGATAAAAAGACTGTTACCGAGGGATTGAAATTTATTAACGAGATCTACATTAACACGAGCTGTACCGTGGGTGAAATCTAGTATTCCATATTTCTAAAATACTTCAGAAGTGAGTCGCAGATACCGTTACACTCATATGTAGATTATTATCATAGATTGTATCGTCGTTGGGAGCGAAATTGACGTTACTCTACACTATAATATCGTATGTTTACCCGCGCCATGACCCGCGCAACTTCGTCTGCTTCACATAAGAGAATTTACCCCTTTTTGCAACATTTTCCATGAATGCTCCGCTCCTATTCGTTATAGCGTGATGTTATGTATCGATAAAAGGTAGGAAAGAAGGCTATAGGCTATATAACATCACGCTACGACCCACGGGAGCGGCGCAGTAATCATAAACGCGGGTGAAACCGCAGGCACATCTAGTTGCTTGATACACGGGGATTTTACAAACTTCGACACATTTTTTTTTTCTGTATCGCCTCATGTCATCGAACTCGCAAGTCTCGGTGTAATGGCAGCTGCAAGGTGACCATATAAACCACGATAGCATCTGTGTAGTCTGTTAGGCATCTCATATCTATGTCGTATTGTAAGCTCCTGACACAATGCTGGGCTGTATCTTAAGCTCAAGGTTGGGTCTTTCTCGACAGTTTTGCAATGACAGCAATTAGTATAATGGCATATACGATTAGAGCTCTGCCTAAGCCACATAAGCTCTAAGCCCAGCTTACCTTAAAACCCTCATTCAAACCTAATCCTAACCATCTATACTAATATTATAAAGCTAACGAATTTGATTGTTTGTTTGAACGAGCTAATCTCAAGAACTACTGGTTCGATTTGAAAATTATTATAGTGTTGGATAGCCAATTTATCGAGGAAGGTTATAGGCTATATAACATCACACTAAGACCCACGGGGGCGACGCAGTAACGATAAACCCGGGTGAAACCGCGGGAGCATCTAGTAATATTATAAATTCAAATGTGAGTTTGTTTTTTTGTTACGCTTTCACGCCTTAACTACTCATCGACCGATCATCGTGCAATTTCGCATATACACGTTGTCGGATACAGAAAAGGAGATAGGGATCTTTCATCCAGAAAAAAGTACTGTTACTAATACAACCTTACCTAAATTTACGCGAGCGAAGCCGCAGGCAAAATCTAGTACTTTATACAGGATGTTAACGTAATAAATGTACCAAACATCCTGTATATCCAATCTAGCTCTAGTATGCATATAACTGATGAACTCATCTACGATATTGAAATTAAATACTCAACACTCAAAAATTTAGATTTCCCTTACTTATTTTATTCCTAGGCGCTGAACTGCAGCATGTTAGATGTAATATATAAGACTGGAGTCATTTTGGATATCTATCTGTCCCCTTGATCGGCCCCCCCAGACGCGCAAATAAGCGAAATAAAGTCGATCTGTCCCCCAGCTATCTACGAGGGAACTGGTTTAACTAGCGGATGGTATCAGAGTGCAAAAGAACAAAAAAGAAAATATGGTAAATCTTCCATCCAATACAAAATCCTTTCCGAATATAACATCGCTCCCTATTTTTATGAGTCACAATATTTTTAACCGCACTTAACATTCAAGGACGCATGTCCTTATACGCATCCGTTAGTAACACACGTTAAAATAAAAGACATGCATTTGGTTATTCGGAAATTCCCGGTTACTCACTCGCCTTCTTGTCTACAAGAGAGGATTCGCACAAAAAATGTCTCCATTTTAAGCAATGTTGTTGCTATGCCATTGGATATTATAGGTAGGTTGAAATTTGCAATGCTATTGTTTAGTTAATGTACGTTAAGACTGCGCCGAGCGTAAGACAGATAATGACAGAGCTCGTGCGGCGCATATTCAAATCGGCGCGCGGCCGCCATAGTAAAATTGTATGGAGGATTTGAAGTGCTTTTTTGATAAATATGTATCTTTATTGTCAACCAATAACTTAAATATTTGGGACGGACAAATTGTAATATAGATATTTATGTTTCGCTTAAGCTGTAAAATAGGATAGATTTCTACTGTTATAATATAAAAATCACGTAACACGAGCTTAAGTTTTTGCATTTTTCGTGCTAATTTACGTAATTTTGTAGGCGAAAATATAAATTATTTTAAGTTTTTACAAGAAGTAATTATAAACGCATTCATTGTTATGGTAAATGTATATTTTATATTTGTATTAAACAAAAAGTGTTGATTTTATTCACTTAACTGTGACCACCTGTTTTGGCACATTTCGCTCGGCGCAGTCTTAAGTGACAATAAATGCTGCTGACTAAGTGCTAGGCGGAGCAATACATGGAGGTTAAAGAACATCTTGTTTGCCTTTACTATTATCTATATATGCACTATTATTATAAACTGAATATTTGTATATTTGTTTGTAATGTATAAACTCAAAAGCTACTAAATCGGTTTTGAAAATACTTTTACCATTAGGAGGCTAACTTACCCAAAAGTAACATAGGCTATATAACATCACGCTACTAGCCACGGCATATGCGGCAGTAGTAATTATAGACGTGGGTGAAACCGCAGGGCACAGTTAGTAAACTAGCAACCCGCCCCGGCTTCACACGGGTAGCACAAAACCTTAATATATGATATACGTAAACCTTCCTCATGAATCACTCTGTCTATTGGTGAAAACCGCATGCAAATCCGTTTAGTAGTTTTTGAGTTTATCGCGAACAGACAGACGCGGCGGAGGACTTTGTCTTATAATAAATAGTGATGATATGATTTTAGAAACCGGCACCTAGTATAATACGTCATGTTTATAAATGTCCCACTGCAGGGCGTGAATATCTTTAACGTCATAAACTGTAGCCTTGCTATCACGCTGGCTCTGAGCGGAAATAAGAGCATTAAGCTGAACTGAAAGCTGGAGCGGGTGTTTTTCATAACTGTTTTATATATATAAGAATTCTATAAAAAATATATAATTTAGACTAATATTTCTTCTAATAAATAGTTTTTGTTTCATTAGTGTAGCTGCAATAGTTTTTGGAAAAAAACAGTTTTGAAAAATACCCGCTGTAGCGTCTATTTGATTAATTATCTCCAGAACGCAGCGAAATGAGAGGCTGAAATTGTGTCAATAGTAAGTTTGTATCTCGCCAATGTGACCACACAAGTTATTTTCAAATTATCTTGCTGGTTCCGCTGACCCTATCTTATCCTGCTAGACCCTTTGCGTAGTGTAACAAATAATTTACAAATAGTTTTATTGTTATCTAATCTCTTGACCAACACTTAGGCACAATAAATTTTTATTGTGCCTAATTGACTTATTAATTCAATTTCTTAAATCCAATAGTTATATGATAAACAACCTTCCCTTTTTTCTTGCACCATCGCCTCACCCTATAGAAGACATAAAGCCTAACATGCTACTTAGCTATACATTACCCGCTCTTAAAGTCTCCGTCATGCACCAGCACGTACACTGGAAGCAATGTATTCCGCCTTGGCGCGAAGACGTTGATTACCAGGCAGTTCTCGTCACTTTCCTGGTCTGGTTGAGGACACTTGATCCTGTGGCTAGCTTCGAAGATCCCATCCCAGGTAGGCGGTGGTTCTGGAGCCTGTGAAAGTATGTGAAGACAACATGACTTCTGTATAGTTAGAAAAAACATACAGCCGAACATGGAACCTTCTCCTTTTTTTGAAGTCGGTAAAATACTATTTCTGAGTGATTAGATGGCATGATTTAGAAATCAAACAGTTCTGTGCGGAATAAGTAATGAGCCGTCCGAAAGCGATGCTTATATATCCAAATCCAACGTCTTCTTAGTGTAAACTAAGAAGACGTTGGATTTGCCATCTTGATGTCATAAGTAATTATGACATCAAGATGGCAAATATTCTTGTCTGATGGTAGGCAGTTACTGTAGTTTGTTAAAAGACATCTCTTTTTGTTTTCTGTTTTCTTTATTACATAATATAAATAAGGTATAGGTAACCATAATTACAAAGAATTGTACGACATCAGACGAACAATGCGATTCGACTGCTTGTGTCAAATGCATGGTTGTGTACGTGTAGTGCTTTTTCATTATTTATTTAATTTAATGTATTTCTAATGCATATTTTATATAAATATTAGGATTCGCTCCTCCTTCTCCATATGAACGTTAACTGTGCCAAATTTCATACTCCTCCGTCAGCGCAATTTTCGTAAAAAGGGGTACAAAGTTTTTGCTTCACGTATTAATATATAGATAAGGCGTCTGCTTAAACCACTAGGCCATCCGTATAGTTGAAACTCGCGCCTGTATATCTTTAGAGAAATGTTTACGAGTTTGTGATTTGGTGAGCAATCAGTTCTGTGACATTTAATAATATGCAAGTACGGTCCAAATGTCTTGATCGTTTTCCCAAAATCTAACGCCTTCATAGATTTTCTTATACCAAGGTGGAAAATATTCTTGCTCGTTGGTAAACAGTTACCGTACCCTATAGAAGTACCCCACATAAAGCTGTAGATTGTGCTTTTCATGTACGATATTTGATCTTTTTAAACAGTAGGTCGTAGTTTCGACCCATTGCGCTACTGACGTGAACTATGCGTCTCATTTTTAACACAATAATTCCTGGAAAGTTTAACAAACATTAAAGTAATTTGTACCCAAAATAACATACACTAAAAATAAGATACATCTTCTTACTTGAGATCGTCTGTCTCTATCCCTCATCTGCATCATTATTAAACGCATTCAATAACAGTAAGTAAACTCTTACGACAAGATCTTACGATTAGATCCAAGGATCATCGAGCGTACTATATCTTTATTATTTTGTACTAATTTTTAATTGCATAGTTACTGCTTTTGTGTTATAATATTTTACTTTTATTTTGATTTAATTTATGTATGTTCTATTTTATGTCGCATGCTGTGATCTCTTATTAGTAAGAAAACATAAGACCTACAATTGTACTTAGCTTTTAATTGCAATGTATGTGTATTTCTTGTTAGAGATCCTTTTAAATAAATAAATTCGATCGAAAGATCAACGATTGTACTAAAGGTTAAACATTTTAAAGCTCAGGTTTCACTTAGGGAATCTAATTTTTATGGCGTAGGATTCCACTTAATTACATGGTATAAACTTGTGCTGTAGTCTGAATCTAATTTGATTTAATTATTTATTAGGTTAACAATTCTCTTTAATTTCTCTTTTCAAAGACATATCCCGCACTAAAGACTCTTTCTTGTGTCGCGAGGGACTATGCTAACATACAATTAACAGATAAAAACTACATCCAGGTCATTCATTTGTTGAACTTACAAACAATTGGCATGTGTAGGATTCTAACCCACAACACCCAGCGCGGTAGTAATGGCGAGACCTTCGTCTGCCTGCTGCGCCATCCACCACTTGATTAATAGTACTAATCTTATGTCGTGTATGTGACTTAACTGCTTCAATTTCATAATTGAATTCCACCTTACGTAACAAGTAAACATTAAAACACAACTACCCTCGATACACGTTATCAGAACACTAAATAACGTACGATAGCCATCTAATCTACATAGCGCCAAATGAGATTTGTCTATCAACAAATGGATTGGCTGACCTTAAACCTGTCCGTTCGTGTGGGCGAGCGGGCGTAGGGTATACCGAAGAAGGCCGCGTGGGTGGGGGTGAGATACCCTCTTACTGTTCCCTGCGTGGTAGACACGTCCCGATACGGTTTGAACACCGCCGTACGCCGACACATCACACTCAACAAGCCGGCCGTGGTAAACACTACTCGCAACGCAATAAGCCGCATGCCTTACTCTGATGTGGAGACCGAGTGACGGTGAGTGTTGTTGTAAATGACCCGATTACGGTAATAGTTATCAAAACACGCGGTTGTTTTAACATGGTACGAGGAAATGTGTGTGACTCAGTGGAAAACGAAAACAGTTGGGTGGTATGTGCTTGTGTAGGTATAAGTTTGTTGTTTATTTTCAAAACGATAATATCACACAGTGTAGCATTGATACAAAACTAGGTGAGCTGTAAAAAGTGTTATTGAGCTGTGACGTCTTCTAAATGTTTCTTATTATTGCGTTGTTTTTTAAATACTAGCTGACCCGACAGTCGTTGTCCAGTCAATCTCTACACAAATATATTTCACGTAATTTAATTAAATATCAAAATACCAATAATTTTTTTTCAATTGATGGTTCCTTTTAAAATTTCGTAATTGCCCGAATATTTGCCGCAAATCCAATATATATATGGTACTTGTCCTGACAATTACAAACACAACAAAAAGAACAGCCAAATCGGTCGAGCCGTTCTTAAGTGAAGCTCCGTCATATATGATTCCAATGGATTAAAGTCGACTATGTACATGTATGACTATACATGTACATAGTCGACTTTAATCCATTGGAAAGGAAATGTATACTAACCAAATTTACATCAATTTGGTTAACTAATACTAACTAATTACTTACTAAACGGAATAAGTAACATATTTATCCATATTTTCAACGTTTTCACATGATATCTTGGTGTATTTTAATGCAATTGGCGTATGATTAATAAATAATTATTTGATTTGAAAAATCTTAGACGAAAAGTGAGGTTAATAGTCAGATGAAAAAATATCTATAATTTATGATTGCATAAGGCTGTACGACAAAACATATCGTTTATGTCTTAAATTTTTGAGTAATTGATTAGTTAATCAAAATTTGTTCAATAAAAGGAAAGCTAAAATTAATTTGCAATAAAATACACGGTATTTAGAGAAATTTAAAATTTAAATTAATCTGTCAATAATAATTACTAATTATTCCTGAGGTAATTTTTTTAACAATGTAAAATTATGTGCCTTGCAAATGTATTTTATTGTACATCTAACATATTCTGTTTGGTCAACTGCGGACATCGAATGATGGCCGCAATTATAGCGCGGTAAGATATAATTGTAGCAGTGTTTATGTCATTTCTAAGTCTTGCGCTGCATCAAATCGAATGATTCGATTAGATAATTAATTGATTTACAATTGACGCTACAATTGGACATCACTAAAATGTCTATGGTATACCTTTTGATTTTGTTGTATTTAAATTGACTATAATTGATTTTTATTTATATAGACTAGCGTAAATCCTATGGGAACGCATACCCGGGTAAAAAGTATTCTAAGTTGTCATCCAGGACATAATCTATATGTGTGCCAAGTTTTACTCAAACCCGTTCGAGAGCTTACGCTTAAAATGTAATAACGAACATCAAAACATCTTCATAAACTATCAGTATTAATGTATAGTATTAGGAAGTGGTTGTAACTCTGAAGAAAACTTCGTAAGTCAACAAGACGCACTCTTAATAAAACAGCGACTGAACTCGAAATTTGAAAGTAAGGCAATTTGAACTCTAATTGTATATGTTAAATTCTAATATTATATTTGTGTTAAATCATTGCAATAGAGTTCAAATTTGTTTAATCCAAAATACTGAGATAAGGCTCTGTTTTATTAAGGGCGCGAAGAGTATGTCAGATTTCACCATTATTACTTCCAAGATGAATGAATGTTACTACGTCTAGCACTATATTTACTACGGTCGAATAAATTCACTCTTGAGAGAAGAACGTACATAGCTCATCATTAGAACATATATTTAAATAAATATCTACAGGCTGTGGCGTAAATAATGGATAACCCTGAAACTGTCGACTGGCCAGATTATCATCTATCAATTACCCCACTTATATCACCATATGCCCATGGATGATCAAATTATTGATATTTTTGATATTTTAAATAAAAATCGTACTAACTCATACAAAAAGGTTCCAATTTTATTGCTGTAATGTCAAAAATTTGTTTTGATGTCCCTCGTGTTTTAAAGAGCTTGTTATATTATATATTATTTCTAGCAATCTGGCCTTGATACGGGATCAGCACCCTTATTTGTACCTGTGAGATTATCACAATCCTCAAGCATGTAATAGGATCGTTAAGAGCCTTACGTAGTTATTTAGTCTGGTGTTTTGCGCAGTTAGCCTTACAATAGTGCGTAGGTGACCAACTACTAAGGTCGGTTACTTATACCTCCTTAGCTCTATCCAGAAAGATAGCTTTCTGGATAGAGCTGTGGTGAAGGAACTTATGTAGCACAGTACTTTCTACATCGTTTTTGGATTGCTTAGGTGCGTGCCTATTCCATTTGTATTATAGAAACACATGAGCCCGTGTCTTAGCCTCAAAACAGCTTCAGAGACTGTATGTGATACAACTGTTAAGGTATTCGTTTGTTAAGCAAGTAGTGGCCGGTTTTTATGCCGTAACTGTCTCCATGACGCAGCGGTAGTGACTGCTGTGCATGAGGTCTCGGATTCGATTCGATCGGTCCAAAAAGTTATTGGGTTTTTCTGTTAAGAAATCTCAATAGCAGCCCGGAGTTAGGAAGTTGGCGGTGTTAAACACCCCTGTGTCTCGGAAAGCATTTAAAGCCGTTGGTCCTACGCCTGATCTCTCTCCGGTCGTGACGAGTTACCGTCCTATCGGATCATGATAGTGAGGTATGCCCACACATTTGTGCACTATAATATCTCCTGCGCCAATAATAATGTCTGAAGGACATTATTATTATGCCTTCTTTTTCCGTTGGAATAAAGTAGTTAAGAACCCTTATATGTCCAAACAATTAGTCTAACCGGAGCCTTTCATTATTAGATGGTCTCCATTCCACGGGCTTGACGTTTAGGTGTAGTAACGCTAAGTTAATTAAAATGGCGCCCTGTTAGCTAAATAGTAAAAAACATTAACCCGTTTACTTATTATCGACGTCTAACTGAGCCGAAGTATTAATGTTTTGTTGTCGCTTTTGTAATGTTTTCTTTTTTAAAGTAATAAAGTCGCAAACAAGCATAGGGCTCACCTGATGGTAAGTGGTCATCTTAGCCTATGGACGCCTACACCACCAGAGGCATCACTTGCGCGTTGCCGACCCTGTAAAAACCTTTTAACACACTTTTTGAAGAATCCCATACTGTAGTCTTGTGAGAAAACCTCAGCAGGGAGTTCATTCCACAACCTGAGCGTCCCTTATAGTAAATTCCCTTGAAACCGCTTGGTGCGGCACCAATTAGGTTGTAAGGTGTGAGATTGAAATCCCTGCCGAAGTAAATCGTTTTCTAATGTAATTACATGTCAAAGAAAGAAAACGCGGTTTTGGTATTTCACTGCATGTTTATGAGATTTGAGTGGTATTGGCATGGCGAAGTATCTTGGGTCTACAGAAAATCGCAGCTAAACCTTGTTAGTAGTAGGGTTACCAAGCTGTGAGACTATATGCTGAGAGCAGAGGCCATTACGCTTGCACAACGTCTCCTTTTATCAAAGGCCTAGCTTTTGCCAGCGAATTCGCTCAGATCATTACTTTTTCGGGTATGATACGTACTTACTCGACTGATCATCGTGAAATTTTGCACGTTTAGGGGGACAGAAAAATCTTTCATATTATATTTTCTATTAATAATATTAACCCAAAGAAAATAATGTGTTACAGCTGATTTTTACTACAGGACAAAGTTATAATGTAATAAAGTTTTATGTAAAATGTTCTAAAATCATGCTCATATTTTCACTATCTTTTCAATCTAGCTTTGCTACCTAAGTAATGTAATTTAGTCGGGCAAAAATTCGTGAGGTCTTATCATTCATCAACACATGACGATTTTCACTCTCTGTTATAATAACTCGTCTAAGCATTTATTTCCAGTTTATAGTCTTGTCATTAAACGATAGCAAAATACAGATAGTTGATTGGTTTTCTCGCCGTATTTTGGAAATAAATAGTTACAGGCATATTTAATCACACATCATTAATTTACTTGATTTTCATTGAGTTAATATCCAGTTTTTAATTATTGTTTTAACATAGTAAATAATAAATTCGCTGCGTATGCGCATACATTACGATGTATTCCTTGCTGTTGAAGCATGATGACAGAATCAACTTGTATGCAACGATTTTTAACTCACGTACGAGTAAAAAATCGTTGCATACAAGTTGATTTTGTATAAAGTTTCGTTTAATTGTTATTTTCAACAGACTTCTTCAATATGGCAAATAGAATATGTTTTTAGGTTATTTTCATTGATTTGCGCGAGCTAGCAATGTAGGCACCCCTGTAAATATGACAGAAATGCAGATCAGCATCTTGTATACGTATAATTAATTAGATTTTACCCGCGACTTCGCTTGCGTTAACGTAAGTTTTGTTAATAAATTACTATCGCTCAAGAAATGTTCTTTTTTTTTGGATATTGGGTACCATATGTCCTTTGCTGTACCCTTGATAACATGTACGCATAATTTCACGATTATCGGTTGAGTAGTTAAGGCGTGGAAGCGTAACAAACAAACTCACATTCTCATTTATAATATTAGGATATCGGCAATCAGACAAAAATCATTTTCAAAATAATTTAATCTGAATATACCACTTACAATTATAAAATACATGGCATTTATATTAGAAATCAAGTAAACCTATCAACGTAGCATACTAGGGTCAGTAGATGTGGGACGCATTTCGCCAGAAACCTAACCAGAAAACGATTTGAAGAATCAGCACGGTGTACACCGATGGAGACAGGTAGTAGCTGTTGTTCGCGTCGATGTAGTGGTTTTGGTAGATCTCGGTCCAAAGAGGCATTCGTTCCATGTGGATCCCTTTCCTCAAGCTTGGCTCTTTGTCTATCAAGAGCCACTCCTCTTCAACGGTATCGACGTTATTCTCCAAGCTGTTCCATTCTATATCTTCTGTTGATGGTGTTCTGTAATTAGAACATCCTATGATTAGTTTAATATAGGATTAAATAAAATGCCCATCAAAAATACTAATTGTACAGCATAACGAGCACCTATACGCCTCAAATCACTGCATTCTGTCTCGGAAGGGTTAGGTTATGTTAGGTTCCTTCTTAAACCCACCCAAAAATTTGGTAAGCATATTTCGCAGCGTGAGCGTCCCGTTTTACCAACGTGTGGCGTGTTTGTGCGTGCTCACGTCGCGATCTATCCGGCCGCACGTCAGTCACAAGGCGGATAATATTGTGTTAGAATTAGAACGCGATGCTCACGCCGCGCTGTCGCGGCTCGCACGCGGCGTTCGCGTCGTTCACACGCTCGAGGAACGCACACTCAATGTGGGGTAAGCCTTACAAATAGTGTTGAATATCATTGCCAGATTATATTGCTGAAATTTGCCGTGAAACTGACACAATCCTTCTGCTATGTTTATAGAGCGAGCAGTACGGACAATGGTACCCAAACAATACCCTTTCGTTAGTCATAATAGACCTAATTAAGTAAGGAAACACTGTACTTGATTAGCTTTATCTCCGTCCATTAGGCTAATTGGTTTAGACTTGAGAGGATTGAGTATAATGTGTTTCGGGGGCGTTGATTGTTCTGAACCACAAAATTATGAAGAAAATTGTTATAAAGTAGGATTCGTAATCGTCTGTTTAATAAATATAACGACATCCTTAACTTTTAATTGATTAAAGCTTCATCACGACTTGAAATAAATAATTTTAGACTACGCTGCTATGCGAAAATATTTGGATGTCATATTCAATTAAACCGTTCAAGGGATTTGGATGTAATTTAGCAGATAAATAGACTATCTTTGGATTAATATGTTAGATAAATGTTATTCCTATAATACTTTCCTGTGGATAGTATTTAAACTTTATATTAAATTGTAATCCTACAACAATATAGTTCTGTACGTATCAATAGATGGCGCTGCCCAAAAAAAATGCAACCTTTTCATGCATTCAAAGTTGTGAGCAGTAATAAAAAAATACATACCTAGTTACACCTGGCCACGCTTCACCGTGGCTCAGTCTGATATCAATAGAAGGAATTCAAGTAATTTGGAATAGCCCTTTTCGTAGTAACTAAGTTGTTTAAAAAGTTATACTCTCATAATATATACAAAAAATGTTTTGTCAATCAAGTCAATCCATCAACAACTTTTAAGTTTTATGTACACAAACATACAGAATATGATTTTTTTATACAGAGTGTCCGGTAATTATTGGATTACCTTGAAATATCTTACAGTAGAACTGAGGGCGTTCAGAAAAAAATATGAAAGAAATCTACCCTAACTACTACCTAAAATATAAATAGTATCATGTAGGTAGTAGCTTTAATTACCATATTTAACTTTCTTGTACACTACGACCATAAATGAATGAATTCCATCGGTTTGTGTTGTTTTATTATTTAACACTAATTATGCTAATAGATAGACAGTCAAAAGTATGACTAGCAATTGCACTTTTTTTTTTTTAATTTTTCCTTCAGTTCTACCTTAAGCCATTTTAAGGTTATCCTATAATTACCGAACATATTGTATATAAAGATTTTCTCACCCGGTTGTCAAAAAGTTAGTCCACATCTTCGTCAACCGTTCCACCATTCTGCTCTCTTCACTTAGTTCTTCACCAGGTCCGACGCCGTCCTGCGTAAACAGGTAGCCGACTATATCTCCCCTGACTGCGCCCTCGACCGCGTGATTGACTGACTCTAGCACCCTATTCAACTTGCCAACATAAGCGAACTCATAGAAGTATACCGTCGCACCAGCTGCCACTAACAGTCGAGCAGAACGGACCCCTGGCCCGAGATACCCAATGTCAGTGAAGCAAAGTGATAAATTTTTCACGTTTTCTAAACTTATATCTTCATCACCAAAGTACTGCTTCTTTACTCGCTGCCCCACTTCGCTCCTTAACGTTACTGTGTCAAAACTTAAGTCATTAGGCAGCAGCAACGTGAAGTCTTCGTTAATTTTCTTTATGCTATCTTCTGTTTGAAGTAAAGCTTCATGGACGCCAGCGTACATCGCAGAACCGATCAAAAAACTAGTATTGTTAAATGTTTCACTTGTTACCGTTTTATACGCAGTCGCAGAAATGAAAGTATCTGTGTCATTAACTTCTAAACAAGGTCTAAAGTCTAATCCCTTTGCAGCTGTTAATATAGATTTAATATCCGAATCTGTTTTATCTACATTCAATTCAAGTTCTCGTATTTTATCAAGTAATTCTGCCGCTGTAGCAGTGGGATCCCTGTCCAAGGCCCAGTAAGAAAGAAATGAGCCGCTCTCTGCGATAACTTTGCTTACATAGTCCTTCGACATCGGAGACAAAGCCAATAATCCTGCTAACGCTCCAGACCTCCCTTCACCGCTGACTGCAATGTTATCAGGATTGCCACCAAAAGCTTGGATATTATTATGAATCCAGCTTAACGCTAAGCTCAAATCTTTTAATGCTATGTTGCCTGGCGCGGTCTCGTTTTGCGTGCATAAGAAACCAAGTGGACCAAGCCTATAATTCGGCAAGACTACAATTATTCCGTTGGAAACTAGATAATCTGGGCCATATATAGATGGATCGCCACTGCCTGTATTGAAGTTCTCAGCATGAATATGAAAGAGAACACTTGCATTCTCAGCGTTTAGTGGCTTGAAGATGCTCAGTGTTAGGCAGTCAATATCGCCTACATATGTATCACCTTCAAGTTGTGGACAACGTTTGTTGTGATCCTTTTCATCGTGTAAGGTCTCCCATGTTCTTTCTGTTGCTGCCTGAAAAAAGTGGAGTTTGAATAAATTACTTTGTGTTTTCTTGGACGAATCTCTATAGCATGATACTTCACAATTCTGTTAGTTATGTACCTGAAAAATATTGTCAATAGACCCGTACGGTATATCGATATAACCGATTATATTCTCGGTTTCTTGCCACTTATAGCCCTGAACTGGTCCAGATTTTGTTGTTACAACTAAATCTTCACTGTCGATCTGTCCGACTTCCGAATTTGCACTTATATTGTCACCAATACTTTCGACGTGGCTGCTTCTTTCTTCTGTGCTATCTGAACGGCTTTTCAAGTCAGAGGTTTCAGAGGATGGCTTTACCGAATTATCTTCATCTTCCGGCTCCGTATTGTCAGAAGGTGGTTGTCCTACACCGTTAATGTCGTCTGTCTCCTCACTGGTTCTCTGTTCACTTGTTCTATGTTCATCAGAACTTTCGTCTGATTTGTCTTTACTAGTAGATGATTCCTCAGAAACCTGTGTAGTACTTGTGGTATCTTCAATACTCTCCGTTATGCTCTCTGTGAATTCGGCGACGGTAGAAACACGTGCTGTATCTACTGAGGTAACTGGATTATCATTCGGCGTAATGTGACCGCCGGGTAAGACGATTTCTTCAGGGATAGTATTCGCAACTTTGCTTGCGGAGTTACTAGCTATCAGCACCGCTGTCAACCATAAAGTGCCCCACCACATTGTTTAGTTATTAAAATATCCAAGCAGTCATTCCTGGAACAATAATATTTGATTATTAAAATTGATTATGTTTAGAAGAACTCACCATTGCCAATTATCTTATAACGAATATCTGGGCAAAGACACCTTCTTACAGAAAATCAGCATAGGAGTAGTAGACAGTGACCATCGCGTCTAGCGATATAGAAGTTTATGCCACAGAAGTTTCGATATTTTGATGTAGATCACTTATATAAAATATACATATATATGGCTGCAGGAAAATTGGTGACAAGTTTCAGATTTAACTAGATATGTCAAGAAATTAAGCAACTCTAAATTCATGGAACATTTTTTTTGTGTTTAAATCTAGTCGCAAACGGTTGCACTTAAAAGGATAAATACAGACCAATATGTATAACATATATGTAAAATGAATATATCTCTATAGACTATTCGGGAACAACATCAGTACTGAACTACAATATCACAGCTAAGGCAAGAGTACTTGACCAGCCAGCGCGCTTTGTGATTCAAGACCGTGACAAAATAACACTGATCTGGATGACCAGGTGCTTGTATTGAGTGACAATCAAGTGCAGGATAACACTATTAAGTACATAATAAAGCCGCAGTTCTAGTGTGGAAATCACTTGTTGAGAGAACATTTGTAGTTCAAAACACAATTATTTTAGCTTAAGAAGATGTCTAAGAACTTTTGGATGAAATAGTACAAGATAAATTATTTAAAATTCCGACGAGAAATCTACTCGCCATTTGTCAAAAATGTTGTATTTTACAAATCATTTACTACAACATACAAGTTACAAATTAAAATTGATGTAAGTTAGGATCTGACGGTAGATTGATCAATCAATGAATCGTTATGGTATAAATAAAGCACTGGCATGTACTATCTCATCAGATGGATTAGATTAAAAATAGAATATACCAGATCACTATTTTTGATTTGCCCAGCTTTCTTACGCAAATTCACATTAAAAAGGCAGATTAAAAGAATCGGATATTGCTTACGTACCTGTGAATTGTTTTAGCACAAAATGTATTGATTGTTTTCCAACTTACCGTGTCGATGGTGTTTGTCGCCCGTGTGTTGTCACTATACAGAGCTCAGCACACTGGGGGCCGCACGCCGAATATGGGATCGATGGGGATGGTGGACACTCACACACAAAACCATTGCGTGGTATTTTGTCAACATTTTCTGACTTCAAGAAGTTGTTTAGATCTCCACAGATCAGATTCAGAAATATCCATTCGTTGTTGAAATCGTACAAATATTATAAATATATGAAAGTTTATGAGTATGGATGCATGTATGTTTGTTACTCTTTTACGCAAAAACTACCAAACGGATTTTGATGAAACGTTACAGTATTATTGTTTATAAGTACACCAGTAAACATATATGCTTCCTAAATATCTTAAAATAAATTTACATTAACGCGAGTGAAGCCGCGGGCAAAATCTAGTAACATATAAAACTACCCACAGTATTTAATAGGCAAAATAATTTATTTGACAAGCTTTGACGTTAGTAAGACTGTTTTTGTGGCTTTTTTCATTACCATCAGTCGCTCTAGCATATCATTGCTTACTATGAGGACATCTTAATAACTCGCATTGCGTGTATAGTCAGTTAAAGTCAAAAATCTGTATTTTCATAAAAATGTGCAAACAATTCTTGGACACGTCAACTAACAATTATATTGATAAAAAATAATAATGCAATAAAAAGAAGTAGGTAATAAAACATTGAGCACTGAAAAAAGCCTGTTCGTGGTGTAGGGCTTTCATGAGAAGAAGCAGGCAAGAAACTCATGGCCACTCTTTTCAATCGCCAAATGTTTATAACAATACAATTCAGTGCTACATTCTATTTCTTATATGAGCTGCTGTGTGTAGTTGTTACAGTAGTTTATTTCAATAACATTTAAATAGTAAAAGTTTGTCAAATCTAAGATACATATTAATAACAAATGTAATATAATATTTACAGTTAACTTATATGATTAGCAATAACCTGTGAGTGGAAGCAACTCAATCCCAAGCATTTTTATCTACTATTTTTTTTTAATACTTCTAAAGTGGCAAACAAGCACGCGGCCCACCTGATGGTAAGTGGTCACCGTAGCCTATGAACGCCTGCAACACCAGAGGCATCACTTGCGCGTTGCCGGCCTTGTAAAAACCTATATATATATATATATTCAGTGACTGAGTATACTTATTCCCCACCATATCATAAAAGTTTGGCCCTAAGTTAAAAATAAATTCATACTTAAAACTAAGCAGTCGTTTGACGCAGCGAATGCTTATCTATATATTTCGATAGTTATTGCAGGTAATAAGTGAAAGCAAAGTTTAAAGGCCGGCGACTGGATGTAGTCGTAAATGTCATTTGGACAGCTGCCTTAAATCATGTCACTCTGTGAATGTATTACGAAAATTACGAGGTGACGTGGTGCTCGGGTAAAATATTGGCAAAAAACTATGAGATTCTATGTGATTACTTGATGTATATGTGATGAATAGTTATAGTTGAGATGACGAATCCATGGTGGATTTATCATCTCTTTTCCACCTTTTCACTCTCAGATTAGATTTCTGTATATGCTTCATGTTAAGCGGTTACCGTAGTCTGACTATTGGATAAGGGATGCTGGTTATTGCTTCTTCAAATAAGGATTCGCTGTGTTTGTAAACAATAAGTATCTGCCGGCTGTCACCTGAATTATCTCATGGTCATTTAATGCGCTGTGCAATTTAATGTTACTAGTGAAATATATGTATATCACAAGCATAGACACAGCTTTGCTAATAACCCGACTTTAATATTGACTGGTTAGTAGAGACACGCTTCTAAATCCTCCTCGTGATTGACGTAGTACCTATCATATATTGTTTATATTGCCTTTAGTGGCAAATCAATTAGCAGGTCATCTTATGTTAAAGGTAACTAGTACTTACTCTCTGGAAAGCCTCTGCCAACCGTGATAATAATACTCTTTAAAATTTGTCTAAAGAAGGACATGTCATAGCGTTCGGGAAACAGTGACGTGTAATTCTGAGGTATCTTAGAAGCTCTTAACAGCTTAATCCTCAATTTTCTTTCCTAAAACTGGACTGATTATTGCAACAAATAATATGTATAAATTAGTAATATATAGTGCAGAACGTGTGTCGACTACATTGAAAATAAATCTGTTGTTATTGTCATATAATATGTAAAAGCTTCGAGCCTAGAATATAGGGCCTATAACAAATTACAAAATTGGATTTGTAGAATAGAAATTAGAAATGGTTGTTTAGAATAATAAAGTCCGTGAGCGGTTTTCATTATTATAATTTAACAGTTATACTGATGTTGATATTTTCGGGTTGAAATCCTTAATCATCAGAAGAGCGACTTGTCAGCCACGTCATTTGTATGTACTAAATTGAACTGATACTTCAATAAAATGACCTCGCTGGTTTCAAAACGGCACGACCGGGCGAGTATACCCTACTACAGCATACTGGGGTCTAGTGTCTCTTTCCTATTCCTTGCCCTGGCCTCTTCATATTAGCTACAGTAACTGTTTACCATCTAGCGGCTGCTGGCGTATCTGCCACAAGTAGCATTAAGTAAATGAGTCAAGCTATAAAATGTTTCTAAAGATTGAATGTTGAGGTTTTTGTTCAGAGTATTTAATTAGAGATGTTATGTTGAGACCTTGGACTCGGCACGACTATGTAAACTCAAACATCTAAATCTAATAATAAACTTCCATTGTAAAACAATACACCGATAAAATCCTTAGACGTACTTTTTATCACCAATAAATGCGTTGGAAAACACGTTTTAGATATTTTTGCCTCCTATTTGGGTCTCCTACTGGCGTAAGACTATCTTAGCTAAACAAGTTTACTGTCGATTGTTGGACCTTAGGCTTGGTCTGGCCCTGGTGAAAAAGCAGTACATAGTTTGTATCAGCCAATTCTTGGTCGAGCGTGTTATTGCGGTTTTCTATAAAGCAATTCTCAGTTGAAGCACGGTGTTTGGGATTGGGCAATGGGCTCCCTATTAGGTAGGTCAGAAACACGCCGTCAAAGTCAAAATTCTTTATTTCCATAAAAATGTGTAATTAATTCTTGGAAACGTCAATTAATCAATACATTTATTTTAAAAAAATATGCTCTTAGTATAGCTCTTCTGATGAGAAGTAGTAGGCAAGAAACTCATGGCCACTTTTTTCAATCGCCAAATTTTATAATAAACAATAAAAAAAAAAAAAAACTTATATGACCTACTGTGTGTAGTAGTAACAATAACATCTCTGCCTACCTTTTTGGAGATGTAGGCGTAATAGCATAGATCTCAGTCTGGACCTCTTATTATGTGGAAACTGATCTTGAGCAATATAATGTGACTATCAAACATTATATTCTATTACTGTTCTTCCAGACGGACGGATTGCATGGATAGAGTACTAGTATAAGTTTCTTTTTATACTTCTTCTTCTTTCTTTTCGTGTGGTTAGTGGCCAACCAGTTGTCAAGAGTTGTTCAAGCCGCCCGTAAGCCTCTGACATGGCTTAACGACTGCTGTCAATTTGTCAACAACCGGGACCGACTTTTTACGTGCCCTCCGAAGCACGGAGACTCTCAGGTGAAATACCACTAAGCGGTCACCCATTTATAGACTGACCGCACCCAACGTTGCTTAACCTCGCTAATCGTTTACCGATCAGTGAGTGCAACTGGCTATGAGCGCCTCGACTCGACTCTTTTTATACTACAAAAGTGGCAAACAATCATACGGTCCACCTGATCGTAAGTGTTCACCATAGTATATGGTCGCCTGCATCACCAGAGGCATCACTTGCGCGTTGCCGACCCTGTGAAACACTTTTTTTGGAACCACATGCTCTAGTCTTGTCTTAAATAGTTGCCTTGCTATTGTGTTGTGTGTTGTAGGTTCGATCTCCACACTGGACAAACATTTGTGTGATCAATAAAAAGTTGCTCCGAGTCTAGGGTGTTCTTTGAATCCGTCTGAATAATTACGAAGTCCCCCTTGACACAGGAATTATTCCTTGTGCGTGCTTTGTTTTGTAAACCTAACTAATATTGTAAATGCAAATGTGAGTTGTTACTTACGCTTTCACGCCTCAACTACTCGACCGATGATCATTATATTTTACATTCACGTTGTTGGGGTTACAAAAAAGGACATAGGGTATCTTTCATCCAGAAAAATGTACTGTTACTGATCTAAACTAACCTACATTTACGCAAGCGAAGTCGCGGGCATAATCTAATATATATATAAATACGTTTGTACCCCTTTTTACGAAAGTTGTACGGACGGAGGAGTATGAAATTTGGCATAGTTAAAGTTTATATGGAGAAGGAAGGGCGAATGCTAATATTTTGATAAAATATGCATTATAAATACATTAAATTAATGAAAAAACACTACATGCACACATTCATGCATTTTACACGCAGTCGAATCGCGTTTGTAGTATTTCGACATTGTTCGTCTGACGTCGTACAATTCTTTGTAACTATGGTTACCTATACGTTATTTATATGTAATAAAGAAAACAAAGTAGCAAGCTTAGGAGTTTTGATCGAATTTTGACCACTAGCCAAACGCTAGTAATATATAAAACGGTGATACCACTTACTCTTATAAATTTTGGCATCGCCTGTATCGAACCTGCGACATTTATCAGAGACTAATACCATCAAACGTTATCACCCACTCATTGATAACGAAAGCTCTGCTTAATATTTATTTTCGCCACGTCACCTCGTCGTGTTGGTGATAACGTGGCGAATATTGCGGATCTAGACGGTTTATACGACTCTCATATATGTTGTGCAAGCGTTTCCTATTGTTATGAGTCTATGAAATAATATTTTTGATACAACTATTTATTCGTCTTCAGTTGCCATACACAATGCGTCCGAAGCGAATAAAACTGGTCGCGAAATAAGGATTTCGCGTAGACTTTACTAGCAAGAAATATAAAGGAAATATTAAGATATAAAATGCCAAGTAAAAGTGTTTAATGTTGTAATTAAACAAGTTTATACGGATTTTAGCGCGTTGTTTATGTTTGATAATACACTAGTGTTACATAATTTTTAAACTATAAACTAGTATCGTTTAACACTTTTACTAGTAACTGCATACTTCTATTTAAGCTATTTAAATTATAAAACTATTTAAATTTAATGTAACGCTTTTCCCGACGTTTCGGTTGCCTTTCAGCAACCATTTTCACGGGGAGAGTAAGATGTTGGTTGTCTCAATGTCTTGACGTCTCGTTATTTCAAAGTACCCGAACATAATTTAATTATTGGTGTTCTATTTACACAGAATGAGCTCAAAGTATTACGAAGTCCAGCTGTGTTTTGCTTTTTCTTGAGTTTGACTATTTGAATTACTGGATCCTAAGCTGGACGGTGGTATATTCCAACGAACCTTATCTCTTAGCCTTTATTATTCCCAAGTCACTTGGGGTCGGCTTTTCTGGTCTAACTGGATTTGACTGGATATCAGTTTTTACACGGAGCGGCTGCCACCTGACCTCCGCAACCCGAAGGCTAACGATACCCTAAGGCTAGACCAGTGTCAGGATATTAGAGGGTACTGACTTTCCCAATAACGACTGCCATAGATGTTCATGGTCGCCGGGACCAACGGCTTAGCGTGCTCTCCGAGGCTCGGAGCAGGCGATAATTGTTAATCAATACGCACATAATTTCGAAAAGTCATATAACTTCCGAAAGTCAGAGGTGCGCGACTTGGGTTCGAACCCGAGACCCTCTGCATTGCAGTCTGTTGGTCTCCCCACTGAGCTATCGCTGCTAACGAACAAATGTGTTTTTTAAAAGCTCAGCCACAGTTTGAGTTATAAATTACTCGTTTTGTTGTCAACCTCTAGCTAAGCCAATATATTTGTGTTAGGAGTAAGATCACGTCTGTAGTGCAATGCTTGGAATTGGAACCCATTGCTGATTCGATGCATTATTCATTGGCCTATCTCTGTTTCAAGAAGTCCCCAAGTAAGTGTAAATTATAGCAGCGATAGCTCAGTGGGGAGACCAACAGACTGCAATGCCGAGGGTCTCGGGTTCGAACCCACATTGTATTGATTGACAATTATCGCCTGTTCCGTGCCTCGGTGAGCACGTTAAGCCGTCGGTTCCGCCTGCCATGAACATCTATGGCAGTCGTCATTGGGAGAGTGTCGACACAAAAGATCCTACTGGGTCGAAGTGTCGCCGGTCTGCACTGACTGGCCCCCACATAAGATAAGATAAGTGTAACTTTGACGTTCATAAATGTTACGTAGTGACTTATATAGATAAACATATATTTGATTTTAAAGCCTTTATTACCTAAAGCGCAAACTTTCTTTCTACTAAATATCGGCGGTTTGAAAACTAGGCTTCATTAGTTAGATTTCATCATTCCTAAGGGATATTTTTACCTGTTAATCCAATTTCTACACGAGTAACTTGACTCATAACTATTTGCCAACGTAACTCATGGCCGACTAAAGTGGTTATTCGTTTGTGTCATACGGTGCGTATGACACATAATTGCTGGAATTGACTTGCGTCTTGCGCTGCGCTTGATGCTGCGTTCAGCGCAAAAACCAAAGCAATTGCGGTATTTGTAATAAAATAATACGCGGCACTGTATGTTGAATTTAATTAATTAATTTAAAAAAGGCTACTCCCGCGTTTGTAGTAAATACTGTGTCGCGGGGAACTTCACAAACAGTCAAACAACGGACACAAAGAACACCCAGACTCGGAACAACCATTTGTGGATCACACAAATTTTTGTCCCGTGTGGGATTCGAACCCACTACACTCGGCGTTGAGGCAAAGGTGGGGCGATCACTTAAATCTCTACGCCATCCGTGCAGTCATAATGAATTAACGAACCGAGTGCTTTATTTCCAAACAATCGAAAGATTTCTCACTCACTGAAATATACATCTGTATGATCAATCTTCAATAGTTATTACCTAAATGACAGTAGAATAGATTATAAATAATTCCTTTGTAGTTTACGCCTTTCTTACATAATGCATAATATTAATGCCGGTTAATTAAATGTATGGTTACCATAACAATCTTATTTTTATTTATACATGTTACTATTTTGAATATGTGTTGCATTCAAATGTTTCTAAACTGGCCGAGCTGAAATCATTGCAGCTACATAGCAATAACAATATTGCCTATTTAGAAAGCTCTTTTAAAGAGACATCATAATATAATATAATATAATATTCTACCACATACACACAACACCATCTAGCCCAAACTAAGCAGAGCTTGTACTATGGGTACTAGACAATGGATAAACATACATATATACTTTTTTTTTGTAAATACATACATATTATACATAGAAACACCCAGACCAAGACAAACATCCATGTTCATGCACACAAATGTTTGACTTGTGCGGGAATCGAACCCGCGACCTCAGGCGTGGCATTCGGTTACACTAACCACTACGCCACCGAAGCCGACGATTTAAAATTGTTTTTGGTTTGACTCGCAAGTTCATCTAACTAGAAAGCCGTGTGATATTGCAAAACTTTATTATTTGCAGCTTTTCACTTACAGCTAAAAACCTAGAGAGCACTAGATATTTCTTCTCAATTACTATTTTAGATTCTATTGTCATAGATACTCAGCCCAAAGTTATTTAGCCGAGGTGTTTTAGGTCTGTGATCTGAGCGTGTATGAGGAATGTGATGAAAGTGAATGAAGTCAGAGAAGTGTATCAGGATCGTAGCAAATGGAAATCCGTAGTCTCTGCCTACCCCTCTGGGACACATGCGAGAATTTATGTATGTATGTATGTTTTAGGTCTGAGCGCATATTACCATGTCTCTGATTGCCTCAGTGGCGTTAACGATTAGCAAATGCGACTACCATACATGAGTTCTTGAGTTCGAGTCCCAAATCTGGCAAAGAGTTTTTTGGTTAATCTATCAAGAAAGTCTCTGTAATACCACGGAGCCACAAATTGGCTGACATGTGGAACTATGTACGTCTGCTCACCCTATCATATATATATAGACGTAAGACTGTGTATGTTCGCTGTAGCCTATCATTGTCTAGGTCACTAGGTCAACCAGCATTTAATTAGAAGCTTATACATCGTAATACGTATCCAGTTTATCTGTGTATATTGTAAGCTGACGTGGCTTATGCCATTGATAAAACTATCCGCTATCTGAAAATGAAAGCCGCTAGGAAAATGATAACGACAATCTCTGTAAAAAATTCTAGGAATACAGCCTTATCGAGTCACCTAGACTTTGAGGAAATTTATAGGCATATACTGTACAAGGCCTAACTTGTAGAGTAAGTAAGTTTGTGAAGTTAGGCCTTGTAGAGTTAGAAGCTTGGATCTACATGAGATCTGACGTCTGTCTGTTATGCAACTTTCAACTCAAGAACCGTAAGAGCTAGAGACTCGCGGTCAACGCCATTTGACTCAGCATAGTCGATATACCCCTAAAATCACTATGACCTCAAGGTCACGTGGTATCATGTGACCTTTGCATATTATTGAAATTAAACTGCTATATACGGATTTTATCGCGTTGTTTATTTGACACTTTATTACAAAATTTTTAAAATTGTTACCCTACTACTACTATTAAACTTTACTATGTAATTTTTAAGCTAATTAAATTATTATTAAAACTATTTAGATTTAATTTATTTTTACACTTTCCCCGACGTTTCGGTAGCTTTTCAGCAGCCATGGTCACGGGGAGACTAAGATGGCAGTTGTCTCAATCATATTTTTTTATTTCTTTGCATATTCTTTGCATATTACTTAAAAAAAATTTCGAACTCTAAGATTTACGTCAATTCATTGCCGATTTTCACTTGTTTTTAAATAAAAGGATCGCAATTCTAGAATTTCTCACAGGCAAACCTAAACACTACCAAATACAATCGAATCGAAGACAAGAACTGCACAACAGTGGTATTCACTAACACTCTCCATCTAGGCAGTTGTTGGAATATCATGAAATCTCGTTATAGGTATAATAATTCGATACCTATACTCCATGATTGCATAGCCATTTTATCTGTAAAAATCTAAAATAGGGCTAATATAACGCATCGCTATCGAGATTACACCAATTCCGCGCAATCTTGGGTCCGATATCCAATGTCCAGATCACTGTTCTATTTGAAGCGAACACCGATTTGTTTTTATATTGGCTCATTATTATGACACGAGCTAGGAGTGTGTTCAGGATGTGTCGTATTTAAAAACTTTGGAGGATCTAAGTAGTGGCAAGTGAAGATCTCTAGTAATTTTTGGATCAGACGAAAAGAAAATAGTTCGGTGCTTTTTCAGTAAAGGACCCTTAATTATGTACGCCTGAAACTGAAGCCTCTACTGCCCCTAAATCTGGTACTATAAGTTCAGTCGTAGAGTAGCCAAAGATGAGGATGTGTGTGCGAATCAGTAATGTAATTGAAATTTATAATATTGTCTTACGTTTACGCAAATGTTCTACATTAAAATCAATCTACTTTATACGACTTTTATCGCGTTTTTTATTTTACAAGTGACTATTATTACATAATTTTGAAACTATTAAACTGTTTAATTTTATCATTATTTTAGGCTGTTTAAATAATAGCTTTTTAATTATAATAATAGCTTAAAATAGTAGTAAAGTTGAACAGTAGTAGTTGAAAAGGACTGACTAAAAAGCGGTGTGGCTTCTCTTTCTTGTCGTGTGGATCTGTCTGATCCATATCACTGGAACTGTAACTGCACCCAGGGAAGCTTAATGTTGGGCATACAACTGTGAGGCTTCGACCTGTCATATCTTAAGCCGTCGCCACGAAGCAGTGGCACGCACAACTCACGCTACACGTCTGTAAGTGGAGCATGAGAGGTTCCACTGCGTCGAGTCATGTTAGCACAGTAGTCTAATATTCTCTTATTCTTGTTGCAGGTAAAAGTTTACACGCTAATGTATATTGCATTGATATCTGCCGTCAATGGCTGCCACAGGTGCCTAAAACCTACCATAATGTCCGGATTGATCAGTCAAGCTAAATAACCGCGTTGAGAAGAGCACGGTAAGCTATAAGTATATCAGTATGAGTTTAAGTAATTTATTTTGCCAAAAACATATACAGAAGTTTACTTAAACAATAGACTTTAGAATGAACACAGACTATTAAAACTACCAAAACATAATTTGTAGATTTAGGAAAAAATTGCATATGTACTCCAACACTAGGTCAGGCCTGTCTCGTGGAGTCCTAGTGTGGTTTTTAGTACTGAGTTAAAAATTTACAGTTTGAGCAAGTATTAGGTAGGTAAGTAGGCATAGAAATATTGAGGAAACAATACAAATAACATATGCATAGTAATAAAACAACTTGAACATTTCTTATATTTAATATTACGTTCCCGACAATTGGTTCGATTTCCATCCTTGCTGCAAGTGGCGGAAATTACTTACTGGTCTCGGAGGGAAGGCAATTGTTATACATTAGTTCCACTTCTGAAATAATATATATTCTCAGGATTATTTATACGCTAGACTTTGTAATCCATAACAGCAATACTGTAAGTTTATTATTGAACATATCTATAGTTACATTGCAAATATTTTTTGGATGAGATTAGAAGATTCCTCAGATTCAATGAAAGTATGTATGCATCAACGAAAATTCTATAAAATGTTCCTTGTTCCCCAAAGTAAAGGTATAAAAAATTAGCGACTCAAAATATAAATAAAGACTTGGCATAAAGAAAACAGTGAATAAATATCTGAGCAGTATTTAAACTTCAGTTCCAATCTTACTGTGATATGTAGTGTCCTCTTACCTGCCAATCTCGTTGATCTTGTCATGGAAATGTATCATGTCCCATTCCTCATGCGTGGGATAAGTTGAATAATACAAGCCAGGTTCATACACTAATTGATAGTCCAGGGTATCGTTGTGTACCGGTATCCAACCCTTGCCGCATGACGGATCGCTTCAATGAAACACAAACATTACATATACATTATTATTGTAATGTATAATAGGTTTAAATTCAATGCAACCTAAAATCCTTTTAACACTTGATGATCAATCTGCAATCAATCTGAGTGTCTTCAAGTGCGTGTTCCATCGACGACTGCATCGTCACTTAACAACAGGTGAGATTGCGGTCAAACGCAAGCCTATTAAAATGTATAAAAAAAACTTGGTTTGTTTCTCCAAGTTGGTACTTACTTGCATTTCATGAAGTTAACAATGAACATGGTCATCCAGTCTTTCATTTGATCGTCTCTATTCTGTGGCGGGAAGGAACGTTTATCGCCAAGAACAACGTTCTCGCGGAAAATGTTTGTTAAATCTTCAACATGGGCCGTTTTTTTGTAATCGATGTTCAATCCCTCCTTCACTGCGCTGTAGTCACTTTCATATGCGAATTTGTACAAGTACGAAGGTGCGGCATTTATCATCGCTCTGCGTCTAACCAGTTGAAAAGCGGGATACTCGAATAAAGTATCCCTGCAATTGTACATAATATAATCGTCATAATTTAGTTTCTGGAAGTATCTCGCGATCACCTTTTTAGCCAGTTCAAGTGCGACATTTGGAGTAGTAGAAAAGGGTAACCCTGCAGCCAAAATAAGGAGAGGATTTGCTTTAATCCGTCGCAACATTTGTAAGTGTCGCAGAAGGTTTCTGAAATACTCGCACTCGTTATTTGCAAAGCCCACAATCATAGGATATTGTTTATCTCTCCCGCGGCGAATCAGATTCATAGGGTCATCATCGACGATTGTCGTGACTCCTGGATATTGGGCTTCAACCACAGGTACGAACGACAAAAGGCCAGTTGTGTCTTGGAAAACACTGTTCGCATTCATAATTTTCTCAATAGGCGCGTTGATAAGCTGGTTGTGGATAAAGTCAGGGTCAGTTGAATTAATGCCCAAAATTGTAAGGAACCCGGCAGCAGCTACGCTTGCATAAACAGGTGAGGCTGTGTATAATGCAGTGATGGCTGTTCCACTCATCAAAATTACTCTGAAAAAGATAATCGTACATGTAAAGTATGCATACACTGATTAAATGTCTATTACCCATGGGATAGGCAGACAATTCAGATTTTCACTTGCCGCCTAACAGATATCATTTGCCTCTTTCACTCTTATCTTTAAGCGCGGTCGCCTGGCAGATTTACTCTTAAACTGATCTTTCTTTAAAATATCTCAGACAAACTTCTAAAACTGGTTAGTAAGCCCACCTGTTAGAATTACTGTTGGCAGCAGCCTAGTTGTGTATCCTTTGAAATGCTTCTGTGTTGTCAATAAAACACATCAACGTACATACACAAGCGGCGGATAGCGCTTGCCATTAAGTGAGCTGCAAACTCACTCACTCAAAACGAAAGATCTTAACCTACTGGCTGTCTCTTCCATTGTATCCAAAACAAGTGTCTTAAGACTCTTCTTTAACATTTCTCGTCTGTTTTATTTACATACACTATCCAATTGGAGTATATATAATGCACTAGCTGACCCGCGCAACTTCGTCTGCTTCACATAAGATCATTTTCCCCGCTTTTGCAACATTTTTCATTTTTGCTCTGCTCCTATTAGTCGAAGCGTGATGCATATAGCCTTACTCGATAAACGGCTCCAGTAGTTCCTGCGATTAGCGCGTTTAACCAACCAAGCAAACAAACTTCTATAACGTTCCTCGATAAATGGGCTATCTAACACTGAAAGAATTTTTCAATTCGAACCAGTAGTTCCTGCGATTAGCGCGTTCAACCAACTAAACAAACAAACTCTTCAGTTTTATAATATTAGTATAGATAAAAAGTTATATCGATATTTTAATCATAGAGGTAGCTAAACACCTTTTAAACAGTCCCTGCGTTACTTTAGATAAAGCCAATAAGTGTGCACCGATTGCTCCTGCGCTTTGTCCCGTTAAAGTAACTTCGTGAGGATTTCCGCCGAAGGCTCGCGCGTTCTTCTGCACCCAGTGCAGCAGCGTCACCATGTCCCGAAGACCAGCGTTGCCGGGTATTTTAAGATTGTTCAGGGACAGAAATCCGAAAACATTTATTCTGAAAATTATAAATTAGTGTTACATATGTCACTTTTTAATTAGGAGTAGAACATGAGGCTGCAATATCTTGCCGCGATTACTGTTGTTCTTAAAATGAGTGTATTTAAAAATGTACTAACTGTATATATTATCTTAACACTAAAGTAATTAAATCTTTCCCTATTTCATAAGACAATTTAACCTATCAACTAAGTTAAATTCTGCGATTGTTCTAAAATTAAACTGGTAATATAAAGATTATATTAATATATATTCTTTTTTAAATGTGTATGTCAATTGAATAAATATGCACCTTAACTACAAAAACAGACTTAGAGACGAAACTAAGTCACAAGACTTTATATCACTATGTGGCAAATAAGTATAGGATGCATCACAACATCCATGATTAAAATTTCTTCTCCACCAACCTACGAGTATATTACAAAATCAACTGTGCTACCTATAATTGAAGGTGATAACAATTAATCCTTTGCTGACTAAATACTCTGGGCCATGCAAGTCTGCGTTACCGCTACCGCTGTTAAACCCTCCTCCATGGATCCATACGAATATAGGCCTACCGCCTCTTCTAACACTATGGTTCTTATAATAATCGAACTCATCATCAGCTCGCTCGATCACGGGCAGGGCTGCAATAGGCACGTGGACATTAGCGTAGATGCACGCTTCACTCATACCCTGTACCGGCTTCACCAGTCCGCCGTATACCCTGTCGTGCTGAGGACATATAGGACCTTCCTCTGTTGCGTCCAGATGGTGGAGCCAAGGTTTTACTGGCTGGAGCTCCTGAAACATAGACAAATTTAAAAAGTTCAAGAATTATGTCTTTGGGTCAGCGCACACTAAACTGCAAAATGCTCGCGCATGGTCGAGTAAAATTTTGACTGCTTGACCATGTAGACGGCATGCTCGCCCCTCCGTGAGCAAGCTCCGTTGAAAATGCTCTGGGTTGCCAGGCGGGCGTGCATGACTAGTTTGATGCCAAAATCCGACATTGGCAGATGTGTTCAATATGGTTGATTGGGACTTAGTAATCATCGCCCTTGAGGAACATGAAGAACATGTAAATAAAATGAGACGTCATGATCCATGATTTCCAACTGATGCCGGCCGCGCCGTAGGTAGTCAACGCACGTCAAGACAGTTTTCTCGCTGTGGCAATACTGAGCGCGGGCAGAGCGCGGCGGCAGCTCAAGCGTGCTCGCGCATGTATAACGCATACTCGAACACGCATTTTGCAAGCTCGGGCATGGTCGAGCATCAAGTTTGGACGTGTATTTAATTTTGCAATGTATAGAATTGTCATAAGATAAATTTTTCACTAGTCTCAGAAAATGCTCTGCTCTGCTCTTGGTGTGCGCTGACGCTTTTGCGTTGCTGATTTCAGTGATTTATCGAAGAAGTACTCTCTCACAGAATAATTATGCAAAGGAGCAGTATGCGTACTATTGCAATTCGCTTGTTGATTCTTGTAAGGTCTTAAGTCTTAAGGGCCTTTCCTTATATTTATTCTCATATGCCTATGCCTTTTCAACATAGGCTACAAACTGCTTATCATAATGCAGCAGACCTTGTGTTTGTTTGTCACCTATGCCATTTACGGTAGACAGAAGTTCTACTTTCTTTTGGAAAATTTTCAGTTTCAGCACGATGTCTATGTTTCTGGTAGACGGCTATAGGCCTTTTTAACTAAAGGACCAAGATACATGTCTGGCTAAATATGTGTGTATTTCTACCTCTTATGCAGGCGGAAATCTACGTATGTATACTTAAATATAACATACCTGAAACCTAAGCTCTCCCAATGGCTGCTGGCCGTAAGGGACACCCCTAAAGCTGGCGTACTTTACACCAAACTCTGCCTCTCTTAGTAAACCACATATCCATCCGGATTCAATGCGTGCACGCACGTTACATCTTAAATCATATGTTGCCGAAGCTATCCCTAAAAGTGATAAAGGAATTTCTTTACTCGGCAAGCAAATTTGGATTTTAATTCTTTGAATTTATATCTTAATGTATCTCAAGTTTTAATTGAGTAACTTGCTCGCATAACCCTTTTCTGCAATAGGGAGTTACAATGTCGGCAGCATTCCCACGCAATAGAATACCGTACGACATTATACTGTGAAAGTAGCCATGATAAACCATCCTAGCTGTATCTATCAATTTATTATTGCAAGGTACATGTTTAATATTTTCTGCTATTCGGATTATTTTCCTTGCCGAAAAAAGTCCTCGTCTTCACATCTGAAGTCTTATAATTACCGCAATACAAAACGTAGAAATTGAAATTTTAAAGTCGATAAAACATATTCCTTGCCTATTACAAGGTGTATCGAAGATGATAACGTCACTTACCCACTGACAAGCGACACGCGATAATTAACACGAATAAATGTAACATGTTGTATTCTCTCGTTCATTTATAATTTTACACTAATGCTGCTTAATGCTAGCGAGGCCTTTATATACATCGAATTCTTGATTTCTAAAAATGTTTCAATCAATCAATCAATCAGCCCACCGCAGTCCACTGCTGGACATAGGCCTCTCCCATTTTATGCCACAACATCTGGTCTTCTTTTTAATAATGTTTAAAATGATAAATATACACTGTATAAAACACATCAAGTTTAATCAATATGTCAGAGTCAACGTGATAATTTCTTAAAGGGACATTGGTTCTGAATGCTCTGTAACACACCGAGCATTCGCTTCTGAACAATTTGTTTAAATTAATTTGTTTATTGGTGAATTATTTCGCTCAGTACAAGTTATTGGCTAGAATGCCAACTGTAAAAAGTGCCGACGACCTCAAAATGGCTGATCTGATTTCCATCAAGCTTCCTGATTCAACAGGATCTTGGACAAAAATAAAAGCATTGGAACTTGATTATTGGTCTTGACAGCATAATTAAACCGTCTCCAGAATTTGCCTCAGCCATAAATGCTGTACTGCTGGTACCCAAAGGTCTAGGTCTAAGAAAAATTAACGTGGGACACTACGCTCTATCAAAAATATGATTCTCGACACAAAGAGCGAGATTGCACCGTATACTCTCAAATCTTAGACTAGCTGCGTTCTGGCACAGCCTACCTAGAAAAGTGACTTCGCCTACTTGGCCATCAAAAGGTATATCAACTATGATTAAGGTTCTAAACAATTTGGTTTTGTAAGTAGATATTGGTACCAGCACCAGTTAATCGCATGCCTAGTTGCACTCACACGTTCAGGAGACTATTATTTTAATCGTTCTAGTATTTAGCTAAGTACATCAAACTGTTGTAATTAAGTAATCTGACTATTAAATAAACTAATTCTCAAATAGACGCTACATAAGTAAGTATAATTTAATAAATAACACGCACACGCAATCATTGTTTTAATTATATTATTATTCAATTTGTTATTTACGGAAAGTCTTGTCATTACACGATACATTAAATGGTTACCTTGTATTATACATTACTTAGTTGGTTTTGTAAGTTCGTTGTAGCCATAGCCTTTAAATTTAATTTCTCTTTTTGTATTTGTCCTTGTTTTCTGTTAAATGGTTACTAGTTTCACTGTAATAGTAACAGAAACTGCTTGTCGATATAAATGTCTTGATACATGCTCTCTCATATGTAACGCTGGGCGTCGGGCGTCGACAACCCACTATTCCAGTAGCGGGTTGTCGACGCCGGACGCCCAGCGTTGCCTGCTTTATTATGCCATATTTCGTGGATCTAAAGCACGCAGATACATGCATAAACTCCAGTTTATGCATGTATCTGCGTGCCTAAGGCCCGCGAAATATGCAGCCTTTATTTTAGGGTCGTCTAACTTCAACTTATCACCAGGCCAGCAGTATGTACGCATGCCACTGTATTGTGAAATCAAAGAGCATTTAGTCAATATAAGAATAAAACGTATGTACTTGCTGAAAAATTTAATTAGCAATACGGTTTCTCGTGTAGTAGTACTTCTCGTAGATATCATCCCACAAGCGAGTGGTTTTGGAGTGAGGGTAGTCTATCATTTGTAAATCGACGCCAATGTCCAATAATCGCGGGCGTTCGGGTCTGGTCAACTCCCAGGTCATGCCGCCTTGGGAGGGAGTAGGGTTTCTGAAAACCGGTAATTTATTATATTATTATATAGTCTTACGAGAACACCACAAGACTGCCTTGGCATAAGTTTGCATACGTCATTGTCATTGTAAGGTCCTGGGTTTGGATCCTAAATAGGGCAGAGTAAATACTCTCATAGATAACTATCTGTAAGAATAATCCTAGTATCACCACGGCGTCCGGAAATGGCAATATGATTTTATATCTTTTCATGAAACCTAAAACATAGCTGTAAAAATGTGGCGTTGGTTCCGCCTATGCTTTCGGTGTTATACCGGGTGTAACAAACGAATCCTCTGTTTAAAACCTGTCTCAGTGCTTCTAGTTAAACATTTATTACAGATCATAGTCCCCAGTCTTATTTTTCATAAACGTAAACTGGTTAACGTCATTAAAAGTATTTCGAAGTTACGTTTTTAAAAATATAATATAATAATTTTATTCTATCTGTACTACTTACAAGTGCTTGACAAAATTTGTCCATAACTGAACCAAGCGCCGCTGAACAGTCTCGTCATCTCCATCCAGCTCCAGATCACTAAATAGATACGCGATTTCATCAGAATGCGCCGCTCCAGTTTTCACCACCCCTGGTTCCGACTGAATTCCAATATCACCAGAGTAGGAAAACTGGTAGTAAAAGACAGGGGCTAATGATGCATAATGGGAGACGCTGCGGTGTATATGGCTAGAAAAGTAGGCGTCCCTGGCGAAAACAGATAGATCATAAACGTAATAATATGTTAAGACTTTGTTTGGTTTCTTTTAGAGTACCTCAAATCTTTTTTGACTTTAAACTTACCTGTGATATGTTAAAACAGATGCCATAGTGACGTTCTCCTTAAAATATATGTCCCCAACTTGTCGAGCTACTTGTCTCCTTTCTCGGCCATTCAGAAATGTTAAGTCATCGGGCAATAAAAACGTAGGCGTTCTGGATATCTTTCGAAGAGCGTTTGCTTCTCTTAAAATAGATACAAACACATACGCTTCATTATTGTTGTATCCAATCATCATGGGTACTGTCTCAACTTTCTTACTGGTAAGCAAATTGTAAGGCGCTTCAAACAATACCCTTTCCTCCTTCTTTAAAGGTTTTTCTGCACATATTGCAAAAGGAAAATAAGGAACAGCGAGCTTATTTGCTCTCTTCACCAGCGCCTCAATATTTGCTTCGAGTACAGATTTTACCAAGTCTTCAGTTAGTTCTACTTCAGGAGTCTTACTCAGAGCTTTTGCTCTTTCTTCAGCGTCATAGTTAAAAGCCCAAGGACACAGAGCAGTGCCACTCTGCAATATAGCACCATGGAAAAGTCCTGGAGCCATCGAAGACAGTATTATTGCATCCACTATAGCAGCACCGAAACTTTCACCAGCTACCACTACTTTACCAGAATTTCCATGAAAGGCAACGATGTTGTCTCGCACCCATCTTAGTGCTAACAAAACATCTTTTACTCCTGCATTTCCTGGTATTGCTTCATCACCTGAGCATAGGAAGCCTTGTGGACCCAACCTGAAGAGTAAAACTGTCTGTGAAAATAATATGGACACTTATGTTGTTAAATTTTTACAAATTTTAAATGGCAATTTAATCTGACATATTTTAAATGGCTCTTCTATTGTCTTGCTGTTTTCAGTATGAATGTGCCGGCTATACTAGGGACCACATAGCGTTTCGTTCGATGTGAAAGTGAGAGGGCCATAACAGCCTCGGTCACTATCCTTTTTCTCCTACTCCTTCTTTCATCAAAGAACTCATCCATGTCAGTGACATGTGCAGTTGGTACCACTTACCATCAGGTAGGCGGTAGGCTACCAACAACAACAAAAAAACATGATGAAGCACCCAAAGTAAACTTACCTATGATGAACAATCACAACAATGATTCCTTCTCGCACCAATTTGCCAGGGCTGTAGGGACCGCTGCCTCCTGTGACCCACACAAGCACTGGCCAGCTGCTGCCCGTTGCTGTTGGCACGTACACGTCCAACTGCAAGCAGTCCCCAGGTTCGGATAGCGTTGTACATGTGGATGTTCTAGACTCCCTGATGTTAGACCATACTGGAGCGATACCAGCTCTCTGGAAAAATATACACACAAAGAGTCACGCCTGGTTTCTGAAGGCATTGGCAAAAACTATCACTTTTTCATCCTTTCATATGCAGAAACAACGCCTTTCTGCTTGCTTCGATCTTGTATTGGAAGTAGCCGTCCCATCACCGCCACTGCGCCGACTGTCGTGGGTTCTATCCCCATACGGGACATAAGTCTGTGTGGTCTACAAATAGTGGCTCTAAACAGGACTTAAACGTAGTGCAGGAGTTGTTTATTTAAAAAAAGAAGAAAACGCGTAGTACCTTCTTCATTTACGCTGGTCAATCCAGACGACTCCAAGCGATTTCCTATTTTTTTTATTCTGATTTGAGAATGTTCGCCCAAGTCTTTCAATTTCGACTGTCCTGTTCACATTCACCAAAACTAATGACCATTATACGTCATTAATCGTTTTTCCTTTTGACTATACTGTCTGTTCAATAACTCACCTTAAACCTGCCCGTACGGCTGGTGATATTCGCATATGGTACACCAGTATACGCTATATATCCTTCGTGCACCACTCCTCGTATTTGTCCCTGTGCTGTGCTAATCACATTCTGTCGTGTCATCACCACTACTTGTAGTAATACCACTAGCTTTCTGAACATGGTTCCGCTGTCTTTGAGAAGTTATCCGAGGCTGTTTCTAATCACAATGAACGATAGAAGATCCTCTTAATCTGAAAGATCATAATCATGAGTATTTATACGTACAGCTAGATTTTGCTCGCAGCTCCGCTCGCGTAAATGTAATGTTTAGTTTATCCCTCGGAAACCGTACTTTTTCTGGATAAAAGATACACTATATCCTTTTCTGCACCACTGACTACGTGTATGCGAAATTTTATGATGATTTGTCAAGTAGATACGGCGTGAAAGCGTATTGAACGTCAGGAGTGCAGAATATGACGTACCTTTCATCCAGAAAAAGGACTGTTCTCGAGCGAAACCACGGGCAAAAGTTACTATTCGAATTATAAGAGCTGTCTTCAAGTTAGCACACTGGCTGTTTACGTTTAGTAGCACGACGTTATTTTTTATATTCTTCCAGGCATGCTTTTCCAACTAGCGAAGATCAGACATTAGTTCTACAAAGTCATGTTAATGTAAATTATTCATCATAGCATCTGCACCAGCGCAGTGTTGTAGGAAAAATACTTACCTTGTATTATTTTTGAGACATTGATAATTTAATAATTAAATCAATATAACATTTAAACACTTGTCTTGAATATTTTATGTATGTATGTATTTTTATACAGTAAATAAAATCAGTTGATGGTCAATTTAACTGCCTTTTTATATGTAAATAATGTTACAATTTAGTTCAATTTCTGCTCAGATAACGTGTGCCAAAAATACATTACTAAACTTGTAAAATGTATTGTGATATTATGACCCGTTGGTTTTCAATATCGAAGTGTCACTCTCGTGTAATGTGTACCGTTTGTCTGGTTTACTGATTCTGTTTAGCCTACACATACACTGATTCGATGGTTTGCATGTTGTTTTTCTCGACAAAATCGAACTTATAACATATGTATAATATCAGTCCTGTATTAAACTGTCCAACTGTTGAACACGAGCCTATTCTCAGTGTAAGAAGGATGAGGCCATTGTCCATCACGCTTACCCACTGCGGGTTGGCAGACTTCACATATCTTCGAGAGTGTTTTGGAGAACTCTCCGACATGCAGGTTTCTTCACGATATTTTCCTTCACCGATAAAGCGAACGATAATTAACTATTTAACGCGCACGTAATTTCTAAAATTCATAGCGCCTTGTCTTTTCTTCTTGAAGAAGAAGAAGAAGAATTATTATTTCGTAATGAGTCAATATAATGATATCTAGACACAATGGCAATACCATTGTGACTGAAAGCCAGTGCCTGTACGTCGACTTAGAAAGTAACTGAGATCAATGCAACTTTCGGCGTTGTAAGTTAGTAAGAGAAAAGCTCCAGCAATGAATGCATAGCTATTATGTTATATGCTAGATAAATAAATATCAAAGAATATGTAGAAATTCCTAGTGTTGGCGACATCAAACATTTCAGAAATAAATGTTCATAACCTGTTGTTAAAAATTTAAGAATGATTGGTATGAATATTGGTGGCAGATACAATACTGCCTGTAATATAAGAATAGTAATTAAAAGCAAATAGATTGATGAGGAAGCGGTTGGATGCAGGTGGCTCAAGACCGGTCTGTGTGGAAAACCTTGGGGGAGGCCTATGTCCAGCAGTGGACGTCTTTCGGCTGAGATGATGAGATTGATGATATTGGTAAATTCTACAATGCTGAAATAAATAATACTAAGACTGGGTTGTAAATAAATGCCTTATGCTTATAAATGTAATATCTGGATGGGCAGTAGGCTTAGGTTAGTACTTTAGTTATATATTAATGTCCAAAAGGACAATATACAATGAACTAGCGCTTTACAACTTTCACTCTCATACATTTAGCATGAAACAGGTTCGACTTTACCATACCAGAACAACCTATTAGAGAGGCACATTAAAAAGTTAATAGGTGACTGACGGGGTAGCGAAGTAATTTCTATTGTGAAATTACCGCTATGACATATTTCCTCACAAAACAAAAGTTTGTGTGTTCCAATTCGGTAAGCGAAAGCCAAGTTTTTTAAACGATTCTTTGTTGCCGTTATTTGAACATTCTATGGTATATATAGATTGGTATATAAGCTAAAAAAATGATTACGATCTGTTATAGGTACCTCTATTCAAAACTACTATCAAAAATCGAGATAACATTTAATTAAAATAATGTCTAGTCAACATTTGTCGAAAGAATAAAGGTGTTTAAAGAAACAATATTTTTTATTACACTTACCACATTGCCGATACTGAAATGGAAAGAAACCTTTAAAATTTTCCACATTACATCATAACGGGTATTGAAATAAAACCGCTGCATTCACGTCCGCTTGTCGCATTCATTTTATTTGTTACATACAAACCTATTGAATCTCATATATCATTGTACTCAACACTTTGTTTAATGTACTACGTAACGTAGAAAGTGGAATATTTACAATTATGAACTTATAATAACTTAAATAGTAATACATAACGTCAGTCGCTGATAGATGCTGCATGCATGACACACGGAGCCAAAAGAAGGGTGATCAATATACATATCGTTTCCTCATTCCACATTTTTAGGAACGATATGCAAAAATGAATCTAAAACTAACTGTTCCAATATGAGGTGTAATGGCAAAAATGCAGGTCATCACAATGATACTAAAAATAAGGAACGTAGTACGAAAGCTATATTATATATTGTCTCATTAAAACATAGCATATATTACACGGAGATATATCGTATAGTATCTTTTCTTAAGACTGCGCCGAGCGAAATGTGCCAAAACAGGCGGTCACAGTTAAGTGAATAAAATCAACACTTTTTGTTTAATACAAATATAAAATATACATTTACCATAACAATGAATGTGTTTACAATAACTCCGTGTAAAAAACTTAAAATAATTAATATATTCGCCTACAAAATTACGTAAATTTGCACGAAAATACAATAACGTAAGCTCATCTTACGTGATTTTAGATTATAACAGTAGATATCTATCCTATTTTACAGCTTAAACGAAACATAAATAGTTATATTACAATTTGTCCGTCCCAAATATTTAAGTTATTGGTTGACAATAAAGATACATATTTATCAAAAAAGCACTTTAAATCCTCCATACAATTTTATTATGGCGGCCGTGCGCCGATTTGAATATGCGCCGCACGAACTCTATTAATTATTATCTGTCTTACGCTCGGCGCAGTCTTAACAAACGAATTGTCTACATCGGTTTACACCAGTTCGTATTTCAAAAAACGAATCTTTTTAGCTACGGATAGTTAAATTTTGACATATTTTCTATAGAATATATGTCAAATTAACTATCCATAGCCAAAATGACTCGTTTCTTCAATATAGGAACCGAGCCTTAAGCTGACTGTCCGTTAAAGTGGAGCGAGGTTGCGGAGCGAAGTAACGGAGAAATATTAACTTATAGGATTGCATAAAATCTCCGCTCCGATCCAGTATGCACTCCTATCTATACTAATATTTTAAAGCTGAAGAGTTTGTTTGTTTGGTTGAACGCGCTGATCTCAGGAACTATTGGTCCGAATCAAAAAATTTGTGTTGGATAGCTCATTTATCGAAGAAGGATATAGGCTATATAACATCACGCTATGACCCACGGGGGCGGCGCAGTAATCATAAACGCGGGTGAAACCGCGGGCACATCTAGTTAGTTAATATTTCCCCGTTTCTTCGTTCTGCAACCTCGCTCCGCTTCAATGGACAGGCAGCCTCAGTGGTGCCCGAGTTAAACCCCACGAATAAATCATATTCTTTTCCTTTTTTTTACATTAACAAACCTAAATGTAACATAAGTGTCGCACACCAAAAATTACTTCAGAAGCTCCAATATTTGACTAGCTTTTCAGCTTATAAATGTTTAGAGCTGTTATCTAATAAATATCTTATAAATGGTTTACGTTAGCACAATAAATGGAATATGAAACTATATCCATTCCATCCTAAAACATTTAAAATGACAGTCTGTTGATTTACAAATGGCACTTTGAATTAAGTAATTAATCGTATTGACAAGTCTGGTTTAAAATTTTATAGAACTGTACGCACCTCTACACATAGACAAATGCACACACATACTTGAAAAGTACATCGATGTTGCCGCTGGAGGCGCTTTTCGAATATGCATAAATAAGGTGAGAATCAAAGGTATTGAGGTACGTTGAGGACTATGTCACCTCAAAGAAGACGCTTTGTAACCAGGTGTGAACGAGGAACACTCTCAAGACCCGAAATGTTTATCCCAATCATATTTGTACAGTTAGTACTTTTGTGTCTTATTTAAAGAAAAATACATCACCATCAAAGTTATGTTTGTATCCTTGTGATCATCTTAATATTTCTATAAACTAAAGATGTCTTAAAATGTAACTTATGAATAAATTTGTTGTGGGCGGATTCAAGTTATAGAGCTGTTGACCACTAATTCGGAGATCAGCATAAATATCAGTTATATATAGATACATACATACATACATAGATTCACGCCTGTTTTCCAGAGGGGTAGGCAGAGACTACGGATTTCCATTTGCTACGATCCTGACACACTTCTATGCCTTCATTCACTTTCATCACATTCCTCATACACGCCCGTCGGTTCAAGGTGCTCTTAACCTGGCGTTTGTCCAGAACGCCTCCGATCTGATTAAGAAACGTTCGCCTAGGTCTTCCTCTTGCGACTGTTCCATTCATTATATATAGATACAATCTCAAAAAGGACTTGTGGTTAGTCAATGGGAAGAAGAGACTAAGAATAACGATTGCAACTGATTCATTAAAACGTCTCTCCGTTTCTTACATATTCAGGGATTTTCAATCATATGATTAAGCCAGCTTAGTTGACGAAATAAAAACTAATTCCTTAGATAAGGCGATTCGCCCTTAAAAAGCTATACTCGGATAGCCAAACAATACAAATATTGTTTATTAATTAATGAAGTCAAGCAAAGTGTTTGATTACGCTCCGTTTACTCATTTTTCGATTGAGTGGTCACTAGCTTTTACAATTTCAATTTATCTGCAACATCCGTTAAATAATTAATTAAAATAATTGTGTCTCAAAAATTACGTACTTGTTAATCTACTACTTAACTAGTTATATATAAGCCACAGAAGTCAATAAAATTGTTAATATCAAAGCATACAACATTTTAAATATTAAAAACATATTCATTTCATTTTTGTTGAAATCTTTAACTTTCTTATTCTGGTGGTAGACTGATTATAAAACAAGTGAGAATCTGCAATGATTTGCCGTAAATCTTAGAGTTCGAAAATATGGTTCAAGTAATATGCAAAGGTCACGTCACGTCACGTACGGTCAGAGGTCAAAGGTCATAGTAATTTCGGGGTATATCGACTATGCTGAGTCGAATGGCGAGTCTTCATGAGTTGAAAGTTGTATAACAGACAGACTGACGGACGGACAGACAAAGCTGTTTTATAAGAGTTTTGCCAAACTCTAAAATATCAAGCTTAAAAAGTTACGTTTGTTCATCGCAAAGACTAAGTAAAATAAATTACTGCTTAATGTAATAGCGGCTGCAGTCAATCATACGAGTATCCAAATTGAGACGTACTCTACAATTAGAAATATTGACAAGGACTTGCACTCTATAATTATTAAATCGAGCCACCCAATTTTTCACTATCTGTAATAACTGAATTTAACAGGCTCATTTTATAAGCTAGATACCTTTTCCGCCAATATAAGGTTTAAAAAATATGGAAGTCTTGGGTTACGAAAAAAGCGGGTCTTGATTTTTAAACTGGATGAAATAATAATCCAGATCTCGAAGTAAGTTCAGTGCATTTCAGTCATCTCTGTGGAAGCCCCATTTTTGTGGAGGCCCGACAGTAAAATACGAATTAGGACACACTCTAACATCACAACTAAACGTCTTTACAATCTTAGTTTTGGCACCAACGCTTCACTGCCCTCGAGCCACCGTCGTTGTTGTGGATTCCCTAGTCTATCAGTCTTGTATTTTCATTCAACAATGTTCAACGTGTCGAAAAATCTTTCGATCTCCTGTTGTCTTGAGGATATAGTCTTGACCTCATACTCGCTCGGACCCTTTATGTCCTCGTATAAGTAATCTTTGCTGTTGGTCGCTGGCCACTTCTTGTCGTCGCAAATTGGTTGGCTGAAACGGAGAGGAAACCAGTTAGTATAATATTATTGACCTGCCAATGTGTACTAGAAACTGCCGTCTTGGCCATTGATGTTTCAGAGCGATATGACAACGTCTGCGTAGCTTAAAAGTAGAGACTGATAATACAAATAAATGTTCGTTTAATATCTTAGGAGTGTCTAGTCCTATAGGCGCAAAAAATTTGGTAAATGAAAATTGTAACGTTTGCAAATACTGTAAGAAGTATAGCTTTTGAAAGGGAAGATTACATTGACGATGGTCCTGTTTTCAGTTAACCGAGCTGGATAAGAACATGATCGTCAATCGCAGGCAGAATGTCGCCAATTCAATCGCGATTTTTTAGATAAAGGCTTTCGTTTTGGCGTGGTAATTCAACGAGACACTGTTGACCATAGATTCTGTATAACCGGGACTGGAATTAAAATGAAAAGTTATCGCTTAAGTCTTAAACTTCATATTATTTTGCTTGTTGCTTCCGGTTTATAATATTTTGTATAAAGGCGCCAGCTTATAGTAATAATAAGTAGCGCCCATAATTCGTAGGCGTTAAATATAAAGCAAGTGTTGAAGTTCAGTGTAGGTACGTAGCACCGCCTCAGTATTAAAACAATAAATATTAAATGGTAATTACCTAAATGTCATGAAATTTACGAAGAAGCTAGGCATTAACTGCTTCATATAGTCATCATCATTCTTGGGCGGCCATGAGCTCTGCGATCCAAGCACGGAGGTCATTTTGAAGACATACGTCATGTCGTCGACGTGCCCAGCTCCATGGAAGTTCAATTGCTTCTCTTTCTTTATTATACTGTTGTCACTATCGAATGTAAATCTGTAGACATACGTAGGTGCACTTGCAGTACTTTCACGTGCTTCCACCAACTTCAACACGGGATATTCGTAAAATCCGTCCGTACAACTTTTGACGAACCCATCCACACTGACTGTACCATTATAGTATTTGCTATAGACTAGCATCTTTTTCTCCACATCGGGCAATAAAGCCTGCGGTGTAGTAAACAACGTTTTAGGTGGCACTATGATAAGTGGGTTTTCCTTGGCTTTCTCGACTAAATCAAACTCTTCAAGCCGGCCTCGGAATGTTTCACATTCAGAGTCAGTGTAACCAACCAAAAGTGGAATGTCTTTGCCGCGGCCTTGCGCTACTAGAAGATCTGGGTAATCGTCGACTACAGTTGTGACTCCGGGGAATGAAGTTTCAACGGTGGGCACGAAGGTTGTGAAGCCGATTTGATCTATGAGAAAGTTGTTGGCTCCGTATAACTTTTCGGCGGGCAGTTTGATAAGCTGCTCGTAGATCTCGTCGGGGTCGGTGGAGTTGATGCCTAGCACTGTCAGGAGATTAGTTTTAATAAATTGCGCAAAGAAAGGCGACGGGCTGTAGAAACTACTAATTGCTGTACCACTCATCAGTATCGCCCTGTAAAGAAAATTAGGAATATTTTAATATTTTAAGACACAACAAGAATATAGTCAATACGTAATATAGTAAAGCCAATTAATAATGTTAAATGATTCTACACAGCTTACAATAACAATCGTATGTTAAAATATAATTATTCATGACATTTAAACGTGGTTATAATTTGTTTATAGTGGATATACAAATTATCTGATGCTTTTTAACAGTTATATCTATCATGTCTCCTTGGCACACTAGATCGCGTGTTTACCATTTTATCCATTTGTTCACGTATCAGTGCGACTGCTAGATTTAAGATAAATAAACGTGAATTAACTTGTTTGATTTAATTTTAAGTATTTTTTATACGAAGAAGTGGACTGACAATTGAGATACTAATTATATGTCGTTTCTGCATTTGATTTCGGAAATGACACAGACTCAATGGTAGGGTCTTAAGACTGCGCCGAGCGTAAGACAGATAATGACAGAACTCGTACGGCCCATATTAAAATCGGCGCGGTCGCCATAATAAAATTGTATGGAGGATTTGAAGTGCTTTTTTGATAAATATGTATCTTTATTGTCAACCAATAACTTAAATATTTGGGACGGACAAATTGTAATATAACTATTTATGTGTATTTCGTGTAAGCTGTAAAATAGGATAGATTTCTACTGTTATAATCTAAAAATCACGTAACACGAGCTTACGATTTTGCATTTTTCGTGCAAAGTTACGTAATTTTGTAGGCGAAAATATTAAATATTTTAAGTTTTTTAGATGAAGTAATTGTAAACACATTTATTGTTATAGTAAATGTATATTTTATATTTGTATTAAACAAAAAGTGTTGATTTTATTCACTTAACTGTGACCGCCTGTTTTGGCACATTTCGCTCGGCGCTGTCTTAATGGCAACTGCATAGGAGATATTAAAGTGCACAAGTGTGAGCCATAACATAAGTGCATTTTTTATTTCCTTTCTTTAACAGTCCAATAAAGGTAATCCGATACGATGGAAGCGAAATCAGGTGGAGGGTCAGCGGCAAATGTGTTCCATTCATTTTTGAGATAAAACATTCAACAACTTGCGGACTTTTACAAAAAAATTATTAGTTGTCTATTTATTGCTGGCCTGACCCAGAATATTTATCAGAGATGTCATGATCCGCAGCCTAGACAGTCAAATACCAACCTCTTGAATAAGCCCTCAGCGGCCTTGGAGAGAGTCAGCAGATGCGCAGCAATAGCGCCAGCACTCTGCCCGGCTACTGTAACATTGTCAGGGTCTCCTCCAAAGGCTCTCGCATTCTGCTGCACCCAGCGTAAAAGTGTTATCATGTCGCGAAGACCAGCGTTGCCTGGCACCATCGTCGAGTTTAGAGACAGAAAACCAAATACGTTCAACCTGGAAAGTATAAGGTTAAATTTAAATCAGAGTCTCGGGCGTGTCGATCGGATTTTGGAATAATTATGCTTGAGTTACAATTTCTTTTTGTCTTTAGATAGCATCTACAGTCATCTCATAAAAGTTTACATGACATGAGTTTTAGACAGATACATATTTGTTCAATTATGTACTTATGTATATTTTTGTTCCTAAGTAGACAACTGCTACATTAGTTATAGTTTATGAATCGCAAGGAATTAACAAAAACTAAAACAACGGACACAAAGCACTACCAGACTCAGAGTAAGTATATGTGGATCACAAAAGTTTTGGCTCTTTATTGGGTCTAAACCTTAACACTCGATCGATGTGTTTGAAGATTTGCACTTAAACCATTGCTTTCTCAAATACAATCAAATCTATGTGATTCTTACCTGTAATTAAACGTGATGACGATAACGTTCTTGCTCACTAAGTATTCAGGTCCGTGAACATCTGTATGACCAGATCCGAAGGCAAATCCTCCGCCATGTATAAACACCAGAATCGGCAAGCCTGTTGAAGTAGGCAGGTCTGTGATTGTAGGCAGACCTGATGTTGTGTGAAGGCTCTCTTGGTCAGGCAGGTCTGTTGAGGCAGGCAGGTCTTCGATAGACTCCTCTTTATAGTTGAATGTCTGTCTCGGCGGTTCCAGCTCTCTGGCTGGTCTCCAAGATGGTTTTGGTATAGCATCAATTGGTACGTGGATATTGGCGCGGATGCAAGCCTCGCTCATGCTATGCTTATGCATCAGCTTACCGTACAAAACGTCTGTCTGGAAGCATATTGGACCTTCGGTTCTCGCGTCAAAATGTATATCACCCCATGGTTCAAGAGGTTCCAATTCCTGAAAACAAATAATACTGTCTTGAGTCATCATAATTAAAGGTCAGCCTCTTCAATCGAATATAATGTTACGCAACTGCTGATCGATCCCCGATTAGATTACTAAATCTAGCAAAATGTTACTATGTTTTCTCTATAGACAATCTCGGCAATACCTACCCCGCGCTTTGTAAACCCTCGATTATGGATGTCACGAACACTTAAAACGGTCGACATTACGACAAAGAATAGCGATCAAAAATGCCTGCGGGCATTTATGCCTGTGTTGGGCATTGCTGGGCGGGTCGCTGAAGTAGTTCAGTTCCAGCGTCCTACCCACCATTCAAGGCAGGAGTTGAAACGTCATAGTAGGTTTAATCCGTAAGACAGACCCGGGGAAATATGGCAGTCCCGGCCTTTTCATGTTTCCTCGGATGAGCCCGACATACTCTCTTCGATCCCCTTTTTCACGCAGAGAGAAAAGCGTGAATGGCGATCAACCACGTTAAAAAAAATATAGTTAATCCTTTATCATGCACTGCTAGTTTATGAGTTACTAGTTACCTTAAACCGTAGAGCAGCGATAGCTCAGTGGGGAGACCAACAGACTGCAATGCAGGGGGTCTCGGGTTCGACCCCACGTCGCGCACCTCTGACTTTCAAAAGTTATATGACTTTTCGAAATTATGTGCGTATTGATTGACAATTATCGCCTGCTCCGTGCCTCGGAGAGCACGTTAAGCCGTTGGTCCCGGCTGCCATGAACATCTATGGCAGTCGTTATTGGGAGAGTGTCGACACAAAAGATCCCACTGGGTCGAAGTGTCGCCGGTCTGCACTGACTGGCCCCCACATAAGATACATACATACATACCTTAAACCGTAGTTCATCTACAGGCTGTTTTGCATACGGCACTCCCCTGAAGCTCGCATACACCGACCCATCGTCGGCGACCCTTTCCAGGCCGCACACCCATCCTGCTTCTATCTTGACAGGCACACACGGGTCTGGCCGGGCATGCGAACATCCTGAAATAGAACAAACATATAAATTAAGACGATGATAGAACAAAGTCTATTTTTGTCACAGAACCTAGTGTTATCTTGATTTTTTTTAAAGATAAACCTCCCTCTATGTTTTTTTCCTGTGTCGCGGGGTTTTTTCTGTTCATTGGAAAGACTGCGGGACGCTTTAATGGGTAAATTTTTATATACTCTTACAAATCACGCACCAGAAATAAATCCTGTGCGGCTTGGAATTTTACAGACATTCAAACAACAGACACGACATCCAGACTGGATAACATCCAGACTCGGGACAACTATTCGTGGATCACACAAATTTTATACCGTGCGGGATCGAACCCACAACACTCGGCGACAGCCGCAAGGCTATCTCTTAACCTTTTGAACGCCAACGTCGTCTATACTCGACAAAACTGTTTTTTGTCGGTTCACAGAAAAATACAAAATAAACATATTAAATCATTAGTTTTCTGTGTTTTAGTGATACAACTTAAAAATTGAATCCCCAATTATTACTTAATTGTATACAGCAAACAAAATTGTTATTAGTTATTGAAATATTTGATCATAAAAAACAATATATAATATATCGATTTTCGGGCTTGGCGTACAGGACATGGAGGTGCCGTTATGGCGTGGCGTTCAAAAGGTTAAGCAACTATGCCATACATCTGTGTATAACATGTTAATAAAACTTCAAACTTATAGTCATTAATAAAGTTGTTATATTACTCCATTGTGTCCGTATAGTCAGGTATATAATGATTCAATTATTTTACATCGTAATTATGTAACTTTTTGTAGGTAAGATCTATACATGCACTAATATTATAAAGCTGAAGAGTTTGTTTGGTTGAATGCGCTAATCTCCAGAACTACTGGTTCGAATTGAAAATATCTTTTAGTGTTGATTTTAGCCTATTTATCGAGGAAGCCTATAAGCTAAATAACATCACGCCACAACCAAAGCGGAGAATCAATGAAAAATGTTGCAAAAACGAAGAAAAGTCTCTTATGTGAGGTAGACGAAGTTGCGCGGGTCAGCTAGTTAAAAAAAACTCTTATACACCAGCTTTGCCCGTCAGTCCGTCTGTCTGTTATACAACTTTTAACTCGAGAACCGTAAGAGCTAGAGACTCGCGGTCAACGCCATTCGACTCAGCATAATCGATATACCCCCGAAATTTCTATGACCTTTGACCTCTGACCTCAAGGCCACGTGGTATCACGTGACCTTTGCATATTACTTAAACCATTTTTTCTAATTGTAAGATTTACGGCAATTCATTGGCGATTCTCACTTGTTTATATATGACAAGGGTTTAAAGGAGACGTTCTTATGTTCATAGAAGACTAGTAATCATATAGACTGATAACTCCTGCACTAAGATTAATCCCTATGTAGCGGAGGCTTTGCAAACATTCAAACAACGGACACGAAGAACACCCAGACTCGGAACAACTTTTTTGCATATCACACATTTTTGTCCCGTATGGGGCTCAAACCAACATCTCTCGGCGCAGGGGCAGTACACCATCAGTGCAAACATCAGTCATAAATAACTTTTGCATAAAGCTATTTAAAAACATGTCAGGCCAGTCGTAGTTCAGGAACCAATCAGTCATAAATAACTTTGCAAAAAGCTATTTAAAAACAAGTCAGGCCAGTTGTAGTTCAGGAACCAAAACAAGTTTTATTTTGTTTAACATTTCAGTCACTTTATTATTCAGTATTACACTAACTCGAGTTTGATGAACTATCGAGTTACATTAATTACTAGATAAGAGCAGGGATAGCTCAGCGGGGAGACCAATAGACTGCAATGCAGAGGGTCTCGGGATCGAACCACGTCGCGCACCTCTGACTTTCGGAAGTTATATGACATTTCGAAATTATGTGCGTATTGATTGACGATGATCGCCTGCTCCGTGCCTCGGAAAGCACGTTAAGCCGTCGGTCCCGGCTGCCATGAACATCTATGGCAGTCGTTATTGGGAGAGTGTCGACACAAAAGATCCCACTGGGTCGAAGTGTCGCCGGTCTGCACTGACTGGCCCCCACATAAGATACATACATACATTTATTACGCAAATGTTTTTCTTGAGGAAGTGTCTCGCGCTAATCTACGTTAAATTTAAATGAATTAACTATTCCTTTAAATTTTAAATGGATTGACCAAAGTTTAAACTGAAACTATAATTAGGCCGTAAAATATGAATGTTAATCTAGACGGATGGCGTAGCGGGTGGCTGCTGTCTTGACACTGCTGACGCGGGGAATGTTGTGGGTTCGATTCCCACATGAGACAATTAATTGTATATTCCCTAATTATTTATCCAAGTCTGAGTGTACGTTTTGTTCGTTAATTGTTGCATGTTTGTAAAGTTCTCCGCGACACAGAGATTGATCTTTAACTAGAGATGCCTTTTATTTAAAACAATGAAACTGCCTTTTATTTCTAAGTTGGTCAAGTCTTGATTACTTTTTTAGGATTTCCGATGACATACTGACCTATGTTCCTTATCCTAGAAGCACAGCCTAATTTAGAAACCTCTAGTGTAGCAAGCATCCACAAACTAGCTCCAAGAATTCACCTGCATGACTGCATGCTGTGTTAAAAATAAACCTAGCGTTATATAATATATATAATATAATATTCTATCACATACACACAACACCATCTAGCCCAAACTAAGCAGAGCTTGTACTATGGGTACTAGACAATGGATAAACATACACATATACTTTTTTTTTGTAAATACATATACATATATTATACATAGAAACATCCAGACCAAGACAAGCATCCATGTTCATGCACACAAATGTTTGACTTGTGCGGGAATCAAACCCGCGACCTCAGGTGTGGCAGTCGATCATCAGTGCAGTTAATCCAGGATGTGGTCTAATTGTGTATCAAGTCACATCCAAATCAATTTTGATTACCTACACGGATAGCGCAGTGGTTCCAATAGTAGCCTTATCATTGCCACTACGCCGAGTGTTGAGGGTTTATTTCCCACACGGGACAAATATTGTGTAACCCACAAATAGTTATTCTGAGTTCTTTGTGTCCCATGTTTATATAGTCCCCCGGGACACAGGCATTAGGCTGCCTGTCTATTGTAGCGGAGCGGGGCTGCAGAGCTAAGAAACGAAGAAGTATTAACCGGTAGGATTGCATAAAATCTAGACTCCGCTCCAGTATGAAATCTGATCTCATAATTAATAATAATAATAATAATATTCTACCACATACACACAACACCTTGGACAATTCAATGGACAGGCAGCCTTATACCTTGTGTTTCAATCAATCAAATAAATCGTTTGACAATTAACACGTAATTAAGGGTTAGGGTTAATATGAACTGTAACGTATTACCTACATAATGGTAAGCGGTCACCGTAAAGTTGATTACCATGAAGTAGGTAATAAGCTTGTTTTTTTGCTCCCTAGGCGTAATGATGAAATAGACTACACGTGTAAATAACTTTACAAAAAATTGCGTAGACGTACTAACAAAACGACGTAGGCACAAAAAAATGGCGCTCGAAACTGGTTTTAAAACTATGTACATATTTTATTTGAAGACTTGTAATTAGCATAAATTAACGCATTAGATAGATACATAATAATTTATAACGTTTGTTGGCTTAATTTTTACTAATACTAGTAGTTTTCCCGCGGTTTCACCCGCGTAAGTTCCGTTCCCGTGTGAATATCGGGTTTTACGCCTTTCACCCCCTTCAGGGTGGAATTTCCAAAAATCCTCTCTTAGTGGTCCCCTACACTCTCCAAGGAACATACATGCCAAATTTCAGCTTCTTGCGTTCAGTAGTTTCGGCTGCGCGTTGTCAGTCACTAAGTAACGGAAGAGTTTTATATACATACATATGTATATATCATATGTATATAGTTTATACATATGATATATACATATTATACATATTATACATATATATTATATGTATATAGATTATAAAGCTAAAGAGTTTGTTTGGTTGAACGTGCTAATCTCAAGAACTACTGGTTCAAATTGAAAATTTGTTAATATTGGATTGCCCATTTGTCGAGGAAGGCTATAGGTTATATAACATCACGCTACGACCAATAGGAGCAGAGCATCAATGAAAATTGTTGCAAAAACGGAGAAAATTCTCTTATGTGAAGCAGAGGAAGTTGCGCGGGTCAGCTAGTAAAGATTAAAATCACAGACGTGACGTTACCGTACTTCAATCGAAAAAGTGTCCACACTAAGACAAGGGAGCTCACACATTACTTTATCATGTAGATAGTTAACGATAGTCTATATTGGATAGAGATAGATTCTAAGTGGTCATCGTAGCCTATAGAGGCCTGCAACACCAGAGACCGCCGACCTTTTAGGAAAGGAAGTGGGAAGAAGGAGCGTAAAGAGGGAAAGAGGGTGATTGGGCCTCCGGCACTCTCACTCACCGAACGAAACACAACAGTAGGAATAGTGCTATTTCACGTCGATATTCTGTGAGAGGGTAGTCCTTCCCCGGTCGAGCCCGCCCATTCATGCTGAAATCAGCGAGGCTCTACTACTCACACAGTATAACCAGATTCGGAACAATTATTTGTGGATCACACAAATTTTTGTTCCGTATCCCGTATCGAACCCACTACACTGGGCTCAGTGACAATAGTAAGGCGAACACTTATTATGTAATGTGTAACCAAATTGCTAGTAATCTTAAACATAATAAGAAAAAGCAACGCAGCGATAGCTCAGTGGGGATACCAACAGACTGCAATGCAGAGGGTCTCGGGTTCGAACCCACGTCGCGCACCTCTGACTTTCGGAAGTTATATGACTTTTCGTAATTATGTGCGTATTGATTGACAATTATCGCCTGCTCCGTGCCTCGGATAGCACGTTAAGCCGTCGGTCCCGGCTGCCATGAACATCTATGGCAGTCGTTATTGGGAAGTCAGTGCCCTCTAATATCCTGACACTGGTCTAGCCTTAGGGTATTGTTAGCCTTCGGGTTTCGGAGGTCAGGTGGCAGCCGCTCCGTGTAAAAACTGATACCAGTCAAATCTGGTTAGACCAGAAAAGCCGACCCCAAGTGACTTGGGAATAATAAAGGCTAAGAGAAAAAGAAAATAAGAAAAAGCAACACCAGCACTAAGTATATTTTCTGGGTTCGATTCCCGCACAAGTCAAACATTTGTGTGCATGGACATGGATGTTTGTCTTGGTCTGGGTGTTTCTATGTATATGTAGGTAATTACAAAAAAATATATATGTATGTTTATCCATTGTCTAGTACCCATAGTACAAGCTCTGCTTAGTTTGGGCTAGATGGTTTGTGTGTATGTGATAGAATATTATTATTATTATTCACAAACTTTTAGACAACGGACACAAACTTCAACTAAATTGACATCTCATTGTTCCGAGTACCTACTTTTACTAGGCATAACAATTTGGGACGAATTTTTTTGGACCTGTGTAAGGATCGAACCCAAAACACATACAGCAGACGACACTTAAATCACTGCACCACAACTTTAAAACTAAATCCCTGTGTAACCTTGTACGCATTACATACATATAATCAAACCGGTTTAATATCTAACGCTCGTATGTCAAATAATATCAAAGATTTACTGACCGCGCAACTTCATTTGCGTCACATAAGAGAATTTTCCCCGTATTTACAACATTTTTCATTGCTGCTCTGCTCCTTTTGGCCATAGCGTGATGTTATATAGCTTATATCCTTTCTTGCTAAATGGGCCATTCAAAACAAAAATAATGTTTAATTCGAACGTGTTGTCTAAATTTAGCGCGTTCAAACAAACAAACTCTTCAGGTTTATAATATTAATATGATTTACGACGAGGCGGAACTGCGGCGACGGTTATGGCAGCGGGGTATTTTTTGTGAGAGATTAACGAGCGTTGTGTAGATCGGACCTTGACTCCTTACACGTGTAGCACGGCGTTTATCGTCCATCTTGAACGTGTAATGGCTGTGATGAAGCCTTCGGACGGACAATATACATGAAACTAAGACTTACTACTTATGTTAAGTTATAACGTGTGAAAAGTCATATTATAAATACGTTTGTTAGTTGAAATTAAACTACTATATACGGATTTTATCGCGTTGTTTATTTGACACTTTATTACATGATTTTGATAACTGTTACACTACTACTACTATTAAACTGTACTCATTTTTAAGCTAATTAGATTATTATTAAAACTATTTAGATTTAATTTAATTTTACATTTTCCGCGACGTTTCGGTTGCTTTTCAGCAGCCATGGTCACGGGGATACTCTTACTACTTACATTAAGTTATAACGTGTGAGAAGTCATATTATAAATACGTTTGTTAGATTATCATGCGTAAAATGTTAAACCGATTAAGATGAAATTTGGCACACAGATAGATTAAGTTCTAGATTAACATGTCGAATACATTTAATGCGGCACCGTGGGATACACGTGGGTAAAAACTAGTTTAACAATGAAACCCACAAAAAGCCGACTTAGCACTCAGAGGCATATGCTGTTTTTACTTTTTAAAACTGTGATTGCGAACTAGAATTAGTAATTTCTGTGTCACGTAGGTGATTAACATTCAGAACACGGACACAAATAAAGCTCGGACACCGAGCAACAATTTGTGGATCACATAATTTTTTTAATCGTATTTGAATCGAATAAGTCAATGGCGGTGGTGAGAGATTAAAACCACGGTATCATACGTTAATTTTTATGAGTGGGTCTATAATAATTGTATAACATGTTTAGTCTATCGAGAACAATGCCAGATTCTTCTACTATCGAGGATTTCTTAAACATGCCATTCCATCTGAAGAAATAGAACAATCACTGCATATTTGACGAAATCTGGGTGGGATACCGATCTGTATATCTCTTAAGAGAAACATAGCTATCTCTCTTCGACCTTCCAAGGAATATGCAGCCATTTCACTCTGTATAATATTGTGCCAGCGATATTTTCCACAATATAATAATTCACCTCGTAAGACAATACAATTAATGCCATAGCTCGTAGGCGTCGTCGTAGCATGTGCTACGAGTGCTACGACTCTAGGAAGAAAATAAAATCTTCCTGGTTCATACTTTCCTAAACACTCTTTTTTTCTTGTGACTATATATATTTTAAAGAGTCTTTTGTTGGTCCTTTGGCATAAGGTTGCGCTTTCGGTTAAAGCTGCTCGTAGGGTACTGAGTTTGGCAAAGTGATTTTGAGCAGTTTCTGTAAGGATATATTCTGTAACTTTACGACGTCTGACAATGTACCTAGTACTTATAGACGAAGAAAGATGTAATTACTTAGGCCCTGAAATATAACAGGCGCAGCATATACATATTATAGGTATATGTATTTCTGTATATTGTTTCAATATACAGTCATTTTGCATTTCTGACATTTTGCGATATTTTATTTTATATTTGGAACAAAATACAGTGATACATTGCAATCTTTACAAATAATTTTGCAATAAATATCAAAAACATATAATCCACACTATTGTCCCCGAAATTACAATTGAGGTAAACAAGATAACAGACGTGCATTATGCATTATGATATTGACTTTATTAGGCCAAACCAATGATGAACATATAAAAATAATGTTCGGGATTAAGTTATCAATCCTGGTGCCTACACAATGACAGCGATTATTAAAATTCCATATAGCTTATCTTAATATACATTTATTTTAGGTAGAGTCATATGTTCGGGTCACAAGCGCAACTAGTTTTATGTAAATATAAACAATAAAAAAAAAGCTTATCGGTGCAAATGCCAAAATGTGCAATATACTGTTAATAATTTCTGCCACGTGTAAGATAAGGTAGTTTATATATTTTTTATTAGGTTATCTGTGCACGATTGCTATGAAGCGAGACGATTGATCAGATGGTATCGATATGTTTTGATTAAGTAATCGATTTGTCTGTATATCGCCTTTACCGAGATGTGAAAGGTCGCAGTTGTTTATAAATAACATTGTGTTGTCGTATGACATCGTGAGGAGACAAGTTCAGTTTTGAAATAGATTGATAGCTTAGTAACTACGTTTGTACGATATAGGTCAATGAGAGGGTAAGCAGTAGTGTATTTTAGTTTAATACCGCTAGTTAAGTTTATGTTTTATGTAAGGTACGTTTTTTACGATCTGCTGTATAACCTTAAGAAACTTTTTAAATGCTGGTCCCGGGCAACGAATCCTATTAATAATAAATGTTGTTATTAAATAGGTTGCTGGCTATTAAAGTTAACATTACCCTTCTTGTTAACTCTCAAGCTAGGATAAGAGTTGCCAATAGGAATGAGTTCACATCATAATACAATGAACGGGGATCGAACCTTTATTAGTTGCGATCGCAAGCTCAGTGCCATAACTATTGGGCTATCGCGGCTAATATTGTAAAGATTAAATGTATTGATGAACTATATAAACTCAAAAAAAGATTAAGTCCTTTATAATTATTAAAAATACAGTCGTGAAGTGTGTGTTCCTAACCTTCTATATATAACGAAAATGTGTATTGTTAACTTATATACGTATAAGTCGGCCTCGATGGCGTAGTGGTTAATGTAACCGACTGCCACGCCTGAGGTCGCGGGTTCGATTCGCGCACAAGTCAAACACTTTTGTGCATGAACATGAATGTTTGACTTGGTCTGGGTGTTTCTATGTATAATATGTAAACAAATACAAAAAAAAAGTATATATGTATGTTTATCCATTGTCTAGTACCCATAGTACAAGCTCTGCTTAGTTTGGGCTAGATGGTGTTGTGTGTATGTGGTAGAATATTATTATTATTTATTTTAGTAGGATTATTATACCAAATTGATAAATTCTGTTAATTTATTTGACAATCACGTTTTGGTCATAATAACAATAATATGTGATATTAATTGATTAAATAAATTATAATATATAATTTATTGAATAAAAAAATATATAATCAAATATAGCATTCATTTTCTTATAATTAAATTATATTTCTCAGCCTGCCTTATTTTAATAAAACTAAAGGAAAGTTAAAATAATAAATAAAAAGTATTTTAATTTTTGTTTATTTTGTGACAGTGACAGTAATTTTATAATGACTACACGTGCAGAAAAGTGTATGTAATGTCAGGAACAGCTACCCCGTGAAAAGTATAGTTAAGCAGTAAATATTCTCTGCACTTTCATTTTCAAAAGTTTACTTTTAACGAATGTCTCTGTCGAGGCCAATTTTAAACTATCAGACAAGCAACACCCAGACATACAAATGTAAGCTCAGGTTTCGAATCCGCAACACCCGGCGCATTAATAATGAGATTTGCACTTAAACTATTCCGTTATCAGTGCTGTCAAAAATACGTGAAGAGTGTTTTAATTTTATATTATGCACACTTCAACATAGGTGGCCAAAAAACACGTGTGACTGTTAAAGATACAGTAACAAACATTTAAAAAATAAAACAATAGAAATATTTAAATTTGGAACACTAAACGACACTACTATACAGACAACTTTTTTAAATATTAAACCATTTGCCAAAAAAAAATTTTACTATAACAAAACAACGCCGATGGGAATTTTAAATTTCGTACTCGTTCCACACATGTATAAAATTCGAAAATAGAAAGAAAATACTTGTATATCACTGCACAGTAGTCGCAACTCACCGGCCAGTATCACGGCTATCGCCAACACTCTGCACGTGTGACCAATCATCTCTGTAGCACGACACTCGTCTTACTGACGGCGGAGTTGTACGGCCAACGCGTATATACGTGAACGCGCGCTCTAGCGGCATGCGCACCACCGTACAGGGAACAGGTTCATGTTAACCCTTGGGGTAAGAGTTCTATACTTATTCAATTTCAAATACGGAATCCTAAAGAGATTGAAACTAATTCGTTTAATCTGTAGATTATGTTTTCATAGATACACGCGAATAGATTTTGCTATTGAAATAACTTGAACCTCAAAGATATGTAGATGTATATTTAAAAAAGCACTTTAAGCTCATTTAAAACTCGGTAAGCTATAATCTAGTCATTTACTATAGACAAATTTTTGCGCGCGCTTTCGCCGCTATGTATCCTATGGGAATGCATTACTTGGGCAAAAAGTATTATCTGTGTTAATCTAGGATGTGGTCTCCCTGTGCAAAATCCATTCAGAGGATTACGCTCGATAGAGTAACAAGCATCCGAACATCTCTAATTATACAAATATGTTTTCCTCCAAGTCCAAGTCGAAACAATGAAGTTACGTTAAATAAAGTTATATCAAACTATACCAGTCAAAAACCAAGTTAAAAAAAGAAAATATCGACACCTAATGAAAAATCTGGGAGCTAAATTTTTTTTTGTGACTGATGTAAAAATAGAGGCGTAATATTTTTTTTTAAGTATCTACTCAATTTTTTTGAAATAATTCCTGTATCGCAGGAGACGTTTACAAACACTCAAACAACGGACATAAAGAACATCCAGACTCAGGACGACCATTTAAGGATCACACAATTTTTTGTGACGAGGTGATCACAAAAATCCCTACGCCATCCTGCATGGATGGCGTAAGGGTTTTACTAGTACGTGTAATTTAAAAAGACCAATTTTTTTTTGTCATGACATAGCGCGCTCCGTCATTCTTCGTAAAATTTTGGTCAAACTTGACCAGCTTTAAAAAAATACATCTACTCTACATACTATAGCAAAGTGGTTGTCGCGTTGGCGCTGCCACTGCGCCGAGTACTGTGGGTTCGATTCAAATACAGGACCAAAGTTTGTGTGATCCACTAACACATTAGTTCCAAGAGTGGTCCAGGTGGACCCCAGGGTCCATGGGAGACTCGACGGAGATCTACGTTGGCGTGACAAAAAATAGGGGTCCATGAAAATTTTATTGCTTTGACTTCACCTATCAATGTAGGTAGATAATATTTTAAAAAACTCAGCGACTGTTAATTGTAAAACCTTGCATATTCCATATTCAGTACCAGTGGTCTCGAACCTACCGATTTTTCGGTAGAGAATATCTAAAAAAAAAAGCCGAGAGATATGGTAGAAATGTAGCTGTAGGTCTACCGGAACCTGCTAAATTTATAAGTGGTCTATTAGACAATGGTCTGGGAACCTCTGCACTAACAGTTGTTCCGAGTCTGTATGTTCTTTGTGTCCATTGTTTTAATGTTTGTAAAGTCTTTCGCGATAAAAGATTTATACGGCAGCCGTCTTTTTAAATATTTGTGTTGTATTTGTGTAACCTTGTGTTGTATTTCTGCGGTAATTACCGACTGGTGTATAGACTCTTGAAAAGTGCTGTACTGTTAACAAGGAACTCATTTTTTGCTCTGGCAACACAATTACTCTTTTCTTTTAAATTAGTTCAGCTAGTGCCCGTATGCTACGATGACCAGATTAATTTTATTTTATTATATTTAATGCTGTCTGGTATTCTGAGACTTGACAGATTAAGGCTATTCTATATTAAAAAGATGGGTTTTGCACTCACAATTTCTATCGATTAACTCTTAGTTTGGACCTCCTATGTCTGGCTACGAACGATGAGTTGAGTTATGTATAAGAATCTAGCAATCCTTATTTGTAATATATTTGACGACTCGATGGCGTAGTGGTTAGTGTAACCGACTGACACGCCTGAGGTCGCGGGTTCGATTCCCGCACAAGTCAAACATTTGTGTGCATGAACATGGACGTTTGTCTTGGTCTGGGTGTTTTTATGTATAATATGTAAGTATTTACAAAAAAGAAAAGTATATAACATGTATGTTTGTCCATTGTCTAGTACCCATAGTACAAGCTCTGCTTAGTTTGGGCTGGATGGTGTTGTGTGTATGTGGTAGAATATTATTATTATTATTTTCAAATCTATTTTGTTAAGAACCTGGTCATTGACCGCAAACATTGGCGCAAACATGAGCTATGGGGCCAACGTGACGTCATGTGTATCTTTATATATTTTTTTGTATTCGCGATCGCAATTGCGTAAAGTATTTTAAGAAGCGATGGTAGCTCAATGGGTTGTGAGTTTGAATCCCGCCATTGTTACCATATTACTCGTAACACAATTTTAGATTAGCAGGAGGGATTAACAAATTACAACTAGAAATATTTAAAATATAAAAATATGCTTACTGCCGCTCTCAAAGAAAATAAATGTTTAGTTTAGTGCCCCTTAGTAAAAAGTAAAAACCGGTCAAGTGCGAGTCAGACCCACACACGAAGAGTACCGCACTTCGAAATTCGTCATCATAGTTTTTTAATATTTGTTGTTATTGCGGCATTATAAATACACAATCTGTAAAAATTTCAATTCTTATTTATTACAGTTTATGCGATACAGCCTGCTAACAGACGGACAGACAGACCCCGGCAGCCTAGTAATAGGGTCAGTCAGTCCGTCAGCAACCCTAGGTTGCGTCTAGGGATGTCACCAATACTTTATAATACTGTATTGTACGTTATTTCAGGTAAACGTACTTTATACTTTATTAGGAAAATAAAATATGTTCTTCTCCGTAGCCTTTATTATTCCCAAGTCACTTGGGGTCGGCTTTTCTAGTTTAACCGGGTTTTGACTAGATATCAGTTCTTACACGGAGCGGCTGCCACCTGACCTCCGCAACCCGAAGGCTAACGATACCCTAAGGCTAGTCCAGTGTCAGGATATTAGAGGGTACTGACTTTCCCAATAACGACTGCCATAGATGTTCATGGCAGCCGGGACCGACGGCTTAACGTGCTCTCCGAGACACGGAGCAGGCGATAATTGTCGACTTTAACAAGTTTTATTTAATTGTTTACTTAAAGCATCGCTATAAGGATTCTCAAGTTGAATAAACAATTGTTTATCGATATTAATACAAACATAATATTATTATATTGTAAAAATGCGGTTAAGATGTTCATTGATAAAAATATTTGTTAGACGTTACTAGCATCAACAAACATATGGTAACAAAAAGCACATTAAAAAAATAATACCCTATTTTCGGCGTCTGTACTTTATTTTTTTTTACCTCAGATAGTAAATGTACTCTATTTGTTAAGTGGCAACCCTGGTTGCGTCCCCTTAAAAATTTAATATCTTTAATAAGATGTCAAAGCTGCAAGAGATACGTCATTTTAAAAATTGCTGTGCTAAAATGGCGTAGCTCGTTAGGTAGTCGGTTTCGTGATCTTTTATTATAAGAATCATTATTCATCTATGAATGCGGCAATAACACTAATATTTTTATGTCAAGAACAGTTATGGCACTCAACACATACGTTCATAAGTGTCAAAGTATCCTAACGGGGCTGCGGCTTACAAAACGATGACAATAGTTATTATCACATTATATACATTATATTAGCTGTTCCGACAGACGTTGACCTGTAAACACGAAAAAAAAAAACATAAATCCAAATCTAAACCATTCTCGAATCCACTTGAACGCATACAATTTTTTTTATCAAAATCGTTTAGGTGTTTAATTACAAACACAGAAGTTTTATATATATAAAGATTGGCTCTATGGGTGGCGTAGTGGTTCAAGTGTTCGCCTTTCCACAGCGTCGAGTGTTGTGGGTTCGATTCCCACATGGAATAAAATGTGCGGTTCACAAAAAGTTGTGCCGATTCTGGCTGTTTTTTGTGTCTGTTGTTTTTTTTATTTTTTTTAAAGGACAACCAGTATTTTTTACATTAATACATGCACATATAAAAATATCTTATGAAAAGGGTATAAATGCACAACATTTCAGGTGTCACAACATGCATAATGACTTAGTGAGATAACACTGATATTACGGTAACTTTGAAGTTATACAAAAGCAAAAATAGTTAAAAGCATTTGCAAGTATTTAATTTAGTAGATTTAGTATTATTATCGTATAATGAAAAGTAAGTAAGTAAGTTTGAATGTTTGTAAAGAGTGCTGAACTTATCTTTACCAAAAATAGTTCTACCAATGAGGTATTCCGCAGACGACTACCTTTCCAACGGACAATAAAAACCAGTTCAGTCCGTTGTTGTCCAAGGACAAATACAACAATAGCTGGCAGTCGAAATCCGTCGGACTCAGTCGGGCACCAACAGACTTTCTGCCATGTCCTTCGTATGCATCGCTGCATAGAATTCCATGTGTTCTAAAATGCACTCAAATTGTTCGCTCTGTTGTCTACGTAACACCTAAATACCAATAATAATGCATAATATATAGTACAAAGGTATATTTATATACGTATCACCGGTCACAAGTTGAGACACGTGTAGTTAATCGATAATTTACCAATTAATGTGAACATTATTATTTATGACCGTGATACATACTGTATGTATCATATTGTATAAATATAGGGTCTAGATATCAGACAGTGACGTTAATAATCGCACTAATAATATGTGTTAGTCTATGATGCCGCCATTTCCAAAAAATATATTTGACCTTCAACCGCCACAGTATACATGACAAAGCAAAATGTGTCCAGCACGCCACGGACACGACTACATGATAGAATTTTAAATGCTTACAAATTTTATAATAATATAATAATAATATATAACATACACGTAACACCATCTAGCCCAAACTAAGCAGAGCTTGTACTATGGGTACTAGACAATGGATAAACATACATATATATACTTTTTTTTTGTAAATACATACATATTATACATAGAAACACCCAGACCAAGACAAACATCCATGTTCATGCACACAAATGTTTGACTTTTGCGGGAATCGAACCCGCGACCTCAGGCGTGGCAGTCGGTTACACTAACCACTACGCCATCGAGTCGTATAAAAGTATTGTTTTCTTATTAGTGACGTTAATTATGTAGCTAGACGCATCCCAATTTATATTATGTTAACTGCTTACTATTTATTTCATCCATATTAGCATAAGATCACAAAAACGGTGTAGGTGTTACAGGATGAAATCGTAGCTTGGCGCCGATAGCATGATTTAACATTGAGACAACTACCATCTTAGTCTCCCAGTGAACATGGCTGCTGTAAAGCAAGCGAAACGTCGCGCGTCGCGGCAAAGTATAAACTTAAATATAAATAGTTATAATTAATTTAAATATGTTAAATTCAGTAAAGTTCAATAATAGTAGTGTTAGTCTCAAAAGCAGCGATAGCTCAGTGGGGAGACCAATAGACTGCATAGCAGAGGATCTCGGGTTCGAACCCACGTCGCGCACCTCTGACTTTCGGAAATTATATGACTTTTCGAAATTATGTACGTATTGATTGACAATTATCGCCTGCTCCGTGCCTCGTTGAGCATGTTAAGCCGTCGGTCCCGGCTGCCATGAACATCTATGACAGTCGTTATTGAGAAGTCAGTGCCCTATAATATCCTGACACTGGTCTAGCCTTAGAGTATCGTTAGCCTTCGGGTTGCGGAGGCCAGGTGGCAGCCGCTCCGTGTAAAAACTGATATCAGTCAAATCCGGTTAGACCAGAAAAAGCCGACCCCAAGTAACTTGGGAATAATAAAGGTTAGAGAGAAGAAGAGTCTCAAAATTATGTGATAAAAGCTTTTTAAAGTAATCAACGCGACCAAATCTGTATAAAGTAGTTTAATTTCAATTAAACATTCGCGTCAACATAAGACAATATTATACTTTTGCTTTTTTGACGTGGCGGCGTTATATGTAGGTACTAGCGGTCGCCTAGTGGTCAAAATTCGACCAAAATTCCTAAGCTTACTACTTTGTTTCGCTATTACATATAAATAAGGTAACCACAATGAATATTAGTAGTTTTTAAAATAAACTATCTATATATTAATACGTGAAGCAAAAACTTTGTGCCCCTTTTTACAAAAATTCGCGGTCGAAGGAGTATGAAATTTGGCACAGTTAAAGTTTATATGGAGAAGGAGGGGCGAATCCTAATATTTTTATAAAATATGCATTAGAAATATATTAAATTAATGAAAAAACACTACACGCACACAACCATGACGTTCGTCTGACCTCGTAGGTACAATACTTCGTAACTATGGTTACATATACCTTATTTATATTTAAATTTAAAATTTAAATAATAATTTGTTTAAAAAAGCTAGGTAAATTAACCTGTATAGCCTTGGCGAAATCTAAATGAAATGTGATTATAAGGGTAAAGTTATAGACAATAAAACCTTAATAACGATCAAACTTAAAATTTAAATCAATTATGGTCGAATTTTGACCACTATTCGACCGCTAGTCAATATAGATTTTCATGTCTATTTAAACTTCATAATTACCTACTTATTATGCAAATGGCCACCTACAGTTGGCTAAAAACTAACATATATTTTATGTTTTTTCACAAATGGCGCAGTGGTCTAAGCGGTTACCTCGCCGCTGCCGTAAACAACAAACATTTCTGTGATCCAGAGATGTTGCGGATGCGATTTATTACATCGCGGATACGGATATTTGAAATCTCACATTCGTAGATGCGGATACGGATGCGGATGTCCAAATCGATGCGGATGCGAATATTCGCAACATCACTGGTGTGATCCTAAAATATTTGTTCCGAGTATGGGTGTTCTTTGTGTCCGTTGTTTGAATGTTTGTGAACTCGCCGCGTCACGGGAATTATTTATAGTGGATATACTATAAAACTAATTTTGTCCTATTCATTTGATAACATGTAGTGGTTGTTGGTTAATAATATTTTCGTTTAATTTCAGGTAATGGCGGCAAATTTTGGTAATTGGTAATGTGTTACATTTGTATTAATCTTTCATTTATATCGACTTGCATACAAAACACAGATAACTGTAGAAATCAACGACGAGATCATGTTAAGTCACCGCCAAAAATATTTCATAAAATATATGATGTGTGATATACCGATTTAATTGCGAATTTAGTTGATAATATGTTAAACAGATAACATACAATTAAAAGCTACAATTTTATAACAAATTTCATAAACACTGCAGTATATTAATTTTATTGTTTATTAATCATTAAATAAATATAAATCATTATAATTTTAATTGCGCTTGTGTTAACCACGATCCATAAAGTGAAGTCCAATAATTATGTTGTACCGTTTTGAGTGAAACGACTTGGTCCGGTAACGTAAAAAAAACGCGTTTCAATCTTGAATGTCTGGTTTCGTTACCCGGTTAGGGAAACGGGTAATTCGGTTGCTAATTGACTATGCAAGGCACTGTGTAAAGACGAAATAATAAAATCAATCATAAAATAAAATTGTTTAATAGTTAGGTAATTTTATCTGATACATTCTTAATTTCTGTGGGCATTATTATTTTAAATAATTAATTTCGATATATTTGATATTATTAATTAACAATTACTTAGCAGCAGCGATAGCTCAGTAGGGAGACCAACAGACTGCAATGCAGAGGGTCTCGGGTTCGAACCACGTCGCGCACCTCTGACTTTCGGAAATTATGTGCGTATTGATTGATAATTATCGCCTGCTCTGTGCCTCGGAGAGCACGTTAAGCCGTCGGTCCCGGCTGCCATGAACATCTATGGCAGTCGTAATTTTAAAGTCAATGCCCTATAATATCTTGACACTGGTCTAGCCTTAGGGTATCGTTAGCCTTTGGGTTGCGGAGGTCAGGTGGCAGCCGCTCCGTGTAAAAACTGATATCCAGTCAAATCCGGTTAGACCAGAAAAGCCGACCCCAAGTGACTTGGGAATAATAAAGGCTAGGGAGAAGAAGTCTAACAATTATTAGTCTAATATGACAATTAGATAGTGTCTAATTGAGATTCAATACTAAGAATTTAATTATGAAAAGCTTAATAAATTTCTCGAACTCGAGTATCGCATCCGAAGCCTTAGTACAGCATTTATTACTGCTGTCCTACCAATATACATAATATATGTTTGACATATACCTATTGTTCGACAGCACAGAAAATTCTGACTGTTTACTAAGTAGATCCTTGGATCACGCAGAGGTCTAGAATTCGATCACACAGCCATGCTTGTTTGCAATCTTACTTCTACAGAATAGAAGTTAAAGCTATATACCGTTTAATACCCACGGTATTAATTATGGTTCTATAAATAAGTGCACACGCCACCCGCTTTCCTCCAGCCCTGCTATAAGCGGTCGCACGTGTCGTCTCGCAGCCTTCCTGCATAATGTCGTATATCTCTCCCCGACATGTGTACGATATAGCTTGGATAATACAATGCGTCATCGGATCTGGCTCGGTGGTGCAGTGGGTGTGAAGGCGACTGCTGCGGGGTTCAATTGCCGGGTCGGGCAATAATTTAGTTTTTTATTTTGTAGTCTGTAAATTTTCGATAGCGTCTTAGAGTCAGGCACAAAGTCTGATAGATGGAAACAGGCCTGTGCCCTGTGACATATGATCTGAAACTTTGGCTGGCGAAATATAAGTGTAATTCAAATCTGCCTACCTCTTCTCTCAATTTATTAACAATGCGTTACAATTTGAGAATAAGCTACGATCGCTTGATCTCTTTTAAGACATCTTTCGCACAAAGTATATATGCGTCGAGGAATTTACAAACATTGGAATAACGGACTTTGTATATATAAATCTTCTGTGCGTGTGTTTGTAATTAAACTCCTCCTAAACGGCTGGACCGTTTTTGATGAAATTTTTGTGTGTGTTCAAGTGGATTCTAGAACGGCTTAGATTTTTTTTTCCATGTGTACTGGACAACGTTTGTCGGGACAGCTAGTATATATATATATAAATCATATTATAAAGAAGAAAGATTTAACCATTTCTTTGTATGTTATTTAAGGATTTGTTAGAAAGCTATATTATCACCGAGCAACATAGCCTATATTTTATAAAAAAATGAAAAAGTACCTACTGTTACGTTACTAACCTACTTTTACGCGAACGAAGCCGCGGGCATAAGCTAGTGCTCAATATAGAGATCGAATCCAAAACTCGGCGGTCTGGCAGTATTAGCTAGTCAAATACTAACCACTGCATCATTCAAGCCGGCATGTCAAAGTCAAAGTCAAAAATCATTTATTCATTAAGGTCACAAAGTAACACTTATGAACGTCAAACATATAGGTTAGTGGGTTTACTAAGTTACTGAAGCTACATTTAGTTTAGTTGCTAGGTTCAGGTAAAGGGAAGAGCCTATGAGAAGAAACCTGAAAGAATCTCACGGCCATGTCATAGTTTATATCAATCTGTTAGACATTATTTTAATTAGCACTAACATTGCAGGTTCATGATAAAAGTCATAAATTCACAGTGACCTGGAAAAATATATCGTATCACTTTCTTATCACCTTAGTATTGTACTCTAGTTGTAGGAGAAATGGGTCAATCAGGCGCCCTGCTGAGAACTTATAAGATAGACGTGACGGACATAGTCCTGTCTCAAGACTGCGCCGAGCGTAAGACGCGGTTGGACTGAATGACAGAGCTCGATATTCAAATCGGCGCACGGCCGCCATAGTAAAATTGTATGGAGGATTGGATGTGCTTTTTTAGTAGATATATGTAGATACAGTTCCGAACTCCGTACTGTTACTGAGAATTTCATGACAGAACCTTTCGCCAGATCCAGAAATCAAAACCAGAAGCTCATACACGTATTCATAAATTTCTAATTAGGTTTCAGATTCAGTTTACCGCCTAAATTGTTTGTTATCGTGTTATCATAATTGTTATTTTCGTATTTCAATGTTGAACCAAAGTTTTGTATTGATTGAACCCACACTAAATTTTTTTTGCAAAGAATTGGTACTCCCACTTTATGTTCGCCTTAGTTATGTTTGTATCTCTATCAAACTTATTTATGGTAACTGCTGGGAGTCTTGAAGACATACATTACCATGGCCGGCCAGCCCTCAAGTAGACATAGGACATTTTTTTTTTTTACCTGGTGAATGCTTTGCCTTGTACCTCTCCGCGGGGCGACGGAGAGGTTATGTCGGGCTCGCCGGGGAAAAGATACCCCCCGGTAATACCGACTAAACCTACCACGGTGTTCCTCGACATAAACATAGGCGGCGAGGCCGCGCGAATCGCTTTCACATGCAATCGCGACCACGCTGTAGTTTCGGCCCGCCGTGTGAAACGGTAGGCCACTACATAAAAAATATTTCCTCCACCGTCCACCTGGTCATATAGTTAAGACTGCGCCGAGCGTAAGACAGATAATGACAGAGCTCGTGCGGCGCATATTCAAATCGGCACGCAGCCGCCATAGTAAAATTGTATGGAGGATTTGAAGTGCTTTATTGATAAATATGTATCTTTATTGTCAACCAATAACTTAAATATTTGGGACGGACAAATTGAAATATAACTATTTATGCTTCGTTTAAGCTGTAAAATAGGATAGATTTTTACTGTTATAATCTAAAAATCACGTAACACGAGCAAGTTTACGTAATTTTGTAGGCGAAAATATTAATTATTTTAAGTTTTTTACAAGGAGTAATTCTAAACACATTCATTGTTATGGTAAATGTATGTTTTATATTTGTATTGATCAAAAAGTGTTGATTTTATTCACTTAACTGTGACCGCCTGTTTTGGCACATTTCGCTCGGCGCAGTCTTAAATAAGGCGTGAGAACGTAACAAACAAACTCACATTCGCAATTATAATATTAATTAGTATGCGAATATTTCATGGCCGCAGTCAAATTAAGTCGTTCATAAGAAAAATACTTACGTCATTGCAAGCTTTTTATCTCTTAATTAGTGATAAGAGATCTAAAAAATTCACTAAGGAAGTGAATTAATATGCGAATTCAAAACAATTTTTTCTGTAATATATATTATAAGCCAAATATACTGTGGGTAGTATCGATCCCCACCACTTCCTATAAAAGCAGGCGCTCAGTCGCACGCAGAGTCATTCGCCGCTCAGTCGTCGATCAGAAAGGTGGTTGGTATCGATACTGTAAGTTCGTTCCAATATTTTATTTACTGCTTTATTTGCCTTATGTGATTCTGTGTTTGAAAATTAACGGTTGTTTGTGATATTGAACTCGTATTTACTTAAGTAAATGATTGTTAAGATTTTGAATAAATTTGTTTCAGTTTGTTGTAATTGTTCTTTTTTTTAATTTATAACACTTCTGGTTCCTAAAATCAGAAGTGGGATAGGATTTCGCTCACAATTAGAATTGCAAAACAACCGTTAAGTTCACCGAAATGCCACGTGCATCTCGTAAAAGGTTAGTCGAGACGCCGCCTCGCTTTGGGGTCGAACGTAGCCGTCGTAGTGAATCCCAGCGGCACAGTAGACGCCGTTCGCGGTCAAATCGTAATAAATCACGTGTGCGGTCGGGTTGTGGCGGGAAGCATACGCAGTCGCGTCATGATAGAACTCGGTCACATTCACGTCGTGATTGGTCGCGCTCGCGTTCACGTCATGATAATTCACGCTCGCGTCGCGACAGAGTTTGTTCGCGCCGCGGTCGCTCGCGTACTCGTGACAATTTTTATTCACGCGAAAGGTCGCGTTCAGCTCACTCGCATCATGATAGTGCCATGAAAGTCGCGATAGGTACGATTATGTCGCGATTAACCGCTATAGAGGAAAACACGGCCAGTGGCTCGCGTGTCTTGTCCTCCGTTCGTGGTAATACACCCCCGTTAGATAAAACCAATAGTTCTACCACGCAAACGCTCGTCGATGCTTTAGGTATGCTAGTAAAAAATAAGTCCAGTAATTATTACGTGTCAAATTTTGATCCAGCCGTAAATAACTTTGAAGTGTGGTGCAACGAGGTGGAAAGGGCTGGGCATGCGAACCATTGGGACGATCGCGAATGTTTTTCCCGGGTAGCTCATTGCTTGAGAGGTGACGCGAAAACCTGGTTAAATGAGTGGAGCACAAATGATCGTTCTTGGTCTAATTTTGTGAAAGAATTTAAATCCTTGTGTCCTCAAAAAATCAACTACGCACAAATTCTCCATGAGGTTATAAATACTACGTCTGATAAGTTTATGTCGTACGCAGAATATGCACGCCGTTCGTTGTTACGTTTACGCATTATCAAAGGTTTAAGCGAAGAACTCATGGTCCAAATAGTAGTCCATGGTATTAGCGATGTACAGGTGCGCGCAGCAGCCACCAACGCTGACCTAACGACGGAAAATCTCGTTTCGTTTTTAGCCACTTATGTTAAACCTAGCCGCAGATTTGATAATCGTCATACTGATAAACTAACTTCTTCCAGTGCTATTACAACAAAAACACGTAATTTTAACGGTTCGTGTAGATCCGAAAACAAGTGTTTCATTTGCGGCCAAACTGGCCATTTTAAAGATAAATGTCATAAGAAACGTAATGTTACGGAGAAGACTGATAACAACTCCAAACCCGTTTGTTCTTTTTGTAAGAAAGTAGGACATAAAGAGAGTGATTGTTTCGCTAAATCGCGATCGGAGGCCCGAAACAACAATAACAATCAACGTAAAGTTAACTTGTGTAGCGAATCTTCAAACGCGAAAGATAACAATGATATAAGCACAGCTGTGATTCAGGGTGTACCGGTTGACATTCTCATAGATAGCGGTGCCCTCAATGTATCTTTGATATCATCCGCGGCAGTAAATCATTTTTCCGGTTCGCGAAAACAGACTAGCTGTTATTTGAAAGGAATAGGCGATAGAGAATTCATTGCTCATGAATACATTACTCTAACGGTTGAGTTTAGTAACATTTCACTCGAAGTAGATTTTTTAATAGTACCTGCGTCGTACATGAATACGCCCATCATCGTAGGGACCGATGTACTCAATCGTGAGGGCGTTACGTTTATTCGTACAAAACACGGACAATATTTGACTCGCACGCCTGATGAAGTACCAAAAGTAAATTCAATAACCACTTGCGAGTCTGATAAAATAAACACGCCTCTCAAAGGAACGGAACTTGCTAAGCTGATGGTTGTCATAGGACAATTCTCTTCGTTTTTAATATCTGGCACAGCCACCACAACTGTGGGTACTGGCAAGATGCAAATCAGCTTGACGAGCGATGTACCTGTAGCGTACCATCCGTATCGTTTATCCTATCAAGAGAAACTAAAGGTTCGCGAGATTTGTCAGGACTTGTTAGACAAAGGGATTATTAGGGAGTCTGGTTCTGAGTATGCAAGCCCGATCATTTTGGTCAAGAAAAAGGACGGCTCAGACAGAATGTGTGTCGACTTCCGTGCACTAAACCGCATTACTGTCAAGGACAGATATCCTCTACCCTTGATAGATGACCACATTGATCGGCTTGGGGGCTCTAAATTTTTCACATCTCTAGATATGGCATCAGGCTTTCACCAGATACCCATTGATGAGGGTTCAATCCATAAAACAGGCTTTGTAACCCCGGAAGCCCATTATGAGTATTTGAAAATGCCATATGGCCTTTGCAATTCTCCTACTGTCTATCAGCGTATCATCAATAATACCTTGCGCAAATTCATAGAAGCAGGGAGTGTCCTCGTATATATAGACGACGTTCTCATTCTAAGCATGACTATTGATGAGGGCATTTCTTTATTGCGTGACGTTTTGAAGACTTTGACTCAGGCCGGGTTTTATATCAATGTGCGAAAGTGTTCGTTTCTGACCACCAAAGTAGAATACCTAGGTCGCATTATTAGCCATGGTCAGGTCAGGCCGAGCCCGCACAAGATCGAGGCGTTAGTCAATGCACCTACTCCCACCAACGTCAAGCAAGTGCGCCAATTCTTAGGGCTTGCAGGATATTTTCGACGTTATATCGAAGGCTATGCAATAAAAACCGCATGTATCTCACGTCTCACAAAGAAAGACGTAAAATTTGAATGGGGACCAGATCAAGATCAAGTCCGAGAAGATCTCATAAAGCGATTAACCACCGAGCCCATACTTGCGATTTTCGATCTGAGCCTTCCTACTGAGCTGCACACCGACGCCAGTAGTGCTGGGTACGGTGCTGTACTCATGCAGGTTCACGAAGACGGTGGTAAACGGGTAATAGGCTACTTTAGCAAAGTGACTCAAGGCGCGGAGCCTAAGTACCATTCGTACGAGTTAGAAACACTGGCGGTCGTCAAGGCACTGTAACATTTTCGCCACTATTTAATTGGTGTAAATTTCAAGATCATAACTGATTGCAATGCCTTGAAAGCCACCGCACGTAAGAAAGACCTTCTCCCACGAGTTGCACGATGGTGGATCTATCTGCAAGACTTCAATTTTGAAATTGAATATCGTAAGGGCGCGATGATGGGTCATGCGGATTACTTAAGCCGGAATCCAACAACGTTGCACATCAATAATATTGAACGACCAGTAAACTGGGCACAAATGGCCCAATCGGCCGACTCCGAAACTCTCGATCTTATACAAAAACTTAGAGATGGTCTCCTAGATTCCCGCAGGTATGTGTGTCAGAACGATGTCCTTTATTATCGTTATTCAGCCACAGGCGAAGAACCACGCTTGCTATGCTATATCCCTAAGGGCCACAGGCTCAGTTTACTACGTGTTTTTCACGACGAACACGAACATATTGGGGCTGATAAAACTTATGACCTAATTTTAAAATATTTTTGGTTCCCCTGTCTAAAACAATTTGTTAAAAAGTATACTTCCCACTGTTTAATCTGCATATCTAAGAAACGTGTCCCGAGAGCTCCACGTCAGCCCATTACGTCATGGGATAAATCTGATGTGCCTTTCAGTACAGTCCACGTGGACGTACTAGGCCCTTTGCCAGAATCCAACGGATACAAATTTGTTTTTATTTTCGTCGATTCTTTTACAAAATTTTGCTTACTCTACCCTATGTACAGACAAGATGCAAATGAACTAAAACGTGTTTTTAATAATGCGATATCTTTATTCGGAACGCCCAAATTGATAGTTTGCGACCGTGGTCGTATGTTTGAAGCATCAGCTTTTACTAGTTGGGTATCTGAAATGGGTAGTGACATTCATTACATAACGCCCGAAATGCATCATTCCAACGGGCAAGCTGAGCGTTACGTGAGGACTGTTTTAAATTTAATTCGTGTAGAGAGTAACAACAAGAAATCGACCTGGTCTGATGCTTTATGTAAAATTCAGTTAGTTTTGAATGTAACAAAACAAAAGACCACACAGTATTCGGCTTTGTATCTTTTAATCGGTACTAACGCAACCACTCCTGTGATTCGTGCACTAGTCCGCGACGTTGCTATCGAGAACTCTAGCCCTAATCGTGAAGCCATGAGGGAACTCAGTAGGAGCTCCGCTAAGGCATCACTTGACAAAAATCGACATAGTCAAGATGCACGGGTAAATTGCCAAAGACACCCGCCAAGGCAGTTCCAGGTTGACGATCAAGTGTTTGTCATAAAGTACTCTCAGTCTGCAGGAAAGCTCGATCCTGGTATGAGAGGTCCATATCGCGTTATAAGAGCACTGCCAAGTGACCGTTACGAGCTAAAGCTACTAAGCGGAGCTAGAGGCAAGACAACTCAAGCGGCAGCTCAATATATGGTACCCTGGAAAGGCGAATGGTGTCCTGAGAGCTGTGCTGCGTTTTTCGAAAGTAAGTTTCAACTGAACTTTTTTAATGTGTTTTTAAATTACAGTAGCATGGTGGATATGTATGCACGCGTGAGTGTGAGGCGAGTGTCTGCTTTGCTGGTTGGGGACATGCTGCCGAGGCGGTTCAGCTGGCGTGCTCCCAAGGCTAGCGCTCTAGAGTTCCTGGTTCCGATAGACGCGTACCATGCACGCGTGGCGGGCGTTGTCCCGGAATACGTGTTCTCTGAACGCGTATCAGGCTCTAGCCTGGCAGGCGCTGTCCTGGAAGACGTGTACTGTGTACATGTGGCGGGCGCTGTCCCGGTAGACGTATTTTTTAATACGTTCAGGCGCTGTCCTGGTTCACGTTTTTAACGTGGGAACTTGCAAGTTCAAGTATGAGTTTGAGTGAGACTTTTGTCTGAAGATGTGTGATTTTTGCTGAAAGTAAAGTGTTCTTTTTTGTATATATCTGTTATGAAAGCTTATTTTTGTATGAGGGCCTTGTTTGTGTGAGGAATGACAGAATAGGCAACATTACATGTTGTCGTGGTTAATTAACAGCTTGTTTCTTATGCAGATTGCGATGACAACTCTGACGATGCTAGTACTCCTACTGGTCCCAACAGTGCTTCAAGTTCTATGGGCGAAGACGGCGAGTAAAGCTTTGCCGTACCCACTAGCTTCCCAGAAGATCACTCTAGTGCAGCCGAGGACGGTGCAAGATCAGGAGAGGCCGTATAAGCCAAATATACTGTGGGTAGTATCGATCCCCACCACTTCCTATAAAAGCAGGCGCTCAGTCGCACGCAGAGTCATTCGCCGCTCAGTCGTCGATCAGAAAGGTGGTTGGTATCGATACTGTAAGTTCGTTCCAATATTTTATTTACTGCTTTATTTGCCTTATGTGATTCTGTGTTTGAAAATTAACGGTTGTTTGTGATATTGAACTCGTATTTACTTAAGTAAATGATTGTTAAGATTTTGAATAAATTTGTTTCAGTTTGTTGTAATTGTTCTTTTTTTTAATTTATAACACTTCTGGTTCCTAAAAATATAGTTCTAAATCGGCGATCCATTTAATACATACATATTTATGCTTTTGTTATCGCATTTACAAACAAACATACTGCCCGCCTAATGGTATGCTAATAGCATACCTTGTTTTATATTTGTTTTTTTTAAAGACAACTTCTGCTCTAGGATTTTATCCTGTGTCGCGGGGGACATTCAAACAACGGACACAAAGAATACCCAGACTCGGAACAACAATCATACAATTTTTTGTCCCGTGTAGGATTCGAACCCACAACACTAGGCGTATTAGGAGCAGCCAGGCGGCCACTTAAATTACTACACCATCTGTGCAGAAAACGACTGTTACGCAGGTTTAATGAAATAAATAGAGTGGTAGTGCCTAATATTTATATAAAATATGCATTAGAAATACATTAAATTAATGGAATATACTACACGCACGCAACCACGCATTAGACACACGCAGTCGAAGCGCGTAACTATGGTTACATACATCAATATATAATGACATATAATATCAGCAATATTTTACAGGCAAACTTCGGTCGAATTTCGAGCACTAGGCGACTGCCAGTATATATATATTAATACGTGAAGCAAAAACTTTGTATCGCTTTTTACGAAAATTGCGCGGAAGGAGGAATATGAAATTTGGCACAGTTAAAGTTTATATGGAGAAGGAAGGGCGAATGCTAATATTTAAAAAAAATATGCATTAGAAATACATTAAATTAATGAAAAAATACTACACGCACACAACCATGCATTTGACACAAGCTGTCGAAGCGCGTAACTAAGGTTACATATATCATATATAATGACATATATCACTAATATCTTACAGTCAAACTTTGGTCGAATTTCGAGCACTAGGCGACCGGTAGTTATTATAAATATTCATACGTACAAATTCTCCCCGGGTCGAGGAGGCAGAGATTTCGCCATAAGTGATTTAAGGTTCCACGGACGAGCCTTTTGCCGTATACCGGACAGTATCAGACCCCATGCTGCTACCAAGTAGGTTTCAATTCGTTATGTAATTCTATTTCCATATGTATATAGATTACTTAATTTATTTCGTTTTATGAATAGCTAAATAGGCTCGTTTAAATATTTTATGATTATAATTATATTCTTGAAGACCGGTTTTTGTTGTCTATTTCAACATAATTATGTTCATCACATATCACATGTTTTTATAAATACGCTTTTTATTCTTATTTGGTAGTAAATATTAATAGATAACATATGGATCGAGTAATGCAAAGTTTTATTCTCCTATTGCGCAAGTTTAATTTAAGTCTGATATGTTCGTATTTAGATTGTTCGTAAAAGCAACGATAGCTCAGTGGGGAGACCAACAGACTGCAATGCAGAGGGTCTCGGGTTCGACCCACGTCGCGCGCCTCTGACTTTCGGAAGTTATATGACATTTCGAAATTATGTGCGTATTGATTGACAATTATCGCCTGCTCCGTGCCTCGGAGAGCATGTAAAACCGTTGGTCCCGGCTGCCATGAACATCTATGGCGGTCGTTATTGGGTAAGTCAGTACCCTCTAATATCCTGACACTGGTCTAGCCTTAGGGTATCATTAGCCTTCGGGTTGCGGAGGTCAGGTGGCAGCCGCTCCGTGTAAAAACTGATATCCAGTCAAATCCGGTTAGACCAGAAAAGCCGACCATAAGTGACTTGGGAATAATAAAGGCTAAGAGAGAAGAAGATGTTCGTATCAGACCAGGGTTTCCTTGTATCGACTTTATAAAAACTTTTGGCCGGCAAACATTGCGATCAGCAGTTATTGCTATATTATGCTTATATGCTCAAAACGTCCCCACCCTTGTAGCACTTTAAAACCTATGTTAATCGAGGGGCCATAACCATCTAATCATTTTATTGTATAACAGCGAAACTGAAATGTCCATACGAAAGAAGTTATATCGTCATGAAGAAACCGGAATTAGTCACAATGATCGTGCCGCTTAATGTTCTTTTTCGACATGATAAAACTCAAAAATACCTACTACATTATAATGATATCAGATTTTAATAAGATTTTTTAATTCAAAACACGTTCACGATCCAAAGAATTGGTCTCAGAATTCATACAAACAATGACCTGGTCAACTACGTTGTTTCAGAAAATGTTAACAGGCAGCGGGCAGCGTTCAGGACATTGACTGACGAGTCCATAAATATGCCGTTCCCTGAATTTTCAAACGAAGATATTATTTTTTTCAGCTTTGGGACATATAATTTAAAACTGGCAGCTACCTATGTCAGCGAACATTTGCGTGTCGGCGTCTATAACATAGAGGTTTGTGCAACTCCGAGCCCAATTATGAATCAATACGGTATAGACTTCTGAGGGATCGAATTATATCAAGACAGGTCAAATGCAACCTATTACATGTATTCACTACTGAAAAACGTACAGGGCATTAACACTATTCAGGCATATTACTGCTCATGAGGACGGTTGGTGATTGCGCGCATGTCAACAGTATCAAGTGGTACTATGGGATTGGAAGCCTTTTAGGGAATTTCCTTAGGCCAGCCAGTGCCTGGGACAATATTGTGATAGACACAGAAAACACTGAGTAATCTATTAGTTGCAATAAAAGTGAAATGTTTTATTTGTAATGAAGGTATTTTTATTCTTCTTCTTCCTTTCGTGTGGTTAGTGGCCAACCTGTTGTCAAGAGTTGTTCAAGCCGCCCGTAGGCCTCTGACATGGCTTAACGACTGCTGTCAATTTGGCAACAACCGGGACCGACTTTTTACGTGCCTTCCGAAGCACGGAGACGCTCAGATGAAATCCGGCTAAGCGGTCACCCATCTATATGTAGGTATTTTATTTGAAAACTCCTAAAAACGTCAGTGGTTACTTCACAAAAATACGGAACACAACACACAACAAGTTTCACCTAAATCAGTTGAACATTTTACGTGTGATTGAGTTAACAAACATACACGCGTACAAACATCCAAATATCTTTACAAACTTTAACATTTTAATATTATTAAGATGAAGGATCCCATAAATTTTTAACGTGTGTAAGGTTTTTTATATATTATTGGTTAAGACTGCGCCGAGCGTAAGTCAGTAATGACAGAACGTTCTAGAAGTTCCTGCGATCAGCGCGTTCAACTAAACAAACACAAACTCTTCAGCTTTATAATATTACTAGGTTTAGATTTTCTGCTTTACCTAGTATGTTGTCAACATTTTTATTAAATTATTTATCTAGCTGTCAATTTCTGTCACAAAATCTTGACAATCCTTCTTTGGAAAGACAACTCTTGCACTAGAGTAAGTGTCCTGATGCAAGGGATATTACAAACATACAATTAATGGACGTAAAGTGCACCTATAGTCAGTAACTAGAATGATTTGTGGACACAAATATTTGTACCGGTGCGGGATTCGAACTGTGAAAGCGAAATGTGCCAAAACAGGCGGTCACAGTTGAGTGAATAAAATCAACATTTTTTGTTTAATACAAATATAAAATATACATTTACCATAACAATGAATGTGTTTACAATTACTCCGTGTAAAAAACTTAAAATAATTAATATTTTCGCCTACAAAATTACGTAAATATGCACGAATAATGCAAAAACGTAAGCTCGTGTTACGTGAATTTTAGATTATAACAGTAGAAATCTATCCTATTTTACAGCTTAAACGATTCATAAATAGTTATATAACAATTTGTCCGTCCCAAATATTTAAGTTATTGGTTCACAATAAAAATACATATTTATCAAAAAAGCATTTCAAATCCTCCATACAATTTTACTATGGCGGCCGCGCGCCGATTTGAATATGCGCCGCACGAGCTCTGTCATTATCTGTCTTACGCTCGGCGCAGTCTTAATGTCCGGGGGCCCTGGGATCGTGCTCTATAAGTAATAGTCGAGCCTTTAGATATTGTCCCATTGCAGTGTGCGTTACGATTGCTCCACCAAGTTACACAAACAGAAAAGAAAAAAACTTGTTCGGATGACTTGGCGGAGCAATCGTAACGCACACCCATTGCAGGGCAAAGGCCTCTCTCTCTATTTTTCACATCTCCCTGTTATATGCTAGTTTGTAACGCCTTCGTTATCAATCATATTATTATAAAGACCAAAGATTAGATTTTTTGTTTGCTTGTTCGTTTGCAAGGATTTAACTCAAAAACTACCGTTCGGAGCTGTCCGATTGTTTGGATATCATTATTGATAGTTAATCGGGAACGCATACCGGTATATGTATACGTATAAATATGTTATATAGTTCCTGGGACTGTCATTCGACGAGGAGTTCGTGTGCCCCTTCTGTTCAGTACAGACACATGCAGAACAAACGTGGGAGTGCGTGCGCCTCTTCGTAGACTTGTTGAAGCATACAATACGTATCTTATTCAGCTGGACATATTTTCTCTCACTCATCAACAATTCAAACGTAAAGCTATTGAATTGTTTAAATCACTTTAGGTTAAGTACAACGTTTCATTTTAGATTTTATATAATATTGTCTTCTATTTACGCGAATATTATTCATTGAAATTAAACTGCTATATACGGATTTTATCGCGTTGTTTATTTAATTAGCTTAAAAATTAGTAAAGTTTAATAGTAGTAGTAGTGTAACAATTTTCTAAATTTTGTAATAAAGTGTCAAATAAACAACGCAATAAAATCCGTATATAGCAGTTTAATTTCAATAGATTTTATTTGTTAAAAATTGTCAAATTTATTCATTTGTGTTCACCATCACTTTCCATTTTCCATTGTTAATCCGTGGACAATAGTGTTGATTATATGTTTGATAATTTAATGTAAAACACAATCTTGTAATACTTTATGTATGTATGTAGTAATTGTTTTTGTTCCTAATAAATAAAATTAAAATAAATCGCCTATCCTACGTGTTACTCCAGAACATGGTCTATCAGAGTGCCAAATTTAATCATAATCTGTTCAACAATTTAATAATAATATTAGCCCTGTATTAAATTGTCCCACTGCTGGGCATGGGCCTCATTTCAATGAGAGAAGGTTTTGACCATAGTCCACCACGCTGGCCCAGTGCAGAGAGTGGTTACATATCTTAGAGAACATTACATAGAACTCTAAGAAATGCAGGTTTCCTCACGATGTCTTCCTTCACCGTTACAGCAAGCAATAATTAACTATTTAATACGCACATAACTTTGGAAAGTTAAGTTACGCGTGATTAAGTAATAAACATCCATATATACATTCGCATTTATAATATCAGTAGGATTAAGTTTTGTTACTATGGCGTAGGTACTAATGTTGGGATGTTGTAACATGAATCGCGGCGCTTGCGCTGATCGCCTTGACCATAAAGCATTGACGTAGAACCACTCAATAGATAATGTCACAACTATGTATATTCTTGATCAGTTATGCAATATCCCTATGATAATCATCATATTATAATAATTTAATATGGTTATAACTAAATATACTGCACGGATGGCGAAGTGGCTTAAGTGGTCGCCTCGCCGCTGCCACTGCGCTGCGTGTTGTGGGTTCGAATCCCGCACGGGACAAAAATTTGTGTGATCCACAAACGGTTGTTCCGAGTCTGGGTGTTTTTACCCGACTACAGCGAAACCAAAAGGAAGGGTAATGATTTTGGCAGTCTGGGTATGTATGTTTGTATGTTACAGCGTAGTGCCTAAACTACTGAACCGATTTTAATGAATAAGTTGTCAATATATTCGTAGTAATGGCCCAGGTGGCATAGGCTATATACATTTTAAAAAAAATATTTCTTTTCAGACCCCTGTTTCACGTAGTCGGGGTATAGTTTTCTAACTATATTTGTGTCCGTTGTTTGAATTTTGTAAAGTCATCCGCGACACAGGAATAATTATTCCTACTGCGTGAGTTGCAGCGATAGCTCAGTGGGGAGACCAACAGACTGCAATGTAGAGGGTCTCGGGTTCGAACCCACGTCGCGCACCTCTGACTTTCGGAAATTATATGACTTTTCGAAATTATGTGCGTATTGATTGATAATTATCGCCTGCTCCGTGCCTCGGAGAGCACGTTAAGCCGTCGGTGCCGGCTGCCATGAACATCTATGGCAGTCGTTATTGGGAAGTCAGTGCCCTATAATATCCTGACACTGCTCTAGCCTTAGGGTATCGTTAGCCTTCGAGTTGCGGAGGTCAGGTGGCAGCCGCTCAGTGTAAAACCTGATATCAAGTAAAATCCGGTTAGACCAGAAAAGCCGACGCCAAGTGACTTGGAAAAAATAGAGGCTAGGGAGAAGAAGACTGCGTGAGTTGACTGCTTTTAACTAAAATATATTATTAATGTAATATTAGGTACTTCCTTTGACTTGATCTGGGATCTCGCCATTATTATATGGCTAGAACGAGATAAAGCTATATATTAACGCGCTGTCTTACTGTCAACGCTACATATAAATTGAGAGTGAATCATTAATTATTTATGATATGCAATCTCTTCCCAAATAATAGAGACCGAGTCTTTTGCCCTCTGCCGAACACAAGTCTGAGTTCTCAGTTACAGTCTGGAACTGTTTCCAGCAGAAGAATTTGTCTTCTTTTTCCAGACGAATCTATCTGTAATAGCACACTATTACAGACAAATTCTTGACCGAAAATCCTTATAACATTTTTCCAGATTTTGTAGTGTGGAACTGCGTCCGGCAGACGGATTTGTTTGTAACAGTACAACCTGTTACAGCCAAATTCTTGACAAAAAGTCCTTATAACATTTTGCCAGACTCGGTATCCGAAAGCGAGTTCTCATACACGGCAGTAACATTTATTATTTCTGACTAGTCTTCAAATTGTTTATTGTTGTTACCAAAATAATTGTTTTTGTTTTCAATGCTTGCATATTTTAACCTTTAGAAGTTACGTATTGACTCAACCCACACAAAATTTGCCTGGAACGGGAACGTAAACACGTCATTCTTTGAATAAGTTATCGAAATATTATGTAGTCCATCCTAGTATTGTGATTGAAAACATAACGAGAAGATTTTTCAAATATATAAATACTTTTGGACATATTTAGAGTAACGCCAGAAACTGGTCTTATTTGTATAAACTTAGTTTGTGCGTATTGATTAATTAATTAAATGAATATTGTCGCATAAAACAGTACCAACATTTATTGAAAATAAATTATCGTAAACAATCACTTAATACCGAAGTCCTAACAAAATATAATTACGGATATTTTAAATTAAGTATACGTTAATTGTAAATTAATTAGATATCTATATAAGTAGATAGATATAGCCAAAAAAAATCAAGTAGAACCCAGTTGTTAAAATAACGACAACACATTTTATTTTTCTGTTAATTACTAGATTTTGCCCGCAGCTCCGCTCTTGTAAAATATGTAGAGTAGGCTATGTTAATAACTATTTTTTACTGGATACTTAGTATCCTATCTCCTTTTCTGTCTCTTTGGCAATGTGTATGCGAAATTTCATGATGATCGGTTTAGTAATTAAGTCGTGAAAGCGTAACAAACAAACTCACATTTATAATATTTGTAAGGATAAAGGAGTCTGCCCACCACACCGTCTCATACCATGACCGTGCTAGGAACGTATCACACACGAAAAGCAACACGATTCGCCCTACTATAGGAATTGCTGGTCGGTGACGGAACGAACGGTCTAGTGTGCATAGTCTTATACATTTCCTTACAAAGAATATTTTTTGCCTGACACGTTCCTAGCACGGTCATGGTATGAGACGGGGTAGTGGGCACACTCCTTAATTGTATAAGTTTGGCCAGTGCATAATAGCGATGAACAACTGTCACGATAAAAGAAAATCGTATATTTTAAAATTGTATAGGTACTTGTGCATCTAAATGTTGATAAATTCGTTGTCATAAATATAATTCGAATCTTAAACGAATATTCGAATAATTTGATGTTTTTGTTAATTGTCCGTCATTAGTGCATAATGATAGATTTTCTAACATTTTTGCGCACTACTAATTGTGTATGTGAGTTTATGATTGTATAATAATTTTGTTACAAAGTTCATTCGGTTATTTTGGTTGAGTTTCTGACGATAGCATCTGGACAGAATATTTAGCATCTTGTATATATAGACTAGAAGCTGAACACACACGCCTATTTATCAATAGGATAAGCAGAAATATCAACATATTTACATCTACTCAATATAATATAGGTATGCCCTGTATTAAACTGTCCCACTGCTGGGCAAGGGCCTTTTCTCAGTGTGAGAAGGTTTAGGCCATAGTCCACCACGCTGGCCTAGTGAGGGTTTGCAGACTTCACATATCTGTTAAAAGTTTACGAAATAAATTATAACATTAAGTGGAAAATCAGTAACATAACTTACTTATTTCTTTGAGAGCAGTGATAGCTCAGTGGGGAGACCAATAGACTGCAATGCAGAGGGTCTCGGGTTCGAACCCACGTCGCGCACCTCTGACTTTCGGAAGTTATATGACTTTTCGAAATTATGTGCGTATTGATTGACAATTATCGCCTGCTCCGTGCCTCGGAGACCACGTTAAGCCGTCGGTCCCGGCTGCCATGAACATCTATGGCAGTCGTTATTGGGAGAGTGTCGACACAAAAGATCCCACTGGGTCGAAGTGTCGCCGGTCTGCACTGACTGGCCCCCAGATGAGATACATACATACATACTTATTTCTTTTGCTTTATTGATATTATTTAAATCTCTAGATATGCTCTATCGATATGACAACTAGGTACCTATTAAAAATACCGTTGCTATGAAACTGTGAAAAAGATAAAAAAAGATGACTTCAGGCAACTGCAGCCTGAAGTAATATCATTTATCGGTTTCACAGGTGAAGGATTAACAAAATAAGTCTATAATAAAATTATTATCGCTTTATATAATAGTTTATTTTCAGTTTAACAGCGTGGGATACTTCTAGCCGCTCCCACATGCAATTATAACTCTTATGCCAAGAATATTACGTTACAATTTGCTATCATTTCAAATAATTTGTGGTTGCTGTTTCCAAAACAATGTACTATCTAGTAAAGTGATAGTGTCAATGTCAAATAGTATCTGTAATATCCGCAGGATTAATGAAATCTCAAACTAAATAAGAAATAATGTTATGGAATACCATAAAATTTTGTCTTATTTTCGTCTTCCGTACATCGGAAAGCACGTAGAGCTGTTGGTCTTGCGCTCCCTCTCCGGTGGTGTTGAATTACCTTCCTATAGGACCATGAGAGCAAGGAATCAGATAGTGCACTAGTGCTTGAACACACACTTGTGTACCTACTATAATATGACCCACGCAAATATTGGCTGGGAAACTGGATTTGGAAGACAATATAATATTGTTTATACTTTCGTTTTATGGATTTCCGAGACTTTGATTAGTTCGACATTCATTTTCAGAGTCGTTATGCCAAAGTGCCTATAAATGTATAAAATTCTCCTGAAGTTACTTATTTATCTTCTAATTTAAATTTATCTTCTAAGACAGAAAGAAAATATGTATGTATATTAGAAACACAATCCAATAAAGTAATATATATGTATATTCATGAGCTTGTATGATCAAGCTCATGAATATATGTACATTTATATTATGTATAGAATATGCGCATTTATCCTAATCGTAACTAATATTTATAATGCAATTTAAAGTTTATTTGTTACGCTTTCACGCCTTTGCCCGACCAATAAACCTTTCATCCTGAAAAAGAATGTTCTCAGGATATAGAGAAATTTATTGATAAAATCTACATTAACGCGAGTGACGTCGCAAGCAAAGTCTAGTATAAAATAATGCAGTGGTATAGGCTTCACCTCATCTTCTTTCTTTCTTTTCGTGTGGTTAGTGGCCAACCTGTTGTCAAGAGTTGTTCAAGCCGCCCGGAGGCCTCTGACATGGCTTAACGACTGCTGTTAATTTGACAACAACCGGGACCGAGGTTTTACGTGTCCTCTGAAGCACGGAGACGCTCAGATGAAATACCACTAAGCGGTCATCCATCTATAGACTGACCGCACCCAACGTCGCTTAACCTCGCTAAACGTTTACCGATCAGTGAGTGCAACTGGCTATGAGCGCCTCAAACTCATCATGTTATGCTAGGGCTATTTTCCAGGGATGGGACGAAGGATCCGTCCCTTAAACAGCAAAGGCCTACACAAAGTTATAGAATTTTGAGTTAAATCCTAACATCCTACGTAAGCACCACACAATTCTGGAGTAGGCACGACCCACCCGGATCCCTCTAAGCCATTGGTTAAGTACACAAATTTTGAGCCCCAATCTTGATGCCAATATAAAAATCCAAAGCATTAAATGCAAAATTTTTGGACCTTGCTATTTCAGCTGTGCCTTGATACGTCCATCAAAGTCGGATTTTCCTTATATTAGTATAAATAACTATACCAATTTCAATAGCTGTTTCCTTACCATTCGCATTTATAAAAACTATACCTCCTACAGAGATACAAGTGCCGAGTCGTAAAACTAGGGTCAGTAGCACGCATTAGTATGCAGACTTTGGCGTGATCTACCTCAGATGTTTTTACGATAACTGGACACCCGGCTGCTACGGCGAGCATTACGATTCTACCCTCGATCCATTTACTGTTATTCAGTTCATGATCTCGACTTGACCACACACAAAAACAGCACGAATAATGGCCTAGTAACGCATGAATAGCATTTCCTACTAATTCTATAAAATTAAAATCTTTTGAGGATGTCTAGACGTGTGGATGTTTTTTTCGCAATCAAGTAAACTATTTTACATATGTATACATGATGTCTAGTATTAATACATACTATATATCCCGATATACGTTTGTGGAGTGTTACGCGGGCGAAACCGCAGTTTTAAATAATATCAGCCCTATGTAAAACTGTCCCACTGCTGGGCACGGGCCTCTTCTCAGTGTGAGAAGGGTTAGGACATAGTCCACCACGCTGGCCTAGTGCGGGTTGGCAGACTTAAATACTAGTTTTAAATACGGCTCTCTAAATTTAGTGGTGTGTTTAGAGTCTTATGTGAGAGATGACGTGAGGACGTAACAAGAGAGTCTATGGCCGTTTATCGAGCAAATATCCAGATTACGTGCTACTGCTGGGAGTGTTCTATAAAAAAACAATAACACCGCCTTGACTTTTGACTTTTGTGACCCGGAAATCGAATCTATGATCTCAAGATCACGCACAGACACATGTGTCAGCTTATGTTAAAAGACCAGCGACGCCGAAAATTGACTATAAACATATTCCTTCTCTTTCTCATTATTCCTCATCTTGTAGTCTAGCCAGATATCTCAGTTCAGAGTGCCTTAAGGAGTCACTGTCTGTTGCGCTCGAAATGCTACTCAGTAACCACCAGTTCCTAAATTGAGAATTACATGTTGAGAACGACTCTACTTAATACTTAAGTATTACTTAATCATTATTGTTTTGTTACTGTATCAAGTTTAAACTGTAATAAAATTTGAGCAGGTTTGATGAAATTCAATTCTGTAAAAAATATTTGAGAATAATCAGTTGAGCTTCGCTTTTTTTTTTAATCCTGAGTCCGCTGTGTTTATCTCTCGCTGAAAACTAACCATCTCCTTAGCAGCTGTGGGATAATTCCCACAGTTCTTAAGGAGATGGTTACCGCAGGAATATTCTACATTATTAGACTGCGATATTTTCCCTATCGCGAAGATCGCTTCCTCAGTCGGGTTGTCCAAGCTTGAGCGAGATTATAATAGAGATAATAATATCAGCTTTGTTTAAACTTTTCCACTGCCCGGGTTCTCAGAAGGCCATAATACACTAGGCTGACCTAGTACAGGTGTACAAAATTCACATATTTGACGAATTTTATGTAGATTTTCTCACGATGTTTTCCTTCACCGTCAATGCGTCTAATTAACCTATTTATACGCACATTGCTTAGGATTATCAGATACATAGATGCAGTGGGCCCGAATTTGAGATTTGAGCTATCTCCCACCTCAATTTTGTCAGACGATAATCACGCGACTTATCGTCATACTCAGTTAGACATGCTTAGACATGATTGTCGCGTACATTGACATCGATTTATTCTAAGAAGTGTACATCGATGTCATTGTTAATACCTATTGAGACTCTAGACTGACGCAAAACGTTACGCAATGGCAAATAAAAAAGTATACTTTCAAGTTAATTGTTATGGATAAATTCGGTTTTCATGCCTAAGCTAATCAACCCATCATCTTGAAATTTCGCATACACGTTGTCAGGGGTTCAAAAAAGGACATACATAGGAGTGTCATTAAGTAAATAATAGAAACATTGGAACATAACAGTAGTAAATAAAGGTTACTTTACCTTGCGAACAGTCCTTTTTTATGGATAAAAGGTATTCTATCTAGAAAACGGAGGTTTTTAAGTATAATGACTAGAAATTTCATGTATACTGTTGTTTTAGTTAACCAGCAAACGCATTTAACAAATCAATTAAAATTAATAAAAACGTGCTGACATGGCCTTCTCATATTGTTTATGACAAATATATTAAAATTGATTTAGTTTTGGAGGAGGAAATAGAGTAAACGAGATTATGGTTTTTGTAAATTTTGCATAAATCTATATATTAATACGTAAAGCAAAAACTTTGTACCCCTTTTTATGAAAATTGCGCTGACGGAGGAGTATGAAATTTAACGCAGTTAAAGTCTATATGGAGAAGGAGTGGCAAATACTAATATTTTTATAAAATATGCATTAGAAATACATTAAATTAATGAAAAAACACTACACGCACACAACCATGCATTTGACACACGCAGGCGAATCGCGTTCATAGTATTTCGGCATTGTTCGGCTTATGTCGTAGAATTCTTCGTAACTACATATGTATGTGAAGTAGGTGACTAAATGAAATATGATTATAAGGGTAAAGTTATAGACAATAAAACGTTAATAACGACCAAACATAAAAATTAAATCAATTATGGTCGAATTTCGACCACTTGGCGACCGCTAGTAGTTATAATCAGTTCGAGTTGTTGTTATCTCTTTCATACATTCATATTTAGTACTAGCTTGTTCACCGCGGCTTCGATCGCTTAAAAGTAGGTTGCGTAAGATTATGATAGTAACAGTGTTTTTTATAAATAAAATACAGCCTACTAAAATATAGACATTTATTTTTTGTTTTTAGAGTTCGAAAAACTTGTACAACAGCTTTGTTCGTCCGTCTGTTATACAACTTTCAACACAAGAACCGTAAGAGCTAGAGATTTGCGGATCTGTCGATATACCACGAAATGACTATGACCTTTGACCTCTGACCTGAGGTCACGTGATACCAATTTTTTCGAACTCTGAGATTTACAGCAATTTATTGCCGTTTCTTACGTTTTTATAAGGATTTAACTCAAAATCTATTTAACCGATTTTAAAATTTTTTTCTGTTAGAAAGCTTTATAATCACCGAGTAATAAAGGCTATATTTTTTTCAAGTATTGTTATTAACATAACCTACTTTTACACGAGCGACGCCTCGGACAATAGCTAGTGAATAATAAACCGGGGGTAGTTCAATATAAGTTAGTAAAGGTATCGGACTTGCATTGGAAGGCCATATGTTTATTCCCACCCATTGCCATAACTAGCACTTAATAACAACAATTGTCAGCAAACCGTAATGGAAGTATCCTCCTAAATATCAAAATGCTGTTACCCAATGCTCGTGAAAACATCGTCACCCAGAAAATAACTAAGTAATGCTATCGCAATGACCAACTTCTTTCAGGAGGCAAGTTCAAACGAAAGGTCAAGACCAAAACAAATTATGTAATTACTGGATTAAAACAGACAACCCAAACACAAGTCGATCGATAGGTATACATTTACCAAAAATTCATATCTGTCAGTATACGTAAATCGTAATTGCAGTGCATTTTTTGTGATAACCGGTATTATGAGATTGGCGCCAATTAAGAACAAAAATCACATATTACTGATAACGGTTCAGATAATTTATAACATATGATCCGACCGTTGCCACCCGGAACGACGCAGTTTCAAATAATCATTACATCATGCAGAATTTCCGTAATTTGGATCTGCAAATTATTTATAAGACAAGCTGTCCTGCGCAAATTCGGCCGCTTCACATAAGCAAATTTTCTCCGATTTTTGCAACATTTTCCATTGCTGCTCCGCTCCTATTGGTCGTAGCGTGATGTTATATAGCCTATAGCCTTCCTCGATAAATAGGCTATACAACACTAAAATAATTTTTCAACCAAACAAACAAACTATTTATCTTTATAAGTTTAGTAGAGATAACTTAACTTCTGAATATCCTTAAACTTAGAAGGTTACTTTGCGAGGGAAACATCTAGTATCAACAGCGCAGGGCAACCCAAAAATGAGTTATCTGATGGATAAACGCATATCAACTGTTGTGATTGGTTGCCTGAATGAATAACTCCCAATGTACCTTGGTTCTTAAATAGAAAGGAAATAGTTGTAGCACATAGGTTACGCTCAGGGTAATACCCATCTAGAAATTTTGGACATCTCATGAAGAAAGTTGATTCGCCTAATAATTGTGAGGTGTTTGGATTCATTGAAGATGTCCAACACTTGCTAGCCGAGTGTGTGAGATATCAGAGGCAGAGAAACTCATTTGTGTTTGAAATATATGTATATAAAAGATATTGCAGCATTATCAAGTGTTTTAGCTGAACCTACATCAAAACCAGCTGCAGCTATTTATAACATGTTTTTGCACAAATGATTTCTATTTCTGATAGTTAGATTAGTATAGGGAACGACGAGGTTGACATTTAACTGCCAAAATAAAAATGCCCTAAAAATAAAAAAGTAATTAAAATTATTTTTTTATTAACCGGCTTTTCATCGACCAAAGTTTATAATAGTAACGTCTTGTGGCATTTTCATCGATTTCAAGCTACCACCACGTTATATCAATATCCTATGCAATTAAACCAGCGTCGATTAATTAATCATTATACATTAATAGGTACTTGTAACATCACGAAGTAGTGATGATCAAAGTACAAATTAATTAATTAACTTTGTACTAAAATCTTAATACATATATGAATTAAATGTAATTATAGTTCCACTTTATTAAAAGACGATGACTGCATAGTTGGACTCAAAATGTGCAAAATGGTTTTGACCTTTATTACTTGAAGTGTTCAACTTGAACTCTTGCCCAGCGAGTGGCTTGGCCATAGCTGCTTTGGGTTTGTTGCTAAAAACATGGCAGTTGCCATGCGTTTGACCGACCGTTAACCAAATGTTGCTCATTTCGCCCGGTTTCTGAGAGACATCCTCAAAAACCAGGTGCATGTGTAGAAATTTAATATAAGCATGCCGCTATGTGTAATGGACATGTGCTTATAGCGATTTCAGATCGCCCCGATCGAATGTCTTACTGCATTTAACCTATTAAGATTTCCTTTCATCTGTACTTATCTATATTGCTTTAAAATTGTTGCCAGGGTCAATGTAAGTGTCATAGAGTGTAGAGTTAATGACTAAAACTGATGATAAACCAACCAACCATAAAGCGCTTTCCAACAGACAGCTTTTTACGGCGCACCGCTTTGTACCTCGATGAATATCACAATTACTTAATTAGAAGATACGAATTTTTGAAGGACATCTTTTATTATTTGTTGCTTTTTAATTTACAAAAAATACTAGTAATGTAATATGTAGTTCAGTAACGCCATAAACGGAAAAATCTAAACCATTTTAAAGCGTATATAGAAGTATGGCTATTCATCCATTATACCGTCAGACAATCTTATCGGCATTCTTACAAGCAGCATGGACTCCGAACAGAAGAACCAGCACTTCGCACCTTCTTCCTCGTGAAGTAGAATTTTTATCATATTGTAACGTGCTGGGTTCGAGGGATAAGAATGTAAACAATATTACCGACTAAAACACGTTTTATTCAAACACACAATTAAATTTAAAACACAACACACTATACTACACTTTTCTACTGTAACTGCTTGAAACTCTGTAGTATTAGAGACCAAGTTGTTAATTCATGCGAGTCTCTTTGTAAACAATTCACCACCACAGACTATATAATATTTTTGGGTGGGATAAATGACAATAATGTATTAAAACTCCAGTCTCTAATATATAATTTTCTCTTCAAAATGCAACACACTAATGTTCTAGTTGGTAAGGTATACAATAGTAAATATCTAAATGTATATAAAGTGAATCAATTGCTGCAATATGTTTGCTCTAATTTTAAAAATAACACCATGTTTATATCCCTTGATAATGACTATACTGGTAATCCAATTTTCAATAGATTTATAGCTTGTAGATTGTTGTGTAGAGCATTATTGAAGGCCACTTATAAAATAAATTATAATAATTATTGTGACATGTCAAAACAGATACAAGGTAAGTGGGTAAAAAGTATAAAAACTATTAATGTCGGTACACAAACTGAAAATACTTTGCAACAAAGTGTCAGCACCTCACCCACTATAAGGGAGGACACAATGGTGGCCACCCAGTGTAGTTCATCACAACCTGATACCATTTGTTTTCGCCCATCCCAGTAAAAATAATTCGTTGTGTTTAACTAATAATCCTCACCTTACACATTTAAATATCTTTCACCAAAACCTTTGTGGTCTTAGCAATAAAAAAGATGAATTTGAAATATACATAGAAAGCTTACAAGATACCATTGACTACCTATGCATAAGTGAGCACTTTCTCAATGATAAATTAGTGAGTTTACTAAGTTTTAATAACTATAAAATAGTATCTTGTAATACTAGAAAGAATAAACAAAGAGGAGGCACTGTTATACTGTCAAGAAATGATAGAAAAAGTGAGGAACTACCAATTGCTAAGAAACTTTATACAGTAGAGGCTTTTGAGATAAGTGCAATTAAAGACACAGCCACTGGTGCTTGTGTCTGTTGTTGTTATCGTACACCTTATGATAAAAATTTAATGACATTTATGAATAAATTAGAAGATTTGTTAGAACATTTTTATGATAGCAATTGTTGCATATGTGGAGACTTTAATATTGACTTATTGACAGATAGCAAAAAACGTCGAGACTTTGTTAATTTATTGACATGTTATAATTTTAGACCGCTAATTGACACAATTACTTTTATTCGCAATGACTCTTCATCCTGTATTGATAATTTTTTGACTAATATGCCAACACATTCTATTGTTAAATTAGACACTGACCATAATGGTTTAGCTGATGGACATGCCGGTTTATTTTGCAACTTGACATTATTATGTAGTAAATTAAATAAAAACAAAGTTTTCTATGTTATGAAAAGGAGGCTGAGCATAAAAAATAAAATCAGATTTAGGCAAAGATTATTAAGTTATGACTGGAATAATCTGGGTCCAAATAATTTATTAAAAGTACTTCAAAATGTTTATAAACAGAGCTTTAGAAAACAAAAAAGGGAAATTCGGTTAAATGCTTTATCGAATTTGCGATGGGTTTCAAATGGAATTAAAACTTCTAGTCAAATGAAACGTTTCTTGATGGTAGGTAAAGGGAACCATAATCATTTCAGCATTATACGATATAGACAGATATACATAGCAGTGTATAGACGGGTTATAAAAATGGCCAAGAGACTGGCTATTCAAAGACAAATACTCAAGTTTAAAAACCTTTCTAGAGATATTTGGAAGATTATTAATCGACATAGAAATAAAAAACAATTCGTTAATGATAAAATTATTCTAAAATCAGGTAACAAAGTAGTAAGTGACCCGTCGGAAATTGTGAATATTTTTGCAGAAGAATTCGGGCGAAAATTTGGTCAAACGCAGATCTACTCCCAAACGGCAATTAGCATGCTAGAAAGAAACACTGTCAGAGTCGAAAACCCGATTACGTGGGCTCCAGTTACACCTAAAGAAATCTCTACTCTAGTAACTCATATGGAAAATAAATCTTCGTGTGGTTACGATGAATTACCTATATCATCAATTAAGGAAAATATTGACATCCTAGCTGAGCCTCTGACCAATTTGTTCAATTACTGTATGAAGCAGGGTATTTTTCCCGATCAATTCAAAATAGCCAAAATTATACCTGTGTTTAAAAAGGGAGTAAAGTCTGATCCTGCCATGTATAGGCCTATTTCGTTACTACCTACAATATCAAAAATATTTGAAAAAGTGATAAAAGATAGGTTGATTAAACACTTAAATATAAATAAGGTACTACATCATAGACAGTTTGGGTATACAACGGGAGTCGGCACTCAAGACGCTATTGAGTTACTAGTCGGGGATGTTGTAAATAAAATGAACCTGAAAAACAAAGTAGCCGGGCTCTTCCTAGATCTAAGTGCTGCATTTGACACTATCAACCATGACCTGCTTTTGAAAAAATTGGACCATTATGGAGTTAGGGGTAATGCGGGGCAATTGTTTCAATCATATCTGCAAAATAGAAAGATGTTTGTCGAAATTGATGCAGTAGCTAATGGCAACAATTCTAATAACAAATATGATTGCAGGGAAACTTTCAAGTCAAAAATGAACCCAATTTTGACTGGCGTTCCACAAGGCTCAATACTCGGCCCAATATTCTTTATTACTTTTATTAATGATTTAATACCCTACGTTATAAATATTTCCAGGGGAGATATTGAACCGATTATGTTTGCTGACGACACTAATGCTATTATATCAGCAGAAAATATAAACAGCTTAAGTTTGAAAGTAAACGAGGCTATAAGAATATTCTATGATTGGTTTTCAGTAAATAGTCTTACATTAAATATCAATAAAACTAACATCATGCTGTTTCGATCGACAGCTAAGAATAGTGATAGACTTGATTGTGTCATAAATGGTGAATCGGTAAATACTTATAAAACTACGAAGTTTCTTGGAGTTAATATTGACGAGTTTCTGAACTGGAAATATGAGCTCACAAGTTTGGAAGGTGCAATCAGTTCTGCATGCTACGTGCTAAGAAGTTTGAGGGATGTAGTTAGTACTCAATACTTAAAAATGGTATACTATGCTCTAATAGAGTCTAAGTTGAGATACAGCATATTACTCTGGGGACCTCCCCAGAGTAATATGCTGTATCTCAACTTAGACTAGCCACCTTTCTATAATTACAACATTTCCCGAGCGTTCATTCTGCAGAAAAGGGCGATTAGAACGATTGTAGGCATAAAACAGGACGTGTCTTGCAAACCATATTTTGTTGAGTTAGACATTTTAACTGTGCCGAGTCTTTACATACTGGTATTACTAACAAATTTTGCAAAAAACATTCATAAATATGAAACCCAGGAAGAACGCCATCAAAGAGAGTCTACGCGCAGAAAGGATTTTCAGTCTAACTGTATACCACAGCTGAATATAGTGAAGCACAGTAGTCATTACAATGCTGTCAGATTATTTAATAAGTTGCCCGTTGGCTTGAAGAGCTTGCTCTATAAAAGTAATTTTAATACCAAGCTTAAAACATTTCTACTGAAAGGTTGTTTATATTCTGTAGATGACATGCCAAAGTGTACTTTCAGTGATATGGAAGATCAATAATAAATTACAATCAATATAAATTTTAATTCATTTATTCTAAATTCTAACCACATTATGATTGTTATTTTATATCTTATCCTATTGACATTTATTAATACCATTTTATCATTGACATTATTATTTTCATTTCTAACTTATTATTGACCACTTTTGATTGTATTGACTTAATGTTTTTTTTTTTTTTTTGTTATCATTCATTGTATTATTGTGTATTACTTATTAATTGCATTGTGACATTTCCGATTCTTATTGCTTTTTTGAACTATCTATGTACTAATTCAAACACAATGTAAAAATTGTTAATGAATAAAATTTTGAATTGAATTGAATATTTTTGCTTCCGTTCGCTCCGATGTATACTTGACCGCTTACGATTGTAAACTGACTCGGCGAGCGCTGGCCTGGCCTTTTATAGGCGGGTAAAGCGTTTCTGGAGATTTTTAGAAAAGCCATACCCGTACGTAATTCCAGCGCTGTCTCTACTCTTCTCGTACCGACGAACTACTTAGTTCCGTAAGACGTCAATAGATGGCGCTGTAATAAATTATTAGGTTGAACTGCCGAGTTTTCCCCACAATGCCGAGAGATGGCACTGGGTGTAACAATATCTTTTCCGCGCCTATTATTCCGGGATAGTGACCAAAGTCCTTAAAGAAAAGAGTTAGTGGCGTAGATTAGGTGAAGTTTTAACCACACGATAAATAAAGTAGCAAGGTGCCAGCTGAAAAGAGAGGGGAACATCATGCTGAACTATTCTTTAGACCTTGATGTTGTTTGCTAGACGAAGAAAACAAGGTATATCTGTACGGTTTATCTGAGGTCACCGGTCCCGCCGTTAATTAGAGAGATGACACGCATAAGAGGTGAGAGCATCGTGATACTCGACAAAAATGCAAGCAGCGGTTATGTAACTTATCCACTAATGTAGTTGAATCCAGTTCAATGGTATTCTACGTGTCCGGAAATTGGTATGAGTATATGTAAGTGGATGAAGTCATAGCTAATATTTGACACTAGTCATCATTCTCTTGCCCTGGTCCCAATTTATTTGGGGTCGGCGCAGTATGTCCTTCGCTTCCATACTTCTCTGTCACCCGTCATCTGATCATTTCATTCATTTACCCCTTTTCCTTTCATATCCATCCTCACATAGTCCATCCATCTTTTCCTTGGCCTTCCTCTCCCTTTTCGTCCCTCTACCCTCATATCCATCACTTGCTTACCTACATATGTATCATCTCTTCGCATAACATGTCCATACAAAGCCAAACGATTTCCTCTCAACTTCTCATCTATGGGCACCACTTTTAGACTACCTCTTACGTATTCATTCCTAATTCTGTCCATTCTCGTCACTCCACACATCCATCGTAACATTCTTACTATATTTGACACTAGTACTCAGTAAATATTTATAGAATGTCTCCTATAAAGATCTCCCGAGTTGTAGGGTAAAATATCAGCTCATCTATATCTGCTATGATCTCTTTTAGCATCCCTCTAGCGTCAAAACAATGCAATGATCTAGACTGCATAACAATATCTTTATTTCTTCTTTTTTCAGACAGCATATACTTTTAGAGTTCGAAAAAACTCTTATACAACAGGTTTGTCCGTCCGTCCGTCCGTCCGTCTGTCTGTTATACAACTTTCAACTTAAGAACCGTAAGAGTTAGAGACTCGCGGTCAACGCCATTCGACTCAGCATAGTCGATATACCTCCGAAATGACTATGACCTTTGACCTCTGACCTCAAGGTCACGTGGTATCACGTGACCTTTGCATATTACTTGAACCATTTTTTCGAAGTTTAAGATTTACAGCAATTCATTGCCGATTCTCACTTGTTTTATTTCGGCACTGCCACTTTCTTTAGATTGGTAAATCATATAATAGTCGTTCAAACTGGACGACCTGCTTCCATGACGTTATTCCAGAGATTTAACTCCAAACTATATAGATTTGCAGACACATAAACACGTCTTGTGTACGGAAGATGTGCAGAACTTCCATAGGCTTATAGGTTTTCGTTAATATATACATAGTAGAGTAGTTTGATATGTGTGATATGATATGGGTGGTTACCCTATATATGATCTAGGTCGTAAGTCAGCGCTGCACTTACAGTAGAGGTCAAGTATTTTTAGGGATCCGCAAAATGGTAAAGACGGCGTTCTGATGCAAGGCAGCCAACAAAGTAATGATATGGCCTGATGCTCTAAGCGTCCATCCGATAGAGACACCTGTGATAGAATTATTAAATATCTTCACTACATATTATAAAACTAAGTACCCCGCCGCGTCTGTTCGCGATGAACTCAAAAACTACTAAACGGATTTTCATGCGGTTTTCACCAATAGACAGTGTGATTCATGAGGAAGGTTTAGGTGTATAAATTGTTAAAGTTTTGTACTACCCGTGCGAAGCCGGAGCGGGTCGCTAGTTTTATATAATACCGCGAGAGTGAGAGATTAACAAACTTTAAACGACACTAATCTATACTACAACCTATACTCCATATTTGATCCATGAATCTAATAAACATTCTATTCTAGCTATTCCCCGCAGTTTATGATTACCGCTCCGCTCCGATAACCGGTGCATATATATTTGTATATCATTAAAATGACAGAATCTTACTAAATACGATTGCCACTGAAACGTTTCAGCTATATCCAGCAGTCTGTTCATATGAGCTGACAACGATAATGAATAGAAAATACAACAACAAGAATTCGACTCTAGTAAAAAGAAAATGTATGATTGGCACATTTAGTATATGTATAACACATTACATACCCTTAGGCTGTCTGTCCGTGCTACATTTGTTGTATATTAATCACATTGAATTAAACACTTGTGCCAATAGGCCCACAGCTCATCGTGGTAGGTGGCGGTAAACGTCACCTAACGTTGATGACCTGATAGAGACTATCGTGGCATCGGTGTACTCTACAATGTTGCTTGTCGATCTGTGACGTAGACCTGCACGTAGGTATTATTTGATATATATTTGACGTATATAACACATACATAAACAGAGCACCGACGTCACTTGCGGACTGTTGCACTGAGCGGATCTTGCTACCTTTTTACGAAAATAAACGTCACTTCTTTTCTATTCATAGTCAATGTCAAAAATCATTTATTCAGGTCACAAAGTGACACTTATGAACGTCAAAATATGTAGGTTAGTGAGTTTACTAAGTTACTGAAGCTACATTTAGGTTAGATGCTTGGTTCAGGCAAAGAGTTGAGAAGAAACCTGCAAAAAACTCACGACCATTGACTTTTGTTTCCATCGACTACACAGATTGCGTAGTGGTTGAAGAGATCGCCTCACTATTGCCACTGTGTCGAATGCTGTGGTTTCAAATCCCATACAAGACAAAAAATTGTGTGATCCACATAAACTGTTCCAAGATTGGATGTTCATTTAAATGTTTTTAAAGTCATACACATGTATAATTCCTAGTGCGGGAATAGTCTTTAAACAAGATAAACAATAAAATTTATATCTTCTAGAATCACTTATTAATAGAGTATAAGCTATGTTTAAACGCTTGTCCTTGAGATACAAATAGAAATGAGCAAATTTAATGAAAGTGAACGAGGCAAGGGAGATAAGCCAGGTTAGTAGCAAAATAGAAATCTGTAGCAGTTGCGCATACTTCCGGGAAACAGACGTAAATAGATAAGTAAATAGAGTTTATGGCTATAATTAGATCTATATTGATTGCACGAAAGATGCAGAGAAATAATGCCCGAAGTAGACATTTTTATTTAACTTGTCAATTGTTGGAATGCCAGATATAATTTTAAAACATATTGTGTTAAAGACAGGGCGCTATGGCGCTCATTAGGGGAGGGCTATGTCCAGCAGTAGACTATTATAGCCTGATGATGATGATGATGATGATGATGATGATGATTGTGTCTGGCCACCGGTGTTCCGCTGCCACTCAATATGTTAATAGATTTCCGTCGAAAATTCAGCCAAAGAGTAAATATAATAGATTAAATTGTCAAAAATAGTGTTTAGAATAAACTGCTATAAATTCCTGAATAGTTGAAATGAATTGATGAAATAATAATACTTATATTTTGCTTAATTTCTTATCTATTATGTAATTTGATAATTTAATGTATTTATATTTTTTAAACTTGACATACATACGCCTCCTCAGGCAGAGTTTGGTGGTACTAATTTAACCTTTTTGTAATCATGTGATACCCAAAATGAATTGAATGAATAAATGATTTATGATTCGATTTGCCTCGGAGAGCACGTTAAGCCGTCGGTCCCGGCTGTCATGAACATATATGGCAGTCGTTATTGGGAAAGTCAGTACCCTCTAATATCCTGACACTGGTCTAACCTTAGAGTATCGTTAGCCTTCGGGTTGCGGAGGTCAGGTGGCAGCCGCTCCGTGTAAAAACTGATATCCAGTCAAATCTGGTTAGACCAGAAAAGCTGACCCCAAGTGACTTGAGAATAATAAAGGCTAGGGAGAAGAGAGAAGATTTATCTAACCAGCGTATTGGTTACCATATTTTTTGATGTTATTATTATTACTAAATATAAAACCATGCAATAATATTATGATTTTATGTCTTCTAAAGAAAATTTATTGTAAGACACAGTCATGAACTAAGCAAAAACAAATGGTATGTACCTGCCTCAAGTCGTTGACATATTCATCAGTGCATGGCTGAGAGGCTGAAACACTACTTTCGTTTTCGCTCACACGTGCCGACTCTGACTCACAACACATAAAAAGTACAGACATTATAAACAGCGATGAACTCCGGGAGAGAATATTGCGAGCCAATATACCTACGTAAAATACATACATACATAGATTCACGCCTGTTTCCCAGAGGGGTAGGCAGAGACTAAGGATTTCCTTTTGCTACGATCCTGACACAGACTTGGCTGATCATAGAGGACTATTAGTGCCCACACTTATGTATGGAAGTGAAAGTTGGGTATGGCAAAAGAAGCATGAGAGCAGAATAAATGCTATAGAAATGAGAGCGCTGAGAAATATATGTGGTGTGACTCTGAAAGATAGAATAAGGAATAGTGTGATTAGAGAGAGATGCGGCATGAAAGTGGATATAGTGACAAGAATAGAAAAGGGTATATTAAGCTGGTTTGGGCATGTACAAAGAATGGACCTACGTAAAAACCGTTCATTATTTAATCATTGGTTATTTTTCAGAGAATCAATTAATTATTATGCTTTAATAATAATTAGCTTTTTCTTTACTCGCTTTTGCCCGCGGTTTCGCTTGCGTAAAAGTAGGTTAGGTTATGTTAGTAACAATACATTTTAAATAAAATACAGCTACTCGGTGGTAATATGGCTTACTAATAGCGAAAGAATTTCTTAAATCGGTTGAATGGTTTTTCAGTAAAATCCTTACAAACGAAAAATCTGATTTTTCCTCTTTATAATATTAGTATCTGGGGCCACGGTAGTGCCCCTGCCAAGACGAGCCAAGCTAAGCACAAGGGCACTACCTACCTTTTCTCGAAGCGCTTCGTCGTTTTTTTTAACACGTTTTTTTTAAACGGTCATGCCACATATTTTAACTGAGATTAGAGTTTGTGAAGATAGGCCTTGTAGAGTTAGAAGCTTGGCTCTACATGAAATCTGATAACTTAGAAGTGTAACCTAGACGTTTATAAATGTTACTTCATGACCTAAATAATTAAATATATTTTGATTACATTTTTATTTTTATATTCATGCATGCTTCATTATGTATTCCTGTGAATAGAATAGCATTTATTTCTAAGTATGTTTACACATACTACCATTGCTGGCGTACAAATATTAAAATTATGATTTAATTCCATGAGTAAACAATTAATTTTATAGTATAATGAATTAAATTAATTAAATATTTCAGTTAACAATAAGAATGTCAGTGTGCAAAATAACATGCGTGAAAAGTGTAGTCTGAGCGTCTCAGCGTCGTCAGTAATTGTTAGAATTTTTATGTATTTATTTCTACTAGCGGTCGCCTAGTGGTCGAAATTCGACCAAAACTCCTAAGCTTGCTACTTTGTTTTCTGTTTTTCTCTATTACATATAAATAAGGTATAGGTAACCATAGTTACAAAGAATTGTACGACGTCAGACGTAAAAAAGGCGAAATACTACGAACGCGATTCGACTGCGTGTGTCAAATGCATGGTAGTGTGCGTGTAGTGTTTTTCAATAATTTATTGTATTTCTAATTCATATTTTATAAAAATATTAGGATTGGCCCCCCCTTCTCCATATAAACTTTAAATGTGCTAATTTTAATTCTCCTCCGTCCGCGCAATTTTCGTAAAAAGGGGTACAATGTGTTTGCTTCGCGTATTAGTATATATGTAGATACCTTAGCTAATGTGTCAAACAAAGAAGCATTCTAGAACTGAAATGTAAATCACGTCCATTGTCACATGACGCGGAGCGACGCGCAAAAACGATAATTTTTCGCTTTACTGTAGTTCTCTTGACCTGACATGCGTGTTACAGTATTTTCAATGTTTCTTAACAAGCAATTCATATAAATTGTTTTAGTTCATTGACACTATAGTCAGTATTTACTGCTCACTGGTATATATATGTATATATTCCTCGATATGACAGTTTGTTATAGATTTTACTTTTTTGTGGCAATCATAATTTCAGCCTGTCTGACGGTAAGCGCTTATCGTAGCGTATAATCACTTGACATACTTAGTATTTCAAGAAACTTGGCAGCCCTATTCCGCACAGGAGCACAACACTAGGATAGGAAGGTATATTTTCAATCCTTTTCACTGTCGTCAGTATCGTAACCCAAGAACCCTCTTCGAAATCAAACACGGGACATTAAGAACGACAAATCCCTCAGTCGAGGAAATCAATAATATATAATATAATAATAATATATAATACACTTCGACTCAGTCTGATCTTTTGTGTCGACACTCTCCCAATAACGAATGCCATAGATGTTCATGGCAGCTGGGACCGACGGCTTAACGTGCTCTCCGAGGCACGGAGCAGGTGATAATTGTCAATCAATACGCACATCATTTCGAAAAGTCATATAACTTCTGAAAGTCAGAGGTGCGCGACGTGGGTTCGAACCCGAGACCCTCTGTATAGCAGTCTGTTGATCTCCACACTGAGCTATCGCTGCTCGATAAATGGGCTATCCGACACTGAAAGAATTTTTCAATTCGAACCACTAGTTCCTGAAATTAGCGCGTTCAAACAAACAAACAAACTCTTCAGCTTTATAATATTAATATAGATATAACAGATAATAAGCTATAGCATGATCCTGCGACTAAACATATTCACGAAAAGAAGGAAATGAAATTCCACGCAGCCATCAGCAGTTACTAATGTAATGTGTTTAAATTTAAATTAATGTCAATTAAGTACTAGATGACTATGTGTACTCCGTATCACCTATCCCAACGACATTAAAACTCTCCTTTCGCTAAATAAAGACATCAATCATCATCATCATCATTTGTAGTCATCCATTTAGGTTTGTACTATCTACCTCGAAATTTTTCCATATTTTCTCACCGTTTAAACCTTCTCTGGACTACGACAAACATTTCAAAACCAAAATCAGTTGAATAGGCCCAGCCGTTCTCGAGTTTTAGCGAGACAAACGAACAGCAATTGATTTTTATATAAATAGATTCGCTTTATTACCTGTTTCAAAGATTTCAACAACGGTATGCATCAATAAACACAATAAAAGCCTCTTTAACGTATTAACTTTAACTTAACAAGTGAGAATCGGGAATGAATTGCCGTAAATCTTGGAGTTCGATAAAATGGTTCAAGTAATGTGCAAAAGTCACGTGATACCACGTGACCTTGAGGTCAAAGATCATAGTCATTTCGGAGGTATATCGACTATGCTGAGTCGAATGGCGTTGACCGCGAGTCTCTAGCTCTTACGGTTCTTGAGTTGAAAGTTGTATAACAGACAGACGGACGGACAAAGCTGTTGTATAAGAGTGTTTTCGAACTCGAAAATACTAGCGAATAATCTCGTGTTTTGTCAACCAAGGTCCTTACAACCGATATTGTATTAAAAAGTAAATTCGCGTCTGTTTAATATCTATGTACAGCTTCGTCTCTTTGTGAAAACGTTGAAATGTGTGTCAGCGTTAAACTCTTTATCATTATAAAGAGCGTGCCTAATTAATTGTCTATGTCTTTTATAAAACCGACTTGTAACGGTACACTTAACGTCTAATAGCTCGGTGAATGAACTGACAACATTATTCTTCTTCAGGTAAAAAACAGAGGCCGCAGCCTCACTTACTTACTTTTAATTCTATGTGTAATGTTCTAGTGATAGTGGCTTCGGTAACCTCTATTACCAAACAGGCCTTGTTTGCCAACTTTTACAACTTTGTATAAAATCAAAACATTTACTTAATAATAGGGATCTCATGTTTTCTTCTTCTTCCTTTCGTGTGGTTAGTGGCCAACCTGTTGTCAAGAGTTGTTCAAGCCGCCCGTAGGCCTCTGACATGGCTTAACGACTGCTGTCAATTTGACAACAACCGGGACCGACTTTTTACGTGCCCTCCGAAGCACGGAGACGCTCAGATGAAATACCACCAAGCGGTCACCCATCTACAGACTGACCACACCCAACGTTGCTTAACCTCGCTAATCGTTTACCGGTTAGTGATTGCAACTGATTATGAGCGCCTCCATTTCATGTTAAAGTATCAATTATGATAAATAGTTAACGAGATGGGTGTAAAAACCCAGGATTCAACCTCTTCGCCTTTATGTGACTTTTATTTTTATTTTTTTATTAGCTTTTTGTAATGTCCCACTGCTGGGCAAAAGCCTCTCCCTTGGACTTCCAAATCACTCTGTTGGTGGATATCCCCTGACTTTATGACTCCTATATCTCGAGGGTCTTTTGACCCACAGGGCCCATATTCAAACTCGACCGATGACCCCAGGTGTCTGCACACCAAGTTACAAGTCAATTGGTCCAGTGGTTCCGGAGCTATGCCTGTCACTAACAGACAGACATACAAACCCACATAGTGTTTTTTTATTAACCTCTTCGAAGAAGACTCAGATGTTAATAATCGTTCGCTTAAACGGTGATGGAAACCTCGTGAGGAAACTTGCATGTCTGAGAGTTCTCCATAATGTTCTCGAAGATATATATAGATAAGTCAGCCTACCCGCAGTGGCCAGGGTGGTCGCCTGGCCACTGCTACTGTGCTCAGTGTTGTGGGTTCTATAGAGATCGATTGTCGGATGCATATTTACCTTAAGTGAATTCTCGGCTAACATATTAAGGAAGTGGCTTCTGCGAATATTTTTATTAAAAATAATATCCCGGGTTACCGGGATTGCATTACTTGTCGGTAGTATATTTAGCTTACATTAAATTTTAGTTCCCCATTCAAGTATGTGTATGTAAGGTGTGAAGGAAAAGGTGGTGTCGTAAAGAAAAAACATAATATATAAATATTTTGCACATATAGAAAATGCATAGAAATAAATAATATTCTACCACATACACACAACACCATCTAGCCCAAACTAAGCAGAGCTTGGACTATGGGTACTAGACAATGGATAAACATACATATATACTTTTTTTTTTTGATAATACATACATATTATACATAGAAACACCCAGACCAAGATGGACCTGAAACATTACCATTTGATCTGACGACCAAATGGTTGTTCAGAGTATAAATTATTCTTGTATCCGTTATTCGTTATGTTTGTAATGTCCCCTGCGATACGGGAATAAATTCTAGTGCGGGTACTGTCTTGTGAAAATCAATACAATACTAGCGAATCTTATCTTATCGTAGATATTAGTTTTCCTGGGACAGCAAAAAATTAAGTACGTAAAAGAAAGTAAGAGCTGCCAGTGTACAAATGCAATCCAATATGTTATAATTATCTTATACAATACAATATTATGATTGTTTGTTATTGTGTTTTATAGATAAATCAGTTGGAGCACTCGATAGTTGCGCAAGTCCACCATGTGTATGTGTTATTGTTTGTTTGTTATTGTGAACCCGCAGATAACGACCGACACGAGGCTTGTCAAGGGTCTGAATATACACACAAACAATACTTGACGCTTAGTAACCGAAGTAATCGCGGACTTGTTGCTATGTGCACACTACATATAGTCTGCTCGAGCACTCGCTGTAGAACCGCCTTTGCCAGACGTCAGTATAAGTGCCTTGGTTGCAAACTATATAACATACTTAACAAAAACCAAAATATTGTGGGACTCAACATCCATGAGGTTAAGACGATCACAACCAGCTGGCTACTCCAGCTAGATTACGACGATACAAAAGTGCTTCTCAAGTTCAAAGATTAAAATACACTATATACACAGTACACACACACACCCTTTAATTGAATTGTAAACATATTTTTTTGTGTTAACACACACACACGCACGCACGCTCTCACAAACACACACACACACACACACACACACACACACACACACGCGCGCGCGCGCACTCACTCACAAACACACACACACGCACGCACCCTTTCATAAACACACACACGCGCGCGCGCGCGCACACCATCACACGCTCACCCACATTCTGCATATTATGTAAAATGTTATTATAGTAATTATATTATTATTTAGATATATAAGTATGTTTATGACTTACTGACATCAATAAAACTACGTCATCCACTGTGTCTAGCGTACATTTTTTTGACTGAGTACTGTCTCCCAAAATACAGGCTACAGCCTAGTTTAGGAAACAGGACCAGTACCGTTTGTAAACATAAAACAATATTATTTTGTAATTACTTTGTTGGTAACTCTTTTTTTTTTGGTTAAATTAACATTTTTATTTTTATTTATTTGTAGAAATAATGTCCTCCAGACCGAATTTCGGTCACGGCGGCCAATCTTAACAGAGACTGACCATCTGCGCAGGAGATTTTATAGTGCGCAAGTATGTGCGCAAACACAAGTGCACTCTCTGATCCCTAACTCGCATGATCTTGCACCAGAGAGAGATCAGGCGCAGGACCAACTGCTTAACATGCTTTCCACACAACCAACACGAGGATGTGTAACACCGCCAACTTCCTAACTCCAGACTGCTATTGAAATATCTAAACCAAAAAAAACCCAATTATTTTTAGTTGGATGTTTATTTATATAACCATATATGCCTCTATGAGGCGTCTACCTAGTTATACGCTATAGTAGTTTTGATTGGAACAAGTTCGCCTAGCGCCTTTTTAATTCATCAAGTAGACGACAATCAGACACAATCAAAAGCATTGCGTCTGGGCCCCGGGGTCCAAGTATTGGCTTGGGTGGGTTCGTCGCTGATGTAGCTTCAGTTCCAGCGATCCACCACCATTCAATGCAGCGAGTTGACACACCGTGGAAGGTTTAGACTGTACTTTCCATTGTTCCCTGGATGAGCCTAAAATACTCTATCCGCTCCCCAATCCCCGCATAAAGGGTAGCGTTAATGTATTCCCGCACGTATAAAAACAAATGATAAGGCGATTAACCCCTCCAGCTATAGTTTGACCGAAACCGCTGTACCGCGCCTTAGGTATGTGCGCGGCGAGACGGGAGGGGGAGGCACGCAGGCTAACAGGCCGCTGTCGTTCGTCAACGGTCACGACAATCCCACCGGTCTCGCCGCGCATATACCTAAGGCGTGGAACAGCGGTTTTTGTCAAACTATAAGCTAAAATGTTTATGTTAGGAATGGGTACATGTCGGTAGTGCAATAGAAACCTACGACCTGTTTTGATCCGATGGCTCATCTGCCATTTATGGCAATAAAATAAATTGAGAGACGCAAGCCGAGAATAGTCAGAAATGCCTAATTACATAATATTAGAATCAAGACTACTTAAGTGCTAGGCAGAAATATAGAATACATTTCGCCTGCCATGATTAAATCCTGATTTACAGGCAAGTGAGAATATCTTAACGAAAATATTGAATAACCCTTTGTCCAAATCAGGAAACGGATACTTGAAGATTGGCGGTATCTATGCAATTATGAGATCTCAACTTGGATTCCCGAGTCCAGTAAATGGCAGTTGGGTTTTCTTTTAACCAACAGCAGTGCTTTTTACGCAAATTATGCTTGTTTTTCCAGCCAGCTGTATTTTGGGTCTCATTTAATAGGTTCTATGGTACCTAAAAGTACTGGCAAATTGTGACTGCAATACAACTATGCTTACCCCTTCATCAATAAGAGTGAGTATGTTTGTTTGTTTTGAATAAAATTATCTGTAATGTTTTGTAAATACACGAACCAATGCTATCTTTTGTAAACAATAGGTACTGTAATATCTGTTGGGCTCATAAAAGGCGCGTGCAGCTACGAACGCCCTTCACTGCGGGTTCAATGTCCAGTTGAGGACTGCTGAACTGGGTCATACTGTCATAGAGTGACCCAAATCGTCTAATTGAGTTCCATTACGTAAGTAGGTTAGTAGGGCTAGCGACCGTGTGGTTATTTTACAATAACTGTTAAGGGCATTTACTAGTTAAATATTTTATATTATTATCTAGAGACCTCCATGGAAATAGCCCGACTTGGGAATAAAATAATTTGTTTTTTGTAAAAAGACAACTCCTGCACTAAGAGTTATGCCTTTTGACTGTACGGATATCTTATCTTATCTTATGTGGGGGCCAGTCAGTGCAGAAATATAACCAATAGATGTTCATGGCAGCCGGGACCGACGGCTTAACGTGTTCTCCGAGGCACGGAGCAGGCGATAATTGTAAATCAATACGCACATAATTTCGAAAAGTCATATAACTTCCGAAAGTCAGAGGTGCGCGACGTGGATTCGAACCCGAGACCCTCTGCATTGCAGTCTGTTGGTCTCCCCACTGAGCTATCGCTGCTCTTGACTGTACGAATGACTAGTGGTTGAAGTGCTCGCCTCGCCACAGCCACTCCGCCGAGTGTTGTGGGTTCGAGACCCACACGGGACAAAACCTCGGAATCTGGGTGTTCTTTGGATGTTTGTAAAGTCCTCCACGACACAGAAATTATTCCTAGTCCCGCACTATGAATAATTCCTGTATCGCGGAGAGAAATACATGAAAAGAGTATTGCAAATGCGTAATTTGTAAATTTAGATAGTTTAATAATGTAAGTGTATGCGCAATTGTTGATCGTCGATTCCTAGGGTCGATAGTCGCGGATCGGACAAAGCGTTTTACTATCGATATTGACTTAAGCAAAACTGGTGATAATATAAAATGGAGCATTCGATAAATTCTGTGATGCGGGGACTTGACAAACATTCAAAGAACAGACAGGGATAACACACAGAACTGAAAGTACCATTTGCGCCGTGTGGGATTCGAACCCACAATACTCGGCGTAGTGGCAATAGCTAGGTGACCCGTGCAGTTGAATCGATCCACTATCGGCCATGACCGTAGCAAAATTTATCAAACCAGACATACATAATATATTCACGGCTGTTTCCTGATGTGGTAGATAGATGGCACGGATATGCACTTGCTAAGAAGCATGAAAAGTATACCAGGAGCATACAACTCTTGTTGTATTCACTCTGTATATTCTTCATGCACCCTAGTTCATGGTATTCTTAACCTGGATTTTTTTCAGAATGTCACCGAGCTATATCTTCATTTACACCACAACGGTCGCGTATTGCAATAGTCACAGTCAAAAATCATTTATTCATTTAGGTCACAAAGTAACACTTATGAACGTCTAAATATATAGGTTAGTGAGCTTACGAAGTTACTGAAGCTACATCTAGGTTAGTTGCTAGGTTTAGGCAAAGGGTCAAGCCTATAAGAAGAAACCTGCAAGAAACTATATATTCCTCATCATATCCTTTAACCTATTGAGTCGCAGCGGCACACCGGTGGCCAGACACAATAGATTTATAATGATGTCTGCTATTCTAAGAATTGACAGATTAAAGACACCACATATACTGCTAGGCAATAACACTCAACTGTCACGTTTGTAGTATACAAAGACAGCTTTAAGCTGAAACAGAAATGTTGAGATTAGTCAATAAGTTCTGGTAATCTATTTCCTTTTGTAATATTTTCCCTTTTGATTCGGTTAAATATTGAAACAAAGGACACAAAAACAAGATTCGGCGCAGCTACTTTTCGTAATATATTTTTTAACACTTATTAGCTTGGTATGTATCTATGTATCTATGAATTTAAGAATCTATATATCTATGAATATATGTATCTATGAATATATGTAACGGAATCTTTGGACGTGATTTTCACCCCTTACAAATGCGACAGATTGACTTGAAAAATTGCTCACTTATCGAGGACCGATGACAATACAATAAATTAGAGAATAAAAAATTAATTGAAATTAAAAATAAATAATAATTTAAACAAGTGAGAAACAGCAATGAATTGCCGTAAACCTCAAGAGTTCGAAAAAATTGTATCACGTGACCTTGAGGTCAGAGGTCAAAGGTCATAGTCCTTTCGGGGTATATTGACTATGCTGAGTCGAATGGCGTTGACCGCGGATCTCTAGCTCTTACGGTTCTTGAGTTGAAAGTTGTATGATCTAAATACTAAAATACATGCTTTAAAAAATTAAAATAATATAATTTAATAATTTTAATGTAAAAAAGTGTGGGTGTTTATAAAAATATCTTAAAAAGCACCCGACGCTTTTTTACATTAAAATTAATAAATTATATATCTTTTTAATTTTTTAAAGCATGTTTTAGTTTTTTGGACGTCGAAAAAACTCACAACAGCTTTGTCCGTCCGTCTGTTATACAACTTTCAACTCAAGAACCGTAAGAGCTAGAGACTCGCGGTATTATTAGTACTATTATTTATTTTCGACTCATGCGTGTATCGAACCGAAAATACTCGGCACACTGGCAATAATGAGGCGATTATTTAACCACTGCTCCATCCCTGCAAACCAATCACTTTCAGGAAAATTAAGTCTTGTCAATAAATTAATTGATGGTCGAGACGCAACAACAAAACTGTTTGAAACGAGTTCAGTGTCATAATATATTTATGTGGACACATTAAAACGATGAGCGATGTCGCACTTTTATTGCCCTCGTGTAGAAGCCACGACACGTGTAAACTTGTTGACGACACCATGCTATGCTTGGTTATTATGTTCTATAACTTAGCTTCACACTCGTCACTTTACATAATATTGTCTTCTATTTACGCGAATATTATCCATTGAAATTAAACTACAATATACGGATTTTATCGCGTTAGTTATTTTACACTTTATTACAAAATTTTGAAAATTGTCACACTTCTACTAGATACTATTGAACTTTACTAATATTTAAGCTAATTAATTTATTAAAACTATTAAAACTATTTATATTTGTACCACCACCTTGGGATCCAGTCATTCAAATAGTCAAACCCAAGAAGAAGCAAACCACAGCTAGACTTCATGATACTCTGAGCTCATTCTTCGTAAATAGAAACACCAATGATTAAATTATGTTCAGGTACTTTGAAATAACGACATTGGAACATTGAGACAACTACCATCTTAGTCTCCCCGTGACCATGGCTGCTGAAAAGCAACTGAAACGTCGGGGAAAATGTAAAAATAAATTAAATCTAAATAGTTTTAATAATAATTTAATTAGCTTATAAATTAGTAAAGTTTAATAGTAGTAGTAGCGTAACAATTTTCAAAATTGTAATAAAGTGTCAAATAAACAACGCGATAAAATCCGTATATAGCAGTTTAATTTCAATGAAACTCGTCACTTTCTTGAAGTGACAGTGATATTTAAATGTTTATCAACCAATGTTGCCCGCGACGTATTATGCTCCTTGGCATTTGGAAGTTATAACAAGTCTTGAAATCTGGTGCATGTGACTTCCAACTATACGACTGTGAATACCACTTTCAATATCGTGCTGTAGTTTTTGCGTTATGCGTGTACAAACATATAGACAAACGGAATGACAAAATTTAAAAAATTATTATTTTGGCTTCTATAACTCTTATAAAGATAATAATCATTATTATATCAGCACCGTATTAAACTGTCCCAGTGCTGGGCACGGGCCTCTTAATGTGAGAAAGGTACGGCCATTGTCCAGTCTTATAAAGACCACTCACATATTAACTTGTTAAATACTTTCTATGTACAAACATCGACTAGTTTTAATTTTATTTTATATATTGCTTTTTATTTAAACTACAACGATAGCAAGAAAAGGAATCACAAATAGTATTAATAATTAAAAATAAGATAGATAGGCATTCGAGTTACTTAGTTACTTGATAAAACGCAGTTAATGTCTGTTGTAGAGGTTCTATCCTCTGTATATTTAGAGCTTTTCCGAGAAGATAACAGCAAGATGTGGGCATTTTTTTCATGCAGTGGTAATGAAAGTTCTAGATAGGCCGAAAGATATAGTACGGTGAAGGCTTCTTTGGTATATACCGTGGCTGCCCGTTTACGTACTTTGAATACCACCGAAATGGTTTTAATGGGTAGAAACCTCAATCGTGATAATGATCCTTCTGTAGATGGCTGAAACATGGGCCTTTCATCATCAGAAAATACAAGATATTCAGGAGGAAATCTCTGGCTCTTTTTTTAATCTTTAGAAGACTATCCGCTGACAATAAAGGTTCCACTCAAACTCAAAACATACTACCTGTATAGGTAGTGCGATTATCTCAATCAATGTTACTGTCTTTGTTAAGTACATAATCGGCAGTCAGCTCTAACGATTAAACCAACGTACGATGATAGCAGATTGATACCAAGCCGATTCAAAGGCTGTATCGAAAGGAAAACAAGGCTATAAAACCGAATTATCTTATCGCTTTTCCTATTCTCAGTCCACATGAACCGTTAATCATCAGGGCACAAGTCACCTTTATCTAAGCTATCTAATAGACCAAATACATCCGTCGGTGTGTATCAACATGTCAGGATGGGCCAGCACGTGTATATAACGTCATTACGTAAGCGAGCAGTCGAGGGGCACGATCAATACTGCTGATACCCTGCTAGTTATCGCGCTATGTTTATTAAGGTATACATTGATCAGCATATTGCACATTTTTAAACACGTGTATTCGTTTAGGTACTTTTATATATTTAATCCGCTCACCGGAATATGGAGGTCGGTATTAGGGTTGCCAACCGTACTTTATAATACTGTATTGTACGTTATTTCGGGTAAACGTACTTTATACTTAATTAGAAAAATAAAGTACGTGTAAATACTTTATTTTACCTATGTCAACTTTTACAGGTTTAATTTAAATGTTTACATAAAGCAACGCTATAGATATACCCTAAATTGAATAAAAGCAATTGTTTATCTATCTTATATAAACATATATTGTAAAAATATGGTAACAGAAAGGGCAGGTTACATTAATACATAATACTTTCTTACTTTTCAGACCTTGACCTTTTTTTGACTTAAGATCGTAAATATACTCCATTCGTTTAAAATAAAGGTGGCAGCCCTAGTCGCTATCCAAATACAATATTTTTATCATTAGGGCTCAATATGGTTAAGAAAAGCAAACTCACAAAGGTAGTGAAAAGCGAAGCGAATCAAAGAGACTGTAAAAGTATCTTTCTCAGATTATTTAATTTATGTTACACAAAATACGCCCAGCCTCGGAACAACCCTTTGTAGAACACACCAATTTTTGACCCCTGTGGGCTTCGAACATTCGGTGCAGTGGTAGTGGCGAGTTGACCACTTAGACCAGTACGCCATCCGTGCAGATATTTCTAAAGAACTCCACTCCAATTTAGACCAACTCGGCCGTCAGTGTCTTTGACGGTGGAGTTGGTGCATGAATCTTATTTTTTTTTTATGTATATTTTAATACGTGGAGCAAAAACTTTGTACCCCATTTTACGAAAATTGCGCGGTTGGATGAGAATGAAATTTGGCACAGTTAACGTTTATATGGAGGAGGGGTGAATCCTAATATTTTTATAAAATATGCATTAGAAATACATTAAATTAATGAAAAAACACTACACGCACACAACCATGCATTTGACACACGCAGTCGAAGCGCGTAATTATGGTTACCTATATCAATATATAATGACATAATATATCAGCAATATCTTACAGGCAAACTTTGGTCGAATTCCAAGCACTAGGCGCTAGTACTACTAAATTGGCAAACAAGCATACGTACGCCTGCGACACCAGAGGCATCACTTGCGCGTTGCCGACCTTGTAAAAATCTTTTAACACCCTGTTTGAAGAACCCCATACTGTAGTTTTGTGGGAAAACTTCGGCAGGGAGTTCATTCCACAATCTGAGTGTCCGCGAGAGAAAATTCTTTTGGAACCGCTTGGTGCAACTGCTATCTGTGAGGTTTGGAGTTTGATTAGGTGACTAAGAATGCCGAGGGCTCGCATTTCTACTTTTTTTGTTCTTTTCCTCTCATCCTATCTTAAATTACATATTATAAAACAAAGTCCCACGCCGCGTCTGTTAGCGATAAACTCAAAAACTACTGAACGGATTTTCTTCGCTAATAGTATAATTTGTTAAGATTTTGTAGTACCCGTGCGAAGCCGGGGCAGGTCGCCCTAGTACGATATAATATATTAGTAATGTTTTGTAGTATTGCATGCGATTATAGGGCGTTACCTTTTATTACGTGTATCCCAAGACCTTATTGATCCTCGATTCGATGTGAGTAATCTAAGATCGATATTAGAGCATTACACTCTATTTTATTAACACGCTTTTATTAGCTTGGTATGTATGTGTCTATGTAACGGAAGCTTTGAACGTGATTTTCACCCCTTTCAAACCGACAGATTGATTTCAAACTGCACAATTTTCGAGGACCGATGACAATACAACAATATAATAAATAAATAAATAAAATCTAAATAGTTTAATAATAATTTAATTAGCTTAAAAATTAGTAAAGTTTAATAGTAGTAGTAGTGTAACAATTTTCAAAATTTTGTAATAAGGTGTCAAATAAACAACGCGATAAAATCCGTATATAGCAGTTTAATTTCAATGAATAATATTCGCGTAAATAGAAGACAATATTACAATACAACAATTTAGAAAATATAAAAAATCTATAATAAACAATAGTTAAAAAAACTAAAATCACACTTTACTAAAAAAAAAAACTAATATGTAATAAATAATTTAATAATTTTAATGTAAAAAAGCGTGGGGTGCTTTCCAAAATATTTTGATAACCCCTATGCTTTTTTACATAAAAATTATTAAATTATTTACTACTTTTTAGTTTTTGAAGTGAAAACTTCTTTAGGCGCGTTGAGCACTTTTTGGGTGAACAAAAATCATGGAACTCGCGTCATCGTCACCGAACGCATTCAAAATTCAAAAATAATAATCTAATAGCTCGACGATACAATTCACAAGTTACTTAGTTTTCACTTCTATCGGCAGTCCCCAAAGACTGCCCCGCATGTGTTTTTTAAACTATTATTTACTTTTTTAAAGAATTCTTTCACCTCGATCGAATCGGATCGCATATCTATTTTTGCAGAATTAAATTATTTTATACTAGATTTTGCCCAGAGCTTCGCTTGCATAAATGTAGGTTAGTGACAGATTTTGGATAAAACGTACCTTATGTCCTCAGCTCTGTATCCTGACAATGTGTATACGAAATTTCATGAGGATCGGTCGAGTAGTTAAGGCGTGAAAACGTAACAAACAGACAAACTCGCTTTCGCATTCATGACATTAGTTAGGATGACTTCGTTTTAAGTTCTGTTTTGAGGGTCGTTGAGAAAGCTCTTTGCTATCAGCAGAGAATCTCTGTGATTAAGATACTAGCAGCAGAACGACTCCATTTTTGGAGAACAGGAAACGCGCAGTGATACCGTTGGTCTTACACAATTACGTAGTCTACAGTAACCGCGTGTGTTTGTTTGTTAGTCATCACTATATTATACAAAAGTAGTTGTTATTAAATCGAGATGAGTTGTATTTGCGATTCGCCTCGTGCGAGAGTTCTTTCAATAAATATCTTCCTCGTAAGATAACATAGAATAAACTGTCACAAAATGTTCAACAATAAGTGCAGTAGCACAGCATCGTTACACAATCAGAACACGAGGTGCATGATTACATAAATAGGTGACATATTCTTCCCGAGCGTTACGGTGACCATTCCACACGTGGAACTTTGCTTATCCTCCACTCATTAACATAATGTAGGAAAAGGGTCATTTGGATATCAATACCACTTTTATAACAGCAATAACAGTTTAAGGGCCAGTTTTACAATCTCTAAAGGTGCTGATAGACTTAGGCATTCACTTTTTTTTAAACAGCTTAGGTGGCAAACTATCATACGGCCCACCTGATGATAAGTGGTCACCGTAGCCTATACACGCCTCCAACACCAGAGGCATCACTTGCGCGTTGCCGACCCTTGAGGAAAGGAAGTGGAAAGGAGAAGGAGTGGGAAGGGGGAAAAGGGTGATTGGGCCTCCGGCACTCTCACTCACCGAACGAAACAACAGTAGGAATACTGCTATATCACGTCGATATTCTGTGAGAGGGTAGTCCTTCCCCGGTCGAGTAGGCCTAATCAAATTTTGTTAACAATTAACTTTTAATAGAACATTGTTCTCTTCTGTTTACGCGAATATTATTCATTGAAATCAAACCCAAGAAGAAGCAAACCACAGCTAGACTTCATGATACTTTGAGCTTATTCTGCGTAAATAGAAACACCAATGATTAAATTATATTCGGGTACTTTGAAATAACTACACTGGAACATTGAGACAACTACCATCTTAGTCTCCCCATGACCATGGCTGCTGAAAAGCAACCGAAACGTCGGTGAAAATGTAAAATTAAATTAATTCTAAATAGTTTTAATAATAATTTAATTAGCTTAAAAATTAGTAAAGTTTAATAGTAGTAGTAGTGTAACAATTTTAAAAATTATGTAATAATGTGTCAAATAAACAACGCGATAAAATCCGTATATAGTAATTTAATTTCAAAGAACATTGTTCCTTCGTCGTTTTTAAATAGTCGAACTGAACTACGAACAGAGCCAAGCATAGAGTCAAACATCCCTACGAACATTTAGTTAATTGAACGCTCTACTCAATGCTCATCAAAAAAATATTCTTCACAAAGATGTCAGTCAGACGTGATGGTCCGCCTTACACTATATAGAATACTAATTAGAACAGCGCTAGAATGCTCGCCAAAACGCTCGCGTTTATTTTTCTGTAGTGTATCTGCCTCCGTAGCGCTGCGGTTTTAAATGCGACTGCTGTGCATGAGGTCTCAAGTTAAAAGCCCTGGTCGCGCCAACAAAAATTGTTATTGAATTTTCTGTAAAGAAGTCTCAATAACAGCCCGGAGTTAGGAAGTTAGCGGTATTGGTGTAGGAAGTGTTCTGAAGTGCGTCTATACAATAAGTCAATAACTCACTCACGCAGACAGCTTTCTCCTAGTCTTTAGCAGGTGCTAGTTATAAGAAATGAAGGATAATAAATAAGAGCAGCGATAGCTCAGTGGGGAGACCAACAGACTGCAATGCAGAGGGTCTCGGGTTCGAACCCACGTCGTGCACCTCTGACTTTCGGAAGTTATATGACTTTTCGAAATTATGTGCGTATTGATTGACAATTATCGCCTGCTCCATGCCTCGGAGAGCACGTTAAGCCGTTGGTCCCGGCTGCCATGAACATCTATGGCAGTCGTTATTGGGAAAGTCAGTACCCTCTAATATCCTGACACTGGTCTAGCCTTAGGGTATCGTTAGCCTTCGGGTTGCGGAGGTCAGGTGGCAGCCGCTCCGTGTAAAAACTGATATCCAGTGAAATCCGGTTAGACCAGAAAAGCCGACCCCAAGTGACTTGGGAATTATAAAGGCTAAGAGAGAAGAAGTTATAAGAAATGAAGGAACAGTGTAGTAGTATACCACGATTAACAGCTCTAGGAAGACTTAAACAATAAATCTCAAAATAAAATGCTGATATTCAAATACGTGTCTACGTCTGATAATATTTTGTAAAAACTCACGGCTTGTACCGCAGAGACAACGAACCAGGAACGTACTACAAATTTTAATTTTGAAATACTGTTCTTACGAACAGCTAGCACTAAAATTACATTATAAATGGTAAAAAATACATTACACCGTAGGTAGCCCACATTGGACACCCCCGTGTCTCGGAAAGCACGTAAAGCCGTTGGTCCTGCGCCTGATCTCTCTCCGGTCGTGTCGGATTACCTTCCCATCAGATAATGGGAGTTAGGGAACAGAGAGTACACTTGTGCTTGCGCACACGCTTGTGCACTATAATATTTCCTGCGTAGATGGCCAGTCTCCGTTAAGATTGGCCGCCATGACCGAAATCGGTCTGGAGGACATTATTAGTGTAACATTCGCTAAAATGCTCATTACAAATGAATGACAGTCTATCAGCGCCTTTAGAAGCGGTTATCAGTAATAAACGTTATGCCATCACTTTTATTTGCGCTAACAAGAGGACAGCGCGCAATTTATGTGTCGAATAACTTTTACAGGTCGTTTTGAGATAGGCCATAAGAAAGCAATACGTGTCAGTTGGTTATCTTCGTATTTAATTGTGTCAACGGTTATGCATCATATTGTTTATTTATTTTCTCTTTCAATGCGATGTAGAAAATAGAATATTATGTGCACTAAAGCAGCGATAGCTCAGTGGGGAGACCAACAGACTGCAATGCAGAGGGTCTCGGGTCCGAACCTACGTCGCGCACCTCTGACTTTCGGAAGTTATATGACTTTTCGAAATTATGTGCGTATTGTATTGATTGACAATTATCGCCTGCTCTGTGCCTCGGAGAGCACGTTAAGCCGTTGGTACCGGCTGCCATGAACATCTATGGCAGTCGTTATTGGGAAAGTCAGTACCCTCTAATATCCTGACACTGGTCTGGCCTTAGGGTATCGTTAGCCTTCGGGTTGTGGAGGTCAGGTGGCAGCCGCTCCGTGTAAAAACTGATATCCAGTCCTGCCATGAAATATTAAAATTTAATTCAATTATGGTCGAATTTCGATCTCTTGGCGACCGCTAGTTTCCATAAAAATGTGTAAACAATTCTTAGACGCGTCAATTTACCGAATATATTAATATATGATAACTACTCCGTGGCGTGACGTTATCCTATATCCTTCCAGATTCAGAGATCAGAAACAGTACATAGACTTACTTACTTTACTTTTAGGCTTTCGACTACCTGTAAAATTGGACCGTAATCCTTCAGTTTTCATTTTATTTTGGCCGTCTGCATTTCTTCTTCATAAAAACTTGAACAATGCCGAATCTCATTCCCGCTAAAAATATCATAATATCGCTCCTCCGTGCGTGATGTGCTCACAAAACTGTGGGTAGAAAGTTTTCTTTTAAAATATTGATGTATATATTTTCAGCGATTACTTGTCATCGAATCGAAATGCACTATTAGCCGTATGCTACATACATACATACATAGATTCACGCCTGTTTCCCAGAGGGGTAGGCAGAGACTACGGATTTCCATTTGCTACAATTCTGAGACACTTCTCTGGTTTCATTCACTTTCATCACATTCCTCATACACGCCCGTCGGTTCAAGGTGCTCGTAACCTGACCTTTGTCCAGAACGTCTCCGATCTGCTCAAGAAAAGTTCGCCTAGGTGTTCCTCTTGCGACTGTTCCATTCACATTACATAATACATAATAATTCATGCTACAATGTAGGTATTATACGACTGGTAATATTTCCCTCAATATAGTTAAGTTGCTAAGGTCTAATACGGCACATGACTAGCCAGCACGCTAGATCAAGCGTGACCTAGAAAAGCTGCCAGCTATCAGTGCACGCGTGACGTATAAACATGCGCCGGAGTCAATCCAGCGATATTATTGTGTCGACATGAGGAATCACCCGTGAAATGACGCGGTTCACTGTCTAAAACGTTCATATTGTTATTTATATTGTTGTGTTATTGTAATACTTAGTGCTGATTTTGCATTAAAAGTAAGTGTGACGAGGTTTAATTATGAGATGGTTTTGTTTTTGTGTGTTTCCTACACATGTGATGTTTGTTTTTTTATAATTTATTTATTGGTTACAATGGGGAAAAACATGAATAGGTACAGTCCATAACATACTTAATATATGTAATTTAATATGCGTGCCTGTACTAGGGTAAACCTGTGCCACAGGCGTTAAGGGCACTTACAATATACTACTAGGAACTAAGTTATATACAATTAACCATAGTTATTGTATAAATATATGCAAAAATAGGCCAATATTGTAATTATTATCATGGAACTTGTTATTGCTTATTTAACAACAATCAACAAATCTTCAGTATACTCATAATTTGAAGTTTGTAGGTACCGACAGACTATCCGCTTAGATCTTACATAACTTAGGTCATATATAGCTGTTTGTTTATTCATCTTGTTATAAAGAAAAGGCCCTAAGAATGCGAAAAATCTATTTATAAAAACAAACTTTGATTCAGAAAGTGTGGTGCAGACAATATCTTTCCGTCTTTTAGTGTTAGTAAAGATTATAATATTTATAATACGATATTACTCATACATGCATGAAGGCAGAGGTTAATAACACCCAAATTTTGCGACCTATATTTTAAAAGTGCCTTACGCGATTTATGCTATGTGCCAAACAAGGTAGTTTGAATTGAAATTACCTATATTGTCTATGCTTTATTAAGATTTCCATATTTAAAAAACAAGTCTTTTAGCTACGGACTGATAAATTTTGACATAATAATATAATAATAATATCAGCCCTGTATTAAACTGTCCCACTGCTGGGCACGGGCCTCTTCTCAGTGGGAGAAGGGTCAGGCTATAGTCCACCACGCTGGCCCAGTGCGGGTTAGGGAGAACTCTTAGATATACAGGATTCCTCACGATGTTTTCCTTCACTGTAGTATCAATTTCTCATTCAATGCAGAGGGTCTCGGGTTCGAACCCATGTCGCGCACCTCTGACTTTCGGAAGTTATATGACTTTTCGAAATTATGTGCGTATTGATTGACAATTATCGCCTGCTTCGTGCCTCGGAGAGCACGTTAAGCCGTCGGTCTCGGCTGCCATGAACATCTATGGCAGTCGTTATTGGGAGAGTGTCGACACAAAAGATCCCACTGGGTCGAAGTGTCGCTGGTTTGCACTGACCGGCCCACACATAAGATACATACATAGGTCAGGTAAGCTTAAATATAACCTTTTTGAACTTGATTTATTTTGTATACACTATAAAATAACATAATTTTTAGAATTAATTTATACTTACATTATTTAGGGCAGGAATCCTTAAACTCTATTGATGTATGATGTAGTGTAAGGATGTATATTTTTTTCTGTCAATAAATATACATTATTATTATATTTTTGGGTTTTATCATCATCCAACCGCCATTGATGTATGATTTAGAGTAAGGATGTATATTTTTTTCTGTCAATAAATATACATTATTATTATTATATTTTTTGGTTTTATCATCGTCCATTTCTGAGACAATTCGCCAGAATTGCGGGCTGTTGGCCAAAACAACTCTGGTGGTGTGATTGTTAATCTATAGATAAAATCTTTCTGGCGATCCTGCATGTATTTGAGATAACTGCTTTCTGTAGTATTATTCAGTGTCGTATTAATATTTGACATGGGGAAGTGCAACCGCCTGTTTGCACCAAGAGGTTGGCAACGCGTTATCAGCGGCAGTGGCCAGACGCCAGTGTCGAATGACGCATGGTCAAGTTCAGGGTGAGAGCCACCACGTGTACGCGCGGCTTATTAAACCGCCGCATACCACCTGTTCTCGCCATTGTTATATGATATATGAGTGCTCACTTACACACACCATGGTATCTTTATATTAATACGTGAAGCAAAAACTTTGTACTCCTTTTTACGAAAATTGCGCGGACGGAGGACTATAAAATTTGTCACAATTAAAGTTTATATGGAGAAGGAGGGGAATCCTAATATTTTTATAAAATATGCATAACAAATACAATAAATTAATGGAAAACAATACACGCACATATCCATGCATTTGACACACGCAGTCGAATCGCGTTCGTGGTATTTCGGCAGTGTTCGTCTGACGTTGTACAATTCTTTGTAACTATGGTTACCTATACCTTATTTATATGTTATAAGGAAGAAAGAAAACAAAGTAGCAAGCTTAGGAATTTTGGTCGAATTTTGACCACTGGGCGACCGCTAGTTCTACGGAATTATGTTGTCGCTAAGCAGCTTCCCATGCCATCCCATTCCATCTTTCCATGCCATTAAAATTTAATTTTCTTTAGCACTTCGGTAATAATAATTATCCTAATTTTACGTAATGATATTATAAATGTGAGTTTGCTTCGTACGCTTTTACACCTTAACTGACTTTACTGCACGGATAAAGAGCAGCGATAGCTCAATGGGGAGACCAACAGACTGCAATGCTGAGGGTCTCGAGTTCGAATCCACGTCGAGAACCTCTGATTTTCGGAACTTATACGACTGTTCGAAATTATGTGCGTATTGATTGACAATTATCGCCTGCTCCGTGCCTTGGAGAGCACGTTAAGCCGTCGGTGCCGGCTGCCATGAACATCTATGGCAGTCGTTATTGGGAGAATGTCGACACAAAAGATCCCACTGGGTCGCAGTGTCGCCGGTCTGCACTGACTGGCCCCCACATAAGATAAGATAACTGCACGGATGGCGTAGTGGTTTAAATGGTCGCCTCGCTACTGCCGCCGCGCCGCTCTGGGTGACAGCTTCGAGCCCACGCGGGACAAAAATGTGGAGTGATCCACAAATAGTTATTCCAAGTCTAGGTGTTTTTTTACTACGTACGAGATTTACTTCGAGTGTAGGAATTGTCTTTTAAAAAAAGAACTGGTCATCATGAAGTTTACGATATACACGTCAGGGTTGCTGAAAAAACATAGTGTACCGTTTATCCAGAAAACATAAAGTATTGTTTCTATGGACAGCTCGTAAAAAATATTTACCAACGTTTATAGGCTTTCACACAGCCTGTTCTCAGTATGAGAAGTGTTATCAATAGCGTACCACGCTGGTAAACAGACTTCATGTCTCTTCGAGAACATTATATAAAATTCTCAGACACACAGCGTCCAGCACAATGTGTTCCTTCATCGTTAAAACAAGCGATAATTAACTATTGTTATAATGTAGACAGTAACTGAATCATATTTCTTAATAACATTGGATTGTTGGTGATTATGACGAGAGTAACTGTTCAAATATCATGTTCGCAGTACTAAGGAACTGTCCAGTACTGAGGCGTGCTTTCTTAGAAATGCCCGACCACAACTTGAGCCGACCGCAGACGGTCCAAAGCCTTAAGGCTCACGTTACATCATTGCGGGGCCCTAGTGATAGCACTCGAGTTTCTCAAATCGTATTAACCCCTTAGTAATCCGATGAACTGTTGAATGGTGTAGACATCGTTCAGACTGCAGTATGTCATGTTGTTATTACATATTGTCGTTGGTGTATAAACCGTGAATGTGATATTTTGTTAAAAAATCAGAATTTAATTAAAAATATACGATCCTATAAATAAATTTGGTAAAAAGTTAATCCAATCCTGTTATTTTTCGAGTCGTGCGAAATTCATCGTGCATAAATTATAAAGAAAGAAAGAAAAGAAAGAAAGAAATATTTTATTTTAATGAAGCATTGCAACACACAATCAAAACTATTATAATGCAAAATTTGTGTGTAACAGTAATAAATGTATTTATAAATTTATAATAATAAAAATAAAACTTATATACCTATATGAATTACTACATCATAATACGTTAATTAATTACATATACTATTATTTCATATATTATTATATATAATATAGAATACACATTTATAAATGGAGTCCTTGCTGTTCAATGTGCGTCGCAGTGTTCATTAAAAAGAGATGTTGCTCAGCATAATGCTGTACCGCTTGCGATACAGCGCTGATTTTCAGCAACACCTCAATAGTGATTATGAGCGTCTAATACAATCCAAATTAATACCATTAAACTACAAAAAACGTACAGAATTTTTAATTATTGCATATAATAAGAAACACTGATTACAGATAAATTAAATATTTTTATTATTGTAGATAAAACTATAAGTAGATGAAACAAATATGAGTAAGATGTCAATAAGGAGTTAAATACTATTCTTGCCTCCTGTAAAATTTTGTATATTTTGCTTCCGCGGTATTTAATGCCGAACGACGATTAGTTAAAGTTTGTGAAGGTTTTTTGTGATTGCAACCAACAAAGTCGCGGACAAAGGCTAGAATATAGCAGGATTCAATAAATAGTAAATCCATATCTACTTTATATCATTTACTGGCAGCCAAAATAGACTGTAATTGAAGGCTTACTATTTAATATATCGAGTATTCAAGGAGTCTACTTTCCTACGCCTGCAGTCGAAATAATGCTCCGGAGTCTCGTAGTCCTACCACATCTATTTACCTTTCATCCCATCTTAAAAATTTTTACCTGGGATCGCTAACGCGCAAATACTACGCCTAGCTATAAGGGATCAAAGGCTAGGTAACCGATATCATTAGGCAAGCTGCATGCTTTCTTACTACCTCGGCAACTCGTAAGTAATTTCAATTTCAATGCTTTATTGCTCTCCGTATGTATCACATGTTGTTACAATAAATAATATAAAAGACCAAATATGGAGGATCCATTTTCCATTTGGTAGGGCACGTCAAAATAGATAGAATATAAGAAAGGAGGAAGCCACTGGTAAATTTTTGTAATATTGCAACAATAATTTCTTTTTATACAACTAAGTTGGCAAACAAACAAGCATACGACCCACCTGATGGTAAGTGGTCACCGTAGCCATGGACGCCTGCAACACCAGAGGCTACGCCTGCAACATCACTTGCGCGTTGCCGACCCTTTAGGAAAGGAGAAAGTGGGAAGTAGAAGGAGCGGGAAGGGGGAAGTAGGGTAATTGGGCCTCCGGCACTAATTAGACGTAAATAAGTAATCAAAAACTCTGGAGTAACTAGATTCTATTTTTAATAATTTTTATCTATTATTTACATTTATTCAATAATAATATTATATTTATTTTAAAGTGTAAATTATTATAGATATATTCAATTAATTTGTGGTTATAATTTGTCATTTAGCTATTCATTTAATTAAAGCTTTGGTTGAAAAGATTTTTTTAAAATATTTATTAACCTGTAGTATTTATTTTCGTTTCTTATGGTAGGTACCTACCTGGTAAATGTATTGATATATATTTTAGAGACATTACAAATGCGCTAGTCGATTGCATGTTTAGTCACGAGGTAGGCAAGTTAAATCTGTTTCTGTGCCTTAATATAATTTTCGTTTGTATGCCTTCCGTTTTAGTATAAAAAGCGGGGCTGCAGGATGAATGCGCGAGCGATCCCTGCGCCCCGGCCATAGACCGTGTGAAGGAACACTGTGGTAGGTTTAATCGGTAGGACTTGGGACTTTCTATCTTTTCCCTAATCAGTCCGACAACCCCTCCGCCCGGCCCTGCGAAAGGGTATGGGTCACAGCATTAAAAAACGTAAAAAAAAAATATTGATAATTTTTACAAGCGATCATAGGCTACGTAACCGTTTACTTCACTTATCAGGTGATTTGTATAACGGTTTGCCATTTCTTTATCATAGCAAAAAGAACGGACTTTTAGCCGTGATATATTGTATTTGTTTTCATTATCCTAATATATTTTACTACGTATGCCTCATAACCCTTTAAGATAAGTCATGACGTCAAAGTCTTAACCCCTAACGATACTTATGGATATATATAATGGCTGCACATAATTAATTACCCAGTAAATGTTATTGGTAATTATTTTATTGCTATTATTGTCAAAAGATAATCCGTGACCGCGCCGATGTGGCTCCAAACTTATTGTGTCAACATATCGTTATAATGCTCTTGTTTGTAAACATTATAATCCAGAGTTTATCTAATTTAACGACCGCAGTTATTTCGAGAAGAGATGATTGTATTATCATCTTATATTAATTTACCTAACGTATATTGTGAGCACCGATGGCGTAATGGTTAAGTGGTTGACTCGCCACTGTTACTGGGCTACAGTTGTGGTTTAGAATTGAAATAATTATGTAGCAGTATCGCTAGCAGTACTAGAGTGCCGGTGTTATGCTGCGTCTGAAGGAAAGAAATAAAAGAAAAAGAAATATTTGGGTCTCTATAACACAATACAATAAAATATAAACGTTTTTTTTTTGTTAAACTATTGTGGCAAACTGGCATACGGCCCACCTGATGGCAAGTAGTCACCGTAGCCTATGGACGCGTGCAACAGCAGAGGCAACACTTGCGCGTTGCCGACCCTTTAGGAAAGGAAGTGGGAAGGAGAAGGAGCGGGAATAGGGAAAAGGGGGTGATTGGGCCTCCGGCACTCTCACTCACCGAACGAAACACAACAGTAGGGATACTGCTATTTCACGTCGATATTCTGTGAGAGGGTAGTCCTTCCCCGTTCGAGCCGACCCATTCATGCTGAAATCAGCGAAGCTCTACTACTCAAAAACATATACAGAACATCTATTAATGGAAACCCAATTAGGTACCTGCGTCAGCTATGATTGCAGTTCAAATTACCTGTTCAATGAGCGCAGTCCTACAATGATTAGCCTAATTTTAGTAGGTAATCTATAAATATATAATAAAATTGTGACTAGTCGATGTCTGTACATATGAATAAAAAAAATATTGTGAATGTTTTTGGAAGAGCTCTAGAAACCAAATTAATTATTTTTGAGTTCTTGTCTGTCTGTTTGAATGCACGCGCATCACGCAAAACTACTGCATGAAATTCAAACATTTGAATTGCTGGAGATTTTAACCTGGTGGATGTTCATCGTGGCATCCGGGACCGACGGCTTAACGTGCTCTCCAAGGCACGGAGCAGGCAATAATTGTTAATCAATACGCACATAATTTCGAAAAGTCGTATAACTTCCGAAAGTAAGAGGTGCGCGCCGTGGGATCGAACCCGAGACCCTCTGCATTGCAGTCTGTTGGTCTCCCCACTGAGCTATCGCTGCTCTCTTGTTAATAACTAAGATTAAACATATACAAACCTTAACATTATTTTGTAAAACTACATAAAAGATACAGCGCCCTGGACTTAGAAATCACACACAGGTCGTAAAAGTATCAAGCCCTGTGTCGCGTGAAAGACTTTAGAAACATGCAATTAACAGACACAAAGTACACCTACACCAGAGGTTTTTTCTCATAGACCACTTTCAAAATTTAGCAGGTTCCGGTGGACTGCGCAGCTACATTTCTACCATATTCATTGCCATTCGTATCCTTTTTTTTATTCTCTTATCTGGATCTACTAAGGTAGGCGGGCAGATTTTTTTTTTCAGGCTACTGGCACTGATTATGGAATATGCAAGTTTTTACAAGTAACAGTCGCTGAGATTCTTAAAATATTATCTGCCTACAGTGATAGGTGAAGTCAAGCCAACATTTTAGTTCTTCAATATCGAAAGCAAATAGATTTTCGTGGATTTCCATTTTTTTGTCACGCCAACGTAGACCCCCGTCGAGTCTCCCGTGGACCCCTGGGAGTCAACCTGGACCACCAGATCACACAAATTATGGTTTTATGTGGGATTCAAATGTACAACACTCGACGCTGCATATAATTTGGTATTGTCTGTACCTACTTTCTCCCGTTATCAACCTAATGCAACAATGTCGGAATATTTATTGCACAGGTCATCTAAGTACTCAACACAATTAACTTATAATGCGTAGTAAAAAGCGAAAATATTTTCGGGTATGATATCACGTCAAGATAACTCGAAGAAAGTAACGTGATGTTTTCGTGTCAATTACGAATAGTTTAAGTAGCAGGATGTAAGAGATAAACCAAGTTCGATTTGGTTAATGATTAATTAAACAAGCTTTTTGAACATTTGGAGTCCTATTTACAGACCTCTAAGTACAACAGTATTTGGAAGTACGCCTATTTTCAAACACCATATTGCTACTGAATGACTCTAGACGCAATTTTCAATATTCGATTCGATATTTGTTCAGCTAAATATAAAAATATATTATATATAGGATGTTGTGAACAAACGTTGATTAAAAAAGTGGCCATAAGTTGATTGCCTAAATCTTCTCATGTAATATTATATCGGAAAATATGTTTTTGTGGGTTCCAATTATATTTTGGATGCGGGATCGTATGACGACAATCTTCTGTTATAACAGTCATTATTTTACCATGCTGGCGCAGCAGAAAAGGCTTCGCTGTGCTATCAACCCAATAGAGCAAAATCCTTAAATGCTCTTACCTGATCTCGTTTGGCAACTTTTCACAGAAAGAAGATAATTTCGGTGCGTACCAGCTGAACTATGCTAGCTGGTACCACTGAGCTCGGTAACAAAAAATTCGGTATATTTTTTATATGATTGATCTAATATAAATATTTGTTAGCAGCGCGTGGTGGGCGTGGGAGTGCGGTGGTGGGGGCGTGGCGGCGCGCCATGGAGGACGACGTGACGTTCCTGTTCCAGCTGGGCGTGGTGCGCGACGCGGTAGCTGCGCCCGCGCACTTGCTCACTCTTGCGCACCTCAAGGAGCTCGCCGTCAAGTTTGTGCACGACAAGGTACTAAATCACCGTCACTATTAACTATTAAAACAAATAATATAATAATGTCTCAAAAGCGTTTTGCGTGAATCCTAGTTAATATTATAAATGCGAATGTGAGTTTGGTTATTACTCTTCCACGCCTCAACTACTCTGCCGATAATCATTTAATTTCGCATACACATAGTCAGGGGTACAGAAAAGGCAATAGACTAGATATCATTCGTCCAGAAAAACAAATCTGTTCTTGATGGTTAGGTAGTAATATTATAAATGTGAATTTGAGTTTGTTTGCTACGCTTTCACGCCTAACCTACACAAACGATCATCATGAAATTTTGCATACACGTTGTCAGGAATACAGAAAAGGACATTATGGTTCTTATCACCCAGGAAAACTCGAGCGAAGCCTCGGGCAAAGTTAAGTTAAGTTGAAGCTAGTTGAAAATAACTTACATACAGCAAGCACTTGTCTTACTAAGTTACGACCGGTCGCGAATAGCGACTTTGATTTAAAACTATTCAGAGATTTTGTGCATTTTAGATTTTGTTTCATTGCTGTACGATGAACTATTCATTCTTTCTTGTTAATTCACTTTGAAAGGTTTAGCCGCCGTTTAATTGTGATGATGTTGTGCAGATCCCGGATAACGGTCTGAACCGTCTATCGGACCGGATTCTGCTGTTCCGTCACGACTACTGCTCGCCGAACGTACTGCAGCTCATCAACTCGGCGTCCGACGTCACAGACGAGACGCTCGTCGAGATCGTACTCACTGCCAACCGTGAGTACCGACTATCAATTTGTTTTTGTTGCTACTAATGACAGAAGAGCCTGCTGTTCACCTGTTTGTAAATCAATTATAATAGATAAAGGTGACGTCAGTTGGGGGCCCACAATAGGATACTTATATTGCCCTGATGCGAGAAAAGGCTGCTATGTGATTCTGGCCGCCATTCTTGCTTTTACTATTAGTAAATTCATGGATCTTAGAAAGTGGACCGACGACCTGGTAAGGCTTACGAGAAGCAGTTGTATGCGGATGGCCCTAGATCGGTTTGCGTGGAAATCCTTGGGGGAGCTTGTCTAACAGTAGACGTCTTTAGGCTGAGATGATGAAGTTTAAGAGACAAGTTGCAATTTATTTAGATCCTGTTTTTCTTTCGTAACTATAATTTAAATGATTGTATATCTTTATTTATAAAAATAAACTGTTACATGGTTGTAATGTTACCCTTGTGGTCATTTGTTTCAGCGCTGATATGCGACGGCGGCGCGGAGGCTGCGCCTGCGCCGCGGCCTCACGCGCTCGCCGTACACTCTTACAAGGCGCCCACCTTCTGTGACTTCTGCGGAGAGATGCTGTTCGGACTCGTGCGCCAGGGACTCAAGTGTGAGGGTAAGTACATTTCCACTATTTACACAAAAACTAATATAAGCTGAATCAACTAAAATAAAGTAAAAAGTACAGTGGAACTCCAATTATCCGAATCAGTTGGGATCAGACCCCATTCGGATAAACAACATTTTTTAAAAGACTGTTTTGTACGTACATATGATAAAATTTTATATATGTACATATATGTACATTACATATTTTAAAGAAATCGAGCTTAATTTTTGGCACCTCAAGCATTTTTAATTTGAAATTGAATGAAATTGCAATACATAAACATAGGTACATATGGGATACATATATACAGTTTCCTATGTCCCAATAATGTTTCCCGAAAAGCGATGCAGATAATCAGCGATTTGGATAGTTGGAGTTCGGATAATTGGAATAAATACTGTACCTAATTATAAATAGAAAACTTGTTTAAAAGACGTATCAAAGCACAGAACAGGGCTTTAACTTAAAATTTTGCATACTGGTGCCTTATTCAGCTTGTTAGGTTAATTAAAAATATCGTGATCGGATTGTGTCAAAACATAGAAATATTCTAATATTTATAACACCGTGGATTATGGCGATATTCTTATACTCAGCAGTCAACAGATATAAACTATTTTTTGGTCTTCTTTCTGTATTTTCAACAATCGAATCACGGTATCTATGTTGTTCGTATTCGCGTAAGGTAACATACTCGAATCGCACAACGAATTTTTATAAAAAATTTGAATATTTAGATTGCCTTAAATATTTGAATAAATCGAAGTACCCTCATCGTACTATCAAATTCACACAGCGAATCACTACATGTATAACTGTCCGACAGTCGTTGCTTAGCGTACCAGGCACGATCACTTCTAACGATCCAGCTTCTGTGCTGCAAGAACACCTCATCCCTCCACAAACTAATCACCTATAATAATATTTCAGGATGCGGTCTGAACTACCACAAGCGCTGCGCAGTGAAGGTTCCATCTAACTGCACGTCCCCCGTGACGGCTAGCGTGGCCCCCGCGGCGGGGTCCCGGCGGGTGTCGGGGGGGGGCGCGGCGGGCGGCAGTGGCGCGCGCAGCCCCTCCCGCGGCTCGACGCACAGCCACGCGTCGCACGACGACTCGCTGGTAAGGAGGCTCGCGCATCTCGTCACTGGGAAAGACACATCCTAGGAGATATTCTCTACATGACTCTCAGATCTCGCCTAGTTTCGATTTTTTATTTACACACCAGGCTTTTTACTAACTGCTACGTAACAGCGTTAAAATATATAAAATAATTATATTGACTAAAGTAATTGTTACCAATAATAATTATGTTGACATAAATAATTATTAGTAGTTATAATTATATCGACAAAAATAATTATTACAAATGATAATTACATTGACAAAAACCATTATTACTAATAATAGTTATATTGCACTAAATAATTATATTGTTTTAAATAATTATTGTCACAGATATTGATTTTATTGACAAATATAATTATTATTGGACCGTAATCACACACACACTCAAAATGCGAATTAGAAATTAAACTTCCATAACCATGCAAGGACAAGTTTTACTGAGTTAGTCGGGGATTCATCAAGTCAATCAACACCATCTATCGACTTTACCTAACTTTGTAAGGTAAGTCGTACGTCCCTATAAGACAGTAGCGCAAACTGTTATGTCAGACATACACATACTAAACACCGCACGTTTCTTCTGGGCGAGATCTCAGACTAACAGATTCTATTTTAAATGACAATCAAAGACTTAAAAGTCACAATACATATAAAACTTATATAACTAATAATAATAAATAATAAAGTCATAAATAATGCACAACTAAACATAAAAACTTTTAGTTATAAGATTATATTTATGGATAAGTGGACGTCGCATTTACACACATACATACATATACATTCGTTTATTCCCAATATTATGTTTAGTAATTTCTTTGAACATACAATTGAATCAATTTGATGCCCGTAATTCTTCTTCTTCTTAAAAGTGCCTCATCTGAACTAGCATTATTTATAGTACAATGTGTGACTGTAATATACTGGCCAGAAATAACAATATAATAATATCAGCCCTGTATTAAACTGTCCCACTGCTGGGCACGGGCCTCTTCTCAGTGTGAGAAGAATTAGGCCAGAGTCCGCCACGCTGGCCCAGTGCGGATTGGCAGACTTCACATATCTTTGAGAACTCTTAGACATGCAGGTTTCTTCACGATGTCTTCCTTTACCCATAAAGCAAGCTATAATTAACTATTAATACGCATATAACTTTCAAAATGTCAAAGATGCGCGCCTTGGGATCGAACTCGAGACCTCTGCGTGGCAGTCCAACGGTTTCCCACTAGGCTATCGCTGCTTTCATTATACAATATGTAACAGAGACAATAAAGCAGCGACAGCTCAGTGGGGAGATCAACAGGCTACAACGCAGAGGGTCTCGTATTCGAACCCACGTCGCGCACCTCAGACTTTCGGAAGTTATATGACTTTTCGAAATTATGTGCGTATTGATTAACAATTATCGCCTGCTACGTGCCTTGGAGAGCACGTTAAGCCGTCGGTCCCGGCTGCCATGAACATCTATGGCAGTCGTTATTGGGAATGTCAGTACTCTCTAATATCCTGACACTGGTCTAACCTTAGGGTATGGTTAGCCTTCGGGTTGCGGAGGTCAGGTGGCAGCCGCTCCGTGTAAAAACTGATATCCAGTCAAATCCGGTTAGACTAGAAAAAAGCCGACCCCAAGTGACTTGGGAATAATAAAGGCTAAGAGAGAAGAAGAACGGTGGTAATAAATATTTATAAGACTATATTCCGCATATGGCCGTTCAAGTAATTATGTTAAAAATGGCCGAGGCATTCGATAGTTAAATATAAATAGTTAATATGGTGCTCGATGCTATAGTTAAAAACATTACTGCCACACATTTCAATAAAAATATTGCCCATTAAGAAGTCAATTAGGCTATACTGTGAATTTACTTTTACATGTTGCCACGTTGCGCAAAGCAATGGTGCAGAACATTGGAAAATAAGTTCAGGAAATATTGGGACCAAAAACATCTCTCGTATAGTCTAGTGTCTTTAAAAGAATTGTCTGACTGTATTTATAAAGACGTAATTATATTCAGATAGATATGATACAGATCTTGATCTTTAGACGAATCTCATATTTTACGTTTATTATACCTATACATAAATATATAATTCTTGAATAATCATAAATATAAGAAATGAATTACGATTATTATTAAAAATAATATCCTAATTGGTATGTAATGACCTATTGTTAAAAACTTTTCTATTGTTATCTTTGTTTCTCAAAACTTTACAAATATGAGATCTAATAAGTATATTGATGAAACTATACTTTTGTAAGTAAATAATATTAATAAAATGAATTGCAAATTCTAGAAGTTTAAAACTATGATATTTATTTTACACTCAGTTTTTTGAATGTATATATAATAAGTTTTCGTAATGTATTTAATTCTTACTTTTTTAAGTAAACTTGTATTATTTCCGTCCAAGCAGGTGACACTGAAAGTACTGGTTTTATTTGTTTATATTATGATTGTAAACTAACACATGGAAAGGGTGGTGGGTAGCATTTGAGGAAATTTTTATATTTTTGTTTATTAATAAACGAATTAATATTTATTTTGTTTATTTTTATTTCATTTCCCATGTTACCCATCATCCGAATCGTCTATATAGGTATATAGTTATTATTTAGAACACTGTTCTGGATGTATTATTTGCTGAAAAGATTACATTTATAGACCATTTTTTATTTATTCAGTGAACGAATATGGAGTACTGGTAGATTAAGACAATACATAGAGATCCATCTGACTGCACAGATAGCGTAGTGGATTACGTGTTCACCTCGCCGCTGACACTGCGCCGAGTGTTGTGGGTTCAAATCCCACACGGGACAAAAATTTGTGTGGTCCACAATTGGTTGTTCCGTGTCTGGATGTTCTTTGTGACTGTGTTGAGAGACTACTCCTGCACTCGGAATAAATCCTGTATCGCGCGGGATTTTACAAACATTTAAACAACGAATAACGAGACTCGGAACAACCATTTGTGGATCACACAATTTTTTGTTCCATGTGAGGATCGAACCCACAACACTTGGCATAATGGCAGCGGTGAGGCGACCACTTAAACCACTTCGCCATCCGTGCAGGCACACACATTCACATGTACGCATACGATTATCGTACCGCTAATATTATTTGTTCAAATATTTCCGGATCAGTAATCATAATAATTAAAACTAGCGGTCGCCAGGTGGTCGAAATTCGAAGGTTTTATTGTCTATAACTATACCCTTATAATCACATACGGTACTTAAGCATAGTTACGAAGAATTCTACGACATCAACCGAACAATGCCGAAATACTACGAACGCGATTCGACTGCGTGTGTCAAATGCATGGTTGTGTGCGTGTAGTGTTTTCCATTAATTTATTATGAATTTCTAATGCATATTTTATAAAAATATTAGGATTCGACCCTCCTTCTCATATAAACTTTAATTGTGCCTAATTTCATACTACTCCGTCCGTTCAATTTTCGTAAAAAGAGGTACAAAGTTTTTGCTTCATGTATTAATATATATAGATATTAATTTGAAAATTTACGTAGGTACTAGAAAGAAAGTATCATTTATTTGTAAGAATATAGTTACAATAACTGTGTTATTAGAATATTCATAATACGTCTCGTATATTCTACCATGTCTGGTGTACTAATATTTAACCTACAACTATTTACAGCTAGTTACCATTTTACTATATTATTAACAGTATTCTAAGATATCAAACTAGTTAACAATTACTGTGAACTAGAACTGAAGTTCTGCTTGAATTTGAGACTTCAAGGTTATCTTAATTAGCTTTAAGGTAAGACGCACAAATGTACCGTAGGGATGCGCCCACGCAGTATACGCCGATGATTTTCTCTCTTGAAGGAACCTACCTATTTAGTCAAAAGGGTACCCTAATGGCCAACTTAAAGCACGCTGCTTTTAGTTCACCTAAAGGATATCCGTCATAGCAGCATGAAGCTTTAGAACAAGACGACTTAAACAGCAAAAGCGTTCCATACGTAACCATCTCCTTAAGATTTCTTATCTATACATATAAAATGCTTTGTCCTGAATGACTGCAGACCGAATTTCGGCCACGGTGACCAGTCTTGCCAACTACGCAGGAGATATTATTGAGCCCAAGTGTGTGTGCAAACACTAATACACTCTCTGTTCCCTAACTCTTATGATCTGATGGGACGGTAATTCGACACGGCCGGAGAGAGATCAGGCGCAGGACCAACGGCTTTACGTGCTTACCGGTTTTACTTTCTGACTCCGGGCTGCTATTGAGATTTCTTAACTGAAAACCCCAATAACTGTTTGTTGGCCCGACCCGGGATTCGCACCCAAGACCTCATGCACAGCTGTCGCTTTCACTACGGCTGCGCCACGGAGGCATATATATCAACACATATAATTATGTTAGTAAATTTGTAGTAAGAGTAGTAAAGAGTTATTGAGTTTTTAGAGCAAGAAATTCTCTATAAGAGCACAGAGTCTGGAATTGTATCCCTTGAACGGTAAAAGGCTCGCCCTGTATTACGTGGGAGGTACAACCATGGTTGGGGACATGTGGGTGTGGAATGTACCTTTGCCTAATTCTTCGAGGATACAAACGTAGGACTCTGTATATACGCTGAGCTGCAAAAATGCATACGCAGTCAAAACTAAAATGGTATAAGCCATCTAATGGAAATCGATACAAGAACTTTAAGTAATTTAGTTATATCGCAATAGATGGCGGTGCACTACTATAAAATAAAAAAGTAGATTTCTTAATAACTCAATTTTGTTAAATTTACTTTATAAAATTGAATCTCCATTCATAAAACTATATTAAAAAATAAAAAATTCCTACATGAATGAAAACCTGAAGGTAAAATTAATATAGCATATATGTAATTTATAAAACAACGCCATCTAGTTCATTCATATTCATTCTCATCCAAGTGTTCACAGAATTTTAGACCCTAAGGTATCCATGCAATATTACAGGCGACACGACACGATATATTATGTTAAATTCGACGTGTACTCTGTGTTTAAACTAGCTCTTCACGTTGGTCAATGTAAGTGCCATGATATTGGTGAAGGTATTTAGCATCAGAAATGTATGATTAGTCCACATGTTGGATCGTCATTCAGTATGTGTCGGTTCAGGCCAATGTGTAGATGATATTTACAAAATAGCAAACGTCGAATAACAAACGACTATCAAAGAAAACAATAATATAATAACAATAGGTACGGATACTGGAAACGCTTCAGGAGCTCGTTGCATTGCCAAAACTTCCACCAGCACCCGTTGATTAGTGGTTGAGAAACTTATTTGCCATATACTGGCCAACACTCAAGGTCCATTGTACATGTTGGCAAATGGTATTTTGGCTATTGGCACATGTGTATATTGGCCCGTGAAAACGAGCCATTAATCATAGTACGCTAGTAGTACGTGTTGAGTCCCTTCTAGTGTACTGGTCGTAATAGGATGTGTCGAGGAGCGAAATGATAGATAATATATTCTAAATCACAAGATATATTTATTCTTCAATATTATACACATGATATTAGTAAGAGTGTTCGTGAGGGACTGACTATGTGAACGCATTCGCGAGCGACCTACTGTATCGCTATAATTAATAAATATTTATTTCAGACCAGAGTCCATAAAATATTAGTAATATATTAGACAAAACTTTAACCTAGTAAAAATAACAAAAAGTCAAATTACGCATCAATTTGACAAAAAAAAAATATTGTGTACCTCAAGGTAGCGTATTGGGGACTCTCCTCTTTATAGCGTATATTAATGACCTGCCAAACGCTACTTCATATAAAATGACATTGTTTGCTGACTACAGCACTGTACTTTATACAGGAAGAAACTTGAATACACTTGAATTTGACATTAATAAATCTTTGACTTCTATTACACAAAGGTTGACATACAATAACTTAATAATCATTATCAATTTTAATCAAAGAAAGCATACAACAATTTTAAATATTAATCATATGGGACACAAAATAGAGGAACTTGCTACAAAGTTCTTAGGTCTCAATATTGATAATAAAGATAGAAGATGCAAGTAGAATTAGTTTGCAATAAATTAAGTCAGTTTGCATATGGCTTTTATCTACAGTTATAACAGCGTATCATGGTTTTGTATCGTCAACATTACGCTACGGTGTCATATTTTGGGGTAACTCGACAGATTGGTCTCTTGCATTTAAAGCCCAAAAACGTTGCATTAGAGCAATATTTAATCTAAAACAAACAGACTCTTGCCTGTCGTTGTTAAAAAAACATAGTCTTATGACATCCCCTGGTATGTACATCCAAGAGTGTGCTATGTTCACAAAACAGAATATGGAGTTGTTTGAAAAAAGATTTGATTTGATTTGATTTGAAATATACAGCCTTGGCCAAAAGTATTAGGCACCCTATAAATTACTGCATATTTCAGGCTTAGAGAGAAATAAAACTAATTATAATGATTAAAGTACTTTATTTCCATTAGAATATTGTAAAAACATCAATATTTTGTTGGGCCACCCTTTGATTTTATGACAGCAGCAACTCTGTGGGGCATACTACGTACAAGTTTCGCACATTCCTCTGGAGAAATTGCATCCCATTCTTGCACTGACGCGTTTTTTAAAGCAGTTTTTGATGTTATCGAGTGCTCTTTTATTTTTCTCTTCAAAATACTCCACAAATGTTCAATAGGATTTAGATCCGGGGACTGGGCAGGCCAATCTAACAGATCAATACAATTTTCAGTAAACCAGCGCATCGTAGTAGCTGACTTGTGACACGGAGCATTGTCTTGTTGGAATTTCACACCATTTAAGTTAGTGTCACCAAAAATACACGAAAGCGAAGGTACGAGAGCAGTTTCCAGTACATTAATGTATTTTTCACTGTTCATGCGACCTTCGCAAACAAACATTTTGCCGACTCCATCCGCAGCCATGCAACCCCAAATCATTACACTGCCTCCGCCGTGTTTTATGGTTGGTACTACGCAATCTGGGTGATATTCTTCGCCTTTGCGTCGCCTCACAAACGTCACATCTGGTGTTCCAAATACCTGTAATTCCAAAAAAAAGCACACATTACAAACTTTTATAACATTTGAGTTTGAAGACAAACACAACAATGATCGTTGTAATTGTGGTATAGACTTCACTAAAAAAACTTACCTCAAAGTTTGATTCGTCAGACCACAGCACATTAGACCAATCCTCTTCTGTGAAATGTTGGTGTCTCAGAGCCCAATCAAGTCGTTTTCTTTTATTGTCTGCGGATAGCCACGGCTTCTTCCTAGCTTTGCAACCTTTTAAGCCGGCTTCTACTAGCCTTCGTCTTGCAGTTCGTTCGCTTATGGGGATGTCCAGTCTCTTCAGTTAAAGCCACAGCAAGCTCCGAAGAAGTTTTTTTTCTATCTTTCACAGACTCTCGGATAAGTTTTCTGTCCTGACGGCTAGTCGTCACGCGTTTTCTGCCTGTTCTTGGTTTATTTGCATGAGAGCCAGTCTCAACAAAACGTTTGATAGCAGATTGAACGGCGCATCGCGAACATTTCACCAACTTCGCGATTTCTTTTTGAGTCTTGCCTTGCTCATGTAAAAGTTGAATTTTTACACGATTTTCAATACTAATTTCGTTTCGTTTTGGCATTTTCAAATGAATTTCTTCTCAATTAATTCACAAAACCACAAATGCACTGTCTTTACACTAAGACTTCCAAATGGTAACTGACGAAACATTAAAAAAAAATTTTGGAAAAATTAAATTTTATTATTGACGCACCAGGTGTTTTACGACTGCTTAAAAAATGCCGCCTATTGTCTTAAATAGTGTTTTATGACACCGGTATCGCAGTTCTATAGAATATTGTTTAATTGTTCAAATAGCACAGGTGTGTGATAACTATATTGGGGGTGCCTAATACTTTTGGCCAAGGCTGTATGTCTATTCAAAAAATACCTACTGTCAATGTTACATAAAAAATGTTATTATTATTTGTGCGAGTTTTTGGATGGTAAGTTTACAGATAGTTAGTAGAAAACATTTCAGTAGGGTAAATATTGTACAGCATGTCGCATAAATTATATTACCAGTATCTGTAAATTATAATATGTAATATTTCTGACTACAGCGATGATGTGTTAAAACTTATTTTTAACTTTATGCATGATATATAAAATTAAAACATAAAATTTGCATGCCGAAATTGGCTAAATGTGGCAAGAACAATATTATGTAAGGTAATTAATCAATCAATCAATCAGTGTTAGTAACAGATCAATTTCACACGTAATATGATGTGACAGACCCGGTTCCTGGACACTGTGTAGGTACGTCGTGTGTAGTCGTATCTAGCGTCCCAGCATCGGATTGTCCCATAATGTGCTCAACATGCTGTGTGAGCTACTACGCATTCTGCGTAGCAGGGAAGCACACCGTTTGCGGATAATGGCGCACACCGTTTGCGGATAATGGCATGGAAAGCGTCTACTCTTGCCTTCGCAAACATCCTAGAAGCGCGTCAATAGCGCGGCAGCCCAAGCCAGCATTCTGAACGCGTTATTATATTGGGCGCTGTAAGCCCTCTGCGTATAATCGACAGACTGCACGTGTAAAATGTCTGACAGTAGGCTCTAAAAGAGTTATTGACATCCCTTTGACGGATTAGGCGCACAATGCCACATTCGCAAAATGATATATTGGAATTTCGCAAAATTACTCATTAGCAAAACGTCACATTAGCAAAATGCCATTTTCGCATAAGTAATGTCAAATTCTCGAAATGTCACTCACAAATAGCCATTTTCTAGGTTACAGCATACTTATAATATTACAATCAAAATTACAATCAAACAGCTTCTTTCTCAGAGGCATTCATAATTTCAGTTTACATTTTCAATTTATTTTATGTTAAAATAAATGGAGATGGAATAAGTAATGTGATTAAATACTGAAATAATTAAGTTAGTATTATTTTTTATTCATAAATCATCGGCCTACTGCAAGAAGTCTTTAACAAGCTTGTCATTTTGATAGTGTAGCATTTTACTAGTGTGGCATTTTGCTAATGTGGCATATTGAGTAAATACATTTTCAGAATATGTCATTTTGCGATTGTGGCATAGTATGCCTAATCCATTTTGACATCTTTGGTACACCGACATGCTAAGTCAGCCGTCACATCAATACATATTATAAAACAAATGCCCCCCTCATACGTTTTTCACCAATAGACAGAGTAATAAATGAGGAAGGTTTAGGTGTATAATTTGTTAAGGTTTTGTAAGGTTTAGTACGTATTAATAAGGGGTGTTACCCTGTAGCTGGGCGTGTGCGCGGGCAAGCGCAGTCGCTCGCCGTCCCGCGCGGGGTCGCTGTGCTCGGGCGGCGGCGGCGCGGGCCCCTCGGGCGCCGCCATCCCACACACGTTCGAGGTGCACTCCTACACGCGCCCCACCGTGTGCCGCTACTGCAAGAAGCTGCTGCGGGGACTCTTCAAACAGGTACCTACTCCTATTATATTTGAAGCATTATCATCTTTTTTTTATACAGCTAAGTTGGCAAACAACCATACGGCCCACCTGATGGTAAGTGGTCACCGTAGCCTATGGACGCCTGCAACACCAGAGGCAACATTTGCGCGTTGCTGATTCTTTAGGAAAAAAAGGAAGTGGGAAGGAGAAGGAGCGGGAAGGGGGAAAGCGGGTGATTGGGCCTCCGGCACTCTCACTCATCGAACGAAACACAACAGTAGGAATACTGGTATTTCACATCGATATTCTGTGAGAGGGTAGCCCTTACCCGGTCGAGCCGGCCCATTCCGTTGTTACTACTCAAATAGTACGTATAAAACGTCAGCTAGGTCTAAGTACGTGCAAACGGGCAACAGTTGACCGTTTGCATGCTGCCGGCAGCGTCAAAGAACATACAACGCTTGATCGATTAGACTTTTAGCACGCAGCGACTATCGGACATCATAGTGACTGGGAAATTTGAGTACCATTTCCACTATTGTTCTATGATCTGTTCTGATAGATTCCTAATGAGATCGTTAAAGAACTAATAAACAAACGATTTAAAAAATACATATAGACATGCCAACCATTAGACATATCGACAAGCACGTCGTCGGTAATGACGAGTATTCGTAAATGTTGAAGCATCACGAACTATGAAAACTCATAATTAGGATTTAATTAGATGGTTTATGTGGCCGGCTTGCAACTGCCACTGCGCCGAGAGTTGTGGATACGATAAAAAAATTAATAACTTATGTAGGTATTAATCCTAGCGAGGGTAGGAGGTAGTAGTATTTTTAAAGAAAAGGAAAGCCATTCATCCTCGCGTTGAAAGAAACTGGTTTAAAAATCTGTTTGTTTTGTTTGTGATAACTTTGTCACAATAAACTTTAAATATGAAAAGAGAAACTTGAAAATAATGTTATGTAATGTTTACAGGGTCTACAATGTCGCGACTGCCACTACAACGCGCACAGAAAGTGCATCCCGTTCATCCCGAAGGACTGCGGCGCAGAGATACGAGATCCACACAGTAAGTGTTAGTATGCACAACACTTCTCTTATACTTCTCACCGACACACTTCTCTCTCTCCCTCTATCCCTACCCACTCTGTCTTCCTCAATCCCTACCCACTCTCTCTCCCTCAATCCCTACCCACTCTCTCTCCTTTTCTATCCCTCCCTCTCTCTTTCTTCTATTCTCTTTCTCCCCTCTCTCACTCTGCTTCTCTTACCGTCTCTCTACTTCTTTCTAACTCTCACCCCCCTCTCCCTCCTGTTCTCTTCTTCTCTCTCCGACTCTCTTCTTTGCTTTCTACCTTTCTCTCCACACAATACGGCTTTTTACTTATCGATAAAGTTGTCGCCACAATTATTTATTCTCTACTTTAACTACATCATCAGATACACTGCCATTAGAACAAGATGCTTTCAGGTCATCTTATCTTAATTTTTTATTCTTGTGCCTTATTTATCAAATTTTAATACAAGTAGGTACAATTAATAATAACAAAATTGCATGGATCAGATTTCTTACGTCCATTACTATGGTAGTGACTTATTTAGCGTATTATTACATTGCGTTTTGTTATGACATTATTATTACGTAGATTATATAACAAGATTGATGTAAGTTTAAATAAAATATGATAAAACCCTGTCTTCAGAATATGGCGGGTAGTCCTTCCTATTTTTGGATCTCATAATAAGTGTTGTGTGCCAGGCGAGTACCAGGACAGCAGTACGGGCAGCGAGCTGTCCGAGTCGGTCCGACTGCCGGATGACGAGTCGGACGATGGCGGGAACGACGCCGCAGACAACAACACCATCGACGAGAATGAGGTACACACCATCATGTGTTTTAGCTATGCGTGCAATGGCGTAACTGTACCTTTATTATAATACGTAAGTGAGTTCTAGGCGCCAAAAATAATTTTCCATTTTGATTATTTATTTCTAATAAACAATTACGTAATCAACATAATATGTACAAACTATATACAAGAAATTAAGAATAATGAGAAAAGCAAAAAAATCGTCATAATATTCCTCCGAGTCGCCCAATTGGCAACCCAACTTTTGATTATAGAAGTTTGCTTTTTACATTTAAAGTTCCATATAACTGCCACTATACAAAGTCTACGTTTAACTGTTTGCACAAGTTTTCCGATCGTTTTATATAATACTAGCTTATGCCCGGCTTCGCTTGTGTGCACGTAAATGTCCTACGTTTACGACAACACTGTTCGACTCCGCGGTACAGAACCTACTGACTATAAATTCTCATGTATGCACGTAGTGCAATGGTAAGTATGCTGAGGCATGACGTGGGCAAGTGCCCTTTCACTAACATGACCTACTACTTTTACGCGAGCGAAGCCGCGGGCAAAACGTAATTCACACTTGACTTTTTAGAGTTCGAAAATACTTCTATACAACAGCTTTGTCCGTCCGTCCGTCCGTCTGTTTGTTATACAACTTTCGACTCAAGAACCGTAAGAGTTAGAGACTCGCGGTTAATTCCATTCGACTCAGCATAATCGATATACTCTCGAAATTACCATGACCTTTGACCTCTGACCTCAAGGTCACGTGATACCATCTTTCAATTCAAGGACCGTAAGAGCTAGAGAATCGCGGTTAACGCCATTCGACTCAGCATAGTCGATATACCCTCGAAATGACTATGACCTTTAACCTCTGACCTCAAGGTCACGTGATACCATTTTATCGAACTCTAAGATTTACGGCAATTCTTGGCCGTTTCTCACTTGACTTTAAACAAAGGCTATTTATAATTCCTATGACTCTTTCACTTGTAGATATTACATTGTTGTTTATTCGTCAGGTGCAGTTACGCCGGCGGCCCGCAGACGAGGAAGATGAACCGCAGCGCGACATACTGCCCGAGAGGTCGGCCAGCCGCCCCAGCAGGTCAGACAACTTGTGCCGCGACTTGTTCGACAAAGAGTGTGGTGGTGGCGGTGGTGGTGCGATACACCAGCTTTGGCATAATACGCACTCTTAATAAAACTGAGACAACTCGAAATTTGGCACTTCCAAATTTCGAGTAACGTTGTTGTTTTATTGAGAGTACGATATAGTCATATGATGTTCATGATTACATTTCATATTTTTGGTGAAGGTTTTGTGGTGCATCTATACTGGTATATAACTTGTCAATGTCTGTAAATAAGAGATTTAGGAATAGATTACATTATGTGAAGTGTCTTTATAAGAACTATAGAAGCCAAAACAATTACTTTTAGAGTTTTTGCCTTTCTGTCTGTATGTTTGAACGCGCATTACGCAAAAACTACTGGTCGTAGTTGAATGCAGTTTTTACATTTCTTTTGCTAGACCATAACAAAAAATCCGCTGCATATGTCATCTTGATACGCCGCCTAGAAGTTGAGTATTAAGTAAAAACATATAGAGAGGTCTCTACCTCCAAATACCTCACTAATTATATAGTAGTAGCTGTGTCCGCTACTTCATACGTGCTAACACGTATAATCTGAGTATAATAACCACAGAACTAAAATCCTAAAATAGAATCAATACTAATTGTTAACCTAAGCTTATTTCAATACATATGAAAACTTAACCAAATTGTAGAGTAATCTCCAGAAGATAATTTTGTATGGACAAAAGGACCATGATAATATAAACTATTATAATAATATCAGCCCTGAATATAAACTGTCCCACTGCTGAACACGGCCCTCTTATCAGTGCGAGAAGAGCCATAAACCGCCACGCTGGCCTAGTGTGGGTTAGCAGACTCCACACAGCTTCGAAAACATTATGTAGGACTTACAGACATACAGGTTTCCTCACGATGTTTTCTTTTACCGTTAAAGCAAACGATAATTAACTATTTCAACTTGATTTCTTGACTGCACTGAGGGCATTATGATTTGGGTGGTCGCCTGGCCACTGCCTCTGCGTCAAGTATTGTGGGTTCAAGCCCCACACAGGACAAAAATTGAGTGATCAACAAATAGTTGAGCCGAGTCTGGTTGATCGTTGTGTCTGTTGTTTGAGTGCTTGTAAAGTCCGCCGCGACGCGAAAATTATTCCTAGAGCGGGAGTTATATTTTTTGAAAAGAGAAAGAAGAAAATGAAAGAAGTAAACTAAACTAAAACTTTGCCCAAATTATTGTTCCGAGTGCCTGAAACAGAGTTCGATCCTTATTACTGAAATACTGTTTTAGAATGAATAAACGTTATATGTAAACCTTCACCACTATCGCCAACCGCCGCTATCACCCCCTCCCCTCGACATGCCCCCTTCCCCTGTGCTGGTAGCCCTGACCCCCGTGCACGTTACAGCTCGTCATCGTCCCCCAGCGCCAACATCCCATTGATGCGCATCGTGCAGTCCGTCAAACACACCAAGAAGCGAGAGGGCCAGTGGCTCAAGGAGGGCTGGCTCGTACACTTTACTAATAAGGATAAAACTGTGAGTATACTTCTATATATTAGATTTTTACCTTATAAATATCCGATTTTCTTACATAGAAATAGTGGATTTTCTTACTTATTAATAGTCGTTTTCCCTACTTAGAAATAGTCGTTTTTCCTACTATGAAATATCTGTTTTTCCTACTTAGAAATAGCCCATTTTCCTACTTAGAAATAGCCGATTTTCGGACTTAGAAATAGCCGGCTTTCCTACTAACAAATGTTCATTTTTGTACTTAGAAATAGCTGTTTTTGCCTACTTAGAAATAGCCGCTTTTCCCTAATTAGAAATAGTCGCTTTCCCTACTTAGTACCTCACCACTAGTAGGTACCTAACCATACCTACCAAATTTTCAGCTTCATATCTACCTATCCTAAATTATTTGTATGTTGTCTGTACCCACCACAACCAGTGTTGCAGTTTAACGATTGCAACGAATACTGAGCGATGTCCAAATTTTGACACTGATGGGACACACACTTACACATTACATTTTGAACTTAATTTAAATAATTTACTGCTTGTACGCTGCTCACTGACAATACCGGCCTTGACCTTGAATGCAGGCAGTCGGTTTCCGATTAGTCAAACGGGAGATGTGGTGTTGCCAGTGAGCAGAAATAATAAACTTATTATGGTGTTACTCTTTGTTTTTTCTAGTTTAAATTATTATTTTCATTTAATATTATTTTCTTTTCCGATCATGACGATTTCATTTATTTCTTTCTTTCATAATCGTCATGTTGTAGTTGAAACGTCACTACTGGCGGCTGGACAGCAAGTCAATAACGCTGTTCACATCGGAGCAAGGCACCAAGTACTACAAGGAGATCCCACTCAACGAAATCCTCGCTATCGACACCGCCAGGCAACCGCACTCTGGTGAGTTCTCTATACAACTGTGATGGCTAACAAGATACAAAGCAAATTTCTCGAAGCAAGTGTAATGCTATTCCTGTTTTTGGCGTCAATAAGACAAAGACAGTAATACAGTCGTTTTAATAAACTATTGAGTAAATCAAAAGTTCTTGAAGTTATGCTATCCTGGTTTTCCACGTCAAATTAGACAAAGACAGCATTACACTTCCTTCGAGAAACTATCATCGTGTAAATGAGCCTTAACAGATACTACAAACAATAACAGTAAGATATATGATGTATTTATGATAAATATTTCGATGCGCTAAAGCAATATTTTAATGCTATTCAACCAAAGTATGACTGACTTTGTCACTGAATTTTTTACATATTTAGGGAAATTTGCAGCTATTTAATTATAATATCTAATATATGGCTATAATAATGGCTTACTTAGCGCTATTTAATGATATATAATATAATGAAATAGCGCTAAGTAAGCCTTTAAAAAATCACCACTGATAGCTACAAAATACAAATTAAATAACTATGTATGTGATAGCTAATTACAATAATGGTATGAAATACATTATTACCTACTAAAATGCGATTAATGTAGATGTCGTATCTAGGACTCCATACCTGAGAAGCATATTGCAAATGGCAACGAAAATATGTAGCGTAGAGAATTTTCAGAGTCTTGTCCTTGTCTCCAAGCACACTTATGGTACTTGTATTGTGGTGTTAATATGTACACGAAACTGCACTGATGACTAGGGAATTAAATAAAACCACTGAGTCTGTTTTAAAACGTGCCTATTTTCTCACACAAAACATAAAGTTCATGGACCTTATATTGGTAGCCCGTGCAACAAACGCTTGCGACTTTTAATTTTGCCAGTAGCGCTACCTATTGAGCGGTAAGTCGAACTACTAACGCTACAACGATATTTAACATACCGCCCCCCAAGGACATTGAGTGAAGAAATATCCTTTATGAACTACAAAGGATTAACATGAACTTAACATGACTTAACAATTAATCGATAGCTCACAATACATATAAACTATATAGCATCTTAAAATAACATAAACATGGCAATAAAATCTTAAATATAAAAATATGTATAACAGTTTTAACAACATGTAAATAGCTCGTATCATACTTTTTCTTAATTTTAAATATTTAAAAATACTTGTATATAAACAAACTCATTCCTTGGCAATTGGTAAAATACAAAGCTTAGATGTTGGCCTTTTCAAAATACTTGACTTTGTACGCACAGTGACTACACGGGTAACATTATCGTCACCAAGGTGTTTCTGTTCTACTAGACCTAGCAACAACCTACTTGGAGGTAAATCATCCTCTTTAATTAAGACTATATCGCCCACCTTGGGCTCTGGTACTTAGGCTGACCACTTGTATCGGTTCATCAAATGAGATAAGTATTCGGAAGACCATCTTTTCCAAAAACATTGTACCATTTTTTGAATCATCTGCCAACGCGATAAACAGCCGACATTAGTATTTTCGTGGTTGTAGTCTGAAACACTTATGATTGGTTCGCCTATCAAGAAATGTCCCGGTGTCAAAGGCAAAACCACCTGGATCATTTGTACTGATAACGCTCATTGGTTGCGAATTCACGCAAGCTTCTACTTGCATTAACAGAGTACTCATTTCCTTCGATTCTCCAATAACGCGTTTGAGATGAAACTTGGTAGATTTCACCCCTGTTTCATATAAGCCTCCGAAATTTGGTGCATGTGGCGGAATAAAATGCCACTCAGTACTAACTGCTTCTAGATGTTCGGCGATCGTTGATTGGAAAGAAGCCAATTGCTGCAATTCTTTGTCTGCACCGACAAATGTAGTAGCATTGTCGCTCCAAAGTTTTGCACGGTGACCTTTCCGAGAGACGAAACGTCGAAATGCCGCAAGAAATGCCTGAGTACTCATGTCGCTGCCTATTTCTAAATGGAGAGCTCGAGTGCACATACACACAAACAGACAAATATAGCCTTTAAAAGACTTATGTCCGCGTCCTTTTGTCGTCCTAATATTAATCGGACCAGCGTAGTCAACCCCACTGTGCAAGAAAGGGCGTGCGGGCGTACAACGAACAGATGGTAAAGATCCCATAAATTGGTTTTTGGTGTCCGCTCTCTGTCTAGCACAAGTTACACATTTTCGTACATAGTATTTGACTAAATTCCTGCTCCGATTATCCAATATGCTGTTCTCAAATAATTTAGCATGAGTTGTGGCCCTCCATGTAGCGTCTTACTGTGTGCGTCTGCTATAATGAGGTTTGTCAAATGACTCTTTGGCAAAATTATAGAATGCTTTATTTGTTCTTCTAATTGCGATTTTTCTAGCCTGCCTCTAACTCTCATAATACCCTTATTATCGATGTAGTAAAGATGTTAGAATGCTTGTGTTACCTTGCAAAAATCCTTTGTCCTTTAGTTGATTTAGTTCCAGAGAAGGTCATGTCGTGAAGTGAAAAAATGTTTTACCCCAATATATGATTTAAGTACAAATCTTTCATAAAATTTTACAATAACCAAAGGCTTGATGAAGACTCAAAATATGACTACACCTTGTTATTACACGTTATATAATGTAATTATTCGGCTTATTTATTTTTACTTTGTACCATCCTTCGTTAAATTGTACTTTATTATATATTTGTAATAACATAACGAAGTACAAGTTATACCCCTCTCCTCCCAAGGCACGGACGTGCTGCACTGCTTCGAGGTGCGCACGGCCAACGTGGACTACCTGGTGGGCGTGGAGGAGGCGTGGGCCGGCGCCGCGCCGCCGCCGCCCGACTCAGGGCTCGGCGCGTACCTCGCGCGCTCGTGGGAGACCGCCGTGCGCCAGGCGCTCATGCCCGTCACGCACCATGCAGGTATGTACGTGGCAATAAGTGCCACTATAATTTTTTATTTTTCTATACTTTTGAGTTGGCAAATAAGCATACGGCCCTCCTGATGGTAAGTGGTCATCGTAGCCTATAGACGCATGCAACACCAGAGGCATCACTTACGCGTTGCCGACCCCTTAGGAAAGGAAGTGGGAAAGAGAAGGAGCGGTAAGAGGGAAAGAGGGTGATTGGGCCTGCGGTACTCTCACTCACCGAACGAAACACAATAGTAAGAATACTGCTATTTCACGTCGATATTCTGTGAGAGGGTAGTCCTTACCCGGTCGAGCCGGGGCCCATTCATGCTGCAATCAGCGAGGCTCTACTACTCTGTATGTACTACAAATGGTCAGCTCAATACAACACATGTATAATAATAATATTTACCGGTTGATGGATGGCGCCGAGCGCAGCACACCGTCAGTTCGACAATATAAATATCATATAGTCAGGTGTGTAATAATCACTGACACGCGTGGTTTTTAAACATATTTTTGTAGAGGCATTTCTAGTAAGATGCTAGCGTGCTCTGTTAGTTACAATGTGTATATATTTTTTACAATTAAATTACTCTCGCGATGACGCACCGGTAATAAATGCAGTTGCTGTGCATGAAATCTCAGTTTTGAATTCTGGGTCGGGCATACTGTTATTGGCTTCTTCTGTCAAGAAATTTTCGGTAGCAGCAGTGTCTAGAATCTAGTAAATGGCAATAAGCTCGCCTCTAAGCTGCCTAGACTGTTACGTATGACCCTAAACCATTGCTGCCGAAATGAGGGTACAAGGCTGTCTATGTATGTACGTTTAACAATTGACGTTGACGTAGACGTAAATGGCTGCGCTACCGCAAGCGCGTGGTATGGGTTGGTCGGTAGCATGGTGGCAAGTGTAGTGTGTGTGTCGGCAGCGCAGTCGCGGGGGCTGGCGGCGGGGGGCGACGCGGAGGGGGAGGCGGGCACCGAGGAGCGCGTCACCGACATGGCGCAGCTCTACCAGATCTACCCCGACGAGGTGCTGGGTTCGGGACAGTTCGGCATCGTCTATGGAGGACTGCATCGACGGTCTAAGAGACCTGTCGCTATTAAGGTATTGTAAAAATTTTTGGGAACTAAACGCATTAAGGCAGTCCAACAACTTACTTTGACTAGGATGTTCAGCGAACAATAATGTATGTAACATATTCATTTAACTTCAAATTAAAAAACATACAATGCCAAAATTAATTTCTATAAAATATGTAATGTACATATACGTATGTACGTCATAATAACCTAAACACACAGTACTACGATATTAGTGCCAACAGGAACGTGGTGATCCCAGACATTAATTTATAAGCAGGGATGCGACGTTGTACTTAGAATTCTGTGTCAGCATTGCCACTACAATAATATAATAATAATTATTTATTTATTCATGTAACGTAAACACATACAGTATGAGTTACATTAATACTTATAAACTAATGTTAGTATACTTAAAACTAGACAAAGTAAACATTACTCTTGCTGCTAGTTTCTCTCTATACGAATCCGGGAGCAATGATTCATGTAAAGAGAATCAAGCCTATCAGCAATCATTGCCAAGACGTGATTGGGGCTGGCCCGCACTCTGCAGAGCAAGGATGCGTATCTTTTACAGAAACCCTATCAATCCTACATGTTTCTCCATCTACATCTCTTAGGTGATAGACAAACTGCGGTTCCCAACGAAGCAAGAAGCTCAGCTGAAGAATGAGGTGGCGATCCTTCAGAACCTATCGCACCCAGGAGTCGTGAACTTGGAGCGAATGTTCGAGACTCCGGAGCGGATTTTTGTCGTGATGGAGAAGCTCAAGGGAGACATGCTTGAGATGATTCTCTCGCACGAGAATGGAAGGCTCACCGAGAGGATTACCAAGTTTCTGGTAGCACAGGTAAAGCAATGGCCAACCTTTTATTGACGCATATATAATAGTCCAGTTAGGTAGGTCCTACTTCGATAATGGAGTCAATCATCGAATCCAACTCGGCTGGGCAGCGTTCGGAAAGCTACGACATATCTTCGCGTCCAATATACCGCAGTGTCTAAAGACAAAAGTCTTTGACAGGTGTGTGTTGCCAGTGTTAGTCAGCCAACATACGGATTCGAGACGTAGTCACTCACTGTGGGCCTTATTAGAAGGCCTCACGGTCACTCAGAGGGCAATGAAGAGAGCTAAAAAACTGTCCACCTACTTGCTATAAAGTGTATCTAAGAAAAGAAGGTAGATCACTACACTGCCCAAATGTGGATTGGTTCACTTGACACACCTATTAAATAATTTCATAAGGTGTTCTGATTTGTACATAATGATCGAATTTCAATGCGCACTTAAACGTTAGTAAATTGTAAAATTGGATATTAGCTTCTTAATTCTAAACTGTTGATTTGGAAGCTCAGCAGTCTACTCAAATAGTGGTCAACTTATAAAAGTCTGATTAAAATCTCTATGTTATAGAATACTATCGCGTATGTCTGACTAATTTTTGTCTCCAGATCCTAGTGGCTCTGAAGCACCTACACGAGAAGAACATCGTGCACTGCGACCTGAAGCCCGAGAACGTTCTGCTGTCCACGGATGAGGAGTTCCCTCAGGTGAAGCTGTGCGACTTCGGCTTCGCCAGGATCATCGGAGAGAAGTCCTTTAGACGATCCGTCGTCGGCACTCCAGCTTATCTTGGTAAGACGCACTATTTAGTCATCGCTCCATAAATATTAAAAGTATATCCCAATTAGTATTTATATTAATTAACAGATCTATACGAAAATCTTTGGCAGTTAAGACAAATGATGATCTTTTCTTAAAATATTTTAATTTGCAAATTTATTTAAATAGGCGAATTTGTTTTTCGCTAATAATTTGTTCGTTTGTTCAGCAAATAGTTACGTTTTGTATGTTTACAACCCAAATATGGATAAATTAGCCGCATTTATCCATATTTAGGGATAATAATAAAATCGAATCTCGGGTCGCAACATTATAACAAATCTTACTTTTTTATAGCAATAGTTAAAATATTACAGTTCAAACATACAGAAAACAATTAGGACTAATAATTCATAAAATACATTTTCAAATTTGTTAAATGTTCAATTATCAATGTTGCTAAATGAACCAACTCAAACAAATCCCAGTACGAGTAATTGACCTATTGGTATCTGCAGCCCCGGAAGTCCTCCGCAACAAGGGCTACAACCGCTCCCTGGACATGTGGTCGGTGGGAGTGATCATCTACGTGTCGCTCTCGGGCACTTTCCCCTTCAACGAGGATGAGGACATTAACGAACAGATCCAGAACGCCGCCTTCATGTATCCGCCTACGCCCTGGAGAGAGATTTCTGCCGATGGTAAGTACCTTTATACGTACCTTGTGTACTTACCTATTTGGTATTGCTTCAGTTTTCCGTCTAATTCTGTACTATTTATGTGACTAAAAGGATTTTAAGATTCTCTATATCAACTGACTTATGTTCATGTCAGCCGGCTTTACGCTGGCCTTCGAAGTATATACGTGCCACAATTGTTCCAATAATATACAACACATCCGTCTATCTCGGTCGTATGATTCGTATGCTTTGCTTTATATATTACAGCGTGTGGTGATAGTTTAAATAAAACTCAGGTATTTCGTCGAGTAAAGTTAAAAGAGAGCATTTTATTGAAATACACAAGTTTATATAATTACACAGTATCTTACTCGGCGATCCTTTATGCAACTCGTGTTATTTTGCAGCTAGCATGAAATTATTATAAAATATTACGGTAAAAGTGATAATTCATACATCACAATACAATATAATATTATTAATTTGCGAAACAGAACACTTAATATAATAATCGCAAAAACGCCTGTTTTTGGGGTATATAATTTTACAATAAGTGCGGGCCCAAAGTAGTACCCTGTAGCACGCTCTTTCAAACATAAGTAATAGACGAGCTAACTTAGTTGAATCGTCATGTTAATTACTGATTAATTGTTATATAATCAACATAGGTATTATATCATCATGACGACTAGATCAATTACAGTTACTGTGATAATATACGTTTATAATGTATGTACTATGTATACATGTATTATATTCATTGCAATTGAAGGCTATTGATAATTTATATAAGAACTGTTTTTGAAGTTTTTCTAGTTTATGAGTATGTAATGCATACCTCCATATCTGACAGTAATATTTCAGAACTGATCCTATCTTTTGAAAATAAGAAATGAGATTTCATAATCGTGAAAGAACTTCGTTTGACGTATGACAAAAGCAGCTAAGCGCGATCCTTTGCTTATGATATTGTCTATATATTCGTAAAAGTCCAATTTAGTATCAACCCCAACACCCAGATCTCTTTTGTTCAATTCTCCATTGAAATATGTAATAAGTGGCAGGCATATGATCCCGTTTTCGTGTAAATTTAATATAATAGCATTTTGATGTATTAATCGTCAATCCATTTAAAGGACTGGGCACCAATGGTTAATTGCGTTTATGTCAGTTTGGAGTGAATTTATATCATCATGATTAGAGATAGTTCCGTATAACTTCGGATCATCTGCGAATATTTGGTAACTGGATGTGATGGCAGAACATAGGTAATTAACATAGACTAAGAAGAGGGGTCCTAGGTGTGAGCCCTGGGGCACTCCAGGTGGGACCATTCTAGCTATAGATTTATACCCTCTGATTTTCGCGGACTATGATCTATTCGTGAAGTACGATTCACGCCATCTAAGTAACGAGCCACAAATCTCTGCGTGAACCAATTATTGTTTACGAAGATTGTGATTAACCATGTTAAACGCCTTTGAGAAATCGGCACAGATAGCATGTACTTTTGTACTGTTATCCATTGCTTTTAAATATCTGTGACGTAGTTTAAAAGATTCGACGTGGTTTACCTGCCCGTAGTGATTAATATTGAATATGGGCTTGATATGAAAATTATTTTAATTTGAATTACCTATCTAGCTATAGCCTATAGATTCAGATTGGTCTGTAATTTGCAATATTATACCGGTCTCCATTTTTGTGTATCGGAGTAATGTGTGCCATCTTCCATTTAGAGGGGAAAGTGACGCTAGTTAGAGACTTATTAAAACTGTGGTAAACTGGGTCAAGAAGCTGATCCACACAAAAATGTATGATGCGATAAGCGACCTATTCAGCTAACGGTCTAACTTTTGATGTGCAGCGATCGACCTGATCAACAACCTGCTGCAAGTGAAGCAGCGCAAGCGCCTATCAGTGGACAAGTCGGTCGCGCATGCCTGGCTGCAGACCGCCGAGGCGTGGCGAGACCTACGCGCGCTCGAGTGCAGGGTCGGCTCGCGGTACCTCACACACCCCAGCGACGATGCGCGTTGGGAGGAACGCTGACTGTAAGTCTGTCTACATACATATACATACATGGAACACGCTAGTTGGCCGGGTCGCCTCACGATACCTCCAAAGTACCAATAACCAACTTTGCTCCAAAGTCGGTTTCTTTTCCAGATCACAGAGCAAGCCTCCTGACGAGGAGCACAAAGAGCGCGCACATCGGATGTGCATCAAATTCCGCTGGAAGAAGCTCCTCATTCGCGACAGGTAGACGTGCCCCCCGCCCCTCACCCGCGTGCTAGCAGCCAAGCTCTCCTTGTAAATATGGTGCCAATATATACTCCATATACGCCAACATTTATTTTATATGAGCCAAGTTAATATTTTTATAGTTCAAGATCCATTTAGTAGTCAAATATACTTTTATTAGGAGCCAAGTTCCACATTACGTGAGCCAAGTTCCACATTATGTGAGCCAAGTCGTACTTTACGTATGCCAAGTTTGTTTGTATGAGCCAAGTTACATTTTAAATCTGGTTTACATAAATCCAGTATTTCCGAACTCTCAGATTTCAGTGAAGTATTGACTCTAATCCAGCTACCAGCTCTGACTAAATCACTTCATACTACAGAAAAATGCAACTTTATTCAAATAACCTTTCCTCTACAAATTTTTATTGGAAATCTCTTCAAAAACTGCTTGGATCTATGTAAAACAGATGTTTTACAATTTTATCCCAATGTTGCCAATCTCGTGTCGTATTAATTGTTTAAACGAAACGATGTATCAATCGGCTGCAGGTTATAGAAATAGGTGCTTTATGCTGATAGTGCCAATAAAAAATACAAGAAAGATATCAATATAATTATCATATCGTACGATTGCATGCATTGCAGCAGACACAACAGTAAATGTATTGCTTGCCGTCATTTATGATCGCCGTGGATTTGAATGTTTAAAAGGTTTAAATAAAGACGTTATTCGTACTTTCCCATTAACAAATATACGTCAATGTGCTTATAGCTATCTGCTGATCTTAAACATCATTCTTCAATCACTTAGCAGATAAGATAGCATAACAATAATTTATATAACCTGTAGTCGCTTAATCTATGCCCAAATAAAACCTACTTTTTTTAAATATAATATCTGTCTTACATTTTCTCTTTGACCGTTCGTTGATCACTCTTTTTTGTGTATTTTGACATTTTGCCGTTGTTATACGTTTACGGCATGGAGAATTATATTTCGATAAAATTTTTCAATGTTGACTTTTTATATATTTTTACAATGTTTTTTTTTATTGTTATCATTTGAATACAGTCACAAATATAATACCGTTCGCGGTAATTCCAATGGTTGTCAGATAACTGCATTCCTACAATTATATTAAAATGTTATGAAGCACTTTTTGAGAGAGATTTTTTATTTATTCAAACGAAAGGATTTATTGCTTATCCTAGTTTATGTGTAATTTTAACTGCAGTTACTTGCTTTCATTTGTTGTGAAGAAATATTATTTTAAGTTAATTATTTTTAAGTGTTACATACGAGATATTTTACTGATTACATCACAATATAGTAAAGCTAGAAAACTTAGTTATTTCCGCCGGGTACGAACCTGTATCTCAAGGTGATCGCGTTACTTGCGCGAAATGTTAACTTAAGTCACAAGAAGTACATTATAATGCAAGGGGATAATGGTTTTATATAATAATAATTAATGTTGACTAGTTATCGAAATAAATAAATCTATCACATATATTTCCCTTCATTTCTTCCATTAATCAAATACAGCGTAGTGAAATAATTGTATTAAAGTACCTATTTTAATTTATAGACGTAACTGAATGTTTCCAACTCATTTTTTAGCGTTAAGTCAACTCCTAGTCTCTAAGGATTTTAACTTAAAGTTTAAGTTATAGAATATATTAATAACTATTATAACTATTTACATTTATTAACGAATATTATTTAATTCTGTCAGGTTAATTAGATTTTATTGTAACCGTATTATTTTAAACATGAACAATTGGCTACGAAGTGTGAGTTTTAAATTATTAAGAATTTAAAAATGTCGAGAGAATAGAGTTCATATCAATTGTATAAACTCATTTAATGTTTGTTTATTTTATATAATATAATATAAATTTATATAATATTTTCCAACTCATTTTATATAAATCTTGTTATTCTTGTTATTCATCTAACTATCAACTATTCTAGATTGCATCAGACGGCGTTAAGCCGAAAGCGACGGCCTAAATATTAACACTTAATTAATATTATATATTAGCTTATTATGTAATAATTGATATTAAATTTAATGCATTTACCTCGTCACATACAATTAATTGTAGATAGAAATTAATAATTATTAAAAAAAATAGCATGAAATAATTCGCATAATATAAAACCGGTGTTTGCTTAACGCACAAACTATTAAAGTAAACACATTCATTTTGAATAGGTATCTTTATGTTTGTGAATGTTGTCATCTAAACATAATGTTCTAATAATATAATATGTTTCATTATTGCGTAACGAATTTGCACAGGCATAATATGTCTGTTCTTATCATTCTTACAATGAAGGACTTTACTTGACTTCGGTACATATAGCCGATTTATTGGTACAGTCGGTAATTGAGTTACGGTAATAGAACACACTAACACAAACTTACACATGGGGAACGTCAATTATCTTACTATGGTTTTGATATTATGTTCTAATGTTCTATCACGAAAGCTCTCTCATAATAATAAATAACGTTAAAACCAGACTGAAAGTTAGACAACAGAGTGGCTTTTTGTTTTAAGACATATTGCAATGGTGAGGTAACAGAAAAAAAAATAAAAAAATCTATTTGTATTTGTGTAGCCTGTTATCCTAACTCAATTACCGACTGTAACTATATGTGTTTGTGGTATATTTTCTGTTGTATGTATTTTCGTTAGGCTATAGTGAAACAAGGACTTGTTTGGAGTATGAGAGTATTTTGTATGATCGCTTCATCGTTAAGGCTAAAAATGTCACACCCCATCACAATCCGTGACATGTCACATGACACGAACATATTAATTTTATTGTTAATTCATCAGCGTTATTCAATGTTTAAATCATATATGTTTATATTCTCTAAGTACAATCGTGGGGTTTAAGTACTGGTTATTAACAAATAGGTTTGCATCAATAAAAAACTGCAAAAGTAATTAAAAGCTATGCGCAGATGATAGTCGTACTGGTCGCAGGTCGCGCTTCTACTTGACGAAATTAATATTAATATTCGTGACGAATTACGGTTTTTGGATTGTCTATGTAGTTGCCATTGACATGTTGAAATTGTTTAACATTTTGACTGCCATAGTCATGTATATGTACATGACAAAGCAAAATGTGTCCAGCTCGCCACGATTACACGACAGCCTTTTAAACGCTAATAAGTATTATAAAAAGTTATTGTTTTTCTTGTTTTTGATGTTAATTATGTAGCTTGACTCATTCCAATTTATATTATGTGAACTGCTGACTATTTATTTCATCCATATTAGCATAAGATTACAAAAACGGAGGATAAAGGATGAATTCGTAGCTTGGCGCCGAGAGAACGCTTTTGGTTTTTTTTTGAAGTGGCGGTCAAAAGGTCAAGATATGGCAAGAGAGCATTTCTAGTAGGCAGCTAGCGTGTCCCATGCCCTGTGGCAATAATCAACGTGAATTTTATTTTTGACGGTTTTTTTGTGTATGTCTATAATGTCTACGCGCGATGTATACGTTGCGCACGTTAGCCACAAAATCACTATATTTTAATATAATTCATATTATACCATTATATACATTTCTTTATTCATTATTTAAGAACATATAATGTATATCATAACGAGACAAAACAGTATTGCCAACATTGTTATCCATTTACCACGAATGTGCATTTTGTAAATATTTTACCATTTTGTATGAGATTTGTATGAGATAGCGATTCATGTTACATCTAGTTTCAAATTCTATAAATCTAGCTTTCATACATGTAATGAAATAAGAAATCGAGACAGAAATTGAATATCGTCGTGACTCAAAATTATGGATTTTAAATACCGAAGAAATTTTCTTACGCACATGTTTACGTGCAATTGTGTGATCTCGGTTTCGTGTTAGATAATTCTCAATATCAGCACGGAGTCTTCGAAATATACCTGGTGGTGTACTGCCTACCCTTTTGCAGATATACGCAAAACTCCTAAATCAACAATCGGACGCCGTATGTCCAAACACAGAGCTTTGTTATTATCTCTAAATAGGGTAATATTGACTCATTGATTAAGAAATTGATAGAAACTGCCTCCGTGGCGCAGCGGTAGTGGATGCGACAGCTGTGCGGTCTCGGGTTCGAATCCCGGGTCGGGCCAACAAAAAGTTATAGGTTTTTCTGTTAAGAAATCTTAATAGGAGTTAGGAAGTTGGCGGTGTTAGACGCCCCCGTGCGTCGGATAGCACGTTAAGCTGTTGGTCCTGCGCCTGATCTCTCTCCGGTCGTGTAGGCTTACCGACCCACCGGATCATGGGAGTGAGGGAACAGAGAGTGCACTTGTGTTTGCGCACACACTTGTGCACTATAATATCTCCTGCGCAGATGGCGACTCTCCGTTAAAATTGGCTGCCGTGACCGAAATTCGGTTTGGAGAACATTATTAATTGAGAAATCTTCTAATTTTACAATAACAACAAATCACCACAAAATTTATTAAATTCCACCATAATAGTTTATTTATTTTACTAGTACATTCGCATTTAAAAACTAGTTATTTAAGTTACGATTTTATTCAATTCTTGTGTCGACATAACCATTTTAGTCCTCATAATTAGAAAATTGTTCGTAAGTATAAAATAAAATTAATGACAAACGGACAGACTATACTGCTGCAAAAGTGAACCGACACAAGAAAAAATTATTGATACATTTACTAGCTTTATCCCACGGCTTCCTTCCTCTGGTCAACCATTTATCCTATAAGCAACATTAATTATTTTTCGATAAAGAGCCTATTTTCTATACTACCCACAAATTATCTATTTGCAAAAATCACATACTCCGTTATTCTGACACTGATTTAACAAAGGAAAATCAAATACAGGTAACTTTCAAAGGATGTATAAAATGATAACATGACTCCATATCTAATAAATGTAATTGACGTTAACGGCCAATCGATGTGCGTTCCTAGATTCGATTCTCGGATACGGGATTCTCGGTTACTGCACGGATTTTAGACATATGATTCTAGACGTCGGTTCACTTTAGTGACAGCTTATATAAGATATTGTTACAAATTATTAAATAAAGAAAGATTAATAATTATAGAACAGTTCGTGTAAACAATGACTGAACTTGTACTCAAAAATATCTTCTCAATTTCTTTAGGTATATAATCTAAAACTTAAATTCCAATTCTCCTTATTACAATATTTATCCGCCTGAAAACATGTTCGTTGATTGCACAAATGGTGCAATAGTTAAAGTCACCTTGCCGCTGCCTAGTGTTGCTGGTTCGATTACCACAAATAACAAATTTGTATGTGACAATTATGCAGTCTGGGTGTTCCTTGGTGTCTTTAAATACAGTGCTTGCCCATAGTGCCGAAATTATCATAAATATAAAATTATAATCATTTTAGAAAGTATATATTATTTTTATACGATTTCTTACAAAATACAGAGACGAAGAACACCTAAGCTCGTACTAATCTCTTTGCTTGTAATATAGCAGGCGTCGGCGAGGTGACCTTACCAAACCCCTACCAAAAAATACAAAACTGCAAATGCATCTTTCAATACAAAGTTCAAAAATAATCGCATTTAAACATAAACATTTCGAAATAAATCGTAAAAATTTAACGCTTCAATGTGTACCTACATAAATGACTGGATGGCGTAGTGGTTTGAGTGGTGGCCACTGCCGCCGCGCCGAGTGTAGTGGGTTCGATCCCACACGGGACAAAAATTTGTGTGACCAACAAATTGTTGTTCCGAGTCTGATTTTTCTTTGTGTCCGTTGTCTGAATGTTTATAAAGTCCCCCGCGATAGTAGAATTATTTCAAGCGCGGAAATTGTATTTAAAAAAACAAACAAGCAATTAATATTTTTTTTATTTTTGCTGAATAGAGCACAATACATCTATTTATGTATTCTGAGCCGCCATGACACCATCCGCGCAATAGGAATCTTAAGAGCATTATACCTTTGTGTTGGACCAGCGGCGGGCCTAAAGTTTCAATATACAGTAAACCCGATATATGCCTTCTTAACTGTGAATGAATTAAAACTAATCTAGTTTCTTTATCCTTTTAATTGTATATGCGTGTCGTTGATGCGTAAAGCATACATAAACACACAAACATAACATATAAAATGTAAATTATAGATCAATTAATCTTTCAAATTTTATTCGGGTTTGCATGACCAGTTTCGAAGGCCCTAGGGTAATGGAGTCAAGTATCACCAGATTGGATTGCGCTAGAACATCGTGCTTATGGTTAAGTACCCCAATTGGGTACGAAACTAGTCGAGCAAATACGAATAACAAAATATGTGATTTGAATTCGTTCATCGTCGTACTGCTCCTCTCCCGTGATTCGTAGCGTGATGTTGTAGGCTATCAAATGATTTTGCAAATCTGACTGGTAGTTCTAGGGAAAAGCGCGTTCAAACAAAAAGAACTTCAGCTTTATTACATTAGTATAGATTATGATTACCGTTACAAAAGTTTGAATAAGTATAATAGGTTATTTTAAACAATCAAACTGGGGTTTTGGACTAATTGGCCACCGCCGCTGTCTAAAACTATGTTGTACAATTTTAACTAAACTTGAATATATATGAATATAAATTATTTTTAATATGGTTGATGGAAGCGAGCGTCCGTTAGACAGTAGATAGTGAGAGCAGGGACCGACGTGTGCGATGGCATGTATACGCATAGATATGAAATAAATGAAGTTAAATGAACGTTGACGAGTCGTCATTCCGAGATATATGATCTAGTTTCAGTTGTGTGTTGTTTTTTATAGCATTAAGGTTGCAAACACTTATCTTGCCACCTAGTAAGCGGTTACTCGTCCTGCAGTTTAGAGAGGCTTGTAGATGCTTATAGGCCCAAATCGGCAAGAAAGGCACCACGAAACTCTACCATATTGCTTGTGCTAAATAAAATATTGCTATATAAAAAATTATTAAACAGGTCTGCTTTCCGATTAGTAAAGCGCAAGTTCAGCTGGCGTGGGGCGCGTATTTTGCTGTCCCTTTCTTATTACGAATAAAATATACGTGACCGACGTGAAATAGCATACTATACACCACGCCAGAGCCAGAAGCCATATCTGTGTGGCATGCGCCTTTGATTGTTTAGCAGTATTGTTTGCGTGTTTGCCAGTTTATTGTAGGTATATTCATAATACACAACTGAACTAAGTCGCAACCGATATGTAAATCTGTGATTTTTATACATATTGTTTTTATTTTATACTTTTTTTACGATATTTTGCAAAACAAGCTTCCATTTTCTGTGATCTCTTTGTATCGCGTTACGTTACTCGCAGCTAGTTATTGGTGACATAATATTTTTAATATTATATACATATTATTATACTTATTATATTTAGACATGTATGTCGTCTGTATAATGTGCTAATATTTGTATCATAATTTCTACGATTACTACACATTATTATTGAGGTATTGAAACTGGGTAGGCTGAAAAAGTGATGTGAAATTTAGCAATGCGCACGATTGCATTCGAATTATAATTGTTGACCAACATGCAAAGTAGACCACGCGTGCAGATATTATTCTTATATAATTTGAATATATTCGGTAATCATTCCAATGTATTCCATAATTATTCGAATGTATTCAATAATCATTGGAATGTATTCGATAATCATTCGAATGTATTCGAATGCAATTATGCGCATCACTATTGAAATTCTTGTGGTGTAGTGTTACTTAACTATTAACTATACATTTCAATTGTCAATTCTGTCTGTTTTACATATAGACTATGTATTGTGTAATGTATAATTGTATATGTTGTAAACTGTCTTGTCGTTTTTTCTTAAATTCATTTGATGTTTACAATAACCATTAGTATTATTATTTGTTGTAATTATTAAATTGTATACTTTCCATACAAAATGAATATACAAATTAATAATGGATGTATATGTTACTTCTTGAATCAAATGTATATTTTAAATAATAAATTTTGGACCAAGCCGAACCGACATTGTGAATTAGTGTAATGTTTCATATTAATATATAAATATATATATCAGCAGCGTTTGATGATGGTGGGACGATCATGCGTGTTAGGGAATGCAATTAAGTAAATAAAATTTTACTACATAGTTAATCCATTGAGTGGCAGTGGCACACCGGTGGCCAGATACAAAAAGTTTTCAGGTCTGTCATGCCAAGCATTGACAGGGTAATTAAATTATTTGCCTGCTTTGGTCGTATGACTTACATAACATGAGATCTTAAATTGGGCAGGCAGAAATAATGCATTTACGGAAATCTCAATGACAGCAAATGTGCCCGTTAATGTGTGCGTTAGACAGCAATACACTTGCTCTCATTTACGTAGTTATGTAGATGGCGCCACTGAAGCGTAAGACATAAGTAAGCGTAAAGGATGTTGAAGTATTTAATTATAAACAGTTTTAAACATTCAATGAATTTATAACATATTTTCGCTCATATTATAAATATTTTTATCGCTAGACATATGCAAATTGAAAATACAATAACTCATGGTACTTAGTCTGCAAAACCACTTCGTAGGCAATAGATACGTAATAGGAAGGTCTATCAAAAGTTTCTATAGCACTTGAAGCACCTCAATACGTTGAATCGTCAGCATATTACCTATATTCCCAAACATTTAAATTAGTTTATCTAATCTGACGCTAGGATGGGACTTTTGGAGCTATGTTTTTTTCATACTTTTTGTATGGAAAAAATATGGCGTAGAGCAAAGGTTTAGAATTTTGTCTTCCGTGAGAATATCTAGTTGACTGGTGTTTGGTCGCATTCCTGACACGCATGCTCGTCGCAAATGTAACTTAGTACCTAACGAAGTGTTGACGAATGTTGATGTTTATGCGTGTTAGACTAATATATACTGTAAGGGTGCATTTATATAAGTCGACTTATTATGCTATATCTGACCGAGACCTTATTCATATACTTCTGAAACACATAGATGCTGAATATGACGTTCCTCCTTTTCTATAGAATAGAGATGTTAAATTGTACACTATCAATGGGCTACACTATATAAGTTCTATTCAAGTATTCCAGTTTATTCAATAGCAGTGATAGTTCAGTGGGGAGACCAACAGACTGCAATGCAGAGGGTCTCGGGTTCGAACCCACGTCGCGCACCGCTGACTTTCGGAAGTTATATGACTTTTCGAAATTATGTGCGTATTGATTGACAATTATCGGCTGCTCTGTGCCTCGGAGAGCACGTTAAGCCGTCGGTCCCGGCTGCCATGAACATCTATGGTAGTCGTTATTGGGAGAGTGTCGATACAAAAGATCCCACTGGGTCGATGTATCGCCGGTCTGCACAGACTGGCCCCCACATAAGATACATACGTACATTCGAGTTTATTCAGTAAGCCAGCTTCTTTTAACGGCCAGACCGACCCAATGTAATATGTACAGATTCTCTCATTCGCTCTGCCTGATTGGTAAACCCGATCAGATTAATTTGGGCGCCATTCGACTTCTAGCTTTTAATGCATCTCCTATTCGAATGCCGCCGTAACAACGTCGATGCGCGCGCATGCCGAGCGTTTGTTATTGAACATGCTATGCACTATAGCTGCCCAATTTATTTTTACGGTATATGTCAATCAGATCGGGCACCCAGGGCTTACACATATACGCTAGGACCAGGATAGTTTTAAATAGAATATTGATGTTTACTTTGTGTAAATTAACCAATATGTTTGTATGCGGTAAGTGCTAATCAGCCAGGCCTATGTAAATGCACCTTAAGATGTTACTACTGTGAAACCAGTTAGGCATAATATGTGATGTGTGTCGGGATTGTGATGTGCTCATCGCTTTGAATTTGTTAAACATATTTTACATATATGTATTATGCGGATTCACACCTCTGTATCTTTATAGGGGTAAGCAGAGGTGTATATATAGTAATTACAATAGTTTATGTTTTTGGTATTAGGGACAATAGGGTAACCATTATAAGTCTATAACAAAACGCACATTGCCGGACTCTGTGTAGCTACACAAAATTTCTCAACAGAACATCTCTAAAACACTACCCAACGCAAGTAGCGAACCTGAATTACGAAATATTGTCTGTAAACGAAGCATAAGCGCCATCTTATGCTATAAGATATCATACTTATGCGACAATATGATAATGTTAAAAATTAATTACTGCCTTAGCGCAAGTGTTAGTCCAAAAGCCGATCGTGAGGTCCCCGGTCCAGATTTTTTCTGTTTGGCTCTTCTCTATAGTAGCGCGATGTTTAAAACTGTCAACGACAAGTAAAGTAGTCACCTATCAATACTAGAGACCTAAATAAGGCTAACGAAATATGAGTATGACACACCTCTGTCTGACCCAATGAAAATGTTCAAGCGTAGGTAATCTATGTTATGTTAAATTTATTAATTGTATATTTAATTATACATACAATGAATATGATTACCCTGGCATAAACTCTATAAACTTAAGGAAATAGGAAAATTAAAATTTTATTATGATTTTTATAAGGACTTCCTGATTTTTTGTTATAATTGTGTTTCTGTGCACTTCAGTAAAAGCAACATACATAAAATGTAATCAAAGGAACTATCAAAGAAAATGCAATTTACTTTTCATTTTAAAGATCCGTAAAAACTATCCATTTTAAAGATGCACTAAAATGGTTCTAATTTGTAGTTATATATAATATATTTTCCTGGCTATAGTAAAAAAATATCTACAAATTGACAACGTTTAATAGAATGTTTGTAGGTATTTTTTATATTATATATTAGAAAATATTGCATATACCAAAATAGTATGACGGCCTCGATGGCGTAGTGGTTAGTGTAACCGACTGCACAAGTCAAACATTTGTGTGCATGAACATGGATGTTTGTCTTGGTCTGGGTGTTTCTATGTATAATACGTATGAATTTACAAAAAAAAAAGTATATATGTATGTTTATCCATTGTCTAGTACCCATAGTACAAGCTCTGCTTAGTTTGGGCTAGATGGTGTTGAGTGTATGTGGTAGAATATTATTATTATTATTATTATTATTATAGTTGTAATAGGCATTGCCATTTTTTTATAAAAAGTCTAAAACAAATTGTATAATTTCTTGTTTTAACACACTATACGCCTATGGCCTATAATTGCGAACGCACAATTTTCATGGCAAATGAAATATTAAATGCAAAACGTCTGAAGTAGTCGGCCTAACGATGTAACATTGTAGATACCTATGTAATGTGTTATATAAGATAATAATAATAATAAGATTTATTTTTCTTAACTCTGCAATCATACCATACATAGTACCTATATAACGTTCTGGCGATGAGCACATCACAGAGAGGAATTCTGTGGATGTCGTAGTTAAGAGATTATCGTGACAGATTTACAAATTGTGTTATATTAATTATTTAAACAATAAATACCGTTTTGAATATAACTGTTTTGTATTTTATTTTTATAATAGTACCCTGACGTAACCACCAAGCAGTTGACTAGAGTTGTAACTATTAATAATAAATAAAATATAATTTTACTGCAATTTATTAAATCGCAACTCTCAAGTTGCGATTTAATAAATTGCAGTAAAATTTTAGAATAAGGCATGGTTTCAAAATAAGTAATGTGATATTATTATTTGTATCTCCTGCTCACTGACAATACTAGCCTTGACTTAAATGGAGGCAGTTTCCGACTTCCGTTTAGTTAAGCGAAACGTGTGGTGTTGCCAGTGAGCGGAAAAGAAATCATAGTTTTAGTATTAGTTTTTTTTTTTTAATTAAACTACTATATACGGAAATTAAACTGCTATATACGGATTTTATCGCGTTGTTTATTTGACACTTTATTACATAATTTTGAAAACTGTTACACTACTACTACTATTAAACTTTACTAATTTTTAAGCTAATTATTTTCAAGTTTTATTATTGTTCTGTTTTTTTATTTATTTTTATTTTATATAAAAAAAAAATATTTCTTCGTGCTTTGCGTGTGCCCTTTTGTGTGCCAAAATAAATATTTTTCTTTCTTTCTTCTTTCTTTCTTTCTATATCCATTTTGTGGCTTCTTTTTTTCAGCAACGTCTTTTGTAGGTTGTAAACGACGTCACTACGCCACAGTGAAGCTTTTACGCATGCTAGCGCTAAACTGAATATTTCGTGAACAACTTTTAACGACTAATTTGGTTTTCATTACGCTATAAAGTTTATTCAAATAAGTTTCCAATGCAACATATTATATATTGCAGTAATTATCTGGATTCTGATCTTCTACGATCCCCACGACTAGATTCGCAAGAAAGAATACCAAACGATGCTACACCTTTGGTATTTTTTCTTCTCTAAAATATTTCAACAATTCTCCTTTCCAATTATAGCACGTCAGGTGCAAATTTAAACGTAAATAAAATGAATTACTTGTATTATTCGTGGTAATTAAAAAATATGGACAATATTCTAACTAGCTGTTGCAATAAATGGCAGCTATAAGTAGGTAGGTGAGATTCTTGTTTAAAGTCCTTTTAGCTACGGATAGTTAATTTTCGACACTTATTCAATGAAAAATATGTTAAAATGTTGCTGTCAGTAACTAAAATAACTCGTTTTGTGATATAGGCACCAGGCTTTAATGTGCTCGAGTTACGCGCTTGTCTCGGCAAGTGACGAGGTGGACAAACTTCACGCGTCGTTGACAGGTGCGTCGCAGGCGTGGAGCGGATAATGATACCACTTATCACAACTATTTGAAACCTTTGGAATACTATGTTGTGTTGATGTTTGTACTGAACATCGCTTTTCCTCGATATGTATGTTAATTCATAATTTTTACTTGGTTACTGGACTTGTTTTATAATCTCTTCGACAGTTTTTATGATGGAGGAACTATTCTAGTACTACAGTAGATCGAGCTAGTAGAAATTAAAACGATATTTTGCTGTTAACCGATGGAAGGCAAGGTAATAGCAAAAAACGATTAAAATAATGATTAAGTACATTTAATTATATAACCCTGTAACTGTTTCTATTTGTCTGTTTGTAATAATAGGTATCAATGAGGAAATCTAATGTTAAAAATCTATTGCTTTTTATTTATTTAAATCAGATAAATAAGATTTCCGGAGGCCCAATCACTCTCTTTTCCCCTTCCCGCTCCTTCTCCTTCCCACTTCTTTTTTTTTCCTAAAGGGTTGGCAACGTGTCAGTGATACCTCTGGTATTGCGAGCGTCCATAGGCTATGGTGACCACTTACCATCAGGTGGGCCGTATGCAAGGTTGCCACAATAATCAAATAAAAAAAAAATTGTATCAGTGGCTGATGAAATATTTAGTTAACTGTCCCAAACCAATGGATGATGAATATTATATATAGGTATATGTAATACTCATGATCCATTGGTTTTCCGATTAGAATTAGGACACCCTAGCTTATAAATTAAATACCTGCTAAATATAAAAAGCAAATATCCCTACTAAAAGTTTCCTCTAGTAGCGTACCCCTGACATAACCGTACCGCATCTCACGACCTGCCAAACGTCACACGACAGTACACACTCATCCAAACATGAGAACGTCAGCGACGATCTGACAATGTTACTAGCACTGCTCTTCATAACACAAGCGGCCGCAGAGTGGGTCGAGATATCACAACAACATTACAGAAAGCCGATACGCACTCACAGCAGCTATAACCCGTTCACGACCCCAGAGACATTTGAAGTGGCAGAAACTACCAAATCCTGGATCCATAACAACAGAAGTGTAACTGAATATAATTGGAACAAAGCTTCTATACGGCAATCAAATGTAAAGCGTGTGCAATATCCCGATAGTTCGATCAAACCTACTGAATCAGGCAGGGTTGTAGAAGAATATACGGATTTAGATAAAGATGAGTTTGAATTACAAAGTAAGGATCCGACTAAACCTACTGTGGAATTTAGTGAAAATATCAAGCAAAAGGGAACGATCACACGAGTACCTAATATTGGAAATGTTAAACGCGTCCAGCTAAATAGCACTCCAGTTAAATCGACATTGTTAAACATCGACGATAAAGAAAAGAAAGCTATAACCCGTTATGAAGAACTTCCCTTGGAAAACGAACAAGAGCCAGAAGAATTATTTCAACACAAAAGGAGAAGCGATAGCAAAGTAAACAATCGAAGGATTTATGTGAATGAAATAAATCAATACAGCACTGAACCAACAAGTATATTTCCCACAGAAGACGACTCGTCATCGACAGAAGAGGTAATAAAACAACGTCCAAAACTAGAATTCAAGAATCGTACTAACATTATGAGTATATTTTCACTAAAACCAACTTTTATAACTGAAACAGAAGACTTTATTAAAAACGAGAAGTATGACGACAAATTTTACAAAGTTACTCTAAATACAAAGCCTCGTTTAACTGAAAAGAAACGCATTTTTACTCCAGAAGTTACTGACATTGACATTAAAAATAGTGAAGAGATGCCTAAACAATCGACAAAGCAAATATATAAAACAAGTGATTTAGTAAAACAACAAACCATGAATAAGTTTTCACAAGCTGAATTTGACAGAAATCATGAAGAGATCGTGAACAATGACCAAAGGAAACATAAAAAGGACAATAAAGCCGAACTAGAACAGGAACGTAGTCGCGAAAAGGAAGTACCTGCTAGCAAAAAAGTAGTTCCGGACATAGAAAAGAAAGATACATCAAAAGGAAATAAACCAGACAACAAAGTGAACAATATGGAGAACCTGGTTAAACTGATGAAGGTCGTCGCCGACACTATCTCACAGAACTCGCGACGAAGCTTCGGTGGGAAGATGAGATACTTACATGATCTGAAAGATACTATATTGGCGAATATCGGTACGTTTTTTTCTTTTTACTTTTGTTATTTACAATAACCAGTAGGCAGTAGATATCAAAAATAGGAAAATTATTATTTTTATTTTCTTTTTTTTAAAGTGTGGACTAAGATTCTACTTTTAAATTTCCTCCTATTCCAAAGCTACTTAGTAAGATGAGAGATTTTGGGGTTCCATAGACAAATGATAGAAATCCGACACTATTTTGCACTATCATGTCCGTCTGATCGTTTGTAAGTCACAGTTATTTTACTTAAATATTACACTATAGATCAATGCGATCAATGGCGTTTATTATGCTATAATATATTGCTATAGTAAATATGCTAAATAAATTTCCATGGCACACTAAACAGCGGGCAATCAAACAGCAGGCAATCTTTTCGCTGCTGCTGTCCTAAATGGGTTCAAATTTCACACGGTGCAATTATTTGTCTGACCCCATTAACTTATATATTACTAGTCTGACCCACAAATTATTGTTCTGAGTTTGAGTGTACTTTGTGTTCTTTTATCGTATGTTTGTGTAGTTTGTAGTGCGTAATGCATAGTGCAGAGTTGTCTTTTAGTTGTAATCTTTGACTTTGAGCAATATAGGGTAATTTGTGAGCTAGATGTCTACTTTAGTCTGACTGCTAAGTACATGTTTTCCTCAGCAAGAGCTCTCTACTCTCTGTATATCGTAGTAAAAGCGACACACCTAGAAATCGCTTGCAATTAAGTCGCAGCGGTACACCGGTGGCCAGACAAAATAGATTTATAATAATTATGGTATTAACAATTGTCGATCAATCTCTATTTGACAATCCTAAACGCATCATTACACGAAACCTCATAAGATCCTCATAAGTTTTTCATATGTGTCTTATTTTTCCACATACTATAGGTACCTATATGTACCCAAATGTACACTGTAAGGGCCGACGCACATATGGCGAAGCGCAGCGCAGAGCATTTTTCACAGGCAAAATATTGTCATCTTTGACCAAATGTAAATAATTTTGAAAATCAATTAACACACCACATAATCTCCGGCTACTACAGGAGAATGATAGCGCAGGAACGTGACTGCGCGAGCATTCGCGCTACTTTGCGCGCATCCGCTTTCGGTCGCCGTGGTCGCCGAACGACGCTTGCGCGCGCAACACGGGCGGGAGCCGCCATTTTGTCAAATGGCGCGGCGTTTTCATACATTCGCGTCAACCCGGCGCGCCGGCTATGCGTGGCCACGCGCCCGAACTGTTCTTAGCAGAGGCTCGTGCATCCGCGCGCACGCTCGTGCATTCGCGCGAGTATCACCGAGTCGTGGCCATGCTCTGCGCTATGCTTCGCCATATGTGCGCTGGCCTTAAACGTAAAAATCAAATAACAATACCACAGCGGAGCGCATAGACGCTACATGGCCGGACGATGGCGTCACCGGTCCTCACCGCCGCTCACGCTCGGCGCATGCGCGCGGTCACCACGTGCACTTCCCCTCCTCAGAGAGCGCGCTCATGACTATATCCTTTCTTACTTTCGCCGTATTTCTCATCAAATTAGTTTTGGTAAGTATCAAATAATTTAATAAGTACTTACATAATTTTGAAATGTCGTGCCTGCCACGGTACCGATCTCGCGATCACTTTGTGACGATCCAAATGGGCACTCGCCCCTTTAATGCTAAAGGAGATCACCGTATGCCACCAAAGATGTCTGTAAAATGATAATCACGAACGTTATCAAAAATGTGTGAAGTCTACCTACTCGCGCCAGGCTAGCGTGGTAAACTATGACTTAACTGCAATGAAAGGAAGCTCTTGCGCAGCAAAAATAATATGGCAACTATCAGACAAGATGTGACATCGCATCATACATAAGTATTTATCACACTAAATTTCGGTAATAATATTATGTAGATGATAATCGTGATGTTATCAGTTACTCCTGCATAAAGCATCTTTCTAATGATGAAATTATTATTAAAATCGGTTCAGTACCTAGTATACCTACAGGGTTACTGGTAACTCGACGTATTCCCGGCAATTATAGATAGAGGAGCTAAAATGCAATAAATTTAACCGAAGAAATTAATTTTAATGTAATTTATTTTTATTTAATTTTACGAAGCGCTATAATTCGAGCATCGTTAAAATTATCAATTAGATTAAAAACATTTTTAGTCATAGTTATTGTTTATCACGCATTTATGGGTATTTTTTAATTTAGTAAGCTTTATTACTAGGTTCTCTATAAAAGAAAATCCGTTTAATAAACTTTATAAATTAAAATAATGTAAAAAGACATCCAATATGCCAATTTTTTTTTATTATGTCGTAGCGGCAACTACATATAGTTATTTAAAAAAATCGTTTTATTCAGCATCTTTCCGCCATACATATGGGGGGTTAAATTTATTGCATTTTAATGCCTCTATCTATTATTGCCGGTAATACGTCGAGTTACCAGTAACCTTGTATATAGTGTGTGATTACAAACAAAAAAACTCATATTTACTCTTTATAAAATTACTAGAATTTGCCCACGGCTTCGCTCGCGTAAATGTAAGTTAGCTTAATAACAGCACTTTTTTCTGCATGAAAGTGATCTAAGGTACCTTTTTTTTTTTTACGTGTGGGAATGCATGACGCATACCGATCTAAGGTACCTACCCTATGTAATTTTCTGTTCTCCTGACAACGTGTTACCGAGGCGAATTTCATGATGATCGGTTGCGTAGTTAATGCGTAAAAGCGTAACAAACAAATAAAAAACTCACATCCGCATTTATAATATTAGTTAGGATTATAGATTAACATGTATGTTTGCACATTGCAGCAAGTAATCCACACATACAAGAACAAGACTATGATGGTGGCGCCGGTCATGGTGGCAGCCGCCGGCAGAGCTGTACACGCAGTCCGAGGGAATCATTGAATATTAAATATACCACGATCATATTGTCAACACTGTGATTAGATAAAATTAAAATAGAAGGATTTTATTCTGTGTTTTATTTTCCTAAAAACTTACTTGTAGAAACTAATCAATCTGGCCAAATGTTCGAGGTAGCAAAGGTCAAGCAAGGAGGTAGCAAGCAGCACCACTTCGCTTGCGTATAGCAATATCATTGATTAATATTGATCTATCAATTAGTGTAATAGCAATCAAAAAGTAACAAAATAATTAAAATCGTTAAACTACTTACTCAAATAGCAGCGCAAGCCCACTAAGCGTTTAGCTTGAGAAAAGACGTAGCTTAATTAAACATTCTAGGTAAGTGTACAGATTTCTGACAATTAAAAACGCTATTAACAGCGTAAATAGCAATTTATAGCACCAAGCGTTCATAACGCCCGCCATTTTTTGATAGACATCAGTTCGGAAATCTGGATTAAAATCAACTGGCATAGAAGAATTTTAACATATAAAATTAATTAAAGTGGCTTTAAAAATAATGATAAGCCACATACTGCTATTAATTCTTACTTTACCTAGTAATTTAGCTGACTGCGTTCTATTGGAATTTAATCTTTATTGTAACCAACCCCTTGATAGCTGTTCCTGGACGAAATCTTCATTGTAAATATTTTCTCCGTAATGACCGTTTGTGGTAAATTGTAATTTTGTAAAAATGAATAATGGACCTGTACAAATGTTTATGCTCAATCCTCCAGAAAGCCAGCCATCAAGCTCCGCACAAAGACTAATTGATAAATCACGGAACACGCAAGTCAACCTTGATAGTAAGTATTGGAAAAATAATTATATGTATGTATGTACCTTTGTTTTACCTTAATTTGTCTTGTTTTCATTATTTCGGCATTGGATTTATGAATGAAAATAAATACCTACTTTGTTGTCATAAGGAAAAAATATGTATATGCCAGTATTTTTACATTTAATAATAAAAAATACTGGCAGATGCGTCTTTTTTACTGGGTCCAAATAGGTAAAAATCCCAATTTCGAAAAACAAATCTTAGGTAAATACGTCTTTTCTTCTTATTACGGCAGTATTTTTTAGTGCCTGTTGTACTGCAACAAACAATTACCCAGACTTTTGTATTAAATTTATTTGTTTTGCTTTTTCAAGCATAGACCATTACAGACAAAGTAACTACCTTTTTCAACTGGTCTTAGATTTACGATTCTAAAATATGTAATGCTTATTGGATTAATTTTGAAGAAGTACATAATAGACTTAATTGTTACGCTTGTTTTCAGATGTGTCCGACTTCTCGAATGTGTGTCGTACATGCGCCACTATCACGGAGTTCGTCATCCCCATATTCACTGGGGAGGGGCTGCAGAATAACATAGCTGACAAAATACACAAACATCTGCCTATAGGGGTGATTATTATCTTACTATACACTTTGCTAATCTTACCTGTCTGTGACAATTTAAGCATAATTCTTCTTTTTTTGAAATTAAACTGCTATATACGGATTTTATCGCGTTTATTCTATTATATATACTTTATTACAAAATGTGGAAATCTTTTTTGTTAACTTAGATTTTAGCTCCATGTATATAATAATCTGTCAAGTCTTAGAATACTAGACATAAGTAGAAATAGACTGTGTCTGGCCACCGGTGTGCCGCTGTGACTTAAAAGGTTAAGTGAATATAACAAATTTATAATGATATTGAAATAGATAAACATTGTAAATATTAAGAAAATGCTTATCACTATAAACTAATATTTATGAGATGTAAAAAAGAAACCTATATGTGAAAAATCTATGTTGTTACTTGTTATACAAAAATATTGTATCCATACATAATATTATAGATGTAGTAGAAACAATGTTTTTCTCCTTGTGCTAAAAAGCTAGACTAATCAAACAATTTGAAGCCAGACATAATCACTAGTGTGTTGTATGTGTGTGCATGTATAGATCCTGAATCCCTCTACTTGCAACCCAAAATATAACTAATGAGATGCGATTTTACATGCTGTCACACAAAATTCTTGGATCTAATCACACTGCTTTTACCACTAAATTTTCGATATATGTGTGTATTATATAAGTTAATTATTACTTGCTTTAAAATTGAATGAAAATATTGTGAAGCAACCTCAGATTTAACAGTTCTTAGTAATGTTCTGAAAGATGTTACATCTACCCAACCACATTGGATCGGTGTGATGGACTATAGTCATACCCTTTTTAAACTGAGAAGACATGCATATCATAGTTCTCCATGGTTTCTAAATATATGTAATGTCTGTCACTCCACATTATTGGGTCAGCATGGTAGCAAAACAAACCTTTCTAATTCTGCACAGACGCTAATGCCCAGACATGGGACATTATGGGGCTGATATTATAATTTAATATTTTGTCTGCAGGTTTCCGAGTCAGATGTACTTCCTCGAGTCATCTGCTACCCCTGTGCTAGCGCACTCCTTGCGTGGCATGAGCTGGTGCAGTGCTGCGTACAGGCCGACCAGGCCTTTAGAGCCAAGATAGCTGCAGACACTGCAAGTAATAAAGTATGTGCCGGAATATAACCAATAATCTTCTATATAGCAACAATAGCTTAATGCTTAAGTATAGGAATTGCAATGAAGAGGTCATGGATTCGAACCCCATCTATTACTCATACATGACTCAAGCGTAGCCAAATGCTTGAGTAGTAAACGAAAATACTAGTAATTTGAAAACGAAATGAACAGTCATCTATAAAAAATAAATTGTGGTGCTATGACTCAATATGTTAAATTAACAATTAAATATAATTTCTTTATTGTACAACTCATATCAGCAAGGTGTTGCAGCCATTATTACAGAGTATAAATCTAAAATAATAATGTTAATTACTTAACAATGTTAAGAAGATACAGACATCGAACTGTAAACCTCACCCATAGTTGATAACTCTAGGTTGAACAACCTGCCATGTTGTTTTTTAATGTTTGACCAGTCTTTTAAGAAAAGCATAACTCACTCAAATTATAACCTATAGCATAACTTAAATAAATTATTGAAATTAAACTGCTATATACGGATTTTATCGCGTTGTTTATTTGACACTTTATTACAACATTTTGAAAATGTTACACTACTACTACTATTAAACTTTACTAATTTTTAAGCTAATTAAATTATTATTAGTCTCCCCGTGACCATGTCTGCTGAAAAGCAACCGAAACGTCGGGGAAAGTTTAAAAATAAATTAAATCTAAATAGTTTAATAATAATTTAATTAGCTTAAAAATTAGTAAAGTTTAATAGTAGTAGTAGTGTAACATTTTCAAAATTTTGTAATAAAGTGTCAAATAAACAACGCGATAAAATCCGTATATAGCAGTTTAATTTCAATGAATACTATTCGCGTAAATAGAAGACAATATTATATTAAATAAATTATATCAGGTTTTTTAAATACAACTCATACACAAAAAAATGTTTCACTGAGGAAATAACAGACACAATAAACAACCAGAATAGGAGCAAACAGTGGTGGATTACACTAATGTCTGTCACATGTTTGCATACAGGCAGTAGCAAGGTGATCTGTTTAACCCATGCCACATTTATGCAGTTGTCATGCAGCCAAGTGCCAGAAAATGACTGCATATATCAGGCCTCAACTGTAATACTATCCTACTGCTGGGCCCATGCCCTTCTCTCCTCCATGCCTCTTCTCAGTATGAGAAGAATTAGGTCATAGTCCACCAATCTGGCCCAGTGCTGGTCTTCAGACTAGCATACATAATTTTTTGAAAGTTATTGAGAAGCAGTTTAAAACAGTAAAACAAGACTATTATTTAGAGTTAAAAATCGTCATCATTTTCTTCAGGCTAAATTTCATATCATATTCCGCTATTTTTAAATTTCCTTGCCCATTATAAACAAGTAAATATATCACATTCTACTAAAAATCAGCAATATACTTATTATATCAATAATTAATCACTCAGCCAATAATCAATTTATGATAGAGATGATTTCCCATGCCTTTTTAATCTAGCATTCCTATCATGAATCCAAGTTTATGAAGTACCTTAGTAAATACCTATAGAAAGACGTTTTGAAATATTTTTCGGTATGCGGTCCTTTAAACCCATATAATATGTAATAATAACTATCATAAAGTCAGAGGTGCATGCCTTGCAATAAGAATAAATATTTCACTATGTTCATTGCCTGTAACTTCTACTCTTTTGTTTCAGGATAAAAAGCCAACAACTCAGAAAGCCTTAGAAGAGGATTCACAAAGCAAGTGAGTATTTTACTTGAGTTCTGTCATTATTTATTTCTGTTGATATGTCAATGCTATATTTTCAGGATAAATGAAAAATTTATTCTGACCAACATACACTCGGGTGCAATGAAATCGCATATATAAACATTTATTGAGAAATAATATATATTTACTTTTATTTAAAAAAATACATACTTATATAGCCGCTCATAGCCAGTTGCACTCACTGATCGGTAAACGATTCTTCTTCTCCCTAGCCTTTATTATTCCCAAGTCACTTGGGGTCGGCTTTTCTGGTCTAACCGGATTTGACTGGATATCCGTTTTTACACAGAGCGGCTGCCACCTGACGACTGCCAAAGATGTTCATGGCAGCCGGGACCAACGGCTTAACGTGCTCTCCGAGGCACGGAGCAGGCAATAATTGTAAATCAATACGCACATAATTTCGAAAAGTCATATAACTTCCGAAAGTCAGAGCTGCGCGACGTGGGTTCGAACCCGAGACCCTCTGCATTGCAGTCTGTTGGTCTCCCCACTGAGCTATCGCTGCTCGGTAAACGATTAGCGAGGTTAAAAAGCATTGGGTGCTGTCAGTCTATAGATGGGTGACCGGTTAGTGGTATTTCATCTGAGCGTCTCCGTGCTTCGGAGGGCACGTAAAAAGTCGGTCCCGGTTGTTGACAAATTGACAGCAGTCGTTAAGCCATATCAGAGGCCTACGGGCGGCTTGAACAACTCTTGACAACAGGATGGCCACTAACTCCAAGAAAAGAAGAAGACCTGAAAATAAAATACGTATTAAATACTTACCTTATTTGAAGCTTACTAAATCGAGAGAGACGCTAATCGACTACCGCCATATTTGCGCTCTCTTTTGCTCTCCTCGTCGTTTGATATCTATCTTTCTCTCTCGCACATCCGGTTTCCTACCAGGTGCCACGGCCGATCGTGTGTTCGGAGCGGTCATATTATTTTGTATTCATTGGCGTCAATTTGTCCGCCATGAGCAGTCGTTGTCAGCACAACATAGCAAATTGAACTTAGTCTTGTTATTAGAATTTAGTGAATACGTTAAAAGTGATGGCAGGTGGTATTGCGAAATCGTCGTCTGACTGCCGTTGAACTTGCACACCGTCTTCAAGAGGTGCGTGAAGTGGAAGTCAGCCGGTGGATAGTCAGAAGAAGACTTTCTGAATATGGTCTGACTGCGCATAGGCCAGCAAATGGCCTTAAACTGACGCCAGCTCACCGCCGGGCCCGTCTTCGATTTGCACAAGAACATATGCACTGGACAGTCGACCAATGGAGAACAGTCCTGTTCTCAGATAAGTCCAGGATGTGTCTTCATAGAAATGATGGATGATGAGGGGTCTATAGAGAGATTTTACCAGCGTTGCATTACGGAACGTGTGGCATACGGCGGTGGGTCGTATATGCTATGGGGAGGTATCTCACTCGAAGCTAAAACTGAGCTTGTCTTTATTGTCGGGGCCAATATTAGGCGACAAGCAAGAGGATTAACATCTTAGCAGTACATAGAAGAAGTTCTCCAGGAACTGTCGTAGCATTTGGCAGTTTCATTGGAGAGAGATTTCTTTTTAAGCATGACAATGCAAGACCTCTTACCGCTGCTATAGTACGACAATACTTGCAAGAGGTGGATATCTCCGTGATGGAGTGGCCAGCTCGTAGCCCGGACCTTAATCCGATCGAGCACTTGTGGGACGAGTTAAAAAGAAGAATAAGAGGCCGAAGTATTGCTCCAGGGTTAACCTTCAGCAGCTTCAAAACGCGCTCAAGGAGGAATGGGATGCTATGCCACAAGACTTTATCAAACATTTGATAGAATCTGTGGAAAACCGGTGTCAAGCTGTTATTCGGGCAGCAGAGGCAACACTTCTTATTAATATTATATTTTCTTCAGTAAATTTTGTGTTTCTTTGTCATTAATTCCGCAGATTCGAATTTGTTTAGTTAAGCAAAAATCTTCTAATAAGGATGAATTTGTTGTTGTCTTTTCTTTTTGGCGGTAAGGAAAACTTATCATGGCTTAGGTATATAGTATCATTGAATAAGTATTGAACTAACTTTTAATCCTATATTAAAAAATATATGTATTTCTTTAAATTAAATAAAAATATTTATCGAAAAATGTTCGCATGTGCGATTTGATTGCACCCGAGTGTAGATAACTTAAAAATCGAAGACACTTGAAATGTCTTCGATTTTTAAGTGGTATTTGTTTGCCAAACGTGTACGGAGAAACCAGCACTGAATACCGTGGAAAACCTAACTGAACATTTAAAATATAATCACGGTTCAGATATAACAGATGAGAAATCGATCAAAGCATTTGGCATTTACACTATATAACATTTGAAGAGATGCTTGTTTCTGAAGATTCAGACAGAGATGAATTAGCCAGAAGTAAAGGCCAAGATTGAAAAACCACTGCCTAACTGCCGTTTTGCGAGAGCGTGTTCTTATCATAAATAGTGAGAGATTTGTTCCAAATCGTTCAGGAGGAAAACGTACCTCGACTACCATGTTAGCACCAACAGCAAGTAGAGAGTAAACGACGTTGTTAGTTGTAAGCACGACTCACACGTACTGGACCACTCGGACGATTCCACCGACCAGTCCGATAACAAACCGCTCTCTACAATAGCGAATAAAAAGTCCAATAGTATATATTATATACAAAGTTTTACAGAACTCTAGTCAATTTTAAAAAGAGTCTTACCTAGTCTTTACAAACACCAGTCTGTCGAATGTTGAGGAGAATAATACAGACAGTTTTGACGACTTCTACTATCTTTTCTCATATTACATTACACTCTAGTAAGAGAAAAGATAGAAAGGAGACCGGACTCGAACTGAGTCAGGTACAGACTAAGATCAATGGAAAATTGTTTTATACATGTAGGATTTGCGGCAAGAACTTAAGCTCATCACATACGTACGTGTTCCACAAAAGAATACATACAGGCGAGCGGCCTTGCGTGTGCCACATATGTGGGAAGCAATTCCGAGCGCCAAACGGACTCCAACGACACCTGACGGAAACCCACGAACGTTTACGAAGATACACATGCAGCGTATGTCCTAAAAACTTCGCCAACTCGCAAAATTTTAAGCAGCACTTAAGAATACATACCGGCGGTAGGCCATTCGTCTGCATTCACTGTGGGAAACTGTTCACCCAGAGTGGTTCGTTACACGTTGACACTTCACTTGAAGACGAATAGTGAGCAGTTTCTTCATCACTGCGTGGAATGCGGTGCTAGATTCCGTCTACGGTCAGGTTTAGCGCGACACAGATTTAAGCACACGGGAGAACGGCCCTACGTCTGCGTGCACTGCGGGAAGGGCTTCCGCCAACGACACGAACTGAACTCTCACACCTATGCCACTCGGATATCAAACCGTTCACTTATGAGTCCTGCGGGGCCGCATTCCGTCAAAGAAGAGTTCTCACTCAGACACCACAACAAGAAGATTCACGAGAACAACCTCACACCGAGAGAAGTTCCTCACATGATAGTTTATAATCACGTCGGACACTACTAGAATACATTATTCTACTCCATTCTATACCCACGTCACACATCACACGACATGTATCCACCTGATGCATAATATACTCGTTAAATTGCAAAACGCATATTTTATTTCCTGATCCCATCCTCTCCTTTGCAGGGCGTACACAGATCTGAAAGTCGAAGGGAACGAGGGTGAGACTTCCAAAGGGACTCAAGCTATCGAACAGTCGAGGATTCTGACCGTAGAGGCCGACGGTCGGAGAACCGCGTGGTGCGGGCTGTGCAATAAGAGCGTGTCGGTCGTGTCGTGGCGGAGGCACGTACGCCTCCACAACGGAGAGAAACGGTACAGCTGCCACACGTGCGGGCGGGCGTTCGCCGACAGCGGGAACCTCGCTCGGCACGTGAGGGCCCTGCACGGCCAGGAGCGACCGTTCTCGTGCGCCACGTGCCACAAGACGTTCTCCCGGCGCGCGCACCTGGCGGACCACGAGCGCTCGCACTCCGCGCGGCGCGAGTTCGTGTGCGACGCGTGCGGCGCGGCGTCGAAGTCGCGCGCGGCGCTGCGCATGCACCAGCGCACGCACGGCGCGCGCGCGCTCGCGTGCCCGCAGTGCGGCGCCGCCTTCCGCCGCCGCGCCGAGCTGCGCGCGCACGTCAGCGTGCACACGGGCGAGCGCGCGCACGCCTGCGCCTGCGGCAAGGCCTTCCGCCTGCGCAGCCAGCTCAACGCGCACGCGCGCACGCACCGGGCGCGCAACGACCCGACCCGACCACCTAGCGCTCGTAGCCTCCCGCCATCGATCATTTAGCATATTGGTAATCAATATTATTTAGGGTATTTTTATGTATAAAATAAAGTAGAGACACACATAGAGACGACGCAACGCACAAATCATCATGACTTGTTAAGAGATGTGGACAGGCGACGAAAACCGTTTGTGATCTTTCTACATTTAATGAAAACACAAGAGGTGTCTACTAGAATACTCCAACATTAAAAATGTTTCGTAACGATATCATATTATAAAGTAACATTTGCATAGAAGAAATTTCGACAAAATCAACTTTGAGCGGATCCAACACTCAGACTGACATTTAATCATGACAATTGACTTTCATCACATTTGCCATTTATGTTTCTAACGAGTCAAAATCACAGCCCGATTAGTCACAGAAATGTGGACCCAATATTATAAGCACATAAGCCAATAGCCCGTACGTCGGCGGGGACGCGCCACATAATTCAACCTGCCATATTATATTTACATATAATTGTTTTCAAGTATCTCACAAGTGATATTTAAAATAATATTTATTGAAGTATGTATTTAAATAAGAATATTATATATTACTTAAATACAAACAAAATAATGCACATATATAACAGTTCCTATCGTATAAAGTACTCCGCAGACATTGTTGTGGTTTAAATGTTTACCTAATACAGCTAAGTCGGAAGGGTTCTTATTCAGTCAACGGCAGCCATCTTGCTTCCCATTTCGATTATTATTAAAAAATATGAATGCACAACCGCATTTAGTCACGGACTGCCTTTGCATTGTCGCAAAGTGTAAGTATATGCTTACACTTTGCGACAATGCAAAGGCAGTCCGTGACTAAATGCGGTTGTGGATTCATATTTTTCCTTATGTGCCCTCATGTCATCCTACTGTCTATTTTATACTTATAGATTATATTAAATTATTCTACCAAACCCTAATTAGTTCATATATATATATGGACTGCCACGTATTGGTCTCGAGTTCGAACCCATGGCGCGCGTCTCTGACTTTTCGAAGTTATATGCGTATTAAATAGCTAATTATCGCTTGCTTTAACGGTGAAGGAAAACATCGTGAAGAAACCTGCATTTCTGAGAGTTCTCCTTAATGTTCTCGAAGACATGTGAAGTCTGCCAACCCGCACTAGGTCAGCGTGGTGGACTATGGCCTAACCCTTCTCACAGTAAGAAGAGGCCCGTGCCCAGCAGTGGGACAGTTTAATACAGGGCTGATATATATATATGTAACTTTTTTAATATTCTAATGAAGAGTCAAACTCGACTTCTTGATGGTAAGTGGTTACTGTAAGATTTAGAAGCGTTTAACAACTGCGTTCTAGCTATCCTGGAAAGAATAAATCGCCATCGCCTCCTGTTAAACGCTACTAGTCTTACAATGTCATCACAATATACCTATGGAACCCTGGACAGTCCATTTAACGCAGGAACATCATACTTTGTTCATCATTCCATCTTCTATTAGCCAAAAGTACTTGCTTCTAGAAGCAATTCAGATTTATAAGGCAAAGATACTGTGCCCTTAATCTCAAAAAAGTTAACTAATATACTACGAACGCGACGTTAAACGCTGTGTCCATTTGTTACAGACTCAAACACGTCGGCAACTATGTACTGCAGCACATGGCGCCACCGAGGTACCCGATGACGTACCGCCGATGCGACTTCTGCCACACCAAGCACTCTGACACCACCTACAAGGACCATCTCGTTACCGCACACTCGGAACAGATCTTCTACTGCGAAGAATGTGACCAATACGTTGATAAAAGAGACTTCGTATTGCACATGTCACTCCACGCGGTGCAGTACACCTCCAATCACGAGATGAAAGAGTTCAAGAAGGTCAAAAAAAATAAGATGAAAAGGGAAAGTGACGTTAACCGAAATATTAACGTCGATGTGCCGGAAACACCGAAATCTCAACCGGTCTCAATTGCTCCGACACCTAAGCCTGTAAAAAGTAATGAGGAAAATGAATTTTCTGATCACAGTGACACGGAATACGGATTTGGCCCGCTGCCTGAATCAGTGTTTGAGGCTATAGAGGACTCGCAGGATAGCCAGCCGACTGAGGCCACTCGCGAAAATCCAGGAATCGACTCTGAAAATGAAGAATCTAACAAATCAGAGCCACCGACCGAAGATAGTGATACCAAAAACCTCCGTAAGAGGGTTAGGATTTGCCCTATCTGTTCCAAAGTATACCAGGCGTCGTCCAGCTACTTTTATCACATGAAGTACACACATAAGCAAATAAAAGAGCACGAGTGTCAAATTTGCGCGAAAAAATTCGCGACCAGAACAAGTCTTAAAATACACGCAGCGACCCACACTAGGGAGAGTCAATTTGAGTGTGAGCAGTGTAAGAAACGGTTCAGATCCAACGCAAGTCTTTACATTCACGAACAGACACATATTGGTGTCAAAAGCTGGTCGTGTGACCAGTGCCATCGATCTTTTAGATGGAAAACCCATCTCTTAAGGCACATGAAGAGGCACTCGGCGGAGAAGGCGCATGTTTGCACGACGTGCGGTCGTGGGTTCAGTATCCGATGCGACTTGCTGAGGCACGCACGCACTCACACAGCCGGCCAGTTCGATTGCGACAAATGCGATGTGAAATTCGCACAACTGAGGTATTTAAAAGTGCACATGGAAAAGAAACATTCTGCAAAAGTGACGAAATCTTAGTTATTTATTTATTTTTGTGATTATTAGATTTAATGTTAGTATTTAGTGATCTTCGTTTTCTATTTATCTTAAAGTGTGACATTGTAGGGCAAACGCCATCCTCTTAGTAATCTAAGGTAAATAACTAATATATAATATTGTATGATCATAATCATAATGTAGAAAGAATGGACGGCAAAAGATGAAGACGTGTATGGGACAGTCGGAAGGCGACAGTTTAGCCAGAAATTCTACGACCAACATTGTAATTTACATATAAACTATCGATTGATTCTGTGTAATGTCATAGCTTTCACTACAATTTCAATGTAGACATATTAATAATAATAATAATTTATTCATCCAATAAAATTACAATATTATAATATGTAACACAATAAAAAAATACAATATGTGGAAACAGTTTTGTAGAAAATGATGAAACGGTGACACCTGTACTAATGAAACATTGGGTGCGTTCCACTTAGCGTTCACAACGCCTGATATGCTTGTTTAGCTGATCTACATGATGACTACTATTGTGGTGGTCGCAGCGAAAACGTCACTCGTGACGTCATTATTCACGCTCACGCAAAGCTCACGACGACCCATCCTGAGAGGTGGGTCGTCGTGAGCGTTGAGAAACATGGCGCCATTTAAAAAAATATAAATTAACCTAGATGGCGACAATGAAAATTACTTTATTTGATGCGATTTTGATGAAACGATGAATACTTAAATAAGTAAAAATTTTATGATGTAATATGTGGCAGGAAATCATTTACCTCAAATTACTTTTTAATTCTTCATCAGAGTAACCATTAATTACATTATCTTACGTAGTCTAAGTTTCTGTTTTTCACTATCATGATCTCTATCAGACGAATTTCTCCAGTAAACAAGATCATACCTCAGGATAGAAACCACCCGTCCATGATATGCAGTCATTACGCTGCTATTGTTTGCCATTTGCGATAAATGCGAAAACTGGTTTATTTTTTGGATATGACTTCAGTATGTGACTTCTATGTTAGTTTATTATCTATAGTGAGGCCAAGAAATTTAGCTGTCTGAACCTCAGTGATAGATTCACCTTTATATTCGATATAGATATTAGGTATAGGTATTATTATATTAGCCTTACAATTATTAGCTTCCAGCCATTTTAGGATTGCATTGCTTACTAAAGTAATGCCAGGCTAGATTGAGATAAGAGTGAATGAAGCAAGAGAGATAAGCCAGGACTGGACTAAATATAAGTTTATCTATGTATATTGCATATGGTAAGTGTATGGTAATGGCTTAATATAAAGTAGGCCACATTTTAATATTCTTTAGAACAGAGGCAAAATAAGTTAGGTGTTAATATTGTATGTGTAAATGATCAGGTGAAAATGCGAACATTAAAAAAATTATAAAGTCATAATAGAATATTTTTTATAATTTTTAGAATGATCTATTTTAAAAAGTTAATTTTAGTAATATTTTCTTATGCGCTCTATTTATAAGCAGTATGTATTTATATATAATACAGGTATTGTACTCAGCTTAACTACCGGTTACCCATCTAATAAATAGCCACAAGTTAAAACTATCTTTACTAAATTATGTAAGTCATAAAGTTTCTTTTTTTAATTAAGTCATATAGTTAGTTTGTAGTACTTATAATGTTTGATGTTAACCATAGACGTGCAAGCATAGAAAAATATGTAATCTGTCTCGTGTTTTCTGTGTTTAGGTAATGCTCATTCGTCATTTGATCTGCATTTATGCTGTAAAAGTCGATGATTGATCGATTAAATTATACATTAAGCATCGACTTTTAGTCTATAGCAACGAGTGCCCACACGAAAATATTCTAAGTCTATAGCTGTAGTGCCAGTGATTATCAATAAAGACTTTTCACAATAATTGTTGTATTATTATTTTTATATTCGGTGTCGGTTGGTGTGACGAAAGCGCGTATGCGCTATAGCAACTGTGTATCATGAGATTCCAAATTCACTTGTATAGTTAGTCGTATTGGATCTTTCTGTCTCGTAATAATTGATAAAGAAAGTGGTGGCAGTGAGTAACCCTTTTCCTAAACCTAACCAACAGTGCCAACTGCTGTTTTGTCAGTTTAATGCAGAATATAGGAATCGACAAGGTATTCATTCTGTTATAGGCGAAGACGACAACATTTTAATTTTATCTGATATGTCTGAATCAAACAGTGTTAAATATATTTTCTATTTTCACCCATTGTTTTATAAGTAATCAATGTTTTATTGCTTAGTACATTTTAATGGAGACTTTTTAACCTACCTCTGTATATTAGTAAAAACCGCATAAAAAGTTTATCGCGAACAGACAGACGTGGCGGGGGACTTTATTTTGTGTCTTATTTTGGCACAGCCACCATCGCAAACTGGAAATCTATTTACGACTCTATATCGACCAATTCTGCTATTTTGCGACTATTATCGACTAATTCACTACGTAAATAGATTTCCTGTTTGCGATGGTGGCTGTGCCAAGATGAGCCATACCTTTATTTTATAATATGTAGTGATGATTTAGTTCTACGCCGACGATATGTAATAAATTTATTTATAAAGGCCTCTCGCAGCTGGTTTGTGCACAATACCACAGCGTAGACGCCACATAGCCAAACGATGGCGCCATCCTGGCGGTCGCGCTCGGCGCATGCGTGGATACCACGTGCACTTCCCCTCCTCATCCACAGAGAGCACTCATGACTATATCTCTACTTACTTTCGCCGTGTTTCCTGCTGGAACAACGTTACTCCAGCAGGAATCGTATTTTTCGTTCTATTTTTTTTTTCAATCTATAACCCGCACAACTTTTTCAACACCAGTGGCAACTGGGACTTTTTCGAAAATATCCCATTCACCACCGAAGAAGATGCAGCGTTGCCTCCTCCGGTGGCGAATGGGATTTTTGTTTTGGAAAATGTCCCATTCGCCGCCGGAAGGGGCAATGCTGGGGGTGGCGAATGGGACTAACCTCCGGTCATGGTAGCAGCCGCCGGCAGCTACTCACGCTCTCCGAGGGAATCCTATTGCCTACTCTGTGATTGGACAAACATTGTAATATTTTGGAAATATTTTACTATGTGCTTAATTTTCCTAAAAGCTTAGTTGTGAAAACTAATCAAACTGTCTTTGTTCTAGGTAGCAAGGGTAATCATCCTCTGTTTATAAACAATCGCAGAACGTATGTTTTTAGCAAGTATAAAAACAATCAAAATTTAACAAAATAATTTAAATTCTTACCTGCTTACAGAATGTCGACACAATAAAGCCTTTTTAGCGTTCACCTTTAGAAAAGATGCAGCACATTACATTCTAGATAACTGTATGTAGTGATTTACAGAGATTAAAATGCTGTTCTGTTATATAGGTACAGCACAAACAGCAATTTATAGCATCAAGCTACATCAAGCATTTATAATTCCCGCTATTTTTTTAAAAGCTTTCGTTCTGAAATCTCTATATAAAGCAAATGGTATAGAAGCTAATCATGTTTTTATCAATAGCATTTCTAACATCTAAAATTAATCAAATTGGTTTCAAACATAATGATGGGTCACGTACCGCTATTTAATTCGTACTATGGTAAATTTGCCGATTGTATTTTTTTGGTATTCGATCTTTATTACCTCATATACCTATTGATTGCCGTTCCTAGACGAAATTTTCATTGCAAATATTTTCTCCGTAATGAACGTTTGTGGTAAATTGTAATTTTGTAAAAATGAATAATGGACCTGTACAAATGTTTATGCTGAATCCTCCAGAAGGCCAGCCATCAAGTTTAGCACAAAGACTAATTGATATATCAGGGCACACGCGAGTCAATCTTGAGAGTAAGTACTTTTTTTTTTATATACCTAGGTACCTCTGTTTTCTTATAATTTGTCTATTTTCATGATTTCCCCGTTGGATTAATTAATGAAAGATAAATACATACTCGTTAGGGCCTGTTGCAGTAAAGAACAATCGATTAGCCAGACTTGTTCTAAATTTTCTTGTTTTCTTTTATTCATACGTAGACCATGACAGGCGTAGTACCTAATTAGTAGCTTACTTTATCAGCCGGTCGTAGATATATTCTATCAGTAGGTACGTAAATAATATAGATTAACGAATATGTAATAGATTTAATTGTTACGTTTGTTTTCAGATGTGTCGGACTTCTCGAACGTGTGTCGTACATGCGCAACTGTCACGAATTTGGTCATCCCCATATTCACCGGGGAGGGGCTGCAGAACAAGATAGCTGACAAAATACACCAATATCTGCCTATAGGGGTGAATATCGTAATATACATTTTACTAATCTTACCTATCTGTAACAATTTATGACTGCGCCGAGCGTAAGACAGATAATGAGTAATGACATAGCTCGTGCGGCGTATATTCAAATCGGCGCGCGGCCGCCATAGTAAAATTGTATGGAGGATTTCAAGTGCTATTTTGATAAATATGTATCTTTATTGTCAACCAATAACTTAAATATTTGGGATGGGCAAATTGTAATATAACTATTTATGTTTCGTTTAAGCTGTAAAATAGGATAGATTTCTACTGTTATAATCTAAAAATCACGTAACACGAGCTTATGTTTTTGCATTTGCAAATTTACGTAATTTTGCAGGCGAAAATATTAATTATTTTAAGTTTTTTACACATAGTAATTGCAAACACATTAATTTTTATGGTAAATGTACATTTTATATTTGTATTAAACAAAAAGTGTTGATTTTATTCACCTAACTGTGACCGCCTGTTTTGGTAGCTCGGCGCAGTCTTAAGCATAATTCTTCGTTTTGTTTATATTATATTATGTATTAATTAATCAGTCAAGTATTAGAGTACTAAACATAATTAAAAATCAATTGTCTCTGGCCCCCTATATATATTAACTAGAAGCTTGTATGCAAAAACTAATATTTATTGATGGAAAAGTAATGAGTTTAAAAAAAACCTACATAAGAAGGATCTATGTTGTTACACAAAAATAACTTATCCATACTAATATTATATGCAATGGTTTTTTTTAGTGCTTAAAAGTTTAACCACTTACACAATTTGAAGTCTGACATGATACCTAGTATGCACATGTATGTATATGTATAGATCATCCCTCCACTTGTGACCTAAATGTAACTAATGAGATACAATTTAAAATGAAATGCGAATGTAATGTTTCTTTTATGAATATACATACTTACATGATGTTATGGCAGACCTTCAGACTGCTACACCAAGTTCTTGAGTTAGACAACACAACATGTACCTCTAAATTATCTATATATATATATATATGTATGTGTGTGTGTGTGTGTGTATAAATTTGTTAATAATATTATCACTCACTTTAAAGGTGAATGAAAATATTGTGAATAAACCTCAAATGTAACAGTTTTCAAAGATATGTTAAATCTGTCAAACTGCGCTGGACTGGTGTGGTCATATGGTGATCTAAACCTAACTCATCTAATCCTGGGGAAAAAGCCTGTGCAATGACACGTTTCATAATATTTTGTCTGCAGGTTTCCGAGTCAGATGTGCTTCCTCGAGTTATCTGCTACCAGTGTGCCAGCACACTCTTTGCATGGCATGAGCTGGTGAAGTGCTGCGTACAGGCAGACCAGGCCTTCAGAGCCAAGATAGCTGTAGACTCTGCAGTTAAGGTATGTGCTGTTATACATGCTGTGATAACCAATAAACATCTAATTTACTTCTTTATATATAGCTGCAGTAGATACATAGTTAGGTATAGCAATTGCTATGAGAGCTCGTGGTTTTACTCCTTGATAGTTATCTGTTTACTATTATTAGTATCTTATATAAATATAAAATAATGTTACTTATTATAGCCCCGGATGCAGTACCAAGGTTGTTCATAAGTATATTGAGTTCAAGTCACAAAGTAACACTTATAAATGGTAAAATCTAATAGTTAGTGACTTCACTAAGTTACTGAGGCTACATTTAGGATAGTTGCTGGGTTTAGGCAAAGGGTTGCCAATGAGAATACCTGCAACTCAGTCTTTCTAACTCTTTTATATTGCCACAATGTGTATGCGAAATTTCAAGATAGTCGGTCGAGTAATTAAAGCATGGTGTTTGTAACAAACAAACAAACCTACATTCACGTTTATATGAGCAAGGATTATAACCTTCACAATAGCTTAAATAATCTTTTAGCTTAATGTCTCTGTGTTGCCTAAAATTCTACATACATTGAAATAAGTTTGTTATTTAAGTTATTAAAGCTTCAGCACAACAAAATACACCAAAGACGAGCAAACATTTGTGTAAAGGAAACTGTGTTGGATTACAAAAATGTGTATTACATCATGAGGGGATAAAATCCACAACAGTTTGCAAACTGGCAGTAGCAAGGCGACCAGTAAAACGGCTGCCATATATTTTATGCAATCGTTGTCTGGCACTGAGTATATAATATATCAGCTATATATTGCTGAGCATGGGCAAATGTTCAGTATGAGAATAGTTAGGTCATAGTCCACCGCTCTGACCTAGTGCAGGCATTCACACTTCATACTTATTTGAAAATGTTATGGAGAACTCTCAGACGTGACTGGCAAACTGAAATAGTAAATTTAGACTATTATTTTGAGAAAAACGTAAAAATGACATTTTATTGAAATTAAACTACTATATATGGGTTTTATCGCGTTATTTATTTTACACTATTACAAAATTTTGAAACTGTCACACTACTACTAGATACTATTGAACTTTACTAATTTTTAAGCTAATTAATTTATAAAAAATATTAATTTTTAATAGTTTTAATAAATTAATTTTTAAAACTAAGTTTAAGCTTAAAAATTAGTAAAGTTCAATAGTATCTAGTAGTAGTGTGACAGTTTCAAAATTTTGTAATATAGTGTAAAATAAATAACGTGATAAAATCCGTATATAGTAGTTTAATTTCAATGAATAACATTCGCGTAAACAGAAGACATTATTATGACATTTTATTTTATTATTTTATTAAATGCTCCGTAAGTGTTATTAATTAGAAAATACCATATTCTACTATAAATCAGCAATCGTATCAATAATTAAATCAATTACGATCGGTGCACAGATACCATTCTCCATGCGTTATCATTCCGTATATTTGACTATGTTCATTTACTGTAATCTGTTTCTCTGCTATATGAACTTAATATCTATTCTCTTTGTTTCAGGATGAAAAGCCAATAACTCAGGTACCCTTAGAAGAGGATTCGCAAAGCAAGTGAGTATTCTACCTGAGTTCTGTCATTATTTATTTGCATAGATATCTCAATGTTATCTTTTCAGGTTAAGTGTAAAAAATATTCTCACCAATTACATTCATAACTTAAAGATCGAAGACACTTCAAGCATGGAATTTGTTTGTCAAAAATGTATGGAGAAACCAGCGTTGAATACGATAGAAAACCTAACTGAACATTTAAAACATGATCACAGTTCAGATATAACAGATGAGAAATTGATCAAAGCATTCATAAAAAACTATATAACATTCGAAGAAATGCTTGTTTCTGAAGATTCGGACAGAGATGATCGGTCAGAAATAAAGGAAAGGATTGAAAAGCCACTGCCTAACATATACTGTCCGTTTTGCGAGAGCGTGTTCTCATCACCAACAAGATTAGTATGCCATTTAAATAAACATTTCGAAGTGTGCATTGAAGATGGTGTCATGTGCTGTGATATGATGTTTAAAAATAAGAAAAACTTCGTGAAACATTTACAAGACTCCCATGTTGATGTCAAAATAGATGATTCGGCTAAAGTGTGTAAAAGTTGCGGTTTCATCACAGAAGACACGGATACATTACAGGCGCATATAAACGAAGCACATGACATAAAGAAAAATGACAAAGAAAAGAAGTTGCAGAGTCCTGTGAACCAGAAGTATATCCCAGCGGTGTGTCCTGAATGTAACAAGACGTTTTCTAACAAATACAACATGTTTGTGCATATGAAGAGCCATAGCGGTGGACCTGGTTCGTATGCCTGCAACAAATGTCACAAGAGCTACAAAAATCAATCTAGTTTGAGCTACCATAATCGAGTAGCTCATAAAGGGATACTTAGCTTTCTGTGTTCGGAATGTGGCGAAGCGTTCCCTTCTCGCACTGCTCGCGACGTTCACGCATTACTGCATACGGGAGTGAAACCTTATAAATGTACAATAGAAGGCTGCGGGAAGTCGTACCGCGCGAAAAACACTCTCGACAGGCACCTAGACATGCATCTAAATGTAAGAAAGTACGAGTGCGAGATTTGTTCCAAAAGGTTCAGGAGGAAAACGCACCTCGACTACCATGTTAGCACCCACAGCAAGTAGAGAGTAAACGACGTTGTTTGTTGCAGGCACGACTCACACGTATTGGACCACTCGGACGATTCTACCGACCAGTCCGATGACAAACCGCTCTCTACAATAGCGAACAAAAAGTCCAAAAATATATATACAAAATTCTACAGAACGCTATTCAATTTTAGAAATCATTATGTCAATGAACACAGAACTGAAGAGTCTTATCCAGACTTTACAGACACCAGTCTGTCAGATGTTGAGGAGAATAATATAGACAGTTTTGATGACTTAACGCACTGTAATATGAGAAAAGATAGAATGGATGAGGAGACCAGACTCGAACTAAGTCAGGTACAGACTAAGATCAATGGAAAATTGTTTTATACATGTAGGATTTGCGGCAAGAACTTAAGCTCATCACATACGTACGTGTTCCACAAAAGAATACATACAGGCGAGCGGCCTTGCGTGTGCCACATATGTGGGAAGCAATTCCGAGCGCCGAACGGACTCCAACGACACCTGACGGAAACCCACGAACGTTTACGAAGATACACATGCAGCTTATGTCCTAAAAACTTCGCCAACTCGCAGAATTTGAAGCAGCACTTAAGGATACATACCGGCGAGAGGCCATTCGTTTGCTCTCACTGTGGGAAACGGTTCACTCAGAGTGGTTCGTTATACGTTCACTTAAAGACACATAGTGAGCAGTTTCCTTACCACTGCGCGGAGTGTGGGGCCAAGTTCCGGCTACGATCAGGTTTAGCGCGACACAGATTTAAGCACACGGGAGAGCGGCCCCACGTCTGCGTGCACTGCGGAAAGGGCTTCCGCCAACGACACGAACTGAACTCTCACAGTCTATGCCACTCGGATACTAAACCGTTCACTTGTGCGTCCTGCGGGGCCGCATTCCGCCAAAGAAGAGCTCTCAGACACCACATCAAGAGGATTCACGAGAACGACCTCACACCGAGAGAAGTTCCTCACACAATAGTTTATAATCACGTCGGGCACTACTAGAATAATGTACCCAATGTACCCACCTGATGCATAATATACTCGTTAAATTGCATAATGCATATTTTATTTCCTGATCCCATCCTCTCCTTGCAGAGCGTATACAGACCTGAGGGTCGAAGGGAACCAGGACCTGAGGGTCGAAAGGAACCAGGACCTGAGGGTCGAAGGGAACCAGGACCTGAGGGTCGAAGAGAACCAGGACCTGAGGGTCGAACGGAACCAGGACCAGAGGGTCAAAGGGGACCAGGGTGAGATTTCCAAAGGGGACCAGGGTGAGAGTTCCAAAGGGACGCAAGGTATCGAACAGCCAAGGATTCTGACCGTCGGGCCAGACGGTCGGAGGACCGCGTGGTGCGGGCTGTGCAATAAGAGCGTGTCGGTCGTGTCGTGGCGGAGGCACGTACGCCTCCACAACGGAGAGAAACGGTACAGCTGCCACACGTGCGGGCGGGCGTTCGCCGACAGCGGGAACCTCGCTCGGCACGTGAGGGCCCTGCACGGCCAGGAGCGGCCGTTCTCGTGCGCCACGTGCCACAAGACGTTCTCCCGGCGCGCGCACCTGGCGGACCACGAGCGCTCGCACTCCGCGCGGCGCGAGTTCGTGTGCGACGCGTGCGGCGCGGCGTCGAAGTCGCGCGCGGCGCTGCGCATGCACCAGCGCACGCACGGCGCGCGCGCGCTCGCGTGCCCGCAGTGCGGCGCCGCCTTCCGCCGCCGCGCCGAGCTGCGCGCGCACGTCAGCGTGCACACGGGCGAGCGCGCGCACGCCTGCGCCTGCGGCAAGGCCTTCCGCCTGCGCAGCCAGCTCAACGCGCACGCGCGCACGCACCGGGCGCGCAACGACCCGACCCGACCACCTAGCGCTCGTAGCCTCCCGCCATCGATCATTTAGCATATTGGTAACATCATATTAGTACCCATAGTACAAGCTCTGCTTAGTTTGGGCTAGATAGTGTTGTGTGTATGTGGTAGAAAATTATTATTATTATTTTCCTGTTTTCTTTGTTTCTCAGCTCGTGGCTGGTTTTAAGTACGGGCCGAAACCAATTAAAATGTAGTGTGTAGTGTGTAAAGATTATGTTGGAGGTGTTGTTTGTATTGAGTCGTTTTCATCAACATAAACATGACATGGACACGAATTTCCTGACTATTCTGCACGTGTTAAAAATTATGGCTTTCTGCAGGCTAATGTACAAAGTTTCTTTTTGATGAATTAATTTCAGGCTATGGCGAAGATGCTTAGGAATGATACCTGTGGAAGAAAGAACAATGGGTACCACACAGACTTTGTCCTGCCTCCATATTCTTGTCACTGCTTTAAGTTCTGCATATTTACTTGTTTTTTGAAAATTATCCGTGTTAGGAATTGCGATATCTATAAGATAAGTAATATTATTAAGTTTATCTACTAATGTTATGTCCGGTCTATTATAGTGGATGGTCCTGTCAGTGAGAATGGCAGGGTCAAATTGAAGTTTATGAGTGGTATTTTCTAATACAGTTTTAGGCGTGTATTTGTTATAGGGAATGTTTAACATGAACAAAACACAGAAAATGTGAAAAATTGGTAAGTCTTGTAGGAGTTTGTATTTGTGTGCGAGTTTTTGGTGAATAACCAAACCACCTTTAAGTTGCTTATATCCTAAATATTTGTAGAGATCAGTCGGTTCCATAATTGTAATTGTATTAGAATCATCAACAGCAAAGTCACCGGGTTGAATCGTCTCTTATTAATTGTAGTTTTGCATTTATCTAAACCAAATTCCATATTGATGTCTTTACTAAATTTTGATGTCGCTAATAAAAGTGTTCTCATATCTTTTTCTGATTTAGTGTATAATTTAATGTCATACATATAAATAAGATATGAAATAATTGTGTCTTCTGTATTGTGTTTAATACAATATCCAACTCGGCAACGATGCAGTATATGTGACAAAGAATTCAGAGCAAGACAGAACCGAAGGGGGCTTAAAGAATCACCTTGATAAATACCTTTATTGATAGATATTTGTCGAGTCCTAACTATGGTTTCACGGTTATTAAGTTGCAAAGTAGTTTTCCATCGTGACATGATGTTGCGCAAAAAGTCTGTTATTTTTGGGTTGATTTTATAAATCTGTAAAATTTGTAGTAGCCAGGAATGTGGTATACTATAAAAAGCTTTTTTGTAGTCGATGTATGTGCAATGTAAATTTTTGTTTTTTGATGTTGTATGTTTATGAATAGTAGAGTCTATGATGAGTTGTTCCTTGTACCCCATGTGGCCCCCGTCTGCAACCCTTCTGTTCTTCTGCAATTATATGATTATTTTCAATGTGTGTGTTTATTTTCTGGGCTATTGTTGAAGTAAGAATTTTATATATTGTTGGTAGGCATGTGATAGGTCTGTATTGAGAGGGTTGATGTGAAACCGTAGTTTTTGGTAGCATGTAAGTTATTCCGGAGGCAATAAATTCTGGTATATTCTGTTTACCCAATATAATGTCAGTTAGATTTTTTGCTATAGATTTGTTGTATTGACGTTAGCTTTTTATACCAGTAATTATGTATTTTATCTATACCAGGTGATTTCCAATTGTTTAATTTGGCTGTAATTATAGTTATGTCAGTCTCTGTAATTTCATTAAAATCCATTTCTTCTATTGTGTTCCAATTGTTGGCTTCTTCAGTTATCCAATATGCGTTATCATTATGGTGTATCTGTTTTTCCCAAATCCCTACCCAAACGTTTCAAGTTGTGTTTTAGTTGGTATTGTTGTTTTGTGTAGATGGCTCACCAGATTCTGAATTTATAACATTCTGTAAAATATATTTTATTTGATCTAAACAATTTGTTATTAATCTGCCGCTGCTGCGCTTTCTTATATCTTTTGAGCCTATGTACTTTTAATGCTAATTTCTGTTTTAAAGTATCTAAATATTCTTCAGTCTTTCTATTATCGTTTTCATGTCTAGTGTGGATATTTAAAGTTTTAAATATTTGTTCAACTCTTTTAATTACTTTTCTTGATCTATTGTTATAAATATATTGAGTCCATCTACCGCAATCAGCTCTTAAGTATTTCTACATCTTTTTCGAGCCTCTGTTGCCATGCAAGTTTATTTTGATTATTTGATTTTATGCTTCTTGTATAATCTATTATTTTATAATTGAGTTCTTCGGATATAACTACTGCTGTACAATAAATTAAAGTATGTAAGTCTGTTAGTTTTGTATTGTCAACTAGAAATCGATTCAGTGCGTGATTATTAAACAAATTTGAATTTCGTAAGATTACTGCTATATTTTAATTTTAGTAGCTTTGGTCGGACGCCTGGGTCCATTCCAGAATATTGTGTTAGAGCTGATGTAAATTTATCGTTTATTTCTTGAATAGGACTACAATTAACTAGCGTTTCTATTTCATTTTTTAGCACTAAACTAATTGTTTCGGTTTGAGTCGATATGTGAGATGTTTGTGTATTTTGATAGAACGACAATTGTGTGTGTGATCTTAATTGCGTGGAGTGTAGTGGAGTATGAGATTATGATCCAAATTGCTGGACACTTTGTGCATTATTAGTTGTTAATACGGTAGTGGACTCAATTCTAGTATTGTCTAAATCGTTCTATAATTGTGTTCTGACTTCGTCTTTCAATTGGCTGTTTCTTGTGGTAGTAGTTTTTTTCTTATAATTGTTCTTCTCTGGTCAGATACGCGTTGCGTTACTTTAATGTCAGGGTACTGTTTTGAAAAAGTTCGTGTAAATATTTTCTGTATGTAGTCATGTCTGTTTCTAATTTCGTAATGTAGTAGTAGGTTCGCATGATGAATATATTTACATCTTTACTCCAGCTTATGTGTTTCCTAGGTTTGCCAGTCTTAGTGGACGCAGGCAAAAAGGCATTTGCCTCCTGCGCAACAGTGAAGGTCGGCGTACGAGCTCCATGAGAGTTTTGTTCCACGGAAGACACAGGTGATCTGCCTATCAACTAACTCATACATACCGTATGAGTTAGTTGATAGGCTATAGGGTTCTACTATTGAAGTAGTTGAATTTAAACTAATGTTGTCGTCTGTGGGGTTGGCTGTAGTATTTTCAGGAGACCCGGAGGGAGCCCGCTTATGCAACTCCTCTCCGCTGACGGTTCGTATGCTGTGACATCCAGCGTTAACCCAGAGCCATGTTAGCTGCGTCAGTTATAATAAAGTATCGCGTGTCCGCCCACCACGTGAGACAGATGGTCGACTCGGACGTATGTTAGATTATAGGTGGCTTATTATTGTTATCAATATTATTTAGGGTATATTTATGTATAAAATCAAGTAGAGTCACGATTATTCACATAGAGACGACGCAACTCACAAATCGAGTTGCTGCAAGATATGTGGACAGATGACGAGAAAAATTTGTGATTCTTCTACGTTTAATGAAAACACTTACGCGTCTACTAAAATACTCCATCATTACAAATATTCGTAACGATATCAAACAACTTGAAATATGTTGCACAGAAGATATTCCAACAAAAATCCACTTTGAGCGGATTATACACTCAAACTGACATTGAATCATGACAATTGACTTTCATCACATTTGCCATTTACGAGTTATAATCACAGCCGGATTAGTAGCAGAAATATGGATCCAGCCTTATAAACACATACGCTGATGCCGCACCCGTACGTCGGCGTCGGCAGGGACGCGACGAATAATTCAACCCACCATATTATATTTACATATAATTATTTTTAAAAACACTTGCTACGAAGCCATATATTACATAAAATTAAAAAGTCAGTAGATTACGATGCACTAATAAATTTGTATGACAACTACACACTGTTTGAAAGCCAATTAAAATTACATATGAAAACCAACATAATATTAAAAACTAAAATACTCAGATACAATACCCTCCAAAGAAGATTAGACAAATCAGGATATTATCAATGTAATTAGTCTAAGGAACTACTTGTGGCTGCAGTATAAGAAGAATTTAGAGAACAATACTTTGGAAGAGAGACACAGTAGCAAAACTAATTCAGAATACGAAAAAATCTTACTATTTTAACCTATTTAGACTGTACGAAGACCAAAAAATTGTGGTCACTTATAAATAATCTTGCTTACAATAAAATTAAACACTTGTAACTCTCTAAAACTTATTTTCCATTCATAATTGATCACTGACACTAATCAGATCTGTGAAATCTTTAATAATACTTTTTTGACAATCTGGCCTGAATTAGCAAGTAAATTCCAGATAAGTATACATATATGTCCGCACACTCTCAATATAATAAGGCAAATAGTCTTGCACCGAACTATGCACATTACAACCTTGCAACGCTAATGAAGTTAGCAAAATTATTCATGATCTTGATTCAAATTCAAGCACTGGATGATTAAATGTCTACAATATTCTATATCTAATAGCCTACCTAAGTTCTTCAACAAACTTATGACAAATTGTGAATTTCCAAATACTTTAAAGGTATTTTTAAATCTGAGTTTAAAACTGATCCTGGCAATTACGGTCCAATCTCACTTCTACCAGTGCTATCTGAAATGTTTATCTAAAATATATTATATACAAGATTAATAAAATATTTATTTATATTCTTTTAACTTCATTTCAAAACAACACTACGGATTCAGAGCCAAAAGTAACACCATAGCTACAGCAATTGATATCATAACAGAGATAAAAACGAATATAGACAAAAAAAGTATTGCTCTAGGGGGTCATTATCGATTTAAACAAAGCCTTTGATACCGTTAGTCACAAACTTCTACTATACACCGTGAATTTGTAGTCGTTTTGGAACCGAAAACCTTATACTCTATATCAATAATAGAATCGATTAAACTCATTATTTTAATAAAATAAAATGTTTTTTTTTAGAAACAATAAATTTAATGTCGTTTACGAGAAATAAATGAGAACTCGTAGTAACGCCACTCAATTTCACGTACTACGTTTACCTACGCGTAACTACGATCGATATCATTCATGTTTGACAACTTAAAAACACAGAAACTGCCGCGCCCGCGCCGCCCGCCAATCTCCGCACACTACCCCAGGCGCCGGCAGAGCGAGCGCCTTCCCCTTCACCCTTCTCGCCCTTCAGTACTGCAGCAACTCGCGCGCGTAATGGTCGTAACGTAATTATTCATTGTCACGCGAAAATGAGTCGTCAATACGAATATTCTAACGCTGAGTACTTGGCAATGGTACAGCTGTATGCTGTTGCCAATTTCAATTTGGAACAGGCCAGACGCTTATACTCCCAGCCGGAGCATTTGAATGCGCTGCAGCTACGAGGAATTGAAAGTCCTCAAGTGCCATCCACTCCCACTATCTTGGCTGCAACTCAGCGCCTTCTCGACCATGGAGAATGCCGTACGCCGACTCATGCGCATGGCCGAGGACGCCTTAATGACTCCCCGGAGATCGAAGAGGATATTCTGGAGTACTTCGAGCGGGATCCGCGGCGAAGCACGAGAATGGCGGCTCAAGAATTTAATGTTAGCCAATACTTTATATGGAAAACATTAAATACCAATGGGTTACACCCTTATCATTTTCGTCGTGCTCACGTAATAAATAACAATGATGCACCAGCAAGGATCGCCCTATGTGAGTGGTTGTTGAATAATCCGAACGCGAACATACTGTGGACAGATGAGTCATTGTTTACTCGAGTGGGATTGTACAACGTGCACAATGAACATTACTGGACTCTTATAAACCCTCACTTAATACGGGAAGACCACCACCAAGTGAGGTTCAGTGTGAATGTTTGGGCCGGTATTGTAAACGACCGTTTAATAGGGCCTGTTTTTATTGAAGGTCATCTAACGGGTAGCTCGTATTTAGAAATGTTACGAACAGTAATATCCGAGCTATTAGAGGAAGTACCATTATCGATTATACACGATATGTACTACCAGCACGACGGCTGTCCCGCTCACTATGCAAGTTCAGTACGTGCCTAGCTCAACAATGAGTTTAGCGATAAGTGGATTTAGAGCTTAGAGCTTTTAATTATATGGGCCCACACTTATATTCAAAAACTAATCATGATTTAAATATTGTTTGTATGACTAGATACGCTTGTAAAAAGCATGTGGTGAACTGGTTACTAAACCTGCAATATGCCGAAACAGAGACAGCTATCACTATTTATTAAGCATCTAAACTCAGACTACACACACACACACACACACACACACACACACACACACACACACACAACACGTTCGCAACACATACACGCACCACATACACGCACAACACACACGCACAACACACACACACACGCACAACACACACGCACAACACACACGCACAACACACACGCACAACACACGCGCAACACACACACACGCACAACACAAACGCACAACACACACGCACACACAACCATACATCTAACACAACTCCTAATATAAAATGCATGAATTAATCATTCCATTTTGTTAATGGGATATTCTTTTTTTCTTTTATCTCTTTTTTTTTTTTTTTGATTAAGTATTGTAAAACATATTACCTATGTAAAGATAAATGATAAATGTTAACCTTGCATCTGACGAAGGAGACTGAATCCCACAACACAGGGAATCCTAGTGTGGGTTTCAGAGTTAAACGAACCGCATGTATCAACATTTACTTTACTCAATAAATTTCATTTCAAAAATTTCATTTCAACTCGATTGGGCGCGGCGGTCCCGTGGCTTGGCCGCCGAGAAGCCCGGACTTAACGCCCCTAGATTTTTACTTGTGGTCGGAAATAAAAAGACTCGTGTATTCTCGTGAACATGAAAGTCGTGACGAGTTACGTAGTGCGATAGTGGACGCATTTGATAAAGTTAAAAGTGATAGAGACACATTAAGAAAACTTAAAGACAAAGGTATCAAACGTGCTCGTTTGTGTATTGAACGTGGCGGACTTCATTTCGAGCAGTTGCTTCGATACAGGGAAGTGTAAATAATTTGTAAATAAACTGTCCATAGATACGTAAGTTGATTATTTTGTAAATAGCTCCAATTTTTTAAATACGCCTGATATACTCAGAGTTCCTTCACCCTGTGATTATTTTTATTACATAATAAATAAAGTTAGCTATTTATCGAAGAGTAATGTTCAGATAAAGTATTTCCGACGGTCCTAAGCCCGTGTAAAGTATGAAGGAGAAATGTATCCATTTACGTATTAATTGTGATGTTTCACAATGCAGGTTTTTCATAGTAAAAGGAGATAACGCATTGCCTCGTATCAGCTGATTTTGGCTCTATTGAACTGCGATATGCCTATTATCAATTTCGTAGTTATTACATTTACTTAATTTTATTAATACTTGTGTAGTCACTAGTTTTTAAATCGCGCATAGGACTCGGTCGGGATACACGCGGCTCTTTTGCGTCGATCTATGTAGGCATCAGCTGATACACGTAGTAATCGTGCGTCGTTCATAAGTACCTACGCGACTGAGTGGCAACGCCGGCCGCCGCCGACGACGGTTCGCAGCCGCGCGAACACGTGTGCATGCGTTTGTGAATGAATTGTCCGTGCGTTACTACGATCAACGTCGAATAAGTGAAAAATATTATTCATATTCCAACTTTTTTACTATGCACAGTACAATTAATTTACTATTTTTTATTGATACTACTAATTATCCTAAGTTACCACGTTTCGGTTCCAAAACGACTATAGATTCACGGTGTATAATAAGCTAGAAAGAATTGGTATCAAGGGCAGCACTCGTAATATTTGTAGTTCCTATTTAGAACACCGATCACAGGTAGTTAAGATCGAAAATTATGAATGTACCCCCTTATCAATATCGTGTGAAGACCCCCAGGGACCTTTTTTAAGCCCACTCCTATTGCCAATATACAATGTGTTTGGTGAGTGGTGTCGGAGATTTTAATGGCATAATATATGGTCATTTATATCTACAATCCATGCTTCAGTATTATTTTTTATGTTACTTGGGCGAAATGGCGGCCATTTTGTTTATTTTGTTATCTAATCACGGACACACGTGGTAATTTAGCGATATCGTCGCTTGTAATAATCCAAAAAATAAAAGGTCTTATTTTACAGCTCATAGTATAGCTAACATGTTTACGATAAAAAATTTTTAGAATCTATCTCAGTTCAATTTAAAAAAAAATATGACAACAGAAAATTAAGAAAATTTTTGCTGTTATTTTTTTGTTATTTCACTTTTTCACAAAAACCAAGCTGTCAAGGTATTATTTTTTTAATGTTTTTAGATACTACATAATATCAGCTAAACATGAGTACTAAAATCATTGCCGTAAGTAAGATACTTTTAAAATGACGCTCTTTAGAACTTGACCCCTTAATAGCGTATTCAGGTAGTAAACAATTACAAACCCATCTCAATTTAAGGATCATCCTGATATTTAGGAAATACAGAAATAAAACACAATATTTTTTCACTTAGCTTTAATATTAATAATAATTTGGTCACAAATTTTATAAAAATTGTTCAAAGTGGTCACCATTTTGCTGCAAACATGCTGTCGCCCGTACAGCCAGGTGTTGCGTAGAGCGTCGGATCATCTCCTTGTTTTCCTTTAATTCATTTCCGATGCTAATTATTTTTTTAATCAATTCCTCTCGGGTGTTTGGCACTTCCACGTAAACTTTTTGTTTTATAGTACTCCATAAAAAAAAATCCAGGGGTGTTAAATCCGGAGAACGCGGTGGCCAAGCAACTGTCCCTCCGCGACCGATCCACTGCGTGTAATTTTGATTTAAATATGTCCTCACTGCCACTGCAAAGTGTGCGGGTGCACCATCGAGCTGCAGAATCATTCCTCTCCGGTTAACGAGTGGTATTTCGATGAGGGCGTCATAAAAATCCGTCTGCAGGAATTCCAAAAATCGTTGACCATTCATCGTCTCTGGTAAAATGATGGGGCCAACAAGAACGTCGTCTATGATTCCTGCCCAAACGTTCACGGCAAACTGATACTGTACAGTACTTGTCCTAGTAGCGTGTGGATTTTCGTGACACCACAGATGCTCATTGCGGTGATTTATGTATCCCGATCTTGTGAAGGTGGCTTCGTCTGTCCACAAAATCTTTTTTAAGAAATTTGGTACAGATCGTACTTGCCGCTGGATCCACGAGCAAAATACTGATCGCCTAGCATGATCAGGCTCCAGTAATTCTTGTACCCTTTTAAAATGGTACGGATGCAATCCTTCTCTCTTTAACACTTTTCACACTGACCATATGGTAAGGTTTAATCTATTAGCAATCCGTCGTATGCTCAATCTGGGATCTTGGGTAATTAATTCCAATATTTCTTCTTCGTCTTGTGGTGACACCAAACGAGAACGTTCTTCAGCAGGTCTTCTAATTCCATTTTCGGCAAGCCTCAAATGGATTCTGACGAACGTGCGAGGATTGGGTGTAACTCTGTTGGGGAATCTTCTGGCGTACTCTCTACTAGCAGCATTGGCGTTCCCGTTGCACAGTCCGTAGACAAAATGGATGTCAGCAACATGTTGGCTGGAGTAATAGTTGTCTTCCATTTTAAAAAGATTAACAAAACAGTTCAACAGTAAAAATAACGAAAACGTAACAAAACTTTTAACAGCGCACAGCAAATTGGTTAACAAAAAGAGAATGTGATCACAACGCAGAGCGAGGGACGACTGATAAGCTTTGTATTGCGTTCCTAAATCTCTGGAAACAAATGTTATTTTGTCTCGCTCACACTTATGACGAAGGAGGTTTTTACCTGCTCGAATCATTTAATAAAACGGGTTTAGTAGTTCCTTGAATTGTGATAAAGCGGCTTTGTAATTGTTTAATACCTGAATACGCTATTAAGGGGTCAAGTTCTAAAGAGCGTCATTTTAAAAGTATCTTACTTACGGCAATGATTTTAGTACTCATGTTTAGCTGATATTATGTAGTATCTAAAAACATTAAAAAAATAATACCTTGACAGCTTGGTTTTTGTGAAAAAGTGAAATAACAAAAAAATAACAGCAAAAATTTTCTTAATTTTCTGTTGTCATATTTTTTTTTAAATTGAACTGAGATAGATTCTAATAATTTTTATCGTAAACATGTTAGCTATACTATGAGCTGTAAAACAAGACCTTTTTTGTTTTTTTTGGATTATTACAAGCGACGATATCGCTAAATTACCACGTGTGTCCGTGATTAGATAACAAAATAAACAAAATGGCCGCCATTTCGCCCAAGTAACATAAAAAATAATACTGAAGCATGAATTGTAGATATAAATGACCATATATTATGCCATTAAAATCTCCGACACCACTCACCAAACACATTGTATATAAACAACATTATAGAATTAGGTCTAAACGGCCACGTAACTTTATATGCCGATGACGCATATTTATTTTATTTTGGCACTAACATACACGTTATTATTACACAAGTAGACTTGGACGTTTGGTCTGAACGGTTCCAATATAATTTGCTAACTTTAAACACCAATAAAACCAGTTATGCCTCATTGACAATTACTAATATCCCTATTTAACAAAAATCAAGGAGAAATATCTTGGCCTGAGAATAAACAATTACTTAATATGGGACGACCGAATAGATTGTATGAAAAATAAGCTTTTCTCACTAATTGGTTCACTTCGTAATCTATACGGTTATGTTCCACGACAGATATTATGTTTTATGATATATTATATAACTCTTCAGACAAGGCGCAAAAAACATAAGTATTGAAGGAGCACAAACTTATAAGCGACAAACATTTATGTGAGCTCATTTAACATATACAAAATAAAATTATTAGAATTTATTAAACAAAAAGATTTCTCAACGAAGTAAATAAATAAAAGCAACTAAATTTAGTTCATTAATTTTAATTTATTTATTTGATATGTAATTACATATCAAATAAATAAATAAATGTTAAGAGAGCATCTATCGTGTGACGACTATTTGAAATATATTTATACACAATGTTATCCAATGTTCTCATGCAAGTGACTGTCTTTTTTAAGAATAAATTATTTAAACCTAAGTATCTCACAATTAAGATTTAAAAGAATGTATATTGTAGTACATAAATAAGAATAAGAATATTATGTATTACTTTAATACAAACAATATAATGCACATACAGGGTGTCCCGAAACTCAACGATAACCTGGTACCGGGCGAGAGGCCAAGGTATACAAGTAAAGAAAAAATAAGAGAAAAGATCCATGTCACTTAGTCAAGCAATAAAAGACATTTCTCGAAAAAGTTGAAAATTTGACACCTTTGGTCGCATTTGTGATCACAATTTTACAGTGATTTTTTTAACAATGTAATCTCAAATAACAGTGCCATTAATCGCAACCACAAATCAAAGTAACAAACATTGTTAACTAAGTAAAGTATATACTATGGCTCTATTATAATATAACAGGAATATAAGTAAGTAATTTGAAACCTAAATTGCAAGTAATCTTTAAAAAAATGTTTACTGTGTAATGTCGCGAATAAAAATCAATAAATATGTAGTCGACGAGGACGCGGTGTAACCTTTTTCTATTCTACTGAAGTATCAAACTACTGTAACATCTAGAAACGTTCAACAACCGCCTCCTGGCTATACTGTAAAGAATGCGTCGCTATCACCTCCTGTAAACTACTCTACTTGTCTTACAATGCCATCACAGTAACCTATGAAGCCCTGGACAGTCTACTTACTGCAGAAACATCACACTTGGTTAATCATGCCTTCTCTATTAGCAGAAAGTACTTACTCCTCGAAGCAATCTAGATTTATAAAGCTAACTACCTGCGCCCCGCGGTCTCACCCGCGTAAGTCCCGATGTCGTGGGAATATCGGGATGAAAAGTATGTGTTAATCCAGTTAGTTAGCTATCTACATACCAAGTTTCATCGCAATTGGTTAAGAACTTTTTGCGTAAAAGAGTAACAAACTTCCATCGATCCATCCTCACAAACTTCCACATTCATAATATCAGTAGGATATGCTGTGCCCTTCATCCCAAAAAAGTGAACTAGTCTACCATGAACGCGACGTTAAACTGTCTCAATGTTGTTACAGACACAAACCCGTCGGCAACTTTGTGATGCAGCACATGGCGCCCCCGAGGTACCCGATGACGTACCGCCGATGCAACTTCTGCCACACTAAGCACCCTGACACCACCTACAAAGACCACCTCGTCACCGCGCACTCGGAACTGATCTTCTACTGCGAAGAATGTGACGAATATATCCAAAAAAAAGACTTCCATCGGCACATGTCTCACCACGCGATGCATTACAATTACGAGATGATAAATATCGAGAGAGTCAATAAAATTAAAATGGAAAGTGACGTCAACCAAAATATTAACGTCGATGTGCGGGAAACACCGCAATCCAAACCGGCTTCAATTCCACCGACACCTAAACCTATGGAAAGTAATGAAGAAAATGAATTTTCTGATCATAGTGAAACGGAATACGGATTTGGTCCGCTGCCTGAATCAGTGTTTGACGCTATAGAGGACTCGCAGGCTAGCCAGCCAACTGAGGCCACTCGCGGAACTCCAGGAATCGACTCTGAAAATAAAGAATCTAACAAATCAGAGCCACCGACCGAAGATGATGATACCAAAAAGCTCCGTAAGAGGGTTAGGATTAGCCCCATCTGTTCCAAAGTATACGAGGCGTCGTCCAACTACTTCTGTCACATGAACTACACACATAAGCGAATAAAAGAGCACGAGTGTCAGATGTGCGCGAAAAAATACGCGACCAGAACAAGTCTTAAAATACACGTCAAGTCCCACACTGGGGAGAGTCAATTTGAGTGCGAGCACTGTAAGAAAAGTTTCAGATCCAACGCAAGTCTTTACATTCACGAACAGACACATATTGGTGTCAAAAGCTGGTCGTGTAACCAGTGCCATCGATCTTTTAGATGTCAAACCCATTTCTTAAAGCACACGAAGAGGCATTTGGCGCAGAAGGCGCAGAAGGCGCATGTTTGCCCGACGTGCGGTCGCGGGTTCAGTATCCTATGCGACTTGCTGAGGCACGCACGCACTCACACAGCCAGCCAGTTTGATTGCGACAAATGCGATGTGAAATTCGCACAACTGAGATGTTTAAAAGTGCACATGGCAAAGAAGCATTCTGCGAAAGTGACGAAATATTAGTTATTTATTTATTTTTGTGATTATTAGATTTAATGTTAGTATTTAGTGATCTTCGTTTTCTATTTATCTTAAAGTGTGACATTGTAGGGCAAACGCCATCCTCTAGTAATCTAAGGTAAAACACTAATATATAATATTGTATGATCATAATCATAATGTAGAAAGAATGGAGGGCAGAAGATGAAGATGTGTAGTCGGAAGGCGACAGTTTAGCCAGAAAATTTTGGACCAACATTATAATTCAGAACCTCTTGACATATCAATAATCGATTAAATCTGTGTAATGTCATAGGTTTCACTACAATTTGAATGTAAAAATATTGGATCGACAGTCAAATTTTAATCAATATTTTGTTCGAATATTCGATAATTCGAAGATACCAGATCGTATTAAGATCGTTCGACTAGTTGCCTGATCGTTCTGAATCGGTTTATAGTTTAAAGACTTACTAAAGTAATGCCAGAATAGATTGATGGATAAGAGTGAATGAAGTAAGAGAGATAAGCCAGGACTGGACTAAATATAAGCCCGTAGTGTCTGCCTACTCCTCCGGAGGAATGGCGTAAGTTTATCTATGTATATTTCGTATGATAAGTATAAGGAATGGTAGTGGCCTAATATAAGTAGGCCACACTTTAATATTCTGTAGAACAGATGCGAGAAAAGTTTGGTGATAATATTGTATGTGTAAATGATCACCTGATTATGCGAACATTAATAAATTTATATAATAATGATACTTGTTATAATCTTTAGAGAGCAATCTTTTTAAAAAAGTCGATTTTCATAATATTGTATTTTCTTGTGCGCCCTTTTTATAAGCTGTACGTATTTATATATAATATAGGTATCATACTTACCTTGACCACAGTGGTAACCCATCTATAATATAGCGGCACCGTAGATTTAGTCTATCTTTACTAAAGTAACTCATAAATTAGTAATTTGTAGTATTTATAATATTTGATGTAAACCATAGACGTGCAAGCATAGATAAATAAGTAATGTATCGTGTTTTCTGTGTTCCGGTAATACTCATTCGTCATTTAATCTGTATTTGCTTTAGACTAAAATTCAACGCTTATTGTAGTGCCAGTGATTGTCAATAAAGACCTTTCACAATAAATATATTATTAATTTAATTTTTAGTGTACATCGTTGGTGTGACATAAGTGTGTATGTATGCGCTTGCGCAACTGCTGGTCGTGAGCTTCGTAATTTAATTCTCCGATTAAAGCAGTGATGGTGAGATTATTTGTTCGACACTTTACGGTGACAGCAGGTCTTACCCTACCACGTGGAGGTTACTGTTATTGTCTTCTTAAAGTAGAATATTGAAATCGACCTTATACATTATAATCTTATTTATACAGGCAAACAACGGACACCCATATATTTGTGGATCACCCAAACTTTCTCCCGGTAGTACCGAAGCGACCACTTTTTTAAACCACGACGTCATCGCTTTAGACATTAGGCTTAAACCTCGAGCAAACCAGATGTCAAACTTTAAAAATATATCATTGAACCGTTACAAATATTTTTCACCGCATACTTATTTGACTGCTCAATTACCATAAAAGAAGTAAAACTATATGTATCGTAATTCCTTTATTTCATGCCGCTGCACATATCTTACATTTAAATATAAAAGAAAAGAAATTAAGTAAATATTACTTGTGACACACATATAAACTAACATTGTATTAGAAGTGACACAATTTAACACGCAAAAGATCAAAGGCAACTTATTATCTAACGAAAAAAAGACGATATGCCTTTGTGTGTACACAGAAAAACTATATGAAAAATAATAATTAAATTCTTTCGCATTGCATATTTTTATCTCATGCGAAAGAAATTTAAACGGATCATGCTTGGTATTTATAGATCTACAAGATTATTAAATCCCGTTCGCATTACATAAACTTGTTATATATTTACTTGGATGATATCATATTTATTTGATATATACAGGATATTGAACTAATTTCTTTATTTCTGCATGTGGTATTCCGTAAGCCTTCACGGAGAATGCTTACCATTATGGATACCGTAAGTTATGCTATCTTAAAGTAAAATAGAAAATACCTTTAACTTTTTTTTGCATATTTTCACTGCATGGATACTAGGGTAAACCAGGAACAGTACAAGTTGATGTAGTGTGGTGTTAGTATGTTCTATTGGATTTGTGTATTAAATGTCATGATACGAATTTAGAGGACGGTAACTATCACCCTCCGATCTCAGGTCTCTACAAAAATGGGGCTTCAACAGGGAATTGCCCTAAAATTCCGGCCCCGGCTATAGTCTATCTATAGCCGTTATATCAGAAAGAAGAAGAGAGACTAAAATAAGCATATTTTTTTATTACATCAGAATGAAAACAATGTATAATAGATATATTAAAAATGTCTAATTTGTACAAAACAGACAAGCACTAAAATTATTATCACATAAGAATAACTAAATTAATATTATATTTATTAGATTCAAAAGTATTAATATGATTTTGGCATTTGATACAAGCACATCTATAGAATACGCCACACGAAAGTACACGGTCACGAATCCAGGAAAAAATCGTTTTATACAGAAAAACGATAATTTTACTATATTCTATATTTAGGAATATAGTGAATGATAAAAGAGCATAGTATTTTAGGAAGTTAGAAATCCTAGCTTCGAGTAACGATTTCAGTCGATTCGTGTAACGCATTCATGAATAACATATTTTACAGACCATCGATAAAATAAGGCTTAGACCTACTGCAGACAAAATACAATCCGTGGTCACTTATAAAAAAAACATAACACAGGACAAACAGATAACTCTTGCAGTTGATAGTTACATCACACAGACTTTTTGTACCGCGGACTATATTGCGCAATAATACACGTTTCACGATCGCCAAGAAGCTTCATCTAAAAAATATATATCATGCTCCTTTTTAAATGAACAAGGGAAAAACAGCATGCCATTTACATTTCTAAGAAGCTATACTTGATCATTGTGAAACAAGTTGTCTGTCGTCTGCGGTGAGCCTCACAAAACATTAATTTTAAATATTACAATTAATAAAATAAATATCTAACATTCTTAATAATTGAATATTTGCTTAACGATAACGATATGTCAGTAGCAAAACTTATTGACAAATAATGATTAGCCTAAAAGATTTAAATAATTTATAATCGTTAGTTAAATGGCCTCGTAAACGAGCAATATTTATACTGCAATATGTGGCTGCAATATTTCATCTATAGACGGGCTATACACAAAATATTGCCGTGTATTGCATAGCGAGGGTTTTATTGTTGGCAACGTAGCCAGCGAATAAATTGCTGCTAAACATTGTAGTAAAAATAATACACATTTAGAAGCCCCTTATCTCAAAAGTATTAAAGAATCAATGAAGATTAAAATTGTAAAAATACATTAAATATCCCGAATTGTGTCCATAATATTTATTAAAAAAAAAAAAACTATGCAAACAACAAATTATAGGTATTAAATAATTTTAATGCAGTTATTAACCACAGGATAAAACTGTGCCTTTGAACTATCACGTTTCGTAATTGCCCTGAATAATGGAATGTGGCTGATAAATAATATATTATATACATAATAATAATAATTTACTGCTAGACACGGGCCTCTTCTCAGCACAAGAATGTCTACCATGCTACCGAATGCGGACTGACAGGATTAACACACCATTTTAATATTTCAAGCATTTTATTTATTTATATTTATATCTATATATATATATATAAAATGCCTAGTAATAGTATTTCTGCCCACAGCTTGCCCCGTGAGAATGCCAAGGGCACGAAATCAGAATAATAAGTATTATACATATGTGTTAATCCAGGATATCGTATTACTATGTGCCTCTTTCAAGACCGTTCTACAGTTTCCGCGTGATTGTGTAAGGAACACCCAAACATCTTTACAAACTATTGCATTTATAATATTAGTAGGATACTACAAAATGAATTGTATAATTTTAATTACCAATCTTATTCGAATATAATACATACACCAGTCTTCACTCGACAGAAACAATTTCTTGTTACCCTCATTCCAAAAATATTCACAATATTTAACAATCAGTACACATCTTTACCACAATCTAAATTTAATCATAGTCTGCTAACGTTTGTACTGAAACCATCGTGGATTAGGATTGTACCGACTAAGTGTTGGATAACCTGGTACTTTGTCACCTGTCAACGAACGTTCACATTTAGCAGACTGTATAGATTATTACTATTAGCTAGAATTTATTTTATTTATCTTATTATATAAATTAAATATACGGAAATGTAAATTTTGTTTCTTCTGTAAAGTAACATGATTTTACATTTGCAACTAGGAGTTGGTATAGAACAGAGCACGAAATACTACTACGCTTTCTACTAGAGACAAAACTATTTATATTCTGCCCACTAACTTAAAAAGCAGCTAAGTTATATGGGGACTTATAAGTTATAACACTTATGGCCAGTCCCACAACTAACAAGTAAAAGTTATCCGACAGATAAATCGCATGCTGTCTCACTCCTGTTAAGTTAAAGAAGAGAGATGGCGAGACTTCTATCTTATAGATAAATGCTATTTGGAGATGGTGGGACAAGCCCTTAGCGTCTTTGAGTGAGAGGCAGATTTGTGATGAATTTGACAATTTATTTATTTTATTTGAGTATGTAATAAACGAATTATCGCCTGTGTAGTTGTAACAGAATATGACAATGAGGCTATGGACAGTTTTACTAGTAAAAAGGTTGCGTATCCCGTGCTACAAACGACAACATGCCTTATCCAGTTTACAACAATAAATACATAAAAATAAAATCTTCTCAATTTGTTTTTATCACCCATTTCAACTCGCCCTCGCTCACTAAATAGTTCAATTTGTATTATCATAAACTCAACATCATGCTATATTAATACAGGGTGATTGGTAAAAGACTGGACATATTGAAGCAGGGTATTCAGTACTCGATTCTGGACCGAATATCAAAAAAAATAGGTACTTAAAATTTTACATTTTTTTTTATTATTATAACAAGTAGCGACCCGCCTCGGCTTCGCACGGGTAGTACAAAACCTTGCCAAATTATATACCTTCCTTATGCACTTTGTCTATTGGTGGGACCCGCATGAAAATCCGTTCAGTAGTTTTCGAGTTTAGAGTACAGACTAGACAGACGCGGCGGGGGACTTTGTTTTATAATATGTAGTGATATATTTTAATATATTTATGTAATAAAATCGCATGCGTCTTATACAGCGTTTAACTATAAAACGTGGTCATACTTTGAGTCATAAAGTATTGGTAATATAATTACGTCACACGTTAAGGCGGCAGGATGGGGTTGACGAAGTGTGACATTGTGTAACAAGGGATGCGAGAGGCCCTGTATTTCATGACGTCACATTTGAAAATCTGATATATCTAAGTACAGTAATACCCCGAAGGAAAGTGAGAATTCCTAAATGGAAATAAAACTTATTTTGAAACTGCAAAACATGTGACGTCACATTCGGAGGGGGGAATCACATGTGACCAGCTGTGACAAGGACGGGGTAGGGATCAAAAATTCATGAAATTGGTGTGACGTACTTTATGGTTGGCCTCTAAATAGCTTCGAGATAGATAAAATATTTTCCTGTTTTGTTTTGCCATGAAGTTACATAATTTCAAACATAGTCAATACTACGACTTTTAAACATGACCACACCGCCGTATATCTGACGCAGAGAGAAAATAATGTTCGTATAAATTACCTATATTGATTTTCCAACAAGGAAGAATGTTAGTAGGTATGATTTATTATCAATTATAGTTACTTTTAAGAGATGATAATATGGAGAGTCCCATATTGCAGAAGACTACAGAAACAACAACAACGGTAAAGAATACTGAATCACGTAAATGTTCATCGAACGGCGCACTGGTGATGGTTACTAAAGAGCATTAACGCAATGTGATCTGTTATGAGTGCCAACGTCACAATTAAGTGTCATATTTTGGGGTTTTTAACCTGTCAATTGTTGGAATGCCAGGCAAAAATGCAAGTCTATTGTGTCTAGCCGCTGGTGTGCCTCTGCCACTCAATAGGTTACATGTTCTTATTAAATTTGGGTGACATTTCTAGAATGCTTTTAATATTGTATCAAGGATAACAGAAAAATATGTTTTTTGCATTAAGCATATAATGCATCTAAAGTTTTCGACTTATTATTTACATAGGAAGAGGCTACAATTATAATTATCTGTTATGTATAATAAACTTTTTACCTTAGTCTTTAGAATGGATTAAAAACATTTTAAAATATAACCTATATTACATTTATTAAAATACTTCAAATATGACATTACACTTAATTGCAACGTTGCCACTTAGAACGGACCCACATACCGTACACTGCCTTTAAAGCATAATTCGTGTTTTCAAATCGAAGTTGGTAACTAAAACTTGATGATTGAAGATTTCTTGAGATTTTTGATACGGGCGTTAGACACAAAACTGTCGTAAGATCTAAATCATACCATATAAATTATCTCTGATATAAATATAGCATACAGGTTTATTGCCCTCTACTTCATGTAACTGCCCTGTGGGTCAACGTCTAAAGGAGGGGTAGACCTTCCCTCTTGGGCGGTGGGGGATCCACTCTCGTTCACAAGCCGCTGCCTCTCCCGGTACATGGATACTTGGATGTTCTCCAGCTGATGGTAGCGACACACCTTCAGAGTGGAAAACACGGCCAGACCCACCCAAGTAGCGAAAGCCGCCCAAGCACCGAACTGAAAAATACATTTACATTTAATACAACACTAGGTTTTACACGCGGCTTCGCTCGCGTAAATGTAGGTCAAGTTTATTTAGTAGTATTCCCTTCTTGGAGCGTGTTCATGATGATCGCTGAAGTAGCTAAAGCATGAAAAGGTAACAAACAAACAAACTCACTTTCGCATCTATACTAATATTGTAAAGCTGAAGAGTTTGTTTGTTTGGTTGAACGTGCTAATCTCAGGAACTAATGGTTCGAATTGAAAAATTATTTTAGTGTTGGATAGCCCATTTATCGAGGAAGGCTATAGGCTATGCGCTACGACTTATAGGAGCGGAGCATCAATGAAAAATGTTCCAAAAACGGGGGAAATTCTCTTATGTGAAGCAGACACAGTTGCGTGGGTCAGCTCGTTTATAATATGTTTTAAAACAATATTACACAACGGGTTAAAAAGGTATTTATTTCGCGAGGTTTCGACCGGCTTGCATCGTGCAAATTCGTGAAGCACCACGAGGTCTGGAGCTATGCCCGATATATGACAATAAGCTATTACCGGAAGGACGGTGTGACACACATAGTTCCTATGTCGCGGGGGACTTTACAAACATTCCAAAAACACCCAGACACGAAACATCTATTTGTAGTGTAGGGATCGAGGCGCTCATAGCCAGTTGCACTCACTGATCGGTAAACGATTAGCGAGGTTAAGCAACGTTAGGTGCGGTCAGTCTATAGATGGGTGACCGCTTAGTGGTATTTCATCTGAGCGTCTCCGTGCTTCGGAGGGCACGTAAAAAGTCGGTCCCGGTTGTTGTCAAATTGACAGCAGTCGTTAAGCCATGTCAGAGGCCTACGGGCGGCTTGAACAACTATTGACAGGTTGGCCACTAATCACACGAAAAGAAAGAAAGAAAGAACTGTAGGGATCGAACTCACAATATTTGGCGCAGTGGCAGGAGCCAGGTGACCACTTTAACCAGTAACCTCCACTTATAGGCGTGCGACTGCACCCCGAAGCAGTCGTGCATAGAATAAACACTATATATCATGTCCTCCAGTTTATAAGGCAAGTGTGAATGGAACAGTCGCAAGGCCAAGACCTAGGCGAACGTTTCTCGATCAGTTCGGAGACGTTCTGGATAAAGGCCAGGTTAAGAGCACCTTAAATCGGCGAGCGTGTAAGAGGAACGTTATGAAAGTGAATTAAGCCAGAGAAATGTGGCAGGATCGTAGCAAATGGAAATCCGTAGTCACTGCCTACCCCTCTGGGAAACAGGCGTGAATCTAGGTATGTATGTATGTCCTTCAGACCGAATTTCGGTCACTTTCGAGTGAAGAAGGTGCAGAACCAGCGTCTTTCACGTGCTTATCGGGGCACAAAGTTGTCTAACACCGCCAACTATCTAACTCTGCTACCGAGATTCCTTAGCAGAAACACTCAATAACTTTCGCTGGCCCGACCCGGTTATCGAATCCGAGAAGTCATGAACCGCAGTCGCATTCACTACCGTTGCGCCACGGAGGCAGTAAATAATACAATAAATATTAATATAGTTACCTGCGCTGAGCCAATTTCTATATAAAATCCGCTTGTGTTTATAAGGTCTTTATTGTCTATAGCTTCGCCTGCTGCGTCCTCACAACTAAGAAAAAAAAAGACAACATATAATATATTATTTAATACCAGCAGACCCGACAGACGTTGTCTAGTCCAAAAGTTGGCTTATCAGCGCCCCCTACCGCGTTCAATTGTGAGTCTAAACCAGAGGCTCCCAGACTTTTTTCTGATAGACCACTTTCAAACTTTAGCTGGTTCCGGTGGACCCCCTGCAGCTACATATCTACCATATTCCTAGGCTAAAATTAAAAAAAATGTTCAAATCCCTTTTTTTTAGTAGTGAGGTCTTTAGCGAGTGCTATTCCTCAAAATATCCGTCAATCGACGTTTATCAGTGAAGTCAAGCCAACATTTTAGTTCTTCACTATTGAAAGCAAATAAATTTTCGTGGACCCCGCTTACGAATTATGAACTCCCATTTTTTTGTCACGCCAACGTAGACCTCCGTCGAGTCTCCCGTGGACCCCTAGGAGTCCACCTGGACCAGTTTGGGAACTACTGGTCTAAACTAACTAGGGACCCACTCATACACTCACAAAATATGCATTCGAAACTGTCTCGTCGTTTAGGAGTTCAGTTTCAAAATTTAATAAAATTGATAATCCTGAAGTCACCTTGTAATAAAACTATTGAAGGCCTAAATAATTTAGAAAATTAAACAATTTTAGTTTAAATTAGCATGATCCTTTATTTTAAAGTATAATTTGGCAATGGCTATGTCTTTTTTGTGTTGCGTTTGGGCTCCCAATATCTCTACTTTAAGCTTTTCAGGATTGTCCATACCATGCCAAGTAAATAAACGTTTTTTTGTTAATATATCCCAATCCCATATGAGATCTTTTCTGTACCGTGTAATACTTTAGACATTGAAATAACGAGTACATTATTTGTTTTAATGACAATGCTAGAATGCTAATACTGGTTCAAACAACAGACACAAAGAACACCCAGGCTCGGCACAACTATTTGTGGATCACACAAATGTTTGTCCCTTGTGGAGATCGAACCCACAACACTCGGCGCGGCGACAGTAGCGAGACGACCACTTAAACCATTACGCCATCCGTGCAGTCAAAATAATATGTATGTACGGCAAGGTCTTACCTAGGGAACCTCTCGACGATGGTCTGGCACCAGGTCATGAACCCGAGCGTGACGATCACAGCCGCTGAGATGGTGAGCCAGCACAGCAACACGCACACCATCGCCTCCAGGAACGCCGACAGGAACGAACTGTCCACGCCCTTGTACATGAACATTGACAACCTAAACAGGAATAAAACTTTATATATCTCTGCCATTTTATCTGGTAATATAATTGCATATATTGAATCGAAGTAGGCGTTACTTGGCAGAAGTCCATTGTAATAAAATTCGGATTACCCACCCCAACTATTGCAATAGAAAAAAGTTGACAATACCGAACTCCGCCTACCGGGCGTAGAGATTTACTACGATAACATGGCCCGCCCCTCCAAATTACTGTTTTAATGTGTGTAACTGTGTAGTCACATCCTTACGAAAGTCTTTGTATGTAGTTGTAAGTATTCGTCTTCAGTAGCAGGCCGGCAGCGGTCTGAGACAGTCAATTTGTTGATTCTACGTCGCTCAGTGACACGAAAGTACTGATCGCAAGACAAGTTACCCAGCCATAGAAAAGTCAAGAACAAAAATTATGCGGAGTCAGGTAATTTTGTTTGATTTTGAAAAAAGTTTACGTAATGTTTTGATTGATTTTTATGTCTATTAATGTAAAATCTTTTCTATATATTTTAGGCAAGAGAAGTGATAGCTACAGTATACCAACATATAAAGTATGAGGCTAAAAATGGAGTGGAGCGCTTGACAGACGCTAGATGGAGAACTTTAAGAGCTGTGGGAGTTAGCGAAAAGACTATAACAATAATTGTCAAAGAAAAAGCGAAATGTGAAGCTACTGGCACACAATGAGTTCACCACATAAAAACTAAAATCCTCGCAAACGTTTAAAGCGTGACATCGATGAATTTAACAAGGGGGTAATAAGGCGTACTGTCAGTAACTTTCATACAAAGTATAAACAAAATCCAACATTAAAAGCTCTGAAAAGAGTGCTAACTGAAAAGATAAATTTTGATGGATGTTTGGTGACATTACGGCGTATATTTCTTGATTTAGGATGTGAGTGGAAAACTAATGAAAACAATCATCAAGCGCTTGTTGAAAAACATGACGTGCCGTTGCTCCGCTATAGATATTTAAAACAATTGAAAAAATATAGAGAAGAAGGCAGGTATATTGTTTATACTGATGAAAGCTACATTCATACCACACATGTACAAAATAAATCATGAGGTACTAAACAAGGAACTGTAGCAAAGAAAAATTTTCTAAAGGGTTACGCATTATAATTGTCCACGCCGCGCCGGTGGATAAATGGTTTTGTCACCAATGCTCCTTTAATTTTTAAGGCTAGTTCGAAGACAGGAGACTACCATGATAACATGAACCACGACAACTACAAAAAGTGGTTCATAGCACAACTACTGCCAAACATACCAGAAAAGTCCGTAATTGTTATGGATAACGCCTCCTACCATAACACATTTACTGAAAAAGTTAGGGATATTTCTAGAAATTACTAATTCTAAAAATTATAAGGATAATTCTGGAAATTACACTATTGATGGCGAAGCAAAAAAATATAATTGCGATATTTTAAGACTTCCTCCATATCATCCCGACTTAAACCCTATCGAGAATATTTGGGGAGTGTTAAAAAACTATGTAGCCAACAAAAATGTAGACCAAAACTACACATCCATCATGAAATTACTTCATGAGCGTCTGGACATGATCGATTGCACGATGTGGGCTGTAGTGACACTGCTGACGCGTTAGTTTTGTGTTCTCAGGCGCAAGTATACAGTAGCGCCGTGCGGCAGTCGTCTCCCCGCATCCACTAAGTTAGGTCGTAGGCCATTATGTATTTATTTTATATATAACTGGTACCAGAGAATATACACCCATATCTACAACGAAGCATTTTATTTGTACACCTACAACAACATTTCATTAACCCCTATATGGGCCAATACTTGTAGACATGTGAAGGAGACGGAATCCGAATACTGGAAAAACTACGACGACGAGCAATAATTTATTATTCACGTAGGAGAATCCGATATGACAGCGTTGAACAAAATTTTACTTCCAGTGCCAATAGAGATCATTAAAATTTTTAATAATGCCCGGTCCGTATGAATAATGCCCTTATTAACACTTGGACCATAACATTTATACGTTTTTTTAATAATAATAATGATTACTTATTTTTGTACAAATACATTAAAAAGGTTTTATTTTATTGAAATCGTTAATCATGCAAAATACTTAGGTAAATTAAATTTTAATATTTGAATACAATAAAAAAGTTTCATAGTTTTTGTGCAATCAGTACTCGTAATATCTCACTTGTTATCAGATTTGTTGGTCAACTTACCATAACCAGTTGACCGCGCAAGACAACGCACGTGTCATTTTCATAGAGTACGTCAGTGCAGCGCCATACTTAATAATAAAGAGCGATTAATGAACGCCACTAGTCGAGCAACAAATCCTTCGATTTGCTAGCTTGACTAGTTGTTTGACGGCCGTATCAGTACACACACATGCGTGGTGGCGCGTTGTAAATACTTTCAAACGTTTTGAATTTTGGAGGGGCGGGTCGTTATTGTAGTTAATCTATACTCCTATTTGCCTTTTCGAGCACAAAATATTCGTCGAAACGTGTTTCTGTTTCGCCACAGCGCATGGCATAATAATTTCGAGGGTAGGCAAATAAATTAAGCAATGGTGCATTCAATTAACACATGGTATCACAGTTAGCTTTAGAGTGTTCTCCGCAGCTGGACCACAATCGTTTCATATCTTCTAAGCATGTTTAGTTATTATGTTTTACGCTTAGTGCTAAACAAAGCACTAAGCGTAAATCCTGTGTCACGGGAGACTTTAGGAACTTTCAAACACCGAACACCATCGAGGCTGGGTCCTTTCAGCGGGGCATGAAATAGTATCCCTTTTGACCGTCTAACTAGAGACCTCGTCACCACTTTACGTGAGGATGTGGTGTATGCGTAAGCGTATATGTACATGTCACATACATCAGACAAGAAAAATAAAAACAGACTCAAAACAACTATTTGTGGACCACACAAATTTTAACATTCGCCAATTATATTGCCCTGTGAGACTCTTTGTTGATGCAGCGGTAATGTGCATGGAGTCTCTGATTCAATTTTAAGCTAGGGCAGTTTCATTGTGTTTTTAGGGTTCGAAAAAACTCTTATACAACAGCTTTGTCCGTCCGTCCGTCTGTTATACAACTTTCAACTCAAGAACCGTAAGACCTAGAGACTTGCGGTCGATATAGCCCCGAAATTACTATGACCTTGACCTCTGACCTCACGTCACGTGGTATCACGTGACCTTTGCATATATTGCTTTTCGAATTCTTAGATTTACGGCAATTCATTGCCGTATCTCACTTGTTTTTATCAAAACATTTTGAGCAACGGCTCTGAGGTTGGAATTATTTTCGATGTGGCACTTACCAACATAGCTGGTGAAATGTGGTTGCAGCACACCACTGCCTCCCCCTTCAGGAGTATAAACGTGAGACTATATATGTTTTTAAGCAGCGATAGCCTAGTGGGAAGCCGTTGGACTGCCACGCAGAGGTCTCGAAGTCGATCCCAAAGCGCGCATCTCCGACTTTTCGAAGTTATGTGCGTTTTAAATACTTAATTATCGCTCGCTTTAACGGTGAAGGAAAACATCGTTAGGAAACCTGCATGTCCGAGAGTTCTCCATAATGTTCTCGAAAATATGTGAAGTCTGCCAACCAGCACCGGGCCAGCGTGGTGGGCTATGTCTTAGCCCTTCTCACACTAAGACGTCCGAGCCCAAGCGGTGGGTCAGTTTAATACAGGGCTGATATAAATTATAGGTAATATAAGCGTGACCTGTATATCTGGACACAGCATACGATGAACATGATCACCCCGACGACGAGCACGTAGTTGCAGTAGGCGCACGGTGCCCAATTCACCGACAGCTGACCGTCGTTCGGCTGCCACTCACCGTTCGAGAACAGCAGGCAGTTGTTTCTAGACATGAACAAGATCATTATATTCATTGTCGGTAATTGAGTTAAGGTATCAAGCCATATGAATCAAGTCTTGGCATGCCAGACACACTTAAGAACTTGCTGTGTCTGGCCGCTGGGGTGCTGATGCGATTAAGTTTAATATAAATATTCTACCTTACTTTTAATTTAGATACCTAGTATCTACAACCTTAATTTTAGTTTAGTTAATATTTAAATATGTGAAATAGTATATTTATATCAACTTTATCTTCTAGGGACACCTGCACTAGGAATACTTTTGGTATTGTGGTAGTCTCTAGAAACATTCAGAGATTGCCCAGAAGAGGAACAATTATTAGATGTTTTAAAAAATGTCTGTGTTATCCACACCCATAAAACGATGAACAATCCTACTACTTAAATCTCTATACCATCTTTAAGACATACAAGTATTATATCTTAGCTTTACTTTAATTATAAACTGCTAATACATACATAAAATTGATTTGTAAATTTTTAATGACTAATTTCACACGATATAAACACAAAAACAGGAAAAATTTTGTTTAATTTAAAACTAAATGGCAAATGATAAAATTATCTATATATATTAACACTTTATCACAAATGTTTGCTTTTGTTTGAACTATTATTATACAAGAGGAAAATTTTACATAACTTATAGCATTGAATTGCCCCACAGTAAGTAGAATATGATGAGTAACACAATACAAGCTGATAGGCACAACTATGAACTCATTTTTTTAACCTCTAAACCAACATCCTCTCTTAACCACTATTTAAAATGTAAATTTTGTTATAGCAGTCTTAGTCTATAGTATATATAGTCTTCTATTTGAATAGCTTTTTTGTATTTTGATAACTGGATTGGTGGAGAGTTTTAATAATGTTCTCTAGATTTCAATCTAATCTAAATAAAAATGAAAATGATATTGATAATTTTAGAAATAATTAAGTTAAAGGATTCTCTTATTGTGCCATAAATCATAAAAATAGACAATTGTATTCATAAACTGATTAAATATGGACTGAAATATGCTACTGAAGCAACCTACTCAAGATTTCAAACAATCTTCACAGAAGGTTTCATCAAAAATATGTTTAGCAGACATAGACACAATACTATTATTATTAAGTCTCTTTATGGTTAAAGCAACAGGCTAATATGGGTTATGAATACCAAAAAGAATTTAATATCTAATTCCCATATGTAGTTTATTACAGCATTTTCAAACTCAAAAAAATTAACTTTATCAGGGTATAATCTAAACGCAGATTATCACAAGCATTCTTTAACCGGTCGTATACCGCCGGCTCGCATACCAGCCGGCAGATTTGTACCCGTCGTAGGCCGGTGGCTCGCATGCGAGCCACCAAATTGGCGCCAAAACGCCGCGCGCCGCCTTCGCTTTAGCTTAAGCTAACGTAAAACCAATTTGGTGGCTCGCATGCGAGCCACCGGCCTACGACGGGTACAAATCTGCCGGCTGGTATGCGAGCCGGCGGTATACGACCGGTTAAGATGATGACAAAGGTTTTAAAAAATACCACAGGGTCAGTGATGGACTATATGCTAAAGAACCTTAACTTATGAAACAGTAACAACTATAATTTACTTATTAATCTTAAGGTTCTTATCTTAAATACTGAATTGTTATATAGACAATACATTTTTATAAAGTATTCTTTGTGTGTAGGCTTGTCAATATGTCAATTGACCATGGCAAAGGCATTCTTAAACAGCCAAATTTAATATTCAAGATATATTCAGAATTATTGTTTAGTTAGCAATGTTTGTTATGCAGAACTACATGAGGTAACATTAATATTATAAGTTATTTACGAGGATCATCCATACTCTAACAGCCGAATTAGCTAGATTGATTGGAAGTTCAACTGAATTTAATACCTACAAGAACACACAATAACATTTAGTTAATTGGACATATAAGCGGTGCTTTCCGGTAGCATATTCTTTGTTTGACAATGAAACGTTCTTATCAGTCTACTCGTCTTGACAATCTGCCTCTTAACAAATTAAAACTAGGCAGGTACTTAAATAATATCTTTACAACAATACAGTACGAATCTATGACATTTAAAGACGTGACTGGGAAAATAGCAATTATCTAAAAAGCAAATATCTTACTTGAATTCATCCTTATGCATGCTCATCGGTACAATGATACATAGGGACAATATTAGCCCAATAACATGCCCTGCTATTTGACTCAATAACAGCACGTTCGTCAAAGCCATCGCTTTACAAGGCGATTAGAAGGATATATTCGTTAAACACGACGACGAAGTAATGATAAATAAATAAGAGTGAATATAAACGACGATTCATTTGACAAATTGACAATAATTTGACGTAGGATAGAGGTGGACAAGTCTTGATAAATACGACAGTCAAACAGTCAATAGTATAACATATTGTCATGCGTAAAAATGCATGGAATTTACTTAAATAGATCGCCTGAGTTGAAACAATTTAAATTTCTACATTAGCGATGTGCGATAGAAACAAAAAAGGAGATCAGAATATTCGAAAATTGTATAATCCCACACTCGAATGTCAATCGTCTCGTAGTCTCTTATAACACAAATTTTAAGGTCTTGTGATGACTGAGGTTACCAATTTACTGACTCCAAGTTATTTTACGAAGCCTTTTTGCGTCTTTTCTTAATATGAACAGGGCAAAGGATTTGTGTTCAGATTAGAGTAGCCTTATTGGTGAATAACTCTGAAAGATTATAGCCAAGAACCTTATGTTGTGTATTTGCGGCGAATAAGGTGATATAAGATGATATCAATATTTTATTTTCTATTAGCTCTATACGGGCTAATAGAAAATAAAATATTGATATCATGACTTATTATAACATATGAAAAATATTTATGAACTAAAAAATAAGCAATCTTCTTCTTCTTTTCGTGTGGTTAGCAATGAAATCTACAAAAAAGGAAAGAAAAATAATGAACTTATTTAATTTTAAACAAGTGGTAATAATAACAGTTATTAAAGTCTGAAGAAATATTAATAAGTTTCTATATTATATTGAAAGTCACGTTGAAACTACAAATATCTGTAATAGACCAACTGTAAAGAATATGATAATAATAATAATATTCTATCACATACACACAACACCATTTAGCCCAACCTAAGCAGAGCTTGTACTATGGGTACTAGACAATGGATAAACATACATATATACTTCTTTTTTTGTAAATACATACATATTATACATAGAAACACCCAGACCAACACAAACATCCATGTTCATGCACACAAATGTTTGACTTGTGCAGGAATCGAACCCACGACCTCAGGCGTGGCAGTCGGTTACACAAACCACTACGCCATCGAGTCGTCAAATATGTTAGAATATATTTCGTGTGGTGACGGAGTAAGCATACTACATGTCACGAGCCCATTTCATCCCGTGGGTGTCGTAAGAGCCGACAAAGGGAGCACATTAAGCAGACAACAGCACTGCAGAGAGAGGGAAAACTTGAAACAAACCCTATACCAACCTGTCTGGCCAGCGTGATATAGTAGGCTAAAATCCTCCCATGAACACAAAACCACAAAAATGGCCCCCAGTTCCCGGCATTCCCGCTATTCCCAGCTACGGCAGCGGTCGCGGTAACGGCGGGATAGGGGATGCGAAGAATTTCTGGGCTACGGAAGGCTGCCAAAAACAAATACACCTGGCGACGTATAACGGCAGATTACTTCGGCTCGACCAACACCTCACCGAACTCGAGGTATAACTAAGTCACATTAAGTGGCATCTATTGGGGTTATCTGAGGTCTGAAGACAGAGGGAGGACACGATAACCCTTGAGTCAGGCGACTTGTTCTACTTTCGAGAAGGTGATCGGCTCTCCCAGGGTGGTGTCGGTTTCCTAGTCAATAAGGCCCTCGTAAGCAGCGTTGTGGAAGTCAGTAGTGTGTCGAGACGAGTAGCGTACCTTGTACTAAAGCTCTCCGCTATGTATACCCTGAAGGTGATACAGGTATATGCGCCGACCTCGACTCACTCTGACGAAACAGTTGAGGCCATTTATGAAGATATTGCAAAAGCAATACATGATACGGCCAAGGCTCACTACAACGTTGTGATGGGGGATTTTAATGCCAAAGTGGAAGTACAAGAACGCGGCGAAACGATACTCGGACTCCACGGCCTAGGGCGTAGGAATCACAAGGGGCAAATGCTAGTCAACTTTCTAGAATCGCAGGGACTCTGCTTAATGAATTCATTCTTTAAGAAGAAGCCTCAACGAAAGTGGACTTGGCAAAGCCCCGAAACTGTGACAAGGAACGAAATAGATTTCATCATTACGGACCGGAAGCATATATTTAGAGATGTCTCCGTGATCAATAGGTTCAATACCGGCAGCGATCACCGACTTGTCCGAGGCACTCTAATATAGACTTTAAAGTAGAGAGGGTTCAAATGGTGAGATCTACTCTCCGACCTACACCGCTCCAAATAGCTTTGGGCTCCGAAAAGTTTTAATTGGAAGTTCAAAGTCGTTTCGATTCGCTGGAAACCACAGGCAATGTTGACAAGAAAACTGACACAGTGGTCAGAACGATACAAGAGCTATCACGGAGGTGGATGCCCGCAAAGTGCAAGAACCAGGAGTTTAAGCTCTCGCTCGAGACTCTCGAACGTATGAGGGAACGACAAGAAATTCCAGCCACTGAGTCATCTTCGTCAGATAGGAGAGTCTTGAACCTACGCATCCGAAAGCTGATGCGACGTGACCTTTAATTACAAACGTTACGCTCATCCCTCGTCGCTCTAACTCTCCCCTCATCGAGGCAGCGATTGAGTAAAATAGAGGGTCAAAGGTTTTCGCTCAACAGCTAGGGAGACCCCATCTGACGAATCTCAAGACTACCGATGGCAGAGTCATAACCTCAAAGATCGAGATACTCGAGAGTTTTTACAGACACCTGTACGCATCACGGATGGCGAGCCCTTCGGGACATAGTGGCGATGACCACAGAGCCCCACTCACGCGCCACTACACCGAGGATATCCCGGATATCGACCAGAGCGAGGTTAGAGCGGCTCTTGAGCAGCTTAAGAATAATAAATCTCCCGGTGATGACGGAATTACAACAGAGCTCTTAAAAGCGGGCGGGATCGCAATCCTGAAGGAGCTAACTAGCCTGTTTAATTCCGTCATCCAACAGGGCTTAACATCTCAGGCGTGGAGTGGGAGTGCGGTGGTTCTGTTCTTTAAGAAAGGTGATAAAACCTTACTTAAGAACTATAGACCCATCTCACTCCTAAGCCACGTCTACAAGTTGTTCTCGAGAGTCCTCACAAATCGTCTCGCTAGAAAACTTGACGAGTTCCAGCCTCCAGAACAAGCCGGGTTTCGCAAAGGCTTCAGCACCGTGGACCACATCCATATTGTTCGGCAGATTGTACAGAAGACCGAAGAGTACAATCAGGCGCTGTGTATGGCTTTTGTGGACTACGAAAAAGCCTTCGACTTCATCGAAACTTGGGCAGTTCTGGATGTTCTGCAACGATGTCACATTGACTGGCGCTATATAGAAGTGTTGATCCCTGTATGACACCGCCACAATGACTGTCTAGCTTCAGGACCAGAAAACAAATCCGATAGAGCTGCGTCGAGGAGTGAGACAGGTAGATGTAATATCTCCCAAATTGTTCACAAACGCGCTTGAGGATGTTTTTAAAACACTGGACTGGACTGGACAAGGAATCAATGTGAATGGTGAGTACATCTCGCACCTACGGCTCCCCCATGACATCGTCATTATAGCAGAGTCGCTGGAACAGCTTAACGGGATGCTGCACGACCTAAATAGAGCCTCGCGACGGGTTGGTCTCGGTATGAACTTGGATAAAACCAAGATCATGTTTAATAGATATGTTATGCCGAGGCCGATTTACGTCGATGGGTTGATGCTCGAAGTTGTTTAAGAGTATGCCTACCTTGGACCAGTGAATCAACTTGGTAGGAATAACTTCGAGAAAGAAATCGACAGGAGAATCCAGTTAGGGTGGGCAGCGTTTCGTAAGCTTCGTCAGGTTTTCTCATCGCCTTTACCGCAATGCCTGAAGATCAAAGTTTTTGACCAGTGCGTCCTACCTGTTATGACCTACGGTGCCGAAACGTGGACAAGCACGGTAGGGATAGTCCAAAAATTATAAGTCACTCAGCAGGCTATGGAACGAGCTATGCTTGGAGTTTCTTTGAGGGATAAACTTAGAAATGAGGTTATCCGTCAAAGAACCAAGGTTACCGACATAGCTCGCAGAATAAGTAAGCTGAAGTGGCAATGGGCTGGCCATATCTTTAGAAGGACCGATGGCCGTTGGAGCAAGCGAGTTCTAGAGTGGAGACCGCGACTTGGTAAACGTAAGGTAGGACGCCCCCAGGTGGTCCAGATGGACGGATGAAAAAGGTAGTTGGGTCATATTGGATGCGGAAGGCGGAAGACCGGATGTTGTGGCATAAAATGGGAGAGGCCTATGTCCAGCACTGGACTGCGGTGGGCTGATTGAAAGAATATGTAAATTTTTCATGATCTCTATGTCATTTAATAGAAACATTAATATTATATCGAATCATAAATACCTTTTCTTAAACGAAAATTAGAGTAAAATTGTAATAAAAGTTTGGGTCATCTCTATTACACTGATTTTTATTGTGAAATTTCAACGTTTCTTTTAATTCAGAATATTTGGATTACGGCTGGTGTAGATCAATAATAATAAATTATAATTTCAATATTTCATGTATTATATATTTCTGAGGCTATTTTATATATTCTAACACAAATCTTTTGTATCATCATCGCGTATAAGAAATATATATTTCGTATCAACAAAATTATGCATTGTTATTGCTTGGAAATAATCTAAAAGGATTACACTCCAAGCTGTCACACATAAACGTCAAATTGCGACAGATTGGACGTTGGTGATGTGTTTCAATCAGTGGAATCAGTACTAAATCGTTTTAATTGAACAATTTACTATGTCATTGCTCTCCATTTAGGCAAATAGAAACTTAACAATGAATTTTAACGCTTCCAGAAACGGTAAGTTAGTTTTATTGTGTAAATAACGTTGTCACCTGTTACCGACATGTACAGCATGTATTCAGTAATTATCAGCTGTAAATCGCTTCATTTACTACCTCCTACTGCTCCACTACCTGTAATTACAGAAGATAAAAGGTGTACCATAAACAAAAAGGTTTTGCACTTTGGAAGTCTGTTGTAAGAACTTCGGACAAAAATAACAATGACTTTTCATGAAATAATTATTAAATTGGAACGCGTGTGTCATACTAACACATCTAAACCTAAGATGGTGTATTTTTATTAAAGCTATTGTTTATAGAAATAGAAAATAGTTTATTTGTTCTTTAAGGTTAATACATCAATGCATTGTGTTTGGAGCCTCCTTTTAGACAAACAATGTCTGTATTAGGAGCCTCCGCTCTTCCATAACGTGTTTATGCTATATAAAGAAGTAAACTCATATCATATGTTTTCAGTGCCCCAGGGTGGCGGTATTCGCAAGGCTAAACGCGTTAGTGATGTAGCGGCCATGGGGGCACCGTCACCGACGCCTGCCTTTAACCCTGCTCCTGGCTTTAGCCCCGCTCCTGGATTTAGCCCTGGTTACCCTCCAGCAGGCCCACCACCACCATATCAAGAAGGAATCCAATTAGAAAGCACACAGGACTTTGGTGGTGCAGCCCCTACAGGAAGTGAGTATTTATAAGATTAGTCCATAAAATAGATTTGAAACAGATTTTAGCTTCACAATATTGAGACATAATGATAAAAGCATTTTTAGAAACCAACATTCATATCCGTCATTTCTATGTTGGTGTTAAGGTATTTAAACAATTTTCTGAGTGATATATCCATATTTGTTAATTAATATATTCTTATTATGGTTTTATTGTTTATAGTATATTACTAAGAATAATTGGTATTTATTTTGGGTTTTAAAGTTAAACCATAATATAATAGAATCTAATTAGACTTTGGCATTTTGTATACATTGCATCACACTTAACGTCCCAATGAATAAACATGGGTATCATTCCTACTACAAGCCTCTGCTTGTAGTAGGAATGATACCTTGTTTTGTTTCTTCTCATAATAGCTTGTAATGAGAGCATTACAAGCTATTATGAGAAGAAAACAAATTTTAGTGTTTACTGACCATAATTCATGATTGCACTGGTGCTGAGAATTTATACCTATAGCTTTTCCTTGAGGCTTTGCTTGCATTAGAGTTGTTTAGGTTAGGTTAAGATAGTAATAGTACTTTCTATTAAAAAATAAAATGTAGCCTTTGTTACTCGGTAACAATTCAATTTTTAAAGTCGATCGAGTAGCTTTTAGTTATATCCTAACAAACAAAAAGTCAAATCCTTCTTCTTTATAATATTAGTATAGATTTTGTCCAAGCTGTGCATCAAACATGAACCTGTCATTGGCAGTTGTATTTGTGCTACTGGACCATCAAGATAATTTATAAGAAGATATTTATTACATACAATTTTTCATTATAGTCCCTAGCAATCTAAAATGTATTAGCTAAAAAGAGATGGCCTATTTTCTTAGGGCACTCTGCTTAGCATCTAAAATGTATGTACAATGTATGTACATTTACGAACTTTGCTTTATTTTAAATTTAGTATGCTTTAATATTAACTGTAAAAGTTACATAATCCACTAACTTCAGATTTCTTAGATATTAACAAATCATATTTTGGTCATGAACCTACTCGGGCTTATAACTCTCTTGTCTGTTGTGATGTATTATGTATAATCTAAACCCTGTAAGAGTAATAGAACAGTAATGGAATGATTAAGTAGTTCCCATGACCTATAATTGGATAGACTCTTGATAAAAGGTTTTTATTTATATATAATTATGCGTCTATTAATGTAGATGTACATGTATGCTAGGCAGAAACGGTCTATGTCCTTTGATTGCTTGAGAAATCAGATGTTTCAAATGACAGTTGGAAAAATCTAGGGAAATAAATTTTATTTTATTATTATTTATTATCAAGCAAGCAGTTGTAGAACTGATAAATGCCTATATCCAGCTACTGCATTACATGCTCATCAGTTTGAATTAAGTATATGCTTATCTATTCTAATATTATTATTTTATTAAGAAAGGAACATCAAACAACCACAGTGCATAATATATTCAACAGAATTACTTAAAACTGGGTAGTAATGTAGCCCCACAGTGATGTTCACAGGTTACCATAAGATTAATACTATAAGACGCTAGGAAATGAAAGGAAATGTGAGCGTCCAGAATTCCTACTTAAAATGTTGTATCAGTATTTTAGCTATTACACCCGCTGGCTGTAACTGGATGAGCTGGCTTATTTGTACGGTCACCGAATAAATGACTACTACACGGTTTTTCACTCAAAATTATTACTTACTCAAAGTGTCTCGAAATTCAGTGTGCCTCTTGGCATAGACCTCTCCTCTAACATTTTCCACTGTTTTCTGTCCAGTGTTCCTCCAATGGTGTCCCGCAGTGAGTCTAAATTCATCCTCCCATCTTGTTTGTTTGTCCCTTATCATGTGACCAGTCTTACTCACATATTGATATTAATTGTAAACAATATTTTATTTATTTTACAGACTTTGGTTATATTGGTGGTTATCCACAGACATCGATGCCGGCGATGCCAAATCCAGCACATATAGGTTCAATGTTGCAGCAGCCAGTAGTACAGGTAAGGGCTAATTAACTACATATTTAAATGCCTGCCTTATGTATATAGACTCATACAAGTATCCCTGAAGATATAGGCAGTGGTAATGGACAAGCCCATTTGTTTGTAAACTGTTGTTAGTGAGAACATTTAATATCAGGAATGACTTTATATATTTGAAACTAGTGTATTTGTCAAAAATAATTCTTATTTGCTTACTCCCAAAAAATTCGGATGGCGTAGTGGTTCAAGGGATCTCCTCGCTGCTACCATTGCGCCAAGTGTTGTGGATTCGAATTCCACACAGGCCAAAAAAATTCTGTATGTTCTTTGTGTCTTCGTTTGAATGTCTGTAAAACCCCTTGCAATACTGGAATTATTCATGCAGGGGGAGTTGTCTTTCTAAAATTTAAATTAATAGAAATTGGCTTTCTTCAGTGTCAATACTTTTTTAATATTATATCTTCAGATATAGGCAGGGGTAACGAGCAAGCCTCTTTTCCGAAAACTGACAATATTAAGTGTGCCATGTCTTTATATATTAGAAAATTGTGTATCTGCCAAAAAATATTTGTGGTTACTCTCAAAAAATAACCTGCAATTTCAATATGCAGTATCCAAACAAACTTATTCTTCCTTCAGTAAAACAGAAGTGTTTAGCCATAATAGTTACTCTACGGCAGTACGCATTTATAATCACCTGCTACAACAGTTATATGACTTACCTAATTATAAGTTTAAAACTCATTTGCTCAAATGGCTTATTCAAGAATGTTTTTGTTCTGTAACTGAGTATTTAAATACTCAGAACTGGAAACTCAGATATGTAGGGTTTCCAATGTTTTCCTTCACCGGTAAAACGAGCGATAATTAACTATTTTATACGCACATAAGTTCGTAAAGTCACACTGGGCATCTTGGGATGGAACTCGAGCCTGTTGCTATAATATATCTATACTAATAATATAAAGCCGAAGAGTTTGCTTGTTTGTTTGGTTGAACGCGCTAATCTCAGGTACTACTAGATTGAGTTGAAAAATTATTTTTGTGTTGGAGAGCCCATATATATCGAGGAAGGCTATAAGTTATATAATATTACTCTACAACCAATAGGAGCAGAGCATCAATGAAATATGTTGCAAAATCGGGGAAAATTCTTGTATGTGACGCAGACGAAGTTGCGTGAGTCAGCTAGTAGTTTCATACATTGTATGTATTGTTCAGGACATGGCGATTCAGTACGGCAACCAGTTGGCAACGCAGGGCCGCGAGGTAGTCCGCCGTGAGATCAACAAATACGTGCCGGTGTCGCGGCTGCGGTACTACTTCGCCGTCGACACGCGATACGTCCTGCGGAAACTACTGCTCATCATGTTCCCTTATACGCATAAGGTAGGTCGAAACAATATGGCGACCGGTTACAAAAAAAGAAAATCGCTTATTCGAAAATTAAATTTGAATTATTCTAAAATTAAAATTGCTTTATTCGAAAATTGAAATTGAATCATCGAAAATTGAAATTGGATTTTTCTTAAATTTAAATTAGATTATTCGATAATTGAAATTCTAATCGAAATGTCGATTGCACTGACTGTAATTCGAATCGTTCGAATATTTGCAATTTGAATTGACGATGTTTGATTGATCATATTATTGACTGATAAGTTGTTGTCGATCGTGTCGGACGACTGTGAAGACCTTTTCTTTTTTTTAAATTTAGTACTTTATCTATTTTAAATATTCATCTCTTATATTTCGACACTACAATTTTCTTATTCGAAAACCCAATAATACTGCCCTCCCTTTGAATCAAGTCCGAGACCACATACACAGCAGTCGCAAGCAATGTGCTACAAACTGCAAAAAAGGAAAGAATTGTTGGTTGTGGGTTTGATCCCCGCATGCAGTGGCCACCTTAAAAGATTATACAACCAATTAAAACCTTAGATTTATTATTAAAAATGAGTTGTATGATCACTGGTGATAAATAAATACAATTATTAATGGCAATCCTCACTATCCTTACTTTCTTACTATAATGTTATACATGCGAATGTGAGTTTGTTTGTTCTGCTTTCGTCTTAACGACTGAACCTATCATCATGCAATTTTGCATACACGTTGTCAGGGGTACTGAAAACGACCTAGAGTTTCTTTCATCCAGGAAACAAGTGCTGTTCCACATAAAATCTACACTAACACGAGCGAAGACGTGGGCTAAATGTAGCACATATTTTTTGTTGTTTTTTTATATACCACTAAGTTAACAAACTACAAACAAGCATACGGCCCACCTGATGGTAAGTGGTCACCGTAGTCTATGGACGCCTGCAACACCAGAGGCATCACTTGCGCGTTGCCGACCCTTTAGGAAAGGAAGTGGGAAGGAGAAGGAGCGGGAAGGGGTAAGAAGGTGTCTGGGCCTCCGGCACTCTCACTCACCGAACGAAACACAACAGTAGTAATACTGATATTTTACGTCGATATTCTGTGAGAGGGTAGTCCTTCCCCGGTCGAGCCGGCCCAATCATGCTGAAATCAGCAAGGCTCTACTTGTGAGATTTTAAGGACAATAACGATATTAGGTTATAATAACTGAATGGTCTGTTTGTCAGGAGTGGATGGTGAAGTACGACCAGGACACGCCGGTGCAGCCGCGCTACGACCTCAACGCGCCGGACCTCTACATCCCCTCCATGGGCTACGTTACCTACGTGCTGCTGGCCGGCTTCGTCTTAGGTCATTACTAATAACTAACACTTTGTTTATATACTAGCTTATTTATTACTAGACGTCCACTGCTGGACATAGGCCTCCCCCAAGGTATTCCACACAGACCGATCCTCGGCCACCCGCATCCAACCGCTTCCCGCGCCACTTACCAGGTCATCGGTCCACCTCATGAGGGGCCTACCCCTACTGCGGCTAGCCTATGTTACTTGGTGATAATATTAGCTAGCTTTTCAATGGCAAAAGAATTTTTTTTAATTATTGCATCTTTAAATTTACTCTTTCTCTGACGTTTCGGTTACTTTTCAGCAGCCATGTTTACGGGGATTACTATATTCAAAATTATGTAATAAATTACATTAAAATAATCACAATTATGATCTAAGGAAACATATTGTACATTGGGACTATGACAGAATAAAAAAATTACATGATATATTATCTAGAGTGTTATCGGTGCAGGAAATAATATGTCGGTATCTGTTATAGTGTCAAAGGTTAGAAGTACATCATAGAAGTGGCCGGAAGACAAGGCACTGGATTGGTGATCAAGCGTTTATGGGTTTGATTCTCATCCATTGCTTAACAACGTAAACATTGACTTAAGCATTTAGCTATATTGCAACCTATTTTTAATAACATAAAGCATATCTTTATAACATAGCTTTATAAAAGTATCATATTATTGTTATCAATTGTGTAGTTGATTTGTTTCGTCGGTATCGTGGCATAAGTTTACGGGGATCGTCGTGGAGCCGAGTTTGATTCCTGGATCAGGCAAAGCACTATAGGTGTGAGTCTTACTTACTATACTCACGCCTGTAATCCGAAAAAGGGACGAAGCTATGTCGCCCACAGCTGGGACTCTATACGGCTACTGAGAACTTCCTGACAGATAAATCTAATAACACTGCTTGACCCGGGCATCTAACCCGAGACCTATCATCCAGACGCATTCACTACCATTACATCACCATGGCATACAGTCAGTACTATATATAATATAATAATATCAGCCCTGTATTAAACTGTCCCACTGCTGGGCACGGGCCTCTTCTCAGTGTGAGAAGGCTTTGGCCACAGTCCACCCTGCTGCCCGAGTGCGGGTTGACAGACTTCACATACCTTCGAGAACATTATGTAGAACTCTTAAGCATGCAGGTCTCCTCACGATGTTTTTCTTCACCGTTAAAGCAAGTGACAATTAACTATTTAATACTTAATTCCCGCCTAGGGATCGAACTCGAGACCTCTGAGTGGCAGTCTAACAGTCTCCCATTAGACTTTGGCTGATTAAGGACATTATCTATTATTATTAATTAGATATTATTGTGAAAACTGATGTTTACTTTATTCTTACCATCCAGGTCTGCAACACCGGTTCTCCCCCGAACAGATCGGGATGCAGGCTTCCTCAGCCCTGGCATACATCATCTTCGAGATGATCATGTACTTAGTGACGCTGTACGTGACCAACACGAGCACCAACCTCAAGACCCTGGACCTGCTCGCGTTCTCCGGCTACAAGTACATCGTGATGATCGGGAGCCTCATCACGGGCCTGCTGCTCGGCAGGACTGGGTATTACAGCACTCTGCTGTATAGTAGCTTCGCGTTGAGTTATTTCTTGGTGAGTTATTATAAATTTATAACGCTGTTTTTTTATTATTATTTTATTTTTCATCTTGTGTTGTCCCACTGCAGGACAAAGGCCTCCCTCCCGCTTTTCCACATATCGCTATTATGCGCTAGTTTGCATCAGTCTCTCCTGTAGTTAGTTAATTCGTCTTGCCATCGACATTTTGGTCTACCACGTTGCCGCTTACCACCGTCTGGGATCCAATCTGTGCTGATTTTAGCCCAAAGCTCTTGCGGCACACGGCAAACGTGTCCAGACCAATCCCATTTGTTTGGCGGCTTTCTGGGTGACGTCTGCGATTTGTGTTTTGGAGCGTAGTGTAGAGTTTTAATTACAGTAAAATATTGCTTGGCGAATGGCGTAGCGGTTAAAGTAGCCGCCTAAACCTCGAATGTTGTAGGTTCGAAACTCGAAACCTACACGGGACACGAATTGGAATTATCCCTGTGTTATAGTGGGAGTATTACCCTTTTTTTAAACAAAAATAATACTTTATAGGCATCTGTAGTAAAGTTCTTTACCTTACCTTACCCCTAAGGCGGCTGTTATTTTGACATTACAAACAGATACTCAAAATTTATTTATTTGTATAGACAAAAAATTGCATATTCTACGCTATACGATACGCTTTGTACAATCACTTATCTGAAGCGCAACCTTTAATAGAAAATTCCCTATTCCAGGTAAAAACCCTTCGTCTGCAGCTACTGTCAGGCTCCCAGGCGCCGGAACAGCCGACTTACGGCGGCTACCCGCAGGCTTACCCCCCCAACCCTTATGCGGACACCTGGAGTAAACCTTCAGGAGGGGGGACAAAACGACGAGTCTACTTCCTACTGTTCGTAGCCATCACACAGCCTCTCCTGTCCTGGTGGCTGACATACCACCTGGTGCCTGCGAACATCCCGCCGCCACCATCACGATAGCGGACGGACATGCGCGTACTTAAATTTCTCGGAATGATCCTACTGATCAGTGTAAATATGTCAAAAATTTATTAATGAATATGGAGAATAGTTTTATAATTTTTGGTAGGTAATTTCAAACCTGCAGTACTTACAGTATGCAAGGGATTTCAATTCGAATTTGCAGTGAAAACTATTATTATATATATGTATATATATATATATATATATATATATATATATATATATATATATATGGATATTATTGAAATGATTTTTGAATTAGAGATGAAAAATGTATAAATGTACTGTAAAAATCTGTAAAATATTAAAAAACTCACTTCTGAATCCGACGTTAAAATAAAAGATTTGCTTATAGTATGTATGTATGTATGTATCTTATGTGGGGGCCAGTCAGTGCAGACCGGCGACACTTCGACCCAGTCGGATCTTTTGTGCCGACACTCTCCCAATAACGACTGCCATAGATGTTCATGGCAGCCGGGACCGACGGCTTAACGTGCTCTCCGAGGCACGGAGCAGGCGATAATTGTCATACAATACGCACATAATTTCGAAAAGTCATATAACTTCCGAAAGTCAGTGGTGCGCGACGTGGGTTCGAACCCGAGACCCTCTGCATTGCAGTCTGTTAGTCTCCCCACTGAGCTGTCGCTGCTCGTTTTTTGCTATAGCAACTTAAGTAATAATAGATCATTATTATGGTTACATTCGAAGAGATATTTGAATTCGAAATGAAATCTGTTACATATTACCGCGCCTGAGTTTATATGATGACTCTTTTAAATTCCATGTCGTCCACGTTTAACATTAAAAACAAGTAGAAATCTGTTTATTGTTTATTCTACTGAGTTAATCCATCAAATTCAAATCATTTATTTGCTAACTAAGTGTACCATATATTATTTAGGTCTTCAATATTTTATAATACTTGAAAAACAGGCTTATGTATTATTACACAATGTAGAAATGCAATGAGGGACAAAATTTTATTATTGGCGATTAATTCTATGTACACATTATACAAAAGATAGATAAGCTGTAATTAATTATCCAAAATTTACTATTCCTGACATTTTCTAAAAATAATTACATTGATCAGTAAGTTCAACTATTAAATATAAGAGCTATGCTGATACATAGTGTTACCATAACGAATTCAAATCAGAAGGCATTTAAAATAACATTTTACCCAACCCGGGTATCGAATCGTAACGCCATCTATCAGCATCTAGTCTGATTATACAAATTATGAGAGTTATGTAAATAAACAGAAATATATATTGATTTTGTAACGGATTTTGCGATGGCAATTATGTATATACTACATGATTTTTTGGACATTTTCTATCTTATTAGTAGGTATATGGATATAATAATATTGATGTAAAGTGAGCTACAAGACTAAAGTCAAAATTCAAATTAAAAAATTAAAAATAAATTTATTCAGATTCGGTTACAAGGTAACCCTTATGAATGTCAAAGTTACACTAATTTTCCTGCAAATTTACATTTACTGCCACGTCCAGCAAAGCAAGGGTGTAGGGCTCATGAGAAGAACGGGCAAGAAACTCATGGTCATTTTTAATCGCCAAGTTTTTGTTTACATATTATAAGAGCTGTAAGGTGCTGCAACCATTTCTCCATGAACTATTACTGAACATACTTAAGCATTTAATAAAATTTGATGGTAGCCTCTAAAGCAGCAGTATGGTAAATAGGAGCATCCACTTACATGTACATAATCAAGACAAGTCATGATTGTAGTCCGTAGTTTAATCTGATTGTTTAAATAAAAATGTAGTAAGTAAATCATCGAATTCCACAATACCAAGGTCGAGTCAAGGTCAGTCACCACAAGTAGCACCCGTTCACGAGTACGACGCATGGGCCAGACATCGCCCCCTTCGCCATATTGAAGGGAAGGGATCGACCCGGTCCATGACGACACCACAAGCAATGACATTTGAGTGAGCATGACGGTCCTTGGCGGTCCTTGTCGGTACACAGAAAGAAACATATGAATACTAGATTAAACCCGCAGGATCGTCCACGTGAATGACAATGAGTTAATCTAAGATATGTGTGTGTCAAGTTTCGTCAAAATCTTCTCAATGATATACGGTAACAAACATTCAGATGTGTAAACATTCATTTATATTATTAGCAGGATTAGAGTGCAGAAGTTCTATGCCATGGAGAGGAGAGAAAATTAATGGTAGTGAAAAACTATTAATCTATGAGTCGCAGCGGCACACCGGTGGCTAAAAATATACACAGTATATTTTTAACTATGTCTGGTATTCTAAGACTTGACTCGCGGCGATAAAATTTGTGAACAATGTGTGAATTATCTACATATATATAACATATACATATAACAGCTATAAGGTAAACTATGATTTCGTTTGCATTACTTTAACCTTTTGAACGCCACGCCATAACTGCACCTCCATGTCCTGTACGCCAAGCCTGAAAATCGATATATTATATATTGTTTTTTATGATCAAATATTATAACAATTTTGTTTGCTGTATACAATTAAGTAATAATTGGGGATTCAATTTTTAAGTTGTATCACTAAAACACAGAAAAGTAATGATTTAATATGTTTATTTTGTATTTTTCTGTGAACCGACAAAAAACAGTTTTGTCGAGTATAGACGACGTTTGCGCACAGGGCACGCTTTCGCATGTCGAGTATAGACGACGTTGGCGTTCAAAAGGTTAAAAAGTAACCTATGTTCTACCTAGAAGATTAAGCTATCTTGCATACTAATTTTCCACGGTGTGCCTTGAATAGTAGGTCGCTGGGACTGAGACTACTTCAGCGATCTACCCAGCAAACCCTTACGCCTACGGACAACAAGTACTGAGCGACTCCCCGGCAAGCTATCCTAAATAACACATCTCTTCAGTGGCGTAGCGTGGGTGTCAGCCGCCTGGCGGGAAAATATAGCCGCTCTTTTATTTAGGTATTTCAATTTAAAAGACTATAATTTAAAGTAATTCTAAAGAACTTTTCGGTAAGAACAGGCATTAATATTGTGTATTGTACAGTTCAAATAAGATATTATTATTTATTGTGAAATTTCGCCGCCTCCTAAAAGTACTGCCCAGGGCGGACCGCCCCTGTCGTGCTCACTACGCTACGTCACTGTATCTCTTATAAAATTTTAGTCTGAAATCAATACAGACTAAGTGACTTTCGCATTTAAAATATTTCTAAAGATAATTGCACAACATACTAATGAGATGGAAAATGTCATATTTATACCTGATCAATACTTTTGTTGCTAATCTCTTCTAATTTTATTATTATATATTTATACCCAGGTACTGAAAATTTGTTGAATACGGGATGTTGGACACATACAAGTTCCTTGTGTACTATGTAAAATATATGCCAATAGAGTATAATGAAGCATTGAACGCCGTATGGCAGAGCTGGTACGAAATTTACTATAAGCGGTCATATGTTACTGACGCGGTCATCTGTTACCGGCACGGTCATCTGTTACCGGCGCAATTACCTCTTACCGGCACAGTCACCTGTTACCGGCGCGGTCACCTGTTACCGGGGCGGTCACTTGTGACTAACGTAAGTGATTGGTGCTGATCGGACTTATGACTTAAACGGCGTCCAATGCGTATTGTCCAATTAAATGAGTTTAGCTTAAACAATTCTGGAAAGTTTCAATTCAAATGTTGTTTGAACGCTTAGTTATATTCCTAAGCAATAAAACAACAAGATTGTTTCAATAATCCAACAATCATGTACTGAAGATATGCCTCCTTATAACTTTATATATCCCAATAATATATGTTTTGCCAGGTTAATGTGTAATCCATTATTAATTTAGGTATTGATTTAATAAATACTACTTTTATATGGCTTGATGATGATGAGCAGATGCCATAGTCCATAGAAGGATCTCCACCTACTGGCAGTAGAGTACTTAACGAACTGTGCGATCCCTTCTTGCTAGAGGCAAACGAGCTGCGAACTTTTGTAAGAAGGTAGTTCTTTCCAATCAGGTCACTTCGGTATCCCCAGTCAGGTTAATACTAAATGTTATAACTCAACTGGGAAACCGAGTTCACGACGAAATATTCCATTACACGTGTATAATCAATTTATTATAAAAGGTTCTTTAGTTTTGCATTTTCTTCAGTATTTTTGTACATATGATATGAGGCATATACCTTAGATTCTGTGGCAAAAGAGAAGAGTATGAACTACTATATTTTCAATATTTTATCTATATTATTATTTATTACCTTTAAGGCATACATTTTCTATTCACAAAATATAATGATTCAGTTTTTTGTCCATGTCGGTTGTCTTTTGCGACAGTATCAACCTAGCATTTTCCTACATCCCAAAAACGGTGTTTTCCTAAGAATTTAAGATATAATTTTATGTAAAGCTTATGAACGTACATTATATTGTTTTCGTGTTCTCAATGATAGGCTATAGTGTGCACGCCTCTTACAGCGGGGCCGTGCCGAGGCGGGCGTAAATTTTGTACTAATTGAATGCAATATTAAAGCTAGTTTTATATCCAATGTTGTTTTATTATTTGTAATCCTTGTTCTTTGTCCTTTAATGTATAATAAATGTAGCGCGAGATTAGCCAAGTAATAATAGCAAAGGCTTCGAGCTTTGCGCATATGGCGTAGTGGTGAAAACGGTTATATCGTCACTGTCGTTGCGCCGAGTGTTGTGAGCACGAACCCCACGCGGGACAAAAATTTGTGTGATTCACAATTGGTTGTTCCAAGTCTGGGTGCTCTTTGAGTCCATTGTTGTAAAGTCCTCCGCGATACAGGAATTATTCCTAATGTGGGAATACATTTTAAAAGAAATATGACCAATGTTCGAATTTTATCAATACCTATAACATATGCATGGCCATGCCATAGCCATGCGTATGATTTATTGAAATTTAAACTAACCAAGTAAAAATAAAAATTCACTTGGCTATCTTGACGCATATACTTCTATTGAGTGTGGAAAATTGTCTCTTACCTTTTTAATAAAAGGCAAGTCCCGCACTAGGAATAAATCCTGTGTCGCAGGGGACATTACAAACATTCAAACAACGGACACAAAGAACACCAAGACTCAGAACAACCATTTGTGGATCACACAATTATTTGTCCTGTGTTGGATTCGAACCCACAACACTCGGCGCAGTGGCTGCGGCGAGGTTACCACTTAACCACTACGCCATCCGTTACCGCCATCGTTAATTATATTTCGTTTTATATTGTTTGGTGTCACTTTTAATGGTAAAACGAACACCGTTATGTACAAAATGGATCGGTGTCTGCTATCTATGCCGGACTATAAAAATATGGATATCTTCACTGGGGCACGTGTTATCTCATTTTATAGTCCTGGATTCTTTAACCTATTGAGACGCAGCGACACACCGGCGCGGACGGCCAGACACAATAGTTCTCGTTTTTAATTATGTCTGGCATTCCAACAATTGGCAGGTTAAGCGTAACGTGCAAAATATGTTATAAGTGTGGACCGCCATGCCAAAGACTCGTAAATACAATAATTGGTGGCCTTAACTAACAACTTAACATCAGGCACTATTGAGTTTAATTGACTGGCGAAGATAAAACAATTTATTTATTTATTTATTGACACACAGTCAAACGCATGCAGATTCCTGTGATTGGCTGATTTACACACGGTTTCTGACTCCACGGATGGTGAAGTGGTTTAAGTGGTTGCCTCGCCGCTGTCACTGCGCCGAGTGTTGTGGGTTCGAATCCCATACGGGACATAAAATTGTGTGATCCATAAATGGTTGTTCTGAGTCTCGGTGTTCTTTGTGTCCGTTGTTTGAATGTTTGTTAAGTCCCCCGCGACACAGGAATTATGCCTAGGGCGGGCGTTGTCATATGAAAAAAGGGAGGTTTCTGAAGAATAATCAATAATGTGTCAAAATCAATCTTATGTCCGCTCTGATTGGCTGTTGATAATTTAGTCAACCAATCGCAGCAGCTGATGTTTTTGACCGTCTGTTAACAATCATTTTTGAATGAATGTTTATTACACTTTTGTCGTGTCTGTACACCTGACATAGTGTACCTATTTACATTGGTATTTATAATATTAGTTAGCTAATTGGGTAACCTGGTGACTATTGAATTAGTTTTACAACTTATATATTTGCCAAAAAGCGATGGTACTTACAATTTAGGTTTTCTTTGTATACCTACATATCCAAAACACTTGTCATTATAGTGACATGTAAATAATGAATATAATAAAAATAAATTTAATTTAAATTTTATATAATCTGAAATTGTGTTATTAGGGATCGGATAATCGGATGCACATTTACCTAAAGTTCTGGTGTTGGCAAAAGTCAAAGTGGAAAGTAAAAATCATTTATTCACTTAGATCACAAAGAATTATGAACGTCAAAGGGGTTAGTGAGTTGGCTATTATGGAAGGCGCTTTTCTTTTACAAAATCCTGCAATGCCAGAATTTAAAATTTTTTGTGTAGATATCTTATCTTATTTCGGGGGCCAGTCAGTGTAGACCGGCGACACTTCGACCCAGTGGGATCTTTTGTGTCGTAAATGTAGGTAGGTACACTCCGTGAGATGTAATTGGAGATTGGCTATACGAAAACATATTTACCTTAATATATAAGTAAGTAATTATAACGCAAGGTGTGTGCGCGTATACCTAATGGTCTGGTACGTTTGCACTATTGTATGAAATAGAAAGTGTAAACGTCTTAGTAACACAAGGCTTCAGAGCGACTTACAAGTGGCGACACGGGAACGACACTTCGATTAACGCATGTTTGGATCGCTGTCGCCTTTCTCTCTTCAGAGATGGCTGCTAACTTTAGAATAGATACTGCAAGGATTGTATTATTCATTTAGAAAATATTCTCTACGACTTTCAATCTTAAGAGTATTGTCAGATACACGCGTAGGTCTTGAATACAATGAAATAATCTCATTTGAATATACCCAGTGAATACACCTGCTTAAATAAATTGATTTTAGGTATACCTTTACTCTACTAGAGCTATTACGTTGACTGCCATCGGCCAACTTGGTCTCGCGCCAAGCTTGTAATTATATGCAGATCAGGCAGAGTTATTGGATTTTTCTAACAAAATATTGTCAGTACCACAATTTTCAAATGTGTCTGGTGGATGAAAATAAACGCCGCATATTACGTCAGTCTTACATACATACATACATAGATTTACGCCTGTTTCCCAGAAGGGTAGGCAGAGACTACGGATTTCCATTTGCTACGATCCTGATACACTTCTCTGGCTTCATTCACTTTCATCATATTCCTCATACACGCCCGTCGGTTCAAGGTGCTCTTAACCTGGCCTTCAAATATACGTCAGTCTTAAAATATAGATATCTGGCGAAACGTGGATACGAAACATAATACAGCTCAGCTTACCTCTTCTGAAATGTACAGGTGTGATTATATTATGTAGATAGAAGCGACCTTAGCTAAAACATCAACTTTTACATATTAGAAAAAACAACAAACATTTTATGTGCAGGACGCGCCTCAAATGAACTTACAATATTTGTTTACAGATTAATGAAAAACATTGTTCTCTCTAATATTATTCGGTTTGTAAATAGTATGCTGTTGGTAAATCAAATATTACAATAGAGTATGTAGTGAAATGTCTATACTGAATTTTAGTATCATATGCCTGATTTTTGAGCTTGCACAAAGATTTGGCCACAGACAATCAAGAGTGCAGTGCGTCGACTATATCGTTGGAATCACGTTAACAACGCACTCACTGATATCGTGTAGTACCACCTAAAGTGCGTTCTATCGAATGAAAACGATACTAACAATGAATTAGCCGAGTAATAAGTAATACCGCTCGTTACGGTCACGGGGTCAGCAGAACGGGGTCGCGTGCATCGCTCTTATGAAACGTTCACGCTCCATCATAACACACTCGACGGTAATTGCGCACAATGTGTGATTTATTTGCTTTTACTAATTTATCACTGTAGCTAACCTGTTTTTTGTGGGTCAGTGTAGCAGCGAATTGCGACTGTTTATAAAACTACTGACCTCAGGAACTCACTTCCTGAGTTTAATTCCTAAGACCGACTTTGTTTGTTTGTTTGTTTAAACCACGCCGGTTTAAGTGATCGCCTCGCCACAGAACAAAACTTTGAAAGAACCTAAAATGGTTGTGCCGTGTCTGGGTATTCTTTGTGTCCGTTGCTTGAATGTTTGTAAAGTCCTCCGCGATACAGGAATTACTCCTAATGCAGGAGCTGTCTTTAAAAAAAGTAAATTTAAATTGTTTTTGTGGTATAGAATTGTCTGCATGCATCGGATTTAGGTCTGTCCTGTCTCTCAGTTTAAAAGGATTTTATGTTAGTATTTGTAAATAGCGTGGCGTAATTATTTATTTATATTTTCTTGGGACGTAAATTAATGTAAGTTCTTACCAACATATTATTTGCCAGCCTATTTTATAAGCCTTGATTATATACATGTCTAAAGTTTATAACATTGTACGACATAACGAATACTTAAGTATTATCCTGAAAAATAATATAGGTTAGGTATTTCTATGATACTTAGAGACAATACGCTAAAATCATGAGATGGTCGCTCATCCACTTTTTGTTTGATAGTTGAAATTTGACGAAATATTGTATTATATATGCGAATGTGGGTTTGTGTGTGTTTATTTATTTGATTGTTACACTTGCACGCCTTATCTACTCGACCGATCCCTTTAGATACACGTTGCAGTAAAGGACATCGGATCATCCAGAGAAAAAGTACTGTTTCTGAGCGAGAGACATTTATTGACTAAGTGAAAATAAACGCGAGCGAAGACGCGGGCTAAATCTAGTCAAATATAAAACACCATTATAAACAACGTTATGTATTTTTAAAGATGAGTGAATGTTTTGCCTGCGCCAGTGTTAACCGTGTTAAAGATACTGAAAGAAACAATATGATCGATATCTATGGATATGTAAGTATAGAAACTATTACCAGAAATGGTGTGAAACGATACTGTTATAGACACGTACTATGTTCACGCTATAAGAACGACATATTCGTGAGTTATTATATTATTAACTAGGTGTTACCCGCAAATACGTCCGCGTGGTAACAAAAAGCTGTTTGGTCAGATCGCAGTGATCATTTTCTAAAATAAAAGTAGCCTAAGTTACTTCTTATAACATCAGCTGCTATCGGCCAGTGAAAGTCCCGTCAAAATCGGTCCAGCGGTTTCAGAGATGATATAAGTATCGTATATATTTTCATATGTTGTGGGGGTAAATGAAAAGTGTTCTCGTTGTGGATAGTCAAATAAATTAACTTTATAATATATTATATGGATATATATTCACTGGTACCAGTTGTAAATAATATAAATACTTATTTAGCTACGACGTAACGGGGACGTTGCGGGGCGACGACTGCCGCGCGGCGTTACTGTATACTTGCGCCTGACTGCAAAACTAAAGCGTCAGCAGTGTCACTACGTAATATGCATTTAGTAAAAAGCTGTTATTTTGATATTACAAACAGACACTTCAATTTTATTTATTTGTATAGAAGAAGGGTGTCACGCACGCCTCGCACCCGCGCCGCCGCACCGGCCGGCACCGCCTCGCGACGCTCACATCTGTCTCGGAAGTGTCACTCGGAAGCCATGTCTGTAGTAAGCACATAATTTACACATGATATACTAGCGTAAATCTATCTCACGCTTGTAAACCGTCTAAGGATGGCCGGGAACTATTGGACACCTCCGTGGCGCAGCGGTAGTAAATGTGACTGCTGTGCATGAAGTCTCGGGTTCGAATCCCGAGTCGGGCCAACTCAAAGATATTGGGTTTCTCTGTTAAGAAATCTCAATACGAGCCCAGAGTTAGAAATTAGCAGTGTTAGACATCCCCGTGCCTCGGAAAGAACGTAAAGCCGTTGGTCCTGCGCCTGATCTCTCTCCGGTCGTGTCGGACTATCCGTTCTATCGGATCATGAGTGTTAGGGAACAGAGAGTGCACTTGTGTTTGCGCACACGCTTGTGCACTATAATATCTCCATCGCAGATGGCCAATTTCCGTTAAGATTGGCCACCATGACCGAAATTTGGTCTGGACGACATTATATTGCAACGCCATTTCGTTAACTATATTTTAAATACTCCCATGTCAGAGGAGAGGGCAAGCAGACTTCGTGCTGCTACTGAGTATTTAGATACCTCAATTATTTAGTAATAGGTACTTAGTCAATTACTGGCGTGCCCGAATCATTTTGTGGCGTGCCAGCACTGGCACACGTGCCATTGGTTCGCCATCCCTGATCTTGAGTATCTTTATTATTTCGCTTGGGAGTAGTACCTTTTCTGAATATTTCTTGGCAGTAAAATGCTATTATAGGACATTGCCCGACCAAAGAATCGCGTCCGGAACCTCGTGTCCAGTAGCCGGAAGACAGCAATCGAGATAGCTCTCGATTCATTGGGGCTTAAAATAATTTTATTTCTTCAGAGATATAGGCGTTCAAGCCAGGGGAGGAGTCATTTTGTATTACATTTGTAAGTAAAAGCATAATATTTTAAAAATTATTTATTTTTATCAAATCTTCGCATTTCTATAAATTACAAATTTCACAGAGATTGGTAAACTATTTTTTTAAAGAAAATTAATATAGAGATTTTCATATTAAAATTGTATGTTTTTAAATATTAAAGCAATAAATAATGCATTAATTAATTATATTTTGACACAGGAAAAATCTAAGCTATTCCAAGTTATCACGGACTTTTTTGATGTGTGTATGACCACTAAAACCAAAAATTAAAACCTAGGTATAATAAAAGTATAAAGACTGAATGTATATTGCGGTCAGAGCCTACTCCACGACAACACTGCTTAGTCTACCATTCGAATATCATGATCATTAGATATCTTCATGAGCTTAAGTACTTTCTCAAAATCGTCATTAATCATTTGTGAAATCTACGAGCCAAACTTACTTTCTACTGCCGATGCCTTGAATTTACGATGAGTGAAACTTGTCAGCTAATGAGTTCTGTATAAAACTAAACAACTTAATAAGACTATAGCCTGGACTCGGACGGGAGAACAGAGTTCTTCTGTCCGTTGGCAGATTTGGCCTGGCTGGTGGTAAGTGTAAAAGACTTCATAAAAAACACCATATATGGAAAAGTAGAAGAAAAAGAGGAAGGGGCATTCACTAATCAAATAAAGGAAAAGCTGAAGCTCATGTCTTATAAGGAGGTCAAGGTATTCGCCGAAAATCAAGAAAGATGGCGTATACTCTACCGACAAGAGCAAAGCTCTTAAATATGAAGATAAAGAAGATCGTAAGTGTTAATCTTTGGCCGCTTGCAGCATTAGAAGTACTGATAATTAGTTAGAAAACTATTAGCAAGAAGAAAAGATTAGAGAAAAGAATATACCTACCTATCTGCCGTATGCCATAACATAGGTAGGTACTTATTTATAAAAAAATCCTCAGATAGTTTAACAGGTTGATTGCCGGAAATTTGCTTCATACAAAAATAAATATATCCGCAATGCCAATAACTGTTTTTTACAAAAATATGCTTTAATACAATTAAAAGAAGTAAAAATGTTGTTACAGAGCTTATGGTATGTATATAAGCTATATATATATACAAGTACCCACGCGGAGTCGTCGGCAGGGCGCAAAGATTTTCATGGGCATGGTGCCATGAAACTCCACGCGGAGTCGACTCCTCGCGGAGTCGCTCGGCACTGAAGAATACATTTTGAGATCAGTTTTGAAATAAAACATACGACACGTTCTTACGGAATGCTTTTATTTTAAAATAAGAGTTTTAAAGAACATTTGTATTCTTAGTAATTATATTAAAATTGAGAAAATCAACAATTAGGAACATAAAACCTTTTTTAGTGTCCATTATTATACAGTTAGAAAAAAATAATCAGAACATTTAAACAAATCAAAAGTTACAAAACTTATCATAAAATTTAATTCAAACTAGCATGATATGCATCGAAACACTCCTGATCACAAAGGCCCGGCTGCTCTGGGCATAAAACACAGTGGTAGCGAGTTTGTTTACGAATTTTTTTTTACAGCGGTACATTGCCGACAAACTTTCCGTTTTATTCTATTAGTTTTTCGAACATGTCCTGGCGCATCTTTTTTAGTTTCTTCGGTTTTGTTTTCTATTTTAGTTAGTTTGTGAACACGTTCTAAACGAGTGGGAACCAGTGAGCCAGTTGAAACTGAAGAAACTTTTGGCGGTAGTAACTCATTTATTAGAGACATTCTGAAGTCGTACATATTCAAGCGTTTCCCAGAAAATCTGTTATATAAAATGTAGGCATTCAAAATCTGTATTTGAAACACATGTATAAAAAATTTTTTGTACCATCGTAGCGTTTTTCTTTCGCATGGATAGTACGACAACATTTGATCTTGCCTATCAATGCCAGACATAAACTGATTATAAAAAGCTAAAGCTTTTGGTTTCTCTTTCGAGATTCCCCTTTTATTGGTTACTGTAATCATTTCATCGTCGTGTTCTGTCGATATGTAAGGAATGTAACGTTTATCTCTGTAACAGCCAATGTGAATGCCATTATGAAAGACAGATTTATTCTCTCCCTTTTTCATTTTACTACTGACGATGTCTGGATTGCATTCACGTTTTTTTCTCAGAGTTCCTGTGCAAAAAGTCTTGTGAGATAACAACTTCGCGGCTAAATTATACCCGTTGTAAAAATTATCCATATAAATGGAATGGCCTTTTCCTAGGAAATCTTTCAATAGGTGTAGAACCACCTTTTCTGTGTGCCCTTTTCCACTTGTTATATCAGCCGAACCTCCATACAGATGCAGTCTTAGAACGAGGCCATCGGGTTCTGTGAGCATGTACAGCTTCATTCCATATTTGTGTCTCTTGTTTTTTATGTATTGTCTAAAAAATAGACGACCTCTGTAGAGAATCATGCTCTCATCTAGTGACAATTCTTTCTGAGCGCATATTAGATACTCCATCTTGTTATTAAAACGTTCGATTAATTCCTCGACTTTGTTCAATCCCCCTGTCGATGAGTTGGAAAAATGCAAGCATCTAAACAGCAACAAAAACCTGTTGCGTGACATATACTGTCGGAAAATTGGAATGTTCAATAATCGATCTGTTTTCCAGTAGTCCGTCAAACGATTAAGACGTATAATGCCCATATGCAAAATTAAGCCAAGAAATACCTTCATCTCCGCGACATTTGTGTCTTTCCAGTCCGTTATTCTTGATTTTAGCCTGACTCCTGGCTTCGCCAAAACGTCAACAGCATGTTTATTAGTTTATTGAACGATATATGTCAAGAATTCATCATCAAGAAATAAACTCACAAAATCTATTGGTTTTGATTCACTAGATATAGGCACTTTCAAACCGACGTTTTCCGTGAAATCGAAAGTTTTCATACCTTCATTTATTGTTGACCAAGGTACAGACGGTCTATCACGTCCTCTTTGCCCTTGATACAGCCCAGGAGCGTTTAGTGATGCCAAATCCTGCTCAACTTGGAGAGGCGCTGACGATTGAGGTTGTTCGTCTTCTGCGGTAGAGCACTCGGCATGATCATCTTCAATGGCTGTATTTTCAGAGTCTGAAGACGACGAACCAGTTGACCCTGGTTGATAGTTATCGGAAGACGAGGCGCTAAAGTCAGAGTCAATATTATGTTCAAGTATTTCTATGACCGCAGAATCTTGAATAACAGTATTTTTTCTTCGAAATGTATGGGGCAAGCTAGAACTCGCAGATTCTTCATTTTCTAATATTTCTGTTCGTGATGTATACTTAGAACGTGCCAAAGTCGTCGCAGTTTCTTCATTTTCTGATGTATCCGGAGAAGAAACAAACAAACTGGCGCTTAGAAACGTAACGGGTTGGCACCCCCGCGCGGAGTCGGCGGCACTGTTACGAATTTCCCGCCAACTCCGCGCGGGGATTCCGGCAATGAACCTGTTAATATTATCAGTAGTTAATAGCCAGCCCTAATAGTTATCAAGATCTAGAGAGAACTAGATTTGGCCCGGGGTTTCGCTTGCGTAAATGTAAGTTAGGTTTGTACTTTTTCTGGTTTGAAGGTACCCTACGTCCTTTTCTGTTCCCCTGACAACGTGTACGAGAAATTTCATGATGATCAGCCGAATAGTTTAGGCGTGAAATCGTAACAAACAAATTCGTATTCGCATTTATAATATACTAGCGACCAGCCCCGGCTTCGCACGGGTAGTACAAAACCTTAACAAATTATACACATAAACCTTCCTCATGAATTGTTCTGTCTATTTGTAAAATCGCATGAAAATCCGTTCATTCGTTTTTGAGTTTATAGCGAACAGACAGACAGACGCGGCGGAGGACTTTGTTTTATAATAGTTAGGATATAAAATATGCTGGTAAGTTAGTATTTAATTGTATATTTTTATTTATTATGTATAAACTTAAATTACCACTCACTCACTGACTTAGAGAAATACCAGTCATACAAGGGGAGTCATAGGAAATAAGTAAATATAGCGTCGTATAGAGAATCGTTTAAAAGGCCCGAAAAAAATGCCTGTCCTTCGGAAGGTCAGCTCTTGGTGGTGGTACCCCATCGGATGTTGGCAACGGTGATATCTACGGTAGCCGTTCTCGAACGAAATCTTTCTAAAACCCTGGCAACTTTTAGGGGGGGTGGAAAACATGGCCTCCGTACAAAAAAACATGGCTGCCATCCATCTTTGACCTCTAATATCTCTGAAACGGTTAGAGATAGGCGGGAAGACGAGATGTTCGAACAAATGTCATAGAGGTCGACGAGATTTTTCCAGAAAAGGTCATTTTAAAGGTCACCGGGGAGCATCGTTTTTTTTGTCCTTTATTTACCCCTAACTCCACACCATCCCTCGTGCTAAGCTTCTTGTAACTTTTATGAATGTAATAAGTAAAGTAAAGTAAATGTGAAAATTTCACAATCTGTTACTCAATCACGCTCGAACCGCACATTTTAATTAAAATTCATAGTCTGTATACCTATCAACAGAGGAACCTACAGCAGGGTATTTGTTCTTTAATCTGTGATACCGCTCACAATGAAGCAGCCTGACTGAGGAAGCATCTCTTACACGAATCGTCACATAAAGTTATAGCCATATATAACAACAATTATTTGATTTTCGACGATTGCGGCCAACAAAGTGAATGGAGCTCTACGCGCTGTTATGAAGAGTCGAAATCTATCCGAAAAGGCAAGTTTGGCTGTTCATAGAGGACTATAAGTGCCCACACTTATGTATGGAAGTGAAAGTTGGGTATGGCAGAAGAAGCATGACAGCAGAATAAATGCTGTAGAAATGAGAGCGCTGAGAAATATATGTGGTGTGACTCTGAAAGATAGAATAAGGAATAGTGTGATTAGAGAGAGATGCGTCATGAAAGTGGATATAGTGACACTAATAGAAAAGGGTATGTTAAGCTGGTTTGGGCATGTAGAAAGAATGGACGAGGAAAGACTGACTAAGAAAGTTTATAAGGCTAGTGTGAATGGAACAGTCGCAAGAGGAAGACCTAGGCGAACGTTTCTTGATCAGATCGGAGGTGTTCTGGACAAAGGCTAGGTTAAGAGCACCTTGAACCGACGGGCGTGTATAAGGAATGTGATGAAAGTGAATGAAGCCAGAGAAGTGTGTCAGGATCGTGGCAAATAGAAATCCGTAGTCTCTGCCTACCCCTCTGGGAAACAGGCGTGAATCAATGTATGTATGTATGTATTATTTGAGTTTTTGACCGCCACGTCAAAAATGCAAAAGCTTTATAGCGTTAAAAGTCTGTCATGTAGTGATGACCGTGGCGTGCTGGACTCATGTTGCTTTGTCATGTATACATGATTGTGGTGGTCAAAAGACATAATGCTAATAGCAGAAGGCTAGTAATTTCTGTCGCTTTGGTAACATGACGTCTCATTTCATGATGGATCTGATATTGCAAGCAACACATAGGCTATATTGTACTTACTTTTACTTGCCATCAGACCGGAGGGGGGCAGTGAGTGGCTTGCCGTTATTTATAATATGTGTGTGTTATATTTATAGTATGCATTAAACTGTCCCACTTCTGGGCACGAGCCTCTTCTCGGCGTAAGAAGGGTTAGGCCTGTTGAATTATATACATTTATACATGCAAAAATTAATTAATTATTATATTTAACTATTTAGAATAAATGCAACTTAGTAATTGTATAATATAACATCATACAATATAAATAGTAGTCAAATACTTTACAGTTTGATAAGCTATAAAAGGCATAGCAACACTGCTGTCTATCACTTCTTGTTGTGAGCTGTAAGTGAACGGACATATAAAACTTCCTCGTGTCAAAGTATAAAATAAATAGTTAAAGTGTTTGTACAGTGTGTTATTTAATCCATAACCTCTAATAAGGCCATAGTCCACCACGCTGGCCTATTGCGGTTTAGCAGACTTCACATATCTTCGAGAACATTATGGAGAAGTCCAACACATGACACGAATATTTTCTTCACCGTCAAAGCAAGCGATAATTAACTATCTATACTAATTATAAAGCCGAAGAGTTTGTTTGTTTGTTTGGTTGAACGCGCTAATCTCAGGAACTACTGGTCCGAATTGAAAAAGTATTTTAGTGTTGGATAGCCTATTTATCGAGGAAGGTTATAGGCTATATAACATGACGGTATGACCCACGGGAGCGGCGCAATAATCATAAACGCGGGTGAAACCGCGAGCACATCTAGTTTTAATATATGCCGATGTATAAAATAAATTAAATTAACAAAATCTCTTCAGGGAAGTCTTAATCAATGGGACTTGAGGCAAAATCTAGTATGTAATATATTTATAGACTACTAGACTAGATTTTGCGCGCGGTTTCACTTGCGTAAATGTAGGTTAGATTAGTAACAGTACTTTTAGAGTTAGAAAAATTCTTATACAGCTTTGTCCGTCCGTCCGTCCGTCTGTTATACAACTTTCAACTCAAGAACCGTAAGAGCTAGAGACTCGCGGTCAACGTCATTATACTTAACATAGTTGATATACCTCCGAAATAACTATGATCTTTGACTTCAAGGTCAAGTGATACCATTTTTCCGAACTCATATTTACGGCAATTCATTGCCGTTTCTCACTTGTTTCTTGAAAGAAAGGCACCCCATGTCCTCTTCTATTCCCCTGACAACGTGTATGCATGATTTCATGATGACCGGTCGAGTAGTTAAGGCGTGAAAGTGTAACAAACAAACAACAGCCTCAGCCTCGATGGCGTAGTGGTTAGTGTAACTGACTGCCACGCCTGAGGTCGCGGGTTCGATTCCCGCACAAGTTAAATATTTGTGTGCATGAACATGGATGTTTGTCTTGGTCTGGGTGTTTCTATGTATAACAAGTATGCATTTACAAAAAAAAAAAAGTATCTATGTATGTTTATCCATTGTCTAGAACCCATAGTACAAGCTCTGCTTAGTTTGGGCTAGATGGTGTTGTGTATATGTGGTAGAATATTATTATTATTATTGTAAACTCACATTCGCATTTATAATATTAGTTAGGAGGTACTCATTCATTTGCTGACAATTCACAATTCACACACACCAATTCTTTAACGAGTCCTGGCATTCCCTTTATCCGCAGTAACACAGCACACGGTTAGGCTGCAAACATTGGCACGGTGAAGGTAACTGGTTTCCCAAACAGACTACTCCAGGTTTCAGCCGGTATTAGCTGTGTCCTCTATTCTTTACAATAGTAATTTAGTTTTATAGTAATAAAATAGTATAGCTCAGTGGGGAGACCAACAGATTGCAATGCAGAGGGTCTCGGGTTCGAACCCACGTCGCGCACCTCTGACTTTCGGAAGTTATATGACTTTTCGAAATTATGTGCGTATTGATTGACAATTATCGCGTGCTCCGTGCCTCGGAGAGCACGTTAAGCCGTTTTTCCCGGCTGCCATGAACATCTATATCAGTCGTTATTGGGAAAGTCAGTACCCTCTAATATCCTGACACTGGTCTAGCCTTAGGGTATCGTTAGCCTTCGGGTTGCGGAGGTCAGGTGGCAGCCGCTCTTTGTAAAAACTGATATCCAGTCAAATCCAGTTAGAACAGAAAAGCCGACACCAAGTGACTTGGGAATAATAAAGGCTTAGAGAGAAAAAGTAATTTTTAAACTATATGTCGTAACTCGTTACACATATTTTAGGTACACATAAACTTATGAGGTACATTCGTTTTATTAGTTTAGACTCGAGTACTTCATGGCAAAAAACCGTTTGCCATATAGTCGATAATATGAGCGCGGCAAGTTTCTTTAGCGATTGGTTGCTCATTTGTAAAATTAAATCAATTACTGTACAACCAGCGCATTGCTAAATGTACTAAGTAAACACCAGTGTGTACATATGCACTATCTAATTATAAAATAATGGCGCCCATTTATTAATTAGCAACAACTATTGTATTAGGTATTGTAAAAAAAGGAAAACTGTATCCGGTGACGTAGTTCCTGGACTAAAACCTATAGTAATAAATACTTCCCTTAGTGAAGATAACAAACATGGATCGGCGAGAAATGTACAGATTTATATCTATAAGAACTACAAAAATAAGTTTTAGGTCTTGAAACCATGGAACTGTTGACTTTTATTACTTTGCTTTAGAATTATTTTTAATTTTAGTTAATTTTCATTAAAAGAATTAATAAGTGTACGGCTTATCTAAATAATATATAAGGACTCCTTGAAATGAATATCGAGGACTGGCCCGTTACCGACCCCGCCAAAGGCGTAACAATCAACCCCAAAAACATCTACCTACATTATTATTTGATAGCGATCTTCAGGTCGAAAAGGCTTTCTAAAAATAACTTAAAAGAAGCCCAATATTACCTAAGCAGCATGTTAAAATTAGGCATATCATTAATCATATTCTGAAAGCTATATAGAAGACGTCCCTTCCCGCTTAGTTATAAAGTTAATGTAACCGTGACTGATCTACCAAAATCCTTATACTCTTTATAAAAGAATAAAAAAATGACCTAGGTATCTATGAATATGAAAATAGAAAAGAATGTTCATCTAATCTGTATAAAACAATTACAATTCAGTGACGTAGGTAGGTATTTATTAACAACAAAGATTCTTTTTATTTCTTACATCGCCATTTTTAATGACACGTAAGGCTAGTATAGTATTATATTATTATCTGTGACTAAGGTGCACATTCTAAGATTGCTGACACAAAATGTAGGTAATTATATATAAATTATATATATAATACGTCCTTTTTCGTATAATTACAGAGCGAAAGCAGAACTATACAATTAAATAAGAAGGATTGAGATGACTACAGCATTTACGATATGTGTAATGATCCTACATTACACAGTCTACCCTGTTAGGTCTTTATGTACTGTTAGACAATAATTTGAAACTTTTTAGTTCTTCATTTTAGATAACAGATGGCGTTAAAATCGCCCGCAATGCGCTAGGAGTACTGCGGCAACAATTTATATAAGAACAGTGAACAGATTTAGGGACTCAAAGTGCTACAAATGATTTCAATGTTAACCTCGTATGTAACTAAAATTAAAAAGTTGTAAGTAATCATATACATCCAAAAATATGAGTTACATTTTTGGAATTACATTGTCATCCTAATAATATACTAATACACCATGCTTTTATAAATATTCCATCAAATAGATAGAGAATCTGTAAAATTCTGAAAGTTTTACTCATTCCTACATGACCTAAAATCTTCATGATCTGGTTGTAAGAGCGAGATAGAAACAAGTACTTTGGTCCTTGACCTAGTTTTGAGCCATTTTGCTAGGTTTAAATGGCGGTTTAAATGGCGCTTTATTTAAAAGCTTTAATCAATTTGTAAAGACGAAATCTGCTGATATATGTGAACTATGAATAAATCCGATATAGTTTACCTTGAACTTTAAATTATATAATTATCGGCAAGCATTCAATAATAAATAGGTATGCATAATGTTACAAAGCTAAGCAGCATTCCAATTTATTATGATTATTAATTCCGCCTACAATAAATTATAGCTTCTTAAGTAAACCTTTTTTGGTTCTCTGGTCAGATTAAAAATAAAAAATATTTCTAACCTCATATTTACATTTTTTACTTTTTAAAACTCGCGCATACTATTGTATAGAAGTGAAGCTAGCAACGAACACTGATTGGTCCCTGAACGACCTTGGCGCATTATGTATTTCTAGTGCTGCGCTACGTATTATGTAAATGTATTTATCGACAGCAAGCGTAAGAACAAAGACCACGTAATTGAATAAAACACAGTTAAAATTAATAGTCAATGTGTCAACAATACTAATATTGCTCATGTGAAAGATTATAATAATAATAATATAATATAATAATATATTATTCAATCACATACACGCAACACCATCTAGCCCAAACTAAGCAGAGCTTGTTTGGGCTAGAGCTATGGGTACTAGACAATAGATAAACATACATATACACTTTTTTTTTGTAAATACTTACATCTTATAGATAGAAACACCTAGACCAAGACAAATATCCATGTTCTTGCACACTAATGTTTGACTTGTGCGGGAATCGAACCCGCGACCTCGGGCGTAGCAGTCGGTTACACTAACCACTACGCCATCGAGGCCGACTGTTGTAGATATGTTTGAATTTTTGGTACTTAAATCTCGGTTAGCTTTACTGTAAGTTTCACGCTGATAAAACTGCCATTAGTAGCTAGTGACTAACTAATGAAAGGTGTATTGTTTTTCAAATTACAAATCCATCCAATGAATCAGCAAAAACGCACAAAATATATATTTCTTGATGCGCACACCTAAACGGTTGTTTTTATAATTTATTATTAATTTGTAACATTATAAATAACAATATATTAAGCAGCGATACCTCAGTGGGGAGACCAACAGACTGCAATGCAGTGGGTCTCGGGTTCGAACCCATGTCGCGCACCTCTGACTTTCGGAAGTTATATGACTTTTCGAAATTATGTGCGTATTAATTGACAATTATCGCCTGCTCCGTGCCTCGGAGAGCACGTTAAGCCGTCGGTCCCGGCTGCCATGAACATCTATGGCAGTCGTTATTGGGAGAGTGTCGACACAAAAGATCCCACTGTAGTGTAGTGTACCTCATACATGAGGTACCTCAGATGTCCCATACAAAGCAATGAATTGTCCCATCACCTCAAATACACATTTTGTACCACCTCAATCTCGTTGAGGCTGTGAAGTATTGCGAAGCTCTCTCTCTCTCACACGACATGACAAAAGAGTGCCTTGCAAATAGAGTAAGTGAATGAGCGAACGCGTGCGTAAAATTTTGAATATTTTAATGTAGTTTATGTTTTCGAGTTTGGAAGTTTAGTCCGTTCAATTACCTACATTTCGTTTGTTTAGAATATTACTCATCCATTATTGTTCAGATTTATGTTGTAATTATTTTATCATTAGTATAGTTAGGTTTTATTCTTCTATCTAGGTTGTGGTACCTGCATTAAGGGTTACAGATAATTTACAGTTCATAAATTAACATAAAAGCATTCACGACAAAATAAATATTTTAATATCTTTTTAGTTTTTGTACTATTATATATAGTAATTCATTGATTCAAATAATAATCCTCATTTAATAACAAACGTTTTTTATTCAATTTAACGTTACTAAAGTACTAATACAAAACACTTCACACTCAAAGTTTAGTTCGTTAATCTATAATAATCTATATTTGCTATGTACAGTCCTCATCTACCTCATGCCTTAAAAATTACGACATGACTCATTTTATGTGTACTACAACCCACACTTCATTTGAGGATCACCTCAAATGAACCTCACCTCAAACTTCATCTTTTTGGTTTGTCCTACCCATCACTATCCCATTGTGTCGAAGTGTCGCCAGTCTGCACTGACTGGCCCCCACGTAAGATACATACATTATAAATATATTTGTTATTAGATAAGACAACTAAGAAGAGGCCCCTGCCTAGCAGTGGAACAGTTTATGAATTGGGCTGATATTATTATTATTATTAGGTAACTATATTTAAAAATTGTTTTTAGCACATGGGCTAATTTTCTTAATTAATTTATTAAAGTATTAGCATATACCAGCAGCAGCAATTACAAATGTAGCTAATCAGACGTTAGAATTAAGTTGACTAATATTTATTACTTTTTTGGGCACGCCACAATCGTGGCGGTAAGATCCGTTTTTGAGGAGTGGCTGGAGAGGCGGCATGGCGCCCTCACCTTCCAGCTGACACAGTTAATAACTGGCCACAGTTGCTTTGGCCAGTCCCTGTGTCACACAGGCCGGCAAGAGACCTCCGGTTGTCACTACTGCGGCGACTGCCGCGATGTTGTTGAGGACAAGGCGCTGCACACTTTGGCGGACTGCCCTGCCTGGGCATCGCAGCGCCGTGAGTTGATCGCGGCAATGGGTATGATTGCCCTCTCGCTCCCGGCCGTGGTTCAGTCCATGGTCCGGAGCGAGAGGTCATGGAACGCCGTCGCCTCCTTCTGTGAGGAAGTTATTTCCATCTCTTGATGCCTTGCAATTTGTTTCAGTAGCATAGATGCAGTGAAATAAAATTAATCACTTGAATGTTTTATCGGCATTTTCATATCGATAAATGTACACGACACCACTAATGCAATCAGCTGGTTACTGTCATAATACAGTGGTACCAACACGACGGGCGTGACATTCGCAACTAACTTCACTCTGGCCATGCGCCACAAACAGCCGCAGTATCGACAAACGTTCACAAAACGTTTAGACGTAACAACCATAGTGTCACTTCTCTTCTTATTTCATTAACTACACCATTCAAAACTTCAAATTTCCTTCGTTTTTAGTTGTATAAGTGTTAAGTGTTACCATTATTATGTTATAATAATACACAGTGCCGCATAAACGTACATATTTTGAAGCAATTACGTAATGGGAATTATGCTAGACAAGTTTAAAGTTTTGCCCTGAAATTCAACATGGCCGCTGACACAGGGATGGATACTTGCCCCAGTCCGGAAATCACGGACTCGAGGAAACGACCACTAGACGGCGACTCGGAAAATGGAGACGTGAAGAGATCACACTTTAGTTCGGGTGAGTGGCGCACTATTTACCTACACACTATACATAGTTATATGTCTTTACTTCATTGCGTACTTGGCAAGGCGGGCATAACATTGACACAGCGAACTTGTGGTCGATTCGGCCGCACGCAGCTGGACTCCAACTAGATTCTTATCAGTACACGCCGCTGTTATCATTTTGACCTATTTTTCAGTGATTGTGAGGTCATAATGTATCGAATTATTTGTCTTTAAAATATATTAGATAGATAAAATGTACTGAGTAGTTAATGCCACTTTATTGCTGTAATATAACGAGTAATTATGTTGATAAGTTTGTAAGAAATAATAGGCACAATTTATCAGAGTAATTTCGCCGTACTTGTGATAAGAGGATACGGCTAAGCCGCCACCTCGTGTATAGTATGAATTTATGCAATGTTAAAAGACAGTCGTTGTTTTTTAGTGCAAGACTTGGTGACCGCGTTGCCACTGGCCAACGGCCATGGCAATATAACGTCTCATTTCGGTGAGTCGACAGTCTAAGCATATGTTCCCTCATCGGCTTTGTGGTTGTTGCGGCGCGCATGCCTCACGCGCGCACTCGCTCGCGCTCATCACCTCTGCTGATGTGCACACGCTGCGGCTCCAATCACCTCACGTAGATTCCCTCACCGTACCCATACAGCAACCCTATTGATTCATATAAGACTCTTATAAGACTTACAAAACCACCAAATTGACGCACTCTCTATTTCAAATATTAGATTAATAAAGGCCAAGCCTCCAATTTGATTAGACCTCGAAAGTTGTAACAAACCCTAGAGGTCAAAATAAACAGCTGTTTAGAAGCAGGTATTAAGAAATATGGGTCATTGCCACTCTAATGCAGTATTTGTTTTTGCATTAATTTTTTTAATACAGTACATGAATATTAATTAATCATGGTTTCCATTTATTATTTCCAAAGTCGTAGTCAGCAACACAACAATCATAAATATGAACATTCCAATATTAATATTTTATATTGACCTTTGTTTGTTACTTAAGTCTTATAAGAGTATTAAATGTTGTATTTAATTATAGTATTAGTGTAAATTGTGATATTCATCAGCAGAGTGTGATGGTAGCGTAGGTGTTAGCGTTTATCGTTAAAATCGTCCATCGTGCACAGTATACATTGCCTCGTTGTCGTGAGCCATGTCGTATTAGCCTCACACTGTACCACCCATGGCTTAGTCGTTGCATCGTTGGTGTGAACATTCACTTCAGTGTACAGAACTTCTACCATTTATTATTTTGGTGTATTCTTCTCATTCTTCTTCTGTTTTGACAAAATCGTTTATTTTTCGCTTTGATTTTATCCGCTTAAAGACAACTAACAATTGGAAATAACCATATTTTATTTTGCATAATCGAAATCATTAAAATTGACGATACACAAGTAATATAGATTGGCACTATTTCACCATCATCAAAAACAAAATTATGATTATTTTACTAGTATAAGTTTCAGTATATACCATAATTTATAAGAACACATTTTGTATTTATTTATTTATGGGTAACAAATTGGTCAGCAACTTACGTTGCTTTGACAAAATATACTTTGGATTACAAGTCTTAAAGCATTTTGTTTTATAGAGGTATCCTGCACTACTATACAATATTAAACATTGGTTTCAAGCCCTAGGATGGAATGTGTATAATTGTTTTGTAGATCTCTTGTGACCAGTATAAACTTACATATTTACTATCAATAAGGTTGAAAATGTTTTAACACATCAAATGGAAATATCATTACTTATGCCTGCTCTATTGCTTAATAAGCTTAAATAAATATATTTTAACTACATTTAGTCCACAGTCAATTACAAATGGATGGTATTGTTAGAGTTATCTAATTAGTTGTCACCTCACTAATGTCACATAAGAAAGCTAAGTGACATTGTTCTTGTACAGTCATTCAATATTAGAGCTGCTGACTATTGAAAATAATTAATAATGAGCTAATTAATTTGTATAAATACCAGCTGAGCAACCATATACCTATGTATTTTATACCAATAAAAATATATGATATAGTTGTTATTTCCTCTTAAACACAAAATTACTAAGTATGTAATTGAGTAATTTGAAAATATAAATGGTAGAAACACTTCCAAAAATAAAAAGCATATTGAATTTAATTGTTATGGACTTATAATCATATTTGCACGGCGACATTTCGAAAGTCGAATCCGAAGGGTTTGCAGCCCTGCTGAGGTACCACAATAAATATAAAGAATCTTTTACAACAAAATGTGTTGTGCAGTTCCTACATAATTATTGATGGTCTGTACATCGCGCAGTTAATTGTAATATAATGTTCGAATAGCCATTATAGCTAGTGCTAATAACTCACGGTTGACGTAGCAGCGCATCCATGCGCAATGAGATTTTAGTACTCTACTAAATAATACACGAACTTTCATCAATTTTGAGCTAATGCAATTTGATATTTTACTTTTTCGTTTGAAATATTACTTGTATGACGTAATAATCTACGTAACATACTTGATTTAATGTAAGCTGGTACCTTTAAAACATAAATAGTGATCGGTAGTCTATCTATGTGAAGGTCTGACGTTTGACAAGGTCATTATCAGACTGCATTTTTATACAGTTATATAATTTTGAAACTTATTGGTTGTTGTTAGAGTCGATTGTTGTTCGTTCTTTGTTTCGTTAGGATGAAGGTTGTCGGCAATTTGTCAAGTCGTGTCTAATGTGTCAAATATTTTTCACAGAGTAGTGTTGGCTTAGATTGTGTAATCTCTATGTATCTATGGTGAATTTAATAGCGATATTAGTATATTATAAAATCATAAATTGAAGGTTGGATAAATGGTTTAAGTGGCATGCTCACCACTGCTATTGAACCGAGAGTCTTGAATTTGATTCATTCAAATCCAATCCGCAGATAGAGTTATTTTGGGTTTGGTTATTCATAGTTTACGTTCTTTTAATATATCTATGTATTAAGATTAATTTGATCGACAGAGGGTGTATTCCCAATGTGGGATTTTCTTACGCAGTATAATGAGCAACATGAATAGCTGAACATTGAAAGAGTTCTATGAGTTAAAATACTTTAATTATATTATTATTCTGAAATTAAAATTTACATTATGGACACTATTCTTTGACTTACAGTACTGGCAGAAACTTGGGTTAAGCCTTTAGTTTGTATTTATGAAATATAATAATTAAAAATCTCGCCTTTGTTCTCCAATTTAGCTTATCATATCGTTTTAGGATATCCTGTAAAAATATTATAAATTTGTATAAATAAATAAATAAATTAAGTCACTGATTGTGCCTAAATGACAGTTACCTATTAGGTAACCTAAAATCTGTATTTACTCTTTATTAAATAAAGATTCCTTTGCCGTATATTGTAATCTAGGTAATTTTTAATAAGTCAGTATACTAGGATGCGGTTACGAGAAAAACCGTCGGAGTAATTAATTCTCACGAGTTCTGCGGTAATGATAGCTCATTAATTTATTTTATTTAATTTTAAAGCGCCTATCGCCATGTACTTATTACGTCATTTCCTGTTGGTAGACAGTTACCGCGCAACCGCTAACGTTAGTGTAACCAAATGTCAAGGGAAATGCAACCTTTATGGTTGCTCAATATTTATTACAACTATTGATAAGTGTGACAGTGATTAAACATGTACTATTGAGTATTTAATTATTTTAATTTGAAACGACATCAACATTGTTAGAAACAAACGTAAAAACGTGAGGAGACACGCTTCTTACATTTTAGTCAAAAATGGCCTAAAACTGCGGGACCTTTTTGGTACAAACAACGATCTCGATACCTAAAAACCTTGGGGGAGGCCTCTGTCCAGCAGTGGACGTCTTTCGGCTGAGATGATGATGATGATGATGATGACCTAAAAACCGTACAGCGGCTTTCAATGAAAACAACGAAAATACGTACTGAATTATTTTCGCATTTAATTTATATAATGTTATTAGTATGACGAACAAAATTTGTAATCTTGAATGTTTTATCTAGGTATAATTCACAAATTATATCATATAAATTATAATAGCAATAAGATAAAGAATTGTTGCCACGCGTCGGCAAATACTTTCAACATTACTTACGATATAAGTTTAATCATAATTTTGATACTCTTGAATAAATCAATAAATAAAAGGATTGCCTCTCTGGCCGAGTGCTGTAAACTTGCACTTTCGTTTACTACCGTTTCGTGATGTGCCGAGTCGGGTGAATTACCTATATTATATGGTTTTACAGTCAGAAAATTTTACTGAATACTTGCTGTCCCGAACTTCCGACAGACGATGACATGCACAGACGAAAATAAAATTAAAAAAGACCCAATCTAAACCATTTTCGAATCCACTTGAACACACATAAAAAATTATATCAAACTCGATCCAGCCATTTAGGAGGAGTTTAATTACAAACACACGCACAGAAGATTTATATACATATATAAAGATGACTGCACGGATAGTGTTGTGGTTTAAGTAGTTGTCTCACCACTGCTGCTGCCCCAAGTGTTGAGGATTCGATCCCCTCACGAGAAAACATTTGTGTGATCCACAAATGGTTAAACCGAATCTGGGTGTTCTTTGTGTCCGTTGTTTGAATGTTTGTTAAGTACTCCGCGACACAGACCTTTTAAAAAGAAATAAGTGCGAGTCGGACTTGGCCACCGAGGGTTCCGTACAAATTTGTAGGTATTATTAGGTACCTACCTATACTTATAAAAAAGGTAAAAGGTTTTTTTTTTCATTCTTCGTCATAAATCAAAAACTATACATCTTAAAAATAATAAAAATATGTTTAAGATTGTGCCAATGAAGGCCTTTCATACGATACCCCACATGACACGGTTAACTCAATTCAAAATTTGGACGGCCGTTCCTTGCATAGGTATGCAATGCATCCTGTTTCCTTATGATTTAATTACAAATGTATAGTTTCAGATTTTTCCCTTTACTAGTTCTAGCTCAACGGAAAATACCCTATAAATTTTGATTCCCTTAAAAGTGTCGAAATATACGTTTTTTGCGGCATTTTTTTTTACGTTGTCTTAGAAGTTTGATTTTTTCACAGCTTCAAGAGACTATAGATCTGAGTATATCGTTTTAATTTCAACTCGATACCTCCACGCGTTCCCGAGATAAAGGGTCTTGACAGACAGACAGACGGACTTTCCTTTTGAGGTACGGCACTCTAAAAAGAAGAAAATAGCATCAGCATGGGGTCTAATAGAGTGCCTAAGGCACGCCATTATCTATTATCACGTGAAATTTAAATATAGCTGATAAAATGTGTTTGTGTGTGTGTGTGTGTGTGTGTGTGTGTGTGTGTGTGTGTGTGTTAATTACATACATTTAGATATAACACACAAACACACATACACACACACAGGATTTAACAAATAATGGTTCCGAGTTTATTCCTTTCTATAAAGGCTCCACTAATTGGCACGAAGCGACATACTATTAATATTTCACGATTCGAAGTTGGATAATTGGAATATATTTTGTAATAGAATCAATTAATATGGAATTAAATTCAGTCTACATCGTTAAAACATATTCTTGGTGCCCACGTAGCCATACTGAACATATTACACCATTGTTTAACTGACATTCAAGGTTTGAGAGTCTCTATAAGTAGGCGCTGTTCTGTTTATAGAGCATCTGCAATCTTAGTATCTTGCGTTTTCAGCGCAGAGAAGCCTTCTATAAAGGTTGCCAAAGTGTGAGTGATATTTAAGTTGTTGCAAGTCTCCGTAGGCTACGGGAAACGAATAATATATCTTGGGTCATAGACCTATGTGCTATCCTAACGAAACATTTAGTACCAGTACCACTAAAACACACTATGTTGTTTTACTGCGGCGACTAAAATTGCCAGAGGTTTTCAAGACAATGTGCAGACAGTACTTAATATAGTTCATAGCGCTGACAACAAAACGCAGTCCATTTTGCAGACTTGACAAAATGCAATAGATTCCTCTAGTATTCTAAATGTTTGCGTGTTTGTAAATCGCCTTGTATTAATCCGACTGCGGCCACAGCAAACTGTCGAATTAGCCGCAATATCAAACCGTCAATGGACTGCTCAATATCCACTAGCTAGTGTCTTGTCGGCTACACAATGAGGCGTCGTGTTCAGCTAGCCTCAGCACTCCTGTAAACGACGTCTATCCGGTTACACCGAACCGCATTCACCGGTCTGTGGTCAATACTAATTCATGGGCCGTCCTACCGGCAGGATATCGGTTAATCGATATCTATGTGAATTATAGTTTGTGAGCTCCGCTAGAATATTCGGTTCTATACTGTTAGTTAGAATTTATTTGGCTAGCCTAATACAAGGCTACGACAAAAATGGTACTAAAGAATTTATGCAGTTCTTTATTTTTAAGCGTAACATTTATCAAGTTAATATCACACGAGTAACAGCAAGTTTCACGGCTAATAACCGATGTAATGGAGTAGGTGGTTTCGGTCAACGCAAGCTCTCTTATGACCTATCGTGCCCATGCATACCATCGTACCCTTCTATATCTTAGAAGTACAAAAATTTTGTTCAGTACAAGTTGGTTTAACAGTCAATTAAAAGCGTTAAAGCGTTATTCGTTTAAACGTCGACGTAACTAAATAAACTCCCAAGATCTAATATAATAGGTATTGCGAAATTCACTTTACAACTTGTCGATAGGCTTTCGGAAAACAGATTTAGAAGATAGTAAGCTCAATTATTCCGAAACTGTTGCATTAATTTCCTCGAAGCGGCCAACTTCGGCCGCACCGCAGAATCGAATCAAGCTGCCCGATCCCGAGGGATCGCCGATTCGCCCCGGGTCAAAGTAGCTCTTTATAAACATTGCTATATCTGTGGGGTAACTGGGAGATTACAACCGAAACTGTTGATTGCTTAAAAGTTTTACTTTTTACCCGCATTCGCCCCTTGGGGCGTTGAATTCGGCAATAATTTGAATGGATAATACCACGTTGATGCTGAATTTACATACAGATTAGCTCTTTTCTTTGTAATAAGATTTAACTGAAGTTCATTTAACATAGTGTATAATGAAAGGCAAATACTTGTTAACTTAACGCACGTGCTTTGTTAGTCGTAAAAGTAAACTGAAAGTCTTGACCGCTCTTCTGTTGAGGCTTTTGAAATGTATGTGACAATCTGTTGGTACATAGTAATACTGTTTATGTCGATAGCACTAAACTGAGGAATGGTTTTATAGTCTAAAGGAGCAGGTTCTATGTAAAACACCAACAGAAGCTGTGTGGCCTAATTTATCATCATGCTTCGACGAGACGTAAAGATAGTGAGAAACCGTCTAGCGGTCCCGTAGTTCTCTTTAGCTGAGTATGGCTAGCTATCGTATAGTCGGTTCGTATATGCAGGAATTCAACCTGAAATTTGGATGTAGAATATAAATACATGCATAGGCTGGCACATATTACCCGAAAGGGTAGGCATAGACTACGGACTTCTACCAGCTAAATTAAATACGCAAATGATATTTTATAAGACTTCATCGGAAAAATAAAACAAACGTTTGTTTCCTTTATGATAAATTAAAATGTGCGCATTTTTGTATATAAATGAGCTTCAAAGGTACGTAAAGAGGGATTGTGTTAAAGCAAATATTTACTTCGCCCCTAATTTGAAGCCCTTAAAACTCCTTGTCCCTTGGGAACCACGTGTGTGCCGCGTCACGTGCGACCCAAATCTTTGTGCAAAGACTAAATTCATTAATGTTTTAAATTTTCTCCCACGACCTCTGGTTTGTAATATTTTTATAAACACCCTTTCCTCTGGCAAAGAGAACTTCAGATGCTTTTAATTAAAAATATTAAGCTTTGAATGTATCAGGCAGACTCACTGGAATGTAGTACTTTTCTGTATAATAAATGTATGTGGATATAAAAAATTGTCCTTAGCTCTCGACTTACCCCAAACCGAATCAATATTGCCCCGATCCCTTTTTACCCGTAGCGGAAAACGTGAAGATTTCCCCCTAGTTTTCTGTGGCTTTTATGATTTACCTTTCATGTAATTTTTTACCCAAGATGTGTAGCCTCGGGCCCGGAGCGGAGGCTTGTCATTGTGCCCTATATATACTTGTTTATCCAATGATAAATATTTAAACAAAGGAATAAGAGATACTTTGCTTGTTATACGAGGTTCATGTTTCGTGTTTTTATTCTGACATGTAATTGTGAAAATTTTGGGCCATGTTTATGGCAAATTTTGCTGTAAGGTTTAACAAGCATTGTAGTTTTAGAGATATATATTATAATATAGTTTATTACGCTCGTGTTTTTCTCTGTAATGTTTTACGGCAAACTAAGTACATAAGTACTAATGAAATGGAAATCTCAAAGGATAGCGCTTAGAGCACAATGTAGGCGTAAATGAAATGGCCTTTGTTAATCTCAAAGAGCAAACTGAGCTGTCATAATTTTACGTCTAATTCATAGTAGAATTGTAGAGCAGATTAATTGTGTCTGGGAATATAAATTAAAAAAGTTGGTTTATCACAGCAAAAAGAACGAATGAACGTTGATGAAGCTGGCAGCTACATAATTTAAATATCGAACAAATGAAAACAAAATGCACAATGCTCTGCTGTCTGTTGTTTCTTATTATACTTATTACGTCGCTAGTACCGCCCTCTAGTGAGCGAAAGTCGTTAATTTAGTCTTCTTTTCTATTTTCAATTCAGAAGGCTTTTGTATTACACAACGATGTTTTGTAATAACTTGACGACATACGTAATGATGACATTTAGGGCTTCCTATTACCAGATAACTGTTATGATACGGTTCGATGCAGAAAGATAACACACTCTTATATTATTCTACAATTTACTGATATACTTGCTGATATCGTATCTTATCACGGCGTGCTATGATATCAACAGAATTATAATTGGATGTAGATAATTGCTGTTACCTAGTTTTATTTTTTAAGTCCTTGAGCAATTCGACACGAAATAAAATAATAATATAAGGTATTATATTTCTGGCGAATAAATATGTAGTTTCTTCCGCCAGATCTTCTCGCCGAAGGTTTTGTGAATTTCTCGATCGGAAACGGACAATAATGTCTTTGAAATTAACCTGTTTACGCTGGTAATGGAACAACCAGCGCAGCAGATCAATTTCTACGCAAACAGTAATTGATTGCTTAGTGCTTGGAAGCATATTTGCAGAAGGCACAATGTTGGCCACTCGAAAATTCATTGTAATGATTAAAAAAGTAACCTTGCCCACGTCTGCGTCAATTCCAATTAATTGCAAAAGGTCGGCAATATTTCTGTATTTGTCAGGAGCGTATTGGACCTTTGGGCTTTATTTCCGATATTCCGTTACGAAAACAAATAATATGTATTGACACATGTTTCGCTTCTACACGAGGTACCCTAAGATTACGAATTGGTATTGGAATAGAACAATTTTGGTCCTCATTTAGCATGCAACAAAGAATCGATATGTTTTACGATTGTATTGAGTCTAGACTCGGTGGATATTGCACTCGTTTATCGCGCTTGTGACTCGATTGCTGTATTTGCTATTCACAATCGATTGATAATTTTCGGTTCTCGACGTCTGATAATTTAAAATAACCGATTTTCGCTGCCATTAATGAACACGAATGAGCAATTGCTCGCTATTGCTCATTGCGTCGACTCGATCCATTGAATTCGAAAGAAAACCACATGCCATCGAGTTTATTATAATACCATCCCGTCTACATTGCAGATCGCTAAAAGTATTTTAAAGTATTCTTGAGCACATTTTCTAAAGTTTGATGCCCTGGTTATGTGCTGATATTATCGAAGCAATATTATTATATGGAGCAACTTAGAATACGTCTTTGTCTATTTCATAAAATGCATTTCTATAGTACCTGTCGTAGGTATTATTGAAATGAGCGTTGTACATGCAAAACGATTTAAATCTGCGCCCATTCTGTCCTCTGCTTAGCATTCAACGCGTCAATTCTTTTATTATTCATGTCGTTTACGTGGGAATTGAAGCATTATGCATTTGTTATATTTTTAGTAACTGTATATTTCTGTTGGTTATTGATGACGATATTTTGAACGGATCGAGATAAAAGGCTGCACTGGGGATTATTCCTGTCGCCCAGACGACTTTACAAACATAACTTATTTCATCTGGATAACACACTTTTTATGCCGTGTGGTAATTAGAACTACGACAGCTGGCTGTGGCTAGGCAACAGCTTATAGCACTGCCACGTGTATGCCTTAAACTGTAATCTTTTCGCCTATAGTGTCAGTTTAGTTGCTGAAGTACCTTCAAATAGGCGTAGACGATTGTCTCCTAATATTGCACCACGTGTAGCTAACAGGTAATTAGAACAAGGACTAATAATATTCCCGTTCCAAAAGAGCAATATTAAAAAGAACGATTAAATATTCCAATCAGAAATCTAGAGTTATTTCTTTTACCATAAATAAGGTTTGACCTTCAAATATACTTCAGTTATTCAGCAAAATTGAACTTGTAAGAAAATAATGGACCGGCGTCAATCAACGTCTAACCGCGTTCGATACTATTGTAGCAGTTTAAAGAGCGACGTGGCTTATTGTTGGAAAATAAACTATAACGCTTTCAAACTTTCATCTATTTAATTGTGATTGATTTGGTGAATTGAAATCGATTTTAACTGCCATTGTCTGATCATCGAACGGTATCTTATAGAAGTAATTAGTGAATCTAAAAATACTGACAGTAGAGTAAAGATTTTTGTATATCGTCATTTGAGGCGGTCGTAGTCTAGAATAAAAGTAGTCCCTATTATGTCACTGTGTGATATAAGGTTACCACGTATAAAATTTTATCGAAATCCGTTCCTTCATTTTGTCCGCAACCTGATATATATGAGAAATTTTGTAGCATGTTATTAAATGTAGGCATGCAAAATTTCTTAATACTAGTACCACGCATTCTTATAAGTTTAATAACACACAATCCAGTTATAAAATCCAGTCTTTATAATAAACTAGAAAAATATTCACAAACAATTACATTGCGTAGTACAAATACACATCTAATAAAGCAATAATCGTTACGTACGGTTTGTTTATCGTAAACAAACGTTTTATCTCAATACACGCGTTTGAACTAATACCAACTGTAACGGCAAACATATAAGAGTTAATTTCCTATTTCAATATAAACTTTAGATTGTTTTACCGCAACGTGCACGTTATCAGTAGTAATCGATGCGCATTGCCAATGGAATTGTCACAATAGAGCTGCGCGTACGCAGACGCCAGTTGAATCACGATCGGAGTCCATTTTGATTTGTTCCCATTAGTTAATAATTTGTTGCAATTGATACTATATTTGTCTCATTGTGGGTTGTACTCGTTTAGTGGCGGTAAGCATCTTCAGCGCGGTTTTTATTTGCGTGGGTGATCGCTGCGCTGTACCCAATAAAAAGATATGTTTAGTTCCATTGCGCACCCCTTTATGTGAGATAAGATTATTTAAACATAATTAACTTTGTTATATTGTAATAATGAAGTCTTTGATGCTGATGTGTCTTACAATATTCAAGCGATCTCCCAATACACAATTAAGGAACTTAATTCTTTTACATGATGGGTCCTTAGTCTTGTAATAATGTAAGGAAAGTCCTTAGTCCTTACTGTTGTAATAACAAAGAATATTTTTGGGTCTCACATAATAATTCGAATATCAGATTCCTTCTGGTAAGTTAAACGGTGCGCTGCGCTTATGATTAAGAACTACAAATGTGTTTGAAATAAGAGCAAATCCGATCACGAGCTGCTCACATGTGGTGATCGGAAGTTAAGACTCATCTTAAAATCCAGTTTCCAAAAGGCAAAGAGTTTTCTAAGTTACTGAAGCTACATTTAGGTTAGTTGCTAAGTCTCCCAGCAAAAGGTTAAGTCTGTGAAATAATACTTGAAACTCACGGCCACTTTTAAATCGCTAGTTAAATATAATTTCAGTATTTTACAACTAATCGTTTTGATTACGCTGCGTGCAAACTTACAATCAAAACTTAATAATTAGCTATATAACAGATACTACATTCATTATATTATTTTTAAACGATTTACAAGTACTCGTGGAGTCATAGGGCAGTTAACATAGTTGTCAGTGAAACAAAACGTAAGGAATGAGGTGTCCACGTCACGATCCGATTGTGACTCTCATTGAGATATTTATAGAGAAGATGTACGGGGGACAGCTGGCTAGGTGTTACGTCGCACGGATCAGCACGGTCACTCGGTGGCCGAGAAAGTATTGCCAAGCGGCTCATAGTCACCGCACATGTTGGGATTCCTTTCTGCTGCCATTACTGGCACTTTGGCTTTAAGCTATCCACAACTAAATTGTCTTTTTAATTGTATGTATTTCACAGGGTTCCTCCTAATAGTTCCTCTTGACGGTACGACATACAAGGGATACAAAGGAAGTTTTATCTTAGGATTTCATTAACGGATATGAGGAGCATACCATCAGATAACTTGCGCCTTTTAAGAGGTCGTTGCCTACATTATATCTGCATGAATGTTCCTCGGATATATCTGATGACAGCGTAATTAGGAATGGTTTATTTTGTTCGGGTTTTCGCAGAAACATTATGTACAAGATATATGCGATGATTAAAATCGTATCGTATGTACACGATATATGTATATCAGATTTATTAGTATATAATAACAATTTTAAATAGCGCAGTGGTAGCGATACACCTGGTCGGGAAAAGTGTTATTGGGATTCCCAAGAAATTCTTAGGAACCGCACGTAGTCTAGAACTTACTTGAGACCCAATATCATAGTCGGCAAAATGTGAGTGATACACCTCAGCCTAGCTCTTCAGGGATACTTTTGACTATGTACCTACGTAACATATGCACACAGCAGAGTTGTCTGTTATCATTTGCACGAACGGCGGAGTGGCCTGAGTGCTCTTTGGGTCCATTACTCTATATGTTTTCAAGTCCCCTGTGACAGATATATCAAAACAAAACTGGTTACGTTACTTCCAAACTTTAACGTAAACCATTAGCGCTAATGAAATATCTACGTTTATACCTAGCAATCTCCTTAATTTGTTATGAATCTTGTCTATTTGCCAATAAATATTTGTCTAAATGATGTCCCAGATCCATATATTCTACTTCAAACATATTTTCAGCGTGAGAGCATTAGGTAGGTACCGTGACGGAATTATAGTATAAAATATTTAGTTTTAATCCGTTTAGAAGTGGTTCGCTTCGACAAAACATTTTTTTGTACACTATCTTGAAATACTCGTGATTGGAATTTCGACTACGTTGAACGTAATTGCGGGGAACAAATTGGATCACTATACCATACTACATACATATGGCAACCACCTAATTTCAATTTTATTATTCTCAAAAGTATCTTGATTTGATTGATTCGTTTTAAACATATCGAGACTTTCAGTTTGATTCAAACCGAGAGGAAAAGCTAATCTTGATTAAATCGAATACTGCATTGCTAGATATCGATTTCTGATTAATGGAAAATCGACCTAGCGAATCGAGAATCAATGTTCTGATTAGACGGGAAAATGAGAGTGCGAGTTAAATAAGATCGTGAAATGCTCGCGTGACGTTTTTGCTTGCTGCATCTAGATTTGAAATTAATACTGTATTAAACGTATTGTATAAATTTTACTATTTTTCAATCCAACTCTGCTTTTACGATAGATTGAATAGGTGCGATTTAAAGGATTCGTACTTTTGTAGATCGATTAATTGATTAAGTCTGTTGTGATGTATTAAAATATTTTAAATCTCAAAGAATCGGTTTCATATCGATATGCGTACATACTTTAAAATACTTTCATTTAGGACACACGTGGTGTCTTTGCCTGCTGCAGAGAATCCGTCATAATTACTTATCTTAACGAAAAATGTGAAGGCTTAGGGTGGGTATACTAAAAAAACAACGATCAAGTTTACCTTTCAAATATTCGAACCATGCAAATGACAATACCCATCCTATACTTTCATCTCCAAAACGGAACAACACAAAAAACCTTTGACTAAACTAAAACATGCAACTAGGCATCATCTCCTCATACCGGCCAGTTCCGTATAAGCGCAGCCCCCTTTTACGGGCAACAACGTGAATAATATAGAAATAGAAAAGTTGCTACACATCACGATGTTATGGTCGGTTAAGCCGCGGCCAAGTTTTACGAGTTCATTCGACTTGGAGATTTACGGGCGCCTGATACCAAGTCGATGATCAGAAGTTCACTACCGCCGTCCACCGACAACTAATAAAGAAGGTACTAAAATAGTTTCGCTAACAACTTGGCGGTGCTCTGATAATTTTAAATTCCGACGTGGGTATAATGCGTTGTTAAATGATGTAAGATTGAGCTATCGAAAGGGCACGTAACCGAAACATTAATAGACAAAAACTTCAAAAGACTAGCACTTGGTTTCTGGAAAGCTAATCAAAGACGTGTCAACATTAAACTATTTTCAAGTGATCTGATCGGCTGTTGCTAATTCAATCAGCAGTTGACATGTGTTTGACCGTCTGTTAACAAATTTTTGTGTTGATATGCATTTCGGAAACCGGGGCTAGTATGTACCGCTGGGTTAGTAAGGTTTCCGAAGGCTTACATACCTATGTCTCCATTCCTTGCATTCTATTTTAAATGCCTTTAGGCTGAGGTCGGCTATGCGCGAAATTTACCTCTGGTATTTCAAGAGAACATAGGCTTCTGCAACCGTTTACCATCAAGCGGTATATACAAAATATTGGGAGGTTTGTTGTATAAAAAAAATATATACACATATCTTGCAAAGTCTTAGAGGAAACTTTACATTGCTTGAATGACGCCATGGTATTTAGATTTTTATCCGCGACCCGGTAGGTATAGTTTTTAGTACATTAGGTACTATTTTGTAAATCTAGTGGCGATTTTATTTCCGGATCGAGCGGTGTGATTTTTCCCTGTATGGCGCTTCTAGGACATAATTGGATGACGAACGGCTACTGAAAAGTACCTTACAGTATTGTACTGCTGTCGAGTTATTCTAAAGTTTATTACGTAGCCTCATCACACACATGTGGTTAGCCGTTTAAAAAACATTATACTAAATGAGAGAGCTTTACGAAGTCAGACTAAAATAAGTGCACATTCTGTTGTGGAACTTACTAGATAATTCACAGTGCTCAGTTGTAAACATCCGCCCTCTTAGGGAGGCCGGGAGGGAAGTGTCTCCGAAATAAATTGTTGAAACATTGCATTGGACAGACTGACCCAAAAACATTACGCGCTGACCCACAAGCAACCTAGATATACTTATCTTATCAATGAGTATAATTGCGAACCGCGGCCAAAAATGTGTGCCGCACTTGCTGGCACTACAGACGCAAAAGATTCATTGCTAATGCGTTTATAACTACCTTGTATAATTAGTTTGGTACAAAGGTGTTTGCGCATTGCGCAAAAGGATGAGCTGTACCCGCTGTTACTATGCTGGTCTGCTATTTTTAAAGTGGCAAGCAGCTACGTTGCGTTATAGTAAGCTGTTATTGCAGCCTAAGGAGTCTTAAGGACGTTGAACCATTTGGTACAAAAAGAATCGCTCAGCAGATGCTGTAAGGGATCGACTGCAAGGTTACCCGCTGTTAACATAGTACCCTCCATAAAGGCCGCGTGCAACTATATCAGGGTTTACCACTTTATATCATTAAAATGAGTTGTCTAATCCCAGAAACATGACATAAGGTTAATAAATAGAGATCATCTACGAGATATGTATATGCTTTTCCAGTTGCGCTATTTTTGTTTCTAGATTGGAAATCGCAGTCTTCTCTTCTTCTTCTCCCTAGCCGGGTTGGTTTTTCTAGTCTAACCGGATTTGACTGGATATCAGTTTTTACACCGTACACCAAATCGTAGTGTTCTACACTTTTAAAATCATGTTTAAAATGATATGTAGATGAATCAGAGTATTCATATGCACAGTTGCATTCGTAGGTATGTGCGCTGCTATCTTTACTATAAAATAGGTTTCGCGTTGTGTACAAAAGCATTCGAAAATAATTCGAATACCAATTTGCTCATCATTACTTCATCCAAAAACAGAATATCGCTTGGCTCGACCTGGTATTCGATTCCTTCCGACTATGCATGCTTCCTTTCTTGGAGCAAAAATTAATGTTTAAAATAATTAACCTTCATTTTAATTATATTGCTCTGCCATTTGCATATTATTTTTATTCGATCTTCTAACAAAGGAAACGTAAATACATGAGCAAATGAAATACACGTGGAAATAATATTTGTTATATTATTTTAACCAAATTGCTCGGCGGTGTGTAGGCTTCTTTCGCCCTGGCCCTCCCTTGTATTAAGTATTAAAAGAAGGTTTTATTATGACTGTTTTACTTATCTCCAGCGGAAAGCATGTTTCATAATAAATATTTTTTCTCCCGACTTTTTCTGTATGAAGATTGAATAAACAAATTAAAAATGAAGGATACGCTTGGACGTATATTGTGTATTATATTTATTAAATTCTATGCTATGAGCCATATTTTTATAGCATTATGGGGGCTTTATTGGGTACTGTAATTTTATCTTTGTATTTGGAACTACATACATGTAATACGTTAAGTAGGTAAGTATAATTGCGATTATAATTACATCGCGGCGATCGATATATTATTGCTCCAAATCCAGGTATTATTTCTGTCCCAATGTACGTAAAGCCGTACATTATATACTAAGAATTATATGAAAATTTAGTTACAGGCACATGTTACGCCAGAAATGTCGGTTGCCTGACTATTAATTAATAATTTAGATAGGTATTTCCAAGCTAAATATATAATCAGAACTCAATTTTATTTTCGCATTCGTTCACATCAATACCTATAGTAGTTATGAGGAAAATATAACACATATGTAGGTAAGCTCATATAAAACATTGAATGACTTGCCAAAAATCCACAGCAGTAAAATCAAAGTGACGTTGTCAAATGTAAGTACCATCTCTGTCCATAGAGCACACACCCGCGCCGAATGTTTATAGACCATTCGGATGCGCAATGCGCAAACACTCGTTATACACATTACACACTTTCGTTTTTACTAGCGTTCGATGCAAATGACGCAATAAATTCATACACATGAACTAAACCTACTAGCGCGCTTGCACATTTTTGGATAACTTTCACTGCAGCCCAAGTTTCTAATTGTAGAGTTAGATTGGATGAATGGGCAGATCAGAGCTTTCAATTACATAGATAGATAGCTATTGTTCACATTTTTATTACAATGGTATCGATGGCAGTGTAATGAAATTGGATTTGTGATTGAGAGGTGCGATCCTCAAGCAATGCGCTTGCATACATGTGATACTCATAAAATATATTGCAGAGATTTTAGTTGAGATTGTTATAAAAGTGCTTTTGTATCGTTATTTCTTTCTTGAGCATAAAACGACTTTCAATGTCACTTAAATATAGAGAATCCACTATAACTATTTATATATCCATAAAATGTATAAGATTGTATAAGTACATATTGTAAAGGTTTGCCAGCAGAGTAGTTATAACATTTGGAATTCCAAGGATTTTAATGAGCCGCGGGTATAAATTAGTTATACAATATTTTCTACACGAGAGTGCTTTGAATAACAAAGCAGAGGTTTTAACATATCTCGTTTCGAATCTTGTACATATAAACTGTTTGAATCGATATGTAAGTAGTGGAATCGTGTGCTTGTCTAAAATTCTCCCCACGGTCGTCGGACGGCCTTGCATATCAATAATTGAGCCGTGTTTAGTTGTGCATCGATACACGCCACCGTAGCTATCGCGTGTGTGCCGCTGCACCGATTTGTATGATGAAATTCGTGACTCCGTCCATCACCGGCATCAAGCATTAAGTCACTCGTATCACGATATAACCGATACGATCACTCAGATTTGAGACACAGATTTTTCGGGTGTGGACTTCTCAAGACACGATTACGTCACAAAATCGATGACGTCACTGCCCAACTGGCAACACTCCATGTTTACCAGGTTTAACTGCGTCCTCAACTGAAACCTATCCAGGAAAGTTTGACTCGTGTACATCGTTCGCGAACGTTTTCAACTTTAAATATTACGTCAACATAGTTATTCCTCGTACATATTTTATTTAAAATATTCTACTAAGATATAATAGAACATATAAAAAGACTGGTCATCGCATGATAAACAGCGTTTTATCTATTTTTACATATTTATAAGCGACCTCAATACTAAACGTATAATATTTGTGAGCAGTAACATAAATTCGTTTTACGCTACAATTAGATGGAGAATTAGGACGTGAATTGCAATTTATTACAATCGTATCGGAATATCTTATACGAGAGGCGTTTTGAGAAGAATAGTTTGGATTTTGTGGCTAATGGCCATGTCGAAATGTGCCCGTGAAATATGACTGAATGGAAACATTGTAACGCTGTTAACACTTTACTGGATTTTAAACGGGCTGAGTTAACAAAGGCTCGTCCAGGGCTATTGTGTACCTATTGTGCTGACGCAGCGTAGTGCCGCGTACTTGAGGACTCTTGAGCTATACTCTTGTACTATGTTGCTTTACTAGCGCCCGCGGCGTTGCTCACGTAGCTCACACAGGCACGTTTTAATTATGTGTTAATCCAGGATTTGGTGTATCTGTGTTAAGTTTTAACCATATTAATACAATGTAAAAAACAGACTTCATAAAGAAATCTTTTTGTGTCCAATATTTAAATTGTAAATGTTTTCCTTTAGATTAAATATAGTTTTAATATGAATTTAATACAATAAGTAGCCTGTTATGTGTATTTTAAAGACTTTTATTTATCGAATAAAAATTTATTATTATTATTATATCCGTTTAACGATCGACGCGTGATTGTGTAACAAGCATTCAACGTTTATACCCGTAGGTAGGAAAAAAATATTCACACAGCTGTATATCGCCAAGTTGGTGGGCAGAGGTGTTATACTCTCATACACGTGTTACCACATACGTATGTTGTAAATTACTCGTAATAGAAGACATATTGCCGTCTACTTAACGCATTTCTTGATTTCGTGCTACCACTACGAATTTGTTATACATAAATTGATACTTTTTTTTCCGGGATTCGATCGTGATGCGACGGAAAATAACACGGTATTGTATTGATGAACATAGCTCAAATCTATATAGATATCAATTATCTAACACTAGACGGAGGGGATTTGGCCCGCGGCTTGCCTCGCGTAAATGTGGGTTAGGTTATAAATTAGTAGCGGTTTTTCTGGATGAAAGTGTGTCTATGTCTTGTTCTGTTTAACTGACAACGTGTAAGCGACATTTCATGATGATATATTAGTTAAGGCGTGAGATTGTAATAAACAAACTCATATTCGCATTTAATAATAATAATAATAATATTCTACCACATACACACAACACCATCTAGCCCAAACTAAGCAGAGCTTGTACTATGGGTTCTAGACAATGGATAAACATACATATACACTTTTTTTTTTTTTTTTGTAAATACATACATATTATACATAGAAACACCCAGACCAAGACAAACATCCATGTTCCTGCACACAAATGTTTGACTTGTGCGGGAATCGAACCGAATCGAATTTATTATATTAGTTAGGATTTACTTACATACCAGCAGAAAGAAGCGATAGCTCAGTGGGGAGACCAACAGACTGCAATGAAGAGGGTCTCAAGTTCCAACCCACGTCGCGCACCTCTGATTTTCGGAAGTAATATGACTTTTCGAAATTATGTGCGTATTGATTGACAATTGTCGCCTGCTCCGCGCCTCGGAGAGCACGTTAAGCCGTCGGTCCCGGCTGCTATGAACATCTATGGCAGTCGTTATTGGGAGAGTGTCGACACAAAATATCCCACTGGGTCGAAGTGTCGCCGGTCTGCATTGACTGGCCCCCACATAAGATACATACATACATACTTACATACCATCAAATAGAAAAGTACAATTTTCTTAAAGGAAATTAGAGCCGGCAAATTGCAGAAGTAACAGTTCAGGATTACTACGTGTTCAACAATTCGTTCGATCAGTGTCGGTTTTGATAGAGCGCAGTGCAGTGCGCTACGAAACGCAGGACGATGTCTAGCCCCAGTCTTATAGCTCGGAACTAGGTCACGCCAGTCTGACGGAACTACCCGCCTGCTTCAACACTTATTTTTTCGTTCACCCAGTTTCAACACGTAAAGTTTTGTACAACATAAGTTGATGGCTGAGTTATGATATCTGCAGCACGATCGCGGCGAACTTAAACTTGTGTTGTTCGAATAGTTGGACTGCACGAACGACGCAGTGGTTTATGTGCTGCGCCATCGGTGCCGGATTCGATGGATTTACGTGCAACAAATTTGGGTATTCTAACGTTAGATGTTTGAATGTGCTTTTTTTGAGAATTTATGAAGTTAACCAAGGCATTTTCTAGAAGGTAAATTGTTTTAAAATAGGATTGTCTAATTGGCTACGCGAATTTTTTACATTGAGAAAACGTTGTAGCTTTTATAAGCGTATTGCGCGCACGGAGGAGTTTCAGAATTGACATAGTTAAAGTTTGTATAGAGAGACAGTGCAGAAAGCTTAAATATAAATATGAATTGAATTTCAATCAGCGGGGAATGATTAGTAGTTAGTAGTTGTGACTTTTGATGGTCTGTACTTATAAATTTTCTGAAAGGAACCTATATCATTTCATATAATGATGTTTCTATTTACACATTGAGCTCATAGTCTCATGCTGTTTCGCTGCGTATTGCTGCTCAGTATTAACCTTCAGTAAATTAATTATTGGATCGTAAAACTACATTGTGCTGCGTTTAATGTTCATTTCCAAGCTGTGCCGATATCAACTATAAAACTGCTAAACGAATTACTGATTGTAAGAAAGTACTACTAACCTATACGAGTGTATTCGGATCTATTTATTTATCTAATGATGTTCACGAAAGCGTGGGGACTTGTGAGCTAGAAATATCTTATATGTTTTGCGTAGGCGAGCCTCTTGTGGTAGTTTGAGTATTAAATAATTATAACTACTTGAAAACAGCCGCAATAAAGAGAGTAATAATGATTATTTTTTGTTCTCGAAGTAATAGTGACTCACATTTATTTTATTTTGATTGCTGTCACACAGACTTCTTTAAACGATGATGAAATTTTCTAAAGGCACAATGCGTATATTTTCGAACAGTTAGGTGAGATCGCTAGTGTTACACCCAAATTACGCCAGTCTTATGTAACGAAAGCCGAGCCTATATAGTAAATCGGGTAAAATGAAAATGTAACCATATTTTTCTCGTACAAATCTGTGATGTTTTGCTACGCATTGGGACGTTGGAAGTTAATTCCAGATGATTGGCAGGTCTATCGGTATTAGACATTTGAAATTATTTGTCTTAGTGCCTTTTGGTAACTGAAGTTATTGATGTATTTACTTACATATCCACATACAAGAGATATGCTTAAATATTCTTTGTCTTAGAAACACAGATCCCACACTAAGGAATACTAAATCTCGCTATTCTAAATACTTTAGGTGCTCTACTTCTCCAGCTGGCTTATGCCAAGAAAAAAATTAATTGCAAAGTTATTATTTAATATATAATTTAACTGTCGGGTGAAGTGTTTACATATATTTTCGCTTATACCTACTTTTTTCTTTTACTGACTTTGGACTCTACAAGCACTGATACACAAACAACATTAAAAGTTTTGGATTGAAATTTTATCCCGTACCGGGGTTAAGATACTCGGGGCATTGTAAGCCCAACGGGATCACTAAGACTACTTATCATCCGTAGACAAATAGACAAAGCCCACTGCAAAATATAAAGAAGCAAATACGTCACTGCGGATAATCGTGCGAGGTAAACCGTGCTTCCGTGAATAGCGTCGAGCGAGCATCCGTGAAAAGCGTTGATGAAGCACAAGTGCTCGTCAAGAGCCCCTGGAGTGCGACTCTTTATTTGGCACCAGCGCAGAGTTGAGGAGTCCCTTCATAACGGATCATCTAAAGGCATTCTTTCAATAAAGACAGGAATTCCTCCGCCGTAAATTGTTATAAAATAAATATTTTCTTGCCATAAAAAGAAGGGAGAAAACTGAAGGGGTTGTGTTTCTCTTTTTTGCATTCTTGTCAAAATTCTTGAATTACTTCACTATTGATTGCACGGCGGGTAAAGTAGCCATCTCGACATTGTGATCGCGCCGAGTGCTGTGGGTTCTATCCACAAACGGGTTAGAGAATTTTGTAATCCATAAATAGACATGCCAATTCTGAGTGTTTTTTGAGTCGGATGTTTCAATGGGTAAGAAACCACTTGATATTTCTTCAAGATGGTCTCGAAGATGTTTGAACCATCTTGACCGTCGAGATTGACTATATTCAACAAAGGAACTGGGTTCCCGCGTTTGCCAGTTAACACAAGCGTTAGCACAGGCGGCATTCAGTACGAAATAAATTATCATTTTATTGTTATACATTAACAGAGATAACTTAATCGACAATGCCGCAGCGCAGTTAAAGCCGCATTAAACGCGTATAAAATACTTATCGCCGGTTCTTCTGTGCGTCCAACTTTTAAACGGTACCGTTCGCTTTCTTAATCTTTGTTTAACAAAGTTTTATCGCCCGAACGTTGATAAATTTGTTAGCTTGATTAAGTTTATTGGAACGATCTAGGATATGGCGTATTTCCGTGTTAGGCGCCAGTCGGTACGGTGGGCCAATTTCGCTGAGTGCTATCCGAATCAGGAGGCAAGATCAGCTATTTGTATAGGTCGATGGGATAGGTCGGTGGCCTTACACGAACATACCATGGAATGACGTCAGTGCTGGACTCCTCGCAATATAGTGATTAGGTAAACTCATTTTGGCTTGCGTTAAAACTATATGTTGCTGCCAAAAAACTTACCTTATACGAAAGTAACTTCAATCTGATTAAAGTTTTTAATTACGTCTGTACATCGATACCGAGATAATTAAATATTTTTTTTGCACCAGCTATGAGGTCTTGCTTTTAATTCCCTGATCAGGCAACACTGAGTTATTGTGTCCGGCAATACTGGAAAATAAGCAGAAAAGTCAGAGGAGGGGTTTAAATACATAGACCGTAGGGTACGTTACGTATCCGTAACACGATATTGATAAGTATGTTGTCATTATTGGAATCATAAACGAATACTTGATATACTATATCATAGAATTATATAGGATTTCGAGAGTTCCTAGTAGACATTCCTCACGAGCAATGTGTCGTTATTTTTTAGCTTTGGTGCCGTACTTACTTGAACTGATTCGTGATTGAGTATTACGTAGCCGAATAATTAATGTCAACAATTGACGCATTCAAATAACTATCAACATTTCGAATCATTCGAATGATTCGATTTTTTATCGATAAACGCATCGATCGAATTTTATAGATTGCATTGGCAGATCAGTACCTATATTTAAAATCTCTGACATACAATATATTATAGTTTATTTTGCGTTAATCTTATGTCACGGTTGCTGCAAAATCATCCGGTCATGTAAAACATATTAAGTATTTATAATTGCTGTAAATATAGTTAGCCTAATGACGTTTAAAATAGCGAATAATTAAGATGCCACATTCATTAGCGATGTGCCAAGTCAAAACATGTTCTACAGAACTAGGTAATGTTGTTCTAGTCATCTTAACTGTTTTTATGACATATCACGTCTATAGAATCTTGAAGGGTGAGCTGGAGTGTATCGTATTTAAATTGAAGAGTTTTTTTTTATACCTAAGGCGGCAAACAAGCATACGGCCCACCTGATGGTAAGTGATCACCGTAGCCTATGGAGGCCTGAAATACCAGAGGCATCACTTGCGCGTTGCCGATTCTATAGGTAAAAAAGAAAGTGGAAAGGAGAAGGAGCGGGAAGGGGGAAGGAGGGTGATTGGGCCTCCGGCACTCTCACTCACCAAACGAAACACAACAGTAGAAAGACACTGCTATTTCACGTCGATATTCTGTGAGAGGGTAGTCCTTCCCCGGTCGAGCCGGCCCATTCATGCTGAAATGAGTGAGGCTCTTCTGCCGTTTTCTGCTTATGGTATATGTTCACCGCGAGGTCTTCGGTTACAACCTCGATGAAGTTTATTGATTTTTACAATTCGATTCGAAGTAACAATTACAACGGTATGTAATTGTTTCTTGTAACGGCAATTAGCTTGCTCATTAAGTGCCCTTGATGCTTCGAAGGTCTTTAGTAAATAGGCTTATTTACTACATTGATTAAAATTTCCATGATATAGATGCTTGAAGGTTCTTGTCATTTGCAGTTACTCAGAAATACTTCAGCCGCGAATTAAACCGCTGACCTTCTGATTGGTATTAAGCAGTAGAGTTACATTACTGGATATGAGCGGTCAATAAAGATATCAATTTATTCAAACGTGTGAGAACTGGTTATGGTCATAAGTCATAAGTCATTTAATTCAGAACAAATTACATTTGTGTTGTAAATAATTTTGCATTTAGCAAAACAAAAACTAGAACATTAATATTATGACAAAGTTAAATATAATTAAAATATAATATAATAAGGTCAACAATAATTAAATAATTAAAACACAACCTCATTAATTTCATGTCAAAAAATATATAAAAGCCAGTCAGAACAATGTTAAAAGTCAAAAATAAACACTAGAATACACTATATATTTAGCAATGTCAAAAGAAATTGCCTCAAATGGATTATGATGTCAATATAAATTAAAAAATATCAATATATAATTAAAGATATCCTTTTAATTACTATTTCAAAAGATAAAAATAAATTTCAATAAAATGGAAATTACTACAATATAATTATGTTCTTTATCATTTAAAATTCATCTATACTATAATAGCATTTTCTTAGTAAATATGTTTTTAATTTATTTTTGAATGAAATTGAATTTTGTATAACTTTTAGTTCTGTTGGTAATTTGTTGAAAACAATACAGCTTGATAACGAGTGCTATGATGAACTATATTTAGTTTAGATTGTATTATTGTAGGAAGGTCTTTTCTGCGAGTTATTAATCTGTTTTCTCTATGTGTGGTTGTTTCAAAACTATGAAGGTTCCCCAATAATATTAAAATATAGAGACTTGGTGCCGTTAAGATTCCCAGTTCCAAAACGTGGGTTTTTTGTGTTATACTTTTAGCTATTGCCCCAAAACTGGATACTATACCTAAGCTTGGATTCTACTAAAGCGTAGTATACCATCTTAAGTTGGGCTACCGTTAATTCCTTTCTAAGACTTCGAATCGCATAGCAAGCTGAACTAATTGTACTGGTAAGTGATGGTATTTCTTGTTTCCAGTTCAAGAACTTGTCAATAATAATGGAGTCTCGTGTTTGTGAAGCGTTCACGAAACGCGATCTGGTAACTACTACTGCTTACTGGTTTTATGTAACCTGTGTCTATATTTTATCACTCTTTATAATAATAATATAATAATATTTCTACCACATACACACAACACCATCTAGCCCAAACTAAGCAGAGCTTGTACTATGGGTTCTAGACAATGGATAAACATACATAGATACTTTTTTTTTGTAAATACATACATATTATACATAGAAACACCCAGACCAAGACAAACATCCATGTTCATGCACACAAATGTTTGACTTGCGCGGGAATCGAACCCGCGACCTCAGGCGTGGCAGTTAGTTACACTAACCACTACGCCATCGAGGCCGACCTGCCCATAGCATAAGTTAGCGCTTATTTTTGCGGGCGATCGCTAGGTTTCATATTCCCGGGTCAGTCACGTCTTCTTAAGATTTTCTGTTAGGTAATGCACTGGCAACTGGCAAAAAAGCCGTCGCTGATGAAATGTGGTAGTACATCCCTGCCAACCCCATTAGGTTCATCGTCATGTTTGCTGTTGATAGTGTGGATTAGATTTTGATACCCGAAACACAGGCAACGTGCTATTAAATTTTTCTAGTAGTAATTTTAGATGTCATTAATATAGCCTCCTGTCATGTGTGATCTCAACATAATTCAGAAAACTGTAAGTGAAATAAACCTCTGCCTAAATATATGGGATCAAACAGAAAAAGGTTACTTTCGGATGGATCAATAAAGTTTTATACCAGTATAATTTACTTCTACAATTTATCGTTAAGAATTTGAAGACCAAAATTCAAAAATTATATTGAGCTGGGATATTATCAAACTTGCGCACTACTGAGTTTTATATTAGTTTTTATCTTGAACAACTTACGTAGTTAGTACTGTAGGTATCCAAAGTCGTTTAAGGAAAACTGAAGAGCAAAAATAATTACGGTTCCATTTTGCAGTCCTCAGAAAAAATGTGGAACGTTTTAAAAGGAATTTTCGTGTTTCTTAATTTGCTTAATAGACCTTTAATAATACCGTCTGTACGTCCGCCGTCTTTGTGAATAAATTATTGTTATTCGGGTCATTTGAGACGCTGACGTCTGTATTTTTAGGGGAACTTGGTGCCGGTTGGGGCGGAATGCTTTACTGATCAATAATCCATCGGTTTATAGATTATTTATTTTATTGAGGCCGTTCAATGTAACAGTAACTTAATGCTTAGAAGGCACACGAAGTGAAGTGAGGATAGACGTGAACTTGCGACCTGTAATGTCAATCATAACTAACCACCAGTTAAAGTATAACAAGAAAGAATAGCAATAGATTTGCCCCTTATTCTGTGGGTCGCAAAACCATGGCTGCCGAAATAGGGTCGAACACTATTCTACTTACCGTCTCTAGGACGTAAGCTAGTGACTATGTTTATCTACATATATATTAGGGGTTAAAGTATGAAATTGACGATTTGTGCTGAAAAATTGAAACTCGTTTTTTCTAAGATGTACCATATTTATTTAATCGCAATATTTACCCTTATTATCTGTACATTGCTGCCATCTAAACGGAAGTTCATTTATGCCTTTACGATAAAATCCCGGGGATCTAGATTCGACAAACTGTGTGAAAGCATTTTGTACTACCTCACGGGAAGAACATTTTTATCACGTAAAAATAGTCCAAATCACGTATAAAATGGTAGTCCGTTGGATCAAGGTCTGGCGAGTACGGAGGATGACGTATGGTTTCTAACTGCAGCTCCTGTACAGTTACAACAATTTCTCGTGCAGTGTGAGGTCTTGCGTTATCATGGACCAATAATGGTGAAGATCGATTCACGAGTCGGGGCTGTTTCACTGCCAGATTCGCCATCATTGTTCGAAGTTCGGCACAGTAAACATCTGCTATATAACTTTTATCTAAAGATTGGTGGATATACCATAAATTTAGATTTATTTATTCCATTCAACATAGCCTAACCCTTCTCAGACTGAGCAGAGGCCCGTGCTCAGCAGTTGGACAGTTTGTATTCGGTGTTGATATTATTTTTATACTGTTCAGAATTGCTAGGGCGTAGAACTAGAACGACTTAGAAGAACTAGCAAGAAACTAACATCACCAAGCCTATAACCAAGAGAGATACCATATAGGAACTTTTCCAAGCGCGCACTACCTTCAAGCGGAGATTTACCGCTTCACTTGACGCTCGTAATTAAATTGTACGTGCGCCGAGAACAATACGTATACTACTTATCACCTCTCACCGTATACACGGCACTTATGAACAAACACGTTTGTGATACTCAATGAATCTGGTTCATAAATGTATTCAAAAATATTTATTACGTTATCAGTGGTGTAAGACACGGTTTCTAGGTTTCTATATTCAAGAAAAGGGTTGGTTGTCAGAAATCAACTGTCCATAGGTAGAACGACTCGTTTATTGAATAAAGCAACCGGGTCTAAGTGGTCGACTCGCTACTACATCAAGTGTTGTGGGTAAAAATTGCACTAAGTACAAAAATTGTATGATCCTCAAATGGTTGTGCTAAGTGTGGGTGTGCTTTGTGTCCCATCTTTGTGTTCATAGTCTCCGATACAGGAACCGTTTTTTTTACCGGGAGACGTCTAACGTAAAATTTATAATATTTGCTCCAATTTGCTTGACCGTCAGCTTTGACATCGATGAAGAAGACCTACCTGTATTTGGTTTCGGCCTCTAATTTTTTCATGCTACGTAGAGACCAAGTAAGTCTGTCGCTGCCTGATGGTATGCAGTTATCGTAGCTTATGATCGGTTCCAATAGTGAGGGTATTACTCTTGTGATGCCGTTACTAGAGCAAATTAACCTACTAACTTGATTGCCAAAACTGCCGCATAGAACGCCAAGTCATGATTGATGACTGCCTTTTTTCTGTCTAATACGTATTCATAGTTGCCAGGTTAGTAGTAAAGCAAGGGCTTTTAAATATGAGGAGTTATCTGACAAGAAGCTCAAGATATTATCGTTCGTTCAAATGCTGCAATCTACGATATAGATATTATCCTTAGATTTATAGGGATCAAAGATTGTTTTGTCTGCCTTATACAGAAATAATAATCTTGGGAACCACATAGTGAAATAAGTGTCCATAAAACTCTTAAATTGGACTTCCTTGAACCCGTAAAAACGTTACGTAGTAGCCAATTGACCGCTTAAGTCATCGCATATACGTTACAATCTTTTACTTTTACTGTAGCTTTACACTATAAAATTTATAGTGTAAGGAGTATATATTTAATACAAAGATTGTAAAAAGTATCTGCTTTTTGAAAATGCACAATTTTTCTCATTTTCTAGTTAGACGGTATAATATCCCTGGAGAGGGCCGCGTCTGTTTTTCAAAGAAGTTCTTTTATTCAGGCCCATCGCTTTATTGACAGCTGTACCCGCCCCCGCCGCTCGTTTCCCGTCGGGTACCCTCGGTATTTGCATCGGTTCGGACGGCTTGAATACCGCCGGCCGTTCCACCGTTGTGCCAAATAACTGACGCGAAGGGTACCCTAAAGTTTATCACCATTCCATTCGCAAACAATTATTCTATTTACTCATTTTATCTTATTTATATACAAGACTTGAGCCTTATTTACGGAATAGATATCATCGCGATTGTATCATAAAGGGTAGGCTGTCTCATTCGTTGAGTGGAAGAGTTTTAAGTTTGTATTTTTTGTCGATCATGTTACCGATAGCGGTTTGTTTTCCAAGACACAAAGAAGAAAAGTGCTAGTGGGGTTTTCCGACAGGCAATTTTCAGTAGTAATATGGAGTTTGTAACCGCTCGGTAGAGTCGGTTTGTATATTTAACAAAACTGAGGCATTGTCGGTTTTCTACACCTCTGGTTAACTCTTCAGAGGTATACAGGCGTGATGCTATATTATGTATCTTTTGGCATTCGCAACCACAAAAGTGGATAAGCATTACAACCTGGCGGACAACTAATGGTTGTTTTCTTAGGTGCTAGCCGAAATAAGTTACCTAGCGCTATGAGTTAGTCACATTTACTAGAGCTAGCAGAATAAAGCATTAGATGGGGTTAGAAAAGCTTAGAGCAGACCTTTGCCCAGAAATAGGAAAGCATAGGCTAAGAAATCATCTTTAGACTTCGTCATATTTGCTATTACGATCTACCTTACACAGTTACTGACACCGAGTATCTACTGTCAGAAAAAGCCAATAACACTGCCCGTGCCGAGAATCGAATCCGTCACGGTCGGTAGTTAAATTTTATGACAGCTTACGGCATTGCACCATTGAAGCAATACAGTGGAATAATAAAATTCACGTCATAAAATGCTTTCAATTATGTAACAGCTACAACGATATGGTTGTAAAAGGGTATACAGATACGTGTTATCATATATCCGCCCACATATCGATGACGGCATCCAATCCATATGTGTTGTCCCGACCTATTGTCCTTTTATATGTAGACCTAATTACATATGAACAGAAATATTGTGTTACTTGAAATATAATAATACTTTTCTTATGTTTGAATTGTAAAGATTGAGAGAAGGCGCGTTGGATTATGTTTATCCTTCTGAGTATGGAATCGAGCGTGTTAGACCAATTACATTTTACTAGCGGTCGCCAGTAGTCGAAATTCAGCCATAATTTATATAAATTTTAAATTTGTTCGTTATTAACGTTTTATTGTCTATAACTATACCCTCATAATCACATTTCGTTTAGTCATCTTTATGTAAGTATATTACCATAGTTACGAAGCATTCTACGAAGTCAAACGAACAATACCGAAATACTATGAACGGGATTCGATTGCTTGTGTCAAATGCATGGTTGTGTGGATGTAGTGTTTTTTCATTAATTTAATGTATTTCTGATGCATATTTTATAAAAATATTAGGATTCGCCCCTCCTTGTCCATATAAACTTTAACTGTGCCAAATTTTATACTCATCCATCCGCGCAAATTTCGTAAAAAGGGGTACAAAGTTTTTGCTTCACGTATTAATATATATAGATAAATAGGTAGGCTGGTGATAAAAAATGGTGATAAAAAATGGCCGTAGTCTATGGAAGTTTGCTACACTGAGGGAATCGCTCATATGCTTTACCGTAAAGCATCTTCTTAAGTACCCTAGGAACGAATAAGCTCCATATATATTTGTTTGGAGTATGTTTGTTTCTCGCGCCCGTCTTAATGTTTGTAGAGGCTATCGTCATATAGAAATTATCCTTAGGAATAATCCTAGTTACATTTCACAAGTAAAATAGCAACATGGTCTTTGAATGGCTGTTTATCTTACAGCCTACTCACATTGTTACATGTATATGTTTAGATCCCAAATCTAATGATAACATAAACTATTTACTTAAATTGCCATTGTGAATTATTTCGTGACATCACGAATAAGTGCTTTCCTGGCGAAGTACCATCTTTCTACAGGAAATGCGAGAGTAGTAACCTTGTTTTTGAGTTTCGTCCGATCAGTAAGAGCTATAGAAGCTCATATATACCTCTCCCATTTTGCCTTTAAACCTTTAGGCTGGTTTTACAGTGACGCTTACCGTCTGCGCGGATGGTAAACGCGACCCGTACGCGCGCAGACGACCAGCTCGAAACAATAAAACAAGCTTAGTGCCGCGCGGTTTGCCACTTCGAACAGTCGCGATGAGACTTGTCTTAATTGTTATATTATATTACCTATGAAAAAAAAAGGCAACGACGATGGCGTATACAAGTACATCCTTAAAATGCCACTAGATTGCTGATGATGATTGAAACGCGCGGCCGAGTAACGATCCAAGACACTCAAAGCTCGTGGCCCGCGACGCTTACTAACCGCGCTGACGAAAGCGGCACTGTAAAACCAGCCATAGATGCTCTTTAGTAACAGTTTGAAAGTAACATACTACTCCCAATTTTTCCTTCCAATCGTTGTCATCTTAGGAAATAAAAACTCTCTTTCTGGGTCTTTTGTTTCTATATCTAAGACAACAAAGATTGGTACACCTGGTGTTGTAAGCGATCACGGCTACGGAAACCCGTTAACACCAAGCGTGCAGTATGATTGCCTAAAACTTTGGTGTATGAAACAGGTCGAGGCTATCGTCATCTACTGAACATCAAATATAAGGAAATAACACATGAAATAAACCAAATATAAAATCTACTGGTCACAGAATATAACACAATGCAATGAAACCTCTATGAATACATAATAGAAAGCAGCGCATCTATCAATTGGCTTTAATATTTGTGTAGTCAGAACGTCTGTCGGTAGATTGTTCAAATCACCGCTTGCTATGCCATTGAGGGCCAATCGATAATATCAATTGCACTAGTGACGTCAACCTTCGGCTTTCATTGGCTGTGCCTTCAAGGTACCTACATTATTTAGTGTTTACAACATTCAAACGCTATTGAATGTTTCTTGGTAAAGTGTAACGTGATTTTCAGGCATTTCTTTCTTTTGAAGCAGCTTTTTGATCGATTTGTTATAGGGTACTGAGTACCGTCGTGTATTGTAGTTGTATTTTTATTATGATCAGTAACGTAATGTCGAAATTCTGTCCATAGACTAAGCCTAAAGACCTGAGCTTATTCAAATCGTTCATTTTTATATGGATACTAAATCGTCATGAAGTTGTCAGACCTCCTTACATGCCTCGAGGTAGGGTCTTGTCGAATTCAGCCTGGGTCTGTTTAAGAACTTCTTAGTAGAACCAAACAAAGAATTACAATCCATAATCTATATCGCCACTGAGTGTTTCTTGACAGTAATCTCGAAGGGTGTTAGCGATGTGCGCAATAGCAATTAATTCCGATGTATTGATAACACTATATACTATATATTCCTTCACCATAGAAAGTTGGTGTCACGTTGTACAAAACTATTCGAATATAATTCGAATACCTATTACTAAAGTGTAGACTATCGAGAAAGATGGCGTATACTGCACCGGCAAGAGCAAAGCTCTTAAGTATAAAGAAGAAAGAAAGACTATACTTCAGACCTTAGTTTGTTGTATGAGACAATTACGAGCTATTCAGCTTAAATGACGTCCTTAGCACTTAGCATTCCGATCTTGTGGCAACTATGTAAACAAACAAGTATAGGATCTGTAGAACTAGTTGTAGTATCAACATTCTTGATTCAATTCAATTGAACAAGCTTCAAGTCCAATTAGTGCAACTATTTATTGACTCGCTAAACTAAAATTGAGAAAATATTTACGTATTTCTTGTAAATCCATGTATTTGTCTTAGTATTTTGAAGTGTGTTGATCTTGTAGTTTATCTTAATTTGTGTGCTGTGTAAAGTGTTGGTCATGCGAATACATTTACTTTGTAACATTGACTGTGAATGTTGATTCTACAAATAACTCGGTACTTTTACAATTTTAGTTAAAAAGATTTCATGAAAAATAAAACTTATATCATATATTGTTGTAATGTGCCCAAAACCGAATGATGTGTAGAGACTATTATAGGTTACCAACATTTGTTACAGTTTTTAAGAATACTGAAACGTGTATTTCATGACTGGTAATCTTTATCAAATATAAAGAGACTAATAGTCTGTAGCAAACAGTGCTTAGTTGCAGTAAATAAATATCTCTTTGCAAATATACTAGAACAAATAAGGAAGAGAAATAGGTGCTTTTAAGACTTCGTTTCTCTTTATTGAACAAGAAAATACATTTTTAATTTACACTAATGTAGAAAACCTGAGAATGCGCTCTCTCGACAAACTTATTTCTCCTTTTCAAACTATGTTATAATTACCGCGACAATATACAACATTAAATGCTTTTTATTGTTTCTAGTAATTTACACATACAAGTATTTTTGTATACTGTCTTCAGTTTAGCTAAATACTTATTTAGGAGTAGATTTATATTCGGTATGTAATAGCCGACAATTGAATTCCCATCCTCTCGACCGCAAGTCCACACTCTAACGTAGATTTAATTTAGCAGCTACATAAAATATGATGAACAAGCAATTGAAAACATTAAAGTAAAGAGCCCATAAGAGTGATGTGCTCGCGCAAGGTTAGAACGAGGACGTCATCTTCATATAATATGTTCTCGTGGCCCCATTAGGAGAATACTCGTGCTGCACAAAGCTGACGTTTCATCTTTGCGCTTTGATCCGCCTTCGCTGCGAGATTAAAACGACTTTTGTTTCTGCATCTATCCACTATAGATGGAGAGATTTATATGGCATACTAAAATGCTTTTGGTGATTGAATGAAAAAAGGGGTTTTGAATAATCCATCCATAGTGGATAGAATAATGCTTGAAATGAAACGTAGCATATAGAATACTGTATCATTTTAGTGATTACTGGTAACGAAAGCGACTTCTATAATCTATTCATAGTAGATAAATAGGTGATAATACATGTAAAACTATATTTTTTGGTGATGACTTATAAAGAGGCGTGTGTTTAAATGTTAACGTGCATAACGTGCATATACGTGCATTACGTCTTGGTTCAGATTTTCTGACAACAAAAATGTGTGTCTTACTAATGACCTTACTTCTTAAACCATCACTTATAAACTTGCCCCAGAAACTATCCATAGTGCAGGAAGTGCAGGAGTTTAAAAATATAAGATAAGAAAGTCAAGGCTATTATTTTACCTTTAAAGATTTCTAAACGTAATTTCAAGGTCTGGAGAGTTCAAAACAAATTTAAATCTTTACTAAAATGTTAGTAAATGAATATTCTTCGTCTCAGTGACAGTAAGAACCGTTGAAGGATTTGTTTGATGTTTAGGTTTCGTAATATTAGCAATATTTATTTGTCGTTATTCAAATAGTATTTGTAAAGTAAAGAATTACTTGTCTCTTTTCGTGTGTAACTAATTGTAAGGTCTTTAAGTAGGTTTAATGTTTAAGTTATAGTATAGTAGTATTTGAAGAGCAGCGATATCTCAGTGGGGAGACCAACAGACTGCAATGCAGAGGGTCTCGGGTTCGAACCCACGTCGCGCACCTCTGACTTTCGGAAGTTATATGACTTTTCGAGATTATGTTCATATTGATTGACAATTATCGCCTGCTCCGTGCCTCGCAGAGCACGTTAAGCCATCGGTCCCGGTTGCCATGAACATCTATGGCAGTTGTTATTGGGAGAGTGTCGACACAAAAATCCCACTGGGTCGAAGTGTCGCGGGTCAGCACTGACTGGCCCCCACATAAAATACATACATACATACATACATAGTAGTATTTGTCATAAATGTAACAGATTATATACTGCTGTTATGCATACATATGTATATCTACAGAAACACATTGTGCTGTATCTGGATATCAAATACGGGTACACACAATCGTCGTTTACGATAAGGATGTCGGGAATTTCACGATCACTGAAACAGATTTACCAGTTCACTGGTAGTAAAGTATCATTACTCTTATAAAGACAAAGGGATCTTCTTACGTAATGGCATTCGACTGATCCTCCTCTAATGTTCAGTGGATTTATAACCGCTGTAACGATTTATTTATTTATCAAACCTATTTCCCAAATTTAAAGTCTCGGATTTACGTTAAACTTAATTCCGAAAAAGGTATAAACGGCGGTACACTTTATAAATTTCCCGGGATTAGCCCGACCGCGTCTCTCAAACGTTTTAATCTTTCTTTACGAAGTTTGTCTGAGGCGGGGATGTTAGCGTACTCCGCCGGTGTTTTATTTTTACCTCCATTTTGAGCAAACGCGGGTTATAAATCGCGCGTGAACCGATCAGTCGCCAGTGCCGAAGCCCCGGGGTTATCGGTGGCTATCTAAAAAAGGCCGATGACGACACGGCCGATACGCGCTCGAGTTTGCGTTATGCTTGAAATTTATCCAACCCAGTTATTATAACTTTCGATATTGAGGTCGAAGAAACCTATTTACGATGTTTTTACAAGTTTTGGTGATGTTAACCGGTTCTGTTTAAGAATGCCTACTGGTCCGGTGGTTTTGTCGATTTCAGTTGCGGTTTTGATGCAGTGGCTTTTAAAGATATTCTGCATTTATCTATTTAGAAAATGTCCGCTCGGTTCTCAGAGTATCTTTGAAAAACCTTTTAGGCTAATGAATGGCAGAGAACCAGTTTGGTTTGACCCTTGCGCTACCGAGTGCTTCTGTTTGTAGGTCGACTATGTGCTAGTCACCTAGCTACATGGCGCAACATCAATAGAGTTCTGTATACCTTTAATAACCAAGTGAGCTTTTTACCACATTAATGGTATAAAAAAAGTTACCGCACGTTGTCTGGAACAGAGCCCGCTAGAAGCCCGGCTCTTACGTAATAGCTGTTGAAATAGGGGACATCACTATTCTCTGCCTTATACTTTTGAGATGTCACTGGGGCGGCGTAAGGATGAAATAGTTTGTAGAAGTAATCGTGGTCAGTAGAGTGGAACAAATTCTCATTTTAAGTTAGCGCTGGAAAACAAATGAACGCACATCGCACAGACTTTACAAGGACACAAAGCTCAGAATGGATGGTGTTCAACTTATAAAAGGACAGCGATTTGCAACATCTCAGCATTATGATTTAAATCCTTAAAATTCGGGCGGTTTGGATGCCGTGCTATTACCGAGATTTGACAGCTGACAGAACATGCATAAACCGGGAGAGTAGACGCACCAGTATTACGCACAAGCTTTAATGAATTTAATTAAATGTTGACCGAAAATTCTTGCTATATACCTCCACCCAGCTGAAGAAGATTGCAACCAAATAAGTTTTGTGTTACTGGGTGATTAAATTGCAATGCTGCACTAGCCAACTGTAACTCATGAATCCACAATATAGTGTTATATTATCATATACAAGTGAAGCATAGGCTACGAAACAATATACTAGCTCCTCCTTAATGTTATAAACCTACAAGCCAGGCTTTACGCCACTAGAGCGTTAAATAATGTCTAGGAAAGCATAGCCAAAGTTATAAAAGCCAAGCATTGCCAAATGTGGCACTTGGCAACGCAAGCCTATAAGGTCACGACCTAGAACACGGCATAGGTGCGGCAGCGGTGCGGCAAAACCTTATTTATAATTTACTATTCCGATGACAAACGACACGGAACGTCTCGACTTTCTTATGATGACAACCATTAAAAAATAATTGTTGCGAAAAACGAGAGTTCACAGCCCGTTACAGCGAACACAAGCCCGCCATTAAATCAAGAAAAAGGTCTTTTATTACAAACAACCTGAGTACCGAGGATTCGCTGCTTATTATTATTCTTTAAACAGAAAACCTCCTTTGTCAGATATTTCTCCACAAAAGCGGGTATGCCTGCGTCTGAAAGGTTTTTAGGTAAGCTCCGGTATTAAGTCTACTTGGTATCGGACGGGCTCGACGAAGAATTTTGTTAAAATAAATTCTGTTTGGTGATATTCTCTGACTGAATTAAAGTCGAAGAGATGTGTTAGAATCGTACCAAAAAAGAAACTAAATGTCTACTTCTGAGCAACATGAGTGAGTTAATATTAATAAAAACAGCTCTTATAGGAGTCAAAAATAAAGAACACTAGAACAATTATCTAGGAATCACAACATTTTATTGCAAAATTATCACTCAAAAAATTCAGTGCAAAGTATTTGGTAGCCGTGACTATTTTAATCAGCTTGAATACAAAAGCTCTTTCTACAATGAGCATCTTCGCTTTTCTATACATTTTTCCGCCTTCAGCAGGAACTTTAATCAGCCAACTAATTAAAATGTATAGAAATACAGGTCAAGGTTCAACCTAATCGAGAGATACGAGAACTCATCGTTAGGCCACCGAAGGTCTTTACGTAAGCTCCAAATTAAGCCTGCTTTATTAGGCAAATGCCCAATTGTCTGCGAAATTAAAACGGCCGGATAACCCGGTCCTTGTGATACGTCAGTGGTCAGCCGTGGCTAGATTAGCAGTCTCCGAGCCGGTGGATTACCGGAGATCTATTGTTAACTGAGATGAAGAATGTGCCTGTCCCCTCAGTCGAGGGTGATGTAATGACGCAATTGAACGCGCGCCTGCCTCTGGGAAATATTCCTTTGTCCATTTCTTTTTATACCGACGTGACTGACAAGCATTTGAATTGGAAATTAGCTGTATCTGAAATTGAATGGTAATGTTGTTACTTTAAATGTAATGAAGTAGGTAATATCGCCGCGTCGCGTCGCGTCGGTCCGCTGGCGCAACGAGAGCGCATGCGCTGTTCGACCATTAGAATAACGCTATCGGACCATTGATTGCCGTGATCGGCATGTCTAGCTCGATTATGGTCTTTAAGAAATAGTTACTGATATTTTCTGTCAGGCAATTCACAATAGCAGCTAGACTTGGATCAGTGCCAGGTTTACGGCAATTAGTTCTGATCCAAGACAATTATTGCTCAGAAAAGAATAAAATATCCTTCATGGGAACAAAAAACGTTGCGAGCTTGACATTACGTCATGTTTAGATTAGCAAGGACAACATTAGAAAGAAGTTCCAAGTTTGAAGATATCTTAATATAGATGGCAAAATGTCGATGATATGATTCTGCGTAATGCTTTATGCTTATATTATAAGCGTAATGCTATGTTAAGTAAAATGGAACAGGTGAAACTGTAAAGAATAATTTTACAGATGCTACGGCACAGCACCCGTCACATGATAATGGTGACGCAAAACAGAGAATAACAAACGTATCATATATAACTGTCCGCCGGCGTCGTCGATAGAATAAATCAATGACAAAACCTTTTTCAGCTGGCAATGTTTGAAACAATATGATTTAAGCCATTTTCGTTATGAATCCTTTGAAAAACGATGCCGTCTGCGAATATGAAAATTTTCATTGCTCGTATCTCCGGATCTTTTTTATGACGTATTCTTTCGTTTCTTAAAGAATATTGAATAGGCACCCGTATTATCTTTCCATTTAAGTCTATCTTGTCAGTTTTCCTTAGCATTTTGCAGAAGATATTTACTGTCAGTTGTTTATTTAAAAGTATCTCTCCATTGCTGGAAATTACCTTCATGGAGAAAACTTAGAGATAATTTATAAATACGAGTAATATAAAACAGTAATTAGGACAAAGCTAGTTGCTTATTTTCTTTTAATGCACCATAACATTATAGTTCATAAAAAGGAAATACGTAGAAATTTCATTTGGCATTGTTGAATCGATTCGAAGAACTCGCATATCATTTAAAATGTAGAATACGTAAACGAAACTGACTTGATTTACAATTATTTATCTTATTAAGTAAACTTTCGTTTAGTATTTGTACTGCATTGGCTACTTTAAGTGAAGTATAATAAATAAATGAATATAATTAGTCAATATTTAGAATACATAATGCTTTCCAACATTTAAATACAAAATTCTACCTTGCGACAAATAATACAACCCAATTCGGTCATGCCATAATTACCATTTTAAATAAATAAACACAAAGTAGACAAAACAGGAAAGTAACAATCATATTTTATGTACGAAATACCCCATTTGTCGCATTACTCGTGCAAACTTGTAGAAATTTAACACAAATTTATTATACTGCAAGTTTGCCTGAGGTTGGGCAACTGTCCGGTCATGATAAAAAATGTTTGTTTGCTTCGGGGCGGCCCGTCAAGTCAGACATGATTGACTGACTACCTATAGGGTTGCAGGAAAAATAGAAGTTGTTACCATTGTCGCTCGTATCTTGTGACGACTAGCTGTGGCAGGTGAATACTGCCATGCTCCATTTGAAATGAGGTCAAATGAGACGCGCCATCAGACGCCGGCGGTGGGATGCGACTCAATTGATGCTAACATATTGAATGTAGGCGGAACACTAGATTCTTCACTGGTGCTCGCGTTACCTCTGATTAATAAATCCCTCGACAATAGCCACGAGGCGTCCCTCATGGTCTTTTACATCGTCGTGGATTGCTTTTGGATTGAATCATTGCAGTGTAAAAAAGCCCTTTCCCTTCGAGGTTAAGATTTCGGTTCGAATTAATTTCGGTGGTATGAATTTCTGTTTTTTATTCTATGAAATTCTGATAAAGTCTGAGTCGTGTTTGTTGGGATGTTACGTAACAAGCGTAACTTGTCTGGTAGTTTGTATTTCCTTGAGCGAACTTTGTCCGTATTTGACAAGTTCAGTGTCTTTGTCCCTTTGGGAAATATCACAACTTCTTGCTTTTAGACGTTTCATCAAAACATCTTCGTGTTTGGTTTCGATGTCACCACAATGCCTATCTAATTTAAACTATATTTTGGGTGCTGGTTTCGTAGGAAGCATTTTATTTCTACCATTATCATAAGTATTTTCTTCTACGTCGTCTTCTCCATCTGTCTTAGCTCTAGCATTATTAAACGAATTAAAATGCATGTCAATAACTATAAAATATAAATCGCTGTACTATTCGCATCTATATTTAAACAAAAACATTAAAAGCAAAGCATTAACACTGGCACGGTGTATGATACGTGCCGTGCCAAAACAAAATTGCGAAATTAATTCGTCACCAAACTCTAGCTGTTGTTGGTGCTAATTAATATAATAATTTATTTTTGATGTTGGCTATTGAGTCTTCATACACCGTCATTGCGACTGACATTAGCACAAACTATGCAGGTGTGGTTTACAATACATACATACATACATAATAATGCACATATCACACTGACTCATGCGTTCACACCATCTACAAATAATCTGTTTCGGTCAGACGATGACAGAGATGCTATAATTTATTAAAGTGAAACAGAGATATTCTTTTGCATCTTCAACTTATAGATGCGACTCTGTCGTCAATTGACTCAATCAAATCGTTTGTGTCTGGTGTAAGATATACCGGAACTGGTAATCACAAATTGTTACTATCATGTGATCACCAGCCTCCACACTATTATATTGTATTACATTTTATAATGGGTTTCCATGTTTCATATTCCACTGCTATATTAGTATACGAATCGTACATGAAAACCCATTTAAATGTAACCTTATTCAACCGAGTACTGTGTTTTGGCTGTTAGATTTTATCTCCGACTCATTTATTTGTATCCATTCCAACAATGATAGGCTATTTGTTTGCCCTCTTTTCTGGGATTTTAATTTCGTTTGCGAATATCTCTAATTAACTATCCGAGGCCTAGTTAATTTATATTCAAAGGAGGAGTTAATATCCTCAGTACTGTTGAAACCAATTAATATAATCTGGTATATTTCGGCGTGATCTTTAAAGGGCTGCCTCTATTGATTTATTTCCAATGCCGATTGTATCCCCGAGTTTATATGTAATTTGGAAGCCTTTGTAAGGAGCTTACAGCCAGAATTTCAATTCCTGAAACAATTCACTTAACAATATGGGCTACCTATCTGTATATTTTGGGGTTTGGTACTTACTCTTAGAGACCGAAATTAGTGACCTATTTCTATATTCTCTTTATATTATTATATTTCATTACAAAACCCACGCAATTTGCCTGCTACATTCAGTCCTGTATAAACAATTATATGTATTATTCTTAGTCTTTATAAAATAAATTTTCATTTGTATGATATAATTTCGCATTTTCTCTCATGTAATAACCTTTTACGGGATAAAGCCTTTTGTTTCTCCATTAATTAAAGTACAAAACACAGTGCTTGGTTCTGCTTTTGCCCTGACACGTGCTTATTAATGGTGTACTCTGCAGCCGTGGAGCCGACATACCACTTCAAGGTGCTGGTGCCGTCCATGGTGGCCGGCGCCATCATCGGCAAGGGTGGCGAGACCATCGCCCAGCTGCAGAAGGATACTGGCGCCAGGGTCAAGATGTCCAAGTCCCACGACTTCTATCCTGGTAAGTGGATTATAACCATACATGTTTTAGACTTAGTGATGTTTTCGGTTTCTCAGTGATCGGCAATCCAAGTACTTACTTAGCCTGGTCCTGGTGAATCCTAATTGATATGCCTAATGTAGTCGTGTAACCAGTTATAACCTCGTTTCTAAATAAGCCAATGAAAGTATTTTAAAATGATAAAATCTTAAATAAAATATAGCGGCTAAAACAGTTGTTTATTACGAACGAGTAATGGACTGGTACATAATTTATGGTGCTCCAAAACGTTACGAAATTGTTTATGAATTGCTCCGTAATCATTATTGTTCGTTAAATTCCATCACGTAGTTCTCCATAAATTTCCATTTGGTGCTTTTGCCCTTAATCCCTTATCTACAATTGGTAGTATGAGGGCACAATTAGTAGTACTGAGGTATGTTTACTGGGAGTTGAGCGCTAACAAGCGGTTGATAAAAATCTGAGTGGGCGGAGCTTACATCATATGAAATTTCGGCTCTAACTGTCTAGGCGTGTCAAGGTGACGCGATCAGGTTTGCTCAACCACGGATTGTTAAACTCGGTAATCTTTGAATAACCATATACGAAGGTATTCTTTGTTAAGATGTGTAGAAGACGGATACGTGTATTTGTTACATAAAATTAAAATGCGGTTACTATGTTTTAGAGTTTAAACTATGTTCTTCACGGACTAAGGTAAGAGGCTCTACTTTATTACGAAGATAACTTTAATGGACATTTTATAAGTTTCAATTTCTCTGTCTCTGAGTATCATAATCAGGTAATCTTCTTCCTAGCCTTTATTATTGCCAAGTATTTAATTAGGTAATATAAACATAATAAGTTGATGACATTTGTAATATTTTTTCATTTTTACGCTGTTTTTCTGATTGATACTAAGTATGGTAGTGTAATTCGCATCTGCCGATTCACCCGGCTCTAGCATACTAGCAAATTTCTTAAAACTGCCAGCCTCCTGAATTGACTCACAAAGCTCAGTCTTGTCTTTCGTAATATATTAATCAAAATTTGACAAGACATTTGTGATTCAAATATCCAATAGATGTTTTAAAGAAACTTATTATAGTTTACTATAATTATGTTATTTCTATGCTAATGTAGAAATGTTAAAAACATGATGCTTAGTAATAGGTAGAAGTAAATGTCGAAAGTTAAATAATTACGAGAATATAACTATTAAGAACTATTCTCTTTGTGGAGTTCTCTTTGTTAGCGTTTGTACAGTCTGTTTCTAATGAGGTTTGTTTGCACGGTAGTTGTGTCAGTAAAGTATGGTCATATTTACGTGTGAAGTTGTGACATAAGACATATTATGTCATGGCGCCTATCTCCCCGAAAGAGTAGGTATATATTGCGAGCTATGTTTTCAGTTTCCACGTAATAGTGATATCTTTTGCCGTCGACCGGGCATAGTTTCAGGCTCCGTGATGCTGCCGCGATAATCTTGACATAAAAACCTCAATAACGTTTTTTTGCCGAACCCATTAGTTCCCAAAGTGGTCCAGGTAGGCCCCCAGGGGTCCACGTGAGACTCGACGGGGTCTACGTTGGCGTGACAAAAAAATGGGGGTCCACGAAAATTTATTTGCTTTTGATAATGAAGAACTAAAATGTTGGCTTGACTTCACCTATCAATGTAGGCAGAAAATATTTTAAGAAGCTCAGCGACTGTTACTTGTAAAATCTTGCGTATTCCATATTCAGTAGAAAATTCCTAAAAAAAAAGATCAACTCGTAAAGATTTGATAAAAAAATTTAATTGCCTAAATTTGATTCTTCTTCAATATAAATACGAATGCCAAGGAATATGCTAAAAATGTAGCTGCAGGGGTCCACCGGAACCTGGTAAATTTTGAAAGTGGTCTATGAGAAAAATGTCTGGTTACCTCTGGGCCCTAACCGATGGAACTCAAGGCATATGGTTTAGCAGTTTAGTGTTGGCACTAATATAGTAGATTTATGTGTTCGGGATATTGTGTGCAGGAGATAAATGAGAGGTCAAATGTCCACCAAATATAAAGTTTATTATTTCAGAGAAAATAACATTTGACACGACTTTAGGTAAACACTACTGCTGTGCCACTGAAATAGCCCAGCCAGGCATAGCCTGCCATAAATAATAGTGTCTGAAAATTACATAATTAATAGTTATTTCTTAGAAAACCATTTACTAATTGATAGAGAATGTATAACATGGTGATCATTTTCGTAAAGATCTATAGATATGAATTAACTGTAATTAATTAACGTAGACTTTCGGAAGTTATATGACTTTTCGAAATTATGTGCGTATTGATTAACAATTATCGCCTGCTCCGTGCCTCGGAGAGCACGTTAAGCCGTCGGTCCCGGCTGCCATGAACATCTATGGCAGTCGTTATTGGGAGAGTGTCGACACAAAAGATCCCACTGGGTCGAAGTGTCGCCGGTCTGCACTGACTGGCCCCCACATAAGATAAGATAACGTAGAAATAGTTTATCGGGTATGCTATTTCATTTAATAAGAAACAATGTTTTTTAGAAACGTCCAAACGAAACGATTATTGTTATCGTCTGACAGTAGGTAACGTTAAATTTATTATCTTCAAGTCACGACCCTTAACCGCGACTATGGAGTATTGTTACTTATGAACATACAATATACTTTTTAGGTTACCATATTTATTCTATACAAAGATAGTTTCATGCCTGTTAGTCGAAGTGATAGCATAAATGCATTCGAATAGGTTCGCAAGGTAATTAATTCGAAAGCACATCGAGAGTATCCTCTAAAGCACCGCTCTTTTTATTCTATAGTATTAATCGAATGGTTAGACTAAAGTGCAATATCCCGGGCCACAAATCGCCGATGACAATGCGTGGCGCCGAGTTGAGGGGAGGCGGGTTTATCGCCGTTTATCGCGAACACGAGCGCACACCCGGATTTTAACCGCGATATATCACAAGTAGCCCCTTTTTTTTTCACCGAAGCTTCGGTTTGTGTTTGACAGAATAGCTTTACGCTAGATTTAATGGCATCAAAGTAAATCGAGACTATTTTAGTGAAAGCGGATCTAAACACGCAATTGTTTTTCTGCAATGTTTTCGACTATAGTCTGGCCAGCTCACAAATATTTGAATGCGGCCATTACAGATATAAAATAATAGCTTGCGAAATATGGATGTTATATATTTCTGACTACCCTCAGGCTGTATGTATATGTATCTATTATACATGCCTATACTCAAGCCTCAATATGCCTATACGTAGGTACCTATCTCTATCACTACATATTATAAAACAAATTCTGCCGCCGCGTCTGTCTGTCTGTTCGCGATAAACTCAAAAACTATTAAACGGATTTTTACGCAGTTTCAATATACAAAGTGATTTATGAGGAAGGTTTAGGTGTATAATTTGTTAAGGTTTTGTAGAAATTGGTTGGAAGATGACGATAATTGTTGAGAATGACGGTAAGGCCGCCTGAGAGCTTTTATCGAAAACGCTGCCTAATTTCTTTTAGATATAACAAGACATACCCGTGCAAAGCCGGGGTGGGTCGCTAGTAATGTATTTAAAACTAAATAATCAGTAATCCTTAGGCTTCGATTCCAATTGTATTATAATAATATGCGTATATTATTTATGTTTATCAATACTCATCACCAATAATCGCGCGCGCTATCATTAGCTCGGCTTAAGAACTAAATACATATATGCTAATTAGCACGCACATGGCTAGCCACTCATCCGATTAAATTAATCCGAATTTACGTCAGAATGCTGGTGTATCGAGTTCACTTTGATTAGGGATCGCTTGAATGGGATTCCATTAAAACTTAACTATCCTAACTAATATTATAAATGGAAATGTTAGTTTGTTACGCTCTCACGCCTGAACTACTCGACCATGACGACGCATGCATGTTGTCAGGGGTACAGAAAAGGACACACATAAAGAATCATACATGAACAAAAAACTTTCGCTCCCGAGGAATAGAAATTAAATGACAAAATCGCACAAACGCGAGCGAAGTCATGGGCAAACTCTAGTTATACAGGGTGTCATAGAATATGTGAATCAAATTGTAACGGCAGATTCCTTAGGTAAGGACCATTCAAATGGGATAAAATAAAATGTTATGTCATTTAAGTAAAATAAAAAAATCTTTTTTCATTTCATTTTTTTTCATTTTTATTGTTTGTGAAGGATTGATTCGTCAAACAAAAACTTTTTTTTTAAACTGACCTATTTTTTAATGCGCAGCATTATTTTGGTGTACTTTTTTGCACCAATACTTAGATTTTACGCAAATGCCATAATTTTTTAATATTTTTATTTTGCTCATTTGAAAGGTCGTTTGAAAGGTCGTACCCAAGGAATTTCCCGTTACAATTTGATTCACATATTGTGGGACATTCTGTATATATATATATATGTATATATTGTTTAAAGTTTCATATACGAACCGTTCAATGATTTAATTAATTCGTCGACTTACGAAGAATGTTTTTTACATTATATCGATATGGTTAAACTGACAGGTGAAGTAAAAATTACAGCTACAACGTCCACGTTTAATTCCTGTGTGGGTACCACGACATAAATATCAAAGCATTGGACACCACAAACACTGGCCCTCGTTACAACTGTCCGTGGATTATAAAAAATGTTTTCCCTACAAGGAAAACTCGGCGTATTTATACTGACCCGATTGCTGCCGAAAAGGGTTGTTTATTTCGTAATCGAAACATGTTAAGAAGTTAACGCCCTTCTTAAATAAATAACTATAAATGCTGTTTATACTAAAATTCAGTCTTCTTCTCTCTTAGCCTTTATTATTCCCAAGTCACTTGGGGTCGGCTTTTCTGGTCTAACCGGATTTGACTGGATATCAGTTTTTACACGGAGCGGCTGCCACCTGACCTCCGCAACCCGAAGGCTAACGATACCCTAAGGCTAGACCAGTGTCAGCATATATTAGAGGGTACTGACTTTCCCAATAACGACTGCCATAGATGTTCATGGCAGCCGCGACCAACGGCTTAACGTGCTTTCCGAGGCACGGAACAGGCGATAATTGTCAATCAATACGCACATAATTTCGAAAAGTCATATAACTTCCGAAAGTCAGAGGTGCGCGACGTGGATTCGAACCCGAGACCCTCTGCATTGCAGTCTGTTGGTCTCCCCACTGAGCTATCGCTGTCGCTCGCTAGCTATACTAAAATTCAGTACTTTACTTTACATGTACTAAAATTCAATACTTTTTAGTCGCTTTAGCTCTTGCGTCACGGGAGCCTTGTGGACTCAATCTTGCATTACGTAGAGTCTGAACTATTTATAAATAATTGTCCCGTTTGGGATTCGATTCCACAACACTCGGCAAGTGTGCGGCAAGCGCCATTCTTACTTTTTCATTCCACTTATTCCACTGGAAACAACAACTATGAAATGTGAAGACTGATACCTTTATTTAACACTAGATGTGCCGCGGTTTTACCCTCGTTTATGTTTACTGCACTGCCCCCGTGGGGCGTAGCATGATGTTATATAGCCTATAGCCTTCCTCGATAAATGAGCTATCCAACACTAAAAGTTTTTTTTCAATTCGGACCAGTAGCTAGTGAGATTAGTGCGTTCAACCAAACAAACAAACTTTTCAGCTTTATAATATTACTATAGATTTCAGAGCCGCCAGATTTTAAGTTATTTTATAATTAGTTTAGTAATAACTGTTACAACGTAGCCTCCAGCTTTACAATAATACGTCTTTTTTTTTTTTTTTTATAAGAATGAATTATGAATCCATTTTTTGAGGACCAAAGAAAGATATATGAGCTACAAGATAAATCAAAATAATAATGGCTATCGAACTAGCGATCATGCATACGTCGCTTACACATATTATGTAAAAGTCAGCATTTGCAAAAAAAACGTATTCTAGCGACGTGAAGATCTCAGTCTATTGCCTGTGTACGCTGACGCAGAAAATACGTATAGTAAGTAATAATAATAATACATACTCATACTTTGGCATACTCAGATGGACGCAAACGGAATTAGATGCCCTGGATAGAAAGGTCCGTACACTGTTGACTGCATACCGAATGCACCACCCGCGCTCCTCGGTAATGAGATTGTACATCCCACGGAAGTGTGGGGGTCGCGGTTTTTTAAATGCCAAGACCCTCCACAACCGTGAAGTGTGCAATCTCAGAGAATATTTTCTCCGAACCGATGTGGGCGTGCATCGCGATGTAGTCGCAGTGGATACGGGCTTTACCCCGCTTGCTCTGGCTAAGGAGAACTGGCGCAAACCTGTTATGTTTGGAACTGACGAGCGCAGGGATGTATGGAAAGGAAAAGAGCTGCATGGACGCTTTTTTCGGGCCCTGAATGGGCCCGACATAGATTTTCAGTCATCGGTGTCCTGGCTACGTTTCGGCGATCTCTTCGCTGAGACCGAAGGTTTCGTATGTGCAATAATGGACGAAGTTGTTATGACGAACAACTACCGGAGATATATCCTGAAGGATGGGACGGTTGACATATGTCGGGCATGTCACCAGCCCGGAGAATCTCTCAGACATATTATCTCCGGTTGTTCTCGTCTTGCCAATGGAGAGTATTTGCATAGACACAACCAAGTAGCCAGGATTATCCATCAGCAACTTGCCTTAAAGTATGACCTTGTGGAATCTGAAGTGCCGTATTACAGGTATGTGCCCGATCCAGTTCTCGAAAATGGTCGTGCTACTTTGTACTGGGATCGGTCTATCATCACTGATAGGACAATTGTGGCGAACAAGCCAGATATTGTGCTGATAGACCGATTGGAGCGCCGAGCAATGATCATCGATGTTACCATTCCGCATGACGAGAATCTTGTGAAAGCTGAAAAAGAAAAAGAGTTGAAATACTTAGACCTAGCTCACGAGATTGTCGACATGTGGCGTGTGGACTCGGCGATCATTGTGCCGATAGTCATTACAGTCAAAGGTTTAATACCTAAGAGCCTCGACCACCACCTGCAGAGGCTCGCGTTAGATGGCTGGATCAAGTCCTTGATGCAAAAGGCAGTACTACTCGACACGGCGCGTATTGTGAGGAGATTCCTCTCTCTGGGGCCCTAACCACCGGCAGCTTGGACCCTGTTCCCGATGTCGGTGGGTCATTTCAGTTTTTATATTTTTAAATATGTATAGATTTTATATTTATATTTAAAAATGTTATTATTGGAAAAAAAAAGTAATAAAGAGAATAATAATAATAATAACCTGTTATGCTTGGAACTGACGAGCGCAGGGATGTATGGAAAGGAAAAGAGCTGCATGGACGCTTTTTTCGGGCCCTGAATGGGCCCGACATAGGTTTTCAGTCATCGGTGTCCTGGCTACGTTTCGGCGATCTCTTCGCTGAGACCGAAGGTTTTGTATGTGCAATAATGGACGAAGTTGTTATGACGAACAACTACCGGAGATATATCCTGAAGGATGGGACGGTTGACATATGTCGGGCATGTCACCAGCCCGGAGAATCTCTCAGACATATTATCTCCGGTTGTTCTCGTCTTGCCAATGGAGAGTATTTGCATAGACACAACCAAGTAGCCAGGATTGTCCATCAGCAACTTGCCTTAAAGTATGACCTTGTGGAATCTGAAGTGCCGTATTACAGGTATGTGCCCGATCCAGTTCTCGAAAATGGTCGTGCTGCTTTGTACTGGGATCGGTCTATCATCACTGATAGGACAATTGTGGCGAACAAGCCAGATATTGTGCTGATAGACCGATTGGAGCGCCGAGCAATGATCATCGATGTTACCATTCCGCATGACGAGAATCTTGTGAAAGCTGAAAAAGAAAAAGAGTTGAAATACTTAGACCTAGCTCACGAGATTGTCGACATGTGGCGTGTGGACTCGGCGATCATTGTGCCGATAGTCATTACAGTCAATGGTTTAATACCTAAGAGCCTCGACCACCACCTGCAGAGGCTCGCGTTAGATGGCTGGATCAAGTCCTTGATGCAAAAGGCAGTACTACTCGATACGGCCCGTATTGTGAGGAGATTCCTCTCTCTGGGGCCCTAACCACCGGCAGCTTGGACCCTGTTCCCGATGTCGGTGGGTCATTTCAGTTTTTATATTTTTAAATATGTATAGATTATATATTTATATTTAAAAATGTAAATATTAGAAAAAAAAAAGTAATAAAGAGAATAATAATAATATTCTATCACATACACACAACACTATCTAGCCCAAACTAAGCAGAGCTTGTACTATGGGTACTAGACAATGGATAAACATACATATATATGTACTTTTCTTTTTGTAAATATATACATAGAAACACCCAGACAAATCAAACATCCATGTTCATGCACACAAATGTTTGACTTGTGCGGGAATCGAACCTGTGACCACAGGCGTGGCAGTTGGTTACACTGACCACCACGCCATCGAGACCGACATAGTAGTTGTATATTGCGCAATCAGTCGTCCGACGTTACAATACAATGTGGGTCACAGTGTCAGGTTCGATTTCCATTGGCGTAACGACGCGAATAGCCAAGCAGCTGTGATTAGACCGTGCGGTATAGCGGTGCGCCTTTGTGACTAGCTAACTGTTGTTATTGTATAGATTTGCATGAGATTTTGTGTACCTTTAAGTTGTATTTAATGGTTGAAAATGTTGTGATAGAAGGTGATGTCTATTGCTAAAGAAAATATATGTTTTATTTATGTAATTCATATTCCAGAAGACCAATTTAAAGCTTCGCTATGACTGGCTTAATTTCGGTAGATAATTTTAAGTCAAAACGAGAATGGTTATATATTTAGGTCACATAAAAGCACTGACAAACGTCGTAGGTTAGTGTTTAGTAAGATTACTAAAGCTATATTTAGATTAGTTACCAAGTTTAGGTAAAGGATAATTCTAAAATTTGCAATCTGGTACCTGTTTATTCGCGTTTTATAAATATTCTGAGGGTTTAATCTATATCCATACCAAAATTAAAAACAGATCACAAATTTTACTTTCAGTTGTCTTATATTAGTAGGTACAGAGAACTTGGACACTTTGATGTTCTTCCTAACATTGTATTGACATACTTTGTCCACAATTTTGGCACATGTATCATAATATTGTATAGGAAATTCTACTGTGTCCGGATTTGCTGTTTCAGTCATACAATCTGTTATCTCTTTTACTTTATAGCAGTATTTGGCTGCACAAACTTTAAGTTCTACTATTACTGAACTTTATTTTGACTGATCCAAGTCCGTATTAAATTATCTGCCAATGTAGTAGAGGATGAAAGAAAGCTAAATCGATCGGTTATCTGTTTTTGGTTTCTCGATTCGCTCGGATCTTTCACTTGGAGTGAGTTAAACAAAGTAGTTTACGATGACCTATTTTATCCCTTTCTATATCCCTGCTATGCGTCGGATCTTTCGGTCCCGGACAGTAAAAACAGAAGTATCGCTCTAGTTATACTTGGAACAAAGAAGCGAAGTTCGCGTGGGCGCCAACGTGATACGGAATATCGATATTACTCGCGGTGTGCGAGCTATTGTGACGGTAGATCGAAACCGACGTGATATATGATGTCACGTTTCCGCAGTGAAGAAATTTATTGTACGAATACCCTCAGGTGTATTTTTGTGATTTGGAAAATCTTTGAAGGATTTGATTTTTGTTAAAGTATATTAAATACTGTAAGAAAATTTTCGAGATATAATTCGTTGCTGCGTGATTATTGGCATTCTGCACTGGCGTGTATAATAGGATTCAGTAAATATTTGTAATTACAATAAACATACCTAATATAACAATTTGAAGCAGCGACAAAGCCCAATGGATAAGTCAGATCATCGGTTCGAACCCATATCATATCGGCATAAATTTGGTAAAATAGTTTACAATATTCTAATCATATGTTGCAAACTTATTTCTTTGAGTTTTCTTATAAAAGAAATATATCGGCTCCGTTTATTTATATTCGGTACAAGACTTCTCTCGAAATTATGATTATTATAACAATAGCTGAATCTCATTATATGCGGGTCAACAACCTTTATATCCCTTTCGAGGACTGTTTCAGAACCATATCAAGGACTTATTCAGATGAGTTCCCTTACCAAGTTCGCCTTGAAAATTAATTCGAGCAATAAATAACTTTTTATTACTCACATATAAACTTTCTTAAAAGTCAGATGTGCGTGTTGCTATTCAAACTTTGGATGCCATGCAAAATCTTTGAGAATAAAGATAAGTTATACGTTTGCCATAAAATAGTTAAAATGTCTATTTAAAAGTTTGTGACGTTTATTTTAATTGCAACTCCACACATTGAAACAACCGAATACGAAAAACAGAATAGAAAAATGACTATAGATAATAATGTTTTATCCACTTAAGAATCGGAGTCACGAACTGGTCATAACACCATTGGTCAAGTCCTCAAATTATCACTAAACACTCATTAGGAGAGTTTAAATTTCGATCGTCAGATTGTTTATTGATTTCTGCTCTTTGATATTGACCTAGAAGAAGGCACGTGTTTATATTATATAAAATACTGACATACTTCCATTTATAATATGGCAAACGCCATGCAGTATTAAATTTAAGTACAGTTAATACTTACAATAAAATTTGCATAAATGACATCAGGAGTTCAATAGAAAAACATTTGGTTAGGAGGTCCTTATAGTTCGAGGTCTTGTGCAATAAAGTAAATAAAAGAGCACCAATATTAATAATAATTAATAAAAAAGATACAGCTATGACCGTTCACATTCTGGCAATCTCAAACATTAATATACAAATTTCTGTAGACTGTGGAAATCGCTTACCATCAGCCAAACCATCTGCTTGTTGGCCAACCTAATAGAATAACAAACTAAATGTTTTATAACTAAAAAGAGGAATCCACCACTCTTCCCTAATACTCCCAAACTCATCGTTAGCAATAGAAGAAGAAACAGCATCGAACTGATCAGTTTTGGATACTGTAGTATTTTAAATATTACCTTTGGCGACTGACGAGCCAGTCGCGCATATGGATAGTAAGCGCTCAAAGACATGGATGTATCCTCTTGGCAATGACTTTAGAACATGGCCAAATTCTTGCTTACCGTAAACTAGAGAAGCAGGTCAATCAGGATAACCCTCTAACTGAAAATTTTAGGGCGATCTATTCATGGTATTTCGATGCATTGTTAGAGTATGGGTTTCTGTTTTTACCACTTTGCCGCACTGAAGACTGGTTGTCTTGCCCAACTACCATTCTGTATTATAATCAAAACTAATTTCTATTGCGTCATACAAAACATTCTACAACGTATGTTCTAACATTGCTATTAAATACTTCTATTACCGCCAATTGGTGCTATTTCCGTCAGAACATTAACCCATATCGGCGACAGCAACGAATTTGGCACAGGAATTACACCCGGACAGAATAATTAATATCATTCATGCAAACTGTCATGGTTGACTTCTTCACGCAACTATTTTGTTCATAAACATTGTTAAAAATAGCTTGCATCTATCACATGCGGTGATTATGACGAAAATATGTATGTCATTGGAATATTTGAGATTGTAAGAACGTGAATGGTCATAGCTTCATATCTTCTTTATTAATTATTATTAATGATTTCTTATTAATTTTAGTGATGTTTTTATTTGAAAAGTAATCGGTTGATTGCCCAGAAAACGATCTTTATGTAAATAAATATAATTAAATGATGTCATATTATTTTAATTTCTTTGAGCTTTACCCACTGTCACGTTTTCGGAGAATCATTTCAGGGCCATAGGAACGGTTTTGACGAATTGATTTTGGTGGCAGAGAGAGAGAGACAGATCATCGATATAAAATTGCGTTTCAAACATTGGAATAATTCGAATTTGAATCTGTAATAATAGTTGTATTGTGTGCATAAATTATAAACGGTGAAAACGTATTAATCATGTATGGGATGTGTTTTAGTTTTTGACTACTCAAATTTCTCTTTTTGTAGCACTTGCACATCGCACAAGCGAAAATCTTATACGCAAGTCACTTTGTTACAATCGGCCTGGTTATATTCTTCTACGTATGAGAATATGTAGATAATTCTATAATATGAGATCATTATAGCACCTTACACTTAGTTACAATAAATTATTTAAATTTGAATACTAACTAAAGAGTCTAAACCTAGGTTTGGCCTGATATTTGGTACAAAAGACTAAGTTTATCGACTATGAACATAATTCTGTCACACATTATAATATGTATACGTACAATAGTTTTTATTTGAATGTTATAAACGGTGTCAATGTCAAATCGGCATGTTTGTAAATTAACACCGTGCTATACAGCTATAATATGAGTACATAAATGTTTATAAGTATTGTCTATACAATATATGGAAGTATGTGCTTTAATTAGCAATACTATGTGGGATATATCTATTTAAACAAAATGGTTTGCTTCGATCACTCATAGTGTCATTGAGTTTTTTTTCACAAGAAAACAGCGGCACGTATACTGGAATTGTGCCTGGTACACGACAGGCTCCAAAGCTCGCCGTAAAAACCGCCGTAAAAACCGTGGGCTAGCTGAAAAGAAACAAAGTTAAGTACTAGTTTCAAATTTTCTAAAATAATATTTTTACCCTGATGGCTTATTCTAGTTTTGAGCGGGCAGTCCGTAGCTTAAGCTATCACTCACGTTTACTGCCGATCGTGAAATCGTGTATTCGATTTCTGTCTCTTCCAAGAGTTTAGATTTTCTGTAGCGCATTTGTGATCGTAATGATAGCTCGCGTTCACATGTGGGTGTAATACCCCACTGACTTACCTTACGACGATATCCAGGACATGTTTATGATATTGCAGTGTCTTGTCATATCTATATTTAATATCTTTGTAAGCGTATTTAGGATATAGACTAAACAAACGGTGTTTGTGTTGTGTTAGGCAGAAGTGCCGGGAAGAGAGCGGAGAGTACGAGAGAGCAATTTAGATGTTTGTTTTCTATGTAAATATACCGTCTAATATTGTTGTTTCATTAGTAAGATAATTACACTGTCAGAAATACAGGCTAAAGAGCAGTACAGGCCATTTTTCTAGTTTACCTAATCAGACTTGCTTTTGGCAAGGTTGGTAAGGTTGCCAAAAGGAGACAACAGTCATAGAAAAATTAAAAGGTTTTGTTATACTTACTAATAAGTAATAAGATATGGTTTATCTAGTGATAAGCGGTTACCGAAGCCGTAGCAATAGGGCTTTCTGTTTAATTGCTGCTTACGTAAGGGATAGTGATCACTCTTTTGTAATATGGCGTCTACTAAAAAAGAACCGAAAACCGCGTTCTTGTCATTACAAAACACAACTTTTAAGATTTTACGATATTTTAGAACAGATTCCACTATTTTATATCATCATTCGAACATTATTTAATAAAAACAAGTTACTAAGGAACATTGCTGTATAAAAACATAAAGAGTATTTAAATGATTACCACAGTTATTACATAAAAACAACGGCTCGGCAAAAAGCCTCTGTGTGCGTTGCCTAATCAAACTCGCAATTGTTTTTTTCACAGACCTGAGGCGGATCGCACACACGCGTTTTTTACATAGGTCAAGGTGACTGCTCGTGCTAATTATGAATTTATTTTACAGTTAATGATGTGTGGTGAGCGGCAAAAAGGCGTGTCTATATTCGAAGATCTGTCGACGAGTTGTAAAATAAAAATATCTTCTTTTTTTCGTTAAGAATTTAGTAGTTTGGTTTGAGGTGAAACTGGTTTCACGGCTCATTAGAATTTCTCGTGGTTATTAACAGATTTAAGTTGTGTCCTTGCGTACAATGTGGTACGTTTGTGTGACAGGGACAATATTTTTAAGATTTCTTTAAATATGTAAAGAAAAGCTGTTTAAGTAAAGGTGAGAAAATAAGAGAATTCTCTTTCTCTGGTTTTAAAACTTAAACAATAGAAAATCTTTGGCAATATTTATTAATTCTGTGGTTAACGATCACCGATTTTGTCCAAATTGGATATCCAGTTTTAAATTCTCCGCGACTAACATAGACGTTGAGGTGAAGAGCATCCAAACATTCATCCAGTAAACATGTTAGTAAAATATTACAGGCTGAATAAACAGCGATAAAATCTGTGAAATTCGCCACAATGCGTAAAATTTGCGTCAATGAGTATAATACCATGTTAGTACAGCTGATCTTTCTATGGGAAGTTGGGTCGATAAACCGAGAAATGTCTGTTTGGAAAGCCGTATAACAAAGTTTGGTACTTTTTAATGGCATATTCATGCAGACACAAACACGGATGGCAACTGGCAATTTAATATGCTAATAAATTAAATTAATTATTTATGAAAAGGTTATCCTAGTAATTAGTGTTTAAGTATCGTTTGAAAGCACACTGGCAATTTGAAGACCCAGTCGTAAAATTTTACGGAGGCAAAGGTTCTGTTTTGCTAAAACACGCATACATATTATATTTAATTATAAATACACGACCACGTTTATATGGTATGTCATCAAAACTTGACTACGCAGACACAAACTAAAATATGCTTGATATTACTTAAATATTAACTAAGTAAAAGAAATATGCTTGAAGATATTTCCCATTTAGCTGGTACCACGTGCTTTTAACTACTAATAACTAAATACTTAAAAAGTTTATGTATTTAATTAAATTTGTATGTATTATATATTATATTAGTTTATTTTATTAATTTTATTTAATGTTTATTAGTATTAGTATGTATTATATATTATATATTATGTTTAAAGCGCTCAGAAACACGTGTTACCATGATTGACAGGCAAATAGTACTTAACATTAAGAATTATCTAAATTAGTAACACCATAGTCTAAGCCTATTTTTATGCGACACACTGTTCGTATCAGAGTCATCGACCAATAGCCGCACAGAATTCTAACGCTTCAACGATTGACAGTCTTTATTGGTACATGCGTAAATTATTTGAGCATGGTACTACTATAAACGTCTAATGTCAACTTGATTATACATTATAACGTATTTTATCGCTGCAGTAGAAATCTTTAACACCGTCTTCAGACCAATAATGAGAGAAATAGCCAGTAATTTATAGACAAACCGAACAACATTGTCAATTTTAATCTATTAGCCACTTAACCAAACCACAAATTGTACTCATATGTCATAAAACCTTCCATGAAGTAAGAATGCGCTCATGTCGTACGAAACCTTGCCTCTGTCATCATCAATGCGTCACCTTTCTGACTGGCGGGACAATAACTAGCTAGCTAATGGTCAAACATTGTTTTTGTTGTTTTAAGCTGCTTATGGCTAACTATTGGTCAATCATGAGCTTCAAAAAGATTTTACATATTTACGAAATCAAACAAAATTATTTTAGATTTTAAATTGTGAGGCTTAGCTTCTCGCTTAGTCCACAGCCGAGTACAAGGATATACTCGGCTGTAGCTATCTAACAAATCTCTAAGATAAACCTTTCATGCAAGCTTGACTAACGCTTGGATCCCGGGATCCAGATAATTTAAGAGTTACATTGTTGGTAAATCAAATCCCATAAATCAGTTGTTAGAGTTGGCCATCACCAAAGCAGTGACTGTAAATCTGCAGATGCTTCTATTGAGGTTCGTAGCTCTCATCTAATTGTGCTGATGCATTCGCCAGGTTAATGTATAGGTATCTCTGGGTAGCACTGATGTAGAAGGAGCTACATAACGTTTTAATGTGCGGACATTGCGTAAGTGCCTAAACCGCAAATTGAAATCTATCGAAATCGACGAGCTAATTTAGTGCGGTGTAATTTTTTGTTAACCAAATAATCACCCATAAACCTAATACGTACCATAAAAACAAGTTGACAAAAGACATTTTACTGTTTGTGGCCTCAAAGGGATTCCTCGAATAAAATATGGCTATACAATTTTACATGTATAAAGCACACCTCCTCGTTGAATTCTTTGCGGATTACACACAGGTACACTGTGTTAAATATTTTCGTACAAAATTTCATGCGGCCCGTAGTAAGTTGGCAGAATGAAGATTAAAATGTAATTCAAATAAGCCGGGGGTCAGAAGCGGGTCCACAACAATGCTGCTAGTTGCAGTATTGTTTCTGACATTCGTTGCCTACCCACCTCACGTCCACCCGTTAGCTCTGCTTTGTGAAAAATATTCGCATACCCACGTGCCGACTCAAATATGTATGGAAATAAAACTAACTGAATGAATGCCCCGGAAAATATAAAGTGAAATGTTCTGCTTAAATCCAAAGTTGAAATGTTGAAAGTGGAACCAAATACTAGAACATTGTACGTTAAGCTCAATCAAGATCATTTGATCAATCTGCTTGTTGGTACAAGGGCAATTGTCCTAATGGTCGAAGGTTTGTGATCTCTACAATGATTACGAGAACCGTCAGTTGATGTCTCGTCATTGGGGTTAAATAATAACAGTCATATCTGCCATTACAATCAGCCCTTTAATTTATATAATTGTCTTATTGTTGTGATGGGTCTGCTCTTTGAATGTCAAACATATGCAACACAACGAGTGCCTAACTGTCTTTATAAACCCTTGAAAATATTACAAAATGTTCATAGATAGAATAATTATAGATTTCTGCACAATATTTTCCATCATCGCTAAGCGAAGTGTTAATTAATTTATGATATACACATGATTACGAAAATCCTTGAGTGTGTGTCCGAGACCTTTGACTTGGCAGCTACAATGTCTATAAAAATGTATAACGTATATACTATACTGTATGTACCTATACTGGGAGACATTCCCAGGCATTGAACCTCTGTTCCTTATTGCTAATCAAATCAGCTATTTATCGCTTAAGAGGCAAATACTCTATCTTGTGAGAATATCAGTAATCTGATTGCTAAAGTCCGTTGTCGATAATGATGCGAACGCTGGATAATTTCATAACACAAACTTTTCAAACGCAGCCATTTTTTGTCTCGCTCGTTGCAAGAATTCACAAGATTGTCTGACCGAGATCTCGTATCTGTTACGCGTGACCTTGCAACTACTTGTGACGTTACACGGTTACTGCTGTTACAACCGGTAACTATGTAACTAATGGTCGCCGCGGAGCTAAATAACCACGCTGAAAGGGAAATTAACACTGATTGAACGAGACGTGTTCGTGGTGGCTCGGAGAACGTCGGATAACTTCGTGTGCTGCTAAAATTGTGTTGCGGTTTGAAGATGAAAGTCATCGGTCAGAGCTGGTGTCATGAGTGGATACTTGCAAAATAACTACCAGTTATATCGCAACGTTTAATGACATTTGGAATAGATACAGATTCATTTACATGTGTTTCCTGGTATAATTACTTGCTTGTGTTGTGTAAATCATTTGAATTTATGTCTAGAGACATGTTATTAAATAAATAAAATATTTGACTAAGCCAACAAAGATTCTAACCTACCCGACTAGTTTGAAGCGAACGAGTGTTAGGCTTTTGACCCCGCCGCGTCAGGGTCCTTGTTCCATAATGGAGGAGCCAAAAAAGTGTTCGTAACTATTTGGCCAACACCGAATATTTACAGGATAGTCAAATATTTGTTTAGGTTTCCAAGAAAATCGGAGCTCCTATGAGATCACTTTGTTGTCCATATGTCAGTGTGCCCGCTTGTCTGCCCAGATATTGCCCTAATATCATTACTTTAGTATTCAATCTATTACTAAACTTGCTGTGTAAATCTTCATTAGATACTATCTAGCAAGTTATCTTTTACAAAACTAATATTTATTTTTTCGTAATCACATACATGTGTCATCATCAGTGTACACACAGGTGTTGAATAAAACCCTCTAACCTCACATCGATCATATGCAAATGTTAGTAAGTTTGACATTTAAACAATCAAGAAGTGTGACTACCCTCAGCCTTCGACCTTGTTACTCTAGTAATAAAGGTGATATTTGTATAACATAGTGGTGGCTAGAGATTTCCAAGTGGTTTTTGTGTAATTCAACTAAATGTATTCGCATATCGATTGGGTTGCATCACAGTCCGCCAGTCGGCAGTGTCACGAGCAGGAATCCTTGAAACAATGTTTTATTGTTTTACTATGAAATGTATTGTTATTTTATTTTTATTGTTTAACGTCATTTCACTCGTGATGCGATGCCGTTTGCTTTCTATTGCATTCGTTTATTGCTGCATGACTTTTAAATGGTTTACACTCCATTGCTTTTGTGTAGAAATATCAATGTGGTGTTTTATGTTTTGAGACTTAGTTACTCATTCAAATTAAATTACTATTTTTTATTTCTTTTACATCAACTATTGGCATGGCAAATAGTGAATAAATCACATAAGCGTCAAACATTTGAAACACTAACATTAGTTTCGATTAAAATATACATACATACATAGCCTAAAGCTTGAGCCCTCGAATTGGTGGATAGGTAGAGCCAACCTATTGCCGTTTATCGGGCACACTTCCTGATATCGTGCTGCTGCTAAGAATATCTTGACAGCGATACCCAAAAACTATGCCCACCCCGGAAACCCGACACCACATTTACAACCATAGCCACACACATTTGTGACCGAGACACAGTTTCCTGCAGAATTTTTTTAACAAGTACTCCCTTGCTTTATTTCAATAAAACGCCTATAAATACAAATGTATGGTTAAACATATAAAACATAATTTTGCATGGAGGTTACAATGTCATGAATGAGTTTGAGGAATAAATTCCATATTAGTCAGCGTCACTTTGAAGGACAACATTGTCGGTGTCGTATCGAAGACCCGTATATTTGTGACCGTCGGTGATTTAGTTGAATAACCACTTTGTATTTAAATGTAATGTCCATTACAAACGAATTAGTTGACACCGAATATACTTGAAGGGGATTTATGAATATTGATGGTTTTTCTGTATTCAGAAGATTGCTTTAAATCCGTTCTTTTGAAGGTACTTTATAAAAAAAAAAAGGAATTTTAGAAATACTTTCTGTCGCTATCTGAAATTTGGGCAGAAAATAAATCTACTAATCTGTAATTCCGTACACTAATCTCTCATTCTTTACCTAAATAGAAAACCTATAAATCATTTCTTTATGTACACATACGTCACAAAAACTTGTAAATGCCAAAATAATATGTTTAAAAATAAAATACAAAAATATTCATAAAACTTTAATAAAAATAAGTAAAAGCAACCCCAAGTAATATAGGCGTGAATCTATGTATGTATGTAAGTAATATAGAATGGCCAAAGTATGCTTAAGATACCGAGTTCTCAAAATCCACAACGCCGCTTAACCCCTCACTTATTTGACTTATTTCCGGTCTATAACAGTCATTAAGTTAATGTAAAATTTCAAAGACATTGGCAACGTTGAACGTTTATGTAAAGTTAATATAACTACGGCAATTCAAATAATCGTGTAGTAATGAGAATGACACACAGTGAGTGTTACGTCATCGCACCAATATAAATACTCGTAAGGTTATTCCGTGAGAATCGTTTTATATCGTGTGGTTTTAACTATTATTTGCTGCAACACAATATTTATGAGAAGCAGAGTTAAACAGCACATCCTCTTAAATCTGGAACGTTACTATTTAGAATCTTATGAATGAAAAACGCAACAAAACTAATGTTATGAATCTACGGTGAATAGAGATTTCAGAACTCATTATGGAGACATTGTGCTTTCTTTAAGAGTTGCAGTCATAACTGGTGGTTTTCATCACATACAAGGTTTTTTGTAAATTTTGGCCCTGATATTATAATCGTGCATAGATAACCTTAGACTATCTGATGGGTTGTTAGAACGGTCTTACTAGGCGTAAGTCGTGGCCACTTTTGTGGTATACAACATATATATTAGTAGTACTTTATTTTTTTGGTATATTGATGATCGTTTCGTTAAAGGGTGTCTTGTCATTATGTGATGGAAGATAAGTGTTTGGTGTTTATGTTAGCTTGATATAAGCTATTAGTGCCGATTATGTCACTATCTAACTTGTTTACAAAGACATTAGGCAAATATACATGTTATTTCCAAAACAAGTCGTTTATTGTTATTAAAATCAAATGTGACGAAAGTAAAATGAGTACAGACCACTTACTAAGATACTACTTATGTAATATAGTATGCTACATCTAGTGTCACATTGTGATACAATGTCAAGTCCTTTTTCAATACCATTTTTTACTATGATTATAAATATTGTCATAGCGTACCCGACACGGGTAGAGTCGAGACTACATTGAATGTTTACATGATCACCTTCTATGTCTACAGTTATACAATAAAGATAACTTATCTTTATCTTGACTTATGCAAGAATCACAGGATAGATATGGTTAGTATCAGTATATTTAAGCAATGCACTTGTCAGCCAAACACCGATTCAAGAGCGGCACGTTTCTCCAATCTTCAGTACTGCCTTTGTTATCATTATCCTTAGACCGTTTCTTCCCGTTGTTGAGCATAAGCTTGCCTTTGTATCAGTTTCAATTTTCCCTCGCCTGCCTCCTTTTAGCTGTTGCAAAAGGCTGCCTCTCCCATTGTTATGCATCGTGCATATCTTTTATTATATCAAAGGGATATTTGTGGCGGCTCGATCGTTTCTCTCTTTCCATCTCGAGTGCGTACTTCGCGGTAATCCACAATCCAATTCAGGGTTTATCCGAAGCGATGCGTTCCGAATCTAATATTTGGTCGTACGTATTTGTCAGTAGTCGCATGATTTCGTTATCCCGATCCAGTTTACGGTTCATCCGAGCCCTTGCGATGTCGGACGGAATCCATCGATCCGTATGGCTCCCCCTGACTCTAACTGTAAATACATTAAGCAAATGGCTGCTCCGGGACCTGCCGAGGCTTTAGTCAATGCGGAATTTGAACTGTAGTTATCTTTATTGTGCTTGACAGTTTTAATCGTCAGCATTATTGCCACTGGGTGTGGGTTTTAGTACTTTTCGCCGCTCTGAAGGGAATGAATACCAACACAAAGTGCTTAACTTTCTTTATTTACAGATTGTTGATAGAAAAAGTTTAAAACTTTTTGCCAATTTTACTCGCAAGCTTAAAATTTGCTGTGTAAGTACTTGACTGCACGAATCGCGAAATTATTAAAATGCTAATACAATATTTTGTGATCTATTAATAGCTGTTTTGAAACCAGATGTTTATCATTTAGAACCCAGTATTTTTTTCAAATTAACACCAGAGATCTTTTAAGACCTCATCGGCGCTACCCTAGTGATGATGTTAATAGAGTCACGTCTTGTTTAAACTTTCACTTTGAAAACGTTACGTAATATTTGTCTGTAATACATTTATTTGTATGTCGCAGAAATCTAAGCTCGTGTCCGTTCTAAAGTGCAATCTTCCAATAAAGAGTCAAGGCCTTCGCGTAATACACTTGTTAATACACGCGACTTGGTCTGATGTCATCCGTACCGAAATAACACTGAATAGGTACACGTAGACATCGTCAGAATAAATGAAATAGAAAAAAGACATATAACTTTCAGTTCTTTGACACAATTTCTTTAGTTTTGTTTCGTGGAATTCGTTTGTGTACCGACTCAAAGTATTTTTCTTACGTTATTTTCTTTTTATATTTGTTGTGTACTTATTTATGTGGGTGTATTGTTATAAGCACTTTCCACGTGTCGAAGCGATGTACTTAAGTAAAATAACAAACAATGTCTTTACCTTATAATGATAGTTGATGAAGTTGTTTCTGTATAAATTACCTTTTTTTTTAATTCATTAGTTTCATTATCTTTACTTCAAGCGACTTTAATAAGGGTCATTTGAAAACAATGGAGGTCAATTTTATTAACTGATTCGTTATATTATATAAAAGTGCTGTAGTGCTTCCGTATTTATTGAAGATATCTTCTTTTGTCACTTCATTTTGTAATTTTTATCGGATATCTCTTTAGTGTTCCATTACGACCTTTTTATGCAGGAGTTAGCAGGTGTCCTTGATAAATGCTAATAGTCTATACTCCTGTTATGTAGGTGTTAACGAAATATATGTATAATGCAGATACATTTAGAAAACACGCGAATATACAGAATATAAAACCCAACCTTTCATGCATGATGACCATTTGCATTTTTTAAGAAACAATAAATGGTGATCTAATAAATTCCAGAAGGCCGTTACTGAAGTGCTTCGCCGAGCTTCAGCTCGCAATTCGAATTTGTTGATTGGTTTGGTCGCTGCAAACTGTCGGCTTCCGATTTAGAGAATAAATTGACGGCAAATAGATCGGGGTGAACGTTAATGTTATCAAATCGTATCTTAGAATGCTTCGCTTGGATAGAGGCATCAGAGCTTTAGCGCATATACAGCTGTTGCTTGAAAAGTTTCTTGTTGGTCAAAGTGTTATTGGATTTTTCTGATAGGAAATGTGTATATATAACTGACGAAATGTATGTATGTGTTATATACCTCTGTCATAAGAATCATTCATAAGAATATCCTAAATGTCATAACACGATGAAATTTGTATATATTTTCCTCAGTTTAGACTATAACGATCAAATTATTTTGCTATTTCCTTTTGAAACGATAAATTATTTCGCAGACGGTCTTTGTGTTGTAAAATACCATTGAGGTTCATAAAGTATTTATGAGTTTTAAAGGTTCTTTGTAACGGATTACTGCTGGAAAGTAATAAACGGTTTTTGACTGAATGATTTTCGTATTTAAATATAGGTGTTAAAATACAAAGAAGATTAAGGATTTATCCACTGTTATGCGAGGCCAAAAGAGAGCGAGACATAGATTGAGTGAATCTTAAAAAACTATAATAACTCTTGAAAATATTGCCAAGACGTACTTGAATTTTAACAAGCTGCTTCATTCCCCAGATATAAAGCTCTATTGAAACAAAGATGGCACTTATTTTTATGTTTTCTGTCTTATTTTCTACGTACCTATTTCTTCATGCAGATTGCAAAAATGTTGAGATTATATCGAAAAATAGAGCGTTCCAGTTATATTACACTTTCCAGAAATGATATCATATCTTCTTAATTTATGACCCGTTGAAAGGCGCAGAGGAAAATATATGTACGCCAATGATGATCGTTGACGTTGACTAGCCGGCCGCAATATAACAACCGCCAACAACCATTATGACATGATATTCTAATAATATCTTTGGTTGAAAGTTTTATATGTGTCAAGTTCAGAAAGCCTGTATAAATGTTAACACTGTTACTTTAGCTAAGTTTTATGAGGAAGTTGTAGTAAAATTAGTAGTGCGAAGTGGTGTAAGCGAATTAACCTTGTATTACTGCGGTACCTTGATGTACCGATTACCGACAGAGAGCATGGTTATTTCCACTCTGAGGTATTATTATATATCTATTATTATCTGCAGAAATATTCATGCTAGCTTACCACATAGTAAATCAAAGCCGAATGTTAGCTCTAAACAAACCTGAAAGAAGATCAAAGCGAAATAAATTCTTATTTCAATAAATCCTGCTATTAAGAGTGCCAGAGTGCCAGCTCAGTGGGGAGACCAACAGACTGCAATGCAGAGGTCTCAGATTCAAACCCACGTCGCGCACCTCTGACTTTCGGAAGTTATATGACTTTTCGAAATTATGTGCGTATTGATTGACAATTATCGCCTGCTCCATGCCTTGGAGAGCACGTTAAGCTGTGTCGGACCCGGCTGCCATGAACATATATGGCAGTCGTTATTGGGAAGTAAGTGCCCTATAATATCCTGACACAGGTCTAGCCTTAGGGTATCGTTAGCCTTCGGGTTGCGGAGGTCAGGTGGCAGCCGCTCCGTGTAAGAACTGGTATCCAGTCAAATCCGGTTAGACCAGAAAAGGCGACCCAAAGTAACTGGGGAATAATAAAGGCTAGGGAGAAGAAGGAGTGCTAGGGCTTTGAAATTGGCACTATTATCCCTATGGAAGCTTTTGCTGCCAATAAGGATGCTGCTTTACTGGCATCGGGCCTCCTTAAGAATCTCCCCTGGAAAATGACAAAGACGAGACACAACACGCTCATGTCCGTTGACTGACTCTCATCGCGTCTGCCCATTTTTTTTGCAATCAACTATACTCAAGTAACACGTCAAATGTTGCAAGCTTTCATCGGCTTTATAGCAGCAGACTTATCGCCAGACAAACCGTGAGTCTCTTTAGTGATAAATAAAAAGTAAATTACTGACTGAACTGATTGCAATTCGTTTGATAAAGCTTTTAAAACATTACATCAATACGTAGGACTGTTTGTATATAGCAAACACCTCACACCATTTCACATACACATTTCATAAGCACGAAATATACCAATTAGTCTTTCAGCATCGGACACGGGGGCGAATGGGTGAAGGCCGTACTCGCGATAGCCAATGTCATGGGTTACATTAAATCGAGACGGTTTCGCTTATGAAGAACAATAGGAAAGTTGAGGCTTTTATACCGTCGTCTTATCGCTAGGAGTAACACTATTGTGTAGTTTATTGCTGCCTATACGTGTGGCCTTCGATAGTACACAAGTACCATGTATTTATTATATCGTAAAATTGGTTAGTTGGTCCAGTGACGTGGCTTTTAGAGTTCGAAAAAACTTATACAACAGCTTTGCCCGTCTGTCTGTCATACAACTTTCAACTCAAGAACCGTAAGAGCTAGAGACTCGCGGTCGATATACCCCCGAAATGACTATGACCTTCGACCTCAAGGTCACGTGGTATCAAGTGACCTTTGCGTATATTGTTCTTCAAACTCTAAGATTTACGGCAATTCACTGCCGTTTCTCACTTGTTTATAGTTGATTTAAAAAAAGACCTCCCTCACTAGGCATAATTCCTGTGTCGTGTGTACGACACAAATTACACCCAGACTTGGAACAATCATTTTTAGGTCACACAAATTTTTGTCCCTTGTGAGGATCGAACCCACAACACTAGGTGCGGCGGCAGTGGCGAGGTGACCTCTTAAACCACTACACCAACTGTGCATTAATACCGGTAATATGAGGACAGATACAGCGGTGTGATAATCTCATGGAAGAAGTTTGTACTGTGTATGTATGGAGGCAATAGCTGGGGTAATGTGGTGGAAATACGGTGTAATCAAGCATGTGTCGCGATGTATATAGTCTATAGATTAGATAGATATGACTATAAATAACCAATGATGCACAGTCATGTGCTGTAGAGTGTAGAATACGCTGTATGTACCTACTGCACTTTATGCTAGTTTACCTACAAGATTATAAGCAGTCTATAGTCTTCTTCTTTTGACGTGTGGTTAGTGGCCAATCTGTTGTCAAGAGTTGTTCAAGCCGCCCGTAGGCCTCTGACATGGCTTAACGACTGCTGTCAATTTGACAACAACCGGGACTGACTTTTTACTTGCCCTCCGAAGCACGGAGACGCTCAGATGAAATACCACTAAGCGGTCACCCATCTATAGACTGGCCGCACCCAACGTTGCATAACCTCGCTAATTGTTTACCGATCAGTGAGTGCAACTGGCTATGAGCGCCTAGAGTCAGTTATCAGACTAGTATGACTTAGCTGATAGGTCCGTGAAATATAACTCATATTTAAAAGCTGAAAATCCAAAGTAGTATCCATAACTTTTGTGTATAAAGTTTAACAAATAAAATCCTAATGCAAATCACTACCTACATAGATATATTTATGAGTAGTAGAGCCTCGCAGACTTCATCATGAATGGGCCGGCTCGACTAGGGAAGGACTCTCACAGAATATCTACGTGAAATACCAGTATTCCTACTGTTGTGTTTCGTTTGGTGAGTGAGAGTGCCGGAGGCCCAATCACCCCCTTTCTCCTATTCCCGGTTCTTCCCCTTCCCACTTCCTTACTTAAAGGGTCGACAACGCGCAAGTGATGCTTCTGGTGTTGCAGGCGTCTATAGGCTACGGTGATCAGTGATCACATACCATCAGGTGGGCTGAATGCTTGTTTGCCACCGTAGTTGTATAAAAATATATATGTATATGTATATTATTATTATTATAAACCAAAGGCTCCGGCGCGTCTGTTCGCGATAAACTAAGAAACTACTGAACGTATTTTCATGCGGTTTTCACTAATAGACAGAATGATTCATGAGGAAGGTTTAGGTGCATAATATGTTAAGGTTTAAAACTACCCATGCAAAGTCGGGACAGGTCGCTAGTATCATATAAATTAGGAACCATCATTTTCTCTAGTTTATGAGAAACTCACCGTTCATAAGTAACATTTAAACTTATTTTAACCTTTTAAATCGTCACTAAAGATACTCTAACTAATTATAATCTCACAGATACATCCAGCTGATAATATTATTTAAAAAGCTGTCACCTTGACCGACCTTAAATATTTAAAATAGATGTGAAAAATAAAAAGCTGAGGAGATATTTGTATTGAGCTGATTGTTTGTCGCAAAACGTATGCTTACATATCGTTAATTTAGTAGGAATACATGTGTACACGCAATTTTGTTTCTTTTTTTTTTAATTACATCTTCGCACTAGTACTAATTCCAGTGTCGCGGTAGACTTTTACAAACATTCAAATAACACTCAGACTCGGAACAACCATTTGTGGATCACACGAAGTTTTGTCCCGTGTGCGATTCGAACCCACGACACTCGGCGCAGTGGCTGTGGCGAGGCGATCTCTTGAACCACTACGCCATCCGTGCACTCGCAATTGTATCTAAGTACTTGATATATAGCTTCGGTTACGAAACTTGTCCATTTAACTTTAGACACAAATGCACTCTTGCTCAGTCCTTTAACATAGTTTCAAAAGTAGTAAGAATACTCGTGTACTTGTTCTTCGTAGTGCTATCTTTATATGTTTATATATATAATTCTACTGTACGTGTGTGTCACTGAACGCCTCCTAAACGGCTGGACCGATTTGATATTTTTATATTTTTATATATATTTTTTGTGTTTGTTCATGTGGATTCGAGGATGATTTGATTCTGTTTTTGTTTGACAATGTCTGTCGGGACAGCTAGTGTATACATCTATATATTTTAATACGTGAAGCAAAAACTTTGTACTCCGCGTGGGCGGAGGAGTATGAAATTTGTCACAGTTAAAGTTTATATGGAGAAGGAGTGGCGAATACTAATATTTTTATAAAATATGCATTAGAAATACATTAAATTAATGAAAAAACACTACACGCACACATCCATGCATTTGACACACGCAGTCGAATCGCGGTAGCAGTATTTCGGCATTGTTCGGCTGACGTCGTACAATTCTTCGTTACTATCATTACATACCTTATTTTTATGTTATAAAGTAAAAAGAAAACAAAGTAGCAAGCTTAGGAATATCGTCAATGAAAGAGAATAGTTAAGTAAATAATAATTTGTTTGAAAAGGCTAGGTAAATTAACCTGTATAGCCTTGGCGGTATCTAAATGAAATGTGATTATAAGGGTAAAGTTATAGACAATAAAACCTTAATAATGATCAAACTTAAAATTTATTCGGCCGCTAGTTTTAATATATAATGTAAGGTCACTGCGGGTCTACAGTATATTCAGTCATCTACAGTCATTCTTACAGTAGATGTTACGTTACACATAGTTTGCTTGTTTGCTTTTCTACATAGTTAAAACATTTAAAAGTCCTTTATTAAAGGAAGTAATATAGTACGCTACCTTTGTATAAAATAACATTACATTGAATTAAATCTTGAAGCGATAGCATACAAAACAGCAAACAAAACATTATACCTATTACATATTTAAAAAGTAGTCACGATCAATTTGTCTAGTTGGAACTGTTCCTAAGAAGCATTCAAAACCCCTCAGTCAGTCGTCAGCCGTCGTTCACACATGCAAGTATCGAAATATTCAAGCATGCACCGGCTTGGCTTGGAACTAACAACCTTGACCCAAAAATACACAAAACACTTCTTGACACCGTGACATCGAAGAGATTTTTCTTCTACTCTAGTCTTCAAACGTTAATGGGCTCTATTGTTTCAAATATAGAGATTATTTTCGATTGTAGTGGTGTTAGTAGTACTGCCATATTAGATGTTTAAATGGGACAGTCTTAATTGCGGTGATGATTCAAATCGAAGGAGTTTTTTTTTTTATTATTAGTTAGTGTCAAGCATTGCTCAGTAACAGTATCAAAGCTGGCAGAAGAGTACTCAGTCATTTTGACCTGGCAGACCATGTAACTTCGATACCGGTTGTGTCGTAACACCTTTGATAGTGGTCATACAGCGGCAAAATCCTCTAAAACATGCTATGCTCCTGTTTAGTAAGTAACAAAGAAGATTGGTCTTTCTTTGGCCTACATGTTTATAATATGACCTTATTCCGGGCCATTCTATTCTAATAATAACAGCATTGCCTACGCTTTGTTAAGATTCCTCGACCTACGTAACAGTGTGTAAGATGAGAACTCTAGAAAAAATGATTATTGAGGAAATGTTCTGTCAGACGTCTATCAATTTCGGTGTCAAATTTAAATATTCGTTTATTTAATTTATATTCGGACGTCTCTTTCCGTCCTATAAATAACCTAAATATACAGGTTATTTATATAAGCTGTTTTTACTAGCATTATGCATAGAGTCAACAACATTACAAGTTAATATTATCAATGTAAAACACTTTTTAACTATTTTATTTATTAAGACTTCTCCCTAAAGGCATTCTATTAGCCTATGGTATCAATCAATATGTTGTAACAATAGATACAAAACAAGATAAGCAACACAGCAGAAACAATTAGTAAAGGAGACTATGTCTTCTGTGCGAGATGCAAATACTAGGGTTCACTCTCGGAATTTATAGATACGAGGTAATTACCTAAAATATTAAGTATCGTTTTAAAGATTTTTGTTTAGCTAAGATTTTGTCCTTTCTTATCATGGAAAACCTATCATGAAACGCGCATAAATGTCGTTGGTATAAAACCTTTACAGCCTTTTCATGTCGGGTAGCTGGCGATGAACAATTTCATTCGAATGAATCGAATGATATTCGAATACTTTATATGGTTAAAGACGTATCGCACATACTTACATATAGTGTTATCAGAAAATAACAGAAAACCGGAATGCACGCGATCATGCTCGGGTTTAACGTTTTTGAAAGGCTTGACTTTGCATTGGCCATACTGGCACAGTTGCCGAAGCCCTATGACTGCTCCTTCTTTTAACGAAATTTAATGATAGTACTGCTATCACTGTAGCGGTTTGCCGTGTTTATCCTTGACATTGCCGAATTCACGAGTGGTGGTTGACACTTACTAGGTAGGCCGCTATTTCGTCTATTATAGGTATGGCACCCAGCACCATGGCAAAAACGGTCTGTAAATATCGAACATAATTTAATATTCGTTTACAGTTATATTAATCATGCAACGCGAAAGTTTAAACATGATTGCATCAGAAAATAATTCGTATTGTGTGTAAAATGTTACTCGGTGATAACGTGTATCCCCGACCCTCACGTCTGGCGACCCTAGTTCCCACTTACGTAATGAACGTCAAGATGTGACGCTGGCGGCACGTTTACAAATGCGTCACAGTTATTTTTACAGTTGCACCAAGCCCATCCCTTTTATGCGTATCTTCACGCCTCTGTGTAAGGGGGTAAAATCCCGTTAAACTAGACGGGACTGGTCACTTGATATTTGGTGTAAATTTTCTTGCTGGATACACCATGAAAATGAAATGGCACATGCCATGGTGGAACACAGTGGTAATAAATACGACTGCTGTGCATCAGGTCACGGGTTGAATTTACAAGTTGTGCAGTGATATTGACTTTTTCTGTCAAGAAATTCTTAGTATCAGAAATTAGGCAATGTGCTCGGTAAACGGCAATAGCTCCTTATTTCAGCGGACCTAAAATTATTGCGTGTGAAATATGGGTGTATTACAACTTTAATATACATGCAATTATCTGAGCAACTTTGCTGTCTACCGGACTACCATACTCCGTGATGATTAACCACGACCTAACTTTAACATTACGGGACTGTCGCACGTTTTCTTTTATTGTGGTCGTACAACACAAGATCCCGGATGGATATTATTCATACATGATGTATGCAACCCATCCCCCTTGATCTACTTTACCGCATAAATGAATACGGGATCGCGTCTTACTCCCATATTTCACTTTCTATCAATACTGATACAGAATATGGATGATTCCTGACGAACGAGTAATTCTATGAGAATGTTTCAACCCTATGCGTGTGCTGCCATCTGTCAGTGAACGATTGAAAACTAACAAGTATTTAAATGACATTTCATAACCAGATATTTTGCATAACCAGATTTCTGCGGATAAGTAAATTAGCTACGATTAAAATTCTTGTATGTCTTCGGTAGTTTAGTGGCGTAAGGGGGTGTGTGTGTGTCGATCGAAAAGCCTTTCATTCGATTCCCATGTTGGATATTATTGTTTCGGTCAGAAAATTGTCTGTACTTTGATAGTTCAATGACGTATAGATGTCACATGTGCGAATACCAAGCAGTCTTAAGTTAGATTGACGAGTTGGATAGTATTATTGGAGCTTTCAGTTAGAAAATTATAAGTTCTTCTATAGTTCAGTGGTGCATGTGCGATTATCTAGCAGACTTAGATTATAATATGCTCGTTAGATATTAATATTGAGTCTTTCGGTCGAAAAACTTAGTAATAATACGTCTTAAAATGATACAATAATTAATTATTTTAACATAGCTATCGTTTTTATTATTATATTTGGTTAACATATAATAATAAAAAGGATAGGTATATTTATAAATATCTGAGCGGAGTATTTGTAGCGTGATACGACATGTTCATGTGATGTTTGAAAATAAAAAAATGTACTCCAAATAGTTGACCCACATTACTGAGTGAATGATTTATTACTAACCGAACTAATTATTTTTCGTGCGGTTAGTAACTGACCTGGCGCCAAAATTTCTCGCGCCGACCGCAGATCTCTGAATTTGAACGGTTAGAATGGTCATTAGGATTATTATTATGCGTAGTAGAGCCTCGCTGATTCCACCATCAATGGGCCGGCTCGACCGGGGAAGGACTACCCTCTCACAGAATATCGACGTGAAATAGCACTATTCCTACTGTTATGTTTCGTTCGGTGAGTGAGAGTGCCGGAGGCCCAATTAACCTCTTTCCTCCTTCTCGCTCTTTCTCCTTCCCACTTCCTTTTCCTCTTCTTCCTTTCCTAAAGGGTCGGCAACCCGCAAGTAATGCCTCTGGTGTTGCATGCGTTCATAGGCTACGATGACCACTTACCATCAGGTGGGCCGTAAGCCTGTCTTCTATAAAAGTTGCATTAAAAAAAAAAGTTATCATGAACGTACGGAACAGCAATTTTAAATATAAAAGAGTTTCTCTAAGTGTTGCGGCATTCGTGCATTTAATATAGTAGCTGGATGTTTCATAACGAGTGTAAACAAGTGTTGTGTTGACGCGAAGTACTACAATAACTCAATACCGTGTATAATTGGATAACACTGATAATCTTTCTTTACGACAGCGGCCTTGCGTTGACGCCGCTAGCGTTCTACGCGACCATTTTAAAAATACACTTCACTATCGTGTTAGATGTCGCCGCGACTTTGCTTGGGACAGTTTTACGTTCGTTAATATTATTGTGTATATGTATTTATGCTGTTTGTAAACTGAATCAGTGGTGGATATGAGCCTCTTCGCGGCTGGGTAAAGTTTAAGTTCCAATCGAGTGTTATGAGTTCGATTTTACGCGGCACATAATTGTGTCGTCACAAATAATTCTTTCGAGTGTTGGTGTTCTTGGTGTCGGTCGTTTGAATGATTTTAATCTCCTACACATCACAGGAATAACTCTTAGCAAGGAAATCATCTTATAAAAACACAATGAAAATGCATAGCTTTTTATACTGGTTACAAATTCAAGGAAATATTAAAGGCTTTTCTAGCGTGTAAATTGTCTCATGTTTTCTTCTTTATCCTATAAGTGACTAATAATTAACTTGCAAAGGTTGTGTAAACAAGAATGAAAGGTTCTGGGATCCAGACAATGTGTTTTTTTATTATCCCTGTTTTCCGACTTATTGATGAGTTAAATATAAACCTTCACAAAATCTCATCGAATTACGTCCTCGCGGAGCAATTTTTTGCTCAAATCTCGGACATTGAAAACCATTTAATGATAGATATAAATAAGAACCTTCTATCTACAAACCGATTAAATTCCCTTAAAACACTTTGTCTTTCTTAAAATAATTGGTGTTCTTTAAATAATCTTAGGACTAATACACAGCTTCCTCAAATATGTAAAGAAGGCACCTTCATTCATGTTCACTGTATGCTCTTGCAACAGTCAGGAGTTGAACAGATCACTATCAAATTCCGTAGCATTAGAATGCCGCAACTAATCGTTTTCTAGATAACATGTGGTAATGTAATAAATAATAACTTAATGGAATACAGTCATGGTTATGAGCAGAATAGACGTTTGCTTAGCCAGTGGGTTATCTGCATCACAACCCCTAAAAAGAACACAACAAAAGTATAGTCTTGCTATATGACTTCTGGATAAAGTACCTTCCGACAGGTGAAAGAATTTTTAAATTCGGTACTGTAGTATCTGAGGTTATTCATTACACACAAAAATACGTAAAGTTTCACTCATACATTTACAATTAGTCGTGTAACAAGACAATCGTTGGCGCCAAATGAGGCGACAGATTTCGCCGATGCCAACACACGACCAATGTCTCTTAGGTACATTTAGCCCACTGTTCTCGATTATCATAGCATTGGACTATAACCAAGCGATAATGAGTCGCGTCACACGCGATAATGGCCTGTAAATCTTAACAGATATGAATTAAAATCGGTTGCACCGCTCACAAGGTCAAGGGTGTTACTCAACCGACCGGTTTTGTGTTGTATGACACGGTCCGTTGCATAATTTCACCCGGTTTTATACAAAGATGTCTCGGTGTATTTATATTTTATGTTTCTGTATAAATCTATACGTAAATTGAGTGTCTCGATCAGTAATGGAAGTAAGCGCGTGCGCAACTATCGAATGTTAGTTCCCAGCTTGGTACGAAATCATTATTAATATAATATTTATTTCGTACCAAACCTAGGATCTACCTACTAACAACCTATTGAGTGGCAGTAGCCCGCCTGCATCCAGACACAATAGGTTTTCAACTATGTCTGGCATTGCAACAAACGCTAGGTTAAGTTCTTTAAGTATGATCTCATTCAGGAAATATGTAAATTACAATAGAATCGCTCTTATTTTGTCAAATTTATGTATAAATTTATGTATGCTGCCTAATCTTTTAAAATCATACTTTTTAAATGTTTCGATATAAAATACGTTGGTACGGGGAAAATGTAACAGATTTCTGACGTCATTGTGTCAAGTTATTGCAGTGATGTGCATAAAAATATATGCGTACAACAACAGTATAGAATGACATAAATTATAATGGCGCACAGACCACGAATCGCTATCGTTTTATTATTATAGCACTGTATTGATGTGTTAGATTATTTTAATGTAAGTCTAGTAGAATCACTGACGAATTCGTCACTCTTAAGCATTTATTCGGCAATATATATATATATATATAATGTGATTTTATTATATTGGCTCACAAACAACTGTTTACATTGCAGTGATTACAAAAAAATTAAACATATTATAACTTAATCTAGTGTAACCGTAAGATTATACTTATATATTATTTATAGACTTATCTGAATAGAAGAAACTCATAGTGTGCTCTACAACATTTGTACGTAAACAAGCAAACTGACATGCTTTTTCCTAAAACTTGCTATTTAATTATCCTCCTTACGACTCGATCTGTTCCTAAAGATCCCAAGTTCTTACTCGAGCTAAAGTAAATCGACAACGCGTATTAAAGATAGATAACATAGGTTTAAATATTCATCCCTCTTAGTCACGGCCGTGGTTCAGTCTATGGTCCGGAGTGAGAGATCGTGGAACGCCGTCGCCTCCTTCTGTGAGGAAGTAATTTCCATTAAGGAGGCGGCGGAGCGGGAGAGGGAGCTTTTAAACCCTCTCCCCAACCGCAGAACCGAGCGCCGGCGGGCGCGAGATGACCTCCAGCCACCTTGAAGTTTGACCTGGGAGTGGTGGACTGCGTGGGCCTGCTCGCCACCCGATCAGCACCAGGTCTGAGAGGCGGCGTGCGTGTTCCCACGTACGCCTCTGTATCGTGTCTTGGTTCCCCTCCCTCAGGGGGATGGTGGAGGAAATATTCTTTGTGTAGTGGCCTGCCGTTTCACACGGCGGAATCGATTGGGGGAATCGGAACTGTCACTCCTTCATACAGGTTATACTGTAACCTAGTTAGGAGATCAGAACTGCACCCATTATAATTGTAGCAAATCAATAATTTTACCAAGTATAAACTGTATACCCATGTACTGCAATATTTGCAATTGATCAATAAACTTTATTATTATTATTCTCTTTATTACTCTTTTTTTTTCTAATTATTACTTTTTTAAATATAAATATAAAAACAATACATATTTAAAAATATAAAAACTGAAATGACCCACCGACATCGGGAACAGGGTCCAAGCTGCCGGTGGTTAGGGCCCCATTATTATTATTATTACGTACAAAATAAAAGTTCTAATATTCATAAACAATGTAGCTACGTACAGCTTAAATCACGTGCACTAAGCCATACATCGTTTTTAATTGTCGCTTCACTTTCCGTATAAGAACTAGCTTCTGTTCTTTATTATTTATAACTGTATAAAATACCGCGCAATTTGTGCGAGCGAGAAAAAACACGTTTTTTAAGCGCATGCCGTAATCATTTTGACCTTGGCACTGTAATAGAATATATCTAGATTTAATAGGTATCTAGTCATTGCTGTTAGTAGTCTGCCTATCACAAGGTAATCACGGATTGAGGAAGACGTGTTTAAGTATTTATCATATAATGTAAATTTGCGACAAAAATAAAAAAAATAATGAGTATCGTTGTATTAAAACCCATTTACGTGATAGCAGTTTCTTCACGCAATTTTATTGATACCTTGGTCTTGCCGAATAAAATAGGGATAGAAAGACACTTTCTTACAGAAACTTGCTTCGTGAAAATCTGGCTTTAGGCAAATCTTAGTTAGCAGCGCAGAGTTTAGAAATCAAACAACAAGCTTGTACGTTTTACGTGAGATCAAAAACATTGTTGAAGAAAAGTGGCCTGACCTGAACTAGAAAAAGGCAAGGCTTTTTGGTTACCCGCCCTTCTTCTCTCTTAGCCTTTATTATTCCCAAGTCACTTGGGGTCGGCTTTTCTGGTCTAACCGGATTTGACTGGATATCAGTTTTTACACGGAGCGGCTGCCACCTGACCTCCGCAACCCGAAGGCTAACGATACCCTAAGGCTAGACCAGTGTCAGAATATTAGAGGGTACTGACTTTCCCAATAACGACTGCCATAGATGTTCCCTATGCGACAAAAAATCTGCCACGGCGGTAATTATCATCATTGTTTTCCTGTTCCAAACAATGGTTACACAGAACATCTAGATACAGGACAACAATTTGTGGAGTATACAAATTTTTATCCCCCGTGAGGATCTAACCCCAGCACTCGACATGGTGGCAATGCTAAGGCGACTAATTAGACTACTGCCTCCGTGGCGCAGCGGTAGTGAATGCGACTGCTGTGCATGAGGTCTCGGGTTCGAATCCCGGATCGGGCCAACAAAAAGTTATTGGGTTTTCTGTTAAGAAATCTCAATAATAGCCCGGAGTTAGGAAGTTGGCGGTATTGGACACCCCCGTGCCTCGGAAAGCACGTAAAGCCGTTGGATTACCGTCCCATCGGATCATAAGAGTGAGGGAATAGAAATTACACTTGAGTTTGCGCACACGCTTGTGCACTATAATATCTCCTGCGCAGATAGCCAGTCTCCGTTAAGATTGGCCGCTGTGACCGAAATCGGCCTGGAGGACATTATTTATTATTATTAGACTACGACGCATACGTGCTGTATTTAGCTGTAGTTAGTAGAATTACCTGCCCAATAGCTTAAGGATTGAACCCACAATCGACATAAGTGTATGAACAGCCTCCTACTAAAGACGCCTCGCCTGTCATATCCTATAACCCAGGCGTGTCAGTGACAACTACACACGCGATACAGATATGACACTTACGTTGTTAAAGTGACGTGCAACTTGCCTACAACACCATCGTCACTCAGCACGAACATTATTATTATCTTCGTTTCTAGTAAAACCGCAGCATACCGTATTCTGAAACTGAAGATACGTCGGTAAAACCTATCCTTTAAGTGCCGATACTGCTTACGCTGCGAAAGCCTAGTGGGAGACAGTTGGACAGCCAGGCAAAGATCTCGAATGCTATCCTCAGGCAACTTATGACTTTTATCAAAATCAAAAATATGTGTATACATGTAGGTCATAAAGTAACACTTAAGAACATGCGTAATAAATTGTTAAATATCGCTCGCTTTACCGGTGAAGGAAAAGATCGTGAGCAAACTTGCATGACTGATAGATCTATATAAGTCTCGAAGATATGTGAAGTCTGCCAATCCGTACTGGGCCAGCGTGGTGGACTGTGGCCGAACACTTCTTATTATTATCATTATTCATATTTGTGCCAACTTAAACTTAATAAACAATTATTATTATTATTATTATTATTATTATTATTATTACACTGAGAAGAAGCACCTACCCAACAGCTAATATTTTTATTATTATATTACATTACAATTGTCTGTAATTTCGTTCTCGAACATGACGCGGTGACCAGTCGTTTTCCTCTCTATATTACGAAGTAAAGCATGACTCGGTCGGACGGTACAAGCAAGAAATGACATTAGCGTGATCATAACGATTCTTAACATGAGAACTCATGTAAAAAGTACCGGTAATTATGTCGGTAATATAGCGATACTACCGATGATCACGATATGCTTTAAGGATATTTATTTCATTTCCTTCGTTTTCATATCATTATTTCTTGTGAAATCGATGCGGTATACATGTAGGCTTTTGATATTTCATTGATATTCAATACCTTCCTTGCACAGCGATAGTGCATGCAATTGCTTTGCATGAAACTTCGGTAAACGGGTCGGATGCTTTCTTGCTTGTTTGCGTAGTACCAGCACGGATTCGGGCAATGTTTTTGGTACACTCCAATAGCCGCCAATTACCTAGGATATAAAAACATATCTGTAAAATAAAAGAATTGATACATAATCATAATCATTTATTCATAAAATATAAAGCTAACAGGACTTAGAACCAAATAGCTTATACTAAACACACAAATTAAAATACACCAGAAACATAAAATCAGCGATAATTAAATATTAACATACACATATAATAATATCATTGTATCTAGAAATTGATTTTTCTCTTCTCGTTTTTATTCTACCATATTGGCAATCGCTCTAATGTCGACTTTGACTATCGAATCGAAAACTTAACACTTTGTGGCAGGTGTGTTGCAATAGCAAATTCTACGTAAAGCTAGTCCACAAGTTCTAGTAACGATCATTGACAGTTGCGCCACAAAGAAAAGTTAGGTATTGAAATTTCTAACAGAATTATTAGTAGAAGCATGAAAGCTAGAACTGCCCGATAGACGATACCAGGCTCGCCCTTTATGACGTAAGTTTGGCTCACGAAATGTGGGTGTGATACTTCTGACTACTATTGACCTCTGACTAAGCTTCGTTATATTATCCTCCGGTCAAAGGTAATCCGTGTTTTATTAGTTTTATGTAGGAAACAAGCATCGCGATTAATTCTCGCTTTTTGCATATTCTAATGTCAAGACCATCTTCATAACATGAAGGCGTTCGCAACAGGAAAATTCTCGTTCTATCCATTCCGATATTATTTATACACAAATACAGTCAAGGTAATTAACAGATTCGATTCATTTTTAGACGATTAACTTGTCTGATAATATTATGTTTTATTATAACTGTTATTATATTGCGTTTTTATAGCTGTTTTGCTTATTTTATTTTGTTAATTATTGAAAATTATGTGATTGTCGTTGGGCGGAATGGACTATATATAAACATGGCGTATATAAGGGGAAGAGGCAGGTGTGCAGTGTCAAGCACACTATGAGAGGTTTCAACTCAATTTTCTAGAGTTGTATGTAGGCCATGTACAGACATGGCGTACTAACAGCCCTAGAATTTTGCTTCTAAATAGTTAGAGGCCAGGCTCTCCCTAGCAAAATTACTCTAGATAAGTAAGCCAACGTGCGATTTACATAAATTTAACTTTAACCTTTATATCTCAACGTTACACCGGCGGCAAAACACAATAGGATTTTAACTATATCTAGCATTCCAACAATTGACAGGTTAAAGTTTATCTGGTATTTAAAAAATCAACCAAAACTAAACTGCAAATCACCCAAAAAAAAAACAAATATGTCGTTATAATCACCTCTAATAGATCGTTTCAATATTCGATCCGAAGACTGCACACAAACGTGGTCGTGAGCAATTATCTACTCATTTATATTCAATACGTAGTGCAGCATTAAAACAAACGATTACACGGAGAGGCGCGTTCACGTAACCACTGATGCAATATCACTGCATACAACAAATTAGCTCATCGCTCGGAATAATTGGGGAACAGACAGAATACGCTTCATTACTGCTCATACTCGTAACGTATCATACAGCTTTACCTTTGCATTGCTCCGAATATGAATCATTAAACACCAAACTTCGTCAGCCAAGTTTATATTCTTTTTTACGTCAGATGTAGGCTCGGTGTGTTTTATAGGATATGTGTCAGAAATATAACTGTCCGTGGGTCCCGCTTCGATCATTTCCAAGTACTTATATGAAGCGGGCCATAGTAGCTAAATACGAAGATTTTAGTCATAAGTGCGTCCTCTCTCTCTCTTCAGTCGTTTCCCTCATTGCTGAGGATCGTGACTCCTTCTGACTCTGTCAACCAGCTGTCGCCATCGGTTGCGAACGGGATTGCCGGTTGTTTGGATATCTGGTCTGACCATCGCTTGGGACTTCGGCCTCTCAGTCTTTTTCCTTCCACTTTCCCTGACACTTTTAGTCGTTCCAAACTGTCGCTATTTCTTCGTCTTCTTCTTCTTCTTCTTTTCGTGTGGTTAGTGACCAACCTGTTGTCAAGAGTTGTTCAAGCCGCCCGTAGACCTCTGACATGGCTAAACGACTGCTGTCAATTTGACAACAACCGGCACCGACCTTTTACGTGCCCTCCGAAGCACGGAGACGCTCAGATAAAATACCACTAAGCGGTCACCCATCTATAGACTGACCGCACCCAAAATTGCTTAACCTCGCTAATCGTTTACCGATCGGTGAGTGCAACTAGGTATGAGCGTGCAATGTGTCCAAAATACTACATTATACGTCGCAAACAGGTTGTGGACAGACGCTGAGTATCCTCTATTCTCAGTTCTTTTAGGATCGAGACGTTTGTACGGCGGGCTGTCCATGATATTCTCAACATACGGCGCCAGCACCACATTTTATAGGAGTCGATTCTCTGCCTGTCGGCTGCCTTGATTGTCTACGTCCTAATGTGTCCTAACCGTACTTAGATCGTACGAAAGTTCCTACATTAAAAAGAGTGAAATCACACATCAGATAGAGTATGATAGTGTACAAACGCTCACTCATATTTAGAGCGAGCGTGATAAGACTACCTTCATAATTCAGATGTCACGTTGACATTTTGTGTCAGATTACAACTAAACGTCCAGAAAGGAAACTGTATTAAAACGTAGCGCATCTATGGTTTAAATCTTTGACTAAACATATAATTTTGGCTCGCTCGATGCTTACCATCAAGCTTTACTGCCTTTGATCACCTACGACACCAGAAGTATAACTTGCGCGTTGCCCAAGAAAAGGATAAAAAATGGGCCAGCGTATGTTCTGACCTACATTGGCCTATTTTTATCTTTTTCTTATGGTCCTATCCTAGGCAAGCTGGCTCATACCGTCGCGTCGTCACAAAATCTTAATATCGAGTTCTTTCACTTGTTAACTAGGCTTCATGTTGCTCACCTGGCATTGAATGCTTAACCTCACGACAGTAACTACTTACGCCACTAGACCAACGAGGTAATCACTGCAATTGATACGCGGTTGATTACAGTCATTTGTGATGACGGACTTCGAGTTTGTGCTTTTGTCTTAAGTAATATTGTAATAATAATGATTGCAGGTTCGCTTTATGATAGACGACGGCTATGTTAGTTTGATTATATCTTTTTTATTTTAGTATATTTAATAAGATATTTTGCGCCCAAGGCGTTGGGAACATGCAGAAAGAAGGTGAGGGACTTGCTTGCTTGTTTTGTATATAATAATATCAGCCCTGTATTAAACTGTCCCACTGCTGGACACGGGCCTCTTTTCAGGGTGAGAAGGCTTAGGCCGTAGTCCACTACGCAGGCCCTGTGCAGTTTGGCAGACTTCACATATCATCGAAAACATTATAGAGAACTCTCAGATATGCAGGTTTCCTCAAAAGTTTTCCTAAGCCGTTGAAGCGAGCGATAATTAACTATTTAATGTTTTGTATGCATCGCGTAAAACATCGTCGCGAGCTACCCTCAATGTACCTACATTGCGGGTGGCTCGCGACGATCTTTTCAAATCAAGTCAAATCAAATTAATCAGACATATGTAGGTATGTCTGATTAACTCGTGGATACAGCCCGCGCGAATAACATGGCCATGTTGCCTAAAAGCTTGTGAAGATGATAAGTACCTGGCTTAGTGTCTCATAATAGAGACTCACCTAATTGGGTTTTTTTTTTACTGCTATTAACAAGCGTGCAGTGATTGGTATGATATGTAAAGCACACACCGCCTTTTCCAACAAACTGACAAAAAGTATACAGTTCCTTTAATGATAAACGGTTAGTAGTAAGTACACGGTTCACCTCACCATAACCAATAAACACTTGCGACACAATGGATTCTGTGACAGGTTGTCGACCCTGCAAAAAAGGGGGTCTCTGCTCTGCTAACGTAAGGAACAAAGACTCTAGCCATGTACCCTTACATATATTATACAACAAGGTCTCTATAAAGAGCTATGGAAACCCTTCTCATCGTAGGTTCCTTTTGCACTTATATTTGGGTAGGATTATGAGGTTTTATGTTCCATTCCCGATTCAGGTTGTGTTATTTAAATTTTCTTTTACGAAATTATTAGCTGCAGTAATATATCCGTCTAAGAAGACTGCGCTAGTCTCGAGTTTCATTTACTTCCTGCCTAAAAAGTATCGACTTTAAGAGGGTTTAATTTAATACACGTCTGCTTATATGTGATTCTTATTTTTACTTTTTTCGTGTGTATTGTAAGAATTAAATATATTTTTTAGGAAAATCAGTAAACTGTATATTAATTAAGTTAATCCGTTCAGCATACACAGTACTGAAACACCCTTATGTAGAAATGCGACATTGTGTAAAATTTCAAATCAAGACATCAACCACTTTTCGAGTTATGCAGTCACAAACATAGAATTTTTATTAAATGAAAGTTATAAGCATACCTAGTTAATAGGGGCTAGTATGCTCTGTGATTTTTATATGTAAAAATTAGCTATGACAGAAATAAAAGAAGCCAATGAAAGACCAAAACCAGTCAAGCCGTTTAATAGATTACCCGGAACAAACAGACAGGTAGACAAACAGACAGGTAGACAGACAAACAATTTAAAATTGATATTTTCGTTTAGGTGCCGTACTTATATACTTTCATATGCATTAAGTAAAAAGTTCACTTAAAATTGCAATTTTATTTATTCGTATAGTCGACAAGGATAGCTATTGAGTTGAGCTAGCGAGTCCTGTGCTTTGTGGTCCGTATACTAATTTCCGTCAAATCACATGTTCACTCGTCCCCATTTCACACGTCGACACCTCCAGTTAGCACCAACTTAAAGATCAACAGGTAACTACGTGTTCACAAACTATTGTATACATCTATCTCGTACTCCCCACAACAAGCCCAATACTTGTATAGTTTGAGAGAGTAGTTCAACAAACAATTACTCAGTTACAGCCTCCGTAGATCAGTCTAGACAAAACTAATGGATAGGAGTTAGCTTACAATATTGGATGGGTGGTCCGGTGTCTGAGAATTAAATCTTGTAATACGCTATTAATCTTATGGGCTATGTATTAATCTGGTAGTGTGTAAGTAATATATATACAACATGTAACATAATAAACGCACATCCTGAAAGTAGTTTGTTCAAAATCGGCTACTGAATCAATTCCAGCAATTTTTTATATAGTTAATTTGTAATTATAATCACCCATTTATTAAACAGCTGAAATAAACGAAAATGTATCATAATTCAAGGCAATAAGGTTTTTGATGCAATGAAGGCAATAATGTTAGATTTATTGTAATATAACCATACTATCCGCGCACTATAAGGAGAACTAATTCGTTAAATTGAAATATTTAAGTACATAAAAGTAACATTTTAATGATTATTATTACGATTTAATAATCTAATTGGGGTGTTTGAAGTTGTGCGTTATATCTGTGACATGTTGTATGTCATGCCTAGTTATAGCTCATTAGGTAGTTCTTTTACACCTCCATTTAGACAGATGTCTTTAGAAAATCATGTATTGCCTTAGAACTGCACAATTGACGCAGGTGGCAAGTGTTCATTTCGTCCATGTCGGGCTAAGTGTTGTGGTATCAAAACCTACACGGGGCAATTATTTGTGTAGCCTTCAAGGTCGTAGAGCTAAATTTAAAAAAAACTACTTGGCTGAATTTCCACTGGAGAATAATTAATTATTATTTGTGTAGTCATCAAAGTCCTAGTGGTGAGTTTAAAAATCTACTTGGCCGAATTTCTGAATTCATGTTGCTTCTAAGAATAAGCTTAACGAAAATCGACATAAAATGTGTCTTATAACCGTCTACCAAGCGTTTTTAAATCCGTACAAAAAAGTATTGTGATAATACTTTGTACGACCTGGGTATCGAAACTGACGCCGTATGATCAGTGAAAAGCTTGCAAGTTATAGAAAAACAAACCTGTAGGATTTGCTTCATTGCAAAAAACAAAGACAGAAATTCTCGTTGCTACTTTGACTTTCAAGGATTTCGCCGTATCAAATAATTTTATGATTGTATACGTCCATTACTTCCATACAATAGATTGAAACCATTTATTAATTTCATTTGTCACAAAGTTACAGTTTTGAATGTCCCAAGTTTCAGTTGGCAGCGTCAACAAACCATTCATTGGCTAAGTAAGGGTTATATAATATTAGGGACGGAAACAAAAATAAGGGTTTCGAATTTTATTCGAATCTTTCGAGAGCTATAAACTTACGACCTGTACGTTCTTGACTATGCAAAATAAGTATCGTGTGGTGAATATGGCATAATAAGTCTTTAACTATAGCGATCGAGAGATGGGATCCGAACCATTGTACTATCAATGATAACCCGGTCAAAAAGTTTAGCTAAAGGTCTTAACACGAATACAAAAATGTTGCAACGAATATTATTCAAAACAGTATCAGGATTTTATTCGAATACAATAATGATGCGCGTCACTATATATTTTGCTGAAAACTTAGCTATTTGGACTTCAATGTTTCAGTAAAAGATACTTAATTACATATTTTCATTCACAATTATTATATAAATCCAAAACTTGGGATTGCGTTTTGAGATGATTAACAAAAGTCATTGACAAAACAAATTGGTAAAGTACTTTGTAAATTTACATTACGTAACTTTAACAATCGTAAATGCTACTTTTACGGTTTTCGTGGCATTGCATCAAATATTTTTGATCTCATTTCGAGCCTAGAGATAAAAGGCTGCTCCGAGGGTAACTGTGTCAGCCTCATTATGTACAGGGTGGCACACCCTACTCGCCACTGCGGCATTGTCTCACAGTTTTGACAATTTGGCTGTGGATTCTAGAGGTTTTCCCCTAGGTTTTTGTATTGAGTTTTGTCTGCTATGACATAAAGTTATATACTTCTATTCCGTGTGTGGATCGGAGAATTAAAAACTTAAGCCCTTGACTCCTTTTTGCACAAATTTTACGTAATATCTGGCATATTTTTGTATATTTTCGATAACTGTAACAACCACTTCTTTGTAAAGGAGAGATATTTCGCGGGTTCGGTTCCCGCACAAGTCAAACATTTGTGTGCATGAACATGGATGTTTGTCTTGGTCTGGGTGTTTCTATGTATAATATGTATGTATTTACAAAAAAAAAGTATATATGTATGTTTATCCATTGTCTAGTACCCATAGTACAAGCTCTGCTTAGTTTGGGCTAGATGGTGTTGTGTGTATGTGATAGAATATTATTATTATTATTATTATTTAAGAAAACTAGCGGTCTAGTGCTCGAAATTCGACCAAAGTTTACCTGTAAGATATTGCTGATATATTGATATATGTAACCATAGTTACGCGCTTCGACTGCGTGTGTCAAATGCATGGTTGTGTGCGTGTAGTGCTTTTCATTAATTTAATGTATTTCTAATGCATATATTATATAAATATTAGGATTCGCCCCTCCTTCTCCATATAAACTTTAACTGTGCCAAATTCATACTCCTCCGTCCGCGAAATGTTCGTAAAAAAGGGTACAAAGTTTTTACTTCACGTATTAATGATGATTAGTTTCGATTATTTAGAGATGCAAAAACAATGGCATTTTAGCATTTCTGTCTATCTGATTTAGTATCACGGAAAATTATTTCAATTAATGTAGTGGGTTTTCAAAATTTGATAGCATGGGTTTCAACTTACAACTTATAAGCTTAGTTTTATCTTATACCGTTTCGTAGAACCAGAGATTTGAAGCATAGTGTCACATCGCTCGCGAAAATAGTCTAGGCAGGCAAAATGTCGTGCATAGGGGTTATTTTTCTATAAATATAAAAGCTCTAGTATATAACAATTTTACATAAATAGCGATTAATTTATAAAAGCACAGTTACCCCAAAGCCAATAATTAATGGAACGTGATAAAATCATAATGAAAGTTGGCACAAACGGGTGACGCCAGCCTATTCATATTCGGCTGTTCATTTGGCCAACAAAGCTGAGTGGAGCGATCAATAATGCCCACACACCCGGGCCCATGGCGGGCACCGCGTACCGATGGCACCCCAGTACGAGCGACTACCACAGCTAAACGCTGATTAGCAAACCCCTCCCAGAAAGGGATTTGGAAAATTGGAATCTGAACTGTAATTGCGCGATTGGGGCCTCTATTTACATATGTACATAATATCACGGTTATTATCCCTAAACGGATCTACAGATGCCGTAATGCTGATCGAACACAAAATGTTTGGTTTAAATATGTTGATAGAATTTGGCCTAAAGGGATTGTATTTGATGAAGCTTCAATAATCCATATTCATTGGTTTTTTTATGTTGAATGATTTCGAGGAGATAGAGATGTTTATGGTAGGAAACTGTCGATTATCTTCATAGCGTACAATTCTATGCAAGCATGATTTGTGATGTTACCCATCCGAAACTTGACAGCGGCAGCGTTGCTTAACCTCAGACCGTGACATGCCTCTAATTATAACACTATGGAGTGATATAGTGGGGATAGTTTGTAATCCGAAAGCTTGTTTATCTCTGTTAGTACAAGAGGCTCTAGCCCGCCAGTTGTTGTTTTCTTTGTTCTCTGTCCTCGTATATTTCACTTACCCTCTTGAGTGGAATATGTATTTAAAATCACTTTGCCCCGAGAGTCGGCGTCGGAGTGCGTAACACAATTATAAGTTTGTTGTTACCGTCAGAAGTCGCCTGTTACGAAATTTAATATGAACGTAACTTGGCGATTATGACGCTAAATATAAACTGTTTACCCGCAATGTCTTGAAATTTATGATATTAACGCTAAGAAAAAGTCTTCCTAAAACACGTATAGCAGGTTTATGTAATTATCTACAACGTAACTTTACCTATAATATAACCTGTCGACAACTTATCGCAGTCGATTAGCCAACTTTCGTCCGATAGGTGGTTTCTTTTATTTATTGTTTTTGATCATACATATACTAAACCCTACCATTAATTTTGTATATAAATGGATGAATATTTTACTCAACAACTTAATAGGTAAAACGCTGCTAGCGACATCTATACCTACTTACATATAATCTCATATTGGACAGCATTCGGAATGAAAAAAGCTCAAGAACGTTCCTGTGGGTCACCTCAAAGAAAAAAAGCTTCTCCTTTTCTGGCTGTATAAGCTAGTCCATTCCGTTTGGTATAACGCCATATTATGTTGTGTCTACATGGATACCACCAACTCAGTACTACAACGTTAGCATTTTAGTCTGCTTCAAACAATTTGTGTCGTCCTTGTGTTCTTCTTCTTCTTTTCGTGTGGTTAGTGGCCAACCTGTTGTCAAGAGTTGTTCAAGCCGCCCGTAGGCCTCTGACATGGCTTAACGACTGCTGTCAATTTGACAACAACCGGGACCGACTTTTTACGTGCCCTCCGAAGCACGGAGACGTTCAGATGAAATACCACTAAGCAGTCACCCATCTATAGACTGACTGCACCCAACGTTGCTTAACCTCGCTAATTGTTTACCGATGAGTGAGTGCAACTGGCTATGAGCGCCTTGTATTAAAATGATTAATCCCAATTCAATTTGCAAATTGAATGGGATTGAATGTTTGTAGCAAAAACTCACGAACGCCAGTCAAATGCCAGCAGAGCTTTTGATTACTATCCGTCATTTTTGGCACTATTAATAAATTGGAGGCAAGTGGGCTATTTTTGGATAGCACACATACGTTCCAGTACACGGCCGTAGTTTGGTTTAGGAGAGTCTACACTATGGGCCTATTCATACAAGAGCATTGGCTAAGGATCTTTAAGCAAAAACCGACAATCCGTGCGAAGGTACCTATAGTTTAGATGATATTCTCTATCAATTTATGCTATACATGCTGAAGTAACCATTTGTTTTTATTTTCCTGTACTTGATGTAAAGGATGCTTATTAAATGTCATTTTCTTCTAAATTACTCGGTCTAAAGTTTGTTAATTAGTAAAAACATTGTTCCTACTAGAGATTTCGATTGCGAATTCGATGTTCATTTTTTGCTAGATGGTGTCCCGTTCTCCATTATACATATCAAACTTGCAGTCAATAATCCATTACTTTTCCATTAACCATCGTACGAACAACGATGTCCAGACACAATGCTTTTATCATTATGTTTCGATACGGTTAAGCTGGCTGGTTACAAAAGAACAGCTCAGTTTGTGCGTCCACAGAAGGATTATGCTTCTGTGTTCGCTGCAACGCCTTTACAAACATTGGAATCGGAGCAAAAACACACATCAAACGAACGTAACACAGCTATCTGGTTCAGGCAATTATTATAGTGCAGCGTACAAGAGATTGTGTAGATGTAGCTTTATACACCGTTCTTTGCCTTCGTAAAACAGAAGGCCCGGTGACGTACTATAATAGTCTGTAAATATCTTCTACGGCATATGCGCCTTTCTTGAAAATCGCTCCAAGGAAATAGGCTATTTGGCAAACGGCAAACTGGGTAAGATTGTAAGAGTTTCCTACAGAATGTCACTTTGCTATTATAAGACATTTTGCAAACGAAAGATGCCGCTGAACAATTTTATATTGGTTTAAAACTTTACAGTGCAGAGTTGAGACATATTCAGCATTGAATCCGAGCGAGTTCAAATATTTGCTTCGTCAATAAGTGTGCCGTTTCCATTGCAATCGAACGTAATGTGATTTTGTGTTGTAGAGCGCTGCGATTTTACTGCAAATTAACGAATGTTGCATTTCTTTGTGTTGGACGGGCAGCTTGTAACTTTAACTTGTGTGCATGAACTACGAGATTGATCTTTATGTGTCGGGATGTATTTATTTTATTGTTTGGTTTAGAATACTAGCAGTTAAAATTACTAATTACTTGATTATCCTCGTCGCAATAGTTTGGATGGATAAGTCTAATCTCTTAGCCAACGGAATTTACCTTGTTTCATTCATTTTCTAAACTAAGTCCTATACAACAGTAAAGAGAAAGATAAAATATCCTATTAAGAAAGAGATGAATGGATATTAAAGTCGTTATACAACAAAAGCGACTCAATTATCAACGTATTTATTGTCGAAATGAAGAACGTTGTGCTATCATTAAAAGTTTGTTTAATTATCGCGCCGTACACTAATTAAACAAAATAATTCTTATAAAATATGTTATGTAACTGGTTCTTATATAAATGACCGGGATCTGGTTTGACTGGATTGCTGGAGGTTGACCTAGAGTGTGGAACGAGAACCTTTGATACGTCTAACGAAGTAATCGCTGGATTTAATGTTGTTAGCTGGATGACCAGATGTTAGGGTATAGTGTCTTGATTTTAGCGCAAATATGAAGAGGTATCATAAATATATTTTTACATTTAGCAGGATATAAGATCATTTTGATATGATATTCTACTCATACAGCCATGATATGCTTGCGAGTCACAAAGAATGAAAACGATTATTATGTGAAAAAGAAAAATTACTTATATGGAACACTTTATAGCTTTTCTTCATTAGTATAATATGTTGTAGACAAGTGTCATGAAAATCACTATAGTTATTTGGTTATTTGCTGTTTCTTGATTCTCTGTCTGCCACAAAGAGTTATCAGCGTTTAAATAAGGGTCAACACGTATTTCGACATGTTGTTCCTAAGAAATCACAACAAAATATACGAGAGTGTTACCAGGCCTGTCGTTACGCTGCCATTGTTATGTACCTCTCCATGTTCTCGAATTGAATAAACTTACAAATTTAATAAACCAACTATATTTCAGGTATTAAGGCTACCAAATAATATGTAAAGAATAAAATTGTTTAAAAATGGAAACGAGAAAATATATCCGTAGCAAAGCACCATCTGACAATTAATGACTGTAACGCATCGGCAATATATTACATGTTCCTATTGCAGCTTCGCTCCCTTCTGGAGCAAAATGAGACAGCGCAATACAGAATGTATAAGCCTTGTCTTATTCTTGCACATGCAATAAGGATGCTTTTAGAGAAGATACGGTCGGTCGGATGGAGGGCCGCTGGTCAGATATATCTTGGATAAGATTGGTGCCTTTAAGTCACAGAAGTTAACTTTAGTGTTTCTTTCTCTAGGTACAACGGAGCGAGCATGCCTGATCACAGGCTCAGTGGACGGCATCATGGTGGTGCTGGACTTCATCATGGACAAGATCAAGGAGAAGCCGGAGCTCGTCAAGCCCTTCCCTGAAGGTGTCGATACTAAGATGCCACAAGATCGGGATAAGCAGGTATGTAACGCAACATGCACGTCTCTACAATAGCTCTTGTTTATGTAGCACTTGCTACTGGCCCATCTTCGACCACAAGAATTTTACGGACACGTATACGAGGCAAATACAAATACAATACAAATTTAAAAGGCTGGCAACGCACTTGCGACTCTTCAGGTGATGCGGGTGTCCATGGGCGGCGGTAATCGCTTACCATCAGGCAATCCGTCTGCTCGTTTGCCTCATTTACAATAAAAAAAAGGAAAGGAACATTGTCTATCTGTGCGCCAAACATATTTCATTAAAATCCGTGTATCGGTTGACAACAAACAACATCTTAAGGTTTATAATATTAATAAGCTTTATAAATAGATAAGTTACTTAACTGAAACCAGGATGAAGTACGTACTACTATCTAAAATCTTTTACAATTATATTATAATTTGGCCATTTGCCATTTTTATACAAGTAGAAGATACTTGTATAAAAATGGCAAATTTATGAACAATAACGTTAGCAGTTATTATGAAAACAGCATTAGTGACGTTATTAATAAAAATTTCAACCTGGTACAATAAAAATTTAACGTGCCAGCATATCAGCAGACCTAAAGCAAATTAAAACTTAATATGCACAAAACTAATTGAAACACATATGATCACTACGTACTATAATATATAATGAAAAATGTAATACATGTTATAATTGAATAATTCCAACACATTTACCAACGCATATTGACAGTCAAACATTACCAATACAATTTCATAATCAATTTTAACGTAATTATCACAAGTCACGCAGTAATTACGGCTTCAAATAATGACTTAAGTGTTTTATCAATTAAATATGTAGATACAAAATAAAATGAAATTACCAAATCACTTGCGTAGCGCGCGCGGCAGCCCAATAGATAAGGCATCGAGAGGTCGCGGCTCGAATTCCACCCATTGCACTACTGACGTCAACCCGTGCCTAATTTAAGCTAACCATGGAGTGGTTATAGCAGCGATAGCTCAGTGGGAAGACTAACAGACTGCAATGCAGAGGGTCTTGGGTTCGAACCCACGTCGCGCACCTCTGACATTCGGAAGTTATATGACTTTTCGACTTTATGTGCGTATTGATTGACAATTGGACGTAGTTAAGCGGAAAGGATCCACCCCACACAGTTAGTTTTGAGATATTCAAGTTTTAAGTTCAGATCGTGTGCAAAAAAAATGACCTGCCATACATGTGGGTTGGTAACGTATAGTCATTATAACATGATGCGTTGGAATTTTGCTTGGATTGTTTTTGTGATATTAAAGTTTTTTACTACAAAGACTGTTTTGGTATACATAACTCATTTTCGCCCATAGTGTGGGTTGGATCCTTTCCGTTTAACTACGTCCATTATTATCGCCTGCTCCGTGCCTCGGAGAGCACCTTAAACGACCAAAACTCCTAAGCTTGCTACTTTGTTTACTTTTTTCTTTATTACATATAAATAAGGTATATGTAACCATAGTTACTTAAGAATTGTACGACGACAGACGAACAATGCCGAAATACTACGAACGCGCTTTGACTGCGTGTGTCAAATGCATGGATGTGTGCGTGTAGTGTATTTTCATTAATTTTATGTATTTCAAATGCATATTTTATAAACATATTAGGTTTCGCCCCTCCTTCTCTATATAATCTTTAAGTGTGATTTCATAAAATAATCTGTAGTACAATATAATTAATACAACTAGCGGTCGCCAAGTGGTCGAAATTCCATAATTAGTTTAAATTTATAACCAAATATGGTACTCTATTTTACTGTAAGTGGCTTATTCGTCTAGATAAACTTCATAATTAAATGGCCAATATCGCAAAATTGGAATAGGTACTTAAGGTATGTAACCATAGTTACGAAGAATAAATTCTACGACATCAGTCGAACAAAGCCGAAATACTACGAACGCGATTCGACGGTGTGTGGTAAATACATGGTTGTGTGTGTAGCGATTTTCCATTAATTTAATGTATTTCTAACGCATATTTTATAAAAATATTAGGAAATTTCATACTCCTCTGTACGCGTGATTTTCGTAAAAGGGGTACAACATTTTTGCTTCACGTATTAATATATAGATAAGGTAACAGACACTAAATAAAAGCATATATTGTGCGTGTGTCCGGTTTTAGCGTATTGTATTGCCAATGTTCTGTTTCTATAGAATTTATGCAGACACTATAAAACTATTACGACACAGAATAGGCAATAGCTATTTATATCTTATCTAATCACATTATGTGATCTAAAGCTTTGATTAACCGCTAATATACTGTAAGATGTTATCGATATGCTAAGTAAATTAATGGGATTAAATATAATAACCATCAAAAATAATAATTGCACAGCAAAATATGCTTACTAAAATATATCATAACGAGCACCTATACGCCTCAAATCACTGCATTCCGTCTCGGAAGGGTTAGGTTATGTTAGGTTCCTTCTTAAACCCAGTTATAAATAGGAGCCCCGCCAAGCGGTGCGCCGTCGACTCAGTTTGATATCTTTAAAATACTTTAGTAAGCATATTTTGCTGTACCATTAGTATTTTTGGTGGAACAAAGGCAAAAATGAGGAACAGTTAAATACTAACCTAAATTAATTACTTAGTATAGTTACGTAATATGTTTTACTTAAAATGTCATCGTGTATGTTAATACATAAAAGGATAAGACAGACATTCAGATTGCATAAACTTTCTGCAGGTTAAATTTATATAAAATTACTATTGCCATCTATCGGATTTAACAATAACGAAACCATTAATTTTCGTGCAAGTCTGCTTATGCTTGAGTGCAATGCCTAGATAAGGCAGTGTTCCAAGAGTTCTCTGTAAGGTAATTTTAATAGCATCACGTTGTTGGAAATGTACTATTCACATAGCTATAGTCTCATCCGGCTTCGTAGGACCCAAAACAATCTCTCGAAATGTGGATGTGATACATCTCTGCACACTCTTTCAGGCACAATCAGGCTTACTGGTACCTAAACTACATAATAACATACTGGTACCTGGGCTCGGTGTAACTCTTATGAAAAACGTAACGCTTTAGGTGATCTGATTATTTTTCCTCGAATCAAAGCCCATCAGTATGCATATCCTACGTTGTTACGATGAACTGGCAGAAAACCTTCGTGAAAATCGTTTGTATGGTGTTCAATCATCGTATTACGCTTGTCATGGCGCCCATACGTACTGCAGAGTACGGACGTTGGCGCTTGGGGCGCGGCGCATAAAGGAGAATGGTCAATTGTAATATCACCCTTGAAACAGAACTAGGCATAGTGTACCTATGCTCCGAAAACACACGTTCATTTTTGAATTGTTCATGATTTGTCCTGTAGTGTTTAATTCTAAAAGCCATACGATGTTTTCAATTAATTGAGATTTGAAACGAATCATTAGATTTTATTTTGACTTCACAACTGTTTTTAAAACAGTTCTGAAGGGCTATTAGGGTAACCAGCAATAAATACATCATTATTTAAATATCTCACTCACAAATATTAAAAACTTATTATAATTACAAAAAATATACTTAGATATATTTTTTAATATCAACTATTATCTAGTTCCTTATTTGCAAAACAATAATATAAAATGAAGGAAATAGTTAATATAATATATATTATTCTGAAATCGATATATTAATGTTCTTAATATAACAACAAGTGCAGGGCTTAAGATATTAAAAAAGTAAAACAAAATGGAGGCCATATCAATCCCTATATTGTCTTTCCACATGAGCAACACTGCGGGTGGAAACTTTATTTGGTAGTTTTATTAAAGAAAGAAAGAAAGAAAGAAAGATGTGAAGTATAACTCAGTTTTGCAATTCCTTGCTCTTAAATGTTTAGTGATATTAAAAATATGACTTTTGTTGCACATAACTGATGATTTTTTAACATCTAAGACAAAGTTAAAAGTAAGGATAACTGCTTTTAACAGAGCATTTTCTAAAAATCTTGAAGCTTTTCGTTAATCATATTTATTTTTCTTTAAAGTATTTATTATACCCTATATAATGAGGTAACTTTCACTCTCAACTCAAAAAATATATATACCAATATAAACCGATACTGGAATCCATACAAGCCAGAACATTCTCCTTTATACGCTTATTTCTAAGGTTCGCGCTACGTAGACAAATGGGCGCCGTTTTAACGTAACCCCCTAAGTAAGAGTCTTAGGAATTGCGCGTATTAATGGAGATTTCGGTTAGGAGAATTTGAGCACGGATTGCTGTAGGTTGGCTGGCAATTTAAGTATTTGTTGGCCTTTAAAACAGGTGCAGCTTGTCAGTCTAGTGACGTAGGTTTGAGTTAATGTTTGCTATTGTCAATCGTGAGCTCTTGGGTAGAGTACCGGAATCTGATAGTTTAGTCGACTGTCATGTTCCTTATACTGACGTGATTCGTAGTTATGTTTAGTTATTGATTTTACAGAAGGAGCTCTGGTTTAAGAAGTCACTTCGCCATTGATAGTGCGCCGGGTTTCATGTGCCTTCTGAACAAAAATTTAGAGGTTCATAAATAGCTTTTTCGGGTTTGATTGTCCGTTGAACAAAGTCTGCGATTTAGGAATGATTTCTAGTATCAGCGGTGTCATTATAAAGATTAAAATATAAGTAAATTTCGACATTATACTCCTCAATATCATTAATTCATGACTCATCTCACCCTAAATAACAAGTAAAATATAAAAGAATTAACAATTAGCCGATCACTTTTTGTAGACGCAGTCGCGTATACGCTGCGACTAGATGAGTGCGCTTCACCCAAAAACGCTCTTATTTACATATTTATTCAGCCTCGTCTGCAATCATTGTTTCACATACAGGTGTACATTGTGTATATATGTATGTACTCATTACCGTTCTATGCGTACAGTACCTACAACAATGAGGAAATATGTAAAAATATAAACTGGTATAATGAAAAGGTTGCAGATATTGATTTACATATATGATTTGACATATAGGTATAGCTCAATGAATATTTTGAAATATAACTGCTTTATACCTATTATATCGAGTTTTTATTTTTGAAAGTCGCTGGTGCTAGTTACTGTTTCCTTGCATAGGTAAGACAATATTATGTAAATCAATAAATCTTGATGAAATGAGTGTTCGTGCGTTTCTTGCCAGTTCTTTTTATTGCCTCTGCCTATCAAGCATGGCATACTGATGGCATAAGACAAAAGCTACAATAATATTCATGTCGGTGAGGGACATGAAATATCTCTCTCCACCTTTCATCAGCTCTGTGTCGAGGGTGACTTCAGATACTAGGGACACAAAGTACAGCCAGACCAATTACATAACATTAATTTGTGAATCATACAAATGATCATCTCGTGTTGGATTTGCACGCACCACCCGTGGCGAAGTCCTGCTGCTGCCGCCACCCTGAGGGTACAGATACCTCGACGTGTTATATTTGTAATCACAGTGCGGATTATATATTCGGTGATATCCCTTAGTGTCATATGTTAATTGCTAAGAGTCACGCCTGACTCATATACAATATGACAATCGACGCGTCTCTAGAAAGACACTAGATAGACACTATGCCGCGCTTTTTGATAGTGTCAATAGTAATTGTAATATTTGTTCCAATCCTGCAAGAATTTTTAGGCATTTTTTAGACTTGACACGTGTCTAATTTTGTAGAACCAATGTCACACCATCAAAGTACCACCTATTTACCAAACCTCAATTTATATCTAAACCCAATTTTCTTCTCTGCGGTTTGGCAATGCTCCTATTTCGTACTTTGTTTTGTAGAGATTACGTGCAAGATAAATAAAATAGTATTTATTTTAAAGTCGTAATCGTAGCATTAAAATGTTAAGTGCTTTGTGGCTGTAATCGTATGAAACAAAGTAGTTTATATGTGTATTCGCTGAGTACTTCCGAATAATTACGCGATATGTGATGCAGGTTTCAACAGAAATTCGAGGTTTTGTGTAAAACATTTATCTATACTAATATTATAAAGCTGAATAGTTTGTTTCTTTGGTTGGTTGAACGCAATAATCTCAGGAACTTCGAGTTCGAATTGAAAAAATCTTTTAGTGTTGGATAGCCTATTTATCGAGGAAGATTGGATCTATTGGCCATATAATATCACGCTACGAATCTCGGGGGCGGCGCAGTAACCATAAACGCGGGTGAAACCGCAGGCATAGCTAGTATTAAATAAAAATGAAGTAAGTTTTGAAGGTCTAGTCGCTATAAATCTAGTAGAATCATAGGGGATATATCGAATCTTAATTATACTTAGGCTAATGCCTATATAATTAGGGAGCGATTGTTATCTCGTTCCAAGGTTATTCTACTCAATTCGTTCTTAAAAATCCCAATAACACTGACTGATCCAGGCATCGAACCCGAGATACACAGCAGTCTTATACACCTCTGTTCCATGAACGAGACAATAAAATTTATTAAAAATAAAATTACAAATTTCTTTTTTAAAAAGACAACTTTTCTTACAAATTGACTATGAAATAGTCTAAGCGACGCCCTAAGTCCTGTCAATAAGATCCCGATTACATAAAAACACGTGCCACGGCGCTGCCGGTTCGTTCTCAACGTAAACATTCTAGAGTTAATGGAAAAGGATCAGTGTTGAACTAATAGATAAACGATTAGACCGCGGATCCACACCGCTTGTTAAACTTTGTCGATTTGTTCCGTAATGCATGGCGAACGTGGTTTTAAGTGCTTGTAGTCCTATGGGAAAAGTTTGTTCTAACTATATTGCCAATTGTAAGGTCTCGCTTTCGATGCCCGATTTAGAAGAAAATATTATTGGGTTTTTATTTTAGGAGATTCACAGCTACATCACCGATTCTGGATATAAATGTGATGAGCGGCAAAAATGTTATTGTTAATCTAAATAATTAAAAAAGTCAACTCCAAGGCATAATTCCTGTGTCGCGGAGGACTTTACAAACATTCAAACAGCGGACACAGAACACCCAGTTTCGGAACAACTATTTGTGGACCACACAAATTTTTGTCACATGTGGATCGAACCCACAACACACTGGCAATAGCAAGCTTCTTCTTTGCCTACATGATTCATAGGTGGTGAAATATGGTTGAAAAACAAAGAAATTGTTCGGACTCTTTACGCCATCGTCCTACGCGACAGCATTTTCATCCCCATTATTAAGATGGTTGGCAGGCCACAATAGTGGGTTTCTCCACAAATTCTCTGCCCCGCACAACAAAACTGTGGAATTAACTGTCGCATGCGGTATTTCCGGACCAATACGAACATCAAAACTTCAAGAAAAGAGCGTACTCCTTTTTAAAAGGCTGGCAACGCACTTGTGACTCCTCTGGTGTTGCGGATGTCCATAGTGGTAATCGCTTATCATCAGGCGATCCATCTGCTCGTTTGCCCCATACCTATTCCATAAAAAAATAGGAAATGCATCTACCTATTCTTTAGGTGAAACAAACTACGGACAAACTTACAAACTTGCTTTTTCATTTATAATATTAGTCAGGATTCATCAAGTTATTTTTAACTTTTCAAGGGCTTGGCAACCCGAGTTGAGTCGGGTTGCCAAGCCCCACAAGGTTGTTTTCCTGTGATATTCTGTAGGGCGGAGGTAGTACCCCAGCAGTCTTTCCTAGTGGGTGTGATTTTTAGGTTTAATAGATAATAGCATTCAACCCTACTTCTTTATAATTTTTACCTCTCTCTAGTTTAATTATAATATATCAGGTTCTTTAAAGAAACAATTAAGACATGATGACGCTCTTTTTTCTAGTCTAGTGTAAAATATTTAAACGGTAAAACGGATGTCATGTTTTCGGACTGCAGCGGCAATAGATGCAAATGCCGTACATGATATCTCTAGGTTTCGACCCCTGGATCGGCAAAAGTAGTATAGGTTTTTTGACAACAATTTTTTAATATGTAAGCAGCGCTAATTGAGAAACACGACACGTTCCACATTAATGCCTGCTGCTGGCAATAGATTTGACACCTAATACGTTGGAACCAAAACCATGATTATTATCATCATCTCAGCCAAAAGACGTCCACTACCGGCCATAGGCCTGACCATAAACCTAGGTGTTATGGGAGGTGGCCTATCCGCTATAAAACACCTGAAACGATAGCTGGATAATTCCCATCGGGAGTAAAGACTTGATACTATGTATGCATGTAACTTTACAACTATTAACATAGCCAGTAATAGACAAAATGGCTTCTTACTATAACGACTAGGTTCATATAATGACCGCTTATCTGCTGCAGCAATGTGCCACACCGCAATAGATAACACGGAATATTGGTCAACTGCTGACGCCGGACCATACAAACCATAATATGGATAGCCAAGTGTCTACACATACGTCTACATATCTATATATTAATACGTGAAGCAAAAACTTTGTGTCCCTTTTTACGAAAATTGCGCGGTCGGAGGGAGTATGAAATTTGGCACAGTAATATTTTTATAAAATATGTATTAGAAATACATTAAATTAATGAAAAAACACTACACGCACACAACCATGCATTTGACACACGCAGTTGAATCGCGTTCGTAGTATTTGGACATTGTTCGTCTGACGTCGTACAATTCTTTGTAACTATGGTTACCTATACCTTTATTTATATGTAATAGAGAAAAACAGAAAACAAAGTAGCAAGCTTAGGAATTTTGGTCGAATTTTGACCACTAGGCGACCGCTAGTAATATTAATAATGTGTAAGTGTTTGATGGCTTGTCATTTACCATATAACAATGGAGCACAAGTTTCTGTATCTTATATATTTCATTTGACTGCACGGATGATGTTTTTACGCCAAGTCTTGTTGTTTGATTCCCACAAGAGATAAAAAAATTAATTTCCGTTGTTTGAATGTTTGTTAAGTCCCCCGCGACACAGGAATTATTCCCAGTGCGGTCATTTTTGTCTTTAAAACAAAAAAGAAAGGTTCTGCAGAGTCCGGGTGTTCTTTGTATCTGTTGTTTGAGTGTTTGTAAAATCCTCCGCGACACAGGCTTTCCTACAGTGAAAGTTATCCTTTCTAAATAGAGAAAATGGTTTGAGATGATATTGCATATGAATAGTAAAACATTTTGACTTGTGAAGCAATGTCAAGCAAGCAGTGTAGGGATTTCTTATATATTTTCTGCCATATCGAGGGATGGATCACTATAAGCTTGCATAAGCTGTTATCCTTATTCACGGTGATGTTTTCATACCATACGTACTTCTAAATCCGCCCCAATGATGTGTAAGGGGAGGAATGATTTATCACGCATTTCATATCACTTTATGTAGAGCGCCACCATATAAATTGTTACTGTGGAATCTAACACGAATGCTTCTGGCTTTTTTGAAGACATAAGTCGTAGATTCAAAAATAAATATACAAACCTGTTACTATTTTTATACTGCTCTGAAACTTCTTGGCTTACTGCAACAGGTCTACTAAGGTTCCATTTAAAAAGAGAATAATTTTTTGCAACCAGTTTTACCAATTCTTAACGTGAACAGTTTTATTTAAAATAGAAATACCTTCAATAGATCAAAGAATTGTAACCTGTCCATGTTTGACATTTTGCCTTATGTGGCGTCTCATACATAGATTCAAGGTTAAGATTGCATTGCAGATGGCACGGTTATCTACGGAATGCGTAGTCTTATAACAAAACTGCTCAGTCTCAGCTCGAGACTTGACTATAAAGTGGAATAATGAAATGTTGTCTTAGCCCAAGATATTTATCATTTTTAACTTTAATTGACCTAGATGGCAAACGAGGATACGGTCCTTCTGATCTAAGCGGTTGCTGTAGCATATGAACGTTTGCACCAAAAACGATATCAACCACGCGTCGCTAACCTTTCAGAAGAGAAGTCATGCTGCTGCTGGTTCAAAGAGCAACGACCACATTGATAGAGATAACACGTTTACTCAAGGAGACTGGAAGCCCCTACTTATCACAGGAACACAACACAAAATCTATTAGAATCCGATATTTTGTAGAACAGATATAATTTCTTGGTAGATCTGCTCTGCAGTTAATTCCAGGCTTGTGTCGAAATTTGGCATTTCGCTGTGCCTTTTCTCGGAATGTTGTAAGTTGGCGTTTCTTTTATGATACATCTTTTAATTATAGTAAGTAATCAACTGAATTGAAAGTCATTTACTTAAGTGTCGTTTTATCCAACAATGTTTATATGAGGGTAGTACGAAACCAAACAGCCACTGTAAGCGAAACCGTTTAACGTTGATATTGAAGCGATTCACATGCAAATGGCGCCCGTTAAGGTACACGAACACTTTGTATTCATAGAGAAAAATATTTTTGTTTATTTATTGAGCGTCCCTTTGTGCGTCGTGGAGGAATGCCTTTAGGCTGGCTAGGAGTTTATTAAACTCGTTTTTGTGTCCCATGTTTTATGATGCTGAGTGTAGTACGCTGCTGCTGTCAGATTCTGACAGTCTTGTTGTCTTTTTAGCTAGCAGGATACTGGTATGGAAGGTGACTCAACACTAGCTTTAGTCAAGGTTTTGTTCCTTAAGAATAAGGTGTTGTTTTCACTAGGGTAATTCATGCAAGGTTTTCAAATTACTGTATTAGATGAAGAAAAAGAGCATGTCCCAAACCGTGCTCAATGTATTTTTAGCGAAATGATCACCACCATTAAAGTGATATGCTACAGTTTGGTTAGAAACAAAACACTATAGATTTTAGATCTATATCGTTTTTAATATGAATATGACTCTAGTATTAATATAAAGGCGCCTTGCTGTCAGTTAGAAATCTTTTTTAAACTATAATGTTGCGTGGACATCAGTTCTGCTGAAACTACAATCGAGTGAGTCATAACATGCGTTACTATACAGGGTGTCCCAGAATATGTGAATCAAATTGTAACGTGAGATTCCTTAGGTAAGGACCTTTCAAATGTGCTAAATAAAAAATCATGACATTTGTGAAAAAATAAAAAAAAAACAAACATACTTACAAGATTTTCTTTGGTGCCAAAAAAAACACCAAAATAATATTGTGATTGCAAAACAACGTCAGTTTAAAAAAAATATCGTTTGTAGTTTGACGAATTAATCCGTCACAAATAAAAATAGTGAAAAGAAATTAAAATTAGCCATAAACGAAGCACCTGTAGTTGAAAATCGGAAAAAATCCTACTTTTTTAAAATCTTTGATTTTTTATTTTTACATGAAGGTCATAATTTTTTTATTTAACACATTTATAAGGTCCTTACCTAAGGAATCTCCTCTTACAGTTTGATTCATATCTTCTGGGACACTGTATATTATAATGCCGAGGCATATACAATTATCAATGAAATTTGCCTCAGTGGCGCAGCAATGGTGAACGCGACAATTTTTTATGAGGTCTCGTGATCGGTTTGATGTCGGGTCAAGTATTATTCGAATATTTATTAAGATATTATTATAAGAAGCACGAGGCTAGAACTGTGTTCGATAGACGGCAGAGGGTCGTTCACTATAAACGTTTAACCATAGCTCGCAAAATAAGAAATAGAGCCGTAAGACTATATTTTAAGTCAGGCATGTTAGCCGGTAATGACGTCAAAATCACACTAATACAAAAGACCTTAACGATCTATTCACAAACTTGACGCAGGCACGGAATTCACTCACGCGTCCTCAAAAACATAAGCCCATAGCTTATAGTTGCCAGGCCGCGCCGCATACGTAATTACTTCGAGGGTTCTCTAACTACCCTCATAACTTTCCTACCGCACAAGAATTGTTTTGTCCAGGACCATATTTCTTTTTTGAAATAACTTCACGTCAATAGTAGTATATTGGGTACGCCTACCTTGTGGTAACTTATGAGATATATAGCAGCTTTTGACGTGATATATTTTATTAAATAACGTCTAGACGCAGCGATATTGTCTTTTTCTCTACCATTTTGCTAAGACGTTATGACATGACAAAGCGATTCTGTTATGTATCCTTAAAGTATTAAGTTGAGGTGTATGACCTCATAACCTCGTCAGCTATCAATCAATCACCTGTCACAGGCCACTATTGGACATTGCCTAGTTAATAATAATGTCAGCTTTGTTTATAAACTGTCCCAAGGCACGGATGTCTTCTCAGTATGAGGGTTAGCAGACTTGTCTTCTTAAACATGCCGATTGCCTCATGATGCTTCACTTTAATGTTAGCGGACAATATATAATTAAATTAATAAGTTGGAGACCTCTGCACGGCAATCCAACGACCTCTCTCTTTGATATAGCTGCTCTCTCCTGCTCCTTCTTTCCCATAGGTAACGTGGAACAGTGAAATGTGAATTTAGTACATCTCTGTCTAACTCTTTCTAACCAAGCGTGACTCTAGAAATGCGGATAAAAAGCATGTTTTAGGATGATTTCCCTGATTGAAAAGCCATTACGCCCCTGCGTAATGACATACCGCACACACGATGAGGCGTAAATACGCTAAAGACTAATACGTATGCCGTCTCTAAACGTAATTTAGTTAACGGTAATGGTTTCAACGCAATTTCAGCTACGTGTGTCACTACACATTATCGACATGTTGATACGACGATGTGATGAATTTCGACGGGACGTGTCTCTTCATAAGCCTTTAATATTTACTCGAATGGTGCAATATTTTTGGTTTCCGCCGCGCCACTACGTCGAGGGTTGTGGTTTCGATTAATTTCGGGGCCAAATGAGTGCTGTCCACAAATAATTGTACGAAGCTCGAATGTTTTTTGTGCCACCTGTTTTTTTGTCTGTAAATTCGCTGAGGCCGCACTAGAAATAATCCCTGTATCAGGGAATACCCTGAACAGTAACGTTGTCAGAAATATGACAGCCTCGTTGGTCCAAGAGAATGAGATTGCACAAACGCTTGAGCATGATATGAGAATCGGATGTTCCTGGGACGAACTGAGTATTATTGGATTTACATGTTAGGAAATTCTCTGTAGCACAATGGATTCTAGCAAATAGACAACGGCGAAATTCGATACAATTGTGCTTACTCTATACACAACTGAGAATCCATGAATGTTGCGGCTATACCTTAATTTGCATACATGCCTTTGTTTACCTAATTAGTGTAGTAAATTAGTAGCTACTTGTGCGAAGAGGATATTTAGGTCGTAATGGTTTCAACAAACCCGATACACGCCATTTTTGGTAACATCGCGTGGCGTTTTCCGCGAACTGTATTACATTCAATCAAACTTTAACTATTAAGGTCAATTTGCCACTGAAGGAAATGAAAAAATTCTTGGAAACTTCTTTTGAATTTATCGTGCCTACGGCTACTCTTGAAACTTATGATTTGTGTATGAATATTATGTTTGAAGGAACTTTACATTTCAATATACAAAAAAGTAAATAAGAGCGGTGCTTAATTATTGATAAAAATCGAATAATATGATGTAAGTGTTTTTATTTTATAAATGTGATTACGTATTAACAATACCCCAATACGAATGTGTGTAGCCGGATTGAGTTGAATCACGGCATAACCGCGAAACAAAATAGCTAACGAGAGATTTTTACCACAATCGACCACAATGTTTTAACTTATCATCACCAGTTCACGTTTTGAATATTGGATTATGATTCGATTAATCAGTCAGTGGCAACGAATTGATTGACATTCGGAAACGGTGTCATACAGCTGCCGAATATTTAATTTACTTATGTATAGGTATTACATGTCGCTAACAAAAGGTGAGTGTAATTAGGACAGTTGGTATAGGAAGACCTATGGACGTTCACGAAGTTGGATGATTCGTCTCTTTGCCAAACATTGTAGCTTCCATTCCCAAATAGTAATACCGAGTTAAATCGATAGGACACATGGACACATATTTGCAATAAGAAAAGTCTTTATAAACCTAAAACGGCATCATCCAATTTGAAAAGTTGAAATTTACTCCTTTTATAAATAGAAATGTAAAAAGGTTGGGATGTATAAAATATTACCAAAAGCCTTTCACACCCGTTTTAGGAGATATATAAAAATTTAACACGCGAGTTGAACAATCAGCTTATCTGCCAGTGGACGAGGGTCCTTTCCTGTGAGCCACAATATCCGGTTCTACATTTTCCGCCTTTAGTGTACCATAGCCATAATATATCTCATGTTTTTTGTTGTACACCCATCTTTACACGGATACGAACGATTCTTTTAAAAATTAATAGACCGTATGTTGTGTAGCGCGGAGGAATGATAAAATATCGTGTGTTACATTACTCTTACGAATTGAATCGTATGATGAGTTTATTTTTTAAATACAGAAGTTAGCTGCTTATCTATAGCTGGAGTTTAAATAAACTGCGATTACTAATAACTATCCCGCCGAGTAGTACAGTCTCAGTTCTCAGGTAAAACGTTGAAATAGACCAAATCTGATAACTGATCTGGTCGTGAACACAGCGTTCTTATAACCAACTGTAGTATTGGTTGATTCTATAAACACAATCGCTGACTACATGATTATTCCTCAGTAATGTTTAATTTTGATAATTAACGTTTTCACAACTATTTTTAAATAAGTATTTTTCATGTTTAGGTACGTTTTCATTGTCGTCTAAATATTTTTTGCCCGGTATCGGATAGGAAAACTAAGTAGGTACTGAACAAGGTGAAAATTATCATCCGCATGTGCTAAAATGGTTATGTAACATGTTGACATACATCAGCAATCGAATCTAAATCTAATCGTTTACCAATAATAATTGCTTTAAACTATCTTATCTTATCTTGTGTGGGGGCCAGTCAATGCAGACCGGCGACACTTCGACCCAGTAGAATCTTTTGTGTCGCCACTCTCCCAATAACGACTGCCATAGATGTTCATGGCAGCCGGGACCGACGGCTTAACGTGCTCTCCGAGGCACGGAGCAGGCGATAATTGTCAATCAATACGCACATAATTTCGAAAATTCATATAAAATTCCGAAAGTCAGAGGTTCATGACGTGGATTCAAAACCGAGACCCTCTGCATTGCAGTCTGTTGGTCTCCCCACTGAGCTATCGCTGGTCTTTTTTTTGCTTCAAACTATAACAAGTGCACTCATATTTATAATATTAGTTGCTGTTTACGGATGTACAGATTTAGACACTCACATACATACACAATGTTACAATTTCTCCACCAGCTACTTATAGATAAAGTAAATAGTACATTAGTCGTTATCTAAATGAGTGTTATCGATGTTTATATACAGCTCAGTTGTGTTACAACTACATAGAGAAGGTTTGCATTTACTGTACATGTGTATTAATACTCTTCTATGTGGTATGCCACTTGTCAAACACTTGACAGAATGTTCATTGGTTAAGCCACAACCATTGATAGGTAATAAAATTAATTGGCGGCCTCGATGGCGTAGTGGTTAGTGTAACCGACTGCCACGCCTGAGGTCGTCGTTTCGATTCCCGCACAAGTCAAACATTTGTGTGCATAGGCATGAATGTTTGTCTTGGTCTGGGTGTTTCTATATATACCTAATAGGTAAGTATTTACAAAAAAAGTATGTATGTATGTTTATCCATTGTCTAGTACCCATAGTACAAGCTCTGCTTAGTTTCGGCTAGATGGTGTTGGGTGTATTTGATAGAATATTATATTGTGCTGGTCAAAAACGGCCGCGGCAAATTAAGCGTTGCAGTATTTTTCTACGAATAATTCCTAGTGCCATAAGACTACAGTTATTTAAACAACGGACGACCATAAATATATTTGAAACGCTTCTATTTTATTTATTGTTGAGTTAGATATTATTTATTTGGTAATATAATTATTTTAAATATGGTGACGATTATATTGCTGTCTACTGCGCATTCTCAAACTAGTAACAGCTGCTAAGTGCTTGCTCCGAGTCCATATCACATCTACTGTGTGAATGTGACGCGTTGGCTACACTAAGGATGGGTCTGATGGGATTGGCATATCCGAACCCTGAAGACTTCAGGCTTCTCCTTCTGAAGTGTACGCTGCGACTGATGCAGTACACATTCATAGGGAGATAGCTCAGGGATAGATCTCGGGGCCGATACAAAAGATCCCACTGGGTCGAAGTGTCACCGATCTACACTGATTGGCCCCCGATATAAGATAAGATAAGATAAGTGCTTGCCCTAAGAATTTTTAACAACCAAAGAAGTCACACAATTATACCACAAGACCTCTAAAACCAAAGAAAATCCACTGAAAGAAAATCCTACTCATATTATAAATGTGAAACTTTGTGAGGATGGTTGGATGTTTGTTACTATTTCATGCAAAAACTACTAAACGGATTTGGATGAAACTTTACAGTTTTAGTGCGTATTCATCAGAATAACATATGGGCTACTAAAAATATAACAGTAACGCGAGCGGAGCCGCGGGCAAAATCTAGTATTATTGTAAATAAGTCAGTGCTTTCGCACCGTGTCTTTATTAAAGTAGGAAATTTAATATTGAAATTACTCTACTATATACGGATAAAGTTATCCGTATCCATATATAATTTATATGTAGTAGTGTCCGCGTATATAAAATAGATTGTGACTGCGGACTCTCATACATTGGTCAAACCAAGAGAAACATAGGCACCCGCATAAAAGAACACATAGCTGATGTAAAACACCAACGCTCGTTGAAGTCTGCTGTGTGTGAACATGTGCAACAGGGGACCAACCACTAACTGAGATTTGACAAACCACAGATTCTCGCTAAAGAACACCGATTCCTACCAAGGATGCTTCGCGAGGCTATTGAAATCCAAAAACATCCTAATTTCAATAGAAAATATGGTTGGAATGTACCACCAGCTTTGGATCCAGTAATACAAATAGTCAAACCCAAGAAGAAGCAATCCACAGCTAGACTTCATGATAATTTGAGCTCATTCTGCGTAAATAGAAACACCAATGATTAAATTATGTTCGGGTACTTTGAAATAACTACACTGGAACATTGAGACAACTACCATCTTAGTCTGCCCGTGACCATTGAAAACTATCATATAATCAATATTAATGACGTCATCAGTAACTTGTGCTCTAAAAATATTTTATCCAGTGCCTCTTCTTATTTACTACTTCAATTAACTATATATCCAAGAAAAGGATCGTTATGCGAATTGGGAAGGCGTGTAATGGTCTTCGGTAGATAGTCAATATAAAACTTTATTTTTATTCGAAAGTATTTGCGTATTATCCATAGAAATTTATTTTCGTGTTGGTGTAACTGAACTTACATATTTTAAAGCCTTAATTAATCGTCAGGGTATTTCTTTTTTTATACCTCTAAAATGGCAAACGAGCATACGGCCCATCTGATGGTAAGTGGTCACCGTAGCCTATGGACGCCTGCAGTACCAGAAGCATCACTTGCGCGTTACCGACAATTTAGGAAAAAAAGGAAGTGGGAAGGATAAGGAGCGGGAAGGGGTAAAGAGGGTGATTGGGCTTCCGGCACTCTCACTCACCGAACTAAACGCAACAGTAGGAATACTGCTATTTCACGTCGATATTCTGTGTGAGGGTAGTTTTGAAGTTACGGCATTTCTTACTACCTGCAGCTTTTACTAACTTTTTGAGACACTAGTTTAGTAACGCCTCCACTGCCACTACGAATATCCTTACAGATAACCTCCCTTGTTCTAAAGTATACTTGTAAGTTCGAGCAGAAACCATTGACCTACCGGTCGAATCAAACGCTCACATTTGCACTACTAGCAAAAAGTTGATTGCAACGTTTTATGATCGTTTATAACTAATAATAATATATAATATAATAATATTCTACCACATACACACAACACCATCTAGCCCAAACTAAGCAGAGCTTGTACTATGGGTACTAGACAATGGATAAACATACTTAAATACTTTTTTTTTTTTTTTTTTTTTGTTGTAAATACATACATATTATACATAGAAAACCCAGACCAAGACAAACATCCATGTTCATGCACACAAATGTTTGACTTGTGCGGGAATCGAACCCGCGACCTCAGGCGTGGCAGTCGGTTACACTAACCACTACGCCATCGAGTCGTCAACTAAATAATTTTCGACGACAACACAGTACTAGGCGGCTGGCTACTGGTCACATGAGAAGCTCTACCATCTAGCAAGCCCAGTGCATATTCAAACAAGATTAAAACCGTTCCTTTGAACCACCTACTTACTACAATGTCGAAGTAAACTCGCTCTATATTTGTAATACATAGTTAACGCACGCAAACGTCGTAAACTGTAACATTCAGTTAACACGCCTTTTTAATTGCTGGCAACACTGTACAGGCACTCGTAGGCACGGAGTAGTCAAGAGATTCTGTATGTGTGCCTTAACGGTGTTGCCAATCACAATATTTACATTCAAAACAGTTGAAGTAGCACTATTTAGTGTAACTTCAATAAACGTAGTCATGGTTTGTGTTGAAAACCATGATGCCTATGTAATGTTGTGGACTTTAGCATATTCACGGGATAAACTTAAGTCCAAAGCATCATTAACATGTAATACATACTCAAAAAGTAATATGTGCCGTTTGCACAGCTACACCACATAAATTTTCTTGAAATTTAGCACGGCTACAGCTTATATGCCCTGACAAAGAAAATTGCTAACTTATAGACAATGCGAATGAGGAAGTTACGTGTAAGAGCTGCAAAGCTACGCCATAACTTATTATTTTAATTGTATTTTGTTATGCTTGTTATAATAACTTATTGAGTAAGATAACATATTATAACAAGGTCCCTACCACACCATCGCATTTCCAATCGCAACTATTGGAATGAAATCAAGTGAGAAACGGCATTGAATTGCTGTAAATCTTAGAATTCGAAAAAATGGTATCATGTGACCTTGAGGTCAGAGGTCAAAGTTCATAGTCATTTCGGGTGTATATCGACCATGCTGAGTCGAATGGCGTTAACCGCGAGTCTCTAGCTCTTACGGTTCTTGAGTTGAAAGTTGTATAACAGACGGACGGACAAAGCTGTTGTATAAGAGTTTTTTCGAACTCTAAAACAGTGACAATACCCAAATTTCTGTGATTATTAACACAGATGGATGTCATTACAATAGATTTTCGTTAAAAACACCTGATACGATTTATATATAACGAGGTTATTACTTATAATTTAATTCTACTGCAGCATATACCTACACGCAATTATAAACTAAAACGCCGAGTGTACAAATTCTCTTTTAATTACAGAATTACACAAGCATAGTATTGTTCTAGTGCACATCGTAAAATATAAACGTGACCGCTCGCGCTGCCCGCCCTCAATTAATTAATTACTCATTACTGCGTCAAAATGCATCTGCACTACATTGTCCTATACTTCTGCGGTAACTAGGTCCGTTTGTAAATTATTGTATAACGTCAGGTTAGATATAGGTATTGAGGTCAGATAAATGGGCTACCATCATATCTTTATGTGCAAGTATTACGATTGTACGTCGTTGCCAATATGAAGACTGTATAAATAACGCTGATCGCTTGTGAAAGTACGTTACAGAAAACTGGCGTTAAAGCTGTATCACAGTTACTGAGTTTCGAAAAATTGCCGAACAGTTCTATTCCATTTGAATTCATCTCATCTTTAATTACTTTAACGTAAGGTCAGTAAAGTGCGACTGATAACCCTGTCATTGCAAGCGATCTTACGCTACTGCAACCGCTTGCCATTAGGCGGCTTGTATGTTTGTATATTTACCAGCTTTATGCGGCAAACGAGCAGACGGATCATCTGATGGTAAGCGATTACCGCCGCCCATGGACACCCGCAACACCAAAGGAGTCACAAATGCGTTGCCAGCCTTTTAAATGCCCTCCCACCCCTAGGAGGGAGAGGAGGGTTGGGCCTTCGGTACCCTCACTCACTCGACGAAATACAACGCACTTGCTATTTCACGCCGGTTTTATATGAGGCCGTGGTATCACTCCGGTCGAGCCGGCCTATTCGTGCCGAAGCGTGGCTCTCCTACGGTCAAAATTTGTATCAATTATTTCAATTGTTTAAAACAAATACTAGTAACATGTGATGTGTAGAGGCTATGTATGATTGACGCTTCTACACAAGGTATCTTCAGGGCAACTTAGTTAAGTTAAATACGTTTGTTGCTGCAATGAAACTTACGACGTCTCCATAGAAAGTCCAATGTCGAAAGTGATACGGTCTTTCGCTGCTTTACCATTGTTGTTCTACATCACACTTACACAGCGGCAATAACAGCACTGCGAGTGTACGGGCAAGGTCGACGAATCACGTTCCGCCATTATCGTTTAATTCATTAGTGTAGCAGCGATAACGACGTCATTTGTACTGCAATCATTCCGCAGCGTTTACACGTTATTACATATTACTCTGTTTAATCATTTTATATAGCATACACGAAGTTCTTAAGGTACGCTGTGGTCGTGGGACCAGTACGCTGAATCCCAGGCAATACATTTTGACACCGCTTTATGAACAATCTGTCCATACATATGAAGTAGCAAAACTCTGTCCCCTAAAGGATAGGCAGAGTTATATTACACGTACGTCGCATGCATGTTCTACTCAATACGATGAGAACCTATTGCCGTTTCTCGAACTTCTCACACGCCGTGCTGATGCTTAGAATCTCTTAACAAATCGTTAACCCAATAAAACTTCTACGCATAATAATATACTTAAAAAATGATGTGTATTTTATTGTTACAAATGTCATAAATACAAAAATGTGTTTTTTTGTTTGTATTTGCCTCCATCGTCGGTGCTGCGCATCTGACTTTAAACGTGATATATATGTAATTTCAGAAGTAGCTCATTGCAAATTAGCTTATTTCAGTACTAGATTTCGTAAACCCGGACAGACCGATATTTAGATTGGCGATATGACCTCGTACACCTGAGTATTGTAAGGCTTCTCGCTCACTTAGTTCTGTTATTCGAGCCGCGCTGACTTCTCCCACAATACAAAGGCCTGTCCAAAATTAATTAACTGTTGAAACCATCAAAGTGTTTTCAACTTCTCAATTTGTTTTCGGTTTAACCGCGGGGGCAGATAACAGGCAGGCTTACGATTATCCTAGCTATTTATTTTTATACAAGCCTTTTCTTGAGGCTTAGTTTACCTGTCTAGTATAAATGTCTAGAAATATTTCTATTTATCCTTTTAATTGTTGAACGCCAGACACAATTAAAAACCTATTGTGTCTAGCTGCTGGTATGCCTCTGCGACACCATAGGTTAAGTTAAAACAAGAATTCTGAAAACTGTAACAATATATTAGATATTAGATTAGATTATTATTGAGTCTAAAGACCACCATTTAATAAAAGAATATCTCCACTGCGGTTCTTTACAGAGCCTCTTCACTGTTTCTGCCTGCGGTTTCGACCGATACCGAGATTAAAAGCATCTCATAATATCAGCCCTGTATTAAACTGTCCCACTGCTGGGCATGGGCTTCTTCTCAGTATGAGAAGGGTTATTCTTCTCAGTATGAGAAGGGTTAAAAGTGACCTACATGGCGCTAATCCAAGAATTGGTATATCTATGTGCCACATTTCATCCAAATCCGTTTTACGATTTACGTGTGTTTGTACGTGTGTACGATTTAGGTAACATCGAACATTTAAAACACAAATTTTCACATTTAGTGGGATTGATTTTCACGTGTAGTATTTGAATGATTTATTCCTTGTATATGACCTCAATAAGTCAAGGCTACGTATTTTAATCAATAAAAACATGTGCGCCATAGTACCTATAATGGCAAGAAGGCAGGTGCTAAAAGTTGATGTATAAATATATTATTTATGAAACGGCCTGTCTCTTGAACAAAATTGATACAAAAATAATAAGGGATGCGACCCACCGAGACGGTGGTCTAGGAAATGCCAGAGAAGCCAACTGTTTTGCTACTATCTATTCATGCTATACCTACCTATATTAAAAATCATCGCATTAGGTATCGCCTGTGTCGCGCCGGACTGTACAAAATTATAAATTATGAATAAGTACGGCTGGCAACGCATTTGTGACGCCTCTGGTGTTGCGGGTGTCCATGGGCGGTTGTAATCGCTTACCATCAGGCGATCCATCTGCTTGTTTGCCTTCTATAACATTTTAAAAAAAGTACGTCGAAACGTCATTAGAGCAATTATTTAAGGATCAGACAGGAGGAATTACCTCCTGTCTGAAATTGTACCCACTATACTGCACGGCTGCCAGTGGCGAGACGACTGCTTTCAAGCTATACCATCCATACAGTCTAGTCGAATCAGTCTCGTGATAATATTTAAATCACTTGAGCGTTTTTCGGTATCAAAATAGATACTCTATAGCAACCTGAAGTGGGTAATGAGCCGGGTAGGCGACAATAGGTTCTCGTTCCCAATTAAACATGTGTTAAACACCGCTGACTATTGAAGCGTGACATATATCTTTTTTATACACGATGCAATCATATTTTTTGTATAACTTGTGGCAATATGTTACTTGAATGCTTGCAATACTGGGCGGGTCAGTCGTGCGTTACTGGTCCTGCAAAAAAGGGGTCGCTATGCTGTAAGAAGCAAAAGATACTAGTCCCAGCATATTGCCTCCTTAAAATGAGCCGGGAAACTCTTCTCATCAACTGTAGGCTAAAGGAACTTTAACAGGCAATTTGCTTCAGTTTGAATGAATTTTTATTGTCATGCTGGAGAGACAATATCTCGCCCCGTTTGACTTCTAAAATAGTTTTATCCAAAACTATACTGCGAAGCATACTGTAAAGAGTAAGAGCTATTCAATGTGTGTGCAGTAGGCCGTCAGTGGTGGCCGCTTCGTATTTGTTTTGCCTCTAGTGGCAACCAGCCAGCGACTCACCGGGTGGTGGTAGTAAGTGGTAGCTGCTGCCGATGGACTGTGGGAATGTTAGGGGTGTTCACGCCCAAGCCGCTGCCTACCGTGATAGTAGCGTTCTCTTAAAATCTTAGTTAATGTATAGTTCCAAAACCATAAAATAAAGAATTGCTATAGACACCAAAAAAACACCCATTGCAAACACCGAAAAACATCGGCGAAAGATCCACACATTTACTTTTGAGTAGGCATTTCTCATTAAAACATCTTAAGCGATAGGCAGCAGTCCCTCAATAAGAGTATTCTAATATAACTACATAATTACACAAAGAACTGACTTGTTCCAATATAAACGTAATTAATATTGTTTTAATTAGCATCAAGTTGAAATTAAGGATGATTAATTATTAATTTCTCCTTTACGATGCTTTTATAGCATTAGGCTTCTTAAATATCATCTCGATGTTGTAATATGAAACGTTAACCAAAGAAACTTGTTATACTTAATAAGAAATGAAGGTGGTGCTATTTTTAATTTATATTGATCTGTGTATATATTTCTCCGCGGCCACGTTAATACCACCGTATTATAGAAGGTTAGGTCCTGAATAGATTTTTGCAATAATAAGTATAGCTGAAAAGTTCAAGACAGACAGCTCAATTATTTTATAAGAGAACTTTTATAAAACAATTTAGCTGTCTCAGTATCTGAACTCTTAGTAAGATTAAATCTTGTGTCTCAGAGGACTTTACAAACATTCAAATAACGCACACGCGAATACCGAGACTCGTCACCAATATTTTTTGTCCCGTGTAGGGATTATAGCTGCAACACTTTACGTGTGATTATTGGCGTTACGAACCACGGTGCAATCCTTGTAGTCTATAATTGATTGTCACTTCAACTTCTTACCTGAAATTTATTAAAGGCCATTATGGAGGACCTGTCTTGGCAACAAGAAAACCCAGAGGCAATTTCTCTTGCGCTGACAGCTGTTCTATTTCCTGTTAAGTTACTGTCCATACGCTTGTCATAAACAGGCGGACCGTTTGCTTATCTACCACCCTAGTGGTGTAGAAAACTACGTTATATCATCACGTTCACTCTCTTCCAGGTAAAGATCCTGGTGCCGAACTCGACGGCGGGCATGATCATCGGCAAGGGCGGTAATTACATCAAGCAGATCAAGGAGCAGAGCGGCAGCTACGTCCAGATCTCGCAGAAGGCCAAGGAGCTGTCCCTCCAGGAGCGCTGCATCACCGTCGTTGGTGAGTACTCACATTGTAAGCGTCACAAACATATAGATACTTGCTTCTTGCTAGAGGGTTGGCATACTGCAGCTATACTTCGGAATGTATGTAATACTAACTGTTTTTAATGGTTTCACGAGCCATGGAAGCGAGGCAGAATTCATGGATGTGTCGTGATTACTACTCTGCTCCTGTGGCTCGCAGCTTGATGTTTTGCAATTTTTTTTAATGACTACTCTCTAGGTGTTATTCCTGTGTCGTGAAGAACATTACAAACATTTATACAAAGGATGCAAGGAACACCCAGACTCAAACAACTATTTGAGAATCACACAAACGTGTGTGGATCGACCTCTTAATACCATACCGTACCCTACTTGAACCATTACGCCATTCGTGCAGTCAGAATATTGCAGCTACACTGCGCAATTTATGTAATACTAACTGTACGCGGTTTCACCTACGTTTTTGCTGCTCCGCTGCTGTCACTCGTAGCGTGATGTTATCTATCCTATTACGTTTCACAGTAAGGTCTACCTAATGCAAATAGTTCTCACATCGGATTGGTAGTTCCAGAGATTAGCTCGTTTAAACAAATTATCTCTTCAGCTTTTTAATATTAGTTTAGATAACGGGCATTAACGTCATCATGCTTATGCTTAAAGTATAAAAGTTATTATACTACGCCAGCTGTGGGCGGTTTTAGGTTCTACATTCTACGTAATAGTGAACCTATTAGCACCTACTGGGCACGTTGCCACTTTTCGCGCTACCACTTAAATTTATTTACATAAAAGCATAGTAATAGTAAATCATTAGAAAGCCTATTTATTAGATAATCGTTGTAGGTACGACTCTAATAAAACGCGCTAATCTCAGGAACTACTGGTTCGAATTGAAAAATTATTTTGTGTTGGGTAGCCCATTTATCGAGGAAGGCTATAGGCTATATAACATCACACTACGACCAATAGAAGCGGCGCATCAATGAAAAACTTTGCAATAACGGGGCATATTATCTTATGTGACGAATTTGCGCAGGTCAGCTAGTACAATAAAATTAGTGGTGAAAATTGTTTGCTTATTTCCATCGTCAAGTATCAGGTCTCCTAACAAGACATTTGCTCCAACAAAGAGCACCCATAACATTCAAAATAGATGCCAGTTCAGCCTTAACATTGGACGAGTCTTGCCTCTATGTCCCACTTCGAAACGTGTTCATAAATATACAGCGAGCGTTCTGATCCAATTCCATACAGTATTCACAATCATGAATTTATCATCTTTATCAAGTAGATGCTTCAGGAAACGTCACGAAATGATTCTTGTCACTTCGAGCTGAAGTTTGGATTTAAAATATTTTGTATATGTGGCACACCATAGGTTCTTTCTGATTCAAAATTTCGGCATTTTGGTGCTTCTGTTAGACGGGATTAAAAGTCAATGACTGCTAGCGCTCGGCGCTCGCAGATACCCGACACGATTATTAGTACTTGAGCACCAGGTCGTAGTATACCATTATTTATGGATATATCGGTATTTTAAGATGTTTGTAATTATGAATGTAAACCGTACCACTGCAGAAGATTTAGGCATAGAAGGTATGAATTGTTACGCTAGCCCAGTATGATTTGTCTTGTAGTTGAAATATCTCTGAAAATCTCCACCGTTTATACGGTAATTAGTTTTTAATACGCACACAGCTAGGAAAAGTCAGAGATTCGTGCCTAGGGTTCGTACTCGAAAACTCTGCGTGGCAATCTTACGTTCACACTGCCGATGCCCTTTATTTATAATAAAAGAAACATCCTTAAAACAAAGCCTACTTCGGCAAATCTGTCTAATCTAGTCCAGTGAGTAGACGTGACGAATGGTGCTGGTCTTCGTGCCTCCGTCCATCCTGATGCCTATCTTTAGTGTTTTAGGCTGTTTATAAATCACTACATTAGTCAGAATAGTGTAAAGATAAATGTAATGCTCGATCGTTTGACTGGAAACGTTCCTTTTATCTTAACGATTAAGTTCGTTTGTAATTGTGTTTGGAGAAATTTCTGTGGCTACCATCGGTGGAATGTTAGTGACGTTTTTATTTGCTGTTGGTAGTTCGGTGTTGCCAATAAATGACTTATAAGTTTGACAATATTATGAGGAAATCTCAATAAAACTTTGCCTGTCTCAAGAATCGAACTCGAGGCCACAGAATCGGCAGTAAGAAAAGGCACAGTGATATCTCACTAGACTAAGAGAATAATTATTTGTTCTACTTTATTTAGAAATAATATATTATTCGTGTGTGTATTTACAAAGGTTCGATTTTGAAGGAGAATTAGTACATACATAGATCATTATAAACCAACTATTAACACTAAGAACATCCAAGTCCATTACAACTATCTATAGATTACAATATTATATCAGACGGCGGAAAAACTCGCGACACTCAGCTCATAATTAGAAACAAAACGAAATTATTTTACCACCGCGCGTCTCGTATAGTCGTTATTTCAACCAAACTTCGTCCTACCAATTCAAAGTTATTTCTCGAGCACGTTTTCCCAATTATTCCGTCATTAAGGGTCCAAGTATTGGACTACCATAACTTTTTTTACTAATGCCCTTCACGCAAGGTCGCTTTGAGGCCCTGTTGTGTCGGCCATATTATTTCCTACGGTTCGTATAATGCTACGGTAGAGGCTTTATAAGCTATGTTAGGTATCGTGATATCGCTCGCAATTATGGATTGTTATTTGTAAGCAAACTAAATGTAATTGGCCGGTATGCAGTAGTTTCATTGGCAGCAAATTATCAACACGACTCTTTCAGCCTATATTCGAAAATAACTACACGCATTGTGATTTAGCTGGTAACCTACCATTAGCACCGAATGCTGTAGGTTCGATTCTCCACGTGACAAAAAAATGTGTGCGTCATAAATAGTTGTTCCGAGTGATGTTCTTTGTGTCCGTTATTTGTGTTTGTAAAGTCCTCCGTGATACAGATAATATACCTACCTACCTATACCTACTCCATTTGGTTAGGTACTTAACTAAAGGTAAACAATCTTGATACCTACCTATACCTACTCCATTTGGTTAGGTACTTAACTAAAGGTAAACAATCTTGATACCTACCTATACCTACTCCATTTGGTTAGGTACTTAACTAAAGGTAAACAATCTTGATACCTACCTATACCTACTCCATTTGGTTAGGTACTTAACTAAAGGTAAACAATCTTGATACCTACCTATAGGTACTCCATTTGGTTAGGTACTTAACTAAAGGTAAACAATCTTGATACCTACCTATAGGTACTCCATTTGGTTAGGTACTTAACTAAAGGTAAACAATCTTGATACCTACCTATAGGTACTCCATTTGGTTAGGTACTTAACTAAAGGTAAACAATCTTGATACCTACCTATACCTACTCCATTTGGTTAGGTACTTAACTAAAGGTAAACAATCTTGATACCTACCTATACCTACTCCATTTGGTTAGGTACTTAACTAAAGGTAAACAATCTTGATACCTACCTATACCTACTCCATTTGGTTAGGTACTTAACTAAAGGTAAACAATCTTGATACCTACCTATACCTACTCCATTTGGTTAGGTACTTAACTAAAGGTAAACAATCTTGATACCTACCTATAGGTACTCCATTTGGTTAGGTACTTAACTAAAGGTAAACAATCTTGATACCTACCTATAGGTACTCCATTTGGTTAGGTACTTAACTAAAGGTAAACAATCTTGATACCTACCTATAGGTACTCCATTTGGTTAGGTACTTAACTAAAGGTAAACAATCTTGATACCTACCTATAGGTACTCCATTTGGTTAGGTACTTAACTAAAGGTAAACAATCTTGATACCTACCTATAGGTACTCCATTTGGTTAGGTACTTAACTAAAGGTAAACAATCTTGATACCTACCTATAGGTACTCCATTTGGTTAGGTACTTAACTAAAGGTAAACAATCTTGATACCTACCTATAGGTACTCCATTTGGTTAGGTACTTAACTAAAGGTAAACAATCTTGATGTATCATTATATCTAAGAGCTCAGTTTAAAAATAAAATGCTGCTAAAGATCAATGTAATACAACAATAACGATTACTAAATCAATTGAACCGTCAGTTGAAGCAGTAGTTTATTTGTTTAATATGTGTTTGTGTAAAAAGTCACAGCAAGATTGTTTACCTTTAGTTAAGTACCTAACCGAATGGAGTATAGTGCGTTAGTTAACTTGAACTATTAAAATTGAATGTTAAACTAAAAACTAATTTGATTTTTATAAAATGTCCATATGATTAGTCTATTCTCACGCTAGACTGTAATCCACAAGGGATTTTCATACGTAGACGTGTATTATAGCTACCTAGCCGAGTTATTATAAATATATATAACTTTGACATTCATAAGTGTTACCTAGTAAACTAATCTGAATAAAAAAATAAATAATTTATCTGAATAAGTTATTCAATATCTTAATATATACAACTTATAATTCCTAATACAGCAGTAACATTAAAAACATTATTATTAACAGAAAAGAACTAAAACTCCCTTATTAAACTGTGACCGCATTATCACCTGCGATATATACATATTCACATCACACCCAGATTTACTTTACTATTTTTTTGCGAATCACGCCTACGATATGTACTAATAAAATCCCTAAACAAGATCCTGCAGCCGCATAAACGTTTGCGCATACACGAACATGATTTACAAACGTGGTACATAATCCCCAGATGACTATAATCCCAATAAAGATTTATTACAACAAATAATGGCTCGTCAACGTTGCAAAGGTCACGCCCGTGGACAATGTGTCACATCTGTGGACAATGACTAATGGTTTACGACGGTAAATATGGTGATTTATATACCCATTGTAAATGTGCAGTCGTGTTGAAGTGCGCTCTACACTTGAATGCAAGGTGTATTCCTTGACAATAGGATTCACCATCCTCTCTTTATATATATATATATATATAAACATAAATCGCTTCTTAGACCTGTGACATAGGTTTGCGTGAAATCGGGTGGTTTCAGCGTTGAAAGTGGTATTAACTACTTCAGTGTCCAAAAAAGAAAAGCGTTCATGTGCCCAGAACTTGCAAACGAGTATTGTGATGAGTGATTTTAACTCGGAAGCAGGTGCTGGGCATGGTGACGAGTGACATAGACACGACGGGGACGCGAATTCTCTGAGGTTTTTTATTTTTTATGGGGTGAGTGCTGGGCTCTGAAAAAATTTAGTTTAACAATACGGAGTCTGGAAACGTGCTAGGTAGTCAGTAATAGACCTATCGTGACACCTACAACACAGCGTGCGAAATGTGGACGTCATACAGCTCTGTCTAACTCTTCGGGATTGAGTGTTTATGTCTATTGAAATTAAACTACTATATACTGATGTTATCGCGTATATAGTAGTTTAATTTCAATGAATAATATTCGCGTAAACAGAAGACAATATTATGTTTATGTCTACTTTATAACATACGATACAACATTTTAAATTATTGAAAGCGAAATGACCTAGTTTTTATACCTTCGATTAATTCAACGGCTGATCGTTTACAAAGATTCTACAATGTATTCGCCTTGTATATTTATATTGCAACTGGATACATAAGAAAATTCTTTTATGTCGCATAAGACTTGTAATGTTAGACGTGGAACATTAAAAGTAGATTTTATTTATTAACATCGCACACGCTGAATTACCTACACCGCTTTCGTTACAAGTTATAAACAACGAGAAATATCCATAATTATTACTTGCACGTTTTCTAATTATAGCAACACTTATCGATCGGATTATTTGCATATTGTAACACCTAACATTTATAGGGGTTGGTAAGGTTTTACAGTAGAATAGGTGTTGCCAATTATTTGGTGATGGTATGAATAAACTCACTCTGGGAAATATCACCCGGCTACCGGCGCTCTGTTCCGCCTGATGAGTAATAATGCCGGAGACTGGCATCCCTGTCTTGCTCAATTTATTCCTTTAATCTTATCTTTTATTTCATTCCCTAGGGTCGGCAACGCGCGAATGATACCTCTGTTATAGGCTATTCTACTACGTGTACTATATGTACTTGGTTACTCATCAGGAAGTTCGTAAGCTCGAATTCCAACTTTTTTAAATAATTAATAGTTGTATAACATATACAGGCTTTGTAGGAATGCATAAGCTACATTAATCGTATTGATTTCTTTAATCTATTACAATCTGACAATCACGGATGTGTATTCGTTTTCTCTAAAAACTATGCAGCATTGCTGGGATTGAGACGGGTAAATAATGTCGTAGTTTTTTTGTATTTCACTCTTATCGTAGCGACTTCAAGAACTAAGCAATGGGTTAGCAAGTACTTAGTCAGAAGACTGCTATAATACATGTCAATATCCAATTTTACTTATATGTGCGGGTGATCGTGGTATCTCAGTTTCAAAACTCGGCTCAGGCAAAATTTATTATGGATTTTCTATTAAGACATTGTCAGTGGCCGCTCGAAATCTGGAGCTCCTTACACGATATTAAACTTGCCTACGTGGTACTTAAAACATAGATGGCGATATGTTACACATCTCTGCCTACCCTTTTGGACAAATACAGGCGTGGGTCTATTTACATATACCAATTTATAATAAGTGTGTCAGTATAAAGACAAAGAAACTCAACGCAGCTGAGGCCACTATTTACCAATTAACTCTTAACATGGTTTAAGACACAGCAGGTGATATTTTCATCTAAAATACTGACGACAAGAGATATTTATTACGTATTAAATAAAATGGCGTCTCACGAAACACTTTTAGCAAATTGGAAATAACAAAGTAGGGCTTAGGTATACTTGGGATAAACAAGCTGGCTTGGTGCCCAGAACCTGAGAGACGCTTGAACACGTTCGCTAAAAGTAACCGACGTAGATGAAAATACCATATCCGTAAATAAAAATTATATTTAGTAATAAAGGTTACATTATTACAAATTAAATAAAACTTGATTAATGCTTCTACTATAAGAATATTGTCTCGTTGTGTCCACATATGTTTGCGGTCGGCGGTGGTCGAATTGATAAGGTAGTAATTTGTGATCAATGATCGTGGATACGATTCTAACCTATTGCTTTTCAGATATGAACTGACATCTAACACTTGCCTCACCAGCTACAAACCTTTTACAAGCTTTTAGCTGGTGAGACTAACAAAAATTCTAAAACCAAATTGCTAAAAATCTTGTTAAAGTAAAAAGAAATACTTGTTTTCCTGTGAGCTTGGAAACGTGCCCAATAGACGCCAGTAGGTTCGCCCCTTCATGGGGATCTAAAAATTGCTGTCGCTCTCACAGGCTTTTGCCGGATATATACAAGTATCATCTTTGTATGTATGAAGGACGGGTGACCGATGACTTTATTGTCCTACAATTATTTTCATTTCCCTCACAAACGTAATTCTTTTTGGGTTGCCTTTTTTAACATGACCCTTATGTTCTTGTTAGATCTCATAAGATCATGAGAACGCATACCGGGATAAAATTATCCGTTATTTTATGCCAGGATAAATAGGTAAATATCCAGGTTATATACTGTCGGTGTGCCAATCTTCATCCACATCTGTGAAATGGTTCAACTATAATTAAGTAACAAACATTTAAACATCTTCAGAACCTTAGCAGGATTGCGATCTGAAATTTTCTAATTAAAAGTCTTTATTAACCCATAATGTATATTTCGTTCCAGGCGAGAAGGAAAACAACAAGAAGGCCTGCCTGATGATCTTGCAGAAGGTGGTGGACGACCCGCAGTCGGGCTCGTGTCCGAACGTGTCGTACGCGGACGTGGCCGGCCCGGTGGCGAACTACAACCCCACCGGCTCGCCGTACGCCGTGCCCACCACTGAGGTGAAAGAGGTGACCGCTCGAACACGCTCGTTATGACCTGGAAGCTTGCGGACCGAGGTGTACAGAATACTAGCTAAAGCCGTTAGTCTGATCTCTCTCCGGTCATCTCGGATTATGAGAGTGAGGGAATAGAGAGTGCACTTGTGTTTGAGCACACACTTGTGCTCTATAATAACTTCTATATCATCGTTAAGATTGGACGCCTTGACCGAAACTTGGTGTGCAGATCCTTAGGTACATCCACCTCTTAAATCATCGTCTATTTCTACACGAAAACGACACAAAGCTATACGCTCTTCAACGCGCTGTCTTATTCTCGTGCATGATCTAAGATATGATGTTACAGCCCTTGGTCAAATCCTTTGACCATAAAAAGAACATATCAAATAATTTAGGTGACAATCTGACACTTGTGATTATATAAGTTTAGCGGTTAGTCAGTTTGCTGTAGTTGCGTTTAGGTTAGTTACTAAATGAACCTAAGAGAAGATGCCTGTATGAAAATACACTTGTATTGAACTTATCTAGAATACTTGTTATAAGTTCTGTCAAATAAGATTTATGTAAATTTAAGATGGCATAAATAAATAAAACTGTAAGAATAAATCGAATCGATTACAGTGGATGGCATTGACTGCTGATTCCTATATGTTCCACTAATAGAATCAGGGTTTGTAGCATTTCGTACATCTAACCTGGTTTCCACGCATTCTAGGTTTGCATGAGCAGGAATAAGGCAGCGCGTTACAGATAATATAGCTTTGTCTAGTTTCCGCGCATGCCATGACAATGTTTAAAGGCAATGATAATAAGGTTCCTGGATCAGATAATTATAGCCTACTGTATATACTATTTAAAACAGAACCCTCTCCTTTCTGGCTTATAAATAGCTTTAGGATTAATACATATACGCAGTACTGCTAAGGTATATAGCGTTAGCATCACGTCGTAAAACGTAGTAATAGATTACCACAGATAGCGTTTGTATCTTCTCATACTAACGTAATCTATCGGTAATTAATACACAGGTCTACAGAGGCATTTACACATCTCCACCTAAGATAGAATTACTTATTTTCATAGATAATAGAATCTGGCATCTGTACAAACGCGACACACTTGCAAAAATTCTCCGTTAGATATCGTTAGTTCAAAATTCGTAGATAGTATTCCTATATTAGTTAAACATCTTTGCTTACATGCTGCACCGCAATTTGCCATTAGATGGCGTTAGTGTCTATACACCAGTGCAAATCTGCAAAGTTTCACTGATAGATAGCGTTAGCGTCTTTAGACCTGTGCAAGTCTGCAAAGTTTCACCGGTAGATGGCATTAGTGTCTATACATATATGCAAATCTGCAAAGTTTCACCGGTAGATGTCGTTAGCGATACAAAGTATTCTGTGCGCCTCGTCCCTGTGTCGTGTGCCTCGGCAGTCGTGAGCGTGTTTAAGCGGTTGGTAGACGCCGTCACCACGCGCCACTGCCACTAACAGCTTACACCGTGTACACTGTATACTACACTATCTAACAATGTATACCCACCACACCCCTTACTTATAATCTTTGTACAAAAGAAGGTAGAATATTACTATAGGTTAAATATTTTAACGCCCATCCTAGTCTCTCTCGGATCGCCAATACCAACGGTTGCTTAAGAAGCAAGATGACAATATTAAATTTCTTTCGCTCTGCAGAGCGATAGCCTTGTTTTGAGACTGCCTCATTGGATGCCAAAAGTATCTTAATTGATTTTTATTTACAGTACTGCAAATTGGATAGCAGCCGGTTCTAATGACGTGACTTTACAACATGGAGTCTGACATTGTCAACCTTTTTAGTACAATCGTAATACGTGGCAAGGCGAGGGAGACTGGGCGGTACTGTTATTTATAATTTTATATTTTCCCGTCAAGTAACATCAGATTGGACAGTTGTTCCAATAATAAAACATATTTATTATTAATATTAAATAAGGGGATTAGTGTCGCCGAATTTATTTGACAAGAGTTAGTAGATATGATAGTTAAATATTGTTATGGTTAGCTATATACATATATAGCTACCTATAACATATTTAACTGGGCTGGGGAGTTAGAATAAAACTTCATATTTCACAGTTTTTATAGTACATTAATGTTCGCATTTTATTATAAGTAGAGAGTGTATTTAACTTACGATTACTAGACTGTGCGTCAAGGTTGAATCGGCTGTCGTAATGATCTTATGATTATAGTCAGTGCAATCTAGTTGTACCGGAAAATATAAAGTACTCTGAGTCAGTTCTCAGATTAATTAATGTTAATTAATGTTGATTATAATTTATCTACATGTCAAAGGAAATAATCACTTTACAGACATCTCACGGACACTGCATTTCGCTATAATTGTTTAGTCTGCTACCTGCTTTCAATGTTCAGTAGGTTCTATTGATATATAAATCGATTATTTTCGAGGTTACGTTACTTATTTTCAGTGCTACTGATGATAAAGGTATTTTATGTAATATTATCGATGCAAAGCAAGATTTTCTGTTATCCACGTCGTTCAAAGACTCTGTAGAATCTGAGTACCGTGTTGGTACTTGGTGCGAATCGGCGATTCGAAATTGATTGTGATTGCATAGACTGGAGACCATCGAGTTCGATTGTATCGATGTTTGAACAATCCAGTCAGTTGTCTTGAATCACTAGCGACAACTGCTCATTGTACTACGAACATCCCAAGCCACGACAGTTTTGCTCGTTCGCTTGATGGTAAGCAATATGTAGAGTCCAGTACTAAAGGCAACTCTTCAAATGTCTGTCTGCGAAAGTAATAGGTAATAGTTGAGGCTCAATTTTGAAGGACTTGATGTGCCCGCGGTTTTTCCAGCGTTTATCGTTACTGCGCTTCCCCCGTGTGTCGTAGCGTGATGTTATATAGCCTATAGCTTTCCTCGATAAATAAACTAACCAACACTAAAATAATTTTTCAATTTGGGATAGTAATTCCTGAGATTATCGTGTTAAACCAAACAAACAAACTCTTCAGCTTTATATTATTTTTATTTTACTATATAAACTTAAATTACCACTCACTGACTCACTCACTTAGAAAAATAGAAGTCATACAAGGGGGAGTCGTATCAAATAAGTAAATATAGCGTCGTATAGAGAATCGTTCAGAAGGCTCGAAAAGAATGCCTGACTTTCGGAAGGTCAGCTCTTGGTGGTGGTACCCCATCGGATCTCGGAAACGGTGATATCTACGGGAGTCGTTCTCAAACAAAATCTTGCTAAAACCCTGGGAACTTTTAGGGAGGTGGGGAGGCAAAGAAAAACATGGCTTCCATACAAATTAACATGGCCGCCATACAAACTTTAACCTGTAATATCTTCGAAACGGTCCGAGATAGGCGGGATGTGTTTGTACAAATGTCATAGAGGTCGACGAGATCTTTCCAGAAAAGATCATTTTCAAGGTCACCGGGAGTCATCGGTATTTTTTATTTTTGTGGCCTTTTTTTACCTCTCGCTGTACACTCCCCTCGCGGGCTGCTTGTAGGCCGCGCAACCGCGCGAAATACTAGTTAGTCTATATAGGTGAACAATAATCCTTCTGCACGGATAACGCAGTGGTCGCCTCGCCACTGCTGCTGCACTGAGTGTCGTGGTTTCGATCGCCACAGGAGACCAACCATTGTGTAATTCACAAACAGATGTTTCAAGTCTGAGTGTGGCAAGCAATTCGTAGAGTCCAGTACTAAAGGCAACTCATGAAGTGGCTGTGTCTGCTAAAGTACCAGGTGATAGTTCAGGCTGAATGTATAAATTATAACCCACCTCCTTCTCATGGTCTTTCCTGCCCTGCGGCGTACGGACCGACTCGCAGAAGAAGCGCACGGTACTTGCGCTGGCACTTTCCCGATGCGCTTTTCATGATTCGCTACAAATCACAACCTGTCTCGAGTCCTACTCTTCCCCAGCGGGTCTAGCTCATACTTGATCCACTTTGGCTGACTATACCTGAACAACACAGCACGGTACTTCCCGTTCCTCGTCTCTTAATCCTTAATCGTCAAGTGTTCGTCGAATGGTGTGCTAGAAGTGCGCATGTATAAAGGATAAGTGAAGAACGATGGGGTGTTGTGTCCGCAGAGCCACGGTCTGGGCGGCGGCGTGGGCTCGGTGGGCTCGGTGCTGGTGAACGGCGCGGCGGTGGGCGCGGGGCTGGGCGGCGGGCTGGGCGCGCTCAGCCTGTCGCTGTCGCTGGCGCCGCCCGGCTCGCAACCGCCCGCGCCCATCACGCAGCACACGCTTGACCATATCAAGGTATGACGGCATAAAAACTCAGCTCGAAGAACACTCCACACAGAAATCGTGATTATTGGTAGTGCTTCTTAAGATTATCAGTCATGTGTCCATCTGTAGATTTTTAATAGCGATAGGATTATGACGGGTAATTTGAACGGAGTTTATGTAAAAAATATCTCTAGCTCTATAGACAATAGATGCATCGATTATTTAGAATCGCTGTAGAAGTCAGCACAAAGTTCACATAAATTCTTTGGCATTCAGGCTGTCCGCGAAATAAATAAATTCGTCACACAGCAATAAATTATACAAAAGAATATTTAAATGTGCAAAGTTGCTGGATTATAAATAAATAATCTTACGCTATGCTGTGTTGAATATAGCACATTTTGCAAATTCTATAGTTAACTATCACAGAAGTACTAGTAAATAATTAAAACATAATGTAACATTGTTTTATTGAAAATAGTGGCACAATACGAATATAATTATGTAAATTTGAGGGCTAATGGTCACGCGTTATTTTCTATATTGTCGTCGTCAATTATTTTCTTATATTTTCAATATATAATAATACTTACTTAAAATAAATGTTATACTCAAAGAACGATTTAATTACCATATAAACATTTGCTAGTCAAATTAGTTTATTTAACCTTTTCGACGCCCATGCCTATAATACGCAATGTCTCGCCCAGCGCCACGCTACAATGTATAACTACATACAGCTAAAACGTAGGTATGGGATGCTTTTCTATCGATTTTTGTTTTGTTTTACGTGTGTTTAGTGGCCAACCTGTTGTCAAAAGTTGTTCAAGCCGCCCGTAGGCCTCTGACATGGCTTAACGACTGCTGTCAATTTGACAACAACCGGGACCGACTTTTTACGTGCCCTCCGAAGCACGGAGATTATTTTTTCTATCGATAAAAAATAATCATATGTTTAAATTGAAGTTTAATCGTCAATTTACGAAGACAAATAAAAACTGATATGGTATATCCATAATTTGTTTAATTTTTTGAAATTAAACTGCTATATACGGATTTTATCGCGTTGTTTATTTGACACTTTATTACAAAATTTTTAAAATTTTTACTCTACTAAGTACTACTATTAAACGTCACGGGGAGACCATGGCTGCTGAAAAGCAACCGAAACGTCGGGGAAAGTGTAAAAATAAATTAAATCTAAATAGTTTAATAATAATTTAATTAGCTTAAAAATTAGTAAAGTTTAATAGTAGTACTTAGTAGTGTAAAAATTTTCAAAATTTTGTAATAAAGTGTCAAATAAACAACGCGATAAAATCCGTATATAGCAGTTTAATTTCAATGAATAATATTCGCGTAAATAGAAGACAATATTTGTTTAATTTTATAAAAAAAAATGAAAATTTAAAATATTATGTCATAATATTGTCTTCTGTTTACGCGAATTTTATTCATTGAAATTAAACTACTATATACGGATTTTATCGCGTTGTTTATTTGTTTTTATATGTTGTCAGTAATAAAGGAAAGATTTATTATAGGGTACATCCATATTTGTTTCTAAATGTAATATTATATCCCTATTTATAGTTTTCGCAATAATTCGTCAGAACTATAATATTCGCCACTCATTTTGTACTGTGAGGACACGTGCGTCTACGTACGATTACAACGCTGCACTACACTAATTCACTTTGACCTTCAAATCCGCTCGCTTGTGACGTCACAGATTTACTTGTATACAAGCTCGTGGCGTTGAGGGCAACTAACAATTCGCTATTTTGTAGGGATGGGTGTTTCATTATCGACAATAGTTAAGTGAGATAAAACGTACTCATCAATTTTAATTTAGAGATAAAATCTAGTTAACATTGCGCAGTTTATTATACGAATGTTATTGAATGACCTCATTTTTTTTTAAGTAATATTATTTATAAACATTTCGAAGAGATGAATCATGACGTGGTACAGCCCGATGCAAACTTAATGGCGGCTCGGAAGTTAGCTGCGAGTGCAGGTGTGCGCTGGTATAACACACACACACACACACTAAATACAAGACGCGAAGGGTGAGTGCGGGTGAAAGAAAGGGCGCGTGGGGAGGTGCCCTACCACCCCGTGCCGCTACGTCCCGCTGACACCTAATATTGGGTTCTGCGCAATGACTCGTACGATGTTCAGAGCCGCCATTAAGTTTGCATCAGGCTGTAACTATTGTGTGAATTGTGTCCCATCACTAGCCTAGTTTATATCAAGTGCTTGGCGCTAGGGGCATTAAAACGTTTTGATGCGATTGTTTTCGTTTATATAAAAAATACGGCTGGAGGAAGGGAGATCTTTTAAAAAATCAAACCAAGAAACCTTTAAATATCGTAAATTTATTTTATTACAGTAGTTACTTCTAATAAAGTCGTGGCGCTGAGGGCACGAAAATCTTTTACTTCTATAGCCGTTGGCGTTGAAAAGGTTAATTATATAGATTTGTCTTACATAGCAGGACATATTTGCTGAGTTTCGCACAAAATAGCGTAGTGCAATACAATGTTAAACTATTAATTTATATTAGAAACCAATATCACGCTGTAAATTTACACACTACGGCTTTTGATCTTCTGTTTATTAAATACCCAAATTACAACAAATAGTAAATTTTTGTACATCAGTGTGGTGCTGATCATTGGACTAGAACAAGCGCCTTCAAACTACAGCAGTCGTGAGCTGAAACGCTGTCGCTTCGGAACTTCGAGATGTAATTCTTTATCATTCATCGTCTGTTCGAAGCGTAAGGGTGCGTCTAGATTTGACGAATGCGCCGCTCGTGACCCGGTCGCAAGGCTGTGTGCGTGTATTTCAATTCGTGCGTCGTGTCTACGCCGCCCGCGCACGGCTCTTGCGCCGGTCGCGCACGGCGCATAATTGGCGCACGAGCAAGTTTAAAACTGACATATTCAGTATGAAAGCGACCGGAAGTGCATGTGCAAGTCTTGCGTGAGTTGCGCCAAAGAGGCGCACCAAACAATTGCAGTAATTGCACGCGTGGCGCACGCACGCAGCTCGCGAGCGGCGCATTCGCCAGATTTGGACACACCCTTAGAGAGTAATGCGAGCGCTGTCGCATCGGATCTTCGAGATGTATTGCTTTAGTCATCGTCTGTTGGAAGTGTTAGAGAGTAATGTCGGTGTGGTGAATGGCAGGTGGCGCTGCGGTCGGCGGGCTACAGCGAGGCGGGCGTGAGCGAGATCGGCGCGGCGCTGGCGCTGCTGGTGAAGCACGGCGTGCTGGGGCTGGCGCTGCCCGCCGCGCTGCCGCCCGCGCCGCTGTCCGCCGCCTACTTCCCGCTCACGCCGCAGGACCCGCCCACCGTCTTCGGGCCCATCGGACAGGTCCCGCTCGGTACGTACGCACACGCGCACGCACACGCACACACGTACACACACACACACACACACACACACACACACCCACACACACCCACACCCACACCCACACACCCACACACACCACCCGAAACTAGTAGATACTTAGATTATAATTGAAATTTTTATTACAAAGGTTATTCCCCCTTTTAAATAAAATCCATAATTATTAAAGTCCACTTGTTTAACGACCGAAATTAATAATGTATTCTATCGAAAATGCCTAATTAACTATATCATATTTATTTATCTTACGCATAATAAAATCAAAGTTTTTTTTAATTAAAGTACTTTATACATATTTTGTCGCGTTGTTTGTTTTAAAACACTTTTCTTAGATAATTTGAAAGTATCTCGAAAATTTTAATATCGACTGGCTGCATAAGTTTATATAAATCATACAACCACTTACTATAAAAATTGTGGTATAGTTTCAATTATAACTGGATATCTAATCTAATGAATATAGATTTTGTAAGTCAACTAGCACAAACATATTGTGTTTCCTTAAAAGTATCTCCGAAGATCTAATTATATTTAGTTCTTACGCTGCTGAAAATAATTATTCTTTCTTCCTCGGATTATTTATTAATTTCGGTCTTAAATCCTTAATCTTGTAACTCACAATTTGCGTACTACAAAATCCCACAACATTTGTATTAAACTTCATCAAGATAATGCCGGCAATGTATTATTATAATGCACATAATTATATATCTAGGAACTAATTACAATTAAAACAATAAATAAGTTACTCTAAGGTCTCGGCCTCAACCTTGGCGTTAATCACTTACTTACAGAATACATTATGTAATATAATGCTGACGTTATCTATGAAATAATATTCAGTGGAGTATCATTGTTCTTAGTATTTAACATTTTCACAAGAATATATTAAATAATTTTATTTAATACATACCTTTATTCGTCTTTTCTATATACAACCGTGGCCTAGAAAGATGTTGTTTCGAAAACCCCTAAAACTACCTACCTACTTTGATAAATAACAGTTTTATTCTATAGATATTCAAAATTTGTTAATATTAACCCATTCGCTGTCCCGTGAGACACAATAGAATATCCATTGTTATGTATCATATCTGATTCATCGGACAGAGAATCTGTTAATATATATTTTACTGTTTATATAAAAACCAAGATAATTTCACGTTTGACACATTGGCTTAAATAGGCAGATTGTCGTAGCCAATCTGCTGATTGTTCCGGGTTAAATACCCGTGTAAATCAAATTACTTTCAGTGGAAAATATGTTTAGAAAATATATTCAGCTCATTTTTCCCTTGTGTCTTACTCTCTTTGCCACCTGGTTATGAAGACATGGAAATATTTATTTTATTTTAATTGGCTAGTCACAGAGTACATATGATCCTCCACAGAGTATATTATGATTTTAGAAATAAGATTTGATTAATAAGTATAAATATACTAAAGAAATTTAATATGAATTTTTTTTATAGCTTTATTTTTATAATTTGTTTAGAACAACTTCAGTATATTTCTACCAAAATGTATTTGACATGTTAATTATGTATTCTTGTACCCAAATTGTTGTCGACATTACACGGAACGGTCCAGTGCTGTTGCACATTAACCAAAGATGTTGTTGGATGGTATCGGTAAAGCGTCACCTGTCACCGTCCCCACGGTGATGGGTGACCGACCTCATTCACACACGTCTCTCGCTTCCAAATTCCAAATTTCACAACGCTTTACTGTCATTCTTTCCTGGTTTCTGATTGGCTGCCGTGATTATATATAACTTTTACGCTTCTGTTATTCGTCTAGCAGGGTTTTATTTCAAAAGGTATTTTATTTATGACGTCATCAGTTATAGATTAAATAGGCATTATTGCCGAACAAGGTGATACATTGTTTTTAATTGATTATAAGTATAATAATCGAGTTGCTTATTTGTGTTAAGTTACGTGTGTGCTTTTAACAAAGCTAAAATGATAATGGCCTTATGTAAAATCACTCAGAGACAGACATGGGCATTAATAAACTTTTAGATATTAATACATATTGTTTTTTAATAGAGCATAACAATACAGATTTTTATATTCGTTAATCTGCCCTTTTGATATAAATGTGTGTGTTCCTTTTATCTGTGGTTTTGATCATTCAACAGTACACAGAGTACAGACACTGCCTATTAAAACAAAATGTTTACTTTAAGATCAGCTCTGAAGATAGGCAGCTATTTCTATTAGTATTTATTATTTTGAAATAAAACCCTAACTATATTTGAATTAGTGCAATTTCTTTAAGCAATCAGATCTATTTTTGATATAGAATGGGACCAATATATATTTCGATAAAAATGTGTATTTGCTTACTTTTAAATTGTGCTGTTTTCAGACAATAATAATAAGTTTATAAATTATTATCGTCGCTATGACTCACCCGCCCGATGGCAACTCGTTGATATGGTTGATGAGATATTGAAGCAGCTAAACCCATTTGAAGAGACCTTTTGATGCCCACACAAAGGTCTAGTGTTCGTTCCCATAACGTGCACATCTGACATTCCAAGCTAATTGTGTATTCAGTAGTTCATTATTGCTTTAATCGTCGCGTGGAAACCTGCATGTCTATACATCATATTTTCGAATATGTTTCATGGTTTCCAAACCATACTGAGCCGGCGTGGTGGATTATATTAATTAAATGATCTCATGCAGAGAGAATCGAAAGTAGGACAGTTTCTCAATTAAGCTGATACCTACTTATTATATTTAATTATTAAATAAACTATTGGCTATTCTATATCAACAGAAGATTACGTGACTTAAAGGAATTACACGAATAAAATATCACCCGGTGTTCTTAGCACGAGTTTCGATTGTCCTCGATAACGATGAACGAATGAAAGCGTATCGAATACTTTAACGATCATCGATATCGAGTTAACTCGTGGTAACAGCACTACTATACAAATGTTATGTATATTACTCTAAATGTATTCTACAGTTGCATGCATATAGTTATTGTTTGACGTATGTGTTGTATTGCTGATCAAATAACACTATTGGCTTCAAGTATATAACTTTTTTTATTTATTTGTAACTACTATCAGACTTTTTCCAAATTTCCGCATCGCTTCTCACTCCATCTATCGGCAATACATAACAACTTTTGTGCTATGGACGGATGTTGTTGCGATTCTACGAGCTTGAATGTAGAATCGAATGTTTCTTTTGAAGTTGCTTATAAAACATCGACATTTTGTTTAATGATATATGTTGATCAAATACAATAGGCTCTTCGTATAATGGGACTTAATAATTAAGAAATCATAGCTTTTACTGATGAGACGTGAGATGTTTAAAACTACTTTACAGTACAAAGTTTGCATAAGCTTCGATGACTGCAAGATCTGACTAGTCGGATGTAATAAGTGAATTCATATAATTTCTAAATATAAGAAATTAAAAAAATAATATTTCCAAAGAAATGAGTAAGTTTCAACTAAATTACAATGATTGTGTAGATGGGTATGCTTTAAACGAACATTTATATAGGTACCTACATAATATTTGCGTTAATTATTATACCATATTTATGTTCTTAATCAAAATTAAAGTAAGTAATTAAATATATTTAAAGTGAGTATAGCACTGTTAATTAACATTGAAAATTATAATATAGTACTTCATTTGTTTAATATGCTCATATATAATAGGTAAATGGTGACTCCTACTCTGCCCTCTTACAGAGTCGCATTTGTATAGTCTAGTTATAATAAATATATTAATTTATTTGTTAAAAATCACTTATTCTGTTAAAAGGAAAAATCTGTAAAAAGTACAGCAGAGAATAAAAGCGTTTAGCAAAATTTAACACTTATATCCACGCCGTAAGTAAAAAGAAGCTCTAGTATATTCCAAATATAATTAATTTTTACAAATTCATTTAATAGTATATAGAACAGCTACTGCTAAAGATGAATATAAGTACCCACATATTGCTAAGTTACAACTAGCGCCAAAACGGGCGATCAAGGAACTAATTTTGACGTAAATGACAGTTACTCAACATCCATTCATTCGAAGAGCCCGTTGTTACTTAACTCGATACCGATTACAGTCTATCTGTTAGTAATAATTATATAAATATTATGAGCAGGTTCAATGGTTGTCAGTCCGAGCCATAGCACAAGTAAGACAGAGAGAACAACCGGTAGAATCTAAGTATTATTTAAATACGTTAGCAGCCCTAATTATATTTTAATTAACGAACGCAATTCAACTGTCTAATTTGTCAATTCCCAACATATCTTAAGCTAGATATATTGTAGAATATAATTAAAATTTGTAGAAGTCGGCATTTTTCAAAATCTAGTATTTATACTTTTAATATCGATGTTTAACTTCCCCATCGACTATTATATTCCTTTCATTAGGGTTCCGTACTAAAATGATCAAAACGAAACCTTATCTAATAAAACGACTTTGTATGTCTGTTCGTTTTTAAATCACTTATATCGAATCAAAATAAGGTCCCAATTTTTTTTCACGCACATTTGTTACTTATTTCAAGAATAATATATGGATTAATTTCTGTTTCGAGTTTGTTATCCAATATTCCAATGAAACGAAACTTTCTATGGACTCAATAAAATTGAAATGTTCTTTAAGTTGTTGCGTTCATTAATTAAAGCAGTGGCCACGTTGTATGACTGACACATGTTTCGTATTTTGGGTTGTTCTCTCCAGGTTTCATGTATCTCTTCTAAGTCCGTACCACAGCGCTGCCGGTAGTGGCGACTCGTCTAGTCGAACAGTCCCATTGTACACGCGCACTCGATAGCTAGACTCCTTTGTTGCTCTCGCAGTTCCTGTCAATACTTCTGCATGATTAGATCACTTAGTTCTCTCATCGATAGCTTGTATCATAGTTGAGTAGGTAGTGTAGTACTCGACGGGGCTTAAGGGACCACTTTTGTACGATGGAGAGCGTATTTAGATCTGTGGGGTAGTGCCGATGTAATAGTAGAGGGGTGTTGAGGGGGTATGTGTAGTGGGGTAGTTGAGGAGGGCGCGTGTGGGAGTGTAGCGGCAGGTGGGGACGGGGGAGGGGCACTGTGTCGCGTGTATGGTGCGGCGGCGGCGGCGGCGCTGTGCGGGCTGTCGCTAACACGTAACTCTCTCCGCAACAGCGCGAAACGTTCTAATGTAAGTGTTCGCGCTCGCGCCCGGCGCCGGGGGCCGGGGCGCAGGCGCGCGGCGGCGTATAGCGTGACGCGTCCGCAGGCGGCGGCGGCTCGTTAGAGCGTTTCGCGGAGGTTGCATTCGAGGCGCTTCGCCCCCCAGCCGTGGCGCCCATCAGCCTCGGGGCCGGCGTGGGCGGCGTGGCTGGCTTCCCCTCCGCCTCGCTGCTGCCGCTCTCGAAGAGCCCTACGCCTGCTGATGCCGGTGCCAAGGACTCGAAGAACGTCGAGATCGCAGAGGTTATCGTCGGGGCTATACTAGGTGAGTTGACACGCGACACGCGCGATGTTTTGTTGTCTAACCTGACGTTTCTTTTTTGTCTATGGTTGAAGACGGGTAGGCAGGACTTTGTTGGTAGGAGATACGAGTGAACTGACTTAATTCGATGCTGCTACCTCATTTCAAACGATAATCCAAGCCGCATCTATATCAATACTAACTACATTTACAAGCGCTTATACTAGAATATTCGATGCTTCATTTTTCTTAACATTTATGAAGACAGTATCATATACTTAGTTGGTAAACGTTGCGCTTGCAGGCCCCGGAGGCCGCAGCCTTGTCGAGATCCAGCAGATGTCCGGCGCGAACATCCAGATCTCTAAGAAGGGCACGTTCGCGCCGGGCACGCGTAACCGCATCGTGACGATCACGGGCACCGCCACCGCCATCAGCAACGCGCAGTACCTCATCGAGCAGAAGATACAGGAGGAGGAGCTGAAGCGCACTCGCCACAACGCCATCTCCGGCCTCATGCAGTAACAGCGACGCCACCCGACCGCCCCGCCACTCGCCAACTGCGTGCTCATCCTATATCAGTGTGTCTGAACAACCCTCTAAAGCTACGTATCCCACATTGGCCGCCATTGGCACCAATGTCCACGTACATCGTGTTGAATTTCAGTGTTAAAAGACAGTCGGTTACGGCCACATTGGTCCCAGTGTGGGCGCCAATACGCGAATATGTTTGAAGGTTAGCTACGTGGCCCCATGTTGGGCTCCATACTCCAATATTTGCGTAGCTCTGCAGTGTTATCTATAGAGGTTGGTTGTATGAGCTACGCTGCGAGTCCCCGGTGGGCGCTGAGGTCCCGTGGCCGGAGTGTCCGGGACGGACGCCGAGCGGCGCGCTCGTACACTTATGTACTTTATCTTATATTTTGTTCTAGCGTAGTTACTAGTTCTAGTCAAACACTGTTGGATCACAGAGCGCCGCGCGCCGCTCGGTCACACGTTACACCGCGGCGCGAGTTACCTGACTCTAGTTAAGAACTTTTGTTTTATTTTATCTGACGGAGGATATAATTTATGCAGCTCTCGATATGCGGCGGGCGCCCCCCCTATACCACACTCCTCGTTACCTTAACAACTTTAATGGCATCGCCAATCCGTTGCCTGACTGCTGCACTGTCAGAAGGCACGGAGATGTGAGTGCGACAACTCGCCACGTTAAAGATATGAGGGTAGTACGATATATGGTTGAGTGTACGATTGTCGAGCTGTTCGGGGCTGTGCAATGTTCGCGGCGCGACGTCGCATATCGACACATAGTTACCTATTTACAATAATACAAGTTATGTACATTGATTTTATGCATGTAATAATATAATAGCGTTGATTGTGGCGGGGAGTCGCCCTTCGAACTCACTAGGTGGAGTGGACGTCGAGATGTATCTCGACTGGCAGTTTATGAATACTTTTTGGTGCGGTATTGCAGTTTAAGAGTTAATGTGCAACACTAGTGCAGTGAGCCGGGCCCGCTCCCCGCCGCACCTATATTTTACGTTTCTTATCGTGATGACAAGTAATTATTTTATTCTGCCTAGCAGACGGTTATTGTTGTTTAAGATATAATAATGAAAATATTGTGATATCTCCTATCACGGAAATTCCTATTCCATACACATATTATTTTTGTATACTCTTCACCACACCATACATTTTTTTTATTTACAAAGTTGATTTCATTGTAAATGTTACCATTGATAAGTTATTTTTCTTTAGTTTATTAGGATTAGTAATGTGATTAATTGATATAATAAAATCTATTTGACGGTTATGTCTTAGGTGGAAGATGTTGTCGGTACCGTTCGCAACTCCGCGGGAACATTAGGAACCAAGTCCTGACCAAAGTTGCTTTTTATGACATTTGACAAGCGACGCCTTGCGACCACGCCTAGTATTTACGTTCTAACTTCAATACCTAATACTATACTAGTAAGTAGTCTTAGTTTAAACAAAGACACGACTACTACAATGACCAGCTCCAATTTTGAAGTGCAATTTTACCAATTTAAATATTTAACATCTAAGAATGGAAAATTTTAATAAATAATTTGGTAATCTACCATCTATATATAAAATAAGCCCTTCAAGATTTACTGAGTTGTCAGAAGTCTATGTTTGTAAATGAATCGACTAACTTTTCATTGGAGCCAGGTATGAATTGGTTAAGTTTAGTTGGCAAATATCATGCGTGTGTCCACAAGGCGTGGCGCATACAAGTACAATAGAACGTTTCGACTGCACGACGTTTATGTTTCACTCTTGAAGTAACACCTCACACTCTATAAACACACCACACGATATCTTTAGATCTGTCAAGCAGACTACTTCATTCCTGATTTCTCTCGGTAAAGATCTTTATTTTTTTATACATTTATAAACAAAATAATAATATCTTAATCGTTTTTAAATATTTTTTTGTTACTAGGAGTGTTTCATAGTTGATTTGTTGTCGGTCTAAATTTGTCTTACGATATAAGTACAATTTAAAAATAATACAATGCATGTCCAGAAGAGATAGATGAAAAATAAATAAAAATATTTTAAACATTTTAAAAAGCAGATTTCTATATATCGAGATGACAATATAAATGATATATTCTTATTTACAGTTATATGATTGAATATTTTATTTTTTGCGCCGTCGTTTAACAAGACGTTTCTTGTAGTGTCTGTTAGAGGTCGCTCGGCGGCGACTCCCGCGCACTACGCGGTCAGCAGCGTCGAGTGTCGTGCGGGAATCGTCGCCGTGTCGTACGTTAGAGTTACATAATATAAACTGTGATTGTTTTCGTCGACATTGTCAAGGTACTACGTGTCAGTCTCCGCTTAGTGTTAGAACCCGTCGGCACTCGCCGCAGGGTAGTTTTAAGTTGTGTTCGTTTACCTCAGAAGTGCCATCGTTCTACATACAGGATTAGTGAGGCGAGCCTCCGACGTCAAGTGTTCATCGTTTCACGTGTTCTACCGTTACATGTGCTTGACACGAGTACGAAATACCTTCATTAAACTGGAAACAGCTACATTTCGTGTATTTCTATTCATATAACGGACATTAAAAGGAGCACATGTACCGATAAAACACATTTTAAGTGTGTTTTCCAGTACATCTCCGATACCACGTTGGGCGCCTACGCGATAATAAATCTTCAATGCAATTATCTAATGAGTGATAACTTCCTAAGGCGGTGAATACTACCGCATGTGAATAACGGTATGAAGTACAAAAAGCAAACGTAATCATAATAAAAAAATATAATAATTTGAAATCGGCTTAAAGATGAAAGTAATGTACGATAGTGTGTAAGAAAATCGGAATTGAGAGACAATTTTCTCAGCTAATTCACTCACAATTGCGCGATTTATAAATAAAATAAAAAGTATATAATATTTTTAACTAATTAATTATTAGGGAAGTGAGCACGCTCGATATGCCATAACCTCGTACTTCCGTGAGAAAAAGTGAAGAATAACAGTGATTATAACGTTGTTGTAAGTTTCTCGTAGCGGCGATGGCGCCGAGCGGCGGTCGGTCAGTGGGCCGTCGCGCTCGCTCGCCGCGCTCTCTGTCCAGCGACATCTCGACATATAAGTTGTGGGTATTGTTAACTGATCTATTACATATATACGTGTGTTATGTAGTTAACATTTCGCAGTGTAGTGTGGCATTACAGTAGCTAGTTAATATATATTCAATCTTTAACGTGTATAGGGTAACGCTGTTGGATAATATTTCCGGTGTTTTTTCGAATTTTTCTCATCTAAACTATGTATATTTGGGGGTAGGTACAGATATCGTCTTGTGTCAATTAATAATTGTCTGTCTGTGCGTTCGCGATGATCACAATGGTTGACAAACGGCGCTGTCGGTTAAGTCATGCATAATAGAGTAGGCATTATCCATAAATATGAACTGATTGAAGATTGTGGTATCGAATTAAGGGTTGTATTGTGATGGGGTTCTGTGTCGTTGTGATGATCGTGGCCGCGCACTCGAGGTCGTGTCGGCCAAGCCTGAACGCGTAACGCCTGTCACGTCGATTTAACAAGCTCAATTTTAGCGGAACTAAATCTTGATTAGTCGGTACGTATAAGTCAAACTCGTCAATTAAGAGAAAATATTTTCCAAAAAGGTGTATGATTTCACGGCATTGTTCAGTTCGGGCGAGCTCTGGGGGTAGACATAGTTTCCGTCTCGTTTCTTCACTCTCTTCCTCTCTCTCTGTCTAAGTTAAAACTTGCCTCTATTGTTATTCGGGGCGGTGTCCGCAAGCGTCGGGTGTCCACATTCCGGCTAGAGTTAAGTGTTCTGTGAGGGCCCGGCCTGCGCCCCTCGGCGGTGATAGTTACCATAGTGTCCACTCGTTGTTGGACTGATGTTCGCTCGGCGGCGCAGTGCCCGCGGTCCCTCGTCGATGTAATAGTTTCTGTTGGCGACCCCGCCGGCTGTACAAAGCGCGAATGGCCGACGCGTCGCGGACATCGCGCCGATCGTATAATAGTTATCAATGGAATTCTAGTTAGTTATAATTATCATATAAAAACAATATAATGGGTATGTATAGATAATTTTTAAATTAAAATTACTGGAAAATGTTAATGTTGTTATACAGAAGTTGTTACAATATTTGAGAGTATATTAACGTGAATACAAAATAATAATTTTAGTGCGGTAATCATTATCTGAGTAAAGTTTATCGCGTGGAAAGATAATAAATAGTGCAACGTCGTCCCGAATATATTGTGTAATAGCGCAGAGTCTTAGACGCGGCCGTAGAGCAAGACAAGTTATACTGATTCTGTGATACTGAGTAGTGCAACACGCACGCTTGTAGCGCCCCGCCCCCAGCACGCGCACGCGCACACGTAGCACGCACGCACGCACGCACGGACGGAGACACTGGTGTCTGTAACAGGTTGTGTCAAATTACTTAGAGCTCATTTCAGTAGTGGTAGGTAGCGGCCGTCGACATACTAGCTCTGTGCGCGGCGTCCCCCGCACCGCACGCGACACTCGGCACTTTATCGATCATATATTAATGCTGTTACGATTAAGGAATTTGAATGTTGTAGGCTAAGGTAACTAGATGTCATTCTTCATTGTACGGAGTCGAGTCCCCGGCGAGGCAGGCCCGGCGCCGAGCCGGCCGCGAGCCGCGCACCTCATCCTCCCATTTTAATTTTAATAGCTAAATGTTGTTGAATTTGTTGATAGAGTGGTTTATTGTAATTACTATAGGTAGTTTAGTGGGTATACACGCGAAGGTGGCAGCCGTTGGGTGCGCTAGGCTAGACTAAGGTTCGATACTGTGTTTAGGAAAATGGCTGTGCGTTCAAGTCGAACTCAACATTAAGACATCACCATAACGCTTGTTTCGGAAGGGCGCGATCGCACACGACCCGCGCGCGAGTGCACCCGCGCGCACACACTATCTGTATATAATTGCATAACATTATTTCATTTACGTTACTCTCCTTGCTCATTGTCATCAATTTATTAAAGACTGAGGAATCAACTCGCGCATATTGACATCGTCACGAACGCGTCCCAAACGGTAGGGATTAATTGTAATATATAATTGTTTATTAATCATTATAATAAAAAATTTCGCTCGGTTTCATGTGGGTGGTCCTGGGACTGGGCCGTGTGCGATAGCGCGACGCTGTCGGCGCGCGCCGACAGCGCGGAGTGCCGAGCGCCGAGCTCGGAGGCCGAGCGCCGAACGCCGAGCGCCGAGCGCCGTCAGTCGTTGTCTCATCACCTTTACACATGTTGAGATTGATATGTTATACTAATTCTATTGAATTATAACTTGTTGCGTATTATAAGTATGTATAGACGAGCGGCCCGCGCCGGCTCACTTATGTGTAAATGTCATACGTTGATATAAAAATTTGTTGCTGTACAGTTCAGTCATGGAATTTTTATTTTTTATTATTAATATTTTTTGTTAACTTGGTTTACGATAAACGGGTCTGCAATGTTATGTAACGAGAATATAATTTTTAATTAAGTTTGAATTTTAAATAAACGATGTTGAATAATAATATGTTTTGAATTAAAAATTCACTATATTTTAGTCAATGTTTATTATTGTTTAGTTAGTTGTACTCTCAGATTGATTTTCTAATGAAGTGTTATTTTGCAATGTTGTAAATGATAAGAGGTAAAAATGGAAGGTTACAATGTCTTAGTGTTTAAAAGCTCGAAACCAATTGAAAGGTACCTTGAACATTGTCTATATTATATTAACATTAAATAAATGCAAAAATTTATATTTGGTGTTTTCTTTCATTCTCCCTTACACTCACCTCACTCTAGTAGCTATCTAATGAAATCAAAATTAATTAATTTAGGACACATAGTCAACGAAAAAGTTACACTAACTGCCACGTCCAGCAAAGCAAGGCACCACTTGTATGTAAAACTGGCAAGAAACTCACGGCTACAAGGAGCTACCAACATTATACGAATTAATTTCAGTTAACCACGCACGCACAGAACATAGATATTAGCCTCTAACAAAGTACAGACCACGATATATGAGAACATCCGTTTACCTATAATATGTTCACAAAATTCTTTCATTATTTATTCATCATTATTCAGACTTTACCGACCTGAGTTATATAATATATCTAGGTAATACTAAATACAAAACAAAGTTGAAGTGACAATGGCCGCTGCTTTAGTTTCTTTGCTAGATGGAGACAGGACACAATATCTACCGATGTCGAAATCTTTGAAAAGCCTGTCGAACAGTGGACGATCTATCGGTCTTCTTTCTTTTCGTGTAGTTAGTGGCCAACCTGTTGTCAAGAGTTTTTCATGCCGACCGTAGGCCTCTGCTTAGCTTAATGCCTGCTGTCAATTTGACAACAACCGGGACCGAAATTTTACGTGCCCTCCGAAGCACGGAGACACTCGGATGGAATATCACTAAGCGGTTACACATCTATAGATGATGATTGATGCACCCTATACCTTAGTCACCCTTCTTCTAACTTGGGTTATAGGTTATAATTTCTGTAAGTCGTGAAGTTCAAACATTAGGACTTTTATCATGCTGTCTACATTTTCTTCGAAATCGTATCAGTGGTTAGCAAAAACAATGGTGCCTCTACTAATCTCCGTTGAAGAGAACTACGTGGCCGCGCGGTTCTCCACGTTCCGACCGCGCGGCCATAGTCAAACCTTTACAACTTTCTTAATATTAGATCTACGAATATGCGACTTTCATTGTTAGAGTTTTACAAATTCCTTCGTAATGTTGATGTAGTTGTTTTTCTTCTACGACACTGTCCGAGCAGTCGAAGCGGACACGTTTTTGCAACATTTTACATTGATGCGCCGCTCCTATTCGTTATAGCGTGATGTTATATAACCTATAGCCTTCCTCAAGAAATGGGCTAACCAGCACTAAAAGAATTTTTCAATTCGAACCAGTAGTTCCTGAGATTAGCGCGTTCAACCAAACTAATTCTACAGCTTTATAATATTAGTATAGATGACTTTATAATATGTGCATCTGGATCGAGGGCCCATTTTTAAATCCTAGCTAAATGATATACATAAGACTTATAGGAAAATTTGTGAAAATAGTAAAAATTTGAAGCAATGTGCCATCAATTTCTAAAGCGTGCATAAATTGGCATAGCCAAGCTCAGAAAGTAGGTACTAGGTATCCTTTGGTTAAATATTTATATAGAAAATCTTAGCTAAATTCTTAAATAAAAATTATTAAGAATTTCCCTAATCTATAGAATATGATACTTATCACATTACATAATGTATATATAATATATATTTATGGCGGTATATTTAGGTCCCTTAATTCATTAAAGTCTTTACTAAGGAATTTGCAAAATACGAATTTATCTGAAGAAATACATGAATACGCCTGTAACTCTGTGAATTAGTTAAAAAGGAACGAGATGGGTGTAAAAACCCAGGATTCAACCTCTTCGTATTCATGAGACGTTTTTTTTCTTTTGCTTTTTGTAATGTCCCACTGCTGGGCCAAAGCCTCTCCCTTGGACTTCCAAATCACTCTGTTGGTGGATATTCCCTGACCTTATGACCTTGTGACCTCTATATCTCGGGGGTATTTTGATCCACAGCGCCCATATTCAAACTCGACCGAGGGATGACCCCAAGAAGTCTGCACACCATGTTACAAATCAATCGGTCCAGTGGTTCCGGAGCTATGCCTGTCACTAACAAACTGTCACAGACAGACACAGACCCTCATAATGTTTTCATTAACCTTTTCGAAGAAGACTCGGAGGTTAATAATGACACAAAAGTAAATGAATGTCGAATTTAACTAAAACATCTAAACTGAGAAACCTATTATTTTAGGATCTATTGACTAGACCTCATAGAAAACTCAAATTATATTTAATAAGATATTTTACTATATTTTTATTAAAATGTAACATATCGTCCGTTCTCCTAAAAGCTATACTTTAAGAGAAAATTATTTTAATTTGTTTTATAGAAGTAGGTACATTTTGTTGGATACCTAGATATGATTTCGTTACTTTTTGGACTGATCATTACGTATCCTCATACAAGCTATTTTTTTAACCGACTAAGTAAATATTTGTTGCTTGAACTGCCGGAAGCCATCGTGTGTTGTGTGGTGCAGTTAATATTTTAGTACAATAAATATTATTATTATCAGTTTCCGTTTTGTGATATCGAAGTACCTAAGTACCTAGATCACTGTAATATTCCCTATTTCATTTGAAGAATGACATGTCGTGTATTTTTCCTATGTTAATATTGTTCCTGATCATCGTCATTGGGAATTGCTGATTACTGATTTTAATATCTTCAAACTTAATTTAATCGACAGTGAAACTTCAAAATGTCAAACAAAGCAAATGTTGGCATAATATAAAATTCTGTGCTACTACTGAGAAATACTTTACATTATATCCCAAAATTCCAAAAATACTGCTTAGCCCGGGAGTCGAACCCACAATCGCAACAAAACATATGCCATAACAGCAAGAGAGTGTGTCTGCTTCTACCAACGCCCTTATCACAATCTTGGCTGTCTTAATATTAGTTAATTTATACTACCGAGATGGCAAGCAAGCATTAGGTCTGACTAATGTAGCCAATGATCTCTTGGCTAGACCTATTCCTTTGTATCCATAGTTTTAATAATTTAACACCAACTGCCATACAGGATACATTCCTATTTCGTGCGAGACATATTGCTTTTCTATCGTAAACAGATAAATTTAATGAGATTAGGTATGTAATTACAAAAGTTGTTAAAATGAAGTCCTAAGATTAAACAGGCAAACTTATGATGTATAGGATTGAACTAATAGTTCGCTTTCTGCGGTAAGCTTGCCTATTGTATGTTTTATATATTTAGTACTGTAACAATAAAAACAAACATAATACTACATTTGAATTTGGAACTGGTCATTCATAAATGAATATTCATTGTTTTCTCATTTTCGCGCCAATCGGTGTTAAATATTTTGTGATATTAAAATGGCCACTGCATCACTTCGGTGATGATCTTCATCAACCGAATTCCTGTGATAGCATTAGGTAGACAAAGTAGGTATGGAGCCAAATGCAATTTTTGAAACTCTCTAATTCGCTTGGTGCCTATAAGTCGAATGTTTGTGTACCGGGCTATTGGTAGGTACAATGAAACCTCCTCTGTTTGTGACAGAAAAAGATCTGGCCGTCCACGTTGTATTCGTACGAGAAAGACGATCAAAGCAGTGAAGGAAAGAATTCGAAGAAATCCTGTTCGAAAGCAATAGATTATTTATTTATTTCGGGAAATTAATATAGCTCCTAGAACCATGTCGCGTAGGTTTTTTAAAAGATGACTTAAATCTTGCAGCCTTTAAGAGACGCACTAGTCACTATGTAGCTGATATTTTAGAAATGAATAGGGTGGTAAAATTAAAACAACTTCCTAAGCCGTACACAAAGGGAGGTCACAGAACAATCTTATTTACTGACGAGAATATTTTTATTATTGAGCAATGTTTTAACAAGCAGAATGACTGAGTTTATGCTCAAAACTCTATAAAAGCTTCCCAATTAGTTAACAGAGTACAACCTGGACATTATCCGACTTCAGTGATGGTATGGTGGGGTGTTAGCTATCAAGGAGTGACTGAGCCATATTTTTATAAAAATGTGTCATAAAATCGGCGCAAGTGTATCAAGATACGATTCTTGCGAAGTGGTTAAGCCTCTTAACAACACTATGCTCCATAACCAAGAAGCCCTTCAGCAAGACTTGGCACCGGGTCTTAAAGTTCGATTCACCAGTGTGGTTGGAAACTAACATTTCGGACTTCATCAGAGCTGAAGACTGGCCGTCATCTAGTCCCGATCTTAATCCGCTGGATAATGATTTATGGTCAGTTTTAGACAGTATGGTATGCCCTTATACTACGCCTTAATAATTTGGAGTCCGTAAAACAATCCATAAGATTCGCAGTGAAGAATTTTGCGCGTGTTTCTAGTGATAACTGGCCTCAAGGTTTAAAGGACTGTATTAAACCCAATGGAGATCATTTTCAATCTATACTAATATTATAAAGCTTGTTTTTTTTTGTTTGAACGCGCTAATCTCAGGAACTACTGGTTCGAATTGAAAAATTATTTTATTATTAGATAGCCTATTTATCGAGGAAGGCTATAGGCTATATATAATAGTAGCGGAATAGCAATGAAAAATGTTGCAAATACGGGGGCAATTCTCTTATATGAAGCAGACGAAGTTGCGCGGGTCAGCTAGTAAGCTTATATATTTTAATTTTATGATATTAATTTATAAACTAACACACATTAGAGTAATAAATGTTTTATGCAACGGATAAAATAAAAATTTCCTTTTAACAATATTTATGGCAAGACAAGGTATTTTCTCTTTGTACTTCTCAATTTAAACAATAAAGAATTAAGTACCACGCATACAAAATCATAGAGACGATATATAAGAGGTTTTGAAAAGGAAAGGTAATTAGCGGAACACAGAAAATAAAACAAAGATTACTTGGTTATCATATTAATTATCAAAATGTCACTTGATTACATAATAGATATAATAGGTACTAAGAAAATGAGATTCGTACAAAAATACGAATGGACGGAATTATTTATGTAGATCACACAATAATTAAGTAAAATGCTTAAAATTATAAAAATACGTAAATACACAATAGATACGTACATAAAAATTAAATTCAACATGTATTTTATTTTAGAGATTTTGTTTTATATAGGTAATGTTTAGATATGATACATAGGATCTCATCTCTGCACACCGGTAAAAAAGCTAAAGTATCAAACAGAATAAAAACATTAATAAAATGCCAATTATCACCGCCCTTGTAATTACAAAACACACAAAATAGCCAAATTTGAGGAAACCAATAATATAATTATATTATTGGTTTCCTCAAATTTGGCTATTGTTGTATTATTAGACAACTGTTTTTATGTTTTGTGTTTGATGATTCATCGACAATAAAATAGCAGCTCATAAAAATCATTATATCATGTATCAAACTCATGATAAATTACCGTCAATGTCAGAGCGATGGTAATAGCTAATACAAAAAACAAAAGGTTGGAGTTCGTAAATAATTAATAGGTAGTCATAATTATCAACATTGTTGCAAAGGTCTGAAATGAATGGTGAATTACAGAATGTCACGACTCCAATGACATCGAAACTAAAAACAGGCTCATCATTTTTTCTTTAATTATTTCTTATTTTCCGTGTTTATATAATTAGGTAATCCCAAAATATTATGAGAGACGAAAGCAAGATCGCGATCTCCTCACACGTTACTGGTTGAGTCATATTAATTAAAGCCACGTGAGAAAATATTTGTACAATAGTAGTACACATGGCAACACATCAAGTTAGACACTATGTACGCGTAACTACGCTACATACAAAATAGAGAATTGTCCGAAAGGGACAGTGCATAGTGGTGTCGATATAATGGTAAGGATAGAGCGTAAAAATATAACGCACTCTCGCACGATTCGCAGCGTTCAACTTCTAATAGTTCAAAGTCCAAACAGTCTAGGTTGATGTGTCGCTGTATGTACAAATAAGTGATTCCATACAAAATCCAGTTGTCGATAGGCATTCAAAAATTTAAGTGATACCTATGTAACGACGCCGTCTATAACCATAAGATATTTTTAAAGATTTCTAATTTTATCCAGAGATGGTAGATTAATGTTACCATTTAGAAGAAAATGAAAACTTTCAGGATAGATTCTGAATTGCCTAAAACATCTGCTATTTTTCTTATAAGTACGAATATTTTGGTTAGACAGACATATCTTATGCAATCGATGTAAAAAGAAACAGAAAATTCATACACTTTGGAACGAGCTACACGGGCAATCCATATTTACTATAACTTAAAACAAAATTGCATTTTATAAATTCCTTAATAAATTAGAAAACATACACTGGTACTTAATACAATAATTCGAACATAAAATAATATCTGTTAAACATTATGTCATGTAATATACAAATAATTCAATAAAACAATAAGTTACATTGCTGAACGTAAATAAACAGAACTCGATGAAATAAATATGAGATTTACATCTAATTCTATCAAGACTATAAAATATACAAAATACTCTACACAAGACAAAAAGAAGTGTGACAATTCATTTGGCGCAAATCTGTTCCGAGCTTTCGATTTTGCAGCAAATTAGCCAATTTTTTATTCGATATATTCAGGAGGCTAAAGACTATAGTCATTACAATTTACAGAATGTTTACAATAATGTGAATATCATTAAAAGTCACAATTAAAACTCAGAGCAATTATAGACCGGAAACGCTTTAGCGGACATATCCGTCTTGCCACCATTACAACAATGTTCTAATACTTTGAGCAATTTCAGTATCTGAGGGTTAATTATGAGAATGAAGCTCCGAGTGTTTGTGATGGTAAACACATATACAACATTATTATGAATTTACCATTAAAGTGCCGTACATGTATAAGACTTTATTTGGCTAGCTACACCTACAGACATGTCCAACAACTCGCGCTATGCCAATCGTTCTCAAAAAGTTTCTGATTACACTGCGGTAATCCACGGAGTCCGCCTTAAGGACCTGCATACGCTAATCACTGCAGAAGAGCTTGCACAATACAATGCAATTTGGCAAATTTAAAGGAGAACATGAGGTAGTATGTTACATTAAAATATGTTTGGCTTTTTGACAGATGGTAACTTGCTACGGTCTAAATTCACTCTGTGCTCTAAATGACATATGAAACGGCAACAGAAGAAGGCAGTTCGTGTTACTCTTAAAATTACGAAGTCTTTCATACTATATTACAACTAATGAAATTATAGTCTTAAGTTTACGAGAAAAGGTAACATATAATGCATGATTATCAATAAACTAATGTTATTTTTTAGTAAGTCTAAGCTCAAACTGCCAGGAAATGCGGTGTATCCTCTACGCAATATGTTAGCTTTATTTTGATTCTAAGACATACATATTTTGCACTGGTGGTAGATGCTTTCAGAGCAAGGCATATACCACAGTTGCATAAACAAAGTATGAACATGCAATCTTAATACTTTGAGGGTTAATAAGTTAGTCAAACTTGTATGTGTTTGTGTATACGTGTTATTTCAATACTTTAACTGAGGTCTCACTGAGGTCGATATTTTCGAGTATATTTTTATTTTTAGTTGCGACGGCGCAGCGGCGTGACTCTTGAACTATAACGCATCTAAAGGTGTGTCCAAACATTAAGCGGCAAGAGCTCGGCAGCATATATTTATATATACTGTAAAATATATATATATATATACTGAGAATAGATACGCCACTCTCGAATCAGTTTTGAAAATTATGTACCGTTTAAATTAGAAGGCATTATATTCGTTTATTAATTAGAATAGCCAATAGATAGCGCTTTTATAATTCTTACAAAATCCTTCTAAATTACGCTTATTTATTTTGAATTTCTTGGAAATAGTGTATAATAATAAGAAATTTATGAAGAAGCCAATTATTGTCTAATTGTCAATTATTATTATCTAGAAAGAACAGCGCTTGAGTTTTGTACAGTTTACTTTAGAGACGTGCTGGTCTGTAAAGTAAACGGTACAAAACTCAAGCCAGTCTATGAGTTTTTTTTTTTTTCATGTAAATGTTTGACAGTTTCCACACCCTGATGGCTGTCACAGCTTGGCTTTGGCATGGCGTTGGCGTGGCTCTGCTTGGCATCTGGCGTGGCGTTGGCGTGACACGTCCAAACACAACTACTGACGAATATTTACTAAGAATGTTCGTGCGCGGCAGGTAGCCAGAAGCGTTCGCGCGTGACATTCATCCAATCACAGTGCGGAGGGCCGCGCGCGGCAGCCGCGCACGTATGCCGCGCGTTGTTTGGACACACCTTAAAGCCGTCCCGTGGCAAATTGCTCAAAGAACTTCTTGGCTTTAAAATCCATTAAGCTAAGGCGAAAATATCGATGTCAGTATAAACGTGAATTATTTATATAATACACGTGTATCACTCAACGTTATTATTCTAATATTATAGTTGCTACAAGATGCGAATAAATGCTATTGACAAATGTATATTTTGTTTACTAAACCACTTATAGTAGACAGTATATCACCCAAAGAGGCCTACAAGGGAAATCCTAAAAACTGTTACGTCACACGAGGAAGACAACTCATACATTCTGTAATCGATTACTGAGTAAGACTGCCAACCCTTTAGGCTCAAGCTGAAATGTATGTCCTAAAATGGCAACCGGGGATAGTGTTGTCAAGCGGGGACTACTATGATCGTAGGCTCCGACATAAAATAACGAATGCTTTTTTGATTGTGTTATTGTATCGATAATGCTCGACTTCTACCCAAAGTGCATGCAATACCCGCTAATATTACGTTGGCCATCTTAAAGTGATCAACATATATACGGCGCGTTTATGTGATGATATATACGCTGCGCGCTGTATGCAACGGTTGATGACTATATTCAATCGATAAATTGAGTATCAATATCAACTAAACTCAAGTTCCTTAAAAACGGTTTCCACAAAATACGTAATGCCTTTGAAAACAAAGGGGAACGCCCATCTGAGGCTACGAATGGACAAGAGGCTAGAGAAAAAATACTTTCCAGTTGATTTTGTCTTTAATAAATATGTATTTACTTTCATTCAAACTGACGCCACTGCAATTTACAAAAAATTGTTAAAGAAAATAAGTCCATTGAAAAAACGACAAAGTAAATAGTAAGTTTTTTTAATAGTATATGACGATGAAGAGAATATAGACGTGTAAAAATGTTTTTTTTCCATACCCTAATAAGTATAACTGGATAAAAATATATTACAAACACACCTCCTATCATAATTAAATAATAGAGCATTGAGAAAAGATATGTTTTTGAATTATCTCACAGCAACATTTTCGTATAGCAAAATAAACCTCAATACATTTTTTTTATAGGTATTTCTAAAATAGTGGTGTCAATTTGAATTTATTTTTAGATATGTAGTACTATTAAGATCATAAAACACAAAAATTTTATAGTAATTTTTGATGTCCACCTTTGGCCTGAAACACTATGGAGAATAGGCATTCCCCTTTCTCGCAAGGAAAAAGATGTACCGGTAAGAAAAATCTGCTGTTAAAATTAAAGTTAAAAATTAGACGTTTATACAGTACATGTATTTTTAGGGTTCCGTACCTCAAAAGGAAAAACCGAACGCTAATACGATCACTTTGTTATCCGCCCGTCCGTCCGTCTGTCTGTCTGTCAAGACCCTTTATCTCGGGAACGCGTGGCGGTATCGAGTTGAAATTAAAACGATATACTCAGGTCTATAGTCTACTGAAGCTGTGAAAAAATCAAACTTCTAAGTTAACGTAAAAAATAGATACGGCCGTTTATGCCGCAAAAACGTATATTTCGACACTCTCAAGGGAATCAAAATTTATATGGTATATTCCGTTGACCCAGAACTATGAACTTTGGTAAGTAATACCGTCTTATACTACAAGTATAGGGAAAATCTGAAACTATACATTTGTAATTAAATCGTAAAAAACAGGGTCTTTATGCAAGGAACGGCGGTCTAAATTTTCAATTGAGGTTACCGTGTCATGTGGGGTATGGTATGAAAGGACTTCGTTTGCACAAGCTTAAACAGATTTCTAATTATTTTTATGATAATTATATAGTTTTTGATTTATGACGAAGAATGAAAAGAAAACCTTTTCCCCTTTTTTATAAGTATAGGTAGGTACCTAATAATTTTGGTGTATGTAGTACCTAACAGTTTTTTATAATATGTATCTACTAATTTGTACGGAACCCTCGGTGGGTGAGTCTGACTCGCACTTGTCCGGTTTTTTTATATTATGTACCTTAACGGTATAGTTTTGGTAGCCTACATTATGCATAAACAGCTAAGCAATTTGCCATAGCTAAGCAATTTTGCCTAGCTTTTTAAATAGCCGTTTGCCTTCAAGTTTGTAGGACTCGAAAGTTGGCAGTCCTACTGTCCAGAATGCATTCGCTTAACCAAAACTTAGTTTATCAAGTAATAAATAGATCACTAATTATAAATCGATAGATTCACATACTAGCATCACGCTCGTTAATCCTAAGGGTTCCTAAACTATTATCGTAACGAATATTATCCAACCCACATTTCGATAGCCAATCTACGTAAGAACATCTTATTGCAAAATACTTTGCGACTACTGAAAATTGCCTGACAAAGTCAATAATACTGTATCCTACATTCCTAGCTGAAGCCTAAATATACATACTTGCGTATCAAGCTTACGTCACTAGACTTTAAATGTAGTCTAGTAATAACTTGATATAATACCTAACCGCCATGCCTTTGTTATAGATAATTGGTTTGGACAACTAGAGCTTTTATTAACTACTACAGTAGTTTGTACCATTCACCAACAGTAAATGCTTATTATTGGCATCAGTCGCGCTCGCTCTCAGTAAGTGCGTGCATATCAGTCACGCGTGACTCGTAGCTGCCGTCAGACCGCTAGGCATTCAACACATCTACATAAACTGTACACAACACCGCTTACAAATATATTAAGGCTGTATAACCATCCAAGAATAATAGCAGATTTCAATATGCACTACTTACACATAGATTATTTATTGCAATATAGGACAGAGTACGGAATATTGCGGGTCGCGCTTTTACAGACGAAAGTATTATAATATTCGCGTCAAATGGCTGAAGGCGTTGAACTGAAGGGTCCGCCATTTCTTTGATACGAGAGAGGGTCGCCAAGTACGACCCAATGGTTTTATATTTTGCCTTAAAAGTATTGTCTTAATTAAGAGCATTAAATTTGTCTTATCGTATTTTAGAAATAATAGTATGTATATATAGAAAATTGCTGCCATATGCTGAATTCACATTAATAGTAAGCAAGTGCGATTTGATTCCGTGCTCTGTGCAAAATACGCCTACGCAGAACAAAAGCGACTCAATCCCAAATTAGACCAAAAAGACATTTTAGTTTAAGTCCCACTGGTTATGTACTCAAATAAGCTTAAATATCCTTGTATTTCCTACCTGTTTTATTGTAACAATGTTTGTAGTTGTGGGTTACATCGCTTTTGTTTTCGCACACGATGTGTACACCATTTCCATTATTACAATCCTCGTCGACCTTCCGAGTGTCAAATATAACTCTTTGGATACAATACAAACTAATATCAATACACTAGATATCTTACAAGATTTTGGTTAGTTATTTAGAACTATGAGACGATTTCGTACTGCGGTACGTGAGGTTCATAATTGAAGCCATTATAGTGAGTAAAGCTAAGGCTTCGACAGCCGGGAGCTTCGGCGAACGGTTTCAGCTCCTGAACTAGAGAGGCAAACGTGGGTCGCTCGTCAGGGTCTACCTGCCAGCACTGTAGGCATAACTGGAATAGTTCATCGCCAACATACGATGGTTGCGACGGCCGCATACCCCGCAATATGCGAGCAGCGACATCTTTATTAGAGCTATGGAAATACGGAGTTGCACCTATCGTCAGTACTTCCCACATAAGGATCCCAAAAGACCAGACATCAGCCTTCGGGTTGAACCTCGTCTGCCGTAGCATCTCATGAGAAGTCCACCGCGTATAATCTGGAGTCTCGTGCAATGGCCGCATGTGAGAGAGACCAAAGCCCGAGACTTTGGCAATGCCATTGTCTCCCAACGCAATATTACGACAACTAAGACGCTTATGTAATATTTTCTTACCATGTAAGTAGTCCATGCCTCTAGCAATATCAACAAAGAATTGTAGAATCCTATTTTCTGGTAGGAGACAGAATTTATTGTTCTGAAGATCTCTGTGCCGACTTTGTATAAGTAATTCTTTTAAAACCTGCTTTGAGTCCTCTAAAACAATAAACAAAGTAGTGTTTGTTTCACAGAAACCTATCAGTGAGATCACATTCTCATGTTCACTGGATTTAATGAGGGTATCCAATTCCTGCAGCATCAATTTCTTCTCTGATCTCTCTAGTTCTCTATCAGCAACTACTTGAACCAGCCCTGGGGTTTGTGCTGCATGCTGCTGTACTTTTCCCTTGGTGAACTTGCCATAACTGCCAACACCTACTACACAGGATATATCAATATCTATGAGGTTTCTTGGTATATTCCAAAGCTTTCTCTTCAAGTTGCCATAGTAATCTACTCTCTCATCATCTTCTTGGATAAAGCCCGAGTTTTCTATCTCCATGCATGGTTCGCTTAGGCTCAGAGGCATTGATTGAGATCCTCTTTGAACCCGTGCCAGTTGTATTCTTTTTCGAAGAATGATGAGCAAGCCAACGCCTATTAGCAGTAGCACTACACTGATAGCAATAGCAGCGCCGAGTGCAATAACTAATGGAGATGTTTCTTCCGGTTCATTAATATTCAAAATTATTTTCTTTGTTGATTCTGCATACCGTATTTTCTTTACATGATTCTTTTCACTTACTATTCCTAAAGATATATCAATGTCATTAGTCAATGGTAGAGGAGCATTGTAAAATCCATTATAGGTGCTCTTATCACCGATTATGAAGTCATTTTTAATATAATCAGAGTCTAATTCAGCTGTGATGTAGTAGGGGAGACCTTGAGCTTGAGCATAAGTGTGGTTACCAAGGTTAGCAACGAGAAACCCTTGTTGGTATAACTCAATAGAAACTACAATTCTGTACATGGATACAGGCCCATTGATATTTTTTGCTTCAGGTATGAAGACTACCATTCTGTCACCTTTCCTATCCCTGATCTGTATGTCTGGAGGTCTTGGGTCTGGCGTACCAATGACAGTTTCCATAGTGATAGTCTTATTTGGGCCCTCATAGACATCATTTACTGCTATTACTCCCACTTCGTACATAGAGCCAGGATGAAGGTTCAACAATTCAGTATAAAATGTTATGTTTGACACTTTCCACTCAAGGGGAGGGAGGGTATTATCAGAATATGTTTCAAGGACCACAGCTCTTATTAAATAACTACTAATGTATGAGTAAGCTTCTGGGGCCGTCCAGCGGACCCTCACAGTTGTTTCAGTGACGTTACTAACGCTTACAGATGCTGGAGGTCCTGGGGACAATACTTCGGTGTCGTATACGCTAGCCGCTCCCTCGCCGCCACACTTCTGACTGTCATTCTTAGGACAAGGTGTAGCACATGATTCTGGAGGCAGTTGGAACGATCCGGGCGCGTTTCCACAGAAGCAAGTCGACTCATTACCTATTATAGCGTATTTATAGTAGACTTGCTCGCATGCCGACAGACACACGTCTACAGACTGTCCAGTGTGAGTGTTCAGCAAATTTTCAGCCACCAGCTTGTAGCAGCCGATGTAGTCGCCACGGTCGCCGCTGCAGCCCCACAAACACAATAATAATAACACAAATATGTAACAGTGTCTTTCCATTGTGCTCCAACAACTAATTGACTCATTCATAAACACTTTGACGTTTTATAACGCCTATTACGCGGACTGTTTCTCAAAACATCAGTTTGCCACTCACTATGTCAACTAATGAGATTTTATAAATTATGATGTTTGCCATTGTGTGTTACTTGAACTTAATAATTAACAATTGTTCACAAAAACCGTACATAATACATGTATATACCGCGTTGCTTGTTCGTTATTATTTTGACACTAACAAATATTACCAAGTAACAATTGGAGTTGCTAGCGAAATATTACCGAAAGTGCCACACCAAACACCAATATTTACAAACATACCGATTTATAGCTATGGTATGAGAATCATTACAAAATTAAGAATGCCTACAAATAAAGTTTATCCCAGTTCATCCACAAACTTTTTTCAAATGCATATTATCAGCAGTTTTTTGCATTCAACAAAATTCTGAGATTACTTTATAATTATTATTATATTGGTATCAAATATTGCCAATTACTTATAAATACTATATGCAATGTTTACATAATTAGCTAATAATAGGCTTTTAGTAAAAAATAGGCATAAAGTCGTCTCGTATGGGGTTAAGCTCGGTGACGATGACATTATTGGGGCTGCGTGTGAACGAACTGACTGTCTGATTACTGCGCGCTCAAAAATACTGGCAATACGTCCGCGATAATGTTAGGTATATGTACGTACCCTATGAGTCAGATCGCACGTCCGTCAATTGTACGTATTTGTAACAAAAAAAATACATGCAATACACAAATAATTTGAATTTTATTTAAATATGTATGCTATGACATAGTTACACTATAAAGTTCAACTAGAAAGAGCAAATAGTTGAATTAAAGTAAAAAAATATTGTGTCTATCAAAACGAAACGAAAAAAATCTACAAATTATTTTTTAACTATAGGGCATTATAAGATAGTCTACGACAATCAACACTAGATCTTAAGATCGTAGCCTTCTATCAATGTCAATGTGCTACTTGACGGCGATATTCTGTGCGAACGTATTATTTCCTCAGTCAATATATAATATTCATACTTAAACCAGCAAGGACAGAAAATAAATACTTGATTTCTAATTGATGTCCATACTTTACTATTAACCCTGTAGATGAAAACTGTCATCATAATCATATTTCTGTCATTATTTATTTATACTTCAAAGTTCGTCCAATTCATAATTTTATTGTGGTAACATTTTCAAATAGTCCAAGTCCATCAATATATTATTAGGAATAAGAACAAAACTGTATGTAAAAAAATTATTTTATTTTTCTATTCGTTAATACTAATTATAAAATTTACAATCTATAAATTTGTTTATAGATTGTAAATTTTATAATTAGTAATTCTGGACATTGCTTTATAATTCTTTGGTTTTTCATTTTACGTGTAATGTATTAATTATTCCGCCGTGGACTGCGCTTTGTGTGTTTGGCAAGTTTGAAATTTCGTAAACGTTAAACGGCCGAGAGCGAAAAATCTAAACATCCAAACAGTGCGAACTAAAAGATTTTACATTAAAAGGTGCACAAAATATGTCTACGAGATCCGGGAAACGTAAGTACTGCTTATGAAAATGGTTTTAAAATAAAATAAATACTAACAATTTCGTTCAAGCTTGTAAATTGTCAAAGATCAAAGTGCTTCCTACGGGTATATGATCAATTTATTCTGATAATTTTGATATAAATTCGTGTCATTATAATGAATACCTATATCAAACTAAAGATATAGGTACGCCGCATTATTTTTATAATTCCTTTAGATATAAACATTACATTAGTAAACAAGCTTTCAGTTACTGTAAGCTTGATAACAATGATAACTGTTCATGTTGGGAAGGAAGCATTTTTCTTAAGTTTGAGCTGCCGAACTGCTTGTTAGTCATAACAATATTTAGAAACTCGACTTACTAGGTTTTCTGGCATCAACGCCTTTAGCCTTTTTAGTAGGATGCAGTTTGATAGCTTTCAAACTCAGAAACATTTGTCTTCCTAAAATATACCACTCTAAAAACAAACTTTGAATAAGTTTGTTTTTAGAGTGGTATATTTACAAATACTTAGATTATTCTTTTTTACTGTAACATCTCCTTTCAACACACAATTACAGTTTATTTATTACATGGCTAATTAGCAATATTCTTCTATTATTATTATTGCTATTGTGTATCTTTCTGAGATACAGATTTCTTATACAATTTTAGAGATGTATTATTTTTTTTATTTTTTAATGGTTAAGGACACAAGCGAGCAAACAAATCGTTTGATGGTAAGCGATTACTGCCACCCATGGACACCTGCAACACCAGAGGCGTCACTAAGTGCGTTGCGTTTCATTTAAATTTGGCCCACTAGAAGGGAGAAGGGGGGAGGGACGGGTGGGCCTCCGGTACCCTCACTCACGACGAAACACAATGCAAATGCTATTTCATGCTGGTTTTCTATGAGGCCGTGGTATCACTCCGGTCAAGCCCGCCCTATTCATGCTGAAGCGTGGCTCTCCCATATGTAAATGTTACGCATTGAATATTACTATTTATTACAGAATTTAAATATAATAAAAAGCAAATAATTTAAAATTTTGAACTAATTATACTCACATGTTCCCTGACATTACAACTGAGCAGCAGCAGCCTTAATCACAGAGAGACCTGTCACTTTAATTAATCAGACCATCCATCAAATGATCAGTGCCAATAGTCATTGATTGAAACTTATAAAAAGATGATGCTAGATTTTGTCAGAAAGTTCTCATATAGATGTTTTATAACTATGTGATCAGATATATATATATATATTTTTTTTTAAAGTATGTAAACTATATCGGTGGGGGTATGTAAGAACGGAAACACGTCTTGATTGCACACTTCGTTTATTCCGACTGAGATGTCACACAGCAGATGGTTCACATTACTTTTGTATACCTACATACACTACACCTCCACCCTTAAATTTATGCTTATCTTTATATAATGTAATTATAATTAAATAGCCTTAATATTTATGACATGACATTAAAATGATTAACCACACAATAAATTTACGTCTAAATTAAACATACAACAATCAATCTTAATCAAACTCGAAACCATATCTAGCTACTGGTTTGCGCACTCTTTTTGGCGTTAACTCGGGCAACTTCGGAGATGGCGAACAGAGTGTAGACTTAGTCTCTGAGCTATCGCCCCGCACTAAGGGCTCGATCGCATTTTCTGTCTGTAGGCTTAAGCCATCTCTACTCTCATCCGCCACCTTCTCCCCTGCGCGGCGAAACGACATTCTCACCTCTGTCCGCCACTGAGTCACTAGACTCAGTATCAGGACAAGCAACATCAGAGAAACGCGACTTACGACGACGTATTTGATCTACATGACGCTTTATAAATTGACCGTTATCACCTTCCACGATGTACCTTCGAGAACCTTCCCTGTTGTGAACCTGACCTTTAATCCACTTGTCTTGCTGACCATAACCCCTTGACCATACCATATCGCCTTGCTGGAAGTCGCGCCTCACGCCACCCGCGTTCCGAGCCTGCCTATCCTGCGCAGTGTGTACTTTCTCCTGCAAAGCTTGGTCGTTCCTTAATAAATCCAAACGTGAACGTAATCTACGTTTTTGTAATATCATTGCAGGAGTTTCCCCTGTAGTGCTATGTATAGTATTCCTGTAGGTTAAAAGGAAAGTTTGCAATGCAACGTCCATGTCCACCATATCCCGACACGCTTTTTTAATAGCTCGTTTACATAATTTAACAGCGTTTTCCGCAGCGCCATTCGAAGAAGGATGGTAGACAGGTGAGAAACTTTGCTTAATTCCATTATGTCTTAAAAACTCAGTAAATTCCCTACTGGTGAATGGGGGACCTTGGTCCGAAACCAATTCGGCGGGCAGGCCGAATCGAGCGAAAGTAGCTCGAAGAATTTTTATAATAGCTGACGCATGGGTGTGTGGCGTCTCAAAAGCTTCAAGCCATTTCGATGTTGAGTCCACTAATATTAAAAAGGTTTTACCCTTAAAAGGCCCTAGGAAATCTATGTGTAAGCGTGTCCACGGCTGAGGCAAATACGGCCAATGTTGAGGTGCCGAACGAGCCGGCGCGTCCGCCTCCAGCGCACACGTTTCGCAGCTACGACACATGGCCTCCACATCATCATCGATACGCGGCCACCACACATAACTCCTAGCCCAGCTCTTTGTCTTAACTATACCAAGATGGCTACAGTGCAGTTGTTTTAGTATTATTTGCCTCAATGATTCAGGTATAATCATTCGATATCCCCACATAATACAACCACCCTCTATATATAATTCATTCTGCCTAGTAAAATATGGTTTTAGCTCATCATCATTACAATAATGTGGCCAGCCCGATTCTATGTAAACTTTAATTTTGCTTAGTATAACATCCCTCGACGTAGCCTTACTGACGTCACAGTTGGTTATTGGTAGAAAATTTTCAACAAAATTTACGTATGTTGTTTCTTGAACCGCACTCGCCTTAGAACCTGTAGACGGCAAACGCGACAACGCGTCAGCGCAATTCGTCTTGGACGATACGTATTCAATATCGTAATTGTACCCGGATAACAGAACGGCCCAACGTTGCAATCGAGAGGTTGACATAACTGGTATACCAACCTTATCACCAAATATGTGTGTAAGGGGTTTATGATCCGTTCTTAATTTAAACTTTCTCCCGTACAAGTATTGATGATATTTACGTATTCCGTAAATAATAGCTAACGCCTCCCTATCAATTTGCGAGTAGTTACGTTCAGCCGCGGCGAGTGAGCGCGAGGCATATGCCACGGGCCGCTCGCCGCGCGCCGTCACTTGCGACAGCACTGCTGCCACGCCCACGCTGCTGGCGTCCGCTGTCAATACGAGTGGCAATTCGGCCGAGTAATGCATCAGGACTTCGCTACTTGCCAGCACTTCCTTTACCTTTTGGAATGCGCTGTGACATTGACTACTCCAAACGTATTTTGTACCAATCTTTAATAAATTATATAAAGGTGCGAGTATAGTACTTAAGTTTTTTATGAACTTTGAGTAGTACATAATCATGCCGATAAACGATCGCAATTCGGCTACGTTCACTGGTACGGGTATATCTAAAATAGCTTTGACTTTATTGGGACAAGTATGGACTCCATCCTCACTAATCACGTATCCTAAATAAGTAATGGACTTTGCAAAAAAATCGCACTTTTCCTTTTTAACCTTTAACCCATATCTTTCCAAACGTTGAAAGACCTCGTGTAAATTCTGTATATGGTCAGAATCTGATGATCCTGTTATGATGATGTCATCCAAGAAAACCCCTACGCGTGGTAAATCTGTAAACAATTCTTCGAGACGACGCTGAAATATTCCCGGACTCGACGACAGTCCGTACACCAAGCGATTATACATGAATAAGCCCTTATGCGTATTAATAACCGTATACTTTTTAGAATCATCTAATAAAAATTGTGCATACGCCTGGGATAAATCAATTTTGCTAAATTTTTTGCCTCCGTGCAAGCGAACTAACAAGTCCTCCACTCGTGGAAGTGGATAACGGTCAACCTCCAAAACTTTATTTAAAGTCAATTTATAGTCTGCGCAAATTCTAATGTTACTGTCTTTTTTAAGCACTGGTACAATCGGCGTAGCCCAGTCGGAACGCTCGACGGGGGTGAGAATGCCCTCTCGCACATGCTGCTGCAGGGCCCGCTCCACCGGCTCGCGCAGCGCGTACGCCAGCGGGCGCGCGCGCATGTACACCGGCCGCGCCCCCTCCCGCACGTAAATGCTGACCGGCGGGCCGGTGAATCGGCCCAGTCCCTCCGCAAACACTTTACAATATCTGGAACTGAATGCATCTAAATTGAATGTATCGGCTGATAATTTATTTAAACAAGCTGATTTAACAATCGGTAACTGAATACCTAATTCTATTATCCAATGCCTACCAAGCAAAGCCGTTTTTCCGTTATTAATTACATATAAATCTAAGTTTCTAACTTTATTTTGATATAGGACTTGTGGCGTTATAACGCCGACGGGATGTACTGACTCGCCCGTATAGTATCGTAAAACAATATTACATCTCTTTATTGCTAAACTACTAAATAAGTTCTGATACATTTCATAACTAATGCACGATATCGCGCTGCCGGTATCACATTCCATATTTAATTCTTTATTCTGTACTAATAAAGTAATCATAAACGGTTTGCACTGGGTTAAGTTTAAAAGATTAAAATCAATGTTTATTACCTCCTCACTGACATCACTTTCACTTCCTACTGCGCTATCTGCCGATGTAGCCACCCAGTGTTGGCCTGATAAGTTCGGGCACACCCGTCGCAAATGCCCTGCCGTGTTGCAGACGCGGCATACATAACGTGCAAATCTACACGTAGACGCTGCGTGCGAGCCGCCGCAGGCTCGGCATTGTTGCTGAGTAACCGACGCTGCCACCCTCCGTGCGCGCACCGGCATCGTTGCACCGCCATGCGTGCGCTGGCGCTGGCGGTTATCACGCACGCTCCGCGGTTCGGCCTCCCGCGCCGTCCCGTTGTCGTTGCCGCCTTGTTGCGATTCTTCCTTCCGGCCTGCCGCACTCGCCGCGCCCCGCGGTCGCCATTTTGTCCCCTCTATCGCCTGACAATCGACCGTTAACGTATCACCGCTTGACCTTCCGTGACCTTGTACCACGCTCGCCGCATCTTTTTCTGCCGATTCCAAGCTAATCGCCAAGCTATAGGCCCTAGCAAAGTCTAACTTGGGTTCAGCGAATAACCGTTGGCGAATCGTTTCACTGCAAATACCGCACACCAATTGGTCCCGTAAACTTTCTTGTAGCCAGCTGCCAAATTCGCATGACTTGGACATTTTTTTCAATACGGCGATGTATTCCGCAATAGTTTCGCCACTTTGCTGTACCCGTTTTCTGAACTTATACCTCTCCGCGAGCTCACTAGGCTTGGGCTGTAGATGTTTTCCCATTATCTCAACAACTTGCAAAAATGTCTTATCTTTTGGTTTGTCCGGTGTGCACAGATTTACTAAAAGTTCATAACTGCCTGCCCCCATAAGTGTAATCAGTGTTGGCACATATAAATCATTTTTCACTTCATTTACTAGAAAATATTGTTCTAACCGTTCGATGTATAATCTCCAATCGTCCTTGTTTACATCAAACTCAGATATTTTACCAATCTTCATATTGCACAACAATCACGCACGCTTTTAATATTAATTGCCGGTTTTCTCGTCGCCACTAAACTATATCGGTGGGGGTATGTAAGAACGGAAACACGTCTTGATTGCACACTTCGTTTATTCCGACTGAGATGTCACACAGCAGATGGTTCACATTACTTTTGTATACCTACATACACTACAGTATGTATTCTTCTATTAAACTGAATTTGAATTCTATAAACGAACCTTTCATTTTTTCAATTCAGATTCGACTTTATTTATTTGCCGAACAATGGTGTACGCAGATGTCAAATTAACTTAACAATATTGATTCTCTTTGCTCTACCTTCTAGGCATGCAAATAAACAAAGTACAGTTACTGTTTCAAAAAAAAAAAAAGACCATCCATTAATTTACAATATGTAAGACATTATTATTTAAATATTTAACAAAACATGACAGAAATAAAAATTGTTTTTATAAAGTCATAATTTCACAATGTAGAATTAAAATAATTAGATAAGTAATACAAAATATATAAAGTCGATAAAAGAAAAATTATATAATTTCAAAAATGTAATTTCATGTCAAGTGCACTATTAATATATGAATAGATTCATTGGCAAAAACATCCTATATAGTATCATTACCCCTCTCATCAAGATATTCACTTAATGAGTAGTAACATTTAAATTTTATCAGAACTTGGAGACGCTTTTTAATAATGTGTTGATTTTCCGCATTTGTTATGGTTTTAGGTAACTTATTATATATATGAGGTGCTATACAGAAAAAGCTTTTTTGCATTAAGCATTGTTTTGCTAGGAACAACATATAATTTACTAGTATGACGAGCCCTGTTTTTTTTTTCGAATAAATCTATGTTTTTCCTTACAAACATAGCACATTTAAATATGTAAAGTCCTGGTAACTTCATCAATTTATATTCTTTGAAATAGGGGTTACAAGAGACGGTTTGTTTGATATGATACATGATACAACGCTTTTGAGCTTTAAAAGCATTCTCCCAATCAGTAGAGTTTCCCCAGAATATCTTATCTTATCTTATTTTATTTCGGGGGGCCAATCAGTGTAGACCGGCGACACTTCGACCCAGTGGGATCTTATGTGTCGGCCCCGAGATCTATCCCTGAGCTATCTCCCAATGAATGTACTGCATCAGTCGCAGCATACACTTCAGAGGGAGAAGCCTGAAGTCTTCAGGGTTCGGATATGCCAATCCCATCAGAGCCATCCTCATTCCCCAGAATATAATGCCATATTGTAATATTGAGGTAACAGTTCCATGATATGTGGTGATTAATGTGGGTTTAGTAGCTATGTTTCGCAGTCTATACAGTCCATAGACAATCTGATGTATTCGAGTACAGACGTGTTTTACATGCGCCTTACAATTCATTTGGTTTTATATTTTTAATCCAAGGAATTTAGTGACGTTATCTTCCCCAATACTTATGTTTCCATGTTTTACATCAATACGTGCATTGGCTCTTCTATATTTGAAATTTTCTATTTTAGTCTTATTAAGATTTATTTTTGAATTATTCATTTCTAGCCATTGTATTATTGAAGATAAAGAGTTATTAATGTCAGATTGAAGTAATGATAAGTTGTCCTTTGTATAAAGAACAGCGCTGTCGTCAGCAAATAGAGTCATTTTGTTTGTTGTAGCTGTTGGGAGGTTGTTAATATATATTATAAATAGTAAAGGTCTTAAGATACTGCCTTCATTTTTCAGAAATGTATTTGTTAGTCAGCTTGTTTTTGTATTTGTTTTAACTATTTTATTCCTTGAGAACAAGTTCTGTAATATATTTAAACTTTTCAAGAATATGTTAAGTTTATTTTAACAAGAAGTCCATAGTACCCTAATGCTTTCTGAAATATGAGGTAGGTCAGTCCTATAATACAAATAAGGCAGTCAAGCAAATAGTTAACTAACTGTTAATGTTAACATTTGCCTCCAATTTACTTAATCATTATATTTTATTAACTAATGGCCAGTTCTACAACTAACAAGTAAAAGTTATCTGAAAGATAAATCGCATGCTGTCTCACTCATGTTAGGTTAAAGAAGAGAGATGGTGAGACTTTTATCTTATAAATAAATGCTATCTACAGGTGGTAGGACAAGCCCTTAATGTTTTGATTGTTTGACACCTCAATTAAAATTCAAATGTAAACATAAATAAAAATTTCTATGTAATCTGTTCACAGCATACCATGGCTCCAAAAGAAAAAGATCAAGCAACAAAGATACTACTATTGACAACAATAACACACCTAATGGAAAAGAGGTAGAAAGTCACATGAATATTTCCTGTATGTCTAACAGAGAACTCAGAGGAAGGAAGACCATCATAAAAGACTCTGCTTTTGACGCAGTAGCAGACTCTGTGACAAAAATTGTAGCAGGAAATGCTACAGAATCCAATTGGATAATTTCTAGTGTGTCTAAAAAAGGAAAACGAAAAGGAGCTAAAGGAGATGTTGAAAAAGAGCCTGAAAATGATATAAATGTCTCTAACATGGTAACTAAACCACTAAGAAGAAGAAAATCTAATGTAGTAGAGTGTGTTGCTGAGAAAATTGGTAAATTAAATACTACATATGAAAAAGAAACTGTTAATAATAATGCATTTCAGTCAGCAGATAAAGAAAATGTTCGTAAAGATGGAACATTTAATAAGGATAATTTGTCTGTAAATGGCATTGATGAACAAAATGATATGGAGGTTGATTTAAATCCCGATAATGATGCTGGTAAACAATTAAAAAAAAAGAAGAAGAAAGTCAAAGGTAAAAAGAAGAAGCAGAAAACGAAGATAGTAGCAGAAACTTCTCTAGACAATGCAAATACAACTGAAAAGGAGTCACAAAACAATACTTTTGATAAGAAAACTGATGATAAAATGAATATGATTGAAAAGGATTTAGATGTAAAGTCTTCCAAGGTTTCAAAGAAACATTTACGTAACAAGAAAACAAATACAAAAGATGTTTCAGAAAAAGATAACAAAGTTGACACTACATATGAAAAAGATGAAAAGAAGAATAAATCATTTGATAAAGAATTAGAAACTGATGATACATCCAGTGTAAATAGTAGAGAAACTACATCTGCTGTAAATGTAACATATGATAAAAATAATGATACATTTGAAAATGAGGCATCTACATCATTTGACACCTTCAAAACAGGTGCAATAACTAGAAAGTCAAGTATAAGAGATAAGAGTGCAGTCATTCTTAGTTTAACAAGGGAAGAACTTGAAAATGACAATCATATTATATCCAGTTCTGCTTCTAAAAGAAAGTCTATTAGACATCAAATTACAGATTTGAATGATTCAGATACACAAAAACTTCATTCAACATTCGAAAAAGCAGGTAACATGAAGAAGAGTTTAGTCAAAGAGGACATTGAGACGGATAAGGTTAGTCTGTTAAGTCCTGCATTAAAGAGAAAGTCTGTTAGACGTCAGACAATACACATCAATGACTCAGATATTCAAAAACTGGATTCAACATTAGACAAAACATCTAAGAAAAATAGTATGGGGAAAGAGGATATTGAGACTAACAGGGTTAGTCTGTCAAGTCCCATGACTAAAAGGAAGTCTCTTAGACGTCAAACTATAGATATCAATGATTCAGAAACACGAAAGTCAGATTCAACATTTGACAAAACTTCGAATAACAGTCAGAGTTTAGTTCAAGAAGACTCTGACACTGTCACAGTTAGTCTATTAAGTCCTGCATCCAAAAGAAAATCGCTCAGACGTCAGACTATAGAGATCAATGAATCAGTAACTAAAAGTCATGATTCCACATTTGACAAAACATCTAACATTCGCAGTTTAGTCAAAGAGGACATTGAGGTTGACAAGGCTAGTCTGCTAAGTCCCGCTTCTAAGAGAAAATCTATCAAACATCAGATTATAGATATCAATGATTCAGATACACAAAAAATTTATTTAACATTCGAGAAAACACCTACCAAGATGCAGAGTGTAGTCAAAGAAGACATTGAGACAGGTATAATTAGTCTTTTAAGTCCTGCTTCTAAGCGAAAGTCAATTAGACGCCAGACTATAGATATCAATGGTTCAATGACTCAAAAATTCAATTCAACATTTGACAATATATCTAAAAGCAACAAAGACAGCAATGTATCTTTTCAAAGTTTAGATGGTGAAGCCTTTGCTACAGATAAAGTTAGTCTGTCAAGTCCAGCTTCTAAAAGAAAGTCTATAAGACGACAGACTATGGACTTAAATAATTCAAGTACTCAAAAACTTGATTCTACATATGACAAAACATTGAATAATGAATCTGAGTCAAAATGTAAATCTCAAATATTGTCCGCTTCTACCGAACAATTACTTAATACAACATTTGATAAGGAAAGTAACAGGGTGTCCAAATCATCTCTTATTAGTTCAGACAATAGTGTATCGGTCAAATCTGACATATCTCGCATAAGTATAACAAGTGATGATACTGTAGAAGATATCGGTAACACTACACCGGTGCTAATAGAAAGCAGTATGGAAGCATCTATTGTTAAAGACAGCCCAAAGAACAGTCCGAAGCCTCAGACTCCTTTGAAACGTGAAGGAACATTCACAAAGGAAGGTCCGGAAGTCCAACCTCAATCACCACAGACACCTCACAGACGTGGTTCCTCTACAATGCCTCCAGCAGGTTGTACTCCATATCATGTTTCAAAAAGTTCTCAAAAGAAAACCATGTTGAATGTAACTCGGTCTATTGAGAAGCGGTCATCAATAAATCCAGCTCCAAGGTTGACGAGGGTCATGTTCTGTAGTCCTGTGGATAACCCCGCTTTGGTTGCACATGAGAAAAATCAAAGCAAGGTCATCAAATCTAATATGAAAGGATCAAACAAGAGTTTTGTGTTTGATGAGAGTGGTAAGTTTTATGCTATACTTTTCATTTTATTATGTTTATTATCTTAAATATTGTATAACAGTTTTCTTCATAAAGTGTAAAATAAAATAAGTCATCACAGGTACATTACATAAATGTGGTGGACATTGTTGTAATGTATCTATGATGAAAAGCATAATTACGTTTGCATCCATATTCAAGGGAAATTAAAGAATAAAGGGGGATTGAATGGATTTTGATCTAGTACAAAATAATATTTTGAATCTTACCATTTTCTGTAAACATTCTATTTGCTAATGTTTTCATATGAGTTTATCTAAAAAGGCATAGGTAGTAACACTTTTGGGGCCACTGAAAAGATTAAATATGCATTATTTCTCACGATATTTGCCCTTGTCGTAGCTTGGAAAAATCAGGAGATACGAGGTGAGGTTTCAACTCTGAAACCTCTGATTAGACAAATAAGCAGTCCAGTCCAGTACAGTATCTCCATTATATTTGCAACTACATAATATGCTTGTGTATGTACCCTGAGTTGATGTCATATGGACCTATTTTTACCTTGCTTTTAGCATAAGGAAATGCTACCGTTTTGAATGTGAAACCTATGATTATACAAATCACAGGCATCATAGGCAGTCTAGTCCAGTACAGTATCTACATTATATTTGCAAGTACATAATATACTTGTATATGTTCCCAGCTTCGATAAACCAGCCGGCAAGAAAGCGTTCCTACACACAGAGCGACGCGGACGAGTCCCGCGCCAAGCGCTCACGGCTCACTGACGACCTGCAGCTCTCTGTCAACAGACTCTCCCGCCCCAGGACTACGAGCGCCGCCGGTAAATAAAATTTAATATAATTTTATTTTTTGAAGTGAAATTTCTTTAGGCCCATTGAGCACTTTTTGGTTGAACAAAAATAATTAAACTCGCGTCATCGTCACCAAACGCATTCAAAATTCAAAAATAATAATCTAATAGCTCGACAATACTATTCACAAGTTAATAGTTTTCACTGCCTATCGGCAGTCCCTAAAGACTGCCCCGTTTTTATTTTTTCTTTAAAAAGAGTACCGAACCCCGCACTGAGAATCATATGTCGCGAGACTCGCGAGGTGCTTGACAAACATTCAAATAATCAGCATATGTATGTGCAGGCAAAAAGTTGCCCCACTAGTGTTTCCATGGAATATTAATACGCGTGCAATACCACTGATATAAATTAGTAGTAGTCCATATATGGCCCAATATTTTTGTATGCCACAACCTGCCACTGATTGTGACGACTGTTTGCGACCACTAAGTTAAAAGTCTTAACCATTTCGTCTTCCGTGCACTCATTGTATTATATTAATAATATTCTACCACATACACACAACACCATCTAGCCCAAACTAAGCAGAGCTTGTACTATGGGTACTAGACAATGGATAAACATACTTATATACTTTTTTTTATGTAAATACTTACATATTATACATAGAAACACCAAGACAAACATCCATGTTCATGCACACAAATGTTTGACTTGTGCGGGGATCGAACCCGTTACCCGTTAGTCGTATAAAATCATAAAATTGTAACCAGATGGTGTCTGTGAATTACAGATATCTTAAAATGGTATCAACTATAGAAGAGTAGACCCAAAACAGTAGGCTTTGGCATTTATATCAATCTGTCCTATTTGTTCTCGCATCACGCAAAAATCACTGCACATATTTTGTTAGGCTCTTACAGTTTAATAGCTTGGGTTCAACATTAAATCTAAACAGCAGAAGCGGAACAGTGCCAGTACCAATTTTTTTGAATTGGTTGAATTAGTATGAAACGGTCGATCGTGGTCTGATGTCCCTCCAACACATAGGGAGTATTCTTCGACCAGGCTGTATGATCGTGCCTGGCGGGCCGCGGCCCGACAGTTGACGTCGGGAACTTGTATATATACTTGGTCTCTGTGTAAACTTCACTTGCGCGACTCAGGATTGTATGGCGAGCGAGATTATAAGCGCCTATTGTGTACAGCGCCATCTGTTGTCAATCGTCGAAATTTATGCGTCTGTGCGGAGTCGCTACGCATAAGAAACACGATCGATACTAATTCGGACAATATAACTAAAACGCCGTATGTGTGTGGTGCGCTTAGCGTGGACGAAGAAGTACTCAAAGGCTAGATTGCTTCTGACGCAATAATAGTGAATGCGAATGCTGTGCACGATCTCGGGTTCGAAACCGGGTCAAGCCAACAAAATGGGAATGTGTTTCGCACGAATTGCTTGAAATGAAACGTTTTAAGAATTATATTTAACACTATCTAAGCAATCGGGTTGTAAGAGCGGGGTACAAACTGCCAGCAGATATAGTCTCAGCTCAAAATACAAACATATTTAAAATAAACTCGACAAATACCTTCAACGACAAAAGATTACTTAATGGGTATATTTTGTAGTTATTGGGAGAGTGTCGACACAAAAGATCCCACTGGGTCGAAGTGTCGCCGGTCTGCACTGACTGGCTCCCACATAAGATACATACATACATAATGGGTATTTAGCAGGATACGGGCACATATCAGGCAGGCAGTTGAACCTGCCTGTTTATTAATAATAATAATAATATTTCTTTACGTGTCGATGCGCACACATTCGTATAATTTGAGTGCGAAACTAACCGACAACCTGGAAAAGAAGATGTGCGACTCGACACCTAAAAATATTACTTAAAATGTGTCGTTATGCACAATTCGTGCGTACAGTTTCGCGCGACGCGACCATTAAGCAATAACGGGATTTTTTTGGTAACAAACCTTAATACGAGCCCGGAGTTAGGAAGCTGCCGGTGTTACATACCCCCGTGCCTCGGAAAGCACGTAAAGCCGATGGTCCTGCGCCTAATGTCTCTCCGGTCGTGTCGGATTGCCGTCCCATCATCATTGGATCATGAGAGTTAGAAAACAGATAGTGCATTTAAGTTTAAGACTGCGCCGAGCGAATTGTGCTAAAACAGGCGGTTACAGTTAAGTGAATAAAATCAACACGTTTCGTTTAATACAAATATAAAATATACATTTACCACAACAATGAATGTGATAAAATTACTCCGTGTAAAAAACTTAAAATAATTAATATTTTTGCCTACAAAATTTAGTAAATTTGCAAAAACGTAAGCTAGTGTCACGTGAATTTTAGATTATAACAGTAGATATCTATCCTATTTTACAACTTTAACGAAACATAAATAGTTATATTACAATTTGTCCGTCCCAAATATTTAAGTTATTGGTTGACAATAAAGATACATTTTATCAAATAAGCACTTCAAATCCTCCATACAATTTTACTATGGCGACCGCGCGCCAATTTGAATATGCGCCGCACGAGCTCTGTCATTATCTATCTTACGCTCGGCGCAGTCTTAAACACATACTTGTGCACTATAATATCTCTTGCGCAGATGGCCAGGCTTGGTTAAGATTGGTCGGCATGATCGAAGTTGGATCTGTAGGATTTACCTATACTAATATTATAAAGCTAAAGAGTTTGTTTATTTGAACGCGCTAATCTCAGGAACTACTAGTACGAATTGAAAAATTATTTTAGTGTTGGGTAGCCTATTCATTCAGGAAGGATATAAACTATATAACATCGAGCTACGAGCAATAGAAGCGGAGCATCAATGAAAAATGTTGCAAATACGGGGAAAATTCTCTTATGTGATGCAGACGAAGTTGCGCGAGTCGGTTAGGTAGGTTGTTAGTTCATTTATTCATATTATATAAACTTAAATTACCACTGACTGACTCACTTAGAGAAATAGAAGTCATACAAGGGGGAGTTGTAGGGGAAAAGTAAATATATCGTCGTATAGAGAATCGTTCAGAAAAAATCCCGAGAAAAATGCCTAACCTTCGAAAGGTCAGCTCTTAGTGGTTGTACCCCATCGGATCTCGGAAACGGTGATATCTACGGGAGTCGTCCTCGAACAAAATCTTCCTAAAACACTGGCAACTTTAAGGGGAACGAAAAAAAAAAAAAAAGGAAATCCAACTGTCTGACCTTCCCCCCTCGCTGTACACCCCTCCCCCCCTCGCGGGCCGCGCAACCATGCGAAATACTAGTTATTATATAAAAGACTAATAGCTCTTACATACATACATAGATTCACGCCTGTTTCCCAGAGGGGTAGGCAGAGACTACTGATTTCCATTTGCTACTATCCTGACACTTCTCTGTCTTCATTCACTTTCATCACATTCTTCATACACGCTCGCCGATGTAAAGTGCTCTTAACCTGGCCTTTGTCCAGAACGTCTCCGATCTGATCGAGAAACGTTTGCCTAGGTTTTCCCCTTGCGACTGTTCTATTCACACTAGCCTTATAAACATTTTCAGTCAGCCTTTTCTCGTCCATTCTTTCTACATGCCCAAACCAGCATAACATACCCTTTTCTATTCTTGTCACTATATCCAGTTTCATGCCGCATCTGTCCCTAATCACACTATTTCTAATTCTATCTTTCAGAGTCACACCACATATGTTTGTCAGTGCTCACATTTCTACAGCATTTATTCTGCTGTCATACTTCTTTTGCCATACCCAACTTTCACTTCCATACATAAGTGTAGGCACTATAGTCCGCTATGAACAACCAAACGTGCCTTTTCGGATACATTTCGAATGTTTATAAAAGTAGTAGCTCTTTATATAAATATTAATCTATAGTAAATTATTTTAATATATAATGTAATGAATTTCTACTAAGTTAGCACATGCGATTAGTCACAGGTGATAACGATTAGATACGAGTATCGCGTCCGTTACAACGTTATCGCGCACTGAATCAACTACTTATACTTATTAATATACTTACTTAAACTTGTTGTTGGGGCCGTTCAAGTATTACGTAAGCAGATTTATTACAATTATTTACTCCCCCATCCCCCTTGTCAGCAAAAGTAAGCAAAGCTCTTACCTCTCCCCTCCTATGCTTTCGTAAGCATTGTTATATGCATTTTTCTTTTAATATATTCTGTTTTTTTTATTGTTTCATGAGCAGCCGTTATAATTCTAGAAATAAGAAAATTGTGTTAGGGTAGAGGGCTTTAACGCGTCAAGTGAATAGCGCGCGGTAATTACCCTACTCGGTTCTAAGCAAGTGCCTAAACGTACCTATACATTATTTGTGGGAATCACCGAAAATGCGTTTCGTTTTCAAAAATAGACAATGTGTGGGTTGCCATATGTGTAAAAAAGTAAATAACTACTGCTGACGTAATCACCATCTAGACCCTCTCCCACCCCCATTTCATCAAAAATAAACGAAGCAAAGACTCCCTCGCCCTCCTATAGGGCTTACGTAATACTTGAAAGGCTTGAAAGGCTTCCCTTTAACCATATTGAAAAAATAGTAGTAATGTTATTTTCTCTGTTTACGTGTAATACATACCTAAAGAAAGCCCCGCAAGGCCGCCATTTTCTTGATATGCTTCAGCTGAATGTCTAGGTTACGTATCATAATAAAATGTATAGTCAAACTTGGTCAGAAAACTTATTGCCATACTATAAAAATGTATCATGTACTTAAATCGGTTATAAGCGGAAAAGGACAGCGAGACATTGTGTTTAATATTATACAATTGAACATAATAAGCCGCATTTTATAATACTTTACCTTGTAACGTTATATTTGGTCTAACCCGCTTTAGAGGCATGGTTGACTAGGTCAAATAGGAAATGAGTTAAGCGGAGATCATTTAAACAATATACTTCGCAAATAAAAGTTTGTAATTCAGTTACAACGCTTAGTACAAAATGAACATTAAATTTAGACAATAATTATCACAATAGGTTTAACGATAGAAACAGGTGTGGTTCTATAAGGCTTGTTCCGTGGTCTTTGTTAATAAAGACCACTTAACTTCAAGATGGCAGCGCAGCGGAAGGTGACAGCATCCAGGCGCGGTCTTGCTTATGTAGGAGCTACCGCCGGAAAGCAGGAGGAAGAGGGGCGCCACAACCACTCGACACGCGCGCGGCCGCCATGGCGCGAGCGGTCGACGTGACAACCTTACTTCCTACCTTCCGGTCTTGTTGCATATCATAAATTGGTTGTTATTGTTGAGGCTGATCATGACATCTTGTAAGAAACTTGCAACAGCAGCACACTTTCTGGAAAATGTGCCCGATAGAAAGAAGAAAGAAAGAAAACATATTTTAATTTCTAGAACAAGTGAGAATCGGCTATGAATTGCCGTAAATCTTAAGAGTTCGAAAAAAATGGTTTAAGTAATATGCAAAGGTCACGTGATACCACGTGACCTTAAGGTCAGAGGTCAAAGGTCATAGTCATTTCGAGGGTATATCGTCTATGCTGAGTCGGATGGCGTTGACCGCGAGTCTCTAGCTCTTACGGTTCTTGAGTTGAAAGGTGTATAACAGACAGACGGACGTACGGACAAAGCTGTTGTATAAGAGCTTTTTGAACTCTAAAAAAACACGTAAGGTTTCACATACAATATTTTATATGTAAATGTGTACATTTTTTAAGAGAATACATACCTATTTAATTAAGATTAATTAATACAAGTGACAGCCCTGCGCCACAAATGCCACATTTCAAATGTGCCACCAGAACATATTAATAATCTGTGGTGCCACCCGCTTACGCTACGAGATTTCCATGAAGGTATAGATAAACATTGTTTATCTATACCTCACGCCTCAATTGCGTGGGACTTACTCGTTATAATAGGTGAGGCTAGGACACCTCAAATCTGATCTAGACACGGCATCGAATGTGTAGTTGGGCACCCATATATAAGTCTAACCTACTTACACCGCTTAACTTTATTTTCTAAGCTTTTGGGTTCGATTTTCAGGGCGAAAAAGTACCAATGGGATTTTGAGCCAAAAATTTTTTTATAGCAGCCCAGAGTCTTGCATTTTGCCATTAAACAGCAATTGACTCGCCCATATTACATAGCATCAAAAATCATAGTTAGTTAAATGTTCGTTTACACCTCTGCTAAACCTTTCTGATTACATAGCTGTTACCCACGACTTCGTCCGCGTGTCATTTAACAAAACAAATTTATCCAATTTTTGCGGTACCCTAATTTTCTGAAATAACAGTAATCAAAGTAAAAGTCCCGTCAAAATCGGTCCAGCCTAAACAAACAAACAGACATAGACAATAATAGATTTTTGAAGTACCGTGTATACTTTCATAGTAAAAAGCTGTTATTTTGACAGTACAAACAGAAACTTAAATTTTATTTATTTTCCTAATTTTTTTTCGTAGTGTGCTTGTGGTTGACCGCGATCTCACCTGTTGTAAAGTGACGATGCAGTCGATGACGGAGCACGCTTGCCTAGAAGATACTTATTCACTCGCGACTTGAAGGCACCCAGATTGTAGTCATCGGGAAACACTGATTTTACTAATAATAATTCCATTTCACAGGCAAACTCACAGACACGACACCGAAGAAGCCGCTCACTCAGTTCAGATCTAAGTCTGAGTCGAAGACAGTTCGCACTCGTCTGCCGAACTTCGCAGCGCTACATCAGAAGCAGTTCGACAAGATGGAGTCCCTCGACGAGTGTCAGGAGAGGAAGGCGAAGAGGGCCAGGCAGATGCTGACACCGAACGGACCCACCAATGTGCTCGACAGGATTAGCCCTAAAAGTAAGCGGCTTTCTATCATTTTTAATTTTGTTCAGTGCCCATTCCACCACCTCCAAATAACATTTATCTATAAGATAAAAGTCTCGCCATCTCTCTTCTTTCACCTATTAAGAGTGAGACAGTATGCGATTTATATTTCGGATACTGTAAGTCACTTGTTGTTCACGTCTTTTCGCGTGCGCGCGCCAAAACGAAACTCACATCACAATGCTTGCGAAAGCCATATTGTTATTTTGAGTAGTTGTTTTGTGTCAATCCTTACAAATAAACAAAATATAAAATATTTATAATATTAGTACATATAAATAACGATGAAGGAAAACATCGTGAGGAAACCTGCATATCAATATTGTTCAATTCAACTTGCTTATCATGGAAGAGCTCATCAGGGCACACTAAAGGTCCGCTAGTAGTATATTTAAATATACATACTGGCCTATCTATACTAATATTATAAAAAGGGAAGATTTAATTTTTTGTTTGTTAGAGTTTAATTCACAAACTACGCAACCGATTGAAAAATCTTTCAACATTAGATAGCTATAGGTACCATATCACCGAGTAACTTACGCTTTATTTTATTTGAAAAAGTAACGTTCCTAACATAACTTAACCTACTTTTATGCGAGCAAAGCCGCGAGCAAAAGCTAGTATCCTTTAAACAAAACGCAGTAATGTATATATGTATACCCACATCTAGCCAAATATGCTTTTTGGTCCTACCCTATTAAAAGGCGAGCCCTAGGTATTGCGATCGGCTGGATTACGAGATGGGAGCCTTCTGCGCTCACCCATAGTAATCTATACTAATATTAGCTGTCCCGATAGACGTTGTGCCGTAAATAAGGAAAAGAAAAACAAATCTATACCATTCTCGAATCCACTAGAACACACACAAAAAATTTCATCATAATCAGTCCAGCCGTTTAGGAGGAGTTTAATTACAAACACACGCACAGAAGATTTATATATATACCTACTAGTAGTTTTCCCGCGGTTTCACCCGCGTAAGTCCCGTTCCCGTGCGAATATCGGGTTTCACCCCTTTCACCCCTTCAGGGTGGAATTTCCAAAAACCCTCTCTTAGTGCAACCTTACACTCTCCAAGGAACATACATGCCAAATTTCAGCTTCTTGCATTCAGTAGTTTCGGCTGTGCGTTGTCTGTCAGTCACTCAGTAACGGAAGAGTTTTATATATATAGATAAAGATTATAAAGCTAAAGTTTGTTTGTCTGTTTGGTTGAACGCGCTAAGCTCAGGAACTACTGGTTCTAATTGAAAAATTCTATGCTGCTAATATGAATTATCTAGCAGAAAGTTCCGATAACACTATGCCGAAACCGATTCGTTCCTAACTTGTAAAGTCTTGAAAGGCTAGACATAATTAAAAACCTATTGTGTCTCGACGCTTGTGTGCCGCCGCCACTCTATAGGTTAACAATAGTCCCTCTCACTGCCGCTTAGGCACTGAGTCATTTCTAGTGCTAGATTTAAATATAGCAATATAAGCTGAGATGTAGGTTTAATCACTCACGCCTTTTTGATATTCATCGTATGATCTCATGGCGGGCATTGACTCTTTTATACAAAGACGCTCATGTACAATGTAAACAATCTTTGTTTATAGTTCAGATCGTGCTATGTCGGGTGTGCCTTGCTTTATATCTACACAACTAGTTGCTAACCGCGGTTTCGCCACTTGAATCTCATGGGAACGTACAACGGACTATGATTTAAAGCCCCATATAATGGGTGAGCTTGCACACGAGCTATGGGTCACATTTCTAATTCCCGATATACTCATTAGAACTTCTTATAAAAAACAATTACCTTTTGCTCGACCTGGACATCAAACCGGTACGAGACAGTCGTATATTATACACTAGAAAACATCTCAAAACAGTGTATAACGATATAGCGCCGAAGGCGATCACTTCCACGGTCCCATCCTTCATTTACCTCCTGCCCACGCCCCTTCATATATGCTGCAGCTGTGATACCTGCATACCTTCAGTAGACCATGTGCTTGTTCACTACTTACCCAGTTGGCAGTAGACAGCAACTCAGTTGGTGCCTTAACTGGTTTTGTGATGCCAAGAACCCTTTCTAGGAACGACTCTACTACTTACCATCTGGTAGACTGTATACCGTTAGTAGCAATAATAATAAATTGTTTATTTCGATTTCTTGTACAATATATTTGAAATATTGTACACATTGATATCTCAATATTTGGCATAGCCTTTCATTCTTTGTTTGATATATTGATAGAGTTGAAAGAGGCTTAGAGATTCAGAACTAGTTGATTGATATAAAGGAAAAATGACAGTAATAATAGTAGAGCCTCGCTGATTTCAGCATGAATGGGCCGGCTCGACCGGGAAAGGACTACCCTCTCACAGAATATCGACGTTATCATTTTGTTTGAATTTACATTTTGAACATATTAAATTATCAATACCGATAAATTGAAATTAAACTACTATATACGGATTTTATCGCGTTGTTTATTTGACACTTTATTACATAATCTTGAAAATGATTACATTACTACTACTATTAAACTTTACTAATTTTTAAGCTAATTAAATTATTATTAAAACTATTTAGATTTAATTCAATTTTACACTTTTCCCGACGTTTCGGTTGCTTTTCAGCAGCCATGGTCACGGGGAGACTAAGATGGTAGTTGTCTCAATGTTCCAGTGTAGTTATTTCAAAGTACCCGAACATAATTTAATCATTGGTGTTTCTATTTACGCAGAATGAGCGCAATATGAGTAGTAGTAGGGTAATAATTTTAGCAGCGATAGCTCAGTGAGGAGACCAACAGACTGCAATGCAGAGGGTCTCGGGTTCGAACCCACGTCGCGTACCGCTGACTTTCGGAAGTTATATGACTTTTCGAAAATATGTGCGTATTGATTGACAATTATCGCCAGCTCCGTGCCTCGGAGAGCACGTTAAGCCGTTGGTCCCGGCTGCCATGAACATCTATGGCAGTCGTTATTGGGAAAGACAGTACCCTCTAATATCCTGACACTGGTCTAGCCTTAGGGTATCGTTAGCCTTCGGGTTGCAGAGGTCAGGTGGCAGCCGCTCCGTGTAAAAACTGATATCCAGTCAAATCCGGTTAGACCAGAAAAGCCGACCCCAAGTGACTTGGGAATAATAAAGGCTAAGAGTGAAGAAGTAGTGTAATAATTTTCAAAATTATGTAATAAAGTGTCAAATAAACAACGCGATAAAATCCGTATATAGGTAGTAGTTTAATTTCAATGAATAATATTCGCGTAAACAGAAGACAATATAATACCAATAAAATTACGATTATAAGAATCTACTGTTCGTCGAATATGACAGCGTAATTCCGAGTTGGTTCGACATGGGTTTAAAACGAACAGAGAGTACCTGCACGGACACTTCGTTTAATTAATATGCCACTTTAGTTTTATAAAAAATATGATAATTTTATGATATATGATTTATAATGAATACACACGCGGCTCGGTGGTGCCCGGTAATGAACTAAATATGAATTATATAAAGTTAACAATAATACAAAAATATGCTGACACAGGCGCACGAGCGTACAAAGTCTACATCACTCTTCTAATTATTACAGTTTATTTAAACTACACATGAGTTGGGTTACGGTTACAATTATATAATGTCACCATATTCATATCTATACTAATATAATAAAGCTGAAGAGTTTGTGTGGTTGTAGTTGTGTGTTGGATAGCCCATTTATCGAGGAAGGCTATAGGCTATATAACATCACGCTACGACCAATAGGAGCAGAGCATCAATGAAAAATATTGCAAAACGGATAAAATTCTCTTATGTGAAGCAGACGAAGATGCGCGCGTCAGCTAGTTCATTAATAAAAATATATCGAAAACATTACTCGCACTACCAACACATTATTTGACATGTGTAACATGTGATAGACAGAAAACATGTTGTACTAAAACACCTTTGTACTGCGATAAGATAATCAGTAATAAAAGTAAGTCTGTAAGAAGTCGCGTGTTTTCACACCGTCCGATATCAATTCATTGAAGTGCCAATACTAGAAAGATAACGTTTATATTTTAATACACATAGTTTGACTGCACGCATGGCGTAGTGGTTTATAGGATCGCCTCGCTACTGCTACCGCGCCGAGTGGGTTCGAATCCCACATCGGACATAAAACTGTGTGATCCAAAAATAGTTGTTCCGAATCTGAATGTTCATTGTGTCCGTTGTTTGAATGTTTGTAAAGTCCCCCGCGAGGTATTATTCATTACTAATGTGAGACTTGTCTTTTAAAAAAAAGAAATTAAGTCATACATTGAAAGACAAAGTCTCTGTCACGCATATATTTGACTAGCTACCCACATTTCATCTGCTGTAGTTTTACCTCACTTTAGGTGGGGGCTCATTGTCGCCTAAAAATGCAGTAGGTACCAGATTCTGTGGCTACATTTTTCTTGTAATAGCCCTTAACCGACCCGGATTCGAAACCATTGCGCCACCAAAGCAGTCAACAACAGCTACCATCAAGGTGGAAAATAAGTGTATAGGCCGCCGTCTGAGAGTAAGCAGTTACGAATTTCGGCCTAACTCTTCTCATTCTGAGAGACCCGTAACTGTCAATGGGACAGTTTATATTTATAATATGTCCCTTTGATTCCATTGGTATGATGTTATTATTTCTCCGAAGCAACACAGAGTCTGACATAATACATTTGCTATTTCAGCGGCGGTAGCCGACGGATAAAACATTAGACCTTCGATCGTGAGGCTATGGGTTGGAATAAGGGAGGAACTTACATTACGCCATCAATGTGAACTAACACACTAGTATTTTGCGTCACCAAAATATATTATTGTTAATTGATAAAATACTATTAGTTTTAACTTCGCCAGCTTATGCTTGTGTTAGGCTTTTAGGATTTACGTCATGATAGAGCAATAGGTAGGTATCGAACCCACGACTCGATCGCAAGATCGCCCCAATCATTAGGCATAATATAAGACCTACCGTTACGATGCATTTATTGTTTATTTGTGGTTATGTTATTCATTTATTACGATAGAAAAGAGTATGTTAAGCTGGTTTGGAAATGGACAAGAAAAGACTGACTAAGAAAGTTTATAAGGCTAGTGTGAATGGAACAGTCGCAAGAGGAAGACCTAGGCGAACGATTCTTGATCAGATGGGAGACGTTCCGGACAAAGGTCAGGTTAAGAGCACCTTAAACCGGCATGCGTGTTTGAGGAATGTGACGAAAGTAAATGAAGCCAGAGCAGTGTGTCAGGGTCGTAGCAAATGGAAATCCGTAGTCTCTGCCTACCCCTCTGGGAAACAGGCGTGAATCTATGTATGTATGTAAGAGCTTATATTACGATTCTGGTGATAAAATGTATTGAGTATAAAAATATTATTATAAATTATAGTCACCAAATTTGATAACATTAGGCAGGCGTAGGTATATATTTTAAGTTTTTATATTAAGCCGAATTAATTTATAATATGTATGTGGAAGCACTTTAATCCCATAATTAATTGTGTACTAGAGACTGCTTGCCTATAATAATACAAACACTCAGGCTTGTATATATGAAGAAGTAGGCAGAGTTGTATTAAATTACGATTCTTCAACTATGTTTTATGGTCTACATAATGTAAGTGAGCCTATTTTCCTTAGGCATGCTTTATAAATTCCTTGCTACTAACAAAAAAAGTTTAGTTGGTAATCTCTAATTCTCTATATAACATTAAACCCGTACTAGACTTTGAATATGTATGTATGTATGTATCTTATGTGGGGGCCAGTCAGTGCAGACCGGCGACACTTCGACCCAGTGGGATCTTTTGTGTCGACACTCTCCCAATAACGACTGCCATAGATGTTCATGGCAGCCGGGACCGACGGCTTAACGAGCTCTCCGAGGCACGGAGCAGGCGATAATTGTCAATCAATATGCACATAATTTCGAAAAGTCGTATAACTTCCGAAAGTCAGAGGTGCGCGACGTGGATTCGAACCCGAGACCCTCTGCATTGTAGACTATTGGTCTCCCCACTGAGCTATCACTGCTACTTGAATATGTCACGCGATCAGCTGGGCATAAAATCTTCCGATTTATATGCACATATAAGCTTGCCTCATATTTCAAACATAGACTCATCATATGTTGCCCAAGGGATGGACAGAGCCTACCGATTTGCCACCACTATTACGTGAGCCTTAAAACATGCTGGCAAAATGTGGCTTTACCATGGCAACTGTTGGAATGTTAAGATAAAACAACAGATAAAACTGTAAAACCTATTGTGTTTGGCCGTCGGTGTTCCATTGCCACTCAATAGTTTAACTCGCCTCTGTCTATTCTTTGTGCGATATTATTTTTTAATACTACTAATAGCACAAAAGTAGTCTTAAATATTTTTTTTGTCAATCCCGCCAATGAATGCTGAATGGATTTCGATACTATTTCTAATAGAAATAACATGAAATATTGCGCAAGATATAGAATTTTAAATAAATGTAATTATGTTCCCGGTTCTGAGCTAGCATATTATATTTCGGCAGACTACACTATAAGTAACCAAATTAACCCAAACATTTTCATTTCTAGATGACACCGAGCTCCAGAAACCAGTCACAAAAGAACCAGCCAAACCCAAAGACAAAACAGACACACCAACCAAAAAACAGTTCACATTAGAATCTTTAAGACCTGGCTTCACCAGATTTGGCTTCAAACTAAACCTTGACCTACCAAACCCGTTCAGCGTACCACCAAAAACTGTTATGGTTAAAGCAAAACCCAATGGCTTGGTCCCAAAGCAAGCGGTCTTGCCATCTTTGACTGGATCGACGGCTGGCAGACGAGAGATGGCAAAACAGACGGTGATGAGAGAGAAAAGCTTTCTGGAGAAGAAAAGAAGTATGAACAGGAATGAAAATAGAACTATAATTAAGGGTGTCCGGACTAACAGAAGGTTTGAACTGCAGATGAAACTTAGAAATATAGATTAGGATAGTGTTACAAGTTTGGAGAAAGTCTGTCTGGATGATGGGATAGGTTTAGTGGTTGTATCGCAATGCGTTGAGTGTTGAGGGTTCGATCGTATGGGATATAAGTTTGTGTGGTTCAGAGACAAGCTTGTTGTTGGATCACATTTGCTCGAAAACAGTTTTTTTTTCTGGACGAAGAATACCCTGTCTTTGCCTGTATCATTAACAACGTGTATGCGAAATTTCATGATGATTGGTTCAGTAGGTAAGGCGTGAAAGCATTACAAATAAACTCACATTCGTATTTATAATATTATATAGCTGGGTTATGGAGAAAATTGATTTTATGTGGTAGAGATGGTCGTTCGACGTCGAGTCGGTCGTCTAGTCTCATTCACGCATTTCTTACTAGCAATCTGAACAGTTGCATTTGAATTGCCTGCTAGTATAGCATACTGATTTAAGTGCTCGTCTCGCCATTGATACTCCCACTATTGTTAGTTCAATCCCACACGGTTTAAATACTTGTTCCAAGTGTGGGTGATCTTTGTGTCTGTTGTTTGAATGTTTGTAAAGTCTGTCGCGATACAGGAATTATTCCATATGTCGACACATGAGTGCGCGTCCTGTGTCCATGACCATGGAATGTAAGTATCGTATCACGTTGTGCACCGGTAGGTAATTCGACTACTGTATGAGTTTTCGTGTTCGCAGTGCTGATCACTCTCCCGTCGTGTCGTATCGCTGACCCATCAGATCATAAGATTAGGAAACAGTGAGTGCACTTGTATTTACACACATACTTGTGCACTATAATATCTCCTGCGCAGATGGCCAGTCTTCGTTAAGATTGACCGCTGTGACCGAAATTCGGTCTGGAGGACATTATTATCTTACGAATGCAACGATACGCATGTCTGCTTTTCTGATCCCATCGATGTATGGTGTACCTATATGGATATTTCTTATTCAGCAATTTGGATGAAAAATTACTAGTAATCTTGTTAAGCTCTCCAGGTAGGAGAGAAAATACTTGAGGTAATAATGTGTTCATTTCAATAGTGCAATGGGTAGGGATCGAACCCTCGAACCACTTAATCGCAAGTCCAATGTCTTACCTACTGGGCTATCGTTACTGCAACGGGGGTGTATTCAGAAGATGATGGAAACGGCTCACGAGGGATGCGGCATTATTGATTTCTAAGTTAAATTATAGAATAGCATTTACCAATAATAGCTTATACTAACAAATTAACTGATTAAATTGTAAGTATTGTAAACAAGATTAGGTGCAGTGGTTTAATTGATCATTAACATATCATCGGCGTGTGTCATATTCGATGCTCGGGACCAAGTCTTGTGTAACACACAAATGATTGTTGCGTACCTTGGTGTTCATTGTTTATTATATGTAATTAATAAAAGATAATAAATATATCATTTGAAAGAAAGACAGAAAAATCATTTAATCGGCATATGCACACTTGGTTACAAATATTGTCATTTCACAATAGATAGCTGAAAAATCTAAGCAGGACTTATAGATTCTTCAGCTGTGTATGTCCAGCGTGAAGTATAAAGGTGAGATCTTGTGTAAGGAGCTCTCGTGGTACAATGTTACACTAAATTATACCTAGAAACGTTTTTAAACTTTAGCGATTTGTACACCTGCATTTATACTTACAGTGAGTAAATGGAAAAGTATTTTAAATAAAGTGGATAAAACAAAAGGTATTTTTAAACATATTTTTGGTTATTATTTTGTCATCTAAACATATTTTTGGCAACTTTTATTTTTTCGTGTTTATGTTTTGTTACTTTTAATTCTGTAGATGTCAATAAACAAATACTTATATGAATACAATAATAATTATGTCAATTAAGTCAGCGGACGGACGATGTAATTTTTTCGCAATACTACTAATTGAAGGTATTGCTGAATATTGTTGGTTATAATTTTTATGTGTCTCAGATTTAATATTTCAAAATGTATTAAAACTTGTGTTAAATTTAATTAATTCATATTGACTGATTGTTTTACCAATATCCATTCTTCTAAAATGTTAACGTTATTTTATACGATTTATAACTTGTGGGTAATTCATATCAGTTGTCCTTTCTTTGGAAATATTTTGAGTAATGTGCCCATTACAAGTCCATACAACCAATTAATAAATATCACATGTACTTACATATTTAAAAGCCCAAATTTTGTGTTATACGATATCACCCATACAATCTCACTTTTTTGTTTCACGCCCTTTACTCCCAGTACTTTGGGTAACAGTATTAACATGGATGCCATATTTTTCGATTCATTTTTATTGTTTTATAGCCAGCCTCAGTGCCATGTTTGATATAACTTATCCTTCTTGTAATGTGGTTTTAGGTGTAAATATTTAAAATACCAAACATAATTGAAATCTATTATATATCTGGTCGCCGGTATGCCGCTACGAAAGAAAACATTTTTATTACGGTAGGTTTGGCTATGTATAACTTGGACATGATTATCGGTTAACACTTACCATTAGGTGGACAGTTATTACTTACCATTTATCATGTCTGACGAAAGATGTCCACTGCTGGACATAGACCTCCCCCCAAGGTTTTCCACACAGACCGATCTTGAGCTGTCCGCATCCAACTGCTTTCATAAGCGTTAATAAAAATAACCAGAAAGTAGTTGACCATACATTATGTTCTACAGGGTAAAGGTGAAACCTATGGCCTTGAATTATACCCACGTTTTGTCCCATGTTGAAGTGCATGTTTCTGTGGTCTATATTGGTTTCCTACATCCCGGGCCAGCAAAAGGACGGTACATTGTTAGTTGGACGTGTGTTATCCGCACTCAGCTTTACAATTCGGCTGTTGTGCGTTAGTGACCGGTTATCCAATATCACCTCAGCGAGGCCCAGAAAGTAGAGAGCCGGTACTTCCTTCATCGTTTCTGGAGAGGACGGTACATAAAGATTTCTATAAAAATATTACATACATACCATAGATGTAGAATGACCTACATGTGGCAATGAGAAGGCCGTCTGCCGATAAACTTACGATCAACGTACCATAGTACCCAATACGTAGTACTACCAATTAAAGTTTAAACCCCGATAACTATTCATTATTGTTTCAATCCGCAACATATTATGTAAGTAAGTAGTAAGTTTTTTAATTAAACAGATTTTTAACTTATTGCTCTAACCTTTCAGAATTCAAAAGGGTTCTAAATGGTTTTAACAACTCCAGCTAAGCCGTTTGTGTTAGGAGAGGGTTCAGGTCAATAGTACAATTGGTGGAGTTCATATCCAAGACCTCTCGCTTTTTTATGTCTACCCACAGTAGGTTTTTACATGTTTATACTACCTTTTTAATCTTTTTATTTATAAAAATGCTGTATAGATAAATACATTCGAGGCTGGCTATCTTAGTATATAACTGTTTATTACTAATATTGTTTATACGTGTTATAAAATTAATCGTAGCTTATCCTGTGCTTGCTCGTGTTCAATACTTATCGATGCAGATTAAACGATAAGATTATATCGAGTTGTTTTATTGGAATATTCTGTTTTTGGTGAGTCACGATGAAGGCATTTTGGTTATGTAGATCATTTGCTATGAATAAACATGTGCCGGTCACGTCGATCAATCTGTGATGTTTAGGCTTGGCATGTCGATTTGAGATCGATAAATCGATTCTGTGAGAATGAAGCATCGATTTTCAGATGGATTTGTAACATAATTTGATCGATTCAGGGGATCAATTTCAGCCTGTCTAATCAGATCGGCTCTGATTACCTAATGTCCGTTAGGATTAAGGAACCACTTTAAATTTTAAAAGGAAGCTCTGTAGTACGGCAACAGTTTATTTTGTAGACTAAATTTGTGAAAATGGCTCCTCATATAGGTAGTAGATGTAATTATAGTGTAACAAGCAAGAAAAGATTGCAAAGTTAGAACTTAACGCCTCACATTTTCTTGTAGGTACAGGCAGCACGCATCAATCAAAGTATCAAAAGTTTATTATTATTAGGCTGCGAATCGATTAATCGAAAATCAATTTACTAATACCCAATTAAATCGCTAACCATTTATTTGACGATCGATATTGATCAGGACGCACAGACATGCATAGTTTTGTCGTTGCTACTCATGCCCTGAAGCTATTTATTTAGCACACAAGTATACAGAAGTACGGCGCCTTTAATGTTAAGCGACTACCTATTTACCAAAATCTATGAATGCTAGTAACATTAGAGATATCACTTAAATAAAACACACTATAAAATACTTTTATTTTATTTATCACGCCTGAGCTACGGCCCCGCTACGCTGCAAGTAATGTATCTCTGGACCTCTGCCGACTGCATAACGCCTTCTCTACCATCATTGTTAGTCAACAGAAACATAAAACAAGGTTATTTAACTACGACTTCTATAGAGTGTAGGAATCCAGTAGTTCAGTCAAATTACTTGAGGTTTGAGCGGTGTCGTTTAGATGTAATTTTTTTAGGTTTGATATATATTTATTTTTCATAAGAATTTACAATAAATCACTTAGATAAGAAAATTAACTCATTCAAACAAAAAATAATTTTACCCCATGCGTTCACTAAGATATCAATCATTTCACTCAACACTTTTAAACGAAAGTATACAATTTCAAGCTATTTTTAGTTCTATAATAATAAAATTGCAATAGAGGGTACTTGTAAGAATCTTACATAAACAAGGAGCAACCAATGCTTGGACGCGCACATGATAGAGATCGAGCGCAGCTAGAAGCGACATTTGAAATAGTAAGCTAAGGTGCGCTCATATTAGATATTAAATAGCAATTTTAAGTGCTTATGAAGTTTAAAAATTTTCATGTATTTGACTTCTCAATCATCAAGCACCCATTTCGCCACTGCGGAATATTTGATATAAGAAATACCCTCAAATATTTAGACTACTGGTCTAATCATAGCAAATTTTTCCTTCTTCGGTTGTGAACATCAGGCCCTTGACGATTGATTTCTGAGAAGGGAGAAGAGTTATCGAGAAATATCACAATTTTAACGGAGACATCTTGTGATCCAGTCATCAGCAAACGTAAAGGTCACGGCAGTGACTCAGTTCGTGGTGTGTATCGAAGTACCGACAGTGTAAATATAAATAAAAATGACCAAGTGAGGGTAGTTGCCGAAATCCGCACTTCACGAAGGCGCCGCTGAGCTCACCAGTCAATCCATAACCACGATCGATGCAACGTCAAGCGATAAATGGGTATTTATCATCTTTAACCTTTTGAACGCCACGCCATAACGGCACCTCCATGTCCTGTACGCCAAGCCCGAAAATCGATATATTATATATTATTTTTTATGATCAAATATTTCAATAACTAATAACAATTTTGTTTGCTGTATACAATTAAGTAATAATTGGGTATTCAATGTTTAAGTTATATCACTAAAACACAGAAAACTAATGATTTAATATGTTTATTTTGTATTTTTCTGTGAACCGACAAAAAACAGTTTTGTCGAGTATAGACGACGTTGGCGTACAGGGCATGCTTGCGCATGTCGAGTATAGACGACGTTGGCGTTCAAAAGGTTAAATAATTACTCACACGATTAACCGGTCGTATACCGCCGGCTCGCATACCAGCCGGCAGATTTGTACCCGTCGTAGGCCGGTGGCTCGCATGCGAGCCACCAAATTGGTTTTACGTTAGCTTAAGCTTAAGCGAAGGCGGCGCGCGGCGTTTTGGCGCCAATTTGGTGCCAAAACTGATACATGATATGATGAAATACATACATACATGATGAAAAAACAATAATAATCCAAAATAAAATAAATAAACATATTGCATGGAGATGTTATAAATATGAAAACTGCGGTAAAATAACTGCCTTGCCATCTCTCGAGACGCGACGGAATGAACGTGACCTAGTATTTTTGTTCAAAATTATAAGGAATCAAGTAGACTCATCTTATCTTAAGCAAAGTTGGCTTTGGATGTCCACGTATCAACGCAAGAAAAAAGCAATTATTTTCTGTGTCCTTTGCTAGGACTAATTATAGGAGGAATTCCTTTATAATAAGATCCTGCCGCTCGTTTAATAATCTTATTAATATCTGCAGTGACAATTCCATTGATGTGTTCCACCTTTCTTTATCAAAATTCAAGAAATCTATCCATGCCTGTCTTGTTCCTGCTTTGTGAAACTGAATTAAATAATATAACTTTATAACTTTGTAACTCTGTTCCTAGCACTGTACTTCTTTAAAATACTAATTTTTTTTGTTGTTCTTTTGTTACGCTAATTACTTGTGCATTTTTTATTTTAGCTTATAGTTTCAAATATTTTTTGGCGCTACTGTATATTTATATGTGGAAACTGCTTTGGATTAAGTGTAGTTAATTTGAACATTAATTATTTTAGAATTGTATCTGTTTGTTTCCCAAATAAAATAAAAATAAAAAATATAAATTAAAAATTTGTGGTTCACAAAATTGTTTGTCCCGAGTGGGATTTGAACCCACAACACTGCGCAGAGGCAGTAACGAGGCGACAACTTAAACCACTACGCCACTTTTGCAATGTTTAATTAATTACATTATTAACTCATAATTGCATAATGTGTTATTTTACATAGGTTCCAATAGCAGTAGAAAATAAGCTGCTTCCGACAGTATTAAGTATTAGGTACAATTCATCGCATGACTCAAGTAAATGACATCACGCGGTAGCTGCCATAGTAAATAAAATGGAATTGGGCCGGACTGCGGACACGTCATCCAAGTATCGGGTGACAATTGTTTAAATTGCTAAATTGCATAGCATTGCTTAAATGGTGCTGCAGTATTATTTTCGCACATGTTCAAGGCCTACAATGTGGTCTCGGGTTGGACCGTGGATTGGCCGAAAAGGCGTCGGTTCTATTGCGGTATTGAGTGTTGTGGGTTTAAATCCCACACGCGATAAGTATTTGTGATATCCATATTTTTCATACTAGAAAGTAAAATACTATAAATGCGAATGTTAGTTTGTTTGTTTGTTACGCTTTCACGCCTTAGCTACCGATCATCATAAAACTTCGCATACACGTTGTCAGGGGAACAAAAAGCACATGGCACCTTTTATCCAGAAAAAACTACAGTTGCTAACCCATATAAGTGAGCGAAGCCGCGGGCAAAATCCAGTGAAATATAAAAAATTGAGTACTTGGGTACTCAATTTTTTAAACTACCTTGTCCACTAAACGTGAACTGAAATGCGTGTTTGACGTTTGCTTTAATTTAGGAGAGTAATATTTGCGACTGCACAGATGGCGTAGTGGTGTAAGCGGTCACCAGGCGTCTACCACTACACTGAGTGTTGTGTTTGAATCCCACACGTGACAATAAATTGTGTGATCTATAAATGGATGTTTTGATACTGGGCATTCTTTGCGTCCGTTATTTGAATGTCTGTGAAGTCCCCGCGACACAGGATTTGGTCCTAGCACGGTAGTTGCATGTTTAAACAAAAAAAGAACTAAATATATGACATAGACTATATCGAAACTCTAGTTCGAACAGTTTTTTTCGTGAATTTCATTTTGCCATTCTGTATTATGATGTGTGGGGTATGAATTGGCATGTATGTCTGACGTGACGTCTTTTAATTATATGTATATTTGTGAAGCTCCCTTAGTCGCAGAGATTGAAACCTAACATAGGAATAGTGTTTAAGTTGACACTGTGTATGTATACCTAAGCAGTGGCGTAGCTTAGGTGTCAGTAGCCCGGGACGAATTTTTTTTTGACGGCCCTCTTCCGTTTTTATTTCAATTTAAAAGACTATAATTTTAAGTAATTCAAAAGAACTTTTCAGCCACAACAGTACTAAATATTTTGTATTGTACAGTTTAAATATTTACAAGATATTATTATTATTTATTGTGAAATTTCGCCGCCACCTAATAGCGCCGCTCGGGGCGGGCCGCCCCTGCCGCTCCCATTACGCTACGCCACTGTGTATAGGTCTCACAGCATACCAAAATGAAATCAACTCGCTGTCATGTTATCTTCATAATATACCTAATTACCTTCCCACGCAGCCACGCTCGTTTTATACTCGGGAGCTTAACCCACTATTGAACTAAAATTACTTAGTAGTCAGGTAAATTTAGTATAACTTTAACTTTTTTTATACTATCTTGCCTTAATTATGGCTCGGTGGTGCAGAGGTTGTGAATGAGACTGTTGTGCCTGACACCACGGGTTTGTTTCCTAGATATGATAAGTACTAGGTTTTTACTTTTTAATAATTTATAATACTTTTACAGATCTTAAGGTTATGTTCAAGTGTGGTACTTGAACATACATCCTACCACATAACATGGTGTACAAATAATACCTATTAAGCAATAATAATAATAACAAATCAAATATGTCACTAATTTAAACAAATTATCCGGTGTACCTACTTTATTCATGAGTCCAAATAAGTAAATTTATTTTTCTGTCAACAGATGAAACAATATGTTTATCAGTCCATCTCTCATTGTAGCCTCGCCTTTTACAATTTTCCTCATCATTTACTTTACTGGTAATTACATCCGTGCTTGTCGTAAAGGCCAAGGCACGCAACTCTTACCAGCCCCGTAACGGCGTCAAAATAAACTTTCATAATTAAATTTGTACAACTTTGCCATTAACCTATCTATCCTAACTAATAAATAAAAATAAATGTAAATCTGAGTTTGTTTGTTACACCTCCACGCCTTAACTACTCGACCGATCATCATACGCTACATTTACGCGAGCGGAGCCGCGAGCAAAATGTGGTACTATTATAAAGAGTAAAGATTTGTATTTATGTTTGTAATAAATGAATTCAAAATCTATTAAAATTAATTTACCATTGGAAAGCTAATTTATCCAGAAGTAACATAGGCTATATAACATCACGCTACGAACCACGGGAACGAAGCAGTTATAATAAACATAGGTGAAACCGCAAAGCACAGCTAGTAATGGTGCTCCCACACTGCTGTTCAAAAATGTTTACAAACATTATTTAACACTAAACATTTACCAACAAATGTTAGGAGTTGTTACATTATGTTAGGAACTGTTAGATGTTTTGAGTGCTCCTACAGTGATGGAAAATGTTTGCAAACATTTTTTTACATTTGAAAACATGATATTGGCGCAGTTTAGATTTACCTTGCGAGTAGTCTACACGAAAATGGGAAAAGATTTGCTCATTGGACTAGCTTTTATTATTTGTTTAAAAACAAAGAAAAAGCGCTCGAACTGGATGCGCCATATACTAAGACCTAGAAAAATAGATGTTTACGAACAATTAATAATAATAATAATAATAATAATATTTTATTTCAAAAAACAGATATATAATTTTACACACTTTTATACTTACAGTTAAAGAAAGAATATATTTGTTACAAATTGTGTGTTGACTCCAACACCTTTGCTAAGTTGTTATTATTTAACAAAATAAAACATCTATTAATTAATGATAATAGATGTTTTATTTTGTTACAATTTGTTTAGAAATGTTTCCTAAGAATTTTGTTTAGAAACGTTTAGTAGGTAAACATAGGATATGTTTACTAAACATGAAAACATTTTCTAACTTTGTGATGTTTTAATGTTTTAAGAAAACGTTTACTAATGTTTGCGAACATTTTTGAACAGCAGTGTGGGAGCACCATAAGTTATGAAATATCGCTTGCGTAAAAGTAGGTTAGGTTATATTAGCAACAGTACTTTTAAAAAGCAATACCTAATAGTCTGTTACTCGGTGATAATAACATAGCTTACCAATAGTGAAAGAATTTTTAAATCTGTTAAGTGGTTTTGAGTTAAATTGTTACAAACAAAATATCTAATCTTTCCTCTTTATGATATTAGTAGGTATAGATAAAATATAAAAGTTTGTGAAGGTGTTTAGATGTCAGTTACTAAATCATACGTGACCCGTTTTACAAATTTATATAAAACTTGGCATGCCTTGAATTAAAACATAAAATATTTTCTACCACAGTAAAGCGTTCCTGTCTTAAAATGTTATTTTAAATACGCTTTAGTTCTCAACTCACCAATAGATGGCGCTGCCAAAATAAAGTGCCGGTGGCGTTTTATATTTTATATAACGGTAAATGGAAAAGAAAGATTTCTCTATAATGTTCTCTAAAATATGTCTAAGCCGCACTGGGCCAGCGTGGTGGACTATAATCTAATCCTTCTTACACTGAGAAGAGGCCCGAGTGCCTGGCAGTAAGACAGATTAGGTATAGGTATACAGGGCCGATATTATCAATGAGAACTTTTTGATAATTTCATCTAGTTATAAACAATTTAAACGCACGTGAAACTACCGGCGACTGTATCTATGTTTACTAAAACCTACATCCTCGACGAACTTTAATGATATGATATAACGTTTACCCGGTACTGTGGTTAGTGGCCAATATTATATAAATTGGGTCCGGCCGTTAGGGTCCCATTCCGGTACGCCCCCGGCCGGCACGCACCCACAGTGAAAAATTTTGTGCTGTGTGTATATTATCATGCTACTGACTACTATTACAAATATGCAAGTGATAAGATAAGGCGTACAGGAATTGTACCCTTATGACTGGACTCCTGTAACTCCTGAACTAATGTTACTAATTCTAAAGCACAAAACAAAAATATATAAATTCAAATACACTTTTGTTTTCAACAGTATTTGCCAAAGTGTCTTCTCCGGTTGTTTTACAATGGGAGCGTTTCGCCCGGGGGCGTAGCGGAATAACAAATTTTTCACTGTGGGTGCGTGCCGGCCGGGGACGTACCGAAATGGGACCCTAACTGCCGGACCCTATAAATTTGGTTTCCTACCTAGCTTCATACAACTTTAGGTACCAGTTTTAAAGTAATTTATCACGCTGAAACTCCATATCAACTACGTTTTTACATATTTTGAGCTGGACGTGAAGTTAATTTTAGTCCCTCGTTCCAAACTCCGTACCTACTATACTGCCCTCACAAGGAAACAAGACATATCGACAAAAAAAATATTTTTATATAAATATCTGTCAGATGCGTCTTTTTTTTATTGATTCCAAATAGGTTAAAAGGTATTATTGAAAATAAAAATTATACCTAAACGTCTTTTTCCCTTATGGCGGCAATAATTTCTAGGCTAGAATTTCCATACAGTAATAACAACTTTTCTGACCCAGCTTACGATTAGCAGTTACGTAATCGTAGTAAAATAATAATATCAATCCTGTATTAAGCTGTCCCACTGCTGGGCATGAACCTCTTCTCAGTGTGAGAAGAGTTAGCAGTTACGTAAGCACACTAATCAGAACTTATTTACTTAGGTACATCAAGAACCGTGTGAGAATTTCTAGGCGACCCAATGTCCTAAATTGAGTAATACCGGCGCGTCGGCGTCTAACCCACTCGTATAGACTATAAATTACTTATTGTCGTACATGGGCGCAATGGTTATAATTTTAATGCTCAAATGGGCACTAGAAGAAGTCAGGTTACGTATAATATACCTATTTTATTTATAACTGTCCCTCGCGGTTTCACTTGCGTTTATGATTATTGCCGTGGTTGGTAGCGTGAAGCTAAATAAGCTATATTGTTCCATATAATATGGGCTATCAATAGTTAATATTTTTTCGAATTCATCTGGTAATTCTAGAGATAAGCGTTTTCAAACAAAAAGCAAACATACTCTTCGGCTTTATTATATTAGTAGATATTTAACTTAAATTGAAGGAAATGGGTTAATGTTAAAAGACCATAGATGACGCAAAAGTTAAACGACTACATATTAAAACGTGTCTTACGTTTCCGATATCGCCTTACTAATAGTGACTTGATTCATACACGAAAAAGATTAAGTAAATAATGAATAGGTACAGCTGCTATAAGTAAGCGGTGTGTGAGATATGACGGGTATTAAACCATAAACTACTGATTATAACAGTAAATAAAAATTACAGTATGATGCATCAGTCACCTATCCCAGTCTCTAGATTTAGATGGGTGACATTTACCAATTTAAAATGAATCAATTGCATAGGAGAAACTAAATTAACATATACATATATATTTTTATTTATGAGATAAAAGTTTAAATAAAAAATAACATTTCACTATGATATATGTACTTAAAAGAGAAATAGAAGAAGTCCTACAGTGGACTCTTGGGATACTGTTACTATATTATAAGCTACGTCTGATTTGTATACGACTTCAGCCAACCGTTTCTATTTATTCGATACACATTAAAGTTGCAATTACTGAAGGTGTCTTGAAATAAAACAAATAGTAATGACTACAATCAGATTTATTAATGTTCTCAACATAGAAGCACAGCATGGTAGTGACGTGGTCGCGAGCCACCCGTACGTTCCACAAAATGTTCCATAATGTTCCGATAGTCACTGTGACATCATCGCTCTTAATATGATTTATGTATTTTACATTCATCGTACAGTAATTACGCAGACATTATTAATAAACTACTAATTATACCACAAATTGTTCGAAAGATAGGTACTCATAATGGAAAAATAGCTCTTAAATACTTAATTACAATACAGTTTTGTAAAAGTTAATTTAAATTTATATGTAATATTGTAATATTATTACCATAAAGTAAAACATCGATAGTTTAAAAACAGCTGTTTACGAAACAAAGGACTCGCCACATTCAGCCATGTCTACGTAATCTCTATACAACCATAGATAATATAAAATTACCCCTTGTGCAGAATACATCTCACTTATTGGAAATAAAACAATCACGATAAAACTTGTACTGTTCACTATTAAAATACAATTTTTCGATATTTTAAATACATTGTTAGGGAAAATAAATATCTCACTCTCGTGGAAATGCTTAGCTTTTCAGTGTACAGTATATAAAATATTTGTTTTTCTATCGTTGCCTTGCTTTTGCTGTGGGTTGTTGAAGTCAGTGTTTAGATATTATGTATAGATAATGAATGTACTTTTAAGCTGTAGTTTTATTGCTTATCGTTGTAGTCATCACTTGCGCTGATTTTAAATATTCAACCGTTGTCTTACATTTACACAAATGTTAAACATTTATATTAAACTAGATACTTTATACGGATTTTATTGCGTTGTTTATTTTAAAACACTATTATTACATTATTTCGAAACTATTACTGTTATACTCTACTACTATTTTAAGCTATTACAATTATTAAACTATTTAGTCTATCCGTATCCATGGCTGCTGAAAAGCAACCGAAACGTCGGGAAAAGTGTTTATTTAAATAGTTTAAAAACTGAAATAGATTAATAGCAAAGTTTAACATTAATAGTTTCAAAATTGTGTAATAATAATGTTTTAAAATAAACAACGCGATAAAATCCGTATAAATTAGGTTAATTTTAATAATCAACCATTTTTTAATCTGTAAAATGGCACAATCTGGCTGTTGAATATTTAGAATGTGACATTACAGCTAAAGTTACACACACTTTACTTCTGCACTGTCTCATAGCAACCTTCCTGTACTTGTTATCTGTATATCAAATTTAAAAAGTCAGTGAGTTATTTTGTGTTGGGGTAACGATTTTGGACGCAATTATGATTAATAAAGGCAATGGGGAGTAATCTTATTTAATTAGCTATTGTTAATGCATGCACTAGAGTAAGACAAACCAGTCTCCTTTTCGCGCATTCAATAACATTGCTTTAATAGATGGTGGTTCTGACCTGGATTCGACTTATTTTTTATTGATAATTCAACGTAGTCTCAACAGACTCATGAAAAACCTTAATTTAATTAGAGATACACAATAACGTAATTCGAACAAGCATTTTAATGGCACCACTTGAATTTGTTAATTATTATTTTCTACCAATAGTCGAATGAATTTGTGTATCTATGACAGAGGATTTTTACTGCCCTCGGAGTTTATGAAATAGGCTGACCTATCTTTATAATGTATGTCTTTATTTCCCAGCTGAATGCCTGTATTAAATAAAGTTATTTTAATCATAAAATTGCTATTATTTCGACGGTAGTTCTATAAGAAGATGTTATTTCAGATAAGGTAGTTTCTATAAGCAATGTAGTGCAGTACAGAAATGAGCCCAACAAAAAGATTCTAGATAAGATTACGTTATTTCTTATTCAGATATGCCTATTCTAGATTACAGATCCTACGTCATATAATACTGACGTTATAATTCTCAAGTGTCAAGTAGATATTAGACGGCGGTGTTACGAACCAATCATGTAGAAAAAAAATATTTGTGGGCCCAATCGAGTTTACTTTTACATATGCAATAAAAACGAATATATCAGCAGTATATTCCATTTACCTTAGCTCAATTCCCACGGTAACAAGTAAAATACACGTCATATGTTACTCCTTAGCTGTTCTTTGTTCGATTATGTACACGATCACGTATTACGAGGCTATATTTGAGTTCGATTATTCAAAAATCATAGACAACTTTGCCATTTTGGCGGGCAATGTACTCGCGTGTTGCCGTTATTAAAAAATAATTATCTAATTACACAACCTTGAACTTTTACCTAGGTGTTTGCTTGCTTTATGGCGTGTCGAGCGTTACCAAGTTCAATACTTTCACAAATAGAGGCTACTTTGTACCAAGGCCAAAGAGTAGCTTAGCACAAGTAGTTAACAACTAACGAAAAAGTGACGAGGGTTTGAAAAAAATGTGTTAAAAACTACAAACATTTATTTAAATGTTAAAGCGGATTTTGTCTGCAAGTTTAATGTTACTTTGACCCATTAAATGACAAAGACCATCATTATACTATTGCAAATGACAAACGTATAATGTTCTTACATACATGTTATATTAGTTCATTAATCAAAATATACTAGTCGTCATTAAGTATATTAACAAAAAAATATAGATTTAAATCGGTATCATCTCTGGCCGTTATGCATTTACTTGCTTTGCTTATTACTCTCAAAGGTTATTAGGAAGAGACAATAAGAGAAATGAAATAAAAGTCGAGAACCTATTGAAATAAAGAATAAGTAATAATTGGTACTCGCGACTTTTCAAAAGCAGTCAAGAGGGATCTTAAAGTCAGTCAAAGAAACCAGCTCGTTTGAAACGTTCGTAAATAAAAATAAATGTAGACTTACTTGTTACATATTATTAGTAGTAAAGTCTACACAGCTGATAGTTTGATGATGACCTTATAAGTACCAATGAGAATGCAATTGACTTAATAGCTACTGCAATTGAATCGACGCGTAAAGACCACAGAGTTAAAATTGCGTAAACGAGTAACAAGTAAATTGTATTTAACCAAGGAACACATTGAAAAATTATTAAACCCTGCCTTTAATAATTTTACTGTACTTGTATTGTGTTTATTGGTTTGTCCTTCTTTCACGTAGCAACCGAAAAACTAATTGTCTTGATTTATTGTATAAAGATAGTAATTGTGACCGGAGTTGCCACTCTTTTTATTCTTAAAACGCACGATATCTCAGCAAAAGTAATAATTTTTATTTTAGTTTAATTATTTATAATTATATTAGAAACATGTGTGAAGCTGCGGTTGAAAGCCAGCCTTCTATAAAACCTTTTAGCGCATGTTTAATTTGACTTGATAACGTTCAAAGAATATAAAGTCATAAGTTCACAACTTTCTCATTTGCAAACGCAATGTAGGCTAAAGAAAGTGTTCGATTGTGTCACGTAAAGGCTAAACTAAACGTTATGACCGATCTCTTTTATTATTGCTTATCCTTAATACGGTTTATTCTTTCGACATTTTAAGCCTACGTATATTTTTTAATTTGCATCGCTGTTTTTATAGATAACATTGTTTCTTGGCTAGAATAGAACTCGCAATTCTAGGCATTGATTATCATATATGACAATTTAAACTACTGCTCAGTCTGTACATCATCGTTGTGTAGTAATTTAACAAAGCAGCTTGTATATGGCTAAGAAGTTAAATGTTGCCTGTAGGTAGTAATGCGATTAAAAGTAGTAAATACCTAACAAAAGACAATGACGACATATAAACAGCTGTTAGAATAAAAATAAACCTTTTTATATTGATACTATTTTCTTTTTACAGTTATTTTTTGTCTACGCATAAGCGTTACCTGACCTAATAAACCAAAAGTGACATTATATATATATATATATATATATATGGCAATGACGTCATAAAATTAGCAGGAAAATAGATAGGCAGTATAGACAGGTTGATGTGTCAGATCTCGAGATATTTATGAACAGCTAACATGGTTCTCTTAATGAAACATTAATGCTGATTAAAATCTGTTTAGCCTTATTAGATCTGTTTAAACTTTTAATAATATGGCAGATAGAGGAAGAAGTTTCACGGCGATATATCAGTTTGAAGAATATAGATGCATCCTCTTTTTAGATGCAAATTTTTATGGAAGAAAATTACAATTTCAATGGTTAGTAAATACATAATGAGAATCAACATCGGTCTAGTAAAAATTAATCTAAATTAGTCCAATGCGGGTTACGTCCTCAACGCTGTCGTTAATTCAGCGGCTAATTAGCTATTCCTACTGTGAATAAGTAGTGTTGGTCGTCAGCCTGATATCGACCACATCAGTCCTCTTAAATTACGTTCGGGAATTGAGCGGGCACAGTTGGTTTAGTTTTGAGGGCAAATAGCGTCCATGTTGATTTAATGTTTCTGAATTTAAAGTTCGATGACATTAATAAACATTGTGAAAATTTTAAACCTACAACCCACAGCAAAAGCATTATGATCATCGGTTACCCATTTTTGTGCCTCAATGGAGTTAATTGACCATATCATACAGTCCGCCATCATGATACTGAAATAGCTACATATAATAATACTTTCTATTATTTATAGGTAATTACTCTAGGCTTACTACAGTTTGGCAATTTTACAAAAGGAAAGTCAGAATCATGGTATTTTATTATGCTATTCCAAAGAAAACCCAAAAAAAGTAAATGACTTGACATAGACAAATGTCCGCGAAAAATTGTTTCTGGGTTAAAATCTGAACTATGGCATCTTTAGATAAAACAGCATAATAAAATAAAACTGAAATATTTAAATTAAAACATATACCCACATATAACATAATACTACGATGCTTTTTCAATGATATTCGATGTCGTGAAATCAAAAACTTAATTTTGATTTTGCAATGAAATTACTATAGGTGCCATGTTCATGATCACCATGATCATTTAGATGTTGCTCGTAGATTGAACATGTAGAATGACACTTTATCAAGGATAACTAACTGACAAGAGCATCAAGTAGTAAAAGATTTTCATTAAATATCAGCTCTTCTAGGATGTCCGGGCGTTTGCATGAGAGTTAGAACATAAAAGGAATACTCTCTACTTTGATTTTAAAGTAACCTTTGGCATATCCATAGTGATGTATAAAATGTTCGCCTGGATACCATATAACGAAGAGAAAGAACATTTTCAAAACCTTGTAACTTGAATATATATAGGTTGGTTACAATTTGTAAAACAACTTTTATGAGAATCCTTACTTCTTTAATATCATTCCTCGCGTGATAGCACTGATAGCTTACATTTAATTTTGTATTATAAACTATGTTCGTGTTAATCCCTCGTTTAGACGACAGATTGCTGTTAAGCCGTCCAAATTTAAATATTATCTTTATATTTTATTTAAAGCGTTCTTGTTTTCCTCTACGGACGTTTATGTTTTTGGATTGGCAACACACTTATAAGGCGGGTAAATTCGTTTCTCGATGGGAGGTTGGTCTGGCGCATAATCTTGTTAGATATTCGGAGCGTGATATTTATTTTAATTGCAGCGTAGTATTAACGTTTTTCGAAATATTGCTAGTTACGTTGTATTTTTATGGGCTTTAAATGAATATAGTTTTATTAGGCTCTAAGATATTCATGTTAAAGATTAGTTTTATCTGAATACGTCCTAAAGATAATAAGCGCTCATGATATGTAGTTAAGTTTAAGCATTAATTATGAAATAATCTACGTCTATTATTAATAAAATTACATTTAAAGAAAAGCTCTATCAAACTGTGATAAAATGTTAACAAAAAGTTAAGAAAGAAATATTTATAAACCATAAACTTCAGAAAAATATATTTTAATTATCTGTAGTTGAAAAAAATCTGTTAAAATGCTGCATAGTGATGTGACAGATCATAAAATTAAACAATTTTTTGGCTGACCTTAATCCACCAGCTGGTGGTGAAATATCGACGCATGTTCAGGGTTGTGTTTGATAAGGTACGGTCGCATCGTGTTGCCAGGGTCACGGCGAACAACTCGCTGCAGTTTAACCCTCGGCTGTGACGTGAATCGCGTGGTTACCAGTTACCACGCCGCAGATGTTATCACCAGCCACGACATCTGATATTTATTTATATTTTAAAGTTAATATTTGTCTTCGATAACGAATTTTCCATGAATACTTTAATAGGTAAGCTAATATATAAAGTAAGAGAAAAACAAGTTTGCCATTAAATATAATAAAATAATAAGTTTTAGTAATATAGTTAAACTATATATCTGTCTAAGAAGTAACACAAAAGGAATTATTCGAAAAGCAAAATATATGTATATCTATTTTAATTTGTTTAAGCATGCAATCATTTTTATTCAAGATATACGATAGATGGCGTTAGTATCGATTAAACATGGAGGCCAGACAAAGAGTTTGGAGTTGTCACATCGAATAATTATGAAATTTGACCACGACGAAAACAAAAAACATACTTACTGGTAATGTATTATTTTGCGCGGTATTCATAACAAACACTTGGCATTGAAAGTTTTTACGTCTGTAAAATTAGGCTTTGTTGTAAAGTGTTAAAACTGCATCAACCAGGAACAGACAAAATAGCCAATGCCAGAACGGTGGTGATCGCCAATACGATAAACAGTAATGATGCTAGGAAACTATTTATTTAATAAATCGTGACAAGTAAAATGTATTACTACCCGCATGATTCTGTAAATTTTATAGGTATCATTGAAAAAGCTCGTCTAGGGATAGAAAGATAACGTATGGACATATAAATAGAACTGAGCTCAAAGGTTAACGTTGAGATATTATTTCCAAACTTCTCATAAGCAACTGTCATTTTGGCATGTGGATAACAGCTGAATTCGAGTTATGATTGCTACGCTCAGTGCAAATCAGTATAAGTAAAACCAGTCGAAGATTTACAATAGATATGTAGCACTTTACTCATTAACAAAAATACGTTTACTATTTAAAACAGGGCTCCGAGGCAAGTAGACGTCGACGACCAGCCAAGAGGACATTCTATATTCTAACAAACTCAAGAATTGCGCCTACTTATAGTTTCTGACAGAAAGTGAATGCCTTAGTCAAAAATGAACTAAATTAATATCTATGTTATAAGCAAATGCAATCAGAAAGTATGCTACAGAATTTAAATTGCAGAGATCATTAGTTTATGAAGCCAAAGACTAAAGACTGGGCACTCAGTTGACAGACACGATTTCGTATTGGTCCAACTCGATGAAGACTGTATGTATGAGTATAGCTCTTTCGTCAATAATAAAATCTCAGATAATATGACGTCGTTACAGTCTAGCCCAGCCCCAGAGCGCATCAAGTGAGCTTGTTAGGATTAATCTAGAAAAGTTTCCAGTCATTGCTTACGCAGTTGCCTGCTCGCGTCGGAACCCTGCTCCTATATATACATTTAATATTAAAAATAAGTCTACATATATTTATCTCACTATTATACAAGTTCAATATAAATTAATTTTTGCTCAGGCACCTAATTAGCTATAATAGGATCTTAACTACATTAGAGCACAAGTAGATGAAACGTGTGCTCACTAATTTGTGACATACTTACAACTGTCAGTCGTGACGCCACGCGCCATGGCGTTCACGACACTGACGCAATATTAACTCACAAATAAGTGCGCACGTTTAGATAAACACTCCCAAATTTACTCGGATTTTTATCAACACAAATAAAATGTGAATGTTTTCAACACTTATCCTAAAGGAAACAAAGTTATATTACATACATTTTTATTTACATACAAAATAATACGCGCCCTTCCTTACTTTGTTACAGCATTGTAAGTCAACCTTGCTTGGGATCACAAGCATTTTTTTTATTCGGGCTCTTTATGGAGGCTACAAGAAACAAGACATTCTGCCAGGATTACATTAAAATTTATTTACATAACGTCGATAAATATCCACATAGCCATGTCCGATAATAGTTATTAATTAAATATTAATTTGTTGTTACCTTGTAATTGAACATTAAGTAGATCAATATTAGTACATTGTTATACTTAACCACTGGCACACGATACTGACAATCGTTTCATAATAAGATGCAAATAGTTCACACATTCTCTCATACAGGACATAATATGACATTTGTCATGAGTTTTACCATTGTCTATAGTTTCATAACATTAAATGAAGGTAAATACAGCATAAGCGAAATTTCTTGACATAATACTATATATTGTTATTTAACTTTGAAACTACATGCATCTTGTTTTAATGTTAACATTTTTCGAATGTTAATGTCGACAAAACCAGTTTTGATGAAATACTTGATAATCTACTTTTTATGAAATAAATATGGATATAAAGTAGGTACATTTAATTAATAAAGTAATAAAATGCTGACGGAGACATTTAACCGGCCAGTTACAGATTATAAATGTATCTCAGTAGAAAAGCAACAGTAAGGAGGTCAATGTACTAAAATAAACATGAACCTATAAAAATAAACATAAAAGTCAATAGACACCGCAGAGCTTGCATCACACAAAAACATAAACCGATTCTTTTAAGATTATTAATAAACTTGCGTGGCGTCATTTTCGAACCTTCGACATATTTAAATAAGGTTCAAATATTTAATAAGAATGAATTCCAAGATTGTGTAATTTACATAATATTGAGAATTCGGATGGTGCGTGAGATATTTTTATTTTGGCGCCCAAATTATTCTTCATTAAAATTAATATAGGTAGGGCCAGTTTTGAGGTAGGTCAGGATTGTAATAATAATAGCGGTGCCTGCAATAAAATGAACTAATCCTCGATAAATCGTTGACTTCCATACTAAACCTTTGAATAAAAATCACCGTGTGTTATAGTAAGATTTAAAATAATTGTACTTATTAAATGGTGAAGAATTTCATTCATGCTTACCTTTAGTCAGTTTTGTAGCTAAGTAAGACATAATACCAAGAACTGGCGTAGATAATCATTAAATAGGGTGAAACATATTTCTAGACAGTCAAAGACATTAATCTAGACTAACATTAATTACTTAGAATTTCAAGCTTTTGTTGTGTTTGATTAATTGTAGTAAAATTGCCTGTGGTTGGTATTTCGAAGGAGGTTCCTTCTATAATGACGTGCCTGCTTTGTTATCTCGTCTGTAAAATGGGATTATTACAATAATAGATCGTCTGGTGACCCGTTTCTGCCATTTGAGGTTAGATATATTCTGAACTATATAAATGTTGAGGCTGGACACTAATTTGTTGGTAAAGATATCGTGTCAGTAGGACAAGTAGTTAAAAACAAATTATTTACAGGGTCATGTACATGTAAATTCGTAGGCTAGCTTAGTTGGCGTAATATTATAATATGAATAATAATAATAATAATAATAATAATAATATTCTATCACATACACACAACACCATCTAGCCCAAACTAAGCAGAGCTTGTACTATGGGTACTAGACAGTAGACAATGGATAAACATACATAAATACTTACTTTTTTTTTGTTTGGTTTCATTCTGTTTCTTTGTGACTTAAATAATAAACGTATTACGATTTTAATTAAAGTTTTACAATGACATCTCTGAACAAATTACTAATCCATTTGTTATCAAAAGATTAGTATGCATCATTATCTCTGCCCAATTTGATGACCATTGAGTTTTTTTTTGTTGGAGGCCACAGAATATGTAATGCACGAGATGCGCGCTTGTATTTTAATTCTTTTACTAAAGGCGTCTAGACAACCCGGGCTTCGTCTGAACCGGTTTCTTTGCATTTGTATGTGCCGATGAGCGAGGAGCTTACTGGTACATTAAATTCGATTAACGATGTACAAAGCCAGTTCTGGAGAAAAGCAAGTAGCGTTTTTATGTGTTTGAACAATGAGTTTATCTTTACAGATTCATTAATAAATATTCACGATGAATGTACATTCGTAATTATTGCCGAATAAGTAACAGCATATCCTTTATGACCGTCTAAAATTCTAGAATATAAGCTAAGTTTACCTTGGTCTTAAACTTGAATATTTTGCTCAAAATCTTTAAAACAAACCCAGTAAGTCTACACCACTATGTACAGCGTCTTTTTTCTCTAGAGTCAACGTTTCGAGTGCCTTTAAAACACTTACTACAATTGGACACAAAGAATACTCAGCCTCGAAACAAGTATATATACTGCACTTTGTGACTTTGCAAAGAGCGAAACTGTAATACCCGGTGCATTAATAGGTGACACCACCCGTACAGTCGAATAAGTCAAATACTTGGCATGAATTAAATCCTGACATTTATAAAATCAATAGAGAAAAGCATACCAAAACGATCAGTAGTCGGTGTTTATATTCCAACGATGAATACTCTCTCTCTGATATAATACGCCTACGCATCGACAATTATTTGCAATGTCATGTATTTAAACGTTATTTTGTAACAGCGCTGACCTCAATGCATCCCCAGGCACTTGGTAATTAACTCGTAAACGCCGGTGGTGTCATACGGCCGGCTTAGTCTGGAATATTATCTATATTGTCTATGTTTTCAGGTCACATACATGTAATAACTTTTCGGTACAGCATAAAGAAATATTATTGAGACGACATTAATGACAAAGAGTATAAGTAATATAGATTTTTTAATACTTAGTGGCCCATAAGAAAACGATTCGCCTGGTGGTGTCTTCGTCTGATAGACATTAGTAATACCGAAGATATAATTCTTGCGCCTATGCGCGCGTACCGTCTAAGGAACAACTACAAAAACTAAGCAACTGTAAAACATTGACACTTCAGTTTTCTGAACTAAAGCCCTACCTATTGCAGGAATACAGTTCTAACAATAGTCAACACTGCTACCTATCGATGTACTGTTTAGCCTGGTTTCTGGCTGTGCAAGCGGATTTCGCCACTTGTAAATATTATATTGACCTTTTTATCGAACAAGTTAATTTGTTATTATTGTTTAATAGGTATTTGCTTTCATAGGTTGATATTAGGTAACCTATTCCGGTATCCATTTTGGACAATTACACAAAAACATTTCAAATAATTTTATATATGTATCATTGTTCTTTGGTATTGAACATGCGGATGTTATTATATTCGCTCGCTTTAAACGGATAAAGAAGGCACTGTTTGAAATCATAACTGTTTCTCTTTAAAGCGAGTTAAATTACCTATCGATCTTTATTGGTACGAAAGTCAAGTCAAAATCATTCATTGTTTTAGGCTACAAAGTCACACTTTTGAAGGTCATAATGTATTGCTTAGTGAGTTTACTAAGTTACTAAGCAATAGTAGTACATGCAGTTTAGTTGCTAAATTCAGCTAAGCCGTCAGCCTATGAGATGATGCCAGCAAGAAACTCACGGCCACTCTTCTAAAACGCCAACAATATAATTTGAGTATCTTAAATCTCATATCAACAAAATTCTAGAGGTTATGGCTTTAAGTTTTAACTGAAATAGTGCAAGTTTACAGACTATGCATGTTTGTTATTCATTCAGATAATTTAACTTCGTAATTATGTCCAAGACGCAATCAATCTTAAAGTAAGGTCGTTTTAAATAATTAATAAGTTTGGGCGCAATTTCGTTAGGTTAAGTTGGCAGCCCTTAATCCATAGACAATACTTGCTGGGAACATAAAAGCAATTAACTGCAGTCTTGTTCTATGTAAAGGCCTGAGCTTGAAATTTTACTGAAATTTTTCGGTCTGGAAATTCACGTAATTCTGTTGTTGTGGTTTTATTATTGTGGCGATTAGCGAGTTGAAATGTACTTTTAAACATCTGTTTACTATTATAAAACACACTTTTGTAATCTTACGCCTATATCCTCGTGAAGCAACAGCTTTGTCTAGTACATTTACATTAGGTACATACATATTATCTCTAACTTTCACGTGATAGGGACTAGGGAGCGAGCCTATTGCAGTTTACCGGGCACAATACCACACTACTGCTACTGGGATTTTTTTGACAGAAACCCTAATAACAATTATCCCGAACTGATAAACGAGACCTCATGCACAACAATCACATGCACTAGCGCTACCGTATTATTACAATAAATGAAGTAACAACATTCAATTCAAACTGCTTGTACTTGCTAGATTACTTTGCTTAACTGTTGACGCAAATGTTTATCCAAGAAATGACGTAGATATCGATGTAAACATTGTAAACAGGTACACACGGCTACAAATCAAGTTAGACACCCTTTATACCTACGCATAACTACGCTACATACAAAATAGAGAATTGTCGGAAAGGGACAGTGCATAGTGGTATAGACCCATCACGGTGCACTAGCGCGTGCGGCGACGCCCGCGTGGCCCGTTCAGCGTGAATGAGACAAAATAACAAAAATATAACGTACTCTTTCGCACTATTCGCAGCGTCCAACTTCTAATAGGTAGTTCAAAGTCCAAACAGTCTAGGTTGATGTGTCGCTGTGTGTACAAGTTATTACATCATTATTTTGTTGACATCGTACCATAGTTCATGATCTATAGTACGATGTCATCATAAACTATACAAATAACTATAACTTATCTGTGTATAATATAAATCAATACACAGAAAAGAAGCAGATAAGTTGTTAGGGAACGCAAAGTGAAGATCAAAATATATCGTGCCAATTGTAACGTATTTAAAACAAAATCATTTAATAAAATCCTTTACATAATATTTGTAGAGCATTTATTCAAGTGACATCTCATCTACTTATTCGTTGACATGTAGTTTTTTTTTATTGCTTTCGTCGGTGACAGACGAGTCAGCGGCCCACCTGATAGTCAGCGAGAACCGTGGCTCATACACATGGCTATGTTTTCTTAGCATTACAGAAGCAATGTCAAAAAAACACAACCAAGTCGCTGCCTACCGGAAGGAAAAGGGAAATGGAGCAGGATGGGGTTTGGGAAGTGAAGGGGGATTGGGCCTCCGGCACTTTCACTCACCGAACGTAACATAACTGATACTGTCATTTTACGTCGAGCTTTTGTGAGAGGGTGGTACTTCTCCGGTCGAGCCGGCCTATTCATGCTGTAACCAGCGTGGTCCTACTACTCAATAAATAGTTACTAAAAACAAAATGGTCTGGGCACAAATTTTTGATATGAAACTAACATAATATAAAAATTATCTGGTGTGTATGTATCATGGAAACTATACATTTATATTTAAAATATGGTAGCGTTTTATTCTACGTAGCCAACTGTTTGCACCCAACGTTATTTTTTGACATATTTCAAGTTTAACCGAAATCGTGATCTAGTTTTTTAACCTCCGAGTTTTCTTCGTAAAGGTTAATGAAAACACTTTGTAACGGTCTGTGTGATAGTGACAGATTCATGTTAGTGACAGGCATAGCTCCGGAACCACTGGACCGATTGACTTGTTACTTAGTGTGCAGACACCTTGGGGTCATCCCTCAGTCGAGTTTGAATATGGGCCCTGGGGGTAAAAAGACCCTCGAGAAATAGGGGTCACAAGGTCATAAGGTCAGGGGATATCCACCAACAAAGTGATTTGGAAGTCCAAGGCAGAGGCTTTTGCCTAGCATAGGGACATCACAAAAAGCTGATGAAAAAAAAAAGTCACATGAAGGCGAAGAGGTTGAATCCTGGGTTTTTATACCCATCTCGTTACACAGAAGCTAATGAACTACAGAGGCAAAGCAAAGTATTTTTATAAAAAACAACAGGTTATTGCGTAAACATTTAAAGTAGAACCAGTTCATGGCATTTTATTACTGTTAGCGTTTTCCTGTTGTACATCGAAGTTTATATAATATTCTATAGTTGTTTCAAAGAATAAAAATCATATAGCAATCTTCTTCTATCTGTACAAATATTAAAAAGGTCGATTGAAAGATTTGAACGCGCTGAATTCTGGAACATTTAATCACATCAGATATTGTTTTGCTATTATTCAGGCAGTTAATAGGCTAGGATCCCTCAGGAACCAAATCGGATGAAACCGCTGGACCCAAAAATAAGAAGAATGTGGAAAGGGTAAAATATACAACTAACTACACGTATCTGAATCCGAAACTATACATTTTATATCTGATTTTGTTCGTAACTACGCATAACCAACTTTACCAATTTTGATGTTTTTAGAGTGCAGTAAACTCAGCACAGTTAAAAACTATGCTATGTTTTATCTAATATATTTAATAGAATCGGAGATATGATTCACAATGTGATATACGCATCCACATAAAAGTCGCGGACAAACTGTGTTCCACGTGGATATCATCGCGAGGCATACGCAACACATAAATAAATGCATATTTCTGAAGCTACATAATAATATCATAAATCACACAATAAGGAAATAATCATTACGTTGTGTGGCAACGCCAACATGCATCTTACATACACAAGAATATATTCATATTATATTATAACAGATAGATGTGCCCGCGGTTTCACCCGCTTTTATGATTACTGCGCCGCCCCTGTGGGTTGAAGCGTGATGTTATATAGCCTATAACCTTCCTCGATAAATAAGCTATCCAACAAAAAAATTTTTTTTAATTCGAACCTGTAGTTCCTGAGATTAGCGCGTTCAAACAAACAAACAAACAAACAAACAAACTCTTTAGCTTTATAATATATTATTAGCACGGTTGCAAATATGCATCTACGCGGATACGAGTCAGCAAAACGTAAAAATCTTCAGCACTGCCATCTTTGAACAGTATAACGTAACTTGTATAATCTCGAAAGGCTAGGCAGAAGTTTCAACCAGTTATTTATACTTTATACGTGATAAAGGACAAGCCTTTCTGTTGTCTATTAAATCGACATGTGTAAGCCAACTTTTTATACAATATATTTAATATTTAGGTATTTAGTGAACCTGTATCTAACGGCTGACCAGTATATTACCATGGCAGTGGTGGTGATATTGTAAATAAACGCCTATGATGATAATTAAAAAACGTCAGAGCAGTAAAGGATAATCTGTATGTATTTTCGAAAATATAAACAAAAATGTTGTGTTGAATATTTTTAAATAGGTTTTCTTTTTGATGTTTACTTATTTTAGTCTATTGTTATTGAACGTTGGACAGTATTATGGTTGACAACCGTAGACACATTGTCAGGCTCTGTATTGCAACTGAGAATTAAATGTAATATACTCAATAACACAGACCAAATTGAAGATCAACCTATGTCTTCGCGATTATTCATAAACGTAAACGTGATCGACTAAAGAGTCTTAATATTTTATTTATTTAGCAATAGGTGCTACTCTTGTAGAGCGCATAGATATTCAAGTTTGTACACATTCGAACAGTATAGTCATGTGTCTAACTGCATTCGAATAAACAACGCTATACGTATGTTAATACTTTTGCATATAACTCAAATGCATTTTTGCCCATTTTTATATTTTGACAGTTGTGATTGATCGCATTTTAAACACCTAACCAGTGATTATAAATTGACATGAGTCATATATTTACGTGCTTTATTAATAATTTATTACAGAATGACTCATTGCAGACGATAATTGCAACCATCGAAATATAAATAACCTAATTAAGTTAATAATATACTAGCTGTTGCCGTGATTTTGTTCGCTTTTAATAGTATATGCCCTTGTTTATTGGTTTGTTAAAATTGGTCTGGCTGTGTTGGTAGTCATAATAAAAACAGACACAATACGACTCGTTAAAGGTGTTCTAGTATAATTTCATGTATTTAAAAACATTTTAGTTTAGTATTGACACACTATAGTAGACTATCTTGGTTGAGTAACGGCAGTGAATGCAACTGCTCTGCATTTTTTTTCTCGAGTTGATGGTACAATTATTTTTAAATATGTCATGCCCAATGTGTAGCCACGGCAATCATATCAACAGTTGCATCCATCATGTCCTCCATGATGCACCTACAGGGACAATTTGAGCATTTTAACAGATATGACATGGTTTGATTGGGATCACCACATATACACTGTGCTTTGTGAGGCTCCCTAATTCCCCATTTTACCAGGTTGCAACCACAGCGGCCGACTTGAGTACGAAGTCGATTTAGGGATTTCCATATTGGCCATGGTAATTTCGACCCAGGTGGTAGGTATTCCTTAACTTTTAAATAGTCAATTGACGAAGGAACTTTGTCCAGCCAAATTTTGAGCCTAGTTGTCTCTGGCGGATCTTGACTGGACTTTGTAAATCTCAAAAAGCTATTACGACTCCTAAGCCTCCCTGGCAGCAACTTGTATCCATGCAATGGGTTTCGGACATCAGATTCCTGAAGATGTTTTTCCAGGGCACTGAGGTCTCGGATTCGATTTCCAGGTTGGTTGAAGTTTCATTGGGTTCGTCTGTCACGACTTGTTTTAGTGGCAGCAGGGTAGACATCAATGTTCTTGTCCTCCATAGCTCACTAAATGTAGTAGTGATACATATGTGCCTACCCTTCCAGAGATATTGTCGTGAGAATATTTATGGTTGTACGTTTCAAATATTATCCGAAAATAAGATGACAGTTTTTTTCTTGCGTGAAAATTTATTTCCAAGACTACTAATCCTCAATCTGTATTTTCATTTTATTTTATATATAAGCTTTTATTCAACATCAATATTGCGTGTCCGTTATCAATATATCGGCAGGATGTAACAAAATTGATTTTAAAAGTAACATTACCTTCGTTTTGTTAGGTTGGTATTATGGCCGAGATTGCGCGGTAATGATTACAATATTAAGAGCAATAATAAAACGTAATTGACCATAGGTAAACATTACGGAAATAGGTCATTTATTTTATCACCGAGTTTTAGTCAAAAACAGTAAAACAATAATAACACTAAAATTGTTGTATTTCGGCAATAATGTTTATGGATCCCATTTTGGAGATGTCGAATTAAATATTAAGCACTAATCATTATAACTATTGTTATAAAATATAAGAGTAAATTTTTTGGTCATTCGACGCTTCGAAAATATTTGACAGTTGGATATTTAACGGCGAATGCCAGCAGTATTCTTAATTTTTATGTTAGTAGCAGTCGAGCCAGCGGTCCAGCGGCCCACCTGGTTTGAGTGATTATGGAATACAAGCCATGATTGAAAATCTATGGTCTGGCTATCGTTATGCCGTTGCCACGCAATCGGTTAATATAGCTCACAACCATGCCAATAGACAACAGAATAATTCAATAATGTTTTTAGTTCAAACAATATTAAATTTTAAAATGTAATGGCTTTATAAGTTATATCCGTGTAAGTTACCGTGCAGGAATACACACGCATACACACACACAAACACACACACACACACACAAAAGATAGATACATAAACGGAAAGTAAATAATCATAGCAAAGGCTCGGAGCATAGTGGCGTGATATAAATAATTATTCATATATAATATAATATTTCCTAGTAGGTATTACGCTTTATAATTGTGAACATTTTCCTCGAAGATTTAGGTATCGCTTGTGTCGTTCAACGGTGTTATTTATTTTAATATGAAAAGTCTATGGATACACTGCAAAATTATACAAATATCTAAACTTAAATAAAATACCATAATTCTGCACAACTTGTGTAGAATAATGGTATTTTATTTAAGCTATTGGGTCGCATAGCAACCCGGTGGCCAGATACAATAGATTTTTAATAATGACTGGTCAGAATACGCAAAGTTACCTAGAAATGCAGAAGCGAGACATATTCTGATGTTAAATAGCTTGCCCCACAAAACAGTACAGCAATGCAAGTTTCCCTTTTTCAGTAGGCTGTTAGTTTTATATAGCAGGACTTTTAATTATCATTTATAGATCTAATGCGATTGTAACAGCGTTATTTACTGTAGTATGCACAATTGTTTGCACTCTCTATGAATATGTGCGTTGAGCTCAATTGTTTTCAAATATATTCGGATGAAATTAAGCACACCACTAAATTACAACCTTTTAAATTTTGCTAATACCAGAGCGATGACCACAACGAACTATGGACAATTAGACTGATAGTACTAGTAGCATCAACATCAACAGGTAATGTCTATTCCACCATTGCCATCGTATTCTGGTAAGACGACGGAAAAGGCAAGAGAAAAATACTTTGTCAATATAATTTTACAAGCCATTAGAGAATAAAACAACTCCGATGTCCAACAATTGTTGACTTGGTTGATTGCACTTTGTGATGGGACAATTTGAGTGGAGTAGTTTACAAGTTAGTCTGCAATCAGACGTTAATTATATTGGTACGGTCAAAGGCATAAGTAGCTGAACGTTGAACTTTGTATAATATTTTATGAGTTTTAATTACCAATCGTCGTTGTTATGAATCGTCACTGCTGTTGTACATTGAGGATATAGTTTTATTGTTCTAGCTTTTGCTCACAGCTTCATTTACGTCCTTGCCACAGGAGATATGCCAAGATAAAAGTATTTTCCCATTTTGGTATCCTATATCGTATCCATCCGAATCTGTTTAACAGTGTAAGCGTGAGGCGTGATTGACTTACATATATCCTAAACATTTACTTTCACAACATTAGTAATTATAGAAAAGTTTAAATGTTGCAATGTCATCGATTTATATCACTGACTATACATACAATATTAGACCTTTAAAATATACCTCTTTTTCGGAAGAGGCCTTTGTTTAACATAGGAGAAATAAGCATAGACTCCTTTAAAGATCTTCAAAAACATACAAAAGAACTGATACAAACTAATTTAATTAAGACGATTTTGTACGCAGTTAAAATGAATGAAAATTACCTAATACATCCATAAATTACCAAGCTACTTCATATATTACAGTTACGTAATAATCTGTCCATTGCTGGAATCCCAGGCAAATGAGAAAAGCTTATGTCTGGTCGCCGAAGGGCCGCTGCAGCTTAACACGTTAATACAAAGACAGAATGCTTTTAAATTCAATGCTATAGCGATGTTGATCAGTAAAGTAAAGCTGTAGGAATCATATGCATTGAGTATTTAAGTAAATATAATGTTGTTTTCTTTGTGGCGGTGGATAATGAAAACTTGTCCGGTGACCTCAGCAGAGAGCTGACGAGTCGACCTTGATCTACTACTTCACAATGTCATTACCAAAAAAATGTGTTCGCTCATCGTGCAGCGTCTCGAAACTTGAACATTGTACGAATACAGAGTATCGCCTCGTTTGTCCAGTGTGTTGCGTGTGCGCTTGCGCAATACATTCGCCGGCGTCAGACGGCTATTCTGTAAAAGTTTGCATCTCGAACTCAAATGTCATTTTGACAGTTACCATAGTTATCTAGAGTTAGTAATATAATTATAGTTACTATAGAAAGCTAATGCTGTAACTTGTCAGGCTTTTAAAACGTTAAAAAGGAATCCCAAACATAAACTGTGTTTTAAGATCATACTCAAAAATGGTTATTTACATTAAAATGTTTCAATATTTATTATGGACACGTGTGTATTTAAAAATAGAAAAGAAAGGAAGCTAAAATAAGACAGTTATACAGATGAAGCTCTCATGAGAAGAAGCAGACAAGAAACTCAAGACAACACTTTTTAATCGCCAATTGTTAAACATAAACAATGACTGATACTCTTTTAAACTTTTCACTGCATGTTACAATATGGCTCTATAGTTTTTTTACAATCTAAAGTAATTATTGTTACTTCCATAGGTCTCTATCAATAATCAGAACTGTGTACATACTGTACTGTTCAAGAGACTTCTGTTGAGTAGCCAATCGTTGTTTTAGCGTGTTTACAAACTTCACATTCATTGACATTAGATCATAGACAAAGATATTAATACAACAGCTAGTGTCATCGGTATTGCCTAGTACCAAACAATGACATTTAACTCATAAAAAGAAACATACAGCGGCAATATAAATATCACACCTTAGGGCTTAAGAGCCCGTTCTGCGCGATTTCGTAGCTTCTTCCTCTTGAGAATAGGCGTCATGTGGAAATACAATTTTCGAATAATACACGTAAAATAATGTAACAGTTTAGGCAAGTTTCCAGTATTAGCATAATCGCCATTACACGCACCTGGTTTTGTCAACGACACTATTTACACAAGGAGCTCGAAATGGCGGCTATTGGCGCCGTTTTCAAGACATTTATAGTCTTTTTCGTTTTATTCTAAAGAGACATGCAAGCTGCTAGGTGTTATTTTATATATTTTAGCTTTTCTTATCTTAATGTAAAGGGTTGGTAGGGAAACTTTCATTCCGCATTATATCGACAATGTTGCGATTCATGCATAGTATGCATATTGCTGACGAGCACAATTAATGGATTATGTTCTGCGATTTTCCTAAAAGAAAAATGCATTGTAAGTACTTAGCTTATCTTGGGAAGTAAACTTAGCACAACGATCGGCCTTCATGCATGCAATAATGCTGGATGAAGACGGTACATAGTTTTCTTTGTTATTTTATATTTTTTGTGCAAATAACTCGACTTTTTAGATAAAGCTGCTAAGATTCCTAATTACTTGACAATTCAAGGCTTATATAAACGGAAACGGTACGAGTATCATTAGCTTTGCCGTGTGAATAAATAAACGAGTTAAAATTCTGCTGTATTGTACAAATATGTTAGATAACGATCTGGAAATGCACGTTTTTGGGAGTTATCAACCACTTGACCGATTTAGGCGGGCCAAAATAACCTCACTTGTCATTGCCACTGTATCATAAAATTGTATCTGTAACACAAGCGGCAACAGGCTAATGGCAACTGCTAATGGCCGACCAACCGAGTTTTGATTTCACCTTTTAGTGTTGCTTCACGTCAAACTACTTCTAACACTAGAAATTCACTTACACGTTGGCAATTCTAAAACAACAGTGCTACTGCGCTGCGAGATAAAGACCGCTAGTAGACCCCTGCATCCCCTGTTCCCAGGAGCTTCGACTTTAATCTTAATGATCACTGGAAAGTTAACTATCCACAGAAACACTAAAGACGATTTTCCGGCATATGTTTCGCAGTATTAAACGATAAAAGAATTCCAAAATAATAAAAATGGACTTATACGACAAAACTTGTAATAGACAGTAAACTATACATAATCCCGAAATAGTGATGAAAGCTGTCGAAATTTTTAAAACTAAGCGATTTGTTCTGTTCACTCTCAAGCAATGAAATAATTGACTCCCGACTCGTAGTCACACCACATTATCACACCAGTATGACAAACGGTAATTTTTTTCTTGTTTATTATTTTTAAAACTAACACGCTGGCTTAATAATTTGTGCCTTTGCTATGTTTAGACTTCAATATGGCGTCTAACATCTTCCGTCGAAATTGTTTACAAACAAAATCGGTGGATGCTCCATTATTTATAAATCTGTTAATTCAATCAAAGCTTGCCATGGATTTTCATTAAGCGATGAATTATTCAATTTGTCTGAAAGACAAAGACAGATAACAGATATTTGATATCGATACTAGTGAATGAACGACTGAAATATATTTGATTTTGTCTATGTTTTCACACATTGAAGCTAATTGCTTGGACGTAATTGCCACCTTATGCCGAGTCAAAAATGAAGCCATTTAGTAATTATGTTATATATATAACGGTATAGTCATGGGTTATATGTATTCTACTCCTGTTTATGTCATAGATATCAATGTTTGTGAAGATGTTTGGACGTTTTTAACTCTTGCTTTTTTGGATGAAGCTTGGCATTTACACATATCTTGTGCTAGATTAACGTAGGATACTATTTACTCCGGAAATGAGTTCCTGTGCGATCGTAGTAAGCTTAAATGTTAGTTTAACACTATCGACAGATGGCGCCTCCCAAGAGCATTGTCAGTTTATCACGTGGGTAAAGCAGCGTGCAGTAACTAATGCTCACTCTGTCGTAAATATGACATTGCAAATAAAAGCTATATCTTTAGAAATTTAAATCTGCAACTAAGGTAGAAGAGATAAATAACATGGACTTTAATGACCATAAAAACACAAAAGTTTTTCGGGTCTGGAAGTTTTTCGTGTTTGTTAATTTAAATGTTTGTAAAATGCCCTTGATGCAAGACTTATTCTTAGTGTGGGCGATGTCTTTTTACAAACAAAATCTTGAAATAGTTTATCGATTTATCTCGCTGACTGCACATAACCTCTAAAACTTTGTATTTGACTTCTAAAAACTTGTCTTTATCTATAGAAACAGGCAAATACAAAACCGTTAAGTACAATTTTCTCCTCTGTTCGTCAACAATTTTATTTATTTTTTGTTTAGAGCAAATGTAAAAGTGCTGTTTTTTTTAAATGTCGTTTCATACATGTCTTCTCTCTTTGTGTAATGGTTTTAGTCGATTTCCCACCACTGGGTGAACACCAGACTTACTCTGAGTTGTTCCCAGCTGTTCTCTTTTTATATAATTTACTACATATTGTACGTAGTTTTATCGATATTATTTATGTTTTAGTCTCAATAAACAGATACTCTGCAGAGAGCTAGACTCAAGGCTGAACATGGCTGCCAGTTTATTTAGCAAAGGATATTTACTGAAAGCGTACACTTCAATACCATACATAAATAAATACGCTTATGTATTCTAACTAATATTATTAATTCAAATGTGAGTTTGTTTGTTACGCTTTTATGCTTTAACTGCTCGACCGATCATCATAAAATTTGGTATATATGTTGTCAGTGGTACAGAAAATGGTATAGGGTACCTTTCCAGAATCTAGAAAAAACTACTGTCTACGAAGGATAGACCGTTGACATAACCTACATTCACGCAAGTGAAGCCGTGAGCAATATACAGTAGCCTATATTTGTAAGTGTAAGACTGCCTTCTAGGTCCAGTGGCGTCATCGTCCACTTGGGTACGTTTACTTTATTTTTACTGCCGATTGTAAGGTTCGATTCCTAGTTCATGCCGGATAAATCAGTTATATACCCTCAAAAATTCTTGACAGTATAATACTTTGTCCAACCCGATCGAGGCAGTTAAGTAATACGCAATATTATATAATTATAGCTGGCGTAATTTAGTTTATTTATTTACTCTTCTGCCTTGCTCTCAGCTCGAAAAGGTGGTATACTATATATTTTAAGGATATTTCTGTCCCATAACAAAGCTTATGTAAAATTAAATATTAGTTGTTGAATGACATTAGTTTCATTCTGACACAGAAAAACAGTCGCCAAACTTTCTTCAGTTTCAACTAAGCTAAAAGCAAATTCTGCTTAATAGTTATTTTTCATAAAAGTGTTCGATCAACGACCATATTGTCGGATCTGTAAATATTTTCCTAACTAAATACTTTAAATACTTTTAAAAGCTTTGCGTAATAGAGGCAAGTGGCAATTCTTTTTAAAATAAGAAACAACGAATAACTTAGGAAATTAAATTTAGAGAAAAATGTTTGAAACTGTCGTTTACAGAATAAATATGGTTCCAAATAAAATATTTGAATCTATAGTATTAAAACACAAAATGGAACGAGGCCGTGTTTAAAATATATTTTGAAAATGGAATTAGCGGTGACTTTATTATGAGGGATAAAACATAGACAAAGCTGTACAATTTACTATTTTGGTTCAACAATGGTTTACAACATTTTTTTTTTCTTCCACCTCATAAATAACAAAATCGATTGCGGTGTGGTCTTCCCGGTTAGCAGCTTAAAGATCAAAGCTAGCTGGCAACTAAAACATCTACATGAAAGAAATTGCGGGCGAACCGTAGTCCTCAATGAATGCGTAAGCAAATACTAGTCAATATTAAATATAAAAATAGCTTCCTAGGATCACGGTTGTATCTGCGGAGATTTAGACAAAATGTATTACATATACATACATAAATCTATTGTAAATACCATCATCATAAACTAAGTAAATGAACTGTGTTATTGAGTAGTTTCCGTATTTAAATGGCGAAGTCACATTAAAATATTTGGTTAATAAAATAAACATGATAAAATCTTGGAAATACTTATTTTATCTGAAATTGTGTTGTTTTACCGAATTGCGTAATATATATTGTAATATATTCAATATTGTGTTAACGGATGATACATATGATCTTAAAAATATTATAGTCCACCATATTGGTTTTCCTTACCAACAGCAAATTACTAATATTTTAATGTATTAAAATAATTGCAATGCATACAAACATATACAGAATACTGGGTACGCTTGTATATTCCGTAAGGTGTATCGCACCCATATTTTATCAGCTACCTCTAGGTTTTATGTAACATTAGGAGACACTGTTGCTGCCTACCGAACAAATTTTCTACTAGAATTTCCTTGCAGAAACATCCAATACCACTTTGGACGGCACGATTGCACGTAAACATCAGTGCAAACTTAAGCCATGATACCAATAAGAGTCGCTAAAATCTGAATATGATTGATTTGTGGTGAACAAGTATTATTTACAATATTTTGCAAAATGATTGACAGCGTTGACCAATCCGGATGTAAGCTGCAATTACAACTACTTCCACCTATAATAATTCGTTTCACGCTCTATGGGAGACATGCTGTAAAAAACTAACTATTGACCATGGATATTTTGCAGCCAGTAATAAAAAATATTTGTCTATGGATTGCTACTCTTTGTTTAAAAGTTCGTTTAATTAAATGTTCATGGTCAAGTCACGTGTATCACCTTACCTAAATGTAGGCAATCAAAGGATTAGAAAGCTAAAGTGGCACTTCAGTTATCTCGAACTAGTAAAACCCAAAAGATGTCAGATGTTTGTCATATAAATGACAAAATCCTGACAATTATTGGGTAATATGAGTACTTGAATGGAGACTGCAACTTGGCAAACATCGCGTACGAAAACCACCAGAAAAAAGGAGTAACGATTTATGTAAGGAGACTGGTAGTAGTTGAATAGGAGCTCAATGGCTCTGTGGTGCCTTTTGGCAGAGGCCCTTGTCCAACAAAGGACAGTCATAGTTTTATGGTAAGGGGGCAAGACTATTACCATATACCCACCCGTACACGGAGTATCCGTTCCCGTAGCGATATTACTTCGAACCCGTTTCTATACAATTAAAAGTAAACGTAAGCTGAAGTCGCGTCGCTAGATCAACAAGACAATCATATTTTATTTTATAATAGCATTGTACAAATGACGTCACCGCACCCAATTGTTAGCACAGAGCTAATATACAGCTATTCAATACATTTAGGTCAGGACATAGACAAGCTGGCGTCTATGAACCGTAACAAAGAACTCCGTTTAATTGAAAGTGCTTTTGCGAAAGGTTTGTCTTGTTAGATTGGTTTGTTGGCGATCTTTTTTATTTCGGTTTAGATTCATAATAATATTCTGTTAAAATGGAAAATAATTAAAAAACGCGAACTTATTAAAATAAATCAGAATGCCGACATGCTTTAGATAATTTGAATCCATATAAGCTTTATATAAAAGTGCCGCTATATATTAATAGCCGGATCTGAAGGAATAAAAGAAAATAAATAACTATCTATGGATCACTAATTTGTACTGCGAACGAAACTCACTCTATAATTTTATTGTGCAATACACTATGACGATATTTAATACCATCTATGGTATTAAATATCGTAATAATGTATACATGTTGGTTTTAAAAAGTTAATATGTCATTGCAGTTAACTTAAGAATGCAGACGATGACGTAATAGTCGATGTGTTGCAAGTTATAAAAATGGATGAGATATTAGGCTCAACGTTCCAAAATACATATTATGACACAACCGGTGATCAAAACACGATCTGTTGACGAGTAACTCGTCAAGGCTAGAAAAATGCTGAGCTCAAATAAATTAATATATTCATAGTCTGAGCAAAGGGGACCTTATTGGGTAGGTAATTGGATACAAATAGGTATTTATTAGAATCAATTTCAAGGAAAACATGACATGTTTATATGTATATTATTGTATAATTATAATTATTATTGCCATAATATTGTCTTCTGTTTACGCGAATGTTATTCATTGAAATATATACGGATACGGATTTTATCGCGTTGTTTATTTGACACTTTTTTACATAATTTAGAAACTACTACTATTAAACTTAACTTATATTTAAGCTAATTAAATTAATAAACTATTAAAACTATTTATATTATAGTATTATACTATTTATAGTTTAATAGTAGTAGTTTCTAAATTATGTAAAAAAAGTGTCAAATAAACAACGCGATAAAATCCGTATATAGTAGTTTAATTTCAATTAATATTATTGCCATAATAACATGTGTAATAAATGCATTGTGTTAATAGCCACATAACTTAGAACGCAGAGTAATCATTTGTAACTATAAAGTTGTAGTTACAAGAAGCAAAAACAGCAAGAGGTCTATCAGAATCACCTATCATTCACCAGTTATGTTGAGACCTTAACTAAACGGAGGCAAAGTTACTGTCGTCTAAATATCGCATTTCGGGACTCGGTGATGCTGCAAAGAATTTCCTGACAGAAAAGCACAATAAAAATGCTCCATATTTGTTTTTCTAAACTGAGTATGCTTCGCTATTGATATGAAACATTGTTTAGGAAAACGTAACTATAATATCGAAAACTATATTTCTGATATGTTTGTTTGCCCATAGGTCTAACTGTCAGCCTCGCACGTTGTGTTGTGGAATGATGTGTCATGTGATCCATTGATATTTATGTTTTAAGTCTGGAAAGACTTCAATCTAGATTTGTCAATAATCACGTGACACATAAAATAATTATAAGGTATTGTTGATAATTTAAAATCAATAGAAAAAGTATATTGGTAATCTGCGCAATTGGCAGTGTTTCAAACTGTCAATAATTATGTCCATACATACCTACTGCAACTTTGTCAGGTTGAAACTCATCATAATATTATACTTAACATCTTTACATTGAGCGATTTGGCACTTATGATTCCATTGTTTCTTTTTCAGCCACAACATAACATGTTTGTAAATAAATTTGGGTTTCAAGGAAATATTTGGCAGTTTAATTAAAAAGACGTTCAAAATTCATACATCGTTCGATTACTGATGGACATATAAATATAAAATGACAAAGAGGCGTAGACTTTAAATTATAATTATGTGTAAGAGATCGTTGTTCAGAATGCGCATAAGAACAAATACTTTATCACTAAATGGTCAGTCATAAGTAATACATAGATCAATTTTAATAAAATTTGGAAATGCAGTGTCGTGATAGATGGATCGACTCCTTTTGAATAAAATATGATGGAAGTTGCGGGTAACGACTCGTGTAAATGTGTAATTATGAAAATAATGCATACAATTAACGTTCAGAAAGAGCGGCCTTGACAAAACCTGCCCTCTGTTACTTAATTATTACTTACTTAATTCAATTATGAAAATACTATTATTACTTTATTCAATAACGTCAATATTATATAGAAGGTAATTATTTCTTTTTCGTCATTTTTCTTCTTGTATACGTTTCTAGAGCTATTTTTTAAAGGTACCAAGCACTTTCAATTTCAACGTAATACTTATAACATTTTCATGTGTCAAGTTGTGACACTTGTGAGTGACTAATATTTAGCATTAAGCATTAACAAAATGATGAATGAACACAAATTCATTTAGGTATATTCATTAGAGACATGTGTAATAGTATAATCATTATGTTACAGACGTAAATGCCAGCGTCGAGTTTCCCGCCAACAAATGACATTTAGGGAATACCATAGCCAACGACAGATGAATCAAAATTGGAATCTTCGAAAGGGCAGCGTAGTGACGTAACCACGTTGAAGGAAAAATTATAATCAGACTGCTTTTATTCATTTGTCATAAGTGGTTTATAAATAGTTTAATTCTAGAGTTTTACCATAGCATCACGTCTGCAGATCCTTTAAAAGTTAAGTTATGTTTGGCCAATAATATTGAACAAGGCTGTTTTCATCTATGGGATACATTATTGGATATGCCGTAATGCTGCTGAGAATTTCGTGACAGAAAGGCATTTGGCCTATGATCTGGTTTGCCGACAACCTTTATTTGTCTTTTATTTTACGGAAAGTTTTACCTGTAATTCTAGATACCTAATATATTATTTTGCAGACCTATTAGAGGTAAAAGATAATTTATGTTGACTTCATAATTTAGCTAGATTAGTCCAATTGCATTTGCACTTAATCGATATAATTAGTCAGAGATAAAATTCTGTATTGCATTACGCAAGCGATTCTAGATGGTTGGTACAATATTACCGAGTCGGTCCAGTGTTAGTAATGCATTAAGCAGGTGACAACCCTGAAGTCTCTGATTTGATTCACAGTTTAGACAAAGTGATAATGGAATTTACTGTCAATCTGAATCCTTGATCTCATGGACTCTGCAACTGACCGGCAGAAATCAATAGCCTCTCCTTGAGGACTAAGAGTAACTGTTTACTTCAATCAAATTGGTTCAGATAAACCAATACCTAATATGTTTGTACAGACATGATACGATAACTAAGGCTAAAGATGACTAAAGTACAAAAGGGCTATCCGTTCACAGTAGCAGCTAACAATGTAAATTGTTTTTAATAAATTAGTATTCCATTGTGGCAGCACTGTTGCAATAATATTGCCAGCGTTACACACCTCTTCCTCGAAACCATGCAACGCATGTTTATGTTATTCCCCAAAGCTTTTTTATACCTGAACATACTGTTAGGAAAATACCAAATCTTATTATGAGTACAACGGTAAAATCTCTCAAGTACACATAATATCATGTCAATATAATTATTTCCACTGGATATTACACCCATATTTCAGAGACTGTCGAAGTCCCATGTTAAAAGCAAGTAAGCAAAATTCCAATTTTAAAGTATTGTGAATTCCATAGTAGCCTCGATTCTGTTACAATGCGCCAACATGCACGCTTGCTATTGCGTGAAAACCTTCTCTAGCGAAATGTAGGTAGGTGTGAAATATCTCTATCTATGTTTACGTGGATGGTGAAGGTGCGATTGTTTTTAATACTGGTATGTCAGACTAGTATATAGTCCTATTGATAGTAAGTGGTTATTGTAGTTTAGATGCTTAATAAACTATGAATATTAGTCATGAGTTAACGGGTCTTACAAGAACTTGTTCCGTATGAGACATCTTTAGATTTTTTCACTCAATTATCTCGACGGATTTAGTTGAAAATTGCCATGAAGGTAGTCTATGACCTGGATAAGTGATACTGTTCGGTCCCTAGAATAGTTAAGTAGTTCTGGACAATTAAAAAGCGTCAATAGATGGCGCTAATATACTTTTGGTCGCGATACAGCTACTTACAAAGTAATATTCACGGGTAAACGTCACCGTTGAAGTTATTCTAGTTAGTAGCAGCAGTGTTAGTCACCAATGATAACGTTATCGGTCGCGCTACCTCGCGCATCGCCACGCCGGCTCAAAATCAATAATCGTAGCTACTGATACTGTTTTAAAAACTATTTTGCACCTGTGCTGAATTTTAGCTGCTGGTTTTGACGCTTAAATCAAATCAAAGTCATTTTTGTTGTTAGTTCGCAGTCTTACGAATAGGTATAAAGTTATTTTTGATTACAAGCCGCGTAAAGGAATGGGCTTCAGATTACGAGAAGAATCCTGACAGAAATTCTCTCTGATTAAATCGACACTTAAGGATTCTGGTATTTTATATGTATGGAAATGAGATTGCCTATTCGATAACACTTTCCAAGGCGATAAAAATCCTTTCATTGTTAAAAAGGCTAGATCCTTTCATTGTTAAAAAGGCTAGAGATAATATGTATTACGGAAAACTTAACACACATTGAAATAACAAACGCAAATAATACCTGGGTACGTACGATGCATTGGTCGGAGTCTGGATTCGGTTCATCTACGTCAATTAAATAGTTTGGATTTGGGTCAACGCTACGTCGATCCGTCTATCGAAGTTTCGACGCATTGGTAGTTACGAATTATCTAGCTATGTTTGAAATACAGGTAGATTATTCGCTGAAAATGAAGAAGTTCGGTTGCAGAACTACCTTCATTTTACAGAAGATTGTATAATCTTCTTAAGGAGTCACTTTGCTATCTGCAGACTAATATAGTAGTTGCTTCTTCCGCAACAGCAGCACAGGCACTTCTTTTTTGAAGGGTAGTTACAACACGAACAGTACTCTTGGATTTGCTAGCAACCATTATCTACATAACCGAATTATCAGTCAAGGAGTATGCTTATTTACCAAGTTGGTAGTATAAAAAGAAATCGATACATCCTCCAATTAGGGCATCACGGCAACTAAAACGCAATCTAGAGAGTAAATTGGCTCAAGACTAGTCTCTCAATGAAGACAGAGGCAGTCGAGACATTTCAATAGCCAGACACAATTTCTCTTTTCCATAATTCAATTACCACACTTATAATGCTGTAGTTAGTACTGGATTGTTATTCTAATAATTTAACTACTTGATGTGACCTCTACGAGTGAATAAGTGCTTATCGCACAAATGCCCTGACTATAGTGAGTAATTGTAAGGTTTGCGTCGCCCTTGCTTAACGGGTAAGAAACGGCTCACTATTTTGTGTATTTTCCTTGTGTGTAATTTTAATGACCATACTATTATAATAGTAAAATTTCCTAACAATTTTTGTGACAACTTTAAAGAAAACTGCTTCTAACGAGGCCACTGATGACTGTTCTGTAGCAGAAAGCTTTACTGAAAGACTCAACTGAGGCTCAAATATAATTGGATAATATTTTGATGTTCAGTATAGGAACTGTAAACACAATTTATTTCATTAGCAGTTAGACGAGTCACAGAAACCATTTGCTAAGATATGTGCAATGAAATTCGACATAAAATTATAGTAAATACATAAAGACATATAATGCAAGATATCATAAGATAATAATAAAAAACGTTGTTTGAAAATAATGTCTCTATAAACTTAATGATATATATCAAACGAGCGCACTTCAATTCAATCTCTATTTTAATAATTAGATAAAAATGAGTAATTTCACTAATATTATAAATGTAAAAACCTCGGTTTATGTTTGTTTGTTACATTTTCAGGGTTAAACCGCTAAACCGATTATGATTACGTTTGGTACGACATCGTTTTGACTGAAAGTAAGGAATTTACGCAGATAATATTGTAGGCAGTATTTTGATATATTGAGCATCAATAAAAAGCGGACAATATTACGATAACTAACTCATATATGTGCCTGTAGACATCCATTTTCAACGACACGAATTATTGCTGATACATTTGGCACATACTTCTATTAGATAACGCGTTTATTCACTGACAATCTTAAAACCAGCATCTGCTTCTATAGGCAATACTACCAGCAAAGGAATACCCATTTTATTAAATAAAAATAATAAATTCAGCCTTGTGTGTAATTGTGTATTAATTCGCATTCACAATACAAAGAGTGAATCACGTCGCATACAAAACCTGCTTAGAAAGATAAAACAATCGCGTTCAACACTGCGCAGGCGCACGCCCAATAATTCGATCGGTCACGTACATTTGATTGAATCAGGAAATAAAGTTTATATACAAAATATTTGTGTGTATGTTTGACTTAAGTGTGCAGCCTATTTGCAGGTATTGTTTATAGAAGTAGAAATTGCCACTCTGCTCTAGCATTCAGTATTAACTCGTTGATTGGTGGCGAAAAAACCATGACCAATAAAATCGCGTTTCTTATGCACATCCATGTTTTGTCGTCCGGTCAAAATTATTTATGAGCACTTAAGTTTACTCGGCAATTAAGAGGATAAATTACTAGTGCGGCAGTAAAATTATACCCAGTAAATCTGTTACAGCAATTATAAATGTCTTCCCACGTTAAAGTTTTCAAAGTACTGTTCATGACCCTAGTATTTTAATCCAGATGAGAATGTACGGCAATTATTCTGTACAATTTGACTGGCTAAAGATTGTTTTAATTCAATACTACTTACTAGTATACTCTAAGTTGCCAGAGTAACGATCGTAAGATAAACAATAAAGGCTCCTACACACAGTGCCGCCGGTCAAGCCGCGGTGCGGCCAGCGGCTTACAAAGCCGCTGGTTTTGCCGCACAAAGGAGCCGCCGGCATGGCCGCCCAGGTATGCAAGATCATAATTAAATAAAAGCTACAGCTGCTATGGCAATGTTGACGACTTCGTTATTCATCGTAATCGATAACCAATCACAAAGTGTGTACCTCACTAGCGTTCTACACGACTGTCACAACTGGAATGATGCTCGGCGGCTTTGTGCAACTTTCTGCTGCGCGGCGCGTTGTGTGTAGGAACCTTAAGAAATCTGTATTTCAGTTTGCAAAGAATTATTTGAATCTTACTAAAATCCTTTAAAATTGGAAGAATTGTCCCGGTGGATATTTGGTTACATGTAAAACCAAGTTGGTAGAAGACATAAATAATACGAATACGTGTTTTCTTTATGTTCAACGTAAATAAAGATTGTGCTAATATTTGAATAGGGTAGGGTAACATCTGGTGAATGGATGTACAGAAAATAACTGTGTATTGACCTCGGTTCTGCTCTCACCTCGCGTGATGTCGAGTGCTCATTGTATACATATACAATAACAAATACACCGCTGACGTTATCAATCGTTAGACGACATGACATCAGAAAGTGTAGAATGTAATTTAAATTTAATATTTCGTACGAATTTTATCGGGTTATATTTGTTTTGCAACATTTCCTCCACGGACTTTGCTAAGTTTGCTTAAGATACTCTGAGCTCATACCGCGTAATACCAGAAACAATATTAACGGAACGATGCAAGGAAATCTTAGAAAATTTGAATGAAGTAGCGGTAGGCTATTGTATAGATAAGGCTTTGAGCTGACGATCGAGAGATCGTAGGATCTATCTCCATTTATTGCAATACTATACCTATATCTGAACCCAGTGGTAACACAAGCATTAGCTCAAGGGATTAAAAAGAATACTAATAATTAGAAACCCAAATTACTAGTGACAATTAAAAAGATACACTTGGATCGAAAGAATCTAAAATGTTAGTCTTCCGTAAACAGAAATGTAAATTAACGGTTAGGTTTAAGTTAAGGAATGAGAATACCGCATATAACTTGCAAATGTAATTTATTTCCATAATTAAATAGATACATTTTTGTGCCTGTCTCTAAATGAGAGAAATGTATTGCAGCTACATTTCGTCAGCTAAGACTCGCTTCAACGACGTAAGTCCATTGCTGTTTACCGCCTATAGTTCCGGACTCTGCCTTACTTCTCTGAATTTCCTTATAGAAAAACCCAATGATACTTTGTCCACAAATTTGACATGACCTAAGACATTACGATCAGGAATTCAGCAGTAAGTGTCAACCCAAAGTAGCGACTAACCGACGAAGTAGTAATGCCAATGTATAAGATTTGCGGCAAGATAGCACTACTATTTGAATGTAATATAAAATATGGCAAAGCGACGAGGAATACAAATGAACACCGGATAATAGCAGCTGTTGTATTGAAGTCCCGCGAGGCTTGATAATGTACAAGGATCACGTCTATGCTTCTATTCGAACATGCTTTAGAATCTGAACTATTATCTCGCATGCATTTCTTCATACAAATAAAAGAAACCGTGCAAATAAATGAATTCAACAAAGAATAAATCAAGGTCGCCATCTTGCAATTACGTAATAACTGCGGTGTAGCGTGCCGTTCAAGTACGACGTGGGAGGCTGCTTTGACACTTTTGGCAGGCAACTGGCGGAATAATGTTGCCAAGATGCGTTTTCCCTGACCAAATGAAAACTGTTTAGAAATTAGTCAACTCAACAAAAAAGTGACAATGTTTGATAGTGCGAAGATAATATATGTAAGTTTTTAATCACACTAAACAAAATCTTTGATTGATCTTTTATTATTGTACAGACAAGGATTAGCATTAGAATTTATTTTATGAAAGTAACAAAACTTGCATTGCCCGATAAGTATAAAAAACATATAATATATAATATTAAATAGTTAAACTATTTAATATGTATTTATTTTAACATCAGTAATTTGAGTATGTTATCAAAAATAAGTAGATAATGCTGTCGTTACGGAATTGCGAACTTATAAAAAGTTATGAGCAGCCGGGACTGTCTGGAGCTGTATTGAACCTTAGGAGCCGAGGACATCTGGGAGAACCTATTACTTTAGCACGATTTGGGTCACGAAGACCATTAAAAGTTTTTATTAGAAGGTACCCCGAAGTTTCGGTGACATTCAATCGTAAATTGATGAGTAAAAATCTAGCCTTCTATTGGTTGCCAAAAAATAAATTCGCAAGCAAAGTAAGTTATGCATCACCGCACTTTATGCAACTGTTCCGAACTGCAGCCAAATTTGACCGGAGTAATTGGAAATTATGTAACTCAATGTAACTAGTTACCAGATGCAATTAGTAAGTAATTATGTATCAACGTGACTTTTAAAAACACTTTCCATTTCGATATAATAACTTTCCATCATAGATGTATAACTCCAAAAGGATTGGCAGATTTTGATTTTGTATGTTTAAACTATTGATTTTTAAACCGTTCAGACTCTGATCTGCTAGCCCAATCAAAACTCAATGTCACTGCATCTAAGAGTCTAATGTTAGGTCCTTGTGACTAGTACCTACGCAAGAGCTTACGCGAATAAACCAACAAACAGTCGATTGTAAAATTGAAACAAAGAGTACTTTGTTGCAGTTATAACGTATATCTAGACTGTTCTTCAATCGATTCGTGTAGAGAATAAAAATGTGCCAATAATAAGATATGATTCGAAAACGTTTGAAAAGAAATAACTATTGTCTTTGCGAATGCAATCTTGACCGACATAATAAGTCCATATACTCTACTCTCAATGGAGACGCGGATGACAATGACATTGCGCAGAGGAAACCTACGTCACGGAAAATAACATAGACAATTACTTAGCTGTGCGATAAGATAAGAGTGTTCTATGTGAATAAATGCATGAGTCTTATAGAAAGAGATGATATATATAACCGACGTAAGTATTTAACATAATTTATAACACCTGTGATAAATTATAAGTTTTGTCTGACTAAATCAAACAGGATAAGTTTTATTTTTAAAAGTTTGTGTTCTTAATTACATTTGTACCCACGAAGACAAAATAAACTTGGAAAATTAAATAAATAGTATTCGTTTTTTAAAACAACTTCTATCTTTTTTGGTCGTTATTGTTTTGAAAGTTCAATGCCAAAAAAGTTTGGACGACCACAAACTTAAAAGTTAATCACATAATTTTATTAAATGTCCGATATTTATATGAAGAGGTACTCTTTCTTTAGGCAAAGTTTTAAGTCCAGATTCTTTTCATAAAATATAATGCTTTGTGCTAGTTAAGAACCATGAACATTAATATGGTTTTTAGAGTTTATGTTATGACGTTTAAATATGAAAATTCGTTTCAATTAAACACCGTAAACGTATTTATTATTAAAAATTGTTTAGATGGCTAAGAATAGGAATGCTGTACTGGCACTGGAACACTTCAATATACCAAATATGCTAATATAGAAATAAAATATTTTCAATCAGGCAGTAAATCACGCAAAGTAAATTATAAAATTCCTCTTTTCATAGCTTTCATAGCTTAACGAGCGTGTTTTGTGTAATGAAATTACTGTATAATGATAAAAGGGTTTCAAGACGAGATCTGAAACGCCAGAGTAAATATGGACCGCGGTAGGGATTTTCTCGCCTACATTTTATCCGCACTAACGCAAGTTATCTTTATTACGAGCACACAGAATATCAGATCTAAAATTATCCAACACATGCTCAAAGTTTCGGCATACTGTTATTATACTAGGAGTGACAGTATGATCTTCAAAGGCATTTCTAGTCTACAATTAATTTCAGCTGAAAATAACATCAAAGTTGGAGATCAAAACCTGAAATATGATTTACGCCCACTGTTCGCAAAAAATAAATCGGTTTTGCCTACAGGACTAAGCTGTCTTATCTTAGGTTATTACAAGTAGAGCCTTATCGCTGGGTCTTGGCTCGAATAATCTTAACTAGATCTTTGTGACCTCAAACAAACATACATAATACATATATAAAACAGGGCCAAGTTCAGCATTGTAAGTTTGACAGATTGACTGAGAGAACTTTCACTGCTGCGGCGTTTTATGGCCTCTTCGAACTTTTAATTCCTTCGATATCGACTGTTGAAAGTTTTATCACTTTTCTATGGCTCTAACTGTCTTTAGACACGGTTAAAGTTTTCCTAAAACAGCAAAGTAATGTTTGGAATACTGTTCTTAATTTATATTTAAATAATAAGAACCTATGGCATATTTTAGTCAGAAAAGATGTTTGCTTGAAATAAAAAAACATAATTTAGTACAATTTTCGGCCACATAAATTATTATGTCGCTAGCATAGCGACAGTCTTACATTACAATTCAATATATGTAGGTGATTAGAACAGGAAACTAGAAAAGTATTCAAGAGCAAGCAGCCAGTTTGACAAATGACATTGGATGACGTAACACTATGTTAAATTGCGTCGATGTTAATAAACTTATTAAGAATTATTACGACGCGTTTGAATAACAAGTATCGCGATAATTTTGATACGGCTTGTTGTACAACAAACAATTGTGGATTAGGTGACTGCTAGTCGGATAATACGCAAGCGTTGCGTAACTTAAACGTAAAAATGCAATATTGTTGGTTTTTATCTATACTAATATTATAAAGCTGAAGAGTTTGTTTGTTTGAACGCGCTAATCTCAGGCACTACTGGTTCGAAATGAAACATTATTTTAGTGTTCGATAGCCCATTCATCGAGGAAGGCTATAGGCTATATAACATCACGCTAAGACCAATAGGAGCGGAGCAGCAATGAAAAATGTTGCATAATCGGGAAAAATCTCTTATATGAAGCAGATAAAGTTGCGCGGGTCAGCTAGTTTTAAATAAGTGGGCAGAGATGTGTTTCTTGTGATTTCTTTACAGGTCAAATGGACTACGACATACTATAGCATAACGCTTATATATTTTACAATCTGTTTCGGTCCAGTCAGTGGGATGACTCGGACGCTTTTAATAGGTTTTGGAAATGCCAAGGTCTTTACTCAGTAGCGGGACATACCAGTCGGCGTACAAAAAAAAGTTATATCCCTATGTTATAAGGAACAAGTGTAAACCAGTCTATTAGGCTAATATTGTTTTGGTTTCATTATTGCTTAGTTAATTGCTATATTTTAATTACTTCATGATTCAATAACGTCAGAAAGCAGATAAACTAACGATTCTAATGGATCTTGTTGATTACTATTTGATAATTCCTGCTCTGACAAATAGTAAACAATAAAATATGGCTTTTGGATGTTAATTATGGATAATAAGGTCACTCATTATAAGCAACAATTTAAGGAATGTATTAGAGAAAAACAAATTTTGTAATAAAAATATAATACAGACAGATATGGAAATTGGAACAGATGAAATGTGATTCTTTATAAACAAACATATGCTGCAGGTTGGAATAAGAAGCTATTATCGCCGTTATAGGATAATCAAAGCCCCAATTTACATTGTGATTGCATCACAGAGCAATAGTAACAGAACCTAAGACGGCTATAACCGTTACAGGTTATTCGTCCATTGTCTATGAACAATGCATAGAAAAAAAAACAAATGCAGTTTGGTCGTCTTCTTTATTGTCGGTTTAGTATGGAAGTCATGGTTTGAAATGCGAATTCTTTTGCCGCCAATTTATTTACATTTGTCGTATTAAAATCAAGTAATAAATTATTTTAAAACATATATACACCTCCAAAGTTATTTCTAAGGTCGAATTAAGTTCGGAAGAATGAAACCTAAAAAGAATGAACTTTGAGTTTTATGTGAACAGATTTAGATTCTGTCTAGTGAACTGCCATAACGACAGGTGACTGCAGAAAGCTATCGATTCAATGACAATGTCGCGGCGTTACCAACACGCTGACGCGCCATGAAGGCTGGCCGCACTTGTAACATTTATATTAGACCTTACAGTTATATAAATTTACTTTATAATGAGATCTTTACCATTATAAGTTGATTAGTTTAAAGATATAACTATAATTTAGTAATTAGGAAATATTTCACGATACATACTTTAGAAGTTTATAAACGAAACGTCAACACAGCCAAAGGCAGCCAGAAGACACCCACGATGTACTCATATCATCTTTTGAAACATTTCCAATTTACACAATTTTACCTAAACTCTCCTCCAGATGTTAGTCTATTTATGTCTTACTTCTCTCGATATTATAAAATATATGTATTACTATTAACTTTTAGTAATTTGGACAGGAGGAGGACCTTAAAACTAGAAAATTTCAAATGGTTGTTTATAATTTAACTTGACCGTTGACCTATATGTGTATGCTATATTATCTGTGGCAAGTAATGACAGCAATGATCCCGACGCATTTGTAATTGAATGATGTGTGAGGCATGAGTCACTTGGCGTTAAACGTCATGCGTCTCTCGACGAGACTTGTGTGATGCTCAGCTCAATATATGAAACACATACTTTTGAACAACGATTTCATTGATTTATTCAGATAAATTATGTACACACCTCCAGCGGCGACTCCAAACTATATAAAAATATAATACAAAGCTTAAAAAACACGATGATCAAGCCGTTGTATAGACGCGGGAATGTATCGGTGTCGTCGCGTACGTAACGATAGGAATCACACGCCGTCACTCACTCGAGTTAGCTTTGGTACCTCGTAAATGCATCGCGCGGTGACGCGGGGAGCACAGCACTCAGAGTCAAACGCTGGCCGCGCGGCCGGCCTTCACCGCTAGCTAGAGCGCAGCGGACTCGGGCGCCATGAGCGGCGACAGCGGGCCCGCCACACGCCGCCCGCGCTCCATTTCGAAGCGCAGGTCTGGCGGAGCCCGCCGCCCGCTAGCCGCGCCGTCCTCGGGCAGGAACGCCGCCACCAGCAGCGCGCAAATCACCAACAGCGCGCCCAGCACGAACGGCGGCCCGGGCACCATTCGCACGTACTTCTCGTCGTCGGGCCGCCCAGACCCTGACGCTGCATGCTCCTCGTTCAGGTCCACGTGGAACAGGTAGAATATCACGCCGAACATGGCCGGGCCCAGGCCGTTACACAGCCCTCGCACACCAGTCACCATGCCTTGTACTACTCCCTGCCTGTCAGCACGGCTGTTGACCGATACATATGCACTAATGGCTGGGTATGTCACCGAGCCTAGGGCAGCCAGCACTCCGGCAGCCCACATCATCCACCTACGGCTACCAAAGCCATACCACATGAGCTGTAGCATCTCAAATAATAGTCCAACCATAATTGTGTGCTTAGCACCAAGTGACCTCATCAGGAAACCAAGAACTACTTGTACACCAATACTGAGCACTCCCACTATTGCAATAAATATCGCCACTTCCACAACGTCAAAGCCCATCACTAGTTTTAAATACACAAATATGCACGAGTACTGTCCGGCCTCAGGCAAGTATGAGAGGAACACTGCAACACACAACATTAGCACTGTACGTTCTGCACCAACTTTCCTCAAAGCTGCGAAGGGATCAGCCTGCTCCCAGCTTATGGCCGGTCCCCAGCCACTGGGCCGGACCTTCTCAGGTAAGCTCTCAGGTACTGCCACCATAATGAAGAACACGTCTAGGATGGCCACAGCAGTAGCAGTAGCGACCACAAGAGCTTCACCATACAAGTCCATGAGATAGGCTCCCAGGGCTGGCGATATGACCATACTGGCTGCAAAGGTCGCCGAGACCAGTCCATAAGCCCGCGAGCGCTCAGCCTCCGTAGTCACATCGGCAACGTACGCAAACACAATGGAGAATGTCACTGCAAACACTCCACTGATGCTGATCATGGCGAAGAACCACCACGTGTTGATGGTCATGAGTGGGATAGGCGCGCACGTGAAGAACACTGTCACCAGCAGGAAGAACTTGCGACCCCACACGTCAGACAGCGCGCCGATCAGTGGCGCAGACAGGAACGACAGGATGCCCTTGATGCCCATTATTAAACCGTTCATCAAAAAGGTATGATCGGGAAATGCAGCGTTCAGCACCGAGATAATCGGCATTGTGAGTAGACCCCATGCGAAAAACTCCAGGAATATGACCACCAGAGCGTGGAACACCGAGGGCTCGCCGATGCCAGACATTGTCATGATTCCGTCTTTCATAACAGTTTTTCTATTCCGTATCACCATTTCTACTTCAGTTTTGGTGGTCTTCGTGGGCGTCATTTAAGATTTATATTGTTTATTTTCCTACAGAACTACTTACAGACATTATGGAAACCTAAGCACTACATGAAGGAAAACTTGATAAATACGAGCAAGTAGTAGCAACGTCAAAAATCCACTGGAAAATTGAAAAACAATTCGATATTTGTGTTGCCATTACATTATGTCAAAAGATAACCATAAAGCTACGATAGTCATTTTTATCATAAAGAAATTAATTTTATATTACCGTCTTATTAAATATTTCGTAACTTTGTGTTGAATAGATTATAAATTTAATAATTCTGTATTAAATATTGACACAAGCTGTGCAATATCATAAGAAACTTATGTACTATCTTGTCTTTTTAGGTTTTAAGTAGCAACACTGGCCAAATTCAGAGACAAAGTAGATTATTCAATAAAAATTACATTTCGTGTGAATTGTAGAAATAGGATTTAATATTGTATATCTTTACATTGGAAATATCTCTTTTGGACGCATAAAATATATAATACAACTAGATTAATTTAGTTAAAAAATGTGCCGAATTCACAATCATAGACTAAATAACACAATCAATATCATTGGCACCAAAGGCACAGACAATAATTCGAATTTATGTGACGTTTGAATTGTCATTTTTGATGGGCAGAGGAGGCGTCGACGGATTAGCTATCGTAATAATTATTTCCGTTTGAAAAAATCTCTATAACAAAATGGTAAGTAATTCAACTAGCTTAGTTTCGAGCCCATTAGACTAGACATACAACTACTAATAATTTTCATAATACTTTTTCACAGATTCGTTTCATTTTGATCCAAAACCGCGCAGGCAAAACTCGATTGGCTAAATGGTATATGAACTTTGATGATGACGAGAAACAGAAGCTCATTGAAGAGGTACACGCTGTAGTCACTGTTAGAGATGCGAAACACACCAATTTTGTGGAGGTAAATTGATAAAACTCTTAAATTTAACATAGCAAATACCAGGTCCTTTAAAAGTATACTTACCTGACTTTTTCTTGATTTTCCAGTTTAGAAACTTTAAAATAGTGTACAGGAGGTACGCTGGTCTGTACTTCTGCATATGCGTGGACGTAAATGATAATAACCTGTGCTATTTGGAGGCTATACACAATTTTGTTGAGGTCCTCAATGAGTATTTCCATAATGTCTGCGAGCTGGACCTTGTATTCAATTTCTATAAGGTAATGTAACTTTATTCCTTAGTTTTCATCATTTCATCATTATCATCATATGGTTACTCTTATTGTGTGTAAGGATATTATCCTTGTATGTGTCACTGTTTGATACTTATAGTTAAATTTGGAGTAGTATTAAGTAATTCGTCTGCAAGTATTGGTACAGCAATCATATTGGTTCAATTAGTATTACATCTGTTTTATACATTATGATTACTCTCTGTACTTCTTTTCTATTGTAACAATCTTTAAAACCTGTCAAGTCTTAGAAAACCAAACATAATTAGAAACCTAGTGTGTCTAGCCACTGGTGTTTTGCCGTGACTCAATGGCTAAACCTGTTAATTATTGGAATGCAAGACATCATTATAAACCCATTGTATCAGGCCACCAGTGTGCTGCTGCTACTCCATAGATTCAAGTATGTTATAAGCATTATTACTTTCCCTCCGGCCCCTAGGATCCCATGACACCGCACCCATGGGATCCACAGATAATTTTTTTGCCTCTTGACTCCTATATTCATGACGCTGCTCCCATGGGATTCATAAACAATTTTTTCGCCTCTTGACTCTTATGGGCTCCTCAGATAATTTTGTATTCCTCTTGGCTCCCATGGGATCCAGCAAAGATGATTAAATTGTCTTTGCTCCCATAGGCCGCAATTATTACCTACCTGTTTAGTTCATTCATTTCATATTTTCCTTATAAGTACTAGCCACTATGTAAGAAGATCAAGACAATTCTCATTGTCATAGCAAATTTTACATAGTTGTGGCATCTTGGCATTAAGTCATCCATAATTGAAATGGCGTATTAAATGCCATTTTAATTACTCAATAATTATGGATGACTTAAGTTTTATACAAAAAAGAGGAGAATCTGTGGCGATGTACACAATGTAAAAAGTTAAAGTGTGGCAGAAGGTTAACCGTTAAAGTGAGTTAATATCCATTATCTGTATTGTTACAGTAGTCTAACTTTCATGAGGCAATTTTCAATCTTTTCCTAAATTGATTTATTTATTTTCCTAGGGTGATACTATTTTAAATTGTCGATATTATTCAACCAACTGCAAAGAAAAATATACTAGTAATCAAATACATGAATGCAGGCAAAAAGTTTTGAATGAACTGTGTAAACCTATTCCTACTTTGTATGAAGAAATGATATGTAACTAGACGACAAAGGGCTCACTTTTGCAACAGATGTGAATTTGCCAAAATATAAATCATTAAAAACTGGATTATTCTTATATCTATATATATATCTATATATCTTCTCATTAATGAGCAGCGATAGCTCAGTGGGGAGACCAACAGACTGCAATGCAGAAGGTCTCTGGTTCGAACCCACGTCGCGCACCTCTGACTTTCGAAAGTTATCTATATGACTTTTCGAAATTATGTGCATATTGATTGACAATTATCGCCTGCTCCGTGCCTCGGAGAGCACGTTAAGCCGTCGGTCCCGGCTGCCATGAACATCTATGGCAGTCGTTATTGGGAAAGTCAGTACCCTCTAATATCCTGACACTGGTCTAGCCTTAGGGTATCGTTAGCCTTCGGGTTGCGGAGGTCAGGTGGCAGCCGCTCCGTGTAAAAACTGATATCCAGTCAAATCCGGTTAGACCAGAAAAGCCGACCCCAAGTGACTTGGGAATAATAAAGGCTAAGAGAGAAGAAGATATCTTCTCATTAAATTAAGAAACATTAATGCAGGTGTAAAAAAAAGATGTTCTAAAATGTACATGAAGTGGAAATTCCACATTCAATGACAGATTCCACACTTGCTGATTACAGCTATGATGGTAACAGAATAATAATCTTTTGTTTACTGGAAATTGTGAGTACCCTTACTAAAATAAAACATATTTTCTGTGATGGAACCTTCCGCAGTTGTTCCCCTCCGTTTCATTAAATATTTACAATTCATGGAGATGTAGATAGTACAATGACGTTAAGCCGTCGGTCCCGGCTCCATGAACATCTATGGCAGTCGTTATTGGGAAGGCAGCCGCTCCATGTAAAAACTGATATTCAGTCAAATCCGGTTAGACCAGAAATGCCGACCCAAAGTGACTTGGGAATAATAAAGGCTAGGAAAGAAGAGTACTTGCCTACCATGTTTTCAAAATGGAGAACATTTTAAAATATAACTGATATTCAATGTATTATTCCAGGTATACACAGTGGTAGACGAGATGTTCTTAGCGGGCGAAATTCGAGAGACGTCACAGACTAAAGTATTGAAGCAGCTGCTCATGCTCAACTCTCTAGAATAAGGTCTTTATTTATTATCTATATTGTGGGTATGGCTAGGAACCTGTCACTATTATGTATCAGGACACATTTTAAGATAGATATAAAAGAGTATATTGCTGTTGGATGAGAACCTTTCTTTTTCCAGAAAAAGTTTAATGTTAATAATAATTCAACTCACTGGGATCAGTCAACTGCCTTATTTCCTAAGAAAATGTGCATATGATAGTTCATATAGTAAATCACACCATATGCATACATGCACAAATTACACATGGCAACCTCTGGATTCTTAGGACAATTTGCAACAACAAACAAATACACACATGCTTCAAACAGAGAGCAAAGATTCGAGTTACTGATGTTTAACCAACTTGGTCTGAGATTGTTGAGAGCTGTCTATATTTATTTATAAATCACATTGTCTTCATAGCTATACCAATGGACCAGTGCCAGCAAAGAATGTAAATGCTTCACTAATGGGCAATTTTTTCTGAGATTTTAAAGTATATCTATTATTTATTAACTTGTAACTATAATCCTAGTACAGTCAACAATATAAGTTGATACACACAAGATTTCAATTGCTTCTATCTTTCATAATTATTACAAATGTTAATTTTTAATACTAGTAATACATAGTTAAAATACAGAATAGTAATTATGATTTTAATTTATAAAATACCTATACAAATTTGTTGTGTTTAGCTACTTATGTTGCTGTCTCTACAATAAAATATAAATATTGTCTGAATTGAACAATCTTGGTCATACCCACATATTCATATAGTTCATATGTTAATACATGTTTATTGATGCTGCAGTAATTTATTTGTAGTTTGTGTGTAAAGTAGAAAGAACACTAGCCTTTTTAATGGTGTTATGAAATATTATTAGTATGTCTTTGGTATATGGTGTCTATTGAGGTGTTACTTTGACCTACTGGATGGTAGACACACAGCCATTGGCTTATATCCGAAGACGAAAGAAAAATATTGTGTGGTGCATATTCTAAAATGTTAGGTTTTATCTCAAAATTATAGGGTTGTATGTAGGTCATTGTTGAAAAATAATCATAGGTTGCCAATGGTGCAAATGGTGACCAATGCAAACAGCAAATATTTAATTTATCTACCTATATTGATATTGTTGAGATAGAGTCAAATAGAATCAAATTTTGATAATTATCATACATCTTAGATTAGATATTAATGAAATGATATTTACAAAAATATCAATGTACATAAAACGTAAAAGACATTATTTGTAAAATAATATGGAATATGTTTAATAAAAGATCTGAAAGTAATTTATGCAATAACTCTTTTTACAAAAACTATAGTGTTATTTCTACATGCAGGTTCATTAATTTATTAGTTTTTGGGTTTTAATGTCAGAAAAATGTCAGTTGGTATATAAGTTTGGTACATCTTTGGCTAATTCCTAAGAGATAAAGCATGATGCCACAGATTAAGTAGATAAAGATGACCGCCACTACGACGTGAGGCACATGGCATGTGCGTACATCGATTTAGAATTAAGTAAGCCGAAGGAAGGTTTCTACATTCATATGTGTCTTTTATACTGTGGTATTGACCGGGTCTTCTGTACGTCAATGTTTTGTGGCGATGCTATAGTGTGGTACAGTTATGACAAATATCTTCCTAGCATTACTGCAGTGTTAATAAATCTATTTAAATATACTGTTACAGCATTATATATTATTGTATAAGATTGTAAAAAGAATACTCAGTCATTCCATCGGGACAAGTGTATAAAACATTTCTATTAATTTCTATGTTATGGACATAACATTTCCTTTCTTGCCGAAATTCTAAAGTATTTTTCAGGCACCCAGTGTTTTATTTTAGAAACTAAAGAGATGGATTATAATGTTAGTTGTCATGAAATCATATTGTATATAAAAGTGTAATTAAGAAGTGTTTATTGGTGTATATTAGAGTAAATAAAATTATTGCTTATTGAGAAATATAGTGTTTTTTAATACTCAGTTACAAACCCCACCTCTGATTGTGAAAACAACATTTTTACCATTCAGTCACATCCCTTGTTTGTAATTACCTCTTCTTTTTTCGCTCCAAGATCGAAGTGACCTTTGATATAATAATTAATTATTATCAGTTAATAATGAGATTTAATTTCTTGTTTGAGAGTTGAGAGATCACAAAAACGACGATAGAATACAAACGAGTCACGAATATTAGGCACCCTATTACAAGACAAGGTATGCTGTTTGATTTTATCGACAGCATTAATATGTACAATATTTTATGGTTCGATTCCCGCATAAGTCAAACATTTGTGTGCGTGAACTTGGATGTTTGTTTTGGTCTGGGTGTTTCTATGTATAATATATACGTATTTACAAAAAAAAGTATATATGTATGTTTATCCATTTGTCTAGTACCCATAGTACAAGCTCTGCTTAGTTTTGGCTAGATGGTGTTGTGTGTATGTGATAGAATATTATTATTATTATTATTATTTTATTGGTTGACCTGCCTGTCCATAAATCACAAGCGAAGCGTTATGCCATGCATGTGTGTATACCCAAGTAGGCAGAGGTGTCTGTATATGGGTCGAACCTATTGTCGTATATATTGCACATTTAGAGTATGTTGCATGTCATCATAGCTATAAATGTTATTTGCACATTAAGCCCGACTTAGGGACCTACGATTGCCCATAAGCTTACCCTATAAGTTTAACAAGGCAAGGTGGTAAATAAAAAAACGTTCATGTTGAACAGAACATGATTTATTTAAACATATATTTTATATAAATCTAGACATATTATGTATAAAAACTTACATGATTATGTTTACGTAACTACACAATTGTACAATGAATAAATAGAATCAAATGTCACTAGGAGTTATAATCTCGGTACCAGACGGCAAACCGATGCTTGCTTACCTCATAGTAAACGATTATTTAGGTGGTAAGCCGGAGCTTATTTGTCTCATGGTAAGTGACTACTGCAGCTTATATACTCTTGTAGGTAAGTCTCAGGTATCACTCGCTCGCATTGGCGTATAAGTATAGGTAAAGGATTTCCCCAGAAGAGTCTGGTGCCCTCCCTACGACGTAAGCCATGAGGCCTTGTCGTAAATAGGTGCCATATTTTGAGGTGTTTTAACAGTTTTAATAATTAATTTAATTGAGCACTATTTTTAAAATTTACCGTGTTTAGGATGCATAATGTGAATAATAAAAGGACTGCAAATATAATTACCTGTAATCATTCTATGATACACTTTTACACATGTCTTTAAAAGTGTACCAGACCGTTTTAATTTAAAAGCACGAATAAATTAATTACATACATTATAATTAATAAATATATTATTTAAAATGGTTACAGCTAAGTGAATTGTGGATGATACGAATATTATTTTTAAAACACCTCAATAAATGTTACTTATTTGTGACGTTAGCACACGAAATAGGCCACGTAGCATAAACCCTCCTAACGCGTAAAATGCTGTTTTTCTGTAGTCCAACGCTATTTAAGGATCAACCACTTCCTCGCAAATTAACCTACATACCTACAGCAATGCTCGCTTGTTGCCTGAACCTGCAAGTTACTAAGATCACTGGTCACAGCTGAGGTCTTTTTATTGCTATCTAGAACTATCTTTTCTGCCCACCTAATTGTACGCGGTTACCTTAGCGTATAATGTTTCCTATGATCCACACGTTGTCTTAAAAAACGTGTCGCCTTGTTCTGTTGCCAGGTCAATATCATACTGATAACGTTTCCTAAAGGTGTTTGGAACCCTACTTGCCGCAGGGACGCAACAGAATTATAAGGTTGCAATCTTCTGCAGACAAGCTAAATCTCTTTTAGTATTCTTCAGTGCACCGCTTATAGGCAAACCCAGTCTTAATTGTTAATACAATTGTGGCGTATGTATATACGCACAAGCAACATATAAGTTTATAAGGAACCTGGAATCGAACGGAGCATCATACGTCTAGCCGCGCCGAAACCATTGCACGACCTGGCAACGCGCGAAGCTACCATCTGTTTTTATAGTGGCACAATTTATACGCACGCACACACGCGTAAGGACTTCCGAGAATTGCCTCGTAAAGGTTAGAATTTTGTTTAGTTGTCGCTGATTGGTGTAAATTATTATTGTACACATTAGTGCTAGAGATACTTGTTAGAACAATAAATGGGATATAAGAAGGCTTAAAAATTGTAAATATATTCTTAGTTGAATCAGTCTACGTGTTTCAATATAACCCTAACGGTTACCAGCTACGGACCTGGCTTATGCCTGCCGGCTGATTTACAACCCTAACAGTTTCCAGCTACGGATCTGGCTTATGCCCGCCGGTTGTTAATACGTTAAATTGGTGACCTCTGACCCCTCGCCGTTCTAGTGCTGTTATAATATCGGTTCAGTGAACTGACACCCAACCTCTGTTGGTTTTCGGCCAAATCTAGAACGTACGAATACGCTATCTTATCGTCACGGCACAAAAAAAGCTGAAGATTTCACCGACAAGCAAGTTACGACTCCTTTCCACGGTGATGTCGCTACGATCACACTGCCTGCACGTCTACCACCGTTCTGGCGTCAAAACCCACGACTGTGGTCCGCACAGTTTGAAGCCGCAGTAGCCGCCAGCAAGATGGGAGAAGAACAGAAATTCAACCTCGTCGTCCCGTTGCTAGGCTGTAGCGACCTCGAACGAATCGGCGACATCATATTGAATCCGCCATCGACCAACAAGTATATTACACTAAAGAACAGACTGATATCGACGTACCAAGAATCAGACCATCGTCAGCTACAGAAATTACTCAGCGGCCTAGAACTCAGCGACATGAAACCTAGCCAGTTACTGCGTAAGATGCGCGATTTGAGCGGTAAATTACTAACCGACGAAGCTCTGAAAGTTATGTGGCTCAACCAATTGCCCACACAAGTCCGCGCCGTACTCTCTGTGAACACCGAATCGTCGCTAGAATGTTTAGCCGTGATGGCCGACAAATGGTTGAACATTTCGAACCCGCAACAGTCGCCGCAGTGCGCACTACAACCTCTACGACGGCGCCCACATCAAGCCCGTCGTGTCTACATTGCCCAACTCACCCAACTACAGAAAATCTACAGTTCGACCTATTATACAAACAAATAGAAAAACTTACGCTGGAAATCGCCGAGATTCGAACCAATCAACAACGTGCGTCGTATCACTATGGCGCCACTCGTCCGCATAGCAACAACCGATCGCGATCGAACTCGAGGTACCGTTCCCGCTCAAACCGCAAATTCGGCGATCCCGACTGGCTGTGCTATTACCACCTGCGCTATGGAGATAAAGCCCGTAGATGCGAATCACCGTGCGCAAAAAAGAAGCTGGTAAACTAGAAAATACATCGACCATGGCGGGCGTCGATGTTAGCAAACCAAGCTACCGCCTCTGCGTTATCGATCTTAACAACAGAGAGAAGTTTCTAGTCGACACGGGTGCTGACATATCCGTATTAGCCGGAAGAAATAAGAAACACATGAAGCTGACTGAAAGTAAATACAAACTTTTTGCTGCGAACGGTACGGAGATACGTGCCTACGGCGATCGCACGCTCGAGCTCAACTTAGGTTTACGTAGAAGCTACTAATGGACATTTACCGTGGCCGACGTGAAAACATCAATACTAGGCGCAGATTTCTTAGCGAAGCACAAATTACTTGTCGATCTACATCAAAGAAAACTCATCGACCGCATTAGCGACCTCAGCGTTAACACCATCAAAATCCATAGCACCGAGGAAGCCATATACGTTATCAGGCACCATCACGCCTATCACGACATCTTGAAAGAATATCCCGACGTACTGCGACCCATGTCACTCAAAACTCCGACTAAGTACAACGTAACTCATCGCATAGAAACAACCGGCCAACCAATCTATTCAAGGCCGCGCCCCCTGCCGCCTGATAAGTACAAAGCTGCGAAGCTAGAATTTGAGAAGATGATGGAGATGGGAATCTGTAAACCGTCATGGGCTAGTCCGCTTCACGTTGTTTATAAGAAAAAAAGTATGGTTCGCTACGCGTGTGTGGCGACTATAGAAGATTGACCGCCGTTACAGTACCCGATCGCTATCCTATTTCAAGAATTCAAGATTTTACGTACCAGCTACATGGGAACAAAATATTTTTTAAAACTAGATCTCAAAATTGCGTACTTCTGGATATCTATTGAAAAAGAAGATGCTGCGAAGACGGCCATAATAACCCCCTTTGCCCTCTTCGAGTTCAACTGTGTGACGTTCGGCTTACGCAACTCCGGCCAAACATTTCAACGTTTCATGCACGAAGTACTACAAGAGCTCGACGATAACGTCTTCTGTTTCGTCGATGATTTACTAGTGCACTCAGAAAACCCAGTGGACCACAAGCGTCACTTACAAGTTCTCGAACGACTCGACAACTACGGCGTCACTCTAAACATCGATAAATGGAAGTTCTGCAAAGACAAGATACAGTTCCTCGGCTATGAAGTTACACCGGACGGAATGAAACCCACAGAAGAATGGATTCAAGCCATACTTACGTTTCCCAAACCAACTACAGTGCAAGAGTTAAGAAGATTTTTAGGCATGATCAACTTCTACCGTAGCTGCCTACCCCATCATGCCGAATACCAAAATTTACTAAACAAGTATCTACACAATAGCAAGAAAAACGATAAAACACCTATACAATGGACACATGAAGCTGGAAAAGCGTTCGAGCAATGCCGACAAAGCATACTAGAGGCCACTATATTATCGCACCCATTACCTAACGCCCCGTTATGCTTACTAACCGACGCTAGCCTTGGCGCAGTCCTACAACAGAAAATAGACAACGTGTGGAAACCACTCGCTTTTTACTCAAAAACAATGAGCGAGACGCAGAGAAGATACAGTGTATACGATCGCGAACTTTTAGCAATGTATACAGCTGTTAAAAACCTACGCCGACTGATAGACGGCAACGAACTCACCATATGTACGGATCACAAACCATTGACATACGCACTAACACGAACGCCGAGTAGCAGTGACACCCCGCGTCGAGAGCGACAACTTCATTACATAAGTCAATTCTGCACTAACATCAAATACATTCACGGCATTAAGAACGAAGCTGCTGACGCCTTATCACGTATCGCGGAAAACAAACTACTGAATGCAACGATGGACTACGACAAGTTATCTCAAGAACAAGAAACGGACGCGACGCCGAGCTACGCGATTGCATGAATAACCCTAGACTGAAGTTTTCCCGCGTAAACCTACCGAGTCGAACGACCTATTTGGTGCGAAACATCGACAGTGAACATTCGACCATACCTACCATTGCCTTATCGTGTCGCAGCCTTCAAAGTACAACATGAACTAAGTCACCTCGGCGTTCGTACGACAAGAAAAATAATGACAACAAAGTTTTTCTGGCCATCTATAAACAAAGATTACAGATTAGACACGTCATTAGCCCGCTCGGCGAGTTTCAACAATCTTTCCGCTTTGAACACCTGCACGTAGACATAGTTGGGCCTTGGATTTGCTTAAGTTAAGCTGTTAAGCTGAGCTGTTAAATTTATTGTACAGTAAATGGATCCTTATTCCAATGTAGTAAGATGTATTTTACTCCCACTCCCAGTCGTGTAACAGCGGCGAGAACATCCACACGTCGGGGTGACCCACGTGGGATACGGTTGTTCCCATGTCGAATTTACTCCACCTGAGAAAAGATGATAAATAACATTGCAGTGAATAGGCACTGTAAGGAAAAACCGTTTAGGGTCAACTGACACGACCCTACACAATGCTGCCTCTGCCTATAGAGCAAATGGAGCGGCCGTTCCAGGCCTCAAGATCCAGGGACGATTGCCTCGCCTTGGTGGTAAGAAGAAATGAATTAGAAGCAATCAAGAATGGCATCATAATGGGATTTTGCTACACCCTAAAATCTGAGTAGATCCGGCACTAGCCCTACTCACTCTTCTCATATTCAAATGAAGTATGTGCTCAGCAGTCGATAGTTCATAAATAGGAATATTATTATGCTGCTTTTCAGTCAAGAAATTCTCAGCAAGAGATTGGTACCATGAAAAATAAATGGCGATGTTTCGCACCGATTGTTTGTGCTATTCCCACAATTAAATCGACATAGGTACATCCCAAATTACACATATTGTAACCTGCTACGAAGTGGTCTGAACCATGGATTAATGTCACTTGGTTGGTAAGAAACCAAAGGAAACTTCGTGGTAGGTATATTATAAATATTTCGTTCGGCCCAAAGTTTCGAATAAACATTTTTATGCTCGGTAGTATTGCGCAGCAGTATTTTTTTTTACCCTGAGGTGGCGAAGTCTCGATGTGATTCTGCTTTGCCCTTTGGGCATATAGACGTATGATAATTCAGATGTGTCATACAACTGATATACGGTTGACCGTAAGCATCAGTACCTACTTTTAACAATCGATGCAAAGGAATTAACTATGACATGAATCATTTTGAAATATAGACGCAATCGAAATCTGGCAAGTTGGTTTCGATTTATGATGCTGACCGGATTATCACCAAAAAATTTATGCCACTTATAAATCTGATGATCTGTATATCCTTTTTAATTTTTGCTAGCCAATTCACATTATGAACATTCCAGAAATAAAAATATTTAAAACCAGATTACATAACTGGTTGATTGATAAAGCGTATTACACGATCTAAGATTTCCTTAATAAAAACATTAAATATTTAATTTGTTAACTTTATAGAATGAGCATGTTTTCTTGGAGCACAGATAGTTGTAATACTAATACTTACTGGAACGGCGGTATTCCCCTGGAGATGTTGTGCGGGGGGCTGGCCACCGCCAGGAACCGGTAGCTGGTGCGGAGGTACGCGCTCGTGATCTTGGTGTCCGTCGCGCCGTGACTGCGGTGACCCAGGGCACGGAATGGAAAAGTTCCTGGCAAATAAATATATATAAATTCATGAAGAGAAAATTATCTACCTTGAAGTATATTGAGAGCGCGGAGGAGGGCGTGATTCTTATATTTATTTCTACTAGCGGTCACCTAGTGGTCAAAATTCGACCATAATTGATATAAACTTTAAGTTTAATCGTTATTAAGGTTTTATTGTTTATAACTTTACCCTTATAATCACATTTCATTTAGATATTGCCAAGGCTATACTTACAGGTTAATTTACCTAGCCTTTTCAAACAAATTATTATTTACTTAACTATATTCTTTCATTGACGATATTTCTGCTACTTTGTTTTCTTTATTACATACATATAAATAAGGTATATGTAACCATAGTAGCAATGAATTGTACGACGTCAGACAAACAATGCCGAAATACAACGAACGCGATTCGACTGCGTGTGTCAAAAGCATGGTTGTGTGCGTGTAGTGTTTTTTCATTAATTTAATGTATTTCTAATGCATATTTTATTAAAATATTAGTATTCGCCACTTATTCTCCATATAAACTTGAACTGTGCCAAATTTCATACTCCACCGTCCGGGCAATTTTCGTAAAAAGGGGTACAAAGTTTTTGCTCACTTATTAATATATAGATAATAATTATATCCTAATCCTAACTAACATTTTCTTATTCTCTTTATTTAAGGAATTGTTATACATGTAAGTATGTAAATTAATAATATGACAAGAACCTACGGAAGTACCTACAGCCGTATCAGCTCTACTACCCAAGGCCCCACCTAACTAAGAAGACCATAAACATATTAATTAATCTTATAAATGTGAATGTAAGTATGTTTGTTTGCTTATTTGTTTGTTTGTTACTCTTTCATGCCTTAACTATCCGATCATCATGAAACTTCGCATACACATTGTCAGGGGTACAGAAAACGACATGGTACCATATGTCTTTCATCTAGAAAAAAAGATCTGTTACCGAGCAAAGCCGCAGGCAAAAGCTAGTTCCTATTTAAATTTACCGTTGGCAGGATTAAGGTCGTTTCTTGCTGCGATGGCGTTGCACGCGGAGTACGGCGGGTCGCACTGGTCACAGCGGGAGTTCGGGTCGTGTTTGAAGTCGTTGTACCGCATTGTGTAGTACATATCGCGCAGGTTGAAGATAGCCGCCTGAGGGGATAGGACAGGGTATGAGGTATATTCCCGAAAGCCTACCCTTTCAGGAAGTTTGGTGCCTACTACTGTGTTACTACTTTTTTGGTAGCTAAAGTTCAGGTACAACGTAATTAGAGTAAGGGCCTGTTCCACCACCTCCAAATAGCATATATCTATAAGATCGCCATCTCTCTGCTTTAACCTAACGAGAGTGAGACAGCATGCGATTTTTTTTTCGGATAACTTTTACTTGGTACTGGTTGTGACGCGGACCGGTCGTTGCTGAGCGGCCGTGCTCGCGGCGCCCCTCCATCGGCTTCTCCTCCCCAGCGGCGGCCCTATATATTGGCAACGCGTCCTGGTGCCGGCCTCCTTCCGCTGCGCTGCCTACCGAAGTTAAGTGGTCCATTCTACCCAGGACCACGTAACAAGCCTTGATCGTGAACCACGCCCTGAAATACCACTAAATGTCTAGTCGAATTTAATTGTAGTTCTGTTTATTCTCATACACCTGTTGTAAGTGAAAATATATGCTTATTGATTGATGCGCGTTGTTCATCTTTAATTTCTATTAAATTCCTAAGTCAACCACGCCGCTAAAGCGGGTTGACTGCCATAACGTTACATGGTGAAACTGGCCGTAAAACTATTGCCGTCTAACGGGCACATTTACAAACTATGCTGCTACGAGACAATCCGATCTGGAAATTAAACTCAGCAGCCATTATTTTGGGCTTTAATAGTGTTACGCCCAGTGACATCTCTCGGCATTGTGGGAAAGACTCGGCAGTTCCGTCTTATAGTTTACACCGCCATCTATTGACATCTTACGAAACTGCGTAGTACGGTACGAGAATCTTAGAGAGAATGCTGGTACTTTCTCGAAGCATCGTGCTGTTTACACGCCGAGTACGGCGTTGCTGGAAAGCTCTAGAAGCGCTTTAGCCGCGTATAAATAGGGCGCACGCGCACCGCCAAGTCAGTTTACAATTGTAAGCGATCAAGTGTTCATCGAAGCGAACGGAAGCGGAAATACTACGGAGTTTGAAGCAGTACAGTGAAAAAGTGTGGTATAGTGTTTGTTGTGTTTTAAATTTAATTGTGTGTCTGAATAAAACGTGTTTTTGTCGGTAATATTGTTTATATTCTTATCTGTCGAGCCCAGCACGTAACAATAGTAAAAGAAAATTGTGTAGGTATATGTCGATTGTTCGAATGCTTAACATAATTGAAAACCAATTGCCGTTGTCACTATATAGATTAAGAAACTTCATACGTATTTGAAATTTCTACATAATGTTCTCAAAGATGTGGTAGATTTTTCGTGCGATTATGAAGTTCTGAAACCGATTCTTGATTGGGCATAGCGGTCTTGGATTTCTAAGGAGCAGAACGAAGTCTGTAAATGTGCGTGGCAGCAATAGGTTCAGCTTCTACTACACGGGGTCTAAAGCATAGCTAGCATAATGTGGTTGAAGAACATTTGTATCTTCCTCTTCAGAGTCCTATTCGTGAAGCTAAGTATTACCTGCTTCTCTTTCAAGATCTTCGCTCTTGGGTTGGTTTTGTAACCGAACCAGTCTCCAAACGTTGCCGTTCTGACGTTACCGCCGCTCATGTTGAACACTCGGGGAAAGTACGGGATGTTATACGATGGGAAGTACGTGTCCTGCTTTAATTTCTCTGTTCTTGAACACAAGAATATAATTTGTTGTACTAGCGTAATCTTAGAGATAACTTTTTAAATAAAAGTAAACTACTTTTATAACTTACAAATCCGCCGTTTCGATGTAGGTCGGCAGTTGCTCTAGAACCCAGAGCAGTCCTGGTCGAATGATGCCTTTCGATCGCGCGGTCTTGGGTTTGAACTTCTTATAGTCTACTACGAACCTGGCAATGTAGAGAAGTTTAGAGTAGAGTCTAGGCATATTGGTCTGTGTCGAGTGTAGTAGGTTTGATTGCCAAATTTAACAAAATTTTGAGCTATCATACTATAATTAGGTATGTTTGTACAGTTCTATGGTCCGTGCCGTGTTGGATTCCTAAGAATTCAAGTTTATTTACGGTTTATTCACGGTAAGTACCTGAGTACAACAATAAATAGAAGATTATCTCACAAATCAGTACACATATTGTAATCTCATCATTAATCTTCTAAAAGATAAAGAGTCGAGAGCTCCAGCTACATCTATTGGTTTCCTGACGCTTTCTTCTAGGTGATCTCGCGGTGTGTCACCAATGGGATAAATGTTATAGGGTTCTTAAAATCATATCAAGTCATTTACTCAACACTTATGAACGTCAAAATATAGTGTAGTGATGAAATTTTAGAAGAAGCGTTTAATTTGTGGCCGGTAGACGGCATTAAGATCGCTCCCTGTTACGTGGGATTAGTGAAGAACATGGTGTGATGTCCCTCCAACACAAAGGGAGGAAACTCATAATCAATGTACAGTGAGCTGCAGAAATGCATACCCATTTCAAAACTAAAATGGTATAAGCCGGTAATTGACGCCATCTAACGGAAATCGATACAAGAACTGTTAAGTAGTTTATATATCGAAATAGATGGCGGTGCACTAATATAAAATAAAAAGAAATAGATTTCTTAATAACTCAGTTTTGATAAATTTACATCAAACTGTTTGTTATCTCTATTCACAATGGTTTATTAAAAAAGAACACACTTTAGGGTAAAACAAGAAGCAAAGAATTACAAATGAATTAATAAATTTATAGTGGGTACTTTATTTTATAGATACTTTCGATGACTCGCTATTCTGTTCGTACGCAAACACAGTGGCGTAGCGTAGTGGGTGTGACAGAGGCGGCCCGCCCCGGGCGGCACTTTTAAGGGGCGGCAATATTTCACAATAAATAATAATAATCTTTTGTAAATATTTGAACCATTTCATGACGAACGAACGGAATGGGCAGATGTACAATACACAATAATGATGACTATTTTTGCCGAACAGTTCTTTAGAATGACTTTGTATTATATTCTTTTAAATTAGAATACCTAAAAAAGAGAGTGACAAAATTTTCTTCCGCTCTGGGCGGCTGACACCCACGCTACGCCACTGCGCAAATATTATTCTGTCCCTGTGTTCGAGTGTCTTTTCGGTTGAGATTATAATTTCTTATATATTTCATCTATTTGCTTCAATGAGTACGCGTTGCAATATTTATAAAACAACGTCATCTAGTTCATTCATATTCATTCTAAAACGAGTGTTAACAGGATTTTGGACCTTAAGGTATCCATGTACTATTGCAGATGACTGTACCTATATATACTTAGTCACTGTGTAAACTTCACTAGCGTGATTCAGGATTGTATAGCGGGCGATATTACAAACGTCTATTGTCTTCAACGCCATCTGTTATCAGAGTGCCTAGTGCGAGTATGTTTTACATTAACACGATCGACACGTTTATGACGTTCGGCGCTCCGATTGACCCGCTCCAAGCTCTTAACCAATCAAAGAGGCAAACGCGATAGACGTTTCGATCGTATTGACGTAAAACTACTAGGCATCCTTTAATCAAAACTTTTTCATCCGTGCGGAGTCGCTACAGACTTAAAACCATTTATGATAAAATGTGGGTCTGCGACATCTCTGCCTGCCCCCTATTAAGGCTATATGGACGTAAGTCTATGAGAAAGAAAGAAAATCTTACCATTGGTTGTTATAAGTGCCGCTGTTATGTTTCCTAAATATCTCAGTCCACTCCTGGCCGTTGCGTGCCATGCGATTGGCAACCATCGCTCGGGCGTACTCTAATATCTATAATATATTAACAAATACATAAATAAATGAAAATAAAAAATATCAAGACATAAATTAGTTTAAAATCAGTAAGGTAGTACACAGTTTTCTAGTTTAGTTAGTTTTCATCTATACTAATCTATATATTATTAATACGTGAAGCTAGAGCTTTGTACCCCTTTTTACGAAAATTGCGCCGACGAAGGTGTATGGGCACAGTTAAAGTTCATATGGAGAAGGAGTGGCGAATCCTAATATTTTTATAAAATATGCATTAAAAATACATTAAATGAATGAAAAAACACGACACGCACACAACCATACATTTGACACAGTCATGCAGTCTAATCACGTTCGTAGTATTTCGGCGTTGTTCGTCTGACGTCGTACAATTCTTCGTAACTATGGTTGCATACATATACATACCCCATATACCTTATTTATATCTAATAAAGATGTAACGTTACGTTAGAATTATACTTAAAAAGGAAAGATTTGATTTTTAGTTTGTTTGTTTGTAAGGGCTTTACTCAAAAACAACTCTACCGAATTTTAAAATGTTTTTACTTTTAGGAAGCTATATTATCAGCGACTATTTTATTTACAAAAAAAACTCTGTTACTAACATAATCTAACCTACTTTTACGCGAGCGAGGCCGCGATGAAAAGCTAACTATTGAAATATTATTATATATGTGAAATTGGTATACTATGAGCGGTAAAGTAGCCATTATAGTGATTCAGCCGAACGGTGAAACGCCATCTATCGAGAAGTTAAGTTACAAAACTAAGGAGCGAAGACGATATATTACAGATGTCAGAACTTTTCAAGCAGCCGTCTCTGACGCAAAGAACCTAACTACAAGTCGCGTGCCTTGTAGTCAGATTCTTTTTTAATTTGATTATGGTCTAAGTCATGTTAAACAGGTGACTGTTCCGATAATCCTGTAGAGTTAGTGGTTTTTATTACGAAGTTTTGGGTTGAATTGCCGGATTGGGCAAATATTTATTGAGTAATTTTATTATGAATTTCTCAGTAACAGCATTGAGACTAAAAATATGTCTACTCGACGACACTAGGCTCGCGACCTATTACGTGTGATCTTAAACGATACCTAGCAAAATGGATGGGTACACTTCTGCCTGCCATTTCGGGAATATTAACGTTAGACTACCTATGTGTTCACTTACCTGTCCCTGAGGTTTGATGTGCTCGAATAGGGTCCTGTTGCTATTGCCGATGGTGGTCTCCCCGGCGACTAACCCCGACGAGATTATGTAGAAATCGTCTGTGGACTGACAACATACAATAAATACTTAATGAGCTTCTTCGTTATACTTAAGAGCTTTGCTCTTGTCGGTGGAGTATACGCCACCTTTGTCAATTTTCGGCCAATACCTTGACCTTCGCCTTTTCTTTTAATTGATCTGTGAATGCCCTTCTGGGTCTGCCCCTTCCTTTCTTCCCTTCTATGATGTTTTTTATAAAGTCGTCATGTCTTATAAGGTGGCCAAACATCTTTCCTCTTCTGTTCTCAATTGTCGTCAAAATGTTGCGTTCTTCTTGGACAAGGCTCAGTACTTCTACGTTGCTCATCTTTTCTGTCCAGCTGATTCTTTCCATGCGCCTCCAGCACCACATTTCGAAAGCTTCCAGTCTTTCCCGGTTTTGTTGGGTCATTGTCCATGTTTCGCTTCCGTATAGAGCAATGCTCCAGATGTATGATTTTATAAGCTGTTAAATTATGTGTTTTGAAATTTTGGCTTTAAGCAGATGTTTTTTCTTATTAAATGCTCTTTTGGCTATTGATATTCGGGTTTTAATATCTTGAGTGCACATTGAATCATTATTAATGAAGCTTCCTAAGTATTTGAAAAATTTCACTTTTTCTATTGGGTTATTATCTATTGTATGATTTATTTTGGGTTAAAACGGCTCACCCAAATACTTCTTGCAAAATCGGTTGTACCGGATCTTTGGTGACACAAACAGATAAGATTGGTACTATCATTAGGGTTGCCAACCGTACTCTAAAATAAACTATTGTACTCTATTTCATGTAGATGTCACGACATATTATAAAACTAGCTGACTCGTACAATTTTGTCTACTTCACATAAGAGAATTTGCCCCGTTTTTGCAACATTTTCATTGATACTCCGCTCTTATTGGTCATAGCGTGATGTATTTATTTTCAGCCCAATTTCTTTAAAATGTTGTACATATTATTTAGGAGTTTTCCTAATTGGTTCTTATTTTCAGCTAATGCCGCGATGTCATCTGCGTATCGTACAAGAAAATATGTGTTCTCCATTCACTTTAATTATTGATAATTGTTGGTGACAGAGGACATCCTTATCTTACTCCTTGTTTTAATCTCGCTGTTGTCAATTCGTTTCCTATTTCTATAGCGGTTTCTTGTATTCGTAGCGTTTGTAAATGATTTGTCTATCCCTGTAATCTACTCCTAGGTGTTTTATTGTGTCCATTATTTTTCCAGCTTACTTTATCAAACGCTTTTTCTAGATCTATAATGCAATCTGTGTATCCTTGCCTAAATCTATTCTTCTGTTACTAATTACTTTGAGTACCAAGATGGCCTCACGCGTGCCCTTTTCTCTACTGAATCCATATTGGTCTTTACTAATGTTGCACTCGGCTATAGGTCTTATTCTATAATGTATAATGTTAATTAATATTTGTGAAGCGTGTGAAATGAGACTAAGAATTCTATGTACTTCACATTTGTAGGTGTTAATTTTTTGGGCAGCGTCACTGTTTTTGTGGTGTTATATACATATATTGGATTAATTTAAATATTTCGTTAATAAGCTGGTCACAAGCTGCGTATTTTATTAATTCGATGTTTAATTGATCTACTCCTACTACTTTAAATTTTTTATGTTTTGCAGAGCTTTATCAAACTCCTCTCAGAGAATTGGGGGCCCTAGATTATCATTCTCTAGGTTTTCGTCTTCCAAATCATTCTATCCCCCTAGTCCCTCTCCATCGTATAGTGATTCTATATAGGTTTTCCATCTTTGAACTATTTGTTTTTCATCTAGTAACATTTTGCCGTTACTGTCTAAAATGGCTGTGCTTTTTGTCATTATGTCTAATGTGTAATTTATTTATTATATTGTATACTTTATCCATTTTTCCTTCATTCAAATATTTTTCTATAAGATCACACTCTTCTTTAACTTTATTTTCTTTTGCTTTATTACATTTTAGGGTGATAACGTTAGTTAATCTATTATATTTCGTTATACTATTATCATCTTTATTATTTCTTAACTTTCTTGGCTGTAACATCAAGTTTATTATTTCGTCAGTTGACCAGTTATTCCTTGGAACAATTTTTACGTTTCTAAGCATTCTTTAGCGCTTGTTTGAATATTTTTTTCGCACTCTCCCATTTAGTTTCTATGTTTATTTGATCCAAGTCAAGCTCTTCTATATTATGTTTATATTCTTCTAAGTTATATCCTAATTTATTACTATATTGCACAGATACATTGCTTGTTTTATCCTTAAGGCTAAAGAGATCCGTTTGCTTTGGTTTAGATTTTCTTTTGTTCTTCTGGGGTTGTAAATTATGGGTACTGATTTTAATTTTATTGTCTCTAGTAGCAATCGAGCCAACGGATCATCTGGTTATAAGCCCCTACCATCACCGATAGATATTTTAGCAAAGTCAGGGGTCTACACAGCTAAGTTGCTGCCTACCATGATAGTGGTACTCTTTTAAAACCTAGTGTGAAGAAGTTGATTGAGATTTTCAGTTCGATACCCTGCTCGCGTGCTTGGGCAGCATTATTGGGTTTTACATCTAGAAGTTTGATCCCTCGAATATCGACGAATTTGAGGCATTTATAAAATCCATTCTTATGCCCGCAAAAATTGATTTTATGCTTGCGAGGAATCGTTTTCATTGATTAGATGTATAGAAGATCGATTATTTTCAGAACTTTATCTTCTACCACTAATTGCTTATAGTGAAATATGTGCGTCATACCTTTGCATAAGCGTGTTGTAAATAAATACCTGAACGAAAGCGGGGTAGGAGGAGAGCGACATCTTGTATCCGGGGATGAGCTTGGAGCTGCCGGGGTGCATGTGGATGTTCATCACATACATCTTTTGTAAGCGCAGCATCGACTGGTAACTGGAATATATTTATTTTTGAACAGATAGGGCGCCGCGCCATTTTGAATAGCTACTCTGTTGTATTTAAAATAATGTATCCTATAGTATTATTGTTTAAGAAAGGGGACCGAAACCTTATTAACAACTATCGACCTATCAGTCCAATATATATAAAGTATTCTCCAAGGTGATATTAGGCAGATTAACTAGACGCTTAGACGAAAATCAAAAATCAATCTAAAGATCAAGCTGGTTTCTGCATAAATTTTCAACGATAGATCATATACATGTAGTAAAGAAAGTTACCGAAACATGTAATGAATACCAACAGTCTTACTACTTATCCTTTGTTGACTACAATAAGGCTTTTGATTCTTTAAACCACGACTACATGTGGAAAACATTGAACAATCAAGGCATAGAAAATAGATACATAAAACTAGTCCGAGTAGTCTACAGAAACAGTACTGCAACAGTTCAGCTTGAAAAGCAGGTGAAGAATTTGAAATTCAGAGAAGAGTTAAAGTCGTAGCCGAGGTCAAAGGTCAAAGGTGCCAACGTCTATCGTAGCCGAGGTCAAAGTCGTGGCTGAGGTCCAAGGTCAAAGGTCAAAGGTCGTTGCCAACCTCTATCGCAGCCGAGGTCAAAGGTCAAAGGTCGTTGCAAACCTCTATCGTAGCCGAGGCCAAAGTCGTGACTGAGGTCAAAGGTCAAAGGTCAAAGGTCATTAACGTCTTTTGTAGCCGAAGTCAAAGTCGTAGCCGGGATCAAAGTCGCAGCTGAGGTCTATCGTAGCCGTGTCAGTCTTAGCTGAGGACTATCGTAGCCGTGTCAGTCTTAGCCGAAGTCAAAGTCGCAGCCGGGGTCAAAGTTGTAGCTGAGGTCAAAGGTCAAAGGTCGTTGCCAATCTCTACGTAGCCGAATTCAAAGGTCAACGGTCGTTGCCAACCTCTATCGTAGCCGAGGTCAAAGGTCGTTGCCAACCTCTATCGTAGCCGAGGTCAAAGGTCAAAGGTCGTCGCCAACGTCTATTGTAGCTGAGGTCTGTCGTAGCAAAGGTCAAAGGTCGTTGTCAACGTCTGTCGTACCCAAGGTCAAAGGTCGTTGCCAACGTCTATCGTAGCCGAGGTCAAAGTCAGAGCTGAGGTCTATCGTAGCCGTGTCAGTCTTAGCCGAAGTCAAAGTCGTAGTCGGATTCAAAGTCGTAGCTGAGGTCAAAGGTCATAGGTCGTTGCCAACATCGGTCGTAGCAAAGGTCAAAGGTATTTGCCAACCTCTATTGTAGCCGAGGCCAAAGGTCAAAGATCACTGCCAACGTCTATTGTAGCCGAGGTCTGTCGTAGCAAAGGTCAAAGGTCAAAGGTCGTTTCCAACGTGTATCGTAGTCGAGGTCAAAGTCGTAGCTGAGGTCTATCGTAGCCGAGGTCTAAGGTCAAAGGTCATTGCCAGTTTAAAGTTGTAGCGGAGTACAAAGGTCAAAGGTCGTTGCCAACGTCTATCGTAGCCGAGGTTAAAGTAGTGGTTGAGGTCAAAGGTCAAAGGTCAAAGGTCGTTATCGTCTATTGTAGCCGAGGTCAAAGTTTTAGATGAGGTCTATCGTAGCCGTGTCAGTCTTAGCCGAAGTCAAAGTCGTAGCCGGGGTCAAAGTCGCAGCTGAGGTCTATCGTAGCCGTGTCAGTCTTAGTCGAAGTCAAAGTCGTAGCCGGGGTCAAAGTTGATGCTGAGGTCAAAGGTCAAAGGGCAAAGGTCGTTGCCAACGTCTATTGCAGCCGAGGTCAAAGATCAAAGGTCGCTGTCAAAGTCTATTATAGCCGAGGTCAAAGGTCAAAGTTCTTTGGCAACGTCTATCGTAGCCGAGGTCAAAGACGTAGCTGAGGTCAAAGTCGTAGCTGAGGTCAAAGGTCAAAGGTCGTTGCCAGTTTAAGCAAGGTGACCCTCTTTCACCAAAACTATTTACAACAGTATTACAAAAGATATTTCATAAATTAAATTAGAACATGTATGGGATAAACATAAATGGAACGAATTTGATCCATCTAAGATTCGCAGATGATCTAGTACTATTCGCTAAAGATGCAGGAACTCTTGAGGTCATGCTGCGACAACTACTAGTGGAAAGCAAGAAGGCGGGCTTATCAATGACTAACAAAGACAAAATCAAGATAGCCGTTAACAAAGATGATATCGATTATATAGATGAATACATTTATAGGACAATTAATATCTACAAAAGACATGTTTCAAAATGAAATAGTGAGAAGAACCTGCAATACTTGGCGTTATTGGTCGCTTAAGGAAGTCATGAAAAGTAAATCAATAACAATTTCAAATAAATGAAAAATATTTAATACTTGCATTCTACCATGTCTTACATATGGATGTCAAACTTGGCCTTCTGCTGTAAAAATAAACCAAAAGATCCAGACCTGCCAACGAGCAATAGAAAGAAGCATAATAATAAGCTAAATCTTAAGTTAAAAGACAAATGGAGGGCTATTAAAATAAGATAAATAAATAAACTAGAAGACGTCACTGTACAAATTAAAAAACTCATATGGAGGTGGACTGGGCATATGATGAGAACAACAATAGATAAATAGACAAATACCGTAACAGAATGGTACCCCAGAAACGGACAAAGACAACGAGGAAGACAACACAAAAGGTGGGAGGACGATTTACCACCAAATTGGAGAAGACTAGCTCAAGACCGAAGTGTATGGAAGGAACTAGAGGAGGCCTATGTCGGCAGACAGCCTGATTATAAAGAACCAGGTTGCTGATAATATATGTAATTTATTTATATTTTTTGGTTTTTAATGGTCAGTGAAATAAATTTCTATTTTCATTCATCCTAATTTCATAATTGCAAATTATTGTGTTAATTATCACGCAATATATAATGAATATAATGGAGCGAAGTTTTCTACTACAACAAGCATTATTTGCTTAAAAGAAGATTCCGAAGAACACAACTTTCTGTAATCGAATTATTTGACACAATAAATTTTATTTTACTATTTTTACATTTGTTTGCTTGTCTTGTAGAATTGTGGCACATTTTTGCGTGTCTTTGAATTGTCTTGAGTACCATTTTGCCAGTATTATTGGGTTTTATGGAAGAAAATTCTTACATTACTTGACAGCAATATTTTTAATCGTGTTACTTGGACCTAAAATCATAACTAATCAATATGTGCGTTGAAATATAACTTAGCTGGTGACAAGTCATTCCTATTCTTATTGAACTTCAAGCTACAATTTTACCGAGGAATAAATAGAGCGCTGAGCAATACACTATAGCTACGTATATCTGATGAGAGGTAGTACCTCCACCTATTGCAAACCGACATGAACACACACCTAACACAGGCATATAAGCTTGGAGTAAACCAGAATACTACACTCGCGTGCAAGTAAATCGACTCAAGCCTCAAGTGCGCATAAAAAGTGATATAACTTAAAAATGCCTTATTATACCTCTATATAATGTTTTACATAATTAAAGCCTAGTAATTGAGCTTTAAAATGGTGTAAGTTGCATGAAAATCGATTCAGTAGTTTAGTAAAAAAGGTTAATGCCAATGATAATGTAAAAAATGTTGAAAATTCATACAATTTCACAGTATGGGGTTATTGTGTTTAAATGAAACAAAATGTGCGTAAGATAAAAAATTTATTCGTGTCAATATTTGGTATTTCCTCCTCTAGCTCTCATGCGATTCTTCATCGACCTTATCAACTTTTTAATGGATGATTGTGGTATTCGACCCCACTCTTCTACCAACGCAGTCTTGAGCTCATTGATGTTTGTCGGAGCTGGATTCCTCGCTCTAACTTTCCTTTTGAGCTCGTCCCATATGTGCTCAATGGGATTTAAATCGGGGCTGAGCGCTGGCCAATGCATAGTGTGAATTCCAACTTCGTTCAGGAAATCACGTGTGGCCCGAGCAGTGTGACATCGGGCATTGTCATGCATCAAGATGAAATTTTCCCCAATAAAGCCTTGATAAGGGACAACTTGATCCAGTAGAACATTTTCAATGTAACGATCACTGGTCAGACCTCCTCCCCGGCCTCCCCCAGGAACGAAAACAAGCTCCGTTTTGCCTTCTAAGGAAATTCCGGCCCACATCATGCAAGATCCGCCACCATATGCAACGGTTTCCACAAAGCAGCACTGTGAAAACCGTTCACCGGGACGACAGTATACCCGACCTCTCCTGTCGCTGCCATGGAGACACATCCTCGTCTCATCCGTGAACAGGACTGACTGCCATTGCTCTATGCTCCAATCCAAATGCTCTCGAGCAAAGTGAAGGCGTGCTTGACGATGAGCTGTGGTCAACTTCGGGCCTGTAGCGGGTCTTTTCGGAGTAAGGTTAGCTTCTTTCAACCTTCTTCTAACTGTCCACTGACTGACAGTCACCCCGCAAACTTGACGTAGCTCCTGCTGCACATCTACGCCGGTAAGGTGTCGATTTCGGAGAGAGGTCGAGACCAAAAACCGGTCGTCACGCTCCGAGATGCACCGGCGTCGGCTGGTATTAGGCCTCCGAGTGAAGGCAACCTTCTCCTCCATCCTTCTCTTGAAACCTTCTGTATACTCTCGAGACAGCGGACTGACTCATATTCAAACGACGAGCGACTTCTCGCTGGTTCAACCCTTCTTGCAATAGGGCAACGACTTGAGCGGCTTCTTCAGGTGTTGTATCCATAATTTTCTTCAAATGACGGCTTTAATTTGCAGAGATGTGTTCAGGTCAACGTCTAATGAGCGACTGATAAGAAAAAACGATTACAGAGGGTTTTTATAGGGGGTTGTGTCGCGCAAGTTGTGTATAGAGCGCAGAGCAGTTTACGGGAGGTTGCGTTCGGTTGCATTCTAAGTACAAGTGTTTATTTAAATTACTGATATTATGCTACCATTTGAAAGCCTAATTACTAGGCTTTAATTATGTAAAACATTATATAGAGGTAAAATAAGTAATTTTTTAGTTATATCACTTTTTATGCGCACTTGAGACTTGAGTCGATTTACTTGCACGCGAGTGTAGTAATTTGCAAACCAAAATGCAAAATAATCTTTTGAACACTAAAAATAAGAGTTACGTTGAAAGGAGATCCAGCTATAGTGCTTTGACCTGCTTCAGGTGACCTGCGAGGTGTACAGGTTAAATCAGTAGGACAGCAGCGTTTAAAGGGCATAACTCTTGCTGAAACTTGGTTCCAGCTGGGTTTGAAGATTTAAGAGTACTGGAACCAATACTGGTTCCAACTGGCCAACAGCGATTTGGTTGACAAAGTAAACCAGGTGCGGTGTTCTGACCTGTTCCAGGTGGTCTGCGAAGTATAAAGGTTGGACCAGTCGGGCAGCAGCTTGACGAGGCCGGTGCAGTGCTCGTTGAACAGCTGCTGTTCCTCCATGCTCGGCATCGACAGCGCGAACGCCAGCTCGTCCAGGTCGCCCAACATGTTGATCCAACTGCCAGTGTCATAGGATGAAGATTATTTTTTAGAGTGACTGAGCCCGCTGGTGGAATTATTTGGTAACGGTGTAAATATGCCAGCTACAGAAGTGCCATCCTTCAACAGGCAACCGGAGTAGTACTATTGTTGCTGCATTTTGCCCGCAAAGTAACAGTTCCAGAGGGTCGCAGACAGCTCCCTCCCAGTTGATTCCTTTAATCCTACTTTAATTCCCTTTGCTTGTGGTTGGCAATACGTAAGATAACCCAGGTGTTGCAAGTAATCACAGGCTACCGTAGCCGCTTAACATCGACGGGCCATATGCTTGTAAAGGCGACAAGCTTTTATTTGTGTACGTAAGAAGGAAATCAATCGAAAGAAATTGTTTTAGGTTCAGAGGCCTTTTAAAAATAGACAATGCTGCCAATTCTGTTGTCACAAAATTCTCTAAACTAAACTAAAAATCACTAATATTTAGTTTAGTTCTGTCAAACTACATTTCATATTCTGAAATCGTTAAAATTGACAGGACTAAACTTATTTTAGTTTGACAGATTTAAAATTGGTTTAGTTACTCAATTTAGTCCTTTCTGCATTCTGCTGTACGACTTAAACGTCAAAAATGATCTAAAATTAGAAATGTTAAACTAATATAAGATGACATCTGAAAACATGATAAAAAGTTTAGTTTTTCTATTGATTTGGTATTTGAGGCTTAAAATATGGCTATGCCTTTTTTATATAAGATATCTTTAGTAAAGCAAGATCTTAATACGATGAATAAAAATGTTCATTGATAAACAATAATATTTCGAAATATTTAGTATCTAATGGCTTCAATGTATATAATGATTAAATAACTTGCTATCGGTATGCTCACTTTCTGCAATGCTGCAATTTCTGCATTTGTAATTTTTCTTTTAAACAAAACTTTCGTTTTGTATCATAAACATGAACAGCTAAAGCTTTAAATTTGGGTTTAGATTTATTGTAATATCAAGGTCTATTTACTTTGCTGTTCTTAAGCTAGATCCTAGATCCAACATGAATGGGGAAACAATCTTAAGCTCGGTAATTTTCAGCGATGGTCTGTTGCCTACTCCAATTATTGTTCGTAGCTCCAAGGCAGTATAGTTGACATTAAATGTCAACGTAGTCGTAAAGAGTTATAATTATTGTCTTTGTGTCTACATGTCAAATATACTCGCATAGATAACACAAAAAATCAAAACTATGAGATGGGTTGCCAGGCAAAGGTACTCAATTGCGCAGTGTTTATTGGAGTTATAGCAAGAAAAATAACATAATTCTTACCCTTTATTTTATAATATGTGTAAACAAATATATTCATTAACTTCATAAAGCTCAAAAATATTATATATTTATTTTTTTCGTTTACTCTTTGACTTTCATTCTGTAGTATTAAGTATTTTTAGTACCGGTATCACTGCCTCAGTTTAAATAAGGATTGTCAAAATTGAATTTATGGATGGTGCTGTCTAAACGAAATCTAAATTTAGTTCGTTGGAACATTAGAATACCCTACACGAAATATCTAAACTAAAATTAGAGAATTATAACTTATTTTAGTTTAGTGATAATTACAACAGAATTGGCACCAATGTCTGCTCTAGGATTAATCCCTGTATGGTCGGTCGCAAATAACATCATCCAAATTCTATCCCGTGTCGGACTAGAATTCACAACACCCACATTCAGCTCTCTAACGAGGCGATTATTTAAGTACCTACTATTGGTATGGTATGCCATACGACGCCCAATCAAAATTAGTTAGACTCAACGTCGTTATGTTTACAATAAGTAGTATAGATAGATATAGATGAAAAGAGATTTCTAATCTCTATTTCTGCTAGAATCAATAACAAAAAGAGACTAAGAGAACGATACGTCGGGTGCATTCACTGTGTCAGTCAAAAGGTTAACAATATTAATTAATATTGTCTTCTGTTTACGCGAATATTATTCATTGATATTAAACTACTATATACGGATTTTATCGCGTTGTTTATTTGACATTTAATTACATAATTTTGAAAACTGTAACACTACTTTTACTTTTAAACTTTACAAATTTTAAGCTAATTAAATTAATATTAAAACTATTTAGATTTAATTTAAGTTTTCAAAATTATGTAATAAAGTGTCATATAAACAACGCGATAAAATCCGTATATAGTAGTTTAATTTCAATATTAATTAAATTATATCTCGTTATTAGTGCACTCCCTAGACTTGGCTGTGTGTAATTGTCTCCGGTCGCCCTAGGTAGCTGTCAGAGTACTCACATGATATCTCTAGTAGTGAGCCAATGGTAGGGCTCCTTGGAAGCTGCGTTGTAGCCAACAGCCAGGCCTTCGAGCTGGATGTAGTACAGCTTGATCTGCAAACAAATACATTTACACTCGGTTTTTGAAAGGTGTGACAAAATCACAGTCATTTCTAATGTTTGATTGGCTGTTAATAATCTTGTGAGCCACAGCAGTTCACATGCGTTTGACCGTCTGTTAACAAATTTTCCAGAAGATATAATAGTGCACTATTTTCGCAAATACACTTGCACTCTCTATTGTCTAACTCTTAAATTCCAATGGAACAATAATCAACACCACCGGGTAGAAATCAGGCGCAATGCTATCGGCTTTACGTGCTTTGTGTGGATAGAAAACAAAGCCAATTCAGCTCTGGGCATATATTAAGAATTACTTGCTATTTATCTATAGTCTGCCGGTGCTGGTGGCGAAATGGTAGTGAACGAGATTGCATGATCTTATACAGTCCCATTGCAGAGCCTTGCCATTTCCGTCTCTCTCTCTCTACAGAGGGGCGGGAGTAGGAAGACCCTGCGAAGGGATATTGTAGGCTTCAAAAAACAATAAATGGTACAATACCTGATACCAGTAAGGATCGTAAGGATTAGCGGTCACCATCGACGTGATGAACTTCTCATTGTGATCCACAAACTCTTCTATGAGACCACAGATGTCCGTCTTGTTATAACAATATCTGGAACGTACGAATTACTATTTCAATACTCTGATACTGATTGTTAGCATTCGGCTTTGAAAAGTTTGAATGACTTTTTGTATCAAGGAAATTGCCTGTATGATTTTGTACGTTACTTAAACAACAACAAATAACACTTAGAAGAATATTTTAATGAAATATTCTTATAATTCGTTGCATAATGAATAATGAAAAGCGGAAGCGTAGTTGATATACATATGTTCCTATTATCTTCACACGCCTGCACTTCAATAGTTACGTACCAGATTGTATCGCGCGACCTTTATTAAGTTTGATTTCTAAAGTTCACGTTTAGTTGTCAGTGGATTTAAAAATATCTATATGATTGTGTTTAACATTTTGAGTAACGGTTTGATTATTTGAAGTAATAATATTAAGTTAACTACTTTATTGCCATGTCACATAGTGTTACAACATACAAAACCTGCATATATATAAATCAGAATATTCCTTCGAGACTACTTGTCATGGGAAACGATCCTAGCTCCTCAAAACCATCGACAGCCTGCGATTATCTTCTATGAGCTTAGTCCAACTGGCGCGTACCATCAGATGAGCTGATAGACCACCACTTTGATAGTAAAAAAATACCACAAACCCTTTGAGCATGTTTTGCCAGTGCATCCACACAAGTTCTCTGGTGAGGAAGCCCTCCAGATATCCGGCTGCATAGGCCTGTTTTTCGTCATCGCAGTAGGCTGATGTGTGCAGCTCCAAGAATGCCCATCTGGTAGGTACAACAATAATAAATATCATAACGTATTTATACCTAGTCACACAACTACGTCCTAGAAGCAGAAGGCAGTGGTGTATTACACCAACATTTGCCAGAGTGGTGTACGGTACCAGTGAACAGAGAAGGAGCCTATGGCATTTGGTATGGTGCCAGCCTCAGACAGAGAAAGGATTTTAAGGCCCGGGCTTATTAGAGCCATCTGGCACTACCTGTTCGCAGGGTGTCCACTCGTTGTCGACAAATGCTCGAAGGATGGACGCCATGTGATCAAACAGTCAACGTCAGTTGGTTAACGAGCGGACATCGCGTGATCCACGACAATTGAGAAGCGGTGTGCCGTCATCTTCGCGTAAACCACTCGCGGTCTACTCAAAGCTAGCTTTCAAGCAGCGAGCTGTCACCGAGTGGTTCAACCGACGTCCATTTGTAGACAGGTTATATTAGAGTAGAATTGGTAACTGAGGTTGGTAGTAGTAAGAATACTAACTGTGCGGGACGAGGAGGTGCTGATCGAATGTCTGGTGGCTCTAATGAGCTCTATCTCATCACCATTTCACCAGCTATGATTAAAGATAATTTCAGACTTCCTACTGACAGATATTTTGGACAAAAAAATGCCATTAACCTTTCGGGTATCGAACCCTAGATTACATCATACACACCGTCGTCACATTCGTCCGTTACGCCACCAAGGCAAGCTTAATAATTAAACTATATATAATTCTTTTGGTATTACTATATGTTTACACATTGATGCAATGTCTGAAAGCTATCTATAAAACAAGGTAGGTACCTCAGCAATAATATCCAGTAGATATTAAAACCATAAATATTCTATAATAGAACTAATTATAAAAGCAATACATACCCAGTAGTATTAATTTCATTACTGTAAGTCGCCCGAGCAACATGAACATCTGGTATATCAGCGAAGTAGTCAGTCTCCTTGACTTCTATATTATCATCCTTCATAGTCGCGTACCCATATTTACATTCACAAGTAATAAACACACTAAACATGAGGGAAAAGCAGAAAATAACGCGAGGCATCGCGTAACTTTGCACGGCAAAGTTGTAACTTATAGCTATTTGTTAGGCTTTTGTTTGCAAACCAATGAATGAATACGGCGATGAATAACATTTATCATAATATATTATGTAGAATAGATCGATAGTCAAGCAAGTTGAACACAAATGGTAACTATTTTGAAATTAACCGCACGTCGTTGTTTTGACGCAAGTTTGACGTAAGAGATGGTCTTGCAATACTTATAAATTATATCAGTCTTATTCATAAAAATATCTTACTAAAGACTTAATACGATGGGTAGTTAAATTACTTTATATAGACATACAAAGTATTTTAAATGCATGTAGTCATAAATTTTTTGCAAACCTTTATTATATACACCATCGTTATTAGACAATCTAGCATTTTTATGAACAATACTTTTAAGAAGTTTTACTTATAACGACGTGATAATCCTCTTGTAAGTTTTATAAATAAGACCGTACTTATATTTTTAAATGTCATAATTTATAATTTATTTCATACCTTCTTCTTGACGTGTTACCTAACTCAGCTTTGAACACTTATTCTGAGAACAGACACAATGACATGTTACCAACAAGATATAAATAACAGTAATAATAATAAGTGCCGGTCCACCAAACACCCATACCCATAGCCCATATATTAGAATCCATACGTAGCAATATTCCTACGCCTGCTGTGGTTAGTGCTGCTGTAGGTGTTCTATCCCACCTTTAATTAAAACTCTCGAAGGGCCTTTTCACATTGGACCCATGTCTCCGTGTAAGACTCCCAAAGGGCCAGGTATTTTCTAATATAATATGTTAGAAAATACCTGTGATAAGAGAAACATTATAATAACAATATCAGCCCTATATTAAACTGTCCCACTGCTGGGCACAGGCCTCATCTCACTGTGAGAAGGGTTAGGCCATAGTCTAAACAACAATACCTAGCATAAAATAAGTGCTAACATATATAAATAATAATAGACTGTAGCGACACTATTTAGACGCAGAAGTTTCGACAACAGACAACAGATGGCGCTGTACTCAATAGGCGCCTATAATCAAGGCTGCCATACAATCCTGAATCACGCAAGTAAAGTTTAGCGTCTAAGTATATATACAAGATCCTAATAATCCTAATCAGTCGGGTCATGACCCGCCAGCCACGATCACCCAGCCTGGTCGGAGGATCCCCCTTTTGTGTTACAGGGACATCACACCTTGTTCCCCCACAAGAAGAATAAAATATTATATACCTAGTAACAGAAAGACTTTCCACAAGCCTTGAGAAGTTGATATCTTTTGTCCTAAATTATATTATTATTATTTTCTATGGTCTTCTTTTGAACAATTAGGCCATTCAAAAGTGCAATGAAAGCACAGGTTTTATACGATTGCAAACTTCGAACAAACCCTCTAGGTAAGTATCTATGCACCCAAGAATAGCGCAGTCAAATCGTTTGTATTGATGTGTTTCTTTAGTAATTAAACATTTCTGAGGGATGCAGCACTGTTAGGAAGGAGTGCAATATTTGACCTCCTTACACTACGCTACTAATTACACTGTTGCGCTGATCAAGTCCAATGGATACGCTGGGTTCAATGGATAGCGTTTGTAACAAAGGTGGGATCGTAAATAATACTTTTGGTGTTGCAAGTATTTAAAGGCTTCTAAGTCTGTGACAGCAAATCGCAGCAAAATGCTTGTGCTCAAGCTTATTTTCGTGTGCTAAGCATTTCAACTTTACAACTTATCTTCCCAATTTAAAATGCAACAATGCTATTATTATCATTGCATTTGTGCAACTTCCCCCGTGGCGAAGCGGTAGAGATTGTCCACCGCTGAGCAAGAAGTCTAGGGTACGGATACGGAGTCAGGTTATTGAATTTGTCAGTTAAGAAATTTCAATAGCAATGCATGGCGTTAGGAAGTTGGCGGTGTTAGACTCCCCCGTGCCTCGGAAAGCACATAAAGCCGTTGGTCCTGCGCCTGATTTCTCTCCGGTCGTTTCGGATTCAAAGTCAAAGTCAAAGTCAAAAATCTTTATTTCCATAAAAATTTGCAAACAGTTCTTGGACACGTCAATTCACTATTATGTTAATAAAAAATAATAATTAAAATAAATAGAAGGAAATAAAAATTTAGCATTGAAAGATCCTAAAAGAGTAGATTTTAGATTAAAAAGAATGACCATGAGTTTCTTGCCCGTTCTTCTCATGAGCCCTACACCCTTGCTTTGCTGAACGTGGCAGTGAATAAAATTCGCAGAAAAATTTGTGTAACTTTGACATTTATAAGTGTTACCTTGTAACCTAATCTGAATAAATTTATTTTTGAAGAAAAAAAAGCCCTTTCGATGTGTAGAGCTTTCATGAGAAGAAGCAGGGAAGAAGCTCATGGCCACTCTTTTCAATCGCCAAATGTTTACATCAATACAATAATTCAATGTTATATTATTTTCCTTATATGAGCTGCTGTGTGTAGTTGTTACAGTTATTTCAATACGATTTAAAAAGTAAAAATTTGTCAAATCTAAGATACATATTAATAACAAATGAAATAATAGTCACAGCAGCTCATATTACAGTTAACTTAATAATATGATTACAAATAACCTGTGAGTGGAAGCAACTCAATCCCAAGCATTTTTATCTTCTATATATTCAGTGACTGAGTAATAACCTTTCGAATATTATTTACGTTTAACAACTGTTTTAAATTTATTGAAACTCAGATTTTGAATGTCACTTGTGCGTTTATTATAAAAGCGCACACATTGACCTTTAAAGGACTTATTAATTTTTTTAAGCCGGGAGTCCGGCTCTAGTAGTCTGTTTTCGTTTCTTGTATTTATAATATGTATGTCGCTTTTCTTATAGTAAGTGGCGGTGTGACTAACAAGAAAAAAACTCCTGATAGTCACACTGGTGTGATAACCTGGTGTGACCACGAGTCTGCAGCGTATAAATCAATGTTCTTATACATAAATAAAATTTTCATATATGTATTGGCTGGCTACTGTTAATATATTTATTTCTTTAAATTTATTTCTTAGTGTATCCCTTATTTTCATGTTGTGAATTGCTCGAATAGCCCTTTTTTGCAGTACGAAGATAGTTTGAATGTCGGCAGCATCCCCCCACAATAGAATACCATATGAAATTACACTGTGAAAGTAGATATGATAAGCCTTCGGTCCGATTGCTGTTCCATCGGATAACTCGGCGTTAGGGAACAGAGAGTGCACTTGTGTTTGCGTACACACTAATGCACTATAATATCTCTGCCCAGATGGCCAGTTTCCGTTAAGATTGGCCGTCATGTCCGAAATTCGGTCTAGAGGACAATATTATTATTATTAGTGCGTAAGCGCTCACGTCACGTATATACTCAAAAGTTAAAAACCGCAACAAAAAACGAAATAAATAAAACATAAGTTTTTATAAAAATGCTCCTCATTTATTCCACAATAATTTCCTCTACTCTACAGCCAGAGATAAAAAACCTGTCATCATCTCTACGGTGTAGATTATCAAGTGGCACATGTCGATAGCTTCATGCCAATCTCCCCGCACTTGTAAGCCAGTTCCCTCATCAGGTATGGCGTTCGTTCATGAGCGGGCGCTGATAACCATTCGTTAATATTTATTGGAACTGACGCATATCCTTGTTTCTCTAAAATGTCTAGTACTAGGCGAAATGTGCCTCTTAGACGGTTGCTGTTCATTGAGAAACAGCCCGATTGGAAGTTCAGTACGCATAAGCTGGAAAGAGAAAAATAACATTGCAATAATTTGGCAAATCACAAGTATTATATAGTACCTACCGATATTATTACATTACATAACGTAACATGATTTCTTTTGTTTAATAAGGCAACTCTCGCACTTGGAATAATTCCTGTGTTACGGGGTGCCTTACAAACATTCAAAAAACGGACACAAAGAACACCCAGACTCTCTCTTATCTGGTAAATATTAAGATAATGTTGTGTTGTGTATGATAAGGTACGATGGGGTTGGCGTATCCTTGTTGATAAAAACCCCTTATTTAAAATAAAGATAAAAAGCAAGTGTGAAACAGCAATGAATTGCTGTAAATCTTAGAGTTCGAAAAAATGGTTCAAGTAATATGTAAAAGTCACGTGATACCATGTGACTGAGGTCAGAGGTCAAAGGTCATAGTAATTTCGGAGGTATATCATCTATGCTGAGTCGAATGGCGTTGACCGCGAGTCTCTAGCTCTTACGGTTCTTGAGTTGAAAGTTGTATAACAGACAGACGGACGAACAAAGCTGTTGTTTAAGAGTTTTTTCAAACTCTAATAGAACACCCAGACTCGGAACAACTATTTGTGGATCACACTTATAAATTTCAGGATCGAATCCACGACACTTGGTACAGCAGCACTAGTGAGACGACCACTTAAACCATTAGTCCATCAATGCAGTCAACTTCTATAAGATAATCAAGAACACCATTGCAATAAATCTTAGGTGAGCCTAAGAAATAGTTCTAAGATTTCTTGCAGTGGTGTTGTTCTACTTGTAACCACGCTATACTTGACTTCGTTCTGGGCACTATCCATCAGCAAAGTTTGCATTTCTGATGCGTAAGGTACCATCACCTAACTGTGACATGTGTGGCAAAATTGAAGACGTGCAGCATTTGCTGATGGATTGTGTCAGGAACAGGAATGAAAGGGAATTATTGATCAGAAAATTCAAATTGAATACTTTGGATGTTGGGCTTAGTCAAAGTATTTTGGCGAATCCAAAGTCTGAAATTGCAATGGGGTTGTGTGCTTTAGTTGAAGTTTGCCGCAATAATCGTCAATAATTCCCTTATCTGGTAAATATTAAGATAATGTTGTGTTGTATATGATAAGGTACGATGGGGTTGGCGTATCCTTGTGGATAAAAACCCCTTATAGAAAAATAAAGATAAAAAAAAAAAAAAAAAATATGCACGCTATATTTCATCCAATAACCACAGGTATTTGAGAGATAGCGGTGTTTTAGCAACCATGCAAATTAATCGATGTCCGATGTAAACCAACTTGATACTACCACGCTTTTGGACGGGTGACAATTTACCAAAAGTCTACATGCCTTTTACTATGTGCAATCAGCCAAAACTCCGCTGTTCTACCTCTAGGTCGAAAATCGCTTGTACACGACGCTGGTGCACAGGGCAAGCCCCACCCCTTAAAACTCGTTTCTGTTGTGTATGTGATTGTGTAGATAAACAATAGGTTTAAAAATTAATCTCCCTATTGTGCAAAAAAGAACGACTGGCTACTTTGTTCTAAGATACTTTGTTTCTTTAGAATTATGCCGATAAGTCGAGTTCAATACCAGCTGTTTTAGAAGCTAATCCTTTTATTTACATTTAGCCTCTCGCATGTATTCAAACGAGACACAATAGATTTTGTATTGTGTCTCGGCAACAGCGAGCGAGCGCCAAAGTACCTTTTCTTGTGGGCAAAACAAAAGTCGTTCAAAAATTCTAAGCACTGAGACGCGAAAATAGTGTCTTCTTTCTCACGTGTAAGGGATGTTTTGATTGGTTAAGCTGAAATATGGGCGGGGTTACATTTCTTAAACTTGTTCAAAGGAATCAGTTTGCAAGTAGCACAGCGCGGATTTGGCCGGTAGTACATTACGCATCGAAAATTTCCGGCCTAATATTTACATACTAAAAGGACTACAAATAGAAATTATATTTCACTAGATTTTGCCTTCACTCTTATTAACCTACATTTTGTCAATAAATTTCGATCCCTCGGAATATTACTTTTTCTGGATGAAACGTACCCTATAGTATAGTACATACTTCTTTTCCGGCTCCTGACAACGTATATGCAAAATTTAATGGTGATCGGTCGATTAGTTAAGGCGTGAAAGCGTAACAAACAAACTCACATTCGCATTTATAATATTATATAATATGAGTGTATCAAAAAGATTTTGTAAATAAAACGCAAATAAATTTATTATCTACACTTATTTGCAACATTGCCTTTCAGAATAGGCCACAAGGCGTGAAAGCACTTAAGCTTTCCCTAGTATAGATTCGATTGCCAACTCAATATACGATTTGATTTGAAATAATATATGATTAATGATATAATATATGAATTTTTTTTTTATGTATTTAAGGTCGCAAACAGGCATACGGCCCATCTGATGGTAAGTGGTCACCGTAGCCTATGGACGCCTGCAACACCAGAGGCATCACTTACGCGTTGCCGACCCTTTAGGAAAGGAAAAAGGAAGTGGGAAGGAGAAGGAGCGGGAAGGGGGAAAGAGGATGATTAGGCCTCCGGCACTCTCAGTAGGAATACTGGTATTTCACGTCGATATTCTGTGAGAGGGTAGTCCTTCCCCGGTCGAGGCGGCCCATTCATGCTGAAATCAGCGAGGCTCTACTACTCTTAAAATATTATATTTGATACCTTTATATATTTACAAGTACTTAAACTAAAATGGGGATAACGCGATACTTTGGCTAGTAAAGTGGTCACCTCGTCCATATTACTGCGCCATTATGCGGCCCGGGAATCAAATTCAGACCAGATACAATTATCTGAATAGAATACTGCACGGATGGCGCACTGCTTTATGTAGTCGACTCACCACTGCCGTCGTGCAGTATGTTATACGTTCGATCCCCACAAGGTACAAAAATTATGTGATCCACAAATAGGCTACAAGCTCCAGTGGAAGACTAGTGCCTGGTTCTTGGGACCAGGCAAATGCTGAACTGGGGTCCTGATTGCTGCAGCTGTGGGACGCATGTGTCGCTAGATGTTACTTATTATTAACTTTACTCTGTTTTTGATTGTTTCTCTTTCTTTAAAGCTTGTAATCATTGTTTTTATTCTTAAACACATTGTGCCCACCTAAAAGCTGTAAAGCAAAAAGATTTCTTTCTTTCTTTCTTTCTAAATAGTTGTTCCGAGTCAAAGTGTCCTTTGTGTCCATAGTATTTTTTTCATATATAAAGATTACTAGCAATTTGGATTTCAATTTAAAGTATTCTTGTTAACCCCTCCAGCTAAGTTAGAATGCTTATATTAGGAGTGTGTTCACGTCAGTAGTGCAATGCGTGGGTTGTGTGTGTTTGAATGTCTGTAAAGTCAACCGCGATTCAGAAATTACTAAGCGGGAGAAATCTTAAAAAATGAATAGAAATGGTACTCACGCTATGCTCCCATGCGGTAGGTTTAGATGTGCTATGGGCACTTTCAATTCTCCGCTGCAAACGGGCATTTTCACAGGGTACCCGCCTTGGAGACAGATCAGGCAATCTGTAACATCACATATGTAACATAGAGCCTTACTTGCACTTTATTTAATGATTGTATACAGATGGCGTAATGGCTTAACCCTTTGACCGCCACGTCAAAGAAGCAAAAGCGTGCTCAAAGTGCCAAGCTACGATTTTATCCTTAATGTGTCATGAGGACTGTGGCGTGCTGGACACATTTTGATTTGTTATGCCTAGATGACTGTGGCGGTCAAAAGATGATCGTCTCACCAGTGCCATTACGCAGACTGTTGTAGGTTCAAATCTTGGGAAATAAAATTTGTATGATCCACTAATAGTTGTCCCAAGTTTGTGAAGTCTAAAAGTTTCTAAGAATCACTGTTACACTGATACTGTGTTTTTTCGCAGTCAATAAGAGTTATGAACGCTCACATAACTAATACCTATACCAGCCATTCCACTCCCATATTTATTTTCCTAGGTCCAACCCTAGGAAAAGAAATGAGTCAAGAAGAGATCAGTTATTCGTTGCCGACAATGAATGACTGATTAGGCGATATCTTTTAAGTATACGGAAAATTTACTATTACAAGGGCGCCATATATTTATTTGAAAACCAATAAAAATAGTAATGTGGTTTGACCATACATACCAGCCATAAATCCATTTGGCAGTAAAACATTCCGTACGACGTACTCTGGACCGCCCAACCCCGACGATAGGTGTTCCTCCAACTGACCCGTAAGCACATGGACTGGATAGACCGACCGAGCTTTTTCCAGGACTTCAGAAGGCAGTTCATAATCTTCGCTATGGAAAGACCTGACCGCTTCGTAAAGGGTCAAGAGTTGAAGATAGTCCAACATACTGGTGTCTCTCGTCGCAAATTCTTGGAAGTACTCCTTTGAGAATACTTTTGATAAAATCTTGTCTTCATAAACGCCCAAAGACGCCAGTTCAAGGCATATTTTTGGCCAAGGCAAGGCATTGTTTCTGCCCTCCACGATAGGGTTTAGAGATATTTGTCTGCGGATTTCGTCCCACTGTTCTCTGTCTGGTGTGAAGTTATTGTTAGATAGGCAGTTGATGAAGCCGAGGATTATGTTGGTGCGAGCGTGCGACAGTTGTATGGGGTTGGACGTGACTATATGGCAAAGGTAGTCGACAAGGTTTAAGTTTGTGTGCGCCTGGAAAATATTATTACAACGTAAGCACAAGAATAAATAAGGTGTTATAAATAAAATTCATTTTTTTCATTACGTTGATATATCCCACTGCTGGGTAAAAGCCTGTCACTTAGACTTCCTAATCACTCTGTTTCAAAGCCCTTTTGGTGTCCAAATCGTCTTGCCATCTCCGTTTAGGACTGCTCCGTCACTTTCGACAGTCTTGTGACACCCAATCGGTGACGATCATATCAAATACTTAAGACATAAATACATTTATAGATATCTTGCTAGATAAAGGTGTATCACCTTCACATTTTGGCAGCTATAATATAGCGGTCGGGTTGACTCCCGTATAGCAGGTGTAATTCTAAATTAAGAGATGGTAATGAAAATTCGTTGGGCAAAAGGCTAAAAATAGTTTGCTACGGAATTTATTGGAATCGGTCGTAAGCATAAGTGTAAACTGAGCTTTACTTAGGGAATTACGTGGCAAACCTTTAGATGTATGGATAAATATGAATCTCAGTAATAGTGGCGAAGACGAACCTACCTCTACTGTCGACTAACCCTTTAGATTAGTAACCCTAATGATTACAGTGTAATGTTGAAGTCCTCTGATATCGGCTAAATAGGCTTAGTAAGCTATAATTGGCTAGGATACGTGCTTAGCTTTACAAGCAACATCTTAAAGTAATGTTAATAGAGGTTTTAAATTAAGGAACCGTGAGATCGGTTTTTAGATAGAAGCCATAGGTCTAGTGGACCGGACAGATGGACAAAAAGTATGATAACACCTAAACAGAAAAGATAAATCAATAATTCGAATGTAACTAATTAGCTCTGCTACTTGGATACTTACTATTCTTGATAAAATCCGTGCTACCAATAATCCCTTCTCAAAATCTATCTTATTGTTCACCACATATTTCGCTATAGCGTCAAACAGCTGTTCATGGTAATACTCTGGGTGTTTCTCTAAGATCCTGCCTTTAATTCTTGCAGCCGTCCTCAACACTTCTTCGTAAGAAAGCTGGTGCAGTCTCTGAGTCAGTATATCATAACAGATGTGAAGTAACTGTACCCTGGTTGGATAAATCGCTTCTGTGCAGTTCACTTGGCATAGCGACCAGATGATAGATTTCGCTACTTGGGCATCGATCGCCTGATCATGCAACAGCAATCCCGTGACTACGTTATTAGTACATCTGTCTGGAAGATCATGCGTGCAGCTATACGACAACATGTCTCTTAGTAAAAACAAGTCTTGGCTATCGATCTCCATCGGCAAATGTACTTGGAAAGCTAAGGGAAGTGCCAGCTTTAGAGCATCAACCAAATGGTTCCTGCTATCAAATCTGGTTAGGAGGAAGTCCAGAAACATGATCTGTCGTAAGCTGATTGTGTTGATGTTACATCTTATGAGCTGCAGCAGTGTTTGGACAAGAAGCGAGTCGGCGGGGACCTTGAGATAGGTGAGGGCTTTGATAGCTTCGATAGCCTCGTTAATGTCTAAAGCTCGGGCCTGCTTCTTAAAGTTCTGGCATAGAACACTGAATGTGGGATCCTTTACTATATGATCTGTATCTTTTGGCAGCCTACAAATGGAAATGGGTAGTGTTAACGAAAGCAAGAAATAAATTTAGAGGCAGGGCGGCGTACCATCTTGATTTAAACCAGCGCTATCGCTCAAACTGTAGCCCACCTTGAAAAGTACTTTTACCCAAAAAATCGCAGTCAAACAAACACGTGTTGTCATGTTTAATAGAGTTTCCGGGATCCTTGATGTAAGGTTTCCAGGGTGAGATGTTGTACTTTGTACTGGCTCCACAGTGGTGTCCGAATGCTACGGTACCTTCTTTGTAGTACAGAGAATTAGGCTTCTATAGAGTGGCTGTATTTTCCTAATTGGTGTCCAGGATTGAAATAAGATTCTATCTTTACCTCACATAATGAATCTGGTAATGGTTATAACCATTATTTAAGCTCGGGTATACCAGCTACTGTAACCAAGGACCAGATATCTGATACTTAGATAGCAGCAGGTCCATCCAAATTTTGCCCTTTACCATAAAAGTTGATGTTTGGTCTTTGACCAATCCAAATTGTCTCAGACCTTCTCTAAACAGTAACTTTAGATTAAACCGCTCGCGTGCCGGTGTCTATCTAGAATCCGAAGCCTGGAAGCAGTTAGGAGGCAGTTTTATACGGTACTCACTTGCCAGCTTTCTGCAGCTCGAAAAGACATCTGAAAGCCTGCAGCATGTGTTTGTGGTTGAGAACAGTCATGTTCAGCTGCACCGCTCTTAACACGGCAGCCGCGCTGGGCGCGCTCTTAATAGTCGTCATCACCATATCAGGCGAGTGTGATCTTGATATCTCTGTCACTAAAAACAACAATATATCAATATATTTATCTCATCAAGCTTCAGTACGAACACGCAGAGGCATAAGTGCGCCATCCGGCGACGTTCTGCAAGAAGTATTTCGGCGCGCTTCTTCGGAGCTATGAAGTTAACGCTTGCTGTGACTCAAGGTCATTAGGACATTCAGGGATGGGCTACCACAGAATGAAGACCTCATGGAACTGTATAAGATTGGTAGTAGAGTAATTAGTTGCGTTAGTTTGTTGTTATCTCGTAAATGAATAAACCCTAAAAATTCTGGCATCTTTGTAAACATATTGGACTTCAGAAGTCCATTTGCTGCGTGGCCATGGTGGTCCACTTCTATTGTGTAGAGAATTAAAAGTTAGGGTTTCACTGAATGGATGGAATAGTGGTTTAAGTGGTGCCTTGCTACTGCTATTGCAATCTGAACATGCTACAAAAATTTGTGTTATCCACAAGTTGTTGTTCCGGGTCTGTGTGATCTTTGAGTCTGCTGGTTGAATGTTTGCAAAGTATTCTGTGACACAAAGACAAAGACATTTATTTTTGTAAAAACATGAGTAGGTATGACATATTATGTACATGGTGGTTTGCTAAAGGAATGTTCATGCATGTTTTGCCAAGTACGGCGTACAAAATAACACTGGTAGAATATAGATTACTATCAGAATCAAATAATAAATTGAAAAATAACCCAATAATAATATCAAAAAAGGAATAATAATTAATATCAAAAAAACATATGAATTTAAAAAATATAAGCATGTCAAAGCAAAATAATAACTGGAAATTATGTCAAAACAAAATAATAATTAGTACTTTATCATGTCAAATATAAATAATAAGAAACAGTTTCTATTAATTCTATCATGTCATAATAATAAGAAGTAATATATTATTACTTAAACAATATCATTCAAAAATTCTGTTAAGCTGTAATAACACTTCAATATAAGATATTTTTTTAAATGTATTTTAAATTGGGAAACAGGGCATTGTTTGATTATTTTTGGTATTCTATTATAAATAATGGGTGCCAAACAAAAAATGCTCTTGTGTTTTAACGCGGTTGTAGATTTTACGATGCACAACCTGTCATTATCACGGCGACTACGTGTTGCAACATCTGATAGTTTCTTAAAGTATTTGGGGTTGCTCTTTACGAAACAAGCTACATCATAAACAAATAAAGATGGCAAGCTTAGGATTTTATGCTGTATAAAGTAAGGTTTGCAGCTATCGGTTATTTTCAAACCAAACATAGCTCTTATGCACCTTTTCTGTGCTTTGAAAATGATTTCTTTATCTGTTGAGTTTCCCCAAAATATGAGACCAAATCTCAGAATGGAACCCACGACACCATGATAGGCAGTTAGAAGTGCTTCAATCTTTAGAACAGGCGCGAGTTTGAAAAGTGCATAAGCAGAGGAACTTATTCGTTTGTTTAGTTCCCCTATATGTGCCTTCCAACTTAGATTCTTGTCTAATGTTAAACCTAAAAATTTTGCTTTATCTACATGGATAATAGATGTTCCTTGATAGTTAACGTGCACCACTGGTGGAGTTACGCGTTGACTAAAAAACATTATTTTTGTTTTTACCAGATTAATTTTTAAATTGTTATTATTTAGCCATTTAATTATTGATTCAAGTGTGTTATTGATATCATTTTCATATTTATCATTATTATTATTATTTGTGTGTATGACGACCGTGCACACACCGTGCACACACGACACAGATATTACAATTAGAGTTGCAATGATCTTATTAAATAATTATTAATATATTTATTGTTTAAAATAATTCAAAAAGGGGAATTATCCCCTTTTTAGATTGTATATAGATATTTTGCAATAGCAAAACATCGAGAAGAAACCTGCGCACTTTAAATGTTTATACTTTAAAGCTTTGTGCTGCATTGGGTAATAGAGTACTCACTGTCTGAAACAAAGCTTCTTGACCGCAGGGAAGAATTCAGTGTTCTTGCGTTCAGTACACTTCGCCACATACTTTTAATTATCAACGCCATTTCGTCTGGAACAGAATAAATTTACATATTAGTGTTTCAAATTAAATATTACTAGCTGTTGTCTGCGACTTCGTCCGCATGGACTTTAATTTATTACCCAATACCTACTTTTAATTTGTTATCAAATTTTAATATATAAAACTACAACTAAAGAAATTAACAAGTCTAACTACACCTATATAGGTGTAGTTAGCTATAAATATATAGCTAATACTTAAAAACTACCTACTAATATTTAGAAACTACCTACTATATCTAAAGAATTATATCTTTTGAATGAAATGTCCGATTTTAATAATTTAAAAAGTATTTTATGGGTATTGAAACGGTTTAATAAAATATCATTTAATGGGATAAGGATTAATACAAAGGTATGAATAATATGGTTTGATTATTGTCGGCACTTTTATCAACATTTAAAATGTAAAAATGTAGTTATAGTAGCATAACTACAGTAGTTGGACATAATTATGGTAGATAGTCGTATTGATACATTCTATACTACTGTAAAACATTTTTTTGTTCTATCATCAATATTTTCCGCAGCGCACGTGATGACAGATTTTTTATGACTAATTTTTCACACCTTGGGTTATATTTATTGTATTTCTATTAAGGATCGCAATTTTTTTTTAAAATGTAATATAGCCTATGTCACTCAGTGAAGACGCAGGTTTCTAATGGTGAAAGAATTTTTGAAATCGGTCCAATAGTTTTTGTGTGAAAACATTACAAACATACATACAAAAACACACATGTTTCCTCTTTATAATATTAGTTTAGATATTACAACAACATTGATTTCAAGGTTATGTATCTTGTTTATATTTCTTATAAGTTGATTTTGTTGTTCAATAATATTACGACATCATAAATAATTTGCATATTTTTAATATGATGCTGTGTTATACGTAATGATAAAATAAACTTACATTACAATTGTAGTAGTTCGATAATTTTACTTATTTTATTAAACCTGAATATCGGTTAATGGGAAACTGGTGGATACTAGTTTGATAAGCACTATTTGTCCAATTTAATATAGTATGGTAACTTTAATAAATAATAAATAAAAAGTTATTTCCAATCATATAAAAAGAATCACACGAAATTTGAAAAATTCGCGTGATTGACAGCTGATTCTGACATTTTAAATGAAAACGTGAAAAACAATAGAAACACTATTTTTTGTTTTTATTATGGACAAAAAGGATATAACAAAAGAAATAAAAAATATAACAAATATTAGATAAATATTGTAAGTTATAACAATAAATGACGAGTATAGATATCTAACTATAATTATTTTTACAAATAGCTTATATATATACGCATAACAATAAATTTCATTGTTTCTTTCGGTGTAACGGAACTTAGTTCAATCGTTTAGAAATAAGTACGGCATACTATTTGTATGTTTTATACAAACAACATAATTATGAATAAAATATACATTAACTGATTTTGTCGTTACTTATAAATTGGTTTGAAGAACGTATCTGTATCATGTTATATGTGTTCATTTAATTTTGAACTACACAATTTTGACAGTCGTATTGATATTGACTGATAACATTCAACGTTGCCAATTTGTGGGGAATTCCCCAAACTGCGGGAAATCTCAAGTTGGTTGGGGATTTGTTGGGGATTGACGTTATGCGGGGAAAATGCGGGAATTTTGAAATCTTCGTGTTTTTTATTAATACATATTATAAATTGTAGTAAATATAAAAATTAATCTAGAAAGAATATTTTGGCAGCACCTAGTAGCTACTGTGAATATTAAATATGGTGAATAATGTTCGCAAACATAAAAATTATGACGTCCTTTTTGCTCATGCTGCCATTTTCAAATGCATTGGTCGAACGTAAATTTAGGAAGCTTAGAAATTAAAATACAGATATCCACAATCGGCTTAATATAAATACTGTAATATCTTTAATGGCAGCAAGAGACGGGAATAAAAAATTTGGCGGCAGTGTCAAGTTTAACCCTTTCAGCAAAATGGTTGCAACAAATATGTATGTATATGGGAAAAATGTAACGGTACAAAACGTGAAAATAATAATAAAAAATAGCTAAAACGTTTTTCATTGTTTAAAATGATATTGAGGGGAATTTTTGTCCCTAAATTTGGGGAATTGTATTAGGATTTTTGAGGAATTACGTACATTGGCATTGGTAACCCTAGTGATAATATACCTAATTACCTACATAACGTACTTTTTCTAAACTACATAAATAAAATATAATTAAATACCTTAACTATAATCAAGCTCAAGATTTTTCGAGCAATTTATACGTAAATTTGAACATAATTCCTTTAAATATAACTAATAGTCAATAAAAGAATTAATAATTAACTACAAAATGCACAACGAAACAATTGTATCCCATCGCCCGGATCGAGAATTGCGAAAACAAGTGATTACACCGGGGGACTATAACTTGGTACCTTATGAAGAATCATGTTGCAGGATCAGACTAACTGATGTCATATGCAAAAATGAGTTAGGTATGTGTGAAATAGAAACTGACAGTCGAATATTGAGTAGTTCTTTTGACGGTAAGGTTCTTATTGGGGATAATGATAGTTTCCTAGACAGAGATTTGGAGTTAATTTTGCAGCAGATGTGTTGTGGTGAGACGTGTGCGGCTACTATGGTGTATAGAGATGGTGATGGAGCACTCGTGAAAGAGATATCTTGCAAAATAGAGTTGAAAGAATTGACTGAAGAGCAATTGATTGGTGACTGGAGCAGAGAAAGGCTATTTGAAGCTGCTATGCATCATAAGGTTATTATATATTCTTAATTCTATATTTTCTGTTACTAATTGATGTCTGCTTTATGCAGTAGCCAACTATAAATATAGGTTGGAGTGTAGCAAAGGGTGTGTGTGAGTAAAAACGTTTCATTAAAAAGAATAATCTTGTGAAGTTCCATATTATTTTAGCCCACATAGCTACATTTACAGGTTACATTATATAAAAATATCTCTAAATTCTCTAGTTTCTTGACAATTATTTGATAAATATTAAGAAGAACTACTTAAAGTATAATACTTCCATGCACATTTATGATAGACATAAAAACATTTGCCATAATAATTATAAAATGCTTCATGGTATGTTTCATTGACAAGCTAGACTTTATAAAGGGATTTATAATCAGAGATAATTCTCCTTTAGTTACTTTACTTTACTGCAAGGTTGTGCCATAAGTTGCAATGAAAGCTAAACATATACAACCATAAATTATATAGATTTTATGTAGTCTTTGAAAGTAGCATAACATTATTGTTATTAGCCATCTATATAGGCACAGTAGTCCTAGCCACTGGCAATGGCTTAACTGCATGGATTGTATAGTGGCTTAAGTAGTCACCTCACCACTGCCATTGCACGGTGTGTTGTGGGTTTGAATCCTACAGGACCCAAAAACCTTGTGTGATCCACGAATGGTTGTTCTGAATCTGGGTGTTCCTTGTGTTCATTGCTTCAATGTTTGTAAAGTCCCCTGGGATACAGGTATTATACCTAGGGCAGAAGTTGTATTTAAAAAAAATGCTTCAGGTTAGGCTAAGGTTGAACAAAGATTTGATTTATCAGCAGATAGTTATTGTGTATCAATTTGTTCTATGTCAAACTCTGTGAGAGCCATCCCAACATATGTACCATTAATGCAAATGTGAGTTTGTTTGTTACACTTACATGCCTTAACTAATCAACCGATCATCATGAAATTTGGCATACACATTGTCAGGGAAACAGAAAAGAACATATGGTACCATTTATCCAGAAAAAAGTTTTGTTACCAACCTAAACTACATCTATAAGAGTGAATCCATCCAATATTTAAGTGCTATGCCCTTGTCGGTGTAGCAATTTCCATCCTTCTCGGTCCTATGCCAAATCCTTCAGTTCTCTATATATAGTGAAGCAAGCACATATAAAAACTAGTTACAAAGAAAATAGAGTACAGTAGTATTATTTGTTATTATTGCAGGAACATGGTGTGGAGTTAGTTAAACAGAAAAGAATAGTGGATGCATTCAGAAGGTTTAACAAATCTCTAAAGATGCTGATAGCCACAGAACCTTTAGAAGCTGATATAGACAAGAGTGTCCTTAAAGATATGTTGGATTTAAAGGTAAGCATGTTCACAAATCTTTACCCTATCTGGTTGGTTTTGCTACTAAGAATGATTTTTGTGTGGTAAACCAGTTGACAAAAATTAACAAACTCACCTCACAGTTGTCATAACCTGCTGCTTCTGCAAAGTTAGAATATCACAAGTATATTGTTATTATGTATTGCAGCATTATCATCAAAACAGATACATACATACATAGCACAGCAACTCCTAAGGTGTTTGGGAAACTGCACTCAGTAGAACATAACATGACAATTTGTTTTGAATCTGCTATACTTCCACAGTTTATATGCTCTGGTTTAGTTGGGTAGAGACCCTACACCATTGAAAACTCTTTCTCTTTCAGGTCAAACTTTACAACAACTTAGCACACTGCCAGTTACAATTCGACGAATACACAGCCACATTAGAGCTATGCAATAAAGCACTGTCATTCACTCCAGACAACTCTAAAGCGCTTTACCGGCGATGTAGCGCTTACATGGGACTTCACATGTATGAGGAGGCTTGGAAGGATATACAGCACGCACTAACTGTGGATCCCAACAATAAAGCTGCACAACAAAAAGCTAATGCTATCAAGCCACAGATTGAGAAAATAAATAAAGAATACACAAATGTGATAAAAAAAATGTTTGCGTAACACGCACAATTTTAAAGTATTTGCAGTGATCCGGTTATATTTCAGGGTCATATAGATCTTATAAATAAAGCTCAAAATAAACTCTTATAAAATATATAGCAGAGTATGGCTGACAAGATTTTGTGGACTGTAAATAATACTAGATAATGGGTCTTACTTGCGATTAAGTATTCAAAAGGTAATCATAAAATAATAATAATATTCTACCACATACACACAACACCATCTAGCCCAAGCTAAGCAGAGCTTGTACTATGGGTACTAGACAATGGATAAACATACATATAGTTCCTTTTTTTTAAATACATACATATTATACATAGAAACACCCAGACCAAGACAAACATCCATGTTCATGCACACAAATGTTTGACTTGTGCGGGAATTAACCCGTGACCTCAGGCGTAGCAGTCGGTTACACTAACCACTACGCCATCGAGGCCGACAATGTCCTCCAGACCGAATTTCGGTCACGGCAGGCAATCTTAACGGAGACTGGCCATCTGCACAAGTATGTGCGCAAGTACACCACCCTCATGATCCGATGGGATAGATAATCCGACACGACCAGAGAGTGATCAGGCGCAGGGTCAACGGCTTTACGTGTTTTCCGAGACACGGGCGTTTCTAACACCGCCAACTTCCTAACTCCGGGCTCATATTGAGATTTCTTAACAGAAAAACCCAATAACTTTTTGTTGGCTCGACCCGGGATTCGAACCCGAGACCTCATGCACAGCAGTCGCATTCACTACCGCTGCGCCACGGAGGCAGTTTGAAACTTTGAGTTCGCACCAATCCATAGATAAGAATAAGTACTAAAGTAACCAGTCTACCCGTGACCACGATCGATGCAGGTCACAGGTCTGGCAATCAATAGGTATTTTTACCTTTTTAATACTTAATTGTTGTAACGTTATGCTAGTCAACCCGCTTTAGAGGCGTGGTTGACATAGGATTTTAATTGAAATTAATGATGAACAACGCGATCAACAAGCATATATTTTCACTTACAACAGATGTATAAGAATAAACAGAACTACAATTAAATTCGACTAGATATTTAGTGGTATTTCAGGGCGTGGTACGTGGTTCCAGGTAGAATGGACCACTTAACTTCAGTAGGCAGCGCAGCGGAAGGAAACGGGCATCAGGGTGCGTTGCGAATATATAGGGCCGCCGCTGAGGAGGAGAAGCCGATGGAGGGGCGCCGCGAGCACGGCCGCTCTGCAACGACCGGTCCGCGTCACAATGTGTGTAAGAACCGTTACCTAGTATTGTATGTACAAATCGGGAAAGTCTAAAAACGTTGCCCAGGAATAGTCGTTCTGTGTCTCAATGTTCTTTAATAATAATAATAATAATAAATAAATAAAGTTTATTAATAATAAAATACATAATTACAAAGTTTAAACAGTTACAATAAATGAACAATGAGTGGAATAGTGAAACTTTGTAAACAGCTTGGGAACATCTGCAACCGAACTAGGTGGTAACCTGTTTCTCGGTATGCAGCTCATCCCCTTGCAAAAGTTGTACAAATTTAAAAGCCAGTTTCTAAACGTAATGAAAAAAATCTTTGTATCTGATGTTTAAAAGTCTTCGACATTATAAATATGTAGCTCCAAAGGATTTATAAAATTTTATTCTCCTTATTACACAATGTATATAAATAAAAGTTTATTGTTAAAAACTTTTTTTATATCTTTAACAAGTGTAAATAAGTGTCTTTATTAAATGTCGTGTTTTAAAAATATACATGTTCATGAATAACCTTGCTTGTTTTATTTTACTTTTTTATTTTAGTTTTATAGATACCATAAGCCCTATACGTAAAAAACCTAGTTGCCTAGCAGTAAAAAGCGTACTAGCGTGGTTCTACTGAGGTATTCTGTGATACAGACCTACGCTTCTTACGAACCTATATTGATTGACAATTATCGCCTGCTCCGCGCCTGGGAGAGCACGTTAAGCCGTCGGTCCCGGCTGCCATGAACATCTATGGCAGTCGTTATTGGGAGAGTGTCGACACAAAAGATCCCACTGGGTCGAAGTGTCGCCGGTCTGCACTGACTGGCCCCCACATAAGATACATACATACATATTCAAAGTCTGGTACGGGTTTAATGTTATATAGAGAATTAGAGATTACCAACTTAACTTTTTTTATTAGTGGGGGCCCCACATAAGATAAGATACGCACCTATGACCCCTTACCCTTAAGTCCCTACAGACCTTAAAGCTTAGCCCTGCTATAAGTATTTTATAGATACATAGTACATAGATAGGTGTAGAATATATATCATCTGTCTTAAAGCAACAAACGGAATGTGGTAAGGCGTTGGGACCATTGGAATAGTTTTGTCACCGCCGAGCCAGTCAAAAAGAAAGGTTCACAAGACCGATCGTACTGACGGCTAAAGATGTTTTGGCCGCAGTGAGAGGTGGTGGAAGGGTAATGAGTCAAAATCGGATTCTACTTTATTGCAACTAATTAATGAATCGATTTAATAATAAGGGTTACATGCTAAAATGGTAAAAATCACCCCCTTAGGTAAAGCTTAATAATTCTGTTTTAAAATGAGTCATCCAGAGGTAAACGATGATGTACTACACCCACGATTCGCCTATTTCGGTAGGTTAGAACCCACATGCTACCTACTTGCTGCTACTAAGAATTCAATTACAAAAATCCCATTAACACTGTGTTCGACCCGGGCATCGAATCCAAAATCTCATGTAATGCAGTTGCATTCTTAACCATCACATCGTCTTTTGCAGTAAATGATAAATATTGTAATTGGCAATGAAGTTAGATTAATATTATTTAAAACTATTCTAAATGAAATCGGCAGATTGAGACAGAACGACAGAATGAGCCGGCAGATGTCGTGACTGCTACTAAGATTCGTTCAAATCCCACACGGAACAACATTTTGTGTGATCCACAAATGGTTGTCCCGAGTCTGGGTGTTCTTTGTGTCCGTTGGTTGAATGTTTGTAAGGTCCCCTGCGACACAGGAATTATACCTAGTGCGGGTGTTGTCCGTTAAAAAGAAAAAGTTATAATTCAGCGCTACCCGGCGGCATGCGATCAGCACCGCCTCTTCGCTCGGCGTCCACTCTTTGTCAGGTGGTCCACGGGTGGACACGTCGTAGTCCACAAGTGGAATTCGATAGCTGTCACTGCCATTTCTGTCACACTGTCATTTTCTTCTTCATCAAGTGAAGATGAAAATAAAAGACGCAGTGCCAGCCCTAGGCATTTTTTACAGTGGAGCGAGATCACATTATGGTGTCCCTTTGTTTCTGCGGTCGACTACCACGCAAAGGTTTGATATATACACATATGTGCATTTTAATTAGTTAATGATCGCTTGTTTGAATCTCGAAGGAAAACATCGTGATCGTGGAAAACATACGTGCTTTCAAGGGCACGGGGGTGTCTAACACCGCTAACTTCTTAACTCCAAGCTTGAGACTTCTTAAAAGAAAACCCAAATATTTTTTTATTGGCCTGAGCCCTGACCCGACATTCTATCCCTAAACCTCATGCACAGTAGTCGCATTCATTACCGCTGCGTCACGAAAGCAGTAAACAAATAATATTAGCTGCACGAGGCAGTGCTGATCGGTTGGCAGGTGGCTCTAATGAGCTGTGACATTAAAAATCTCGCCACGAACCCTCACATGGCGGCCTGATTAATTACTTCGCAAAAGAAGGCGAAGTATGCTTGTGTTCTTTAAATATATTTCCTAAAATAAAACCCAGGTTTCTGGTCCAAAAAAATAATAACCGTCTCTGGTTGTATGAGTTTACGTCTAGCACTCGGCTCTACTACGCGCTATGCGTGAAAACACTTACCTTGATCATCGTTGTTTCGAACCTGGTAGGTTTTGTAGAAAACAATAAGCTCAATCCCTCTGAAGAGCGACCTAAAACAGTTGCAAAATGTGTCTACCTTACTTTGCTTGCTTACATTTTAAAGAGAAGTGTCATCAATACAATTTATTTATTTTGTGTGTTCGAATTCAACTTGGGACAAACATTTGTGAGATCCAAATGAAATGGTTGTTCCGAGTCTGGGTGTTCTTTGTGTCCGTTGTATGAATGTTTATAAAGGTCCCCTGCATTACAGAAATTATTCCTAGTGCGAGAGTAATATACCCAAAAATCAAAATAAAAATTTGGCTAACCAACCATTAATACTAATAGGTACATTAAAAACAGCTTACGGACTAAATAAATATGATTCAGAGTAACAATTATTTACAGATTAACACCACATGGATAGAATATGACTGTGTACACTAGTTCTGAGCCGGGCGCAGGAGGGCGCGAGACGACCTCCAGCCACCCTGAATAGAAGCCTGCGGGCGGTGGACCCATTGGGGCCGTCCATCGCCCGATCAGTGTAGGTCCGAGTAGGCGGCGTTTGTGTTCCGCGCACGCCTCTCGATGTCAGGATCAGGTTCCCAATTGTGTGTGTTTTTATTGTGTTTGTGAATTTGTGTGATGGTTGTGTGGGACCCGCCACGTCCATCGGCAGGTCAAACCTTTGACGAGGTCTCGATATGAATGCGAGAGTGATCCGCGCGGCCCTGCCATAAAGGTGTGAGGAACACAGCGGTGGTTTTAGTCGGTTCAGCCCAAATTTCCATCTTAAGGGCTGGATTCCGACATATTCCCATCGCCCGCCCCAAAACCAGCGATGGGGAAGGGGATTTACACATTTACCGCGTCAAAAAAAAGGGTACACGAGTTAAATAATACATATAATATTAGTAAACTTAAGCAAAATTACAAAAATTATTTAAATAAATTATTATTATTACAATGTAACTTTAAAACAATAAGTAAATATATACCACCGTAGGTACCTGTCGACCCCGCGACATGTAAAGGCTTTTATCTAGCAAGGTTCAACGGCCGTGTCTTCCTCATAAGACTCTAGAATTAACTACCTGCCTCGGTGTTTCCCGAGCGCTGAGAATTGTCCTTCCCCAAACGATTTTAATGAGAATACTATTATCATGGCAGGTTTTTGCCTGGCTGTGAATACCTCTTTTAACTGTCTCCATGGCACAGCGGCAGTGAATGCGACTGCTGTGCACGAGGTCTCGGATTCGAATCCCGGGTCGGACCAACTAAAAGTTATTGGGTTTTTAAGTTTCCTGTTAAGAAATGTCAATAGTAGCCCGGAGCATCTTCCTAAAGTTGGCGGTGTTAGTCACCCCACGGTGGTGACCAATCTCCGTTAATATTGGCCGACGTGACCGAAATTCAGACTGGAGGACATTATACCTCTGACATTTCTGAAGTCTATTAGCGGCGAATACCTTTTACCTTGCATTACTATAGGCTGTTAGCCACTGCACAAAAATAAATGTAATTTTAGAATTTATGTCCTACTAGCGTTTACCTGCGTCTTAGCTCGCTCGGGAACAGTACCTACTTTTTTGGATGAAAGGTCCCGATGTCCTTTTTTGTAACCCTGACAACGTTTAATCGTAATTTTAAGATGATCGGTCGAGTAGTATAATGTAAGTATAACAAACAAACTTACATCAGCATTTATAATAATTGACTGCACAGATGGTGTAGTGGTTTAAGTGGTCGCCTCGCCACTGCGCCGAGTACTGTTGGTTCGAATCCTACACGGGACAAATTTTGTGTGGTCTACAAATGGTTGTTCCGAGTCTGGGTGTTCTTTGTGTCCGTTGTTTGAATGTTTGTAAATTCCCTCGCGTCATAGGAATTATTCCTAGTGCCTGAGTTGTCTTTTTATGAAAAATAAATAAATAGCATATAAGTGAGGATTTGGCGAATGACTTGACAATAACCTTCAACATTTGAACACATAATCCTAGAATATAGCGGCACTGAGTTACTCAGATATTTATCGATTGTCTTGGATGACGTCGTAAGCTACTGCCGACAACTTGGAATTTATAATAGACAAGCTTCTGTCCGCTCGCGTAAAAGTAGGTTAGGTTATGTTCGTAACAGAACTGTAAAAAAAATAGCCTATGTTACTTAGTGATAACATAGCTAATCTTAGAAATTATTTTAGTGTTGGATAGAAGGCTATAAGCTATATACTTAACATCACACTACGACCAAAAATGTTTGACCAATGAAAAATGTTGCAAAAACGGGGCAAATCTCTTATGTGACGCAGCCGAAGTTGCTCGGGTCAGCTAGTTATATTATAATACTTTACTAGTGGGTCCTGTAATAGGTAATAAGGTCCCATTGGCCACCTTCGAGTACGGTACCCTAAAACCAGAGTTAACTCGAGGTAAATTATGCGTCGGTGAGCTTATTAACCTACATACAATAAATTGACGACTGATTTATTCGCCTTAATAAGTAAAAGGATAATTAGTTACCTTAGCCTTGTTTCTATGGAAATATTGCATTACAATTAGGTACATCTGTGTTTTTCCGTAGAGATAAGTACTTGCGTGTAACCAGGGTTGCCACCTTTATTTTGATGAAATAGAGTATATTTACATCATCAGGCTATAATAGTCCACTACTGGACATAGCCTTCCCCTAATGAGTGCCATAGCGCCCTGTCTTCAGCTTGCCGCATCCAGCATCTGTCTGCAGTCTTTCGCAGATCGTCATCCCACCTGGTCGGAGGGCGTCCTACATTACTTTTTGCTGTGCTTTTCAGCAGCCATGGTCACGGGGAGGAGGAGAAAGAAAGAAAGAAAGAAAGAAATATTTTATTTTAGGAGGAGTCTCCCCGTGACCATTTCAATGAATAACATTCGCGTAAACACAAGACAATATAACATCATCTAAAAATAAAGAATTATTTATTCTAATATTTTGTTACTACGTTTGTTGTTGCTTCTAGCTACATCCAACGAATATTTATTTTCAAGGCACGTCTTGACCAAATCTTTAGAATCTATGGCAATATTAAGGTAGATAAATAATTTCCATTTTTTATTAAATAAGGCGAGCGGCCATTTCTGTTACTAGTAAAAGTCGACTTAGGTAAAATTATTTTCACGTATTTTATTTTCCTAATAAAGTATAAAGTACGTTTGCCCGAAATAACGTACAATACTTTATTATAAAGTACGGTTGGCAACCCTAACAATGCCTATATTTCGCTACCTACGCTACCAGTCCCATATTCCCCACATAGTAGGTTGATCCTGTAACTGTAAAATGATATTATTGTGTTTTGTAATATTTGTGTAATTAAATAAATTTATTATTATTATGGGTGCTTTTGTGTCCGTTATTTGAATATTTGTAAAATCCCCCGCGACACAGGAATTATTCCTAATGCGGGAAAGTATTAAATTAAAAAATTACATAAAGCTCAATATACGCTTCGATGACGTAACCTACTGCCATGCCTGAGGTCGCGGGTTCGATTTCCGCACAAGTCAAACGTTTGTGTGCATAGACATAGATGTTTGTCTTGGTCTGGGTGTTTCTATGTATAATATGTATGTATTTACCAAAAAAAAGTATATATGTATGTTTATCCATTGTCTAGTACCCATAGTACAAGCTCTGCTTAGTTTAGACTAGATGGTGATGTGTGTATGTGATAGAATATTATATTTATTATTTATATATTTATTTAATATTGTATGTCTTCTGACACAGGTACAGTCGACTCTTGATAATTTAAAACTCGTAAATATGAATCATTCGACACTCGATAATTTGAAATTAAAGGAATGGTATCTTGCCCCATGATATGCAATAGTTTGAAGACCGGGCTTTCGTACACTCTATAATTTGTAGCGTTTATCATGCACAGACCTGTCGATTGGACAATGATAAACTGAAGTTGCTAACTCAACAACAAATTACAGATTTCTTTTTAAAATGAACATTTGTGTATAACTGCACAAGTGTTTAAAATAATAAATCACGAATTGTGATCAAACTTGTTTACTAGATTATAAAGATAAGATTAAGAAATAATCAAGAGGTAGGGAGAGCCTTCCCTCTTGATTTTTTACTCTACTGTTATTTTGAACTCTAGGTAATTTGTAATTTTCTCTGATCCCTTGAGTGTCAGACAGTCGCCTGTATAACTGTATTAAAAAGAAAGCTTCAAAAACGTTTGTGTTGATAACCTGTTGATATTTAAGATGTTAAAGAAATAAGGTATAGCCTAGAAGCCTGGAAGACTGTTGGATTGCCACGCAGAGGTCTCGAGTTCGCGCATCTCTGACTTTTCGAAGTTATATGCATATTAAATATTTAATTATCGCTTACTTTAACGATGAAGGAAAACATCGTGAGGAAAATACTGCATGTCTGAGAGTTCTCCATAATGTTCTTGAAGATATGTGACGTCTGCCAACCCGCACTGGGCCAGCGTGATGAACTATCGCCTATACCTTCTCACACTGAGAAGAGGCCCGTGCCCAGCAGTGGGACAGTCTAATACATGGCTGATATTATTATAAGAAATAAATATTGTATTATTTATTATTACACTTTGGATGAATCGGGTTTCGTACCCGAGACTTTATAAACAGCAATCGCACATTACTGCTACATCACCGATACAAACGTAGCTAAATAAAAACTTTGTATAAACGTTTAAAAGTTACACCTATTCTTGTTTGACATTATCACTCACACCTTAAATGAGATTTATCTGAGGGGATATATGGCTTAAAATACATGGGAAATACGCCCTTGACATGAACGTATGACATCACACATTTTAATGGACGCAAGTCTGACATCATAGTCGTCGAAACGGTCGCCAACACGCGACGCGGCCGTCTCGGCCTCTCGGCCAGTCGGCTGCGAACCACGGCCACATATTCACGACAAATTGCGCTCATTTTCTTACATTTTACACTTTTATTTCCTCATTCACAATGTCTAGTGAGTATTTTACGTATTTCTACATATATTTTATACAACATATTACAGTAATATAGTGATAAAGTGTTGTGAAAAGTGCCAGTTGTGGATATTATGTCATATTGTATTTCACCTGTGTTTATGTAAACAGTGTAGTTATGTTCGTTGGTTTATAATTGCGCTAGTTGTTCAACTAGTGGGTAGGGCAACAAGTATAATGCTACTTAAAACCTAAGTATAATAATACCTATTAGTGTTTTGCAAACTACGCGGGAATGGTATGACGTTTTATTTTTCTTTTTGGTAGATAAAATAAATGGCACAGATGTAAAATAAACCGTATTTTGCTTGTATGATGTCATGTTTGAATAGACTAGTTTTAGCGGAATTTTAATCAAGTTTTAATGTTTATACATAATAAAATATAATTATTATAATGCTTCGTGATAATATATTATTATGATTATCGTAATTAACTGCACGTATAGTGCAATGGTTAAGTGGTAACTTCGCTACTATGCCGCACCCTGTGTCGTAGGTTCGATGACCATACGCGACAAAAATATATGTGACCTTACATATAGGTAATCCGAGTTTGAGTGTTCTAGCACATGAGTAAAGAATTTCGATTTTTTACTCATGTGGTTCTAGTGTGTAAAAGTGTGATTCCCATATTGTTCATCCGAATTCGAGTGTTCCATGTGTTTGTTGTTTTTAATACTTTCAATGTTTGTATCTCTACTATACTTACTGAAATTACTATGCATATCGCAATTTTTAACGAATATAATATGTATCCAAAAATGATGCAATCGACTAATGTGCGAACTAAAAAATAAACGGATTGATAACAATAATATTTTTGATACAGATCTATTTGTATATTGATAGAAGTCAGCTGTACTTTAGCCGTTGTTTTATGTTTTACAACATAAAACAACGGCTATAAGTTCCTTTCAGTTCTTCTTGCTTTAATTTGATTGAACGGAGGAACTGTGAATGTTACTTTTTTTTTTTTATATTCTACCACATACATACAACATCATCTAGCCCAAACTAAGCAGAGCTTGTACTATGGGTCTATCTGATGACATCCTTTCGAATCCGAATTATAAGTCATTTAACTAAAGGATTCCAAGTGACTAATTAGGTATCTACATTAACAAACCATCTTCCTTGACTATGTAAGTGGTTCGCGCTTACACTACGGCTTACTATGAATTGTTAGAGGTCATATAGGTACTCCTACCTACACCTGGTTGAATATACAGGGTTGATGTAGTTCATGGTACAATTTTATTCGTAACACGGTTCTTATCGTGCCCGTCTTGCTCAAAGACTATTAGCACGATATCAGACGAAACAGGTCGACAGCGAATGTGAGTCATACCACTCAATTTTATGATTCAATCTTGGTTTTACGATGTTCTTTGTAACAACTTAAAACATGCAAAGTTAAAAATAACTTTTATGTCACATCACATATGAATGAAAATTGTTTTTGTATTTGTTAGAATGAATTGGGTGTACTAGGGATAATCTATGTGTCCCAATGGAGTTTACAAACATTATAAGGACACAAAGAATACTTTGTCTCGAAATAAGTTTCAGGATAAAGTGTTTTTGAATTTTTCTTACAAGAAATTCTCTGTAGCAACAGTGACTCTGGTATTGTGGAATCTTAAACCATAGGATGTGAGTGAAATACCTTTGCCTAGCCTTTCGGCGATATAGGTAGGGTTTCCAACCGTACATTATAATAAAGTATTATACGTTATTTTGGGTAAACGATTTTATACTTTATTAAAGAAATAAAGTACGTAAAAACACTTTAATTTACGTAAATCAGCTTTTATAAGAAACAAAAATGAACGCCAAATTTAATAGGTTTCTTGAAAATAAATATTCTATGCTATGCTGCTATGCTAGAAGCAACAATAAACATGGTAAACAAAATAGCAGAATAAATAAAACTTTATTTTCAAATGACATGCTTTATTTTTTTAACTCAGTAATTAAATATACTTTAATTCATCAAAATAACGGTGGTAACCCTAATCATTATATCCAATATACAAGCATTGTACCTACGACTTTTGAATAGGTATTTCGATTTTTTTCGTAGCTACTTATTGCAAACTAACGTCGATAATATCTAATATCATACATATAAAAAATAGCAAAAGGAAATAATAAAAAAATACAAAAAAATAATATGCATGTAGTTTAAAAACTAAAACTATCACGAGCGCGTTGACATACTAAAAAGCGTAAAATAATCTTAACATAAAAAACGTGGGTTCTCTTTATGAATAGCGATGAGAAGTTTTAGAGAATTGATAAGCGTCCCATACTTTTAACCTAAATTAATTAAAGTGATATAATAATATGTATTTCCATTCTCGTATGTTATCGGCTGTTTGTTTAGTGTTTTTACTACTTCTTCTTTCTCGTTCTTAAAAAAGATCGGTGAAAAAGTCTTGGTAACGAAAAAGTAGGTAGGTATAATAATAATATTTATTAGTATATCGGTAAGGCGGTAAGCAATTACCGTAGCCTATAATACGCGTTTGTAAAACTAGAGTAGGTAGGGATCACCCGCAAGTTATCAACTCTTTAAAAAATAAATACGTCTGCTGCCATCCAGCGCCCGAGGCAAATACCATATTCCCAAAATGCCAATGGTTGTGTGTAGGCCATACTAATAAGTAATAATTAATCTTAGGTACGCTAATAGCCGTCCCGACAGAACAGTGTTTCAAATATGTTGTAGGTATATCTGCATTAATTAAAACGGAGAATAAAACAAGGCGCGCATGACGACATATCCCTAAAAATAAATTATCTATTTTATACGTAGATTGTTTTTGTTTTTAAAATGCGTCGTGGTATTTTTAACACCACGTGACTATTTGTTTTCGCGCCATTTATTCTTTATACTAATATAAAAATTCAGCTTCCGTATGTCCGCCAACCTTGATATAGCGCAATCATTTTTTTACACAAGGTTTCATTTCAAATTTTCTGTGTTAGTGTTTTTATACTTTTTATATAATAAATAATAAATATAATATCAGCCCTGTATTAAACTGTCCCAGTGCTAGGCATGTGTCTCTTCTCAGTGTGACAAGGGTTAGGCCATAGTCCACCACGCTGGCCCAGCGCGTATTGGCAGACTTCACATATATTCGAGAACTCTCAGACATGCAGGTTTCCTCACGATGTTTTCCTTCACCGTTTAAGAAAGCGATAATTAACTATTTAATTCGCACATAACTTCGAAAAGTCGATGCGTACCTTGAGATCGAACTCGAGACTTCTGCATGGCAGTCCTGTGGTCACCCACTAGGCTATTTATATAGGAATTAATTATTTATATATTTATATAGGAACAGAAAATTAAATATATCAAACTGAGCTACAACTAAGCTGAGAGGTGTCAGTTTCAATTCCCCGGTGTCGGGCATAGAGTAGGTACTACGATTTTCGTGTCAATTCATTCTCATTAGCAGCCATTGAGTTAATAAGGAATACGTATGTACTAGAGGGGACAACACAACTTCATTGTGAACACATTTACTGCATCTTGAACGCAATACACATTAAAACATACTAGCGCTTGCCTAGTGCTCTAAATTCGACCAAAATTCCTAAGCTTACTACTTTCTTTTCTGTTTTTCTCTATTACATATAAATAAGGTATTCGTAACCATAATTACAAAGAATTGTACGACGTCAGACGACATACTACGAACATGATTCGACAGCTTGTGTCAAATGCATGGTTGTGTGCGTGTAGTATTTTTTCATTAATTTTATGTATTTCTAATGCATATTTTATCAAAATATTAGGATTCGCCCCTCCTTCTCCATATAAACTTTAACTGTGCCAAATTTCATACTCCTCCGTCAGCGCAATTTTCGTAAAAAGGGGTACAAAGTTTTTGCTTCACATAGTAATATACGGAAGATTTAGAATACTAATAAACGTATCGTTGTAATAAGCGCCTGGCCTAGACGAGAGACTTGAAGTATGATTATATGGCCGAGGCAACGTATCACATTATTAATTCAGTGGTGCAGCACAGAATGGAGCACGGCAGAAAGCTGAGCCCTCTATTACCTAGAACCGAATACCATCGTTAGCAAAATATCTTATTATAAAGCTAACGAGTTTGTTTGTTTGTTTGAACGCGCTAATCTCGGGAACTACTGGTTCGATTAGAAAATTCTTTTAGTGTTGGATACCCTATTTATCGAGGAAGGCTATAGTCTTTATACCAACACGGTACGACCCACGGGGTCGGCGCAGTAACGATAAACGCGGGTGAAACCGCGGGAACATCTAGTCTAATAATAAAATAACAATTAGGTAATACTCCATACGCCTTTTATCAAATAATTTATGAAAAGTACGGAGATTGCTTACAACAAAGAATCAAATGAATATCAAAATTTCTTTATTCATTTAGGTCACAAAGTAACACTTATGAACGTCAAGGTTACTAACTACCTAATATGAATTTATTCATCATTTACATTTACCAGTTAGGTACTACGTACAACATAGGAAGGGCGTCCTATGAAGACATTTAACACCTACTTAAAAACCGCAATTACAGTCGTGGGTTACAATTAGCTGATTATATAAAGTATTATCACGTTACATTATCAAAGCTCTTGTAGAATGTGAGCCATCTTTTGTTTACAAACAACTAGTGGTTGATACAGACTGAGGCACAGACACGGCGCTATCTGCCAAGCGTGGAGCAAGGACGCGCGTTGTGCCAAATGCCGAATCGTTCATTGTTACGATAATTTATGATTAAAAAAATGGAATGTATTCGAGCTTTCATACAGATTTTTTTAGTATTTTTTCTCGCTTTTGTAAGTACGTGAATACTAGCAATATACCTATTATGTTACTATACTTTATCCATCTCAGAATGAGAAGAGGTTAGTGTCTAGCAGTCGGCTTAAACATATACAGGACTGATATTATTATTATATTAAGTATATACACTTTATCCGCATTTTGTCAGTCCCTCGTATATATAAATAGCGAGGCTGTTGCCTCATTTAGGTAGGGTTAGAAGAGAATTTCGTGGCCAAGAAAAAAGCGCGAGAATTACCTGAATTACTAGTAAAATTATAATGCCTTTGCTTGTAACTAGTGATGTTGTAGCAGAAAAACGATTGGCAGAGTTTGACGTATCCTAATAGGTACTCTGAAAGCATAAGTACAATCGAAATTGAACTATTTTAGACATATTAGACCGCGGTTCTATAAAACAAGTGAAAAACGGCCATCAATTGCCGTGAATCTCAGAGTTCGAAAAAATTGTATCACGTGACCGTCGTCACAGGTCAAAAGTCATAGTCATTTCGGGGGTATATCGACTATGCTGAGTCGAATGGCGCTGACCGCGTGTCTCTAGCTCTTACGGTTCTTGAGTTGAAAGATGGTATCGCGTGACCTTGAGGTCAGAGGTCAAAGGTCATAGTCATTTCGGGGGTATATCGACTATGTTGAGTCGAACGGCGTTGACCGCGAGTCTCTAGCTCTTACGATTCTTGAATTGAAAATTGTATACAGACAGACGGACGGACGGACAAAGCTGTTGTATAAGAGTTTTTTCGAACTCTAAAAGCTATTTTATACTACATATTTATATTTATATTCCCGGGCTGCCACATAAAGAGGCCTATTTCAGGGGTATTACTAAAATTAGTTCGAACTGGTTTCTATTCCACCTGGTTCATGAACTATTTGTGGCTTCTTCTGTTTCGCTGCACAACCTTCAATCCTTTAAATCTAGCCTTGTGTTAATAATTCGTATTTTATACAATATGGCTTTTGACCGCGGCTTCGCTCCCGTAAAAGTATAATAAGTTATGTTAGTAACAGTACTTTTCAAAATAAAATATAGTTTATGTTACTTAGTGATAGTACAACTTTCAAATGGTGAAAGAATATTCAAAATTGGTTTAGTTGTTCTTGAGCTAAATCCCTACAAATAATAAAAGTTTTCTTTTTCTATATAATATTAGTATAGAAGTACTTATATGTTCACTGTTTGTATACGAGTCTTTATTTATACATTATGTATATAGTCAGTTAAAATGCCTTTGTATTCAAATTTGTCTGTTGTTAAGTCATTGAATATTATTGCGACGTTGTGTACTTGCGTGAGAATTTCAAATAAGCAGGTAATTATTACCTTGCTTAACAAGTGGATGAAACTTTACTTGAACGTCGTTTGTGTTACTATGTCATCCCACGAAATATCTTGCAACACCTGAGTTATATATAATCTCGCGTAGAAATGTAGCTAAAACAGTCTCGTCAAAAAGTAGTCAGTTAATTGCTAGTACAAGGAATGCTGTTCTTTTGGTGCTAGATCTCACCAAAAGAACAGCATTCCTTGTACTAGCAATTAACTACGACGACTAACCTATGACGTTTTATTAAACTTATAAAAACATCTTAAGACTGCGCTTGCGCCGAGCGAAATGTACCAAAACAGGCTGTCACAAATAAGTGAATAAATTCAACACTTTTTGTTTAATACAAATATAAAATATACATTTACCATAACAATGAATGTGTTTACAATTACTCCGTGTAAAAAACTTAACATAATTAATATTTTCGTCTACAAAATTACGTAAATTTGCACGGAAAATACAAAAACGTAAGCTCGTGTTACGTGATTTTTAGATTATAACAGCAGAAATCTATCCTATTTTACAGATTAAACGAAACATAAATAGTTATATTACAATTTGGCCGTCCCAAATATTTAAGTTATTGGTTGACAATAAAGATACATATTTATCAAAAAGCACTTCAAATCCTGCATACAATTTTACTATGGCGACCGCGCGCCAATTTGAATATGCGCCGCACGACCTCTGTCATTATTTGTCTTACGCTCGGCGCAGTCTTAAGGTCCAGTGTTATTCTTAACTGTGCACCTTCATACCGAAAAGTTCTTACAAATTAATTATTCAGGCATTTTCACCTAATTTCTGAAAGGCTATATTAATGCTAATATATCAACGATGTGTGAAAATCAAACTCACGTCACTTGACTCATGTCAAGTGAGAAGACTTACTTAGGGCTGAGGCCTTTTGTTATTCCTAATCAAGGCAGGTAGTCAAATACAGTAGGTAGTTGACATACATTTGATCGTCTGTTAACAGGTTGTGTGTTGATCTGATTTTCAGAAACCAGGACTCGTGACATGAATGAATGCCAGTTTACGTTTACCTGTTGCCGTTGTTGTACAAAATTCTATATGAAAATACTTATTTGCGAGCTTAAAACTGAGAATTTGCGCGTCTGTTTATACACAGATACATAATATGTAATTGCACTGCTCGGAGCTAAACGTTACGCGCGATTGCTTACGACGCAGACGTACTGTCCATTCAGGAGACTTGTAATGCTGTATGCGACGTCACATCAATGTATTTTTATCTTCGTAACTATATCGATAAAAGTAGTACTGATTGACTGCCTAATATATCAACGCACAATACAAACCGTGGGGTCAAGTATCTTGACATTTCGTACACAGAAGTCTTTTGTGTAACGTGAGCGTATTAAGGAAAACTTCGACTACCCTGGATTGGAGATTCAATGATTGTAAACATATTGAATCGTTCTATTAATTCATAACTTCGTAGAAATATGTACATCCTCCACAAATGTATTATTATAAATATGTATTTATAGCCGTTTTCAATAATTGCAATCTTAACATGCAATGTGCAACGTTATTCCATACTAAAGTATTTTCCTGTTTTCTCACTGAATAATATCACTGTAGCAAAACAAATAAAATTTATTCAATTCCTCCACTGCCAGATGGCTGAAATAAAAGAAACATAGGGACATTCCTGTTTTCTTTATTTCAGCTATTATAAGGAGTAACCTTCACACATTACAAAGTTCACTCGTTTTTTTGCTATTGTCAGAGAATGAGCAAACAAATAAATCCTAACTAATATTATAAATACGAGTGTTAGTTTGTTTGATACGCTTTCACGTCTTAACTATTTCACCGATCATCATGAAATTTTCACATACATGTTGTCAGGGGTCCAGAAAAGAACACAGGGTACCATTAATCCAATAACGCTACTGTTAACTGCACGGCTGGCGTAGTGGTTTAGGTCGGCGCCTCGCCGCTGCCACTGCGCCGAGTGTTGTGGGTTCGAATCCCACATGGGACAAAAATTTGTGTGACCCAAAAATAGTTGTTCTAAGTTTGGATGTTCTTTGTGTCCGTTGTTTGAATGCTTGTAAAGACCTTCGCGACATAGGAATTACGCCTAGTGCGGGAGTTGTCTTTTTAGAAGGGGAAAAAGGTAACCTAAGCTGTATATACGCGAGGGGAGCCGCAGGCAAAAGTAGTATAACATATAATGTAAACATTGACCAATGTTAACAATCTATGTTTGTGTTTACATTGTAGATGAGCCATAAAGTAAAGAATAAATAGATAACTCAACTCTACAAACGATCGATTCGACGTAGGTACTCGCAGACGCGCGCTTCTACGGGCATATCAGCTAATTTTGCAATGCAGTCAGCCGTGAGTGTCGAACGATATAAGCACTACGATCGAACATAGCTAGTTATATAGAAATACTAGGTTAAATCGCGGGCATCGCTCGCGTAAATGTAGATACGTTTAGGTTAGTAACAATACTTTTTACTCGATGAAAGGTACCCTATGATTTTTTCTGTACCCCTGATTGCATGATGATCTCTCGAGTAGTTAACCTTTTGACCGCCACGTTAATAACGAAAAACTGTGTTCTCCACGCAAAGCGACAAAGTCCTTGTTCCCTACAAAAAAATTGTCACGGCAAAAGTTTATATCGATAAAACATCGATACATTTTACTTGTGCATGATTCACGAATAAAAAGCGCTTATAAGTACCATTGAATTGTATTAAATTTTACCCGCGTTTCACCTTTTTTCCCAACTTAGTAATCATTACCCAGAAGTTACAACGTTAGATAAGAGCAGATGTTATAATAAAAATTATTCACATATTATAAATAAAGTCACAGAACTAATCTCGTTTGTAACGATATCTACTGACGTGAAAAGACGTCAGTGGCGTGGCCAGCATTGCGCTTACAAACTTTGCCGCTTTTAAGTTAGAGATGGGATATTATTGCATGGTATGTAATTTAAAGATAAAGATAATTTAATTTCTAAAGAATAAGATGCCTTTCTATAATTTGACAATTGTAGTATGTCAGCATTTTTGTCTTTGAGGAAGGTTTCGCTCGAACAGAGAACATCTATATAACTTGATTCTAATAACAATTCTAGATCACGTAATTTTGATCGCATACCTTGAATATTGTTATGTAGAATGGTGAATGTATTATGAGTCTCGAAATAAATTATCTGTTTGAGTTTCTGCTGATATTAATGTAGGTCTTTAGTTTTAGATTTGTTAGACTCCATATACTTAATATAAGTATATTTATATTTTAGGTGCAATATGTCTCTTAAAATCAACCTGCATAGTATCACATAAAAAGATGTGTGTGTAAAAACAAATATGGTATGATTAAACTGTGCAGAGATATAGTTATACATTTCTCGCAATTTAGTAACACTTAAATATCTATCTCTGTTTGTGACACACAGTAGAACATTAGTGTCGGCAGTTTTTTCAAGTAATAATGTAATATACATAGAATCGTTATTTCCACATAAAATCACATAATCTAATTTATGAAAATCTTTACATACTCTACACGTGATTCAAGGAGTTTATCTGTTGAGGCCCCTGGTTTACATAAAGGTGACACAAAGAAATTAAAATATTTCATAAATTTTTTATAGGTAATTGTTTTCCTCACCCATCACTAACTGACGACTCTACACGTCCGTGGCGTGGATTTGTACGCCAAATGATACATTTTGCATAATGTTCTTACATTGTGATTTTCCCATTATAGTGTGGCTAATTGTTATAATCTTTGTGTAATAATATAATAAATACGTCGAAGGAAAAATAATAGGGAAAAAGAAACTCAACAAACATATTTTTGTTTAGTTTAAGCTGTAAAATAGGCGTATTTTCGACGTGCCATGCCGTCGGGGGCGTCGTGAGCACGGTTTAATTTGACGTGAATGGACGTCCATGGCGTTTAAAAGTTTAAGGCATGAAAGCGTAATAAACAAAGTCACAATCACATTTATAATATTTGTAAGGATGGCCGAGTGAAGATACTGCCTCTATATGTACTAGGTATGGTTTTAGCGCCCATACACCGACTCTCGCAATCACACGAGGTCGAACAGATACATACATCGATGACTCATCAGGCCTATACTGAGTCACGTTTAGCTGATACCAGTCTGCCCTTATTGGACCAAACAGCAGGTGCTGGTTGATTTTTTTGACAGGAACGGTCATAGTTTAGGTAGGTATCCAAGGGCTAATAAGTTACTGCAAGTCGAAAAAAAGTTGTATATCATTTTTTAAAGTCGACATCTATGCTTCGGATTTTCTCGCGAGAGACTTTACAAGCATTCAAACAACGGATACAAACGACACCCAGACCTAAGCTATTTCTAGATCATACACATGTTTGTCTCGTATGGAGATTGAACAACATTCGATGCAGTGGCATGGCCAGTCGACTGGTTAAATCACTACGCCATCCGATGTTAGGACTTAGCACTTTTTACTGTCTAGATTTCTATGGAGACAATAGACTTCTACTCCCTAGCCTTTATTATTCCCAAGTCACTTGGGATCGGTTTTTCTGTTCTAGCCGGATTTGACTGGATATCAGTTTTTACATGGAGCGACTGCCACCTGACCTCCGCAACCCGAAGGCTAACGATAAGGCTAAGGCTAGACCAGTGTCAGGATATTATAGGGCACTAACTTCCCAATAACGACTGCCATAGACGTTCATGGCAGCCGGGACCGACGGCTTAACGTGCTCTCCAAGGCACGGAGCAGGCGATAATTGTCAATCAACACGCACATAATTTCGAAAACTCATATAACTTCCGAAAGTCAGAGGTGTGCGATGTGGGTTCGAACCCGAGACCCTCTGCATTGCAGTCTGTTGGTCTCCCCAGTGAGCTATCGCTGCTATATGGAGACAATAGACTATATGGCGATATACAGTCCTATTGATGCTTATTGAACTTGTCTTACTGACCCAGACTGGTCAGTTTAGTTAGCAAAGCGCCCTAGTTAATGTTGCCAGTTCACTTATTCATTTCAATGACGTCTTTAGAACTTATTCGTTTAGTAAATAAATTGGGTAGAGAGGAACCCGCCTCGTACCTTATTACCTACCTAATTTATTCTAATGGATTTTCGCCAAGTAACGCCTAATTTGATTAATTTTAATGTATCTATTTTAAATTAAGTCTTGCGCTATTTACACTATTTAATCACAATAATATAGCATTAATTTAAAATATAGCATTGCCGTGTTCTCCTCACAATACCTTATACATTCTAATAATACTTCTACGTTCATAATATGTTTAGTTAAAATATAGATACGGTAGCATAAAGATTGTATACCTGGTCTGTTTTCAAACTGCGGTCATGGCTCAGAACTTGCATCGCAGCGAGGGTGCTTAAGGTCATAGTTGAATACGTTGAACGACGCGAGAATAACCTGAAGGTTAATTAATACTTAGACACACGTGACTAGATATTATACAGGGTGTCCCAGAATATGTGAATCAAATTGTAACGAGAGATTCTTTAGGCAAGGACCTTTCAAATGTGCTAAATAAAATATTAAAATATTATGACATTTGTGTGAAAATATAAAAATCTAAGTTTAAAAAAAGTACGACATACACCAAAATAATGCAGCGACTTGAAAAGAACGCCAGTTTAAAAAAATCTTTTGCAGTTTGACGATTCAATCCTTCACAAATAATAATAGTGAAAAATAATCAAAATTAGCCATAAACGAAGCACCTGCACTTGAAAGTCTGAAATAAGTCGTACTTTTTTAAAATCTATTTTTTTTAATTTTTACGCAATGTTCATTCATTGTTTTTTATTTTTTTAGTACATTTGAAAGGTCCATATCTAAGGAATCTCCCGTTACAATTTGATTCACATATTCTAGAACATCCTGTATATTATGTGTCTTCCTCTATAAATACTTGACTGCAAGGGTGGCATAATGGTTCAAGTAGTCGACACTGCCACTGCGCCAAGTGTTGTGGGTCGAATCCCACACGGGACAAAAAATTGTGTGGTCACAAATAGTTGTTCCGAGTCTGGGTGTTCTACGTGTCCGTTGTTTGAATGTTTGTTAAGTCCCCCGCGACACAGGAATCATTGCTAGAGCAGGAGATTTCTTAAAAAAAAGACAAGAATAATTATATCGATTAAATACTAATGGGAGACCGTTGGATTGGCACGCAGAGGTCTCGAGTTCGAGATCCTAATCCTTTAATACAGAGCTGATGTTATAATAATTATAATTAAATTTATTCTTCATTAATTATATTAAAACATAATGTGAGTATGTATTACTTGTGTATCAATTAGTGATGAGCCGGATAATTGAAAATGTAGATCCGCAGATACGGATCCGGATACGGATCATTGGCGTCAAGATCCGCGGATACGGATATGGATCTTAACTTTCTTACTCAATCGGTGTTGGAGCGCGTGACCTTAAGATTTAAGATTTTTTATAAAAGTGATTTTATAATTTACTTAATTAGTATAATCATTTAATTAGATGCAATTTAAAATATTACAAAGAATTAAGTTTTGTAATAAAAGTGATCTTATAGCTTTCTATAATAAATGTTACAAAGATTTAAACTCAATTGATCTTATTATATTTTAATTAATATTTTATAATTATATATAGTATATAGTAAGTGTTTAAATATATATTAGATAGTTGATTTAGTTCCTTTAAGTTAGGTACAGTATTGTATCGTATGTTAACTCACTACGATAGATGTTGATGCCAAATATTTTAGTTAAGAACTAAAATATAGTTTGATTGAAATTTAATAAGGTAATTAATTTGATTTGATTTGAAGATCCGTAAAAGATCCGTCAAAAATGGAAGTCAGGTCCGTCAGAAACGGATAGGGATACGGTATAGATACGGATCTTTTTTCTGTCGCGGATATCCGCGGATACGGATACGGATACCCGGAACATCACTAGTATCAATATAATTACATATATACATAAATAAATTTGCAGTGGCAGTAGCTCGGTACGGATTTCTATTTGCTAATACAATTAATTGTTAACTGTGACAATGCATGTTGGAATGTCGTGTAATAAGTATTGACTATTCCACATATTGTGAAATTATTAGCGAAAAGAGTAATATATTTTATCAAATAAATGATACTTGTATGCCTAGAGCTTAGAACACAATACGGAGACCGACGAAAGACCCACTGCTGGGCACGGGCCTCTTCACAATGTGAGAAGGGTTAGGCCATAGTCCACAGTTGCCTCCTGCCAGCCCGGACAGGGCTAGCAGACTTCACATAGGTATCTTCGAGAACATTATGAAAAACTCTCAAACATGTAGGGGATCCTCATGATGTTTTTGAGCAATAATTCTATATTTAATACGGGCATAACTTAGAAAAGTCAGAGATGTGCGCCTTGGGATCGAACTGGAGATCTCAGCGTGACAGTCCAACGGTCTTCCACTAGAGGCAATTGCTGACCCCATTGTGTATTATCTGTCACTAATTATATGGCAATTAACTTAGCAAACGGTTAGCTTTTCTTCACAATATCTTCATCTGTGTAACCTGGAAAACGAAACAAACATTCAGAATTACTTTCGCAGTTTAAATGGTTATGAAGTCTTGCACGTTGTTTTACAAGTATAGTTGTGTCATTGTGCCATAGCAATAAACTGAGCGATAGCCATTTTGTAAAGGTGTGACGCATTATTACAATTTATTTATCATTATTTTACTCTTGTATTATTATTCACTAGATTTTGCCCGCGGCTTCGCTCTTGTAAATGTAGATTAGGTTATGTTAGTAACAGTACTTTTGCCTAGAAAAAAGGTACCATATGTCCTTTTCTGCCCGACTGACAACGTGTATACATAATATAATATTCTATCACATACACACAACACCATCTAACCCAAACTAAGCAGAGCTTGTACTATGGGTACTAGACAATGGATAAACATACATAATATATGTATCATATGTGGGGGCCAGTCAGTGCAGACCGGCGACACTTCGACCCAGTGGGATCTTTTGTGTCGACACTCTCCCAATAACAACTGCCATAGATATTCATGGCAGCCGGGACCGACGACTTAACGTGCTCTCCGAGGCACGGAGCAGGCGATAATTGTCAATCAATACGCACATAATTTCGAAATGTCATATAACTTCCGAAAGTCAGAGGTGCGCGACGTGGGTTCGAACCCGAGACCCTCTGCATTGCAGTCTGTTGGTCTCCCCACTGAGCTATCGCTGCTCTACTACATAATATATACTTATTTTTTGTAAATACATACATATTATACATAGAAACACCCAGACCAAGACAAACATCCATGTTCATGCACTCACTGATCGGTAAACGATTAGCGAGGTTAAGCAACGTTGGGTGCGGTCAGTCTATAGATGGGTGACCGCTTAAAGGTATTTCATCTGATCGTCTCCGTGCTTCGGAGGGCACGTTGTTGTTATCAAATTGACAGCAGTTAAGACATGTCAGAGGCCTACGGGCGGCTTGAACAACTCTTGACGACAGGTTGGCCACTAACCAAACGAAAAAGAAAAGAAAAGAATGTTTGACTTATGCGAAACATGATGATCGGCTGAGTTGTCAGGCGCGAAAGCGTGACAAACAAACTCACTTCTACATTTATAATATTAGTTAGGTTTTTACGTAAATAACTATATATCTATAGTTATAACTATATATATATAGTTATAACTATATATATATCTATATATATATAATATATATATATATATATATATATATATATATATATATATATATATATATATATATATATATATGTGTAAATAACTATATCTTCGTAGGTACTTTTTATTTTGCTATTCTTCTTCTAAGCAAAGATCTCTAATTATACGCCATCTGTTATTGCCGTCTGCCAGTCACATTCTCAGCGTCTTTGTTGCAACTGAGAATCGCCTAATAGAAACACCCAAAAATTCTTTGCACGGCCTCATCGAAGATCTCAGGATCATACGTAAAGATTAGCGCAATATACTAAGGGACTATTAAGTGTGTTTAAAGAACAATGGAATAGCTGCACTATCGACATGAACCCACTCTTTACACAAGAGTTCTAGCTTAACTGGAAGGGTTAACAGAAGAAAGAAACTGGAAAACATTGATTAAAAAAATATACTTTTATTTCAGAACACCCAGAACCACTTAAGTTGGGGAAAGGAGTACAAGTAGTGGCTCCCAGCAAGGAGCATGAATTCATCCTGAACGAGGATGCCCTGAGGTCGCTGCTGCTTCAGGATGACGTGAAAGATCGCGCTGTGGTGCTGCTGTCAGTGGCCGGCGCCTACAGGAAGGGCAAGTCGTTCCTGCTTGACTTCTTCTTGCGGTATTTGGATCATACGGTTAGTAACCAAAATATTCTTATTTTAGATCTTCAAATATAGGGCGCTTCTAGGGTTTTGATTAAGGCAAATTTGTCGATCAAGCCAAGTTTGTCGACCAAGCTAGTTTTGTTGGCCAAGCCAGTTTTGTCGACCAAACTATTCACTCACATCAAGGTGGCCGGATTTTGTGATCAGGCTACAGGTCTACAAGACCGGGTTTTGTACACCAGGCCGGTTTTGTTTACCAGGCTAGTTATGTGGCTCACTTTCAAGCAGTTTCTGTCGAATAAACTTATTTTATTTAACAGCGGCTTTAATTGAGTAAGCATTATTTACTTGTCTTATCGATCAAACAGATCTAGTCAATATAGCTGCATTTCTCGTCCAAAAATATATTGTCAGTCAAGACCAATTTGACGACAAAAACTTTGACGTTCACGCTTTCAATATAGCACTTTGAAACGGCTTCATCCTCAAAATACGTTTATTTATGGAGGTCAAGTAACACTTATGAATGTCAGTTACACTGATTTACATTTATTACTACTAACCACACTATTTTTAGCCACAAAGAATGAACAGTAACGCAATAAACAACAGGATGTGAACAAATAGATGCAGTTGTGAAGTCAGTATTCCATTGCAATGTTTATAAAAGTTTAATTTAGATTGATTGAAGTCTGTAGTTATAATAACTAAACAGTTAAAAACTTTGAATAACTTTTTGTTTAGGAGACAGAAACTTGTTTTAAATAGATTTTTACTTGTGAACAAGATCCTCAAATATGAAAGAAGCTGTTATTTGTTTACTTGATACGACACAATTAATTAGTTAAGTACTTAAGTTTAAAGAAAAAGTTATAGTGAAAATGGAATGGAATGGATTGTATTGTGTCAGGAGGGCAAGAGTTCTTTGTAACACCACAATATGACCTAATAACAAAGTTAGTAAGCCAGTACATAACAACCTAGTGTAAAACTATATAAAACTTTAAGATAAATAGATGTATAATTTCGTGTGTCTCTAAGATCAAAGTCCATTATAAACGAGCAAAAAGACAATCCATGAGGAATCATTTAAACGTGCGGCTTCGACGCACCATGACATCTCTTTGCCAACTAAGCTATGATAGCTTCATGTGTTGACTTTTTCTCGATTATAATTATCATTCTACTGTTGCATAGGAAATGCATCAAAATAAACCTTAACGTATAATAGTGTTACGTGCTGGGTTCGACGGATAAGAATATAAACAATATTACTGACTAAAACACGTTTTATTCAAACACACAATTAAATTTAAAACACAACAAACACTATACTTCACTTTTCCACTGTAGCTGCTTCAAACTCCGTAGTATTTCCGCTTGCGTTCGCTTCGATGAACACTTGACCGCTTACGATTGTAAACTGACTCGGCGGTGCGCGTGCGCCCTATTTATACACGGGTAAAGCGCTTCTGGAGCTTTCCAGCAACGCCGTACTCGGCGTGTAAACAGCACGATGATTCGAGAAAGTACCAGCATTCTCTCTAAGATTCTCGTACCGCACTACGCAGTTCCGTAAGATGTCAATAGATGGCGGTGTAAACTATTAGACGGAACCGCCGAGTCCCTCCCACAATGCCGAGAGATGTCACTGGGCGTAACAATAGTAAAAGCAGGGATGTCGCTGATGCTGATTTTATGACATTCGCAGATGCGGAAGCTACGCAATTGCTGATGAAAATTGTGCATCTTATTTAATAAAAAGTATCTAATATCACCTCTGCAGGTTCAAACCTGTTTTGCAAAGGTTCATAAATGTTATACCGTTTTCTAGTGTTTCTTGGTTTGCATCTTTACTTGAAGAATCATCGCGCCATTCATCGGCTCACCCATTTTCTTTCTTGCCGCAACCTTCGCTATGTCTGGATCCGCATTAACATCCGCGTTGATTATTGCGGAGATGTCCAAATCGATGCGGAAGCTCTGCAATTACGGATGCGGCAGCGAATATTTGCAACATCCCTGTTTAAGAGTAGGCCAACACTTCGACGGACTAGAGCAAAGGCTATGCGAAGATATTTAAATAGGACCAAACAAATTGTTTCAGTATAACCAGGGCGGGGATGAGGGCGAGTGGTTGGGGGCGGAGGACGCGAAACTCGAGGGCTTCTCATGGAAGGGCGGCTCTGACAGACACACCACTGGGATACACTTCTGGTCACAGCCTTTCAGAACTACCTTGGACAGTGGAGAGAAGGTAAGAAGAATATTTTGCAAGTACCTTTTGGTCACTTAGGTTAAGTAAGTACTAATGATGGCGCAGAATGTAGCATCTGCATCAACCAATATAGCGATGTTTTCATCTACTTTTTAATAGAGGTACGCAACACAGAGATCTTTTAAAACTACGATTTTGCTTGTGAAGGGGTAGGGCCACTCCAATTTAAGCAAAAGAAAGGGGAGTTTCTTCATCTTACAGAATATCTTAGCTGACCAACATTGTGTTGATGTTGTCTGCCTGTAATAATTAGGGCTTCCAGCTGTTTACTAGGTAACTAATAATTTGTGTCCTTACGCTGGTATTAGTAGTATGCGAATGGTATCACTTTATTTGGTTTTGGTAGCGTCAATACTCCATCATCACAGCCTACTATTGCTTAACTTTGCGAATGCGGATCAGATTCAAATTTTAACAGAATTACTGCAAGGATTGGCAGAACTATTATAGTACTCTACGCATACTTGTATTTATTAAATAATTGTTTTGTTGTATGATACATTGGCAATTCAACAATCATGGTTGGGAAATTATTGTTGAATTGTGTTAATTATTTAGTCATTCAACATAATTTATTGCCAAGTGTAGTTGTTAGATTTCGCATGTTAAGTCTAAAAAACTTATTCAAACGTCTAACTAAAAATTATATTTTACTATATTTTATAAAAAGGACTGCTCCGTGCCTCGGAGAGCACGTTAAGTTGTCGGTCCCGGCTGCCATGAACATCTATGGCAGTCGTTATTGGGAGAGTGTCGACACAAAAGATCCCACTGGGTCGATGTGTCGCCGGTCTGCACTAACTGGCCCCCTCATAAGATACATACATACATACATACATATTTTATAAATTTTAATGTCTGTTTTCTATAAATGACTTGAATATTATAAAAAGTCAATTAAGAGTTGGTAATTATAAACTAGGCATTTAAGACTTGTTATCTATAAACGAGGTAAAAGATTATCTCTGAAGCTGGACTGAAACTACAACCTCGATAAACCCATAAATTCATTGTGCTATGAAAGTCAATAATTAAATCCCTGACATACCTAGGTCAGGATTGAATTATTGCCTCTAAACAGTCAACTGTGCCTGACAGAGTCCATAATTTATTAATACATAGCTTTAATCTATTGAGTTACAGCAGCAAACTGGCGACCAGACACAATAGGTTTTTAATTATATCTGGCATTCCAAGAACTTACAGGTTACTACAATTATTAAACTACATTGTAGAAAGCAATAAAAAATTCAGTATTGAATATGTAAGGATTTTTGCGCAATAACAGCTTCTTCTATCATGTTCTAGGTGGTGATTCTGTTGATGGACACGCAAGGTACGTTCGACAGCGAGTCTACTGTGAAGGACAATGCCACGGTGTTCGCGCTGTCAACCATGCTGTCCTCCGTGCAGATATACAATCTTTCGCAGAACATCGAAGAGGATGACTTACAGCACTTACAGGTACCTACTTTCTTCTTCTTAACCATCCACTAATTACTGTCCTATTCAGAGATATGTACTATATATAAGTTTTGTAATATAAGTTTTGTTTCCCCGATATTTGAATAACTTTGGCAATGGTTATTTTTTAAATTATATGCATGTGGTGTTTACCTACATAAGTTGTGCACTTAGATTAAGCATAATACTATGTTCTATATGTAATGAATGTTTTAGTGTAATAACTGCTGGTAAACCAATAAATAAATAAATTCTTGATCTTGCATATCTGAACCATCTTCTGTCTAATGGTTAGCATTTTGACTGCACGGCGTAGTGGTTCATTGGACAAAAATTGTGTGATTCACAATTGGTTGTACCGAGTCTGGGTGTTCTTTGTGTCCGTTGTTTGAATGTTTATAAAGTACCCTGCCTCACAGGAATATTTCCTAGTGCGGGACCTGTCTTCATATAATAAAAATGCTAATCATATTGGCTAGACCTTGCAAAGTTGCTGTGCTGCTAGCAAGCAGAGATAACGCTTTCACTGTCTGGTTTTCTGCAGACAATACAGTGCAGCGCATGACCAACAAGTCAAGCGCAAAGTTTTTGGCGCAATATTGTTTCGCAAATATTGCGCCATCACGTCTACCTCTGGAATTGGGCGGTGTGACACTTATCTGGTCAGTTTCTCGATAACATGAAGTGAAATAAAATATTTTAACCGAAATCATAAACGCTTAAAAGTTGTCTTCGTTTAACTACTGATCACGGATATACAGGTCGTAACATCGTAATGTAATGGTTCCAGTTGTTCATGGATTACGGATGCGTGGCGATGGACAACATCGAGGGGAAGCCGTTCCAAAAGCTGCAGTTTCTCGTCAGAGACTGGAGCTACCCGTACAATCACAAATATGGCGCCGAGGGCGGGCAGGAACTTCTGGACAAACGACTTGAGGTACAGTATCAAGATGTAGACAAAGGCTACGTTGTACGTTGTAGGTTGATAAATCATTAGAGGTTGAATGCTGCAATAGATCGCCTGTCTTAAAATTCGTTTTAATGGAAGAGAACCGAAAATATGCAGCACGGTACATCGAAGCGTATAAGGTTATGCTAATTAAGACCACTGGAGTATGAACACTGTGATTATGTTGCTATATCCTTGGGTTAATAAGATAAGTCTTCGGGAATTTTTTCCTCATAACATCTAACTGAAATTGATGATGATTTTCTACATAGAAATACTTACCTCTGTAGGCAAGGCGTATGCTTGAGCTATTGTTGTTGTAAAAAAGAGAAAGGACAATTAGATAAGAATTTCTACCTTTACGATTGCCGTAGATACTCGTAAAACGCAGTGGCATTTAGCCAATTTAGTCATACAATGGGTAATAATTATATTGCACGTTAAAATACGACTATAAAATTCATGACCAATAAACACAGGCTATAAAGATTATTTATTGATGGCAGGTGAAGGAAGGTCAACACGAGGAACTGCAAAAGCTGCGGAAGCACATCGCACGCTGCTTCGAAGAGTTCACCTGCTTCCTGCTGCCACACCCTGGCCTTAAAGTAGCCACCGACCCCAACTTCGTGGGCAAATTATCAGGTATCGTGAAAATACTCGGTCAGCTATTACTTCTACAAATTGTTTTGCAAACAGACGCCTGAACTTTGTTATTCCAGACTCCATAGAGATGATTTAGTTTTACGCAATCAAGATAGGAAGAAAGTATCAACTTTTGCGTGCATATCCATTCGTGTCGAGCTTGCGGAGAAAATTGTTACAAACTATATGTAAACAACGGGTTCGGGGTTGAAATCCCCAATTTATTTGATATTGTTGGAAGGCAGATTGGCTTTTGGTGAGTTGATTCCTTCCCGCGCAATCTCTTTGTTTTTGTTTTAGCGTTAGAATGGTCTAAATAGTTAAACACAATCTGTTTTCAAAAATATTTGCGATATAGACATAGAGTCAGTTATACCTAGTTGACTGCTGGCTAAAGTGGTCGCCTACTGCCGCCGCACCGTGTGTTGTGGGATCCATCCCCACATGAGACAAAATATAGTGTGATCCATAGATTGTTGTTCCGCGTCTGGGTGTTCTTTGTGTCCATTGTCCAAATGTTTGTAAAGTCGCTCGCGACACAGGAATTGTTCTAGTATTAATTAATACATGCGCGAAAACATTATAGATTTATAATTCTTCTTCTTTCTTATATTTTGCAGACATACAGCCAGAGTTCAAAGAATCCTTGAAGGAGCTAGTGCCCTTGCTACTGTCTCGGAAGAACCTGGTGCCGAAGGTCATCAACGGTCAGAAGGTGAAGGCTAGGGATCTGCCCAACTACTTCAAGAGTTACATCGACATATTCAACAGCGAAGAGTTGCCGAAACCCACTACTATTCTACAGGTAAGAACTTAATCTACACTTCTTTTACATCTTATATCCATGAATATAACTTTTTTGAAAATCTTGAAAATAACTTTTTTGAAAGACCTCAATAGCTTTTCGATTTGTTTAGGTAATATCCTTTTCAATAGACCTAAAAAGAACTTCAATTAAGTCAATGCCATTTTTGATTGATTTTGAAAATCTTTTTCGATACTATAGTGTCTTCATAATATCTTTTCTGATGCTTAGTCTTAAAATAACTTTTTCGATAGTCCTGATAATACATTTTTTCGTTAGACTGGAAAATATCCAATATTCTTTCAGTAGATTTAAAAATAACTGTTGTAGACATGACAATATTTTATTCGATAGACTTAAAAACCTTTTCTATACTCTTGTAAATAACGAAGCGGTATCCCAATGTTTAAAGCTATGATTCTATAAACATCCATTTAGTAGAACACACACAAGATCATGTGTTTCGAATGTAAAATCGTGAATGAATTCCCCACAATACTACCAATTTGACCGTAATCCTCACACAAACTCTTGGCTTGATGAAAAAGAAAATGCATCTCTGACTAGGAATATATGTATATTTGTGGATGTCGAACTTACAACGTAGAACACTGGCACTGTCATGGCGACCACTTAGTCAAATCAGAGACAAAATTATTATTCATTAAAATCACATTATTTTGTGATATTAATGAATAATCATTTTGTCTCATTTATTGAAAAATGAGTTTACTGAAGTTACTTTTAGGTTAATTACTAAAACCCATTAACTACGCAGTTTATTTTTGTGTATGGACATTAAATACCGTTTACCTGACTCCAAATTATTTACTTCCAGGCTACTGCCGAAGCCAACAACAGGTCAGCCATGTCTGAAGCCAGTGAGGTCTACAAGACCCTGATGGATGAGCTCTGTGGAGGGTCTAAGCCGTACATCCAGCCCGCCAGGCTTGAGGAGGAGAACTGGAAGATTACGAACAAAGCGCTGCACACCTTCGACAGCAAGAAGAAGATGGGTGGAGAGGAAATGTCGGAGAAGTTTAGGATAGAGCTCGTCAAGGTATGGAGATTGAGAACTTCCTTATTTATGTGGCTCTGTAATGCCTTAGCACTGACTAAAATCCTTTCTTTTCCATGCATTCATCTTAATATTTCTCCTAATTAGCATTATTTTTAATATGAGGTATACTTACATAAGTTTAATATACTAAGAGCCCATATTTTTGAAGTAATTGTTTTCATGAAAAAATAAGGCTGTAAAACAGGGAAGTCCTGTATTTTCGACAAGTAAGAGAGCACGACATGTGTTTCGTCGCGGAAAATTGCCACGCACAAGACAGTACAATTTCGAGTGGTATTAGCTCAAAGTTGCCAATTATTTTATTTGGTGCTTATGTTTTCATTTTCGTGAACGATAAGGGGCTTTTAAACGGACAAAGCTTTTAACTAACTTATAGCCCAGCTAGCTCTGTTTAGAGTGGAAACATATTTTTATGACAAGTGAGAAACGACAATGAATTGCCGTAAATCTCAAGAGTTCGAAAAAATTATATCACGTGACCAGAGGTCACAGATGGTCAGAGGTCAAAGGTCATAATAATTTCTGCATATATCAACTATGCTGAGTCTAATGGCGTGGACAGCAAGTCTCTAGCTCTTACGGTTCTTGAGTTGAAAGTTGTATAACAGACGGACGGACAAAGCTGTTATATAGGAGTTTTTTCGAACTCTAAAAAGCCAAATGCAAAATAATCAATCCTATTCTACAAAATATAATATGGCTGCTATTGCCAGCCAGTACATTGCAGCCATACACTGCAATAAAAAATGCCTGTTTGGATATATATATACATTTATTATTATTATATTATTATCTATATTTGGATGCAAAACATACCACGGCGTCATACATTATTTTCTCTTCTCGCGTTGAAACTCTCTCTGTATTTCTCTTCCTTCCTTAACCTCGATCTTTATCGCCAAGGTTCTCTTGCACCTCCAGGAGCTGGAAGACCTGTACGCACAGCTGGCTGCTCACAACGAGGGCAAGAACGTGTACCGCATTCTGGGCACTCCCATCGTGTTCCTGACGCTGATGATCCTCGGCTACCTGCTCGGAGTGGTGGGCGCTGGCTTCGGGTTCCAGACCCTCGTGGCTTTGGGACAGGCTGTTACCATTGGAGCTGCTGTTATGCTTGGAGTGTGGGGATACACCAGGTACCCAAAATAGCGAGCATCTCTGGCTTGAAAAGTTGAAAAGTCCATTTTTTGTTGATAGAAGATTCTGTTCAGTTTTATAATTCATTTTTATAAATAAAGTACTAGCTCATGCAGTAGAGAAGCTATAGACTAGTGGTAAAGTTCTGATTTATTGATTAGTTAAAGTGCTGTATCTAACTACAGCACGAACGTAAATGCATAATATTAACTGTCGTGTAAGATTCTTAATTCCATTTCTAGTTATTTTTAATATTTCTCTGAGATAATTCCTACCGGTAGAATCGATTTAGGAACGGTACTCAAATAAGTTAAGATTCACTACTTAGTTTCGCATGATCACGTGGTATTAAAAGTAATGGTAGTGTTATTGAGTAATCTAATTGCGTACTGCACCGCACAATAAAACATGAGGCGCGCCACAAAACCCACCTGGCGCAGCCTCGCTAGCTTTTCACAAAGATTTACAAGTTAAATGGTTAAAGAGACCCTATGAATTGACGATATCCAAGTACTGCTACGTCAAAATATAAATAAGTTATAGTAATATAGCAGCGATAGCTCAGTGGGGAGACCAACAGACTGCAATACAGAGGGTCTCAGGTTCGAACCCACGTCACGCACCTCTGACTTTCGTAAGTTATATGAGTATTCGAAATTATGTGCGTATTTATTGACAATTATCGCCTGCTCCGTGCCTCGGAGAGCACGTTAAGCCGTCGGTCCCGGCTGCCATGAACATCTATGGCAGTCGTTATTGGGAGAGTGGCGACACAAAAGATCTGGGTCGAAGTGTCGCCGGTCTGCACTGACTGGCCCCACATACGATACATACATATAGTAATATAAGATTATCATTTTCCTTTTAATTTACTAATTAGTGTTTTCTTCTGTTCAGACTGACAGGCAACATGAGAGAAGTAGGCATACAACTGGATGAAATTGCGAGCAAAATACGCTCCTATGTAAGTAAAATATTGTTTATAATTATTATTAATTCAGTGAACTGATATATTATTTACAAATTGACCCATCAATTCATAAAAATGGTTTGTAAGATACTTAATTGCCTTAAGTCTTTTTCATTAAAATATGGTCACTACACTATTTTATTTATAAACTATTACACAACTAAAGTAGTCGTCTAATGGAATTGCGATCGAAATATCAATCGTTCGATCCCAACGATTACTACAGACTATGAGCGTTTCCAAGTTCAGGGTAGCCGCTCTGCTCCTTCTTACCAATATCAGTTAATACCACAATTTCAACCAATCAATTACTTTTTTTTTTACTTTTGTATACATTTTAATACATAGAAGTAGTCTTTAGCCGCGTTCCCCTTGAAAGGTTTTTACTACGGGGTAAGATAACATAGGTTGCAATTGAGATCCCAACGACCTTTTTATAGCACTCCTTTTTTTTAACGTGAGGATATACTCTTGATGCATACCCCCTCGCCAGAACGAAAGGGCAATGTCGAGCTCTCCCGAGACGTCGAGCCTACCGACTAAAACCACCACTGTGTGCCACCTCGCTGTTTTGTATGGTGGGTCGCTATATAGGTCGCTGGAACTATAACTACGTCAGCGACCTACCCAGCAGGGCACAATGCAGAAAAGGTTTTATAGCACTCCTGCCGATCTTCAGGAAAAACGCATTAAATTTTCTTTGCTCCAGGGCATCTATAGTAACAAAATATGCCCAAGCACCCAGGCTATACTAAAATTTAATGTCATCTCTATGTCCAGGTCCACCAACAAGCATTTGACTCGGTCCACACACAGCATCACAGTATGGCGACGACAACGGCCACATACATCGACGATAAGAAAGACTCTTAGTGTTCCCAACGTGAAGACAGCACACAGATAAATAATCCTTACGTTATTGCTTTATACTAAATAAAATGGCGGCGTTTTAAATTAGTGGGAGAACACCAAGATGTGTTTTTTTATTGCAACAACTAATTAAGTATTTCTCTCCATTCTTTATAATGTTAGATGATCGAGAAATGTGTTAGTAGCAGACTTATTGTTAATTGTAATGACCGTTATCGTCGCTCTGGCATTTAAATAATAGGTGTATAGGTACAGTAGAACCCCAATTATCCGAATTGCTGATTATCCGAATCGCTGACGGGGAAACATTATTGGGAGATGAAAAAATGTATATAGGTATGTATCCCATATGTATGTAAAATGTTTATGTGTTGTAATTTTATTCAATTTTTAATTTAAAATGATACAGTGCCAAAAATAAGCCCTATTTCTTTCAAATATGCAATGTACTATCGACTCGAGCGACGGATGACCACTCCTAAGGTTAAAATCGCATAGCAGGCCAACACTTGGTCGGGCGGAGGGCGGAGTCACTTAAAGTCAACATGTGCAAGCGAAATTTTTTCTGAAATGGTCCACCGTCGCTCAAGTCGATAGTACCTATACATATACCCTAAAGGTATATAGGTACCGTTCTTTCGAAAAAATACCTACTCTCCGAATTTTTGATTTTCCGAATGGAGTCTGGTCCCAATTGATTCGGATAATTCGAATTCCACTGTGCTTATATACTTAATAAAGTTTGAAGGTAAAACATTTGATAACTATTTTGCTGGATACACGTATGGCAGTGATTTAAATGATTGAGTTTGAGTCATAGATAAGACACTACATACTGAGAAAAGCCACACGAGACAAACGTTCTCTGTGTCCAATATTTGAATTTTGATAAACTTTATATGGAACAGGAAGTATTGCCAATGTAGAATTTGTTAAAAATATACAGTGGCAATACCTACTTTGTATCATTTAACGTTTAAAAGCCTCAAAGAGGTCGTTTATTTTCATAGCTAGCGCAATGATAATTGCTATAACAATAAACAGTAACTGCAGGTCATGTAGTAGTCTGTAGTCATGTATATCGATTTCTTTATCTGTGTGCGTGTGTGATAGAAATGACAATATTGTACTTATATTAATGTGTGTGAGAGTGCCAAACAGTGATAGATATAAAATATATTATAGTTAAAGCTAGTATTAGAGTCAGATTGTATTACGATATGTTATATTTTCGCTATTGTATGAACACTGCCTTGCTAATTCTAATGCGTACATTCTAGTAGCAACTGTCAATGATCATTAATAAATGAAAGAATGTACTGTATATTCAAAGGAAATTACTTCATGATCGTTAGCAGACTGTAGACCATTTTCTAGCGCTAGTAGCGTACAAACTGGGACTTCTACACCTGCTCACTTTCGAAACAATATCACTTGGCACAGGATCGCATGCGCCGTATGTGGTCGGGGATTACTACTTAAATTTATTATTATTATTATTACTGACGAACGCATCGATATGAGAGGCATAGTGGGGAGAAATGTAAGAGAAACGCTTTCTGTGTAAAATCGTCTTTAAGGTGGTTAAGCGTTCGTGTCCCCGATTGTACAAAATCTGTCAAAGTGTTGTTGACCTGTATGAATTAGTTCTAGCTAATCTGTGGTTATAATGTAACATATTTGTTTACGTAATATTATGTTTGATAACGTATGTGATATGCATAGAGTACAGGACCAAATTCGGCTCGCGTAGAACCAACACTTTAAATGCGTAGCGCGCAAGTTCGATGCATTTTGATGATAAGTATATATTTTGTTTGTAACTGCACAAAATGACATGAACATGGGAAGAAAAAGTATCTCTCTCAGCTTGTTATTAGGTACGTCAATGCAATATAAAACTTTTAAGATGTGGTCGTCGTGTGTGTCGAATGATATTAGTTCGACAACAAAATTTGTAATTCTTACAAAAATTGCAACAGACAATCATTTTTACTAAGTAATTTGTTTTATACCAATTAATAAAGATTTTTACTACATTACCAATTAATAAAGATTTATACTGTACCTACTTTCGATTGGACTTTTTAATCAAGTTGTTTATTTTTCATAGACTGATATCGGTTTTAAATTATTTAAATGGAAATGTTATGAGTAATTACAAGCAGAGAGTAGTGACTCCATCTATCCTAAACTGATTTAACAATATTCCGCTAATTATCACTAACCCTAGCTTAGATACGATGTTATTATGCAGTATTATGCAATCGTATTAAAATATGTAAGCCAAAGTGCGTCGAGCGCTGAATGATGAAAGAAAAGTTTTGAATGTCGAATGACGACGTAGGTACTAGTAGACACACTAACAATATATGCAGTGATTCACTACATACCTACCCACTTATAAATAATGAATTAACTCCCGGTTTCCGAATTGAGAATTACATGTTGAGAACAACTCAATCTCTACTTAAATATTACATAAATATTTTTTTTTGTTTCTATGTCAAGTTGCCTGATGGCCAGTTTCACAACTACCAAGTAAAAGTTATCCGAAAGATAAATCACATGCTGTGTCACTCTTGTTAGGGTAAAGAAGAGAGATGGCGACACTTTTATCTTAAAGATAAATTCTATTTGGAGGTGTTGGAACAGTCTCTGAAACTTTTATAAAATATGTGTAGGTATTTGAACATATACTTTAAAAGCTTAGTTGATAGCGGTTTGATGAAATTCGATTGTATAAAATAAATTTTGAGCCAACTCAGTTGAGATTAGCTTCCTTTTTTCAATTCAGAATCCTGGAGTTTGGCAGGTAGTTGTATCAGTGCGACAGAGACAAACATATAATATTCAATGTTTGTATTTGTAGGTGATGTTGACGTTACAAATATTTAATCATAATTATAATAATGTATGTGATGGAATATAATAAATTGTTCTTATTTGTCTCAAATATTAGATTATAGTACCTATTGATTTGTATGATAAAGTGATATTGTGAAATCTCTATATTTTCTTACCTATGGAGTATGGTGAAATAGAAAACTTAGTTAGTAATTGTTATGAAAAATGTCTTAGGATAACATTTATGAACGCGCCACGACAGAGCGGTAGAGTTGTTGGGTTGCGCCAATCATGATTATAAATATCTGTATTTACACAAAATGGCGTGATAGATAGCTGTGGCCACCGCATGCAGCCATGAACAGCACAAGCGCGTCACCACAAGATCATGATTGTTTTATAGAAACAAGATAGTTGAGAAAATGTCTTGTTCAATATAGAAACAGCAAATAGTTCTGTCGCAGATGGATTGCATAATTATCTATTCTACATAACCGCTAGCTATATAAAATTGTGGCGATATAAAAAGCTGGACGACATGTAGCTGTTTTTCATAATTACTGAACTCTGACACGTAGAATTGCACAAACGTTTTGCATTGATCCTGTAAAAGAGCGTGAAACGAAACGTCAGAGTTCATTCTAAGATTTTAGTTCTATGTCCCTCTGCGATAGATCCACGGCGTTTCTTAGACACTTTTACATTCTTATTTTCTAATAATAGCCTGACCCTGTTAATACTTTTCTGTCATTCAAAAAGTTACGTAACACGTGTACCTACTTCTTTCTAATTACTTGCTCTAGGTGCCTTAGAATCAGACAGCAAGCAATTTTAAATGCCAGATGAGTAACAATAGATACATATACAATAATCATTTGTATCGTTTATGTCACAAAATAACAGTAGTAAATGTCACAACAGGCTCGCAGGAAGTCTAATTATTTTATTATTATTATCATATGTACGTTTTACTTTATAATTATTTTATAAACTGTATTTTTCTAAAAAAGTGTATGTATATATGTAGGTGTAGTGTATGTGTATATATATAATAGGGACTGTCGAAATGGATAGGCTACGTACTTTGATCACGTCGGAGAAACTTTACAGCAACGTTAGGTTAAGAGTTCGGACAATAGGCTATCCATAAATAACGTCGCACCGATTTCACAATTTTTCACCCTCCTACGTCATTGTGACGTCAAATATTTTGTAATTTTAAATCTAGAAATTATTCAATTAAAACAGCAGTTTCAAAATTGTTTAACTTCCATTTAGGAATTATTACTTTCTCTCGCGTAAAGAGGGGTGTTACTGTATTTAGATATATTACGTTTTGTAATGTGGCGTCACAAAATTCAGGACTCTCTTACCCCTTGTCACATAATGTAACATTTCGTCGAGCCCCTCCCTCCCCATTAACGTGTGACGTAATTTATGGATGGCCCAAACATATCTGGAGATTCTAATAAGAATGAATGAAGCAAGAAAGATATGCAAGTGGAAATTCATTGTAACAGAAAAACTAGCGTGTCTATATGTTTGGAATTTTATATCGTGTACAAAGTTTTAATGATCAGGGTGCCTAGTGCGAGATGTTTTTACGTTAACGCGATTGAAACGTTTACCGCTTTTAGCTCTCTGATTGGTTAAGAGCTTGGAGCGGACCAATCGGAGCGCCGAACGTCATAAACGTGTCGATCGCGTTAACTTAAAACAAACTCGCACTAGGCACTCTGAATATTGAAAGCAATGACGTACCTACTTTCAACGATCAGGTTATATAACTTTTAAAGATCATTTGCTAAGTATGTAGATAGAGAGCAGCGATAGCTCAGTGAGGAGACCAACAGACTGCAATGCAGAGGGTCTCGGATTCGAACCCACGTCGCGCACCTCTGACTTTCGGAAGTTATACGACTTTTCGAAATTATGTGCGTATTGATTGACAATTATCGCCTGCTCCTTGCCTCGGAGAGCACGTTAAGCCGTCGGTCCCGGCTGCCATGAACATCTATGGCAGTCGTTATTGGGAGAGTGTCGACACAAAAGATCCCACTGGGTCGAAGTGTCGCCGGTCTGCACTGACTGGCCCCCACATAAGATACATATATACATACATGTAGATAATATATACTGCGGTCTGCGACCAATTTCAAATGAGATGATTCTCAGGTTATATTTTAAGCAGATTGTACATAATATTTTAATAATATATTGTATGTTAATTATAAGACTAAATAAAATATCTGCTTATTATTGTATTGTTGCATTGTATAAATAATGTGCATTATCGAATAACAAGCTACAGTTTTATTGTATATTTATAATATTTGGTCCACCAGTCTGATTGAAACACTGCTTAGTATATTTTATACAGGATTAAATAAAAAATATAAATAACGTTTAACCCGTGTTTCTTTTACATCATACTTAACAACTTACTAACACAGGTAACAAAACACAAAACATTTCAAAAAATTTAATATATCGTGTTCAAACTGCAAGCGCCCCGTCTCCCGCACAACTAGGGTTGCCTTCATTTTGAACAAATAGAGTATAATAACTTACTGAGTAAAAAAAATAAAGTATTATTTATTATTTATTATTTATTTATTCTGCTATTTTGTTAATACGTTTTTTGTTTCTTCTAGCATCATCTTACAAATATTTATTTACAAATATTTATTTACAAATATTTATTTACAAATATTTATTTACAAGGAACATAATATTGTCTTCTGTTTATGCGAATATTATTCATTGAAATTAAACTACTATATACGGATTTTATCGCGTTGTTTATTTGACATTATCTTACATAATTTTGAAAATTTGTTACACTACTATTACTATTAAACTTTACTAATTTTTAAGTTAATTATATTGTTATTAAAACTATTTAGATGTGATTTAATTTTACACTTTCCCCGACGTTTCAGTTGCTTTTCAGCAGCCATGGTCACGGGGAGACTAAGATGGTAGTTGTCTCAATGTTCCAGTGTAGTTATTTCAAAGTACCCGAACATAATTTAATCATTGGTGTTTCTATATACGCAGATTGAGCTCAAAGTATCATGAAGTCTAGCTGTGGTTTGCTTTCTAAATTATGTAATATAGTGTCAAATAAACAACGCGATAAAATCCGTATATAGTAGTTTAATTTTAATACAAGGAACATCTTAACCGCATCTTTACAATTCATCTATATTAAGATATAACAGAACATAATGACGCTTTTTAAATTTTTTGTCAGTGTGCTTCTACGTCTTGCCAATCTTAATTTAGCAGTGTTTGAATGATTTCATATGCAGAAGGTCTCTTGGTACATGCTATACCTAATGATAATAAAAGCTGTAATTCAGCGGTGTAAAGCATAATATGTCTACCATACATATGCATAGTGTTTCACAAAATATCTTCTTGTTCTATAAATAATATTCGGTACCTTGACTAAATTAGTATATGCGCATAATTATATTCAAAAGATAGTCAAAGTCAAAAATCATTTATTCATTTAGGTCACAAAGTAACACTTATGAACGTCAAAATACAAAGGTTAGTGAGTTTACTAAGTTACTGAAGCTACATTTAGGTTAGTTGCTAGGTTCAGGCTATGAGAAGGCCTATGAGAAGAAACCTGCAAGAAACTCACGTCCACTCTTTTAAATCGCCAATTAAATATTATTTCAGTATTTTACAACTCAGATTAACAAGGTGTTGCAGCCATTATGCCATATACTACGGACTATAAAAAACTAATATTAAAAAGATAATAACTTAATAATATTATAGAGATGAAATAATTTGGGCAATATATATGTTTTCATATAAATCTAAAATAGACAGTAGGATGGCATGATGGCGCATACACTTACGCATTGTGACCATGCAAAGGCAGTCCGTGACTAAATGCGGTTGTGGATTTACATTATTCAATAATAATCAAATTAAGAAACAAGATACTTGTTAACATCACAAATAATCACGAGGTACCTCTACGGAAGATGAGGGCGCCATGCCGCCTCTCCAGCCTCTTCAAAAACGCGACTTACTGTCACGATCGTGGCGTGCCCGGTACTGGGGTGCACAAGTCGTTCCTTCTATTAGTCGGCGGAGCTCGAACCGTGCCGCCTCTAGAGCGGGAAGAGCAAGTCTCTCGCCCCAAGCTACCGCTTCCTGGCGTTAACGGTAGAGCGACGTCAGGAGGGTCGCTTCCAGGTCCCATGGCATAATTCAAAAACGATAAAAAATGATAGTTCTTACGACGATGACACTGAGTGTCTGTACTGATCTCATTTGTACTCAGAATCAAAGCGGGGGTTGGGTGCAATATCCAAAATGTCGATTATGGGCACACTGCCTTTGGGCAGGAGTAGAAGATGATGATGATGAGACAGTATTTTTATGTGAAAAATGTGCTGACTGATTAATTTTATGTAAGTCCGTTTTGCCTTTATGTGTGGTCCGTTTTGGTTTACACATGAAGGTAAAACGGACATATTGAAGATATTAGAAATCATCTAATATCTTCAATGTCTGTGATTTTATCAAAGTCTGATTCGTACGTAATGTAGAGTAAAGAATGTTGATTAATATTACTTTGAAGAAGTTTAATAAAACTAATATTTTCTTTTTTTATAGTAATTTTTGTTAAGTGGTTTTGCCTTCCTTTCCCTAGGTACTTAAATACACTAGCAGCGCTACGTAAGATATTACTAGGGTCTCTTGCTCTTCTCTTGCATTACAGAGATAGTTTGAATATCGGCTGCATTCCCCCACAATGAAATATTATACCTTACGACATTATACTATGAAAATAGCTATGATAAATTAGCATAGTATATATACTATATGATCTTTTACCTGTAGTACAGTTCAGATGATATATATGTATGTATGTATGTCAATTAGTCGGCGATATTTTTTATTACTGATATACAATATTTGATAATTTACTAAATTATGGTGGTTTTGGTTGGTAGGTTCTACGTTAGTTGAGTTTGTAGTGAGGAAACGTTAACATATGCCGAATGACATTAACCTATTATAAATATTCACTAAAACCAATAACTAGATGTATACCTGTCTTACAGAAATATTTATTAACTGCTGCTGCTGGCTGGAGCTCGCCAGTCTTGACGACTCAGTGTCCATGGAAGACGACCGGCAAGCCCTTAACCTGATGCGACGGGGACATCGTAAAGGCGGTACCATCCGCCTCGGTGCTGGAAGAGTAGATGCAGTCTGAGCACAACGGCCTGTATACCGCCGCGAATAAAGCCGCCAATAAAGACAATAAGTCTAACTACACCTATATAATTAGCCAATACTTAAAAACTACCTAATATATCCAAAAAATAAAAGTTGCGTGGATAAGCTAATAATCATAAAGACAAGCAATGCCCTCGCAAGAATTGGCCGATGCCAAGCTGATGCAGATTTCATAGTTTACATTTGTATTGTCAATTGAATCGAATTTGGCACGCAAAGTGCCTTGACTGGGTCAAAATATGGCATGGCATGCCAAAGTTAGGGAAGGGCTAAAGTAAATGTCCCTAATTTTGGCATGCCAAAGGGTCCTATGACTGTAATATTTTGTAGTACATTTAATGATATCAGTTTAATAGCATTTGCCTGATAAATTGTGGTATTATGCCAGTATTTTAACGCGTAAATGATGTAGTTTTAGATCAAATTTAGTTTATATGCATTTATTTGTAGTCCTCTTGTTTGAACCCTATTTCATGATACAATTATTTTGGCTTTGCTTCTAATATCGTAAGGTTTTGGGGATAAAAAGAATTATAGTAAGTTATAATAATTTTATAATAAATCTCAAACAAAAATATTTTTGTGGTTTTATAACTAATAACAAGATGAAAATATTCAATAATTTCAAATAAAGACATCGCTAAGTGAGATAAGATTCAGCTTTACAACAAAGGAGACTTGCAACCAGTGCCTTACTGGAATTCCATCTTTATATTGATTAAGCCTACCCAGTTCTTATGTCAAATCCAAATTTGTCCCATATGATAATATATATGATAATATATTAATGTATTTATTTTATGTATTCCTGTAATTTTTAATAAACATAAAATAATCGAATCAAGTAACAAATAAAAATATATACCGACGAATTGAGAATGTCCTCCTTTTTTGTCAGTCAAGTCAGTGAACAAAGAATACTACTCGTAATTTTGCGAATTTGCCTTAAAAATGTAAATTCAGTTCAACTCCTATTTTTCGAGTTCCAGTGAACATAACATATACCGAATTCAGCTCATAAGAAACTTAATTAGTTATATTATTTGTTTTAAATACATATTTAAAATATTTTAATAACTATATTAATACACAAACAACAAAAAAGTGTCTAGAATAATAGAACTAAATCATGCAAAATTAAGTTACCGCTTAATATTCCGTGAGTCGACTTATAGCAGTTTTAAATAAATTCTATGCTTGGCTGTAAAGTACAGCTGGATACTTATTAATTCCAGCTTGCAAATACAGCTAGGATAATTATAAGTAAGAAGGTGATTATAGAAAATGTAGAGCATAACTTGTGAAATTAGTAAAGTCCTTGCAATATCATTACAAAAATTCGGTGCGTATAAATCGCAATGGCCCCGAAATAATTTATTTTAATTTGATGGAGGAATTAATTATCATTTGTGAGTAAGTTCAATAGGGCATCTATTGTCAATTATTTATTCACGTTATTCGACACTAATAAACAATATTATTTATAAGTATAGCTAAAATATTATATTGTGTGTTTATAACTAAATAAAGCAAAAAAAGCCTGCAACGTTGATTTCAAAAAAGAAATTACATTATTTTTGTTAGAAGGTATTACATTAATTCAATATAATAAAGTATACAATTGCTATTATTTTTCTTATAATTTGCTAATTTCATTTATAATTTGTATTATTGTATTGTAAAACATTTGTTACTACTACTATACATATAAAAATACTAATATGAGCCCTGTATTAACCTGTCCCACTGCTGGGCAAGCCCCTTTTTAATCGACTTCAAAAAAAAGAGGAGGTTCTCAATTCGACTGTATGTTTGTTTTTAATATGTTTTACCTCATAACTTTATTAGGTGAACGGATTTTGATGAGTCTTTGCTGATTTCTGAAAGCTGGTGCTTTCCATTTGGTCCCATTTAATTTTGATCAAGATCTGACCATTCGTTTTTGACTTATCGTTAATAATGCGTATTTGTTTGACTTCGGCTACATTGATGATGCTCAAATTTTTTGTTAACAACAAAATATACAACTGTGTAGGATGGTATGGCAGGCCCTCGTAGTGTTTCGAGGTAGCCGCATTCTAATTTGGTGATGTTCTGATAAAGATAGTCGGTTTTATACAACGGCATTTTTTAATAAATGACAGCATATCTGCCGTGATCGCTACCATCACATGTATCACATGTATGTATATGTATTGTTCACACAATTCCAAATTGGTTTTTGATAGCATTTAATAGTATAGGGTTATGTGCAACTGTTACACTCAGTAAGGTAGCCACAAAAAGCTAATAACAAAACTATTTATGTATTCAGACAAATAAAATTAGTAATCAAACTACAGATTCACTAAAAACTGAGTAATAAACAAAAATTTTAACAAAATAGTAAACCGACATCAATAAATAATTTTCTAAAACAAAGAAATGCACTAAAAAGTTAAAAAATAATTGCGTATTCTTGTGAATAATTAATTTATTGTTATGTTTGGAGTGGGTAAAATCTTAATTGGCAAACCCAATAACGCTGTCCGGCTCGTGAATCGATGCACAGCAGTAGCCATCACAAGTGCTGCACCAGTGCATCAGTAGACATTCAAACATACAGATCAAATGATTATAATATAGATTTGATTAGACTTTGATTCACAAAATAGTGTATATAATTATGTAAATATTTATAAATATTTGACCGTTAATTTAAATAAATTAACGGTCTAATATATATAAATAATTGAAGTTCAGTCTGACGCTCACAGTACAAGTAAAACTGCAGTCGTGGTACAAGATGGGCTCGTTCGGCTTGGAGACTGACATTAAATGGTCCAACGCCATTATAATAGTGCTGTATCACACTGTCGGTGTGATCTGGTGCTATCATTACGCTGTCCCTGTGAAGTGGGCGACAGTGCTGTTTGGTACGTAACATATTAACTTTTGAAAGAGTGGATGCGCTGCTGAAACAAAGCTCAACTAAAATGCCAGACTATTTGATCCCCGTCGATTATTTCATCTCTTTCTGTTTGTAATTCTCTGAACTAGTTGAACTTAGGATTACGTATTCTAGGCTTAACAGTTAAGCTACGGGCTTTTCCCAATCCGCAGCACCCTGTCGTCAATACTATTGACAATCGGAATTCGGCAATAACAACTTCCATTCTTTCACAGTGTCGACTGGTGTGCTTATTCGGATAACTAGCAGAATATACACACGTGAAATAGAGCTACCGTGATTGTAGTGTGTGCCAGTACATAGATAGATGAAAATGTAAAAATTAAAAAAATTAAGGTGGATGAAGATTCTTCAACCTCACAACGTCCACAGCCGGTGTATCCTAGTTAAGACTGCGCCGAGCGAAATGTGCCCAAACAGGCGGTCACAGTTAAGTGATAAAATCAACACTATTTGTTTAATACAAATATAAAATATACATTTACCATAATAATGAATGTGTTTACAATTACACCGTGTAAAAACTTAAAACAATTAATATTTTCGCCAACAACATTACATAAATTTGCAAAAACAAGCTCGTATTACGTGATTTTTAGATTATAACAGTAGAAATCTATCCTATTTTACAGCTTAAACGAAACATAAATAGTTATATTACAATTTGTCCGTCCCTAATATTTAGGTTATTTGTTGACAATAAAAATACATATTTATGAAAAAAGCAGTTCTAATCCTCCATACAATTTTACTAAGGCGCCCGCGCACCGATTTGAATCGCCGCACGAGCTCTGTCATTTTCTGTCTTACGCTCGGCGCAGTCTTAAAACCTCAAAGGTTAATAATATGCAAGATCGCCTTAATACCCATTACAAATATAGATATATCATGCATCGAGAATGTTTCAAAGTTAATATAAACAGATTTAAAGTATCCATATTTCAGCGGTTTTCATGTACGTGGTGACGGGTGTGGGAGTGACGTGTGGCGCACATCGTTACTGGACGCACCGCTCCTACAAGGCCACGTGGCAGATGCAGTGCCTACTACTGTTCTGCTTCTCCTGTGCTAGCCAGGTAAGCAGTAAGCATACAGCTGTTACTGTTAACAAAGCTTGAACGTCTTTAGCGCACAGGAGATTATGTAAGTGTTGATTTAAAAAATAGAAAGGGCTTCCTCAGTAAATGTCTCTAGAATTACTTATTGTAGGTAGATTTTTGGCTATCCAATCAACCATTACTAGTTTCTATGAGCGGTGATATATACCACTTACATCCGATAGTGGAGAGTCGACATCCAGCGCTGTAGGCCCAATTACTCCCTTGGCCACTTTCTTGTCCTAACTGCATTCCACCATCCCATTTCACCATCCCATACCACCAGGTAGCAGACTGACAGACTGTGCCAGTATTCCACCCAGCGAATGGGTTGCCTACCTGTAATAGCTCCTGCCAAGGAAACAGGGCCTGGTGGATGAGCGGCAGTTAACGTTTACCATCAGGTGGGTCGCTGACTCGTTTACCATCATTAGCAATAAAAAAGCATACTATAATAATATAATATAATATTATCTATATGTATTTGTGCATATTTCCCTTACACAGACTTCGGTTCGTCAGTGGGTCCGCAACCATCGGCTGCACCATAAATACAGCGACACTCCAGCCGACCCGCACAACTCACACCGTGGCCTGTTCTATTCGCACATCGGGTGGCTCATGATGAAGAAGCACCCCGAAGCACTACGAAAAGGGAAGACCATAGACATGAGTGACATCAACAACGATCCACTCTTGAAGTGGCATGAAAAGTAAGCTGTTCTGTCCATGGAAATATTAAGCTAGGTTTTATCAGTTTAGATTATTAAATAATATTATTTTGGTATATGGACTCGTGTCATGGTGACGATGATCAATAATATAATTTACCTATACACATTTTATAAACTCGAATAGTTAAAAATTACAAGTACAAGATATTTTTTGTTTTGATCAACCTATTTATTGAGGATTATTAGATAGGCATGACAGACGTTTAACATACGCTATCTACGATTAAAATGACGGTGTTTAATTTAAAATTATATAAGAAAATCCGAGACGTAATTCTGGAAATAATAAGCTTTGTTCGTGATTCAGCCACCATTATCTTCTTCATCGTATATTGATTTCTGGCAGATATATTGTCCTGATAAACCCGCTGTGCTGCTTCGTGCTGCCAACCCTGCTGAGCGTGTGTCTGTGGGGCGAGGTCTGGAGCACGGCTGTTGCATGGCAGTGCTTCATACGATACTTGTTCGCATTCCACTGCGCGTTCACTGTCAACAGTCTCGCACATACATACGGATATAAACCTTATAACAAGTAACATTATTTTCCTCTAAATGTTCATAATCTCATACATATACCCGAATAGTTAGGCAGAGGTGTATGACACCCATGCTTCGCTAGATATGGTCTAAGGTCTCTCGTAACAGGAGACGAGGTTGTCGTCGACCGGGTATAATTCCAGAATTCGTGTTGCTATTAGGAATCTGACAGGAAAACCTAGTAAAACTTTGCCACCCAGAAATCGAACCCAAGGTCTCATACGCAGCATTTATATTAACCAATACTTTATCTCATTCGCCATTTGATAGACCAAAACCGCCTTTGCTTAATTGTCTTTCGATTTTACCAAATACGAGCCAGATACCAGATTTTTAGGGTGGACAACGAGTGTGTTGACAGCCATGAGCCAACTTGCAGGCGCGATGCGTCTTGTATTTACCATCAAACGAATCATTAGCTTCCTTAATAAAATCAAAACGTTTACTTCGTGAGCATGTAAGTCATTGAGAGTGAGTATACAAATATAATGCATTATTAAGTTTATATTACTCTGAGCTCTCTGTAAAAATAAGAAAATTTATTCGGCTAAGAAAGGAGTACGACAGTGTCCTTATATCAACTGTGAATTTATTAAGGCATTGAGTTATTAATGTAACAATAACTCAATGCCTTAATAAACAAGTTTATAACCAAAATAATAATCGTAGTTATGGCAAGGAAGGAAATTCTAACATCTTTAATTATTATAAACTACTTGCCTAACCTAGATGAGACCTACATTGCAGGCGATCACTTGACTATCAATTTTAAAAATAGAAATTTATTATGTTATCTTTTTCATCATCTTAGTCTTCCCGTGACCATGGCTGCTGAAAAGCAACCGAAACGTCGGGGAAAATGTAAACATAAATATAAATAGTTTTAATAATTTTATTAGTTTAAAATTAGTAAAGTTTAATAGTATCTAGTAGTAGTGTAACAGTTTCAAAATGTTGTAATAAAGTGTAAAATAAATAACGCAATAAAATCCGTATATAGTAGTTTAATTTCAATGAATAACAATCGCGTAAACAGAAGACAATATTATGTTAAGCTAAAACTGCCTGTACACACAAGCAACTGTGTCATAAAATACTCCGCCTGATAGTAAGCACTCGTGTTGTCCACGAGCAGAACAAATCACGTCCTCGCGTGAAGTGGTAGATATCCGTATATTATATTGTAGGCTTTGGTGGTAGAGACCTCAGCTCTACTTTGATGACCTTCGGTGCTTTTCACGCCTCGTTTAAGGAAATCGAATGTAGAAGGAAACTCGTGTTTTAGCAGTGGTATGAGGTGCCAAACTTGTTCTGTGGTGATACCTAAGCCCAGTACGTATTGTTCTGGACACTACTGTAATCGCCTATATCGTTAACAGGACTTTAGAATCAGCGGAGAACTGGTGTGTGACAGCGTTAACGTTGGGGGAGGGATGGCACAACTACCATCACGCGTTCCCCTACGACTACAAGGCGGCCGAGTACTGCGATACGCTTAATATATCTACGGGCTTGATCAGGTAACACATCCTTTATTTTCTATTACCCGCTACTTCGTCCGTATGGATTTCTTTGACGCGGAGAAATATATTTTTTTTAAATAACTTTTCCTCCTTATATCTTCAGCTATCTGTCAGTAAATCCCGTAAAAATCAGTTTAGCCGTTTCAGACATTAGCTGGAACAAACAAGAGGAAATACAAAAATTGACTATTTTATATGCTGTATAGGTACAGTAAAAAGCTGTTATTTTGACATTACAAACAGACACTTCAATTTCATTTATTTGTATAGACTAGTGGCTTGTGTGCACCTAGTAGCTATCTATAAACAGCGCCGGCCCCAGCCGCATCAGGGTAAGGCGAGATTAACTTTTGGCGCCTTTTGGTCGAGTATTCTACTCCGGTCTGAAGTTAAATAAATAATAACTCATAAATTTTGAATATTGCGCTTTAATTTTCCCAATTTTGCGATGAAAATTGTATTTTGCATTTGGCGAAACATCCATCAGGCGCCTAGAGCGATCCTCTCGCTCTACCCCAGAGCCGGCGATGCCTTCTTTATTAAGACTTCTCTTTAATGTCCTCGCCTCGTATCTCATACGTCAAGTCTTGTGTTAGAAGGGACTTAAGACTTTGGACAGACTCGGTACAATTATTTGTCATTCACACAAACAGTTGGCGATGGGAACCCTTCATCCATGTTTGTAACTGAAATCATGTAAACAGTTGCAAAAGAAGAATTTATTTTCGCTGTAGTGGTAAGGCGAGCACATAAGATACATTTGTGAAAGAAAATAAATATTTTTTTATTTATTATTTTATTATTATTATTATACTTTTTTCTTTTTCTCGCCGCTGCCGCTCTACTGTTGTGTATTCGGATTCCTCACGGAACAATTACTTATTTTCCTAAGTTATTGTTTTCAATCTGGGTACATTTTATGTCCGTTTTAATTTAGTAAGGGAGTTTAAACTTCCTCAAATAAACTCCCGCACTAGGCATCAAGCCATCTTACGGACGTCTAGTGCGAGAGCTTTTATATTGATCTAAAATATTATATACTTTATAATATTAATTATTAAAATTATCTCTTGTGTTCCACCAGATTCTGTCACAAAATCGGATGGGCGTACGACTTGAAGGAGGTCGATCCTGACTCCGTGAGGAGCCTGGCGCAGAGACTCGGCGATGGAACTGATATACGTGTGATGAATGATCACCATAATATTAGTTAATAAGTTATCCCCAGAGAATGTAACACGTTAGTTTTCTACTAGAGGCCTTGCCACGGAACAGAACATACAATGGAAGTAGCTTAAAGACAATGTTGTTCAAGAACCAGCGTTGCCAAACTTACACATTTACATATTATCCAAACTAAGATCCGAGGTTTATGATTGCCGTGGGCCTTGCTTATCACATTCTACATCACACAGACGATACAAACATAACACATATTGATGAACTGTCGGTACTGCGTTCGGTGCTGTCACTTGGCAAGACTATTAAACACTATTATTTTTAACCGGTCCCATTTAATTTTGATCAAGATCTGACCATTCGTTTTCGAGCTATCCTTTATTAATAATGCGTATTTGGCTACATTGACGATGTTCTCATTTCTGGCAAGAATAAAAAAAAAACAACTGTGTAGGATGGTTTGGAAGCCCTTCGTAGTGTTTCAAGGTAGCCCTATTCTAATTTGGTGATGTTCTGATGAAGATCTACGGTTTTATACAACGGAATTCTTTGATAAATGACAGCAAATCTGCCGTGATTGCTATAATCACATACATATGTATATGCATATGTATTGACTACACAATTCCAAATTGGTTATTAATAGCATTTAATAGTATGAAGTTACGTGCAACTGTTAAAGTCAACAAGGTATCCACAAAAAAGCTAATAACAAAATGATTTCTATAATACAACTTTTAATATGACGCTAAAGCCATTAGGTACCGGAAGCCCGGAATAAAACATATCATCACAATCGTATTTGGCATTATCATAAAATGAAAAAATTCATACATTTTTCATGTAAACCTGTATTTTTGAAAGCCCATTTTTGCGCTCTTCACTAGCTTTTAAAATGTCCCTGGAGGTAGATTTCCTATTTTGAGAGAGGCGTTTCTCCCTTTCTTCGTTTGTCTCATTTAAACGGCGCTTGTCTTATATTATTATGAGCAGCGCGTTTAGTAGGTGTACCCTTAGTCAGACTGCAGACAAATAAAATCTGTTATCGAACTTCAGATTCACTAAAAACCGAGAAATAAACAAAATTTAACAAAAAAAAAAAAAACGGGTTTCAGTAACGAATATCCTAAAACAAAAATGCACTAAAAGATAAAAAATAATTTCTTATTCTTGTGAATAATTAAATTATTGTTATTTTTGGAGTCGGTGGCAGCCGCCCGCGCCGCGTGCTGCGTCTATGTGTGTAATTGTACATGCCAATGTTATGTTATGATTATAGTAGGTAAAACATCTCATGTTTAAGTAGTTACAAATTTACTTTGGCTGACACCGGCTCCATTAATAACAATAATTAAATTATTCACAAGAATACGCAACTATTTTTTAACATTTAGTGCATTTTTTGTTTTGGACTAATATTTTTCGAAGTCGGTTTTATTTTTTGTTTATTGTAACTAGTAGACGAAAAAAATTGTACCTAATAATGCTATGAGGTAGAAAAGTTATTATAATTATCTTGGGTTTATCTCCGATTTAATACTGTGGGAATACATGTATATGTATACACACCATACGTACTTATCTACTTATGTATGTTGCATGAAGTTATGCACTTGCTCGGGCAGTCACGGCATTGTCGGGCTGCGAGCGCGTCGCATATTTTTATTATTGCTTACTTGATCAATATAAGTGATGTAATTCTGCCAAGGACCTCCTTCATTTATAAATCCCCGAAACCCGTGACTTAACAATACTTTAAAATAAATTGTGGATGTCCTATACGACGTCAGACCCGCTGCATGTTTTTCGAATATGCAAATGTATCAGTCGCATTTAGTATATACAAATGTATTTACGAATTATAAAATACAAAATATAATTTTCCCGTAAAGAATGGATAACCCTAAAACACCAAAAATTAAAAATATTGTAATCGATTTAACGATTTTACTCTGGAAAAGAAATGAAAATGTAAAACTGTTCAGCATCGCATTAATATTATTAATTTAGGTATCATAATTTACATACCACTTTGTACAAATACAAACAAAAGTATATGAAAACAAACAATCTTTAATTTGTTTAAATTAGATAGTACCTAAATTATACTATAATTTAAATTACAAAACATTTCAATTTATTTTAATTTCATAATATTTGTTTTAATTTCGTGTATGTTTTTCTGTGAGGGTATATAATTGGGTATGTCGGTATGTATGTATAAATGTGAATATTAAACAACTTGTACTAAGGATTGTCACGTTTATCCTGTTGAACTTGCTTTAGAGGCGTGGTTGACTTAGGAAGTGAACTAAGCGGAGATTATTAAAATAATACTCTACACGATCAAAAGATTTTATATTTGACTAGCTGCCCGGACAGACTTCGTTCTGTCAAAAGTAATTTTTCTTTTTTTTATGTTTACTTTATCACTAAGGGGTATGAAAAATAGATAGTAGCCGAATCTCAGACCTACTAAATATGCGTATAAAATTTCATAAAAATCGGTCAAGCCGTTTCGGAGGAGTATGGTAACTAACATTGTGACACGAGAATTTTATATATAAGATAGCAATTTGTACTAGTATATAAACACTTTTATAGCAAACAACAATGACTAGAAGTTAGATAAAGAAACAGGACGTGGTTCGTGGAAGGCTATGTTACGTGGTCCCGGGTAGAAAGGACCACTTAACTTCGACACGGCAGTGCAGCGGAAGGGGCAGCGTCGGGTGCGGGCCTCTAAAGTCTAAATAGCGCGGCCAGCGCCGGCGCCGAAGGAGGGTCGGGAGACCACTCGACTCGTGCGCGGCCGCCATGCCGCAAGCGATCGACGTGGCAAGTTTTCTGTCTTCTAATAATATGTATATATTTAGAGGCGATCTAACTAACCGATTTATGTTTTTCTTATAGAATACGCATAAAAGTATTTTTGACGCGATTCTACTTTATTTATATATGTTATTTGTTATTGTATTCGCAGTAGTAAAGCCTTTTAATATTGACCGGTGATAAGTAGGAATTACAGAGCTTAAGCAGTGGCTGTGCTGACAACGCGCGAATTGCGCTAGTCTTGGCTAGACTATCAAGACCAACTTTTGTCACAAATTCCTTTTTAAATATAATTTATTTGTGAACACTATGCATACAATTTCTTTTGATTCGACTTTAATTTTGTTATTTTAACGGCATTATTTGTTTGTATGTTTAAATGTAATTACTCACATGTCACTTTCTTGTCATTTTATTTTGACATGAGCATAGTTAATTATTTTTTATTTTTTGTTAATGCAAAACGCCGTGACAGCCTCTAGTTAAGGCAGCACTATATGATGTATCCCTATTTATGTATATATTATCACAATGTTTATGTGTATGCTTTGTTGGTTGTACTTAAATAAATAAATAAACATGGCGCTAGTGTAGCAAGACTGCATTGTAGTGGTATATATAAGAAGTATTTCTTATACTCCAGATGCCAGTAAGATCTTTACGTATATGGTTTAATTAAAAAAATTATACAAGAATCAAACAACAAATAATTTTTAGTCAACTTTATTGTATTAAAACAAATATATTTACATGAAAAACTCCCCATCGTGGCGGTTCGAGCATCACAACCGCGAAATACATATTTTATACAAAGTTCGTTACTCAACAAAATAAACTATATAATACCTCAACGAATTATTTATTATTATCCCATGCCAACACAAAAGAAACAACATTCATTCTCAATGAATTTAGATTGGCACATGCTAAATATTTATATTTATAAAAAATCCTCAGATATGTATTTCTATTTCCCTATTAAGGCGCGCACAGACATTAGCTACGAATTATGAACTGTAACATACGATGCGACTATCGCATATGTGGACGTACCGCGCGCACGAAACGAACAACTGCACAATAAAAATCGAATCGATTGTTTTAATTGTACACATCTCTATAAATATCAATGGTTTTCTTTTGGATTTGGTGGACACTAGTCGACACAAATGCGCTACTCGCTTGTGTTTCTACTTAGTATGACACAGGAAATAACATGGGTCGGCTCACGGCACACGATCTCGTAGGATCGTGCTCGTAGGATATTCTTTTCGTGCGCGATCATACATCCAAACTGTACAAATTTGATTCAACCTCTGGTACAGAACATGGTGTGTCGCTAATGTCTGTGCGCGCCTCTAAACACTTTATTTACACGTTTGTTATAATAAAAAACACATCTAAAGTGTCTCTGTAAGTTAGCAATTGTTAGAAAATAAATTCTGAGGAAATCGGTGCTGAGATTCAAAGAAGCTTGGGGAGGGGTTAAAGCGATTGTAGGCAACAGTGGCGCCACTGTTGCGCCACTACTACAGTTACATGCATGATTAATAATCTCCGATTAATATTCCAGTATAGCACCAACGTGTTTAATGATTTATAGAAAATCATGGATTAATTCTCTTAAAAAAGTCGTTCCTGTGAATCTATAGCATGAGGTTCTTTGATAATATCATTTAATATTTTCTGATGTTGAAGACTACAAATGTTACACTAAATAGGTGTAAAACGAGACATTTATAAAGATTGAAAGACCAGACTCAAATAGCACCTAGACGAAATGTGGAAAACATAAATTACACATTACATCCCGCGCGGGTATAAAACCCACAAGTTCAAATGATTTGCTAATTTGGGAATATTAAAATCACAATTTCTTCTATGAATCCATTACAGTAAATCCATGATTTTCTATCACCCGAAATAAAAATCGTCAATTTGCAATCATACATGCATTAAATCATTCGAGCACTTAAGAAATACTTAATGGTAGACTGTCTAAATGCAATCATTGACCCATAGAGTATATATAGTTTAACTAAAAGAGAGCGAAAAGGCAAGAAGTAAAAGCAGTTTACATATTTTCAGTGTTGCTAACTTACTGCAGACAGTAACTACTACAGGGCAATGCACACTGGTTGTAACAAAATCATCTTTATTATCATTACATCTGACTCCGAAGGATTAGATAGAGGCATGTATTTACCTTCCTTTATTTATACCTCCATTTTAATCAGACGTGTTTAAGACCCACACACTATCCTTTATTACGTAGGACTTAAATACAGAATTTTCAGCATTACCAGATCCAGACGAAACCAGAGAACCTCGCAGTCAGCTAAAACTTACGCCAACCGAACGAACGAGACATTCTTTACTACAAAGAAATTCAACAATCGAAACAGCTTGGCAACTAAAGAGCGATGATTTTGTTGCGCAGTTTGCATGCACCCAAACTTAAATAACACGACGGACTTCTAATTTTGAGCAATAGACTATAATTTTGAACACACGAAGACTTATGTCAAAGAAAACAAAATGCAAAAATAATGTATACGTTTAGATGTTCATTCACAATTTGCTAGATTCATATTATACTATACACTGTATATTAAGATAATTGGAAAGGGAAGTAATGAGCCGAAAAGGGCGTCCCATGATATATAGGATTACAGGATATTCCCTGTGCAGTGGACTTCATAATCCTTGAAATATTGGACACAAAGAATAGCTAATGTTTACACAACTATCTGTAATGTTCAGAGTAAATTGTCTCATACAGAGATTAAACTCTCATCATTGAAAGTCGTGGTGACTATTTTAGCTACTTAGCCATCAATACAAAAAATACTTTTTGTTTTCTGCAATCAACTCATTAACTTTTATTTTACAAATATACAAAGATGTCTGCCCATACAAAAGCAATTTTTGTATTGTTTAACTATTTGTATGAGGAGTTTTGTATCATTAAGTAAAAGTCTTAGATTTGAATCCACTCACTTAGAATGTAATATTAATATTACCCTTTCGGCTTTTTACCTCCACTCCAATTAACTAATTTAAGAAAAACGATTTTATACGATATATTAAGTACATGATTTATTACAAGTGCGGCGCAACAAGTGTAAGATGATATTTAGTCCAAAATATGTGAGAAAATAAACCAGCTTTGTGCACAATTAATGTCTAATAATTACACAAAATTATTACTTTGATATTTTACCATTAAAATCTTATTGCTTCATTAACCTATATCATTATTTTTGTATATAGTAAAAACCGTATTAATTTTCACGTCCACGATTCACCGCGATAGATATTCGACAGTGTTCTCTATCGAGGTGAACTCGCCGACTTGGACCTTTATCGACAAAATAAATGCAAAATGCACATTTTGCTTATTTCTTTTTAGATATATCACCCACCCTGACATAATATTTGTTATCCGTAAATTACATTAACATTTTTGATACAACAAACTGATACTTCTCCCATCTTATTGTCCTTTGTAAGGATCCAACTATCAATAAAATAATTATCTGTATTCATCAACATTCTGTATTCAATACAAAGATTTTTAGTTGCAGTAACGAAAAATGTTTGATAATTTACAGACAACGGTGGTCGTCAAATATATTAAAAACTATGGTGACTGTATTCGTAATTTCAAATAACGACTCCTGATTTATATAAAGGCGGCTATACACGCACCGATCTGTTGGCCAATCAACTGTCACACTTGTCTTACAACTATATTGACAAATGTGACGGTTGATTTTACAGTCAAATTTACATAAAAAGACTATTTTGACTATACAATGACTGTATAACCGCTCAGAAAAGAGGAAAAGATTTGTACATATTTATTTTAAAAGATATAAAAGAAAGGACGTAAATGTCAAACGCTCGTTGTTTGAAATTATGACCTACGCTATCGTTTTGCCGTTTTGAGGACAACACAAGGATGTAATAAAATATTTAACATTATTTGATACTAACAAAACTATTATCATGAGAATATGTTACAATGTACATTTGATGTGATTAAAAACATCGTATCGTTACACAAAGCTTCGCTAAACTCAACAAAAAAGAGAGCAGAATATATCCTATATCTCTTCGAATGTTTCAGTAATATCGTTTACATTGAGACCTTATAGGACAGTTTATATTGAATGTCCTTTACACCCTAATTGAGCGTTATAGCTGTAAATGACCATCCTAACCTACTCCTTGACATCCTCAAAATCCATAATGTAGCAAATAACATTTAAATCGATATAAACAATTTTACCGCTGTCCTTAACGTTCAAATACATAATTATTCCATCCTAATGTTGTCAACAAGTTTGGTACATTAAAAGTCAAAAGGTTATGATGAACTAGGTTACCATTCCCTTAACCATAATATTCACATGTGGGTCGTATAACCCAGCGAATGAAGAATGTCTTTAAACACTTCTCTTTAACGAAACACTGACTAGAGTCCGACCGGTTGGTTCTTTGGCACTGAGCAGGCCACGGGCTGGGACGGGCGACTGAATATTAGGAGAAACATATTTATGTAGATTTCTTTTGGCAAGATGAAATATAAATAAACTCGCTTTGAATTGTATAGTGAAAAGGTTGATGGAACTTGAAATAGGATTCACGTTATTAAAGTGTGACTTTTTGTTTGTATTTAGTTTGTTCCTATTATGTATTACATTTAAGGCGTATTTATTTAATTACTAATATTTACATTTGTAGGTACGTTTTGGAAAATTTACATTCTTCAGGTAAAATCAAGGATGTGGTGGCAAAAATATAAAATTGTAATAATAGTTATAAAGATTAATTTTTCTATTCATCACGGTAATAATAAAGCGTTTTTCAGTAAAACATTATCCGTAAATTAATTATTTTCATTCTTGGATCAAGAAAATTGATCGATCGACTTTCATAGAGGGACACAACAAGAAGCACTAATAAGAATCTCCTAATGGTTCACTCGCCAACACAGCCCACACACTAAACAAAAATCAATAGTACTGGGGATATGTGAGAATGCACGCCGGCCGGACTCGTCGAAACAATCCAGAGAGAGTTCCGTTACACTAAATAAAGGCTACGTTTAAAATTGATCTACACGGCGTCCCCGGGCTCCGCCCCCGCGCCCGGCGGCGCCGCGGCGAGCGCGCGTGGCCCCCGGCGCGCGCACGTCACAAGTGCTTGTGCTTACCGTTGGGCGTGAGGCCCGAGGCGGAGCCCGAGCCCCCCAGCGCGCGCTCGGCCGCCGCGTGTGCCGCGTGCTCCATGCCCTTCTCCAGGCACGTCTGGTACGTGGGCTTGATCACCTACAGCAAGGAAACAAACATCGTTAATCACTTCACATTTACATCTAAATATTTACATTATATAAAGCAAGAGGTTTTGTTTTGAGATTCACATCGAGGCATTTCTTATTAGTTTTTCTTATGTTATTTAAAACAGAAATTATAAACCAACGAAACAGAAATTATGAACATATCATTGATATACAGAAGAAAGAACGTAAGCGATAAAACGGACCCTTGAGGTACTCCTGCATTCACCTGCATAAACTTTGAAGCACGGCCGTCACAATGGACACCAATACGACACTTTATAGTAAGCTAGCAATCCAGGTGCGCGATTGAGGAGATAGGCCAAAGAGAGGCAGCTTGGACCGAAGCGAACGGTGCCAGACTCTATCGAAAGCTTTGGCGATGTCAAGGCTAATAGCCAATGACTCGCCATTGTTTTGTATTGTATGTATTTATTAATGCCTTTCTTTTTTTATATATTATCTTTAAAGAGACGTATAGTCTGAAAGCGTTACAGAAATAATTTTATACTGAATTGTTGATTCAAATAAGAGAAATACTACAAACAAACAATGATACATGCAGACAGACAATGGACATGGTCTAAATCTACTCGTTCCGTAATAGGTATATATATTAAATGAGATTAATTTTATTGTGTTGCATATATGTCGGCCTCGACGGCGTAGTGGTAAGTGTAACCGACTGCCACCCTGAGGTCGCGAGTTCGATTCCCGCACAAGTCAAAGATTTGTGTGCATAAACATGGATGTTTGTCTTGGTCTGGGTGTTCCTATGTATAATATGAAAGTATTTACAAAAAAAAGTATATATGTATGTTTATCCATTGTCTAGTACCCATAGTACAAGCTCTGCTTAGTTTGGGATAGATGGCGTTGTGTGTATGTGATAGAATATTATTATTATTACATAATAAATATGTTAATATTAAGGCCTAAACGATTTCAGTTTTTATATCTCGGCCAAAACCGAGACCAAGACAAAATAATTTCTCCGTCAAGACTTGACAATATTTTAACAATACCAGAGAAATGTGCAAATATAGCCTTTTGAATTGCCTAATAAAATCGTTCAATGACCGAAATGGAACAATGCAGTGGGTGAAATGTTCATTTAGTCGGTGCCTGTGATAATCAGTTACAATATGTATACATAATCGCCAGCTAACCAATCACCAAGGAATTAAGAAAACGTTACGTCTATCCACGTTAAGAAAGAACTGACATAAACCAAATTATAATTGATTAATGTCAGCCACAGCCGAGAATCTCAAATTTGCCGAGATCTGCAAATTGACGTGCTTTTAAGTTAGAAATTTCAAAGACAGAGGTCTCTGATCCTAGAAAAGTGGTAAGTAAATGTGGTTTAATAATAATATGTGGTATTTAAATAAACAATAAATGTCATCATGAGGTGACTGGTACTTACATTCTCCCACAAAACATTGGCTACGTCGTCTATTGTGACGCCGATCTCACGCATTTCACCGCTATACCTGCAAGTCAACACACAATATTACATTAGCACAATTTATTAGGCTTCCCGACACTTGCTATATATGTGGCATCTAGGTAAATGGCGCATTGTTTTTAACTATGAATATTATCATACAAATCTCAGATTTCTAGTATGAAAATAGCAAATTTTTTATGACAAAAAGACGACTGCCGCAATATGAATAATGCCTCAATCGCGGTGAAGTTTAAAAAGCTTTCAAACAATGGAGACTTAGAACGCCCAGACTTTGAACAATCATTTGTGGGTCACACCAATGTTGAAATGTTTGCTTCATATGGGATTCGAACCCACAATACTCGATGTAGTGGCAGTGGCGAGGCGACCGCCTACACCATTACGCCAACCGTGCAATTATTCGAACGCAGACCGATAATCTAAACACTATAATAATTGTGTCTGCACGTCATTAGAGCGTCAAAAATAGATTACCACTTAGTTGGCAAGAAAGGTCCCAAATTACTATTAGTGGCTCTCATAACCTGTAATTGGTATAATAAATTGGCGAGCTTGGCGAGCGGGTAGAGCCCCACGAGCCCGAACACGCCGCTGAGCACGTAGAACACTCACTGACCTATGTTGTTACTATATGTCGTACGTCTGACCTGATATAAGCCCACATGACGAGCGTGAGCAGCGCCAGCCCCATGGCGAGGTTGGCGAGGTTGGCGAGCGGGTAGAGCCCCACGAGCCCGAACACGCCGCTGAGCACGTAGAACACAAGCGCGATCGCGAAGAACACGGACGGGGTGCGCGCCGCCTTGAAGATGTTCTTGCTCTCGTTCTGCGCAGAGAACTGCACGAATTGCTCGTCTAGGTCCTGCAATAAACACAATTACATATAAGATTACCCTGCCAGTCCAAACGCTTTAATGTAAATGCAGATTGCAGGAACCAATGACTAACTTAGCAGCCACTGAACTTTATCTTTGCTCAAATATACGCTTTGCCCGTATTCAGATAGAAATAAATGCCTAGGGAGCGCGAGCGACGGTTTTAAATTTGTTTTTAAAATATCCACAACTCAAAGGAGACTGGTTCCTTAAAATGAATTGGATTATGAATATGTTATCATCATAGGATATTACTCATGACGTCGGCATTTAGTAAAAAAAAAAAGATATATATGTTATTATTGCATCGGTTCAACAACTAACTGACCATATAACTACTAACTTGGATAATCGAATGCATACTATTAAAATCTTCTTGGACATCGCCAAGGCATTCGACTCCGTTTCCAATTCTATATTGCTTAAAAAGCTTGAATCGGTTGAAATAAGAGGCAAACAGCTACAACTCTTTGCTGACTATCTAAGCGATTGTTATGAATGTGTAAAATAGGCAAAATAATCAGTAAGGATATTCAAAATGCTTCTTTTGGAGTTCCTCAGGGAAGTATTATCGGGCCTACTCTATTCCTTATTTACATAAATGATCTGTATCATTTGTATCTTCGGAACGGTGTTATCATATCATACGCGGATGACACAGTAATACTGTTCACAGTTAAATAATACACTGAAGCCTATCAGCGAGATTAAGGTTTCAATACTGTCAGTAAATTGGAAAATTCAAGAATCTACGCAGCGTTGCAAAGTTTAAAATAAAACAGGTGTATTTAGCATTATGCCAATCAATCATAACATATTGAGTAACATTGTGGGGTAGAGCAGCGAAAATAATATTATTGCCATTAGAACGTGCACAAAGAGCCATCTTAAACACATGCAGCCCTTTCATATTCCCTACCTATGAATTATACCAGTCTACTAACGTTTCAACTGTTCGTCAACTATTTATCCTGTACACTGTACACTTAGATTGCGAAAATTTTCTAACTAAGCATGCATACATAAAGATATTTTTCTTATTCTTAGGGCCTTTTATGTACAATAAACTAAATAAGTTATCTGTACTAATATTAAAAAAGCTGAAGAGTTTGTTTGTTTGGTTGAACGCGCTAATCTCAGGAACTACTGGTTCGAATTGAAAAATATTTTAGTGTCGGATAGCTCATTTACCGTGGAAGACTATAGGCTCTATAACATCACGCCACAACCAATAGGAGCGGAGCAGCAATGAAAAATGTTGCAAAAACGAGATAAATTCTCTTATATGAAGCAGACAAAGTTGCGCGGGTCAGCTAGTCAGATATATATATCATGAATCATATTCAATGTAACATAGTTTTAACACAGTATCTTAAAACGTTTACGTATTCAAATACAGAGAATCTCTACTAGTTACAAATAATTTCTTGTCCTTTTAGTAATTTTTATTTATAATTGTCATAGTCTAAATCTATTTTAATCGTATAACTTATATGTTTGCAGTACATGTATAAATGTTTTTGTAGACCCTTACTTTATTAAGAGTAGAATAAAAATGTAATATAAGAAACAGCCTGACACACAGGTCTCTGACCTAGTTCAGGCAATACCATGTAAAAACAGTCTTCGTAAGTAAGTTTTATGTGTCCAATGCTTAAAACGCAATTATTTTCCTTTAGATGAAATATAGGTTAAATGTGAATTTTATAGTATAAGTAGACTGTAATGTGTTTTTGTAAAGACGATTGCATTTATTTTAATAAAAAAATATAATTTTTAAAAAGATAATTGCCGCACTAGGACTAATTCATGTGTCGCGAAGGACTCTACAAACATTCAAACAACGGGCACAAAGAGTACCCAAACTTGGAAAAACCATTATATGGATCACACAAATTTTTGTCCCGTGTGGGGATCGAACCCACAAGACTTGGCGCGGCGTCCATTTGAACCACTACGCCATCCGGGCAGTCATTTCGTACTGCATCGTGCAAGCTTTACAATAGGCGTAAACATACCTGTTGTATACAACATGTCACAGATATAACACACAACCTCAAACACCTACATCGTATTTGTGATATTTTGCTAATATGAATGAAATAAATAAGTATATTATAGTAAGCCGTTCACATAATATAAATTGGGTTGAATCTAGTTACATAATTAACGTCACAAATAAGATAAAGAATACTTTTTATAAGATTTATTAGCGTTTAAAAGTCTGTTATGTAGGCGTGACCGTGGCGTGCTGGAAACATTTTGCTTTGTCATCTATACATGACTGTGGTGGTCAAAAGGTTAAACATTTAAACATTTAACCATTTAATTTAATATTACAAACGTTTGTGATGAATGAGTCCTCTGATGCCTGTGCTAGTTAAAACTGTGTTGCAGGAGTCAGTGTCTTCCCCAAGCTCAAGTGCCAGTACAATTTTAATTCCTTACTAGAGTTAAGTAAATGTAGGTTAGGTTAAGTTAGATTTGTGACAGAACTTTTTTCTGGATGAAAGATACCTTATGTATTTTTGTTTCCCTGACAACGTGTATGCTTAATTTCACGATGATCGGTCAAGTAGTTGAGGCGTAACAAATAAACTCACATTCGCATTATAATATAAGGATGCCAAAAAGATAACAGGTAAATAAATAATAGTAATAAACAGAAGCAAAGATGAGTTTGACGTTTGGTTGAAAATAATATAGTTATACTTACAAGTTTGGGCATGTAGAAAGAATGGACGAGAAAAGACTGGCTAAGAATGTTTATAAGGCTAGTGTGAATGGAAAAGTCGCAAGAGGCAGACCTAGGCGAACGTTTCTCGATCAGATCGGAGATGTTCTGGACAAAGGCCAGGTAAGAGCACCTTAAACCGGCGAGCGTGTATAACGAATGTGATGTGATGTGATGTGAAGTGTGTCAGGATCGTAGAAAATGGAAATGCGTAGTCTCTGCCTACCCCTCTGGGAAACAGGTGTGAATCTATGTATGTACATAAATGTACTTACAAGTAACAACTGGTTGTAGTAAGACTGGCTGAACTCATCGCCGCCCATCTTGCGCTTGGAGTGGAAGGCGTGCAGCGCTTTGTCTTTGACTCGTCCGTGCTCGGCCTCCAGTAGCTGCGACTGCAGGTAGGGCTTCGCCCCGCCGCACACCTCCTCCATTAGCTTCGTGTATAGCTCCTTGGCCTCCGCTACTGCTGTTAGGTTGTTCGCTTCGGCCGTTGCCTGGAAAACAGCGTGAATCGAATACTATATCCTACTACATCACAAAGCGATTATCATTACTCAAATAGTAATGATAATCGCTTTGTGATGGGCGTCTTAAATTCAAAACACTCCGCGCATCTATTTGCCCCTTCATAACATAACCTTAACAAATAATTTTGTAATACAATGAAGAATGTTTTCATTATATAATATATTTGTATTACATTATGACAATCTACACTAGTATTATGTGACTGAATAGTTGTTTTGCATGTGCCAATCCCACATAGAATGGCCTTTGTTCCAGCGTTCCCTTTCATGTCCTTGAACCACCCGAGACAATGAATAAGTTACTGAAGCTACATTTAGGTTAATTGCTAGGTTCTGACATGGCCTATAAGAAGAAACCTGCAAAAAAACTCACGGCCACTCTTTTAAATCGCCAATTAAATATAATTTCAGTATTTTACAACTCATATCAATATCATTCTAGGATCAAAGCACAAATCAAATCACAGTCAGCCACAATATAATATATAATACTTAATCAGCGTTAGTTGAAGCTTATATTAACGGTCGACCTTAAACATCTTGATTCAATACAATCAATTAATAAAACGCAGAACACTTTGTATCCATTAATTGTATGTTTGTAAAGCTCCACCCCACACAGGGCTCGATCCCTAACTCAGGATAAGTCTAACATTCCCACGGAGAGAAAAGTGAAATAGAATTCCAATACGCTAAAAAAATATAATAAAGATAAGTCTAATATTGCCACAGAGAGAAAAGCGAAATCGAATATATCCAAGTTAAAAAAAAGCAATAAAGATATATCTTATATGCAAAAAGAAATACTCACAACCAGCATACTCTTGGGCTCTGGCAGCTCGTTACCCTTGTATATGCTCATGTAGGACTTGAAGTACTGCACCAGATCTTTGGCGCGCACCTTCTGTCCGTTGATGAGCTTCGGCACCAGGTTCTGTGGCGACAGCAGCATCGGCACCAGCTGTTGTAGGGAACATTTGAACTCCATTTCGATGTCTGTAAAAGCACACCCAAATATATTTAAACTAGTTGACCCGCGCAACTTCGTCTGCGTCACATAAGATAAATACGCCCGTTTTTTTTAATTTTGTTATTGATGCTGTGCTCGTTTTGGTCGTAGCGTGATGTTATATAGCTTATAGTCTTTCCTGATAAATGGGCTATATAAAAGAATTTTTTAATTCGAACCAATAGTTTCTGAGATTAGCGCGTTTAACCAAACAACCAAACAAACTCTTCAGCTTTATAATATTAGCATAGTTATTTTGTTCGGGTTTCACATTACTACCATTCGTGTTAATCCATCCAGCTAAGCTAGAATGCTTGTATTAAAAGTGGGTTCACGTCGGTAGTGCAATGGATTCGAACCTGCGATCTCTTGATTGCAAGTCTAATGTCTTATCCATTGGGCTACCGCTTTCAATTGCTTTTTTATTGCTGCACTAGTTGGTACATATCGCTGCTCATGAACATGGAGACGTTTTGCTAACACCATAAGTGTAGAACACACACATACAGAACAAAACTGAGTTCGTAGCGCTTATGATAAAGAACTAGAGTTGGAAACTAGTCGGAATACCCAAAAACAACGTGTGAATTTAACCATTTAATAGTTTGCATTATGATCACAGAAACTTCTTAGTAATTGTGTCTACGTGTGTGTATGTGTAACAAACCTTCTTTTTATGTTCTTTTTTTAAATTGATATATTTAGCATCTATTTAGTACCATATTATAAATAAGCCAATTAGATAGCTTATTGTGAAGGCTTGTCATTAGCAACATTGTTACATATTCTACCAGGCACATTACTGCATGCTGCTTACTTGGAATTCTCTAACAATAAAACATATATATAGATAACACTTCGCCTAAGAAATCAAACCTGGCGTCTCACAATCGCACGCAAACATATTATTATTATTTATTTTGCAAAAAGATTAGCGAAACAGATATTTTCTATTCACGAATAATAGTTACTTATTCAAATAATGTTCTGCTAAAATTGTTTTTGGGTAATTTCAATGGGGTCATTAGTTATTATCATTAGTGAGTATATTGTGTTTACCCTTAAGTCTGCCATCGAACTCCTGGCTGGTGGCGACCCTGATGCCGGGGTGTGGCATCAGGAAGCACGCGATCTCACTGAAGCACGCCGTGATGTGCTTGCGTAACGACTGCAGCTCGGGGTGCTGGTTGCTGGATACCTGCACGCATTATAACGGACTTTGTAGACTTGCGAGCGGAGAGCCAAACATAGAAATGCGCTATCATTATATGGTATGATGCATTATTAACAATTTATTTGTAGAATTTACTATGGTAATTATATGACGTTCATATAATTTTATCATATATATACAAACACTTATACATGGATACCTTTACGTTATAAACGTAATATGTTTATTATTGATATTATATTAATTGCTGTTTACTGGCCGAACTTTGCAGTAATATCTAAATAAAAAGATGGCCTTATCCTTCTCACATTGAGAAGAGGCCCGCCCGTGCCCAGCAGTGGGATAGTGTATATACAGGGCTGATATCTATACCAATATTATAAAGAGGAAAGATTTCATATTTTATTTGCTTGTGATGATTTAACTCAAAAACTACTCAACCCATTTTAAAAATTCTTTCACCATTACAAAGCTATATTATCACCAAGTAACATCGGCTATATTTTATTTAAAATAAAGTATTGTAACACCTAACTTAATCTTCTTTTACGCGAGCAAACCGCGGGGAAAAGCTTGTATTTTGTTTGTTTTTTATTATAAATTTTTTATTAAAAGATTGCTAGCAATTTTTGGGTTTTAATTTACTAGTGTTCTTGTTAACCCGTCCAGCTAAATTGCAATGCTTTAGTTATTTATATAAAGAAATGACAGTGACCTTGAGTCTCTTCTGCAGGATGCTGCGCCCTCCGTCGGGCCCGTAGGCGGCCTCGTAGGGGAAGCTCCAGTCCCGCACGAGGAACTGCAGGCGCTGGAAGGGCGTGCGCCCCGAGTCCTCCAGCGCCAGCCGCCCGTACTCCGTGAACAGCTGCGGGACATACCTCCTGTTATACACTCGCACACTTACAGAACACGTAGACTTAAAGATATACACCTATATAACATATGCCTATCATAAGAATTGGAGCTCTTTGAGAAAGCAACAATTGTAGATACAAAAATTATTATACAGACTTCTATTTAAACGCGTTAGGAAAGTCAATCATAAAACTTTACAGAAGATTGCATTTAAATAACCTTTTAGAGTTTTAAAAAACTCTTCTACAACAGCTTTGTCTATCCGTCTGTCTGTTATACAACTTTCAACTCAAGAACCGTAAGAACTATAAACTCGCGGTCTACGCAATTCGACTCAGCATAGTCGATAATCTCCGAAATGACTATGACCTTTGACCTCTGTTTCTCACTTGTTTAATATAGTGGCAAATAAGCATATGGTCTGGTTTATGATATTAGGATAACACCAGATGTATGCACGCATTGCAGACTTTGTAAAATATAAACCGCTGCTCTTCAAGTATAATGAAACCACTGCAAATCGTCTAATAGAAGAACAGCATCTTAACTAATGTTAGAACAATCTACAAGGCTGATGGATCTTCAGTAATTGAATAGTAACAATCTAACTACTTCTTAAGTACACAAACAACATAGTTCTAAACGAAAGAGCAAGCACTTGGATATAATTATTTTAAAGCCCGACTGAGTAAGTACCCTCCGCCCTACAGAATATCGCAGTCAAGGACCCTTGTGTAACTTCTTATGGTAAGTAGGGATTTTTGTCTCCTTGAAAAGATGGTATGCTAAAAGCAGGGGAGACGAGTCTTATCTCTGCTTCTTGCGCAATTTTTAAGGGTTGGTTGAAGAGACTCTGATATTACAAACAAGCTACGGTAACCACGTACAGTCAGCAACATAAGCCGCTAAACATTGAACAAATTTGTTTAATTAAGTATTTTATGAATTAAAAATATTTATTGTTCTGTATTTTTTAACTGTGATTGTAATTAATATTCTTTCTTTAATTTCTTCGTTTCAATAAACAATAACATAAGCTTATTAATTAACATTATAAAGACAAACTAATTATTTACAACAAGGTTTAACTTCAATTAACAACATTTTAAAATTGTCATATTATTTAATAATAATATGACAATTTTAAAATGTTGTTAATTTAAGTTAAACCGCAAAAAAAGTTAAATTCTTCCGCTTTGCTGTCAAATGGCAACGTGACCAGAAGACTGATAGATTTGGCATGTTGGATAGTAATGCTAATTATTCTTTGCGCAAAGAAAATACCGGCCTTCTGGTCACGTTGAGGCGTCGATCAGTCGTTTAGCTAGGTCTCTATAAACAGATCTAGCATTTGAATTCCATGGCTCCAGCGTTTCTATTACCCAACTTTTAAATAATACTCCTATATAACTAACGTAATTATAATTTTGATAGGCAAGCAAATCAATATTTTACAAGTGTGTATCGACCTACGTTGCTGACTTACTGACAATTATCACCTTATCCATATTATCAAGAATATAAAAAACTGATGTTTTCTTCTGTATAATTTTATTGTTACTATGACTTCTATTCCATCTAACATTTTTTGTTCGATATTAAGATTTTTACATATTTGGAATCAGTACAACAAGGCCCGTAAAATGGTTGCAGGTACGTGTTTTCTCCTTATAACGGCAGTATTAGATTATTAGAAACAGCCAGAAACACAGTAGTCTCTGACCAACCTGACAAGTCTTTTTGTCTCCAATATTTAAATTGTAATTATTTTCCTTTAGATTAAATATAGTTTTAATGTGAATTTAATACAGTAAGTAGCCTGTTATGTGTTATGTACAGACTTTTATTTATTAAATTAAATAAAAAGTATTAAAAATTAAATTCTGAGCGCCCGTCAGTTCTTCTATAAGACATTTCAAGGTTATCCATTAATTACCGGACATCCTGTATATACATATGTGTGTACCTGTAGGTGCTGCAGGTCGTCCTCCTGTATGTTCTGCGACAGGTTGTAGATGAGCACGGACGAGAGCATGGTGGAGAGCGCGAAGATGGTCGCGCAGTCGCGAACCGTCGACTCGCTGTCGAACGCGCCCTGCGTGTCCATCAGGATTATCGCTACCTGAGAACATGGTACACGCACTGTTAGTTTAAGCATTATTATTGGTGAAGTGCACGCTAGTCTGAGATGATCACGTGTGTATTTGTTGGCGTGTAGTGTCCATATTTTCTTTGGGTTTTACTTTCAAGACTAAAATAGTTACAAAAATCAAGAATAGATGAAATGCAAGTTTCTTAACGCCTATATCGGTGTTTGAACCTCTGGTCACAACACTTTTTACATTGTGTTTAGGTATGGTATGGTGACTCATTGACCTGGCAATTGTTGAAATGTCAGACATAATTGAAAATCTATTATATCTGGCCGCCGGTGTGCCGCTACGACTCAATAGGTTAGTATTAAACTACTGTACCTACTTCTACAGTTATTGATCCTAATTTATAAAATAATACATTTCTTTGTACTCCTTCCCTATCTAAGCTATAACTATACCCAATATAAAACTGCTTACTTCACATCGGCCACTTACGCACAATGACTCAGTCAATGAAGCGATGTGCGGATAACACAGGTCTAACTAATTAATGACATCCGCCGTGCACACAATACACTTATACACAGGTAAGTCAAATAGATTTCTTTAAGTATTTATTTATAGATTCTTATTTCAAGGTCAACTTTTAAAGATGTGTACCTTTTCCCCACTCTCTAGAGTGGCTTTAAAGATCTCGGACCACATGAGGATGCCGGTGGTGTCCCGCTCGGAGCCCCCGCGCCAGTTGAAGCCCTGTAGCGGCTCTTCGTCTCCGCCCAGCCAGTCCGTGCCGCCGTCTGATCCATACTGGAATAGAACAACATGTTGCTGGTATTAAGGACCTTTCTTTACAAGATTGCATAGTGTAACTAGGGACATGGAAAAGTATCAATATTTTGTATTAATTACTAAACAATTATTTCTATTTCTTACTAGATTTTGGCCCGCGGTTTTGCTCTCGTAAATGACAACGTGTATACTAATGATAATCGGTCGAGTAGTTAAGATGTGAAAGCGTAATAAACAAACTCACATTTACATTTGTAATATTAAAGTTAGGAACATTGCATGTCAAAATGACTACACTCTGCCTGATGGTAGGTAAGCAGTCGTGTAGTACACGAGTAGAGCTCTTCATACCACGTCTATATACGAGGTGGTACCAAGGTCTCTACTTTGGCGGTCTAAGAAGGTGCTTTTTGACTCAGGATCGAAGTAAGTAGGAAACACGTTTACTTTTTTCGGAATCCGGTACTTTTACTAGTATTAGCACTTATTGACAAGTTTCGTATAGTTTCAAATAATGCCCACTTAATATTTGTAAAATACTTGCTCTTTCTTACTGCACTATATCATTGCGATATTTTCTTTCATAAGTGAAAGAAATCTATGTATTCTTTTATAAATATGATACTACATATGATTCCAGTAGCGATACTTTTCAAACGATACAAAGTATGAATGAGCGCTGATACAGGCTTCAAACAAATCGTTTTTTTGTATGAGAATCGAACTTAACACAACACATTTCAAGGAAACCGATGCGGCGACGGCTCACAACGACCAACTCACCTTGTGATTCAAATATCTAAGGAAGAAATCTAGCAGGAAGGACTTCCCCTTCCTGAAGGCGCCGGCGACTGACAGCACAACGACGGACCTGTCCCTGATGTCATCCTGCAGGAGGAGTTCCTTCAGCACCTCCTCGTTGAGGCTGAATGTGTGGTCCGGGCCAGTGTTGACTACCTGCACGCCGTGTGGCCCGCTGTGCAGCACAGGGGTTGGCTTCTCTGGCGCCGGCGCGGGCTTCTCTGTTACTGGATACATTGAAAAGGTTAGGGTGAAGGTGGGTGAAGTTGGTTTAGAGATAGATGGCGTATCATAAGATGCTTATAACGCAATAAAGAAAAATATAAGTCGTGGTCAAGATTGATAACACTGATCGGCATCAAAAATGAGCAATACAATGTATATGTGGAATTGATACATATCGACGCGCTAAATCTATATATGTAAGCAGAATTTATCTAGCACCTCTAGTTTTGCTGCTATAAGCTTCTTTTGTTTTCATTAGAATTGTCTACGTTTCGATACTGACAGCGGTATTTGTGAACCTTGATGACACGAATTTGGCTATGCTCTGTATTAATCTAGGTGCCGTGTTTGATGAGCATGGTGAGAGGTTCCACCAAGATATTGCGCACATGGAAAGAAGATATAACGGCAAGTGGGGGACCACTTGCCGTTATATCTTCTACATCATATAATATCATCATATAAAAAATAAACATCAGATAAAACTTATAAAAGAAAGCGATCTACCAAATAGTTATTTTTTTAAATATTGTATTTGTACTTAAATTTATTTAAGATTTTAATTTACATCATATAAGTCATGACATGTGTGAGATTTATGTACTTTTTTTATAATAAATACGTATTTAATATGTCAATATTAGTATTTTATTTTAATAAGAAAAGTTTACAAACTAGGCGTGATAGAATCAATCTGTAAACTGTTTAGAATTCATCACACTAAAGTCAATTAAAATCACATAACAAAATTCTTGCTCCCGACTTTTTTTTTTATTTGCCGACCATTTTTCTCATTGTATTACTAAGCCGTGAACCGACACCGAAAATTTTTACAAGATTTTAAGCAAAGAAACCCTCTGCTTACAATCTTGTCAAATTTTTTGACATTTCGGTCGTTACTATGTAAATAAAAGGGTAGATTTCACGACTGTATAATGCTTAACGGATAAAAAAAACGGTATTTTAATTAATTTTACATAGCGAAGTTATTCCTCGTATTTGTGGATTGAATGAGTTCTAAAGCAAGTAATCTAAATTCCTTTTTATTTAGGTTACTTACTCTGATAATGCATAAAATTTATTAAAATTATAACGATGTTTAACATCTTTGAATTGTTTTCCTATTTGGATTACCGAAAACGCTACAATAGCAAATTAAATTTAGTGATGACGCGTTTTTATTTGTATGGTATATTATATGTAAGCAAAAAATCGTAATGCTTATAAAAATATAACTTCGAACAACGAGTTTTAATTGAATTTGTAGTGACGTTGTGACCGACTTGCATCGATCGTAGTCACGGGTTGAGTTGAATGCTTATACAACAACAAAAAACTAATTTCTTTTCGTTTTCGCGAGTCCAAAGCAGTAGACTATAGTATAATCTGCAGTAATAATACTTTAGCTAAGAATTAACGTGACATGTAGGTTTAACACATATCTCTGTTGTTTTGTAATACTATTGTACCTATAATTTCTCACTAGTTTCTGTTTTAATATTTACTCTTTTCAAAAATCTTTAATACCTACAAAGAAACAATGTTCTAATTTGTATCCATCCATCCAGGAAGACGCTGGCGACTGTGACACAGTTTACACTAGTACGGTCGTCAACGCATTTCTCTAAGATTAAAAACATCATTGTTATGTGTATATATGTAAATGTAGATTGAGAGAAAAATTGTAACTATTGATTTAATAAAATAAACTATTCTATTCTATTCTATTCTATATCTAGCTAACCCCTATAGGCGAGATTATATTAGAGATAGCGTATTACGAACTAATCTTGCGTAATATTGTTTTTTATTTTAAACTCATTGACTTTTAAATCACGTCCGAGCAGTCAGTGCAGGTCATAGACTTCTTGCATGTGATGTTTTCGTAGAAGGGAATATATATAAACATTCATATTTATATTCTTAGCACGGGGGTATTGCTACATCGCATTACCCGTTATCTACGCACGTATACTAAAACAGAGTGCGGATCTATTGCGTAGCTTCTATACATAGCTGGCATAATGCTTTATGGAAATCAATCTACTAGATATTATACTTTGGGAGGTAGGTCATAATAATATAATGCCGGATAAACTATAGATTTATTTTAAATTGAGGTAACCAGACTGGGGAAGGACCTTTAATTGGGTAGCTAAAAGTGCTTTGGCTAGGGAAGTCAGCCTTTCAAAATGAAGGCACTAGATTACCAGCGCGAGATGAAAAGACCAAGGGCCCTACCACCATACCTGAAGGAATTGTCAGTGCATGCTTCAGAACAAGACAGCTATATACTGGAGTATATATAATTCGCGCTCTATGTAATTCTTGCGCATGCAATGTCAATGCTATAAGTCACTCTAAGAGATGACGGTAAAGCCTAAGTGGTTTATTATTATTGCTAGAGAGCCAATTTAAGAAATCTGGCAACTTTGATTAAATCAGGAAGACAACTTACGAGCACACGGTTAACGACCTTTTATTGTGTCAAATAATAATGTGCCTAATTTGGTTATGATCTTATTTTGTTTTATCTGTCAAGTCTTAAAATACCAGACAAATAAAAGTCTATTGTGTCGGGCCACCAGTGTGCCGCCGCGGCTATTGCAATAGGTTAAGGATACGAGTATATTGTGAAATGTCTTAAAAAGTCGAGTATAGGGGTTTATTTTCAATCTGTTGTAACTAGCCCACGCAAAGAGAGGAACCAAAAACGTTCCAATTGTGACGTTTAAAACAATTAGAAAAAAAATCGGTCCAACAAAATTCCTTGCATAACATTTGTTGCGCAGTTATTCGAATGACAGCTATCTTATAATGCTAGCTTTTGCCATAACTATGGCGCTACTTATTAGTATATTTAACATGAACACAGTTATCGGTATCAAATTTTCGGTAAACAATCAGGTATTCCATGATATCCATAAACCCGAAGTCTTACACAATAACTTTAAATCATACAACAAATCTAGCACTACAAAAATCTACAGCATTAAACAAAACAGGCTCAGACTAACAAAAAAAAAGGAACCTTCTAACGGCTTTGAACTTTTGAGGCACGAAGGCAGCTGGCAAACTTATAATAATCTTAAAACGTCCATACAATAAGTGAAAGTATGAAGTAATCGTGCGAGTTCGACCTCACACAGTTAACGAAGGCTGCGGATTAAGCGAGACTGCCAGACAAAAGTGAATATGTGCATTTGTGAATGAACGTTTTTTATAATAAAATTTTTTGTCCGCCGCGCGCTGTGTTGTAGTAAATTCGATTGCTTGAGACTTCGGGATTGATAAGCATATCGGAGAAAATTTTATTGGATATCTTATATAAGATTTTTTTTGTTGTAGCAATAAGTCTAGAACTGTGCCCGGCAAACGGCAATAGATTCGGTCCCTATATTTCTATTACGAAGATATTTTATGCTCCCTCACCACCTCCGTCTACCTATTCAGGGTAATAGGCGTCAGACTATGTATGTATGTGTATGATGTGAATGAACAATAGGGCAGAAATATGTATATCAGTAATACATTTAAAGTAGTTTTTTGAGTGGTAGGGCCACGCTGGTTACAGCATGAATGGGCCGGCTCGACCGGGGAAGTACCACTCTTTCACAGAAGATTGACGTAAAATAACAGTATCTGTTATGTTTCCTTCGGTGAGTGAGAGCGCCGGAGGCCCAATCACCTTTCCCTTCCCAAACCCCATCCTGCTCCATTTCCCTTTTCCTTCTGGTAGGCAGCGACTTGGTTGTGTTTTTTTGACATTGCTTCTGTAATGCTAAGAAAACACAGCCATGTGTACGAGCCACGGTTCTCGCTTACTATCAGGTGGGCCACTGGTTCGTCTATCACAAATAACGCAATAAAAAAAAAGTAACTATTCAACAAACAATTGGTCATAAGCGATAAGAGTAATGTGGGTTAGAGCTGTTTTCTTTAGCAATGGTATCCTGGTAAATCTGATTTAAACCCGTGACCATGGCTGCTGAAAAGCAACCTAAACGTCGGGGAAAGTGTAAAATTAAATTAAACCTAAATAGTTTTAATAGTTTTAATAATAATTTATTAGCTTAAAAATTAGTAAAGTTTATAAGTAAAAGTAGTGTGACAGTTTTCAAAATTATGTAATAGTGTCAAATAAACAACGCGATAAAATCCGTATATAGTAGTTTAATTTCAATTAAACCACTGCATTAAAAAGTGCTATCTTTTTGCGTATTTGAAATTACCTAAATTCATAATTATTTTGTAGTTTTTGTTGGATTGTCGATACGTTTGCAACATTCCAGATGATTTGACAGTCTGGATGTGAATCAAAACTAGATTGAAAGATGCCGTTATATTGCCTAACAACCCTTTGTCTAATAAATCACTCAGACTTTCAAATAAAATTACGAAAGTGCTTATAGGCACGTAAGACTGTAGTAATAATAAGATAAAAACGTGTGCGATTGACAATCTAGTCACAGTAGACATGAAGTAAAAAAAATCGGTAGTCTCGATAGAAACTTATGTCGAGTGACGCAATCAAAGTCACATAGACGGCTGGCAAGTTGCTATTCTGTATATTTCTGACGTCTCGCCACCAACAATAGCAACCAACTGTTTTGGCATGGTCACTGTAGAAAACCTCAAATTGTAATACCAAACTTGTTATGTGAGTTTGGTCGTGAAATTATACAAAATTCAGATTGTTATTCCTGTATGTGTTTGTGAACTTTATAGATATTCCAACATTTGTTACAAAGAACACCCAGACACAATGGGCTCGGCCTCTATTAGTGGGACCCGAAAAACTAACCAAATATGAATGTAATCAAACTTTCATGCATATACAGGAGTTAATTTAAACTTATTTACAGTTAAAACGTATTTCTGTCATTACGTTTATGCGTGGCAGAGCCCAGTTGCCGGTATTAATGAGCTGGCTCTCCTGGAGAATTACTAGCCTCTCACAGAAAACTGACGTAATAGTAAAGATTTCCTCCAGTAAATAAAAGGTGCAGTCTCTTCAACAAAAGGAATTAAAGGCGGATAGAAGACCTTTCCTCCCATCTATAATTCCTATTCCCTAGGGTCGCTAGTGATACCGTAGCCTAGCCTAGTCTAGGATTCGGTAACCAGTTACCATCAGGCTATGCTTTTTGTCACACATATTTCATAAAAAATATATATTATGTGTAACGTACTTGCACAACAACAATGATATACAATACTAATACCTACAAAAGGCTGACTCGACCTTGGCTGACATGACACTAATTATTTTATAAATACGCAACAAAAACGATGATAATTATAATCATTATGCATATTGCACGTATTTAAATTAATAGAGGTGCCAAATGTCATGACTGGGCTGATGGTGCAATTAATTAATTGCTCGTCACGCTATTACTTTAGTGCCCGAGTGTTGGGGATTCGATTCGGTACAAAAATTGTGTGGTCAACAAATAGTTGACCCGAGTCTGGGCGTTCTTGTGTGTATTGTGTTGATGTTTGTAGAGTACCCCATGACATAGAGAATTATTAATAGTTAAGGGCTGTTTTTGTCGATCGATTTGGAGAAATATAGACAGGCGTAAGAATACAATTATTATGTTTGTAGCTATGCGTTTGAGTCAAGTACACCGGTATTGCATGAATACTTGAAAATGCATCAATGAATCAGTTTATATAAATATTTTCCTTTCGTTTGCCGTATGTCATTACTTCCAAGAATTTGACAACGCTATTTGATTCACCAAGTGTTTCAAAGTCAACAGATTTGATGCCAGGTTAGAATATGCCAAATTAATTTTGCGCAAGAACCTTCTGTGCTTATTTTTAAGTTATTGTTTTGTATATTATTTATGTTTTCGTGATTGTATGCGTCACGCATGTAACAAACTAAATGAATTTTCTTTCGTTCGTTATAAATATCTAATAAAAATAATACATTCAGTTTTAGATTACATTTAAATAGTCTTGAGTATTTTCTCGCTATTTCTTAGTTTATTTTAGAAGTTGCGCATAGTATTTAAGGTGTAATTTTTTTATTATTTAGCCTATAACATCGTTTTAGGATATCCTGTAATGGTATTATAAATGTGTTTAAATAAATAAATACAGTAAATTTTATTTCTTTGGGATAACAAAAACTTGTGTATCTAATAAGCTTAATACCATTACATAGATCTTATGACAATTTAAGTAATTACACAACCAGCACCATTGTTCACAAAATAATTAGCTTCTGCTTTGGCCATTGACCTAGACTTGTTCAAATTCAGCCTGTATATATAAAGTAGATTAAACAATATCTTTCGGCATCCCTAATACGTAAAATGGTCTCTATAATAGCATATTGCCCTAGACCCGAGTGTAGCCTAGTTTTACATAATGCTAACGTTTTGGGGTGGATTGAGGTCGGCTCCAACCCGTCTGGATATCTGTCTGACCTTAACCGACCGGGTAGCGGTTCGAGACGCTGACTCAGCTAAGTTATCAAAACTTTCAGGATTTGTGGCTACGCACATATCCAAATGGAAACGATACGAGACGATCTTTTTTAAGATATTTGTAACATACTTTTCTTTTTATCGGTTGAAAAACAATATTATTAATATTATGGCTGAATTGGTCTCATAGCATGAATTTTCTCTTATGTTTGCAGGTCAGTTGGTTCCCGTTGATTTCTATATTTGTCTAAATGTTAGATTTTTCTATACAGGCAATCTACATCTATATATGTACCTCCTGTGGATAGTCAGTTACAGATATATTAAGACCATATTTCTGCCAGCTCTGTTTAGGTCCGTCGTAATAAGAAGCGTCTCTATGCCGGACATACACATTTTCATTGCCCGATGCGAGAATCGGTAAGAAACCCTAAAGTAGTAAAGTACCACAAAACATTTAACGGAACCATTTAGACAAACTGTATTTCCACATTTTCTATCAAAGCATGTTATTTTCACAAAGAAATTTAAATACGGCCAGTCATTACGTGTCAAGCAATCGTATGATGCATTTATCATAGACTTATCAGGCTCCATGTGCATAAAAATGTTCTTGGCATAACGAAAAAGTTATAAAACGATAAGTGATAATAACGATGATAACAACGTTGTGTATTTGAGATGTGATAAGGTAAACATTTTTCTTTTTTTTATTTAATAATATATATCACGCCATAGTAAGAATGCCTGTATCGCGGGGAACTTTACAAACATTCAAACAACGGACACAAGAACACCCAGATCACACAAATTTAAATCCCGCGTGGGATTCAAACCCATAAAACTCGGCACAATGGTGGTGGCGAAGCGACCACTGAAACCACTACACCATCCGTGCGGTCTAGTTTTCATACAAATCATTAACACTTGGAAATTGTTTCCAAAATGAAAAATGTTGTATCCACCAAAATTTCCTTATCAACATTTGACAAGACTCAAATAGAGCCTACTTAATTAGTGATCAAAGGAATTTCTTTTTTATTAGAAGATGAGTCAGTCGTAGCAAAGGAAGTAGTCTTTGTATGCAATCGTTTAACAAAAGCGCCACTTCTCTTTGTAATATGTGAATGAGTGTTCATTCATAACCGTGTGCTGTAGTGCCAAGTGTATAATGTTAGAGCTTGTAAGATAAAAAGTAAAACGGTTGTTGGAGTATACCATCAGTTTGGGATAGATACCCAACTATATATCTTTGGAGGGAGAGCAGTGGTGTGTTAGATCCACATATCGTCAGCTATGTTTGTTCGGTCTCACGTTAATAGAAGGTGAGCTACGACACACAGCTCCGGATTCCGCGCTGCTATTGAGAACGCCTAAACAGAAACCTCAATAACATTCTTAAGCTGAAAATAATATAATGATAATTGATAGTCAAATATTACCTTACTACCGTCTAACCAATTAAAAACAACAGCAAATTTTCTAACTGATAACCTCAATTTTCCGTATATCCTATTACCTTCATCCCAAATTAACAACTGAAGATAAGACATATTGGATTGTAAGCAAATTCTCAGCATGCGCCATGCCAATAAAAATATCCGACGGACATGTTTAAAATACCAGCAAATTATTTAACTAAAAACCCAAATTGAGAAGGCAGGTTGCATTGTACTGCATAAAGGTCATCCTTTCTCTCTGCATATAAACTCAACGACACATGTGATATTAGAAATACTAATGTCTCCCACATCAGGAATGTCAGCGGTTGGCACTAAGCGATGTTAAAGTAGTTCCTCGTATCGGTAGCTCATTTTACTGTATCTAGGTGAGTAGACTGTCACAGATTACCCCACATCACGCGTTGCCAATGGATTAACTCAAATTTCAACAAATATTTAAACTACTACGTTCAAATAATTAACACTACATACATAATAAATAACCTTTGCGGACGTCAAGTTGTCATCTGACACAATGCAAACGTAACAGCAGAATTATAAATACTATCGCCAAATAGTCGAAATTCAACCATAATTGTTTTAAATTTTAAATTTAATCGTTATTAAGGTTTTATTATCTTTAACTAATATACCTTTATAATCACATTTCTTTTAGTCACCTACTCCAAATACATATGTAACCATAGTTCCGAAAAATTCTACGACATCAGCGGAACAATGCCGAAATACTACGAAAGCGATTCGACTGGTCGTGTCAAATGCATGGTTGTGTGCGTGTAGTATTTTTTCATTAATTTAATGTATTTCTAATGCATATATTATATAAATATTAGTATTCGCCCCTCCTTCTCCATATAAACTTTAACTGTGCTAAATTGCATTCTCCTGCGCCCGCGTAATTTTCGTAAAAAGACGTACAAAGTTTTTGCTTCACGTATTAATATATAGAATAGATAATATTACTAGATTTTGTCTGCAGCTTCGTTCGCTTTAGTGTAGATTTATACTGAGGTTTTATAGTAGCCTATGTTATTCTGATGTATAAATAATAATACTGTTTCATCAAAATCCGTTCAGTAGTTTTTGCGTGAAAGAGTAACAAACATCCATCCACCCTCACAAGCTTTCACATTTATAATAATAGTATAATTATTTATAATGATTACATTTCTTATGAAAATTATAAACTATTGGGCTCTAACATGTAAATATTATCAACGAGCACTGCTGGACACGGGCCTTTTCTCAGTATGAACGAAAGTCACCCAACTTAGAAAAAATTAACTTATTTATTTCAGGATTGAACCTCATACCGCTGAGTTGGTTATCGAACTCTCCTCACTCCTCAGTCGCCTGTCACCACTCAAAATTTATAGCATTCTTTAATCGCACCCTACGTCAAATCTGACCTATTATCGAGGTTTGTTGCATATTTCTGTCGGACATCAAACTCATGACCTCCAAGCTACACATTCCGACGTTATTTAGGTGTACTGCTTAAACCTGATAACCTACTTACCCTATTATTGCGCCAATAGTTACGTAAATACATATATTGTCATAGTGTCAAGCGTAATGCCTGTATATCTGCAAACGTTGTGCAGAAGCATATTGCGCTTTTGTTATGTTAGCCAAGTTTGAGCAAAATATAAATCAGTGGCACCTTAAAAACTAAATTTTATGATTATTAAATTTTAAATTTTAAATTTTATAAGCGCTGTACCTGACTTTCATTTAAACTTTACTTAGGAGAGGAAATTCAAAGAGTTTTGCTATCTTAGAACCTCACAAAAATGTGTTATTCGTCATTAGGTCAATTAAACAAAAGAGAGAGATAATATTAAAATTATTATTTGTTAAACTTGAACCTGAGATCTCGTAACTGATAATTACTGCTTGGCCAACGATCGTATCCAATACATTACTAACAAAATAAAGTACATGACACTTAATCTGTTTCAAATCTGAGAGTTTACGATCGATAACTATCAGACCAATATGCTCGTAGACCAGTCCAGCACATTTAAATTAAACAAAACATCGGAAACGTATTGGCAACGCGGAAATGTTTAAGTAACAATGGATATCCTAGCGTTGAGTTAATTAAGGATAACTCATAGGTAGCGGTGTTGCGTGCGGTGCGGTGCGGACGCACGCGGTGCGAAGGTCAAGACAACGACGGTCTTTACTTTTTGTTGCGTATAAGTGTATGCTAATGTCAGATAGAGGAGAAAAATGTATGATGTTGATCAGTATAGTTTTAAACGGGTTTAGCTCATGCAGACCCTTGGCCCAAAGCAGAGTTTGTAGTACCGCGTTGATTCAAATGAGGTACGATGCTAACTTATGCTGCAACTAGCTACTCGGCCCGGCTTCGCCAGGTAGTACAAAACCTTAACAAATTATACACCTAAACATTCCTCATGAATCTGTCTTTCACCAATGGTTTTGGTTTTCACCAATAGACATGTGTCACTCTGTCTATTGGTGAAAACCATATGAAAATTAGTTCAATAGTTTTTGAGTTTATCGACAAATGTAGTAACATAATTTTCGGAGTATTATTACATATGTTGTATCACGCCTATGTCTTCGAAGAACGCAAGGTTATCAACTTATCATACATCCACATCTCGACAACTACGATTTTAGGACGGCCTCTTGACGTTTACCGAGCACAGTTTCAGAATTTGGTTTGCTACTGACAGCTTTTTGACTGACAAACCTAATAACACATTTCTCGATTTCGTTTTGAACTGATCAGTGGTGGGAGTTGGTTGAGAAGACATAAATCTTCGACATTTTTAAAAAGAAAACTCGCTAGTAATAAATTTTTAGAGAATACTTTACAGCAGCGATTTTAAGCAGCGATCGCTCAGTGGGGAGACCAACAGACTGCAATGCAGAGGGTCTCGTATTCGAACCCACGTCGCGCACCTCTGACTTTCGGAAGTTACATGACTTTTCGAAATTATGTGCGCATTGATTGACAATTATCGCCTGCTTCCTGCCTCGGAGAGCACGTTAAGCCGTCGGGTCAAGCTGCCATGAACATCTAAGGCAATCGTTATTGAGAAGTCAGTGCCCTATATTATCCTGACACTGGTCTAGCCTTAGAGTATCGTTAGCCTTCGGGTTGCGGAGGCCAGGTGGCAGCCGCTCCGTGTAAAAACTAATATCAGTCAAATCCGCTTAGACCAGAAAAAACCGACCCCAAGTGACTTGGGAATAATAAAGGTTAGAGAGAAGAAGACTTTACAAACATTCAGACAACGAACACAAAGGACATCCAGACTCGGTACAACCATTTGAGCATCACCCAAATTTTCATGATCCCGTGTGGGACTCGAACCCACAAGCTGCGGTGGCAGATGCAGTGGCGAGTCCAATCACATCTTTACATACATATATATTCTGAAGTCTCAGAAAGGTAGGTATAAGTGCATTATCTACATTTCGCAAGACATGGTTTTAGATTTCAAACTTCTTATTGGTCTAATTACATATGATACACTTACGTACGTATACGTATATGAAACACTATGGTTTTATAAAATTGTCTAATATCAATAGCTCTTTCGCATGTCAATATACTATGGTCATTTTGTAAATAGCCGTTCATTCTCATAGTAAAGTAATCAATCGCAAGTCTTTTAAGGGCTAATAATAGAAATAAGTGGAAATGCATCGATCGAAATTTATAAGAACTTTATGCAAAGTGAAGCACGTTTAAAACATTATTTGGTACACAATATCTACGAGATTATACTAATTCATACGTACATATATAGTCGATTTAGGATATGATTAGTCAAGTCTGAAAATTGTTTCAACTCGTCAAGGGATTTTTTTATTACCCATTATTTAAATTCGGCAAATACTAATTAAGTTTCGTTTCGTCGTTAGGAAATGACCTACGATCATATTGATCTGATCTTTGTAGTTATTAAATCAATACACATATTACGGGTTATAAGACAATTATAATTGTGCAATAAATATGTGATATATTAATTCCTAAAATACTTTTTAACCTGTAGGAAAACTGGTTGGGCTATAGATTTGACGAATCAGAACTAATAATAGGTACAACTAGTAAGTTGTACAAACTCGTCAAGTAGTAACTTGAAGAGTTATTACTTTTCGTAGACTTGTCCAATCAGAACCTTAACATGTTTTGACGAAACGAAACTATATATGTATTAGTATTTGACGAATTTAAACAAAAATGGGTGAAAAAAACCGCTTGACGAGTTGAAACAATTTTCAGATTTGACCAATCATATCCTAAATCATATAGTCTCTCGCCTATGTCGCCGAAGAGGTTGGGCAAATCTGTATTACACCCATATTCGGCTAGCTATAATTATAGATGGCACGAAATAGTCGAGCTGATTGCTGGTTCTAGAATCTCAGAAAAATCATTCGCATCACGGCATCCGATATTTTCTTCGAATAACGACTCCCAACAACACTTTTCGCCACCCAGGAATGGAATCCAAAATATTATACCACAGCAGTCGCATAAACTAATCATACGCCACCGAGGTAGTTAGATAATATTAAGTAAAGTACTATATTAATTGAAGTTATCAATTGGCGATCGAGAAGAGAGGCTCAGCCTTCTTCTTTTGACAAATCTACTTCCTAAAATTACTTTTCAATATTCTATTATTTTCGTATTTTTACGTGTCCCAAAATGACATGTAACAATTTTATGGAAAAATATCCACAATCTTCGCCATCTTGCTGATAACAGGAAGCTCACACCTCAACAAATGTAAACAGGGAAGTGTTGTTATACAACGAGACGAATGAAAGATGAGCCTTGTCTTCCGAGCTATGGGAACCGACCACATTCAGCGGTTAACCGCGCACGTTTACAGGTGAACGTACATTATACACCTAACACCTATTAGCCATTGACACTGAATATAATACTCAGGAATAAGGCTTGGCTGGTAAAACATAGTGCACATAGAAAAATGGGACTTGTTAATCGTATAGTTGTATTACAAGATAGATAGATAGATATTTGTAAATTTTATTTGACATTGTAATTGTTGCATTGACATTTAATTCCTAAATTTATTTGTATTTACCGTATTTATAATTAGTAATTGGCAGCTATTAATTCTGCATGTTTTCATTCTTTCATTTTTATTTTATGCTAAAGTGAATTTAATGTGTTGTATAGTTTTAATATAAGTGATTCAAAAGTATTATTTTTACATGATTTTATTGATCTGCCAAATTAATATTAAATTATTGTAAGCCTAATTGGCAGAACATAGTTGATCATCGCCATTAATGTAAACATCTTATATATACCTATGTTTCACAATAAATAATATTTGATTTGATGGCGCTAACGATGTCCCAAGTTGATTTTAATAAGTGCTATATATTGCTATATATTAATTAAACTATATTTTTACGGATTTTATCACGCAATAGTAGTTTAAAGGTTTAAAATTATTTAGTAATTGTGTTTTATAAAAATAAACAACGCGATAAAATCTGTATAAAGTTTGTTAAATTTCAATGTATAACATTCGCGTAAACATAAGACAATATTAAGTGCTATATATTTTAAAATTTATCTTTTATAATATGAATAACAATAATATCAACCGTCTTTATAATCAGATCCACAGCCGCGCACACGCTTTTTCACAGAATAATTACGGTTAGGTTTATAGTCCACCACGCTGGCCCAGTGCTGGTTGTTAGAGTTCACATATACATGTTTGTAGTGTTTATGTGAGAAGAAATAAAGCAATATTATATTATATTATATTAAATATGTGAAAACATTATGGAGACCTCTCATACAAACCTACTGGTTTCCTCAGAACGCATTCCTTTACCGTTCAGGTTAGCGATTAACTATTTAATATGCACATAAATTCCTAAAGTCGGAGGTTCGAACTCGAGACTTCTGCGTGGCAGTCAGAATTGACCTTTAACTAATTTTAAAATAAACCATTTATATTTTTAACCAGCGACGTGGGACACAGCTCCGTCTCACGACTTGCGTTACCTACGGGTACGGGTCTATAACAATGTTTAACAAGACCCTGGAGAGGAACACAATACACTCATCAAACTTCACACCTTCAGATCCTAAGGATGAGGCAGAAATCTATAGCACTCACACACCTCTAGCTATGTAAAACCGACAAATGTATATAAATATTCAAACAGGCGTTCCAATGACGCTGTCAGCTATCTTAATAAACATCAAATAAATTCATTACAATAGTATGTACAATGCTATAAGATTTGATGGAGGATGCTTATGTTCAATGATGGACATGACGATGAAGATGATGATTAATACAAGCAATACATTAAACTGACTAACAACATTAACAACGCTAACAACAACACTAACAGCCAGTCTTACAACGCTAACAAAACATCTTTGCTTTCATCCAAAAGAGAGACCATACCTCTTTGAGGCGGGTATAATATTATCCCTGTTTAACTTTGTCCCAATACTATCCCATCTTGCAAAAAATGTAATCTCTCAGTTCTGAGTTCATTCGTTTATTCCCAATAGTTAATTCAGTAGTCATTTTGAGGTAAGTATCAATAGATTTTATAAAGAAACTACCTAAGCGAGATTTTTATTTTCAGTAGTTCCTCTTCGATTCAGTTTTAGTAATACTTTCAAAGTTAATTGAAAGAATTACTGAGAACAAAACTAGGTGAAATGAATGGTAAAAATCCATTACGATACTTGCTGTCAAACTTGTCAAGGAACAAAAATACCTTTAAAAGTACTATCAAATGAACTATTGGGAATAAACGAGTTCTCTAAAAGGAGCGTGAAAATTTTTTTTAAGATGGTACTGCCGTGCTACTCGCAATACCAGCAACTGAGATAGTAGCCTTAACTAAATGCTTACCATCAACCAGTGTGGAGTCCTTTGACAAGCAAAATAGAAACACAAAGAACAGCTAGACAACTATTCGTGGATCACTGAAATTATAGTTCCATTTATCGACCAGTATTCGGTACATTGGTGACCAGTGATCACAGTAACTAACGTGCTATCGGTGCAGAAGAGTAACCGTAGCATGCTTCTAAGAACCTCACTATTGGCTCGTCGATACCTATGTTAACAAGCTTATCACGATGTTATGTGCTCACATCGGAAAATTATAAGACAAACAACAACTTTAGTACGAGTTTTCACTGTTTTCGATAAACGTTCAAAGCCGAACCTTTCATACATTTTTATTAGTTCATATTTTCCACTAGAAGTACTTCTAGCAAATGTATGAAAAGATTCCGTTTATCGTAGTTTAAAGGTATTAAAACTCGTACTAAAGACGCAGAGACAGACAGACAGACAGACAGACAGACGAACAGACAAACACACACGCACTTACTTTGTATATCTTTATAATTGACACGCAAACTCAGCTTGCCTACCACCTCACTGCCTGCAACACAAGTCAGATAGTTTAACTACCAATAACCGATGAACACAAATGAAACAACTCAATAGCGAGTATACCTGTTGATATCTACAGATTTCAGTAGTCTGGTCACAAAATATTTAGGTACAGATGAATGGCACATTACAACGGTGAAAAAAGACGCATTATCACTTAACAGTGTGTGTACTATCTTGGATAAAGTCTGTTGAATGCAATCGAAGAAGGCGAATCTGCATTCGTAACTCTTGGTTTGAAATCGACTTTGCGTGTATAATAATAAGCCAGCCATCTATTTATATATTTGTGGCCGGTAACTGTATCCAGTAGACGGCAATAGGCAAACTCGCTATTGCAGCAAGTTGATGTGATACGTTCCATGGTCTAGATGAAAATCTCGATAACACTGCGCACATGCTACCGAATACCGATATGCTCTTTTCTTTGTATAACCTACTGGTAAACGAGGCAGTACGTCAATGGATGAAGAAAACGCTTATAATTTTTATACATAGCTGATGTACTCACAGCGACGCATCAACCTAAACTATTTGGACTTTGAACTATTAGACGTTGAACGCTGCGAATCGTGCATGAGAGTGATTCATATTTTTGTTGAGTTCTATCCTTACCATTACATCGACACCACTATGCACTGTCTCTTGCCGAAAATTCTCTATTTTGTATGTAGCGTAGTTATGCGTATATAGGGTGTCTAGTTTGATGTGTAGCCGTGTGTACATAGAAAAATGTGAACAAAAACAATCTTAACCTAAGCCCCGGCGCGGCCTCAAACAGACGCTTCAAGCAAATATTGAGCATGATAACAGTGAGCGTCAAGCGTCGGATATGAATGTATGATATGTAACGAAAGGCCATACGGCAGCGCAGTGAAATTAGCTATAAGCGAATGCGTCAGCGTCGGATGAGCCGAGCAGCGTTTTTATGGCCGGGCTAGCGAAAACAATTATTCGAGTATATTCTACGATGTACACAAAATAGGCGCTCCAGAAGCTACCGAGGTTCTTGCGTATGTAACGATTTATTTTGGATTATTACGCTGTAAGCGAAAGTCTCAAATTTCGCGATCGTGTCCTATCCGAAGATCGCAATACAGACGCTCAATGGTGCAAGGATGAGCATTGAGTTACGCCCATTGCTAGAATACTGATATTCCGCTTAAAATTTACGTTTCAAGCGCTTCAAATTTATGCTGTTAGCGTATTAAGATCTTGTTATATTTTTCGTGACTCGAGCATACGGATGACGTACTATATTTATTTATTGAGATCCAACTGCTTATTCCAGTTTATATTGTTAACTAATACTATAAGAAGTTAGTTGAAATGGGCAGCATTAAAGAGTACTGCTATAATTGCACGTCCTATATGCGCCATATACCGGCAGATATACATCTCTATCTGCATATTTTATCCGTTCTTAATAGAATCAGATTACAAGAATGCAAGTGCCACGAACCGTGTCGAGCAAACTCGGCGTCTCTCGAATTAGTCGACGACTCATTCATTTACTAAGTTGTTTCCATTTGCAATTAAAAATAATATAATTCCTCGGCCACCAATACCGTGTGTGTAAGAACTAAGATATTATGTTAATGTGTAGAAAATAGCAATGTCTTTCGGGCCGAGTGATTTGTGGATGTTTTGAGAGATAGGTACAGAGGAATCCACTCTCAAAATCAAAATGATTTAAGAATATATACATATCAGTGAAATAAATTGATTAGTTTAAAAAGTTATTAATTGACCTTGCCGACTGCAAAAATATGGAAATAAGTTATATTTGTATAAATGTAGAAATTAAAACTATTTTATACGAATATAGGTGTTTATTTTATTGACAAATTTGAATTACTTCCATCCTGATCGTCTGTTTCAAGTACATTACCCTAAAAATACGACTGCACAATCTCACAGTGTCCCACACCTGGCACTTTCACTGTATTCCTGCGGCATGAGAAATGACCGATGCATGCGAACACCGGCCTGGCCGCCGGCCACAAGCAAATTATGTCAATAACCTGCTTGGAAAACTTCCAAGCGTTCTGATAACGGAAATATTTAGATGCTATACGTGTCTTCTAATATTTTAATGTAAAATGCATCGATTCTTTATGATGCAATAGTGCTTTTGCCAAAATTTTAATGGTCTGATTTTGTTTTAATTAGCTTTGCCATTGTCAGATCATCGAAAATTGTTCGAATTTTCCTTATTTTATAGACAGAATTTTGGCATAACATCGCACAAGGCATCCAAAACGCTATTAAAGTTAAAACTTCCCAACATAATATGGTCGTGCACGCAATGGGCAGTATAATACAACAATCTAAATAAAGCAATAATAATAGGCTCTGCAAAACATCGTACTAAAACTATCGTACGGGGTTTGCGGCACAAGACAGGTGAGAGATCTACCAGCTAAATGTCTGTGTATTTGAGCTGAACTCTGCTAGTACCGTACCTGTATACAATTATATTAATAATCGTGTACAGGTAGCAGAGTTCAGTTCAGGTATTGAACTGGCATATGTGACAAAAATATCGCCAAACTTGATAGGTTTGCGATATTTTTGCCACATATTCAAGTTCAATAAAAGAATGAAGGTACTGAAATTGCGACGCGCTACAAAGGCGCTAAGGTCGCCCGCCGGCAATTTAGATCAAGACCATCCATCCATTACCAAGGACATTAAGAAATCTGGAACGACACAGCAATGCCTAAATGACATAAAAGGATTAGGACGGCCGACCTCTAGTGATATGGGAAATAGGGAGAAGTAGATTACGGTTTAAACTGAGATAATTGGATGTTCAAACGTGTCCTAGGATTAGTAGACTTATCCCCACTAAACTAAACTTGTCATAATATGTTTTACTAAAATACTTTGTAACGCAATATTTTGCTCACCACTCGGCTGACTGGCCGCAGTAAGTGTAGCTTAACCTCGTGGGTGTCTGTTACCACGGGATTACAGCTAATACTTATGGTAGACGTCGTAAATAAGTCGTGATACGTATAGGGTATTATCGGAAGCCATACGTTTAAAGATACCCGTGTATAAATAGTACTAACGTCAGCTGGTAAAAGAACACGTGAATACCAGTAGTAATAGTATTTCTATTGAATACTACGTGTAGCAAAAAGCAGTGGTCGTATCATAGTAATATATTAAAATCAGCCCTGGATACAAAATACTGCTGATAACAGGTCTCTTCTCAGTTTGGGAAGGGTTAGGCAATAGTCCACAACGCTGACCCACTGTGGTGGACATAACACATCTTTAATAACATCACGTAGACATTTCAAATATGCGGGTTGCCTCACCATGTTTTCTTGACTGTTAAAGTGAGCGTATCGTATTTTATATGGACATAACTTCGAAAAGTCAGAAGTGCGCCTTAGGACTGGACTCGACGTCTCTGCGTGGCCGTCCAAAGGACTTCCATCACCCTAGAAATCTTAGATAGAGCTATAGAAGATTTCATCGTTGCTTTGAAAGAAAGATGTTGCCATTTATATGGCGACAGAATGAATGAGCCAACTCGGCCGAAGAACTACCTCTTTGCCAGGATACTGGCGTTAAAGTAGTTGGTGAATCGCAATATGTCATATAATATCGCATGTCTCAGTAATCTTACCATACATCATATCGTTCATACAAATGTCATGAGGACAACCAGTTTTACGAGAGCCATAAATATTAATCTGTGGCGCCGCCTGCATTCAAATATGGTGACGTTTTTAGGCAGCGCTATCTGTTGACGTGTTCAACACTCTTTTTTATAAAATACTAGCTTTTACCTGCGACTTCGTTCGTGTAAAGGTAGGTTGTATTGGTAGCAGTACTTTTAATTTGTTTTTTGTCTAACAAACAAGTATTAATTATATTAAAATTTAGTTATTATACCTCAGGCAAGCGTTAACGGGTAAAATGTATTCAAACCAAAAGGTACTCGAAAATTGGCGAACTCGTAGTGCTCAAAAAGAGGTTTTACTTCACCCAAATTGTAACCCATTTTTAGCCAATTTTCACGTACATGCACCGTTCGTTTTGGATCTCTGCCTACCCTCAAACGAAGTAACATTACGTGATTCTCGTAATGAACGCGAAGGTATTTTACAATCTTTTAGTTCTGGCATCGACCCAACAGCCGGCCATCGGGTGCTGATTGAAATAAATTCTGTTGCGGGCATACTGTATGCATTATTATATACAGATAGTTTACAATGGCCTGTAATAATTGAATATATTTAAATAGTTACACAACACATCTCATCTGACCTATGGCAATAATTCAATTAAGGAATAAAAAAAACTCACAACTGTTTCTAAAATCATGTGTCTATCTTTAGAATATCGTAATCTGTTTATAATTATTGTTTTGTCGTGCTCTAACATGTTGCAAATTATTATTATGGTATATTATTCGAATGACGATCAAATATTCGAATCTGATTGGATTACACTAAAAGAGTAACATACTGTGACCAGAATTTGATTCGATGATAAACTATACATTCGTTTGCGTATTGCAAACACATAAATAACAAAAGATATATAGTTCAATTACTAGTAAGTATACATTCGAATAGCTTAGTCGTTGGATTATTTACAATGTTAAATAGATAATCGCATACATCTATTATAATCTCAGGGACACCAAATCGTAGAGCTTACAATGTTGCGTATTACGCAAGCCATATCAGTAAGGAAGGACTTTCTTCATCTATTACACAATTTACTACCCGACACACTCAAGCTATTAATAATAACCATTGCAAGCATGGAAACATCTATTACAATCAAGAGCTCCTCAAGGTCAGTTGAAGATGCGTTATGTTGTCAGCTAGAAGACCGATTGCCTAGTTTCTATGTCCTTTGCTTTAGGTTCATATGGTATTTTTGTATGGTAATAGATGAATTGATTTGTTAGATTGAATCTAACCTGAGGTGCAAGACTGTAGGGTATCAGCCGCGAGTTGGTCACCGAGGTACTGAGCTTATCAGCAGGGGAACAGTTACCAGTGCGACAGGCTGTCCCTGGCGCTGGCATCAAAACTACTCCTGCAGGATTGGAAGGTGCGAATATCTATACTAATATTATAAAGCTGAAGAGTTTGTTTGTTTTGTTGAACGCGCTAATCTCAGGAAGTTCTGGTTCAAATTGAAAAATAGTTTTAGTGTTGGATAGCCCATTTATCGAGGAAGGCTATAATAATAGGCTATATAACATCGCGCTACGACCAATAGGAGCGAAGCATCAATGAAAAATGTTGCAAAAACGGGCAAATCTCTTATGCGAAGCAGACGAAGTTGCGCGGTTCAACTAGTTAATAAATAAATATAACCAGGGTGTCATTATGCCACAGTAATAGGTTACCCTTAATGGCATCGTATTGCCCAGCGGTGGTATAAATGTATAATAATTTAGCTGTCGTATGTTATTGTCCGTAAAACTCGAAAGGTAATCGATGGATTGACTTCAGATTTTGACGCATTGTTGCACTTCCACATAAGTGTGTATTTATATAAATAAGTATACAAAAATCAAAAGGTTCCACATGAACGATCAATTATAAAATATATAAGAACAAGCCACGTGACTGGATTTAATTAATAAAGGTATAAACATGTATTTATTTGCAACATAAAACATAACATAGTATGACATCTTTATATGGTAGTATTTCGATATCATAGTGGTTCATTGAACTTATTTGAATAATCTCATAAAACTCGAAGATAAATAATTAACACATATGGCATACTATGTGGGTTTGCCTGTTTTTTTATTTGTATGCGTAAAGGCAGGTAAATTAGCGATCTAGTGTAAGTTTTTGCCTTGGGTTAAATGCGCATGCAGTAAGACAAATGGTGATCACCGCGGATAAAATTTTATATTTTAAATTTTCAACTACCGCGCTGCCGCGGTTTCGCTTCAGTTTTGTTCAAAATTCACCATCAAATCATGTCGAGCTGTTGCTCTGTAGTTGCGTGATAGAAAGATAAACGAACAACCTACCTACACTTTTTACGTTAGCCAAATTTTAATCAAACGAGCTTTTATAGTAGATCAACATTTCCAATTGTCCTTGGATCTTTCCATTTTTCTTCCACAAACACTTATTCGGACTATACAAAACATTAATAATAGCCATATCGGTCCAGCCTTTCTCAAGCGATACGCAAACTAACGAACAGCATTTAATTATTATTCATATAAAATATTTTTTTTTCCACTTAACCTACTTCTATATTCTTGTCGAGGTTTCGTTTCACTTGCCAAATAAAGATAAACACGATATATTGCATGTAGTTGTATATCGATATGCTATCTACAGATAGATAACTGGGACCGGGTATAAGTAGTTAATCTTAAGAACCAATAACAAAATAAGCCACCGTTTTAACTATCAGCTTTAGATAGCGCATATCTCAATTATCATATCGTAAAATTTTGATCAATTTAATTATAGCCAGTCATGAGCATGTCCCGGAAGTCATTAGAGAGTTTTCAAATCGGGCTATATTATTATTAACCATTTAACGTGGCTTTTAAACGGGCAATATCTTTACTGCAATATTTTGCAGCTGAGTTTCAAAACTCTAGCCATCCCAAAAATATTTGAATGTGTCAGCTATTGCAAACATAATTTGGACAGAAATTCTCAAAATATTGTCATGTCTATACTAATATTATAAAAAATAAAGATTTGATTTTTGGTTTGTTTGTAAGGATTTAAATCAAAAACTACTTAATCGGTTTTAAACATTCTTTCACCAATAGAAAGCTATAGTATCAGTGAGTAACATAGGCTATATTTTATTTAGAAAGAAAGTATTTAACTAGTTACTAACTTTATGCGAGCGAAGCCATGGGCAAAAGCTAGTATTTATAATATTTCAGATATCGCCGGTGTGTATATTGCAGTCACACGTTCCAATAAAAGTAAGGCCTCTTTAGTGATATACAGGTCGTGTTACAATAAGACATTGCATTGACACCGTCACACGACCTCGATACGAACAGTTATTGATAGTACGTTAATCTATGAAATTGACAGCGCGTTCGACAGACAATGAGTTAATATGACTATCTGTTCCAACAATGGTACAGTAAAATTAGCTTGACTGCACATGCCTTTGGTATTTTTGTAACATTACCTATGTTTACGTTACGTGCCATGGAGCGCAGTATACTCGGTGTTAAGCTGATAGATAAGATCAGAAATACGCTACTGCACTCCCAAAGGTTAAGGATGTGGGCCAAGCTGCTGCCGAACTCAAATGGAACTGGGCTGGCCGTATCTGTCGCATGTCTGAAGAAAAGTGGTCAAAAATCACCACAGACTGGGCACCACAGGTAGGCCGAGAATGAGATGGCGGGATGAATTGGATACGTTCCACAATTGGCGCTAGACAGAAAGGAGTGGAAAGATCGAAGGGAGGCCTTTGCTCTGCAATGGCAATCGATGGTACAGGCTAAAAATAAAATAAAATAAATAAAATTTTGTAACAAAATATTAGCAAATTATTTAATAACCTTGCGTCGGACACGCGTAGGGGTCGGGGGGCTTTTGGGACCGGGACCGCGGTCCCGAATTCTATATAGCTAAAAGAGATTTATATTCGCGGCAGAGTAGTCAATACTACACTGCGGACTGAGTACTGTATTGCAATGGAGAAATAAAATGCTGATGTAGCACTTTTGCCCCTAAAGGGAGCTTTTGTAAGAAGATTAGCTTTTAGTCAGGAAAATATAATTAATTTCAAAATATAATCTACTTGCAAAAGCAAATGCATCTGCATTTAGGATCTGCGGGCAAAATAATGTACTGTTAACTATATTTTGCCTGCGTTTTGAGGATTTTAAAGCAAAATGATTGTCATCCTTGGTACCCAATCATAACGATCAACGCTCCCATGTATTACAATAACTCACCTATCACCAAACATATTAAAAGTTTCAGGTAGGTATAATTTCGATAATCCATTTCGTTACGTGTGGCGAATGTTTATTAAACTATCTTGAACGTATTTTACATATTATTAAACATAAGTCATAACGTATCTCTGTCATTACGTTTGTGTGGAACTACTCTTATAACTTGAGAATGATCGATTTTAATGTTTCTTTCTTTAGTATGACGCTGGTCCGATTTTAATGCTTCTTTATTTAGTTTGGAAATACGTTATCGGGGCGGGTTTTAGTATATATTTAACTTAGTTACGATAAAAAGGTTAAAAAATTAAAATTGCCTCGGGTGGTTAACATATTATGACTATCTCAAACCATTTCACGAAAAAAAGGTACATAAATTTATAAATAAAAGAAAAACAAAAAAAAATGTTCTGGATTATTCTATACGACCAGTAGAATGCGTGGTTAAAAGGAATTACACGATTTCAAAATCACCCTGTATATACGCAGTGAAGGGCGCGTTCTCGTTTAGTTATAGCTTAATAGAAAGAGAGAGAGTATAGAGAAATAACTAAATGCTGAATCATTATTTTAAGACTGCTACGTTGGTACAGTAGTTAGTTAGTAGCATAAACAGATAGGCCAACCGTGAGTTCCTGGATCCTAATCCGGTTGTAGTATTGATTTTTATAAAAGGAATAACGAACACTCTTAGAACTCGTGGTATAGTCATGTCACTCAAGGTTAAAAGGTTTGTTAGAAAATTTCAGTGCGAATTCTAGAATTATTGTGCCCTGCAGATTTTGCTCGCACTGGCTCCCACGTAAAAGGACGTGAGACCTAAAACCAAATCTGGCGAACGGGGTATAATAGATGTACCCTACGTACAGGCACCTCAACAAATATAAATATAGGCGTCAAGACTATGTATCCATGAGGAGATTTTTAATGTAGGTACAAGAATTATTGTTCTGTCTCGTCATGGCTAAAGTTTATTTTATCGTTTATTATTTTGATTCCAAACAATAACCGCTTAGAAGTAGCTGCTTTTTAACACGCTTTTATTAGCTTGGGGTGTATCTATGAATCTATGTAACGGAATCTTTAAACGTGATTTTCACCTTTTCAACCAGCGGATTGATTTAAAACTTTCCACACTTATCGAAGACCGATGACAATACAATAATTTAGAGAGAAAATAGTTAAAATATTAAAAAAAAATACTTTAAATAACTAAATACACGCATTAAAAAGCCGAAAATAATTTAGTAATTTTAATGTAATAAAGCAGGGGGTGGGGGTTATCAAAATGTCTTGGAAAGCTTTTTATAAACTATTATTTAAATAAACCGTTTTATGTTTTTGTCGATGTTATACTCATGCTTTTTTGTTAGGAGTAGCCGAGTAAGAAAATCATGCGCCGTATTCGTGACTATAATAGTTTCCTTTGCAGATGTCTGAGAGTGCATTTATTGCAAGTACATGTCCGGTAAAACTAACTTAACAGTATCAAAATGTTACATATCGTCGATTTTATTCTTCTTATACAAGACAACTACAGCACTAGGAATACAGCCCGTGCCGCGGAGGACTTAACAAATATTCAAACAACGGACCATTGAACACCCAGACTGAAACCAACTATTTGTGGGTCACACAAATGTGTGTCCCGTGCGGGGTACAGTAACGAGGCAACCACATAAACCACTAAGCCATGCAGTCAATGTAGTCTGTTAAATCTTAGAACACGAGACATAATTAAACACCTATTGTCTGGCCACCCGGTGTACCGCTGTGATTCAATAAGTTAATAGTTATTATTAGCGAAAATGTTAAACAATTTTATTATTATCGATACAAAAACAGTTGTCAAGAGGTTGGTGTCTATGACTCGGTGTCGATCATGTCGGTGACGTTATTAACACGCTTATATTGGCTTGGTATGTAACGGAATCTTTGAACGTGATTTTCACCCCTTTAAAACCAACGAATTGATTTTAAACTTGGCACACTTATTGAGGACCGATGACAATACAATATCTTGGAAAATATAAAAAGAAAAATATAGAAATAAAATAAAAATAAATAATCCCTAGTTTTTTAGTATAATTAAACTATTATGTTTTATTTGTTAAATGAAGATAGCCGATTGCAAAATAGTAGTTTGATATTCTTTGTTAACTATTACACAATGATAATCACGTTGATTATCAACAATGATAAGTAACATAATGCTGACGACGCGACGTGACGATATTTACACATATAAAAAATACTGAATAAATGCAAAGCTTAGTAATCGTTTATTCATTTAAATATATATGTTACGGTTAATACCCGAAGTGCGGCTACACCTAGTTTTAGCCGGCTACAACTCAAAAGTAACCTAACATAACCTAACTGCATGTGGCCGGCTACACCTAGTTGTAGCCGGCTAAAACTAGGTGTAGCCGCACTTCGGCTATTAGCCGTAACATATACATAAAACGCAATTGAAAAAAATGGTCCAAATTATCAGACTTTCTTATATATTATTACTAACTGACCCGCGCAACTTCGTCTGCTTCACATAAGAGTATTTTCATTTTTCATTGATGCTCGGCTTCTATTGGTCGTAGCGTGGTGTTATATAGCCTAGAGCCTTCCTTGATAAATGGGCTATCCAACACTAAAATAAATTTTAAATTCGAACCAGTAGTTCCTTAGATTAGCGCGTTCAAACAAACGTTTTAGCTTTATAATATTAGTATAGATTACACTCACAATTCGTCAGGTATTTACGGTCCTACGAAATAAGTAGCGAGCTCACTGTTGTCTACTAAGCACAAATTCAGATTCCAAGTTGCTACTAATAATTTTTGCCATAAAATCCCTTATCTCTTTGCCCAACCCGAGAATCGAACTCGAGAATTCAAGCACAGCAGTTGTATTTATTATCGCTGCGCCATAGAGGCAATCTACTACTATAATATGCGCATACGTCAAAATATTTGAAATACAAGGTAATATCAGCGCACACACACCTCACACTTGTGTGTGTCATATCATAACGGATCAAGACGAAAGTAGAAGGTTATTAAAATTTCACATTATCATGATATGCAACGATAAAATGTGACATACGAACTAAACAAGGAAAAAAGATGGCGGCCGCTAAATGCATACAGATTATATGTTAATCCGTTTGTTTATCGACGCTTGACCGACCCGCAGATATGTAGAACATGCGCGGTCTACACAGATAATTTGTATATTATGTTGCAGATAGCGTTAAGTACCTATATACTTACAAGGGTTGAACAAAGGTTATCTGTCATATACAAGTTGTGATAGTCTAGGAGATATCTACATAAATTGTCATACAGAGGTCTCAAGTACAATTCTAAAGAACACCTGTGTTTTTAACCGACTTCAAAAAAAGGAGGAGGTTCTCACTTCGACTGTATGTTTTTTCTTTTCTTTTTTGTGTTACCTTATAACTTTTTTCTAGGTGACCCGATTTTGATAATTTTTATTTGAAAGCTTTAGTTCCATTTGGTCCCATATAATTTTGATCAAGATCTGACCATTCGTTTTCGAGTTATCCTTAATAATGCGTATTCGGCTACATTGATGATGTTCTCATTTTTGGCAAGAACAAAATAAACAACTGTGTAGGCCATCCTACATTTCGAAGCCCTTTCGTAGTGTTTCGAGGTAGCCCTATTCTAATTTAGTGATTTTTTGATATAGACCTTCGGTTTCATACAACGGAATTCTTTGATAAATGACAGCAAATCTGCCGTGATTGCTACAATCACATACATAATTATGTATATATATGAATTGTTTACACAATTCCAAATAGGTTATTGATAGCATTTAATAGTATGAAGTTACGTGCAACTGTTAAACTCAACAAGGACACCGACTCCATTAATAACAATCAATTAATTATTTACAAGAATACGCCATTATTTTTAACTTTTTAGTGCATTTTTTGTTTTAGAATATTCTTAATAGAAGTCTGTTTTCCTTTATGTTAAAATTTTGTTTATTTTCGAAGATATTCACGTAATTAGCTGTTAATTGTTGCTAGCTTTACTAGCAAAGAAAAACATCGTGTGGTGACCTACATGTCCGAAGTTTACATAGACGTAGATAACGAAAAACGGTTCAAGCCACAATCAAAATAGAAGTTAATACTATCAAACTGATGAAATAATTTCTATTTACTAGCTGTCAACTTTAGTAACTTGTGCCACTCTTAATATGAAATCATGATTAAACAGTTTTACAAAAAAAAATCTTATAGTAATACGCATTGAAGTAGGTATGGAAGGAGGGCGCAAGTGGGACGTACCTATCCGGTATCTGGTATCCACCTTAGGTCTTAGGTTAGGTCTGAACTTTAAATTCTAGGAAAATATATGGGCCAAAGCTTTTTAGGATCCGGCAACCTCTGCCCTCTCATCCCAGAAAGTAAACCTACGTATAGCAATAGTACCTAATACGAGACTGAACTTAAAAAACATGATTGTCTTAACATGTAATGTTGGTTTTTTAGAGTTCGACAAAACTCTTATACAACATCTTTGTCCGTCCGTCTGTTATACAAGTTTCAACTCAAGAACCGTAAGACTTAGAGACTCGCGGTCAACACCATTCGACTCAGCATAGTCGACATACCCCCGAAATGACTATGACGTTTGACCTCTGACCTCAAGATCACGTGGTATCACGTGACCTTTGCATATATTGTTTTTCGAACTCTAAGATTTACGGCAATTCATTGCCGTTTCTCACTTGTTAAAGGAGGTTTTAAGAAACTGCAACTGCAAACAATGCTTTTGAAAACATGTGATATGTGCCATGCTGCACTGGACCTGCATAGTAAACTATGGCCTTCTTAACTGGGAAGTTCAGTCATTGCAGAACTACTTAGCCTTGATCTTTAGATTAGATAAGAAACGCGAACAAATTCTAAGTATACAACCAACCAGTTTTATGTTTAAATGGTATTGACTTTCGGATCGCAATAAATTACATGTCTACAAACGCATCAGTCAAGTAGAAAGTTTAATTGATTAGTCCGCTATAATTAAATATTTAAATCATCATCATCAGGCTATAATAGTCCACTACTGGTCATAGCTTTTCCCTAATGAGCGCCATAGCACCGTCTTCAGCTTGCCGCATCCAGCATCTGCCTGCAGTTTTTCGCAGATCGTCATCCTACCTGGTCGGAGGGCGTCCTACACTACGTTTGCCGAGTCGCGGTTTCCACTCAAGAACACGTTACGTTTACCCCAGCGGTTGTCGGTTCTTCGCGCGATATGGCCAGCCCACTGCCACTTCAGCTAGCTAATTCTCTGAGCTATGTCGATGACTTTGTTCTCTGTCGGATGTATTCGTTACGAATCCTATCCTTCAGAGAAACTCCTATTAACTATTTAAATGGTGACCTTAAATACGTAAGTGGTGACACAGAGTTCTATTTTAGTATTCTAGCGTAGTAATAGTAATATGCAACTTAAATTACTAGATAAATAAGACAATCATTTACTTTAATGCAACGCAAGATATACTGCATGCCGCAATCTTATTATATTTTCACTTGCGGCAATACAAAGTAAAATATTGTGGCATTAGTTGCGGCACAATGTTGCCATGTGCAATCGTTCGTTAACACGGCGAGATTTGGGTCGAATACATCATAATATTTTAATGGCCTACATTTATTACTGCGTATCGTTACTTGTGTATTTAAAGTAAATGCATGGAAAACATTATTTTCAGCTAAGACATTTATCACGCCTATCCAGGGTTGGCAGAGGTGAATTACCTACACAGAAAAATCGCCTGTTATGGATTTAGGTGCCACGTAATAGGTCATTTACCACGCATAATTTGAGTCTCCTTTCTCGAATTAAGAATGATTGAATTGAAAAACACAACAACACTGCACGTCCCATACATCGAACTCGAGATCTCATGCACATCAATCGTATGCAATACCGCTGCAATACAAAGGCAGTTTAAAAAATAACATATATTTTATTAAACAACTAGATGTGCCCACGGTTTCATCCGCGTTTATGATTACTGCGCCTCCCCCGCGGGTCGTAGCGTGATGTTATATAGCCTATAGCCTTGCACAATAAATAGGCAATCCAACACTTAAATTTTTTTTTAATCAAACCTGTATTTCCTGTGATTAGCGCGTTCAAACAAACAAACTCTTTAGCTTTATAATATTAGTATAGATGGAATAAAGTTTGGAATTGAAATAGTTTTATACCAGGTAGTACCTTTGCCTCACCCTTCTTACATTGAGAAGGAAACCGCGGGAACATCTCGCACTCAATAAAACGGCGACTTAACTCGAAATTTGAAAGTAAGGCAATTTAAACTCTAATTGTATATGTTAAATTCTAATATTATATTTGTGTTAAATCTTTGCAATAGAGTTCAAATTTGTTTAATCCAAAATACTGAGATAAGTCTCTGTTTTATTAAGGATGCGATCTAGTAATGCATAAAAGATCTTGTAGTTATAGGTTTGGTAATAATTATGCGCCCTGTCGTACACAGCAACAGAAGGAGATGTATGAGTGTACTAATATATATATCTATACTAATATTGTAAAGCGGGAAAAAATTTGATTTTTCATTTATTTGTAAGGATTTAACTCAAAAACTATTCAACCGATTTTAAAAATTCTCTCACAATTAGAAAGCTATATTATCGCCGAGTAACATAAGCCATATTTTATTTTTAAAAAGGACTGTCGGTAACGTATACTAACCTTTTACGCGAACAAAGGCGCTGGCAAAAGCTAGTATGTTATATTTGCCAGCAAGGATATCGAATTCCGAATTACCGTCACATTGACAATGTGACACTAATCCAGCCCCGTACTCGCGATCTCTTAATACGGCACGAGCAGACACGTGTATGTTACACAAGTTAGAAACGTTGACACGTGTAGTGAAAGTGAATCTACTTGTGTCCGTCTGATCGGACTGACGACGATTATTGAAGTATGTGTGTCTATCAATATTTGAACACTCAATATGGTGTTAAACTTTCGCTTATACAAGATAATCATGTTAATATTACTTATACAGTTTGTATGTTTGAATTCGCTAATCTTAGAAACTGCTTAAACGGTTAGGAAGTGATTTTTGCGTTCGATAGCCTGTTCAAGGGTATATAACGTCATGCTACAAAATTCAAAGGAGTGGCGCAGTAAATTCTGTGAAGGATTGCATAGCTACCGATTGTAAAAATCCGGGATCATTCCCGAGTCGGGCATAATGTTATTTTGCTTAATGCCATTTCTATGTACGTGTAGGAGCAGCATGAAATCTTATTCCTAGTTATTACTATCACTACATATTATATAAAATATAAAATAAAGTCCTTCGCTGCGTCTGCCTGTCTGTCAGTTCACGATAAACTCAAAAACTACTCAACGGATTTTCATGCAGTTTTCACCAATACACAGAGTGAATCATGAGGAAGGTTTAGGTGTATAATTTGTTTAGGTTTTGGTCTACCCGTGCGAAGGATAAAAGAGTATTACAATATTCTTGTTAAGTCTCTCTTAGTAATCCATACTAATATTATAAATGCAAGAATAGCAAACTTCTGTCTGTTAAAACTAAATAGCTAAATCGATTTCGGCAACATATTGGTATGGAACAGTTTGGAGCCTTTGAAAATACATGTGTGCGTTTATTGTATTGTAACAACTAATGTTAGCCAGCATATATTGGTTTTAATATTTATTTACATGTACAAAAGCCACAACCATAATAAACAATTGAACTGAAATATATACGTAGAATAAAATAAAATGAATGAAAATAAAATACGAGTGTAAAAACAAAATGGCTGGTTTAGGCAGCAGACATATATTTTTTTAAGTAATACCACAATTTGCGGTACCTTTACAGCCAATTAAGGTATCGGGCAACATTAACATCTCTGACTGACGCTTCACCACACAAAAGGAAAGAAAGTTCCCCATGCTTTAACTCACACTTAATTAGTACCTATACCTATATCGCCACAGCTGTGCTAACAGACACACCAAACATACAAGTGTTATCATTTAAATGTTACGCAATACGAGCTTTCTAATCAAGAAGGATCAGGCAGTCATTACAACATTAAGAACCACACAGGAATGTAAAAAACTGAATCCGTTTGCGTGAAACATCGATAAAAATACAGGCAGAATTAAAATATCTGCTTACCCTTCCGATTGGATAAAGCGTGATAGGATAATGGCACATTTAAACAGCGACGAGAGATGAGCGAAACACGGGACAATTACATATTTGTTTTTGTCCCGTGTTAGTATAAAATCTACATCACTCGGCGTATTGGCTGGTGACTACCCAAATTACTGCGAATTCTGTACAGCGAAATACGAATGTACCTAATATAAATTAAACAACAACAAACTAACAATTATCAAATCAAATCTCGATTATGTCTGCATCACCTATCTATGAGTTCTAAAGATGGAAAACATTATATTAGAAAAGAGCAGACGTGAGTTTTGTGCAAGTACCTTCATAAAGGCCAAACCCTTTGCCTAAACCTAGCAGCTAACATAATATAGTACAATACCTAGCTATGGGTTCCCATATATTTATATATTAATACGTGAAGCAAAAACTTTGTAGCCCTTTTTACGAAACTTGCGCAGAAAGAGGAGTATGAAATTTGGCACAGTTAAAGTTTACTTGGAGAAGGAGGGGCAAATCCTAATATTTTTATAAAATATGCATTAGAAATACATTAAATTAATGGAAAAACACTACACGCACACAACCATGCATTTGACACACGCAGTCGAATCGCGTTCGTAGTATTTCGACATTGTTCGTCTGACGTCGTACAATTCTTTGTAACTATGGTTACCTATACCTTATTTATATGTAATAGAGAAAATCAGAATACAAAGTAGCAAGCTTAGGAATTTTGTTCGAATTTTGACCACTAGGCGACCGCTAGTAGAAATAAATATACCTAATGTCTCTAGCTACAAGTACGCCATATTGTTTACTAAAAAGATAAATAGAAAAATGAACTACAGATCGAAAATTTAAATATTATGAATGTGCCCTCACCGTACTTTGACCGCACGAAAGTGTCCACACAAAGAAGAGTGAGCTCACACATTACATTAACATGATAGAGATCGTATGTACAATTTTAAATATGAGTAAGTTGACAATACTATATTTATAGTTCAGATGTCATGTTGGCATTGTGTGTCAGTCAATTTAATGTTCAGATAGGTGACCATATTTAAATCTAGTGAGACCTATGATTTAAATCCTAAATAATATTATAAATACGATTGTAAGTTTGTTTGTTATGCTTTCACGCCTTTACTACTCGACCGATTATCATGAAATTTCGCATACACGTTGTCCGGAATACAGAATAGAACAGGGTACTCTCATCCAGAAAAAATACTATTCTCCAGTGATAGAAAATTTACACAACCTACATTTTCGCGAGCGAAAATGCAAATGCTAGTCTATGATATATATGTATGTATGTATGTATCTTATGTGGGGGCCAGTCAGTGCAGGCCAGCGACACTTCGACCCAGTGGGATCTTTTGTGTCGACACTCTCCCAATAACGACTGCCATAGATGTTCATGGCAGCCGGGACCGACGGCTTAACGTGCTCTCCGAGGCACGGAGCAGGCGATAATTGTCAATAAATACGCACATCATTTCGAAAAGTCATATAACTTCCGAAAGTCAGAGGTGCGCGACGTGGGTTCGAACCCGAAACCCTCTGCATTGCAGTCTGTTGGTCTCCCCACTGAGCTATCGCTGCTGAGCTTTGATATATATACTAATATTATAAAGAAGAAAGATTTTATATTTTTATTTGTTTGTTTGAAAGGATTAACGGAAAAACCTAAAAGCCGGTTTAAAAATTCTTGCACCATTAGAAAGCTGTTTTATCACCCAGTAGCATAAGCTTTTTATTATATTTTAATAAAAGGACTGTTACACCTTAACTAACTTTCTTTTGCGCGAATGAATCCGTGAGCAATATCTAGTATTTGATACAGATTAAGATACGCGAAGGTCGTTATTCCATATACTGATATGAAGTCTATTGTTAGCAATCAGACATAGCAGTCATACTCGATTGATCACAACGATATAGGTCAAAGTAGATTGTACGTGCATCTCTGCTTACGATCATACGAGGTGACCTTGAATGACTACCGGATGTGCAGACGTACGTAGAATCCAAGACTTCTGGCTATTAGGATAATTAGAGGCGAACAATTGTTTAATTGGGTAAGTATTTTTTATTGCCTCACTAGTTTAGTGTGGGTAACTCCCACTGCCTCTTGAGGTCACGGGTTCAATTTACGATTAATTAGATAATTTTAGTTTCATGTATAAGAAATAAAATTATTTTGGCAAAAGTCTTATGGCAGTGGTGCTTTAGGGTCAGCGCACACCGAACTGCAAAATGCTCACGCATGGTCGAGCAAAATTTTGACTGCTCGACCATGCAGACGGCATGCTCGCCCCTCCGAGCAAACTCCGTTGAAAATGCTCTGGATTGCATTGCGGGCGTGCATTACCAGTTTGATGCCAAAATCCTACGTTGGCAGACGTGTTCAATATGGTTGATTGGGACTTAGTAATTATCGTCCTTTTGGCAGAGGAAGAGGAACATGAAGAATATGTAAATAAAATAAGACGTCATGATCCATGATTCCCAACTGACGCCGGCCGCGCCGTAGGTAGTAAACACACGTCCAGACAGTTTTCTCGCTGTGACAATAGCTACTGAGCGCGGACTCGGACACGCATCTTGCAAGCTCGAGCATGGTCGAGCATCAAGTTTGGACGTGTATTTAATTTTGCAATGTATGGAATTCTCATATGATTAATTATTCAGTAGTCTCAGAAAATGCTCTGCTCTGCTCTTGGTGTGCGCTGACGCTTATACATATTTTGTCAGCAAGGTTTGGGCCGTAGGAGCCATGAGTGTAGGACCCAATTTGTAACCGTGAACTCCGTGCTGTTAAGGAGATTTTCTTGACAGATAGACTCGCCACTGTGCCGGCAAGTCATTTAATATATTTGTTAAATATATAGAAATTATTAAGTTAATGGTTTGCTAATTACTAGTATTATTCATAAAACAGTAGTAAACGTATGTAGATTGAAACTACGACCTTTCGATCGCAATCCGATGCCTCAACTATCAGTCTATCCGTTAACGTCTAATTACATATTTTATCGACAAGAGAGAGTTATTGAACGAAATAAGTGGATAAATAATAACCACAACATTCAGAAACAACGGCTGGCATGTAATTCCACACCTGCGCCGGCGCACGCACTAGAATGTGCATGAACATACAAATAGATTGATTTTATTATAGCGAATGATTTTTGGCAAAACATACTATAACCGAGCACCGGGGCAGGCCCGGCCGCGGTTATATTTAGACATAATTGTCTCAATCGAGAACGAAGTTGTATTCAACAGTCAAGGTAAGCAGAAAGCCGAGTATCAATATATCGATCTATATATCGAATATCAAAGATATATGTAGACATATTTCAGGGCCGTGAAGCATAGACAATAAAGGTTTATGAAATGTATCATGAGATCAAAATAAATTTATTTTTTGATCATATCATACGTATATAGTTCCACGCTGTATGAAGAATACTGTTAAAATTATACGTCAGTAAGGTATTATACTTTTAGGTAATACAGTGTACTGAACTATTCTGAAATATCTCATTACCAAACTTAATTTTTTAACAGACATGCAATATTATCTCACTATATCTCGCATAGTTTAATATAAATAATATCAACCCTGTATTAAACTGTCCGACTGCTGGGCACGGGCCTCTGCTCAGTGTGAGAAGGATTAAGCCATAGTCCACCTCGCTGGTCCAGTGCGGGTTGGAAGACGTCACATATCTTTGAAAACATTTTTGAGAACTCTCAGACATGCAGGTTTCCTCACGATTCCTACACCGTTAAAGCAAGCAATAATTAACTATTTGATAAGCACATAACTTCGAAAAGTCAGAGATGCGCGTCTTGGGATCGAACTCGAGACCTCTGCGTTGCAGTCCAACGGTTTCCCACTAGGCTATCGCTGCGCATAGTAATAGTCTATTATTGCCCTGGTTAGTACAGAAATGAAATAATATTTTGGGAAAACAAACAGATACATACAATTCTTAAAATAAAATAACTTACATAAGAAGATGGTAGTAAGTATGTACCTCACAACGTTATCCACATGTTGGCAAAATATTTGTTTTGAACTTAATTGCATGCGAGCAGAACTTTAACAATGAAAATATTAAAAGTCAAATACAGTAGGTAAATATAACTAATAGAAATTACAAAAAAACAATGTCAATAAAAAAATAAAATTATTAAAATGGTATAAAATTAAGATATTAAATAAAAATAAAAATAAAAAAATTAAATAAATATTACATTTAAATAAATACAGAAATTAAATAATTAAGAACTAACAAGTAAGGTATAATTATAAGCACACAGAAATTGAACTAATAATAATATTAATATAAAGATAATAATAATATTTCAATTACTGATCACTATAATGTGTGTAAAAATTAATGATCGATTTAGGATAAATATAAGTTATTAATTATTTTCCATTAATTATTTTCTATGGTGAGATTTTACAGAAATGCACAAATGTAATTCACCCCCAGCCATGGTTAAGTCCTACGTGTTAAATAGGACAATTAGGTCCTACCTCCGTTTGCTCGCCCCAGGTCCAGACTCCGTATTAGAAGCTACTGAGAATTTCTTGTCAAGAAAACACAATAACATTTAGCCTAATGAATAGTCCCGGGAATCTAACGTCATGCATAGCAATCGCAACCAATGCAGCACCAAGGCAGAAAAAAAAAATATTCGAAAACCGAGTACGCACTTTTTCCATAGACAAGATTTTAGCCCTCAAAATACAGATAAAGCGATAGCACAGATAACGTACATTCCGCCATATTTATAAACGACCTACGTTATAAATAATATTTTGAGTTGCAAACTAGTATTTGTAAAACACGGCTGTCTGTCGCCTATTAAAAGGACAATGAACTGAACTGTATTAATCTTAGTTTAGAATGACATTTTGTGTTTGGTATCTAATCGTTTAAATATATATCGTTGAACATACAACTATATGTAAATAAGCAATAGTAACGTTATATGGTACACTTAGTTGTTGTTAACGCATTTTAAATATACATACATCACGCCAATATACCTAAAGAGTTGGGCAAAGATGTATTTACATACATATTATGCTAGCTATCATTTCCGTGTAAAGAGGTCGAGCCTATTGCCGTGTCCGATTCTATGTCACTGCTGAGAATGTCTCGGAGTCTCTCTTTAGGCAGAAAAGATTTATAACACTGCCTAACTCGGCGATGGAGCCCGAGACCATAATAATATGTTGTATGCATGCCTGCTAGGACAGACAATCCTGATAATAACGTTATTATTTGACATGTGTCATTAAAGCATTCAACCAAAGAACGATACGTACACACCGACAAGTTTCCTGTGCATCTATGCTATTTTATAAAACTCGAACGATATACATATATATTTGAGACATATTTCGGAAAACATGAATGTTACAAAGATTCTACTTCTACTCCCAATTCTAAAACGTATTAAGTATGTTTATATGATAAGTCTGAAACCAACACAATAAAAGTCTGTCCATTTGTTTGTTCCAACATCGCGAAAAAACAACTAAGCGGATCTTGATGCGATTTCGACACTTCGCTAGCTCGAATTTCAACTTAAAAGCTAGGCCTCATTTAACCAGCTGTAGCACAATGGATAAGGCACTAGAGTTGCAATCAAGAGATCCTGGCAAGCGAATTAGCTTAGCTGGCTTAGCTTTGCTGTAAGCTTTATAAAATGCCGTGCTGTTAGTAAATATACTGCAAAGTTTGATCGTTCAAAAGGCCACGATTGAATATTTAACGAACTCGTTGGCAAAAGCTTGTAATATTTTTAATAAACACAGCGGTATAGGCCACTGCATTAAACAAGAATGCTGCCCACGAATACTTTGAAACCGGTCTAGTAATTTAGATGCAATTGTCACTATTGTAGACTGTTTGCGTAACCCTGACTGTGTGAGCGGCCATCAGCTGATTTACAATTGCGAGCATAATTGCATTTGAATATATTAACAGCATAAAGGTACAAGTCCGAGATGGGACACCACTAGTTTATATCAGTCTCTATGAAATTGATTCCGAGCGCGGCAACACTGCAGCCTGCAGTCGCGGCGCGCAGCGACCGTAGACTGCAACACCAGTGGTGTCGCGAACCGCAGAAAGTTCACACGTACCGTTAATTAACGTTAACGTTCCGAAAATGACGACGTTTTCGGAAGATGATAAAGAGAAAATAATTTATTTTGTTGCTTGTCATAGTCTTTTACAATACGTCCATTCCAAATTACCGCAATAATTTAGTCAAAGATAATATGTGGAAAGGATTTAAATAAGAATAGTACTTTTTTTTTTCATATAGTTAACAACAAGTCGTCGTCATCTTCCTCTTTTAACAAAAGACACATTAGTAAACTATCGATAGCGTTGTCCGACATTCTATCTCGCACGAAGGTACTGGAGTGACTCAGGCATGGTTCTACGTATTGTACAGCCGCGGCATGCCGCCGCGCTTTGAATAGCAGCAACCGCGACAGCAAGCAACACTGCGGTCAACCGCAGCCGCTAGCAGCAGTGTCGCCTGCGGTTGCAGTTTGCAGCCCATCTCGGACTTGTAACTTTATACAGCCTACTTAATCATTTTTAATGTCCCTGCAGCAAGTGTATGCAAGCGGATGCATGAAGTCTCAGTTTCGCTTACTGGGTCGGGCTGACTATTATTGGAAATTATCAGAAAAATGTGATGTATCTTGTCACTTGAAAAATTGTACGGGAGCTATATTCTTAAAAAATACACCAGTTTATGTCCACAAAACGTGAAAAGTAGTAGATGGATTAACTTGACTTTTTTACACGTTGCAATTTTATATAAGAGAGATTTTGTGTACCTACATTTTATTTCGACGATCCCATGGGAATATGAGACTGAGTCACGGCGTTTTGCGTGGCTGGGTTTAGCTAGTTTTATTAAAAAACGGTACACTAGGCGCATGGGCATATTTGTAGGAAGGGTTCTTTCAAAACAGAACACATCAATGATAATATATTACATCATACATGCCATCCAATAACCTACAGTTAAAAGCTCTGATAGATAAACACCATTGATTCGGCCATAAGCTTTTTCAGCAGAAAAATAATAATATCAGCCCTGTATTAAACTGTCCTACTGCTGGGCACGGGCTTTTCTCAGTATGTGAAAGCTTAGGCCACAGTCGACCACGCTGGCCCAGTCCGGGTTGGCAAAGTTCACAGATCTTCGACAATTTTTTGGAGAACTCTCAGACATGTAGGTTTCCTCACGATGTTTTCCTTCACCGTTAAATCAACGGTCTGACTAGGCTATCGCTGCTGTTTTGAGCAGAAGCAGCAAAAATAACATAGTTTATTTTCAATTATTATAACAGACATTCAGTAGGCGAATGATTTATTGAACGGTGTCTTCACACAAACAAACTCACGGCGTATTTATGGATATAAACTGACTAGCCATAATAAAGAAGAAAATAAACGTGAAAATAAACATGTGATAAGTTGTATTATACATGTGCGAATTATGTATAAGTCGATTAAAAGCGAGGAAATGTGTGGCAATTTGGATTTCAAATCGACGTAAGTTAATAAACTTAAGTTAACGTAGCATAGATAGTATCGCGCCTTGATATTCCTTATGATCAACAGGTTAAGCAAAGAAATAGGTACCGGATCTACAATTTGTTAGTTTTGTTTACATCCCACGTAATAGGGAGTAAGTCTATTATAGTCTATTCTATCGTGCTCAGATACCAACTCCGTTTTTATGTTAAGCGTTTTTGAATAAGAATATCAAAGACCGAAATTAGGACTCCATAGCCAATAGTTAGTGCAGTGGCAATAAACTTGTTTGAAAATGGATAAATTGACAGCTTAAAGAAGCAGTAGCAATGAGGAAGCCTTTGCCCCTGACATGATTCATCCACCTATCTAGAATGACGCAAGTGTAACAAAATTTTGGACACTACTACGTAACATTACTCTTCATAAGAGAAACTAACGATGATACAAAATAATTAATCATTAGGAATATACGCCAAAAAATCTATGCTTATATAAAAAAATACAGTTGATCTATGAAGTATGAAATGTCACGACATCAAGTAATTTTGGCGCGTAAATCAGTTTTCTATAATTATAACAAATTGTTTGGAAACTACATTTATAATTTTTGACATATTTGTTAACTTGAATTACATTTCTTCCAATTCAGTATAAATGGAATGCCATTTCGACATGAAACAATCCCGGCGCGTATGGCGTATGTTTACAAAATAAGGCAGACTAGACAACTACGTGTGAATCAATTATTAAAACAGTGCATAAATATTCAAGTTCTTTACAAGCAAATCAAGTCTGTTTAAATGTAAACTGGTATTAATTCTTAAAGTTGGCAACAAGGAATAAAAAAATAATAATAAGGCACTTGAAACTGCAAAAAAGTGCCTCCAAAACAGGTATAACAACTCGCGTATGCTTTTTTTTTGTTAGAAATTACTCGTCAGAAATATACTGAGGTTTGGATTGTTACTTGTACTTTAATCTTAGTAAGTGGATAAATAAATTTACTTTAAACAGCATCTTTCGTAAGCATAACAGCAAACAAGGGTCAATGTTTCACAACTCTCTGTCTCTCTCTGATTATTAACTAACGCTTATGTAAGCTTTTGCCCTCGACAAAAGTGCCATAATACGCTGTTTGATAAACAGGATAGATGTTTTTAAGTTGTGTGTAGTATTTGTAAGCCCGATGGGACTGACATAGTCAAAATGGCTCCAAATCCCTTAAAAACAAAGAAGGAAAAAAAGGATTGGTGTTTTTAAATAAAACACTTTTATCAGTTAAGGCTATCTAACCTGGGTCATTACACCAGACTATTGTACAAGCTGTTACATCTAAGCTACTGAATCAACATGGGAATAATGCTTTTAAAACTGAAGTTTAGCTGTCTATAAACATGATAAATTCTCTTAAAAATAATACTTGGTTCAGGTTTTATAATATCTAGGACCAAGATAGCAGTTACCATTATTAACATTAACTGTCATACAGCTAAATGTCTTGAATGACCTATTTATAATAAAATAACATTAAAATTCTTATCTATTTGAAGATCTACACATTTAAGACAACCTTTTTATGGTTCATAAAACATTGAATACCTAAATGCTACTAACCATCTAATGGTGACCCTATAATCTATCCTAAAAATAGCCAGAGCCATCATGTGACAGAATTAAAATAAATCAAAATCAGCAGTTTAAGAATCATAATTATTATGATGTTAATTGTATTGTTTTGTTGATATAAATTGTTTTAAGTCTTTAATAACAGTAACAATGTATTAATCATAAACAACATGTGGAAACTTTTATTGAATTTATGATATCTGTGATAAATATTTAAGATTATTATTTATGGAACAAGGTTTAAAGCGAGACACTGCATTAAATTACAAACCATCTGCAAGAATGTGACCGATTGAAATCTTGCTGAATGTTTAAATAAAGTGCCAATAACTAATTGGGTATGTGACACAAGAAGTAGCATACTGTCACATACATGTGATATATATTATATATATTACATGTTACTGTATACTTGTAACTATTTTGTCATATTGAGTTAGCTTGCAAGGCATAATGTTACTTTTAAATGTCATATTAAATTTAATCAGTATGTCATCATATTTTCATATTGCTTATATTTGAGAAGGTTATATTTAATTTTAAGAATAGTTAAGTTTTATTTGCTTCCACAAATATACACCATAAGCTTTTATCATAACATTACTAAAGAATGCTATGTTTCAATATTTCATGGTCACAGGCAAATCATGTATGTGGCACCGTTAATAATGTAACATTATTCTAATAAGAAATACATTTTAACAAACATGTATTTTAGTTATTATAGCAACCTAGCATATTAGATATTAAATAAAATGGTGTGTTGATAATTTAGTTCTGTAGATGTTATTAAATATGATTTAGCCTTGAACTTTGTTATACACAATAGTGCATACAGGTTTTATACCTATATAGTGATAGCAGATATATTACCAAAGCACAATTGTTTATGGATAAAAAAGTATTCCTGCAATTTAACTACATAACACAAAACTTTTCTTTCAACTAGAAAGTAATATAACTCACAATCTACTGTTTTCATTCAATTGAGACTATCACAATTGAATTCAGTAATAAATGCAACAAACATGATAAAAGAATAGGTGTTTATGATATTGCAAATAAAACCTACCAGAAAAGTATAAAATCAACTATAGACAAAAACAACTGCTGAAATCACACAGGTGTGTGTGTAATTACACCTAATGTGAGTGAGAGCAAAATAAAACCAACTAATCAGCTAACAACTGTTATGAAAGTAGAATATTAATTTAAAAAACAAAGTTCAAACAATAACCTTGATATAATATTATTGTATTGAAGTTTTGCATGACAAAACAATAAAATTCTTAATTTGTATGACTGGCAAAATACCAGGTTTGGCTTCTTTATACCCTATAAGACATTCTAATCGGATGGGAACGGCAATATTTCAAATACATGGCAAAATAACGTTCTCGTGTTGTGGCAGACGGCACTTTTACGAGATCAACACAATGAATAAACCGGGCGCGTATGAACCAAAGTTCAAATCGTCGCGTAAGGTTAACGCCGCGCAAATAAACAACACTAATTATGTGAATACGCACTTAACCTCAGCTAATATTGGAATATTACAACAAAAACATGTAATACCTGAGTGGAGGCTCCTGTCCGCGCCCCCCGTCATGTTCACTACAGTCCGTCGTACGTCGTACGGTACCACTCAACGCTTCAGGTGGGCGGCGCGCTCCGTTCCTGGCGGCCCAGCACCACAATCCACGCAGCAATTATAAAAAGAACCCAATTTCAATGTCACAAAGGTAACACGAGGGTAACGGGCCACAGCGACGCAGCCGCTCCGCACAGACGTCCGCGATAATCACTAACCACGCGCCCTAACCATAAATATCATAACATAATTTACCTTCTCCCTCATGGTAATTAGTTTCTCGATGTTTATGTCCTTCGACTTCAGCCATATTCAATTTATTTATTTCGAGTTCTGACTGGACTGAACATAGCGACGTAAAATTTTTCCAACACGACGCAAGTTGACAACCTTGCGGAGAAAAAAAGACGTGTCATACTGTCAAAGTCAGAATTGAACCAATTTTTAAAAATATGTCTTAATTTTACAACATAAAAATAAGATATTTAATAAAATGACCTCGTGTGTATTAATTGAATACTGCGAAAATCTAAAACTAATCATTATCTGTTATATATAAAAAACAAAGTTAGTTTGTGTTAATGTTGAAAATATTAATGATGTCTGTCATGCGTTAATAGAGTAGTACTTTTTGTACTGTTTAACGGTAATTGTAATATAAAACAATTTGATAAATTTGTAATGATGCTAAAAGTATAAACAGGTATTTCTTTTATACTAAACTAATAAATTATATTTTTACGTAAGCACTTTATGTAAGGTTTTGCTGTTATTTGTAACAAAATGAACAAAAACCGAACAAGCGCAGCTGTACGAAATGTCAAAATGAAATCGATTAATGTAACACCGATTCCCTCAAGAAAAGTATAATCGGTTGCTGTGTATCCGATCGCAATGTTTACGTAGCCGTGATTCGAATGCATAAAATTTTTATCATACCTATTCAAAATATTTGACTCAAATGAAACAGCTGATACAGAAACATCAATATCTTTATTTATCATAAACATACATTTTAATTTAATGATACATACTATTAGAAAATTATATTGAATACAGATACTCCAATTATTTAGCCATAGCAATATCCCAGTCAAAGCACTGTTGATAAACAATGCTATCTATTAATGCTAGATATCCTCAGAATTCTGCAAAGTTATAAGCCCTTGATATTCCATCTCCTTATACATAATATCTTGGTTCAAAGTATGCAAGATGTCCTGGAACCTCTGCCTCAATGCCAAGTTCTCCATTCCAGCAATTTCATGTTGAGTTCTATGTCTACGCTGTTTCAGTTCTTCAAGTTCAGCCCTCAATTGCTCAATTCTCAATGACATATTATCCTTAGACATGTCTCTGGGCTGATAATCTCCATCGTCTTCAGAAGACATACCTCCACTTTTAGACATTCCTGAAGCTGCTGGTGTTGTAGCACGGCTGTGTCCTGCAAATGATTTAGGAGCCATGTCCTGCGGTGACTGGAACATATGTGAACCAAATTGAGTTGGCATTGTATCCCTTTTAGATGAACCTTCACCATGCATAGAATTGGTGTCAGAAAGACGGCTGTCATAAGCTGATAGCCTACTATCTTCCATTTCTACATTAATATTGTCATCCTCCAAATCAGAGTCGCTGACATTTCCACCAAATATGTCAACAACATTTGATGACTCTGTGTTTGAGGTGGATACATGTGGAGGAGGCTCTCTCTCTCTTTTTGGGTTGCGCTCGGCCTTAGTCTTCTTCTCAGGCTTGACCTTCTCTGGAGCACTCTGTTCTGCTTTAGGATGGTCTTCTTCTTCTTGAATAACTTCAAATGTGACACTAACAGCCTCATTGTCTGCTCTTAACAACCTTTTCACTTCTTTTTCTATCTCTGGTGCTTCTACATATTTTTTCTTCAATGTTTTTCTGAACCGACGCTTGCGTACGTTTTTTGTTGGTGGAGTGACACCATGTGGATACAGGAACTTTTTATCCACTTTGTAGGGATCCTTCTTTTTATTTTTCGCTGGCGATTCCTCTTCTGTAGACGGTTGGTCAGGCTCCTCTTTACATATCATCATTTGACAAATGTCGGCTGTCTTGTAAAAGCTTTTGTTGTCAATAGTTTTCATAGATTCTATGATGGTAGGCAGATCGACAATCTTGGCGTGCATTAACCAGTGGTCGAACCGCACTTCACCCTGCCGCATATCATTTTCTATCTGTATAGTCAGTCGGTTTTTCAAGTTCTCTCCTGATTTCAACACCTCTCGAAGAACTTTCGCTGGCTCTTCTGGTAGCCTCAACACAAACTGCGATTCCAACTCTGTGGGGTACTCCGGCTCCCGTTTGTCTCGATTCATGCTGGTTTTAATTAATTATTATACATGCAATATACTTTCTACAAAGTAAAATAATTTATCACAATAACTTATGACCACCTATTTACCAAACATAGTTTGACAGTAAAGACTTTTCGAAATTTCCTTCAATGTTGCTAGTTAACAGTCAGTAAATACACAGTACACACCACCGTATCTACATTTTAAATAACTTATGTGCAGTAACCGTGATAAAATATCTCTTCATATGCTTGTTACAAAGCAAATGAATGTATGCGTGACATTATACCGTTCTATTCCATGTTGATTAAATTATAGATACCTATACGAACTGTTTAATTATAAATATATTAATTTTGGCTACACCTATGTATAAGTCATTGTCGCTTATGAATTTTTAAAAGTGATTCATTTTGTGGTGTCAGATTTCTGATAAATAATTAATATTTATAGTTAAAAGTTAACATAAACCAATACATACCAAACAAAATGCAGGTAAATTACGTTCTAAGATTTTACAAGTGTTCTTAAAACCTATGTTTTATTGAGATGAAATACTATATTTTATGTTTATTTTTAGAATCCAAATGAGGATACTGAATGGAACGATATCCTACGCTCCAAGGGTATCCTGCCCCAAAAAGAGAAGGAGATATCCGAAGATGAGATTGTTAACATGATAGAACAAACTATACAACAGAAACAGGAAGAAAGTTGGTATATACAATAATATTTGTAGGTTATGAGTACACCTGTTGCTTTATTAGAGTAGAATAGATAATAAACCGGCCTAAATGTGTAAATCTTTGGAATGACCTCTTGACTGACACAATAACTACTGCTTATGATAAAATTATTGATAATATCAGATCTTATAGATTTCAAGTGTATCATTAATTCCGCATCAGTGCTCATGATGTATGAAAAGTATGAAAATTGACATATGACATATACTTGTTCCAAGCTGGGGTACTAGTGTACTTCGATACATCGAAATTCGAATTCGAAATCATTTTACTAGCTTTACAATGTATACGCTGTAGCATATACATTGTAAAAAGCATAATATGTATTTAAAAATATTGTTTTCCAGAGGATAAGCAACTCTCAGAGTTAGATCTGGATGGTCTTGATGAACTAGAAGACTCGGAAGATGAAGCTGTTCTAGAAGAATATAGAAGGAGACGCATTGCTGAGTTAAAGAAGTTGTCAGAGAAGCCTAGGTTTGGTGACACAAGAGAAGTGTCGGGCCAGGACTATGTGCAGGAGGTGAACAAAGCTGGTGAAGGCATTTGGGTGGTGATACATCTTTATAAACAAGGGTAATTACATATATATACACTTAAAAACTGATTTTATAAATCTGCTACATCAGAATAGTAATGTACATATGTGTGAATATATATATATACACAGTTGACAGTTACATGGCAGGGGGACAATTTAAAAAAATCTTTCTACCAAAGTTACCAGAAACAGAGAAACAAAAAATATGAGCATAAATAAAAAATAATAAAAACGTATTTTACATGGCTTTTTTTTTTTTTTTTTTTCGGCCTCGATGACTTAGTCTTTAGTTTAGCCGACTGCCACGCCTGAGGTCGCAGGTTCGATTCCCGCTCAAGTCAAACATTTGTGTGCATGAACATGGATGTTTGACTTGGTCTGGGTGTTTCTATGTATAATATGTATGTTTTTACAAAAAAAAGAAATGTATATATGTATGTTTATCCATTGTCTAGAACCCTTAGTACAAGCTCTGCTTAGTTTGGGCTAGATGGTGTTGTGTGTATATGGTAGAATATTATTATTATTTTGAAAAGGATAAATATTTTTTGGAATTTTTTATATAACATTCTCTTCTGTTTACGTGAATATTATTCATTGAAATTAAAACTACTATATATGGATTTTATCGCGTTGTTTATTTGACACTTTATTAAATAATTTTGAAAACTGTTACACTACTTTTACTTTTCAACTTTACTAATTTTTAAGCTAATTAAATTATTATTAAAATATTAAAACTATTTAGATTTAATTTAATTTAGTAATTTAATAGTTTTAATAATAATTTAATTAGCTTAAAAATTAGTAATAATCATATTTAGGTCCTAGATTTTCATTATAGGCAGGGTGCCTTTTGCTACGCTGCTATAAAGAAGTAACTATACTGTATAACAATATAAGAATAATAGTTTACCTAACTGTAGAATCGAACCTTACAAAGAATGGTTGCTTAATCTCTGTGTGCACTTTTCACTGGATCAAACAGGCAGCACTCAAATAAGTCTTTTCATATTTACAACTAGATTTTGCCCGTGGCTTTACTTGTATTAATGTAGATTTTGTTCATACATTTCTAACCATCAGAAACAGTACTTTTCTTGGATGCAAGGTACCCTATGTTCTTTTCTGTACCCCTGACAACGTATATGCGTAATTTCATGATGATCGGTGATTATAATATTAGTAAGGATATTATTAAGGTTACTTTATTTTTCTACAATTTTCTAATGTTTCAGCATCCAACAATGCGCACTGATAAACCAGTACATGCGTCAGCTCGCGGCCAAATTTCCTTACACCAAGTTCTTGAAGGCTATAGCACAGACCTGCATCCCCAACTTCCCCGAGAGGAACTTGCCCAGTGTGTTTGTGTACTTCGAGGGAGACATGAAGAAGCAGTTCATTGGATCACATGAGCTTAGGGGAACCTCACTAACTGTTGAAGGTATATTATTGAATATACCTATTAATTTAAAATACAACTGTATATTGATACAGTTGTATTTTGTATGCCAGTACATTATGCTGGCATACACGTATACCATCCATACTATTACATATATACAAGCTAGTTTGGACTATAGCCATTGAGGTTGTATGATGATGACCATTCAGCATTAATGTAGAATTGTAGGCTGTAACATGAAAATTGGTAATTGATGTATTAATATTCTATCTCCATGGTTCGATCCTGTATGGAGTACTGTTCTCACCTCTGGGATGGCTCTGCAAAATATCAGCTGGAGGCTTTGGACTCCAAAGCTTGGAGCATCGTCGTAAGGTTGCCAGTCTCTCGGTTTTCTATCGGATAAATTTCGGAGAGTGTGCAGAGGAACTGCATAATTTGATTCTTCCTTCCCCATTCTACCATCGGACGACCAGACTATCAGACCAGCGACACAGGTACATGGTGGATATACCACGTTTACGCACGAAGCGCTTTGCTTCCAATTTTATAATGCGTACCGCTAAGGAGCGGAATTCGCTGCCTAAGTCTGTGTTACCCGATGAGTACAATCTGGGTGCCTTTAAGTCGCGAGTGAATAGGTATCTTCTAGGCAAGCGTGCTCCATCGTCGACAGTTCATCACTTAAGATCAGGTGAGATCGCGGCCAAACGCAAGCCTATTAGAGAATAAAAAAAAAAGATTTATTTGCTACTTGATTTTGACCCCAGCACTTCATCGACATAGTTCACCTCCCTTGCTTTGTAATCAGTTCTGCAGTTCTAGAGATTACCCATTGCATACAAACATACAAATCTTACATACATACATACATACATACATAGATTCACACGCCTGTTTTCCAGAGCAGAGCAGACTACGTATTTTCATTTGCTACGATCCTGACACACTTCTCTGGCTTCATTCACTTTCATAACATTCCTCATACACGCTCGCCGGTTTAAGGTGCTCTTAACCTGGCCTTTATCCAGAACGTCTCCGATCTGACCAAGAACTAGGTCTTCCCCTTGCGACTGTTCCATTCACACTAGCCGTATAAACTTTCTTAGTCAGTCTTTTCTCGTCCATTCTTTCTACATGCCCAAACCAGCGTAACATCCCCTTTTCTATTCTCGTCACTATATCCACTTTCATGCCGCATCTCTCTCTAATCACACTATTCCTTATTCTGTCTTTCAGAGTCATACCACATATATTTCTCAGCTCTCATTTCTATAGCATTTATTTTGCTCTCATGCTTCTTTTGCCATATCCAATATCCACTTCCATGCATAAGTGTGCTAATAGTCCTCTATGAACAGCCAAACTTGCCTTTTCAGATATATTTCGACTGTTCATAAAAGCGCGTAGAGCGCCATTCACTTTATTGATAGCAATCGTTCTCCTTATATCTTCCTCATGTGTACCATCCCTTGTAAACAACATACCCAAATATACAAACTCTTTCACTTGCTCCACTTGTTCTCCATCAATCATAATATTACACATCGTCATGCACCTCCTCCTTTTCAAATACAATTACTTTCGTCTTGCTTACATTGATTTTACAAATCTTTCCGCTTTATAATATTAGTTTAGTATTATCAACGTGTTCATGTTATTATGTATGTAATCTATGTATGTATGTATTATAAAATATTTTTACATACATACATAGATTCACGCCTGTTTCCCAGAGGGGTAGACAGAGACTATGGATTTCCATTTGCTACGATCCTGACACACTTCTTTAGCTTCATTCACTTTCATCACATTCCTCATACACGCTCGCCGGTTTAAGGTGTTCTTAGAGGGGCAATTATTGTAACCTGGCCTTTGTCCAAAACGTCTCTGATCTGATCGGAAAACGTTCGCCTAGGTCTTCCCCTTGCAACTGTTCCATTCACACTAGCCTTTATATATTTTAATTGTAGTATAATAGTTCTAACGTTAAATTATTATTTCTTTACAGAATTCGAATACATCTTAGGCCAAGTGGGCGCAGTGGACTCAAAAATAACAGAAGATCCCAGACCAAAGATCAAGGACAAAATGTTCACAGACCTCGGCAGCAACGACTGGTGATTAGCAAGTGTTGAGTGGGTGATGAGAGTTGTCATCAGTGTGGTCAGACGCTACAGCTTTGGTGCGGGTCTATGCTTAAGTTGCAGATTATTTATTTTTATTTTTAAAGTATTATGATGATGATGAAATTATTTTAACAACAATTGTTTAATAAAGATACCAAATGTGTACTTTGAGAAAGTATAAGTTAAATAAACAAATATTAACTACTCACTTTTATTTAATTTAAATGGATATCTCTTAATTAGGAATCGAACCAATAACATTTAATGTACTGCCATCGGGCAATTAGTATGCCAACCGTGGGCGTCAGGAATGTATTTAGTCTATTCACGGCGTTCAATTATAAGAGCTAGAAAGAGATAGAGATATAAGAAAAGTTTTGGTCCAAGAACATTTCCCTGTGGAATTCCAAAAGTAGGACATGTTTTGTACAGTCTCATTAAACTGTACATTGCATTTTGCTGACAACGTGACCTGTCGGCCGCGCGTCATTTACTTAATCATCAGAAATTATGTAAATTATTATAAAAGCAACTCAGTGCTAACTTTACTGTCGCGACGTACAGACATTAGAGAGACGAATTGCCAAAACCTAACTCGTGTTATCGTAACCTATACGTGATTATACGTGACTATTTAGTGCAACTTGTGTCTCTTTCTCTTCTCTCCGCACTCACCAAACCACAACAACTATCAAGTGTACGAAACCGTACATGTTTCTTTGAGATTAACAAATCGTTTTCGACCTACAAGACAGCTTCCATAGATATGCCATTCATGTCGATGTATTTACGATGAGTAAGAGTGTCAAAAGCTTTGGCAAGGTCTAAAACAAAATCAATGACTCATTTTATAAAAAAATACGATCTGGTACGGCCTCCTTAGCAAATGTTCAAATCGAGGGAATGCATAATAGACAAAAAATTGTATCTATGTAGCAGTAGATACTAATTAAAGTTAATAAACAAACTCTATGTTGGATATGTTATTTGTATCAACTGTAAACCTTTAATAATAATAGAACAATTTTCTAATATCGTATTATTTTATTTTTCCTTATGCATATTTACATACTAACTTACAACATCAGTGCTGAAGTAGCTTTTATAAAAATATGATATAGAATGCATTTATATCTACTTTATTATTTCGGGTGATATACTGGTTTATTATTATACTATTTATAAGTACACTGTTTTATTACTGTGAAACCCTAATATAATTTTCGGTATACAATTATGAGCAGGGTATTCTTATATAAACAAAACTATTAATGTATAACATAAGATCACCTGTATTTTCTTACGGAACTAAAAGTTTATGAACTTGCATCTTGCCAATCTGCTCTTATTATTATGAGTCACTGTCATTATCGCAGTTCGAAGGCTAGCAGCCCCTATGCAGGTTGATAGTTGTGACGCACTTGGCGATGCAGGGCTCCACGGGGTGTCGCGACATCATGCCGAGCTCAAACACCCTCATGAGGATCGTGGCAGCATGCTCCTGCATGCCCACCACCAGGTCTGGCAGCTTGTCTAGCACAGACTGGGTCACCTCAGGCTGGTTGGAGTCTAAACATTCAAGTATTGCTTGTAGACCTGGAATAGAAGTTTCTTTGTGTAAGTATAATAATACTAGATATGCCCGCGGTTTCACCCGCGTTTATGATTACTGCGCCTCCCCCGTGGGTCGTAGCGTGATGTTATATAGCCTATAGCCTTCCTCGATAAATTAGCTATCCAACACTTAAATAATTTAATTCGAACCAGTACTTCCTGAGATTAGCGCGTTCAAACAAACAAACAATCAAACTTTTCAGCTTTACAATATTAGTATAGAAAATTTTAGCTGCATTTATGTTCAAGTATGAGATATTGAATGTTATATGGTTGAAATGATAATGGTGTGAAGTTATTTAATGTGTTAGATACAGGCTTTTGATTGGTCAGAGTAGAATAATTCTAAATATTTTGTATAAGATGGAATAGTTGTAATCTAGATCAGTCGCAAATTTATAAGATGTGATTAACCAATGATAAGACGCGGCATCTGAGCTAAACCAGACTATTTAATATGTAAAACATTTCTTTTGTTTGAATAGTTTTCTTGTTTTTTCGTTTTTTGATAACTGGTTTGGTTAAGAGGTTAATGAGGTAGATAGCAAAACACTTAAAAGAATGACAGCAGGTATGGCGTAGATTGTAGTTACCGGGATGTGTGTGTGGCACGGCGGGCAGTAGTTTGGCGAGCAGGCCGAGCGCGGCGTTCCGCAGCGGCGCCTGCGGGGCGGCCGCGAGCGGCGCCGCGGCGCGCAGTAAGTAACTATACAAGTGCGGTGTAGGCTGTAGTTACCGGGATGTGTGTGTGGCACGGCGGGCAGTAGTTTGGCGAGCAGGCCGAGCGCGGCGTTCCGCAGCGGCGCCTGCGGGGCGGCCGCGAGCGGCGCCGCGGCGCGCAGTAAGTAACTATACAAGTGCGGTGTAGGCTGTAGTTACCGGGATGTGTGTGTGGCACGGCGGGCAGTAGTTTGGCGAGCAGGCCGAGCGCGGCGTTCCGCAGCGGCGCCTGCGGGGCGGCCGCGAGCGGCGCCGCGGCGCGCAGTAAGTAACTATACAAGTGCGGTGTAGGCTGTAGTTACCGGGATGTGTGTGTGGCACGGCGGGCAGTAGTTTGGCGAGCAGGCCGAGCGCGGCGTTCCGCAGCGGCGCCTGCGGGGCGGCCGCGAGCGGCGCCGCGGCGCGCAGTAAGTAACTATACAAGTGCGGTGTAGGCTGTAGTTACCGGGATGTGTGTGTGGCACGGCGGGCAGTAGTTTGGCGAGCAGGCCGAGCGCGGCGTTCCGCAGCGGCGCCTGCGGGGCGGCCGCGAGCGGCGCCGCGGCGCGCAGTAAGTAACTATACAAGTGCGGTGTAGGCTGTAGTTACCGGGATGTGTGTGTGGCACGGCGGGCAGTAGTTTGGAGAGCAGGCCGAGCGCGGCGTTCCGCAGCGGCGCCTGCGGGGCGGCCGCGAGCGGCGCCGCGGCGCGCAGTAAGTAACTATACAAGTGCGGTGTAGGCTGTAGTTACCGGGATGTGTGTGTGGCACGGCGGGCAGTAGTTTGGCGAGCAGGCCGAGCGCGGCGTTCCGCAGCGGCGCCTGCGGGGCGGCCGCGAGCGGCGCCGCGGCGCGCAGTAAGTAACTATACAAGTGCGGTGTAGGCTGTAGTTACCGGGATGTGTGTGTGGCACGGCGGGCAGTAGTTTGGCGAGCAGGCCGAGCGCGGCGTTCCGCAGCGGCGCCTGCGGGGCGGCCGCGAGCGGCGCCGCGGCGCGCAGTAAGTAACTATACAAGTGCGGTGTAGGCTGTAGTTACCGGGATGTGTGTGTGGCACGGCGGGCAGTAGTTTGGCGAGCAGGCCGAGCGCGGCGTTCCGCAGCGGCGCCTGCGGGGCGGCCGCGAGCGGCGCCGCGGCGCGCAGTAAGTAACTATACAAGTGCGGTGTAGGCTGTAGTTACCGGGATGTGTGTGTGGCACGGCGGGCAGTAGTTTGGCGAGCAGGCCGAGCGCGGCGTTCCGCAGCGGCGCCTGCGGGGCGGCCGCGAGCGGCGCCGCGGCGCGCAGTAAGTAACTATACAAGTGCGGTGTAGGCTGTAGTTACCGGGATGTGTGTGTGGCACGGCGGGCAGTAGTTTGGCGAGCAGGCCGAGCGCGGCGTTCCGCAGCGGCGCCTGCGGGGCGGCCGCGAGCGGCGCCGCGGCGCGCAGTAAGTAACTATACAAGTGCGGTGTAGGCTGTAGTTACCGGGATGTGTGTGTGGCACGGCGGGCAGTAGTTTGGAGAGCAGGCCGAGCGCGGCGTTCCGCAGCGGCGCCTGCGGGGCGGCCGCGAGCGGCGCCGCGGCGCGCAGTAAGTAACTATACAAGTGCGGTGTAGGCTGTAGTTACCGGGATGTGTGTGTGGCACGGCGGGCAGTAGTTTGGCGAGCAGGCCGAGCGCGGCGTTCCGCAGCGGCGCCTGCGGGGCGGCCGCGAGCGGCGCCGCGGCGCGCAGTAAGTAACTATACAAGTGCGGTGTAGGCTGTAGTTACCGGGATGTGTGTGTGGCACGGCGGGCAGTAGTTTGGCGAGCAGGCCGAGCGCGGCGTTCCGCAGCGGCGCCTGCGGGGCGGCCGCGAGCGGCGCCGCGGCGCGCAGTAAGTAACTATACAAGTGCGGTGTAGGCTGTAGTTACCGGGATGTGTGTGTGGCACGGCGGGCAGTAGTTTGGCGAGCAGGCCGAGCGCGGCGTTCCGCAGCGGCGCCTGCGGGGCGGCCGCGAGCGGCGCCGCGGCGCGCAGTAAGTAACTATACAAGTGCGGTGTAGGCTGTAGTTACCGGGATGTGTGTGTGGCACGGCGGGCAGTAGTTTGGCGAGCAGGCCGAGCGCGGCGTTCCGCAGCGGCGCCTGCGGGGCGGCCGCGAGCGGCGCCGCGGCGCGCAGTAAGTAACTATACAAGTGCGGTGTAGGCTGTAGTTACCGGGATGTGTGTGTGGCACGGCGGGCAGTAGTTTGGAGAGCAGGCCGAGCGCGGCGTTCCGCAGCGGCGCCTGCGGGGCGGCCGCGAGCGGCGCCGCGGCGCGCAGTAAGTAACTATACAAGTGCGGTGTAGGCTGTAGTTACCGGGATGTGTGTGTGGCACGGCGGGCAGTAGTTTGGCGAGCAGGCCGAGCGCGGCGTTCCGCAGCGGCGCCTGCGGGGCGGCCGCGAGCGGCGCCGCGGCGCGCAGTAAGTAACTATACAAGTGCGGTGTAGGCTGTAGTTACCGGGATGTGTGTGTGGCACGGCGGGCAGTAGTTTGGCGAGCAGGCCGAGCGCGGCGTTCCGCAGCGGCGCCTGCGGGGCGGCCGCGAGCGGCGCCGCGGCGCGCAGTAAGTAACTATACAAGTGCGGTGTAGGCTGTAGTTACCGGGATGTGTGTGTGGCACGGCGGGCAGTAGTTTGGCGAGCAGGCCGAGCGCGGCGTTCCGCAGCGGCGCCTGCGGGGCGGCCGCGAGCGGCGCCGCGGCGCGCAGTAAGTAACTATACAAGTGCGGTGTAGGCTGTAGTTACCGGGATGTGTGTGTGGCACGGCGGGCAGTAGTTTGGCGAGCAGGCCGAGCGCGGCGTTCCGCAGCGGCGCCTGCGGGGCGGCCGCGAGCGGCGCCGCGGCGCGCAGTAAGGCTGAAGCGGCCGCACGCCCGCCCCACGCGCCGCCACGCCGCGTGCCCCACGCCTCGATCTCCTGCCGACAAAGAACACACGTCAATATTGTATCAAACTCCTTGTTCCGTCCTAGACGTAATTTGCCAGTGGTGACCTTTTGGTCGCAATTCCCGCTGTCTCAAACGCTTAGTCATAGTAAAAACGAAACGTCACTTGAATGTCACTTGGACTTGGAATAAAAACTTAGATAAAAATCATGCTTAGAACACGAGGCCGCTTGTGTTAATTCCGCCTCATTTTGGTTAAATCTTTGGAATTGGATATTGTTGGACTTGATTTATAATCACTACACGTAAATATTGTCGTGTCTCTTGTGTGCATTATAAACATTTGTTGGGAACGTGAATTTGTGAAACACAAAGGACCGTGCCAGCGTGCTGAGGGCGCAGCCTGCGAAGAAGCTGTTCCGCTTTATTGTTCAATTGTGCTAACTCAACTTGACTTACAGCCCGGCGACTGAAGGACATTTGGAAGTGAGTCTTTGTTCTAATCACATAATTTTATATTTGTAATTTTAGAACTATGTAGCGTGGCTGAGTACATTCACAGTTGTTGATAGATCGGACTAGAAGATAGCTATTCCACGGCGCCAACAAATTCCTAGCAGGTCTTAGACACTAAATGTACACTCCTAAAACGTAACAAATGATCATACTATCTAATGAAGTAGTAGAACTATACAATAAGGCAGCTGCAGTAGTCAGAGCAGGTTGTCGGGCGATATTTACAATAATTGAACTCCGAATTACAATAAAAAAGTAGTAACTGCACATGCATTACTGCACTGCACTATATTAACACATTGTAAACTCAAGTAGTATCCAAGAAGTCGATCTGTAAACAGTTCGATTTGTAGAATTGCAATTTCGCAATTTATGTTATTGAACAAGTTCCCAAACCTGGTTTGGGCATGTAGAAAGAATGGATGAGAAAAGACTGACTATACTCTGTCCATTCTGTTTATTTTCTTGTAGTGTAGTATAAGATCTAGTATATAAGGTGTAACATGTATTTTGTGCAGGCATTAAATATCGTACTTTCAACTTGAGCGTTTCTTTGATCTCTCCGACGCAAACACCTTACATGGCGACCCTGCCATTCGAGACGTTACAGGTGCGACGGCGTTAGGTTTCGTTACCAAGAATATAGAAAAGTGTGTGAAAAATGTTACAGTATTTATGGAAATAAAAACTGTGGGAAAATTTTATCAAGATGTGTGGATCGAAAATAGAAAAAGATGAAGTTTTTATCACACAAAATGCGTCGGGTGGCACCAATAATTCGGCTACGCAGGCCTTTCATCTGTCAAACATAAGCATCGTTTTGTTTGTGATTTGCACCCTGTTGTGTATAGCGGCATTGTATGCAGTATATCTACTTTACCGAAAATGTCATTATGGTTGGATAAGGAATGAAGTCGTATCCCAAAACTTGATGCGTTCGTTCCGGCGACCAAACCTAAGACAGGAGGTGCGCGTGTGTTACGAGTGTCAGCGGCAGGAGCCTGTGCTCCACGGTAGCAGTCATCAGGAGCCTCATGTAAAATTGCAAAAGTGAAGAAGTGCGTGGATTACTTTAAAAGTGTGAAGTGGCAAGTGCGGTAAAAACGAAATGTGCGAGTTCGTGTAAGTGTTCTTTTTCAGGTTTTCTCCATAGGTATGATATTTTATAATGTTGTTCTCTACAATTATTGTTAGTTCTTAAATATTTGCTTAGCTACCGTTGTGAATGTAATGGCAAGCACATTAAAACATATTTATGAGCAGCTAAAATACATAAAAGATAATTTGATTAAATTAAGTTATCCTAAAAGAACTAAGTCGATTTTAAAACAAAAATTAGAAGAATCATTTGATTACAGTAAACAATTACAATTTAGATTACAAAAATCGCAATATGATGCAAGACAAAATTTGATTAGATCTAAAGAATTAAGAAAATCGAAATATGATTCATACACAAACCCTATTAAGTACAATGTAGGTGATAAGATATTACTTAGAAACGAATGCTGTGTCAATAAATTTGATCCATTATATCTAGGTCCTTTCAATGTACTAGAAGATTGTGCACCAAATTTGAAAATAAATTACAAAGGTAAAGAAATACTAGTTCATAAAAATAGGACTAGACCCTATAAAATATAATTATTAAGTTTATTGAATTGTTTTATTTTTTCTTTCTTTTTTCTTTAGTATACTGTAAACAATGTTATACCTAAAGCAATTGGTTATGTTATTTTTTTTTTTGCTTATTCGACTACCAATAGAATTAAACCAAACTCAATGATATTGTTTTTTTTTTTTCCTTTTTTGTTAATTTTGTATGTTTGTCTACTTGTTAAAAATAAAAATACTTGCATGTATTTTATTTTTCTTTCGCCGGCGGGCGTGTAGTGTAGTATAAGATCTAGTATATAAGGTGTAACATGTATTTTGTGCAGGCATTAAATATCGTACTTTCAACTTGAGCGTTTCTTTGATCTCTCCGACGCAAACACCTTACATTCTTTTTGACAGCTCACGCCTATGAATTCCCGTTTTTTTGCGGTATAATGTACTCCAGTAATATCATACTTCATTGTCGGGTAACGCCCACTTAGTGCAGTGCCCTGTGCATAACAAACAACCACAGACTATAAAACAGGTCTAGAAATAAGATCATACAAAAAAAATATTTTAACTTTATGTAAGTATTGTATCTGTTATAATAAAATATATATAAATAGTAACTATGACTCCATGATTAATTATTAGCAAGGAATTAAGTCGAAATATTGGTAATTTAAAAATTCAATTCAAAGTTTTCAGTTTTTTTATTATTTTCGTAACCAATGTAATTTTTATTGAAATAATACCATGGAGGACGGTATTGTAAAAGCAGACAACACAAATTTACCAAGAATAAACTCCTTGATGGTCGGTAAATTCTTTGCTGCAAATCCCGATTCTTGTTCTGCTGAGTTACGGAATGTTAAAACTTCGATCTAAGTAATGCCCTCTAACTCTCTTATATTTAAAAAAAGCAATAATAACTTATTTTTAAAATATAAACAATTAACATAACATACAAAATATCACTGCATTTGTTTACATAGCCAACTGACGTCATGACCACAGAGCAATAAGGCGTCCACTGCGTCCAGCGTTTTCGTCAAATTACGCGCGAAATTAATTTGAAAATGCAAAGTTTTAATGCATTTTTATGGCACTTATCGATTGAATAAACATTTTGTGAATTTTATAGTGCTTCATTAGCACTACAGAATCTTATTAAGGCACTTTTCAAAAATGGATGTAATACCCTATTGCGAATGGAACAGTCGCAAAGGGAAGACCTAGGCGAACGTTTCTTGATCAGATCGGAGATGTTCTGGACAAAGGCCAGGTTGAGCACTTTAAACCGGCGAGCGTGTATGAGGAATGTGATGAAAGTGAATGAAGCCAGAGAAGTGTGTCAGGATCGTAGCAATTGGAAATCCGTAGTCTCTGCCTAACCCTCTGGGAAACAGGCGTGAATCTATGTATGTACAGTCACCTGTAATAGTCCATGGATACCTTAAGGTTCAAAATCCCGTTAACACCTAACTTAGAAAGCATATGAATTAACTAGATGGCGTTGTTTTATAAATATTGCAACGCGTACTCATTTAAGCAAATATGTGAAATGTATAAAATCTCAACCGTAAAGGGACTCGAACACAGAGACAGAATAATGTTTGCGTACGAAGAAGAGAAGTCATCGAAAGTATCTATAAAATAAACTACCCACTATAAATTTATAATTTCATTTGTAATTCTTTGCATCTTGCTTTACCCTGAAAGGTGTTCTTTTTTTTTTAAATAAACAATTGCACAGATAAAATAATTAATCAAAAGTAAATTTATCAAAATTGAGTTATTAAGAAATCTACTTCTATTTATTTTATAGTAATGCATCGTCATCTATTATGATATAATAAACTACTTACCAGTTCTTGTATCGATTTTCGTTAGATGGCGTCAATTACCGGCTTATATCATTGTGGCAACTCCACACAGACTAAGAAGTTCAGCCTACATCCACGTCATACTATTCTGATTCCTACAATTAAATAGCGACTAAGTATATATACAAAGACCCGACATCAACCGTCGTTGTCAGGCCGCGGTTCGCCAGGCACGATAAACCAGCCTGGTCGGACGATCCTCCCTTTGTGTTGGAGGGACTTCACAGCCTGTTCCTTCAGACATTTTAGTTTTGAAACGGGTGTATTTATTGTAGCTCATTGTATGTGTGGAACAAGTGCAGGTGTACAATAAGTCGCTGACCTGCAGCAGCCACAGCAGGCTGTCGGGCGAGTCGGTGCGGCGCTGCAGCGCCAGCAGCGCGTGCGGCGGCGGCGCGGCCGACGCCGGCGCCGCCACCTCGCCCGCCTGCAGCGAGCTCAGCGCCGGCGTCGAACTGCAACGTGCCAATCACACTTTGATACACTCAAACTCGACAATCATTTATTCAGTTAAGGTCACAGAGTAACAAAATTATTGGGAAGAGAGAAACCCCTACTGCATTAGAAAAAGCTTGACAATACCGAAGTCATCTGGATAGGGGCATACTGTATATTTCGATAAATAATATGATGAAGGTTCCTATTGTTTGACTTACATTGTGCTAACTATTTAAGTTTTAATATCATTGAAATACGAAAAATCTTTACAATCTCAATCTAATTGTATAATTCATATACCTACAATTGTATAGGGGTTACGCGCCTATGAAAGTGTCTGCGATAATTAGCTACATCGTGAACAGGAGACGTGTTCAGTTGTTATAATTAACCGGCGCTCGCGCAAGTATACTGACGCGATGGTGTCCCGGTGCGCGTGCAGCAGCGCGGCGGCGGGCTGCGGGCGGCTGGCGGCGTAGCGCCGCAGCAGCGCCCCCACGCGGTGCAGCAGCGCGCACGCGCCCGAGCCCGCCCCGCCGCCGCCGCCGCCGCCGCCGCCGCCGACTCGCGCCATCGTCAGGAAACACTCCAGAATGCTGTGCACCTCCTCACTAGAATACATGAGTGTGTCGTTTACATTTAAGAAAAGAACAATATGAGCCGACGTCCACTTTTAACCAACTTCAAAGAATTGAACTAGTTTCATCGCCATCAAGTTCCCTCCACAGAACGTCAATACTATCCTAGGATTTGCGTGAAGCAACAGAAGTAATCTAATAATAATAAGCTTCCAACCGGGAAGATACTTCAAACTATCTGCGACATGTAAACCGATCATTACAATTACACAATTTACTGTATTTATAATTAGTAATTGGCCGCTATTCATTCTACATGTTTTAATTTTTAATATGCCAAATTGAATTTAATTCGTTTTATTGTTTTAATAGAAGTGATTCATAATTATTATATTTGCATGTTTCAAGTTTAGTGATCTGCCAAATTAATTTTAAATTATTGTAAGCCTAATTGGCAGAACATAGTTGATTATTCCCATTACTGTCGACATCTTATATTTACCTACGTTTCAAAATAAAGAATATTTGATTTAATTTGACAACCACTCTTAGATCTACAAAGACTAGTATTTGGATTTAGCAGAATCTGCAGACATTAAATTCAATCTACCTGAACTCGTTAATATACAGACTTCCAAAAAGCTCAGTTCTGAGTCATATAAAGTCTACAAATATGTAGTTATTACCAGTGATCGGAGTAGGTAGATTGAAATGGGGTCATTGATCCGAAACGTATATATTAATATGGACATTCCTCCGGAATTGGTGGATTATTTTAAAAAAACCGGAACTTATGTAGGAATTTTATTCTGCCAGTGTGGAAGTCAGTTCAGTCCAGAGTGGAAGGAGTCATTTGATGATTTGCCATCCTCAAAAAAAGGTAGGAATTGTAATAAAATGAGCAATATTATTCTTTATTATTCTTCATATTTTTTTTAACGACACACAGTCACGATTTGACAAAACCCAACGACCAATCAGAACAAAGGATCATGGGTGGTACAATAACCGGTTATCAGAACAATGCGTACGCCCGCCAACGACATGCCAGGTAGCTCACTCGTTTACTTCGGTTCGTAGAGTGCGCATCTTTGTTTGTTACTGTGTTGTGAAAACGTTACTTGACCCTGGCTTGTGTACATACTGACTTCTGGAATCTGCTCTAAACCACGATTTGGCTCGAATATACGGACTCAGATTTTTCACTATTGAATTGGATCTACATATTTAAACCAAGCTTTGGTAAGTAATATTTTACTAGTTACAAGGAGTATAAAGCATGTTTGGATGTACTATAAGAATATTTTTAGTATTGTGTTTGTTCGCTTAACCTGCTGAACATACCATGAGTCTTAATATTGTTAAATCTTTAATAGAGTATGAACCAGTGAGCTTAGTGCGAAACAAAATTATGATATTCTAGTAATGTAGTCGCAATTCAGCTAACTCCACTATTAACCGACATTTTACTGGAATCCGTATATAATTTGAATGCCCTGTGTCCTCTTGCAATGTATTGGTAAAATAAATTACTATAGGCCTTATCTACTTCTCTACAAAATATTCTACGTAACAAGCCCTTTCATTTGATACCCATATTGATGGGATTGAAAAAAAAAATAAGTTGTCCGCCATCTTGTAGCGGCAGCCATTTTGGATAGACAATAATATTGAATATACATAATTGTATTGTCACCAGAATCAAAGGCGAATACCAAATTTTAGATCAATCGGTTGACAGGAAGAGGGTGAAATTTCAATGACTAAGTTTGATCCACGAAAAATAAAACAAACGGAGTAAGCTAAATAAACTAAATAAAATTTAATTTTTTCATGTCTTTGTTTTAGGTGATATATACGAGGTTCCATCTCTAAAACAAAGTTCAGATATGGCAAACGTCAAGGCTGAAACTGTAGAAAAATGGATATCCGGTCATCCCGAACTACTTTACGATCACGCTAGTGGTACAATATACTGTTCAAAATGTGAAAGCCATTTGAAAACCACAAATAAAGGAAACGTTAAAAGACATATCGAAGGAGCAGTACACCAGGGAAAGTTTAAGCGGCCCGAAGAGGAATTTTATTTCGATCTTATAAAATTTCTCATTTTGTGCAATATTCCGTGGTCTCAGATGAAAAATACTACTTTTCAAGATTTCTTCAAAAAATATATGTGTAGTACCTGTTGTTGTACGTGTACTAATCGTACTCTGCCAGATGAATCACAGTTACGGAAAGTTTACTTGGACAAGTTTTTTAAGAATAAAATCAATTCGATTCGGCAAAATTATAAAAATGAGAAACTATGGATATCATTAGATGAAACGACAGACTTTTTAGGTCGCTATATAGTCCATTTTTTAATAAAACCATTACATCCTAGCAATTTGACTAGACCTTATTTGGTAGCATGTAAAATGCTAACTGTAGTTAATGGACAAACAATCACGCAATTTGTGTTAGAATGTTTGGAAAACTTTTGGGAAGATTCTTTTGAATCGAAGGTAGGTAACATTCTTGTCCTCTGCACTGATAGCGTTGCATATATGCTGTCTGCAGGACGAAATTTAAAACAATACTTACCTGAAATGAAGCACGTAACATGTTTGGCGCACTCTCTTCATCGCGTATCTGAGCAAATTAGGTTAGAATATCACGATGTTAACATTTTAATAGCAAATGTTAAAAAGGTATTTTTGAAAGCCCCAAGTAGAGTCAAAATTTTAAAAGAAAAATATCCACATTTGCCGCTACCTCCCCAACCAGTTGTTACAAGATGGGGCACTTGGTTAGAGGCAGCATTTTATTACGCTCAAAACTTTGAAAAAATAAAAGAAGTATTATCTTGTTTAAGCAGCTCTGATGCGGTATCTATTCGAGAGGCAAAAAATATTATAGAAAAAGAAAATTTAAAAGAAGATTTAAATTACATTAAAGACAATTATTTTATAATTCATTTGTCTTTAAAAGAATTGCAAAAGCATAATTTATCGTTGACAGATTCACTTTTAGCATTTGACAACGTCAGAGATGCTATAAATCAGTGCAATTCAGAAAATATAAAAAATAAAATAGAACGTGTTATGGAACGAAACCCAGATTTAGACACACTTAGAGAATATAGTGAGGCCATTGAAAAAAATTAAGCACATCATTTAATACCTTTTTTAAAATTTGCTCCTTTGACATCGTCAGATGTAGAACGGTCTTTTTCCATTTATAAATGGACTTTAGATGTTAAAAGAAATAGGTTGAAAATAGAAAATATAGAGAAACTCATAGTTATATATTTTAATTGTAAAGATCAGGATTACCAGGATGCTGACATTGTAATCGATGAAGATTAAAAATGTGAATAAATGTAAAATGTACATATTTAACAATAAACAATGTTGATTTTTATCTTTTTTCTTTATTCTACCCCTTTTTTTTTTGGTCCTAAAATCTGACTAAAATCAACCTGTTCCTTCGTATGCCCTTTACGTTTCAGAGTCGTGGTGCATCCTTAGAACAGTCTCACGACCCCAGCAGGCATTGGCCCTCTATGGGGCCCCGTCATGTATTCTACCCTTAATGCAAATTACCATGACCCCTATGAAAATATTTAAATTTAAGTGCAACAATTTATGTCTATCTATAAAAGTTCTAGCCATAAAAGGCTAAAAATAAAAAAATAAAAATTAAAGCTTCGATCGGAATTTGATTGTTTTTATTATTCAACAGATAAATAATGAATTAATTTAGTTTTGATACCTTCCTTTAAATTTTGAATTGAGTAGGAATAATATCACTACCAACATTAACAATATTTAATTGAATCCGGAAATACCGGAATTACTTTCCGGGAAAATGGCTTATCCATGTTATTCTTTCTGTGTGCATTTATGATACAAGTACCAAAAATCAATCTACCTACTCCGATCACTGGTTATTACAAACGAGATAGGTGTAAAAACCCAGGATTCAACCTCTTCGTCTTAAATGTAAAAGTAATGAAAAGAAATGACCCCTATATCTCAAATGTCTTTTGACCGACAGGGCTCAAACTCGACCGAGGTATGACCCCAAGGTGTCTGCCCACCAAGTTACAAGTTAATCGGTCCAGTAGTAACAGACAGACACACAGACCCACATACACTCGGCGTCACAAAAATCGCACCTTTTTAAAATTCAATATTAAAGTACTTTTTCTCAAACTTTGTCAATAGTGAGAATATGATTGTAGGATATCATTGGAAAGGTTATTAAATTGCCTTTTAGAAATTATAAAGCGCGAATGTTTATTTTTATGTTTTAATAATAAAAATATCAGAAACTTAGAAAATAATAAAATTAATAAAAAAACAAATTTAAAAAAATACAATTTCGTCCTTAAAATCTAGTGTTTCCGCCCCTAGCCTTGATGACAGCTTCCATCCTATCCTTCATGGACCTCATGAGAGTTACTACTCTCTCTTGAGGTATGTTATCCCATTCTTCGATCACGGCATCCTGGAGCTCTTGGAGAGTTGTGGGAGCAGGATTTCGTGCTCGTACATGCCTCTTTACATCATCCCAGAGGTGCTCGATAGGGTTAAGGTCCGGGCTTCGTGCTGGCCACTGCATAACAGAAATCTCGACTTCTTCCAAGTAATCACGCACACTGGCCGCGGTGTGGCAACGGGCGTTATCATGCATTAGTATGAACCCATCGCCAACAAAACCAGCATACGGGACCACATGGTCTTGCAAGATCTCCGTTATGTACCGAGCAGCATTCAGCGAACCTTGCCCTCGACCACCGCCAGTCCGAGAGACGCACACAAGTTCCGTTTTCCCGTCCACGGATATCCCACCCCAGAACATACAGGAACCACCCCCGTATTCTGTTGTTTCTTCGATGCAAGCTTGAGCAAAGCGCTCTCCTTTTCTTCTGTAAACTCTTCTGCGTCTGTCATTACAGAAAAGACAAACTCTTGTCTCATCAGTAAACAGAACGGCTCTCCAATGGTCAAGCGTCCAAGTGACGTGCTCCTGAGCAAATTGTAGACGGTCTCTTCTGTGCTGCGTGGTCAATTTGGGACCTTTCGCAGGTCTGTGGGCAGTGATTTTCTTTTCTTTAAGTCTTCTTCTAATCGTAGAGACACTCACAGCCGTTCTACAAGCTGATCGGAGCTGCTGTTGCACCTTAACAGCATTACTGAAGCGGTTGCGCAACGATGTGGAGACAATGAAGCGGTCGTCTCTCTCTGATGTACAGCGTTTTCTTCCTGATCCACGTCTTCGGATAAAGCCACCAGTCTCTTGGAACCGTTGATACACTCGTCGAACAGAGAAACGACTCAGATTTAATTGTAGAGCAACATAAACCTGACGTACTCCTTCTTGCAATAGTGCAATGACTTGAGCGGCTTCTTCAGAGGTGGTATCCATCTTCAGGTATTTTTTTCTTGAGTATGCTGTTCCGATGTGTACACTTTAAAGTCTGAGCAATGATTGACCCATTTTTTACCTGGACATGACCTTTTATACCCTATTCAGGTAGCTCAACTAGCGCTCTAATGGATGCGCATTTTTTTACCATTATGTTAAATGTTCCCTAATAATAAATTTTATTTTGGTTTTTAATTCTACCGACCAATAATGTAAAGGTATTGAAATGCTCTTAAAATGATATATTTTTTTATCCAGTAGAATCAATGCGCTAAATTTTGGGAGGTGTTTATTGAAAAAAACAAAAAAGTGCGATTTTTGTGACGCCGAGTGTAGTATTTTTATTAATCTCTGAAGAAAACTCAGAGGTTAATAACTATATATTTATAGACTCTTTTCAAAAACACAAAATATATAACAGTAAATATTGATTAATGTAATGTTAAAGCACCAAAAACAAATATTCCACGTTAACTGAAGTATATGTAGTGCGTATACATACATGGTGTCGCTGGCGAAAAGCTCATGGTCTGGCAACACCTCGATGGCAGCAAGGAGGTGTGTATGGTGTTTAGTGGCGGGAGGAGTGGCGCCACGCAGCAGAGCGGCGGCGAGAGCCAGCGCGCGACCGCCCGAGCCCGCCATGCGCCCCCACACGCCGCGCAAGTCAGCTTCCATGCGCCAAACCCTGCGATATCATAAAATATAGCAATTTTTCTAAACGCCGTTTTGTCCGCGCCTACGCTCGCGTTCAAGTAGTTTAAGTTGTGTTAGTAACAGTACTTCTTTTTGTTATTAGATTTCGTTAGAGTTATAAAAACTCTTATACAACAGCTTTGTCCGCCCGCCTGTTAGTTATACAACTTTCAACTCAAGAACCGTAAGAGCTAGAGACTCACGGTAAACGCCATTCGACTCAGCATAGTCGATATACTCCCGAAATGACTATGCCTTTGACCTCTGACCTCAAGGTCACGTGATACCATTTTTTCGAACTCTAAAATTTACGGCAATTCATGGCCGTTTCTCACTTGTTTAAATATAGCCTGATGAATGAATTTTTAAAATCGGTTGTGTAATTTTTGTGTTAAATCCTTAGTAGGTAACAAAAATCAAATCTTTCCTCTTTATAATACACACATCAAAGAATGTCCGCGTTCACAGGAAAAAGGTCTAATATTTTTTAATTGCTTAAAATATTTAAGAATACATTATTACGTTGGTGTTATTTATTTAAAAATACATCATTTAAATGTAGAATCATGTCAATCAATGATAAATGACCCTCATTCTTGTTTCTACGCGAAAGATATTTAATCAATTGTTCAAAAAAAAAAAATTGCAAAATGCGATGTGCACTGCCTGAATTTATGCGAGCAGGAATAGTGTTATTGCGTGAAGAAGGATATTTTACAAGGCAAATCGCAGGCAGAGTCTCCGTTTCTCAAACCTGCATCGTTACTACCCTGCAGAAGTACTGAAGCGTGGGCAAACTGGCTGATCGATCTCGCAGTGGCCGCTTTCCTTAGTTCAGAAGCATTACATCAGACTTCTTGCCGTGTGTTATCCGTGATCAAATAATTAACGCTACCAAACTGAGATTAAAGCTGCGAGCTGCTACTGGACTAGATATAGCACTCAGACCATTCGTAATTGTGTACAACACTTTAAATTACGTTCAAGGAGATCCTAGCGAGCTTTTAGACTTTGGAGACGGCCTGGGAATGCCGAAAGGCAAAGAACTGCTATTGGAACCGTTCAGCAACGCGGCAAATCGGTATCTTTTTGGGACGGAATAATGATTGGAGTTCGAACGCCTTTGATCCTGAACCAAAGCTCTATGACAGCTAATTTGTACCAAGACAGCTGTGTCAATTTGTGTTGGTCGACGATAATGCACCGGCAAATCGAGCTCACGAGTGAGCACTGCTCTCTGGGATTACGAAATCATGCATGCAGGCATGCCGGCTCTCCGACAGCTACATAAGAATATGAATCATTTATATTCATTGAACTACCAATTGAAAAATACATTTAATATGTTTTGTGTAATTAACTAATTACTAAATCATTTTTTGTACTGTAATATAACCGTAAAGTTAAAATAACTTAAAAGTGTAAAATGAAAATATACGTTTATTAATAATTACAAATTGTTTTCTATTAATACTATCCCATTGATTAATGTCAAAAAAAAGGATTTTAATCAAATACTTTAGGAACACATTGGTATCACTTCCATTTGTGTTGGTAGGTGGGGACGAAGCCCATACATTTTTGACCATGGTCCTTTGTAAATAAAAACATAAAAATGAATATAATTATTTATTAAAATTAAACTACTATATACGGATTTTCTCGCATGGTTTATTTGACACTTTATTACATAATTTAGAAACTACTACTATTAAACTTTACAAATCTTTAAGCTAATTAAATTATTAAAACTATTTATATTTAAGTTTACACTTTCCCCGACGTTTCGGTTGCTTTTCATCAGCCATGGTCACGGGGAGACTCCATATAAAGTAAATCTGTATATAGTAGTTTAATTTTAATGAATTACATTCCCGTAAACAGAGGACAATATTATATAATTATTTACTTTAATCAAATCTTCGCATTTCTTTAAATTACAAATTTCAGAGATTTAAATCTATTTTTTTAAAGAAAATTAAAAAGAATATAGAGATTTAAATATTAAAATTGTGTTTTTAAATGTTAAAGCAATAAATAATGCATTCATTAATTATATTTTGACACGAGAAAATATATCTCAACTTTTCCAAGTGAACGCGGATTTTTTTATGTGTATTATTATAGATGAAACAATTCGTTAAAGAGTAGTTCCTCTATAATAATAATATAAACCTTATTTTGATGGACCCTACTTTGTATTAGAATAAATTGTAGGTACTGTAGGATATGAATATCCACATACTACAATATCTCATATTTATTAACAAGTGAGGTATACAGATTATAGAAAAGTTTTCGATCGCTTAGCTCATGTAATATGTTACCTAAGCTTTCCCGCGAATGTGAATAAGTATTGGAGGAAAACACTACTAGTCTTTGCTCTTTTTCTATGAGAAATATATTTCAAAGAAGTGCCAAAGAGTAGTACGCTTTTGTTATTTGTTTATTTGAAGAGAAAGTAAATATTTAGGGAACACCCTAGGGATCATTATTGGGACCTCCTTAATTTAACATAATTATTATTATCATAAATACTTAAATATTGTAATTTGTTGACATGTATTAAATTACTTACTTTGATAAATGATCCACCCGTTGTTGTTTTAACTCTTCCTTACTAAAACACAATATAATCACATAATTAAATATCAAAATAGTGTATCTTTCCTGCCTGCCTTAGCTTGTCATTTCTTTGGAATGCCAGCCAAAATAAGAAACCTATCGTGTCCGCTGTCGTTACGACTTACTAAAGTATCTTTCAAGCAACTCTCTATGTCAGCACATCTTAAAACAGTATTACAGCAGGCACTAGTAGCAAAGTAAGTGGTTGTATCTATTAGATAATTATCTACACCCAATTAAGAGATAATTTAAAACATTTTTAAACATGTGGAGCATATTTGCATCTAAAGTTAAACTTGAGTCGTTCAAACGATTGCCTATAAATATAGCATCTCTAACCTATTAAAAATCGCAGCCAGACAACCTTGTATTGTGTTCTTGCTGCAAGTAGTTTCCAAGCTCTTCGATGAGAAGATGTGTTGTCTGTTTGATTTTTGCCCCTTGCAATTGTAGCAGGTGCAAAAATCAAACAGACGGCAGCAGGTTCGTTTTATTTCAACGTGCAAAAGACACTGTTGGAGTTGCAAGCATCCATGGTCGACAGGTATTGAAGTTTGCCACTTGGGAAGTATAAAAAGAACATACTTGTGAGCCTGATCCTTGCCGTGTGAATACAGCGGCGCTGAGGAGATGGATGTGAGCAGCGAGTGTGAGACCCGGTCGGTGGCGCTGGTGCTGCGGGATGCTGCGCCGTATAACTCCTCGCAGCACGGCAGCGGGGTGTAGTGGCGGTGCCGCGGACCGCTTTGTAGCAGGAGAGGCAGGATCTTTGGCACCTGATATCATTACAATGGTGGATAGTACATTGGAAGATGTAGATACAGTTAAAACAGTTAGTTCGTCTGATACGATTATCGCTGTGTGTAGGCACTTTTGCGTGGTGATGTTTTTGATACACACTGATTTCAAATTAGTTGTGCTCGCAAATATTCTTAAATATTTATGAGCCGATTTAACTGCCTCAAACCCTTAGGTTGTAGGCATAATGGTTAGGTTGGGTCAGTGTGATAGGGAAATCGAGAGGTCGAACAGCAGCGGGTGGTGTTGGTCGGCGGCGGCGGCGACGGCCAGCAGCTGGTGCTGCGCGCAGCAGCAGCGACACGCGCGAGTCGCCTCCGGGCCCTCCGCGCTTACCTTCATGTATAGCAGCAGCAACAGCAGCGGGTGGTGTTGGTCGGCGGCGGCGGCGACGGCCAGCAGCTGGTGCTGCGCGCAGCAGCAGCGACACGCGCGAGTCGCCTCCGGGCCCTCCGCGCTTACCTTCATGTATAGCAGCAGCAACAGCAGCGGGTGGTGTTGGTCGGCGGCGGCGGCGACGGCCAGCAGCTGGTGCTGCGCGCAGCAGCAGCGACACGCGCGAGTCGCCTCCGGGCCCTCCGCGCTTACCTTCATGTATAGCAGCAGCAACAGCAGCGGGTGGTGTTGGTCGGCGGCGGCGGCGACGGCCAGCAGCTGGTGCTGCGCGCAGCAGCAGCGACACGCGCGAGTCGCCTCCGGGCCCTCCGCGCTTACCTTCATGTATAGCAGCAGCAACAGCAGCGGGTGGTGTTGGTCGGCGGCGGCGGCGACGGCCAGCAGCTGGTGCTGCGCACGCGCACAGCGCAGCAGCAGCGACACGCGCGAGTCAGCGCGCCGCCGCGCCGCCTCTGGGCCCTCCGCGCTGCGGGCCTCCTGGCACACGTAGCGCACCAGCATCGCCAGCTAAACCAAAAAGACAAAACTTCTATTAATGCCATACATAAATAGGTGCAATTTTCTCGTCTTTAATATGCGCTCGATATGGATAAAAAGACTACTTATTAGGATAATGACACCCGTAAAATAAAACTATCTAATTAACACAAGATAGAGATGTATTAAAAGCAAAATAAATCTGATTTCCGATTGCATTAGAATGGCTACATAGAATAATCTATTATTGATCGTTTACACTAAACAACAAATTTTATCGAAAAGACACAAAAGGAAGATGATCATACATAAGCCTTTGACAAAGTATACCTAACATAAAGGTTTAATAAACGAATTACAGACAATCTTACCCGGACTATACGAAAACATAATAGACTCATATATTTGTAACATTGATTGCCGATTTAAAAATAGAACCCCTTATACCCGATGAAGCGATGAATATAAAAACTGGGATACCTCAAGGCACCATTTTAGGTCCAGTCCTGTAACCACTATACAAATAGTAGAATCCAATGCCAGCACATATCTCTGAGAGACAAGAAAACACGACATAATGACGATGTTATATCATATCAATCATTTACTTGATACCGACACGAAAAAATTGTGAAACAGATATTGCACGCATCAATATCATAAAATTCATACGTAATTATTTGTATACAACCGGGTATTACAAAACCTTAACTAACTAAATCTTACTCATGAATCACTCTGTCTAATGGTGAAAACCGCATGAAAAACCGTTTGGTAGTTTTTGATTTTATCCACGAATAGACAGTCAGACGCGGCGGGGGACTTTGTTACATAATATTATAAAGTGATGTTCATCACCTGTTGATGCGTAAGTCGCAACGTGTCATCTGGCACGTAGTGTTTGGGCGTGGTCTTATCCCGTCCCTGCCACACGCGCGGGCTCTCGATCAGCGTCTCCGCGAAGTCCAGCACCGCACTCGCTGACCATCCACTGTACACACAACATATATAACATTTATTTTATTATTTTTGGAAATCTTACAGCTAAGATGGTACAGTATACACGTTCATGACATAAATACGACCAATTCAAAGTTTTTAAATGTAATTATTATCACAAATGAAAGGAAAACTACACAAATTAACTTAAACACTAACATAGCATACAAATTGCAATAAAAAAAAAAAAAACAAAATGTAACTTTAATACAAAAAAGTAATACATACAAAAAAGTAATACATACAAAAAAGTAATACATACAAAAATTAAAACTTAAGTTAAATTACGCGTACAGCTAAGCTATTAAGTCTACAAATGAATAAGCTTTAGCAAGATTCACCGTGATTTTATGTACTTATCGAATTACGAAATATCGAGACTAGGCGTACACTGCCTTATGCACAGTAGTGCATAAGGTCTCAAGCTATATTGCTGGGGTTGGATACAGTGTTATTAGTCTTGTTACGGTAACATTACTGTAGTATTATAGAGTAGTAGAGCCTCGCTGGTTTCAGCATGAATGGGCCGGCTCGATCGGGGAAAGACTACCCTCTTACAGAATATCGACGTGAAATACCAGTATTCCTACTGTTGTGTTTCGTTCGGTGAGTGAGAGTGCCGGAGGCCCAATCACCTTCTTTCCCCCTTCCCGCTCCGTCTCCTTTCCACTTTCTTTCCTAAAGGGTCAGCAAAGCGCAAGTGATGCCTCTGGTGTCGCAGGCGTCAATAGGCTACGGTGACCACTTACCATCAGATGTAAGCCGTATGCTTGTTTTCTACCTTAGTAGTATAAAAAAACAAGCGAGAAACGGCAATGAATTGCCGTAAATCTTAGAGTACGAAAATATGCAAAGGTCACGTGATACCAAGTGACCTTGAGGCCAAAGGTCATTATCATTTCGGGGGTATACCGACTATGTTAACTTGCGGTTCTTGAGTTGAAAGTTGTATAACAGACAAACGGACGGACGGACGGACAAAGCTACAGCTTCGAACTCTAAAAACGCACCTGTCACTCCCGTCCCCGGCGCCAGGCTGCAGCAGGGTGGTGAGGCAGTGGTGCAGCGTGCGCCACGACGCGCGGTGCGCCAGCAGCGTCACCAGCAGCGGCCGCCACGCCGCGCAGCCCGACGTGAACATCAGGCGCATCTGCGCGCAGCGCGGCGTACACGGACACCCGACGACGTATACCAACGTACCTGTCGCTCCCGTCCCCGGCGCCAGGCTGCAGCAGGGTGGTGAGGCAGTGGTGCAGCGTGCGCCACGACGCGCGGTGCGCCAGCAGCGTCACCAGCAGCGGCCGCCACGCCGCGCAGCCCGACGTGAACATCAGGCGCATCTGCGCGCAGCGCGGCGTACACGGACACCCGACGACGTATACCAACGTACCTGTCGCTCCCGTCCCCGGCGCCAGGCTGCAGCAGGGTGGTGAGGCAGTGGTGCAGCGTGCGCCACGACGCGCGGTGCGCCAGCAGCGTCACCAGCAGCGGCCGCCACGCCGCGCAGCCCGACGTGAACATCAGGCGCATCTGCGCGCAGCGCGGCGTACACGGACACCCGACGACGTATACCAACGTACATAACAGACAACAGTGTCAAATTTTAAATTATTGTAACGTCACTTTCACCCACGATAAACGCGCTTGCCACGATGTATATAATATAAAATCACACATTATACACACAGCTGTCTTTTAAAAGTAAATTTATTATACAATGGATCTTAAATTACTGTGACGTATAATATAGTGTTTTATTTAACTACATAAAGCACTATATAGCAGAAAAGTGAACTTTTAAATATCTCAGTGATTGTATCTCAAAAATAAAACTAATAGTCCAATTCAAACCAAATACTACTCTGACCTGTCTCTGCCTCTGGTCGCTGGGCCCCAGGTCCTCACGCTGCAGCTCCGACATCCAGTCCAGCAACAGACCACAACCGAGTCCGCCGCGCGAGAACACGTGCACCGGGCCTGAACCACCGTCTTCATCTTTCACCTGTGTTCCATACCAATCAGTTATTACATGACTGTAGCTGCTTACGATAAACAGCTAGAACTTACTCAGACGTTGTGACTCAAGTCTGTCACAACATCGGGGAAAATGAATACTTTAGAAGCAGGTTTATTAAATTAAAAATAAACTTCTATAAAATGTGTCCCGTAAACTTAACACAATACAACCTCTTAAGGCGTTGATAACGCACAGGGCAGTTATTTCACAGCTACAGAAGATCGCAAGCGAATTATATTGTGTTTTTGCGGTGCAATCCTATGTTCTCAGGACACAGGCACCTTAAGTCAGGTCGGTAACAGAGGAAACTTTGTACGCCGCTCACCATAAGAGCTGCTGTACGTTTATCTGTCACGTAAGTAATATTCAAAATGGCTTTTAGCGATAAAGCTGGTGTATAAATTACTGTGTACTAACTTCTGATTGCAACTTCTGTACCAACTGTCCGCGTGGTAATAAGTTCAGACCCAAAGTGTTATTAAAATAATAGTAAGCTAACTTTTGTTATTACCAGGACAAAATAATATTTCAGTCTAGCAAATGGTCTATCCCTTGGTTTGTATAATTAAGTAACAAACAACCAACATCTTTACAGACTGTAGCATGTATCATTAGTACCTTAGACTCGTAGTGTCCTTCCTGGTTGTTCTCCAGTATGTGAGTGATCACGTCCACTATGACCGGGGTGTCTTGAGTCGCAATAATACTGTTACCAACAGCCTCCAATGTACCAGGCGTCGACGATTCAAGGGCTGAAAAAATTTTCAACGTAATAATAGGGGTTAAAGCATTAAGTTGCCATTTTTAGCGCGTTTCGCGCCGTCGACACCGTTTTGTTTTGTTCTGTATATTTGCCGTGATTAAAATTATTAAAACTACTTGTGTACAGGAGTGAGTTATACCAGTGTGTAGCTGCTTAAAAGGACTTTACATTACAGTTTACAGCATCTAAAAACGGCACCTAATTCGTGAGTAATTACGAAATACAATTTATAGAACTTTATCCTTCGATTAATTCCCGACCTACCTCAACAAGCGACCATTCGCATCGCGCATCGCATTCCTGGGCGCTCGTTCGCATTGGTCGTTTGATACACACATTGCTCGTTTTCTGACGTTTTCGAATAATAATAACGAATTCTAACGTTGTTGAGCATTTTATTGCACGAATATTATTTGATTACTTTTGCTAGACATTTCAAGCATGATGATTTCTGCAGCTTGCAATAAAGAACTGTTGTCTGGTGATGCTTTTCTCGAATGTAAGGTGGATGCATGCAATAAAATTTACCATTATCTATGTTATAACCGAGAGATTGGAATGAAGAAAGAGATACCTGGATATGCCCTGAATGCTGTTGCTCTACCAAGAAAGGGGGCCGTAATTGCGAATTACCGATCTCAATCAATACACCGTCCGTGTTGAGAAATGTGTCTTCTCGTAATAAGTAAAGTATTCCTCCCCCACCACTATATCCGGACGTTCAGTCTGAGGCTCAGGAAATACAGCTGCTCCGAGAAAAATAAGCTCTTTAACTAAGCAACTGGCTGTCGCGGTTAACACTATAACTCAATACCATATTGCACTAACCGATTGTGTCAATAAAATTGATACCTGCAGTGAAAAGCTCAACAGGCTAGAACTAAAGTCAGAGTACAATAACAACAATCTTGATTACCCCGATTTGTCTCCTCAATTAGTATCTGCAAAAATTGATAACAAAAAATTAAATTCTTCAAAAGCTGCCCCCAAAACCAATATTACTAAGAAGCAAAATAAGTATGTCAAACCCATGACGCCTAACACGACCTCAACATCTACGCAAATAGTCACTGATCAGCAATATAATACCTCTAAAGTTATGAACTTTGGCACTATCAACACTGACAAGTTTGAGCAACTAGATAAATCATCAACCCATTAGAGCAACGCCCAATGCTCTGGTAATGACGAATGGGTCGAAGTCGTAAAGAAAAGGCCACATTCAAATCGAGTCAGCTCCATTCAGGGTACAGCTGGGCCTGAGGTCACGTCACTCAAGGCTGTCGAATCTCGTAAATACATTCACCTGTGGAATATGATGTCTGGAACAGAGGGTATTCTTGCTTATTTAAATAAATTGTGTCCAGGAGGTGATTGCACGGTTGATGAACTTAAGCCAAAAGGTGACTATAAATCGTTCAAGATTGGTGTTCCCGTTGACTTCTTTGACAAATGTTTGTCACCAAATATTTGGCCTATCAATGCTAGAGTCAAGAAATGGTTGTTTCGTGGACAGCAAAACCCGAAAGGGCAATAGAATAATTCCTAATAAAACATCTCAGGAGATCAAGCAAAATATTTCCCTAGTCTACCAAAATGTAAGAGGCCTCAATACTAAATTGAATCATTTTAGAAATAACTTAATTTTACTGGAAAATGATACCATTGCCTTAACTGAAACATTTCTCACCGATTCAGTATTTGATTCCGAGGTTGTTTGTTATGGCTGGAATGTATTGCGACGAGACCGTATAACCGGTGCTGGTGGAGGAGTGTTACTCGGCGCGCGTCCAGGCATCACTATATCGCGTTGCCTAGAACTCGAAACACAAACAGGCGAGGACCTATAGGCGAAGATTTCTACAGACGACATCTCCTTTCATTTGTGCGTTGTGTATATTCCTCCTAGATCACCTGACCACATATATATGCAGTGGTTTCAAAAAGTTGAAGCGGTAATTGACTCTTTAAAGGGTATAGTGATTATAGTTGGTGACATTAATCTTAATCCTAACTTTAGCTCTAAGAATATTTTAAATTATTACTGTTATTTTACTGCTGTGTGTGGTTTAGTTGAAAGAAATTGTGTGTTTAATGCGTAAGGAGGTAAATTGGATGTGGTTCTAGTGTCAGATTGCGTCGACTGCGTAGAAGTAATTGAAATAAACGGTGGAGGGCTTGTTCCACGAAGAGATGCTTATCATCTGCCTTTGGAGGTAAGCTTTGTATATAATTATATAGATAGAACTAATACAGAAAAATGTGATCCTAGTAATATCGATAAACAGGGAGATTGGAATTTCTCGAAAGGTAACTATGAGTTACTGTACGAATTGATTTCTAGCGGGTCATGGCAAGATGTAATCTCTGCGCAAGATGCTGATACAGCAGTTGATTGTTTTTACAATACCATATATGCAATATTTGATAAATGTATACCTAAAAAAATTAGGCCCAGTACCCCCTGCAGGCGCTATCCAGTCTGGTTTACGTCTGACATTATATCAGCCATTAAATACAAATCTAGATATTGTCTTCTATTTACGCGAATATTATTCATTGAAATTAAACTGCTATATACGGATTTTATCGCGTTGTTTATTTGACACTTTATTACAAAATTTTGAAAATTGTAGAATTGTAGTAGTAGTGAAACAATTTTCAAAATTTTGTAATAAAGTGTCAAATAAACAACGCGATAAAATCCGTATATAAGGTAAAACCACCAATAATTGACACTGCACCAATAGTTGACACTTTGACGAAGAAAATTAAATATTAAGAAAACAAAAGGAAGCTAAAGATCGAGATGGTTCTGAGATATAGTATAGACATCTAGCGACACAAATACAAACTAACGTGGCGTCATAAACAACATCGCTAGTTACCGCGCGTTCGACTAATTACAACCGCACGCTTCGCGCCATTTTTATTGTTATTTTCTTGTGCAGTTTGTTTAGAGCAAGCCGAGAGATTAATGTTGGAAAGGTAAGTATTATTTTACAATTTTAACACAATATTAATTAATTCATTATAATTAGAGTTTGAAACGTAATATGTATTATTTAAAATGTCATACAATAAAAAATATTATTCACATGGCGTCATGTCATTTACTGGAACTTGAAATTACATAGATTTGAGTAGTTGACATGGAGGGTGTCAACTAATGGATTTTAACATTATTGGTTAATACTGTTTTATTTATTGTTATTTAACTGCTTATAAGTTAAATTACTCTATGAGACCTTCTAAAATAATTGAGAACTTTTTTGTGTAGTAGTTGACAGGAGGTGTCAACTATTGGAGCTAAAAGTGTCAACTACTGAATTATATTTTATTTCGATTTTAGATGCCACCGACAAAAGGAAATTTTAGGAATTATACAAAAGAGGCTATGGAAGCGGCTGTAGAAGATGTGCGTTTACATAAAACTCCGTATAAAACTGCTGCAAAAAAGTTTAACGTGCCAAGGGTTACTTTGAAGTACAAGGTTGAAGGAAAACACCCGATGGACCGGTAAGAGTTTTAAATAGATCAAGTGAGTGATTTTTACCCTAAATTTAGCTGTAAGTACGACAATAAAATAACAGTGTTGTTACTTACTAATTTTATTTTTTCAGAAAAATGGGTCCACCGGCCGTATTGAGTAGAACAGAGGAAAAAACTATCGTAGATTGGATTTTTGGAATGGCCCGTGCGGGATTCCCTGTCACTATGAAGGAGGTTGTCTTTAGTGTGCAGCGTCTCTTAAAAGAATTAAAAAGACCAAACCCGTTTAATGACAATTGCCCAGGAAAATCGTGGATGAAAGGATTCATGAAGAGGAATCCTGAAATATCTGTTCGCATGTCCCAAAACCTTACTAGATCAAGAGCTGTAATATCCAAGGAGCACATTTTAGATTGGTTTAAGGAGATAGAGGAATTCTTAGATCAGAATCAACAAAAAGAAATCTTACAAGATCCAAGAAGGATCTTTAATACAGATGAAACTGCTTTTTTTCTAAATCCGAAGGGTGGTAAGGTACTAGCAAAAAAGGGGGACAAGACAGTATACCAGCAGGTCAATCCAGATGAGAAAGAATGCCTAACAGTCCTTGTGACAGGTAGCGCATCTGGTGCTGTACCTCCTCCAACAGTTTTGTTTAAGTATAAAAGAATTCCACAGGAAATTGCGCAGAATTTCCCTCCAGAATGGGGTCTGGGAAAAACAGATTCTGGTTGGATGACTTGCGAGGCGTTTTTCGAATTTATAGCTGACATTTTCCATCCTTGGCTGGAGAAAGAAAAAAATCCTTTGCCGGTCATTCTTTTCGTGGATGGGCATGTGTCGCACTTGAGTTTACAAGTGGGTCAGTTTTGCGAAAAAAATGGGATTATCCTCATTGCCCTGTACCCCAATGCAACACATCTATTACAGCCTATGGATGTTGCGGTTTTTAGGACTCTGAAAGACCATTGGAAAAAAAGGGTACACGAATGGAGATTATCTAATTTGGAAGCTCCAATCTTAAAGAAAAAGATTTTCCAAAACTTCTGAAAGAAGTTATCGACACTTCACTGAACGCAACAATCTTTGAAAATGGTTTCAGGAAATGTGGGCTATTTCCGTGGAACCCAGAAATTGTCACTGTCCCATTAAACAATGTAGACGATCAACTCACAAATGTTGAGGAACGTAAAAGATTTTTAAAAGAGGGGCTTCGGTTTCTCAATCAAAGTATTCCACAAAGCAAGCTTATTATATTTCGCAACGGAGATAAAAATGCGTTGGATGAAAAAGATGTGTGACTGTTTGAATTGTGGCAAAATACAAAACTAGAAATAGAAAGTGGTTTGCTAAATGCCTCTATTGTTATCAACGAACCTGCCAAAGAAAGCAGTGAAGATATAAATCTGTTATCAACAGAAGCGAGCGGTATAACGCCGCTCGCTTGTAGTGGCATCAACGAGAGCAATAACCAAACCACAGAAGATAACAACCTGCCATCTGAAAACAACACTTCTACGGTTTATGAAGAATCTCCTGGAAATGGTATGAACCTTTGCCAAGCTGGACCTTCTTCAGTGTCCGCGGAAATCCCCAGCCCCTTCAAAAGACATTTTTATTACAAGAAAGATAGAGAAGAACCAGAAAGAAAACGACCTACAAAAGAAAGAATGCCCGCTATAGTTTCGGGACACCTGTGTCAAGAATACTTTAAAAAGAAGTTAGCAAAAAAGGAAGAATTAGAAAAAATAAAAATGGAACGTGTTGCCCAAAGACAAAAGAAAAAAGAAGAAAACGAAATCACAAAAAAAGGGAAGATTCAGAATCGTAAGAAAAAGACTGAAAAAAGGGTGCTTCATTTTGACGATAGTTCTGACTCAACTGATGGTATTTCTCTTGACAGTGAAAGTGAGTTTCAAAATGTGAGCGATGGAGAAAACATACAAAAAAACAATCTTAAAAATCCAGTACAGAGAAAGGTAGGAGAGTATGTAGTATTTTCCTACGAAGAAGAGTTATTTCCAGGGGTTATTACTAATGTTTCCAAAAATGCTGCTTCTATTTCGGCAATGCAGAAATGTGGGAGACTTTGGAAATGGCCTCAAAAAGTGGATCAATTGGACTATAAATGGGAATACGTGTTGTACCATATCAATGAGCCACTAAAAATGAGTCAGACGAGAAATGTGTACTCGGTCCCTGAATTAGAATTTTTATGGAAGTTTTGATACAAAACGCTGAATTAGGTACAGGAAAGAGTGGTGAAGTACTCTTCGCTACATTACATTTTTCTTTTTGTCATTACATTTATCTTCCACTTTCATTAAATTTCTTTTTTGTGTACATTTTAATCTAAGCTTACCTGTGTCAACTACTGAAAATAAAAAGTGTCAACTACTAAAGAAATTTGTTTTCACTAGGTGTCAACTACTAGCATAGTACCTTTATTTTATTAAAAAATAACTTAGCACACACATTAGTTTTATTGCTACAATTCTTGTCACATTTTGGAAGGGGAATAATTTGCGCAACTTTTACCGATAAGAAGTTCCCTCTAAGATGATTTAATACCAAACTATGTCTATAAACATACTAATAAATCATTAAGGTGTCATCTACTGGGTATTTTACCTTAGCAGTTTAATTTCAATACAAATCTAGAGTTCATCGTAAATGGAAAATTACTAAAAATCAGGAATTTTATAAAACTTTTTCAAATATCAGATCCTTCATTAAGCAAAAAATATCTATTGCTTACGACACATATATATCATATATACAAACAAAGTTAAAATATAATCCTCGCATGTTTTGGCAGCATATAACCAGTCTAAAATCTAAAAGCGGCTTTGCACCTCGAGTTTCATATGAAGGGAAGGAGTATATTGGAAGTGATGCTGCGCAGGCCTTTTCTAAGTATTTTGCAAGCGTATTTTTAACCAATACCCCTGTTCTTGATCATAATACTATTTTAGATAATAGTAAATTAAAATCATCAAATCGGATACACATTAACGAGATTAAAGAACCGGATATATATGCCGCTACAAATAAGCTTAAATCTAATTCCGCATAAGGACCAGACTTTTTTCCTAGCTTTATATTAAAAGGTTGCAAGGAACATCTGATAAAACCAATATTACACATATTTAATATTGCGCTTACAACCGGGATGTACCCTCAGCGCTGGAAAGTTTCGCGAGTGCAACCAATACCTAAGTCAAGTGACACGTCACAGGTTGAAAACTGTCGGCCTATAGCTACTCCCATTACTTCCAAAATTGTTGGAATCCGTATTGCACTCACAAATCTCTCCCTAAGTCCAACCATATCTTAGTGACGCCCAGCATGGCTTTCGTTCAAACCGATCTGTAACTACCAATCTTATAACGCTCGTGAATCTTGTCTCAGAGCACATGGATAAAGGCATACAAGTTGATGTCCTTTGATTCGATTTTAAAAAAGCTTTTGATCGTGTAGATAATGAACTGCTACTGAACAAGCTTTTAGGAATAGGTTTTTCTCCCAAATTATTAAAACTTTTTGCTAGCTATCTTAGTGACCGTCAACAATACGTTCGCCATGGTTGTTTCGTCTCCGCTCCGTATCACACCCGGTCTGGTGTGAGCCAAGGCTCAATCCTGGGACCATTACTATTTAGCATCATGGTTAACGATATTGAGTCAGTCCTCAAACATAGCAGATGTTTGCTCTACGCTGATGACCTCAAAGTGGTGTATGGGGTGGAAACGGTTGCTGATACAGTAACAATACAAGAGGATATCAACGCTCTTCTGCAGTGGAGTATTAACAATAAACTTGCTTTTAGCAATGCTAAATCCTGTGTCATGTCCTTTAGTCGCGCACGAAACCCCTTACATATGCCATACTTCTTGGGTGTCGAGCCGATGGCTCGCGTCAACTTAGTTAAAGTTTTGGGAGTGCTGTGATACACACCTTACCTTTCATGAGCATATGAAGACATTAGTTGTTGACTGTAATAAGAAACTTGGATTCGTAATACGCAATATGCGAGATTTTGACAACCCTACTGCGATTAAACTCGTTTATATGGCACTAGTAAGAAGCAAACTGGAGTCAGCGTCTATGATCTGGAGACCCTATGAGAGTACATACGTATTACTTCTCGAGAAAATTCACAAGTCATTTTACGCTTCTTTTATAAAAAACTTTATCATTATTATCCTTTCCTCTATCCAACAAAATGTTTACTCGGAATTTTATGCTTTAATTCTCTGGAAGTAAGGCGTAATTACCACTTACTTACCTTTGTCTGCCAGGCTTTGCGTGGTAAATGTGACTGTCCGGAACTAGTAACACAGATGGTTAGGTTATTTGTCCCCATTGTACCTAAAATACAACTTAGATCACGCAAAGTCCAGTTACTAGCTGTGCCTTATGCACGTACAGTGGCCCATGCCAACTCGCCCCTTGTTCGTGCACTGACCTTATTAAATATGCTTCTGACATCAGAATCTGAATGTGATCTATTTGCTTCGGGATGGATGGATGTGAGTCGTAGTTGTTTAAGATTTTGTGAGATGATAGATATTTAGTTAGTTACTAAGTTACGAATCTTTTATTTTACTCATGTAAGCAGATGTTATAATAAATTATATGAACCTTGTATATTATGTCGGGTAATATAAATGTATATAATATTAGATATAAGTTTTAACTTGTACAACGATTTGGTGTATACTGTTATGTTGTCCATTTGTTTATACTAATAAATAAATAAAATTGTATAGTAATAGATACTTTGAATTGAAATAAAACCTTCATGCTGTGTGATTTTCGAGTGAAACTTTTTTCACATGATACCAATAAGATTATTCTTTTAAAAAATGTGCAACATTTGATTACTGACTTTCAATTGTTTTAGTTATTCAGCTTAGACGGGGAAGATGGATACTTCGAAAATCCGAGTCATTTTTGAATACGAGTTCCGACGTGGAACTAACGCGGCAGAAACGGCTCGCAATATCAACGTTGCGTTTGGAGAGGAGACTGCTAACAAACGCAGCGTGCGTTTTTGTTTAAACGCTTTCGTAATGGAAACTTCGACTTGAAGAACGAACCACGTGGAAGACCGCCCACACAGGTGATTAACGCTGAATTGAAGGAGATGGTGAAAGCCGATCCGAGTCAAACTGCCCAGGAATTAGTGGCATGGTTTAACGTTACCCTATCTACAATATTGGCTCATTTGCATCAAATCAATAAGATAAAAAATATGAAAAATGGGTGCCTCATGATTTGGCTGATCTGCAGAAAGAAATGCGTGTTGAAACTTGTGTTGGCTTGTTGAATCGGTACAGAAAAAAAGGAATATTTGGATCGAGTTGTACCATGTGACGAAAAGTGGATTCTTTACGATAACCGTAAGCGAAAAATGCAATGGCTGACCCAGGTCAAACGCCGCAACAGTGCCCTAAAGCAAAGCTTACCAATAAAAAGGTAATGGTAGCTGTTTGGTGGTCTCTTCATGGTGTTATTCACTATAACTTTCTCAAGCCTGGTCAAGCAATAACAGCAGATGTTTACTGTGCCGAACTTCGAACAATGATGGCGAAACTGGCAGTGAAAAAGCCCTGGCTCGTGAAACGATCTTCACCATTATTGCTCCATGATAACGCAAGACCTCACACTGCACGCGAAACCGTTGTAACTGTACAGGAGCTGCAGTTAAAACCAAACATCATCCTTCGTACTGGCCAGACCTTGCTCCAACGGACTACCATTTTTTCGTGATTTGGACAATTTTCTACGAGCTAAAAATTTTTTTTCCCATGAGGTAGTACAAAAGGCTTTCATACAATTTGTCTAATTTAGATCCCGGAGTTCTATCGTAAAGGCATAACTGAACTTCCGTTTATATGGCGGCAATGTATAGATAATGAGGGTAAATATTTCGATTAATTAAATATGATACATCTTAGAAAAAACGAGTTTTAATTTTTCAGTACTAATTGGCAATTTCATACTTCAATCCCTAATATTTTCTTCATTCTCTTTAATCTAGATTTGAGCTATACTGTTCTATCCTTCGGGAACAATTATTATTTTGGATGAAAGCTATCATAATTGGTCAAGTAGTTAAGGCGTAACAAACTTACATTCGCATTTATAATATTTATTAGAATTTAAAACGTTCTTATTTAAAATAAGTGATAAGTCGCAGTAAGTTAATACAGTAATCACTGCTTACTCAGTTACAACACTTTTGTGTGATATTCGCTGGAATAAAATACACATGAATAATAAATCGTGAACTGAATGAAACTCTTACCAGCTATGAGTTGGTGTTTGTCTGCGGTGTGTGGAAGGGCTGGCGTGTGCAGCTCACGCTTGACCGTGCCGCTGTGGGACAGCGTGCGCAGTATGTCCACCACTGGGCCTGAGAGCAGCTTGCATTGTTGGAGAAGAATGTCTGCTATCTATACAAATGAAAAAATGAAATCTTTTAAAATCAAATGATCCATTATATAGCCTTACAACATAATATAATATGCTGCTAATTGTTTGCAACCGAATCGCTTATTATCAGGCTACACGGATGGCGTAATAGTTTAAGAGGAAATACAAGGGCCGTTTTTCCATACAAACGAAGCCCCTGCTTCCTCCCTGGATAATGCTAGTAGAGCAATATTCTTTTTCTAAAAAATGAATGGCCTTTATTGGCATCTCCATATGGTTTCCTTTTTTCATAAATTAATTAATAAAAGAGACATGAGCTCTCAAAAACCTCAAAAATTGGCCAGAATTGCCGCTGTGTTTAAACATCCAGAAAACAAATTTGACTAGATTATATAAAAATAGGAACACGGCCAAAGCCTTTCTTTAATTTTAATGAAAAACGTAGTTAAATCGTTCATGTTTTGGAGAAGGAATCAGGGGACTACTTTTAATAGGTATTTTCGGTCCAAGCTGCAGTTGTCTCTATCGCACTCTGCGGGCACTGCGCGACAGCAATAGATTTTACAAATACCTATTTTCAATTCTCTCGCCCTTAGTGTTTCCTCCTAAGACTGCGCCGAGCGAAATGTGCCAAAACAGGCGGTCACAGTTAAGTTGATAAAATCAACACTATTTGTTTAATACAAATATAAAATATACATTTTCATAACAATGAATGTGTTTACAATTACTCCGTGTAAAAAACTTAAAATAATTAATATTTTCGTCAACAAAATTACGTAAATTTGCAAAAAATGCAAAAACGTAAGCTCGTGTTACGTGATTTTTAGATTATAACAGTAGAAATCTATCCTATTTTACAGCTTAAACGAAACATAAATAGTTATATTACAATTTGTCCGTCCCAAATATTTAAGTTATTGGTTGACACATATTTATCTAAAAAGCAATTCAAATCCTCCATACAATGTTACTATGGCGGCCGCGTGCCGATTTGAATATCGAGCTCTGTCATTGATTCCAACCGCGTCTTACGCTCGGCGCAGTCTTAAGTGGTCGCCTCGCCACTGCTACTATGCCGAGCCGAGTGTTGTGGCTTCGAATCCCACACGGGACAATAATATGTGTGTTCCACAAATGGTTGTTCCGAGTCTGGGTGTTCTTTGTGTCCGTTGTTTGAATGTTTTTAAAGTCTCCCGCGACACAGGAATTATTCCTATTGCGGGACTTGACATTTTTAAGAAAATATGTAAGTATTATATTTACGTATGTTTGCTTATTCTAAATAATAATGTGTAATGTGCGTACGTCGCTGAGTTGTGGTGTCTTCAACGGTAGTAGGACCCGCAGTAACGTGGCGGCCCTTGCGGGGTGCCGCAAGAGCGCGGGTGCTCCGCCCCCGCTCGCCAGCTGCTGCAGCCATGACACGCAGGCCTGCACGTAGCTCACGTCGCCACTGGAGCGGGATGATGTTATCAACTGTGGAAATATTTACTTTTATATATTTTGTACAGAGATAAACACGAGCTTAGACAATTGAAAATTATAGAACTCGGCGAATGATCTCTGACAAAAGGTTTAAAATCATTTAGTAACAAGAGAGAAAAGTCTATTAATATTTTATTATATTTGTGTAGTGTATTCAATATCTAGAATTCGTTTTATTTCGTGTACTTTTAGGAATTTTTTATCCGATAAATTCGATAACACGTTAGATATCCAAGCTAATAACACGAAATCTTTGGATATAATATTTAATAGAAGGGTTGATCTTTAAACTTATTTTAGAGAGAGATAGGCGAATGTTCATTGACCTGACCAGAGACGTCCTATAAAGAGATCGGATAACCCAAACAAACTGAACGATGGAGCGACGACATTGCTGAAGTAGCGGGAACTCTGTGGCAAAGATTGGCGCGAGACAGAATCTGCTGGAGTGCTATGGAGGAGGCTTTTACCTCAAAAGGAGCCCCTTACTCCTAATACAATACTAATATACCTACAAGACACATTAACATTACTGACAAATAGTAAATAGTAATAGGATTAATCGAAATGTCTATAAAGGATAAATAAAGCTAAATAAATAAAGAACCCAAACGAAAAATATAATGAAAATGAATAAAGTAAGAGACATTTGTCAAAATAAACTGTTACTTTTAAAAATCTGATTAAATTAAACTATTGTAACAACTACATCCATCAGCTCATATAAGAAATAGAATATAAAATTGAATTGTATCGTTATAAACAATATAAACATTTGGCGACTGAAAAGAGTGGCCATGAGTTTTTTCCCTGCTTCTTCTTATGAAAGCTCTACTCCTCGAACTGGCTCTTTCCAATAATATTTTTATGTCCTTCTATTTATTTTTATTATGACTATTTCATTTTAATAAAATTTTATTTACGTTTCCAAGAATTGTTTGCTCATTTTTATGGAAATAAAGATTTTTGTCTTTGGCTTTGATAAAGGTAACCAGTGCGAGTCCATATTCTGTGCAAACCCTAGCAACAAGCTTGAGTCAATATATGTATGTACTAGAAGAATGAAGGCACTTACTGATATCAATTGAGTGAACGCCATATCGATGTTTCCCTGGTAAGTGCCGGCGTCTGCCAGCGCTGTGGCTAGGAGCAAGGGTACTGCCTCAGCCGGCAGCGGTAACGGTGCTGGAGTGGTACCCCATTCGTCCTCTTCTTCCATTGGCTTTTCTACTTCAGCGAATAGTGTGTCATCTATTCAAAGAATATTTTCATTTTATACTAGCTGTGCACGCAATTGCAATAACGCAAACTTGTATCATCTACACATACGCACTTTAAAATTTACGTTTTTTCATTTCTATTTATTTTTTGTGTATTTAAGATTATTAATGTGTGAGTATATTAGAATTAGGTTGGTCCAAGAATACTACCTTGATACACTCTCTTAGTGTTTTCTATTACTGAAGTAGGTAATGCTGATATTACCAAAAGTATATAATTTACCTGAAGTCTGTTCATCTTCAAAAGAATTTCTAAATATGCTGCTATTATTTTCTTTTATCATTAATGTAAGTTAGGATAAAAAAATATGTCAAATGCCGAAGCCAAGTCACAAATAGTAAAAACTATGCAATCAGATCTGTTGATGACCATGTCTTATTGGTTTTTAGAGGTCATTTATTTCTATTTTCTTAATAATATTATCATTGTATTTGTTCATCACCTTAGAGTATACATACCAATAGAGCGCGCGCATCGAATTTCATCCATTGTGCCAAACGTCATATAGTGATACGCCACGGTTTTCAGAAACACTTTTAGTCATTAGTAAATATGCTATTGGATTTTGACTACGAGAATATAAATTAAAAAATAAACATAGTGATGTACTTATTAAACAATATTTAATTACCAAACAAAATATCAAAAATAAAACAGCAATATGAAAGTAATTACCTATTACGCCATGAAAAGGATAATTTATTATACAATTATGATTTTGTTTGTTATTGTATTTTAATTTACTCGGTGTTATTTTGTTATTGCTATGTATGTTTTTAATAACACCATGCAACATATTAAAAAGACAATGGAATGTACTTATTAATTAAACAATATTTAATCATTATAATCGAAGTATAGTAGATAGTTTGTATAGTACATAATAAATATATAATATATAAATTACACTCCCACAAAAATAATCATACTTATCACACAAAGATTTGTCCTGGTTAGACATCATTTTTTCAATTACGGTAATATCTAATTATCACTACTTAATATGAAATTATATTTTTACAAACAAATCAAGTTTAGCGTGGCGCAACACTATTCCTATTGCGGGAAAAGTGTGAAGCGGGAGGCGCCGGAGCACGTGCGAAGTTGACCCGCCCGCGCGCCTTTCGCAACCCCCTTTCACGCTTTGAGTAATTTCTTTAAAATCGGTGTTTTCTATTAAAATAATACGTACTCATGAAAATAAATTCCATTATTTCTTTTCGTTTGTTTCTTTGAGTCGTTTTTACAACTTAAAACTGCATATTTCACAATTTTAACATTAATTTCAAATAAATACCGGCAGGAGAAATATTCAACGCGCGCGTTTATTTGTGATTAATGAACGTCAAGTGTAATTTTTCGAACTGTTCATACCCGTGCTTACAGTTCATACTCGGTTAGGAGTGCTCTATTGGTTATGTATACTCTAAGATTATCACCTTTTGCCTAAGATACCCAGACGATCTAGTCAAAAATTATTAAAGTCCGTAAATGTAAGCAACATATTAATTTTTATAAGAAGTTGGCGATAGCGGGTTTTGCTAAACAACCTCCTGCTGTATTCCTTCGATAAGTAGAATTTCGAGATTCTTTATATAGTCGGTGTGTTTTCAACCAGTAACCTATGAGTACCAGTAACCACCATGCGAAAGGTGGGCTATCACATCACCGTTTTAAAAAAATATTAAGAACACTGAGAATTCCTTGCTTAGCAAGGATCGAGCGAGTGAGGTGTGGCCGGCAGGGTGTGTGTACGTACCGGGCGGGTAGGCAGGCGGCTGCAAGCGCAGCGCCGCGGCGAAGGCGTGGCCGGCCGTGGCGCCGCGCGCGCGCTGCACGCGCAGCAGCTGCGCCATGTAGCCGCGCTCCACGCCCAGCCGCACCACCGCGCCCGCCGAGCACGCGTCCAGCGCGCCCAGCAGCGCGCTGCACGCACGCGCAGAATTAGCCCACGAGCCCACGCGACACTCGTTGCAATTTTAAACATAAGCCTTTACACTATTCAAATGTAACTACCCTCGTATTTGCGATACTGTTCTGTTACACAAACTTTATTCAAAACTCAAATGATCGACCGTATTCGTAGAGATTTTGTACCTCATGGACGAGGGCGGCATGCCGAAGGTCTGTATGAAGAGTGCGAGCTTGTGCGCGGGCAGCGCGCGCATGCCGGCCTCCAGCAGCGCGGGGCGCGCCGAGCGCACCATGTGCAGGCGCAGCCAGTCCGGCAGCAGCGGCGTCTCCTCCTCCGAGTCCACGTTGAAGGCCTGCGGCGCGTCGTTGCCCACCCACACCGACTGCAGCCACGAGTACATCTCTTGGTTTGTGTCGTCTGGGACAGATACAATTATTTAAGTACCAGAGGAAATAATGTAATTGTATGTTACTTAGAGGCTAGACGCAACAACTAAGAGCTCTCTTAAGCATTCAAACACCAACCGTGGCTGTAATGACTGACCTAATAGAACTGTAACGCTTGACTATACAAAACTAAAGCGCCAGCAGTGTCGCTACAGAACTAAGCAGAGCGTCACTAAAATATGACGCAGAAGTGACACCGCCTATAACCAAAGGTATTAAATTCGATTACGAATTGAAGCAAAGAAGAATAAAAACGTGAAGATAGAAATTAAATAGAAGAAATAAATGATGAAAATATCTGTAATAAATTTAGCATGATCTGATTTTATTCGAAAATATTAATTTACAAAAGAAAACCAGAAAAGCTGAATATTAAAAATATTCCTTTTTGTCTAATTAGATCAAAATAAGCGTATCGAATTGCACATCGTTTTTTATAAAACAAACCATGTAATCTAAAAGCAGCAGAGGAAAACGAAGACGAAAAATTCTAAGGTTAACACATTTTGACATGACAACACCGCACATCGGGTCAACTAATTCAACAATAACTTACAAATGGAGGGTCCGAAGCACAACAGCTTGAGGTATGCGTGCGCCAGCACCAGGTGCATAGTGGCGCTGCGGCCGCTGGGCCAGTGCAGCACCACGCGCTCGCCGAACGTGTTCTCCGACGGAGTCGCACCCGCCGCACGCGTCTGCAAACATACAAAAAGGTAAAATCAAACCACACCAAAAAACACCTTTATTCATCTAGGTCACAAAGTAACGCTTATGAATGTCAAGGTTACACTAACTAAACAATAATATCAATTTACATTCATCTGTTGCCACGTTTAGCAAAGCAAAGTGCGTAGAATCAATGAGGAGAATAATAATGATAATGTGCATTATTGCCTTCGAGAGATATTAGAATACAATTGTGCACGCAAACCCGCATAGTCGTACACGTACTAACGTATCATACACAGAAGAAACACAGAAATCACTACATATTATAAAACAAATCCTCAGCCGGGTCTGTTCGCGATAAACTCAAACACTACTAAATGGATTTTCATGCGGTTTTCACGAATAAACAGAGTGATTCATGAGGAAGGTTTAGGTATAGATTTGTTAAGGTTTTGTACTACACGTGGGAAGCCGGGGCGGGTCGCTAGTTTTAAATATATGTACGTCATAAAATAATTTTTAAATAAAATCAAGAAAGAAAATTATTAGTATGTGGTTTAATCTTAAGTAAATAAGTAAATATCCAAATCTGCCAATATATTACTAGGTCTTTTTAGAGTTCGAAAAACCTCTCATACAACAGCTTTGTCCGTCCGTCTGTCTGTTATACAACTTTCAACTCAAGAACCGTAAGAGCTAGAGACTCGCGGTCAACGTTATTTGACTCGGCATAGTCGATATACCCCGAAATGACTATGACCTTGATCTCTGACCTCAAGGTCACGTGGTATCACGTGACCTTTGCACATTACTTGAACCATATTTCCGAACAGTAACTCTAAATGTGCTCCCTCACTTGGAGCTTTCGCCTGTAATGTAACGTTTCAGATTCGATTTTGAGCATTACATTACAGTATTGCCTCCCAGAGATGACGAACATTCGCCTGTAATGTACATTTCAGATTCGATTTTGAGCATTACATTATAATACTGCCTCCCTGACTGACGAGCATTCGCCTGTAATGTAACATTAGATTCGATTTTGAGAATTTAGTTGATTCCCCAATGTCAGACGAAGCGGTCGTTGCGCTGAGCGCGTCTTCTCTTTGTCCCAGGCCATTACGTAAATTCAATTTCGAAACAAAACAACAGTATACGTGCGTTCACTTCACTGCCATGTGGGCCACTGATCACGCGCGTCCGCCACATGCTCAATTTCAAGTGATGCGCATTGATGTTACAAGTTGTATCAAAATATTACATTTTCCCTCACCAACGTAATGCTCGAATCTGTAACATTTCAGTTTGCGCACTGTAATGCTCGGTTCTCCTCCCTCACTGCTGTAATGCTCGACTCTGTAACGTTACATTACAGGCGAATGCTCCAAGTGAGGGAGCACCATTAAGATTTACGGCAATTCATTGCCGTTTCTCACTTGTTGACATGTGTGTAAACCTTGTAATATGTATTATTATGCCCACTATTGACCGATAAAATGCTTGTATTCAGCTGCTCGCCACCACTTTGACATCTCATGTTACACTTTGTGACCTGTCACAGCCATTTGAGAACCTCGCTTCTCCAAAATTGATCTGTGTGTCTTGTGCGAGTGTTGTTTTTACGTTAACGCAATCGAAACGTTTACCGCGTTTGGCTGATTGGTTTAGAGCTTAGAGCGGGCCAATCGGAGCACCGAACGAGCCGAACGTGTCGATCGCGCGAACGTAAAACAAACTCAGACTAGGCACTGTTCTTCAAGCTATGAGCGATATGGTTGTGAGTGTGATGCGTATGCTGACCTGCTGCAGGTGCGTGTAGAGTATCTGCGTGAGCGCGTGCAGCGCGCGGTGCTGCTCGCGCTGCGCGTCGCTGAGCTCCAGCTGGTCGGCGCGCTCGCCGCTGCCCAGCACGCTGTTCATCACCGTCGAGCGAGTATATAGTATATGCTGACCTGCTGCAGGTGCGTGTAGAGTATCTGCGTGAGCGCGTGCAGCGCGCGGTGCTGCTCGCGCTGCGCGTCGCTGAGCTCCAGCTGGTCGGCGCGCTCGCCGCTGCCCAGCACGCTGTTCATCACCGTCGAGCGAGTATATAGTATATGCTGACCTGCTGCAGGTGCGTGTAGAGTATCTGCGTGAGCGCGTGCAGCGCGCGGTGCTGCTCGCGCTGCGCGTCGCTGAGCTCCAGCTGGTCGGCGCGCTCGCCGCTGCCCAGCACGCTGTTCATCACCGTCGAGCGAGTATATAGTATATGCTGACCTGCTGCAGGTGCGTGTAGAGTATCTGCGTGAGCGCGTGCAGCGCGCGGTGCTGCTCGCGCTGCGCGTCGCTGAGCTCCAGCTGGTCGGCGCGCTCGCCGCTGCCCAGCACGCTGTTCATCACCGTCGAGCGAGTATATAGTATATGCTGACCTGCTGCAGGTGCGTGTAGAGTATCTGCGTGAGCGCGTGCAGCGCGCGGTGCTGCTCGCGCTGCGCGTCGCTGAGCTCCAGCTGGTCGGCGCGCTCGCCGCTGCCCAGCACGCTGTTCATCACCGTCGAGCGAGTATATAGTATATGCTGACCTGCTGCAGGTGCGTGTAGAGTATCTGCGTGAGCGCGTGCAGCGCGCGGTGCTGCTCGCGCTGCGCGTCGCTGAGCTCCAGCTGGTCGGCGCGCTCGCCGCTGCCCAGCACGCTGTTCATCACCGTCGAGCGAGTATATAGTATATGCTGACCTGCTGCAGGTGCGTGTAGAGTATCTGCGTGAGCGCGTGCAGCGCGCGGTGCTGCTCGCGCTGCGCGTCGCTGAGCTCCAGCTGGTCGGCGCGCTCGCCGCTGCCCAGCACGCTGTTCATCACCGTCGAGCGAGTATATAGTATATGCTGACCTGCTGCAGGTGCGTGTAGAGTATCTGCGTGAGCGCGTGCAGCGCGCGGTGCTGCTCGCGCTGCGCGTCGCTGAGCTCCAGCTGGTCGGCGCGCTCGCCGCTGCCCAGCACGCTGTTCATCACCGTCGAGCGAGTATATAGTATATGCTGACCTGCTGCAGGTGCGTGTAGAGTATCTGCGTGAGCGCGTGCAGCGCGCGGTGCTGCTCGCGCTGCGCGTCGCTGAGCTCCAGCTGGTCGGCGCGCTCGCCGCTGCCCAGCACGCTGTTCATCACCGTCGAGCGAGTATATAGTATATGCTGACCTGCTGCAGGTGCGTGTAGAGTATCTGCGTGAGCGCGTGCAGCGCGCGGTGCTGCTCGCGCTGCGCGTCGCTGAGCTCCAGCTGGTCGGCGCGCTCGCCGCTGCCCAGCACGCTGTTCATCACCGTCGAGCGAGTATATAGTATATGCTGACCTGCTGCAGGTGCGTGTAGAGTATCTGCGTGAGCGCGTGCAGCGCGCGGTGCTGCTCGCGCTGCGCGTCGCTGAGCTCCAGCTGGTCGGCGCGCTCGCCGCTGCCCAGCACGCTGTTCATCACCGTCGAGCGCTCCATCAGCACCTGGCTCAGGTCCTGCACACAACCCACATACCGTAAACGAAGCAATAGATTCCGGGTTGTTAATTGATCATCTGGAATCTGCGTTTCTAAAACAGATATTCTCAGTTCCCTCAAATCATTGAATAATAACAAAGGGCCGGAATCAGATTCGACACCAGCAATATTCCTTTAAAATAATGAAATTTAGCTTGTTGAACCACTTTAAAATTTTTAACAAGTCTCTTTCTAGCGGTACCTTACCCGTTGAATGGAAGATCGTACACATTACTCTAACTCACAAAAATGGAGACCGCAATGATGTTGCCAATTACAAACCCGTGTCAATTCTACCCGCGATAGGCAAGTTTCCTGTCCTTTAACAGCGGGTCGCATACGAGTCGCTACATTGTGTACCTCTATTTACCAGCGGCTCGGATACGAACCACCAAGTGCACGCCATGTTAAACCTTATTTTACTAACCTCAACGCTTAACACGTTCAGTGCCACGGACTCACCATGTGAGTTCGCGTTTAATTTTATTCCAGTGCCGGCGACTCACGTGGTGAGTTCAGTGTTTATTGATATTATTTCCAAAATGCTTCCATATACTATGTTCAAAATTACAGTGCAGACTTAATATTATGTTATTTACACATTTACATGGTGGCCTGGGTGTAAAGAACATTTATATTTGAGAGAAAAAATCTTTCTGCAATACCATGAACTCGCCTAGCAAGTTCAATGCCACAGATTCTCAACATTTTAACGTCGTCAATACGGTAAGTTGAATACCATTTATAATATGAACCTTAAATAGAATGAAAGTATCACAAACATTTAGATAACAGATAAATTACGGTTTCGGTAACAGATATGGTTCCACGTTTAATTTTTGAGTAGAATGATGAGGCGTTCACTGTACATTATGAACGTACATAATGACGACCAATTCACGTAATATCTCGACGTACCGATCGAGTTTCGATGCAGTCCGTATGCAGTTGCAGTTAAGTTTTACGTCGGATTTTGTATCTGAAACATCAGCTGTCAAAATTATGTCAATACGAAAAGAGCTGTTTTGATCGAAACTTAGCTGCAACTGCACTGCAAGCAAACACATTTAAATACGTGAATTAGCCTACATATGGCGTAGTGGTTAGTACATCTGCCTGTCACACCGAGGTCGTGGGTTCGATTTCCGCACAAGTTAAACATTGTGTTCATGAACATGGCTGTTTGATTTGATCTTGGTGTATAATATATTTCCGAATATATTATACACCAAGATCAAATCAAACAAAATTTACAAAAAAAAAATATAAGTACCTATGTTTATCAATTGTTATTAATTGAAATTAAACTGCTATATACGGATTTTATCGCGTTGTTTCAATTTTTAAAATTTTAAAATTTTTACACTACTACTACTATTAAACTTTACTAATTTTTAAGCTAATTTAATTATTATTAAACTATTTAGATTTAATTTATTTTTACACTTTCCCCGACGTTTCGGTTGCTTTTCAGCAGCCATGGTCACGGGGAGACTAAGATGGCAGTTGTCTCAATGTTCCAGCGTAGTTATTTCAAAGTACCCGAACATAATTTAATCATTGGTGTTTCTATTTACGCAGAATGATTTATTGTTATTAATACAAAATATAACCTTAACAATAACCGCTGTCTAAAATATTGACAACCACTGCCTAAATTACAAAACAAACTTACCTTTTATTTTATTCTTTGAGTATTTTGTCATGTTTTTTGGTTGAAACACACTGAACAATCGTTAAACACTATTTACCGTCCCGATATAGACGTTACAGAGACTAAGACGGCCACAAAAATAACAAAACATAAGTTTTAGCCTAACATAATGCCACTGAACTCGTGTGGTGAGTTCATTCAATTCATACTGTAGTGCCAGCGACTCACTAGGTGAGTCCAACGTGAAATGTATGCGGCATCCGGGAAGACATCATGAAAATCGTAGTGGCATTGAACGTGTTAAGACTGATTGTTTATCGGCTTGAATGGATTTTTTGGGTATAGGACGTATCGTAAGGTTTTTACAAAAATATAAAAATACGGTAGGTTAAAAAGATGATACAAATTTATATTTATTTTCATCTAAGTCCACATTCGAAGTTGGAGTTCGAAAGTACAATTACTCGAAAGCTCGCCAAATTCGGCGATGATTAAAACATACATTCACAGGTAAATAGTGATATGTCAAGTTAGTTTATAAGACGTGTTAAAAACGTATTGCCTGTATACTTCTGACTCGTGTCTAGTTAAGCATTCACAGCAGCATATAGTCACCTGTAATAGTGCATGGATACCTTAAGGTCCAAAATCCTGTGAACACTCGAATTGGAATGAATATGAATGAACTAGATAGCGTTCTTTTATAAATATTGCAACGCGTACTCATTTTAGCAAATATGTGAAATTTATGAGAAATTATAATTTCAACCGAAAAGACACTCGAACACAGGGACAGAATAACGACTGCATACGAACAAAAAGTGAGCGAGCCATCTAAAGTATATATAAAATAAACTACCTACTATAGTCATTCTTTTTTTTATATACATGTGAGGTCTTTTAATTGGCAAAATGAAAATGTTAATAATTGTTATATTTCATAGTTTTAATTAGTCCGTAAGCCTTCTGTAAAACTAAATAAATAAATAAATAAAAATAAATAAATAAATTTATAAATTCATTTGCATTTCTTTGCTTCTTGTTTTACCCTGAAATGTATTTTTTTTAATAAAGTTTTGTGTATGGAGATTAATAAATGTTTAAAAGTAGATATATCAAAATGGAGTTATTAAGAAATCTATTTCTATTTATTTTATAGCAGTGCATCGCCATCTAATACAATATAAATAAAATACTTAACAGCTCTTGTATCGATTTCCGTTAGATGGCGTCAATTACCGGTTTATAGTATTTCAGTTTTGAAATGGGTATGCATTTTTGCAGCTCACTGTACAGGGTGCTAAAATGAGGGAAATAGAGAGTGAAGTGCGTCGACTCACGAGTGCCAGGTCGGTGTGGTCGTGCAACGGCGCGTCGCGCACGTGCCGCGCGAGGAAGTGCAGATAGGCGGCCACGTGGCGCGGCACGCACTCCACCAGGCACGCTGCGCGCACGCGCGCCACCACTTCCGCGCGCACCACCTCCCAGTGCTGCAGCGACCACAGCAACTCCAGCCACGACCTGCCACACACACATACACAAACACGTGGAGAGGTTGCAGCGACGCAGGTTAGAAGGTACTAAAAGATAGGAACCTCTGCAGCTGTCAGCTGAGACATGGCGTCGTTGATTGTTTTTCGCAGCTTATACTATGGAAAGCGAAACACATGCCGAGCTGAACTGACTTTCCTGCCACCGCGATTAATATCATTGCGAACCAAACAGTCTCGTACTTCTACGATGTCGTGTAGCAAAATCATGCTCATATTTCCTTCTTATATTAGACCTGGGCTCTATAAACAGAATATGGACAGATATATTACTCGTGGTCCTCGTAGTGAAGGAAGGCCTCAGGGACATAACGTTGATGTTGTTGCAGAACAAGTAACTGGAGATCTGTCCACGTCAGTGCGTGCTATTGAAAGAAGAACTGGCATTCCAAAATCATCAGCACACCGAATACTGCAAAGGTTAAAATACCATCCATACCACGTACAAAACGTACTTCTCAAGTCTTTATTAACTAGACATAATGCACCGCGTGTAGATTTTTGCCAAAGAATGCTGCAGTTACACAGTGAAGACCCATATTTTTGTATCGAGTTTTGTGGAGCGACGAATCTGGCTGGAAGAAAGGTGGATACACAAATCTCCACAATCTGCATAGCTGGCAATTGTCAAACCCTCATTTACCGAGAGAAGAGCGTTCTCAGTACCAGTTCAAAATCAACCTATGGACTGGTATTGTTAATGGCAAAATTGTGGGTCCAGTCGAACTAGTTCGACCGGACCCATAATTTTGAATTTAGCAAATTATTTTGAGCTGTTGAGAGACACACTGCCGGGACTATTAGAAGAAGAAACAAATGACTTCTTGCAAAGAATGTGGCTACAAAATGACGGATGTCCGGCCTATTATGCACGAGAAGTGAGGGCCCACCTTGACGAAGCATTTTCTGGGTGGTGGATTGGCCGATTGCGTCCTATTTTATGGCCACTAAGGTCGCCAGACTTATCCACTGGACTTCTTTTATTGGGGCTGCCTTAAGGACAAAGTTTATTCCAGACCAAATACACCAATTACATCATTGGATGAATTAAGATAGTGCATAAGAGGCTGTACAGGAAATTTAATAAGCTTGCGACGCCGAAAATATGTTTTTAATAAGATGCAGATTATGCATACGTACGGGTGGACGACAATTTGAGCACCTTTTGTAGGGATTGTGATTGTTTTTGTTTTTATTATTGATTTCTATTTCACAATTTTATTTTAAAAATTGTAATTGTATTTAAAGTTGAAAATTTAAATCACTTATCTTTGTTTTCTTTAGTTTATGTTACACTGAAACCTTATTATTATTATTTTGATCTTATAATTTTTTACACTTACTTTGAGCTTTGCAGCAATGGTTTGAACATTATTATCAACGTGGCAAGTAATTATGATTTAAAAACTGTAATTTTAAAACTCAATCAATTTCGCCCTTGCACCTTAAGAATTTTAATACCTTCAAATCTCTTGAAATAAATGGGCAACTTTTCAGAGTAGTTTGCCGAACAAGTCCCATATATTTTTTTAATACCACTGTTAGTCAACGTTACAAGATATTCTTTGGTGCAATAAACAAATACACCAAAATAATTCTGCGTTTCCAAAACTACGAACGTTTTTAAAAAAAATGTTTGTAGTTTGACGAATCATCCTTCACAAATAATAATAGTGAAAAAAAATGAAACTTAACCATTAACGAAGCATCTGTAATAAAAAGTCTAAAAAAATCGTACTATTTTAAAATCTTAGATTTTTTTATTTTACACAAAGCTCATAATTATTAATTTATTTTTTAAATGCATACATGGAATGCCTTTGAAAGGTAACCGAAGAAATCTCCCGTTACGATTTGATTCACATATTCTGGGACATCCTGTAGATGGATCCGATCCTACCCACCAGTAGGGACACAGTCTAAGAGAGATTCTTACTTAACCCATTAGAAGTCACTGTACTCAATTGAGTACAGCCGTATCCCTAGTGTGGATTTTAGATTTTAAACGATTGATGGTAATTTCGTGTTATTCTATTTCATTAGAATGCGATTCAAAGATATGGATAAATATTATATGGGTAGTGTGACATTTTTCAAATACAAATATCTGTTGAAATCATGGTGACAAAGTAAGTTATAAACAACAATATAATCAAATAGCTATAATTACAACAGAACTATAGCCATATAAACCTTGCAGTACTCGGTTGAGTACAGTAACAACATACATAAGTAGTTTAACTTTTTCCTAATAACAAGTAATCAACAATTTTTGGCTCAAAACAGTTACAAAGGGCTATTGATGTCAATATACGTGAGAGTGACAATTATGAATTTGATATGGCTATCAAACCACCTAATTCAAGTACATTGATTAATGAAGAAGGGGCTAAGGAGGATATGGCGTCGTCATCTATACCACATGACGTGCCTGGTACTATTTAGGTATATACGAATTGCGCGACCGATGATGAGTGATCACGTCGAAAAGAAGGCAACAAGGTGTTACCCGCCAGTCAATCCCAACAAGTTGCAATAGTCTGATTGCAGAAAATCACGAAGTTTTTTAACTACTTTATTACCTAAGTGCCTAAAAACACTTTGTGTCGAGAAAGCATATTTCGAAAATTTTCTTACTTAGACGGTCAGTGTACGCATTTGAGTACATGCCTGTAATTTGCTGAAAACTATGTTTTGATTACTTTTTCGATGATTTTATATTTCTTTGTTCCAGTTTAAATATATAAATGAAGATGGTTCCAAAAACACATTCGTACTTTTCATTTGACCTCTAATGGGTTCAACTAGCGATTGCGTTAAAAACTGAAGCAGTTTGTGCATGTTTACTTACTCGGGGCTCACTTCCGTGTTGTAGTCCATTTCGCCTGTATCCTCCGTTGATTGCGACAGCACTAATTTCAGACCCTGTACATGAAACAGTACTATTATTTAATGGATAAATCGATCAAAGAATCCGTCCAATTTTAGAAGCAAAAGTTTTCTTTCATATCCTTTTGTTTGTGCATGATTAATTATCTTATACAAGAATCATTGTCTGTATTGCAATTCTATAAAGCAAACTTACGGTAGAATTAATGTATAAGCTGGTGAAAATACTTTTCAAATTTACGCTGCGGCACATATAATTCCTTGCTAATATGGTAGCTAAACATTTTCTTTTTTGTACCACTAAGGTTGCAAACAATCATACGGTCCACCTGATGGTAAGAGGTCACCGTAGCCTATGGATGCCTGCAACACCAGAGGCATCACTTACGCGTTGCCGACCCTTTAGGAGAAAACGGAAGTGGGAAGGAGAAGGAGCGGGAAGGGGGGCAGAGGGTGATTGGGCCTCCGGCACTCTCACTCACCGAACGAAACACAGCAGTAGGAATACTGGTATTTCACGTCGATATTCTGTTAGGGGGCAGCCCTTCCCCGGTCGAGCCGGCCCATTCTTGCTGAAATCAGCGAAGCTCTACTACTCTCAATACATGAATTTGACTACTAAACCTATTGATTCATTAAACGTTGTAGCCGTTCACGAGAATAACGAATACATCAGCTATTCGATCCATTGCATAACCTAAAGGGCAACGTGCCCGATGACGTAACTGCGCACATACCCTGTTGGCGCTGGCGCGGGTGGGCGCGTGCGTGTGCGCGAGGCGCTGCATGTAGTAGTGCAGCACGGCGCGCGCGCCCTCCTCCGACTCGCACACGGTGCGGCGCAGGTGCGCGCACAGCTCCCCCGCCTTGCCCACCTCGCCCCCCGCGCCCCCCGCGCCCCCCGCCGACAGGAACTCGCATAAACACTGCACCGGCAGCACGCTGTCCAACACATATACATACAATGTAATTGCGCGAGGCAACTTTGTACAGAATGTGGTCTATGCAGATCACAGTGAAGCTTTTGACTAAGTCGATCACAGAATAATGATTGATAACCTTGCAACCGTAAGTGTTACAAGGGACTTGTTGCATGGATTCAGCTGCTAGGAAGACGATAAGCTACATAGCAGCCAAGTGATGCTTTTAGATGACTTGATGTCTCCATGGACAAATATCTCCAATAGGAGTACCACATGGCTCTCTATTAGGGCCCTTTTACTATTATCCCTTACTATTACGGACGTCATAAGTTATTAAATAATAACATTATATTTATTTATTTATTCATATCAAAATTTATTTGTGTTGAGCATACATGTATAAATTAATCATTGTTAACATCAACTGCAAATAATTAAGTACGAAATTAATATAAATTTATGGATTCCCAATCTATTAAGAATACATACATATTATTTAAGAAATGGCATGTCATTTTCAATACTAAAATTATGTAATACTTATAAATAATGTGCATATATAAATAAAAAAAATATTATGTTCAATTTGCTAAATCTATTAAATATATCAAAGCTTTTTTTAGTTGCCTCTTGCTGATTCAACTACTACAAAAACTAATAAAGCAGTTAAGTCACGAACGACAAGGAGTAACAATACAATTTACCTGAGCTCGAGCTGGTCATGCCTCAGTAGCTGATGCAGCCAGGGCATAGCCCGGCGAGTGCCGTGCCTCTCCACTAAGTCCAGCAGTAGCGCCGGCTGACGACACAGCAGCTTGCCCAGGCGCATTTGCGCCGACATCGCTTGGAGCGTCTCGATTATGGCCTGAGGAGGCTTTCGAGCTGGACCTAGAGGCTCCAGGGTCGTAAGCTGAAGCAAAAGGAGCAAATAATATTTTGTCAGTAATATAGTCAATTAAACTTAAACTTGTCAAGATTTCAAATAATATAGGATATACAAAAGATATACGAGGTTTATAATGCAACATATCCGTTGCGATATCACGACAGTTTTATCATAATATCAATGTTGAATGGAGATCTGTCCCCTGAGTCTTCTTAGAAGAGGTTAATGAAAACACTTTGTGGGTCTGTGTGTCTGTCTGTTAGTGACAGATTGTTTGTGACAGGCATAGCTCCGGAACCACTGGACCGATTGACTTGTAACTTGATATGCAGACACCTTGGGGTCATCCCTAGGTCAAGTTTGAATATGGGCCCTTTGGTTCAAAAGATCCTCCTAAATATAGGGGTCACAAGGTCACATGTATTTTAAATGGTAAAATGGCTTCATTTATATGCAGAGTGGTGGTGTTTTGATTCGAGTTGGTTGCTGCTATTTGCTGTCGAGTTTTGTCTTGCAACACAACATGCCCAACAGTGGGCATGATGCCCAACAATGGACATGATACCCAACAATGGTCATAATGCCCAACAGTGGACATGATGTCCAACAGTGGACATGATGCCCAGCCGTGGACATGATGCCCAACAGTGGGCATAATGCCTAACATTTGGTATAACGCCTAACAGTGGGCAAGATGCCCAAAAATGGACATGAGGCCCAACTGTAGGCATCATACCTAGCAGTAGGTAGCAGTGGGCGTGATGTTCAACGGCGGCAATGATTGAAAAGCACTTTAATTATTTATTATTAAAACATGTACATACTATATAATTATATACAACATTACCCTAAGTTAATGTTTAAATATAATTGAAACAAGGTCACATGAAGACGAAGAAGTTCCTGGGTTACACTCATCTCGTTATAATATCAGGTTAGTAACAGAACTTTTTTCTGGATAAAAGGTACCCTATGTCCTTTTCTGTTCTCCTGACAACGTGTATGCGAAATTTCATGATGATCTGCACAGCAGTTAAGGCGTGAAAGCGTAACAAACAAAGAAACATACTCCCTTTCGCATTTATAATATTAGTTATAGGATTATCCCATAAATACCTGACTAAGCAGCCTGGAGGAGTGTTCAGTGACAGGCAGCTTGGCGTTGCTGGCGGCGGCCAGGTGCGTCTCCAGCTGCAGGATGGCAGCGCGCTCCGCTTCAGCACGTTCTGCCTCCGCCGCTGAGCTCGTGTTCCACTCTATACTGGGTTTGCTACAGGAAAACATCGCAAGGTTATCCAAAGAGCTGAACATAATTTTAGAAAAATTGGGTGGGAGATTGATGCAATCACTATCAATACATATTATAAAAGAAAGTATCCCGCATCTGTCTGTTCGCGATAAAGTCAAAAGCTTCTGTACGGATTTTCATGTGGTTTTTACCAATAGACAGAGTGATTCATGAGGCAGGTTTAGGTGTATAATTTGTTAAGGATTTGTACCATCCGTGCGAAGCCGGGGCCGGTCGCTAGTATATTATAATAATGAAGAGTCTGTCACAATAATCTAATCATTATGTATTTGAACCATTTATATAATGTTGTAAGGTTGAAGGACTTTTTTTTTCTACTTTCTGCAATGCATTGATGCATACCCATCCGCGGGGGCGGCCACAGAGGTTATGTCGGACTCACCCGAGAAAAGATGGAGATATCCTGGTAATACCAACTAAACCTACTACGGTGTTCCTTCTCACAATCTATGGCGGGGCCGTAGGGTTCAGTCGCGCATTCATCCTGCAGATGGTTGAAGGAGCTAGTGCTTGAGGATCAGCATCGTCGTGGTGTGTTGGTTCAGTACTCACTTAGTGATGCAGGTCTCGATGAGCGCGCGGAGCGTGGGGTAGGTGGCGGCGGCGCGCTCCGCGAACTGCAGGGGGTTGTGCGCCGCCAGCATCGTCAGCAGGATCCAGCCGCGCCAGTATAGCGACGTGATGGCCAGGGGAGGTGGGCTGTACCTGGACGCGCAAGAAAGCATCAATTCACTGCCTATATATATTATATATTTAAACATCGTATAAATCTCATATGAACGTATGTCAGGGTAAAGTTTCCAGGGCTAGGTCTAACTGTGTGCTAAGTTTCATCTTAATCCATTTAGGAGTTTAAAGTTTATGGATTGAATATCAATACTCTGGTTTCGAGCGAACAAGCTCTAGATTTTTTTTTCATTCGCTCAGCGGTACAGTTTCCCAATAGAGGGTCAGAATAGCTGTTCTGTCTTTTTCACCCAGTTAGTCACACGTGCTTTAATTAGAAATTTGTTTTGGGCCTCGGTAGACTGCGACTAGGCTAGTCATCCTTTCAAGAAGACCATAATCATATCCATGAGCAACAGTAACTAGTTACCATCAGGTGGGCAACCACCTTCGTATCGTCACCTTTTTTAATATTTATTTTTCTATACCTATACCCGAGTCAACTCATGTCTCATATTTGGGTAAAGGTTCCTACATTTCTCCAACAGTGTATATCAAGAGCTTCGTCGTTCAAAAATGTGTCCTGATTATCGCTTCAGCGTTTCCTTGGCTTACCCCGACGTAACGACGTTTTACTTTTGTAACGTCACCTAATAAATTAACCTAAAGTATTGCTAATATGTAGTACAACTTACCCAGCCGGTAGCGTGATGTTATCAGGCGGATTGAACTGGCAGAGCTGGAAGATGTAGTCGGCTATCTCTAACTTATCTACTTGTAAAGGATTGTCTTCTGCAGGCAGAGCGCATGCGCGGCGGACTAACTGTTCCACCAGTTCGAATACTTCCGCTGGAGGTACTGGTATATCCTGGTGAAGGGACCAGTGGATAAGAATAAAACGTGACATATTTTCATGACTGTATATCTCTGATAGACAATAAAAGGCCAAGTCATCTTGCACTCACATTTTAACAACAATTTTTTTAAGTCTGTGTACAATATACATACATTACATAGTAAGCAAAATGCGATCTATCGGGCACATTGTCAGACTTCGTCCTGCTACTGAGAATTTTCTAACGCTAAGAGCCAATATCATTATACTCGATTAGAGAATCGAATCGAACCTCACGTTTACCACCCGATCTGAAGCAGGTCAACTAGAAAAGAACCTGAACCTTACAGAATACTTTATCTAAATAATTATGTGTTTTGTTAGAAGAAGGACGCTGGAATACCTAAAGACAATCATGTGCTAATTTATGAAGAAGGCCGGTAGTATGTCTCTTGTATTATCATACTCCTAATGTTGTAAACGGCCCTTGGTCTAAGCTAGGCTAATCGCATACTGTGACGCTAGCATACCTGTTGCTACATTAAGAAAGAAGATAGGATGATGATGAGCTTACCTTGGATAGCCCAATGAAAATGACCCTGAGGAGTGTGTTCTGCGGCAGCGGCGCCTCGCAGCACAGGCGGTAGGTGACGGCGCGCTCCGACTCCGGTGGCCAGTTGTCCACCTTGCTGTACGATTCCGCCGGCTCCACGAACATTATCTAGGAAAATAACCACACGGTATATTATGTAGAATTAGCAGCCATGATGATGCAACCATGATGCAACTAGCATCTTACGATCGTCTCCGAATTACGAAATGCCGAGCAAAATGCCTTACAAGTGTTACTAAATTAAAAAATACATTGTGTACCGAGTTCTTTAATTAGATCTATATCACAACATGTCTGCTTTTACGTATAACCATTTTATATTCACGGTTATATATTTTATCAGTGAAAACTTGTAATTGGCCTTCACCTTAATAGTATTATGTTAATAATGTATTTTTAGCTGTAAGTTTTCCAAAAAATGTTAAAGCTTTATTCTTCAGTTCTGCGATTGAGAAAGTTTGAAAGCGTCTCTTGAATGTGTTATTTCTTATCTATATATTACTATGTGAAGCAAAAACTTTGGACCCTTTTTACGAAAATTGCGCGGACGGTGGACGGTGTATGAAATTTGGCACAGTTAAAGTTTTTATGGAGAAGGAGGGGCGAATCCTAATATTTATATAAAATATGCATTAGAAATACATTAAATTAATGAAAAAACACTACACGCACACAACCATACATTTGACACACGCAGTCGAAGCGCGTAACTATGGTTACATATATCGATATATAATGACATATGTATATCAGCAATATCTTACAGGCAAACTTTGGTCAAATTTCGAGCACTAGGCGCCCACTAGTATTAATTAATAAATTACGTTATCCAAAATCTAAACACCTAAAAAAAGAGAAACAAAAAAACCTAAAAACAAAGTATGCGTATAAGATAGATGTTTCCAAAATTGGAGGTAGGAGTAATTGTGCAATGACATAAAAAGGATGCACGATGCATTGATATATCGTAAATGTTATTTAACTGCAGTCGTGCAAGAGAAAAAGAGACAAATAAAAAATGTTGTTTGTCCCTTCATTTTGCATTTTAATCCTATTTTCATTAAAAAAATACTTATTTTAAATGTAATTTGCAGATGCGTATAAAATTAATAACTGTCTGTATTTATATAAACTACCGTATTATATAAAATCAGAATGACAACTAAAAACATATTTACGCGTACGTATTCACAGGCACATTGTCCTAAAGACGCGTGGATACATCTTAAACCTTTTTGTAACCTCGTACATACCTTATTGAGTGCATGTTGATAGTCATGCCTGGAGGGCCTGTATATCGGCATGGCGGTGTCGAGCAGCCAGCCTAGCGCGGAAGCCTGGATGACGCACACCTGCTGCTTGTACTCCGGCAGGTGCTTGCTGTGCGACGCTGTCACCAGGCAGCAGCAGCAGAACAGGTCGGCCAGCGATGAGAACGCACGTTCACGGACCTGGACAAACGCCATGATATTAGGGAAGGATAATAATGGCCTCCAGATCGTATTTCACGGCGGCTAATCTTAACAGAGACTGACGAACTGCGCAAGAGATATTATAATGTGTGCGCAAATATAAGTGCACTTTGTGTTCCCTAACTCTCGTAATCCGATTGGACGGTAATCTGACACGACCAGCGAAAGATCAGGTGCAGGACCAACAGCTTTATGTGTTTTCCAGGGCACGGTGCTGTCTAACAATGCCCATTACAAAACTCCCGGCTGTTACTGAGATTTCTTGGCAGAAAACTCAATATCTTTGTTGGCCTGACCTAGGATTCGAACTCAAGACCTCATGCCCAGCAGTCGCGTTCATTATCGCTGCTTTACGGAAGTTGATTGTAAGGTTGGAGGGTGTCGTGATCAATACGTAGATGAGTGATAGTTTATGGAGAATATGGCGTACAAGTACATGTATACTTGCGTGAGCATTGATTAGGACGTGTACAGAGAAAGGTATGATCATATTTATAAGATACCTAACATACATAATGACGTACAGTAAGTATGAAAAGGATGTTTAAATATTTTTTTAATTTATTATGACTTCCTTCAATTTTGGTGCGCAGCGGCCGCAGGTAGTCTTCTGTACAGTACATGAGCAGTATAGACTGACCTCCTGCGCAGGCTCGTGCGGCGGCGGCTGCGCGAGCGCGCGCGCCAGCGGCAGCAGCGCCTGCGCATCGGCGCGGGCGGCCGCAGGTAGTCTTCTGTACAGTACATGAGCAGTATAGACTGACCTCCTGCGCAGGCTCGTGCGGCGGCGGCTGCGCGAGCGCGCGCGCCAGCGGCAGCAGCGCCTGCGCATCGGCGCGGGCGGCCGCAGGTAGTCTTCTGTACAGTACATGAGCAGTATAGACTGACCTCCTGCGCAGGCTCGTGCGGCGGCGGCTGCGCGAGCGCGCGCGCCAGCGGCAGCAGCGCCTGCGCATCGGCGCGGGCGGCCGCAGGTAGTCTTCTGTACAGTACATGAGCAGTATAGACTGACCTCCTGCGCAGGCTCGTGCGGCGGCGGCTGCGCGAGCGCGCGCGCCAGCGGCAGCAGCGCCTGCGCATCGGCGCGGGCGGCCGCAGGTAGTCTTCTGTACAGTACATGAGCAGTATAGACTGACCTCCTGCGCAGGCTCGTGCGGCGGCGGCTGCGCGAGCGCGCGCGCCAGCGGCAGCAGCGCCTGCGCATCGGCGCGGGCGGCCGCAGGTAGTCTTCTGTACAGTACATGAGCAGTATAGACTGACCTCCTGCGCAGGCTCGTGCGGCGGCGGCTGCGCGAGCGCGCGCGCCAGCGGCAGCAGCGCCTGCGCATCGGCGCGGGCGGCCGCAGGTAGTCTTCTGTACAGTACATGAGCAGTATAGACTGACCTCCTGCGCAGGCTCGTGCGGCGGCGGCTGCGCGAGCGCGCGCGCCAGCGGCAGCAGCGCCTGCGCATCGGCGCGGGCGGCCGCAGGTAGTCTTCTGTACAGTACATGAGCAGTATAGACTGACCTCCTGCGCAGGCTCGTGCGGCGGCGGCTGCGCGAGCGCGCGCGCCAGCGGCAGCAGCGCCTGCGCATCGGCGCGGGCGGCCGCAGGTAGTCTTCTGTACAGTACATGAGCAGTATAGACTGACCTCCTGCGCAGGCTCGTGCGGCGGCGGCTGCGCGAGCGCGCGCGCCAGCGGCAGCAGCGCCTGCGCATCGGCGCGGGCGGCCGCAGGTAGTCTTCTGTACAGTACATGAGCAGTATAGACTGACCTCCTGCGCAGGCTCGTGCGGCGGCGGCTGCGCGAGCGCGCGCGCCAGCGGCAGCAGCGCCTGCGCATCGGCGCGGGCGGCGCGCACCACTTCGCGCGTTAACGCGCGCAGCGGCCGCAGGTAGTCTTCTGGTCGCAGCACCAGCTCCTGGAGGCCACATTACATGAGTTATACAATGGCACGTTGGATGGCTATACTAAAACTTAAAAAATATAACGTAACTGGGCTGTCATGTTACATTTTTCTTCTTATTCAAAAGGTATTACTATAGCCGAATTTGTTGCTAAAATACAAACAATAAATCGCTCGTTTAAAATTAGCTGCGAACTAGCCTCTGAAAATTGATTAAACACATCATTACTGCTACGTATTTATATGTAAAAAAAGTACATATTGTTACGTGCTGGGTTCGACGGATAAGAATGTAAACAATATTACCGACTAAAACACGTTTTATTCAAACACATAATTAAATTTAAAACACAACAAACACTATACTAAACTTTACCACTGTAACTGCTTCAAACTCCGTAGTAATTTCCGCTTTCGTTCGCTTCGATGGACACTTGAACGCTTACGATTGTAAACTGACTTGGTGGTGCGCGTGCGCTCTATTTATACGCGGGTAAAGCGTTTCTAGAGTTTTCTAGTAACGCCGTACCCGGTATGTAAACAGTATGAAGATTCAAGAATGTGCCAGCATTCTCTCTACGCTTCGCGTACCCATACTACGTAGTTCCGTAAGATGTCAATAGATGGCGGTGTAACAAATTATTAGACGGAATTGCCGAGTCTTCCCCACAATGCCGAGAGATGGCACTGGGCGTAACAATATGTATGTTTATCCATTGTCTAGTACCCATAGTACAAGCTCTGTTTAGTTTGGGCTAGATCGTGTTGTGTGTATGTGATAGATTATTATTATTGTCTTATAGGAAAGATACAGATTTTATTGCGATGTTTATTTGACACTTTTTTACATAATTTAGAAACTACTACTATTAAACTAATACTGTGTAAAAAGAAACACCAATGATTAAATTATGTTCGGGTACTTTGAAATAACTAAACTGGAACATTGAGACAACTCCCATCTTAGTCTCACCGTGACCATGGCTGCTGAAAAGCAAACGAAACGTCGGGGAAAGTGTAAACTGAAATAGTAGTAGTTTCTAAATTATGTAAAAAAGTGTCAAATAAACAACACGATAAAATCCGTATATAGTAGTTTAATTTCAATGAATAACATTCCTATACAGTAAAGCTATGCAATTACAAAAGAATATTAAGCAAAAAATAGTCAATTTATGACGTAACTAAAGGGAAAGTAATTGGTCGCTTACGACGGTTAATGCAACACGATGATATCATACTAACGTCAACCTGTGACCACGATTGATACAAGTCGGTCAAAATGCAAATCCTTTTAACACCTGATAGTGATAAAAACCGTTACCTGGTATACAGTACAGTTGGCACATATTATACATAGACGAACGTTTCTGATCAGACGAAGACGTTCTGGGCAAAGGCCAAGTTAAGAGCACCTTAAGCTGGCGAGCGTGTATGAGGAAAGTCACGAAAGTAAATGAAGCCAGAGAAGTGTGTCGGGATCGTAGCAAATGGAAAACCGTAGTCTCTGCCTACCCCTCTGGGAAACAGGCCTGAATCTATGTATGTATGTATATTAAGTATGTGTATGAAAGTCAAAAATCGTTCATACTGGACTCATCGCAGCCAGCATGCAGCGGCTACATAAAAATATGTAATTGTAAGATTGCTTGCGTACCTGGTAAGTGTCGGCCATGGCAGCTGGTACGAGTTGCGGCTGCGCCTGGATGAGCGCGGCCAGCACCGCCATGTTGTTCGGCGAGCGCACGTTCGACAGCTCGTTGTAGATCGTGTGCGTCACCACGCTGCGCAGTAACGCCGGGCTGTCCGACACCATCTCCCTAAACAACACACAACAATATTAACGTCTAGATCATTTTAGAGGAAGGAGGACACACAAATAGGTCAACGAGCCAACCCCAGCCTATTCAAACCTAAAATAACACGAAAAAAGAAACCGTTTTCTCGATCCAGTAAAACATGCGCCAGATTACTTTGTATTATATTCCGGCAGTAAAACTGCCATAGGTCTTTAGACACACACAGCATTAATGAAACCCCTCATATTCCTAGAAATAGTACCGAGACGCTAACGTCGTTAGTCTATATTGAACTAAAGGTATTATAGAAGAACAAAAAATTAATGCTTAAAAAAAAAGGAACATGCGACCAAGCTAGCCGATCTCACGTTTGATGAAAGCAAGTTTTGTATATAATAATTTAGACTGCAAACTTCACTTGCACGATTCAGGATCTGGTACAATTTTTATGAAATAACATGTTATTGAGTACAGCGCCATCTGTTGTCGCTAATTGTAACTTCTTCGTATATGTGATGTCCAGTTCAGTAGAAAAGGACTTCTTGTTAACTGAAGGATCTGTTCGGTACCTGAGGCAGGCCTGGTAGGCGGCCTGCAGCGGCTTGGTCTTGAGGCGCATGCGCGCGAGCTGTGCCAGCACCTCGTGGTCGCGCGCGGCGGTGGGCCCGCACGCGTCGCAGTTGCAGCACACGCACGCCAGCAGCTCCTGCGCGCAGCGCCACAGCTTGCCGGAGTGCAGCCACGCCTCCAGGCGCGACGCTGAGATCATGCGGATCTAAGGCAGAAGACAACCTTCTGTATAGGCATCGCTTCGCATCCCGTCTTTTTTTTTATCTTGGCTGGCGGCGATCAGCCGAAACTATCATAATTTTTATTCTTTAACAGGAACAATGACAACCAAACAGACATAATACTTGTAGACTTACTTCAGGGAACCCGCACGTAGCGGACAGGAGTTTCAGGAAGCCCTTGCCGATAGCGTCGGGTGCGGCCGAACGCCGTTGGATCTGTTCCTTAATAGCCTCCAACACCAGAGCCTCCACCGCTTCATAACTGCTCGAATACCTGGAAAGAATTTACATCTCAAAATCTGGCACGTACCAGTATGTAGGAACAAACATAAAAAAAGAAATGAGAAATTTCTTTCTGGGGTGAGTATAATCTCTGCCTAAAGAACACTTCTTCAGGTAGGCAGTCACGACTTCCTGCCAAGACTACATGCATATATTTTCTCTATAAGCTCAAGCTAAAAGTTTGAAAATTTTATAATATAATTTAACTCACTCTAGACTTTAATTTTGGATCCATGGCCTGGCATACTTCTAAGTACTTACCTAGAGACAGACAGTCAGGACTTACCTAGGAAACACAGAATATTCAAGATCTGTGTTATCAGCAGTATCCTCTTCTGTGCTACCCATCAGAGGCGAACCAGACCCTGATGGTGACATTGTACCTGTGGCACCAAAGAAAACCATATATTAGAAACAAAAAACTTTGTTTACTATATTGGGTAAAATGCATCAATAACATTTATTTACACTATGTGGTCCTAATGAATATTTACTAAAAAACCCAATAACGCTTTGCCCAACCAGCAATTAAATCTATGGGATCTCACAATCAGCTGCAAATATAACATACATATACAGTCCATAAATGAGGCAGTCAAGAATAAATAAGTAATACAACTTACCCAGCGTGTTATCTGTGGGTATCAGGTGTGGTGGTGGCTGTTTGGTACTGAATGCTGTCACCACATTCTCCACAAAGCATTTGCACCAAGAGCATTCTACCCAGCAGCGCTCATTCAAGGCATCTTCTATATATACCTGTGCATATAAATAAGAAGTATAAGTAGCTATATTATTGTTACGCCCAGTGACATCTCTCGGCATTGTGGGAAAGACTCGGCAGTTCCGTCTAATAAATTACACCGCCATCTATTGTCATCTTACTGAACTACGTAGTAGGTATGCTTACGAGAATCGTAGAGAAGACGCTGGTACTTTCTCGAATCATCGTACTGTTTACATACCGGGAGTGGCGTTGCTAGAAAGCTCTAGAAGCGCTTTACCCGCGTATAAATAGGGCGCACGCGCACCGCCAAGGCAGTTTACAATCGTAAGCGGTCAAGTGTTCATCGAAGCGAACGGAAGCGAAAATACTACGGAGTTTGAAGCAATTACAGTGAAAAAGTGTGGTATAGTGTTTGTTGTGATTAATTTAATTGTGTGTTTGAATAAAACGTGTTTTAGTCGGTAATATTGTTTGCATTCTTATCTGTCGAACTCAGCACGTAACATTATTATTTACATTATATACTACCCACATTAGGTCATACTACCCACATTGAGTTGTGGTTTATTATTGTGTATTACTGTTCTGAGATAAATAACGAATTGTCATAAATATAAACGAAGATCTTTAAATTAATTACAAATTATAAGCAGGCAGGCAGTTAATACAAGCATGACTAATAATTGCATTTATACTGCTAATCTCATATTTAACATTCTCACAACTATGCACTGTTTTTATTATTACAGTTTAGTTGGGAATGCATTTCATTCATTCTTTAAGTTCTTTTGAAATGGATAAGAATTTTACTTAAATCACTGCATTATCTGTGTATAAACAACAGAGCTGCACTTTATATAAACAAGATATAAAGAATACTTACCTTGATAAATATATCTGGCCAGTTATTGCTCTCTCTATGTCCAGCATACAACATGTTACATGCCAGTACAAACACAAGCGGGTTCCCTTTATTCTTGAATGCAGCACCCTGTTCCCTCTTCAACAAAGTGCAGAGGCTTTGTGTAACAGTTTCATGAGCAAACATGTTGGGACGTATCTTTGTCAGATACAATAGTCCCATGCATAGTATTGGGTCAGGTTTGGACCTCTGTGACTTGAGGAGACGTATTGAGCCTGTGAGAAGGCCAAGCTGTTGAAAGAAGATTAGGAGATAATTAGTAGAGTGGTTTAAAATCATAGATCTGAAATAGTTTACATACATAACATCACATTTTTATATTTCCGAAGGCACAGTGGTGCCATATTTCAAATTATGTCAATGGTGTTGTGTTATTATGGTTTTCCTATTGGATCATTCCAATTACTCATTAATATTGTACATCTGTGTTTTGAAATCAAATCTGGTAAGTACAAGCGACCCAATTAGACTAGCAGTGTCTATTCACTACCTTTAACTCTTTGCGGCACATATTTTCACAGAGAGAAATAAATTTTTATTTTTAATTGTTTGGGCTTAGTCACATGTAGTTTTGTCAGTTTTTCATATGATATTTGATGAGGGGGTCAGATACAGGGTGGTTACTGTCGGTGACCACTGTGAAGTAAATGGTTAAACATGGTAAGAAAATGTTTATATTATTAGATTCAGGTTCACACTTTTTTGGGCACATCTCGAACAAAAAATGCTTGTGCTTATATACATAACAAGAAATTACACACAGCACTCACTGATCATCACTTGTGAGATATAATTAGTTTACATAAATTATTTATTGTGTGTCAGTGTCAGTGTCAGTGTTCAAAACAAGATTTAAACATCCTGACAAGTTTACCTCCTAAATCTGTTACCACTTTATCTCCAACTTTTCCAATGTAGATCTCAAAGTCACTTGACTTTGAGAATCTTAATAGCCAGTGGGTGCACATTTGGTCCCAGCCTTGTATCTGCGTTTGGTTGGTTTTTTGGCCATGTACATTGCTTGAGAGAACTCCATCCTTTGAATGCAATATTTTGTAGGGTAGTAGATTTTTATGAGTGAGTGTCTAATTTTATAAATAAACGCCCAGATTTTGTATGGCTTGTCATAATTAGGATCTGTCCTACTTAGAATCAATCCAAGAAAACTCGACAAAATCATGAATGGCGATATGTACTCATCTCGTAAATCGGTTGAAGATAACCAGTAATCTCGGTAACTCGAACTCCTTTTTATTCCCATCACTAATTTGAGAACAATTAATATTCAATTTCTTCTTCTGTGACTTATAAGATCCTCCGTTTTGGTCTGCATAAAGTTAATCGGAAATGTGATAATATGTTGAAGAGCGCTGTTGTCCATTTTCTGCCTTAGCCTTTATTATTCCCAAGTCACTTGGGGTCGGCTTTTCTAGTCTAACCGGATTTGACTGGATATCAGTTTTTACACGAAGCGGCTGCCACCTGACCTCCGCAGCCCAAAGGCTAACGATACCCTAAGGCTAGACCAGTGTCAGGATATTGAGGGTACTGACTTTCCCAATAACGACTGCCATAGATGTTCATGGCAGCCGGGACCGACGGCTTAACGTGCTCTCCGAGGCACGGAGCAGGCGATAATTGTCAACCAATACGCACATAATTTCGAAAAGTCATATAACTTCTGAAAGTCAGGGGTGCGCGACGTGGGTTTGAACCCGAGACCCTCTGCATTGCAGTCTGTTGGTCTCCCCACTGAGCTATCGCTGCTATGTTGAAGAGCGCTGTTGTCCATAATAAGTAAAATATCTTCAGTGGAGACAGTTCTCTAGGAGCAGCTAGAGATGACAAGTTAGTAGATATGTGATGTGTGGAGACATAATCATCAGGAGGTAAAATTAAATAGGACTTTTCTATTTTGGAGCCTGTGTCAATTCAACTCTTGCAGTAGATGGTCCTGGTTGTGGTGCTAGTCTTCTTCTTCTTTTCGTGTGATTAGTGTCCAACCTGTTGTCAAGAGTTGTTCAAGCCGCCCGTAGGCCTCTGACATGGCTTAACAACTGCTGTCAATTTGAGAACAACCGGGACCGACATTTTACGTGGCCTATGAAGCACGGAGACGCTTAGATGAAATACCACTAAGCGGTCACACATCTATGGACTGACCGCACCCAACGTTGCTTAACCTCGCTAATCGTTTACCGATCAGTGAGTGTAACTGGCTATGAGCGCCTCCTGTGGTGCTAGTGATGATGATGGAGGTATTATTATAAGCCTTTTGTCGGAAATTTCAAAATTAGTTTGGTTTTTTAGTTGTTTCATTGGTTGTAATATCTGTGTGCTTTGTTATAGCAAAGGCCTCCACCAACTGACTCCACTTTTCTCTTTCTCTGGCTAGTGATGTCCAAGTACCGCCCGCCACTGCCTTAATTTCGTCGACCCATCGTCTGAGTGGTCTGCCTTGTTTTCTTTTCCTGTTGCCTGTGTACCAGTTCATCACTAATTTCGACCACTTGTCTATTCCTCTGATAGTATGACCTGCCCATTTCCACTTAAGCTTTTTGATGGTTATCATGACATCTTTTTTCTTGTGTGTTTCTTAATCATTGTAGTTCTTATTTTGTCTTTCAGTCTTGTCCGCATCATACTTCTCAGCAAAGCGTGTTGACAGGTCTCGAGTTTCATATAGTGCGATTTGTTGAGAGCCCACGTTTGACATCCATATATGAGTACGGGTAGTACGCCTGTATTGAACAGTTTACGCTTTATGCTCATGCTCATTTCTTTATTTTTGAACACCTCTTTCAGGCTCCAGAGCTGTTTCCAGGCGTTTGCTATGCGCTTATCAATTTCTTTTGAGGTTACATCTGTAGTGGAGATTATTTGGCCCAAATAAACATTTGGTTACATATTCAATTTTGTTGTTATTTACATATATAGGTATGGTGATGGAGGTAACGGTTGAGATAATCTAGCTAGGGGTATGTCATTTTCAATCTCAAATGAAAATCCCCAGGACAAATTTCTCCCATCGTCGGATTTTGACTTTCTAATATGACCTGATCTTCGATATCCAAATCATCGCCACCCGCATAATTTTCATCATCAGAAAGTTTAAAGACATTCCGATTAGGCGTTCTCGATTTCACAGTTTGAGAAACCTCATCTTTCCATTTAGAGCAAATATAAAACCAATATAATATACCCACTTGTTATTGAAAAATATGCATTTACAGTACAGTGGTTACCACTACTAACCACTCTAAATTAGGTTTTATTTTCAAGAACGTATTACTTTTAATTGTCATATTTATTTCATTATACGTAATTAGTCATATTTCAACAAATTAAGCATATAAATCATTCACATTTGTAAATAATAACTTACTAATTAAATATAAAACTTGCAAAACAAAGAATTCTAATTTCACCAACTTTCGTTTGAAAGTTTAGTACTCCTTCCTACCATTAAAGCACTGACAACTGACACTGTTCGAATGTTTCACATTCATAGTTTACATATTTATAAAAATCGGAACCAACAGATATCACTATATCGTAAAACAAGCTAATAAATAGGTGGTCAACTATAATGACCACTATGAAGAAAAGAGTTAAACTGTTATAGCTTGCCACCGCCCATATGCATGCATAATAAAAGTATGTTAAACATTATATTGGTTCAGTATGGAAAAGACAGCACTGACATTGATCAGATTTCAACCATCCAATACTAATAGTTCTATTCTATGGTTCATATGCGAATAACAAAATGATATTGTCTAACGGCCGCTTCCTATATCCAATCTCAATCGAAATGTTGCTATCTCAGTTAGAATTTTGACATATTTTCTTTGGTAGATCTGTCAACATTCTAACTCAGATAGCAAAATTTCGATTGAGATTGGATATAGAAAGCGGCCGTAGGAGAACAAGTTAGTCAAACCAGCTACAAACATCTTTATATGAACTAAGTTACAGGAAAATCAATTAAAATATTTAGTTCACTGTGAAGTTATAATAATACTAACCAATTTATCAGAGTTATGTGTATCCAAGGCCTGCAGGACATTGGGCACGAGGTCCACGGGGTCTACCTCAAGAGATGTTCCTCCTACTGCCTCAGCAGGGGAGCCAATCCTGGCTCTCTTGCTAGGCGGCTGACTGCCAAACCCTGCAGTGTCTCTTTTACGTTCTACACCTAGAATATCGCCATAATAATACTTTATAATACAACAATATAAATAAATGCAGTTAGACAAAATATTAGAACAAATATACAATTAAATAAGAACTGCTGTTAGCAGTTGTACAGGTAAATGGACAGCACGGGCTTTAAAATTTACTCACCACTGGTAGAGGGTTTATGTATATTCCTCTTCTCACTGTCTCTCGACACCACTACAGTAGACTTGCTGCCGAGAGCGAAAATATCCTGAGGATGCTGAGGTGCCTTGCTCTTGCCACCCCGACCTGAGGACGGGATTTTACCACGCTCCATAATTCAAATTATCCTTGTTATCTGTATCAATTATCCTTTGTTGAACATTGCCCTTATAGATATATTTCTGTCAATAATTGCAGAATATTTGAAAACTATGCGGCAAGGAAGCATCAGATTGACAACACAAATAATTAATAAACCATCTGACGTTCAAATTGAGGTTTGACAAAAACCATATGTCAAAAAATTACAGATACAAAAGTTTCAGATACATAATTTTGTTTGTATTCTGTTAAGGTAAACGATAAATATTACAAAACATAGTTTTTAATAATTAATTAAACAATAAGAAAGAAGAATTTAAAATAATCATGCAATGAGTTATATCAAATTTCGACATCAAGGCCAAGCTATAAAAAATATCGTTAGATTTCTGTGGCATTGATTTACCAGGCCACAGGGACCACAATACACTTTAAAAAAAATTACTGTCATAGTTGTCAAAAGGTCCTAGACAAGCGAAATATCAGAAAGGTAATTCTTTTTTCTATTTATTGATTAATTCTTGGAAATATCTCAATATTCTATACCTTTCATTCATATTTTTCGATGAGGTAAATAATGTTTACAAAATTATATCATCGTAGTTATGTAACTGGTATAAGAGGTTATGTCGGTTACAGATGCTGACTTCCAGACTTTTGGGTGGTTTGAGGGCGGCGCAGACCTCCGTGGTCATTACTAGGAACTTGGCAGCAGCACAGAAGGCAACAGACCCCATCCAGCAGCTTTTCCTCGACAAAATCAGAGAGTACAAACAGAAGAGCGCGTAAGTACATTGACTGATTGATTAGCAAGCAAGTAATCAATAATTCTTCAACCTAATGTGTCAGCAAAGGCCTCGATACCCTATGAATAAACGGGGATTTAATAATAGCTGGGTCAATTAGTAACTCTATTTACTTAGACCTTGTAGACCTTTAGGTAGGTACCTATTTGTAAGTAGATGAAGACTAGTGCAAATCTCAATGCTGATACTTCTGCAAATAACTCCTGAATTAAAATCTATCTTTTTAATACACAATCTGGACCATAACATGGGCAATTTGAAACTGCCTACATTCTATGTTTTTGGTTCTAAATACCTCGTTAAGTATGAAAGTAAGTGCAATCCTCAATGTGATGTTAGAAAAGCTCTGCCAAACGAATATAATTCATTTAAGAAGGTCATACCCAAGATGAAAATGTATTTTCTTGAGACTTGGATGTATAATTTACTTTTAAAAGCATCTTCGTCCAAGGATGCAAAGCCTAGATTCTATATGAGATGTGGTAAAATACATATAAGCTGATCTTATAAATAACCTGTCAAGTCTTGGAATGCCAAACAGTTAAAAAACCTATGGTGTCACTGGTGGAGTGGGCCACTCCAACTCAATGGACTTCAAAGGTATAAAAGACAATCCATGATGAAGTATTTGAACTCCCTATCTCTACAAACTGTCTCTCCTTTACGAAATAGCTATTTGCCTTATATCTGCATCCTTAATTTAGGACTATAATCAGCTATTTAGTCAGAGATGCTCATATAATAGTAATAATAATTGTTTACTAAGTATAAGTTGGCACAAATATATAATAATAATAATAATAATATTCTACCACATACATACAACACCATCTAGCCCAAACTAAGCAGAGCTTGTACTATGGGTACTAGACAATGGATAAACATACATATATACTTTTTTTTTTGTAAATACATGCTAATTATACATAGAAACACCCAGACCAAGACAAACATCCATGTTCATGCACACAAATGTTTGACTTGTGCGACAACATCATCATCATATTTAACAATAGGTCTTAAAAATACTTAAATAGGATATCACAGGCGATCATTATCAGCTATTATAGTGTAATGAGAAGAACATTCTTAACAATATTTAACAAATATAAATTGTTCTATAATAAGTTACTATTACAATGAAAATAATATAAATTACATATAAAACATAATGTCAGTTTCAATTCCCAGGTAAAGTCTCTATTTTAATTCCTGAGATGTGTTATTAGGTTTTTCTGTTAACAAATTCTTAGTTACAGTGCAAAGTACTCGACTGTACCTGGTTGGCAACTATAGACTTGCCTTCTATAGTGTGGGACTTCAAACCATACTTGGAGAAAGGCAGAGGTTTGATACACTTCTGTCTAACCTTTTGAGAATACAGGCATGAGATTATGTATCACTATATATTATAAAACAAAGTCTCACTCCACATTTGTCTATCTGTCCATTCATGATAAACTCAAAAACTACTGCAGATTTTTATGCGTTTCTCCATGAGAATCTATACAGAGTGATTCATGAGGAAGGTTTAGGTGTATAATTTGTTAAGGGTTTGTATTACCCATGCAAAGCCAGGGTGGGTCACTAGTGTATAAGTAAATCAATTTGACACAATAAATAGCTTCCTTCCTATTACATAAAGAAAAATTGTATATATATATATACACACATAAAAAGTGTCTAGGCATCAAGTACATTTTTAAGTATAAAAAACTATAAAATTAATATTTGATAAATCTAGTCTTACAGACTAGCTTTTAACTTCCTGTTTAAGTTATTAAATTATCCTTATAATAAAACTTTCTTGACGCCCAGAAGTCCTTCAAATCCGAGTACGTCTTGTATCTGGTCTCACACCGAAACGAGATTCATCGAAAAAGCAAAAACAACGCCAGTCTTCTTCCTCCCAATTTCTGTGTTCGCGAGTCCATTGCAAACGGGACCTACGATTACAGGGTGCTATAGGCCTATATATATAATCCTCAGCGGCCTTCGAGAACGCAGATCCACTTCACGTAAACGATTTCGGATGGTTTGGTCGGCCACGCTGCCCGTGACACAATAGCGTGTCCAGAGACGACTTATAACGCTCTGTGTAGTGCCAAGAGTGACAGCCACAGTACGTTGCCTGGAACCAGCTTGCAACATTTCGACGGCTCTCATCATCTCTTCGTGTTAAATGATGTCTTCGCTCCATATTGATGCAGTTTTTTTCAGTACCGATGCAGAAATTGTAATGGTTTTATAAAAACACACTTTTATAGAAATCCTGATTGACAGTTGATTTCTTATTTTTATATATATATACGAACGTCCAGTTCTACTATAAGACATTTCAAGGTTTACCATCAATTACCGGACACCTGTATATATAATATATCAGTTGTGGAAAACTGAAGGGTAGCCTTATACTGTGAGATTAATGATGCTGTTTATTTCACTTATTGAGTTTCAGCGGAACAATACATTTTTATTATGTCTTGTACTCTTGGCAGTCTATCATAGATACAAAAAAATATTCGTACATATGTTTACAGCTCTGTTCTGTCCTTTTTCGAACAAATGAGTTTCTGAAGCTTAAAAGCATTTTTGTATATTTTAGGGGTGGCAAACTCGTAGAAGCGAGCCCTGAAATCCAGAAGGAGATGAACGCTGAACTGGAGAAGTTGGAGAAGCAGTACGGCGGCGGCTCCGGCATGGACATGACCTCGTTCCCCTCCTTCAAGTTCGACGAGCCCAAGCTGGACCCCATCGACGAACAGGCCCCCGTTGCCAAGAAGTGAACAACTTAGTTGCTTTGTCAAGGGATATTGTTAAGTGTATTCATTAATAAATTATCTGGTTAGACAGTCTGTTATGTTTCATTTTGTAAATTATATTATACTAGATATTTTCCGCGGCTTTGAAAACGAAATGTAGGTTATGTAATTTATTTAATCCTCGGGAACAGTAATTTTTCTGGAGAATAGGTACCCCATGTCCATTTCTGTAGGCACCTCTGATATCGTGTATGAAAAATATCATGATGATCGATCGAGTAGTGAAGGCGTGTATATGTAACAAACAAACTCACAATCGAGTAGCTAAGGCGTGTATATGTAACAAACTCACATCCGCATTTATATTTAGTTAGGATTAGTGATATACACTTGCTACGACAAAGGAAATTCAAGTATTGTATGACATTTCATTCAAATTTTGGTCACTTTATCACTGATTGTGATCCGAATCTTAACTGAATGTTCGAAATAGGATTTAAGGAGGATATGATCGATACGTTGTATTCTATTGTGCTGATAAAAACCCGTACCGACAGCGGCGGAGACGACATTCTTGTACTTTTAAATGCAATGTTGAATTCGATTATAATTGGACCGTGTTGTGCAGAAATTATCCAATCCACAAAAACATAAATAAAAGTTATGCTGAATTGAAACAAGTTAATTTTTCTTGAGACTGTTATTCTACTACATCATGTTATGCATATCTTTATATATATAATTCTACTGTACGTGTGTATGTCACTGAACTCCTAAACGACTGGACCGATTCTGATAAAAAAATGTGTTCATGTGGATTCGAGGATGGTTTAGATTTGGGTTTTTTTTTTGTGTGTGTACTTTTGAAATGTGTGGACACCGTCTGTCGGTATAGCTAGTAGTTTTATGAAGAATTGAATATAGATTTTTGCATAACTTGATGTTTATTTAAAAGACTTTCATACTTATAGATAAATAAAAAAAGAACCCGTTAATCTTTTGTGCACAACACGGTCCAATTTGTTTCCATTCTTCCTAATATTTCTATGCACCGAGAACAATCAGACGATAGGTATGGGTATACTTACATTCGCGTATGGCTAATACGTAATCAAATAATCGACGATTCATCGATCTCGAATATTTCATTAAAATCAAATCAAATCTTTATTTTTTCGGCAGATGAGTAGGTAATATAGTTCTTTCATTTATTTTCGTGTCATCACACTCTGCTGTCATAGCTCATAGCAGCATGCAAAATTAAATATAAAACAATCAATAAAATACACACATTTATATGTCATTAAATGTATAACTAAACTTATTAATTTATTATACAATATTATAATTTAAACTAGCTGTTGCCCGCGACTTCGTCCGCGTGGACTTTAATTTATTACCCAATACCTACTTTTAATTTGTTATCTAATTTTAATATATAAAACTACAACTAAAGAAATTAATAAGTCTAACTACATCTATATAGGTGTAGTTAGCTATATTTTAAAAAAATACATATGGCATCGCAGACTTTTTTGTAGATATTGATACGTTCTATAATACTGTAAAATATTTTTTGTTCTATCATCAATAGTTTCCGCAGCGCACGCGATGACAGATTTTTTATGACTAATTTTTCACACCTTGGGTTATATTATTGCAATTTTATGAAGGATCCCAATTTAAAAAACAAATTAATATAGCCTATGTCACTCAGTTAAGATGCAGCTTTCTAACGGTGAAAGAATTTTTGAAATCGGTCCAGTAGTTTTTGTTTGAAAACATTACAAACATACATACAAAAACACAAATGTTTCCTCTTTATAATATTAGTTTAGATAATCATTGAAAGGTCCTACTATACTATCGTAGGACTTTGCAATTAACATCGTATTTTTTTCCAATAGTCATTTGTTAGGTTTTTCGAGCACAGTTTTAGGGAGATGATTGTATAATCGGAGAGCCATGCACAATACGCTTGTATTAAGCAGGGCCGTTGCATTTCCTGGCATACGTACATTATTCCAGACCTCGTCTCCTACCTACTCCTACCAGTCTAGTAAACTGATTTAAAATTTTCCTTACCTACTAATACGACTTTTCTTGATATATATATATATGAATGTTCTTATCCTTATGTATGGTAAAGTAATAAAGTAATAAAGCGGTAGTGAATGCGACTGCTGTGCATGAGGTCTCGGGTTCCAATCCCGGGTCGGGCCAACAAAAAGTTATTGGGTTTTCTGTTAAGAAATCTCAATAACAGCCCGGAGTTAGGAAGTTGGCGATGTTGGACACACCCGTACCTCGGAAAGCACGTAAAACCGTTGATCCTGCGCCTGATCTCTCACCGGTCGTGTTGGATTACCGTCCCATCGGATCATTAGAGTTACGGATCAGAGAGTGCACTTGTGTTTGCCCGCACGCTTGTGCACTATAATATCTGCTGCGCAGATGGCCAGTTTCCGTTAAGATTGGCCACCGTGACCGAAATCGGTCTGGAGGACATTATTATAAGTTACAGCTTCTGTATCTGTAGGTTTAATACTGAATTTTGACCGTATACATTTTCGTAGAGTTGGCCAAGAACATAATACTATATGTACGGGTCACGAGTTCATTACCGTACATACCAACGCTACCGACGCAGCACCTACGTCCAATACAAACATGCGTCATAAAGTATTTCGCAACACCTTTTATACTAATAAGCTATTAACCAAGTAATAACGAGTACATTATTAACTTATAATTACAACACACTATCAAGGAAAGATAAATCACCGTTGTTTACATTATAATAATTTTAAACTAACTTCAGTAATATACAGTGTCTAACTTTCGGCTATCTTTTTTTTCGTACTCCACTACAACTCTACCAATACTATGAAGTGTAAAGTGTGAAGGCTAACTGGCCCCAACACCATACTTTATCAGAGATGAAACATACCCCATTATAGACCGTTAAAACAGATTTACATGACGTAGGTATCGAAGAACTTTTACTCGATAAGCGCTCATCGCTAATTGCTTTTGACTATTGCTTACGAGTCAAAGAGGACTTTTATATAATATGTATTATCGTAGCATATAAGGCCGGACAATCTTCAAAAATTACAATATTCTTGTTTTCACTCTTCCAGCATACAAGTTTAACGACATACATACATAGCCAAAATGCTTGTCATAATGTTTATAAAAAAGAGAGGAAAAGGGCAGTAAGAAATGATGACTTATTTGGGTCGCTAGATCTTGCCCACATTGATATTTTGTTCGGGCCCAGCGCGACAAGAATTACAGATCTGATACCTCCCGCTCTCGACAGTTTACAGCGGCGGGCTGTTCGTATCATCGGAGATCCAGAGGTCACGTGTTCACTGGAACCTCTGCAACTCCGTAGGGACATTGCCTGATTGGCATGTTTCTACAGAATATACCACGGGGAGTGCTCTGAAGAGTTATTCCACCTTTGTCCCGCCCTCCCCTATACTATCCAGAACAACGCGTGCTGGGCTCAGATGCCATCCTTACACGGTAGAGTCGACTAGAGTGCGTACCAACAAGTTTGGGTCCTCATACCTCTGCTGAACGATCAAGGCATGGTATTCTCTGCCAAGGCACGTGTTTCCTTCTTCTTTCAATCCTGGGTCCTTTAAGCGGGGCGTAAAAAGCACCTTTTCAGGTTGTCAAAGTAAAGACCTCAACATCGCCTCGGCTCCTATGAGTACGTTGTGGAGGCCACTGCTCCTAGACCACACGACTGCTTACCATCAGGCGGAGTGTGGTAAACACCACATGCATATAATTTAGAAAATAACTATTGACAAAAGTGTCATGTAAAGTATCAAGTATCGGGGAAACAAAACTAATACTTATTACAAAACTTATATATAGTACATATCTCTGAATAGGACAGTAATTAGTGGATGGTTAATCGATAGCAAGATTATGGACTCGGTTCTTAAATCGTTGAAATGCCGAATATATCTATCTGTTTACTGTAGTGATTACATATCTTACTTAGCCGTGAAACAGGCGAGTTGTAGCCTAAAACAGACTTACGAAAAGAAGGAAGTAGGAGCATAATTGGTTTTGGAGGATGTCTGTGAGGGATATTGAATTTATTATTATTAAGATAGTAGTTCTGGGCAATCAATATTGTTGTTTAAAAGCTTAAATAAAAATAATAATTCAAATGAGCTCCTACGTGTTTCTAATGAGTCAATTTTGAAATATTTGAGGCGTTTCAAATAGCTCGATTGTTTTTTTTGCGAAACCCGTAGAGTAGGCTAGATGATTTAAGAAACGCTTTTGGAGTCGCTCAATTCTGAGGCTATGTGTAACATAGTGAGGACGCCAAGCTACGACGCAATACTCAAGAATGCTTCTTACGAGGCTATTATACAGTACAATTTTAAAAACCCAGGATTCAACCTCTTCGTCTTAAATGTAAAAGCATTTAAAATACATGTGACCTTGTGACCCCTATATCTTGGGAGTCTTTTGACCTCCAGGGCCCATATTCAGACTGAGGTATGACCCCAAAGTGTCTGCACACCAAGTTACAAGTCAATCGGTCCAGTAGTTCCGGAGCTATGCCCGTCACTAACAAACTGTCACTAACAGACAGACACACAGACCCACAAAGTGTTTTCATTAAATATATATAATATGTAACGGGTATTAACGCGATCATGCATAATGTTTACCTTTTTTTATGCTTGACGTTTCGACCAGGTTACACCGGCCGTGGTCACAAGCTGACTGGTGCTGCGATGTCATGTCTCCGTTTGTGAGGCAGAAGAATCTTGATTCACCCTCACTTTTGGCATATTTTTATTTGTCCATGTACCGTCACAAACTACACTCACGGTATCCCTATTACGTATGCTAGCCGTTGTGTCCGTATTCTGTGAATTACCTGACTGTGCAAAACAGCGAAGTTGCGTATTATTAATCACGGGATTCCACGTCGCGGATAATTTGAAACCATCTTCCCTATTGAAGTTTCTATATTTTTTGATTTCAATAGCTTCTCGCATTCGTCTTTCGCATTCGCATTCTTCTCGTCTGTTTTCATTAACTTCTTCGAAGAAGACTCAGGGGTTAATAACTACTCCACACAGGATCTAACTATTCTTGTGTGAAGTGCCGATCCCTCTTAGAATGTACGAGTACGCTCAACGTTTTGGCAATATGTTTAGCCTCAAACTCTAGATATTATCAAATCTATCAGCACTAAAGCATAACGTCAAGTTAGTCAGTGTGGATTTAATACCTATGAGATATTACTAATAAATATTTATTACTTACTAATCTAAAGATTTTTATATTTAACTTGACTGAGTTAGTGTCCCTTCATAAAATCAGCTTTTATTTACAAATATATTTGTATAATTTCGGTAAAAAAATTATAGACTGTACGGATGGTGCAATAGCTTAATTAATCGGTGTTGCGCCACACCAGGGGTAGTGAATTCGATACTAGCATTGGCAATATTTTGTGTGATCAACAAGAAAGCATGCGATAGCCATTGGATTACCACACAGAGGTTTTGATTTCGCTCCCAAGGCGTGCAACTCTGACTTTTCGAAGTAATGTGCGAATTTATTAATAATTAATTATCGCTCGCTTTGACGGTGAAGGAAAACATTGTAAGGAAACCTGCAAGTCTGGAAGTGCTCCATAATGTTCACTAAGATATGTGAAGACTGCCAACCCACACTAGGTTAGCGTGATGGACTATGGCCTAACACTTCTTACACTGAGAAGAGGCCTGTGCCCAGCAGTGGAACAATTATTTTAAGTAGATAGGTATATCGAATCTGGTGTGGAGGAACAGGGTGTGATGTCCCTCCAACACAAAAGGAGGATCGTCCGACCAGGCTGGTTGATCGTGCCTGGCGGGCCGCGGCCCAACGGTTGATGTCGGGAGCTTGTATATATACTTAGTCGCTGTGTAAACTCCACTTGTGCGATGCAGAATAATATAACGTCATTTGTATGTAGCGCCATCTGTTAGATGTGGGCGGAACTTCTTCGTCTATACGGAGTCGCCACACTGGGTATTCTTAAATACCCAGTTATTTCAATGTTTGTAAACCTAAAGAGCCAGAGATTACATCTAGTCTCCCGCTTGAAGTCCGAATTCCAGGTTGGTTAAGGAAGTTTTATTGGTACTTCACCATGTTTTTCCTGTTTTCCGGTGTTTCTGGGACTGGTTTTTTTCTGGTCGTATCGGATTGCCGTCCCATCGAACTATGACATGTGGAAATCGAGAGTGAATTTGTATTTGCATAAACAATAGAGTTAATTTAATTTTGCTTTGGGTAGTCTCCGTTGAGACCGAAAGTCGGCTGTTAAGACATACCAACTCATGTGGCCATTTAGATTATAAAATAATAATGAGACGTGTATATCGACATGTCTGTTATCTAAACTATAAGTATAATATAATCGATCTCGAATATTTTCTCTAAGTCTACTGTCTATGATAAGTATAATAAATAAGTAGTACATACCTAATTATACCTTACCTTACTCTGCTTATACTTACTTAGGTATCTATATCAAGATCTATTATATCCACTAGTCTATACTAATATTATAAAGCGGAAAGATTTGATTTTTTGTTTGTTTGTTTGTAAGGGTGTAACTCAAAAACTACCCCACCGATTTCGAAAATTGTTTCACTGTAAGAAAGCTATACTTATTACCACCGAGTAGCATAGGCTACATTTTATTTTTAAAAAGTACTGTTACACCTGAACTAATCTACTTTTACGCGAGCGAATCCTGTGAGCAAAAGCTAGTGTGTCAATAAATCTGATTGTTACATTGGAAGCCTATGCGATACTGATAACGAGTATATCCGTAAACAGTAACGCATAGGCTTCTAAAAAAATTTTATCTTACAAAAATTCGTCTTAGTTACTGTCACAAAATACTCTGCTCTTATCTGAACACTTCATATTAAAATCGTTCGCTTATCTTTTGATATTAACCTGTTAATAAAACCTTTAGGATGTGCCATATACAACTGATGACATAAAATCGCAACGATTGTAAAATATTCTTAATGTAGTTTAAACAGGTAGTTCACAATGATGTAAAGGAAAATATTTTAGACTGGCTGACCCGCGCAACTTCGTATGCTTTACATAAGAGAATCTTCCCTGTTTTCGCAATATTTTTTATTTATGCTCTGCTCCTATTGGTCGTAGCGTGAGGTTATATAGCCTATAGTCTTTCTTGATAAATGGGCTATCCAACACTGAAACAAGTTTTTAATTCGAACCAGCAATTCCTGAGATTAGCGCGTTCAACCAAACAAACAAACTCTTTAGCTTTATAACATTAGTATAGATACTAGTATAGTATTATATTATCTGCGGTATAGATATAAAAGACAACACAACCCACACTAAAAATAAATCCTGTTTTGTTTATAGTAAAGTTTACAAACATTAAAAAAACGGACACAAAGAATACCCAAATTCGGACCAATAAAACTTTGGCTGCTCGACCATGCAGACGGCATGCTCGCCCCTCCGTGAGCAAGCTCCGTTGAAAATGCTCTGGGTTACCAGGCGGGCGTGCATGACCAGTTTGATGCCAAAATCCGACGTTGGCAGACGTGTTCAATATGGTTGATTGGGACTTAGTAATTATCGTCCTTTTGGCAGAGGAAGAGGAACATGAAGAATATGTAAATAAAATAAGACGTCATGATCCAAGATTTCCAACTGACGCCGGCCGCGCCGTAGGTAGTAAACACATGTCCAGACAGTTTTCTCGCTGTAGCAATACTGAGCGCGGACTCGGACACGCATCTTGCAAGCTCGAGCATGGTCGAGCATCAAGTTTGGACGTGTATTTAATTTTGCAATGTATGGAATTGTCATAAAATTAATTTTTCAGTAGTCTAAGAAAATGCTTTGCTCTGCTCTGCTCTTGGTGTGCGCTGACGCTAATACGTAGTCCTTATTATATTGCCTAAAATACTGCTTTTATACTCATGGCCTTATTTTGTCACACGATATTTAAGGAATCTGACAATTTTTTGGCAAGCTTCACTCTATCTCGAAACAACTATCTTCTTCGAGGTATGTTAGTGCCAGGATCTCGTGAGTTTAAAGTCACCCTAAAGTTGCTCAATCGTATTGAGGTTTGGTCTGCTCGCCAATCAGTAGGTAACAGAAGTCCTTACCTCCGCCGCCCGAGAACATACATACCACCCTGTATTCCACTCTGTTTTCAATAACGAGTTAAGACTGCTATTTTCTTTTGTTGCAAAATTCTCCTAACGGTAATTGTAACTTAGCGATCAGAGAACTGCAGATAAAAGTAGGTAGCTCCAAAAGCTACAACCCGTTATTAGTACTGATTGTGCAATATCTTTGACACAATAAAGCGACTGATTTTTCGGATATGCAGTGTCGTTGTCTTGATACATATAACATACCATCGACTTGAGTCACCAGTTTCTTAAACCTTGGCATGTTCAGCTAGCCATCCCAAGCAACATCATGCGTTGCATCCCTCTTTGTAGTTGCGCAACCACTGGGTTGTTCTTTTACAACTGTTCACATAATATGTAGTACTAGCTGACCCGCGCAACTTCGTCTGCTTCACATAAGAGATTTTTTACAGTTTTCCAACATTTGTCTATGATGCTCCGCTCTTCAATTCGGACCAGTAGTTCCTGAGATTAGCGCGTTCAATCAAACAAATAAACAAACTCTTCAGCTTTATAATATTAGTATAGATTATCTCAACGACCTATTTCATTGAGTGAATGATTTGCATTCGACATACTCTAACTCTAACCTATTTATAGCAGAGTTAGATGTATCACCTTGACCCACCTGTAATGCGTAAATTTCCCTTTTTCTTTGTAGTAGCCTGTACTGGACATAGTTAAATAGTTTATAAAATATAACTTGTGTCTGATAAAGTATCACTAAAGTAACTATTTTCAATAATTATTTAATTAACATAGTTAATACATATTTGAGTTAGATGTCGGTATTGGCTCGGAGGTAACGTTTGAAAGGTATTTTTGAAGTGGTGCGATTTTTGTGGCGGCACCTGTACTTTACTATACTCTTTTCCGTGTAAATATTTTATGTTTAATATTATCTAAAAGCTAATGCGTTTATGTAATTTTAAGTGCGGTGTTAAATCTAGAATTATTTACATCGTAACATTTTAATGTAAGTAAATGTTTTCACTGCGCCAAAATAGTTTATCAAATAAATTACGACAGTGACGTCACGCACTCGTCCCATTCATCCGTATCTAATTTCCTTTAAGTGTTGACTCAGCACTCAGCCACCGTATCAAAATATTAAATAGAAAGAAATACGGTGAAAACAGCTTTGTAATCGAACTTTTCTGACCAATAAGGTGCAAGGATCCCTTGTCTAACTTAACTGTGATTGGCTTAGGTTGTGTCAAACGCTTTTCCCGCTGTTTTCAATGGCGTTTAGTACCTACGTTTACTTCCAGTCACTTCGGACGACCGGTGGGTTATTGACGTACACCGCGCTCGATGTAAGTTTATAGTTATGGCTGCTGGTTTTGTGGGGTCCACGAAGAGTTTCCCGTTTTCTTTCGATGTGGACATTGAGGAAGAGGAGCAGGGGAGAAACACTCCGCATCTGAGCAAGCGAATCGGTGAGTGTTTACACCCTACATGGCATAATTTTCTTGCTTCAATATGTTGTTTATGTTTCATGTAATTGCACCGCTCGCTGTAATGTGCGGTTTAATTGGAGTAGGTTATATTTCAGTAAATAACACTGATAGTGTACACATATTATGCATAAAAAGTAGGTAGCGTTGGGTAAATAATTTAATGAAAAGATAACAAAAAGCAGCACTGGCTTATATAAATGTTTTTAACTTCTATGCGGCATGGGATTGTTTGTTTCTATTAGTCAGTCCATGGATAACCGGTGTCTTTAAGTTTACACTGTTACAACGTAATTAATTTTAGTTTAGTAGTAATTTCTGATATTTTGTCTACAATAAAGGCTTTCCGGCTTCTTTCAAATAATATTGTAACTAATAATATATGATAGATAATTGATAGGTACCTACTTTAACTAAGTGTCTCAGTTTTGATATCATCAACAAAATTTTCCATTGTGCATCGTAAAAAAACAAGTAGGCAGGTACAGAGTTCCTTAAGAATACTTCAATTCAATGCGGCATTGTTCCCTGTTTTGTTGACGTAACCCAACCGAATTGAGGAGATGCCTTGACCGCAGTCAACGCGGGTGATGTAGAGATTGACGCGTTTGTCCGCATTACACGATCGATAGTACGCACAGCTGACTGGAGCGGCTGGCGTCTTGCGGACTATCTACACATATACAATGTGCCTATATCTACCTACATGTACCTATATGGTGTGTATTTCGTGAAGGAAATGTGTTTTAAAACAGGATGAAGCGATTGTTAGCTACGGGCTTGTGTTTACGGAACTTTGATTATTTTGAGTTACGAATTGCAAACTGAAGTAGGTATTTACGAGACTTGTTGGATTATTTCTGGCTCATGAAATGCAATTTTATGCACCACCGTTGTATTTGTTATGCGAACTTAGAGTAGGTGCCAGTGGCGTTTTGGTGCTGCGTTGTCAGTACAATAACCAAAGGCCTTCGGTTATTGTAGAACAGACAGGACTGAATGGCAGGAGAGTCAGTGGGCTCTCCTGCCACTCAGTCCTGTCTGTCTGGCTGTCATGAACTATGGTAGTCCAAAGGAGCATGTATTGACCTTATATTCTAAAGACTAGCGGCCGGCCCCGTCTTTGACCGAATTTAGCCTTAAAATAGAGGAAGATTTTGCAAATAGTGTTTTAGGAGATTACACTCCGCATATACACACACACACACAATTCGTACTCTTTATCTAGTCTATATACTAATATAGATTGGTCCACAGGCTTCATCGAGTGAGAAATTAACCACAAGAAAAGATCAATATAGTCGGGATTATCGGGATTATTCGAACAAAGAAACTCAACTCACTCATGTGTTTTGTATGATTCACTCGTGCATTCACCAGACACGCAATGAGAACGTATTTTGGGAAATATTGAATCATGTTGGTTATTATTTTAAAAGTCTCAAAAATTACATTTATTTGATATTCCATATAAAAAGGTATTTAAACAATTATACTATTGTATATTAAATGTCACATCATCACACATCGAAAATGAACTGTTTAGCTCAGAATCGGAAGGTATACTAAGAACTGTGTATAGGACTACGTTATGACGATCTATAATCTATACTTACTCTCCAACGATCATATTAGACTCTACGGCAACCGCCTGAAGCTAGAACTAAATAAATTACCGGCCAATGTATTTAAGTCACAATCATCCACAATCGTGAACAGAATATGGATTATCTGTAGCTAAACTGGCTGGATTATCTGTAATGAACTACAGGATAAAACAATATCGCATATCACTGAAGAAAAGGCATTTGTTTTTCCGACCTAAGGTTTGAATCCGAAACCTCACGATCACACTCAATAAACTCTTGCCACAGACAGTCGAGACAAACATAATATAGGACAAATAAGTCACAAGTCTGTCACAACATCCGTGTAGCTTCTAGACCAATATCAAAGATACAGATCTCCATATTATTATGACACGTATATGCTATTTAGGTCTACCTGTCGCGTGGATAATAGCCTATCTTTAGATCGGTGAGTTACAGACAGATGCCTTCTGATAACTTATCATAGATGTATCTATTTAGATTTGGAAAAGATACACTCGCGTGGTGATCGGCACGTAGCCGTAGAGTGATATTGAGTGCCAGGGACGCTTTACAACAACTACCAGTTACTTGAAAATCTGCTTCATTATACAGGATGTTTGGAAGATCGATGCAAAGCCGTAAATCGGAGCTACTATAGACTACTAACCATACTTGAACCATACTTGTTTTAGACGAAGTTAAATTTTTTTTAGAGAATTTTCATAATTTTTGTTGACCAAACCCAAAATTTTGCAGTTAGTTGGAAATAATGGCCAGTTTGAAAGAAAATCATTTATTTTTTATGTTATTTTATTGAAGTAATGTGTAAACAATCTAATGAATCATGTTTAAGGCATCTGAGTCTTTTATTCGAGATTTTTTTACAGTCATCTGAAGTAAGTTCTTTTTTTAAGACTTAATAAAGCTGTTTCATGAAGGCTGAAAACACGGAAAGTGCTTTTATTGATTAAAAAATTTTAAATCATGCCTGGTTATTGATCTCTCTTTTGAGGTATCAACTACACGGATAGCTCACAAATTATTAAAATTAGGAGTTGCAAACCAATTTGAGGGAGAAAATTAAAATTTAGCGGAATAATTGAGACAATAATCGAAAAAGACTGTTGTTCTAATTTTGGTTTGGGTGATTTTAAATTTTGTGTACGAAGGAATTCTTGGTAGGGATGTAATTCATATAACACAAGCGATAAATTCTTGTATTCAACCTGAGTCAATATAACCATATCTAGCCACAATGATAAAAGCATTGCGTCTCTTCTCCGAAATTCGAATGTTGACTTAGGGAATTGAAACATGAGTCGATTTTATTACGAAAATATATTATTTCAGGTAACAGTAAAACCACACTTTTAGTATCTACAAAGGGGTGGCAGATGACTATTACACCCATATTTCGTCTGCTACTAGAGTTTTAAGATCCACGTAACAGTGGGAGAGTTCAGTGCCTCCTACCGGAAACAGATTGAGACCCGTCTTAGCACAGAATTCTGGACTGGAAAAGCTAATAAAACTTTACGTGAAGGCACGATTTACTATTACCGATTTGATTTAAAACAACCGGTAACGACTTCAAATCGGAACATTCAATCGTAAACATCGCACTAGGCAGCACGAAGTCTGTGATATAATTATTTAATGGCATAAGGATTATGTAGTTATTTATCAGTTAGTTAGTTGTATGTCAGTGATTATCTTCGTGCTCGTAGATCCCTGTGACTGAGACAATAGGAGACTTGACCTATTAAAACTGCAGTTAGACTTCATTGCTATTTTATTGATAGAACTAGCAGTAACTGTATATATAGACTCCTACTATAGAAGTACAGACACGATAATAATCTGTACTTAACTAAAATAGGCTATTAAGTATGAATATATGCGCGAAAGCGTTTCTTCAATGAGAACTAGGAAACACCAGTGGCGTAGCGTGGGTGTTTAATTAATTATTTTGCCGCCCTCTTGTTTAGGTATTTCAATTTAAAAGACTATATGTAATATACAGAGCAGCGATAGCTTAGTGGGGAGACTGCAATACAGAGGGTCTTGGGTTCAAACCCTCGTCACGCACCTCTGACTTTCGGAAGTGATATGACTTTTCCAAATTATGTGTGTATTGATTGACAATTATCGCCTGCTCCATGCCTCGGTGAGCACGTTAAGCCGTCGGTCCCGGCTGCCATGGACATCTATAGCAGTCGTTATTGGGAGAGTGTCGACACAAAAGATCCCACTGGGTCGAAGTGTCGCCGGTCTGCTCTGACTGGCTCCAATATAAGATAGGTAATATACGGTAATTCTAACTTTTTGGCAAGGACAGTCATCATTATTGAGTATTATACATTTCAAATATTTACAAGATATTATTATTATTTATTACGAAATTTTGCCGCCCCCTAAAAACGCTGACCGGAGCGGGCCGCCCTTGCCGCCCCCACTACGCTACGCCACTGGCAAACACTCTTATATTAAGAACGCAACAAGAGTTTATTTCGCTGCATTATTCTTTATGGAGTACTCTTAATTTACGCTTAGCTCGAGACTGGGGCAATGGTTGTGCTAACAATCTCTAACTTAAGATGAGAAGATGAAGATCTTTTACTTTAACAATTAAATTACCTAAATGTTATCATAGGTATTAAATTATGACGTAAATAACCTTACAACATAGTATTTATCTTTGTATGTCTTGGTAAAGTAGACATCTAGCACTAGAACAGCGATAGTTCAGTATGCACATCATTTTATAATATCAGATACATTTTTGGATGGTAACTGCTGTTTTTGTACACAAGTTTTTGGTCAATTGCACTGCTATTTGACAGAATTTACCAAAGAGTACATGTATAATGCATGTTCTGCGCCTACGCATATACGAGTAGCAATACAAACTTTGTGTAAATATGTAACAGTTAGCTGATGATAATGCACGCTAATACACTTGCGCAAAGTTTAAACAGACTTCTGTAATAACTACACAATACTTGTGAGTATGCTCTACAACTCATTTACTAATATTGTAGTGTAGGATTCAGAATTGTTGGTGGTACATACTACATACAAACTAGGGTAAGATTCACCGCATGCCGCAGTTCGAAGTGCTACCAAGATAGGTTAGCCAACGTTACATCCGTAACAGTTTATAGATGGATGACTTTTAAATGATCGACTGCCACCACTTTTAGCCATGGAGTAAATACATTGGTATAAAATGAAAAACATATTAGTGCTCCTATAGGCTCGCCCCGTCTTTCTTCTTCTTAGGCGCTCATAGCTAGTTGCACTCACTGATCGATAAACGATTAGCGAGGTTAAGCAACGTTGGGTGCGGTCAGTCTATAGATGGGAGACCGCTTAGTGGTATTTCATCTGAGCTACTCCGTGCTTCGGAGAGCATGTAAGAAGTCGGTCCCGGTTGTTGTCAAATTGACAGCAGTCGTTAAGCCATGTCAGAGGCCTACGGGTGGCTTGAACAACTCTTGACAACAGGTTGGCCACTAACCATATTAAAAGAAAAGAAAAGAAGAAGTTGGCAAAATGTGGGTGCAATACATATATTTATATACATATAATTCAAATGCACTGAAGCACATTCTATAATACTTCTCTAATGATATTGAGCAGCGATAGCTCAGTGGGGAGACCAACAGACTGCAATGCGGAGGGTCTCGGGTTTGAACCCACGTCGCGCACCTCTGACTTTCGGAAGTTATATGACTTTTCGAAATTATGTGCGTATTGATTGACAATTATCGCCTGCTCTGTGCCTCGGAGAGCACGTTAAGCCGTCGGTCCCGGCTGCCATGAACATCTATGGCAGTCGTTATTGGGAGAGTGTCGACACAAAAGATCCCACTGGGTCGAAGTGTCGGCGGTCTGCACTGATTGGCCCCCGCATAAGATACATACTTTAATGCACTTGGAAGGCTAAGATGACGATTATATAATAATCTTACCCAGACATTTTGATCACATTATAAGCCACAGTTATAAGCCGACATCACGACATTTTATATTTCCATACTTTTCTCAGCTGGTTCGCTAGTCTCTTCGTTATCTTATCGTTATCATAGCTCCATTTGCTTTAACTACCCGCGTCCTTTTATTAGCCGGCTGAACGGCGAGCTGATAACATTCTCTTGTCTATGGAGGCCATTCGACAAATGTAAGTCTTAAGGTCGTATCGCGAAGGGCAAAGGTGCTACTAAAATATATACCTACTTTTAAAGTAGGGTCGGCCCGGCTATAAATAATTAACTATATTACTTTTTAATGGAAAGTGCTATCGGTTTCTTGGATGTTGCGTAGATGATCGTCCTTTTTTATATAGACCGACAGACCTGATCGAATTACCGATTGGTGAGCAGATACAACATATTGAGTACAATTAATATATTAAATTAAATTATTATATAAAACATTTGTATTGCTTTATTCATTTTCAGCAGCCTATTGAATTTTTGCACGATTGTTGGATTATGGTTCACGTCCAAGAAGTCGTTATGGAAAAACACGAGGTCAACCATGTCTTTCTCTAACCGACAATCGTGCAAGAATTTAATGAGGTGAAGGGCATAGTCCACCGCGCTGACCCAGAGCGGGTTGGCAGACTTCACATATCCTTAAGAACATTTTGAAGAACTCTTAGACCTTTAAAGAAGCGATATTAATACGCTCATAACTTCTAAAACTCAGAGGTCGTCCCTTGGGATAGCACTTAAGTCCTCTGCGTGGCAGTCCAACGGTCTTACTGGCAAATTTAACAGAATAAAAGTAGAAGCGTGTGCATTTCGTGTTTTTGATGACCCTTCTTTGTAAAGGAAAATGGCATGGTGTATTTCTTTAGCAAGGTATATAGGCAAAGCAACGCTAGCTAATTTTGGTAACATAAGTCTCAGGAAAATTCCTACTAACTACGATAAACTCTCGCTGTTAATTTTAACGAATAGTCACTAAAGCTCGAGCTACACAAACTCAAACTGAACAGAGAGCCATTATTCCTTTGTGTTCGGCGTGACGTCATTAATCATGTATGGACCAGGGCACTTGCTCTGTATTGTTGGAACTGTTTTAACTTTACACTTCAAAGATACATTGTTATCCTTATTGTTAATGCTATAGCATGCATTGTGATTAAGTATTGTAGATGGGCGTTTAAAAATAATATTTTATTTAAGGAGTGTAATGGTACTTTATCTATCTCTATATAATAAAGCGTCTGTTGAGCGTGTGGTTTGATATCCGAGTATTAAATATTATTGGGGTTTTGTACAGAAATTCAATGTAGTGGCATGGAGTATGAAACTGTGCGCGGTAGACGTCGATATGCTGTAAATAGTGCTGCCAACCGTACTTTATAATGAAGTATTGTACGTTATTTCGGGTACACCTACTTTATACTTTATTAGGAAAATAAAGTAAATACGTGAAAATACATTCTTTTTTTTTTGACTCGGGGATATTTGCAAATCACATTCCCCATCGCTGGTTTAGGGCGGGCGATGGGGATATGGATTCAGCCCCTAAGGTGGAAATTTGAGCTGAACCGACTAATACCGCTGTGTTCCTCATACTTTTATGGTGAGGCCGCGCAGATCGCTCTCGCATTCAAATCGCGACCCCGTCAAAGGTTTGACCCGCCGATGGACGTGGCGGGTCCCACACAACCATCACACAAATTCACAAGACGAATTCACAAACACACAATAACGTGAAATACTTAATTTTACCTATATCAACTTTTAAATCAATGCTTTAGAGATTCTCTAAATTGAATAAAAGCAATTGTTTATCTATCTTAATACATACATTTATTGTAAAGATCCGGTTACAACGTAAGGAACTTTGTAACCGGATCTTTATCTATAATAAATATTTGTTAGATGTCACTAGCATCAACAAAAATATGGCAACAAAATGGCAGGTTTAATAAATAAATAATACTTTATTTTCAGATCTTGTACCTACTTAATTCTTTTACCTAATATAGTAAATATACTTTATTCGATCAAAACAAAGGTGGCAATCCTAGCTGTAATACACCCTTGCTTACCCCTTCGAACAAAAAGGCGTGAGTCTATGTGTTAATGTACATAGTTGAGTTGGTTGAGAGTTGAGTATTTTCACATCGAAACGATTGTTCATTTTTATGTCACTAAGTAACACTTATTATGACAATTTAAATTTACGTTACCATTGTTACGTCTACCACGTCATCAGTGTAAAAATACCGGCCCAGTAACAAAATGATGGATAGAGTAAGCGTTACGGCCGCCTATTGTATGTGCACAAATCGATTTAAAAACTGTACCTACTAGTGTTATTCAATATAGTGTGTAAAAATGAGTTATCTATCTTTTGTTACATGACTAAGAATACATACGCTTACAAATATTTAGTTGTACGTCAATATTCAACTAGCCAACGTACGCGAACATTGAACTTGCCAGAAAGAAAATTGCGCGAAGTGTTTTCCGCTTCCCGTAGTGATAACGTTTGCGACCATCTATTTCGGGAACATTACTTGCTCTTTCGTCGACCCTATCTTTCAATACTTTAGAGATGTCGCGTTCTCTCAGTTGTTGATTCAGAACTGACTCAATATAAGCTATTTTAACTTGACAAAATAAACAAACATATTGCCTGGAATTATGACATTAGTTAGAGTATATATCATAACTCCAGGAAGTAAGTTATAAGATAGAAGGATAGTCTATTATAACAGAAGATATTATATACTTATTATTTAGTTTAAAAAAATAACTCTAGGCATAGTCCCCATGTTACGGCGACTTTACAAACATTAAAACAACGAACGTAGAACCGCGTCAACAGTGCGTCACGGTTGTTTGAGTTCTGAGTGTCTGGGTTAAATAATTTTATTATATTTAACGTTACTAGCACTGGTGAGACGACCATTAAAACCAAAAGTCAATAGATGCAATCCATTATTAAAATATTACTTTAGCGAAAGGGTGAATATAACTTTCTCCTTTTCACTCGTTAAAGTAAGAATACTTTTTAATAGATGCTAAAAAGATGGCATTTAGTGCGCCCCTATTAGGTGGTGCGAAAACCCATAGCTAGCGAAACGTGTGTTTAATACACGTACACTTTTGGGGATATTATTATAAAGCTATATACATATAATGTCTTTCAGACCGAATTTCGGTCACGGCGGCCAGTCTTAACGGAGACTGGCCATCTGCGCCGGAGATATTATAGTGCACAAGTATATCCGCAAACACAAGTACACTCTCCGTTCCCTAACTCTCATGATCTGATGGGACGGATAATCTGACACGACCGGAGAAATATCAGGCGTAGGACCAACGGCTTTACGTGCTTTCCGAGGCACGGGGGTTTCTAACACCGCCAACTTTCTGACTCCGGGCTGCTATTGAGATTTTTAACAAGAAAACCCAATAACTTTTTGATGGCCCGACCCGGGATTCAAACTCGAGACCTCATGCACAGCAGTCGTATCCACTACCGCTGTGCTACAGAGGTAGTTGAATATACTATCATGAATTGAAATATACATATAACGATGAGTCAAGCAGTACAATTTGATTTATCTTTCGCAACACACAGGCCTAAACTTGTCACCATTTCTGGCGCCACAGAGCACTCGGCTTAAGCGATCTATAAATACCAGAACGATATCACCACAAGATAAATGTACTGAGGCTAAAATTAGCCACGTTTGATGTGCCAACAGTTCTGATGATATGCAAGAGCTCAAGTAATGCTTCATCGAGTAATCTCTCATCGCTTTGTCATCATGACTTGATGATTAGTTACAGCTTTTTGTCTTATGAGTGTGCACAGCTGCGACTGGATTGTCCAGTGGTGAGGTGTAAGCATTTGTGCAACTGAAGGTTTGGGTTGAAATGAAACTACTTTATAGGTACGTATTTTAATCTGTATAAAATATCAGCCCTGTATTAGACTATCCCATTGCTGGGTGCGGACCTCTTCTTAGTGTGAAAAGATCATCCACCATTCTGGCCCAGTGTTGGCAGACTTCACATATCTTCGAGAATATTATAGAAAACTTTCAAACATGCAGCTTGCCTCACTTTTTCCCTCGTTTAGATAATTAACCATTTAATACGCACAAATTTCGAAAAGTCAGAGATGCGCGCCTTGATATCAATCTTGAGACTTCTGCGTGGCAGCCCAACGATCCCACTAGGCTACCGCTGTTCAATTAAAAGTAGTTTAATTTCAATGTATAGCATTTGTGTAAACGTAAGACAATATTATGAAAATTTGGGTTCAATTTCGTTGACGGATCAGAAACAAAGTCGAGATGCCGCGGCAGCGTTTTGTGTCGCCGCTTGCCTCTCCAGTTTTTGTTAGCATAATTACTGAGGACTGTCAGTAATATGGCGGCCCGGTTCTACTGAAGTCACGGAGAAATCCGAAAGGAATCCCGCGGCTCCGGAATGTAAACAGCCAGTGAACAAGTAAAGGGATATAGGAAAGTAAGATTGGTTTGACAAGGTGTTGACGTATTTTCAATTTGTGTATTAGCGCCGTATGAGAGTCTTCGCAGAAAGACGTAGCAGCAGCGCCAGCACAACAAATGTTATGTACAAATTAAAGATGCAGAACTTCAATAGATTAGCGCATATGACATGAGAACTACACCAGCTGCCGTGATGGCACCCCCGCGGCAGCTGGTATAGTTCTGTTACATATTTGCCTCACCATGCAAGAATATATGTATCTATAGGTGTAAAGGTTTATTATGCCATTTCGTGAAGGTATGAAAAACGAATATTATACAAATGCATTGTATTATAGAGCCTCGCTGATTTCAGCATGAATGGGCCGGCTCGACCGGGGAAGGACTACCCTCTCACAGAATATCGACGTGAAATAGCAGTATTCCTACTGTTGTGTTTCGTTCGGTGAGTGAGAGTGCCGGAGGCCCAATCACCCTCTTTCACCCTTCCCGCTCCTTCTCCTTCCCACTTCCTTGCCTAAAGGGTCGGCAACGTGCAAGTGGTGCCTCTGGTGTTGCAGGCGTCTATAGGCTACGGTGACCACTTAGCATCAGGTGGGCCATATGCTTGTATCCATGGCGTAAACTTTCTTCTTAGGTCCCTTAAGAGTCTTGTTATAGTACACTAAATTAGATTGTTGCTTAAGCAGCTCCTAGGATGCGCGAGGCCCGTACCACTTGCTACATCTGCTATATGGCTAAACCGTTACTGTGTACTCCAGGTATTAGAAGCGATCATAGGGTACAGTAATCGCTTACCATCTGCTGTATAAGAGGATAGTACACCAGTGCACACGCTACACAGCGTGTAATATTAAGGATGGTCATATTTTAAGGTCGTATAGAGGATGCGATAAGACACAGTTAAAAAAATGTTACTGATAGGTATATGCAAATGAAATTATGCCTTATGAAAAGATTTTCTCCTCAGTTAGATAAGCTGATATATTGAATCGAAGAGGCGTTACGTAGCGGAAGTCCATTGTAATAAAATTATTGGAAAGAGAGGAACTCGCCACGCACCCTCGGATTACCCACCCAAACTGCAAATTGCAATAGAAATTAATCTAATAATTTTATGATATAAATGAATTGTTGGCAATGACTCTAGGATGCTGAAGGCATTTTTTACAAATGTCAAAGATAATAAGTAGAAAAATGACATTGACGATCAAATAAGAAAGTAAGCGGAAAATTTAAAAAAAATTATCCATTTTTTTTTTCGCTAACTCTTTATGAGTTTTAAGACCCTCAAATATGACTTCACTTTATTGTTACACCCAGTATGTTAAGGTCTAAAAATGGTAACCGCGTGAACCAGTTAGAATGGTGGCGCTTGGTACAGTGACCTTACACATAAAACTGTTGGAAATGTGTCACCAAACTGGCTGAAGGCTGTCTGCCCCTCTGACAGTCATATTTCAGCTTTTTTTTTCTACTTTCAGCAAACTGTGAAACAACTCTGTTACCTTGTGCAGCTTAGACCATGAGTTATATGTCATGATCACGATTATCAGAGCATCTAGTTTAAAGTCACAAAGTTATACTTATGAACGTCAAATTTAAGTAATGTTTACTCTTTTAACGTTTATTTACTGTAAGAATATTGTCATTTAACACATTTCTTTAAAACTAACTTATGCTACAAAAATTATGAAACGTTAATAAAAAACTAAAGCCCTCTTATAAGCGTCGACTGGTAGTGTCCAGAGGCATTTAAGTATCGTATTTACAAACCTACAGAAGAATACTTCAGAAGATTATTGCATACGGATTTTAGAGTCATAAGTTTGGTTTGTATGTGTTGTGTTTTTCCACAGACCGACTGCCATCTGCCATTCGTGACACTAAATATCGATATTCTAATATTAGACCACATGTGTCAATAGCCAAGGGTACTGAATGACTTCCCGCATTGAATCGATATTTGTCACCATTACGGTTTAATTTAGAGGTAAACTTAGAGGTACCTATACTTTTATGTCCGCTGCCTTTTACATACAGCGGCTGTTTCAAACAACGGGCACGTGTCAAATGCACTTACTACACGTAACATAGCACAGTATAATTATATCGATCGTTGCATTCATCATATCATAACTACAACTCATATCAACTTTACTGTTCACCATTAAATAAAGCAAACGGAACTTAACCTCGACTGCATACAGTCCATTATCAATAAACCAATCCTTCATAGTATACTTAGGAATAATTTACACTAATCTGTGAGGAGTGTACAATATGTACTACAGCTACAGACTACAGTAATAGTTCGTGACGCTGAAAATTGAAGTAACAATACGTATCGTCGTGCCAACGCTCACTGCTCAGTCTCGGTCCAAACACTGCCACAATAACATCGGTAGCCAAATAAACAACGTCGAAAACTAACTACACGGTGTCCAATTCGATTAATATACATGTGATCCTCGTCCGAGTGTCTGCGAGACTGGAATCTAGTTAGAATCTATCAAACAGGTGCATTTGTTGCGTCAGACGCCAGTCTTAGTAAGTGTCCCGTGGTGTAATTAAAATTGAACCTTGTGAATGCCATACAATTTTCCGTCAGCAAAGTCTTGTGGTGATTAAGAATGATATTGTGGTAAAAGATAAGAAAAATCACAACACTCCGTTGGTATGTGTATCCACTTTTAACTGTGTCCTTGACATAATTGATCAAACTGACGAAAGTGTGGTTTTATCGACTGTGACACTAGTCACATGAATTGCTGCTTTATTTACTGATACAATCTCTATTGTAAACAGTATTTACAATACCTATCTACAGTAATGTCTGATGTATTCTAGTGCGAAGAACAAGACACATAAAAGCTATAAATTTACAGAGCAACAAAGTAAGTTGTCATTATAAACATACAAATATATTCTCAGACTAGATCTAGGCTAGACAATATGTTATTTAGAGCTACTAATTTACCAAACTAAGCAGATAAACTTTACACTTTATTGATTGCTTTGATGTGTAAAATGCCAATAACTACAACACTACACAGACTTCAAAAATGTCTTTTATATGCTAAACTATACATCCGCTGATCTTTTCTCGTTGTCCAGCTCATTGCTATATACATATCATGTAGAGATAAATACCTATATAAAGTAATAGAGACCAATAGACATGCTCACATAAAATGGCTGGTCATTTACAAAATGCCGTGGAACGCAATTTGTTGACAGTATGTACAATTATTTTTAGTATTCTTTCAGTATTCTTTTCAGTTGAGTCATAGCGTCCTTCAGTTCATCTTAATATTCTCACCTTGTTGTTATTGCTTAATTAATACTCATGTCATCAAACTTTATGATTCGGGGCCAAGACGCGATATTGCTTATCTCTTTGGTGATATGTCTGATTGTTTCGTGTCTTCTATGATATGTGACTGGCATAGTAATCCTGAGAGATTTTAACCTAAATCTGTTGCATTTACGAACAATCCAGAGACGTCATACCGTGTATTGATGATTTTAGTCTGCTTTTGATACAAACTTTTGCTTAACTAGTGTATTCAACTGGTCTAATCAGTAGTTTGTTGTAAAATTTGTACTAATTTAAAAAGATTTAAGCGCCAGTATCTTTGAGGTTAGTGTGCAACATTGAAATATATGCTAGTGGTTTTGGCACAGATATGATGTGCAATATTGAAATCATAATTTACCTATAGGTATTTTAAATGCGAGTGTGTTTGTTTGTAACGCTTTCAAGCCCTAACCACTCGTCCGATCATCATAAAAAATCGCATACATGTTGTCAGGGTTAGAGCAAAAGACAAAGGGTACCTACCTATCTAGAAAAAAGCACTGTTCCTGAGTGATAGCTAGTAATAAATAAACTTATTTAAAATCGTGTATCTTTAGCCTCCTACAGAATAATAAAAACGAAAAAAGAAGTTGATCAAAACATTTCTGTGTTCAATCAGCCAAGAGCTCTCGCTTCTCGTTCAATGTCAACGACATTAGCCCGTTCGTTTTTCGTTAAAAATAATTGTATCAGAATTTATTTGCATCACAAAGAGTTTCCTTTCAAAGTGATAGCAATATCACATTAGATAGGTCTTTGCTCTCAACATATGAGCAAGCTACTTCAAAGTGGTGGGCGTTTGGCTCAGCTCCCGCTCGAAATAGACAGTAAGTTTGTTATTCTGACGAAAATTGATCGTTACCTGCTTCAAATTTGGCACTGGTCGATAAAGATGGCGCCTAAAGAAAATAAATGTTATGTTTTGCTGGAGTACTCAATATTGGATCTTTTTAAAAATCTATATGAGAACATAAATGAATCAAAAGAAAATATTGTGAATAGCAAATCTAACATTTTGAAGAGATCATAACCTAAGAACGTATCGAGGCATTTGCTGCTTACATCTGAAGCAGTACGATGTTAAAAAAATACCCTTTGCCTTCACCATTAAGAGGAATGTAATCCAATAAACTTGTAATTAAACAACTTTATATGTAAAGTTATTTAATTTCAATGTATAACATTCGCGTAAACGTAATACAATATCAATAAACTTGTCCTAATCTAATCCTGTTTCTAGAGATCCTTGAAAAAGTGTTGTTCTATCAGTGAATGACTAGTGATACCTTTGACTTTTGAGCGGGTAGCACATTGTAAAATTTTTGGTAGCTGCATTTGTTACCCTAGAAATATAAAAATACAAGCGACCAGATTGGAATCAAATATCTACGGTTTCCCCAAATATTTGAATTGTGCAATAATTAAGTTTGAAATCGAAGTGATTTCTTAGAGCTGTCTGCTATTTGAATAAATAACAACGTTACTCATTTCCCACTTGACATTGCTGTCGCATTCGTTTCTAAATCGTACTTACATCTTATTTTCTGATTCATTGGGTCAGCAATGATATCGAGATTCCTCTGCGCTGCGCGCTGGCAAAATCTCGTTATTGCGTCTGTCAGAAAAATTGTATTGATGTAAGCTAGCTACAATTATGTAGTTTGTAGTTTCTCTCAGACAAGTAGAGATTAGTATTGATAATATTGGAAGATATAATTAAATTTTATCACCCTTTTTATACTGAAGCTGGTTAAAGCGCAGTATCTATCGACTGCTTATTTATGCCATATGCTTCTAGATGTACATGTGTGTTATCCACGCATTTGATGTTAAGTCTATCAGCCAGTCATATAGTGTTAGCAGTAATCCTTTTACGTTTTATTTTTCCTTTTTAGATTTCTTTTGATCTACTATCAGCTGAGCCTTTACACTTTCGTCATATCATTCAGTAGCCACAGTATTACGAACGACTATTCGTAAGCACCACATGTTTATTAATTTGGCTATGTAAAATAGATTTCTTCTAGGTTTGGGTCTTTTATAATATGTATATTTCATTTAGATACATACGTATATGTGTCTACACGCCTATATTTCCGGAAGGTGAGGCAGGGGTACATTACACACACATTATTTTGTTATCTATGATTTTAGGTACCGACTATGTATTAGAAGACAAGCTGATCGCCGTCCACCGGGCACAATATCAGGCGCCGTGCTGATTCAGAATATATTGATGGGAAAACTCAATTACAATATGCCTGACTCATTAATTCCTCCGCCTTAATTATAAGTGGACCGACGACTTAATTCACGTAGGTAGTTTTAACTTTATTTAGATTTGAAGTCAAACCAAACAGCAAAAACTGGGCCTATGTGGATTTTGCTTGATGCCGCAACAAACAGATAAGATACCAAGATTTGAAAATCATGAATTAAGACCCTCCTAAATATTAGATCCCGTGTATTGAATTAAAAAATATATTTTAATTTATATACAATGCTCCTTTTTTAATATCACAGATAACCTTTGCATATATAACTTCTGCATCTCATCTGTCTTTTGTAATATTCAGTAGACATTGAATCACAAGATTAATTGAAAATGATTTCTACGATATTCTACGTGTCCAATTCAATCTACCTAATTATACACGCATTATATTATACAAGCTTTTGCCTGCGACTTTGTCCGCGTGGAATAGTTACTTTGGGCAGCATTTTTAATTTTTTAATATAGTTATTTTGCAAATGATACTCATATAAATGCCGTGGTTTACTGCAAATAGCTCACTTTAAAACATTTTTATAAAATATGTTTGTTGTTTTTGCATCCTTTGCTAAAACATAAAGATTTTGCGGGTTTGAAATTCGTGAACACGTGACATAGAGTTGCCCATAGAAAACAGTTTAGTTTATTATTACCGTAAATGCTGCTTTTAAGAAAATCTGCACTCTTTTAAACTGAACTGGCAAATCGGTCCGAATTATCGGAATACGAGGAATTAAAACATTTTCTCCTTTTGCCATTCTAGTCATGATTATAGCATTTATAGTATTGCGTCCTAGTTAAGTAATTTGTTGCCGTGTACCATAACATAGTCTTTGTGTGTCAAGATTTCTCATTAACAGGACTGGAATACCAACTTTCAGCCTTAACTTATGGGAAGGCACTCCTGATAATTCTAAAGAGTTGAGAATCTCTATAGGGTACGATGTCAATTGTTCAGTGTCCTTAACATTGTCTACTGAGAGTTTATAATTTGTTCGTTTATCTGTCGTATCGTCTTAGTGCGATCATGTCGTTACAGTCTGTAAGCATACACTCTTCTCCGACTTTTAAAAGGGCAGCCGCTTATTGCCCTGCGTGAGAATCGTTGTGTAGTTGTAGGTACTCGGATATTTATAGTCAGACAAAATATTTTACGTGTACGGTATTTATTTCATCTGCCGGTGTACCCCTAGTAATAACCGGCAGGGTCTGTCTAAAGTCACCAGCTAAAAGTACCACCAGACATTTCATGGTGTGATATAGTGCTTAGATTGCTCTTTTGTGGGACATCGTACAATCATCCCAAACCAACAGCTTACACCGCTGCAAAATTTTGCCGTGCTCACCGCTTTTGCTAATGTTACAAATTCCCTCACTACGCCGCGCTACGCCGCCGCCGGCGCATCGTATAAGACGCTTGGCGTGTCCCGCGCTCACGCGACTTGTATATACTATATATTAAGATGGCATTTTTACTAATTATACAGTGTTTCCGATAAATATATCTATTGTAAAAATGTACAGATTTGTTTGGAAGCCTCACACGATTTTTCGTCTCCTATTTCATTCTCATGTATGTAGGTCGAAATTTCAAAATCGCTAGGTCGAGTGCCTAAATAATTACAAAGTCTTATGGTTTTATCTTCGATAATGACGAATTCGCATATAAGCTTTCAACCCTTATTCCAACCCCTTCATGCCCTTTTTTACAATAAAACGTAACCTATGTCCTTGCCCAAGGTCTAGTCTCTGTCTGTACTATATTTCATCAAAATCGATTTAGTGCCTTAGGCGCGATAGTGACGAATTCGCATACAGACTTTCATTCCTTATTTCAACCCCTTCATGCCTTTTTTTACAACAAAAGGTAAACAATGTCCTTTCCCAAGGTCTAGTCTATCTTTGTACCAACTTTCATCAAAATCGGTTGTGCTTTAGGCCCGATAATGACGAATTGCCATGCTTTCATCCCGTATTTCAACCCGTTCATGCCCGTTTTTACAACAAAAGATAGCTTATATCCTTATATTGAAGTGCTTGTAGATCCAATGACGGTATCAACAATACTTGCATACTTGTTGATCGGTCCCAAGTTCAATTTAACGGTGGATGACAAAGAACGATTAGGTTATTACACTAGGAGGTCGTTTTTAATAGCAGCTCGGAATCTGAAACTGTGTCTGATAGACGTCAATAGACTTGCTGTCTATTGACTTTAGACCTGGAAATAGATGACTAAATCTAAGTGTGATATAGTTCAGCCTACTGCTTCGACAATATACCGATGCTTTATGTATAACAATGTTATTACACGATTTTTTTATTATGCTATGTCTTCGAATCGTTTTTATGTTGTTTACAATTTTATAATACAATTGCATACGAAAAAAAATACTTTCACTTTTGTTTAATACGGTACTTATATATATATATATACATATATGTTTTCCCGGCTTATCTCTGAAACCACTGCACCCGTTTTGACGGGACTTTTACTGGCATATAGCTGATGTTACAAGGAGTAATTTAGGCTACATTTACCATAGAAAATATTGCTCTGCAAAAAAATCCATCCATCCAATCCAAAATCCACGCGGATTACGCGGGTAACAGCTAGTTAAAGTATAAATATCGTGTAGTTTCGTCCATGATTCCAAATTATTTAGCAATCTTAGATTAGTTAGTATTATATTGCAAGAATCCATTACATTTAGTAAACACGTGCTTAAAATATTTAAGCACGTGTAGTACCCATAGTACAAGCTCTGCTTAGTTTGGGCTAGATAGTGTTCTGTATATGTGATAGAATATTATTATTATTATTATTATTATTTATGATATTGGCAGTACTTTAAAATAACTCTATTAAACTTTATTATAATGTTGTCACTATTTGACTATGAATAATTTACGTCGTCTTCCGATCCACTGCTAAATGCAAGAAACCTGCTAACGCCATCAATATCAGAGTAATTGAATGCAAATATTAAAAACTTTCAATTGTAGCCACGGAGTCGCTTTTGATTGTCGGTATTTTACATTCTTCATAATGTTCACCGGGTCTTTAATATCTCTATCGATGTTTACTCAAACGCTTATGTACTCTGATACTCGATCGAAGCCGTTTGTGTCGATCTTTTTATAAATCCACATTACAATAGAATATAATGTTCTTTTAGAATCTTTAAGTGCCTAATGCCCTAAAGCTTAACCAAAGGCGAATCGAGGCTTTGACGACCTCGATGGTGTAGTGGTTAGTGAGACCGACTGTTACGCCTGAGGCAGCGGGTTCGATCCTGCACAAGTCAAACATTTGTGTGCATGAGCATGGATGTTTGTCTCGGTCTTTCTATATACAATATCTATGTATTTACAAAAAAGAGTATATATGTATGTTTTACATAATATTGTCTTCTATTTACGCGAATATTATTCATTGAAATTAAACTGCTATATACGGATTTTATCGCGTTGTTTATTTGACACTTTATTACAAAATTTTGAAAATTGTTACACTTCTACTACTATTAAACTTTACTAATTTTTAAGCTAATTAAATTATTATTAAACTATTTAGATTTAATTTATTTTTACACTTTCCCCGACGTTTCGGTTGCTTTTCAGCAGCCATGGTCACGGGGAGACTAAGATGGCAGTTGTCTCAATGTTCCAGTGTAGTTATTTCAAAGTACCCGAACATAATTTAATCATTGGTGTTTCTATTTACGCAGAATGAGCTCAAAGTATCATGAAGTCTAGCTGTGGTTTGCTTCTTCTTGGGTTTGACTATTTTTATTACTGGATCCCAAGCTGGTGGTACATTCCAACCATCTTCTCTATTAAAATTAGGATGTTTTTTGATTTCAATAGCCTCGCGAAGCATCCTTGGTAGGAATCGGTGTTCTTTAGCGAGAATCTGTGGTTTGTCAAATCTCAGATAGTGGTTGGTCCCCTGTTGCACATGTTCACACACAGCAGACTTCAACGAGCGTTGGTGTTTTACATCAGCTATGTGTTCTTTTATGCGGGTGCCTATGTTTCTCTTGGTTTGACCAATGTATGAGAGTCCGCAGTCACAATCTATTTTATAGACCCCTGCATCTTGTAAAGGTAGTTGGCACTTGACGGATGGTAAAAATTGACTTATCTTCGTTGGCGGCTTGAAGTATGTGTTGATTGAAGCTCGCTTCAAGATGTAGCCAATCTTGTCAGTGACACCCCTTACATAAGGCAGTATAGCAGGCTGGCGCTCGACTGTGGCTGGCTTTTCTCGGGATCTGTGACAGCGGCGCGGTTGTTGGAGCTTGTTGTCTTGCAGTACTTGCTTGACATGTTGAAGCTCGGCGTCCAGGTGTTTCTTGTCACAGATCCCATGGGCTCTCTGAAACAAAGAGAACACCGATTCCTACCAAGGATGCTTCGCGAGGCTATTGAAATCAAAAAACATCCTAATTTTAATAGAGAAGATGGTTGGAATGTACCACCAGCTTGGGATCCAGTAATAAAAATAGTCAAACCCAAGAAGAAGCAAACCACAGCTAGACTTCATGATACTTTGAGCTCATTCTGCGTAAATTGAAACACCAATGATTAAATTATGTTCGGGTACTTTGAAATAACTACACTGGAACATTGAGACAACTGCCATCTTAGTCTCCCCGTGACCATGGCTGCTGAAAAGCAACCGAAACGTCGGGGAAAGTGTAAAAATAAATTAAATCTAAATAGTTTAATAATAATTTAATTAGCTTAAAAATTAGTAAAGTTTAATAGTAGTAGAAGTGTAACAATTTTCAAAATTTTGTAATAAAGTGTCAAATAAACAACGCGATAAAATCCGTATATAGCAGTTTAATTTCAATATGTATGTTTTGTCTAGTACCCATAGTACAAACTCTGCTTAGTTTGGGCTAGATGGTATTGTGTGTATGTGATAGAATATTATCATCATCTCAGCCGAAAGACGTCCACTGCTGGACATAGGCCTTCCCAAGGTTTTCTACGTTTTTATAGAATATTATTATTATTTTCCCTTTAAACAAGATTATACCGACAACACAGCACTTTCTTAAAAAGTCTCGCAATCATAGTCACATAACACAGCATGTATTACGTATGCTTGGCTTCAATATTCTGTAGAGTATAGCCATGCTTCAGGTTGAGCTATACCCCAGGTTTAAACGAAAATTGGCCATGTTCTATTCTCTTAACCAATAAATATCCTTCTCATAACTTTTGATTAATATCTTCGTATTCCTAATAAACTAGACCATTAGTTCCCAAAGTGGTCCAGGTGGACCCCCAGGGGTCCACGGGAGACTCGACGGGAGTCTACGTTGACGTGACAAGAAAATGGGAATCCACAATTCGTAAGCGGGACTCCCGGAACATTTATTTGCTTTCGATAATGAAGAATTAAAATGTTGTGTTGACGTCACTTATCACTGTAGGCAGATAGATAATCCCGCCTACCGTGGTAGGCTAAGACAGAAATTTAAAAAAATATGTAATTCTTTACCAATATAAATATGAATGCCAAAGAATATGCTAGAATTGTAGCTGCAGGAGTCCACCGGAACGAACCTCTGAACTAGACATATGCAGTGCACAATATTGGTAAACTTTACCTATAGTAAACAAGGGTAAGCTTTAATAATAAAGTTTACGTAAGTTAATACATGCAGCAGAACTAAATTAAGTCCTAAACTAAGCTCAAAGCCATAGGAGAACTGCGGCTACAGCAACGCAATTTTAATTACTTTGCCGTAAAGTGATTACTAGGAACGCTGCAGTCCACGTAACAAGATCAATATATTTCAGAGGCTCTCAAACTTTTTTCTTATAGCCCCCTTTAAAAATGTAGCAGTTGCCGCTGGACCACTCTGCAGCTTCATTTTTTTTAAATTCTCGTGACACCCTACCTCTGTAGGGAGGCTAAACGTTTTTTTTAGAAATTCTCTACCGAAAAATGGGTATGTTTGAGACCATTGGTACTGAATATGCAGCAAGTTTTTACAAATATCAGTCGCTAAATTTCTTAAAATATTATCTGCCTACATTGATAGGTGAAGTCAAGCCAACATTTTAGTTTTTCACTATAGAAAGCAAATAAATTTTCGTGGACCCCCGCTTACGAATTGTGGAGTCCTATTTTTTTGTCACGCCATCGTAGACCCCCGTAGTATCTCCCGTCCTGGGGGTCCACTTGGACCACTTTGGGAACTAGTGATATATTTGATCATACTCCTAGCTGGTAACTGAAATGTATGAAGCTTTACAACTGTAGATATGAAAATAAATACCTGACCTATATTAGATCCGTGCGGCATCCCATCAAATTGAAGTACGTTTGGCAGGTGTAGGTAATTTGTTGATATTTTACGCTAATGCGTTATTGCAAGAGTCTGCTGTGAATCTTTTGAGATACACTCATAACTAGCTACTACCTGTGACTTCTCTTGTATATTATATTTATTATATACTAGTTGACTCGCGTTACTTCATCTGCGTCACAGAAGAGAATTTTCCCCGTTTTTGCAATATTCTTTATTGATGCTCCTCTCCTATTTGTCGTAGTATGATGTTATATAGGTTATAGCTTTCTTTGATAAATGGCCTATCCAACACTGAAATAATTTATCCATTCGAACCTGTAGTACCGGACAGAACGTTCAAACAAACTCTTCAGCTTTATAATATTGGTATAGATTTACTATTATAACATAACATTAAAACGAGGTCTGATCGTCAAAGGTATTTTTGAAAAGTTAATCTGAATTCAAACTAATTGCTTTTATCATTTTGTCTATTCCCTATTTGTTTCGACCAAGCAAAACCCACTAAACGGATATGATTCGGTCATTTTGATCCACGTAGTAATTTCGGGAGCGACTTGGTTCGGACAAAGTGTTTATTATATTATATTCTGTACTAGCTGTGCCCGGTTTTTCATCCGCGTTTATGATTACTGCGTCGCCGTGGGTAGTAGCGTGATGTTATATAGTCTATAATCTTCCTCGATAAATAGGCTACCCAACACTAAAGAAATTTTTTAATACGAACCAGTAGTTCCTAAGGTTAGCGCGTTCAACCAAACAAACAAACAAACTCTTCAGTTATATAATATTAGTATAGATTACACACCGGTTCAATTGTAATATTATACAATTTACTATATGACCTTCTAACAAGCTGATATACGCAACTTTGTTGGCGATTTCTTAAATGTAACATATGTCCTACCATAGAATTAAGCTGATGATAAATTTCCTCATAATCTGTCCAGAAATTTAGCATCAAAAAATTAAGAGAGAATAAAAGTTATTTACGCATATAAAACATTGGTATGAATTGGTATTTTTAAATAAACGTCACTTTTATAATTTGCCGCATCATTCCCTGTCCTGACACACTCCACATAAACATATTGTCCGAAAATACACCTGTCTGTTTGTATGTAAGCTGTAATACGATTGCAATTCATGTTTGGACGTTGAGAAGTGGGACACGGCACGACTGCTTTTAGGAGCACTCTGCAATCGCGTATCGATTTTCGTGGCCTAATAATTTGTGTAACTTGTAATAGAAGTGAGCTTGTTACATGTAATATTAAGATGAAAAATATTCTTGCACTGAAATTAATTGAAAACGTCATTGTTATTACATAGATCAAACAATGCCTCGTAACTTCGATTCTAGTGAACAGATTTAGATATGGCTCATATGTTTGGTTAAACTTCAAGCTAAGTGTGACCCGCATCTAAATTCATCCAGTGGTTTTAACAATATCGGCTCAACTAAATTGGCAGTAACACAATTCTAAAGATCATTGTTTTAAATTCAAATTCGCTAAATAGTCATAGAATTCATTTCGTTTTTATAAATATATACATAGACGTAGAAATGTGGGTATTAATAAACCTTTACCTACCCTTTCGGAAATATATAGGCGTAAATATATTAACTTATATTGTAAAATTGCAATTTTGGCATATTATGCAGATGTAAAAAAGGATAGATATGTTGCGTGATTGTATGAAATCGCTCTTTGTTATGTTATCTTTTACACAAAAAATTGCGTGAGACGACATGAATACTGAGCCAGAATTTGTCGCTAAGCCAATCATCGTACGTTGAGGCTCACACTTAATCTGTCTTTCTAATATTAACAAACCTAACTTCTAGTAAAACAAAATAAAAAGATATGCTAGAAAATATATGATTATACATAAACAAAATGTCTGGTTTAGGCAGCGTAGTAAAATGCCGCAGCATCTCTATTGACTGGAAAAGTACCCAGAAGATTGGCATTAGTTGTATGTTTTTATGATTGTTGCTTTTGTACTAGTAAATTAAAGAAGTGGTAAAAAAATCTTTCTAATAATGTTTGGTATAAGTCTACCATCCAATCCAAACATACAATACTAAACACTAGATGAATAATTTCTTGAACAAACCAATATCAATTGGGTATTGTTGATAATTTTTCGCGCGATCGATAACATTCAATAAGTCGTAAACAGCTTCAATACTCGCGATAAGAAAGCAATCAATCTCTGTTCACCTACATCTTGATAACGTCGCTAGTGCACGTTTACTGGATTTTCTCTATGGCTTATTGAATTCTTGCGTAGTTAGCAACATCTGCTACGCTAGCTACGTTTCTTATATTTTGCTTTCACATATATCGGGCATTAACAAGAGCTATCACTGTCACTGGTCTAGGTGGACTGCCACTCTCTGAGGTATCCTGACGATGCCCATAAAACCAAAAAATTTAAACCATAAAACTACTGTTTTCACATCTCTCTTATCTCTATTTCCTTATAGATTTATGATAGTATTGTCGTATGGTTTTTGGTTTAGTTAAGTAACTATTTTTCCATTCCTTTTTTTTATAGTTCTTAGCCATTTACGTACCTTCAATAAATAATACCACTTGAATCAATTCGACAAAATACAAATACAGTATGTATATATAATGGCCGCATCTGCAATTTTGTGTGTATTAATGCTTTGATGAAATGATGTATGGTACAAGCTTTTAATATAATTTCGTTCAGTATTAACAGTAGGTAATATGCAAAACGATATTAATTAAAATGCACGATACGCTCCAGGGCTTAAGCTGTCACTTCGGCATTGCTGACGTAATAATATGGAGTATTTATCGCTCAGAGCAAATATTTGTGTTTTCAGAATTAGTTTTAAGTGTAGGAGTTGTATCTAACTATACAAAGACTATATCGTAAAGTACAAATAAAAAATAAAGCTTCAAGCGAAAAGGCAAGAAAAGGAAATGGCGTATTATAAGAAAGCACATTTTGTTTTTTTAAAGAACAGCATAAGAAAAATGCTCGATTTTGCAGTGGTCATAAGCTAGTAAGCTACTGGGACACGGCTGTTTGCAACTTAACTATTATTGAAAATAATAATATCACCAATCAGTATACTACACAGTTACACACAGTCATATGGATGAGCGCTAAAGTTTTCATGGAAACCTATTTAGACTTTGGTTGTAACTTATAAACTCTGTTGAACAAACAAACTCAAGTGCACTTGTTTAATATAGCAGATAGTTATCAAACCTAAATCCGTATCCAAAATCTTATTTTGATAAATAAAAACGGGTCATCCATCGTGAGACGCTCGGACAATTCACTCAGATACCAGTGTAATCCTTTATATAACATGCTTTATTTGGCAATTATCTAACCGTACATTATTATCCAATTAATTGTAGTAAGACTAAAGACCTAGTCTTATTTAAAACATAAAAATAAATAACTGTTAAAACGTTTGATTTTGCTGATCTGATTCAAGGACAACGAAAGCAAAATTAAATGTTCGCAGCGAAAGACTTTATTTTAAAAATGGCATGTTATCCAAAGGATTAATTTGTATATTGTCAGGTTTCGAGTATAACTTTATAAAGTGTAAAGTGATATATTTATAAAAGTAGAAGTAATACTCGTTGGTATTGATGAACATTGAGAAGTGAGATGTCTATCCGCGGCGTGCCAGATGGCTCCAGATCGCCCAGGATCATCACCGACTCGTTCTTCGATGATGCTGGTAAGATAAACCTATATTTTAATAATAATTGTTATAATTTGTGTGAGTTTGTGTGTTTATATCAAAGACTAATAACGCATTGGTTTCTAGATTTTAAATACATATACGTATACCTACTGCGGATGAAACTGATAAAACCGTTAGTGCTCTTGATAGAGTTTAAACTATCTAGACGTCAAAATTGACTTATTTTAAACAGACGATGACAGAAGTTAAAATTCTCTTTGTGGTTAAACTATGACTCATAACAGCATAAGTCACTTTATGGAAAGTGGTCGTAAAAGCCTCGCTAAATAAACTTATTCAGTAGATTAACTTTATCCCAGTTTTGTGTTTGTTCTCCTATAAGCTACAACATTATTGTATAGACCTTGTTGGCTAACTTCCAAGCAATCTTGTATCATCGTCATCTTACTCCATAGATTTCAACATTTATATTAGCAATGCGGAAGACGCAGTGATGCAGTGATAAAGATGTTTCTTCGCCTCAACCAATGCCTTTTATTAGAATGTTTTTTTTTTATATTTTGCTCTTGGTGGCAAACAAGGCAGTAGCCTACATGATTATTGTGGTTAATTATGGCTCATAGATATTGTCAGTGCCTAAAGGCCCTGCCTTTGGACTCCACAGGGATATTGCAGAGCCTCCTGGTCATTATATTTCAAGTCTATACTACCTATTTTGAAGGAATGATCTGCATGGATGTCGTATTGGTTTAAGTTGCCATCTTGTTACTACTACTACCCACCTACTTAATGTCATGGACTCAATTTCCCACGCGGGACAAAAATTTGTGTGATCCACAAATAGTTATCTGGGTGTTCTTTGTGTCCGTTGTTCGAATGTCTGTAAAGTCCCCTGCAGTACAATAACGATTCCTACTTTCCTAGTCAAATCATATATATTATACCAATGTCTCTCGAATCTTCACGTTTCTCTTTAAATAATTTCTGAATTCTTGCGTTTCACTTAGAGCTCATTAAATAAATATCTAGCAAGAAGACTAGTTATATTTGTCCGTTGCGCACAAAAACTACGTTCATAGGGCAAGGCAGTAGACTAATGGCACAAAAAAAAGCGAGAAACTGAATTCAATTAAGTAAAGAAAAAGTATCTGAGACATACGTTTACACCTTTGCTTTTTCTTTCGATTAGCAACGCACGAGTGATACTGCACGCGTTGCTAGTATAAAAATAAATCAATTAACTGCGGTATGAAGAGTGCGTTGACTGTCCCTTAAGGTTAACATCCGTGTAAAGCCTGTCGCTGGGCACTAGGGCTGAGCCTAACCCGGTCGATACGACGTCAGCATGCCAAGTTCATCGGCCTGCGTTGTAGGAGCGACTGTTTACCTTGCTCCACACGCAATGGTTCAAGAGTCATGCTGTCAGTACATGCTACTTGGTAACAGAAAACAATACTATAATCCTAATGGTATTATTTTCTAGTTTTGCCCTGCGGTTTTACCCGCTCTACTCCTAAATAAATACGATATTAAATGTAAAAAAAGTAGTCCGTGTGGTATTATCTGAGATAAGCGCACTTTAACAATGTCTTCAGCTTTATAATAGATATTAATATACATAAGAACACACACGTCGAATGGAGAAAATGCCCTGGACAGAAAAAGTTACTAACACGGAAATATTGACAAGAGTAAATGCAATACGTGAAATTTTGAAACGCATAGAGAATAGAAGGGATAAAATGATAGGACACCTAATTCGACATGATAATTTTATCACAAATATAATGGAAGGACAGAAGCAAGAAGAAAGAAGGGAAGACCAAGAAGAAGGTACACCGATCAACTGAAAGAAGTTGTGAAAGTTGAAACTTATAAGGAACTGAAAGAGATGGCATTGGAAAGAGAAAGATGGAGATTGCTACACTGACAAGTGCAAAGCCCTTAAGTTTTGGAGTGGAGGCGAACACACATCTAAATAGCTGAAGATTCACAATAATTGGAGCTGTAGAACCTAGCTTGTTTGAATGAGTGGGCCGGCCAAGCTGGATAACTGTAGTACTTTTTTCACAGAATATCGATGCAAAGGAACAATATACATATATATACGCACTATTTACTACTTCGTACTACTAGTATTACGTTTAGTTCGGCGAGTGTGACGCCACACACCCAGTTAACCACTTGAAGTCTTCTTTCAAGTCACTCTCCACTCACCCGACCCCTTGACATAGGATACAGTAACTGCTTACCAAAAGGTACACCATGGGCTTGTTTGCCACATATAAAATCTACAGTAGGCAGCGGATTGGCAGCATTTCCTTGAAAATGCTTCTGTGATGTGTAGAAACACAGCCTTTCTCATTAACGGCGAATACCGCTTATCATCATCAAGTTGGCAGGCTCGTCTGCTACCAACAACAATAAAAAGTAATTATAATATAAGTAGGACAAGTTATGTGTATATATTAACTACTAGATGACCCGGTGTACTTCGTTTCACCTATCCTAACGAATTTTCTATATTTTATCAACATTTAAACCTACCCTGGACTACCACAAACATCTTAAAATCAAAATCAGCTAAATCAACCCTGCCGTTCTCGAGTTTTAGCGAGACAAACGAACAGCAATTGATTTTTATATATATAGATGAGCATCGTATGTCTACAGTTGCTGTTCAAGTGAGAGCTGTTCAGGTGTTAAAGGGTACAGACCTTGAACAGACGAGCGCGCTCAACCTCCAGCTACAGCTCTTTGATGTGTGAACGACTCTAATAACAAACCTGCGTTTCCTTTCACACATAATTTTCCTTTCTATCTATGTATATCTGTTCTAGATGGAATTCCATATCTTCGTGATATTTTCGTCGATGCTAAGAATGCCCTTCGACATTTCATCCAAATCTTTTACTAAATTCCAGCGCCAATTTTTCTCGTATATTTACGAGGCACGCTGACAACAAAAGCGGTAATTAAACGCCATGCAAAGTTCAGTCAAAGCCATGTGGATAGTTGCCCCTAAGGGCAGCTATACTCACGAGAAATCGGGGCGTCAATACTTAAAGGTAAACACACGCTTATTAAAATTTAAAACCGTCACTCATAATTAAAAATCAAAAAAATAAAATCAACTTACCTGTGAAATGAAAAGTTACACGCTTTCAAAAAACAGTCGAATTCGTAATTCACGTCGTCCGTGAATGGGTTCAGCTAATTTATTTATTACGCATAAACATCCAATGCACGCGGCTGACGCTCGCGTATCGAGGCGGGGGTCCAACCTTTCAATATAAGTAATAACTGCGATCGTGTTGTGTTCGAAATTCTCAATACAAGTTTCGGGGCATCTATACTCCTAGAGCAACTATCCCACTTTTACCTATAGATTCCTGTATATCTTAGAAGAGGTAAGCAGACACGTATTTCATTCACATTTCGCTAGCTACATCTAATAAGAGGTAGTCTAACGGTCATACATAATATTTCCAGACTCCGTTCTGCTAGTAAAATCAATAACACTATATCCTGCTGGAATACCGAACCTAGGGTCTTTCGGTCAATCGCAATCATAAATGCGAAATTATACCACGGAATCTGTGATACAGTAATTTTCTTAAGATCCTATCTAATTGAAATTAAACTACTATATAAGGATTTTATCGAGTTGTTCATTTGACACTTTATTACATAATTTTGAAAACTGTTACACTACTACTACTTAATATTGTCTTCTGTTTACGCGAATATTATTCATTGAAATTAAACTACTATATACGTTATTTATCGCGTTGTTTTTAAGTGTAAAATTAAATTAAATCTAAATAGTTTTAATATTAATTTAATAAGCTTAAAATTAGTAAAGTTTAATAGTAGTAGTAGTGTAACAGTTTTCAAAATTATGTAATAAAGTGTCAAATAAATAACGCGATAAAATCCGTATATAGTAGTTTAATTTCAATGAATAATATTCGCGTAAACAGAAGACAATATTATCCTATCTAATATTATAAATGCGAATTTCATGTGAGTTTGTTTGTTTGTGCAGCTTTCACGCCTTAACTACTCAACCGATCATCATAAAATTCCGCGTACACATTGTCAGAGGAACAGAAAAGGACATGGGGTACCTTTCATCCAGGAAAAAGTCCTGTTACTAACCTACTCTTAATTTGCGCAAGTGAAGCCGCGGGCAAAATCTAATATTTTATATTGTAAGCATTCTTTAAAATACACACATATAAAATTAAAATTTAAAAGGAATTGCCTTTTCAAAAATTCCTGTCAAGTATAGCTACCATATTTCTAAAACAGTACAGCTGTTTACCCGTGAAAATGAAACTACTTGAGAAATACCTAATTATTAATGTTTGCCCTAGTTTTCATTGTTCTCGATTGCATGTTTCCGAAAATAGAACTCAAAGTCATTATCACTGCATACTTCATCCCGGCCCGTCACACGGAATTAGTTCTGTAGGTCGCCTGTTAAATATAACTGCTATTAAAATTGACATACGACACATTTTTTAAAAAAGAAAGGTAATTATTCAGAAACTTAAGTACCTATTACTAATGTTTTTATGACCAAATAAAATGGGTCACCATTTCATTTTGTCATAAAAACATTAAATTCTAAAGGGAAAGATAAAATTGTAACACTTTCTAGACAGTTGCAGTGTAATGAAAGTTAAAATCGATGAAATACAATCAAAAGGAAAGATGACAGATAAAGTTTGAGTGCTAACTGCGCAAATCGTAAACATTTTCTGATAGCGCTCCTAGCGGAAACTCGATGAACTAATCAAAGTGTACCGCGAGTCCGCGACACGGCGCGCGTCTACGTCATCGCTTCATAATTCAACAACGCTTTGTTACTTCGAATTATCGTAGTAAGTAATGCACTGCAGCATAATAAAACACTGACGGTATGAACGATTAAAATATAATAATGCACCTCTTTTAATGGTGGTAACATAATTAAGTATATTTTATTACTATTAATTTAAAACACAACATGTCATAGATTCTACGAAGGCGCAACATCATTTATAATAATTATATTTATTGATAAATAATATGCAATATTAGATAAAAGCATATTAGCACCTTCATATAAATATTTAAGTAAGCATGTGTATGATCAATTGATCACGAAAATAAATATTGACACAAAAAGATTCCTTCGAGCCGGATTTGAACCAGCGACCTATGGATATCAACAGCTATTCCTCTACAGTCCACCGCTCTACCAACTGAGCTATCGAAGGCTTATGAAGATTGGCGAAATTTTGTATTAAATTTTAAAACATGACGAATGCGTCTTGGTTGGGTGACGTCACTTTTTAGATAAAGCTGATACTTATTTGATTATTTCATTAAACCTTATTATAATTTCGATAGCGTTTTGTTGTCCCATGTTTATAAAAATATTGTGCAGAAGTAGAACAATAAAACTACTTTTTAATGGCATTTAATTTATTTTAAAGATTTTAGAGGTTTATTACTGTATTTCACCGTGTTAGCTTAATTTTCCCTAACCTTGACTAATTTAATATTTATTGTCAACGTTGTAGTGTCTAATAACTATCACGACAATCGATTTTTGTTATTTTCCTTTCATCCTTTTCATCTCACTTATCATCAGTTATCACTACTTATCACATATTTATGTAGCAACACGTTATTTGTGTTGTGCGGGCATTAATAGGATAAAACTGATCAAGGCTGCGCAATGAAGTCACCTTAAACCTTTTGTTTATAAACGTGTGGGGCAAGTGCGACGCGGGTCGCGGAGTTGGGTTCCTCAGTCAGTCAGTCCATACTCCATAGATTCCTCAGTCCGCGTCCGACGGCACCGCGCGTCGCCGGTCGCCACCTACAACGCACTAGCGCTGTCAGCGCTTTCGATCAGTTTTAAATACCGCGTGGCGTTCTAAATTCGAAAATTTGTTTTTTTTATTGCACTGTGATTAGACGGCATGTTTATATATTTGTAATTTTGGAGCAGTGTTGTTGTTGATGATATCAGCTTTAGTCGATTTATTATTTGCAGCGCAGTTACCAGCTGTTTCTATTAGGCCACTATGTTGTCACTTTAACATAAAAAGTTGTTGTTAAACCTGTGCATGTATATAATGTTTTATTTTCATTTGATGGTGGTTTATTGATTTATCATGTTATAAATGAGGATTATTACAATAATTTGATACATTTTTCATATACCATATTATTACAGCTACTCGTTGGTGTGAATTATAATTACCTAATATTTTGAACAATTTAACATGATGATTTTACTTGTGAGGTCGGCGAAAACGTTTACGTGTTCTAATTAGAAACTGAGCATCGTGCACGCGATGAAATCAAAAGTAAAGAAACAGTGAAAGTTATAAATTTCTTTAGTTAAAAGTAAAAGTCGTTTTGCGCGCTGATATTGACACTTAGGTACCACTGTTTACTAAAAAGTACCTAAATATTTTAAACATGATTATTTAATACACTTAATAAAGTCAACACCACGAAAGCCACAATACGGTGATCATAGTAAATTTTGCCCACTACTATGTAAATATCTGAAATCACACGAATACTCGACGTTTTTCACATAAATAAGAGAAACCTATAAATTTTCTTTTTATGAATTTTGTGGTTCCTAAACAACTGATAACTGGGATCAATTATTTTCCATAAGTAATACCTAGGGCACGTAGATAAGGCCTTAGCCCCAACATATGTCAGGTAAATTACATGTCAAAAAATTAACTTGAGACTGAAAAGTTATTTCTGTGCATTTATTAGTAAAGAATACCATAGTTAAGAACAGATTAAACTAACCTGAATGCATATTTGGGTATCTTTTTAAATCGTCAGTTCCTACGCTTCTAAATTAGTAGGTACACTGTTGTCAATAACACTAGCCTGACGACAACTGGGCTCTGTCAAAGCGATTGAACCTCATTATATTAAAATTAATACTTACTACAAATTACCACATCATGAGTCATCTTTTTTTAAAGAAGCCCATGTTCTCAGATTTTAAGAAATTTATTTAACCAATTTTTTTAAGACATTTTCAGTAGCTTAACCTTGATAACGTGACACAGGTAGACAGAATTACTTTTACATTGACAATATTAGGTTGGCTTTACAGTAACAGTAACTTGACTGCGTATGTCGAGTTACTCTTACTGTAAACTGCCATTCATGGACTGCAGTGTCAGCACTGCAGTCCATGAATGGCAGAAACCCCTTACCATCATCGGGTGGGTTATTAGCACCCGTATGTCCGTTATAGACAGGGATGTTGCGGATTTTTTATTGAAAGTGAATGAAGCCAGAGAAGTTTGTCAGGATCGTAGCAAATAGAAATCCGTAGTCTCTGCCTACCCCTCTGGGAAACAGGCGTGAATCTATGTATGTATGTTGCGGATGCTCATTTTTTACATCCGTGGATGTGGATGCGGATATTTGAAAGAGCCGCGGATGTTCCAAAACGATGCGAAAGCTCCGCAATTACTGATGTGGATGTTGATGAAAATTGTGCATCTTATTGAATAAAAAGTATCTAATATAACCGCCTTTGCAGGTTCAAGCCTGTTTCGGCCAGAGATTCATAAAATTAAACACGCACTACTTATTACTAAACAACTGTTTACTAGGTACACTGGCCGGTTATGGCAATACAAATTTGCGTACTATTGTTATTATTATATATAATATTAATATTTTTAACTCTTCTCGATAAATGCTTTACCGTTAAAGTAGATTATTTATCATTTAAATTTACACACCTTAATTTTTTTTGAGGTAAAATAGCTATTTATTTTTGAGTATAGCGTTAAGCTATACCATTTTCTGGTGTTTCTTAATTCTCATCTTCACTTGAAGAATCATCGCTCCATTCATAGGCCCACCCATTTTCTTTTTTGTCGCAACCTGTACTATATCTGGATCCACATTAACATCCGCGTTGATTATTGCGGATGCGGATGCGAATATTCGCAACATCCCTATTATAGACAATTAAGAATGGATTTGATAGTTACTTTTAAAAATAATAATTAGTGCGGACCTTCTAATATTAAATCAGATTTATGATAAAGAACCTCATATTCAAGAAAATTTAACATGTAAATGAATTTGCATAATTATTATGCACATATTCAAGGACAGCATAGTAAACGAATGATGATCGCACAAGCTATGGCAATTATCTATAGGATACTTATACCTATACATATAGGTAGATAATTTAGTCGTATACAGTCTTTTTATCAAGTTTTTAGTGCACGGTAATCTTAGCAATGGCTGAACCAATTTAGCTGTGGTCTTTAGTGCTTTAGTAACAAATTTAGACAAACTTATCAACATTTAGTGTCAGTTCCATTGAAATTGGATGACAAATAAATGAGATATGCCAATTTTAGAATATGCGAGGATGTGGAGGAGATGATTATATACGACATGATTGCGTGTATGAGCACAGCGTAGTTAGTCGAATGACCTAAGTTTGGCTCATGTTTGGACTTTGCAGGCGATCGTTGGGTTATTATATATTTAATATATTTATGTACGCAAATTCTCAGCTGTATCGGCTGCCATGAGCCACTGAGCAATGAGCCTATCGCCATTAGCCGGACGTGATGTACTTCCGAAGGAGTTGGCAGAAGTATTCCTCAGGTTACTCCTTTGGAGATATACAGCCGTAAGACTATAATAGCATTACTATGATTTTATCCAATATTGTTTTTTATGATATACTAGTTTCCATCAGAAACAGTACTTTATTCTGGAATAAAAGTATCCTATGACCTTTTATGTAAGCTTGGTAACGTGTATGCGAAATTTTATGATAATCGGTCAAGTAGCTAAGACATGAAAGGGTAAACGAACAATCTCACATTCGCATTTATAAAGTGAATGAAGCCAGAGAAGTGTGTCAGGATCGTAGCAAATGGAAATCCGTAGTCTCTGCCTACCCCTCTGGGAAACAGGCGTGAATCTATGTATGTACCTATGTATATAACATTAGTTAAGATTCTTAATGGTTTAGCGTTGACGTATTCTCATGTAAACTAAAATATATGTTCTAAAACCAATATGTAATGTTTTATGTATATTCTATTTACATATTAAAATGCGTACAGATATCGAATGTTGATTTATTGTGGATATTCTCGAGTGTCTGACAGATTAGGAGCTGACATGACACGCTGAATATTTCAGCAGATTATCTTAAAGATTATATACGAGCCAACTCGCCCTTCGCCGTTCCGTCTTTTCATAGATCTGTGAATGATGTATGATAAGTATATTCTATTATAGTTCCTCCTATACTGAAAATGCTATAAAATATTCAGTTTATATATACTAGCTTTTGCCGGCGGCTACGCTCGCGTAAAAGTAGGATATTTTACGTTAGCGACAGTAATTTTTTGAAATGGAATATGCCTATGTTACTCGCTGATAAAACGGCTTTCTAATGGTGAGAGAAATTTCTTAAATCGGTTGTGTAATTTTTAATTAAAGCTCTTAAAAACAAACAAACAAATAATCAAACATTTTTTTATAATGTCAATTAAGATACAGATGTATCATTTGCGTTAAGGCTGGTAAATGAAATAACATACTAATTACTTGGAGCGGCTTCGCTTACGTGGTTCTATAGACGAATATTTATTCTACAGGCACCAAACGCCGATCAATAAACTGTCTCTATGCAGAAAACTCATGTTGACCGTTGCTTAGTTGTCCGTCGTGTACCGTAAAAATATTAAAGTATTCAAATAATATACCATCTCGCATTCGAACATCGATTTATGCGTTGCACTGTTTATCGTATAAACAACCGAATAATTTGAACACCGAGAAATAACATGAGGATTCGAATTAATTGGACACCGGAACCAAACATGAAATCAGTACACACGTAGCTTGCAGCAGTGATTACTGATTACTCACTTAATTACATTGTTCACAGGTCATTACGTGCTAATGGAAAATTTCATCGTCGTTACGTTCAGACTTAGGACAGGCTAGGCAGACACATAAATTAGCTATAATTGGGCTAGCGCGTGCCTCGCCTTACGACGATGATGTGAAGCTCAATGGCTCAATAAAAATACGCCATGACACGCCTTAAGTACCGTTATTTGTACCCACTATCCACATCCAAGAGGGATTGTGCACCAAATTACAACTAATGATGGTCATCTAATATTGAATGACTTATGGTTAGTTTTAGGGAAAAGTGAGGAGCGTGGAAGTGGCATACTTGTGCATGGCGCCTACTTTTGTTTATTTTTGAATAAGATCATTGTTTTAATATTTTTAAACCATCATTAACTGTGACACGTTTAGATTGCCGTGGCGACAAGTATTTTCTTTTTATAATTAAGACAACGATAAAAAGCTAGATGCTAATAAGTATAATTTTTTTTATTTGCCTTTTGTGTAGTTTTTGGCTTTCAGCTGCTGCTTTTATTTTTATATTTTGCACATCTCGTAATAATGATCTATTACTATTATAAATAATTGTCATAAGATACCATAGGTCTTTTAAAAAATAATAAAGAAAGGCAGAAAGAAAAGGCATTCATAGTAATTAAACATATAGGTAGTACACTTGATATTTCTGAAAATGTAATTGGTGAATATTATGCCATGCATCGACACATTTAAAAGAGGTTGCGTTATTTTGCCACCCATTATGTAGCTCATGGATATACCATAATATGTTCATTAGGTATAAGAAAATAATATAGCTAGATGCACATAAGGAAAACGGACTGTTGTTTATTTGTATATCGCCGTACATATTAATTTATGTAGGTAATAGGAACAAGTGTGCATATATCGCTTTAATTTATCCTCATACAACTTACCTATGTCAAGTCAAATATACAAACACGAAACCGACCTGTGACAATCCGCAGTATTGTTTATTTTATTACTAATTTTGTGTTTGTGACTGATTTCATTTGCCTGGAAAAGTAAAAGATACGCCGCGATGAAAAGTAAATGTTAACTCAAGTTTATTCGTTTCGATTTATTCGATTCGATTATATCCGATTTAAATTTATTCGTTTGCTAACTCGTACTCTGCCAGCATGTCAATAACAATTCACTTTCTAGCTTTTCTTATGCAGCATAGAATATGCCTATCGTTGACAGTTGAAGAAATATCTTATATTAGTAAAGATTTCAAGAATCGAAAATCTTTATATGGTTATAACTATGCTTACGTGTGGTAGTTAATAAAGCAACTTAATCTTTGCAATATGATCTCTGCCAATTAAGGATACATGCACGTCTTGAGATATCTAGTGATCGGACATTAAACTCAAGAGAACTAATTGCTGAAACAACAATCGCTTCATATTTGGCATTGCTCGCGAACAATTTCAACAGGTCGCAGACGATGACGTCATGTTACACGTACTCAAACACGTACGTGACGTGGGAATGCGTCAACACTAACATACCACATACTACTTGATGAACAACACAAACTATACAACAACATATGACAACCATAAAGACAATGGTCATGTCGAACACCTCTTCAATAGAAGATAACAAAACAATTAATGAACAAGTATAATCCTTACTAATATTATATAAACACCAAAGTTTGTATGGATGTATGGATGGTTGTTACTCTTTCACGCAAAAACTACTGGACCGATTGCGATTAAACTTGGTATGTAGATAGCTGAAGACCTGGATTCACACAAAGGCTACTTTTTATCCCGATATTCCCACGGGAACGGGACTTACGCGGGTGAAATCGCGGGGAAAATTAGTGTTATATGGATAGCTTCTTTACATTTTGACTATATGGTTAGCGACAGTGGTTTGTATGATCATCTTGTGATTGCTATTTCATCTACTGTTGTTAGATTTCTGAGATACATAAATACAAAATATGGATTCAAATGTTCGTTCAAAACAAAAAAAGAATTAGTGAGATTGACGATAGCGCGAGAAGTACACACATCAAGTTAGCTGTTAGACATCCTATATACGCATAATTACGCTACATACAAAATAGAGAATTGTCGGAAAGCGACAGTGCATAGTGGTGTCGATGTAATGGTAAGGATAGAGCGTAACAAAAATATAATGCACTCTCTCGCGCGATTGGCAGCGTTCAACTTCTAATAATTTAAAGTCCAAACAGTCTAGGTTGATGCGTCGATGTGTGTACCTCGAATAAATAAAGTCAACGACACGCAATAGCGCAAACCCATGGTAAAGTTCAAATCTCCTAATTTTAATTTTACGTTGTCTATTGGTAGAAAAATAGTCACCAATGAATAAGTTTGCGAGTATTGTGTGTTTCCTGCTATGTTATTGAAGGTGTGTGAAGTCTTCACACCTTTATTAGCAGTTCGCAGTGTAATGAAACAGTACTCTAGTGTAGGGTTACCATGCGTCCGGATTTGTTCGAACATGTCCGTTAATTAAGGTGGTTTTTTAATTTAAATGTCAAAATTACGATGTGGAAATGCGTATAAAGGTCGTAACACACATATCAACTCGGAAAGAGAACGTAACCGTATCGCCTTTCGCCTCGCCGTCAACCAGGCGTCAACCTATCCGGTACGTCGACTCGGCCACGGCTAGGCGACGCCGCGCTTACGGCTCGCCGACCGCGAGGCGAGGCGACAACGTTACGTTTCCGATTAGTGTGCGTTGCAGTAGGGAGTTTTATACAAAGAATACTGCACGGCTCGAGTTGAAACGGTGCCGCTCCGTTTCCGAGTTGATATGTGTGCTGTGACCTTAAAATAAAAAAATATATAAGTCATAAATCAACTTTAGGTCTTCATACTTTGCACACATTCCTTCCCGCGTGCTTTATATTTGTAAAATGTATCGTGTGAGATTTATAATTTCAAGTGTACGGATATTTTTAATATTTCAGCATTTCACGTTTGATTATTGTAAGCTTTGTCTCGGCGTTCACGACGTTCGCAAGCCGTTTTATGTATTAATATAGATAATTATTAATTTTCTTTATCCATACTAATATTAAACTTGGTCAATTTAAGAGTTCAGAGCTAAACAATCAACTTTTGTGATATTCCGCCGTATCTATGTTGGTTACCAGTGACCCGATCAATACGTTTCTGATAATGTCTAAAACGAATAAATTAAACTTTAGGAAAATTTTACTTTATGCAAACTAAGTTGCATCTTTGTTTTCTTGATAATATAATTAAACAAATATTATATTAATTGGCATCTAATGGCGTGCATATAATTAAACTGTCTAGAACAAATATTGTGTCAATAATTAGTAGCTAAGCTCATAATAATAACATACAGAGCAGCTCACATTTACAATACAACATTTAGAAACAACCTCTTTAATACCAAGCGTTTTTGTCTTACATATAAATAATACAGTACACAAGTGATTGAATGAAATAAACTCTTCTGTTTTTCCTACTGACTGATGGAAAGCTACGGCTGTAAAGTTGCTAGTTCCGTCTGGCCGTCATACACATCTATGACAATATATGACAATCAAATGAACAGTCACATAGCCTATACTATACATTTTATAAATGTAACAGTTGTAATCGGAATGCGCGAGGCACAGAGTTGTCCTTAACAAAGTGCCGGCGTGAAAACTGCCGCGAGGGTAGTTGCCCGTTTAGCAAGTAAAGTCAAAACCAGAGTCACTTGAGGCTGTCCTAGGCTTTCGGTATTAAAAGTTAACGAATTAAGGTACATCGAGAAGTTAGCGCACTTTACAGCTGCAGTACCTTACCAGAGATATGGGAGCCAACTTGTTCGTTGACTTCAGCGAGGTTATCGTTAGCAGCTCCCTAAGTTGCGGGTGATAGTTGGCCTTATTGCTAGGGTAACTATCTGGACAATAGAGTAGGAGGTAACTCGCTACACCGAAAACCGAATCCGTAGATACGGGAGACGTATCTACAACTGATCTTTTCGGGCACTGGACAGTACTGAGGCATTCTCTCTTAAAACAGTAAGGTTAGCGGGAAGTGGACGCAATATCATACATTGTAGTAGACTTGGATAGAGGGGATGTCAGCTGACAATTGGTCCCTAGTAATACTGGTATTCAGACAAATCTGGTTAGACAGCTAACCCCAATATACTTGTAATAATAAAGCTAGGGTGAAGGACGATATCTGAATTAAAGTAAACATAGAAAGTATTATTATAATACAATTTCTCACAATGTATACACGTTCATGTCTGAAGTACTAAAAGCTTTACAACAAAGAGAATTTCAATCCAATGCTTTCAAGGCAGAAGAATAACCGAACGAGTAGAACGTTTTTGCTGAAACTGGTTTTCTTGTAAGACGCATAAACTGTTTTTATACCCTAACTACATAATTATATTATTACTTAGAGCTTGAAGCTATCGCTTTAGCATTAATCCTTTTTTATAAATTTAAAAATATAGCACATAATAACAATATTTTATCATATTGATATCATGTACATAATGTATGTAGTTTCTTTGTATAAATGTAGGTAAATAGTACAATTTTTCTATCAATCATTAACCAATTTTCAGACTAGCGTTTATGTTAAACTTCATTCACCACCAAAAAAATAATAATAAAAATACTTATATAATACTAAAATAAAATAAATACTTATTGGCAACTTACAGTACCTAAACGTTACTCAAATACTAAACAGTCGATCAAACGCATGCCAACTGTCATGATTGCCTGGCATTAGTAATTTAGCCAATCAAATCATTGACATGAGTTAAATTTTGACATGTCGCAAATAAGTTTTTAATAAACAGTAAGACAACTAATATTTAATCCATCACGACTTGTCTGGCATAAAGTCATAATCCGAGATTATTTCTTAGGTAATTAAAATACGTTTTTAAGATGATTACTACTTATATTACCGGTATGTAAGCAGGGTCATGTCGTAGCTCTCAGCTGTTCCTCGCCCTCGCCACTGCGGGCGCACGGGCTGTGCTATACAGTGCACGTAGGGTCGTATGTGGCTCGAATACTTGTAATCTGTTGCTAACCGCTCGGATCGCTCGCCTCGCTGTGACGCAATACATCGCGTTTTTATTTTATTCGCGTGTATATATGCCTGTCTGTTACATGTTGTTTGTAATTAATGATGTACTACTGAAATTGGAGGGCGGAGTTGTATGTACTGAATGCCGCTAGTTCGGACGCACGGGAATTTATGGGATGAATGTTGTTCTGTTTTAGGGATAGCTATTCAGATATTGTCCAGTGATTATCTTGATGCCTGTTGTTTTTAATGTTTGTAAAGTCTTAGTGAGTAATAAACTACAGTCTCACTAAGGATTATTATTACTGAGAATAAAATGGTCATCCGTCTTTAAAAATGCGGTGATTTACATTAGCTATAGATTTCATAATAATTACTTAAATTACTGTGATATAACAGTCACTAAAAATGACATATAATTAACTTTATAATAAGCTTTATAGCCATGATGGACACTTATAAAATTACGATTATAAAAAGTTAATTTTACTTTGCTAAATGAAGAGTAATATTTAATTTGTCCCGAGCGATTATCGAACCACGGCCACACGGTATAGTCTTGGTGTTAAAGCGACCACAGCACCATCCGCAGTCATGTATTGCTTAACAATTTCACTATTACGCGTAAGATCTAAACAAACTCGACGCAGAGATGAATCACTTATCAATCAACCACCACACAATAAAATTGTCAACTCATTTATATTAACATAGTGTACGGGATTCCGGTCAAATAGTCTATGGTCACATTAACACAAATTCATATTTGGAAAGCTCTTCTCATTCGACAACAACAGTCCGTCTAGAACGGACGTCTGACATCAGTGGCATTTGAACTTGAACTTTCCGATAACACAATAGATAATGATGTAAAACCTTTAGTTATAATTTATTAGTGGTAAAAGTATCGGTGTAGTTTGAAATACGTGTGACTTATCAAGTGCCTTGTGACAATGTACAGCTTTGATAAGGATTTGTGGCATGTGAGGAGGCCGTCGGAGAGCCAGGAGACACCACCTCCGGAGGAGACACGACGTAAATATAAAATTAATTATATGTTACGCAGTATTTACTTCAGTTATGTTTTTATAGTTCCTAATAGCAGACCCGTCATACAGTAACTGTTACTGACAACTTAGTCATCAGGCTTCGGCAGTACGTATGGCACTGACAAGCCGTCAGGCTGTTTAGCGTGGTACATACAATGTGAAATTATTTGCAAGACTGCATACCTTTCATTTATATGGTGTACGCGTTTGCTTTAAATTCTATTAAATATACATACATATAATATTTTGATGTTGATTAAAAGCTTAACTGGTAGAGCTACGGTACTGTACGATATTAGTTAATTATGAGCTTGAGTACCTTTTGTTTGTAATTGTAGTGAACACCTACGTAACAGTTGATGGCAATTAATATGTTCTTGTTAATTTGATTAGTACATATGTAATGGAATATTTAACCAAATTTATTGCTAATCTTTACTGAGTCGTCTGGAATTGATGTATGTTCGAAATAGAATATTTTGACCATTGCCAGAGTTTTCTAAATAGGTATTATGTAATTTATAATACGTTATTAAAACGAATGGCAATATAAATTGTGTTAAATATAATTTATAAAAAATATTACTTATTGAGAAGATAATAAGTATATTTTATAAACGTAACGCTTTAGACTGCTTTTAATTTAACTATATTTTATTTTATCAGAAGTGCAGCTAGCTCTTTTAAAATGGCGATTTATTTGTCTTTAAGTTTTCCAGATGGTTCTTTTACTATGTTGACGGACAAACCCGGGGTTTCCACTTAGTTGTGAAGTTTATAAGGTTGTCGTGGCGTGGCTTCTTACGAAACTAAACTTATTTGTATTGCTTCACTACAAACATCTAGAGCAGTTAGTTAATTAAACCATTGGTACCTACATATAGAAGTTGTATATCTATACTAATATTATAAAGATGAAGAGTTTGTTTGTTTGTTTGTTTGTTTAAACGCGCTAATCTCAGGACCTACTTGTTCGAATTGTAAAATAATTTTATTGTTGGATAGCCCATTTTTCAAGGAAGGCTATAGGCTTTATAACGTCACGCTACGACCAATTGGAGCAGAGCAGCATTGAAAAATGTTGCAAAAACGGGGTAAATTCTCTTATCTTATATGAAGCAGACGAATTTGCGCGGCTCAGCTAGTTTATATATAAATAACTTATACATTGGAGTCTATTAGTCCCTCGAAGGGGTGCATGCAGGTGTAATACATACATATATTGACAGTTTGTTTAGGGGTCCACATAGAGGGTGAACTTAATGGTGTCTAGCTGGCACTGTGCCAAACTGTTCTTACTGAGAATATTATAAAATCCCACACTTTGTTCAACCTGAGAATCGAACTTGTCTCGGTTAGTGAAAACTTATGCTATGAGTAACATGATACCCAATTACCTAGCGTATTGACAGGTTCCTTGTCCGAAGTATTAGATACTAGCTTGTGCGCGCGGCTTCGCTCGCGTAAAAGTAGGTTTAGAGGTTACGTTAGTAACATTAAAAGTATTTTTAAAAATATATATATAATCTCTGTTACTCGCTGATACTATAACTTGCTAAAGGCAAAGGAATTTTTAAAATCGGTAAAATACTTTTATAATTAAATCTTTGCAAACAAACAAAAAATAAATCAAATCTGTCCGCTTTATAATATTAGTATAATATATACTCATTAGATTTTCTATTCTGTATATCACGGGGCAGCGAATAGATTAATATCCGATATAATATCTCGTAGTAGAATTCATAAATCAATACTTTGTTTTGCTAGGAAATCTAGGTCATGCCTTTACGGGTATTCATGATTCTGGGAAACGTTTGTGGCGCACACGCGCCGCGGCGCCGGTGCACTGCCGCTTCTCATTATATTTATTTTGTATACGTACAATATACTCAATTTTATTTTTCTTGTATTATTTTGTAAAAATATATGGCGTACTGACAGCTAGAGAGATTATATAGAGACTTATATTTATGTATTGTCTTTCTTTACTTAAACAAATATGCCTAGTCTGGAAGCAGTAACTGATTGATTTTCAAATAATTTATTTTGTTGCTTACCAAATAAGATTTGCCTTATGTGGTAGGAACAAACTTGGACGTATATGTATGTATTAATGTTTATTATACAAGTATGTATACAAAATTCTTGTATAATATATTATTCTAGTGTATAAACCGACGCTTTCTGCCACTCATTCTCCTTCTCCTTAAGAATATTTTTCTTAATCGCATTTATTCGTTGTTACGAGTTTGATTTACTTGTTTGTCCCATATGTCATCCGTAGTATAAGTTTGCTTATCGTGAGATCTCGGGATTGACTCTTCTATGATTCTTGAGAGATTGCTGTAGGTACGTCTCTAGAAAAGCCTTAACATTTTTATTGCATGCACGAGAACGAAACAAACCTATCTCATAAACTACTCTGTAGTGCGCTGTCTCGTGTCCCTCATAACTAGTGTTAAAAGCGTCTTCATAATCGACGGTAAGTGGTAACCACATATCATCAGGCAGCCTGTACAAATTATAGACTCCGCCATAATAATAATGAATTGCTTTTGTTGTCCTTCATAACATTGTAGCTTGTCGTGAGGTAGGCAGTTAGGCACTCTAGTATGACATGAATTCGTGGTGTAGTATGACCTGGTTGTTAATCAATTAAATTAATTAAAACAACAAAATTATAAAAATAGTCGAGTGCCACTCGGGCTTGCTTTCCGTACCAACGCAGTTGTAAAACGGAAATTTAAATTATAACTTTATTTGAGTTTTATTCGTATGTTGTAGCATGATGGCAATGCGTAACGTTTGCGTAAACGTAAGATAATACAAATACACTATTCTCACTTGACCGGTTTATATTATGTATTGTTATTTGTCTTCATTACTTGCAAGCTTGAAACGCATATGTATCTTTGTTATAAAGTTAGAGCGAAGCATTTGGATACATTGTACAGGAACACCAAAGATTTCATTCATAGATATGCGTGTAATACCACGTCAAAGCGTTTACAATGAGAAGAGTGAGCTCACACATTACTTAGAGAACGGTGGTGTATATCTTGTGGTGACAAAAGACAACATGAGGAAACCTGCGTGTCTGAGAGTTCTCAACGAAATAATGTTCTCAAAGATGTGTGAAGTTTGCCATCACTGGGCTAGCATTGTGGACTGTGGCCTAAAGACACCTCTTCTCTTACTGAGAAGAGGTCCTTACCCAGCAGTGGGACAGTTTATATACAGGACTGATGTTATTATACAGAGACCAGATAGACAAGCATGGCACAAGTATAACAAATAATTAGTTATACGTATGACGTAGGTTTAGTAATAGCTTAGTTAGTGTAACTGTGACGCTTATAACTGTTACTTTGTGACCTGAATAAACTAGAGATAATTAATCAAATCATTGTTTTATCTATAATTGATTCTATTCCTTTTAAGATCCGCTAACTGCTGCCATATGCTGGTTAACTGTACTTGACGTGACTTATTTGCTATTATGTCACTTGTATACAAACATACACTTTATAAATACTGATTCAAATTAGCATCATTTTAAACATTACTCAACAGACTTGTTCATCAAACAAGCTCTATTTTATATTTATATGCAAATATGTATAATTGGTATCTAGTTTTTTTGAGTGATACTGTTTGTTTTGCCGATTAAATAAAACTAGCGGTCACGAAAAAAAACATTTAGGGTCGAATTTTGACCGCTAGTCAAAATTCGGCCATAATTGATTTAAATTTTAAGTTTGATCGTTATTAAGGTTTTGTTATCTATAACTTAACCCTTATAATACGTCATCGTCAGCGAACGCATTCAAAATTCAAAAATAATAATCTAATAGCTCGACGATACAGTTCACAAGTTACTTAGTTTTCACTTCTATCGGCAGTCCACAAAGACAGCGCCGCATGTTTTTATTACTTAACTATTCTCTTTCATTAGCGATATTCCTAAGCTTGATACATTGTTTTCTTTTTTCTTTATTACGTATAAATAAGGTATAGGTAACCATAGCTACAAAGAATTGTACGACGTCAGACGAACAATGCCGAAATACTACAAACGCGATTCGACTGCGTGTGTCAAATGTAACGTTGTGTGCGTGTAGCGTTTTTTCATTAACTTAATTTATTTCTAATGCATATTTTATAAAAATATTAGGATTCGCCACTGCGTCTCCATATACGCTTTAACTGTGCCAAATTTCATACACCTCCGTCCGCTCTTTTTTCGTAAAAAGGGGTAAAAAGATTTTGCTTCACGTATTAATATACCCTACCGGCCAAAAGTTTGAGACCACAAGTTAAAATATTGTTTCACAATAAAATTTGTTAAAAATACATATGATAAACAATTAATTTGAACACCTGCATATACAATGGATATTTAACTATTTTTCGAAGTCATTATTTCTATTTATTTTTATGTAATCATCGTACAAAGGTATTTTGTCTAGAAACATCAATGGGCGCCGCGTGCGGACCGCGCGCCAAAGTCATTGTAATATTATTGTTACCTGACTATTATTCATTATTTGGGCTTTGTTTTGTGTTAACAGAATTTTAGGAAATTTTAACTTCCTGAAACACTGTGAACACCTGAGTTTCCATGGAGTAAATATTTCTTAATCTTGGTTAGTCCGAGCTCGTCGTTCTTACAGTGAAGACATCTCATTATGGGAAAAGTACGCCAAATTAGCGGTGAAACTCGTGCTGTCATCATTGCTTTACACAACGAAAGCAAATCTGAACGTGCGATTGCTACTCAGCTCAAGTTGTCGAAGACTTGTGTTCATAACACAATAACCCGATACAAGGAGACTGGCAATAATCAAGATCGTTCGCGGTCGGGAAGGCCGAGAGCTACCACTTCTAGCGAGGATAAGTTCATCGTGGTAACAAGCAAGCGGAATAGACGCCTGACAGCACCAGAAATCCGCGCTGAAGTGAACAAATCCCGGTCTACACCTGTGTCATTGACCACAGTGAAAAGAAGACTAAGAGACGCTAAGTTATTTGGTCGCGTAGCAGTGCGAAAACCTCTCTTAAGGCCACAAAACAAAAAGAAGAGAATGCAGTGGGCCCTTACCCATCGAGACTGGAGTGAAGAAGACTTCAAAAGAGTTCTTTGGACAGATGAGTCCAAATTTGAAGTGTTTGGGAGCAAAAGACGTGTTTTTGTTCGGCGGAGTGCCGAGGAAAAGATGATGCCAGACTGTGTCCTGCCCACAGTGAAGCATGGCGGTGGTTCTGTTATGGTTTGGGGTTGTTTCTCGAGCCGTGGAACTGGAGATTTGGTACGAGTCGAAGGAATTATGAAAAAGGAGCAGTACAAAGCAATATTGGAGTGTAATGCTGTACCATCGGGACTTCGGCTAGTTGGAGATGGCTTTATTTTCCAACAAGACAACGACCCTAAACACAGCTCCAAATTATGCCGGGGTTATTTAGATACAAAAGAAGCAGAAGGGGTGTTAAAAAACATGGTGTGGCCCGCTCAGAGCCCCGACCTTAACCCTATAGAACTTTTGTGGGAAGAGCTGGACAGAAACGTGCGCAGTTGTTGTCCCAGCTCACAAGAAGATTTGTGGAGAGCATTGCAAGAAAGCTGGAACAATATTTCATAAGAAACAATCGACAAATTGATTGCCCGCATGCCAAGACTTGTCAACAAAGTGATTCAATGCAAGGGAGGGTTTTTTGATGAAAAAGCTGTTTAGCTTGTCAACATATATTTTAAGTTAAATTGTCGAAATATTTAATATTTTTTATTTATATTTAATTGCATTTGCCATATTTAATAAATATCACAATAAATCCTTTCATGTTTAGCTTTTTATTTTGAGTTTTACATCCATTTGCAACTTTGATGTAGGTGGTCTCAAACTTTTGACCGGCAGTGTATAGCGATATTTTTTATAAGTAGATACACAATATACTTATAAAAAATATCGCTAACAAATGCGTAGCTCCCTCTCAACAGTACTTTATGTAGAGTACAATATTCAGCACAGTATAGATCCTTTTTTTCAGACTTATTGCAAAATTATTACCGTCTCAGCCACCTCTTAAATACCCGTTTGATTTTAATTTAATTAGTAAGATCTTGTGTCTGTATGCTGGTTGTTTTGTGTCCGTTGCTTGAATATTTGTAAAATCTTTTGCAACATAGGATTCATTCTTAGTGCGGTACTTGTCTATTAAAAGTAAAAAAAGCAAAGCCTTTTTAGACGACTACCGGAAAATGTAGAGTCTGTGATCCATCTAGTCGGCTATAATAAGGCTACTATACACAGATAGATACTGCTTATAGTTAATTTATTATCGAAGTCGTTCTCGTATTTCACCGGCCCGTGTTGAGCTAATTAACTTTAGAAAAGGCTTTTAAAACTATCAAGCTCGCTCGTAACGAAAATCTATGACATTTTGCCAATGTCGTTCACATAACGGCTATTGCCCTGGCTTTGCTTGAACTTGGCAACAGGAAATATAATTTTTGTCTTACTGCTGATCGGGTTCAATTCCTTGGCGGGCTAGTTTTATTAGGTGTCTTAAAATGTGCTTCGCACAGCAATAGGCTCGACACACATCACGTGGGATTTAAAGTATAGCCGGCAAAATGTGGGAGTCATAGCACGTCTGCGTATTCTTTTAAAATAATAGAGGCGTATTCTTTTGTGTGCCTTCGGTTTCACGCGCATTTATGATTACTGCGCTGCTCCAGTGGGTCGTAGCGTGAAGTTATATAGCCTATAGACTTCCTCGATAAATAGGCTATCCAACACTGAAAGAATTTTTCAATTCAAACCAGAAGTTCCTGAGATTAACCCGTTAAACCAACCAAACAAACTCTTCAGCTTTATAATATTAGTATAGATATGAGGCACTATGCAAAAACTAGTGAACAGAATTTGATGCTATTTTCACAGTTTGGTAGCTTGCAATTTAACTTAAAATCAAACCTACGTTTCATCTGATTTCGTTTTATAGCATCAAATATATCATGTTGCATAAGTTACGTCTCGAGTCCACGTAGAAGAAGTCGAGGGCAAAATATATTTTGTTATTATTATATCGAGTTGTTAAATGGCCTAACGTTGTGCCAACACGAAGTTAAAAATGATACGCAATGCGTAAACTCGCCCCGTTCAATGGTACCTACTTGTGCACTTCATGCGTACTTTTGGACCGGCTCCCAGTTAAGTGCTAGTAAGATGAGGGAGACTGCTAGACAAATGTTAAAGGGCTTTTGATAGCCTTACTATATATGAGAAGGGGTTTTTATTATAAACTGGTTTTTGCTCGTGGCTTCGTACATGTAGATTAGGTCAGAATAACAGCAGCTTTTTTCTGGATGCAAGGTACCCTCTGACCTTTCCTGTACCCCTGATAACGTTTATGCGAAATTACATGATGATCGGTAGAGAAGTTAAGACGTGAAAGCTTAACAAACAAACAAATAAACACACATTCACATTTATAATATTAATTATGATACGAAACCAATTCTCTCTGTTATATGACTTATATGTTTCGTTGATTAAGACGGCGCCGAGCGTAAGACAGATAATGACAGAGCTCGTGCGGCGCATATTCAAATGGGCGCGCGGCCGCCATAGTAAAATTTAAATCCGATATCGAATCATTTATTTATAATATCGCATTTCCTTATTACAGATTAATTTAGCTCTTACCTGAGAGCCAGGAAACATGCGCTCCAAGCGAATATGTTCACCACGCTTTATATATTTATACGTACGCTGTTCACAGTTGTATGACGATGTTTTTAGGCTCCATGTATCAATGGCTATGGTTTCAAGTACCACATTATAGGGAGCTAGTCTATTGTTAAACAATGTCGACTCCGTACTTCTGAAAATTTCGTTAAGAAAACTACACTACCCAACACTGAGCGGACTGAGCCGGGCATGAAAGCAGAAATCACATGCACAGCAGTCGTATTAAATACCTCTTCACAACTGCATAAGCAGGAAACGTTTTTATTTGTTAAAATCCTAGTGTGGCGGTCCTCACAAAATAGGTACAGCTAAGTTAAATCTTCCACAAAAAAATTGCGCTGTACTAAATGACGTCTACAAAGTATATAATAATAATAATAATAATAATAATATTCTACCACATACACACAACACCATCTAGCCCAAACTAAGCAGAGCTTGTACTATGGGTACTAGACAATGGATAAACATACATATATACTTTTTTTTTTGTAAATACATACATATTATACATAGAAACACCCAGACCAAGACAAACATCCATGTTCATGCACACAAATGTTTGACTTGTGCGGGAATCGAACCCGCGACCTCAGGCGTGGCAGTCGGTTACACTAACCACTACGCCGTAGAGGCCGACTTTAGATATTAGTGTCTAAATCGCAATAGTTTATAACGAATTGTCTGATATTAAACTTTCATTCTCATTAAGTTCTTTATGCAAGTTTATCGGTTTAATTAAACTTTTATCAGGCTTTTCTCCAGAACTTCTCTTATCTGGTTACAATCGTTCGCGATGGTCTTCCCCTTCCGCCTAGTGCCATGTCCGTCGGGAGTAGTCTAGATAAAGCGTTGCCTCGTAGTAAAAGATCGAAGGAAATTAATTTACAGCCTCGCCATGTCCATTAGTGAGGCTGTGTGCCGACCTAAATAACGTAATCTTGTTTAAACTGCGGAGCGTATTTGTGCAAAGGGGTCGAATTCACAGGTATCGGTTATTTATTTACCTCTATCTTGGCTAGATTCGTGCAGGACCGTCGCCACTGAGAAGTATAGTGAATCTATTTGTAATAATAGTAATATCAACCCTTTTTATAAAATAACATTTTTGTGCACGGGCCTTCACTGAGTATGATAAAGGACGTACGACGGACTGGCACAGGTTGTCAAACTACACACATTTTGAGAGCATTATGTAGCATTCTTAGATATATAATTTTCTATACGATGTTTTACGTTGTCGTTAAAGCGAAAAATAATAAGATGCAAAAAAAAATTAGTTATAAAAAATCTTTAGCATGTTTAATAGGTATTTGTGAACCTCACTGATAACGAGTGCTCACCTCGCCAGTACGCTGATTATTTATGTGATCCACAAATAGCTGCCTCAAGTTTAGATATTCTTTGTATGCCACAGAGGATACCTAAACTTGAGACTAGCTTAAATAATAATAATAATAATAATAATAATAATATTCTACCACATACACACAACACCATCTAGCCCAAACTAAGCAGAGCTTGTACTATGGGTACCTACTAGACAATGGATAAACATACATATATACTTTTTTTTTGTAAATACATACATATTATACATAGAAACACCCAGACCAAGATGATTATAAACTCTTTCGCTATACAGGAATTATTCGTAGTGCGTCAGCTGTCTTCTAATAACAACAATATAAATAACAATCAGGAGGATTAAAACTTAATAGTTAATAATAGACCTTGTTTATTATTAATTATATCATAAGTAAGTATTTAATTTAAAATTTTCATGAACTCGACTTTATGAGCAATCATTTAATAATAGTTGTTAGCAGTTTGCGAAAGATTGCCTCGCCAAGGTTTTGAACTCCGATAACCTACAAAGACGTAGAACAATTGTGATAAAAGACGCAAAATTTTCCTTTACTGAATGTATTTTAATAACTTAGTATATATAAAAAGTATTTTCATTGGAGTCTGTTGCTAGCAGACCTTTATATCAGATCGAACGACTGAAGCACTCGCTAATTACGCCAAGTTTTTATATTTAAAATTTTTCCTTTTTCGGTTATATCATTATAATTATTCAAATTTACCCAAATGTTATCACCGTCTTTGCCTTTGTAGTCAGTATAATTGTTCTATATTTTCTCGGATGTTCCGATACCTCGTAGGTATAAGTAGGTAGGTAGTAAGATGTGTATTCTGTGTTATCGGATAGCTTTCAAATCGTAAAAAAAATTAAATACTTAAATATTAATTGAAAATATCAAGAAATTTATTTAAACACATAAGTCTTGGCCCACTTCACGTTTTGATTGCCTTAAATTAATATTTAATAACGTTATTACTTTTCATTACGTCGCCGCATTAGGTATAATAAGGTTACAATAAAACTAATTATTTTTGCTATTTTGTCTTTTTACGAGTAGTGTTTTTTAATAATCGATGAGCTTACCTTTCGCCCGATAATAAGTGGTAACCATTGCCCCTTTCTACAATATCAACAAAATACTCAACTAAGACGCTGCCGACATCGATAGATGTCTAACGCCTTTTTCCAAATTTCATTAAAACAAATCTCGTAATTTTATCGTAATATACTAACCAACCGCCGCAGGCCGAGTAACTTTATTATTTATAACATTGCTGTGGATTTAATGGAGCAAATTTATTTAAAAATAACATTACGCAGTTATCGCCAAGAATACTGTGATAAAACTTATTTATGAGTTACATGCGCTCGTACAAGTTGAACGATAATAAATCGATTGATTAATTATATGATGATATATAAATAGTACGGATTGTTAAGCTTAAACAAAGATATATCAGATCCAAGGTGCCCAGAGGCTGCAGATTTCGTCAGTGAAGCATGGCATCCGAAGACAGATTTTTGTACTCAGTGCTTTTGCACATTTATATTTCGTTCGGGTCCAGCGCGGCAGCAAAAGATCTATTAAATAGCTTTTCCTTAAATATTTTGAAAGACGTTTTCCTTTTCGATTACTTCCAAAAATTTAACGGTATATTTCCTTTTTAAAAGACGACTCACGCAGTAGAAATAATTCCTGTGCTACGGCGGATTTTACAAATATTCAAATACAAATAACACCCAGACTCGGAAGAACCATTAGTGGATCACTAAAAGTTTTGTCCCGTGTGGGATTCGAACCCACAACACTGCGCAGTGCCAGCGGCGAGGCGACCACTTAAAACTGTACGACATCCGTACAGTCCAGTTAGTAGTTTTGAAGGCTGCTTTCCTTTTCGATTTCTTCCTTAAATTAAAGTGGGTTCTACGACATGTTAAGTTCATTAGAGAACAATGCATAGGTACTTTTTGAGAATTATCCACCGTGTGTAGCATAATGGAAATGTACTGTAATCGTTGACAATTAGAAGAACCGCACGCTTCTTGGTTACTTTATTAGTATAAAAGCAGCCATTCGGTGACATCAACATGTCACGGGTTGGGCGCTCTCTGCGCACAATCCGCGTAAAGTTGTAGAGGCCATCTGAGGCCAACAACTAACAAAGACTAAAAATACATCAACATGTCTCACGTATAAAAAACTGTTAAGTTTAAGCTACTGTCGCTTTCTAATCTTCGTTGGCTTGAAACGAGATAAGATACAATATGACATTTCCTAATACATATGTAGATAGATACTCATGTCTCATCATATAGATATTATATCTATGGATCAAGAAGGGGCTTCGCGGAAACTTGTGTTTATCTGTGTATGTGCAGATAAACATTGACTTATGAGTAATTTTCTTTGAATGCTAATTAATACTGTGTTGTTGGTGTTGTGGTATGTTGGGTTGGATTGCCAGGGCGCCATTATGTTATTAGGTTATTCAGTTAAAGAAATACTGAATAAGACGACTGCCTCGGAGGCCCAGTGCGAGTAAATGCGATTGCTGCGCATGAGCTCTCGGATCCCAGGTCGGAAAACAAGAAATTCTCATGGCAGCCCAGAGTTAGGAAATTGACGATATTACATCTATCAAAGCTCTGAAAGCATGTGAAGCCATTTTTCCTGCGCCTGATCGCCCTCTAGGCACGTCGAATTGCCGTCCCATCGGATTATAGGAGTTCGGGAATAGAGAGTGCACTTGTGTTTGCGTAACACTTGTGCATTATAACATATCCTGAACAGATGTCCTGTCTCCGTTAAGATTAATCGCCAAAATTCGTTCTGAAGAACATTACTAGGTGGTTTTGTTAAATTTGTTAGTAATGTTCGGTCAGGCAATTACATTGACGAAAGACGTCGATAGGTGCGGTATCATATGAGCTGGTGAATTCTGGTCATTTCATTTAATTTTACAAAAGACAACACTAGGAATAGTTCCTGTGTCGCGGGGGACTTAACAAACATTCAAGTAACTGATACAAGGAACGCCCAGACAGTCAGAATACCTATACTCTGCCTACCCCATCTGGGTAATAAAGTCGTAAGAGTATGTAATCGCAAAGATAAAATAAATGTATGGTCTTGCTTCCTGGTATAAGCCGAATAATCCCTCGCCACTTAAACGATTTTGTTATCTGTTTTCGTTTATAAAATATTTTCAGGATTGTATAATGACACGAAGTAAGAGCTTCGCTTGGCGGCTCGTATGTTGACATTATTATAGGCTACTGTTTTCTGTAGGGATTAGTTACTTTCTAACCTGAGGTGCTGTTATATACCAATACCGTTGTGATTATAGAATATGCATTTAGCAGAAGACAGAAGGGACATGTAGACTAAATACTTTATTTTCTTGCGCTGTTAGTTTCGCAAAGGCGCGACTCGGAGTATGTCGATAATATACTTAACAAGGTTTTTGCCGCGGCTTCGCTCGCTGTGGATTTTGTCAGTAAATTTCTGTCCTCGGGGAACAGTACTACGGCCACTGTTAAGATTTTATGTACATTCTACTAGATTTTGCCCCCGGGTTTGTCCGCTAGGTTAGTAACAGTACTTTTTCTGGAGGAAAGGTACCCTTGTGTACTTTTCTGTACCCCTGACACAGTGTATGCCAAATTTGATGATGATCGGTCGAGTAGTTAAGGTGTGAAAGCGTACACACAAACAAATACACATTGGCATTTATAACATTAAGTTAGGATTTATACCAAATTAGAAGACCAATCTTTTGTGAATTTAGCCGCGATACAGAAATAATTCCTAGTGTAGAAGATATATTTTTATTGGCAACAAAAAATGTATCAAGTATTACTACACCACTTCGTCTAATCAACTACAGAATAGGTTCAGTATCATATCCGAAACGTATCTGTTTACTCTGCGCCAGTGTATGCATGTATGTACATACGCTATATAAGGACTAAACGAACCATTTACATACGAACCATATTAAATATTCAGTCAGTGCGCAATTTTTGGCAACCATGTTTAATACATGAGTACGCATTGCCAGCCTTCTTGCTTTTATAATATTCTTGGTGTTTATTTAGTAAAGTTAAGGATTGTGTGTTAATCAATTTCTTTGATCTTGCAAATTAACCACAGTAATTTAAAAGAGACAGGTCGCAGCTTTATTTTATTTTTTGGGATTTGGGACAAATTGGAATTGTTGTACTGATGAAATACTGCCGCCCATTAAATGATTAGCTTATAAACTTGTGTTGTGCTCCTGTCATGCATGTCAGGGTTGCCAGGCTCTTTGAGAAGGCAGAGTGCTGTCAGTACTCAGGGTGATGTTTTCTCCTGATATTGCCGTCTATGCCTATTCTAAGAATTGTCAACACGTGAGATAGAAGTGCTTGGTATTCTAGCACATGTCCAGAGGCAGCATACTTTATTGCAAGTCTTTAAAAAAATAACACAGTTATATCACATTCATGTATAAAGATATACAAATTAGATTCCTACCGAAATGATAACAGCGTCAAACTAAATACTAGATGAGTACCTGTCAGATAAGGGTTCTGTGACATTTCGCGGTTGTTTACCACCGATTGTGAGGTCCCACGTTGAATACTCTAATTTCGGCAACATGTTACTGTGTTTTAACTGTATATAATTCGTAGTAGCAGTTCAGTCTAGCCACAGCAGTAGGCACGCTGCTATATTTAGCAGCGGTGCATCGATAACCTAGTAGAAGACCGTTGGATTGCCACGCAGAGGTCTCGAGTTCGATCTCAAGGCGCGCATCTCTGACTTTTCGAAGTTTTAACGGTAAGGGAAAATATCGTGAGGTAACCTAGATGTCTGAGAGTTCTCCATAATGTTCTCGAAGATATGTGTAGTTTGCTAATCCGCATTGGGCCAGCGTGGTGGACTATGGCCTAAATCTTCTCATACTGAGAGGAGGCCCGTGCCCAGCAGTGGGAATTTAATACAGGGCTGATATTATTACGCTACTAGAATGGGTAACGTGGGTGTATATTTACATACATTTCTACCTATACCTTTCAGGTGCATGCTTGAGGCTATATCTCTCTTCTCTCTTAGCCTTTATTATTCCCAAGTCACTTGGGGTCGGCTTTTCTGGTCTCTGCTTGAGGCTATATATATATATTAAATAATATTTTTTTTACAGGTAGCGAGAGTCCGACAAGCGCGGTGGGAGCGGAGGCCCCGCGCGAGCTGCCCAATGAACTGTCAGCGCCATACGAGGTGCCGCAGTTCCCTATAGAGCAGATCGAGAAGAAGCTGCTCATACAGAGACAACTTAATGTCAAGTAAGTACCGAGAAGTATCTACTACTGGCTATCCCTGAGTAACAGTACTTTTTGCTGGATGAAAGGTATCCTATGTCCTTTTCTGTACCCCTGACAACTTGTATGCGAAATTTCATGATGATCGGTCGAGTAGTTACGGCGTGAAGCGTAACAAACAAACTCACAGTCGCATTTATAATTAGTTAGGAGAGCACCAGTCGCTTTACCCGCGAGTGCGTAGCTCGTGAATAAAGTAGTGGGTTGTACAAAAGCATGTGGAACACTTGTGCGATTTGTATATTTACAATACTTGGTTTGTAGGTAACTTAGTAGAAATGTATTACAGTTTGATTATATAAGTAAGTTTGGATCTACTTTAACCTCAAGAATCTACAATTAATGCACATTTTTGGCAAATTCTTAATTATTTACAGTTAGAGTATTTTTGCAAAGTAATGACTTAATACAATGTGAATTAATTTTCTCTCGAAGCGCGTGTAGGCTCGTATTCGTAAAGTAATATAATTTCTGAATTTAATAAAATCCTTCTATACTCTCGGCCCGGGCAGATTCTCAGTATTATACCGAGATCTCGGTTCTATTCTTAAGTTGGACTACGTATTACTTTCTGATAGAAATTTCTTAGTAGCGGGCTGCATCTAGAAATATGCCTAGACTCGCTCAGTTCCAATGAATGACTAAATATGTGAAGAACACGTCTGCTTTATCACTTTCAAGATATGCAGTTGTTAGAGTATCTATTATTATGTGCTGAGTATATTAAACGCGCTCTTTAACGACAAAGCGATAGGATCAATGTAAGGTCATGTTCTAATGGAAATAGTATCATATCTTTGTAATACCCGATATCAGCCTTGCATTAAACTGACCTACTGCTTGGCACTGGCCTCTTCTCAGTATGAGAAGAGTTAGGCCATAGTCCACCACGCTGGCTCAGTGCGGGTTGGCAGACTGCACAAATCTTTAAGAACATTATGAGGGTCTCTCAGACAGGCACGTGTCCTCCCGATGTTTTCTTTCACCGTTAAAGCGATCGATAATTAGCTATTAAACAATAGTAACTAATGGAGTGCCACATGGTTCCGTGAAGAGATTTTTAGATGTAATACAAAACTACATATCCTTTCGCGTATACACAGATGTGAGCTTGTACGACATATTTTAGTATACTTATCATATACCTGAGTATAGACTTTGTATCCTAAAAATCAATAAAACCTAATTTCTATTCGGTAGATCTTTCCAGCAGAGTTTAGGAATTTGCCCAATAGATGGCAATAGACTTACTTATCATGTAAGACTTAAAAACATAGATGCTGAATGCAAAATATGAGTGCAATTCACCTCTGTCTGGACATTCGTAGTATATAACGGCAATCAGTCTATGATTGTATTGTATGAACCATAATATCGTCGCTGCATTGCAGTCTGCATCGGCGCCATATTGGCAAAATGTTGGCACTTCAAACATTTAGAACAACATTCTAATTTATTTCAGCATTGCCTTATAGGTGCTGCTATGTTTAGTGTAAAACAAACTTGCTTGGTTACTGGTAATCCTATTTGTGTGGCCTTGAATGAGCTTTGGATAGCGCGTATGACCTTGTGATAGTTATCGGGTGCCACGAGAGTGCTGCGACTACCGAAACTTGACCTGACGTATAAATATGTGACTCATTACATATTATCAAGATCATTATTTGACGACTCGATGGCGTAGTGGTTAGTGTAACTGACTGCCACGCCTAGGTCGCGGGTTCGATTCCCGCACAAGTCAAACATTTGTGTGCATGAACATGGATGTTTGTCTTGGTCTGGGTGTTTCTATGTATAATATGTATGTATTTACAAAAAAAAAGTATATCTGTATGTTTATCCATTGTCTAGTACCCATAGTACAAGCTCTGCTTAGTTTGGGCTAGATGGTGTTGGGTGTATGTGATAGAATATTATTATTATTATTATATATCTGAAAACAGTTAGGCAGAAGTGTAAGACATCCACTTTTCTTTAGCTAATATTATAACAAGCTCCTGCTTAAAAAAATCACCTTGCTAGGCACATGCTTCTTCTCAATATAAGGTTAGGGTTAGGCAATAGTTCACGCTTGCCCAGTGCGAATTAGTAGACGGTTCATGTCTTGGCAGATATTATGGACAACTCTTAGAAATGCAGGTTTCTTTAAGATTGTTTGCCTTACTGAAGACCCTCCCTTACTTAAGATTGTCGCAGTGAGTGATAATTAATACGCACATAAATTGGAAGAGTTGTCATAGTATTGTCTATCTCGTTGAACTGCTATGCAGCAGCGTGGCAGTTCATCGGTCTCTCATTAGACTATCGCTGCTAATTTAACTATGTGAATGTCTTACGCAATCGAGGGGTAGAACTTGTTGCTACCGGACATAGAACTAAACTGCGTCTTGTCATTGAAATGTAGATATGTCTACAGCAATAGGGCCGACCCCTATAACGTGGAACTTACTACTATAGCTGGCTAAACGTTGATGTATACACTTGTTTCAACTCCTTCGAGGATATAACCGTGACATATTTTTATACAGAACAACATTTTGCCCGCGGCTTAGGTCTCTTAAGGTTAGTAACAGTTTATTTTTCTGGATGAAAGGTACCCTTTGTCTTATTCTGCACCCCAAACAACATATATGCAAAATTTCATGCTGATCGGTCGAGTAGTTAAGGCATGAAAGTGTAACAAACAAACTCACATTCATATTTATAATATTAGTTAGGAAGTTTCGGTTCGGTTAAGGTTTTTAAATGCATATCAATAAATATGAATGTAATTCTTCCCTCATTACACATGTAATTCCGATGTAATAAGTAATAATAATAATAAGTAATAATAATAGTAATAAGTTAATAAATTTATCCCGATTTGATACTATACTTGTTTTGATCGTTAAGAGTAATCTGTATAATACTAAGTGGTTGCTTAACAACCGGGCTACTATTATGGTTTCTGAAGGGTCTGTGAGGAGAGGTCAATCAACCAAGGTCGGTCTAGCCAAACGTGCCTAGTTACGAAACATCGATTTGTACTCTTTAGCCTTTTCAAATGAGTGCTACATTAATTTTGCACGATGATTTAAGTTTTGAATGTTTTTCTTTTTATACAACTATGGTGGCAAACAAGCATACCTGATGGTAAGTGGTTACCGTAGCTTATGGACGCCTGCAGCACCAGAGGCATCATTTGCGCGTTGCCGACCCTTTAGGAAAGAAAGTGGGAAAGAGAAGGAGCGGGAAGGGGTAAAGGGGTGATTGGGCTTCCGGCACTCTCACTCACCAAACGAAACACAACAGTAGGAATACTGGTATTTCACGTCGATATTCTGTGAGAGGGTAGTTCTTCCCCGGCCGAGCCGGCCCATACATGCAGAAATCAGCGGAGCTTTTTTGCTGGTAAATTTTTATATGTTGTACAGTTAGCATTATAAGTAGCTAAAATTGTAAATTGGTAAAGTTATCATTCGTTCTCGCACTGAGAGGAGTCCCGTGCCCAGCAGTAGGGTAGCTTAATACAGGACCGATATTATTATTACTTATTTATTAATCTGTTTTCCAAACTATATTATAACTATTACTGCTATAAATACAAATATTTTAAATTTTGTAATATATTTGCAATTGGAAACTTACGAGTGTGATTCAACTTACGTATGTATGTTGTTGACCACAGAACATTACTACTCTTATATCATGTTCTGTGTTGCTGACTATACGGATTTTATAGTCTAGCGATTAGTATTAAGCCAGTCGTGGACAGTGCTAGACTTAAAACAGACTCGTAAGGGATGTTGGCCTTACAATAATCTCTATAAATTTAATAAAACTACTAATTACCTTTTACCCTTGTCTTCTTTACACCATACTTAACAACTTTTGGTCCAGCACTTTTAACAAAACTCAATACTTCTCCGAATAAATATGTTTTAACAAGCTTCAAATTGCACGACGCTGCTTTCTTTTGCGACGTGTAATCATGCGATTAGAGCAACCAATTTTAAAACATCTATGAAACATGACAGAAACGTAATTATTATAATTATTATTTATTTTCCAAAATATACATAACCGTTACATGACATTCCGTTGGGCGCAGACTAGGCTGACCCTGTGGTTTGGGCACCATCACAAAATTATGCAGGTCCGTTATAGCTTATAATATCTAAGCAGCAATGTATAATTAATTAAATTAATTTTAATAAAATATAAATTAAAATGTAGAATAACGAACATGTATGTGGTTGTGTATGAACTTGTTTGCGTGTGAATATATGTGTGTGTGTGTGTATGCGTATGTGTATATTTAATTGCGCCTCCTTTTGGATTAGTTAACAATTTTTAATATGTTATCTGTGTCGCAAATTATAAAATAAGTCACGGGTATAAGATTATAAGTATTTTCCAATTAACCCTGTATATACAGAGTTCGCCTGATTCTGAATACTCATACTCTTGCTATAGACAGCAGTACTGGTATAGTATTATATTATCTGTGACAGCAGTATCTGCTCGTCATCAAACAAACCGTGTACTTGTTTGCAACCTTTTTTAATAAAAAAGGGGAAGTACGATCTGTCGCAGTTCCGAACGGGAGCCGCGATTTCAATATGGTTTTTTTGTTTGTTTAACGTCTGGTTCTGTCGTGATGGAATTGATTTACTCGTTTGATGTTCACCATTTTGTCTCTATCTATACTTACACCAGATAAATAATCCTTGACACAAGAAGGGGTATGGCAAATAAAAATTTGCTCGACATAAATACAGTTTTTGACCTATTGCATGGACACTATAGGTTTTAAGGTTAATGTCAGTTCTCTGTAGCAGTAGAGAATGCGCCTGGAATTGGGTTCCTAGTTTGGGTAAAGTGATATTAGGATTTTCTGTCAAGAAAATCTGCATAGCAGCACAGATTCTGACCTATAGACAGTATAGACTCGCCTTACATGGGACTTTGAACCAGGATCCAAACGTCTATTTCGTATTTCGTTCACTGTTCCAAAACGACCAGTTCCCAAATAGTCCGTTTCTCAATGCGGCTACTCTAAGTGGACGTTTCGGGAGAGTGAACGTTTTGGAAAGTTGTCGTTTGGAACCTAAAGGAACCATAGTTGGTGAAATGTACTATAGCTCTGCTAATCCTTAAGACTGCGCCGAGCGAAATGTGCCAAAACAGGCGGTCGCAGTTAAGTGAATAAAATCAACACTTTTTGTTTAATATAAATATAAAATATACATTTACCATAACAATGAATGGGTTTACAATTACTCCGTAAAAGACTTAAATAATTAATATTTTCGCCTACAAAATTACGTAAATTTGCACGAAAAATGCAAAATCGTAAGCTCGTGTTACGTGATTTTAAGATTATTACAGTAGAAATCTATCCTATTTTACAGCTGAAACGAAACATAAATAGTTATATTACAATTTCTCCGTCCCAAATATTTAAGTTATTGGTTGACAATACAGATACAGATTTATCAAAAAAGCACTTCAAATCCTCCATACTATTTTATTATGGCGGCCGCGCGCCGATTTGAATATGCGCCGCACGAGCTCTGTCATTATCTGTCTTACGCTCGGCGCAGTCTTAAGGAATTTATTTCTAATTTAAATCCATTTTTAATTTATAAATTTAAATTTTAACTTCACTCGATTAACAGGAACAGGAAATATTTTATCCACACGTAAGCACTTCAAAATATCGTAACAGTCCATCGATCCTTATGTCGATGCCAACATGCGCCGGTAATACCAATCATCGTAATATAACGACACAATTATTATTGTGGTGGCCGCCATAAACATCTCATACGGCTTTACGAGCAATTCCGCGCGGCGTGCCACTAACTTATAATAGATCCAATAAAAGGTACGGCGGCGCGGGCGACGCATCGATCCTATTGTGTCGACATCAATAACGGACACGAGTATCAATATTCGATTAACGAAACAGTACCGATATACGTAAGACCATTAATTTCTGGTGCTAGATAAAACGAAACAAAATAGAGTTATGCATAAAACTCTAATCCTATGGAATATAATATAATAATATAGAATAGTATTGACAAAAATTTAGATTAACGCTAGCGAATTCGCGAGCAAAATCTAATGACAATATACATACTATGATTGAAATTAAAGAACTTTATATGGATTTTATTGCGTTGCTTATCACATAATGTCGAACCAGGACACTACCACTATTGAACTTTGCTACAAGCTATTTAAATTAATAAATTTTTTTATGTATATTTAAGTTTAGTATTTCGCCGACGTTACTTTTCAGCAGCCAAGCCGGAGAGACTAACTGAGAGATATAAAATATAAAATATTATGGCAGTGATTCGCAAACCCCTACGAGTGTTCTACTACTTTTGACTTTCATTTATTTATTTTTGGGATAGCGTATAAATAACTGTATACATTTTCTTATACATAAGTGCTTTCAGTTTTACCGTCATGCATAGGTTTATATCTGTATCTTTCTAAAAGGGTAAGCAGCAATGTAATCGTACACCCACGTTTCGCCATTTATTGTTTTAAGTTCCCAGGCAATAAAGGGAAAATCTATTTACTCGAGGCTAAGAACTGCGTGGGAATTCAATCCGTAACCTTTCAAGCAATCATAATTTGTCGAGCATGGATCACCTGCCCCCTTGCTTGCAATCGAGAGGTCGTGGGTTCGAATCCCACCCATTGCAGTTTCAACCATTGATCCCAATATAAACATTCTAGCCTAGTTGGAATGGTTAACAAGAATACTAGTATTTTGTGACATAAATTGCTCATAATTTTCTGACAAAATAAACGAAACCAATGTTGGTCAATATTGTATCATCTTTAGTACCTACACATCTTAGAGATGAGTCCCTCTAATTGCAGTTTAACGATATAGTTACATTTATTTGGTCTTTCAATACTTGTCTGCAGTCTAAGTGGCTCATTTTATTGTGATGAAAATTACGCGTAACGACCTAGTAACATATTCAACGAATAAAGATTGTAAAATGCAGAACAAAAGTGGAACAAATGTTGAACACAAAAGAAGATAAACAAGAATACGTACGAATAGGATCATATAGGTACCTACATACATATTCTATACTGACAGCATTTGACAATGGAGTTCGAGTTTTTGTCAAACATGACTGTATCTAAAGTTTGACACTTGATTCGATCATATAGGTACCTACATACATATTCTATACTGACAGCATTTGACAATGGAGTTCGAGTTTTTGTCAAACATGACTGTATCTAAAGTTTGACACTTGATTCGATATTTGAAATTTAAATGGCAAAGCATTGAGATCGCAGCACATGCCGAGGTGTCGATATCTTGTTTATGTCACCTACATAATATGTATTTTGTCACACATGCTTAGGATTAGTAAGGATTTTCTCCTTTGACTTACTCTATATACTCTACTACTCTAATTTAGTTATATTCTTGAATAGCAGTTTTAGTTACAATGTAAATTAGTGAAATATATTATAAAATCTTCCGGAATGTTACCAATATTAGTTATGAATTATTTATTGGCAAAGTTTTAATTCAAATTCTACGGAGTTATCGCTAATAGGCCTTAGCAAATTCAAAATAAAAAGAAATAGAGTGCCTCCTTGGACAAGCAGTGTATGTCTATCGTGATATTAATAAATTATGAACCTGTCAAGAGTTACCTTAGGAGGCGACTGCCTTGCATTATGAAGATATCGTACAGCATATCAATCAATAGCAATCTATATAGATACAAGCGGTATGCTGTACGATGCAGAAACCATTTGTTTTTGCCGGTATTTAAGTCTACTGACTTATACTAAACAATTGGCTGTCACCTGTTGTCGGGGAAGGAATGTATCGACAAATCGCTATTTTCCGTCGTCCACGTAACACATGAGCACGCTATAAACCACTGAGGCTCGGTATTATTAGTGGCAAGTAATTGGATTAACCTTGGCGCGACAGTAACCCTTACTGCGAGGGATGCCGCGCGTCATTTGTTATTTGATTGCATTTCTGAACGCGTGTCACTTGGCTGAACGCGGCCGTGTCATTGCCGCTGGTTTATTCAAAACGTTTGTCTGTCATAGTTTGGCGGGAAATGTAAACTGTGTGCTCAAAATTGTGTTCAAAAATGTTTGGAAGCAAAATAGAGTGCCAAAGATGGACTTCTACGAGAAATTCTGGGTAATTTTAATTCATATTTTTGTTTAAGTAAATACAACAACTGAAATAAATTTCTCGATAATTAATACAGATTTTTCGGTGGTATACCGTTACGGTATTGTAGTAATGTATGCCATTGCGGTATTTTGTTACTTTCTTAATACCAGCCTTGGAATTCTGCAATGAATTTGGTACGAAATGAAAATATGGCTCATTATACAGGTTATGGCTGCATAAATTGCGTAATATTAGTGCGGAATGTGTTTTGCATAATTATGCATGAATGGCGGACTTCTAGTGTCGGAATTTGTCGAACATATGCGAGATCGATGATGTTTGATAGGATTATTGGGATATTTATAGAAGAGATTTTTGTAGAAATGTCAATATAAGTGTAATCTCTGAAAATGGATATGGTTTATATGTGAGTGAATCGTGTATATTAAACCATTATACATATGTATATTTTAGTAAAATATGTAGCCTAAACTCCAGAAAGTTATTTATTTAGTTTCTTTTTGGATAAGTGGAGTTAGAAAACAAATGATACATAGGTACCATTTGTTTTCTGCGTGAGCTTCTAATGCCTTTACACAAATTGTAGCCATTTAAACAAATTTTAAAATTCCTCTATAGAAATATATTTCAATAACCAACTACTACTTTTAATTACCTATGAGTTATGTCCGTGGTTATGATTGTTCAGTACTTATATTATAGTTTATGTCTTAGCATTTCCTATGCTTAGTTAGATGACTGGCTTAGGAAGCTTAGCAAAGCGTCTGCCGTTTGTCGATAAAGATGAAGTCTTGCTTCATGGATTGTCTTTTATCGCGTTTATAATTTACTATATATTGTCCGCGACTTCGCTCGCCTAAATGTAGGTTAGGTTAGCTTAGTAAGAGTACCTCTTTATCTGAATGAAAGGTATTCTATGTCCTTTGTTGTTCCCCTGACAACGTGTATGCGAAATTTCATGATGATCGGTCGAGTAGTTAATGTGTGAATGCGTAACAAACAAACACATATTCGCATATATAAGTTGTTTTTATTCCGTGTATAATTGACTATGACTATTATCCATAAATAAATTTCAATAGACAACTGCCACACTAGGCTAAATCTGTGTGTAATGGCTTTGTACACAACGGAGGCAAAGGTCACTCAACCTCGGAACAACTATTTGTGAGTCACACACTTATTTGTCCCATTTGCGAGTCCCATTCCCAGTGCCAAATATCGAACTCACAACACTCGGTACTTGCCAGGGGCAACCATTTAGACCATTCAGTACCCCATTATTCCAAAATAAACATTTAACAGAAGAAGAAAAAACATAGAAGTGAAAACTAAGTCATTTGTGAATTGTATCGTCGAGCTATAAGATGTCGGCCTCGATGACGTAGTGGTCAGTGTAACCGACTGCCACGCCTGAGGTCGTGGGTGTGATTCCCGCTCAAGTCAAACATTTGTGTGCATGAACATGGATGTTTGACTTGGTCTGGGTGTTACTATGTATAATATGTACGTATTTACAAAAAAAAATGTATATGTGTATGTTTATCCATTGTCTAGAACCCATAGTACAAGCTCTGCTTAGTTTGGGCTAGATGGTGTTGTGTCTATGTGGTAGAATATTATTATTATTATTATTATATTATTATTTTTGATTTTTAAATGCGTTCGGTGACGATGCCGCGACTTGCATGATTTTTGTTCACCCAAAAAGTGCTAAACACGCCTAAAGAAGTTTTCACTACAATACATATTTTAAAAAAGAAATCTCGCACTTATCAAAATTTCTGTGTCGCGAGGCACTTGACAACCGTTCAAACAACGGCCATAAAGAGCACCTAGACTCGATACAGCCATTTGCCAACCACACAATTTTTCGTTTAGTATGGGAATCGAATGGGAACTCTCGGTGTAGTGACAATGGTAAGGCGACCACCTAAACACTACGCCCACAGTGCAGTCACGTACAGATGACATGCACTCTAGTAAGTACCTCTGGAGTTTAGATAGGTCGTGTCAAATATCGCCTCGCAGCGATATCTTAAAACGACTTCCTTCTGCATCAGTCCCCGGTATCACGTTACACAATATATCTTTACTGATAGGGCAAGTCTATTGTCACATCCGACGGTATAATTTGACATGACCTCAAGGCAAAATAGTATATAGATCATTTCACCAATTCTATAAATAATAATGTCCTCCAGATCGAATTTCGGCCACGGCGGCCAATCTTAACAGACTGGCCCTCGGCGCAGGAGATATTATAGTGCACAAGTATGTGCGCAAACACAAGTGCACTCTCTGTTCCCTAACCCTCATGATCCGATGGGACGGTGATCCGACACGACCGGAGAGAGATCAGGCGTAGGACCAACGGCTTTACGTGCTTTCTGAGGCACGGGGGTGTCTAACACCGCCAACTTCCTAACTCCAGGCTCGTATTGAAATTTCTATACAGAAAAACCCAATAACTTTTTGTTGGCACGACCCGGGATTCGATCCCGAGACCTCATGCTAGTAGTCGCAATAACTACCGCTGCGCCATAGAGGCAGTTCTAATGCGTGTTCGATTCAGCACAATTATAAGCTATCTAACAAAAATATAGCTTTTATATTAAATACCGTTGTAATATTGTCTGCACGGATGGCTTAGTCTTATTGCCACTGCTATTGCGCTGAGTGATGTGGGTTCGAATCCTACATTAGACAACACAAAGTTTTGTCCTCTGTTACTCGGGACCATTTCGTTGTCACAAGCCTGGGTGTTCTTTGTGTCCGTTGTTTGAATGTTTGTTCAAACCTCCACAGGAATCTATATATTAATACGTGAAGCAAAAATTTGTATTTACCCCTTTTTAGGAAAATTGCGCAGATGAAGCAGATGAAGTAGTATGAAATTTGCCACAGTTAAAGTTTATATGGAGAAGGAGGGGCGAATCCTAATATTTTTATAAAATATGCATTAGAAATACATTAAATTAACGAAAAAACAGTACATGCACGCAACCATACATTTGACACACGCAGTCGAAGCGCGTAACTATGGTTACATATATCAATATATAATGACATATATCAGCAATATCTTACAGGCAAACTTTGGTCGAATTTCGAGCACTAGGCGACCGCTAGTCATTGTAGTTGTCTCTATTTAAGAAAAAAAACAATATAATAATTGTAAGCTATCTAACAAAAGCACAGCTTCTTTACTAATAGCCAATGTAATATTTTAAAAACTATGACCACCAGTTAATTGTTTCAGCTTTTGTAGTTTGCTTTGTCTGTCTACACTAATGTTATAATGCTGAAGATTTTTTTCGTTAGAACGCGGTAATCTCAGGAACTCTCTGCATGGATGGCTTAGTGGATTAAGTGGTCGCCTCACCGCTGCCACTGTGCCAAGTGTTGTGGGTTCGAATGCCACACGCGACAAATATTTGTTTGATCCACAAATGGGTCGAGTCTGGGTGTTCTTTATGTCCGTTATTTGAATATTTGTACACAAGGGGCACCTAAACGAAGACATGTGGCGAGGCGGAATGTTGTATCGTCCAACATTGTACCTGTGTTGGACGATGGAAGTGCTTGAAGCCATAAACCAGATTCCCATTCTCCCACAGCCAGCAGACGTGCGCGCTCTGCAACACTTACAGATGTAGTAAAAAGATTTTCTCTTACCGTGTTGTTGATTAACAAATGGGTGTTCCGAGTCTGGGTGTTCTTTATGACCGTTATTTTGTAAAATCCAGGACAGAATCCAACACAGGAATTATTCCTAATGCAAGAAATGTCGATAAAAAAATAACATTCTGAACTTGATGTGTCTACTTTACTGTAATAATGAATTTTAGCCAAAATATAAACCAACCGTTACCTACATTCCAAAAAGTAATTAACCGAAATAGCTGGAGCATTAATTACTGTGGCAATATTTATACAAGTGTGGCCAATAAACAATATCGCAATTGCCTTTTGCGGTTCAGCTTACGGCTCATCAGAACGATCAATCATTTATATAGTGAATATAAGCTTATCGCGTATAAATGTTATATTAAATTGATATTGCTCTATCGAATTGTATGATTTTATTACTTTGTGAAGTCTCTGATAAACTGGGTGAGAGTTATTAAAATAATAATAGAAACATGGACTTATCAATAGTTTATTGGTTAGAAGTCTGCATCATTGGTATAGTTGTGTAAGCGTATATGTAACTGACAAGTGTGATAACACGCATACTGTATAAATGTGTTCGTGTACGATCGTGTGCACTCTGCGTGGATGCCCAGGTACGACAAAGCATTACGGCGACTTTTCGACGGTTAGCTCAAGCCATTACGGTATAAGTTTCTGGAAAAACGAATTTGTTTTGCATAATGATGCATGAATGGCGGACTTATGTGTCGGTGTCGGAATTTGGGGCACATATGCGAGATCGATGATGTTTGATAGGATTATTGGAATATTTATAGAAAAGATCTTTGTCGAAATGGTTTACTTTCTACGTATGTTATGAAGCGGGTCATTTCGTCCATTTTATATTTTATTACTATGATAGATTAGTGACGTTTGTCTGTGATGTAAGCACGGCTAGGCATACAATATCGTGCCTGTGTGCCAGTTACAAGTATAGGCTTCAGTAAGCATTCCCCATCAGGCGGGTCGTATTCGTATTTGTGAACTTGGTATAGTCCTTCAAAAATGATTAAATTATTCGTACGTCGCGTAGTGCCTAATGCATAACTAGTGACATGCAGGTTCTTGCCTAACGACAGCAAATCATAGGTCAAGTAACAAACTTAACTTAGTATTCCAATTGACTCATGATTTGATTGTTGATTTCATACCTCTGATACTGTGATCTTGGTTAGTTATGTTATTAGTTATAATAAATCGTATTATTGGTTATGCTTTATATTTTATTAGCTGTCCCGAAAGACGTTGTTATGAACAAACGAAAAAAAAATTTATCTTAGCCTTTCTCGAATCCACTGGACCACACACAAAAAATTTCATCAAAATCGGTCCATCCGTTTAGGAGGAGTTTAATTACAAACATATGCACCGAAGATTTATATACATAAAGATATCATTTAAAACACTTAGGTATGTGTTTTATGATTATTAATCGCTATTTATACACAATTTTGTAAGGTAATCAATTGTTAAATTTTTATTCGACAAAATAATCGACGTTCATATTGAACAATATAATAATAATAATTGTCAATATATACATAAGATAATTTCATGAACAATTGCGTAGGTGTAACTACATTTGTTTCTTAATAGTGATGGACCTGTATTTTTATTCTTTATGTATTAAAGAAAATGTTTATCTTTGACTCTAGGGCAGCAGAATGCGGTCAATCAGTCCGTTCCTTCGGCGGGAGCGAAGCAGGCGCAAATGGAGTGTTCGAAGAGCGGCTTCGAATGCCGGATGATGATGAACCAGACTTGGTGCTGCCGCACTTTCAGAGAGTCGCCATTAGCGGAGAGGATACCTCCGGGGTAAGATCAGAAATCCTCTCATTCAAATGAAAATTTGCAATTAATACAGGACTACCACCAGTGATCGGACAGAGAACACACATAGCTCATCCATGAAAAGTAAGGTTCTCCATCCGATCAGTACCAGGTCCGAGAGGCGGGATGCAGTTATGTTATGTCGACGAACACCGTGGTAGGCTTAGTCAGTATTACCGATATGTCGCTGACCATCATTTCCAGGTGGGTCCGACATAACCTCTCCGACACCCCGCAGAGAGGCACGCGTTAATGCATACAACAAAGTAAAAAAAAATAATTAAATAATGGTTAGGCACACCATTATTCTAATCTCATGGCCAACCCTCGGATCCTTAGGTTTAGAGTCGAGACGCAATGCTTTGTTACTGTGTATGGTTGTCAGCTATTATTCATTACAACACAATGAAAGTTGACAAGAAATAACACATCGATCTCACCATCCAGGTACCGCTAGAAGATCTCCAGGTAGCGTCCTCCTACCTGGTGCAGGCGCTGGAGATGCGTAAGCGCTACATGGAGATGTCGCAGCAGAGCTACGCAACGATCACGGCGCGCTTCGTGAGGAGTATGGACGTCAATGCGCCGCAGAACCATACGCCCAGCGTGAAGGTCGCTCAGAGACATATCGCTGGTCAGTACAGGAACCTGATTAATTACCTATTATGTAACTAGGTGCCCAATAAATCGCCCGCTAGATGGAGAAAATCAGAGATGATAAAATAAACAAGAAAATATAAAATATCATATAGACGCTTGTTAAAGTAGAATGAAAGGTTTATGGTTGTTCAATCCCCACACGCGACAAAAATTTGTGTGATCCACAAATAGTCTGCATATTCTTTGTCTCCCTCGTTTGAATGTTTGTAATCTTCGGCGACACGGATACTAATTCCAGTGCAGGAGTAGTCCTTTAAAAAATCAACAATTAGCACTCGTATGAAGCAGTCCACGGTCGTCTGTAGGCTGAAATGTTTTCCTAGTGTAACTGCTCCAGGCTTTAACTATAATGCTACCACCTTTTAGCCCAGTGCATTTACTGTCCCACTGCTGGGCACTCGCCTCATTTCAGTGTAAGCAGGATTAGGCCATGTCTACATACATACATATCTTAATTTTTTTTGGTAGACGAGGTATGTGCTTAGTCAACTAATCCAGTTCAAGCGGGGTTTTCACTATGCTTCAGCTTCTTGAATCTTGAATATCCTCTCTAAATCGTTTTTCAAACTTAGTTATCTTCTTGGACTATTGCGTAACTCCTACCGTTTCTGATTGAAGCAAGCCGAGCTTACCCAAAAATCTACCAAGTTAAGAATATAACAATATGTAATTCGTTCATTACCAGATCACATAGTCCACCCGCCGTTCCGAGCGGGCAAGGAGCCCTGGGAGTGTCCATACCCGTCCGCGAAGGGCTACACCATCAAGTCCGTGAACGGCGTGTTCAACCTGTACAAGACGGGCGAGGATGGCCAGGAGACACAGCTGCCGTACGAGTACATCACGCTCCAGCAGTACATACAGGACAAGATCACCATGTGCAATATGATAGCCGATGGACCTCTGTGAGTAGACCCATAAATGTCTGACTGAGCTTGATAGAAGATATAGAATATGTACAAGTTGCCGACATTGACTGTTGGTCCGCGGTCCACCCGGCAGCCTTGTCAAAAGATTCTCTCCTTGTGTAAGAGACACTACACTACGTTTCCCCACAACATTATGGGCAGCGTTACTCTGCCATATTGGTCCAGTGTCGTTACACAGAATTTATATATCGTCTAGAATTGTTACATACGTAGGCTTCCTCAGGATGGTTTATTTACTATTAAAGCGGGCGATGACCAACTATGTCATGTACACGTGCAGGGCCCAGAGTATAAAAATATGATACCATTACTTTGTTCAGTCTTCTCTTGAGATACGAAGAGTGAGTATAACGTGTAGTACTCTTGATTGTTGCAGCAAGTCGTTCTGCTACCGGCGGCTGTCGTACCTGTCGTCGAAGTTCCAGCTGCACGTGCTCCTCAACGAGCTGCGTGAGCTCGCGTCGCAGAAGGCCGTGCCGCACCGCGACTTCTACAACATCAGGTAACACCGCTCACACTCACACTCCACACATCAACCTCACGCATGCAGTAAGTCGTTCTGCTACCGTCGGCTGTCATACAAACTTTCGACATATATAATAAGAAATAAACTTTCGACTAACAGTACAATTCTTTAACCTGTCAAGTCTTGGAACGCTAAACATAATTAAAAACCTATTTTGTCTGACGGCAAAAGGTTAAATAACCTGGTAAACGAATTACTTACTCACTGCAGCAGGATCACAATGCAAAAATAAACGAACCGTAACGCAGAGCAGAGCCCCAATCAGGTCGTTACAATTTATACGAAATCTCAGTGGAGATTGTGTTGTGTTATACCTTTTAAAACTACCTACATAATAATAATACTAAATATTTGTTTTTTAAATAAGATATACGATCTTCCTACTGTTCTGCATCCATTGTATAACAGGTGCTCATAAGCTATTTTCTGATAAGAATACAGAGTATTTAAACAATATTTTGCGTTCAGTTGCAACATTCACAACATCCCATATCTTATTAGATACATAATCATTGGTTCCCAGGAAAGTGGACACCCACATCCACGCGGCGTCGTGCATGAACCAGAAGCACTTGCTGCGCTTCATCAAAAAGACGCTGAAGAACCACGCGGATGAGGTGGTGACGCTGCACAAGGGCACTCCAATGACGCTGAAGGCCGTGTTCCAGTCCATGAACCTTAGCACCTACGACCTCACCGTCGACATGCTCGATGTGCACGCGGTCAGTATCACATCTATATGTTAATACGTAAAGTAAAAACTTTGTACCCCTTTTTACGAAAATTGCGCGGGTGGAGGAGTATGAAATTTGGCACAGTTTAAGTTTATATGGAGAAGGTGTGGCGAATCCTTATATTTTTATAAAATATGCATCAGAAATACATTAAATTAATTAAAAAACACTACACGCACACAACCATGCATTAGATACACGCAGTCGAATCGCGTTTGTAGTATTTCGGCATAGTTCGTCTGACGTTGTACAATTCTTCGTAACTATGGTTACATATACCTTATTTATATGTAATAAAGAAAAAAATAACAAAGTAGCAAGCTTAGGAATATCGTCAATGAAAGAGTATAGTTAAGTAAATAACAATTTGTTTGAAAAAGATAGGTACTTAAATTAATCTGTATAGGCTTTGCGAAATCTAAATGAAATGTGATTATAAGGGTAAAATTATAGACAATAAAATCTTAATAACGATCAAACTTAAATTTAAATCAATTATGGTCAAATTGACCACTAGGCGACCGCTAGTATAATTAAATATGCCAGTGTAGTAGGACCTTGTGGATGAAGTTAATATAAATTCGAAAAAATAGCGGTCCTAGGAACAATCCTTGAGGCACTCCACACGTAATGGTTTGTAGTTTACTCTGAAACTCTCAAAATTTTACTATCTGAGACCTATTACTTAAGTACAATTCAAACATTCTATATGCTACGCCTGAAATGCTATTATTTTAGTTTCTGTAGAAGTATCAGGTGGCTTACGGTATCAAACGCCTTTTAGAGGTTGATGAATAGGCTTAGTTTTATATTCTTCTGATCAATATTGGTTTGTATTTTGGTAGTCAGGTCTACAGTAACTGACTGGGCTACTTCCGAAAGCAATACTATCTCTCAAAAAAGTAATTAATGGTTTTGAGATGCTCATCTGGACGTGTGTAGAGGATCATTTCGAATATTTTGGAAATTATTGGTAGAACTGGCGATTACGTTTACATTCAAATAGTAGAGAAAATAGAGAGTCGAGCTTTATTGCTGTGTCAATAATTCCGTCGCAGCACGTATAATGGGCAGACTTCCTATTACATATATATATATGTACAGTTATCTGTTTAAGTATAAACAATATAAGATAATAATTTATATTTGTACTAGCTAAACCCAGCCCCGTTTTAGTTTGTATTAGTGCGAAGTAAAATATTCTAGGCATATTTGGCGTTACCGTGGGCACTTCAGAGTGTAATTTCAAGTCAATCAATTGACTACTTCACGAGTTTTACGTACATGCTGCTACTATACGCAAAACTCGAGAAATATTGAAACTTTATGTTATAATAAGAGTTATATATAACAGGATCGCAACACGTTCCACCGATTCGACAAGTTCAACGCTAAGTACAACCCCATCGGCGAGAGCAGACTGAGGGAGGTGTTCCTCAAGACAGACAACTACATGAACGGGAAGTACTTCGCCAGGATCATTAAGGTAAGCGTCCTGGAGAAAACTTGAAATCTTAGGGTATACCGCATAGCCCTTACTATTATATAGAAAGGCATTTGTAAAAAGAAATTCGGAAATTGTATGACACACATCTGATATTACACGATGGTCTTGATGATCTTTTTAGGTCATACAAACGACATGTAAACGCTATGTATGAAGTTAATAATTGCATTCATATTGGTGTCAATCAATATCAAAGTTTAGTACGAATATTCGAATATATTCGTCAAGGTGCGGAATATTTCGATTAGTTTCAATATTAAAATTTATCAATTTAGGTATCGATAAATCGTTTATCGCTAACCTTAATACACCTGAACTTAAAACAAGATCTGGCTGAATATATTACGAACCGGTCTAAAGTATTTGCAAACTATTACACCCAATCATATGGCAATAGTGCAGCTTAAAACATTGCAAAATGTATATAAACTACAGATATCTAGTTGGTTTTGAAAAGTCTTTTGGGTTATCTTTTGTAAAATACAAATAAAATCGAAATAAAAATACCTTAATTTGGCAAAAAGGTTCGTCTATAATTTTAATTATTACGGTATGTGACAATACATGGTGTGGTTACAGGAGGTGGCCTCAGACCTGGAGGAGAGCAAGTACCAGAACGCGGAGCTGCGGCTGTCCATCTACGGGAAGAGCCCAAGCGAGTGGGCCAAGCTCGCCAAGTGGGCCATACAGTACAACGTGTACTCCGACAACGTGCGCTGGCTCATACAAATACCACGACTATAGTGAGTACCTTCACCATAATAGTCATCTATGGAAACAACTCTAGTAAGGAAATCAGGCCAAAAGCAATTGGCCAAGTGGGCTATTTAGTGAAACATGTACATACATTGCTTTACTTTTTGCCAGATTGACACTGGAAACTATTTCAAAAAGGGTATTTTATTGTTATACTATCTTTTTCCTGCAGCTTCGCGCGCTCGGGAGCGGTCCTTCTTTATGAAAGTACCTTATGCCCTTTTCTGTATCCCTGACATAGTGTATATGAATTTTATTAGTATACTAGTTAACCTCACATTCGCATTTGTAATATAAGTAAGGATACCTATACCCTTGTATAATAATAATAATAATTTATTCAATAATAATACATGGGTATACATTTTTGTCATTAGTCTTATATGACGACATTGTGCATTCTAATTTAATTTCAAGCTCTAGGTTTTATTAAGTGATTGCCTGAGCTAGATTTAGAGCTGTGTTTCAGGCTATTTCTCCACTTACAAAAAATATATGCCAAGTAATATTAGGATTTAGGTCAATGTGCATAAACTTAAAATAAATATGTCTATTGATACAATATAAATAACTTAGATTACATATTATTACAAATTACTGATGACTTAAGGCTATTTTACAACTATAAGCAAATTTTCCGTATCGGAGTAGGTCATTGTTTGCAGGTGTTTGGTAACAATAGCATTACATTGTTTATAATTAAGACTATATATATCTAAAATTCTATTTATCTATTATATAAAGTGGTCCTAGGAATAAGAATTTATTTACAAAGGCATGTTTGGCATGAAGCTTAGTACATACTTAATCTTTTCGTCTCTTGTCTGGAGGAAGTGGTCTGAATGGCAGTAGTGCATGTTGATTAAGCACGGTGTGCAGAATAAGCAATTGGCGATTGTAAGTCACCTCTGGAGTGTAAGTGGATTATTTTTAGCATTAAAGCTCTCTTTTGTAAGCATCCATCTTAGGATACAGTATTCCAACACATCCATATTCTTATATCCTTATTTGTCAGTGCTGGCTCTGAAACAAATTGTGTGGTTTTCTAAGATGCCGATGTCCCTTAAGAATCCGGTCAGGTTCTGGCTTCATGTTGATACCAGAAGAACACTTAATTCAGCCAAAACTCTCCCAGGTTCTGTAGCACCGTAGTAAAATTACTATTGTTTTCCAGCGACATCTTCAAGTCAAACAAGATCATGAACAACTTCCAGGAGTTCTTAAGCAACATTTTCCTGCCGCTGTTCGAGGTCACCAACGACCCCAACAGCAACATTGAGCTGCACAAGTTCCTTACTGTAAGTAACTATCTGTTCCTGCAGACTGTCTTAAAGGCACTGTTCTATTAAACATCATTTTCACAAGATCTATCTACCAGACCAATACATCGATCGTCGATAGACGGCATCGATCGATGGTAGAATGGATTAGTCGACGTCGATCGATAGTTGCTACCAGACCAATCGATCGATTGTCGATCGGCGTGGCTAATCAAGCAGCTCGATCGACGATCGATCGATTGGTCTGGTAGAAACTATCGATCGACGTGTAAACTATGTGAATATTAAATATATTTTATAAAGTCTAACACAAAGCAGCGAATTAAGGGCTTTTACAACCAGAACTCGTTTTCTTCATGCCTGTTTGTTGGAGTTCTACGCCAGACTATTGAACGGTGACTAATTTTTAATAAGTATTCACAGTTTGGTAGTTTGAAGCTCAACTAAAATCTAAGCGAGAGCCAATGTAATCCGATATCGATTCATAGAACTGCGTTATACGTTCCTGCCTAACTGCAATTTACGCAATCAGACTTAGTTATAAGTATATCGATACGATAAATCCTTATTCTTGATGCTTTTATCCCATGTATTAAGTATATCATATGTATGTTACAGCATGTGGTCGGTTTCGACAGCGTGGACGACGAGTCGAAGCCAGAGAATCCGATGCTGGACGCTGACGCCAGGAGCCCCGAGGAGTGGGACGACGAGGAGAACCCGCCGTACGCGTACTACTTATACTATATGTACGCCAACATGACCGTGCTCAACCACTTCAGGAAGTAAGTCCACCACACCAGCCTCTCTCACACATACGTGCTGGACCCTGAGCCGACAGACTCGAGGAGACATCGCCGCACTACCTCTACTACATGTACGCCAACATGACCGTGCTCAACCACTTCAGGAAGTAAGTCCACCACACCAGCCTCTCACACACGCATGCTGGATCCTCGGCCAACAGACCCGAGGAATGGATGCTCCTGGCGACAAACTTTTAGTTCTCTGAAGTTGCTTCGAGTAGCGTCACATTGACAAAAAATTGATGAAAAGTGATGGGAAAATAGTGTTGTTGGCTAGCTAATTGTGAATTTAATTTACCATGATATCTCTTCTAAGGTGACATGTTTATTGTTCATAGGGAGCAGGGGCTAAACACATTCGTACTGCGCCCCCACTGCGGAGAAGCAGGTGCTGTGCAGCATCTCGTGTGCGGGTTCATGCTCGCTGAGAACATCTCCCATGGATTGCTGCTCCGGAAGGTACGACAGGAATCGATTTTAAAAATAAGTAACACGCAACCAAATTAATGATGTGCATTCGAAATATATTCGAATGTATATAAAAATATCAAAAATATCGCAGAGGATGCAGCAAGGGTGGGCTCTCCACAAGGTGGATCGACGACCTGGTAAGGGTCACGGGAAACAGTTGGATGCGGGTGGTCTAAGACTGGTATATGTGGAAAACTTTGGGGAAGGCCTATGTCCAGCAGTGGACATCTTTCGGCTGAGATCATGATGTATTTAAAAAGTTGGTGATTTGCAAAGTAAGCACCGCGCTCAGCACTACTGCATTCGGATATTATTCGAAACGAATCGAGGGCTTTACTAGTGTCACGTAGTGCTAGTCGGTCACGTTTTTAGAAACGTGCTCGACCAGGGAAGTTTTAGTAGCGGAGATAATTTAAACAATATAATTCGCAATTAGAAGATTTCTAATGCGTTTTTCAAAATTGGCTAGGTAAGCACTATAGTTAGCAATTACACGAATTATTTAGTATACAGAAGGTACCAGGGCGTGGTTCTAGACAAGCTTCGTGACGTGGTCGGGCTGGAGTACCGCGGAGCACTTAGGTTTAAAGCGGCGGCCGGCAGAGCGGGGCCTGGCTGCCCGCCAGTTACATGGCGGCGCTGGGGGAGCTCCCACTGCGGCGCGACTGCTCCGCTTTATTTTGATTGTTAATTCGTGTAATAAAAACCATAATAACGGCGCGCCAGAACTTTGATAAACTTTATTTGGTAGCCTCTTTAATACAAGTTGTTTACATAATATTGTCTTCTGTTCACGCGAATGTTATTCATTGAAATTAAACTACTATATACGGATTTTATCGCGTTATTTATTTTTATTTTACACTTTATTACAACATTTTGAAACTGTTACACAAGTTTGTTTAATAACAACTTAAAAAAAGAAGCCGGTCACCAATTAACGTGTGACAGGAATACAATTTTAATTGTACTGTCATCTTATCTGTGTACTCGTAAATAAATCTATATTTATATATTATATAATTATGTACAGTCTGCCAAAAATGTGGCCTACGATTGAGTATTTTTTTTTATACAACTATGGTGGCAAATAAGCTTGCGGCTTGGTAAGTGGTCACCGTAGCCTATGGACGCCTGCGACACCAGAGGCATCACTTGCGCGTTGCCTACCCTTTAGGAAAAAAAAGGAAATGGGAAGGAGAAGGAGTGGGAAGGGGGAAAGAGGGTGAGTGGGTCTCCGGCACTAACTCGCCGAACGAAACACAGCAGTAGGAATGCTGGAATTTCACGTCGATATTCTGTGAGAGGGTAGTCCTGGTCTAGCCGGCCCATACATACTGAAATCATTTGAACATCATGAAACAACAAGGTCGATTTCCCCCTGCAATAATATTATTACAGTGACATTGTTTTCTTTATAATATATTATATTTATTTGCCATGTGTCAACTTAGAAAAATCAACCTTAGTCAAAACTGCAAGACCACTTTCTTGGCCGATTGTACAAATGTTATACTGTGAAAATAAACATTTTTTTTTCTTCAAGGTTCCAGTTCTGCAATACCTGTACTACTTGGCCCAAATCTCCATCGCCATGTCCCCCCTGTCCAACAACTCTTTGTTCCTCAACTACCACCGCAACCCCCTGCCAGAGTTCCTGGCGAGGGGACTCTGCGTGACGCTCAGTACTGATGACCCACTGCAATTCCACTTCACCAAGGTAAGTGGTACCAAAGAACTGCTTATACACCATGAAATCTAATTCACCGTTTTCCCGAAAAGTATGTACTCAGTCCACGATATAGAAGTTTTCCAATGCAGTTATTCTTCATAAAAAAAAATATATAAAACTGTTTTCGAGTCCGGTCTTTTTATCAAAATCTATATTTCATTGGCGCTACGTCGCGAGGTATCTTCGAAGGTTATTCTTAGTATAGTGCAAACCTCTCAGGGGGTGATTAAACTTGTTATTATGAACGACTTTTGTTCTGGGACATTGCCGAAATCGCGGAGCAAAAACAGCTGTTCCATATAAAATTGTACAATGACCTCGACAAAACGAATGGAACTGATTTTTTTTCACATTCACATTTCTTTGCTTCATTATTATTGTTATGCATTACTGTGTTGCAGTCATGTTTAAAATAGAACAATGTGTTTTCGACAAAAATGATAGTGTGTATTCTTGATTAATTTTCATTCAATGTTTTTTTATAATTAACCTTGCAGAAATATTCTATATCATTGATTGACTACATACGTTTCGGGAAAACAGTGACTTAAATTACATGGTGTATATTTGCTACATCTCTGATGGCATAGCAAAAGTCGGGCAGATAATCGTAAAGTTGGCTGTTCATGGGTTTAAAGAGTCATTGGGACTTTCACACGCAATTTACAGCAAACTTTTGAACATGCAGTCTAGCAGTGCGGCAATAGGGAACCTAATACCGTATGTGGCGATGGATGAGATATCACCCCAACCTATCCTTCTTGAAAGTTAAAGTAAGATAGGAAAACTTTATTTTTATTTCTTTTTTGTAATTATTGTTTTTGATAAGGACTCACGATTACTGCCGTCATAAGAAAAAAGACAAAACAAACTGTTGTTTTTAAATCCGGTTTTTACTTTTTAAGAATCAGTAAAAAAAGATACATCTGCCAGTATATTTATATTAAAGATAAAAATACCGCCAGATACGTCTTTTTTCCTTATGACGGTAGAATAATGAAGACTGCTATCCCGCATTTGGCCAGCGAAGTAACATATAGACACAGAAAGCCAGCAGCGGGCCACTTTATAAATATTACCGATATTTAATTATATAATAATAATAATATAATAATATTCTATCACATAACATTTAATTGGATGTACGTTGTGGATGTACAGGAGCCGCTGATGGAGGAGTACAGTATCGCGGCGCAGGTGTGGAAACTCAGCTCATGTGATATGTGCGAGCTCGCCAGGTACTCCGTGCTCATGTCTGGATTCCCGCACGAGGTAAACCATACGTGGCCATAGTAATAAAGTACTAATTGTATATATCTTAAGAGATCAAACTTTTGAAATAGGTGAATCCGCTATTGAATTGATGTTTTATGTCGTAACTCTTACAAACTGTGATTGCAAAATTGTCCCCAACCTATAGCCTTAATATGCTCAAAAGTGTCATAAAAGCCTTTCAGGATCTCAATTATATAACTTGTCTTGCGCCTAGCAGAACATGTCAATATTTTTAATTTGCTTTCGAATGTCAGCTCATCACTGGAGCAAATACAGTTTTCCAAGCAAAAGCTTTTGCTCTAGGCCACCGATGTTGCTACAGCGGACTCTAGACTAGAGTGAGATGGTTACATATATTTGACTAGATGTGCCCGCGATTTCACACGCTTTTATAATTACTGCGCCGCCCTTGTGGGTCGTAGCGTAATGTTATATAGCCTATAGCCTTCCTCGATAAATGAGCTATCCAACACTAAAATAATTTTTCAATTTGGATCAGTAGTTCCTGAGATTAGCGCGTTCAACCAAACAAACAAACTCTTCAGCTTTATAATATTAGTATAGACTAACGCCCCCCTGGCTTCACCGCGGTGATCTGGCGAATTGTTTACAGCGCAGTGGTTTGGTCGTCTCGCCACTACTACAGCGTCGAGTGTTCTGGGTCCTTCTAGAAACCTTCACGGAGGAAATATTTCCGTGATCCACAAATAGTTGTTCCGGATCTAGATGTTGTTTGCGTTCGTTGTTTGAGTGTTTGTAGAAATGATAAAGGAGATTTTTTTTAAACAACTAATTAGGCAAACGATCTTACGACTCACCTGATGTTAAGTGGTCACTGAAGCCTATGGACGTCTGCGACACCAGAGGCATCACATGCGCGTTACCTACCATTTCGGAAAAAAAAGGAAGTGGGAAGGAGAAGGAGCGGGAAGGGGAAAAGAGGGTGATTGGGCCTCCGGCACTCTCACTCACCGATCGAAACACAACAGTAGAAATACTGGTATTTCACGTCGATATTCTGTGAGATGGTAGTCTTTCCCCGGTCGAGCCGGCCCATTCATGCTGAAATCGGCGAGGCTCTACTACTCAAATATACACTAATTATTTGCCTACATACCAGCAAAACTTTTCTTTTAAATATAAGAATGTTTTGTAATTAGCCATCCAACATGTAAATAGATGAAGCAGTACTGGCTGGGTCCCAACTACATGAAGGAGGGAGTGGCCGGCAACGACATCACGCGCTCGAACGTGCCCGACATCCGCATCTCCTTCCGACACGAGACCCTGCTCGACGAACTCACCAACATATTCAAGGTAACCAAACACACATGCGACGACAATATATATACCTATACATGAGAAGGTATTCGAAGTCACACATACATGATACATAAACTTATTTAAAGTAACATGGACACACAACATTTTGCTACAATAGACACTATTTTTAATGATTACACTTATTTCTGACGACCTATCTAGTACAGTCGGCCAAAAATGTAGTCTAACCACCCTACGGTTGAGGTTCATTTGAACGCCATGAAACAACAATCGATTTCTCCTTGCAATAATATTATCACAGTGACCATAGCTTCCTTTATTCGTCATGCCATGTGTTAAGTTAGAAAAGTCAACCTTAGCGATAATTAGTTCTCACAGAAACTTTTATCAAAACTCATATACTTGGCCAGCTGAATGTACATACATACATTGCTACAAAAAAACTAAAATTATATATTTTAATTAATACATTTAAAGTGATAAATTGCAATTTAGTAACGATACGATATGATATATTTAACATGTATCAGTTAGTGCTATCCTGTAAGATTCCACCATCGAACTCACTTCTGAATCCGCAGTGCAAGCTGTATGAGTTGGTTACTATCGAAGTGACTTGTGAGTTCGAGGTGAATACTTTTACAGAATAGTGTTTTGTGATTATTTATAAAGTATATGAAACAGGTAAACATCTATTAAGAGCATTTTTATTTAAAATTCTCACATAAATTAAAGCTACATATTTTGACACAATCATGTTCATGTCTTGAAGTTAATGCTTCTTGGTTGTCATTTTAAGTGTTGTTGTCCTTGTTAACTTGTATTGTCCGACAATTAATGATCGTCCAACTGTTTATTGCGTATTGTGATGTGCTAACAGGTCTCTGACTATCGGAGTCCAGGTTCTTAAAAAATCGTAACTATAGTAACAATCCCGGTATACAGTTTCTAACTGTTAAAAAATTAATACTTAACTTTCAAAAAACGTTGCTTGTTTATTCCTCTTGATTTCTTGTAAATACAAATATATATTGTGTTTATATGTACATAGTCAATAATTTACATCTTATTAGATTCAATATTTCAAATACGCAAGTGATGTTACAGCTACGTTGGCAATAGTGCGTTCTAAAACTTAACGCTCGTTGGTTCGATCCCCTGTAAAAGTGATAATATTTTTTGGATTTTTTTCTAATATTAAAAATATTGTTAAACATATAATATAAATATAAAACTTTGCAGGACGGCATGTCTGCCCGGAGGTAAATCCACACCAAGACGTGGATGCTGACAACTACTTTAATATTAATTTACTAATTTTTACTAAAATCTACTTGTTAGACTGTATAATCAACTATTTGTTTTATATAAAATATGAAAAATAAATAAAAAAGTTATATAATGTAAGGATAGAGACATATAGTTTACCCCTTGTGATAACTAGGCGAAAATATAAGATTGAAAGTGCCATTTCATTGTTATAACCGCGGCTCTTGACTTTATATACATAACAATAGTTTAGATCTGTGAACGGTGAGTGAGGTGGCGGCCATCATCATATCTCCAGTAAAATATTATTACTCACAAAATTAAGAAATTTTAATACATAGTTCATAACATAATTAATAATTATCAAAATAATAATCAATAAAATTTGTAATAAAAAAAAAATTAAACTAAAATATTTGAGTTAATTTCAAACCATGAATTTAACTGTGACGATGTTAAACTTCACTCCCTGTTCACCTACATTATAAAACTTTTAACTAACTAAGTAGAATTTAATATGTAGCTTTGAACAGAACATTTTGTATACCTACCTACATAAACGCCACAGCTCACATGGAACAATATAAATAGAAAATGCATTTTAATAAATTCTCTTTGATCTCTATATAGGGTGAATTTTCATACGTGTCATTTGCGTTACATCATCTCATTTACTGTTTGAAGGAAATGTTGTCTTTCTTCTCCCCTTTAGGTTATATATATTCGAATATCTAATCTATGCTTAATAGTCTGTGGTATTTTTATATTTGGGTCATTGCTTGATAAAGCGACTGTTTTCTTAAATCCTATCTGACTGGTTGTAAGTTTTTTAATGTAACAATGATCGGTACTCTGATAGCCTGCGAAGACGGCTTTACTTGTGCTGTATCTGTTTGTGATTGTGGTCGGCTTCTATGTAAATATGGGGTAGATCACTACTCCTTCATAATATAATATAAAAATGTACCTTAACCACGGTAAACAGTCAAATCTCAGTTTGTGCGATAGAAACTTTAACTCTAAAAGCACTCGAGTAAACATCATGTTATATTTTACGCAGATTTTTATAATCATTTTATTTAATAAAATTATTCTACTAAACTTGGGATCAATGTGATTCTTTGTATTCCAAACAATAATATAATTGGTGTAAAATTTCATAATCTTATTAACTCTTTGATTAGAATTTTTGGTCCCACGAAGGATTTTTATATAAATGTAAATTAGCATTTCTCAATATTTTGTCTTAGGCACTGAATATGGACAATAATTCAATGCGCTCGTAGCACTTTGAATTACTTCGCTGGCATTTATCGAACACTGAATTAAGTATATGGTGAAATCATAGGCTGAGCGTCGACTTGCGACTTGTGATCTCTAACATTTTATTTATTTTAACCTACTATATACGGATTTTATCGCGTTGTTTATTTGACACTTTATACTTCGCGAGGCTATTGAAATCAAAAAACATCCTAATTTCAATAGAGAAGATGGTTGGAATGCACCACCAGCTTGGGATCCAGTAATACAAATAGTCAAATCCAAGAAGAAGCAAACCACAGCTAGACTTCATGATACTTTGAGCTCATTCTGCGTAAATAGAAACACCAATGATTTAATTATGTTCGGGTACTTTGAAATAACTACACTGGAACATTGAGACAACTACCATCTTAGTCTCCCCGTGACCATGGCTGCTGAAAAGCAACCGAAACGTCGGAGAAAGTTTAAAATTAAATTAAATCTAAATAGTTTTAATAGTTTTAATAATAATTTAATCAGCTTAAAATTTGTAAATTTTAATAGTAGTAGTAGTGTAACAATTTTCAAAATTATGTAATGAAGTGTCAAATAAACAACACGTTAAAATCCGTATGTAGTAGTTTAATTTCAATGAATAATATTCGCGTAAACAGAAGACAATATTATCTAAAACTTTACATAAAAATGATGGTTACAATTTGACGGCACATTTAAAACTCTGTAAAACATATCGCGTCTAAGTGGGCGCTTACCTTTACATTACTTTAATCAGAATCAGTCTTGGTAACCGCGGTATAACTTTGTACAACAAAAATAAAAGTTACCGTCAAATCATCATAGTTAATTGTTATTTTTATAGAAATCAATAAATCAAGTATTATGTACTTGATTTAACGCTCTTTTATTAACTGCCAGAGCATTTTGCCTTCACGTTGTCGACTGCCATAGAAATTTTCATAGCATGTCGTTATAAAGTCTAATAGTATAATATTGTAAATGTATCTGTTTGAACGCTTTAATCTCAGAAATTACCAGTCCGATTGACATGAAAAATACACATATTTTGATTTTATTCGTTCAGTTTCCATAAATATCACTCACTGTGGATAAAACCGCAAAGAACTATTATTAAATACACAGTAAATACTCAACTATTGCTCTCTCACCATTAATATTCGTGTATCCGAAGATTATCGAGGCGCACGATCGTGTCGGTATTTGTGTACGCTTGTGAGCTGTCGGCAAACTTAACCGGTTGTATCTAACGGCTTGTGGTCGTTCATTGTGTTACGTTATTGTGATTAAGTATACTTTATTGTGTTAATTATATACATTCACTACTTATGTCCGCTTAACAGTTGAGCTTAATAATACAACTGGAATCATTTACTGTGGAATAGATATTCAGAAGAGTCACCATGTCAGTTAGCTCGTCAATTTAATCGACAGATATAATTGAATCAATCACAAAAAATATATTTTCGGCTGCATGCCTTATATAATTATAGAGATACAAGATGGCCGGCTCTATAATGGGTCAGAAAAAGACTTGTGCGTACAGATATTTCAGATGAACTCTGCCGATTGGACGACTTGGATTGATATGGGTGCGACAAACAAACTCGCACTAGGCACTCAGAAGTTGTGAGCTTGCTTCTATAAGTGAGTCTAAGTGTTAATTTCAATGAGTCTAAGTGCGTTAGTTTTGATGCACTACGCATACTACTGATTATATTTCATTTGTGGTGGTGATTCTTCTAAATATTGTTTAACTTATCACTGTTAAACTCATTTGTAAATAAGATCTTTATTGTGTTGTGTTAGTGGACGCGAAGCCTAAGTAACTCTTTTATAATAAATTTAAATAAAATACCAACTTTTTATTATTTTTGGTAAGTTTTACTACTATATACAAATTGTATCTTTGGTAAATCTGTATGGACCAATTATATATGCATTTATTGAATAACATTCTTATTATTTAAATTAGTAGCAATGACTTAGGCTCCGCGTCCATTGAAACGTAACTGAAACAGTAATCGAATCCTTTACTTTTAAGTAAAACATGAAATAAACGCATAAGGTTAAGTTTTTAAGGATTTGAATATACTTTCAGTAGTTTGATGCATTTTGTGCTTCTGTCCGAATGGTATAGGGGTTGTGTATTTATGTTACCCCACATTTCTTAATGGCCATCACTTATACACATTATTATAGACCATCATTTCGAAATAGGATCTGAAAACAACAAGAAATTTAAGAAATTTTATTAAATTAAGCTTTAAGAAATTGCATTGCTTTTAATAATATAAAACCTATCAATAAAAATATTTTGGATAATTATTAAATTAGTAATGTGTCATAGCATCTTTAGTTATATAAATTAATTAATGTTTTCTAAATTGCTCTAAAGAACAATCTATTAAAAACGTCTTCGGAATAATTTAATTAATGATCAGAATATACTCTATTTAGTCTGCTTACCTTTTAATTACTTTCTTGCTTTTTGGTTTGTGGACAACTTTTATCTGTCGCTCATCTACAATTACTGGAAATACAGCAAGCTTTGACAATGACTTATCGATTTAGTACAAACACAATATCACGCCCTATATACCTACCTATACCCTATATAACAACTACAAAATGACGATCCCCCTATCATTTGAACAGAACATCCCCAACTAATTGGTTGTACTTAACATATGCCCGCATAGTGTGAAGTGCATTTACTTATACCTATACACATATTTATAAACGATTATTATGTACATGTTATCATTGTTGGAAATAAAAATGCTCATATACACCAAAGTTCCTTCCTTACTTATTTACCCTGTGTTCTATTCATTATATGTATACTTGTCTCGTAAGTAATATAATTTTACAAAAGATGTCGTGCAGCCTGATGGAAACCACCCTTTCACCAAAACCAATTTAAAATTAAAAAGGTAGAAGGCAACACAGGAGTGCTATTCTACAAAAGTTTTCACCTCGAATTCACTTGTCACTTCGACATTAACATATTATTACTATTCGGTAAACTCCCACTTTCAAACCGACTACTGCAGTGAAAGAACTACATATTATTACTATATATGTATCTTATGTGGGGGCCAGTCAGTGCAGACCGGCGACACTTCGACCCAGTGGGATCTTTTGTGTCGACACTCTCCCAATAACGACTGCCATAGATGTTCATGGCAGCCGGGACCGACGGCTTAACGTGCTCTCCGAGGCACGGAGCAGGCGATAAGTGTCAATCAATATGCACATCATTTCGAAAAGTCATAACTTCCGAAAGTCAGAGGTGCGCGACGTGGGTTAGAACCCGAGATCCTCTGCATTGCAATCTGTTGGTCTCCCCACTGAGCTATCGCTGCTCTTTATATTATTACTATAGTTACATACTGTCGAAGTTGACATTTGAATTGAGACTGCGACTAATGAGAAGTAAAGCAGATCTCAGCCTAAACTTGGGATACCACTGAAACTACGTCAGCCCGACTGGGAAGTATCCGTGCTCTATATAGATCGCAGCTAAAAAATCATAAATTCATATGTGTGTTGTATTGCTGCGGTGAGTAAGTATCATTCCAGGCTCCATGAAGAGGCGGCATGCTGTTAGCAAGGGCAGCCCAACAGTTGCGGTCGGTCTTCATATTTTATTATTATAAACAGAGCTTTAACACTCCCTCACGTTAACCATTTGTCTAGTACCCATAGTACAAGCTCTGCTTAGTTTGGGCTAGATGGTGTTGTGTGTATGTGGTAGAATATTATTATTATTATTATTATTATTTAGATATAGACTGCACAAAACAATACTTAGGTACGTAAATTTATGATGTAAGTATAAGGGTATCGGAGTTGCCGTAAATCGCCTATTTAGCGATAAAGAGTGAAGTATGCGTGTTTTTATTTTCAGGGCAACAATAACAGGTTTAAGGGTACTAAGGTCAACAGGGGTTATAGTGTTATTAGTAATTTATTGATTTATAAGTTTTGTCTTTGAATTCATCAGTTGTAGTCTGTAGAACTTACTTTCGAAAGATATTAATCAATTAATCGAACTGCACCTTAAGTTCACAAGCACGTGACTCGGGTTCACCTTAACTTTGTTATATTTTCTTTATTGTCTGTATATAGGAGTACTTGAAGTTGTCCTTTCTCTGAAAAATTGCCTCTTAAACTAATAAGTATACTAATAGTTGGCGATACGTGCCTAGAACGTTTAGTGTCGCAGTCAGATAAAAACAACGTGATACATATAATAAAGTTGTATTATCAGTTTTATGCACGTATGCTGAATATCTGGATACTGTTTATTTAATTTAGTCGTACTAATTATTATTTTTCATTAAATAGGTACTTTATACATCTCTAATAAACTTGAAATAAATTCAATTAAATTTTCTAATGTTTGATTGTTTTTCTGTAGCTTCAGCGGTGTGGCTCTTCTCTCTTCTTCTAAGGTACACGGTGTGTGTGTGTGCGTGTCTGCGTACGTGTGTCAATAACGACATCATCAATATTTCCATAAGGCGAAATATTTGTGTTAACATTTATGTTGTTGTATACGAACGAAAGAAGTAACTTTTTGCCGAATACTGTTTCATTATTGTAACAAGTTATCATAAAACTTCACGCTTGTCTTCCCAGGTAAGGCCGACTACATACAGTAGCCTATAATGAAGTCATATTTCGACGTTTAGTAAAGAGGGTCTTGAATGGGCCCTGTCTGTTTGGGTTCCGACAGGAATTGACTGCTATCGTGCTGCTGCATCTAAGGACATAATTAAATGTCCTGGTTAAATCCTGCTTAAAATAGTAGGTAAATTACATCCTTAATTGTTTTGCATAAGTAAATTTAGTACGAAGATATTTTTGGGCATGTGACCAAAAATTATTTAAAAGCTTCAGCACAAATTCTATCGGTGCCTTGTACCTTGTAAGCCTAGTGAGTGGAACCTAAAGAAATTCATAGGAACATAAGTATAAAGATCTTAATCAGTGTAGCCAAAGGTATAACATATTATCGCGATATCAGTGATGGGGCGCAGTCAGGTGATCGAGCCAGCCATGAGACGAAAGGCGCCCTTGGCGATAATTGATACTAGGTTGTAAATCATCAAACATCTCATCTTTATGAAAGTCTTGACGCGCAAGCATGATCGCGTTAATACCTCTTTTCCGTTATATCCATCTTGTAACACGAAAGTATTAAAGTGGCTAATCATCATAAACATAAAATAGACCTCAACACTCGTAGAATATCAGTGACATATTACGATATTTTTCATTGCTTTGTGTTCCCTATTATTTTTAAACTGCATTTGTAAAAAGTATAAAATCATTTAATTAGTTGTCGGCCTCGATGGCGTAGTGGTTAGTGTAACCGACTGCCCCGCCTGAGGTCGCGGGTTCGATTCCCGCACAAGTCAAACATTTGTGTGCATGAACATAGATGTTTGTCTTGGTCTGGGTGTTTCTATGTATAATATGTATATATTTCCAAAAAAATGTATATATGTATGTTTATCCATTGTCTAGTACCCATAGTACAGGCTCTGCTTAGTTTGGGCTAGATGGTGTTGTGTGTATGTGATAGAATATTATTATTATTCTCTTTATTACTTTTTTTTTCTAATAATTACATTTTTAAATATAAATATAAAATCTATACATATTTAAAAATATAAATACTGAAATGACCCACCGACATCGGGAACAGGGTCCAAGCTGCCGGTGGTTAGGGCCCCAGAGAGAGGAATCTCCTCACAATACGCGCCGTGTCGAGTAGTACTGCCTTTTGCATCAAGGACTTGATCCAGCCATCTAAAGTAAGCCTCTGCAGGTGGTGGTCAGGTCTTATTATTATTATTATTATAGAAAGGTACTATTGTTTTTCTTATTTGTGTTGTTAATTATGTAGCTAGTCATCCCAATCTATGTTATATGAACTGCTTATGTTTATTTCATTCATATTAACTTATGATCACAAAAACGAAGTAGGTATTAAAGGATGAAATCGTAGCATGGCGCCGTGAGCACTCTTTTGCTTTTTTGACGTGTCGGTCAACGGTTAATATTTTGTGCTTGACGCAGGGACCCATTATTTTAGAATCTAATAGTTTATTTAGCATGCTTTGTACCTCCACAGTCTCGCTACGCGTCACCTGGAACTCCACTGACGGTGACCGGTGGCGGCGCGTTCCCAGCTATACCCAACTTCGCAGCGCCCATCGTCAGCCTGAAGAGACCCTCACTTGTCTAAAGTCCACACACACACGACAAAATGACTAAAACATGTTATTATTTACGTCATAACTCTATCTTGCAATATAAAAGTCTAATTACAAACAAAATGTATATTAATGAAATTCTTGGATTTGCGTATGGATATAATGTTTAAATCATCATCATTTATTTCTGAACTGCCTTACAAATCAACGTTAAAAATCATGCTTCCATAACCGCTTACAAGTTTTGATGATCGATTAGAATGTGATAGACTTAATAAACCATTATCTACATCTAATAACTAGGTATCATAATTATGACTTTAGTTCTGTAAGTATAATAATTATAGTATTAAGTTATAATATTCTTAGATGATACGTTCTATTTTGTCTTAATTAAATAAGTAGATATAATCAGATAAAGTATTCTGTCATGTTAACTATGTGATTACATATTTATTGATGCTAAAATAATATTTCAAGTGTTTAAGTTTTATGCAATATGTGTATTATTTTATTCGTATTTAAGTATTTTAAATAAATAGTTTTATAGTCATGTAATACGCAGCATGGATACCTACTTAGCGCCCGCGCCGGCTGCCGCACAGCGAGCTGTCTTTATCATCGCGCCGCACACTAACGTAATATCGTTCTGTGTACTATACCATGTATGATGTCGTAGAATACAGTAATATAATAAGGATATTCAATAAATAACATTAAGCAAATTTTCAATTTTATTATTTCTCTTACTTATATACCTTTTTTTTATACAACTAAGGTGGCAAACACGGCCCTCCTGATGGTAAGTGGTCACCGTAGCCTATGGACGCCTGCAACACCAGAGGCATCACTTGCGCGTTGCCGACCCTTTAGGAATGGCGAGGAAATGGGAAGGAGAAGGCGCGGAAAGGGGGAAAATAGGGTAGGTAATTGGGCCTCCGGCACTGTCACTCACCGAACGAAACACAACAGTAGGAATAGTGCTATTTCACGTCGATATTCTGTGAGAGGGTAGTCCTTCCCCGGTCGAGGCGGCCCATTCATGCTGAAATCGACGAGGCTCTACTACTCAAACTACTACCTACTACCTACCTAGTCTCACGCGTTCATCTCCAAAGATAGTCCAGCGATAATCAGAGACGACTGCACGGATGCCACAGTGGATTAAGTGGTGTTGTGGGTTTGAATCCCACACGGGACACAACTTTGTGTGATCCACAAATGGTTGTTCCAAGTCTGGCAACACACTACTAGGCTGGAAACTACAAATAATCAAACAAAGGACAATAATCGATACAGAAATTATAACCAGTGCGTGTTCTTTTTAAAAAATACAACATTTCGCCATTTTCTTAACCAGAATAACACTGTCCGATAATTGAAACCGAGACATTAACTCTGTATCACCCCTGAGTTCTACCACAAATTTGTAGTTATATAAAATATAAAGACTGGCCATCCCCGGACTCGTTTAGGCTGATCAGCATTCAAATTATGCATTGACAGCCAAAAATTAGTTTTTCTTGTGATTGAATCCCGGAAATAACCTTTCTTGTTCCTAACGTAAACTAATTCACGATTTTCATTTTCTAAGTTGGAATAAATTGAAATGATCGAAGGAGATACGCAAAGGGAATTTTAAACAATTTGAAGTATCAAACTTTTGCAGTTGTATGGCATAATATTTACCTAACACATAAAAATTAATAAAGCATGTATACATAGGTATATATCATTGTGTCGTACATCCTATCCAAAATATTTCTTTTAATTTAAAGATTGACAGAAATACGCTTAGCATTATAAAGCTGAAGAGTTTGTTTGTTTGGTTGAACGCGATAATCTTATGAACTAGGTACTGCTTCAAATTGAATAATTATTTTAGTGTTGGATAGCCTATTTATCGAGGAAGGCTATATAACAGCACGCTACGAACCCCCGGGGCGGCGCAATAATTATAAACGCGGATGAAACCGCGGGCATAGCTAGTCAATTATAACCAAGATCTATAATATAAAATTTAAGAAACCAATATAACGATAATAAAATTAATTGAATTCCTGCATAGTATGTACCTAGTCTCTAATACAAATAAGCTAATCCTTTTTGCAATGCAGCTGAAATTTAAGAAGTTGTCCTTTTTCTAACGATGCTGTCCGTGCATTGATCACGGTCTGCGCACTAAGTAAACCATATGGAGCTGTGAACACCTCACCCGCCGCAGGAAAACAACAATCTTGCTGAGCTACAATCTACTGCAAAGTGAAACTGTTTTGGCAGTCGTGTCGCACCAGAAGGCTACTCCACGAGGGTACTGTTTACCTACGTACTTTATAATAAAGTATTGTACGTTATTTCTGGTAAATGTTATACTCGACTAGATCCTGCCCGCGGGTTCGCTCGCGTAAAATATGAAGGTTAGTTTAGTAACGCAACTTTTTCTGGATGACGAGTAGGTACCCTCCTTCTTAGTCCTCTTCTATATCCCGGATTACGTGCTACAAAATTTTTGCTGTAAATATCTAAAGTCACATATTGTGCTGTACGAAAAAACTCTATTTATAATAAATAATTATAATTAACTTGTCAAGTTTTACAATGCCAGACGTAATTAAAAACCTATTGAACCTATTAGCTGTCGGTGTAACGCTGTGACCAAATAGAGTAATATTCCAAGGTAGTATTTTTTATTTAAAAAGGACCTCGCGTCTTTGTGTATTCTTAAATTCAGAGACGTTTGTTTGTAAAATATCTGTATAAGGCCTACATAACACACCTATAGTCTATTCCTAAGGTCTATTCCCTACTTTAACATATTATGTCATAAAACGACAGCACTGACAGGACAATAATGAGTTAAATAAATTGAATGTTTTATATAATTATAAAATAAAATAAAAAAAACATAAAATGTTACCGAAATCCTCCACTCACAATATTAAACAGCAACTGTCAAGCGGGCCCCACAACGAATACAAGAAGTGGACCAAGAATGTGCTCACCGCGTAAGTACACGCAACTTATATTATAACGTACACAAGTGACATTAAAACATTTTTAAGCTAAACGCCCATAAAAGCGATATTATATAAAAGGGACAAATAAACTCCTTTGGTGTCATTAAATACAAGGACGCAGCAAGTGCACGTTGTGAATACACTTCGGTGAATATACATACTTAGTGAGAAATAGTAGATTATAATAACATTAACGCAATATGCAACATCTTTGGTCTTTCTTACTTCATCTGCAAAAAGACTGTTTGGACTTTTCTCCTGCAATTAAATTACGATAACACCGAGAAACTCCTTACAATATAAACACATTCTGCACACATATAATATCTACTGCACATACACACACGCACACACCAGGCCCACAACCTCGCACAAACAGATCCACACACTCGCACGAACGAACACAGTACCATACAACACTACATGCTCAAAAATGTCTATTTTCTTTTAAATTTTATTGTATATGCTAATTTGCACCTATTTACACAAACTAACGCACTTAGCATAAATATATGTACACGTTATATTCCAATATAATATCTACCACTATGGGATCGAAACTGTGTCTCCTAAACACAGGCTATTCTGTAGCCTATCTAGGGGCACAGTACTCCTCCCACGAAATTGTAGATCCAAATTATATTATATCGATTACTTTCATATTATATCGATTTTTGTGTCATTAAAGTTATTATTATTATTATAACAACATTTTGGTATAAAAGAAGCGTAGAGAAATGTATGCTAATATGAGTAATATGATTTGAACACGTGAATTTATAAGTGAAGCTATCATTCTTGATCGAAATAATTTAAGTAGTTATGTACCTAATAGAAAACCATTGGATTTAATTTATGTCTGAATAATAAAAAGAGTTGGCGGTAGGCACTAGGCAGTACTAATGACATCTGCAAGAACGGTCGCAACTTATGTGCTGTTACTGAATATTGCCATAAAAACCAAGTTACCGATCTCCAAACTTCTTGATAGAAGTCTTGTGGGTGTGATACCACTCTACCTAAGCTATAAGCACTCATGATACTATGGACGTAAGTCATGGTGTAACCTGCAGTGAGTCGAGCGACATGCGAGATGTGAGTCATCGCACGATGCGCGACTGCGTGCGCACGCGCGTCCGGCAGCCCGACGCGCCGTACAGCCAGGGCAACGTGCCCTTCCAGAGAGTCTCCGTCTCCGGCATACACGTCACGGGGGTACCGACGTTTTTACTTATTATGCGTTTATATAGCAGCGATAGCCTAGTGGGAGCCGATGGACTGCCACGCAAAGGTCTCGAGATCGTTCCCAATGCGCGCATCTCTAACTTTTCGAAGTCAGCTTTAACGGTGAAGGAAAACATCGTGAGGAAACCTGCATTACTGAAAGTTCTCTATAATATTCTCGAAGATATGTGAAGTCTGCCAACCCGCACTGGGCCAGCGTGGTGGGTATTTACTTAGTGGTCCAGTGCAGGCTGACACACTTTATATCACATATTTTCGAGAACTTTATGTAGAAATCACGATGTTTTCCTTAAAGAGAGAATTAACTATTTAATACGCATATAACTTCGAAAAGTCACAAATGCGCAACTTACGAGTAGGATCGAATTCGAGATCTCTGTGTTAGTCCAATGGTATCGCACTAGGTTATATACACTGACGGACTCATAAACTGCCTCAATGTTCAAGACGCCTTTGAAATAAACATTTTAACCAAGTATTCTAACTTTTTATACAAAAAATTGAAACCTATAGTTTGGTTCGTTAACTTCATAACAGCGTAGTATCATATCCTTAAGTGTATGTTCGTATACTGGAAACTCAAGAACCATTAAATTTTTTTGAACAAAACCGATAAATGTAACAAAAATTGGTTTAGGTTGGTACATTGAAAAATTGGTATTACAATTAAAAAAAAAGTTCAGTTTTTTTTTTTCTTTTAATAAGGTGTATTGCCTCCACGTACCCTTATTACAGATTCTAATCGGTTCCGCACAGATCTGATTAGGGTTATTAAACGGTCTTGCGATATATTGTTCCATTCTTGTGAAATCGCTGTTCTTAGTGCTGCCACTGTTGTGGGCACAGGATTTCTCGCATATACAGCATTTTTTAAACTGTCCCAAACATGCTCAATGGGATTAAGATCCAGGCTGCGTGCTGGCCAATTCATGGTACGTATCCCAACCTCTTCGCAATATTGTCGAACTTGTGCAGCGGCGTGGGGTCAGGCAATATCTTCCATTAGAGTAAAATTTTCGCCTATTAATCCCATGTAAGGTACCACGTGAGCTTCTAAAATCTCTGTTATATAGCGTTTTGACGTCAAACCATCTCTTCTACCGTTTTGACGAACCATGTCGATGATCACAAGGTCCGTTTGTCCGATCATCGTCATTCGATCATCAAATGCCACCCCACACCATACACGAACCGCCTCTAAAAGGAACACGCTCCTCAATGCAACTTTGAGCATATCTCTCTCCCCAAGGCGACGATAGACTCTTTTGCGACCGTCTGCACCATTTAAACATGTCCGACACTCATCGGTGAACAATATGGAGGCCCATTGCTCTTCAGTCCAATTGTTTTTTGCTATTAGTGGCAGACGAGCGAGTTCACGGGCAAATCTTAAACGAGCTTGTCTGTGAGCTGCAGACAGCTTTGGACCATTTGCTGGTCTAAAAGGGGTGATTGCCGCTTCCTTAAGGCTCCTTCTTATTGTTCGTGCACTCACGTTTACTCCGCGCACTTCATTCATCTCTGTTTTGATCTTTACTGACGTGAGGAAACGATTTCGTAGGGAGGTTGAAACAATAAATCGGTCGTCACGACGCACTGTGGGCTGAAAATCGACCTCCATAGACATAGAAATGAAAGTTGCTAGATGTTCGTTTTGTTGACAGATATGGCTTCTACTAGCTATTATACACATAACAATGTCGTCTGAGCTAACTCCGCACAGAAATGAATTTATTATAAGGTTTTTTCGAAAAAAATGTATGGAGCTAGCATGAAAAATCTGAATATCTCTGAACTTGCAAGGAAAACCGTAATATCCTCAGAGATGGTTATAGGACTAATTATTTGTGATTTTTTGACATACTTCATATAACGGTACCTGCTGCAGAATTTTTTTTAAAAATCATCTAATTTTTAATTATTTTTTTTTAACTTTAAACGATTTGTTTTATTGTAAAAGTAAAGAAACAACACGTTATATGCATATAATACTAAATCTTCGCCAGTTATTTGTAAAAATATCAAGAAAATTATTTTTGCCTTACATAGTATATGTTTTAAAACAGGTAATTGGATACCATTACTAAACTTTGCATACAGGTAAACTACTGAATAATAAATTAGCCTTCTAATGAGTTCTGAATAAGAGATTAAGTGATTTGCAATATCGCACAATGGTAACTACAGATTACACTAATTAAATTCTTACAGGTAAGTACATAAGTAAACTAATTAGTTAATTAGACATGTTACGAGTTCTAAGAAATATTTTCGACAACTATTTAATTATTTTATTATTATGTCTAAATGAAGGTATTTTTTAAATCATTAAATTCTACTAATGTCAAAGTAAAGATCAATCGATAAGTTAGTTATTTTATTAACGCTAATAATAGGCATTAAATAAAAAGAAAAATAAATTAAAAAGGTATTTTTTAATAGTTGATAAAATTTATATAAAACAAAACATACGTACAAAAGTATGCAAAAATATAAATAGGTACAAGAATAGTAATATAAAATATTTAAAAATAAATCAATTGCAAAACATAGTTACGTACCAAAGCTAAATAACGAAAGATCATGAAAAAATTACATTGAATAGAATTATAATTAAAAGCACAAAAAGTTTCTAGTTTTCCTTATCACTCTCGTCGATTTCTGAATCAGAATCTAGATTGCCTACAAACTCAGTCAGTTTCTTGAAACTGAATTAAATTGAGGGTTTCAGGAAATAAATCCTCCTTTCTCTTGGCATCTAACTTGGGCCTTTGTACATTTATAAAAGGATCCGAAGAAACAACTAACATATTAAGGATATCATGATTCGAATCTTGCCTGCTCTTTTTCTGCGAATGATGTTCCCGAAACCTCCTAAAATCTTTATTGCGAGACTCGGATGCTTCTTCCGAGAGACTTCCTATGGGTACAACATCATTCTTCTCGATTATGTCTGCCCCGTGTATAAGTAATTTGTGGACGGTTGATGACATATAGTACCAGTCATATAATTCCACGTACCTCTCTGCTGTTTTGAAGGCATAATCTTTAAATTTAATTATATCTACTTTTTCCCCGGAAGTTATTGCCTGTAAAATCACAGCAAATCTTCTTATTAGTTCTTCGTCCAACCCAGTAATGGCTGCAGTTTTATGGGGAAATTTGATTTAATTCGTCTTTAAATTTGTCTTGAATAATCTTTTTTCTCTTACTTAGCATTTCTTTGTGCTCGTTACCTCTCGCAGCCCACTCTTTAAAATCTAGTCTATACGAAATATGTAGTAAACATTCCATACAATTTATACGGGCGTGTAGAGATGACAATCCAAACTCGTATATGTCAGAAGATACGGTCTTTGCTGTTACTACACCCAAACGGTTCATTTCTGTCGGTTTTGCCAAACACAAATAGCATGATGAACTTGATCTGGCTTGAGACAAATACGTGCAGACTTTACCATCGATCATTGTCATCATTAGGTGATGATTCACCCTGTTTCTATTATTGCACTCTGTAGGAATGAGAGCCTTAATTTCTTCATCCATTTGTCGTTTGTGTTCGATGACTACTGCTTCGCTTTCCTTCACAAAAGTAAATTGAACTGGACAACAATACATTGCTGAGCATGGTTTTGGGTTCATCCACAAAGTATTGTCTCCATCAGTCAGTTTTAGTGGCACCAAGGAAGTCATGAAAATACTTGAATCGTCTTGATCGCTATCCATTTTCTGCTTGTATCGGCTTTGGTTTGACGCACCATCGAAACCCCATTTAGATATCAATTTTAAATCCTTATTTTGCACATCATCGTTAGGAAAACTTTGGAGGATTCTTTTGACCGTAATGTCGAGTAAAGCTTGAAGGGTTATTCTTGCCGATGAATCGGTCACTAACACTGATTGCTTCGGAGGATAGCATGCCAGCTTGGTTTGTTGCACTTTATAGTAGGATGGATAAATATCCTTTCTACCTTCCCGAATAGCTGACTCTCGTAAAGTGATGTATTGCCACTTTGATAATTTTAATGAAAGGAGTAATCCAAGTGCTTTTTCTGGTGTAAATAAGATAGTTTTCACCGGTTGCTTAAGCGTTTCCTTAATTTTAGAGGCTGCTTCAGGATGTTTCAGCATATATTCGATTACAGATGCGATATCCTCACAACCTTCTTCCTTAAAACGCGCTGCTGCTGTATGTGCCAATTCACTGGGATTGTCAGTTTTATGCTCATCAGATTTTCTCTTCTTCTGTTTGCTTCCCAGATCTTCGAATGGTTTTCGTGACCTCTTTGTCATTGTACCAACAGAGTATGATGTTGAGGGTTCTGGAGAGATTGATCTTGATCCCTCAGCAACAGTTGGTTCTTGAGCGACTAAATTTATACAACTTGGCCAATCGATAGTTGCTTGCAGCCAAATTTCGTATTGTTTTCTAAAAGTATCAAGAATTCGGTGAGATTTTTGCCACCTTTGTGATGCAGCTCGTACAAATCTCTGACAAAATTCTTTTAGAGTCACTTGATCTTCAACGGAAAGACAAACGTCTAGGCGGGATATAACTTCACTAAACAATACCTCATGATCAAATGAAGTACTCTTACATTTTAGAAGAACGAATAGGTCTAAATTGGTATTTAAACTTTCCATTATAAAATTTCACAGTGATATGTTAGGGGTAACAAAGCTTAGAATAAACTAAATTATGATGCAAAATGTTAACCCTTTTATATTTCAGTCCAACATTAGTTAACGACCTCATTAGACAGTTGTCGAAAATATTTCTTAGAACTCGTAACATGTCTAATTAACTATTTAAGTTACTTATGTACTTACCTGTAAGATTTTAATTAGTGTAATCCGTAGTTACCATTGTGCGACATTGCAAATCACTTAATCTCTTATTCAGAACTCATTAGAAGGCTAATTTATTATTCAGTAGTTTACCTGTATGCAAAGTTCAGTAATGGTATCCAATTAACTGTTTTAAAACATATATACTATGTTAGGCAAAAATAATTTTCTTGATATTTTAACAAATAACTGGCGAAGATTTAGTATTATATGCATATAACGTGTTGTTTCTTTACTTATACACCAAAACAAATCGTTTAATGTTAAAAAAAATTAATTAAAAATTCGATGATTTTTAAAAAAAATTCTGCAGCAAGTACCGTTATATGAAGTATGTCAAAAAATCACAAATAATTAGTCCTATAACCATCTCTGAGGATATTACGGTTTTCCTTGCAAGTTCAGAGATATTCAGATTTTTCATGCTAGCTCCATACATTTTTTTCGAAAAAACCTTATAATAAATTCATTTTTGTGCGGAGTTAGCTCAGATGACATTGTTATGTGTATAATAGCTAATAGAAGCCATATCCGTCAACAAAACGAACATCTAGCAACTTTCATTTCTATGTCTATGGAGGTCGATTTTCAGCCCACAGTGCGACGGGTGGTTGCTCGAGTTCTGTCGGTACCGGGTCTCCTTTTGTAAGAACCTATCTCAACAAACCTTCGGTATACTCTAGATCGTAGACTGGTTTAAATTTACATTTTGAGCAATCGTTCGTTGATCCAAGCCTTCCCGCACCAATGCCGCAATTTGAGCGGCTTGTTCGGTCGAAGTATCCATATTTATGGCTACGAAACTTTTGTTGAGTTTAAAAGACTAATAATCAATACTAGTGGTTAGTTAGTTAGTTAGTTAGTTGGACGTGTGTTATCCGCACTTAGCCCTACAATTGGGCCATTGTGCGTAAGTAGCCGACGCGAAGTATTGTTCGGTTACTCATACCACCTCAGCTCCGTCCAGAATGATAATAGGGGACCGATGTCGCGCAGTACCTCTTTCATCGTTTCTGGACTGTTTAGGAGTTTCGCCCGTTGGTTGTTTGTTGTTGTTTAGGACTCACGCTTTTACAATGTAGGAGCACGTGAGTCGATGTCTCCTCGGTCTCCATGCAGCCTCTACATAAAGGACTGTCAGTGATGCCGATGTTGAACAGGTGTTTGTTAAATGAGCAGTGGCCCGTTATTATACCCACTAGGTGGCGTAGGTTTTTCCTTGAGGAACGTAGCAGTCTGCGTGACAGATGTTTGTCTAAGGATGGAAGGCCTTCCTTCGTCTGTCTACATTCTTTTGTTTCTGTCCACTGTGTGTCTGTCAAATGTCAGATGTCCACTGTCCAATACTAGTGGTAACAATAACACAAATCGCAAATGAAAAAAATACCAAAAAGAATTAATTTCAAACTTTACTCTAATAACACACGAATTTGAGATAATGCAAAATTTTATTTCCCGGTAAAAGTTTTATCTGTCACTGCAGTTCTATTTTTAATTTTTTTTATTATTATTCGACAGTCTTGACATTTTCATTTAGTTTAATCTAAAAAGTTTGCATACTTATCAAAAATGTCAATTCGAAAGTAATCCTGAACTTTGATGCAGTTTACGAGTCCGTCAGTGTACATAATATGTATATATGTATATCCAAATTTATTGTAAAGTAGATATTTCATGTAACCATCTTCAGAGCAGGCATAATAAAATGCTTATTTACTCCAACTTTCTTTTTGCTTTTTTGCATACAGTAAAATTTTTGGTTTATGTTGTCGCCTGACCACAGACTGCGCCGAGTGTTGTGCGCCGAATCCCACACGGGACAAAACATTGTATGATCCACAAATAGTTGTTCCGAGTCTGGGTGTACTTTGTGTCCGTTGTTTGAATGTTAGTAAAGTCCCCCGCGACACAGAAATTATACCTAGGGCGGATATAGTCTTAAAAAAAATGTTATGCTCATTTATTTGATTTAGGTATGATTTTTAAATTTATTTACAATTGCTTTGAACCGCGATAAAATTTGTCTCAAATAGTTTAATTGCAATATGGTACATATAACTAATCAATAATTATATAGCGTCAGCATCAAACAATAGTTGTTCATACTATTACTGGTTACACCGCAGGTGCCTATGGAAGACCTGGTTCGTTCAGCGAATTTACTGGTGCAGGCCCTGCGTATGCGTAAAGAATACATGAACATTTCAAACCAGTCCTTCTGCGAATTGGTGGACATGTACATACAGAACCACGGCAAAGACCGGCCCAGTATTGTACTACCCGCCGCGGAAGAAGAATTGCCGAGTGAGTTCTTTTAAAAAAACTTGATCTCAATATTTTCTCATTGACCTTTGCCTAGCAAACTCATAAATTATGTAACTTTAGTTACTTCACTTGTTAAAAGACAATGTGTTTTGTTTTGGCTTGCATTTTGTTTAGTTCATCACCTTTACATCCTGATATTCTGTCAAAAGTCCGTTAAAAAAAGCAGGGCGTAGACAAATCCTAGCATTACCTTGCAGTATACTAACTATTGAGTACTCCACCATATAGGTAACCGCTTATGCAGGCGCGTGCGCTTCATACAAGCAAATAAGCACTGCATACCCTAGTCCGCTGGCCTATGTAAATCTATATAATCGAAATCTATTTATTAAATACTACAAGCTGAATAAAAATAAGAGCTTGTGCCACTGCCATCCATCTATTGGTCCGTGAGCGAACTACTAAACAAATAGCTTGTGCCACTGCCATCTTTTGGTCCTTGAGCGAACTACTAAGCAAATAGAGATTAATGAGTGTTGCTATCGATCGACGCGCTACACCACTGAGGTGTCTGGAAGCAGAACTAATTGTGATTATTCGCTACACATTTAAACGTCAATCGATTACGCTGTCTTTAAGACAAATATTTTGCTTGTGTGTGTAAAATGCACGTGTGTGCTCGCCGACTATAAGCTCTGCTTCCACGATAATCCAACTAGTTTAAACAGTTGTCAAAAACGTTATAATTGTTGTTTATTATAGGCCTATTATTTTAGCAATATAGCATTGTACGCCATTATTAATTATTTCACAGAGCTGTCGATAACCCGACAACCGATGTCGATAACCGATAACTAAATAATTACTTAGTGAAATTACCGGAATTACTGTAAATTATGGAAAATTATACCTGTGAGATCTGTGTTGGTGATGTGTGTTTAAATAAATTAAAAACTGGTGTTTTCTCGACGTTGCCTTTTGATGACAAAAATAAAATAATTTCTCTGGGACGCTGTATTCGCGATTTAGATCTAAAACAACAGAAAGGTAACACGACACGTTCTTTAAATAAAAAGTATTATGATATTTATAGCTGGCTAGCGGACTGTGTACACACAAGTAAACTATTTTGTTTTCCGTGTATATTATTTTCAAAACAAGATAAAAATAATATTTGGACCTTTAATGGATATTCGGATTTAAATAATTTTGACAAAGCTGCTTCTAAACACAATTCGTCGGAAAAACATAAAGATTCTTGTTTAAAGTTCCAAATGTTTGGAAAAGGTAGAATAGAGTCTAGTTTGAATACACAGTTTATTTGATTTTAAAACGATCTTGTAATTTTTACGACGACGTTTTACAGAAATATTTAAAAAAAGATAGGCGCGTTGATTTGATTTACGAAAAGTAAAAAATACCTACAGTCAAGTATGTTAGTAATTTCGTTCATTTATTTTTGTTCATTTGCGCAAAAAACACTCTTAACATCTCACGGCCTTGTAATACCTACAAGGCCACAATAGATATCATTTAGGTGACTTGTTCTCACTAGTGAGTCACTATCAGTCACTTATTTGGATATTCATGGTAGCCACACACACCATCATCAATGGTGCCATGTCGAAAAGTCGCTGAATTGATTTTGGTAAGATATTTTATTTATTTATTGTACACAGATATATACATATACACACAAAAACATTTAGGTATAAATGAAATGTAGTGCCCTCGCAGAGATTTCGGGTAGGGCGTGCATACCCTACCAGAAATCTTTGGGCACGCCCCTGCGCTTATGAGCAATTTAGCCGTAGAAATGCTTGATAATGAAAAATAAAAATGACCTCTATGATGATGACTGACTTTGGCGTTGCATGATATATACATGTAATAAGTATCGGATATTAACGCGATCATGCATAATGTTTACCTTTTAATGCCTGACGTTTCGACCAGGTTACACCGGCCGTGATCACACAGACTTAATTTTTTTGCTCTATTGAGTGAATCGTAGAATACCGACACGTCGGCTAGCATACGTAATAGGGATACCATGAGTGTAGTGTGTGACGGTACATGACCAACTAAAAAGATAGGTACGGAAAGTGAGGGTGGATCATAATTCTTCTGCCTCACATACGGAGACTTGACATTGCCGCACCAGTCAGCTTGTTACCACGGCCGGCCTATTATATAGCTATTAAAATGTGTATAACATGGTTAATGCTTCGTATATTATTATCTTATTCAATTCCCCAGTGCCAGACCGGGCTACGGACATGTACATGGATATAAGGGCGAACTCTTCCGACGAGCTTTTGCTCCCCAACTACAAGATACATATCAGCTCGCAGAGTTCCAGCACTCATAGTAAGAACACCTTTAATATGTATTCAAAATCCGATATGTATATATTTTTAATAGTTACTAACCATTTGGCTTACAAATACACATATGTACGTCATCGAGACTTCTACAGTACGGTCATGTTACAATTTAGTCCGCAAATTATTTAGAAATTACTAAGCAAATAGTTGTTTATCCATTGTGTTTATCGTGAACATTGTTTGAACAAACTTTATTGATATTATTGACGTTATTTTTAAAACGAACACAGTGTTGTAAATGTGTTAAATTCGAAAATTAAAGTGTGTAGTGACGGTGACTCTAAAACATTTTATTTTAATTTTATTAGTGGCTGTCATTCAAATAATTTACATATAATTGAACCATCAGATTTAAATTTATGACAGTCACATAGTGATTCACAATTTCACCTTACAAATGTAACACCGGCAGGCCGAACTTCCGCAGTGCTCAACTAAATATCTGTCGCCGCAAGTTCGAATCCGCTCGTACACACATTGCACTTTTTGGATTGTTTCTGTCTACAATATTACTACTTACAGTGTCTGATTATGATATTTGTAAACTATCAGTAAAGCAAACTGTTAAAATAATTTGTTTGAAATGTAACAAATGCTATCATCATTTATGTGAATCTGAGCGCAACAGCATTTAAGAGATTAAGTAAAATTGCACGCTCGACATGGAATTGTCCTAACTATTTAACTAAACACCCACCTAGTAAATCTACTGATACCATGACAGATAATAGCTCTGATGACGACGAAAAGGACGATATCCGGCGCATTATTAGGAAGGAAATTCGACATACCATGCGCATGGAGGTGAAGACCATGATCCGCGAAATTCGATCAGAGATGGAATGACTTACGTAAAGAGTTAGACGAATTGAAATCATCTAGTTCCTTTGACATCGCTCAAGTTCATGATTTAAGGGTGGAACTTCAATCGGTTAAAACAGAAAATACAGATTTGCGCTCACAAAATGTCACCATGCAAAATACCATCATACAGTTGACCACGCAATTAAATAAGTTGGATCAAAATACACGCGATTCGAATCTGGAAATTCATGGCTTACCCGAGAACAAGAACGAAGTTTTGCCGCAAATTGTTAAGCAGTTGTCTACGGTGGTATCTTATACACTGAACGATGCTGATGTCATGAAAAGTGTCAGAGTGGCCAGTATGAACAAAAACAAGTCACGTCCACGCTCCGTTATAGTGAAGCTGTGTAGTCCAAGGTATCGCTACGAGTTATACTCTGCGATCACCAAGTACAATAAAGCTCACACAGATTGTAAGCTGAACACCTCCCTGCTCGGCTATGGTGGAGCCCGACAACCAATCTATGTGTCCGAACACCTTTCTCCGGCGTATAAGTCTCTACACGCCGCTGCCCGACTGAAGGCTAGAGAAAAGTCATACAAGTTTGTTTGGGTTCGTTACGGGAAAATATATGTTTGTAAGAATGAAAATCCAGGTAGCATACTTATTAAAGATGAGCAATCCCTAGCTAAGATTATTTAAATACTATTTTTACCTATTGGATTTTGAATATTACGTCGTGTTTAATAATTTTGTTATAATATTATGGATATGTCTATCTTTTATCAGAATGTTAGAGGTATGAAGACGAAGAATCATGAAATATTTTATCAATTTTAAATGTCAACTATGATATTATTTGTCTAACAGAAACTTGGTTAGAAGATTCTTTTTTGGTTTCCAATTATTTTGATGAGAGGTACACTGTTACTGTAAGAAGAGATCGCTGTATTGAGTTTAAAAAACAATATTGTAAATCGTATGGAGGTGGTATCCTTGTAGCTATTAAGAAAAATATTACTTTTGTGAACATGATTGAATGGCAAACATCTATTGAGGATATGTGGCTGCGTATATATGTGGAAAGTGTCTGTTTGAATCTTTGTCTTGCTTACCTTCATATTTGTCTTATGAAACTGTCAAGAATCTTTTTATATAAATTGAAGAAGGTTGTTTAAATTATGCTGACTGTCACAAAATGATTTTAGGGGACTTTAAAATCTTCCTCTTATCAAGTGGTCATGTTCTGATGATCCTTTTCTGGAAGTTTGCGATACAAAGTCTTTGTCATTACGGGACTTATTGAATGTTGCTGGTCTGATGCAAATTAATAGGGTATGTAATGTAAATGATAGGGTGTTGGATCTTGTTATGATTGATGGTAATTCTGAGGGCTCTGTGATCTGCGCAGCTCCTTTATGTGCCCCTGATGCTCACCAACCATCATTAGAAATAGAACTAAAAAATGTAGTAACCTCCAACTTAAAATCTAATTCACTTATAACTAAATATAACTTTTATAAGACTGACTATGAAGCTTGTATTAAAGAATTGAACTCAGTCGACTGGAACGCATTTGCACATTTGAACTGTAATGATTTTCTTCAAGAATTCTATAACGTGTTATGCAAGCAATCGACAAATACACTCCTAAAGTGAAACCAAATAAATACCGTTACCCCGTATAACCAAGCTTTCTACAGTAAGTGATAGTGTAAAACTCCAAAATGATCTCGATACTCTTCAACATTGGTGTTTACTTAACCTCTGGTATGCCGGAACGTGGATCTGCGCGAGACACAATGCTTTTTCTATTATGTCTGGTATTCTGGCATACAACAGGTTAATAGAATGTCCCTTAATATAAAGAAATGCCAGTTTATCACATTTACAAATAAAGCTAATTTCATAGATTTTAAATACACCATATCGGGTGATTATCTAGATAGAGTAACAACCGTTCGCGATCTGGGTGTGATTTTTGATACCTCTCTATCCTTCTGCCATCATATAGACAATGTTGTTACTAAGGCTAACAAAATGCTTGGTTTTGTTATTCGTGTATGTAAGTCGTTTCGTAACAATTCCAGCTTAACCTTGCTTTATAACGCTCTAGTTCGAAGTGTCTTAGAGCATTGCTCTGCCATATGGTCCCCTTGCTATTCAACGTATGCGGATAGTGTAGAAACAGTCCAAGCCCGCTTTGTCAGAAACTTATGTATGAGAGATGGAGTAAGAAAATCTTTGCCTGAATATAACCATAGACTATCACACTACAACATAACTAGTTTGAAAGAACGGCGTGATATATCTGACCTACTACTTCTTCATAAAATTATTAACGATTCTATAGATGCCGAATTAAACAATTTCTTTAATTTTAGATCATGTAGACGTACCATGAGGCATCACCGAGTATTTGATACTCTTGATTGAACACTACTCTTAACAATCCTCTTACACGTATGATGAGATTGTACAATGAGAAATGCATTTCGACAAACAATGCTATTGACATCTTTTCAATGAAATTTTTGCCATACAGACGCTTCATACTGACTGCAAAATAAAATATTTATGTATGTACATTGACTCGTCGATATTCAATCTGTTTCTTATAAGTTTTAATACTGCTGTTTATGTAGGCTTTGCGTTCTTAATTTTTTTTTTTTTAGTGTTTATAATGCGCCCTTGTCATAAATAATTACCGACTTGTATAACTTATCTGCACTATGTGATTGTGTGTCTCTGTAACAACTACTTTTGGACTCAGCACTTACCTATCTAGACAAAATAGTGCCTATTAAATATTATCTTACCGGTAATTAATTAGACTGTAAGTTTCTTGTCATGCATGCCTGTCATTTGTATGATTACTGTTATAATGTTACAATACGCACTGTATATTTAAGTAGCATTTGTAATTGAATAGTTGGTGTGCTTAATAAAATAAAATAAAAATAAAATCCTACTTATATTATAAACTAGATGACCCGGTGTACTTCGTATCACCTATCCTAACGAATTTTTCTATATTTTCTCACTATGTAAACCTTCCCTGGACTACGACAAACATTTCAAAAACAAAATCAGCTAAATCGTCCTAGCCGTTCTCGAGTTTTAGCGAGACAAACGAACAGCAATTGATTTTTATATATATATATGTAGATGTGAAAGTTTGTGAGAATGGATGGATAGATTGATGGATGGATGTTTGTCACTCTTTTACGCAAAAAATACTAAACCGATTGACATGAAACTTGTTATGTAGATAGCTGAATACCTGGATTAACACATAGGTTACTTTTATCCCAATATTCCTGGCGGCATCGGGTCTTACGCGGGTGAAACCGCGGGGTGCAGCTAGTCATATCTAAGCTAATAATAAAACAATAATAAACAATCCCACGACCACACGATCGCGAAGCAATGCTTTATTCACTGAGTCACCGCTGCTTAATGTTAGCATGGATGTGTCTGTATCTGGAGTTCGCGCAATGGCAGTCAAATAGCTTTATCAATATTTGAATGTGTTTTTAATTTAGTTTCGATAAGCCTGTTGAGTTGCAGCGGGTCACTGGTGGGCAGATACAATGGATTTTAATAATGTCTGGTATTCTTACACTTGACAAACTACAGTCTTAGCGAACAGACTCCGTGGTGTAGCGGCAGTGAATGCGACTGCTGTGCACGAAGTCTTGGGTTCGAAACCCGGGTCGGCCCAACAAAAAATTATTGGGGATTTTCTGTTAAGAAGAAGAAGAAATCTCAATAGCAGGTCTGAAACCACCAACTTTGTTACTCTGGGAGTAACAAAGTTGGTGGTTTTGGACACCCTCGTGTCTCTGAAAGCACGTCGTCTCGGAGTACCGTCCCATCGGATGATAAGAGTAAAGAAACAGAGAGTGCACTTGTGTTTGCGCACATACTTGTGCACTATAATATCTCCTTCGCTGATGGTCAATCTCCGTTAAGATTGGCCGCCGTGACTGAAACTCGGTCTGGAAGACATTATTATTATAAGCTGTGTCCGGAGCTGTCAGAATACCATGCCTTACTGTGTTTCTATATTGCCTCATCTCCATAAATGGCTACATAAGTGTTATAGTGGTAGTTCCATGGGAGCGCATGTAACAATTAATTGGCACCGAATCTGGTACAACGTGCGCTTGTAATTTTTGTGTAATCTTTACTAACTTGGTTTAATAGATATAAGCTATAGTGAGTATCTCTAAATCAAGTACAATTCTCCATGATCATATTTGACCACATCAATCAATCATCAAAAGATTGGTAAGTCGATCAATTTTGTTGATAAAAGACAAAGTATATTATTTCAGTTTCTTTTTGTAGTAAGCCCATACGTCGTAAGACGGCCGACGGAGACCATCTCGATAGACAGCTTCGATGACTTGCCCTCGATACACGGTTAGTCAAATACCATTAGATATACTTATCAGAAATGTATTCTAGTAAAACTGGTGGCAACCTCTTGCATTTATTTATTATTTACCTTAATAATATTTATTGGTTAGTGTGAAGCTTAGTCGTAAGCTCAATGTCCTGGCGAAATAATATGAAATACTAACCAGTGTGTCCCGGTCACTGCGCTCGTGGCTATTGGCGTAGCGTTGCCTGATCATGCTATTCTCACAGACCGAGTAAACCCCTAAACTAAAACAGTACGTACTATACGCGCGGCAGCATAATTATATGTAAAGGAATTACGTACATGTAAGTTTGATAATTATCATAGTACGAAAATAGTTAAATAATCTTTTACGGTGTGACATGACGTTTTTAAAAGTCAATTTCTCCATTAGTTATTAATGAATCCTGTGGCGCCAGGGATATTACAAACATTCAAACAAGGGACACAATGAACACTAAGATTCGGATCACACTCGGCGCAGTGGCAATGACAAGGTGCCCACTTAACCCACTACGACTTCCGAGCACTCATGACTGAGATAACATTAAGTCTATGTAATAACCGCAGTTATAGGGCAAGTCCAGCAGTAGACAAAAATGGTTCTTTCACCTTCGTCAGGTATTGTCGATCCGTGGGCTTGTGTCGTTCCGCCGGACCGCAATTACGTGACGCAATGGAACCGAGGAGTGATGATCGTGTATAAGAACTATGATGACCTGCAGGACAACCGGCCCATACCGTACGAGAATGTGTCGTTCAAGAAGTTTGTTGAAGATATGCAGCAGCTCGAAGCGATGTGTAGCGATGGACCTGTGTTAGTATGAACTTCCTTATTATGTAAGGGTAAATACTAAATTTGATTAATACCTGACAGAGCGCGCTTACGCGGTCTGCCAGATAGGTAGATCTTTAAGGTCACAGAGTAACAGTTACATACCCAAAGTAAGTGCCCAAAGTAGGGATTTAGAGAGTTTAATAAAGTTACTCATGTTACATTTACGTTAGTTATTAAGTTCAAGCAAAGAAGAAGCGTTTGCTCTACTGCTTCTTAAGAAGCTACGCAGTGAGTGCGCTTAAAAGTATTTAAAATTCTATCTCTCTTATATACTATTTTATTCAGTAATAATTAATAATAGTTCAGTATTGGTTGAATCTATATAGCTATCGTTTTTGTGCTCACCAGTCAGCGCCACTAGCCTAGCGACTAAGACCTATCAAACCTGCGACAGCTGCTATCAAAAGCTGTATCTGGTGATAACAATTCTCGGTTGCTATGGTTACCGTTGATGTTACTGTAAAGTTTGATGGCTAGACCTTACTATTCATTAGCATCAGTAGCGGTGAATTCAAGCGTGGTGAAAAGATTTCATTATTCATAACAAGCTACGCAATGGGGGCTCCATTGCGTAGCTTGTTATGAATAATGAAATCTTTTCATGTCTTCCAATTTTTATTGTCATGTATAATATTGGTCTGTTTGCAGACGGTCGTACTGTTACCGTCGGCTGAGCTACCTCTCCTCCAAATTCACGATGCACGTGCTGCTGAACGAGCTGCACGAGCTGGCGCTGCAGAAGGCTGTGCCGCACAGGGACTTCTACAACGTCAGGTGCCTCTAGCTTCACAACCTTAAAACCCTGACTTTGGCATTTTACAGAAATCTACAGCCAAACAATCTACTATCATAAAGAACATGAAAGCACTAAATACCGCAAGAACGCAAGTTTAGGGTGGAGTTAACACTTCAGTCCAGCTACCCCAGTATGAGGTTAGTTTAGGTTAGTAGACGCTGTGCCCAACTTGTCCAAAATCTTACCGTCAGATCTAACAGAAATTAGAACTGCTTCTGATTTAAGTTGAGATATATACTCCTGTATCTTGTCCTGTCTTTCTAGCTATAACACAAACGTAATAGTTTGAAGTTTGTGATTTACCTGGGTGTTATTTATATTCGACAATTGTATTTTTGTGAAGTTTCCCGTAATATAGGCTTTGATACCTAGTGCGGTAGATGTCTTATAAAAAAAATTAATTGATAAATAAAAAATTAATTTGTATCACCTAAAAGGAAAGTGGATGTACATATCCACGCGGCTTCGTGCATGAACCAAAAGCATCTACTGAGCTTCATCAAGCGCACGCTGCGGCACCACCCTGACGACGTGGTGTCGATGACTGATGGGGTGCCCACCACCCTCAAGGATGTCTTCACGAGCATGCAGCTCGACACCTACGACCTCAACGTTGATATCTTGGATGTACACGCGGTGTGTGTGTGACCATTTCATATCCTCATCTTCTTTTCATGTGGTTGTGTCAAGTAAGTACTTTGTAGTGAGGCCGGCCTTTCACGACTCCGTGAACTCAGCGTCTAGACTACGTACAGCCGTTGAGAATAGCGTGACAGAAAAATCTTATATCTCTTTTCTTAACTCACCCCGGATTCTGAAACGCAGATCAATTACTATGACTCCCTGATTGAATTAGCAACATTCAGTCATGTTATTTGATACAATTTTGACACTTAGCGTCGTTGACTTTTTGAAACCAGGTGTCAAAATTCAAACTGGGACCTCACTGTTGGCAGCTGCGCATCAGTCTTGACCTGTGCTCAGTAGACAGCAATATACTTCCATTACTTACATATGTAGTAGGACCTGAGCACACAGCTGGCGAAATATACATATATGTATCCCACCTGAACTTAGATAATCCTTCAGATAATTAGCATGAGACTACGTATGTGCTTACACTGGGTGTAAGGGACGGCGTATCGAAAATTGAAATAGTACATTTAGACCATTATTCTGATTTAAAAATCTTTGACATTTTCTTCAGCAAAAAACAAAATTTTATTTCAGCTATTTTTTTAATTATTCTTTCTGTGTATTATAACATAGTGCATAAACCATCCATTTTATTAAATAAAAACAGAGAATACCACATTTTACTATAATACAGCAATGTAATTAATTAAATCTTCGTGCTTTAACCTCTGGTATGCCGGAACGTGGATCTGCGCGAGACACAATGCTTTTTCTATTATGTCTGGTATTCTGGCATACAACAGGTTAAACAAATCAGCTGATCTGAGCGCAGAGGTGCGCACATGCCCATGCACACTAATACAGATTACAGGTACGTAGCCGCGTCGCGCCACTCGCTCGCGCGGCCGTTTAATTTTGCGACCTGCCACTGCAACATTGTAATTGTGGCGCCACCGGAGTTACCGCGCCATCGAGGGTAGATGTACGTTCGACAATCGATATCGATTGAATACGTAATTGACCATAACCGGCATATGATTATAAGATCGTAACAATTGTTTTTATTCCAAAAAAGTACCTAATATGAGTGTATAAATACTAACTAAATCATTGACTAGGGAATGATAGCATCAAGATTGTAAATATTAATTTAGGTTTGGAAATATCATTACAAAACTAATTCAGTAGTTTGATAATTAAGTACTTCGATAAATAGTAGCATATTAACAAGCCTTTATTTAATCAAATTAAATAAAAAGTAACGTTTATAACATTATTTTTTCAACTTTGAACTTTATGTTCGTTAAAATATAAAACTATCGATATCTAGTTATTTTCAAATAAATGTACAGACGAATGGATAACTCAACTAAGCGTTGGAATGTGGGTACATCGCTTGACCATCAAAGACCATCAATCTGGTGAAAGTACGCGCAGGAAAATTTATTACGCGCCACGCGGTGTTGCTAACCGCCTTACATAATAGTAATGGTCAGATCACGTCGGCCTCAGAACATATTACAGATAAAGCTGAGCTATGCTAGATTAAAGCACTAGGACAGTGCACTGAAAGGCAGGTGATCCAAAGACCAGTAAGGCCAATGATTTAGACAAAGTAACCAAAGTGATATGACTAAAATGTTTGTAAATCGATACTTTTCAAATTTGCCTGATTTACCATTATCTTATCTCTATCTGGTTTATTGTGCGAAGCAACAAGTACCTACTTTTATACTTTAGTTCGTCCTCGACGCGTAGTGCAGTTCGCACGTGTACTTCCCCCAGGGCAGGGGCGTGCACAAAGATTTCTGGTAGGGTATGCACGCCCTACCCGAAACCTCTGCGAGGGCACTACATTTCATTTATAAATGTTTTTGAGTGTATATGCATATATCTGTGTACAATAAATAAATAAAATATCTTACCAAAATCAATTCAGCGACTTTTCGACATGGCATCATTGATGATTGTGTGTGTGGCTACCATGAATATCCAAATAAGTGACTGATAGTGACTCACTAGTGAGAACAAGTCACCTAAATGATATCTATTGTGGCCTTGTAGGTATTACAAGGCCGTGAGATGTTAAGAGTGTTTTTTGCGCAAATTAACAAAAATAAATGAACGAAATTACTAACATACTTGACTGTAGGTATTTTTTACTTTTTATAAATCAAATCAACGCGCCTATCTTTTTTTAAATAATTCTGTAAAACGTCGTCGTAAAAATTACAAGATCGTTTTAAAATCAAATAAACTGTGTATTCAAACTAGACTCTATTCTACCTTTTCCAAACATTTGGAACTTTAAACAAGAATCTTTATGTTTTTCCGACGAATTGTGTTTAGAAGCAGCTTTGTCAAAATTATTTAAATCCGAATATCCATTATAGGTCCAAATATTATTTTTATCTTGTTTTGAAAATAATATACACGCAAAACAAAATAGTTTACTTGTGTGTACACAGCCCGCCAGCCAGCTATAAATATCATAATACTTTTTATTTAAAGAACGTGTCGTGTTACCTTTCTGTTGTTTTAGATCTAAATCGCGAATACAGCGTCCCAGAGAAATTATTTTATTTTTGTCATCAATAGGCAACGTCAAGAAAACACCAGTTTTTAATTTATTTAAACACACATCACCAACACAGATCTCACAGGTATAATTTTCCATAATTTACAGTAATTCCGGTAATTTCACTGAGTAATTATTTAGTTATCAATTACAAAGCGCTCAAAATCCCCTCGACAGCTCTGTGAAATAATTAATAATGGCGTACAATGCTATATTGCTAAAATAATACGCCTATAATAAACAACAATTATGACGTCTTTGACAACTGTTTAAACTAGTTGGATTATCGTGGAAGCAGAGCTTACAGTCGGCGAGCACACACGTGCATTTTACACACACAAGCAAAATATTTGTCTTAAAGACAGCGTAATCGATTGTCGTTTAAATGTGTAGCGAATAAGCACAATTAGTTCTGCTTCCAGACACCTCAGTGGTGTGGCGCGTCGATAGCAACACTCATTATTCTCTATTTGCTTAGTAGTTCGCTCAAGGACCAAAAGATGGCAGTGGCACAAGCTATTTGTTTAGTAGTTCGCTCACGGACCAATAGATGGATGGCAGTGGCACAAGCTCTTATTTTTATTCAGCTTGTAGTATTTAATAAATAGATTTCGATTATATAGATTTACATAGGTCAGCGGACTAGGGTATGCAGTGCTTATTTGCTTATATGAAGCGCACGCGCCTGCCCCAGGGATCGACAGTATTCGAGAGTGATTTTTGTGTTAAGAAGGTAACGAAGTTTTTGGAAGTGATCAGTGTATTGTTGTGTTATGTGGTTTATTTGAGTGTAATTTTGCGGCCATTTTGAGCTACGTCTTATAAAACGAGGTTGAATTTCAACAAATGGTGATTTTTTATCATATCGGTGAACTTTATAATTTATCTTTTTTTGTATATTTTTTAGCTTTTATGTCTTCTTTACTATATTAATTATTCTCACATTTATCGACATCAACGTATCGTTCAAGACTGAGGAGAAAATTAAGATTGAATTTTAGTTGCCAGCGATATGATACGCCCGTCCACCGATAAATTTTTCTGTGCACCGATATGACAAGGCTGACCACCGAGATTTTAAGTCTATCCACCGAAATGATATGTCTATCCACCGATATGATCCACCTTTTAACACTAAAGGATGATACCTAGATATTTTTACAACAGTGAAGTTGACTTAGAACTGAAGGTCTTATGTCAGAAGATCACATCCAACGAAAACTGAGCTCTTAGTAATCCAATTAAAATGCTTTGTATTATAAAGAATAAAAAAAGATTATTATTTTTAGTTATTTTTAGTATGATCGCTTTTATTCAAATTAAATAAAAAAGAAAACAAATATCCCTTAGAGGTCTACTTAGCTTATTCATGTCAGCTAGGGTGAACAATATTATTCTAAGACTTTAGGTTTAAATCAGTTTTGAATTTTTAATTGACATAATATTTGTACTTATTACCTACATATTAGAAATTATTATACATTTTTACGTTCTTTTTTTCTTATAAGACACATATAAAAGGAATGTCTGTTTAGAGCATTCGTTGTAGCGCTCAAAGAAAAATTAGCATAGTATTACTGTCATAAGCCGTAGAGGGTTCAGATCAACAAATATATATATATATATATATATATATATATATATATATATATATATATATATATATATATATATATAGCATTTATTATTTATATCAGATGTAGTCAAATACTTTTCATTTGGCAAAAAACTATACTAAATATACTCCTCGTTAAGTTAATGATTCTTACGTCTAGTAAAATCTAGTAAAATCTAATCTTAATCTAGACAGCTTATTTATTAAAGGTTAACTATTTTAATTAGCCTTTAAGGTTTAACATCAATAATAATACGAACTTTATTTATTTAATCAGCCTTTTAGTTTAAGACTTATTACAAAAAAAAATTAGAGTAAAGAAAAATATCGATCATAGCACTCAAATAAAAAAAGTCGCAAGAGTATTCAGATCAACACTTAGATACATCAGCTATTTTCGTTTCGGGCAGCGGTCGCCGTAGCGTTTTGCCTCTGATAATATGCGCGGGCACAGATTCGGTTATTTTTTGTGCAACCCGACGTGCATGTGTATTCATTTGGCTTCGTGATAGGATAAGTCCAGCTCCCTTTCGTCTAGCTAAACGTTCTCTGTCTATTCTAAGCTGCTCTTCTCTCAATGAAGGATAATTTTTAATCCTGGTTTTTCTTCTTTTGCGTAATCTCTTCCTCTCTTTCTTTTCCTACTCACTAAGTTTTTGAATCGGCATCCTTAAAAAAATTTGGTTATTAAGATATTTTCGTTAAATATCTCAGAACTAGAAAATATTTTTCTAAATGAACCTTTAAATTTCATTTAATTGCCATCATCATCTCAGCCTGTAGACGTCCATTAATGAACACAGACCTAATGATACTCTTGTACATCTACAACCCCAAGGTACCCCATATTATACCAACATATAAAAAAAAGTGTATGAACATTACTGGTTAACTAAGCTACCATAGACCCCCACCCAGCACTTGCCACAAGGACCCCCAAGAGGTTCGTCGACCCCAATTTGCGAAACCCTGTTCTAGAAGTAAATGAAATGACTAGGGAACCACCTGTTGAATTATATACATTTATACATGCAAAAATTAATTAATTATTATATTTAACTATTTACAATTATTGCACCTACCTTAGTAATTGTATAATATAACATCATACAATATAAATAGTAGTCAAATACTTTACAATTTGATTAGCTATAAAAGACGTAGCTATACTGCTGTCTATCACTTCTTGTTGTGAGCTGTAAGTAAACGGACATATAAAACTTCCTCGTGTCAAAGTATAAAATAAATAGTTAAATTGTTTGTACAGTGTGTTATTTAATTCATAACCTCTAATACCACCGACATGATAAAAAGGCTCACCGTCATGATAAAATGATCCACCGATATGATATAGCTGTGCGTCGGATCATGAATTAAAACACCAATATGAGAAATTAGCCACCGATACAATTTTTCTTGTCATATCGGTGAAAATTATCACGTCGGTGAATAAAAAAGACCACCGATTTCACCGATATGATAAAACCTGATAAAAACACACGTTTTCGAAAATTACTAGGATAAATTTAATAACAGTCAATTAAACTAATTCACTAACTACGTTTGAATATAGCAAACAACCATAATATAACTACTCACAAGACCAGTTATAGCAACCACCGATATTATAAAATAATTATACGGGAGCTACTGTAATGGCGTACTTACGTTATTGGCGGGAATACGCAGCGATGTGACACGCGTCCGTCCGGACTGCGCAATAGCACGTTTTTAAAGTGAAACAAAATTGGGGGCGGGGACGCTGTCGGACTCGTCTATGCAAAATTAGGTCTAAATTACTTTTGGTCACTGATATGACAAAATTAGAAGTTTATGTATTTATTTGTACCTTTAAATATAGTCTTAGTCAAATTATATTTTTGCTACAACCCAATTACTACCTATTCTATACTGCAAAAAAATAATTAAATTCAATATTCTTGTTTTAAAATACGAATTTCACCGAAGACAAAAAAATAAGTCATTTGGGAAATTCACTCACGAGAGAGATTGTAAGATAAGGTATTTCTAGAAACCAAAAGTTGATATTATTAAAAAAAACACAACACTGCAATTTTACTCTAATTATTCATTTATTCAATAAACAGAATTTTAATTATACAACCGTTAATGTTATATGAACAAAATTACAATCACTTGCAAATATGTTCAAAAAAATTATGAGCCACTATAGTAAACAATAGAAAAATTATAGTCTCACGGCCCTTGGACGATGCTTCCGCTCCGAGCGACAGCCGAAAAATGAATCGAGTAATGGCGCGCACGCTCCTTATATAGTTGGTTGAAAATTCTCTTACTGTATATTCTTCACCATGATTATTGTTTTATTCAAGTTGGCATTTATGTTTGTTATATACTGTGTCTCTGCGTCTATGTCGTTACCAACACTGACTAAAACAGACCAAATACTCTAGGTAGGTATGTATTTGCAATACACGCAGGAATTATTTTGTATGAAAATCAAACTCACAACGTTTGCTGTATGGCTAATGAGTTCACTTATAAATCACTGTGCCTAAATGCTATTGATCGTAGTATAAATCAAAACGAATAAAACAACTTGTGGAGGTCGTAGATAGTGACGAGTATAATGAAACGTTGCTAGTAGATTTACGGATAGCTTACGGATGTAGGATCACGTTTATTTTCTTTTATTTGCTACGTATTTCGGTCATAGTCATACATAGTCAAACAGTCGCTGTACCTACCTATTTATTAGAATACATTTTGATATTATTGTTGGGTTCCTACTACCCACACTACTGAACTAGTTTTAGTAAACCTTAATAGGTACGTAAGTACGTAATTACAAGACATGTTATTTTATTTATGCTAACGTCAGAACGTTTGTTGCTGTAATTTGTTTATGCTTCAAACAAGGCGGTCAGAGTCAATGACGAGCCCTGATGGACTCGGGCTCTAGGTGGCGTGGCAAGTAGACAGACACACGCGGCGCGCGATCGGTGAGCTCTCTGACGCAAGGCAGGCGCGCGCGCCGCGGCGCCCACGCTAGCGGTGCGTTGTATTGGTAGCAATCCATTGCGTACCGCGTAATAATGTTAATCAATATAAAAATAACTTATAGAAGTTACTAAGTTTGCTTCGTGATAAGTACCTACAGAAAGACGTCTTGCTAAAGTTTTCGTTACGCCGCGCCGTCCCATACACTCAGTATAATTTTGGTTCTGAGACAACTAAATAGTCAATCCCAATTATTGCGTAAATCCAGGGCATATTTTATCAGTGTTTCAGCCAAGTCCATTAACACAGTTTCGTCAAAGTTACATTTCATATTAGTATAGATACATATGATTCTAATTTTGCTACGCCCTCTTTTGGGATTCTTGCCAACAGGACCGAAACACTTTCCATCGATTCGACAAGTTCAACGCGAAGTATAACCCTGTGGGAGAGAGCAGACTGCGGGAAGTGTTCCTAAAGACTGACAACTACATGAACGGGAGGTACTTCGCTGATATAATTAAGGTAATTTACTACGACCAGAAGCAAAACACTCAAAAGAATTAAATTCTACTTGTAAAAATGCCATGATACTATTATGTGGTCCACAGCCTATACACTTTGCAACACTAGGCCGGCTACTATTCAGCTTTACGAATATTGAAAGAAACTACTTTCAAAGCTGCAAAGCATAAGGAACTAAACGTTCTGGAAGCCCTACTTACTACCAACAAGCAAATAACACAAAGATATTTTAAAAATGTGGAGGGAGAGTTGTCGTTTAAACCTGGGGCAGCCAAACTGCGACAGTAGCAGGGTTGAAACCCTGCAAAAGATACGTAGTAGTCAGTCAATCGCGTGTCATGTTCTTGCGATAAGTAGAGTTTCCAGGCTCTTTGAGAAGATGACAAAAGATACTTGATTTTTGCCCCTTGTACTGGTAGCAGTAACTCTATCTTTTATAGGTTTGGTATTGCTTCCCACCGGGTAAATCGTAATTTTCCTTGCAAATCGATGGTAAAAAAAAGGACAAAAATGACTTTTGCAGGGTGGAATTAGTTCCCCAGTTTCTAGTACTAAACCATGTCGAAGAGATTAAGTAAAAAAATACACTCTTTTCAGGAAGAAATGGACGATTACGAAGAAAGCAAATATACATATGCTGAACTTCGTATCTCCATCTACTGCAAGAATCCGCAAGAATGGAACAAGTTAGCGACGTGGGCTCTGAACAACGACGTGTACTCACCGCACGTCAGGTGGATGATCCAGGTGCCCAGGCTGTAGTGAGTATTACCACGGCTTTTAGACACTTGTGATCGCTTGTCTATGTACACTGACTAGTGACTGGTCACTGGAGTGGTAGGCAGTTATGGGAGCATTCTGTTGTCGTACAATCTTGCATTTATAAGTATTGCTATATTAAATTTAGCCCGCGGCTTCTCTCGCGTAAATGTAGGTTATGTAATTTTTTTTATTCTCTTGTTTTGTGTATAATAGATACCGTACCGTATCCTAACAACGTGTACCTATGCGAAATTTGATGATCATCGGTCGAGTAGTTAAGGCGTGCAAGCGTAACAACCAAACAAACTCACATTCGCATTTATAATATTATACGGTCCGTCTAGTGCTAAGTAAATTCCAGACTTAGCCAGTGCCCATTGTCGCTACAATAGTATTTTCTCAGACCTGGAAATGCGTGACTAGTTGCAAGCAAAACCGCTTATTTATACTAAGAGACCGTTGAATTAAATAGTCACGCTTGAGGGAGTTATATGTAAGTATTTCTACAAATTTATTATAATTTAGAGCTCGATTTACCTGAAGAAATAGAAAGAATTACAGACAGTTCTGCTTCTAAGCCGTAAGTTCATTTGGCGCCCTATGAATGGAAAAAATGTTTTTGGTACCCAAGTAGCAAACGAAATTTTTTATTTATACATTTCTCCACAAGTCTTTTAAGAAACTTGCGGTATGAAATGCGGTATAAGTACCGCAAAGGGAGATGGGAGATCTCAGACTAAGCTAGGTGATCACCCTCGATTTTATATAATATATGCGTACACTTGCATTCATTACATACACTGGTCCTGTTTAAGTGTTGCAGTTTATAATTAATCTTACCTGAATGAAATCTTTAGGTTTAATATAAATACGAAAATGCGAAAGAAAAGAACAAAATAATTTTATTCATAAAGCCAACGACGGTAAAATCTTGTATTAAATATATAAAAGGTTTGTTTATTCGTTACAGTGATATTTACCGCTACGCAAAGCTGATAAAGAACTTCCAGGAGTTCCTGAACAACCTGTTCAAGCCGTTGTTTGAGGTGTCCATCAACCCAAGCTCCAACCCGGAACTACACAAGTTCCTTGTGGTAATCTTATTTTATTTTATTAACATGTAGTAAGGCTCCTGTGCTCCTGTACACGTCCCTTACCATCCAGAAAATGTATTTGTAGATCGTAGATGACAGGTAGAAAGAAGATCGAAAGCGGAAGAAATGAAGAATATTATTTATATAAATGATTAGCCAGATTTATTACAATTTACAATATACAATAGCTACTGCTATAGCTACGGAATTAAACAGGATGAATATAAAAAAACAATCGCGCGCAAGCTAAGACGCTGATCGTGGTGTGTCGGCGGCCGGCGGACGGCGCAGAGGTCTATGCTCGCACGGGCGCGGGGGGTACACCGCTGCAAGACCCGAATTGTCGTGTGGACCAAGATGCAAAAGCGTAGAGGATTTTATTGATAAAGCGATTTTGGTCCAAGTTCAACAATACGAATTTTGCAACGGAGTGAAGTGGTGAAGTACGTACGCCAATATTCCCCCCAGCCAGATCGTTACTACGGCCGATAAAAATCCGGGAACTGTACTCTTCTGTCGCTTCGGGTTCTTTTCTCTTCAGAAGGTGGTTCTGGAGCAGAAGCTGGCTGTACGTCGTTCCTCATTGGCAGCGTGTCAGATGTTCGAGCTTCTTTTGTCTGTCTTCTTGCTCTTGACCTCTATGGTGAAGAACTTTGGTTTCCTGTCAATGACACGGTAAGGGCCAGCATATCGGGGGTTCCAGAGAACTGCGTACGCGATCTAGTCGCAAGAAAACATGAGAAGAGTTCTGTAGGTCGCGTGAAAAGTAGAATGGCGAAGAAATGTGCCAAGAAGTAGGTTTAGGTGCAAGTCTCTGGACATGAGCTTGGGGGCGGGTTAGTTATTGCGTGATGTCATCTGAGGTGCAGTCATCTTGTGGAGAAATAAACTGTCCAGGTAACTGTAGAGGTTCCTCGTAGTCAAGCTCGATTGGCGACGTCTGCAGATCGTCTTTCCAGGCGCTACGCATGCTTAGAAGCACCAGCGGAAAAGCTTCGGTCCACTGCGAAGTAGCGTGGCACATGATAGCTGCCTTCAGTTGCCGATGAAGACTTTCCACGATGCCGTTGGCTGCAGGGTGATAGGCAGTCGTGCGGAAGTGACGAGCACCAATCATCGAGGCGAGTGATTTGGAAAGCTGGCTCTCGAATTGGCGGCCGCGATCTATGGTGACGCGAGAAGGGCAGCCAAATCTGGAGATTCAGGTGGACACCAGGGCTGCAGCGCAGGTCTCGGCTGAGATGTCTTTGAGTGGCACCACCTCAGGCCACCGTGTAAAGCGGTAAATGATAGTGAGTTAAAATCTGTAATCAGAAGACAAAACTAAAGGGCCCACGAGGTCTAGGTGAATATGGGAGAACCTTGGGGAAGGCGTAAGGAAAGAGGAAAGTGGAGATTTAGTGTGACGGGTGACTTTGCTTTGTTGGCATTGTATACATTGCCTTAGACCACTTTCTACAATCTCGACGAATCCCTGGCCACACAAATCTTTGAGTGACCAGGCGCACTGTAGCTGCAGTTTCGGGATGATGTAATGTGTGCATCATATCGAAGACTTGCCTGCGAAGCTGTGGAGTAATGTACGGGCGAGGCCTGGAGTTTGAGGCTGCAACCATTGTATTGTCTTCTGTTTACGCCAATGTTATTCATTGAAATTTAACTAGTATATACGGATATAATCGCGTTATTTATTTGACACTTTATTACATAATTTAGAAACTGTTACACTACTACTAGGTACTATTAAACTTTACATACTAATTTCTAAGCTAATTAAATTATTAAAACTATTGATATTTAATTTTACATTTTCCCCGACGTTTCGATTGCTTTTCAGCAGCTATGGTCACGGGGAAAGAAAGAAAGAAAGAAAGAAATCAATCATTGGTGTTTCTATTTACGCAGAATGTGCTCAAAGTATCATGAAGTCTAGCTGTGGTTTGCTTCTTCTTGGATTTGACTATTTGAATTACTGGATCCCAAGCTGGTTGTATATTCCAACCATCTTCTCTATTGAAATTAGGATGTTTTTTGATTTCAATAGCCTCGTTGAAGTCTGCTGTGTGTGAAAATGTGCAACAGGAGACCAACCACTACCTGAGATTTGACAAACCACAGATTCTCGCTAAAGAACACCGATTCCTACCAAGAATGCTTGTGGAGTAGGAACAGTTCTTTATTATACCAGCATTGGAAGAAGGCGCCTATTTACGTGGCAAATAATAGAAAAAAATTAAACGTAAATAGGCGTTGTGTCGAATTATCTATTCATTAAATCACGTAATTAAACGTGCTGTCCGTGAAAGGGAAACCAATAATTAATATATCGTCGCTGATAGTCCAATACAGCGTAACTTACATTGTCTTATACCGCGTCTATACAACAAAAGCAAAATATAAATTTTACAGCTGCAGCCTGCAGGTAACTTATAGAGATTTTTCCACCTCTTGTAACTAAAATTTGCGCAAGGAACGTACGCGGTAATTACCAATGTATTATATTATGTATATAACTACGTGTGCGAGAAGTTAGCGACTCAATCAACAGTAAGGTTCTCTGGTAGATGGTTCACGACGTCAATTTCCAACCGCAAATATACATAGGTACCTATATTACAGCAGTTACAGGTTGTGGTACACTGAATAGTCGCCGAGTAGAGTTATTAGCACTTATTACAATGTGAGCCGAGAGAACCAGCGGTCCCATTTAGATGGTCTGATCTACTTCGTAGCTTCCCCAAGACTGTCGCTTGACGGTTTTGTCATATCAAAATATAACTGTTGCCCCACCAAACGATCCCGCACACGTGTCTTGTTGCCGTCACGGCGTTCTCCGCTCTTATACAATGAAATCAATGACGTGTCTTATTATCGCTAAATTGTCGTAGTCGATATATATAATAATTAACAAAGGAATCGGTACACTACTTGAGCTAGGAACACAGTGAATATCCGAGTCCTTTGATATTAAGACTTTTACTCTAACCTTTGGCTTCCATAGCAAGTAGCAGAAGAGCGTGGGCCATAAACAGCTTAATTTTTCCAGACTTGATTGGATCAATGGTAGTTAGTAGTTTAATTTTACTTTCGACTTAGGAAATATCGATAAACTAGCAACAATGCGTAACTTGTTAACTTACATATTAGATACACTTTTCCTGTAGAAATTTTGCTAAGTTGATGACAACGTGAAGATTCCAAACACATCTTCTACTAATAGTACAGGCGTCCATTCTCTAGGTATCTAGTGGATATTAGCGTCTTGGTAGCATTTCATTAAATGTTGCTACTGAGAAATTTCTAACAGAATAATCCAATAAATACATTAGCCGTCCTGGAAATGGACTCTAGGTCACAATTTGCCGTACGCGTAAGATCCAGGCCTTTCTGCCGTTCTTCATCACTAAAATTGTTCCAGCACGTGATTGGTTTCGACAGCGTGGACGACGAGTCGAAGCCAGGAAATCCAGCGCTTAAGGTGAAGATGAGGTGCCCTGAGGAGTGGGACGGTGAGGAGAACCCTCCGTACACCTACTACCTCTACTATATGTTCGCCAACATGACCACGCTCAACCACATCAGGAAGTCAGTACCCTATGTCACATACTCTACTTCTCAATTCTGTACCTTCAGTGAAAAGTGATACATCTTAACTTATATCAGTTTTAATATTTTTACACTTTGTTATACAGTACAAAATTAGTTTTTATTGGTCTAATTGATGTCCTTCTAAGGAGAAAATTGAGCAAGATAATTTTGGTGTAAAATACTTTAACTAAGAATTTTTAGAGTTCGGAAAAGCTCTTATACAGCAGCTTTGTCTGTCCGTCCGTCTGTCTGTTATACAACTTTCAACTCAAGAACCGTAAGAGCTAGAAACTCGCGGTCAACGCCATTCGACTCAGCATAGTCGATATACCCTCGAAATGGCTATAACCTTTGACCTCTGACCTTAAGGTCAAGTGATACCATTTTTTCGAGCTCTTAAGATCTACGGCAATTCATGACCGTTTCTCACTTGTTTACATTAATCAATGTGTATTACAATATACATTTTAATTAATATCAAAGTGAACAAATATTTTTATTTCTTTAATGTATATTAATACTTTAAGTAACTCCTATTCATGATCTAAATATTTAAACGTGAATTAGTACAAACCGATATTTTTACACTTTTATTAATAAACATTTATTAGTACTCCTATTCATGTTTGTCAAAACCGGTACAATTATACTTACATCATATAAAATGTAGACTTTATAATGAAATAAATGTGTATAATAATGCAACTCTAAATATATTAAATTACATTATTTTTCAAATCAAATACATTGTGAAATATGATTCTGATTTAATCTGTATCAATTCTAACATATGATATTGTCTTCTGTTTACGCGAATATTATTAATTGAAATTAAACTACTATATACGGATTTGATCGCGTTGCTTATTTAACATTTTATTACATCATTTTGAAAACTGTTACACTACTACTACTATTAAACTTTACTAATTTTAAGCTAATTAAATTATTATTAAAACTGATAAAACTTTTTTTTTAATTTTACACTTTCTCTTTTCGGTTGCTTTTCAGCAGCTATGGTCACGGGAAGACTAAGATGGTAGTTGTCTCAATGTTCCAGTATAGTTATTTCAAAGTACAGCCACCAACAAAGATGAAAACATTTTTCAAAAGAGCACCGATTCCTACCAAGAATGCTTCACGAGGCTATTGAAATCAAAAACAGAATAATAATTAGGATAGTTAGTAGAAGAATAGTTACGATGATAGGAATGTACCAGCTTGGGATACAGTCATTCAAATAGTCTAACCCAAGAAGAAGCAAAACACAGCTAGACTTGATGATACTTTGCGCTCCTTCTGCGTTAATAGATATACCAATGATTACATTATTTTCGGGTAATTTGAATAAACTACACCTCAGAAGATTGAAATAACTACCGTCTTAGCCACACCGTGAACATGGCTGCTGAAAAGAAACCGAAACGTCGGGGAAAGTGTAAACTCAAATACAAATAGTTAATTTAATTAACTGAAAATGTAGTTAACTTGATTAGTAGGTAAATGTTAAATAAACAACGCGATAAAATCCGTATAAAGTAGTTTAGTTTCAATTACCGGTATCATTTATTTAATTTCGTATACTAATAATTTAATTACCGCTTAATCTTCAGACAATAATGAAAACTCGCATTATTAAAATTATGAAACGTTTCGAAAAAAGAGCACGAATGTAATGTGAAGAAATTAAATCGATAAGATTAAAATAATATGAACTGGATGGAAGAATTAATTACTGTTACAGAGGAAGAATATCATAATAAAACAGAAGAAAATAAGAATAATAGAGAAAGAGAATCAATATGAAGAGAAAATGGACAAAATAATAAGCGTGATGAAAGAAGACGATCAGTTTGGGCAGCTAATGAAAAAAACAAGCGTGATGCAGACATTAGAATAAGTAGAATGGAAAGTAAGCATGATAGAGGAAGAGGACCAGAATGGACAGAGGATGGCAGTGAAATTAAGCGCAATAGAAAAAGAGGATCAAGATAAACAAAATATTGAACAAAATTTAAGCATAATAAGCAGTACAGCGTCTGAAACTGAATTGTCAATAAGACCTGATTAATAAGTTTATAGAATATGCTTCTTTATTACGTATTGTTTCGGGCAGAAACAAGGAGATAAAATAAAATCGTTGATCCTTAAAATACTTGTATTTTCTATAAAATTTATCTGTTTAGTTGGCGTGTTCGAATGCAAGGCGTTAAGTTTGTTGTGTGCTGTGACGTATCCGCGTGGCCTGTGAGGAATTATGTCATTGGTTAAAACAAATATGTTGTGATGTGTAAGTGTTTTGATTGGTGGAAGTTATACAAAGCAAATTAGATGTTAATGTAATAGTGTAAGGGTCATGTTTCTATTACTATTTACGGAGCGGCGCGAACATCTTCCCGGCTCTTGAAAGCTACCACAAAGCTTTCAAGTTTAGTTGTCGAGAGGCAGCAAACATAAGCGATTGAGAGCCCGGCGAATGGTTCCGTTGGCGGTTTTTATGTCCGCGACGCGCGGGATTCCATCTGGCCCAGGGAATATTCCGGTGACTCGTCCCAAGCGCCAACATAATGGTGGAGACTCATCCTTGATAAGCACCAAGTCGTCTAGGTTTAAATCTTGACCTTTCAATCGCCATTTGGTGCGATGTTGCAATTCGGATATATATTCGCTTGACCATCGTTTCCAAAAATGTTGGCGAATTTGCTCAATGCGCTGGAATCTGTTGCGAAGCGGAGTGCTGTCAGTGCTGTAGTTCGCAGTAGGCAGAGATGTAAGGGGTCTGAAAATCAAGAAGTGACCCGGTGTGAGCGGTTGTAGGTCGTTAGATGAAGGACTCAGGGGACATAAGGGTCGGCTATTGAGGATAGCTTCAACTTGTGTAAAAAGGGAAGACAGTTCCTCAAACGTTAAATGAGTCATTCCTAATATTCGTCGGATGTGAAATTTGGCTGATTTGACACCTGCCTCAGCTAGGCCGTTGAAATGAGGAGCATACGCGGGAGAAAATTTAAATTTAATACTACGTTGAGCTGCAAAGTCACAAATGGAGTCGATATTATTTTTAAAAAAATCCTTTATCTCCCTAGCTGCAGCCACATAGTTTTTACCGTTATCGCAGTATATGACTTTAGGTCTACCTCTGCGTGCAATAAAGCGATTAAGGGTTAAAATGAATGCGTCTTTGCTCAACTCACTTACGGCTTCCAGATGCATACACTTAAATCTAAAACAAATAAAGATGCACAAATAACATTTGGTTATTTTGCATCCACGGCCTTTTCGGTCCGTGATAAAAAATGGACCAGCAAAATCAGTAGCACAAGTAATAAAAGGGTAATCCTCTTCGACGCGGTCGGGGGGCAATTGACCCATAATATTAACCATGCCATTGCCTGCCAATCGACGGCATTTGAAGCAGTGCCGATAGACGTCTCGTGCAAGCTTGCGGCCTCCTATAGGCCAATACTGATCACGAATACTGGCGTACAATAATTGGGGCGCAGCGTGTAACAAACGTAAGTGTTCATGCTCAAACAATAATTTGGTTAAGTGATGCTTGCTTCTTAATAAGATGGGGTGCCGTTTATCATAAGGATGATTTGAAGCATCGATTCTACCCCCGACACGAATTAACCCTTCCTTGTCAATAAATATATTAAATTGTATTAAATTAGATTTACTAGGCAATGGTTTCTTATCCTTTAAGCATTCTATTTCTATTGGAAATGATTCCAACTGAGCAATTCTAATGAGTTGATTTAAAGCCTTTTGAAGCTCATCTACTGATAATATACCAAAAAATTTATTATGCGGATTTTTAAAATTATAAATTGATCTGAGAACCCAAGCTACCACTCTCTGTGCCCTGAGTAGCCTTGAGAACCTGGTAATGTCTATAAATGATACCGTAGGTGAAGGCGCCGCTATCAAGGCAGGCATTGCTTTCAATTCGGGAAGCTCGACAGCCTGAAACTCTGAACTTGGCCATAAACCTTCATCCAGTTCAAGAAAGGCAGGGCCATGCCACCAGAGGCTACACTTACTAACATTTTGGGGATCTACTCCACGCGAACACATGTCAGCTGGATTCTCTGCTGTTGGCACATACCGCCAGCTTTCAGGGTTAGACAGCTCTGTAATAGCGGCTACTCTATTGGCAACAAAAGTCTTGGTCTTGCTAGCTGATTGTATCCAACATAAAGCTACCTTTGAGTCTGACCAATACACGTGACGATCTACCTTACAGCGTAGAGCTTGAGTGACAACCGCGCTAACTTGACATCCTAACAATGCGCTACAAAGCTCAAGTCGGGGAATAGTTGTGGTTTTAAGGGGTGCAACGCGGGCCTTGGCGCACAATAAACTTACTTGCAATTTCCCGGTAGCATCAATCGACTTGAGATAAATGCACGCACCGTAAGCACTTTGAGACGCGTCACAAAAGGTATGCATTTCGATGTACTTGGGTTCATTGATAAGAACACGTCTTGGTAATTGAAGTGTAGAAAGTAAATTTAAACCTTTTGTAAATTTAAGCCACGAGTTTTTAATATTTAAAGGTACTTCTTCGTCCCAATCTAAATTTAGTGACCATACATTTTGTAAAAGAATTTTAGGCCTTATTGTAAACAAAGCTAGGAGCCCGAGTGGGTCAAAAATTTTGAAAGTCGAGGATAACATAGACCTCTTAGTTAATTTATCTGTTGGCTTATAATCTATTTGAAATTGCAACATATCTAATTTTGCGGACCAGTCTATACCTAAAATGCTAGTGGCATTACTTATAATAAGATCATCCTCTGCGGGTGAAGAACAACACTCAATCAGAGAGGACAAGTTTGATCTATATTTTCGGAGATAAAAACCCCCTTTGGCGAGCTCCTCTGACACTTGACGCTGAATGCACTTCAAAGTTTCTTCATCGTCTGCTCCAGTTAATAAATCATCACAATAAAAATCATTTTGGATTATCGATTTTATTTTCTGGTCAGTACATTCATCACCAAGTTGCCAAATACACCTAGTAGCAAGAAAACTAGCACTTGCAAAACCGTAGGTAACCGTGCTCAACCTTAAAGTGCGTAAAGGCTCGTTTTCATTGTCACGCCATAGAATGAGTTGCATGTCCCTATCCGTCTCCCTTATAAGAACTTGGCGGTACATTTTTTCAATGTCTCCTGAGAGTATATATTTATATTGACGAAAACGAATAAGAATATTGAATAAGGAATCCTGTATGACAGGTCCTACCATTTGTAAGTCGTTTATTGAGAATCCAGAGGTAGTGGGAGCGGAAGCATCAAAAACAACACGGAGTTTTGTTGACTCACTTTTAGCCCTGATAACAGGATGGTGAGGAAGAAAATAGGAATTGACAGGTTTGTGAAGTGGAGATTCCGATAGATGGCCGAGTTTACCGTACTCGTGAATGAAATCAACATATAATCTTTTGAGTTCTGGCTGTTTTCTGAAACGTGCTTCGAGGCTCAAAAACCTTTTCTTTGCCAAAGTATAAGAGTCACCTAAGCAGTCCCTCTCAGAATGCAAAGGAAGACCAACGCAGAATCGACCATTTTCCAACCTATAGGTATTTGAGAGATAGTGCTGTTCGCAAAGTTTTTCTTCTTTGGATAAAGGATGAACTTGTGGGACATTTTCCAGCTCCCAAAATCTTTGCAGTTCATCCTTGATATTAGATGAGTCAGATTGGTTAAAAAGAAAATTACAGTGTGTAATTTGATTGGATAGTTTTGAATTAGATTGTGGTAAAGTAGGCAGCGGTCCAGCAATGAGCCACCCTAATTTGGAACTCCGAAGAATAGGCCTATTAGTACCTAAAGAGTGCTGAGAGGAACCTATCAAATCCCAAAATAAATCAGCACCAATAAGCATATCAATAGAAGATGACTCAAAAAATGTAGGGTCCGCTAGTTGAAATTTAGTAAGATCAAACTGACTGACATCTAGTGTGACCTTGGGCAATTTATCTGATATTTTTGGAATTACTAGGCATGTCAAACTGACATTAAATGGGTCGGTTAATGATTGAAAATGAAGTGCACAACGCTTTGTCTTTTTTGCTAATGCAGTGTCTGACAACCCTATTACGTTGATATTTGTAGACCGTGGAGCCAAGTTTAACATACTTTGTACTCGTTCAGTAATAAATGTAGACTGACTGCCGCTGTCAAGCAAGGCTCGTGCTATTATCATTTGATTGTTGTCAGGATTCTTTAGCTGAACCTGAGCAGTGCTCAGAAGTACCTCTGAATTAGAACTAGTAGTAATAGCAGCTAAGTTTTGTGATAAAGTTGAGCTAGCACTAGAAGGTTTGTTAGCTTCTGAGACATGCAATAACGTATTGTGTTTTTGCTTGCAAGAACGGCAAGAACCCGGCAGCCTACAGCTTTGAACTTTGTGACCGGGCCTTAAGCAATTTTCACATAAATTTAGTTTCAACACTAGGGCAATCCTTTCCTCAGAAATTTTGTTTTTAAATGAGTTGCATTCATAAAGGCGATGTGTACCTTTACATAACAAACATTGAATATTAAGCGACGACGAGTTGCGCTCAGTCGTCAAGGCAAATGATTTGGTTTGAGCTTTAGATTGGGATGACGTGGCTAACATTCTAGGTTTATCTTGCCTTTGCCTACTGACAGTCTCTAAGACATTTGCACGATTTTTTAAGAAATCAAAAAAATTTTCTAATGTAGGTATATCTGGTAGAGTATTCCTAGCCTCCTCCCATTTATAACACGTATTGCTATCCAATTTAGCTGTCACCATATAAATTAAAAGGACATCCCATTGCTCGACAGGCAAACCTAAAGTGCGAAGAGCCCGTAAATTTTTATTTACGTGATCAACTATAAAACGAAGCGACTTGTCGGTCTCTCGTACTGTTTCAATGCCGAACAATGCCTTTAGATGATTATTAATTAACTGCCTTTTATTATCAAAACGCTTACAAAGTAGTTGCCAAGCCTCTGAGTAATTAGCCTCAGACACTTCTAAATTGCAAAGAACACGGGCAGCTTCACCCTCTAAATACGAGAGAAGATAATGAAACTTATGAATATTTTTTATTTTTTCGTTTTCATGTACTAGGGAGATAAAAGTTTCCCTAAATTCGAGTCATTTAAAATATGTGCCATCAAAAGTGGGGATTTTTATGACAGGTAATTTAAAACCTAATCCACCACAATTAGCATGATTACATTGAGAAACACTAGAATTTACATTACAAGATGAAAACTGTTCTTTATGGGTCGAATTAGATTCTATAAAATTTTGAGCAAGAGAAATGTAGCTATCAAACTCCTGTTCAAAAGTGTCGCGAATGTTTAATTCCTCGGTTTGGTTACATCCTTCACAAATCTCCAATTGACTTTGCACCTCATCGAATTCACTTAGTAAGGCTTGTATTCTCGATAACTTTAACGAAAGCTTACTTATGTCTAACGGTGTAATGTTTTCTAAAACAGAAATATCGTCTAAATAATTCTTAAACTTCGTTAAACGACCTTTTATATTGCTACGCTTAGTTTTTAATTGTTTAGGCTCAGCCATAACGCTGAATTATCGAGAAACAAGCAACAAAGATGTGAACAAATAATAAAAATAATAGTTACGATACGCTCCTCACTTCAAGTCGACAGCTGATCGGCACGGAGTTGCAGCTCGCCTTATCAGCAGACGCAAGCGCAGACAACAAACGTCGCGTCGATGACGTGCGGCCGGTCCGTGATGTATGTATTTCGCTGTAAATGCAAAGATGCGCACGCTGATTACTCAGTTATATACATTTGGTTCCATGTGAAGTTTACGTTTGGAATAGCTTATTAATATGTAGTTATTAATTTAATTTTACTGAAGACCAAAGGCTCGCTAAATACCTAGTTATGAATGTGAAATAAACAAAACAATTTTAAAACAACTAAAAGAATAACTGATTGTGTATATGCGTAGGAAAGTTGGCTAATGTTGACTATAGGACACAAACTGTAGTCACAATTTAAGATGAATGACTTGCATATCACATCTTAATTATGCACTATTAATAGTTGGGTAAGTATAAACTTTTATGCCTCGTTTACGTTAATTAAAAGATGAAATGTTATGAAATCTTAGAATGTCTTGTATTAAGCACTAAAACCTAAATGCATCCGGTAACAAAATCTAGATAAAGGTTAGACTAGAACATTTAAGAAACCGAAAATCACAATTTACACAAGTCAAAGAGGAGTGAACTTAGGAAATAGTCAGGAACGGGCTCACTTGATTTAGGGCAGGCTTGTAAATGGACTTTGAGAAGTGCTGATGAAGACTGCGGCGTGGATCCGGCGCCGCCTGGCACGACCTGGAGATGCTAGTGAATGGCGGTCTGGCTGCACGTTGTAGGCACCTAGGCGCAGCTGATTGCCGTGGTATTTGCCCAGGAATCTAGGCGCTGCACGGTGTCCTCGTGGCGATGACCCCTTCTTCCACTCGCGTGCACTGGTAACTTGATGTGTTTGGAGACTTCGGTGTCCTGTCACGGTCGCCAATTTGTTTCGGGCAGAAACAAGGAGATAAAATAAAATCGTTGATCCTTAAAATACTTGTATTTTCTATAAAATTTATCTGTTTAGTTGGCGTGTTCGAATGCAAGGCGTTAAGTTTGTTGTGTGCTGTGACGTATCCGCGTGGCCTGTGAGGAATTATGTCATTGGTTAAAACAAATATGTTGTGATGTGTAAGTGTTTTGATTGGTGGAAGTTATACAAAGCAAATTAGATGTTAATGTAATAGTGTAAGGGTCATGTTTCTATTACTATTTACGGAGCGGCGCGAACACGTATATTTAAAAAATAATACTGATTTCATAAGATTTCCATTTTGTTTCAAGAAAAGTTTAATTTGGATAGTTTAATTTACTATGGCGACTATTTATAAACAATAAAATGTTGTTTTATATTTCAAATGAAAATCTACTTACAAATTCCTTCTAGTTAACAGCCTCTCGGACCTGGGGGTCTACCGTGAAACGCGTTATACGCAATTTCGTACGTTCGTTCGTGCTTATTCTTACCATGAAACATCATTCGCGCCGACATTCGTCACAAATATCGTCGTATGACATTTGTACGTCCTAAAAAATCCGAATTGTTTTCATGGTAGGTATATGCTTATTATTTCGTTCGTAATTCGTTTCGGCACGTCATTGCGTGAAAACATTTTCACGGTAGACCCGCTGGTGCTGATCGGATGGCGGGCAGGCCCACGAAGCCCGCCACCCCCAGGTCAAACCTCAGGGTGGCTGGAGGCCGTTTCGTACCCTCCGGCGCCCGGTTCTGCGGTTGGGGAGAGGGTTTGAGCGCTCCCTCTCCCACTTCGCCGCGTCTTTGATGGAAATTACTTCCTCACAGAAGGAGGTGACGGCGTTCCACGACCTCTCACTCCGGACCATGGACTGAACCACGGTCGGGATCAAGAAGGCAACCATACCGTCTGCCGCGATTAACTCATGGCGCTGCGATGCCCAGGTGGGGCAGTCCGCCAAAGTGTGCAGCGCCGAGTCCTCAACAACGTCGCGGCAGTCGCCGCAGTGGTGACAACCGAGCGTCTCTTGCCGGCCTATGCGACACAGGAACTGGCTAAAGCAACCGTGGCCGGTCATTACCTGTGTCAGCCGGAAGGTGAGGGCGCCATGCCGTTTCTCCAGCCACTCCTCAAAAACGGGTCTTACCGCCACGATTGTGGCATGCCCGGTACCGGGTGCACAAGTCGATTCCTCCATTCTTCCACCAGGACCTGGCGGAGCTCAGACCGTGCCACCTCTAGAGCACGAGGAGGTGGTCCTTCGCCCCAAACTAGCGCCTCCTGGCGCCGACGGTAGAGCAACGCTAGAAGCGCTGCTTCCAGGTCCCAGGGCATCGATTCGCCGAGGAGGCTCGCTGCCTCAAACGATATCGTGCGGTAGGCTCTAATTAACCTGACGGCCATCGCACGCTGATGCGCACGAAGCGCTGAAATGTTACGGACCGTCAGGTTATCTCCCCAAACTGAGGCCCATAAAGGGCCATGGACTGCACGACCCCTTCGTAGAGCCTCCGGCAGGAGGTGCCTGGCCCCCGTAGGTTGGGCAGCAGACGCGCGAGCGCACCTGCAGCGCCCAGAAGACAGGGGGCCACTCGACGACTCGAGCAGGAGACCCAGATACAGATACTTAAGGTTTGGCTCGACAGCGATGTGGACCCCTCCTACCATGATGTGGGACCCTGGAGGCGGCCGTTTCCGAGGACCGTGGAAACAGACGGCCTCGGACTTGGACAGGGCCACCTCAAACCCCAATCGCCGGATACGACTCACGACTTGTGCAACCCCAGCGGTCACCAATATGGCCGCCGCCCGGTGCGACTTACACCTAGCCATGACAAGAGTGTCGTCGGCGTAACAAATAACGCCGACGCCATGGAGGAGCGCACCTCGCAGCACCTAGTCGTAACCGATGTTCCACAAGAGCAGACCCAGAACTGATCCCTGTAGAACACCGCACGATATCTCTCGTCGACTCCAACCGTAGTGACCCGGGTAGATCACTACCCTTTCCGATAAATATGCCCCGACAATGCGGCAGAAGTAGGTCGGCACTTGATGAAATATAAGTGCCTCCCTAATACAACTCCAGGGCAAGGTTTTAAAGGCACCGCGGAGACGACCTCACCCCTGGACACGGCATCCTCCACCAGACTCCTCACGTGCAGAATAGCGTCGATAGTAGAGCGCCCACGGCGAAAACCATACTGGTTGGCCGCCAAATCCGGGCCCACTGAAGAGAGATGCTGGACAAGGCGCTCCGCAATGATGAATTCGAATAATTTTGCAACCTCGTCCAGCAACACGATGGGCCGGTAGACGGACGGAGAGACCGCCGGGCGTCCTTCCTTCCTGATCAGGACCAGTTTTCCCATCTTCCACTGACGTGGAAACTGGTCCTGCTCTAAGCACTTGCTGAGGAGCCCTCCTAGTCGGGTCGCGAGCTCTTCTAAGGTCAGGGCCTGGAATGCCGTCGGGCCCAGGGGCGATGTTCTTGGAGCGAAGTCTTGCCACCGCCGCTCGCAACTCTACTTGGGTCACTACGGGAACCACGTCGTCGTCTAAGTCCACGTTGGATGCCATGGAAGGCGGAACCATCGGTGGAGGAGGACATTAATATTCGTTGTATTAACAGATACAACATGATTTATTTTGAAATAATAAAAATACTATACAAATTAATGCATTTTTCTTAATTAAAACATGTTCAAAGATAATGTTTATCACTGAAATTAATTAGTTTCTATTTTAGTGAAGTAGAAAAAGGGTAAGAATATTCAAGTTATATCACTTTTCACTGAACGTACAGTAGCCACCATCCAGACACAATATAAAAGTAAGCATAAGCAGTATGTCTGGGTCTCGAAGCTCTCGTCTCGTCTGAGCGTTGGCTAGGGTATTTATGGGTGGTTACAAAAATTTCTTTTTATAAACACCTATAAATTGGAGCTCCGTCGAGCTATGCTGTAGTCCGAATGCAGGGTGATGAGGTCTCGGGCCAGAAGGACTATGTAAAACTTTTTGGGTAGAGTCTGGTGTGCTGATATGAAACATGATCAATTAATTATTTGTTAATCAAATACTTGCCAAAAAGAATTTACTGGCTGAAAAATTGCGATTAGTGGTTTGACAAATGTTATATTGCCAAATGAAAATTTGCGAAAAATAGATTGCGATGTGATATTTTGAGCAAAGTTTGTTGCCCATACATTAGTAATACCGGTGGCAACCTTCGACCAAATAAACAATTGGATATCAGGTCAGCACTTTAAAATCGTCCCATGCCTTGAGATCGTATTATAGTGCAAGCAATATTAGGCATTATGGTTTCAGATTAAGGGTTTTAAGTATTTTGTGAACATCTTTAGTAATATCTATGAGTCTATATGTCAAATATAAACAATTTTCCGTAGGTATTTCAACCAAATACCAGAGATGACACGAAAAAACTACTATGTAAGCTCTTCAACCGAAAGAAACAGCCAGGATGCTATAGGATTAAATTGATATACCGCAGTGGTTCTCTAATGCCTTTAAATGTCTTGGCCAGCATTCAAACACCGAGGCCCAGATACAATGGTCATTGTGTCTGGTTTCTGGTTAACTGACAAAGAGTAAATCTTACAGGGACCAAGGTCTGAACACATTCGTGCTTCGCCCGCACTGTGGCGAGGCAGGCCCTCCCGTGCACCTGTCCGGTGCCTTCCTGCTCACGGAAAATATCTCCCACGGACTGACGCTGAGAAAGGTTTGTCCATTACTTTGCAAACTGTAATGTGTATTGATTGAATACTTATTTGAAATAATATATACTTCACAATCATGTTTGTCTGCAAGTTTCAAGTCAGGGCCTACAATTATTGGATAAGTGAAATTTGACATATTAATGGAATTCAGTAAATTATAATTCATTACTACAAATAGGTTCTGAATTCGACTCGTATAATTATTATTTCTTTGTGTAATTTCATCATATCTCAGGCATTATTCAATCTAGCTTTTGATCTTGATAAACGACATTGAAAATTATGAAATAATAACTTTTTAATAAAATTGGTGTGATTTTCAATCAGAAAAATCCATAACACTGCCTACCCTTATGTCCAACGTAATGATAAAACATGTTGTTATTGTATTCGAGTACACGAGCTGATCTTCTTGTTCTCCAGTTACCGGTGCTACAGTACCTGTACTACTTGGCGCAGATCTTCATCGCTATGTCTCCTCTATCGAACAACTCGCTGTTCCTGCGCTACCACCGGAACCCGCTCCCGATCTTCTTTGCACGAGGACTGAGGGTCACACTGAGTTCGGATGATCCACTACAGTTCCATTTCACTAAGGTTATTTTTTTTATTACACGTGGAGTTAGCGGTCCAACTGATGGCAAGTGGTAATTGCCACTCCTGGACTTAAATAATACCAACCTGATGCAAGAAGCGTCTACACGGCACTACTGATGTCGTAGTGGATTAGGTGGTCACCTCGGCACTGCCCCACACGATAAAAAAATGTGTGTGATCCACAAATAGTTGTTTCAAGTCTGGGTGTTCTTTGCGTCCGTTGTTTGAATGTTTGTAAAGTGCCCGATACAGGAATTATTTCTAGTGCGGGAGTTGTTCTTTTTAAAAACAAAACAATATAACAGTAACTTCGTACAATCAGGTGCATACCCAGATCGTATGCATGTGAGTCATTTTATCCTTTTACCTTTGAAAAATTAAACTGCATTTTGTAACCCTTTAAACCATAGTCTATATGACTATGGCTGCATGGGTTGCGTAGTTGGTCTCCCATGCCGCTACGCCGAGTGTTACGGGCTCAATCCGTAGACAAAGCTTGTGTGATATTAAATTTGTATTTTTGCATCTGGGTGTACTTTGTTTGAAAGTTTATAAAGGTCCAATCAATCGTTGTTGGGAATCTGTACTGCTTTTATTAAAACGAATCATCACTATCACGCTTGGCAGTCGGCAGAAAATCGAGAAATGTTGGCTTTTAACAAATAACAGTAATAATTGGCTACAATAATTGGAAAATAACAATAATATTTGGATATAATAGTATCTACTCGTAATAATAAATAATTTAATTAGCTCACTAAAAACTAATAACCTTTGAAGTTCATAAGTGTTATTTTGTGGCCTTAATGAGTACATAATTTATATGTGCATAATTTTTTACCAATGAAACATTATATACCTTGCAAATGTTTTTAGTGCTCTGTTTGCTCAACTGCGGACATTGAAAGATTACAGCGCGACAATTATATTGCGCATAAGATATAATATATAACAGATATAGTTGTAACAGTGTCTATGTTATTTCTAACTCTTTCACTGCATTAAATCGAAAGATTCGATTGGTAATTAATTGATTTACTACTGACGCTACAATTGGACAACACTAAAATGTCTATGGTAATCAATGAGCCGTTTGTTTAGCTTATTATTTTATTGGATTGGAATAGACAATACGAAATTTTTTAAGCAATTATAACTGCACGGATGATGAAGTGTTAAGTGGTGTCGTCTCACCGCTACGTATAATGCTTGTCCCTCGCAACACAGGAATTATTCGTAGCGCGGGAGAGGTCTTAAATATAAAAGAAAATAATCATCTTATGAAATTGATCAGTGAAAATATAAAAAAAATCTTTCGTTTAAAGATTATCGAAGAGCTACAAGATAGTGAGAGTGCTACAAATGATGTATTATTATTTTATATCATACAAGTGTATAATATTATTATAATAAAACACTGCACTTCTTCTCAGAGCGGGTACATACAACAATATTAATAGGGGGCGGATGCGACATAGTTATACATAGTAGGTACCTATATTACACTGACGCTTGCTTTAACAATACACTCAAATGTTCACTTTTCTGTTTTTACTCCACACATTTTTACACTATTTAGTAATTATGTTTATATCTTATTTACACATATATTCACATATTTAAGTATATTATAATTTTATATGTTTAGACAAGTTAGGCGCCGGCGTCACTACATTGGATTTCGCAGAATACCAGTGTTGCGATTTAACAATCGTAACGTAAGCTGAGCGATGTCCAAATTTTGGCACCGACACACACTTTCCCATTACTTTTTAAACTTAAGTTAAACTTAATTAATTTAAAATATGTACTTATTATTGTTTGTATCGCCTGCTCACTGACAATCCTAGCCTTGACTTAAATGGAGGCAGTCGCCGTTTAGTTAAGCGGAAGGTGTGGTGTTGCCAGTGAGCGGAAATTAAATTATGGTGTTAGCGTTACAGTGTTAAATTATGTTTAATTTTTTATTTTTATTATTGTTGTTTTTTATTTTGTATTATTTTTTTTATTTCTTCATATTTCGCCTGTGCCCTTTTGTGTGCCAAAATAAATATTTTTCTTCCTTTCTTTCATATAGTTGTCACAAATACCTATCAGTTGAAAAACCTTCAACAAAGTGGACTGCTTATATTTTCAGGAAGCGCTGATGGAGGAGTACAGCATCGCGGCGCAGGCGTGGAAGCTCAGCTCATGTGACATGTGCGAGCTCGCCATGAACTCGGTCCTTATGTCGGGATTCCCGCACGAGGTACGAACAGTATCGTAATGAGATAGATCGCTCGATGTTGATTTGTTCAGAACTTTAACTTATTAATTAATTTCGACAAAATCTTTCAAAATATAACATAAGAGGTGAACATGGTGTTAGTAAAATATTATAAGCTCATTCTGATAAGCACAATCGTGGCGGTAAGACCCGTACTTAGAGAGTGGCTGGAGAGGCGTCATGGCGCCCTCACGTTTCGTCTGACGCAGGTGCTGACCGATCACGGTTGTTTTGGTCGGTACTTGTGTCGAATAAGCAAACAGGAGACGGCCGGCAGTCATCACTGCGGCGACTGCCGCGTCGTTGTCGAAGACACGGCGTTGCACACATTGGTAGGTTGCCCTACTTGGGCCACGCAACGCCGTGTTATGCACGTGGCAGTCGGTAGGGTCATCCTCTCGCTCGATGCTATGGTTCTGTCTATGGTTTCGAACGAGAGGTCTTGGAATGCCGTCGCCTCCTTCTAGCTCCTCTCCGCAGAGCCGGGCGCGAGACGAACTCCAGCCACCCTGAGTAAAAGCCTGCGGGCGGTGGACCCATTGGGGCCGTCCACCGCCCGATCAGCGCTGGTCCGAGTAGGCGGCGTTCGTGTTCCGCGCACGCCTCTCGGTGTCGGGACTTGGTCCCCCGCTTTGTCGTCGGGGACCAGGTCCCAAAATTGTGTGTGTCAATTTTTATTGTGTGTTTGTAAATTCGTCTTGTGAATTTGTGTTATGTTTGTGTGGGACCCGCCACGTCCATCTGCGCGTCGAACCTTTAACGGGGTCACGATTTGAATGCGAGAGCGATCCGCGCGGCCCCGCCATAAAGGTGTGAGGAACACCGCGGTGGTTTTAGTCGGTTCAGCCCAAATTTCCATCTTAGGGGCTGGATCCCGACATATCTCCATAGCCCACCCCACAACCGGCGATGGGGAATGTGATATGCACATTTCCACGTAAAAAAAAGTATTTGTATTTAATCCTTACAATAGGTCTTTGGTGTCGTGGTTTAAATAATCGTGAGGTCTTGCGTTCCATAACCAGAACGGTCGGTGTGGTTACGAAATTATTAGTAGCAGTACGCTATGTGATGAGCTCGGTAGACGGCAACAGGCTCACTGAGGAACTTTAAACCATAGCTGGCAGAATCTAGTTGCCACACACTTCTGGCTACGTGCGAGTGTTAGTTTTGCATGCGTGGGTTGCGGCAGGCGCATAGCGTACCATACCTGGACATAGTCTGATTAGGGGCCATTCATTCATTATGTAAGACTATTTTTGCTAATTTTCGACCTCCTCTTCCCCTTTATAAGAAAAATAAGAATAGACCGACCTTCTCCCCCTTGTTTAATATTTATTACGTAAGAATCTAAAGGAAAAAATAAATACAGGTTTGGTTTTCAAAGTAACAAGTTTTAGGCATGTTTATTTGTACCTACAAAGGTTGTAGCTTTTGTTAGTAATAAACTTTAGTTTTAATCATTCATCTTTACCTGTGAATGAAGCCAGGGAAGTGTGTCAGGATCGTAGCAAATGGAAATCCGTAGTCTCTGCCTACCCCTCTGGAAAACAGGCGTGAATCTATGTATGTATGTATCTTTACCTACACATACGCATCCGAGAGCATCTCTTTGCTTGCGTTGCGCGGTCGCTTTTTGAAATTATAATCTTATTTTGCGCATTTTTCTGATCATACGTAGGAACTATCAAGACTCCCTCCTTCCCTTGTAAGAAAAATAAGACATGGTCGAGCTCCTTCCCCCTAAATCGTCTTACGTAATAAATGGATGGCGCCGTAGTAGATTTTTTTTCTATTTTTTAAATATTACTTGCAATTTGATTGATTTCATTGTTGATTGGTTTGTGCAGTTGAAACAGTGCTGGTTGGGGCCGGAGTATATGCGCGAGGGTCCGGCCGGGAACGACATCACGTACACAAACGTGCCCAACGTGAGGATCTCCTACAGGCACGAGACACTCAAGGATGAGCTGGAAAACTTGTTCCTTGTAAGCGAACTTATCTTTTTGCCTTATATACATAAATCAATTTAATGTTGGAAGAGGTGGATCAGACCTCTCATTTTATTATTATTTAATTAAAACCCTTTGATTGTCACGTCAAAAAGCAAAAGCGTGCTCTCGGCGCCAAGCTACGATTTCATCCTCTAATTTGTCATGTAGTTGTGACCGTGGCGTGCTGGACACATTTTGCTTTGTCATGTAATAATTTGCGGTCAAAAGGTTAATTTTCTAATACGCAATCAATACCGATACCGCTCTAGCGACACATATCGCCTTATAAGCAAAACACAGACAAATTTCAATCCCTGTCATAGGACTATGTATGTAGTAGATAAATTGACGACACTGTTTATCGGATTCGCGGGTTCAAGTCCTGCTCCATGGAGAGGTATTATTTGCGTTTATAATTTAATTAAAATTAATTATACTAGTTCCTATGTAAATGGCGGAGTGTGGATATTCTGCAACTCTGTCTAAACCCAAGGTAATAGACAATTTTAATACTATCGAATAAAACTCTCTGTAGGCAAAGATTACATATTTGTACTTACTACGATCCTGATACCTCTTTTGCTTTATATTCTTAGAATTATGTCTTATATAGATGATTTAATTTCAGGCACCAATACATTGAAGAAGAAAAATAATACATTTTGTAATTCGTGACAAATTTATTTATTTACAAGTGTTCTTATAAATGGGCTGTGATTTAAACATTTTAAACGTGACTACAAATAAATATTACAATTACAATTTAGTTTATTTATTTACAATATTAGAACATAGGCTATTTCACTTATTTTGTATTTTTTATATATTTATTTATTTTTGTCGAAAACAATGGTTTTTGGGATGATATCACTTGTCGCCTCTATTATTAGAATTTCGTTGTATACTAATGCCTTTAGGCGCGCATGAGTTATTCTATTGTCCCGTTTCCAGAGCCCTACCTTTTCAAGCCGTATGGCAGCTGTGACTGCTTTCTGCTGTATGATGAGATGTAGGGGTCTGAAATTTAGTATGGCCTCCAGCGCTGCCGTGGGGGTTGTTCTCATACAGCCTGTCGTCGCTAGGCAGGCGAGTCGTTGTAGGGTTTGTAATTTGTGTATGACTGTGCTTAGAAGAGTGCGGGGCCACCAAACTATGGCGCCGTATGTTATCATATACTTGACTTCTTGCGACAGGGTAAGCTCCGTTCCAAATATTTTTGGCATGTTGGTTAACTGAGTTTTCCTAGTGAAGCATTATAACAATATGCCTTTTCAGGTAGGGATTGTCCCAGAAAAGTTAACACCACTGAATTGGACGAGATACAATTGTAATGTTTAGCCTTCTAGCCCAAATAACCTCACCAACCAATTGCCAACAGTGGAAATGCCATCCAAAAGGTCTGATAGATAGACCAATTCGTAGCGATATCCCTTACTACTCCCACGCGGAAAACCTGAAATTTTGGGATGAATGCCTCATAATTGTTGCTCTCCTGAAAACTTAATTCCAGAAATTGGCACTCACAGCTGACTTGAGTTCTAGTGATATCTTGTTGCGACCGAGATTTTTTTATACCACCTTCTTTAATGCCAGAAACATTGATTTTATGAAGGAATTGAGTAAACTTCAAAATTTTTAAAGAACACCTTGCAGAGGGGTCTGGTTCTGCTCTAGTAACATATACAGTAAATGGGCCCTTGTCAGTTGCCGAAAATTTGATTATACTATTAATTTCGAATCCAGGCTTCGATACAATCATCAATACAGATTGGATTGATTCTGCCGGAGAACGGGCTTTTTTAGAATCAATCTCGATCGCCAAATCGACATCAGCAGGTCTTTTTGAGGATCTAGGTTTATCAGGAGGTAAACTTCCGCCCCCGTCCGGAGGCTCCTCCATACCTACCTGATTTGCAAAGGATTCAGGCTTCTTAAGAAGAAGCACAATCCAAATCAGTATGTAATCAATATTCCGTAAGTAAGCCCAGTAGTTAGCAAAAGCACACAATAGTAATAGAGCTGTCAACAACATTTTCTTGACGGTCAGGATAAATTATTATTTATTTTAGAATGGTCAAGATATATTTAAATTTCTGTTTTAAATTTGGTTCTACTACTGCTTAACACCTTGAGCTGCAGTGGCCAGCCGCATACTTTTTCTATTTCCAACTCCCGCACTAGGTTTAAATATTTTGTCGCAGAAGATTTTACAAACGTTCAAACAATGGACATAAAATAAACACGGTATCATCGGAAACAGTGAAGTTTCCTGTAGCACGTAAGTACACACAGCGACACATCAACCTAGCTAGACTGTTTGGACTTTGAACTATTAGAAGATGAACGCTGCGAATCGTGCGAGAGTATGTTATACATATTTTTGTTACGCTCTATCCTTACCATTACATCAACACCACTATGCACTGTCCCTTACCGACAATTCTCTATTTTGTATGTGGCGTAGTTATGCGTTTAAAGGGTGTCTAACTTGATGTGTAGCCGTGTGTACTTACTTTAATTGGTTTTTAATGGCAGTCAATGACAGATTCATTAAAATTTTAAATCTCTCTATATACCGTATATTTAATTGCAAACTAATTTTAACTTTCTTTTTGTTGAACAAATTTCGATTAACTAATCAATTACTAAAAATTTTACAACGCAAACGATATTTGTTTGTTGTATATAATCATAAATTATAGATATTTTTTCATCTGACAAATAATCTCACTTTTCGTCTAAGATTTTTCAAATCAAATAATTATTTATTAATCAACCGCCAATTGCTTTAAAATACACTAAGATATCAATGTGACAAAGAACAATGGCAGAATTTTGTCTAGTGTTTTTTTGACATCCATAGATTTCATTTATAGCAAAGAAATTAAATTAATTTCTAACTTATTTATGTTAATAAAAGTATTTTAAATGACGTATGTACGAATTACGAATTACCTTCAAAATGTTAACCATACAAATAGGGGTGTAAGTACATGTAGTATTCTATAGTTATCTGTATCGATTAAATTAAACGAATGCTCGATATGGATTAATTGACTTTGTTTGAATCTTTATTAATATGCACTCTAATTCTTCTATTTTTGATTAAACTGATGGTAAAAAATGTTTGTTTGATTATTACGACAATTTTTATATTCGTACACAGTTCGTAACCTAAACAATTCAAACCACAATATCAAATTTTTTCAGCTTTCCCAAGTGAAAATATTTTCACTTATAGAGTCTGGAACTAACGCCGAATCTTTTGACATATTTTTCATGACAGGACGCTGCCATTTAATCCCAGACATTTTTTAGTATGGATACCTGCCATTGTTCTTTATTAATCAAGTATGACATCCACTTGGTTTGTATATGCTTTCATCAGAATAGATTTGTATAGACTAATAAGGATATTCAATAAATAGTACTAAGCAAATTTTCAATTTTTATTATTCCCCTACTTACATACCTACCAAGTCTCACGCGTTCATCCCCAAAGATAGTCCAGCGATAATTAGAGATGACTGCACGGATGCCGCAGTGGATTAAGTGGTCGGCTCGCCACTGCCACTGCGCCGTGTATTGTGGGTTCGAATCCCACACGGGACAAAACTTTGTGTGATCCACAAAATATGGTTGTTCCAAGTCTGGAAACACACTACTAGTCTGGAACCTACAAACAATCAAACAAAGGACACAAAGAACACTCTTTGTGTCCTTTGCTCGAATGTTAGTAAGGTCCCCCGCGACACAGGATTTATCCCTAGAGCGAAAGTTGCCACATTTTAAAATAATACAGCCTTTCGCAATCCTTTTCGCATTGCAGCTAAGGTTTAAGAATTTATACTTTTTCTAACGATGCTGTCCGTGCATTGATCACGGTCTGCGCGTGTTTCTGGTAAATTAACTCGACTAGGTCCTGCCCGCGGCTATGCTCGCGTAAATGAAGGTTAGGTTATTAACACTATTTTTTCTGGATGACGAGTGTCTGTCCTTTTTATATCCTTGACGACGTGCTACACAGTTTTAGCTTTAAATGTTTAAAGATACATGTGCTATACGGAAAGACGATATTTATAATAAATAATTATATTTAACTTGTCAAGTTATGGAATGCCAGACAAAACCTGTTGTAGGTATCTAGCTGCCAGTGGAACGCTGTGACCAAATAGATTAATATTAAGGTAATACTAAGGTAGTATTTTTGATTTAAAAATAGACCTCGCGTCCCTGAATTTATGAATACGCAAGTCTTCATAAATTCAGAGATGTTTGTTTGCAAAATATCTATATAAGGCCTACATATCACACCTATAGTCTATTACTTACTTTAACATATTATGTCATAAAACGACAGTACTGACAGGACAATAATGAATTAAATAAATTTAATGTTTTGTACGTATAATTATAAAATAATATAGAAAACACATAAAATGTTACCGAAATCCTCCACCCATAATATTAAACAGCAACTATCGAGTGGGCCCCACAAGGAATACAAGAAATGGACCAAGAGTGCGCTCACCGCGTAAGTACACGCAACTTATATTATAACGTACACAAGTGACATTAAAACATTTTTAAGCTAACCGCCCATAAAAGCGATATTATATAAAAGGGACAAATAAGCTCCTTTGGCGTCATTAAATACAAGGATGCAGCAAGCGCACATTGTGAATACACTTTAATGGATAAACTTAGTCGAAATAGTAGATTATAACAACATTTTGATATAAAAGAAGCATAGAGAAATGTATGCTAACATGCGTAGGTAATGTAATTTGAACATGTGAATTTATAAATGAAACTGTCATTCTTGATCGAAATAATTTAAGTAGTTATGTACCTAATCGGTCGCAAGTTATGTACCTACTGTTACTGAATATTGCCATAAAAACCAAGTTACCGATCTCCAAACTTCTTGATAGAAGGAGTCTGAAACGAATTACCAACAGTCGATTGGTCCATGAACAGTTGGTCAACATTATCTTTAAACCACTAACTGTTCATCCAAAGGACTTTTCACCCACGATCGTTTCGCCAACATGACTTTACGTCAGTAAATGCTTAACCAACAGAATGTTTTGAACAATAACTTTTCACCAAAAGAACATTTGCCCGATGGACTGTTTTCTAACAGAACTGTACGTACGTCAGTGTGTCAGTGTTTAACCAACAGAAGCTCTCTTTTCCCCCATGAACTTGTTGCAAAAGTTATATTTCGACCACGAAATTTTACAAAAACATTCCTTCCCGAATATAATATCCACTGGTTTGTTATCATACTATACGTAAGTCATGGCGTAACCTGCAGTGAGTCGAGCAACATGCGAGATGTGGGTCGTCGCGCGATGCGCGACTGCGTGCGCACGCGCGTCCGGCAGCCCGATGCGCCGTACAGCCAGGGCAACGTGCCCTTCCAGAGAGTCTCCGTCTCCGGCATACACGTCACGGGGGTACCGACATATTTACTTTTTAGAGTTCGAAAAATCTCTTATACAACAGCTTTGTCCGTCCGTCCGTCCGTCTGTCTGTTATACAACTTTCAACTCAAGAACCGTAAGAGCTAGAGACTCGCGGTCAACGCCATTTGACTCAGCATATTCGATATACCGCCGAAATGACTATGACCTTTGACCTCTAACCTCAATGTCACGTGATACCATCTTTCAACTCAAGAACCGTAAGAGCTAGAGACTCGCGGTCAACGCCATTCGACTCAACATAGTCGATATACTCCCAAAATGACTATGACCTTTGGCCTCTAACCTCAAGGTCACGTGGTATCACGTAACCTTTGCATATTACTTGAACCATTTTTTCGAACTCTTAAGATTTACGGCAATTCATTGCCGATTCTCACTTGTTTATCATGTGTTTCAACTGTGAGTAACTATTGCAGATTTATGATGACATCACAAGCCAGTGGCCGCTTACTTAAAACGGAGGCACGGGCTTGACTGCACGAATGGTAATGGTTTAAGACGTGGCCTTACCGCTGCCGCCGCGCAGACTGTTGTGGTTTCGATCCCCACACGAGACAAAAAATTGTGTATCCATAAATGGTTGGCCCCATCTGGGTGTTCTTTGTATCCGTTGTTCGAATGTTTGTAAAGTGCCCTGTGATTCAGGAATTGTTCCAAATGATGGAGTAGTCTTTTTAAAAATAGAAATAAATATAATAAGCACCCCTTTTGGAAGCTCGGTTGCTCATGCTTGGCTGGACATCCACAAGCTTCATATGGCGCTATATAAGCATATATTTATCATAGATTTAAGCATTGCCGTATGCTTGATTGCCTCTTCTTTGTATGAGCAGGTTAGGCCGTAGTTCAAGCAGTGGTCTAATGCAGGTTGGTTCACTTCACATATTTTCGAGAACTTTATGGAGAACTCTCATATAATTATGCAGGTCTTTCACGATGTTTTACTTCAACGTTAAAGACATTTAACTATTTAATACATACATTACTTCGAAAAGTCAGAGCTGCGCGACTTGGGATCGATTTTGAGATTATCATCAGAGCAATCATAATAAAATACATATTCACCTACCCCTACACATTGTTTTGCTCTGAATATTACACTTTTTTTTACATTCGGTAAAGTTTGTGGTTTATTTGGTCGCCTGACTACAGACTGCGCCGAGTGTTGCGCGCCGAATTCCACACGGGACTTTAACTCAAAACTTTGTGTGATTTACAAATAGTTGGTCCGAGTCTGGGTGTTCTTTGTGTCCGTTGTGCGAATGTTTGTTAAGTCCCCCGCGACACAGGAATTATAGCTAGTGTGGAGACAGTCTTAAAAAAAAGTTAAGCTATTTTATTTCATTGAGGTATGATTTTTAAATATATTTCCAATTGCTTCGAACCGCTATAAAATTTGTCTAAAATAGTTTAATTGCAATATGCTACATACATATAACTAATCAATAATTATATAGCGTCAGTATCAAACAATAGTTGTTCGTACTATTACTGGTTACACCGCAGGTGTCTATGGAAGACCTGGTTCGTTCAGCGAATTTACTGGTGCAGGCCCTGCGCATGCGTAAAGAATACATGGAAATTTCAAACCAGTCCTTCTGCGAATTGGTGAACAAGTACATACAGAACCACGGCAAAGACCGGCCCAGTATACTACCCGCCGCGCAAGAAAATTTGCCGAGTAAGATTCTTTTCAAAAAGTTTGACCTCAATATTTTTTCATAGGCCTACTTATGTCTAAACCTAGCGACTAGGACAAGTGATGTAACTTTAGTTACTTCACTTGTTACAAGTCAATGTGTTTTGTTTTGGCTTGCATTTTGTTTAGTTCATCACCTTTACACCCAGATACACTGTTAAAAGTCCATTAAAAAAGCAGGCCATAGATAAATTCTGGCATTACCTTGCAGTATACTGACTGCTAAGTGCCTCCACCCTGTAGGTAACCGCTTATGATTATTTTAGCCGTATGCTTGTTTATGAAAAATAAAAATGACATCCACGTTCAATGTAGTACTTACAATATAATTTAGCTTTAAAATAATAACTTTTAAACTTTAGTGTTGCATGATATAATGTGCATATAATAAGTATCAGGTATTAACGCGATCATGCATAATGTTTACCTTTTAATGCCTGACGTTTTGACCAGGTTACACCGGCCGTGATCACACAGACTTAATTTTGTTGCACTGTTGAGTAAATCGTAGAATACGGAAACGTCGGCTAGCATACGTAATAGGGATACCATTAGTGTAGTGTGTGACGATACATGACCAAATAAAAAGATACGAAAAGTGAGGGTGGATCAAAATTCTTCTGCCTCACATACGGAGACATGACATCGCCGCGCCAGTCTATTATATAGCTATTAAAATGTGTATAACATGGTTAATGCTTCGTACATTGTTATCTAATTCAATTCCCCAGTGCCAGACCGGGCTACCGACATGTACATGGATATAAGGGGGAACTTTTCCGAGGAGCTGTTGCTCCCCAGCTACAAGATACACATCAGCCCGCAGAGTTCCAGCGCTCATAGTAAGAACACCTTTAATATGTATTCAAAGTCCGATATATATTTTTAATAATTACTAACCATTTGGCTTACATGTCTCACTTATATTATAAATGTGAAAGTTTGTGAGAATGGATAGATAGATGGATGTATGTTTGTTACTCTTTCACGCAAAAATTACTAAAGCGATTGCCATGAAACTTGGTATATAGATAATTGAAGACCTGGATTAACACATAGGCTAGGCATAAGTATTCTTGTTATCCCTCCAACTAGGCAAATAATAAAACAATAATAATAATACCAGCCCTGTATTATACTGTCCCACTGCTGGGCACGGGCCTCTTGTCAATGTGAGAAGGGTTAGGCCATAGTCCACCACGCTGGCCCAGTGCGGGTTGGCAGACTTCACATATCTTCAAGAATATTATGGAGAACTTTGAGACATGCAGGTTTCCTCACGATGTTTTCCTTCACCGTTAAAGCGAGCGATAATTAACTATGTAATACGCACATAACTTAGAAAAGTCAGAGGTGACTTGTGCCCTGGGATCGAACTCGAGTCCTCTGCGTGGCAGCCCAACGGTCTCCCACTACGCTATGGCGGCTGTCGCTGCTATTTAAAACAATACTAAACAATATTAACTTTTAAACTTTCGCTTTGCACGAAATAATATATATAATACGTACTGGGTATTAACCTCACAAACGGAGACATGACATCACCGCATCAGTCAGCTTGTGACCACGGCCGCTGTAACCTGGTCGAAACATCAAGCTTTAAAAAGGTAATCATGCATGATCGTGATAATATCCGATATATATTATATACATAATAAACAAACCCACGACCACTCGATCACGAGACCAATGCTTTATTCATTGAGTTACTTTCGGTTAATGTTATCAAGAATGTGTCGGTATCTCGAGTTCGCGCAACGGCAGAGAAATAGATTTATCAATATTTGAATGTGTTTTTAATTTAGTTTTGATTAGCCTGTTGAGATGTAGCGGGTCACTGGTGGGCAGATACAATGGATTTTAAATAATGTCTGGTATTCTTACACTTGACAGACTAGTCTTAGCGGACACACTGCTGCAGCAGCAATGAATGCAACTGCTGCGTATGAAGTCTCGGGCTCGAAACCCGGGTCGGGCCAACAAAAAGTTATTGGGTTTTTCTGTAAAAAAATCTCAATACCAGCCTAGAGTTAGGAAGTTGGCGATCTTGGATCTCCGTGCCTTGGCAAGCACGTAAACTCGTTGGTCCTACACCTGATCTCTCGTCGGTCTTATCAAATTACTGTCCCATCGGATTATGAGAGTTAGGGAACAGAGAGTGAACTAGTGTGTGCGCACATACTTGTGCACTATATGTTTCCTGCACAGACGGTCAATATCTTTTAAAATTGGCTACCATGATCAAAATTCGGTCTGGAGGACTTTATATGTCTTCGTCTCTATAAATGGCTACATAAGTCTTAGAGTGGTAGTTATGCGCTTGAGTTTCCTCGGTAGCGCATGTAAAACAATAATTGGCACCGAATTTGATAGAACGCACTCGTGTGATTTCTGTGTAATCTCTACCAACAAGATTAAATAGACATGCTATGCTATGATAGCTACGACTACGACGAGTGGAAGCCTCCATTATCATATTAGACCCCATCAATCAAACGTCACAAGAGAGGCTCGAATTGACTTTCTTGATAAAAACATACAGTGTGTTATTTTACTTTCTTTTTGTAGTGAGCACATTCGCCCTAAGACGGCCGTCGAAGACCATCTCGATAGACAGCTTCGACGACTTGCCCTCGATACACGGTTAGTCAAATAGCATTAGGTATACTTATGTTCTTAATTATCATAAATTATTTTATTAAAACTGGCAACGTCTTGAGCGTTTTATTATTTACCTTAATAATATTGCTCGGTTAGTGTCAAGCTTAGTCGTAAGCTGGAGAAATAAAATAAAATACTACATTAATACCAATAATGACAAAGATTTTTGAAAAGGTAATGCATGATAAAATTAGTCGTTATATTAATAAAAATAATATTCTTCTTGACAACCAATTTGGATTCAGAAAGAGTAGTTCCACTGCACTAGCCTGCTTTACTTTAGTTAAACAGGTTACAGAAGCACTTAATAATAGAATGACAACGTTATCAGTATTTCTGGATATGAGCAAAACTTTTGACTTTGTCTCCCATAAACGATTACTTTTCAAACTTGAGAAATATGGAATTAGAGGTAAGGCTCATAACTGGTTTAAAAGCTATCTGTCAAATCGTCAGCAAAAAACGTTACTCTCAAAAATAGAAAATAACGCGAAAGTTACATATGAATCTTGTAGTTGTGGCGTGCCGCAGGGCAGAATTCTAGGGCCACTATTATTCATTATTTATATTAATGATCTCTGCAGTAAACTAAAACATAAATGCACATTGTTTGCTGATGATACCACTTTGACTATAAGACGTTTGAACAAAGATAATCTCGAGTTTGATGCTAATAGTGATTTGCAAAATGCGGTGCAATGGCTAGAAGAAAATAATCTACATGTCAATTTGAATAAAACTAAATTAGTACAGTATCGAACTCAAAATTCAACATGTCATCCTATCACAATACAATATAGTAATACTGTTTTGCAGCCAATACAATCTACTACATATTTAGGTATAATTATTGACAATAAATTAAACTGGAAGGAACAGGTAGATAAAGTGTGTAGTAAAATAGATAAATTTGTATTCGCTCTTCACAAACTCAGACTCACGGCCAGTAAAGAAACAGTCTTCAACGCATATCATGGGTACGTCTCTTCAGTATTGCGCTACGGATTGGTCATATGGGGGAACTCAGTAGATATAGACAGAGCGTTCAAAGCGCAAAAAAATGCATTAGTGCCATGTGTGGTGCTGATTATTTGGATCATTGTAGGCCATTGTTTCAAAAATTAAAGATACTTCCACTACCATGTCTCTATATTTTTGAAATGTGCATTGTTAAGAGGCATTCCCATTTATTTCCAATAAATGAATGTATTTCCAAAAGAGTCCAAGATAAAAACCCAAACAAATTAGTAGCGCCAAGCCAGAGACTACACTTGTATGGTCGTAATGCCTACTGCATGGCAATAACAATTTTTAATAAACTGCCACCACAGATTAGACAGCTGCCTTCAAACAAATTCAGACGTGAAATATATTCTTGGCTTTTGGATATGTGTTTTACTCTGTTAAAGATTTTATAGAATATGAGTCATAAATAAATAATTGCTCTTAATAATAACAATAATATAATGTAATATCAAGAATTAATAACCACTATGCAAAAATTAATTATACTTAATGTTATTTTAATATTCTTATTGTAAAATATTTCTACACCCGATACGGTAGTATATGTGAAACACTGTATAATATTTGTAATATCTGTAATACCATGTACTAAGAAATAAACGATATTCTATTCTATTCTATTCTATTCTAAACAGTGTGTCCCTGTCACTGCGCTCGTGGCTATTGGCGTAGCGTTGCCTGATTATGCTATTCTCACAGACCGAGTAAACCCCTAAACGAAAACAGTACGTACTATACACGCGTCAGCATAATTACGTACATGTAAGTTTGATAATTATCATGGGGTGAAAATAGTTAAATAATCTTTTACAGTGTGACATCCACATTCCTATGATTTGAAGACGTTTTTATAAGTCAATTTCCCCATTAGTTATTAATGAATCCTGTAGCGCTAGGGATATTACAAACATTCAAACAAGGGACACACTGAACACCAAGATTCGGATCACACTCGGCGCAGTGGCAATGACAAGGTGCCTACTTAACCCACTACGACTTCTGAGCACTCATGACTGAGATAACATTAAGTCTAAGTAATAACCGCAGACCAAAGGCAAGTATATTATAGGGCAAGTCCAGCAGTAGACTAAAATGGTTGTTTCACCTTCGCCAGATATTGTCGATCCGTGGGCTTGCGTCGTTCCGCCGGACCGCAATTACGTGACGCAATGGAACCGAGGAGTGATAATCGTGTATAAGAACTATGATGACCTGCAGGACAACCGGCCCATACCGTACGAGAACGTGTCGTTCAAGAAGTTTGTTGAAGATATGCAGCAGCTCGAAGCGATGTGTAGCGATGGACCTCTGTTAGTATGAACTTCCTTATTATGTAAGGGTAAATACTAAATTTGTTTAATACCTGACGGAGCACGCTTACGCGGTCTGCCAGATAGGTAGATCTTTAAAGTCACAGAGTAACAGTTACATTCCCAAAGTACAGTGATTTAGAGAGTTTAATAAAGTTACTCATGTTACATTTACGTTAGTTGTTTAGTTCAAGCAAAGAAGAAGCGTTTGCTCTACTGCTTCTTAACATGCTACGCGGTGAGAGCGCTTAAAAGACTTTACAATTCTATCTCTTTTATTCAGTAAATAATAAAAGTTCAGTATTGGCTGAATCTATAAAGCTATCGTTTTTGTGCTCACCAGTCAGCCAGTAAACCTGCGACAGCTGCTGTCAAAAGCCGTATCTGGTGATAACAATTTTCGGTTGCTATGGTTACCGTTGATGTTCCTGTAAAGTTTGATGGCTAGACCTTACCATTCATTAGCATCTGTAGCGGTGAGTTCAAGCGCGGTAGCCCCCATTGCGTAGCTTGTTATGAATAATGAAATCTTTTCATGTCTTCCAATTTTATTGTCATGTATAATATTGGTCTGTTTGCAGACGGTCGTTCTGTTATCGTCGGTTGAGCTACCTCTCCTCCAAATTCACGATGCACGTGCTGCTGAACGAGCTGCACGAGCTGGCACTGCAGAAGGCTGTGCCGCACAGGGACTTCTACAACGTCAGGTGCCTCTAGCTTCACAACCCTAAAACCCCGACTTTGGCATTTTACAGAAAACTACAGCTAAACAATCTACTATCATAAAGAACATGAAAGCTCTAAATACCGCAGGCACGCAAGTTTAGGGTGGAGTTAACACTTTAGTCCAGATACCCCAGTATGAGGTTAGTTTAGGTTAGAGACGCTGTGCCCAACTTGTCTAAAATCTTACCGACAGACCTAACAGAAATTAGAACTGCTTCTGATTTAAGTTGAGATATATACTCCTGTATCTTGTCCTGTCTCTCTAGCTATAACACAAATGTAATAGTTTGAAGTTTGTGATTAACCTGGGTGTTATTTATACTCGACAGTTGTATTTTTGTGAAGTTTCCCGTAACATAGGCCTTGATACCTAGTGCGGTAGATGTCTTCCAAAAAAAGAAAATAACTTGCTTTTTGTATCACCTAAAAGGAAAGTGGATGTACATATCCACGCGGCTTCGTGCATGAACCAAAAGCATCTACTGAGCTTCATCAAGCGCACGCTGCGGCACCACCCTGACGACGTGGTGTCGATGACTGATGGGGTGCCCACCACCCTCAAGGATGTCTTCACGAGCATGCAGCTCGACACCTACGACCTCAACGTTGATATCTTGGATGTACACGCGGTGTGTGTGTGGCCATTTCATATCCTCATCTTCTTTTCATGTGGTTGTGTCATGTAAGTACTTTGTAGTAAGGCCGGCCGTTCACGACATCGTGAACTCAGCGTCTAGACTACGTACAGCCGTTGAGAATAGCGTGACAGAAAAATCTTATATCTCTTTTATTAACTCACCCCGAATTCTGAAACGCAGATCAATTACTATGATTCCCTGATTGAATTAGCAACAGTCAGTCTGTTACTTGATACAATTTTGACACTTAGCGTCGTTGACTTTTTGAAACCAGGTGTCAAAATTCAAACTGGGTCCTCACTTGGCAGCTGCGCATCAGTCTTGATCTGTGCTCAGTAGACAGCAATATACTTCCATTACTTATGTAGTAAGACCTAAGCACACAGCTGGCGAAATATACATATATGTATCCCACCTGAACATAGATAATCCTTCAGATAATTAGCATGAGACTACGTATGTGCTTACACTGGGTGTAAGGGACGGCGTATCGAAAATTGAAATAGTACATTGAGAACATTATTCTGATTTAAAAATCGATGGCATTTTCTTTAGGAAAATTCAAAATTTTATATCAGCTAATTTTTAATTTTTCTTTCTTTGAATCAAAACATAATGCATAAACCATCCAATTTATTAAATAAAAACAGAGAATTCCACATTTTACTATAATACAGCAATGTAATTAAATCATAACCGGCATATGATTATAAGGTCGTTCATTGAAAAAAAGTACCTAATATGAGTGTATAAATACTAACTAAATTACTGACTAGGGAGTGATAGCATCAAGATTGTAATTATTAATTTAGGTTTGGAAATATCATTAATTCATTACAAAACTAATTAAGTATTTTGATAAATAATAGTGTTACGTGCTGGGTTCGGGGGATAAAAATGTAAACATTATTACCGACTAAAACACGTTTTATTCTAACACAATTAAACTTAAAACACAACACACACTCTACTACACTTTTCCACTGAAACTGCTTCAAACTATGTAGTATTATCAATTCCGTTCGCTCCGATGTATACTTGACCGCTTACGATTGTAAACTGCCTTGGCGGTCCGCGTGCGCTCTATTTATATGCGGGTAGAGCGTTTCTGGAGATTTCTAGAAAAGCCATACCCGGTATGTAACAACAGTACGTAGATTGTAGAAACTTCCAGTGTTCTCTCTACTATTCGCGTACCGACAAACTACGTAGTTCCGTAAAAGTCAATAGATGGCGCTGGATGGAATGGAATGGAACTGCCAAGTCTTCCCCACAATCCCGAAAGATAGCACTGAGTGTAACAATAGCATATTAACAAGCCTTTATTTAATCAAATTTAATAAAAGTAATGTAAATAACATTTTCAACTTTGAACTTCATGTTCGTTAATAAATAAAACTATCGATATCTAGTTATTTTCAAATAAATGTACGGACGAATGGATAACTCAACTAAGCGTTGGAATGTGGGTACATCGTTTGACCATCAAAGGCGCGTGATATGACAAAAATGTTTGTGAATTGATACTTTTCAAATTTGCCTAATTTACCATTATCTCATCTCTATCTGGTTTATTGTGCGAAGCAACAAGTACTTACTTTTATACTTTAGTTAGGGTTGCAAAGAGACGAAAATATCGATATACATACATACATACATAGATTCACGCCTGTTTCCCAGAGGGGTCGGCAGAGACTACGAATTTCTGTTTGAATTTGCAATACACGCAGGCATTCTTTTGAATGAAAATCAAACTCACAAAGTTTGCTGTATGGCTAATGAGTTCACTTATAAATCACTGTGCCTAAATGCTATTGATCGTAGTATAAATCAAAACGAATAAAATAACTTGTGGAGGTCGTAGATAGTGACGAGTATAATGAAACGTTGCTAGTAGATTTACGGATAGCTTACGGATGTAGGATCACGTTTATTTTCTTTTATTTGCTACGTATTTCGGTCATAGTCATACATAGTCAAACATAGTCAAACATAATCCCATTTTACATACCTACTATATTGACGGGTTGCCTATGGAACGGGTCACAGAAGTAAAGGACTTAGGAGTAGCATTTAACACTGGCTTGACTTTTCGAGAACACATCATGCGGAACTGTAAAAAAGCGTATAGAAATTTAGGTTTCATGCTGCGTACATTACGAGTGCTCACTAGTGTGAAAGCTATTATAGTATTATATAATGCATTAGTGAGAAGCCAGTTAGAATGTAATGCAGTCATCTGGGCTCCGCATGAAACTAAATATAGTCTCATGCTGGAGAAGGTACAAAATAAATTTATAAGATATTTATATAAGCGTTATTACGGAGTCTATCCCTTTTACCCGTTAATGTATCCGACTTTATTTATTTTAGGTATGGTCGGATACAATGAGCTAAGGGTTAGAAGGGATTTTGCATTAGCTTTATATACAGGGTGTCCCAAAAATCAACGTCAAGCCGAAAACGGATGACGGGCCAAGGGATGGTGGTTCTCAAAAAAATATGAAAAAAAAATTTTTTGCTGCACTCTAAAAATTATAGCCATTTAAAAAAAAATGAGAAAATTAACACCTTGTTATGATTTTTCAAGTACTATGACTACAAAATGTTTACTTAGCTTAATTATTTTAGTGAGGATTTGTTACTGAATAATGCTAGTATACATTACAATTCAAAATTTGAACACAACTATCTTCATTTCAGAGGAAATATCCCTAATATGCCCAAACATGTACTCAAAATTATTACATTATTCAACCTTAAATGGCCGTGCTGAAAAAAAAATGTACTACGCCATTTCAGCACGTGGCATCAAAAGATGGCGCATTTAATGGGCTTTCTAAAATGCTATAACACTTACTACATTTTATCCTAATTATGGATTTTTTTTCTAAAACAACTCGGGTCTAACCTTTTTTGTTTTACTCAAAAATGTTGGTAATGACATCTAGTTTCCCTCTAAGAAACAAATTAGTGTTATACATAACCCTCTTTTATGGCAGTCAGGTAAAAACTACTAGTGACACTGTTTTGCGAAGCTACTGTGAATAGGGCAAATACCTAATTTATTGATAAACCATATTAGATTCCTTTGGTCATTGTGAATCATTATGTGTTCAATTTGAAATAAAAATTCAACCATTCAAATCAACAGTTCATTTTATTTTGTTACAATAAATATTCAAATTGTTTGCCTTCAGCTTCAATGCATGCCCTACATCTCTTTAAAAACGAACGCTTTATTTTACGAGCAAAACTTCTTGAATTGATGTATTCAGCGGCCCCCGCAATTCTTTGGCGCAGTTCCTCTACGTTTGCGATAGGCTTAGAGTAAACTTGATCCTTCACTGCTCCCCAGTAAAAGAAATCAATGGGGTTTAAGTCTGGTGATCGGGCCGGCCACGAGATCGTACCAGACCGACCGATCCACCTATCCGGATATACTTGGTTAAGAAATTCCCTTACTGAGCGAGCATAGTGCGCAGGGCAGCCATCTTGTTGGAGCCACATACCTACGTAAATGTTGAGTGGCACGTCTTCCAATAAATCTGGTAGATGATTTTGTAAAAAGTCTAAGTAAGCCTCACTGGTTAAGGTGTCTGGGAGTTCGAAAGGTCCAATAATTCTACCGTTCAGAATACCGGTCCACATGTTTACTTTGAAGCGATATTGTGACCGATCTTCTCGCATTAAATGTGGGTTTTCCACGTGCCACTCATGCACATTATGTAGATTTAAGTAGCCATCTTTCTTAAAAGTTGACTCATCCGTCCAGAGTACTTTATCCAGGAAGTGGGGGTCTTCTCGGTGTCTTTGTAACATCGTTTCACAAAACGCAACCCTTGCAGGATAATCTTGAGGTGATAAAGATTGAACTCGTTGCACATGGTACGGGTGGAGCTGGTTTTGCTGCAAAATCCGGTGTGCTGTATTCTTCGGCACTCCTATGCTTGTCTCAAGTCCACGTACTGAGACACTCGTGTCTTCTGCGACTGCTGCTAAAACTTCTTCCTCGTATGGAATGCTGGATCTTCCTGTACTGAACATTTGATTAGGAAATCGGCCTTCTGAGAGTGATCGGTGCAGATTAATAAATACTCTATGATCCGGATGACGCTCAGAATTGGGGTATCTCTCACGATAGAGTCGAGCTGCAGCATTAGCGTTGCACCTGCACTCTCCATAAATGAGATGCATGTTTGCATACTCCTGTGCTGTGTATCGAAGCGGCATGGTGGCGATAATAGAATACACACAATTACACGGTCAGCGATGACGATAGTCCAAAAGAAAGCCAAGTTAGTCACAAACGGTCAAATCACAAATCAAATCCAAGTAGCACGTAATCAAGTCCAATAAGCAAAGCCAAAGTTAGTAAGTACGAAAACGACACGAAGGAATACAGAACGATGCGCAGTAAACGAAATAACGTAACGTACTGAAGTATTGCAGTTCGTGCGCAGATGATCCGGTCTTGCTATCTTTTTCACTCGTGGCGTCTCTATCCGTCTCATTCTAACTCATGCCGTAGATGATGCTAAGGCTTGCTATCTCTTTCACTCACACTCTCACTAACACGTTGAAGTGGCGTCTCTCTCCGTTTCACTCTAACTCGTGCTGTTGATGATGCTCAGGCTTGCTATCTCTTTCACTCTCACACGTTGAAGTGGCGTCCTAATCTGTTTCACCCAAACTTGTACTGTCTTACTTTAATTTAAGTAAGCTTTAAATAAAATATGCATCGCATTAGAAGCATAAATCCAAGTTGTTTTAGAAAAAAAATCCATAATTAGGATAAAATGTAGTAAGTGTTATAGCATTTTAGAAAGCCCATTAAATGCGCCATCTTTTGATGCCACGTGCTGAAATGGCGTAGTACATTTTTTTTTCAGCACGGCCATTTAAAGTTGAATAATGTAATAATTTTGAGTACATGTTTGGGCATATTAGGGATATTTCCTCTGAAATGAAGATAGTTGTGTTCAAATTTTGAATTGTAATGTATACTAGCATTATTCAGTAACAAATCCTCACTAAAATAATTAAGCTAAGTAAACATTTTGTAGTCATAGTACTTGAAAAATCATAACAAGGTGTTAATTTTCTCATTTTTTTTTAAATGGCTATAATTTTTAGAGTGCAGCAAAAAACTTTTTTTTCATATTTTTTTGAGAACCACCATCCCTTGGCCCGTCATCCGTTTTCGGCTTGACGTTGATTTTTGGGACACCCTGTATATTTAAATTGCTTAGAGGGAAAGTGCATAATGCAGTTATTTTAAGCCAGGTGAGTCTATGTGTTCCGGACAGGTACGTGTGGCGACGACGAAAGCCACGACTGCTAGTGGAACCGCGTGCTCGGACTAACCTTCTAAAGGAGGCCCCGCTGACGCGTACGCTCCGCACACTCAACCTCATAGCGAGTGAGACGGACTTATTCCACTGTTCTCTGAGTGAATTCACAAGGAATGCTTTGTTTGTAATTAGTTATAAGTAATAAGTAAGTTAGGATTAAATAGTTCGCATATATCGCATTGGGTCATCCTGTAATGGTAAATGTAAGTAAGTAAATAAATAAATAAATAAATAAATAAATGAAATTTATTAGAATACATTTTGATATTATTGTTGGGTTCCTACTACCCACACTACTGAACTAGTTTTAGTAAACCTTAATAGGTACGTAAGTACGTAATTACAAGACATGTTATTTTATTTATGCTAACGTCAGAACGTTTGTTGCTATAATTTGTTTATGCTTCAAACAAGGTGGTCAGAGTCAATGACGAGCCCTGATGGACTCGGGCTCTAGGTGGCGTGGCAAGTAGACAGACACACGCGGCGCGCGATCGGTGAGCTCTCTGACGCAAGGCAGGCGCGCGCGCCGCGGCGCCCACGCTAGCGGTGCGTTGTATTGGTAGCAATCCATTGCGTACCGCGTAATAATGTTAATCAATATAAAAATAACTTATAGAAGTTACTAAGTTTGCTTCGTGATAAGTACCTACAGAAAGACGTCTTGCTAAAGTTTTCGTTACGCCGCGCCGTCCCATACACTCAGTATAATTTTGGTTCTGAGACCTCTAAATAGTCAATCCCAATTATTGCGTTAATCCAGGGCATATTTTATCAGTGTTTCAGCCAAGTCCATTAACAGTTTTGTCAAAGTTACATTTCATATTAGTATAGATACGTATATGATTCTAATTTTGCTACGCCCTCTTTTGGGATTCTTGCCAACAGGACCGAAACACTTTCCATCGATTCGACAAGTTCAACGCGAAGTATAACCCTGTGGGAGAGAGCAGACTGCGGGAAGTGTTCCTAAAGACTGACAACTACATGAACGGGAGGTACTTCGCTGATATAATTAAGGTAATTTACTACGACCAGAAGCAAAACACTCAAAAGAATTAAATTCTACTTGTAAAAATGCCATGATACTATTATGTGGTCCACAGCCTATACACTTTTGCAACACTAAGCCGGCTACTATTCAGCTTTACAAATATTGAAAGAAACTACTTTCAAAGCTGCAAAGCATAAGGAACTAAACGTTCTGGAAGCCCTACTTACTGCCTACAAGCAAATAACACAAAGATATTTTAAAAATGTGGAGGGAGAGTTGCCGTTTAAACCTGGGGCAGCCAAACTGCGACAGTAGCAGGGTTGAAACCCTGCAAAAGATACGTAGTAGTCAGTCAATCGCGTGTCATGTTCTTGCGATGAGTAGAGTTTCCAGGCTCTTTGAGAAGACGACAAAAGATACTTGATTTTTGCCCCTTGTACTGGTAGCAGTAACTCTATCTTTTATAGGTTTGGTATTGCTTACCACCGGGTAAATCGTAGTTTTCCTTGCACATCGATGGTAAAAAAAGGACAAAAATGACTTTTGCAGGGTGGAATTAGTTCTCCAGTTTCTAGTACTAAACCATGTCGAAGAGATTAAGTAAAAAAATACACTCTTTTCAGGAAGAAATGGACGATTACGAAGAAGGCAAATATACATATGCTGAACTTCGTATCTCCATCTACTGCAAGAATCCGCAAGAATGGAACAAGTTAGCGACGTGGGCTCTGAACAACGACGTGTACTCACCGCACGTCAGGTGGATGATCCAGGTGCCCAGGCTGTAGTGAGTATTACCACGGCTTTTAGATACTTGTGATCGCTTGTCTATGTACACTGACTAGTGACTGGTCACTGGAGTGGTAGGCAGTTATGGGAGCATTCTGTTGTCGTACAATCTTGCATTTATAAGTATTTCTATATTAGATTTAGCCCGCGGCTTCTCTCGCGTAAATGTAGGTTATGTAATTTTTTTTATTCTCTTGTTTTGTGTATAATAGATACCGTACCGCATCCTTACAACGTGTACCTATGTGAAATTTGATGATCATCGGTCGAGTAGTTAAGGCGTGCAAGCGTAACAAAAAGCAAAATAATTTTTAGTACTTCGAGACTTATGGAAGAATGCGGTATAAGCACCGCAAAGAGATCTCAGACTACGCTAAGTGATCACTTGCATTCACTACATAGACTGGTCCTGTTAAAGGGTTGAAGTTAATAACCAATCTAAAGCAGGTGAAATATTTTGTATATAAGAAATGCGACAGTCGCGTCGATAGAAAATAATTGTATTCTTAAATCCAATATCTTTGAATTTTCGACTTTAACATATTGTATTCAAAATATTGAAGCTCCGTTTATTCGTTACAGTGATATTTACCGCTACGCAAAGCTGATAAAGAATTTCCAGGAGTTCCTAAACAACCTGTTCAACCCGCTGTTCAAGGTGTCCATCAACCCAAGCTCCAACCCGGAACTACACAAGTTCCTTGCGGTAATCTTATTTTTCTTTTATTAAGATGGTAAGGAACCAACAAATAATATATCGTCGCTCATAGTCCAGTCGAATACAGCTTAAATGACATGGTCCTATTTCATAGCTGCATGTAATTATTAGTTATTTTAAAATAAGGTGGAGAAGAATAAAATATTAATAATCTGAGTTTGTTTCAAATTCTGGAGAATAGTTTTCTGGCAAATTAGTTTATCCCTCCTCCTGTAAAATTTGCGAAAGAAACGTATGCGGTATTGGACTATCAACGACGATAATATCGTCACGATATATTTATATATAACTACGTATGCGAGAAGTTAGCGATACAGCCGACTACAGTAAGGTTCTCTGGTAGAAGGTTGGTGGCGTAGATTTCAAACCACAATTATACACTTCGTACAATAACTTTATTTTACAGCAATTACAGAGTTAGGTACACTAAATAGTTTCCGAGTAGAATTATTAATATTAAATATATAAATTATAAACAAGAGAGTATCAGGTAATTTTTTTAAAATGCGAATGTGTTTTCCATCGCATAAAATACGAAGTAGCACTTTCATTAACAAAAAAGAGGGCAAGTGTTGCACCATTTTGAAATCTAGATTAAATGGGCCATTTTTTTTAATAACTTGCCAAGGGTAGTGTGGTACTTTTTTTTCCAACATGGAGTATCAAAGTTAACTGACAATAATTCTGTAAGCCATAACTCGTCAAAACTTAATTTATTTTACTTAGTTAACAATGTTTATTACTTTGTTTTGTGGTTGCCATTAATAGCACTAATAATTAAAATTACATTATTAAAAAAATCACTGTAATATTGAGAAAATTGTGATCACAGTACTTAAAAATGCGACCAAGAGGGTCAAAATTTCAATTTTTTGATAAAAGTCTAATATCGCTTGACTAAGTGATATGTTTTTTCTCTTTTTTTTTCGTAACTGGTATACCTTGGCCTCTCGCCCGGAACCAGGTTATCGTTGAGTTTCGGGACACCCTGTATATAATAATTAACAAAGGAATCGGTACACTACTTGAGTTAGGAACAGTGGCGTAGCGTAGTGGGCGCGGCAGGGGCGGCCCGCCTCGGGCGGCACTTATAGGGGGGCGGCAAAATTTCACAATAACCTAGTCTTGTCATAAATATTGTTACAAGGAATTATCTTTCTTTTTTCCATTGCATTAAAAATTAACTCCATTGGCTTTAACACAGTCCTATAAACGTCGAGGCCAGTTATTAATAAAAACAAGCACTCTCTCCATGGGAAAATACTACAGTGCCAATCATATGCATTGTTTTAGGGACTCCAAATTATCATGGCGTTTAGAGCATGCCATACTCTCTAAAACTGACCATAAATCTTAATCCAGGACTAGATGACGGCTAGTCTTCAGCTCTGATGAAGTCCGAAACGTTCGTTTCCAACCACACTTGGGTGGATCGAACTTCAAACCCGGTCCTGAGTCTTGTTGAAAGAACCATCCTTGGCTATGGAATATGGTGTTGTATAGAGGCTTAACCACCCTAAGAATCTTATCTTGATACACTTGTGCCGATGTTTTATCACCTTTTTCACAAAAATATGGCTCAGTCACTGCTTGGTAGCTAACTCCCACCAAACCATAGCTAAAGTCGGATAATGTCCACGTTGTACTCTGCTGACTAATTGGGCGGCTTCTATAGAGCTTTGAGCATAAATTCGGTTATGCTGCTTGTTAAAACATTGCACAATAGTAAAAATTTTCTCGTCAGCAAATTTTTATTTTCTGTAACCTCCTTTTGCGTGTCTACCGCTTTAGAGGAAGTTGTTTTGATTTTACCACCATATTCATTTTTAAAGTATTAGTTATATAACGACCAGTGCGTCTCTTAGAGGCTGCAAGCCCTAAGTCATCTTTTAAAATACGCGACATGGTTCTAGATGCTATATTCATTTCCTGAGACAAAATCTTTTGCTTTCAGACAGGATTTCTTCGAACTCTTTCCTTGACTGCTTTGATCGCCTTTTTCGTACGAATGGATGGCCAGATCTTCTGTAGCAAACAGAGGAGGTTTCATTGTACCTATCAATAGCCCGGTAGGCAAAGATTCGACTAATACCAAACAAATGAAGTTTCAAAAAAATGCATCGCTTGGTTCCATACCTACTTTGCGTAATGCTATCACAGCAATTCGATTCTCTTTATCACCTCATCCCATTTTAATATCACAAAAATATTTAACACCGATTGGCGCAAAATAGGAAAACATAATGACTAGTCATATAAGCATGACAGATTTCGAATTCAAATGTAATATTGTTTTTTTTGTAACTGTAACAGTATTTATGGCCAGACTATCTTACCTTATCTTATGTGCGGGCCAGTCAGTGCAAACCGGCGACACTTCGACCCAGTGGGATCTTTTGTGTCGACACTCTCCCAATAACGACTGCCATAGATGTTCATGGCAGCCGGGACCGACGGCTTAACATGCTCTCCGAGGCACAGAGCAGGCGATAATTGTCAATCAATACGCACATCATTTCGAAAAGTCATATAAGTTCCGAAAGTCAGAGGAGCGCGACGTGGGTTCGAACCTGAGACCCTCTGCGTTGCAATTTTCTTTCGCCCTGGACGGCTGACACCCACGCTACGCCACTGGCTAGAAACACAGTGGATATCCGAGTCCTTTGACATTAAGACTTTTACTCTAACCTTTAGCTTCCATAGCAAGTAGCAGAAGAGCGTGGGCCGTAAACAGCTTAATTTTTTCAGATTTGATTGGATTAATGGTAGGTAGCAGCTTAACTTTACTTCCGACTTAGCAACAATGCGTAACTTGTTAACTTACATATTAGATACACTTTTCCTGTAGAAGTTTTGCTAAGTTGATGACAACGTGAAGATTCCAAAGGTATCTTCTACTAATAGTACAGGCGTCCATTCTCTAGGTATCTAGTGGATATTAGCGTCTTGCTAGCTTTTCATTAAATGCTGCTACTGAGAAATTTCTAACAGAATAATCCAGTAAATACATTAGCCGACCTGAAAATAGACTCTAGGTCACAATTTGCCATACGCGTAAAATTCAGGACTTTCTGCCTTTCTTCATAACTAAAATTGTTCCAGCACGTGATTGGTTTCGACAGCGTAGACGATGAGTCGAAGCCGGGGAACCCACCGCTGAAGGTGAAGATGAGGTGCCCTGAGGAGTGGGACGGTGAGGAGAACCCTCCGTACACCTACTACCTGTACTATATGTTCGCCAACATGACCACGCTCAACCACATCAGGAAGTCAGTACCCTATGTCACATACTCTACTTACCAATTATTCTGAACCTTCAATTAAAAGTGATACATCTCGACTTATATCAGTTTTAATATTTTTACACTTTGTTATACAGTATAAAATTAGCTATTTTTGGTCTAATTGATGTCCTTCTAAGGCGAAAATTGAGCAAGATAATTTTGGTGTAAAATGCTTTAACTAAGGTTTTTTAGAGTTCGAAATAACTCTTATACAACAGCTTTGCCCGTCCGTCCGTCTGTCTGTCTGTTATACAACTTTCAACTCAAGAACCGTAAGAGCTAGAGACTCGCTATCAACGCCATTCGACGCAACATAGTCAATATACCCTCGAAATGACTATGACCTTTGACTTCTGACCTCAAGGTCACGTGATACCATCTTTCAACTCAAGAACCGTAAAAGCTAGAGACTCGCGGTCAGCGTCATTCGACTCAGCATAGTCGATATACCCTCGAAATGACTATGACCTTTGGCCTCTGACTTCAAGGTCTCGTGATACCATTTTTTCGAACTCTAAAATTTACGGCAATTTATAGCCGTTTCTCACTTGTTTACATTAATCAATGTGTATTACAATATACATTTTAATTAATATCAAAGTGAACAAATATTTTTATTTCTTTAATGTATATTAATACTTTAAGTAACTCCTATTCATGATCTAAATATTTAAACGTAAATTAGTACAAACCGATATATTTACACTTTTATTAATAAACATGTAGAGTTCACTATATGAGGTATGTAAATAAAAGTCAGAATGTCACTGTACTGTACTGTTATTATATTGTTTCTTTACAACGTTTGGCACACTCAAATACACTAAAATACAAGGCCGCAAATTCTATAATATTTAATAAACTTTAAGGTCTATAAATCTAACATTGTCTACAATAACACAACTTCAATAATAGTCCGAACACGTATTACAATTTCTGTAGCTTTAAGTAGACTGCCGTGTTATAAATTGAATCGTGGGAAAACGATGTAAGTGGCGCGTTGCACATACATAGCCAGATACGTACAATGCACTTAATTATGTATGTGTGTGTCCCTACACCATTTCCCCCTTTGAGAAAAAAAACAAAATAACAATAACAATCAAAACAATAATCCACAAACATCTGGATTATATAAATCTAAACACAAAAATATAAATCGACACAACCAATATAACCAATATAACGAACACTGATACAAAAATCTTACATAACTATTGTATTTATTAACCTTTATCGATAGATGTACTCGTTGGCCGGAAGCATTGCCTGTAGAGGAGATAACCGCAAATGTGATTTCCAAATGCATTTACGAAGGTTGGATAGTTAGATACGGCCGCCCCGTGCGTATAACTAGCGATCTGGGACGTCAGTTCGAGTCCAGTTTGTTTACAAAATTGATGAAATTTTTGGGTATTCGTAAGATCCGTACCACTCCTTACCACCCCCAAAGCAATGGTGCCGTGGAGAGATGGCATAGGTCTTTGAAAGCAGCCCTTATGGCTCGCTTACATAGCAATACAACGTGGGTGGAGGAATTACCAACCGTTATGCTAGGCCTTCGTGCAGCGATACGCACCGATAGCCAGGTAAGTGCCGCAGAATTAGCCTTCGGTAAAACTTTACGTTTACCCGGCGAATTCTATGATAGATCTAAGGACAAAGATTCGAGTGATCCGTATAGTTTAGTAGAGAAAATACGCGAGACTATAGCTAGCTACCGACCAACGAGAAACAATTTAAGTTCTAAGAATTTCTTTGTTTACGCCGATTTGTCAAAGTGTAATTATGTTTTTGTAAGGGACGATACTGTCCACAAGTCATTGAAGCAACCCTATGACGGACCGTTTAAAGTTCTGGAAAGAGGTCCTAAAATTTTTAAAGTACAATTACCTGGACGACAAGCGCACATTTCAATCGATAGATTGAAGCCCGCTTACATCATAAACGATCACGAGTCGTATAGTGAAACTGTAAACAATGATAATCAGGTTTCACAAAGTCCAGTGCAGGTGCAACAACAGGTGCACAGGCATTGCACTAGAAGCGGGCGTGTAATTCGACAACCCGTGAGATTTGCGTTATAACTTATAACGCAACGTCGTTATATTATTATAATAATATACTTAGGATTCCGTGGGAAAACGATGTAAGTGGCGCGTTGCACATACATAGCCAGATACGTACAATGCACTTAATTATGTATGTGTGTGTCCCTACAAACATTTATTAATACTCCTATTCACGTTTGACAAAACCGGTACAATTATATTTACATCATAAAAAAGGTAAACTCTATAATAAAAAAATGGGTATAAAAATGGGTGCGTGGGAACACGCACGCCGCCTCTCGGACCTGGTGCTGATCGGATGGCGGGCAGGCCCACGAAGCCCGCCACCCCTAGGTCAATCAGGGTGGCTGGAGGTCGTCTCGCGCCCTACGGCGCCCGGTTCTGCGGTTGGAAAGAGGTTTTCAGCGGACCCTCTCCCGCTCCGCCACCTCCTTGACGAAAATTACTTCTTCACAGAAGGAGGCGACGGCGTTCCACGACCTCTCATTTCGGACCATAGTCTGAACCACGGCCGGGAGCGAGAGGGCAACCATATCAACTGCCGCGATCAACTCACGGCGCTGCGATGCCCAGGTGGGGCAGTCCGCCAATGCGTGCAGCGCCGTGTCCTCAACAACGTCACGGAAGTCGCCGCAGTGGTGACAACCGGGCGTCTCTTGCCGGCCTTTGCGACACAGGAACTGGCCAAAGCAACCGTGGCCAGTCATTACCTGAGTCAGCCGGAAGGTGAAGGCGCCATGTCGCCTCTTCAGCCACTCCTCAAAGACGGGACTAACCGCCACTATCGTGGCGTGCCCGGAACTAGTGTGCACAAGTCGTTCCTTCCATTTCTTTACTAGGACCTGGCGGAGCTCGGACCTTGCCGCCTCGAGAACGGGAAGAGCAGGTCCTTCGCCCCGAGCTAGCGCCTCCGGCGCCAGTAGAAGACTGACGCCAGAAGCGCCGCTTCCAGGTCCCAGGGCATCGATCCGGTTAGGAGGCTCGCTGCCTCGAACGAGATCGTGCGGTATCCTCTTATCAACCTGACGGCCAAGGCGCGCTGTGGCGCACGAAGCACCGGAATGTTACGGGCCGTCAGGTTGTCCGCCCAAACTGGGGCCCCGTAAAGGACCGTGGATCGCACAATTCGTTGTGTTAACTGATACAACATGATTTATTATTAAATAATCAAATATCTATACAAATTAATACATTTTTTCTTACATTGAAACATGTTCAAAGATAATGTTTATCACTGAAATTAATCAGTTTCTATTTTAGTGAAGTAGAAAAAGGGTAAGAATTTTCAAGCTATATCACTTTTCACTGAACGTACAGTAGCCACCATCCAGACACAATATAAAAGTAAGCATAAGCAGAATGTCTGCGTCTCGAAGTCGGAGCGTTGGCTAGGAGGTTAAATACTAAAGAAACAAACAAAATTGTACGAATAGTTATACAATATCGGTGGCACCAATTCGGGCAAAATATTTTTGGCCAAATTTTACTTCCCATAAAACTTATCGCCCTAGTTTCATTTACTAAATGAATATTTAGCAAATTTTTATTTCGAATTTTATTCACTTGGTCCAATTATCATTTGGCATCATTTTATTAAATCAAATGTTTATTAAGCAAACGTTTTATTTTGGCAAATATTATTTAGAGCAATCCGCCTCAGATAGGTTAGGTTATAAAGCTAAGGTGGAAGCGGAGCTCCCCTCAGCCTTCGTGGCGATTTTCTTTTTATACCCACCCATAAATTGGAGTTCTGTCGAGCTATGCTGTAGTCCGAATGCAGGGTGATGAGGTCGCGGGCCAGACGGCCCACGTTAAATTTTTTGAGTAGAGTCTGGTGTGCTGATATGAAACATAAAATAAAAAATAATAATAATAAACTAGATATGAAACATGATCAATTAATTATTTGTTAATCAAATACTTGCCAAAAAGAATTTACTGACTGAAAAATTGCGATTAGTGGTTTGACAAATGTTATATTGCCAAATGAAAATTTGCGAAAAATAGATTGCGATGTGATATTTTGAGCAAAGTTTGTTGCCCATACATTAGCAATACCGGTGGCAACCTTCGACCAAAGAAACAATTGGATATCAGGTCAGCACTTTAAAATCGTCCCATGCCTTGAGATCGTATTATAGTTCAAGCAATATTAAGCTTTATGGTTTCAGATTAAGGGTTTTAAGTATTTTGTAAACATCTTTAGTAATATCTATGAATCTATTTGTCAAATATAAACAATTTTCCGTAGATATTTCAACCAAATACCAGAGATGACACGAAACAACTACTATGTAAGCTCTTCAACCGAAAGAAACAGCCAGGATGCTATAGGATTAAATTGATATACCGCAGTGGTTCTCTAATGCCTTTAAATGTCTTGGCCAGCATTCAAACACCGAGGCCCAGATACAATGCTCATTGTGTCTGGTATCTGGTAAACTGACAAAGGGTAAATCTTGCAGGGACCAAGGTCTGAACACCTTCGTGCTTCGCCCTCACTGCGGCGAGGCAGGCCCTCCCATGCACCTGTCCGGTGCCTTCCTGCTCACGGAAAATATCTCCCACGGATTGATGCTGAGGAAGGTAGTTCATTACTTTGCAAACTATTGTTTATTCTGTATTGATTGAATACTTATTTGAAATAATATATACTTCACAATCATTTTTGTCTGCAAGTTTCAAGTCAGGGTCTACAATTATTGGATAAGTGAAATTTGACATATTAATGGTATTCAGTAAATTATAATTTATTATTATAAATAGGTTTTTTGTGTAAGTTCTTCATATCTCAGGCATTATTCAATCTAGCTTTTGATCTTGACATTGAAAATTATGAAATAATAACTTTAATAAAATTGGTGTGATTTTCAATCAGAAAAATCCATAACACTGCCTACCCGTATGTCCAACGTAATGATAAAACATGTTGTTATTGTATTCGAGTACACGAGCTGATCTTCTTGTTCTCCAGTTTCCGGTGCTACAGTACCTGTACTACTTGGCGCAGATCTTCATCGCTATGTCTCCTCTATCGAACAACTCGCTGTTCCTGCGCTACCACCGGAACCCGCTCCCGATCTTCTTTGCACGAGGACTGAGGGTCACGCTGAGTTCGGATGATCCACTGCAGTTCCATTTCACTAAGGTTCCTTTTTTATTACACGTGGAGTTAGCGGTCCGTCCGATGGCAAGTGGTAATTGCCACTCCTGGACTTTAATAATAACAACAGTATAAGCTGAACTACTATTGTCAGGAAACACCTGATGCAAGAAGCGTCTGCACGACACTACTGATGGCTTAGTGGTTTAGGTGGTCACTGCCCCACACGGGACAATAATGTGTGTGATCCACAAATAGTTGTTTCAAGTCTGGGTGTTCTTTGCGTCCGTTGTTTGAATGTTTGTAAAGTGCCCGATACAGGAATTATTTCTAGTGCGGGAGTTGTTCTTTTTAAAAACAAAACAATAAAACAGTAACTTCGTACAATCAGGTGGATCTGGGTATGCATGTGAGTCATCTTATCCTTTTACCTTTGAAAAATTAAACTGCATTTTGTAACCCTTTAAACCATAGTCTATATGACTATGGCTGCATGGGTTGTGTAGTTGGGAGACCCCATGCCGCTACGCCGAGTGTTATGGGCTCAATCCGTAGACAAAGCTTGTGTGATATTAAATTTGTATTTTTGCATCTGGGTGTACTTTGTTTGAAAGTTTATAAAGGTCCAATCAATCGTTGTTGGGAATCTGTACTGCTTTTATTAAAACGAATCATCACTATCACGCTTGGCAGTCGGCAAAAAATCGAGAGATGTTGGCTTTTAACAAATAACAGTAATAATTGGCTACAATAATTGGAAAATAACAATAATAATTGGATACAATAGTGTCTAATAATAAATAATTTAATTAGCTCACTAAAAACTAATAACCTTTGAAGTTCATAAGTGTTATTTTGTGGCCTTAATGAGTACATAATTTATATGTGCATAATTTTTTACCAATGAAACATTATATACCTTGCAAATGTTTTTAGTGCTCTGTTTGCTCAACTGCGGACATTGAAAAATTACAGCGCGACAATTATATTGCGCATAAGATATAATATGTAACAGATATAGTTGTAACAGTGTCTATGTTATTTCTAACTCTTTCACTGCATTCAATCGAATGATTCGATTGGTAATTAATTGATTTACTACTGACGCTACAATTGGACAACACTAAAATGTCTATGGTAATATCAATGAGCCGTTTGTTTAGCTTATTATTTTATTGGATTGGAATATACAATACGAAATTTTTTAAGCAATTGTTACTGCACGGATGATGAAGTGGTTTAAGTGGTCGTCTCACCGCTACGTATAATGCTTGTCCCTCGCAACACAGGCATTAGCTGATATTCCTAGTGCGGGAGAGGTCTTAATTATAAAAGAAAATAATCACCTTATGAAATTGATCAGAGAAAATATTTTAAAAATCTTTCGTTTGAAGATTATCGAAGAGCTACAAGATATAGTTGTTACAAATATGAGTTGAAGGCACTTCAACAAAGTGCACTGCATATGTTTCCAGGAGGCGCTGATGGAGGAGTACAGCATCGCGGCGCAGGCGTGGAAGCTCAGCTCATGTGATATGTGCGAGCTCGCCATGAACTCGGTCCTTATGTCGGGGTTCCCGCACGAGGTACAAACAGCTTGACGACGAGATGGATCACTAGATTTCTAATTGCCTCCTACTATACTATACTACTCCTACTATACCAATATCAATTTCCTTTAACTCTTTTATTAATCTCGACTGAATCTTTTGTCTCGTGGTTTAAATAATCGTGAGGGCTCGATCTTGGTCTTGTATCCAGACAGGTTACTGCGAATACGAAAATGTAAGTAGCAGTACCTACGCAGTGTGGTGATGTGTCCGGTAGACGGTAACAGGCTCACTGTAGAACTTAAAACCATAGCTGGCAGAATCTAGGTGCCAATGCCCGCTCACTTCTGGCTACGTGCGAGTGTTAGTTTTGGATGCGTGGGTTGCGGCAGCCGCATAGCGTACCATACCTGGACACAGTCTGATTAGAGGCCATTCATTCATTCATTATGTAAGACTATTTTTGCTAATTTTCGACCTCCTCTTCCCCTTTATAAGAAAAATAAGAATAGACCGACCTTCTCCCCCTTGTTTAATATTTATTACGTAAAAATCTAAAGGAAAAAATGAATACAGGTTTGGTTTTCAAATTAACAAGCTTTAGGCATTTTTATTTGTACCTACAAAGGTACTAGTAATTTGTAGCTTTTGTTAGTAATAAACTTTAGTTTTAATCATTCATCTTTACCTGTGAATGAAGCCAGGGAAGTGTGTCAGGATCGTAGCAAATGGAAATCCGTAGTCTCTGCCTACCCCTCTGGGAAACAGGCGTCAATCTATGTATGTATGTATCTTTACCTATACCTATGCATCCGAAAGCATCTCTTCGCTTACGTTGCGCGATTGCTTTTACAAACTATAATCTTAATTTTGCGCATTTTTCTAATCTTACGTAGGAACTATCAAGACTCCCCCCTTCCCTTGTAAGATAAAATAAGACATGGTCGAGCTCCTTCCCCCAAATCGTCTTACGTAATAAATGGATGGCGCCGTATTAGTTCCTTTTCTTTTTTTTAAGATTACTTGCAATTTGATTAATTTCATTATTGATTGGTTTGTGCAGTTGAAACTGTGTTGGTTGGGGCCGGAGTACATGCGCGAGGGTCCAGCCGGGAACGACATCACGTACACCAACGTGCCCGACGTGCGGATCTCCTACAGGCACGAGACACTCAAGGATGAGCTGGAAAACTTGTTCCTTGTAAGCGAACTTATCTTTTTGCCTTATATACATAGTCATGTAGTTGTGACCGTGGCGTACTGGACACATTTTGCTTTGTCATGTGTCAATTTGCGGTCAAAACGTTAATTTTCTAATACACAATCAATTCCGATAACGCTCGGGCCACGCCAATCATCGTCTTAGATGCAAAACAGACAAACAATCTATGACCTATGACCATGTATAGCTTAGTTCGTTTATCGAGATACCGACGACACGGTTTATCGGGGTCGCGGGATTGAGTCCTGCCTCATGGAAAGGCTTTATTCTTGTTTATTATTGAATTATAATGAAATATACTAGTTCCTTCATAACTAGGTTGCTTTCCCCTTTATTGTTTTAGATTACTTTTCCACTTTATTCTTTTAATGATCAAATAGTTGCCAGTACGTTACAGTATGAAGCACATACAGCTGAATTAAATCGTCAAATTAATAACTTAGAGGAACGGCTTACAAAAATCAGTCTTAAGCACCATAAAGAAACATCAGAATATATTTTGAAGTATGAGGAAATTGCCAGAGTTGGTAGGGAGAACATAGAACATGTTCTCTCACTAACTAATAACAATATTTGTGGTAAGTGCTTACAGGCTACACCTAATAACAACCTGTCAGCTATTTGTGATTTGGATTCAGTAAACAGTACCACCACCGTTACCACCACCGGTACCACCTCCTTTTCTGATCATGAAGATATGTCTATGTCTTACTTGGTAAATAACATTAACAAAAAATATATTAATGTTTTCTGACCAAATAGGGATAGGTTTTATTTAGTAGGCTAATTAATTCTCATACAGATTCGCCTTGCATAAATGATTGTTTCCCTGGGGCTAGGTTAAGTTATTTAATTGATAAGTTAAAAACTACAAAATTAAATGCAGAGTCAACAGTCATATTTCTTTATGGTGACAGCTTATCTGTCACTAAAAAAGAGGCAATCCATTTGACAGAGGTAATAGAATCATACATACCTACATACATAGATTCACGCCTGTTTCCCAGAGGGGTAGTCAGAGACTACGGATTTCCATTTGCTACGATCCCGACACACTTCTCTAGCTTCATTCACTTTCATTACATTCCTCATACACGCCCGTTGCTTCAAGGTGCTCTTAACCTGGCCTTTGTTCAGAACGCCTCCGATCTGATCGAGAAACGTTCGCCTAGGTCTTCCTCTTGCAACTGTTCCATTCACACTAGCCTTATAAACTTTCTTAGTCAGTCTTTCCTCGTCCAGTCTTTCTACATGCCCAAACCAGCTTAACATACCTTTTTCTATTCTTGTCACTATATACACTTTCATGCCGCATCTCTCTCTAATCACGTTATTCCTTAATCTATCTTTCTTTAACCTATACATGGACAATTGTTTAAAATATTTAAAAAATTGTGAATGGGGATTAAGAATGAATGAGTTAATTGTCAAATATAATAATAATAATAATAATAATAATTGTTTATTAAGTTTAAGTTGGCACAAATATGAATAACAATAGGTCTTAAAAATACTTAAAATAGGATACATTACTTTGGTCGCTAAATGTTTTCTTTATGCCGATGACCAAGTAATACTTGCGTCATCAGCAGAAGAGTTGCAGGCGATGGTAACTATTATGCATGGTGCTTTTGAGAGTAAAGGAATGAAAATAAATGTAAGCAAGACGAAAGTAATGGTATTTGAAAAGGAAGAGTGCGTGACGATATGTAATATTATGATTGATGGAGAAAAATTGGAGCAAGTGAAAGAGTTTGTATATTTGGGTACTTTGTTTACAAGGGATGGTAAACATGAGGGAGATATTGAAAGGAGAACGATTGCGGGCAACAAAGTGAATGGAGCTCTACGCGCTTTTATGAACAGTCGAAATGTTTCCGAAAAGGCCCGTTTGGCTTTTCATAGAGGACTATTAGTGCCTACACTTATGCATGGAAGTGAAAGTTGGGTATGGCAAAAGAAGCATGAGAGCAGATTAAATGCTGTAGAAATGAGAGCGCTGAGAAGCAAATGTGGTGTGACCTTGAAAGATACATACATACATACAAAGATTCACGCCTGTTTCCCAGAGGGAAACTTAGTTTTGAATGTGTACATCCGTGTGATATAATAAAAGTATATAAGTAGCACAATTCAAAAAAATCAGCCGTCTTCTGGGGTATTTCGGTACAATTAATTGAAAGTATTATTGTTAATACAGCGCCACACCTAGCCGCAATATTCAACGGATGCATTGCTATAGATGTGATGTTTCCAAATTTAAGGAAACGTAGTAAAATAATACCTTTATTTAAAAATGGATGCAAAAGTGACCGAAGACCGAGAGTAATTTTAGGCCAATTTCAATATTACCTGCTATTAATAAAATATTTGAGAAGATTATATTACAGCAACTAGAGAGCGACTTTAGTGTAAACAATATTTTTCATGCAGATCAATATGGTTTTAGGAAGGGCCGTTTTACGATAGATGCGGGTGTTCCGTGTTACGCTTTTAAGACATATGTTCAGTGCCTGGGAAAATTCGCAAGATGTCATTGGCGTATTCTGTGATCTCTCTAAAGCCTTTAACTGCGATAAACATCATACGCTGTTGCGAAAACTCAGGCATTAAGCCATCAGAGATACTGCACTTGACTTAGTTGGTTCCTACCTAAGCGATAGACAGATACAACACGTTGATATCAACGGAAGTAGATCTTCTGGATTACCAGTCACAATAGGCGTGCCACAGGGCTTAATTTTAGGACCCTTTCTGTTTTTAATGACACATCCCTTATTTTTAAAGTAGACAGAAGAGCAACAAATTTAAATACTGTTATTAATTCGCTCGCGCACATCCTGGACTAGTTTACGTCGAATAATTTACTACTAAACTCTAGAAAAACTAAATGTATCAAGTTTACATTGTCAAATGTAAAGAGTCCTAACATAGATATAAATTTAAATAATGAAATTATTACTTTCGTACAATCGACAGTTTTTCTAGGTTTGACTTCAAATCATAAAGTTCAGTGGGGCGCTCATATATCGTGTCTTGCAAGGAAACTTAGCTCAGCCGCATACGCAATTCGGAAAGTAAGACAGCTTACTGATGTAGATACTGCAAGACTAGTATACTTCAGTTACTTTCACAGTGTCATGTCCTACGGTATATTATTGTGGGGCAAGGCAGCTGATATTGAGACAATTTTTATTCTTCAAAAGCGTGCAGTACGTTTTATTTATAATTTAGATCCACGAGTTTCCCTGAAAGATCGATTTAAGGAAATAGGCATACTTATTGTTGCGTCGCAATATATATTTGCTAACATTATGTTTATTAAACATAATATTCACTTATATAATAAGAATAGTGATATTCATAACGTAAACACTAGAAATAAGCAAAAGTTAGTCGGCCCATATCATCGTTTACATAAAGTTCACAATACATTTGCGGGATTCGGTATTCGTTTTTTTAATAAACTACCTATTAATATAATTAATTTACCATTGCTTAAATTTAAAAGCACCGTTTAAATACAGCTCATTCGGAAAGGTTATTATTCAGTCAACGACTGCTTAAATGACAAAAATCTTGATAAGTAGGCTGGAACCGAATAAAAATAAAACTTTTATATGCGCACATGTTTTTATTTCCTTTGTACCATTTTATAACACACAGGTCACAGAGAAAGAACCACAACCACAGATAAAAAGAACAAATCAGTGTTGCCAAAGTTGCTACTTCAACAAAAAACTCATGGCATTATTTGCTTGTTGCATTCAGGATTCAAAGATCTATATTACCTATGTGTCAATTTAGTAATGTAAAGGTACCTCATGATTATATGTGATGTTATCAAGTATCCTGCTTGTCATTTTGATTAAGTATTATTGAAAAATACAAATCCACAACCGCATTTAGTCACGGACAGCCTTTGATTGTCACAAAATGTAAGTGTATGCGCCATCATGCCATCCTACTGCCTATTTTAGTAGCATATGGTAGTCAGTAGCATATGGTATAATGGTGGCAACACCTTGTTGATATGAGTTGTAAAATACTGAAATTATATTTAATTGGCGATTTAAAAGAGTGGCCGTAAGTTTCTTGCAGGTTTCTTCTCATAGGCTCAACCCTTTGCCTGAACCTAGCAACTAACCTAAATGTAGCTTCAGTAACTTAGTACTCACTAACCTATATATTTTGACGTTCATAAGTGTTACTTTGTGACCTAAATGAATAAATGATTTTTGACTGCAACCGTGTCTAAATCCAAGCCAATAGACGACTTTAATACTATTGAATAAAGCTCTGTGGTCCGCGTAGGGATGGGCAAAGATAACATATTTTTAATTTCTACGATCCTGGCATATAGCTTTATACTCTGTTTTTCTTATTTCAGGCACCAATACATTGAAGATAAATAATAATGTGATTTGTAATTTTGTAATTTGTGACAAATTTATTTATTTACAAGTGTTTTTATAAATGGTCTGTGATTTAACATTGTAAACGTAGCTACAACTCGTAGTACAAATAAATATTGAAATTGCAGTTATATTTATTTATTTACAATATATTAGAACATAGGCTATTGACGGTGTAAATAAATATCAGCAAGGTTTTATAAACGATTGACATTAATTTCACTAAAACATAATTAATTATTTATCTATAAACCATAAATTATTTGTGTCTGGCTTTGTGTCCGTTTATTGTATGTTTGTAAAAATCGTGGCATAGGATTTATTCTATAATGCGTACGTCATCTATTTAATTAAAAAATAAATGGTAACTCATACCAACACACTAAACAATACCGCGGTTTGTATAGAATTGGAATTGTCTATTTTCTATATTCTCGGTAATTCTATTTTAGCTAATAATACTTCTACACAGCTTTAGTAACAGAAGAACAAGGCGCTGCACCGCTCTGAATGACTACTCTCTATATGTTCGTTCCTGCATGAACTTGGACAAGGGCAAGAGTAAATAGACATGTTACTCTAAGATCGATTTACGTTGAAGGGCTGATGCTCGCAGTTATCCAGGATTATGTCTACTTCAGACAAGAGATCCAACTGGGTCAGTAATATTTATTTTAAAAAAACTACTTCGTCTCCAGAAACTATAAAGGCCGGCAACGCTACTGTAACTCTTCTGGTGTTGCGGGTGTCCATGGGTGGCGGTAATCGCTTACCATCAGGCGATCCGTATGCTCGTTTACACCCTAATCCATAAATAAAAAAAAGAAACTTTCTTTACCACAGGGCGTTAACAAAAAATATATAATGGTAAACAAGGGACCCAAAGAACAACTACCCTCAGAAGAACTATTTGTGGAAAACATATATTTTTCTCCGTTTGGGGATCGAGTCCACAACATTCAGCGCAAAAGCAGTGGTGAGTACTACCACACTACAAATTATACAATTTTAGTTGAGATTTCTCATCGCCTTACCGCATTCCACGAAAGCGCAAAAAGCCTATAACCAGTGTGCGCTACTCGTTATAACCTGAGGTGCCGAAAACGTAGACTGCCAATCCGGACTCACTTATCGTTAGCCGCGCAGCGAGCTACGGAACGAGCTGAGCTTGGCGTTCCTTTGAGGGATAGGCTTTGGAACGAGACTATTGGTCTGAAAACCAAGCTAGCTCGAAGAAAAAGCAAGCTTAAATGGAATAGCCATATTTTCCGAATTCGAAAGCCGAATTCGAATGCCGAATTCGCCGGCCATCACTCAATGGCCAGCGAAGCAAACGAATCTTGAGAGTGTAGACCTTGACTGGGTAAACACAAGGTAGGACTCCGGTGTCGCCCCAGCTAGGTAGATTGATGACCAGAAAACAGTGGCTGGGTTAGACTGGAGGCTTGTAGATTACATATTGTGATCCAGGTTGAGAGAGGCTTATATCCAGCGGTGGACTGCAACTGATGGGTTATATACTTCTATATCTTGAAGACCATATATCCTGAAGATTTCGAAGAATTAAAAGCCAGTGACACTCTTGATGGCCTTCTCCTCATCGTAGGCGGACATCTGCTGGTAGGAGTGGAACTCCATGGTGAAGCTCGCCAACCCGGAAGACAGCGAGCGCAGCGTCGACGAGTAGCCCAGCAGCTCCGACAGAGGTGCCAGGCACTCTATCACCTGGAGGAGTATTGTTATTTATATTAGAAATAATATGTAATAATAATTTGTCCCACTGTTGGGCACGGGCCTCTTCTCAGTGTGAGAAGGGCCCGATATATACACGTCAATAATATTATTCTTTTTATTATTACTAGCAATTTCGTCGGTGGGTTAGTGAATTTGCAAATCCAAATCGTAGATTCGATATCTACAATTTGTCGTTTGCAAGTCCAATGAATAATAATAATTTTAATAATTTAGTTTCTTACCAAAATCTGTAGTGATTAAATAAGTTACAATTTATGGTACCTACACTGGGTTCAAGTGTGTGTTTCAGGCCGCCAGGTATTCATCCCAAGTTACAATTTATTTGTAGTTACGATTACATACATCACAAATTATGCAATAAGAGCTATATTCAAAAATATGCGTATATAGTATGCGTGTGTATGTCGGTGTTAGTAGTGTATTATTGCGCACGTGCGTGTTGTGATGTATTTTTATTAATCAAGAATTAAGTGAAAGAGCTTTTTTGTGCTTGAATACTAAGTATAACATGTTTATTTTGTAACATTAAGGACATTTTGGATTTCATCCGATACCTTAATCATTAGTCTATCGTCTTCCTACTGGTCTTTAGTTAGCAATCGGTATAAGTACGCGATGGCGTGTCTAGAATCCCAATAACGTAAGTTCAACTATAACGAAGTAAAATCCATCTGGCCTATACAACATACAGGAACCTCCACAGCAGGCTTGTCGGTATACCTTCGAAGAAATATCCATCGTGTAAGCCTATCAGACATACTGGTCTCTTACCAGTAGACTGTCAGATACATACCTTGTTCTGGTGTCGTACGTGTATGTGCTGTATCTGCGTGCGGCGGCGGCTGAGGTCGGCCATGACGCGCGACGAGTGACTCTCGGGACACACCACCTCCAGCGACATGAGCGGCTCCAGCAGGACTGACTCCGACTCCTCAAATACCTGCATGATGAGAAGATTCTTTGAGGAATGAGCACTAATTCTGTCTAGTGAAAGAATTTTTAACAGATGAGCTTATAGTGCGCTATAGACTTTACCTTGTGCTAGCATTTTTATATTTTTCTACTAAAGTGACAAACAAGTATAAGGCTTGCCTGTCGTTAAGACTGCGCCGAGCGTAAGACAGATAATGACAGAGCTCGTGCGGCGCATATTCAAATCGGCGCGCGGCCGCCATAGTCAAATTGTATAGAGGATTTGAAGTGCTTTTTTGATAAATATGTATCTTTATTGTCAATCAATAACTTAAATATTTGGGACGGACAAATTGTAATATAACTATTTATGTTTCGTTTCAGCTGTAAAATAGGATAGATTTCTACTGTTATAATCTAAATATCACGTAACACGAGCTTACGTTTTTGCAAATTTACGTAATTTTGTAAACGAAAATATTAATAATTTTAAATTTTTTACGCGGAGTAATTGTAAACATATTAATTTTTATGGAAAATGTATACCTATTTTATATTTGTATTAAACAAAACGTGTTGATTTTATTCACTTAACTGTGACCGCCTGTTTTGGCACATTTCGCTCGGCGCAGTCTTAGCGGTGTTTGCAGCTTACGATTACGATTTTTGCTGACTCTTTGTTTCACATTAATAGTTATGTATAAGTATAATTTAAGTACCTTTTTGAGAACAAAAATGTGGCCGCCTGATGTTAAGAAATTTCCTTAGTCTATGACCTAGTAATACTTAAGGAACCATCGCGTTGTTGACCACTCAAAAAGGGAATCTTTGTGTAACAGGTCAAGGAGATAATAAAACACGGCTCTGCTGAGCCTGGAAACCTATTACCTATTAGCAAGAACATATCACAGGGTTGCTAAGCTGCGGTCTACTGTGCTATGCTGGACTAGGTACGTCCTCAATGGAGCTATCCCAGTTTACGCTAAATTCTTGGTTTAAGCGACAATTAGCTGTGGTATACTTGTATTATATGTGATGTAACCTACCTTCCGTAAGCATTGAGCGACGGCGGCAGTGACCACGGAGTCGGAAGTGCCTCGCCCGATCTCGAACCAGTGCAGCGTTACCTGCACGTCTACTACCTGCACATACATCGTATTATAATATTATCAGATCTGCTTTTATAAGCAGATCTGATAATACAGGTACCGCGATACAGGTATTAATCCTATATATTAATAAAAAGAAAATAAGTTGAACCTCAGTAGCAGAACATATTATTATGTTCTGCTACTGAGGTTCAACTTATTTTCTTTTTATTAATATATAGGATTAATACCTGATAATATGTTCTGCTACTGAGGTTCAACTTATTTTCTTTTTATTAATATATAGGATTAATACCTGTATCGCGGGCAATTTACAAACATTCGCACAACGGACACAAAGAACACCCAGACTCGGACCAACTATTTGTGGATCACACAAATTTTGGTCGCGGGTGGGATTCGAACCCACAACACTCGGCGCAGTGGCTGTGGTGAGGTGAAAACTTAAACCACTACGCCATATGTCGAAATTTTGAGGTTATGTGTGGCTATAATTATTCTCATAGTATCATGTTATCTTTAATGATTTCTATTTTATCTTATATTTTTATCTAGAGCAATACTATAACATAATGTGATTTCATTATATATCTAATACATAAAATAATTGTTTATTTGTTTGTTCGTATTTCAAGCACTGCCATCCCGGTGAACCGATTGCGATAAAACTTTGTCAACTTATGCTTGCACTTGTGCTATATAACATTAAATTATATATCTTATCTTATGTGGGGGCCAGTCAGTGCAGACTGCCGACACTTCGACCCAGTGGGATCTTTTGTGTCGACACTCTCCCAATAACGACTGCCATAGATGTTCATGGCAGCCGGGACCGACGGCTTAACGTGCTCTCCGAGGCACGGAGCAGGCGATAATTGTCAAACAATACGCACATCATTCCGAAAAGTCATATAACTGCCGAAAGTTTGAGGTGCGCGACGTGGGTTCGAACCCGAGACCCTCTGCATTGCAGTCTGTTGGGGTCCCCACTGAGCTATCGCTGCTCTATCTAAAACATAAGTGTTCCTCGTGGGCTCCGTGGCATTAGTTTTAGTTTATGTTTACGACTAATCATGTAATACTGGCTTAGGTTCTCGGGACGGGCAAAGTGTTACTGAGGCTGCCCGATAGATTTGTGACGTCATTGTCAATGCTTGTTCCGTGTAGACTGCACGGACGTCGTTTTGGTTTAAGCGGTCGTTTGTTTGTTGCTTTATTGTTGTTCTGAGTCTGGGTGTTCTTTGTGTCTGCAGTTAAAGTCCCCCGCGACAAAGAAAATATTCTAGTGCGGGAGTTGTCTTTTAGAATTCGGAAAAACTCTTATACAACAGCTTTGTCCGTCCATCCGTCCGTCCGTCCGTCCATCCGTCTGTCTGTTATACAACTTTCAACTCAAGAACCGTAAAACCTAGTGACTCGCGGTCAACGCCATTCGAGTCAGCATAGTCGATATACCCCGAAATTACTATGACCTTTGACCTCTGACCTCAAGGTCACGTGTTACCATCTTTCAACTTAAGAACCGTAAGAGCTAGAGACTCGCGGTCAACGCCATTCGACTCAGCATAGTCGATATACCAATGACTATGACCTTTGACTTCTGAACTCAAGGTCACGTGATACCATTTTTCGAACTCTAAGAATTACGGCAATTCATAGACGTTTCTCACTTGTTTAAAAAGAAAATCTCAGCGTAGCGGCAGTCGGCAAGCGACCGCTTCAAGGACTGCGTTACCTGTACTGTCAGTTATAGTATAGTCGAGTCAGTCGAGTCTAGACGATACAGACCGGACAGCCCAGCTTGGGTCCGTGCATGAGTGCGGTGCCGACTCCCTGTCTGATCGCCTGCAGGTGGCGCGGGTACAGGTGAGACAGGTTCGCTGCACTGTCACCGCTTTTGTCCAGTCTAAATGAAAATACAAGTAAATATATGTATAGTCTATATGTAAGTATACTTTCCTTGCTACATTCTCCGGTGGTATAATGTTTAAAGACTTTCGCAGTACACGCAACAACATAAGTTGATACACACGCGATACTTCGATTGCTTTTATTAGTATGTGTGTTTAGTTAATGCTAGTTTTTATAGCAATAAAAGATAAATGATAGTTGATACGATCACAGTTCAAAAATATAAAATGTAAATGAAAAATATAATATGTTGCCGACTGCACCAAATTGAAGTGTAGCATTATCTCCGATTGAAGGCAATACATTCGCTTGTCTATTATGTAATGCTAACGATGTGTGGATATCTTCAACATTTATCACAAGGCTACCCATCAAGCGGGCCGCTATACTAGCATTATGACAATACATATATTGAAATTAAATTCCGTTATAAAGATTGAGTTCAAAATAAAATCCATATCACTTATTTGATCCTTCGGCGTACGGACTCCCGCATCCAGCTACAATCTTTTTATCTCGATATTGTTAAGTTGATAGATAAAAATCAATACAATAATAACTACTATATCAGCCCTGTATTTGTATAAATTTTTCACTACTGGGCACGGACCTTTACACAGTAGGTCATAGTCCAATGCGGATTGGCAGACTACATATCTTTGAAACATTATGAAGAAATAAAATCTATAGTTTATCATAAATATACTTAAGAAAATATTATATTATGTCACATATCAATAGTGTCCCAACTCACTTGAGTATCTTGTCCTGCGGTATTCCCTTGAGTGTCTTGGCGGACATGGTGACCTTGCAGGTCTGCTTGACGCCGCCAATCTTCCTGTCAACGGCCTGCGTGTGTCTGGCGGAGCCCTGCAGCGCCTCGCGATACGCGATCTGCAGCGGCCCCAGCTCCACGTCGATCTTGTACTCGCGGATGATGCGCTCCTTGATTATGTCCAAGTGAAGTTCACCCATGCCTGAACACATACATTTCTTTTTCTTGAAAAATGACAACTCCCGCTACGAATAATACCTTCTACTAATAATTGTGACTTCACAAATATTCATACGACGGACCTAGCACCCAGACTCGAAGCAATCATTTATGGATCACACAAATTATTGTCCCGTGTGGGGATCAAACCAACACTCAGCGCAGGCGCAGTGGCGAGCCAACTTAAGTGGTTGGCTCGCCACTGCGCCTAGACTAGCCTAGCCACTATGCCATCCGTGCAGCAAGTGCAGTATAATAATATCAGCCCTGTACCAACTGCCCCACTGCTGGGCACGGGCCTCTACTCACTGTGAGAAGGGTTAGGCCATAGTCCATCAAGCTGGCCCAGTGCGGTTTGGCAGACTTCACATATCTTCGAGAACATTTTGGAGAACTCTCAGACATGCAGGTATGTGTATGCGGCTAAAAATGATAAATAATCTATTGTTGGCAGTCTTCGGCGTTTACAGAGTTAAACGATGTTTAACATAAAGGCGTTATATGTAAAGGCATTACATGTACAAAATGTTTGAAGTTCTGTCCGCCTTATAAGTATGTATAAACTCTTATACAACAGCTTTGTCTGTCCGTCCGTCTGTCTGTTATACAACTTTCAACTCAAGAACCGTAAAAGCTAGAGACTCGCGGTCAACGCCATTCGACTCAACATAGTCGATATACCCCGAAATGACTATGACCTTTGACTTCTGACCTCAAGGTCACGTGGCATATTACATGAACCATTTTTTCGAACTCTAAGAGTTACGGCAATTCATTGACGTTTCTCACTTGTTGGTATATGAGCTAGTGACTCACCTGATGAAAGTGCTAACAGAAGTCACGGGTATACATATATGTAGGTACAACTACGCTGCCCATCGTGACAGCAATGCTATTTTTTAATCTCGCCTAAATGAAGATATAGTGTTTAGAAAATATCTCAGCAGATAGTTAATTTTGGAGTTTGGAGGTACGTAAGAGAAATGATAGCTGAAAGCGTATCGAGCTGAATAAGAATGTTTTTAATTATAAAGAATAAAGCCTGCTTAGGTATCGAGTGATAAAATGACACGAAAAGCATTTCAAGCCGTCGGTTCTGTATCTGATCTCTTTGTGGTCATGTCGAATTGCCATTGAGCTGTGGGAGTAAGAGAATAGACAGTGCACTTATATTTGCGTACACACTGGTGCACCATTGTATCTTCTGCGCAGATGACCACACTCTGTTAAGATTGACCGTCGTGACCGAAAAGGGAGTCCAAAGGACTTACTTGTGTAATATTTAGTTATAAAAACATACCTACCAGCTAATACAATCTGTCCACTGTCAGGGTCGGTGGTGACCCTAAGACTGGGGTCTTCTCTCTGTAGCTCCGCCAGGGCTATCTCCAGCGGCGTCTGCTGGGATACGCTGGGCGGCTCGATGGAGCACAGGAACACGGGCTCCGGGATCGTTGTGCCTGAAGGGGAAGAGTTATTTGGTCTTGAATCTATAGGATATAGATTTTTCTGCAGGAGTAGCATGCATGCCACAGGTCTAATGGTTACTACGACACCTCGCCTCTTCAGTGCAGCGGTAATAAATACGCGTGCTGTGCATGAGGGTTGAAGCCGAGTAGGGCTAGCAAAAAGTTATTGAAGTTTTCTGTTGAGTAATTTCCAATAGCAAAATTCATGTAAATTTGGGAATTTGGCGGCGTTGTGCACACCGTGCCTGTTCTATTTTCGGTTGTGTCGGATTGAGTTCCCGTCGACCATGAGAGAGAGAGGACTCGTGTTTGCGCATAACAAAGTGTAAAGCAGTGTTAACGGAGATAAGCTGTTTGTGTAGAAGGTATTATTACCTCCAACGCAAACGGTTAATCTCCATTAAGATTGGCAGCCATGACCGAAATTCAGCATGGCGGTAGTTTTATTTTACTATAGCCGATAAACGCCTGCACAGAATTAGTAATTGCACTGTCAGCGCAATACTGACTCAACTGCCACTCTACGATAGTAACAGCCTGACTGTTCCAGTTGCAGCGAAACCGTAAGTTGAACCCCTGGGACATATCACACAAGGCTGCGAGAACAATATTCTTATTATATTTTTTTAAATAGGTATATATACTCAATTGAAAATTAAATAGTTGCCAAAACTTTACACATCATTCAGTTGATATTTAAAACTTTAGTGAGCTAAGGTAAACAATGGTAAAATAAGTACTAAAAAAAGAAGAAATAGAGCACATTATTTCAAACAGTTTTCTTTATAAGGGCATTATTAAACACATTGTAACTATCGTGGCAGATATCCGATTCAAAGCAAATGGAATTGTATTGTCTGCACATTCGTGAGATTGGGTCATTAACTTACTTACTTTACTGGCTCAGTGTCCCAAAGTGTGTCTTGGCCGCCGATACGAGAGAACGCCACTTAATTCGGTATTTTATCGTTTCCTGCCACTTGTTGGCTTGAAGCTCTCGCAGATCCGCTTCCACAGTATCACTCCAGCGATATTTGAGACAACCAGGACGTCGCCCTGTCGGTCGTCCCAGATCTCTTAGCTCCACGATCCTCTCCATTCTTGCTACGTGACCAAGCCAGCGAAGTCGATGTGCTTTAATTTCCCCAATTATGTTAGGGTCCATTACAAGATCTTGTATTTCGGAAGTTTTACGGATTCGCCATCTACCATCGGGTCTCTGCACTGGACCTAAATTCTTCCTTAAGATCTTTCTCTCGGTTATCAAAAGTCGATTCTCCTCTTTTTGTGTCAGTGTCCAAGTTTCACATCCATACATCAGTATGGGCCTGATTAGGTACTGTTATGTATATGCGAATTTTGGTGTTCCTACTGAGACACTTCGATACTAGCACCTTGTGTAGGGCAGCAGTACATCGTAAGGTGTTTTGTATGCGGTCATCAATTTCTTCTTCGCGAGTATAAGTGTCAGTGATGGTGCATCCTAAGTATTTAAATTTGGCTACGCCTTTATAAGTGATGTCTCCAACATGAACGCGATGGCGTAGTGGTTAGTGTAACCGACTGCTACGCCTGAGGTCGCGGGTCCGATTCCCGCACAAGTCAAACATTTGTGTGCATGAACATGGATGTTTGTCTTGGTCTGGGTGTTTCTATGTATAATATGTATGTATTTACAAAAAAAAAATATATACATATATATAATATATATATATATGTTTATCCATTGTCTAGAACCTATAGTACAAGCTCTGCTTAGTTTGGGCTAGGTGGTGTTGTGTGTATGTGGTAGAATATTTATTATTATTTATTTCGGTCAACGCGTGGGTTTCTGTAGCGTTTCATGTGGAGATACTTCGTTTTTGCGTTGTTTATACTCAAGCCTACCTTGAGAGCTTCTATTTTAAGGAGTTCTGCTGCTTGCTTTACGTCGTCACTGGTTTCTCCTAGCAGGGCTAAATCATCGGCGTACCCTATTACCTTATGCCTCCTATTTAGTTCTATCCCAACATCTAGTACCAGCACTTTTCTAAGGACATATTCTAGCACCAAATTGAAGAGCATAGGTGACAGATCATCTACTTGGTTGTTAAATGAAAAATTATTATTACTATGGCCGCACAGATCGCGTCGGAATCTTAAAGTTTGACATTTCAACAAGCTGGCTATTCAGTGAACCATTCACAATCAATATGCCAACATCATTCTCACCAATTCCCAGCAGAACTTCAGCCAACTCCTCGGTCGTTGGTTGCGTCTCCATAGCCTGGAGTCGCTGACGGGCGCTGGGCAGCAGCAATTGCTCCTTACTGCCAGGGTCTTGGAGCAGCTTCGCCAGGTTAGCCTTGGCACGGTTGGCAGCTGCTTGCGTGGAGGTCACCAGATCTCCTGTCATAGTATCCTGTAACGACCATGTGGTATAAGACAGATAATAGTAAAGCAAAATGCTATACATGCCTTTCTAAATTCGACCTTAATTCCTACATACATACAAACATAATCTTACGCCTCTATCGCTGGAAGGGTAGGCAGAGGTCAGCTGTCTTTAGCCCCACGTAGTAGGGCGCGCTTATTACCGTCTAACTGGCACCATACCATGTCATCCAAACCAATGAACCATGATCACAATTAAGTATTTAATATAAAAAACTCAGATCTAATATCAAAATCCAGTAAAATGTCAAGTTCGGTTAGATTGTTAAATAATTTACCTTCAAAGAGCTGACAACTGCGATATTCCCAGCACTCACTTTCTCTACTGGCTTGTACTCATCCGCTAGCGCCACGTACAATGCGCCAATCTGATGAATGGAAGGGTAAACATACTTAAATATACTTCTAGATTCCTCTTCTTTAGGGTAGTAGTCTTAAAGGTACGCAGAGTCTGCGGATTTCAACTAACCACGATCCTGGAAGTCTTGCAGTAGTTACTTTAATTACATTCTTTATTCCTACACGTCAGTTTCGTAAACTCATAACCTGGCCTTTGTTCAAAAAGTCTTAGATCTACAAAGATACCCCCTATTAATCGACTACCGCGGGAAGCGGTCGTCTCGCCTTTATTTCTATGTTTGTAATATAGATCTTGAAACATAGTGCAGGATTGGTCTTGTGGCAACTCCAGAAGTTCCACCTATGTCCAACAGATAGCGCTATATACAACAAGCGCATTTTACGTTTCCCATACATTGCTGAATCGCAAAAGTTTACAAAGCAACTAAGTATATATACAAGTGCCCCATATCAACAATTGAGCCGCGGCCCGCCAGGCACGATCACCCAGCCTGGTCGGAGGATCCTCCTTTTGTGTTGGAGAGACATCACACCACATTCCTCCAGTCTTTTTTAAAGGAAGAGGAAAACTATGCATATTACCTGTAAAGTTATTACATTTCAACCAACCTGCTCACTCTTATCCTGACCCAGATTATAAATTTTCTGTGCCTTACTAACTTCGCCGCTATACAGCCTCATAAAGGTCAACACTCCTCGCTGATCATCATGCTGCACCTTAAACGCTCTCGCAGCCAGCTCTGATCCAAAGCTCTTGTATAACTTATGACCTTCGGCTGGAGATGGGAGATAGGATATGATGGCATCCATCAAGGTCTGGACTCCAATATTTTTGTAAGAACTGCCACAGAGCAATGGGAACGCTTTCATGGCGAGAGTACACCTTCGCACAGCTTCTTTCAACTCCTTGGCACTAATATCTAGACTTTCTTGGGTGATGATCGTCTCTGCCAACTGGTCATCCAAACTAGACAGAGTGTCGACGAGATCCTTGTGGTTGCCCATGGCCTGTTCCCACTTGTGACCGTCTTTTTCTGTTAGCTTCCGTCTAATCAAGTTCTGGCCTCGACCTTGAGTCCATATGACTTCTTCGACCGTTAGTAGGTCGATGAGACCTGGGAATAAAAAAGAGATAGATAAATAAGAAAGAATAGCATGGCAATATTGACGAAGTTGATGTTAAATAACAAATTTTACTAGGCTTTGCTCGCCTAAATGTAGGGTAGGTTACATTAGTGAAAGTACTTTTTCTGAAATCTGAAAACAAACAAACAAACTCACATTCGTATTTATAATATTAGTTAGAATATTGTTACGTGCTGGGTTCGACGGATAAGAATATAAACAATATTACCGACTATGATTCTCGTACCGTACTACGTAGTTCCGTAAGATGTCAATAGATGGCGGTGTAATAAATTATTAGACGGAACTGCCGAGTCTTTCCCACAATGCCGAGAGATGTCACTGGGCGTAACAATATAAACGTGAGTTTGTTTGTTACACTTTTACGTCTTAACTACTCAACCGATTGTCATAAACTTTACGCATGCACGTTGTCAGGAGTACGGAAATGGACATAGGGTGCCTTTCATCCAGAATAAAGTACTGGTCTCGAGCAAAACCGCGGGTAGGAGTTACCTATAAGCCTGTCTTCATGCCTAAGATCAGTATGCAAAAGTAGAGGCTCAGCCTGCAGCTTGTCCCTGACAGACTTGGCGCAGGCTGCAGCGGAGGCATCCCCTCGGTCCATCTTATTGAGGTACAGGATCCGAGGGACGCGGTAGCCGCTGGCTTGACGCCACACGGTCAGGGTTTGGGCTTCAACACCTGAAAAAGTACTAGATTAAGATATAATACATTGCGACTAAAAATAATAAATGTTATGATACAAGAATTTAACAGACATGGTACAGGACATCCATAAAAATTTAAATTTCGGTCTAAATTAAGCAATTGATTAAGGTAGTAGTGTCACTTTACAGAGGATCAGTGCCAACTTTGTTTGTGTTTCTGAAGTGAGTAGTATCTCCAGGATCCGTGAGGAGGTACTGTAAAGGGATTCAAAGGTCTTTTCCACTTATACTAGCAGTATGGCTCCATTTTTGTAGGGTTAGGAACACGCGAGTGACACGTGGCGTTGTATGCGTCCTTAGCCCGCAGTAACAGCTTACCATTAGGTGTGTGTAGGCACCTTAACAGTATAAGCCTAATTATGCTTAGTTTAAATCTAGAATTTTTCGCTCTACATAAAATACAGAAAATGCATACGAAAAAGTTTTTTTAATATTAGTTAGATTCCTTCAGCAAACTTGGTCCTAAATATCTGTAAGTATGGTCATATCTATAAATGCATATGTGTCTGCATTTTATTGAACCAGCCTGTGGTATAGGGATTCTGCTTTTTCTCATCCATCATACTTATATGCTTAACCTCAATAAAAACAACATCTTACCTGCTGATGCATCTAATACAATGACGGCTCCATCTAGGACAGCCAAGCTTTGTTCCACCTCCATTGTGAAGTCTATATGTCCCGGAGTGTCTATCAAATTTATCTGACTATCTCTCCAGGGAAATGATACTGCAGCAGCTGTATGGGGTCAATGAAAGTGTTTTATTAAGGCTTAAAAATAAGTTTTAGCAAGTCTTTGTCAAAGTCATTTATTCATCTAGGGCACAAAATACTTTTCATGAATGTAACATTTTGTAGTAGTTTACTGAAGTTATATTTAGATTACTTACTAGGCCTAGACAAAGAGTCTAGGAGAAAATATTTCCAAACTATCAGTGCCACTTTCTTATATTTGATTTTTATATTTTATTTTTTTCCTAATTCTGCTCCCACTGAGAAGGGGTCCACCAGTAGGCCTATGCCTACCGCTTATATGTATGCTGTCAAGTAATATTATTGTGTACTAATATTAATTATATTCTCATGTTAAGTGAATTTTAATATAATTCTTAATGAGAATAATTATCTAAACCCATATAATGAAATTAATTATAATTAATTGCTTTGGCTTTAATAGGTTTAGGCTATTACATGTAATTTATATTTTATTTGTGCTCTAGACACTCACATGTGATAGTAATTCCTCTCTGCCGCTCTTGCTCCATGTAGTCTGTGACTGTGTTACCATGATGCACCTCTCCCATAGACCTGATGGTGCCTGAGTAGAACAGCATGCGCTCTGTTGTCGTCGTTTTACCTGAAATTTTAATATTCTCAATTGCATATAATTATGAAACCAATAAAAATTATTAAATTAGAATTAATAAATTTATAATACATTATTTGTTTTGGGCCAATATGACTTCTTTATATATTTTCTTTTGCTGCCTCAAAGCATTATAAAGTTAAATATTTACAAATTAAAGTTAAATAATCTTTATTAACCTGCATCAATGTGAGCTAAAATTCCAATATTTCGAATGTTGTCCACATTACTTTTGCCGCTTCCGTCACTACTTGAGTAGCATCGACGAAAACCGGCATTTTTAAATAATTTTCTATAGTAGTTTATATAACAAAATGTTCTCATTTTTATATACATTATCCATAAAAACAGCAAGATCTATCAACTAAAGGCATGACATTGACATTTATGATCTAACACTGTTATCACTATCAGTCAGCCGTCACATTTGACAACTGATATTATGTTCAGTAATTGCTGGCCATCTAATGTAATATTTTAAAATGATTTTTAACCTTGCCTTTAAACGTTGTGTGATTTAAAAGAATGCTGTATATACATATCTAGCTTATCATAGGTTTGAATATTCTCATTCCCAATAAAAAGTTACTCTGGTGCCAGGGCCGCGCCGGTTTAAGCCATATATACACCTATAAGGCGCCTAGTCAACGCAAGATTTTAGGCCCTTTCGTCTTTCCTCTTAGTTAGGTGGGTAGCACTTAAGTAACATCAAATTTTTTATTCTTTATATACTTAATTATATTTCATTTAAAGACGGATCCGTCACGCAAAGCCTTTAAATTTATAATTTATTTTATCCTTTTCTCAATAGCTCAATCATTTTATATTGATCAAAATGTGGCACGAGCTAGACACGAACACGACATAAAATATTAAACATTATTTTTCATGTCACAGAATGTGTCTCCCTACATATTATGTAAGAACTGAAAATTATATTAGCCCAAATATCTACAATATTCCACGTTATTTTAATTTTCACGTTTCTCGGATCTCGTTAGCGGTACTGTTCTATATGCAGGCTTACATCATATATGTACATCGAGAAACCGGCTCTGTCTAGTGCAGAATCTTATCCTATTTAGTATAATAGCCGCATAGCCTCACATCTTTATCCCCAAAGAGATAGCCAGATCTGTATTACATTGACATGTCGCTAGTGTTGCTGCTATGTGTAGCTGGCTGCTGGAGTGAGGCTATTGCCGCCTACATTTTATAAATTCTATACTGCTAAAGCGAATGTCCTAATACCAAAACCCAATCTCTAGTCACATTCGACAAAACTTACGATGTGTGTTGTTAAACAACATTATGATTCAATTTATCTCTCTCGGAGAAAACGTTTTTAGCAACTACAATACTTTGTACCTTTTGGCTTTTACGTACAATACATTAAAATCATGCATATCAGACATTAATTTCAAAACGTATACGATTTTTGGTCTCTTTCTTTATTGTAGTTTTCTATATTACTATCTCACTCAATATGTTTTCCTATTCTCTCTCACTCTTTTGTAATGGCATCTGCGTCAATTTGTTTATGTTGAATACGTGACAAAATAATATAATAATACTAGTGAAAGAATCAATTTGTGTATTATAAGTGTTAATCAAGATGGGTGTACCAGCATTTTTCCGCTGGTTGAGTAAAAAATATCCGAGTGTCATCGTAGAATGTGTGGAACAGAGGGTAAAACATAACCTATAAATTTAATGTTTCTTTCATAAATGCTTTCGGTTTTGTTATTTGGCTCTATTGTTCAATGAAATTGTAGCTCAAAAGTGAGGATGATAGTTCTAGCGACTGATTCCTCTTGGCGATACTTTGGTTCCAAGGTCATAATTTTATTTGTACTTATATGATTTCTAAAGCAATTGATTTTAATTTACCGCGGTAATGAACCCCGCCAAAATGTATTTAAGTATAATAGTTATGATAAGACAATCACGGGTATATATCACGCCGTTGGAATTTACTTTTTATATAAAAACAATATGCAATGATTGACCCCATTGTTAGTTCTGTCATAGGGTTTTAATTTTTGGTATAAGTACTTAGTGACCAACTGAATGTATTGTAAGCCGCCTGAAGATTTAATAAATTTGAATAGTTGGCAAAGTTTGAAGTTGCTGATTCTTCATAAAAGTCAAGCTTTGTGAGTTTTTATGAGTTGTAAGAACTCTCAGAGTTATCATTTAGGATTTGTTGACCAGCACACAACTAAGGGGAGATGTTACATTAGAGATGTATGACAAAAAGTGGCAAGATGATATTTGTCTTATTAGTAAAAAATAAGAAGACACAAAAAAATTAATGATAGAATAAAAATAATTTTGTGGCTTCAATTTGTACTTAGGCAGTAAAAAAATAATTCGTAAGAAATATATTTTTGTTGTTTATTGTCTCACTAACCTCACCCAGCAAAATCAGAATTTTCTGAGACTTTTTTCCTTAGCTAAGGCTACACACCAACCAATGTTTCAACCAATAGATTTAAAAACAAAGCTTTATGATCATGAGTCTTTATATCAATTTTATTATTTTATCATGCTTGCTCAGAGTGTTGAATATTTTGTAAAATACTTACTACCAAAAGTGTAGTGATTAGGGTCACTTTCTGAAGCCAATTGCTTTATATTACAGATTTAGAACTTATATTACTTTAAAATAATAGATGTATTGTATTTAGGGTTGATAAAATCATGATTTAAAAAACAGGATTTAAGTATATGTTTCAAAGCCTATTAAACATCTATTTATGTTTATTTTAACCGGTCGTATACCGCCGGCTCGCATACCAGCCGGCAGATTTGTACCCGTCGTAGGCCGGTGGCTCGCATGCGAGCCACCAAATTGGTTTTACGTTAGCTTAAGCTAAAGCGAAGGCGGCGCGCGGCGTTTTGGCGCCAATTTGGTGGCTCGCATGCGAGCCACCGGCCTACGACGGGTACAAATCTGCCGGCTGGTATGCGAGCCGGCGGTATACGACCGGTTAATGGTAAAATTTAAAAAATCTACAATGATAATTATTATTAAGATAAAATTGGTAAAAGCAATTGGGATATTGCTGGAATCACAGACACTTACCATATTGTTTAAGTTCTTACATAACTGCTTATTACTGGTTTTACACACTGCTTTGTTAAATGTTGGCAAGCAGAGTTTTCCATCAAATTGAACCCATACAGCATATTTGTCCCTTTTAGTCAACATTGACTGTATTCTTACCATGTTATAACTTAGCTTAAGATTTATTACAACAATTTACATGATAAAGTCAGAATTGAAAGAAATTACTTCTTTAGGAGTGATAGTCAACCCAGTGTGTATTATACATAGAGTGCAGTGGTATATTTAATAATTTGCTAGATTGAAGATTTAACCTATTTAGTTATCAGTGGATTTGTTTCTTAAATATATGAATAGAGCAACTTGTTCAACTCATCCAATAAGAGATAAGTTTATCAGTCATTGCACTGAGTTTACTGTTTAAACATAAAGGTAACTCAGTCATTCTTAGAACATGACATAAAACTGTAAATTTATCCTAAACTCATCCTCTGAGTTGGTAGGAGTATGTTATACCCACATTTTGTCTGCTATGTTTTAACTTTTAAGGTTCTGTGTAATAATGAGCCATTTATCATTGACGGGACAGATTACCAGATACCAGAGCTGAGAATTTTCTAAAATAAAATCGTAATAAGACTGCCAACCTAAGAAGGGAATGTGGTACCACAACACATATATAGAAAAATTTATGGACATAATATATTATATACATATATAGTATTAAAATGATGACTGAGAGAATTTCAAATTCAAATCATTTATTGTCAACTAAGTGTACATAAGGTGTTAAAATGATATAATGAGTGCTTATATCTTAGTGCCTTATTCAAGCATTACAATCTATACTAATATTATAAAGCTGAAGAGTTTGTTTGTTTGTTTGAATGCAGTAATTTTGAGGAACTATTAGTCCGAATTAAATAATTCTTTTAGTGTTGGGTAGTCCATTTATCGAGGAAGGCTATAGGCTATATAACATCACGCTATGTCCAATATGAGCGGAGCAGCAATGAAAAATGTTGCAAAAACAGGATAAATCTCTCATGTGAAGCAGACGAAGTTGCGCGGGTCAACTAATATTACAATATTGATAAAGCTTTAAGACACTACAAGTGTAAACTTGTGCATAAAAGAGAGATGTGGAAAAGTGAGAGGGAGGTTTGTGCCCTGAGTGAGATAATAGAGGCTGAAATAATAATAAAACTGGCAATTGAAAACAGCTCCAAACTTTGAATTGCCTTTTTATCAATATTCAATCATTATGTTTAGCTTTAGGAAATTTACTAAAATTTTATTTGATAGTACTTTATAGAAATTATATATTCAATACTAAGTAGACAAAAATTAAAGATTTCACATTTTTCGGTTGAAATAGCTCTTTGATTACGCTATTTTAATGAGTTATACTTGTGATATAATTTGGAACATAAAATAAATGATTCTTTGTTGGCCATGGTACCATTAAGTTTATTATAGAAATAAGTAATTATGTCCACATTATAAATAAACTAATTGATTATTTATCTATACTTCTATACTAATATTATAAAGAGAAAAAATTTGATTTTTAAATTTGTAAGGATTTAACACAAAACGAACTAAATGGATTTAAAAAATTGTTTCGCCATTAGGAAGCTATATTATCACCGAGTAACATAGGGCGTTTTATTTGAAAATATAGTCCTGTTACTAACATAGCCTACTTCTACGCGAGCGAGGCCGCGGGCAAAAGCTAGCCCCAGATAAGATACCTTTACTACACCCATAGAATATTGGATGGGCAATAACTCTTGTTTTAAAAGGTTAAGATGTAAATGCTTTTCTATGGTAACCATCTGGCTGACCATAAACTTATTTGCAATCATTATAGTGTACTTACATAGAATTACACTTGTTTTCTGGAGTAGTTGGCAGGGACTATCGATTTCTATAAAGGCATGTCTCTGAAAAGTAGTACTTATAAAAAAATACTAATCCTCGAACATTCTTTCCAGCCGACAGATGTAGACGGCCAGCTTGTCTTCATAGACTCCTCCCTCCCCAACCCCAATGGAGTGGAGTTCGACAACCTGTATCTGGACATGAACGGCATCATTCATCCCTGCACGCATCCTGAGGACAAGCCGCCGCCCAAAGACGAGGATGAGATGATGGTGGCCATCTTCGAGTGCATCGACAGACTGTTCCGTATCGTGAGGCCCAGGAAGCTGTTGTATATGGCTATTGATGGTGTGGTAAGAGTTTTATATCATTTATGACTACTGGTTTCTCTAGGGATATGTATACTAGAGTATATTAAATTGTGAGGATCTATTTTCTTATACGAGTGAGCAAGCAAATGCAGGGCAACTACATTAAAAGAGACAGAATGGACGAAGGTCAACTGATTTTTAAAATTTGCTTTGTCTTTCGCTGTTATTTTTGTTTTATTTGTATAATAACTAGCTGTGTTGGTGGTTTCACATGCACGAAATGTCAACCCTGCATCGTCTATGTCACCTGATATACTTTAAAATTGAGATACATACTAATTTGTCGAAACAAATACTAAATGTTAAATCCAGCTTATCTCAATAGATCAATGAAACGCACATTCAAATTAATTCTGCAATTATGGCGACATTGTAATATAATTAAAACAGACATCATCTGTTTTAATTATATTACAACAAATGCTAGTAGCAGTAGCAGTAATAGCAAGAAACATAGACAGAATAAATATTTAATGCACTGTGTTTTGCACTATACACCAGACATACTAATCATATCTGAGACCATTTGTCCGCAACTGTAGTCCCTTCTGTCATCCAGGATCTTATTGAGCGTAACTAACTTAACCTAACGCACGCTCGAAACTTAATGTCAGGCAATAATTTGGCATGTAGAAATAAGATAGCGTCATCTGCATAACTGCACTTGGCCGCGTGACCAATTTCGTCGTGTCGACCAGTCCTGCGTGCCGCGTTCTGGTGCTTTTCTGCAGTCTTGCAGCACGAACAAGTCTTCATGGCAAATCTCTTGGTACCTACTACGTGAGAATGGTAAGTAGGTAGATTTATGTCCTGTTAGAATAGTCTTTAAAATGCCATTCTTCATCAGGCTCCAAGAGCTAAGATGAACCAGCAGCGTTCCCGTCGCTTCCGTGCGTCCAAGGAGACTCAGGAGAAGATTGAGGAGGTGGCCCGTATCCGCTCAGAGCTGCAGGCTAAAGGCGCGTACCTGCCCCCTGAGAGGCCGAAGGAGGCTCACTTCGACTCCAACTGCATCACTCCTGGGACGCCGTTCATGGACAGGCTCAGCAAGTGTCTGCACTATTATATACATGACAGGTTTGTGATTAATCCAAACATTGCGTCATCATTTCTATTACCCGGTATCACTTCAACATTTTTTTCTTAATACCTGTCAAATTCTGTGGTTGGCTCATAACGACGAAGTGGCTCAAATCGAACCACATAACATGAGTTTTACTTTGTTCCTGTTGTTGATTATATTATCAGATTTAGCATTATATCACTTTTGCTACGCATAGACCTGCCGTTGAACTCCATAAGTAATAGGGATAATGATGAGGATATAATTTAGTCCAAACTCAGAAAAGGTTGGACCAGTTGTAAGAATGTAGTACATACTTCCTTGGGAGAGCTGGATCATTCGTATCGTCATTAATTATTTAGTAAGGATGGTCTCTTCCACTCTAAACTATGGTGGTTTGTGTGTACAGATTAAACAACGACGCTGGATGGAAAGGCATCAAGGTGATATTGTCTGACGCCAACGTGCCCGGTGAGGGGGAACACAAGATTATGGACTACATCCGACGACAGAGAGGTAACATATCTCTTGTTTTAAAATTAACTATCGCGGTAGGGATAGATATGGCGCGACGAACCAAGCATTTTTAAATGACGGATAACATAGACTCGACACAAATACTTGTGAATAGAAAATGAGTGGTGGTGAGTTTCTTGTAGGAACTTTCATGACTCTTTTTCCAGAATCTAAAATTTATTTAAATGTACCTTTAGTAAACTCTTACAGTAAACTACTTTGTGCTAAATAAATAAGTGAGGTTTCACATTCAATTTGATCACTCTGATTTTATCCCTGTGTTAGGATCGGATCTCCAACATTTGACATGCTAATGGCAAGGTGACCACATGATCCATTGCGCCTTATAAGGGCCTGACAACAACGACCATTTCTTGTATTTGCTTATGTGCCAAAAAATGTTTGGCTAACATGTTTGTCATCAGTGTTTCTTACAATTAGTATTGCCATTTTAGTCCAGCCCGACCATGACCCGAATACGCAGCACGTGCTGTGTGGAGCCGACGCTGACCTGATCATGCTGGGGCTCGCAACCCACGAGCCGAACTTCACCATTATCCGCGAGGAGTTCAAGCCGAACAAACCCAGACCTTGTGATGTTTGTGGACAGCTGGGTAAGTAGTTACTGTTTTCTTTTTAAAAGAATCTGATCTTGGCAGCTGGTACTCTAATATTGTAGAGCCTTTTTTATAAAGCCTTCTCCTTCCCACTTCCTTACCTAAAGGGTAGGCAACGCGCAAGTGATGCCTCTTGTGTTACAGTCGTCTATAGGCTACGGTGACCACTTACCATCAGGTGGGCCGTATGCTTGTTTGCCACCTTTATATATATAAAAAAAGAAGATTATGTAGTCTGCTCTGCAGCGCAATTCAGGACACCGCGTCAACTCAATTGTCGACTGATTCGATTATATTTCGCAATAGCTGTCCCCTACGGTTTTAATCACGTTTATGATAACTGCGCCGCTCTTGCGGCTCGTAGCGTGATGTTATATAGTCTATATTAATTCAGAAGTAGCTTGTAACGGTGAAAGAATGATTAAAGTCGGTTTAGTAGTTTAAGTGTTAATCGATTTAAAACTAACAAATCTTTCCTTTAATAATCCTACTAACTGATATTGTAAATACGAAACTGAGTTTGATGTTTGTTACGCTTTCAAGCCTTAAATACTCGACCGATCATTATGAAGTTTCGCATACATGTGAACAGGGGTAAAGCAAACTATATAGGGGGTACCTTTCATCCAGAAAAAGCTGCTGTTCCCGACCGAAGCCGCGAGGAAAAGCTAGTATTAAATAAATAAACATATTTAAATAAATTATATTTCCTGGATGAATATATTTTTTTGTATAAATAAACAGAATATAGATGTAAAAATAATTGTTGTGAAGACTTGCATTGATTGTAGACGAAATACATAGTACTGCATATAATATCTATTTATATTTCTACTCCAGGACACGAGATGAAGGAATGCACAGGCACGACTCCAGACGCCGCCCTGGTCCGTGCTGACCCGGCCTTCGGCAACCAGGACAGCTTCATCTTCGTGAGGCTGAGCGTCCTCCGGGAGTACCTGGAGAAGGAACTGCAGATGCCCGATCTTCCTTTCCCCTATGACTTCGAGAGGGCGCTAGACGACTGGGTGTTCATGTGCTTCTTCGTGGGCAATGACTTCTTGCCACATTTGCCCAGTCTCGAGATTCGGGAAGGCGCTGTGGATAGACTTGTGAATTTGTATAAAAAGTGTGTTTATAGGACTAAGGTAAGAGTTTTGTAATAGTATTTATTTTGATGTCGTTCTTAGTGCCGTTATTTTGACAATGACTGTTTGTTTGGTTGACTGCGAGGGTTCGACGACAGGGTAACGCTGCGATGGTCTTTTAAGAACTTGTGCTTTCCTTTGTTTCATAACTTGTAAAGTACCGCACGACACGGTGTGAATACAAATGTGGACTACGTTTATAAAAAATCTAAGGATGATATTTTATTTTCTATGCCACTATTTCCTACTTAAAGAGCAGATAGGCAAACGTTGATAGCCGAATAGTAAAGACCTGATGAACTACCGCTAAAAAAATGGGTTCGGTCTCATGTAAACATGCATATCCCTTAGCAAACCATAGTGTACGATAACAATTTCGCTAGTAATTATTTTAGTACCCACTTAGTAGAAGGCTAGGAGACGAGTCTATTTCCGCCTGCTGGACACATTACCAGACTGATACTGAAAATTGCCTAACCGAATATTTTACCTAACCTGCGAGAATCGGACCCGGGATTTGCTCATTAACATTACCGGGTCCGTAGCTGCTAAATTGACGTAATGTACTAACACCATAAAATGATCATAATTATATTGAATACCGTACGGTTTGCCTGTAGGGTTGGATCACGGACTCGGGTGACGTGAAGCTGGAGCGCGTGCAGGTGATCATGACGGAGCTGGGCCACATGGAGGACGAGATCTTCAAGCGCCGCCACCAGAACGAGCTCAACTTCAAGGCGCGCGACAAGGCCAAGCGCCGCCAGCAGCAGAGACCTAACTTTGGACTATTGGAGAAGACGCAGTTTGCGCCGCAAGTACGTCTTTATTAAGATTTATTCGGCAAGAATTTTCTTTAATACTTCATGTCAAAAAGGAAACTTGCTCGTTTATCAGAATATTCACCAAAATACTAGCTTGGAACTATCCGTATATGCACATACTTGCACAGATGGCGTGGTTTAATTGGTCGCCTCATCACTGCCAATACGCCAAGTGTTGTAGGTCCGAATCTCACACAGGACAAACATTTGTATGATCTACAAATGGTTGTACCGAGTCTGGATGTTATTTGTGTTCATTGAATGTTTATAAAGTCCTCCGCAATACAGGAATTAATCATAGAACAGAAGATAATTTAAAACAAATGTGCCCCACGTGTTACCTACATTGTACGATCAAGGATCATGGACGCAGTGCCTCCACATAGTGAAGTATAGTCATACTTTTATTATATATTTAAATATAATTCGAAAGCAATGCAACTTGCAACTATAGATTAAATATAGTTTTAATGTGAATTTAATACAATAAGACTACATGGTCTCTAAATCGTTTTGGAAGGACGTTTAAATTTTATTGAATAAAGTATTATTAAATTATTATAACTGGTGGTGTGAGTAATCGCCTCGCCAATCGCCAACTGGTAACTTATTTACAATTGGTAATCCTATTAATATTCATTAAAACCGAAGCAAACTTAACAAATATAGAGTTGCCTGCTTTTCTTTCTTCTCTTTGTTGCATTAATAATATAAATATGTGTTAACATATTGAATTGTTCCATACAGGCGGTGGGCCAACAACAACAGGCGCGGCCCTTAGAGAATGTCCGGCGGGAGGCGGCGAACATTCGGCTCGCTGGAATGAACAGCGTTCCTGCGGTAAGTCATCCTTGTTTACTGTCTACTGTAGTCTAAAATTTGCTTTTTACGGTCTACAAGTTTTAAGACATGGAGTATTAAGTTTTGATTTCGGTTTGAATAATTTATTATTGTCAAAATAAAACAGCTTTCTTCCCTTAAAAGGTTTTACAGGAATGTATGACATCTATAATAATAATTATTATTATTATTTATGTATTTCTCTCTTCACACAAAATATTAGTACAATAAATTGGTTATAGCAGTGTATCTATGCCAGTAATATATATTAAGGTTCATAGTAACGATCACTCATTACTATGGCAATATATTTACGTATATTATCGTCTTCCAGACGTTGTTCTGGAATCCGTACTAGTACTAAGAATTATTTTATAGAAAACTCATTTTTGAATATTAATTCTGTATAAGTAATGTGGAGTAACGTGGTATGATGCCTTGCCGACACATAGGGAAGATCCGCCGACTAGGCTGGATGATTGTGTTGTCTGGCGCCTATAGTAACTCGCTGCGAAATTCCAATTACATAACGAAATGTGTTATTGTGTACAGCGCCATCAGGATACAGATGACTTTTCATAAAAGAATACAATAATTTATAATGTATTACTATTGATCACATGTTTGTATAATTAAGTATAAATAAATATGATTACTGTAATGTGTTCCAGCGAGACGAGCAGTCAGGTCCGCGAGGACACAAGCGCTCTGCGGAGGCGGCGCGCCTGGACGAGGAGGACGATGCCCACGACGAGGTGCGGCTGTGGGAGGACGGGTTCAAGGAGCGGTACTACGAGAGCAAGTTCGAAGTCGCCAGGGAAAATCTTGAGTTCAGGTAACCATAGTACACAAGCATTCATATCTGTAGCTTGAAAACATCCCAGGGATGGCATATCTTACTTGAATACGTGTGAACTCCGCTAATTCGTATTGGATTAATATTGTTAACTATGAATCTAAGCATGCCCAATAGAGTAACTAGTAAACTAGAGATGCTGTTGTGGTTTTGACCCATGCCATGCGCAAGAAAAGAGAGACGTGCGCATGTCAGAGCTTACTACTAAACTATGGTTAGATACCTTGGAAAATAATTTATAATGAAATATAATCTTGAACAAAACAATATCTTAGACCTACTAAAGAGTATGATTAATAAAATCAAAATCAAAATATGTTTATTCTTGTAGGTCACAAAGTAACATTTATGAACGTCAAATTTACACTTTGACGTGTAGTGAATGTGAATTTGCATTTATATTTACCTGTTGCCATGCTCATTAAAGCAAGGGTGTTTAACCATTAACCTTTTGAACGCCAGAGTATAAACGCATCGCCGTACCCCCGACGTCAAGCCACTTTTTCTGTAAAATGACCTTCAAAAGTATAGGGATTCCAAAACTTTATCGAATATCAACTGTGTTTTTATTTTCGTCTTAAATTTTCTAATAAACCCTGCTCATGACACTGATATTTATTTAACCTTTCACTACTTCCCACTGTAGTAATCATTACACGGCATTTTACGCAGACTTTATCAATGTAAACGCAGATATTAGGAGATACAAAATAAAAACAAAATCCAATATGGTACAACACTATCTTATACCTGTTGTCTTGATATTGTGACAATGGCGTGGCCTACCAGTCAATTTTACGACATTCTCGCATCAGAATAAGGATGTAGCAGTGTACATGTCGCTTATCGATTCTATTAAGTATGGATCTATAAAGTATGCTTAATATAATAACTATTACAATAAAGCATGAGGAATTTTAGTTGTATAATAAAAAGATAAATAGAAATCAGTATTTTATTTATTGTTATTAATATAAACGTAATTAACGAAGATATACATTAAAAAACAACAGTTATTTGCAATGATTATAACTACCAATCAGTCTTATAATATCACATTACTTTAATGGCAGAATAGGAATAACAAACATGTAAGATAACAAAACATAAACATAATGATTATAATTATTGATATAATATCACAAGCCTTCAACAAATAGCACCTGATAGTAAAAAAAAGAGAAAATATAGGTATGTAAAATTAACGATGCAAATAATTATCTTAATATGATAATTATTTGCAGTTGTACATATATTATATGTACCAACTTACAAACAATAGAATGTCATATCTTTAAATATAATTATAGTAGCGACAAAATTATAAAATATCACACATAAGCAAATCGTATCACTAAGGTAATAAGTAGATGCGACATGAACCTAACTAAAGAAAAGTATAATTATAAAGCATGGTATTTTTCAAAGCATGGCGCAGCACATAAATAAACTTTACACACCTTGCAACAGAAACGGGTATTTTTTTGTTGCTTATTTATGGCACATTGCTTACATCTTTGGTATTTCCCCAGACTAGTCGGCATCTGATCCCTTGCGTCCTTTGCTGCTACTGAGAATTTCCTAACAGAAAAACCCAATAACACTTTGCCCGACCCTGGAATCGAGCCCGGGACCTCACAATCCGCAGTCATAAGTATACACTATCACAAAACTCCATTTCGTGAGTCTAGTTAATATTTTCGACGATATTTCATGTAAGTACAATGATAAAATTTACTAAAAGCGTAACAGATCGGCTGTTGTAACTAATTTTTGGTTGAATGTATCTATGTTAAAACATTTTCAATGTACTACATACTTAATATCACCAATACTAGATAATATAATATTTACGGATTTTGCTTGATTTCAAGAACATGTTGATAAGACATTTTTTATCATAATATATAAAATAAAAGTTTTAAAAGTACATAACTTACCTCTAAATCATTTTCTTGCAACGATTCCGCTTCCGAGAACTCATCATCGCCTCTAACACCTTCTAATATTCGAAGAAGTTCTTCGGTACTCATTACACTCATTGCACTTGCTATTAAGTTTAACTTTAAATAAAACAAATCAATGTCACTTCACTAAAAGTGATCGCCTTCGCTTATGACGTCACCGTTTTGTCGTCTATTTGTGACCATGGCGTACAAGGGACTGCAAATCGGTGTTGCGCTAGGGATGCCCAAGAGATGCTATTAGCGAATATCGAAATTAGACCGGCGGACATTTTATTTTTGATTGTGTAGCTAGTGGCATGCTTGCATAAGACTCAGTTGTTATAAAAATCTATCTGGTTTATCCTGATTCCAACTGATACACAAATAATGTATTCTGAATTAATGTTTCACATTTATCTTTAAAAGTTTTTAAGGATATTACCATCATGCGTCACAACACTAGCTGTCACATATAGAAGACAATGGCGTGTAAGACACTACCTTTTTACGAATTTATCATCTCGTTTTTTATCTTCAAATTTCTCAATATTGAGGGTATAATTTCATTCGTTTTATGCAATCAAATATAGATGGGAGCTTACATTTTTAAAGTATATCAATAAAACACACAAAAGTAAGGGTTTTATTGTTTATTTTTATGTTATGGTGCGACGTATTTTTTGTCATACATACATATGTGACGTTGGCGTTGAGGGCAAGATTTAGTTTGTCACGTATATGTGACAATGGCGTCCAAAAGGTTAAGGAGATTTGGCAAGATACTCACGGCCACTCTTTTCAATCGCCAGGTATACAGTACTGTATATTTTAGAAGCATTTTCTGTAAGGAGCTGCAACCATTAAACCACTTACCTCTCATAAAAAAAAAAATAAGTCATATTTCAAAGTGAGCCTCTAAGAGTAGTTTATGATATAATAAAAGCATCCATTTTCTTGTATACAGAATAAAAACAACACGAGACCAATATGTTTAATGATTTTGACAGAAACAATTACGTCTAGAGAGTATGAAACTTGTAAGTAATAGATCTTAGTTAGTTAGTTAGTTAGTTGGACGTGTGTTATCCGCACTTAGCCCTACAATTGGGCCATTGTGCGTAAGTAGCCGACGCGAAGTATTGTTCGGTTACTCATACCACCTCAGCTCCGTCCAGAATGATAATACGACCGATGTCGCGCAGTACCTCTTTCATCGTTTCTGGACTGTTTAGGAGTTTCGCCCGTTGGTTGCTCACGCTTTTACAATGTAGGAGCACGTGAGCCGATGTCTCCTCGGTCTCCATGCAGCCTCTACATAAGGGACTGTCAGTGATGCCGATGTTGAACAGGTGTTTGTTAAGTGAGCAGTGGCCCGTTATTATACCCACTAGGTGGCGTAGGTTTTTCCTTGTGGAACGTAGCAGTCTGCGTGACAGATGTTTGTCTAAGGATGGAAGGGCTTCCTTCGTCTGTCTACATTCTTTTGTTTCTGTCCACTGTTTTTCGTGTAGTTTCGTGGTTCTATCGCATAACCATGTTTTGAGTTGGCAGAAGGGTATCGGGACAATCGGTTCGGGTCCTACCATTTTGATGTTCGATCCTCTCTTTGCCAGTTGGTCTGCAGCATCATTGCCATGAGAGTTGCTGTGACCGCGTATCCACTGCAACGTTACCCGATTTTTGTTGCAATACTTTGCAGCTCACGGTGACACTCCAGGATGAGTCCACTGTTGAAGCAGTTGCTCTTAAGAGCTTGTAGTACTGCGGTAATATCCGAGATAATGCGTATTGACTTATCGCTTATACCTCTTGATGTAACCGCTGTTGCGGCCCGGGTAATCCCAACACATTCTGCCTGGAAGATAGTGTTGAGGTTTCCCAGGGTCGTTGAGTAATTGATGTTTAGGTCGTGGGAGAAGACTCCGACTCCTGTTCCTGATTTTGTTTTGGATCCATCCGTGTATATTCTCATTTCATGTATGCCAGAGATCTTTAGGTTCCTCATGAAGTTGGATGTGGTATTTTTTGTCAAAGACAAAGGTTTTTGGGATGATATGACATGTCGCCTCTATCATTGGAATTTCGTTGTATACTAACTCCTTTAGGCGCGCATGGGTTATTCTATTGTCCCGTTTCCAGAGCCCTACCTTTTCAAGCCGTATGGCAGCTGTGACAGCTTCCTGCTGTATGATGAGGTGTAGGGGTCTGAGATTTAGTATGGCCTCCAGCGCTGCCGTAGGCGTTGTTCTCATACAGCCTGTCGTTGCCAGGCAGGCGAGTCGTTGCAGCCTTTGTAGTTTGTGTATGACTGTGCTTAGAAGAGTGCGGGGCCACCAAACTATGGCGCCATATATTATCATGGGGCGTATTATGGTCGTGTAGAGCCATAAAGTTGTAGATGGTTTGAGGCCCCATTTTCTTCCTATTAATCTTCTGCATTGCCAGAATGTTGTGCATGCTTTGGTTATTTTTGTGTTTAGGTGCTTACTCCAGTTCAGCTTATGGTCGAGTACTACGCCCAAATACTTGACGTCTTGTGCTAGGGTAAGCTCCGTTCCAAATAATTTTGGCATATTACTTAACAGAATTTTCCTTTTATGAGTGAAAAGAACCAGTTCTGTCTTAGTTGGGTTCACCGATACTAGATCTTAGTTACCAATGTAAAGAATATAAATTATTTAAAAATAATAAAGATTTTTTAGTTTATTACGTCTCCAAGCCGTTCTCATACTTAAAAGAAACTTGTGGCAACAATGGGACAGTTTGTTTTATACAAATCTGATAGCCTATCTATAATATTATAAATGCGAATGTAAGTTTGTTTATTTGTTAAATTTTTACGCCTTAACTACTCGACTGATCATCATGAAATTTCACATACATGTTGTCAGGGGAACAAAAAAGGACATAGAGTACCTTTTATTCAGGAAAAAAGTACTGTTACTTATTAACCTAAACTACATTTTTGCGAGCGACGCCGCGGGCTCAATTTAGTTCTATAATATGTGTATGTACCCAGGTACCGCGTGGCGCTGCAGTACGTGCGGGGCCTGTGCTGGGTGCTGCGCTACTACTACCAGGGCTGCGCCAGCTGGAAGTGGTACTTCCCGTACCACTACGCGCCCTTCGCCTCAGACTTCGTCAACATCTGTGGTCTCTCCACCAAGTTCGAGGAGGGAACGCAACCGGTCAGTATCCTCTTATCTTGGACATTATTCTGAAAATGTTAGGTATGTTGAATGGTACCTATGAACCTGGGACTCAGGATCTTAATAGTAAGTAAGAATCAGGCGAAGTGTTACTGAGTACATCTATTAGGGAGGTCTGAGTAACAGTACAGAGAACGGAGTTGTGCCTATTAGACGTACAGGGGTAAACACAGAAATTTTAAAATTGCTTGGTATCTAAAAACACAGCTGTTGCAGAAGCTGTATTCTTAATGATACTGTCAGAATCACTGGCAATTAAATTCTGCATGATCGGCCACAAACCACATAAGTTGTTACAACTATGCTTATAAATGTTATACTTAATATGAATGTATGTTCGTTACACCAGTTCCGTCCCCTGGAGCAGCTGATGGGTGTGTTCCCGGCGGCCAGCTCGCAGCACGTGCCCAAGCCCTGGGCCACGCTCATGAGTGATCCTGTAAGTATACTTTAAAATTATTTTAATCATTGCTGCTTAGTAATCTTCGTCGATCTTGCCAAGGCGTTTGATAGTGTGTTACACTACTTTAATTACTTGTAATACTACTACGCAACCTTGATTGAAAAGGAGTGAGAGGATTTCCTCTAGATTAGTTCTGTAGTAACATTTCAAGCCGTCGCCAATGTGTAAAAGTATATCCAAATATTAAAAAACCTCTTAAAATTTACTTTGGAGTTCCACAAGGGAGTTTTCGTGTAGCAACACTGTTCTTAATTCTCATCAATAAAACATACTAGTATAACGTACTGGATCTCCCAATACTAAATGCCAAAATTAATTTCTATGCTGTTGTCCCCGCTATACTTTTCAAGGAACATTCATGGAGCAGGGTACTAAATATTGCTTAAACAGGCATGGCAACGATCGCTCATTGGCTAAACACGAACTGACACTAAAGTTTAGGAAAACCAAATATATTGCTTTTCATAAAACTCTCATCAAGACCAACTATACTTCCACCGCTTATTACATACGCTTGCACGCTACATACTATCTGCTGCTGTTGCAGAACGATCAGCATCATTGATAGTGTTACGCCCAGTGACATCTCTCGGCATTGGGGGAAAGGCTCGGCAGTTCTGTCTAATAATTTACACCGCCATCTATTGACATCTTACGGAACTACGTAGTACGGTACGAGAATCTTAGAGAGAATGCTGGTACTTTCTGGAATCATCGTACTGTTTGCATACCGTGAGCGGCGTTGCTAGAAAGCTCTAGAAACGCTTTAGCCGCGTATAAATAGGGCGCACGCGCACCGCCAAGTCAGTTTAGTTTACAATCGTAAGCGATCAAGTGTTCATCGAAGCGAACGGAAGCGGAAATACTACGGAGTTTGAAGCAGTACAGTGAAAGAGTGTGGTATAGTGTTTGTTGTGTTTTAAATTTAATTGTGTGTTTAAGTAAAACGTGTTTTACTCGGTAATATTGTTTATATTCTTATCCGTCGAACCCAGCACGTAACAATAGCATCAAATACTTAGGCATCATATTAGATAAACATCTTTCTTTAAAAAAACACACAGTTTATTAGGTATATCTTTGCGAAACAGCACTAGTAAGAAAATTTTACTATTGGTATACAAGTCATTAACTCAATCCTTACTCTATTACTATATCCTGGCTTGGGGAGGCATTGGTAAATACTATATGATCAAGTTTGAAAGAGCTTAACGTTCTGTACTAAAGGTAATGCTGGAAAAATCCTTACACTTTCCGACTGATGAACTATACAATAAGTGTGAAAGTCCTCAGAGTACACTTGCATAAAATGATTTTCAGATCCATTAAGCATCCAGTTCTCATTAAAAATGTATTGTGTCTGGCTATCGGTGTGCCGCTGTGATTCAATAGGTTAGGCAAGTCATAAATAGAATACCACTTTATACTGTCAATGATATGCTGATATTGATTAGGATTGTAGTTCTAACTATTGAATGGCTTACCTTTTTTTCCAGTAAAATCCTTTATGGATACCCTCTCCCCTGGGGGAGGAAGGATGGTTATGTGATACTCTCCGCCCCTGAAGGGAGTCAGTATACACACTAAAAAACCTGGGGTGACCGTTCCTCCGCCGACGGGGTGGGGCGGGATAGATCCTACGGACGCCGGTAGAGACCCCACTATACAGGAGCGAGAAGGCGGGCAAATCGCCTCCTCGCTCCCGTCCGTCTGTGCCGGAGAGGGTCAGCGAGGAGGTTGTTCTCCCTGACCCTCTCTGCGGTCTCCATCTGCGCCATGACAGCCTCGCAGAAGGTGACCACTGCCTGCCACGACCTCTCGCCGCCTAGCATGGCGTTATCGTTACTAACCTAACCTACTTTTACACGAGTGAAAAGGCGTGTTAAAGCTCATAATAATATAAAGTAAAATACTAAGATCGCGTTTGTTGTTGTCCAGTTCTCACAGATAATCGACTTCTACCCGACGGACTTCAAGATCGACCTGAACGGCAAGAAGTTCGCGTGGCAGGGCGTCGCGTTGCTGCCCTTCGTGGACGAGGAGCGCCTGTTCCGCGCGCTCGAGCCATACTACGAAGAGCTCACCGAGGCCGAGAGTATGTACACATACTTAACTTATATACCGAGGAATCGCATCAAATCATGCCAGAACTTTAGAAAACAATGTGTTTCTCCGACCACCAAATTGTATTTCGGCAACAACACTTCACTATAGAACAAGTTGATAGAGTTTGTAACATAATAAGAATTACATTTATACAAAAACAATATTACAGCATTTTTAGCCATCCAACAAGCTTTTGATAGAGTCCCGGACAAAGGTTTACTCTGTAAGATAAAATCGTATATCTCACAAAACCATTACTTTCACGCTCCTAGCATCGCACCTATCAAATCGATGGTACCGGTTGTATTAGTGGTAATTTCACATCATTTCCACATGAAACTAAAGCAGGTGTACCTCAGGCGTCAGTTCTTGGCAGTATACTTATACATCCTGCAACTTTATAAGACATGCCATAATTTGTTACTAATTCTGAAGTAAACATCTGCAAATGCAAATAATATAATAAATGCAAATATTATTATATTATTATATTATATTATATAGTACTTGACATCTTATGATATATTAGCTCCCTGACCTATTTGCTCACAGTTGTGATTGCATATAAAATATTCCTTGATAATAACAGCTATGGTTTTAAGTCAAAGTATTAAACGACGAATCCATTGTCGCTTACCAAGCATTGTTCCAGTCATCCGTGTTATTACTGAAAATTTGTTGACACCTGAGATCTTAAGCACAGCGCACATTCACTATAATAATAATCCTTTATTGGCACAAATTAAGCTACAATAGTTGAGAATTTTCTGACCCCTGCACTGGTACAAACTGTGTTGCAGGAGCCACTGTCTTCCCCTTACTTAAAAGTTACAGATTATTTTTATGTCATTAAAATATCTGCGCTATCGATATCGAAACATATAGGAGCCTCAAAACCCATTTTAATGACTGTATCCTTACAGAAAAACGCAACATCCGCGGACACGACCGCCTATACGTGGGTACAGGGAACAAGAGCTATGACTTCCTGCTGGGTCTGTATACGACTGCGGGTCACAAAGTGCGCGCGCTCGTGGACTCGCTGCAGCGGTACCCCTACCGCTCCGAGGGGGTCACCGGCGAGGTCCTGCTCAGCGCCGACAACGTCATCATCGGCGGGTGAGTACACTTCACCAGCGTGTTGGGCGTGCGGGTGTCTGGCTACCCGCAGGACCATAATCAGACAGTTTATAAACATGGATGGCACATTGGTGTAAATGCTCTTTTGTGGTTTTGGGTCTCCACTGCGAATGACGCATTTTTCTATAGAAAAATCTATTTTTAGTTTAATCAAAAGAAAAATATATTTTTAGTTCAATCTAAAGAAAATCTATTTTTAGTTCAATCTAAAGAAAATCTATTTCTAGTTCAATCAAAAGAAAAATATATTTTTAGTTCAATCTAAAGAAAATCTATTTTTAGTTCAATCTAAAGAAAATCTATTTTTAGTTCAATCAAAAGAAAAATATATTTTTAGTTCAATCTAAAGAAAATCTATTTTTAGTTCAATCTAAAGAAAATCTATTTTTAGTTCAATCAAAAGAAAAATATATTTTTAGTTCAATCTAAAGAAAATCTATTTTTAGTTCAATCTAAAGAAAATCTATTTTTAGTTCAATCTAAAGAAAATCTATTTTTAGTTCAATCAAAAGAAAAATATATTTTTAGTTCAATCTAAAGAAAATCTATTTTTAGTTCAATCTAAAGAAAATCTATTTTTAGTTCAATCAAAAGAAAAATATATTTTTAGTTCAATCTAAAGAAAATCTATTTTTAGTTCAATCTAAAGAAAATCTATTTTTAGTTCAATCTAAAGAAAATCTATTTTTAGTTCAATCAAAAGAAAAATCCATTTTTAAGTTCAAATATAAGAAAAATCTATTTGTAGTTCAATCAGTTCAGTTAAAGACAAGTAAGTCCGGAGTTGGGTAATTAATGGTATTTCATATCTGTACATCGGAAACAGACAGTATATGCACTAGGATGATATCACAGAGTTGGCATCACGGATGGCGCAGTGGTTAAACAGTTCTGTGTGCGATGGCCACACGCATGACGACATTCCATCGCAATATAGGCATCGGTTTCAGAAGGGGATATTTTTTAAATAAATACGACATAATTCCGGAGTTAGCCAGTTAATGGTATTTAAGGAACAGTACGAAACACTGATGATTCAAAACCTAATCTCCCTCTAGTCCTTCTGGATTGCCGTCCCATCGGACTATACGAGGGCTGCCATTCTTAAATTGTATTTCCTTGTCCTCACAGGCAGTTACCATCGCCTGTGATAGGCTTGAAGCCAGTGATCGGTAACTACGTGGTGTGCGTGAGGTTCCTCGATCCCTCGTACGACAAGGAGTTCCCGGCGCGTCGGCTAGAGGGCGCCGTGCAGCCGACCAGGGTGCTGAAGCCAGGGAATCTGTCGCATGAAGAGAACAGGAATTGGAGGCCGCAGATTGGTGTGTATATCATTATTTCTTTTTACTTTTTGTTTTACAACAGCGATAGCCCAGTGAGACCAAAGCGCGCATCTGACTTTTCGAAGATATTATTAAATAGTTAATTATCGCTTGCGTTAATAGTGAAGGAAAACATCGTGAGGAAACTAGTATGTCTATAAAAGTTCTCCATTATGTTTTCGAAGATATATTATGTCCTAATGGCATATGGGCTATGGCCTAACCCTTCTCGCAGTGAGAAGAGGCCCGTGCCCAGCAGTGTGGCAGTTTGATACAGGGCTGATATTTGGTTTTTATAGTGTTGCTGCGACGGTATCACACAGTGGTAGTGACAGCAGCTGCTGTGTGTGAGGTGTAGGGTTAGACACCTATTCGGGTGAAGTGCTTCTTGAGTGTTTTTTAAGATATCAATAGCAACACGGAATCTGGAACAGTTCTGGATAAACTACAATAAGCTCTCCCCAATTACGTAGGGACTAAAATCATAGCTGGCGAGCTATATTTGTTATTAGAGTTCGAAGAAACTCTTATACAACAGCTTTGTCCGTCCGTCCGTCAGTCTGTTATACAACTTTCAATTTAAGAACCGTAAGAGCTAGATACTCGCGGTCAACGCCATTCGACTCAGCCTAGTCGATATACCGCCGAAATGACTATGACTTTTGACCTCTGACCTCAAGATCACGTGGTATCAAGTGACCTTTGCATATTACTTAAACGATTTTTTTTTCACTTGTATTGTATCCGTAACAAAGACACAGGAAAGACTGCAGGGATGGCGTAGTAGTTTAATTGGTACCCTCGCCACTGCTACAGCGCCAAGTGTTGTGATTTCGAAGCAAGCAAGCGATAAATATTATTAACTATTTGTCTAACGTGCCTTAAGTTATAGTAGTAAACAGAAGTTTAGTAACGATGTTATTGTTTTAAAGTTACCGCTATGTTATAGGCTCAGACTGGACTTCGTATGTATGTATGTATCTGTTTTGCGATATATGTATGACTACAATATAACATGACGTATTGTCACAGGTATGGTGAGGTCCAACACCATAGCATCGATGGAGGCGGCGGGGCGGCGCATGCTGGGCCACCACCTGCCGCGGGACAACTCGTACGGAGCCGTGCCGCCGCCGCAGAGACACCAGCAGCACGGTGAGTACCGCTTTATAATAGCTTTTGGACCTCCACAGGGGGAAAACAGGCAGACAGACATGAATCGAACAGTCTTTTGACAGGAGTCGGGCGTTCTTTTGACAGGAGTCGGGCGTTCTTTTGACAGGAGTCGGGCGTTCTCATTCAATTCAAGCTCTGCTTAGTTTGGGCTAGATAGTGTTGTGTGTATGTGGTAGAATATTATTATTATTCTTTTGATAGGAGTCGAGCGTTCTTTTGAAAGGAATTCAACGTTTTTGGCAGGAATCCAACTATTTTGACAGGAATCCAATGTTCTTTTGACAGGAATCCCAAGATCTTTTGACAGGAATCTCAAGATCTTTTGACAGGAATCCCACATTCTATTGACAGGAATCCGACGTTCTTTTGACAGGAGACGCACTTTCTTTTAAAAGGAGATGAAGGTTTTTTTTTGTCAGGGCACGAGCGTTCTTCTGATAGGACACGAATGTTCTTTTGTTAGGAGAATAAGCGCGTACTACACTGACTGCGTATTATTTCTGTTTGTTTATTTAAAAAATAATACCTGTTAATGCGGATTGTTTATGACTGGTATCCTTATTAACTGTTCCAAATAAATAAATCATTTGTGAACACTACCCAATGGTTCGTCAATTTAATGCTTAGGGATGAAACCACAACGTTGCCAATTTCAAGTTCAATGACATTAAACAGTAAAATCAACAAACAATAAAATCACATACAAACGACAAACTAATAACCGTCTATACAACAGGTCGGGGCAAAGTTTATTAAAAATTAATTGTCGCGCGCGTCACTTCCGCCAACAATGGCGCGCCGTGTGCGACACGTAATTGAGTCACGTGACTCGCCGCGCCGCCCCGCCCGCACCCCGCCCCGCCCCGCCCCGCCCCGCGCCAGGCTGTAATTGGCCGGAGGAGGGGTCGCACGTGATAAAGACTTAATTCATTGATGATTGACGTTTGATTTTTTATTGATTTGATGATTTTTGTTAGCATTGGTTTTGAGCCTGTTGATTAAATTTAGGAGTATTTTATGTTGTTAATATTGATAGTTACTTCTTGTATGATAAGTTGGTAGTTATTGTCGTTCAAATTTTTACCTATTGAGTTGCGTAGGTATGCTAATTTCAGATGGATTAATCGCAAATATTCTTGGGAGTTAAAGTATCAATTATGCTAACGCGAATGTTACCGAACTCAAAGGCAGATCGGTTTCAAATCTGAATGATACTACGTTTTAGTCTCACGCGAGAAATATAACCTTTATTTTAGCTAACACATCTTGCTTTCTTGTCTCTTTAGTCAGCCCCGCATCGATCTCTGATTTGTATAGCTTAATTGAAAATTGATATAAAATGTTTGTTTTTCGACGTGCTCTTTTATTACTTGTTGAACACCTTAAAGGTACGTTGCGTAAGTTTAGGTCTCCTAATAATCGCACTCTAATCCGTCACGAAAAGGTTTCGATTTGCGACAAAGATTAATTCTTTGTTAACTTGTAAACTTTCGCGTTGCATGATATATATATATAATATGTAACGGGTATTAACGCGATCATGCATAATTTTTACCTTTTTTATGCTTGACGTTTCGACCAGGTCACACCGGCCGTGGTCACAAGCTGCTTGTATAATTATATATAATTCTCTGTTGTCTACGATTTATAATGAAATAAATTAAAATTTGGATAATATTTAATTTGTTCCTACTTATAATAATATCAACTCTGTATTAATCTCTCCCAGTACTGGGCACGGGCCTCTTCTCATTGTGAGAAGGGCTAAGCCATAGTCCACCACCTTGGCCCAGTGCGGCTTAGCCGACTTTACATATCTTCGAGAACATTATGGAGAACTCTCAGATACGCAGGTTTCCTCATGGTGTTGTCCTGCACCGTTAAAGCAAGCGATAATTAACTATTCAATAAACTATTCATAACTTCGAAAAGTCAGCGATGCGCGCCGTGGGATCGGACTCTATCTCTCTGCGTGGCAGTCCAACGGTTTCCCACTAGGCTATCGCATACTTATTTAAATAAAAATACAACTTCCTCATTAGTAATAATGCTCGTATCCCGGGTTCTTTGCAAACGTTCAAACAACGGACGTGAAGAACATCCAGATTTCAAACAACTAGTTGTGGAACACACAGATTTTATCCCCTGTGGGGAACGAACCCAAAACATCTCAATGGCAGAGCTTAGACGACCACTTAAGCCAGTGCACCATCCGTAGCAAAGAATTGTAGCTTAAAGGCATATTCAATAAAAACATGATGGTATACTTTAATAAGACAATCATCACCCCTACACAAGGGGTTGTGTACCGATGAACGACCTCTGCCGGTACCATTGTGAACAGCGTTGTGATACACGGCGCCTCGGGCTATGTGCGGTCTACAATTTATTGATGTTACAGACCTGACTGGATGGGTGACAAGTGCTTGAATATGTAGGGTGACAATAAAGAGGAAGACTTAGAGAAATTAAACCATAGTTGTGCAATATACAGCGCGTAATAAAAATGTGTGGTCATATTTTAGAGCCATAATGTATATTTGAAAAATTACCCATGTACCCGACCCTAGATAAAAAAATAGAAAATGTCGGATTCACGGAGGTCACCGATTTAGCTATTAGTGTTGTTTAAGTATTGACTAGAACGTGCTGATATTGGGAAAACACTGCAAATTAAAATGCTTTATTTTGGTGAAAATAATGTATAATAATAACAAGAAAATTCTTACAATGCGAACCGGCTAACACACAATCATTTCAACACACACAGCCACATCGCGAACACTCACAAGCTCATACTTAAACTAGCCTGATGTACACTTGGCTTCGACCCGTGCCAGCAGGATCTCACCGGCGCCGAGACAATTAAGAAAATCAAATAATAATAATAATAACTAGCGGTCGTCAAGAGGTCAAAGTTCGACCATCATTGATTTAAATTTTAAGTTTGGGCGTTATTATATATACTGCGAAATTGCAATAGGTACTTAAGATATGTAACCATAGTTACGAAGAATTGTACGACACAACCAAACCGTGCCGAAATACTACGAACGCGATTCGACTGCGTGTGACAAATGCATAGTTGTGTGCGTGTAGTGTTTTTCCATTAATTTATTGTATTTCTAATGCATATTTTATAAAAATATTAGAATCGCCACTCCTCCATAGAAACTTCAACTGTGCCAAACTTCATACGCCTCCGTCCGCGCAATTTTCGTAAAAAGGGGCACAAAGTTTTTGCTTCACGTATTAATATATAGATAATGTTTTATTTTCTCTTCACAATATTTACAATGTTGACAAAAGATACAAACTGCTTGATATTAAAATAAAACACGAGGAACATTGTATACCGATTTAATTGTTGTGGTTTTCCATTGTGACCACATATTGTGACAAATATAACCACACCTTTCTCTTACACACCGTTTGTACCTACATACGCTTATATGCTCGCTTATATCAAAGCCAAGTCAAAAACCATTCAGGTCATAAAGTAAAACCTATGAATGTCAAACTCTGTTAGTCAGTTTACTAAGTTATGCTACATTTAGGTTGGTTGCTAGGTTTAGGCAATGGGCTGAGTCTATGAGAAGATCCCATCTTGCTTTATGCCTGAAGCTTATATACCCAAATGGGTTGTAGACAGTGCGACTGCGGTGCATCCCTAGACAATGGGCCATTAGCTGACGTGCCCCACGAGCCCAGAATTGTGCACGCTTGATGAAATATACCAAGCAATGTCTAATATGATTCGCGTTGTCCAGCACTGGGCTAAAATCATTTAAAAACTGTTGCCATCGACACGATAAGTAGAAGTAGACAGAGATGTATTGCAACCATATTTCGCAAGCTATGGTATATTTAAGGTCCCATGTTATATAGGTGACAAGTCTATTGTCGTGTACCAGGGATAGTACCAGGCACTGTACTGCTACTGACAAGACTCGTGATAGACATCCAATAGCACTTAGCCCCATCCGGGAATCCAACCCATTGCCACTTGCCCAGCAATCGCATTCACTGCTGCTGCGATACTGACGCAGTGAGTTGTATGACACCTAAATATCGTTTAATATTTTGTAAGTTCCACGTAAAGCGGGGTGGACCTGGTGCCATTTATAAAGTAAATTTCTACACTACAAGCTGCTATTTAACCACTGAGCCATACATATAATTATGTTTAGTCGCTATTGTCACAATATTTTACTCCCACATTAAAGAAAATTATGTTTACTTCCTCAATTATCAAACAATGTGCCGGACGACAACATCCCTCAACAAATCGACTAATCCACATTAAACAGATAATCACAGCGCATCACTATTAAAAAAGGTAAAATTACAAACCAATAGCCGACAAATGTATTCCATTCGAAATTCAAATTGGCCAATCGCTCGCATTCACGTTAAATAGCGCGCGAGAGCAAACAGGAAGTGCGTAGGGACGCGCCATTGTGTGTTGCCAGCTACGAAAATAATAATTATAGAGGGTTACTAACAATAGCCGGTTTTTTGTAAAATATCGTAGCTCAAGTGCTTCCTATAGAGGATTACGGATACAATGTCGGAAGCTTTTTCCAGTAAGTTTTTTATTTTGTTACTTTTAACCAGGTGTTTTAATACGGGCTTTGGGAGTTTTTATAATAGGATAAAGTTATCTGTGATCTTTAATTGTGGGTTATTTTGCAGTGTTGAGTAGTATTACGAGTTTTAATAAAGGATAAAATACTTTTTGATAACTTTTAAAAGATTTTATATGGAGTCTTATCTCAACACGACATATCCTTTGAGGGTTGGCTAGAGAGTTTCCACACCCACATTTTTTGCTAGCTATGCTTAAAACTGCGCCGAGCGCAATGTGCCAAAACAGGCGGTCACAGTTAAGTTGATAAAATCAACACTTTTTGTTTAATACAAATATAAAATATACATTTACCATAGCAATGAATGTGTTTACAATTACTCCGTGTCAAAACCTTCAAATAATTAATATTTTCGCCTACAAAATTATATAACTACTGTTTTGTTTTCCCATTTTCAATAAATAAATTAATAAATAAATGTGCACGAAAAATGCAAAAACGTAAGCTCGTGTTACGTGATTTTTAGATTATAACAGTAGAAATCTATCCTATTTTACAAGTTAAACGAAACATAAATAGTTATATTACAATTTGTCCGTCCCAAATATTTAAGTTATTGGTTGAAAATAAAGATACATATTTATCAAAAAAGCACTTCAAATCCTCCATACAATTTTACTATGGCGGCCGCGCGCCCATTTGAATATCGAGCTCTGTCATTCAGTCCAACCGCATCTTCCGCTCGGCGCAGTCTTAAATGTCATTTAAGGATTCTAAGTCATCTTGGCACAGTTTCCATCTCAATGCAGCTACTGAAATTCTTTATTTTAGAAAATATTGTGTTTGACTCAAGAATTGATCTGATCACCTCCATGTTTCGCTTATGTTCCTGAAGTAAAGAGGAGACAGAACGTGTTCTGACAATCTGATATCCACTGCCGTGTTATTTTTGGTACTACTACGAAAGGTTATCAGTTCGAATTCCAGTGCTCGTGAATAAGCACACTTATATTATGGAATACGTAAATCTATGCTAATGTTATAAAGAGGAAAGATTAGATTTTTTGTTTGTTTGTAACGTTTTAACTGAAAAACTACACAACCGATTTTAAAAATGATTTCGCCATTCGAATGCCATATTATCAGCGAGTAACATTGGCTATATTTTATTTAAAAGAAAGTACTTACTAACATAACGTAACCTACTTTTACGCGAGTTAAGCACCGGACAACATCTACGTACTTTATAAATAAGAAATATGCAATAAAAACATTTGTTGCATGGTTAGGTAGACTGACTGGTGGTTGCACAGAAATACGAAAAAGTCAGTCATCCATTTCCAATGTCTGTGGACTACTAACTGTAATGAATATGGTCTAGGCGTAAGATCCATTGCTTCATTGTCCCTATTATATATCACAATCTTCATGAATGCTCGTTAAATCAGCATGTAATAAAAATAAAGTTTGTCTATCTAACAAAACTTTCTTCGTGCAAATTAAATATTGTGAATTCACATAAATAAGGGTAACTTTGACGTTCATAAGTGTTACTTTATGACCTTTATTTTGATATCATTTTCATAGCTTGTTCGACTGACAACATTATAGACTATATCTTAATGAAATGCAAGAGAATTCACGCGCAACAGCTAGTTAACAGCATTCCTATTTTATCTCAAAATTGTAATTTCCACCGAATGCGTCCGATATACCACTGAAATGTTCGAATATCCTCTGACAATCCATCAAAAGTCACTTTAAAACGACTTCCAATTATAATTAAATTAATTGAATATAAAAAATAGTATGAGTGTAGCTCTTATGTCGTTGTGACAAGGATGAGTTTTATGCGACAATAGTTGGAACAAGGCAGGGGCTGCCGGCACACGGCCCAATTATGAGTTTCCACCCTTGCAAGGGTGGATTTTAATTGAACACGCTTATTTTATTTTAAGATTGACATGTTTGTATATAGTATTTATTTTTATGTGTTCTTTATGGATGTAATCAGAGGAGGCTATCGAAAAATCACTGACTAGCGAACTTAGTGATCGATCACTATGAAACTGGATTGTTACAAGTTAATTTGAACGTTGTCCTGCCTCGGCAGCGCAAGGATTGAGGTATATAGATATAAGATAATTTGATTATTGACGAAAAAATAATAAATCATACATAAATAATACGAATTCATGAGGGTCGTCTAAAGTTCTATTAAGTTTTTTGATCAGAAATTATTTGTAGCAACTCGGCGTCTGGTACTGGTACGGTAGACGTCAATTGGCTTGACTTCCTTATTGTGTGGGTTTCAAAACCATACCTTGGGACTAAGAAGTATTCACTATTTAAATAGTAAGTACTCGTATAGTAAACAAAATGTAGAGTACTGTTTAGTCTTGTATTTCTTTATAAAAAGTACGGCAGTTACACACAGTACACCCAAATTCCGCAATCCTTTTGTAATTAACACTAATACCTAATTGTTTGTGTGAATCCACAGTACTCAGTCGTAGGCGGTGGATCGAACGCTTTCAACTGCGCTATCCTTGCTATCAATTTTCAAAACTATTAGCTTATCATCCAAGATCCAAGGTGTTCTATAATAGTCCGCAATCTGCTTGGCTGCTCTTGTGTTGCGTTCAAGAGGGGTTTTAGGCTCCTAAGGTGCTGTGCTGTCATTAAAGAATGGGTAATTATCCCTAGCACTGGCAGCACAATAACTTGAAAGGTAGATAGATATCATAATATTAGAGGTAAGTTGCTATTACAATATACCATGCGCCGGTAACCCCTTTCCACTGGACAGGCATTAGTAAGTAATAATGGCAATGACTAAGAAATCATATTCACATAAATACAGGTCTCCCGGGTTTATAGGGTGGGCTTTTTATGAGCAAAAGGTTAAGCATATTTAGGTAGCTAAATATGTTTTAAACACGCGCAAGCAGCAGAGCCGATTCATATTTTCAAACTATAGAGATTATAGTATAGTATTCGTTCAGGAAACCTTTGCAGTTAATTTGCTAGTGGCAGGAGTGGGTTCATATCGGTTATGCAATGGATGGGATTCGAACCTACGATCTGTCGATTGAAAGTCCAATGCCTCATCTTTTGGGGTACATCAATCAAACGAGCCCATTGCGAATTAAAATTCAATCTTCAAGTTCAGTCACAATGTTTTCTTTCACCATTAATGTAAGTAATAATTCAATAAATAAATTTCGTCAAGGTAGAACCTAAATGCTTTGCGATAGAACCGCGTACATTCTAACTGTCCGTCCATTATGCTATGACAACGAAAATATTTTTTTGTGCCATGCTAAATCATATTTCACCCTACACAAGAGATTTTGTCTATTCCTATATTTTTATCTACAAAATAAAACTCAGACCTCCAAGAGCAACTTTATAATAACAGACACAAGGAAACAAAAATAGTTGTTACACAAAAAGAAAATGGTGAAGTGCGAACCGACTTCGGAAATTGCATTCGTTCCGTAGATTTGATAAATTTTAATAGTCATATGTAAGTAAACAAGTTTTTTCAGGTAAAAGTAGTATTATAACTAAATTCAGGTACGTAAATTTGTGTAATACGTATGTCGAGCGAATCAAATTTTGAGAATTTACAGAAATTAACATAATTATGTTAAGTACGTTTTCACGGCTAAATTGCTGATCTGAATTCCTGATGAACGACACAGGTTTTTGTACACCACTCCATATAACGTAACTCTCTTAACAGTTTTGAGAATTTTGAATCAATATAAGGCACATAGGTTCTTATATATATAACGTGGATATCCACTATGAAGGAAGATTTGTCAAATGCAATTCCTAAGGTGATGGATTAGTGTTTAAGGTTTATGTGAACAAAACATAGGTATGGTCGTATAAAATCCAAAATTCTTGGAAACGCTCTAGAAAATAAATAAGAGTAGATACCTGAAGTGTGGTGTTTATTTATAATGCCATAACTTAATGGGTGAAATATAATATAGGATCAAAGTATATGAATGTAGTAAAATAACATAGATTTAATAAGTAGGTGAAACCAAATGAAAAGGTTAAACAAATTTGGATGCTTTATAGCCTAGATTAACACGTAGGTTACTTTTTATCGAGAGAAAATTGCAGGCAAGTATAGCAGCTTTTAAGTCAATGACAAAAATACTATTTCGATCCGAACCAACCTAGGCCATTATTAACTAGTCTAGTGTAAATATCGCGAAACAACAACAATCTGTTATTGTAGTTCGTAATAATAACATTTTTACGATTTCTTTATTCAGTAAGGTATTCTAATCGGAAACCTTGAAGTGTTGGTAGGTATTGGAAGTCGCAGGTATCTAACAGAACCCCGACGGAACCGTCGGCCCGTTGTACGTGCTTGAGCACGCGTCGCCGTGCCTCTAATTACGCCGCGCCCGCCACCTCTACCGCTCCCGCGCCCGCTGCGACAATGTCGAGTGGCGGCTCGTTTATTTTTTATCTGTGCTATAGAGAGGGAGTCAAGATGAAGGTTCGTTATGCGTGATGTGTGATGCCATCTTTCTTCGAATTTGCCGTGAAATATAATGGCTTCATATTGTTTTCTGCATTCTGAATATTTATAATTGATTTTCTTATAGTCTGGTTCGTTGGTTGTGTTAGTGGGCGCTTGTGTAGCTACCGAATGTAGAGACTTTGGATGCGATAGTCGTGTCCAGCAATCTGTTATTGAACTTGTCTTCCAAGAATCCTTCCTTCCTTTTCCTTCTTTTTAATTCCTTCTAAGAATCGGTATTATAATTATCTGCAATGATGTTTAGTAAACAACAATATAATCAATAGCTCATATTGTCGTGTCGTGTAACCTAAACAATGTCGATGATGCGATAGTGTTTTTTAGAGTCCAGCGTTATAAGATTTTTCATGTAGTTAATTTTTTGTATGAAACTGGCATTGGTTTAATACAACCGAGCCTGATGGTAAGCGGTTACCGTGGCCTGCAGACGCGTGTAAAGCGTGAAAAATAAGCAAATAATTTGCGCGTCACCGACCCTGCTTGACCTTCTTGAAAAGTAGAGCTTGGTATCTCACTTTTCACAACTTGCGTGCGTGAGAGAAAATGTTTCAAAAATCAATCCGTTGGCGATAATTTATATGTATGTGTGTGTATTAGATAAGCTACCAATAGTATTAGGTAAGCTACCAATGTAGCTACCAATTATTCGGTGGTGGCCCAAATTAGCTGGCTCACCCTAGGAAACCTCCTATTCCTCTCGTTTCCGAACGTCTTAAATCCTTTACGCTACAGTGAACGGAGCACCGCAGATACTACTCGTGCTCTGTTCACCTTATTGCAATCGATTTTAGCTTGGAACTGCCTTTACGACTGCGTGTCTGTTTGCCACTTTGATCTTTATAAATAAATATAAAATAGCGTTTCTTGGTAAACGTGAATTTTCATTCTCATAATAGACCTGCTAAGTTTCAACGTAGAGAAATATGTAAAAGAAGCAAGAAAAATTGAAAATTCGATATATTTGGACGGAACAACGTCTGTAAAGACTGCTGGTATACCTATATTCATAAGTAACAATGTGGTTGTCATTGTACCTTACAATGACAAGTGTAAGATGAAAATAATGTTATGTTTTAATCTTGCAGCGTATACATGTTCATTAAGTTCATGTATCAATAGGATAACGCGCAAAAACCAAAACTCGCTTATCTGGAATCCTTGAAATACTGACATTATTATTTTTATTTTTATCTTCAAGGAGGAGGTGTTCGTGTCGTGACCAGGGGCAAACCCCTTGAGATTTCGTCTCGTTTTCCTCAAACTTCTGAGGAGGAGAGATTGAGAGATGTTATGATATTGTGGCCGGTGGCAATACGTCTCGTTGACTATGTTAAAGAATCAGGCGTAACAGAAAAAGCTATAAATTTTTCACTGTAACTGTTACTAATTGGTTTCGTAGGAAATATTGGTGCTTAAACCTAAGGGCAATCTTTGGTTGGGTTCTAGAGTCGATTGCCGGGTTGACATAAGTCTTAACGGAATTTTGCGAAATTGTTAGTAGCTGCGTAATGTCTGCAAATGTACCCGGTTGAACGCTCGCTAAATCAAAGCCTCTTTGAAGATAGATAGGCGTGTGAGACAATGTATTATAATAATATCAGCCCTGTATTAAACTGTCCCACTGCTGGCCACAGGGCTCTTCTCAGTGTGAGAAGGATTAGGCTATAGTTCACCACGCTGGCCCGGTGCGGGTTGATAGACTTCACATATCTTCGAGAATATTATGGAAGACTCACAGACATGCAGGTTTCCTCACGATGTTTTTGCTTCACCATTAACTATTTAAAACGCACATAACTTCGAAAAGTTAGAGATGCGCACCTTAGGATCTTACTGGAGACTTCTGCGTAGCAGTCCAACAGGCTTCACTAGGCTATCGCTGTCATAATAGACTCATACATTTAGTATGTTAATTAACTACGACATTTATCTTGTTTGCATTTAGGTGTGTTTTTTTTACCGATTATTAGGCTTGGGAACGGATTCCGCAATTTCAGGAACTGGTTGACGACTGTAAGATAAGTCTCTGTAACAGCATGGAATCTAAAATATTAGTGGATAGACGGCAAGAGGATTGATCTGAATTACGGATGACTTAAACAAGCTAAATAAATGTCTGAGTTCTACACTTTTGTCTAATTTATTCCGGATAAATCGGTCTGTTCGCTTTGCTATTGTCGGAGCGGATTCGCACTTTGCTAAATCCTGGCAGTTTTGGAGTCTGGAATTGTGCTCGGTAGATGTTACTATATTAGCGATTACCTGAAAAATAGACGTGAGACTACGCATGTATATATTATATGTTCAAGGTAATGTATTGTTTTAATGCAAAACAATGAATAGATTCAGATGCAAGTGTGGGAATGAAAGAGCGAGTGGTACGAAAGTCGCGTTATAATTTCGTCGCGCGGCGTCGCCCGTCGCGTCGCTTTGACGTGAATGTGTCGCGGCGCGCCCATTAGCTGCCTATTATGTCTGCCTCCCACCTCTTATACTTTTTACAACTGCACTGCATAAGGGATGGTGACAACTAGCGTGTAAGGAGTCAATGTGGAAGGCTAGGCTTAGTCCGTAGTCCTAGTGAAGTATTATTAATATCTTTCCAATAATGACAATAATTTTGCAAAATAAATGCCCCAGCTCCAGTCGAAGCCCCAGTGGAAAACTAATGCTATTTTGTAATTTGTAATGCATACTCACATAAGCGGCATTCAACTAATAATAAAAGAAATCAATTTGTTTCAAAATTGTTCTTTTTAAAACACAATAACGCTCTATTTGGGCTTAGCAAATCCTCAGTTTCGGCTGTCATATATACAACAAAACAGCACATCACTTCTATCAAAATAATGTGATGCACAAATATCTGACTGATAACGAATTCAGAGGCTTTAAAGTCGCTTAACGACTTCGACCTACTTATTTACTACGACTATTAAGACGGTAAGGCAGAGAAATCGTTATAAAATAACTTATATTAATATTTTGACCGCCACAGTCATGTACATGACAAAGCAACATGTGTCCAGCACGCCACGGTCACGACTGCATGAAAAATTAAAGGAAGAAATTGCAGCTTAGCGCCGAGAGCACGCTTTTGCTTTTTTGACGTGGCGGTCATAGGGTTAATCGCGTGCTAATACAAAGATAAACACACGACTGTTTCCTGGAGGGGTTAGGCAGGGATTAAAGATTCCTACATTTTTTTTTTTTTTTTTACGTGGGGAATGCATGACGCATACCCCTCCGCGGGGGCGGGCGGAGGGGTTATGTCGGACTCGCCGGGGTAAAAGAAAGATGTTAAGAAGAAAATGTACCTCCCGGAATACCGACTAAACCTACCACGGTGTTCCTCGACAAAACCACTATCGACGGGGCCGCGCGAATCACTTTCGCATGCGGTCGCGACCCCGCCGAGGTTTCGGCCCGCCGTATGAAACGGCAGGCCACTACACGAAAGATCTACCCAAAGGCACTTCTAACACTCCCTACTGTCCCCCCTAGAGGGGAGACGGACTCGAAACAACAGAGGCGCGCGTGGGAACACGCACGCCGCCTCTCGGACCTGGTGCTGAACGGATGGCGGGCAGGCCCACAAAGCCCGCCACCCCCAGGTCAATCCTCAGGGTGGCTGGAGGTCGTCCCGCGCCCTCCGGCGCCCGGCTCTGCGGTTGGGGAGAGGGTTCAAACGCTCCCTCTCCCGCTCCGCCGCCTCCTTGATGGAAATTACTTCCTCACAGAAGGAGGCGACGGCGTTCCACGACCTCTCACTCCGGACCATAGACTGAACTACGGCCGGGAGCGAGAAGGCAACAAATCCGACTGCCGCGATCAACTCACTGCGCCGCGATTCCCAGGCGGGGCAAACCGCCAAAGTGTGCAACGTCGTGTCCTCAACATCGTCGCGGTAGTCGCCGCAGTGGTGACAACCGGAAAGATTCCTACATGCTCGTAGTTTAGCTCTCTTGCTTTATCAACTCTTATCTCATTTGCCTTAGGTACGCGCTCATAAATTTAGTGTAGTATTAATCCGGGTCTTTTTCCTAATTAACTAAAATATTTATTTACCGCCATAGTGAACAGTAGTGTTAAGCGCAAGTTTCGGGTGTATGAAAAGACTTTTGACAAAGTGAAAGGAGAGGATTTTTGACAGTTGCCGCGCCTCCACGATCTGACGTAAAAGCGCTGCGGATTTAGCAAACGTTCACCTTGCTCAAAACTGTTCATTAAAAATTGTAGTGATACTAAACTGAGGTAGTTAAAACGAAAGATATTATTTTCTTAATTAAAAAGCAGTTCTCATTATATTAATAAGACGACTGGTGCACAAGTGTAAAGCGTCTCAATTTATTTCGATGCACACATTTTATAATACAATGAGTTCAAAGAGGGGACACTGTTAAATCTGAGATATCACTAAAAGCGAAACAGCTCGAATTGGTACTTCAAGGTACAGTACCTTGAAGTACCGTATAAGATGACCGCTGTTACCATGGTCCTTAAGGAGACATTATTTGATTGGGCACTAGTGGCATCATTGTCCATTTGACCAAAAGACAACAATGGGCCTATATTACGAAGAAATGAGAACATAGCTAGTGATATGTGGGTAAAATACATCTTTGCCTACCCCTTCAGGAATATACTTATGTACTGCATATGGAATAACAGTTAAAACAAAAGTGCTAAGATATGTAATCCACATAATTGGAACACGTCGGGTAGTTGTGAATCGGTAGGTGTGTCGGCCCCACGTCGGGCGCCAACAATGGCGGCTAATGGCGGCGCGTCGTTACGCACTCGACACGCGCTGTTATTAACGTGGCAGCCACGATAGCTGCGCTGCTTACTGTCCCGGCGATATCCGCGATTTTTATTTAAACCATTCGAATGAGGCGCCTGAATGTATTTGAATAACGCTGCTCTTTGATAGATCATCGTTGATTCTACGCGTGCTGTGTCTTTGACTATGATTATAAGAAACGTGCTGCGCGGTGTCATTCAATAATTCAAATGTGATGCAGCAATATCGATATTCGCACGCAGGTTATACAATAATTTTTTTTTATTTGTGTTTTAGACATAAATCTTTCATAAATCATTCATAAATGTTCCATTAAGCTATATCTTTTTTAAAGTCAACGCCTGCACTAATAATAATTCCTGTAACACGGGAGACTTTTCAAACTTTTAAACAAGGAACATAAAAAACGCGCAGTTTAGGTACAACCATTAGTAGATCAAAGAGAAAGATGGAGATTGCTACACCGAAGAGTGCAAAGCACTTAAGTTTTGGATGGATGATTAGAATAGATTACAAAATATTGTCCCATGTAGGATTCGAAGCCATACCACTTGAGGTAGTGTCAGTAGTGAGGCAACTACTTATAACACAACGGCAAATATAAATAATGTTCTCCCTTACTAGAATCGAACGCGCTATACTAAGCGTTGGTAGGTGACCACTTAAAAATCAAACAATCCAACCAATTGTAGCCTCATTAGGTCTATATTTATACCATATTAATCCGTACCTTCGGTTCTTATAATACTGTTTAAAGTCAGACACTCGAGGGCAAATTCAATGGATTCAAACGTATTACTATATTTGCACTACGGTTCGTAATCTGTGTGTTTAATCGCTGAGCTCACAGCGTAAGCATGCTCGTCGCGGCTCAATCGGTTAAACGCCGAAATTTTAATGTACCAAGCAGCTCATCGTTGCTTAGATTCGTAGACCACGGATGTGAAGGAGCGTGGATGCTGGATGTATCTTAGATATAAGAAAATTTTAATGGGGTTTGATATTGTCCATCCGTCTCACATGAGATAGGCTTATATCTCACTACGGAAAGGCTGAGGTATATTACACCCTCATTTCACCATCTACGTTTAGATCTCACGTAATAGTGAGTAAGTCTATTCCTGTTTTAGGCACAGTTCCAGACGCCGAGTTACCACTAACAATTTTTTGATAGAAAATCCTAAAGCTCTTCAAAATTGGTATGGCAATAAAACCTAACCAATTTAGTTTCTTCAATTTGTGCTTATCTTAACCTAATGATTCGCTGGTGTTTGGCAAATGTTTACGTCCAGCACGGTGCGCTATCAGCGATCACATCTTTTTTTTTTATAACCCTACCCTCGTACTAGTAGTAATTCCTGTTTCGCGGGGGACTTTACAAACATTCAAACAATCGACACAAAGAACATCCTGACTCGGAACAACCATTTGTGAATCACACAACTTTTTGTCCCGTGTGGGATTCGAAGCCACAACACTCGGCGCAGTAGCTGTGGCGAGGTGGTCATTTAAATCACTACTCCATACGTGCTGTCAATTCTTTGGTTCTGTTATAAACTACCTGTTCGCTATGACTTGTCCTTCCTCAAACGAGGTTTAAAGAGAGTACGACTATATCACAGTACGAAGCAGCTTAGCTTTAGGCTCTTGATGTTGCTAAAGTCCATGGGCAGCGGTTATCACTTACCATCAAGTAGGTTGGTCGCGGAGTTGTCTGCCATCATGCATACTTAACGTACATCTATCTTGATACAACTAACGTGAAGTTCTAGAGAGTGGCTTCATGGTATTTCTTTTTAAAGAAACGTCTCTTCCAGTAAATCAAAATCGTGGTGATTACTTGTCGACAAAGCGAACGATTAAACACTCGTCGCGCGATCCGCGCCGCGTCGCACCTAGTCTCAGTCGAGTGTCGCGACACATCGACACAAAGGGCCGCGTTTGTATTCATGCACGTGCCGGAATGAACGTGCACTCCACAACTACCGTCTAATATATACGACAAGGATTTTAGGATAGATAAGAGCTAGGTAGTCCAGCTACAGACATGTGCATCTAGATGTACGAAGCAATTTAAATTTGTAAGAGACAAGGCACTAAGAAATTTACGTCTAAAGCTTAAGCAGCAAGTAGTCTTCACGGGCGGCGCAGTGGCTTAAGTTTTCGCCTCGTGCTAAGTGCTAAATGTTGCGGCTTTGATCCACACGTAAGGGAAAACATTGTGATAGTTGTTCTGGCACTGGGTGTTCTCTTTGTCCATTGTTTCAATGTTTTAAAGTCCCGAGAGTTGTCTTTTCTTGAAGGGAGACGTGGGTGATTATTCAGAGTGCTACTAGCGCCGCTAATATTTTAATGTATGGTCCGTAACTTGGAATTGCAGGTGTCCATTGACTAAATTAACCGTTTACCGTCAAACTAACAACATGTTTCCTTGCCAATAATTTTATAAAATGTTGTTTTATTTCTTAAATTAATATCTGCGTTTCTTTGTTACAGGTCGCTCACAATCGTACGGACCTCGGCCTGGTGGGTATGTACCGTACGGTCAAAGTCACGATCAGGGCGGACGAAGCTACAACCAGAACAACCGAGGCTACAACCAAGGCAATCAGGGCTACAACAGCCACGGTAACCAAGGCTACAATCAAGGCAACCGATCAGGCTACGGCCAGAGCAACTCGAGTAGATTCGGCTCGAACTCTGGCCACGGTCATGACAGGAGTCAAAGTCAAGGTCAATCAGGGTACTCCCAAGGACATAGTTATCAGAGCAGCAGCAGTAAATATGGTGGACATCAGACCAGTCACGGGTACAGCACCTCGAGTTCTAGCCACAGTTCACAGAGTCAAGGGTACAATACGCAAGGTCCAAGGCAAAGGTTCAATAGTGACCAGCCCGAATCAGGCTCTAACAGAAGATATCAGGGCAACCAGGGCGGCTCATGGCGTTAAATGTAAATAAAGTAGGCAAATGATTTTTATAAATAAACTTAAACCAACAAAAATGGTGATTGATACTTTTGAATGAAAGTGAACATTTGATTGATTATATGTGGAAAGAAAGAAGAGTGTATTGGACTCATTCATGGACTTAAATTGCTCATGTGTAGCGTGTAATAAAAAGGTGTGGTTATATGTAAGGGTCGTAATTACATTATGAGAAATTGCCATGTCCGACAAATATATATTTCATAACAATTACAATTATATATTTCAAATTCTATTTTGGTATTTGACTTGAAACCTTACCTCATGTAAGGTAAGGCTTGTAATTATTTCGAATACTATCTTTATCATATACTAGGTGCCGCCAGCGGTTGCGTTCGCTTGGTGTATGTCATTAAAGCATGAGCAAGAGTAGCAAGTGTAGATTCTGATAGTTATAGAATTTCAGCTATTCAAGAGAAAGCAAATAAATTTTACATCTTAAGATGTCCTATCAACATTATCTAGGTATAATAAAAAAGTCAATTGATAACAATTTCTTAAAAAAGAGATACAAGGTATCGGCAAATTTGAAGGAGGTATTTTTCTAATTGAAGGGATTAAGATAATAGATTTTTACGACCCTTTAACATATCCATACGTTTACTTACACGCACTTAATTCATAGGATGTTTTGTTGCAAACAATAACCAAGTACTCAATCCTAATGAGATTGATTAATTAATCAAATATTTTATAAGTAACAATACCTAAACTGATCATAATTAATATTCAATATACTTTTAATGGAATAAAAATGTCGTACCGCGGTTCTTATATTTTTTATTTACATTTTTCTGACAGTATTAGCCATTAAGTTGATTGAACATTATTTATGAAAACTCAAGATACAGACACTAAAAAGTCCCCAGCAATACCGCATACATTCAAATTGATTGCAACGTTTGTTTATACAATCTGAATTTGAGTTTCTTGTTTGTCTTACACACAGTTTTTGAAAGGCAAGTCAACACAAAATAATTTACCAGACCGTCAAACGATACTATGATTAGCTGAATACCTACCTACGTACATTAGCAAAAGCCAATCGAATCATTTAAGATGAGGTTAATTTTGTCATGTCTTTAATATGCCTTTCAGGATCCAGGTGATAAGGTTTCATTAAATATTTATGGATATATTTTTAATGTAATATTTTAAGAAATCCTGCGTCTTGAGTTTTCTGTATAATAATGATAAATGACTCCCAGCGCGTAAATTGTAATATTAGGCAGGCCATTAACATACATAGAGACTTCAAAATAGACATATTTCACAAATTACCCAAGACTGGTATTAGATATTAGAGATTTAGTAGTTATTATATTCACATTTCGCTAGTGTATCAATAATACAGTCTCGAATGTTACAGCAGCACTGTGATAGGGTATCGCAGTTTAAAATAACATCACACCGCTGTAGACGCCAATAAAATTATAAATTATTTATTTTATTCAAGAAAATTATATATCTTTACTAGCTGCCCGGACAGACTTCGTTCTGTCAAAAGTAATTTTTCTTTTTTTTATGTTTACTTTATCACTAAGGGGGTATGAAAAATAGATAGTAGCCGATTCTCAGACCTACTAAATATGCATATAACATTTCATAAAAATCGGTCAAGCCGTTTCGGAGGAGTATGGCAACTAACATTGTGACACGAGAATTTTATATATAAGATTTTCGAGAATTGCATAATATTTTTCAAGTATGTATATAAGTTGATCACGTCTATATAATACTAGCAGTGCACTGCGGATTCACCAGCGGTGAATTTCGTTTTTGGTTAGTGGTTCGGAGTGGGTCGTAGCGTTATGGCTTCAAAACACGGCTTACATAAACCAAAAAGTTTTTAATTGTAGTATTAGTACACCACCTCTGCATAACTTTAGCATAAATTACGATAGTGTGGTTTAAAAGAGAAGTATTTTCATATGTATTGGTCACGCCAGGACACCGCGCTTATAGCTAAAAACGCCATTTGGGTTCGCTACTACCGAACAACATTACGTGAATCTACTTTTGATGAAGTTAATACTACACAAAAATGTGTAAGTTTACAAACTGGACATATGGATTACGGATAAGGGAATTTGGAATAAGAGCTGATTACAATAAATGTAATTTGTTCTAATATACTCGTATGACACCGTTATTGTATGCGCGAGGAAGAGACAGCGTGTTATACTGATGCTTTGTGTCATTCTGACGGTGGTACGGCTCCAGGTCTTCGTTCTGTCTATAATTAGAACACAAGCTGTAACAGCTTGTGTTCTAATTATCCAATAATTAAGTGTAGCATTGAAGTGTGGTCTTATTTTAACGTGATATGATGGACCTTGTGGTTAACTGACTATTTTATATAAAATGGGAATGTGGATTAAAAATATTTTTAGCAGTGAATTTAAGTAGATAGATGAGCTGGTTTAATTATCTGTAGGTTAAATTGTATTTAGAATTGAGTTTAAAGAAAATGTCAGGTTAAGCACGGACGAACTACTACGCAGTTTAAGTGGTCTTCTCGCCACTGCCGCCGCGCCGTGTGTTGCAGGCTCAATCCCCACAGGGAAAATCCATGCCTACGATCCTAACATATGACCGCACTTATTAGCTACTGCCCGTTGAAAATAAATATTCATTAGGATATTTATGTTATATGCATACTATCTATGAAATTGAACTGTGACCTACCGTACACATGTTTATAAAATATAATACTTTATTGTCCCGTATGTAACTATTTCTAGTAAACATAATAATTATTGAAAATTATAGTTTGTTTTGTTTATTAATGATTGATGCAATATTACGACATTTTATATTAAGATCTAATTTGTTAACATGTTTTGGCGCCAATAAAAACAAGGACACACTTACTAATTGTTTTATTGTAATACTGACTGTTCCGGTAGGCTCTCGCATTTTAATGATGTTTATACCCTTCCTCAGAGTTCAAGTTATCTACAGATAAAATATTATCCAAATAGGTTTGGCGATTGAACCGTAAAAAGGTAAGAAACAGGCAGAGTTGTTTCTGAACCTTTGAATAACATCACGTATGTTTTAAAAGGTCTAGGCAGTGGCGTTTTACACAATGAACAAGTATACACAAAACTCGTATTTGTGTTTGTGTGATCCAGGGTATGATGCACGAGACGTTGGATTTTCTTTTAAGGAATTGTCATTAGCAACGACTCCGTGGTATGTACGGACGGACGTAGCGGGCAAGCCGTCGTAACCACCACCACGGCCCCCTTGCCGGATGTTGTGGGTTCGAATTCCACACGGAATAACTATTTGTGAGATCCACACAATTAAATTATTGTTCTACTTTGTGTCCCGGAGTACTTTATGGAGCCTAGTGACTATACCCACTATACGACACTAAGTATCCCTGTAATGTTTGCTGTAATACATGGCTGCTGAAATGTATCTAAGTGTAATACACATGTGCCTAGAGCATTAGTTCTCAAAGTTGTCCAGGTGGACCCAAGGGGTCCATGGGAGACTCGACTGGAGTCTACGTTGGCGTGACAAAAAATGGGAGTCCACAAATCGTAAGCGGGGGTGCGCGAAAATATTTATTTCCTTTCGATAGTGAAGAACTAAAATGTTGGCTTGACTTCACTTATCAATGTAGCTCGGCGACTGTTACTTGTAAAAACTTGTATATTCGTCAGCCCCTAGACATTTGATCAAACATAAATACGAATGCCAAGGAATATGGAAGAAATGTAACTGTAGGGGGTCCACCGAAACCTGCTAACTTTTGAAAGTGGTTTATGAGAAAATGTCTGGGAACCTCTGGCCTATAGGAATCGTGAAATACAGTTGTCATGTATAGACACATGTATTTCTCGATTCCTTCATAACATACATAGATAGGTATGTTTTGTCCCACGTAATAGGCGGTGACCCTAATACCGTCTAACAAGCACAATTTTAGACTTCGGGCTGCTATCAAGTAGTCCCTGGCAGAAACTACATAGCTAGCGGCAATACAGAGAGTTGTGGGCTCGATGCCAATTCTCCACAACAATATGCGTGATACACAGATTATTGTTATACATAATTATGTTCATGTTATCTTTGTTGAGGGTCACTCCTAGTGTGAGTACTTAATTTTTTTTTTGTGTGTAAAACAGTAATTTCTTCTAACATTATAATATACAACAGATAGCTGTGTAGTAGAAACACTTTTTATTTTTATTATTCAACTAAGATGGCAAACAAGCACACGGCCCACCTGATGGCAAGTGGTCACCGTAGTGGACTTTTGACGCTATTTGTTTATGTGTTTTAATGTGTATCGTTTTTTATCAAATTATTATTTATCTGAGACTTTTACTTAGTCGTAAAGTTAAAGCGACTAAGGTATCTAAGACTTTGGAGCTCGTGATATAAGGTGGCCACTTCTGGTCCTCCTATTGGTAAAATAGCGTCGTCAAAATCCGTACCTACTCACTACCGTCAAACATTTAGGTAACAAGTTTGTTTGACTGTGATCTTCTCTAGGGCGGTGGTACATTGCCAGTCAGTCTGCTCCGATTTGTGCAACATTACTGCAGTTATCTCGCTCATCATCATTAAAGGTATGACTATTCTAATGTTACTAGAGACAACAGTACATCAGAAGCTGCGACCAGTGGTAAGTATTGTTTGATGATCCAATAGTACATAAGATATAAAACACATGAATGTTCCTGAATATCTTTGAAATGCACTAAGTATGTTTTAAGTTCCTTATAAGATCTACTACATCTCGTCTCTGCAACTTGTATAGACAAGATGCAATAGACACTATAATGTAGGTAGAACAGATATAGATTTTGTCACTTGCGCTATGCAACACAAAAGCTTCATTGTTTTAAAAACGTGGATCCGGTAGTTTGATTCGTACAGTAGTCTCAAAACCCTAAAACATATAAAACAGCATTAGCAAATTGAAAGCGCAATGAATTATTAACACACCATTACATGCTTACCTGGACAAAAAATAATCTCAAAATTCGCCGTTAACTTCATTCAAACTCAAGTGGCTTCCTTTCAATAAACCTCCGATTGTGAAAGAAATTAAAAGAGAAAAAACTATTGATCATTCACAAACGTGAGCCACTTCAGAACGCCTTTGTCAGCCATATTGGAAAACGTTTTGACATGTGGAGCCAATGTTTATAATAAGGCGGGAATGTGTCTATGGTAGGGTTAAGGTTAATCACATGTCAATCATGTTTAGGAATTTTATTAGATTTTTGAGTTTGTTGTGAATTTATATAATTGCTACTTTTATGCATTTTATGTTATTTAGGATTTAAAAGTCCCTTTCAAACAGAAAAAAAATGTTATTTAGTGTCACGCGTGTATTTCCTTAAAGGGTTATGCAGCGATGTAAAACATTCCTATTACTTTGTACGGGTCGTATTTAAGATAGGTATATTATATAGCAGCATTAGCCTAGTGGAGACCGTTGGACTGCCACGCAGAGGACTCGAGTTCGATCCCAGGCCGCAAAACTGACTTTTCGAGTTATGTGCAATTGTTAATTGTCGCTCGCTTTAAGGGTGAAGGAAAACATCGTGCGCAACCTGCATTTGCGAGTTCTCCAAAATGTTCTCAAAGATATGTGAACTCTGACATTACACACTGGGCCAGCGTGGTACCCACACTGTACACAGTACACAGTACACAGTACACAGTAGTACAGTTTAGTACTGAGTTGATATTATTCTTATACTAGCTGTTACCCGCGACTTCGTCCGCGTGGATTTTAACTAAAAAGTGTTTGTTCAGTTCGCAGAGTAAACGAAAACTTAATATTTCTTATGCCTCGTATAATAATAATATTCTATCACATACACACAACACCATCTAGCCCAAACTAAGCAGAGCTTGTACTATGGGTACTAGACAATGGATAAACATACATATATTCTTTTGAACTACATACATATTATACATAGAAACACCCAGACCAAGACAAACATTCATGTTCACGCACACAAATGTTTGACTTGTGCGGAAATCGAACCCGCGACCTCAGGCGTGGCAGTCGGTTACACTAACCTCTACGCCATCGGGGCCTCGTATAGAAATACCTATGCTCAAATTAATGTGATTCTTCTAATTTGTGAGTCGGTTTTATTTTAATATATTGGATGTATGTATATTGTTTAATATATTGGATGTATGTATATTGTTTATTCGAATTTTTGCCGCGGAACCCAATTTTATTTCAAAATAAAAGTAGCTTAAGTTACTCCTAATAATATTAGCTATCTGCCAGTGGAAGTCCCATCAAAATCAGTTCAGCTGTTTGAGATATTAGCTGGAACAAACAGACAGACAGACCGACAGACAAAAATTTTAATAATTGATTTTCCTTGTATGTAATTGTATACATTGAAATTAAACTACTATATACGGATTTTATCGCGTTGTTTATTTGACACTTTTTGAAAACTGTTACACTACTAGGTACTACTATTAAACTTTACTAATTTTTAAGCTAATTGAATTATTATTTAAGCTATTAATTTTACACTTTCCCCGACGTTTCGGTTGCTTTTCAGCAGCCATGGTCACGAGGAGACTAAGATGGCAGTTGTCTCAATGTTCCAGTGTAGTTATTTCAAAGTACCCGAACATAATTTAATCATTGGTGTTTCTATTTACGCAGAATGAGCTCAAAGTATCATGAAGTCTAGCTGTGGTTTTTGCTTCTTCTTGGGTTTGACTATTTGTATTACTGGATCCCAAGCTGGTGGTACATTCCAACCATCTTCTCTGTTAAAATTAGGATGTTTTTTGATTTCAATAGCCTCGCGAAGTATCCTTGGTAGGAATCGGTGTACTTCAGCGAGAATCTGTGGTTTGTCAAATCTCAGGTAGTGGTTGGTCCCCTGTTGCACATGTTCACACACAGCAGACTTCAACGAGCGTCGGTGTTTTACATCAGCTATGTGTTATTTTATGCGGGTGCCTATGTTTCTCTTGGTTTGACCAATGTATGACCTTATATACTTTCATATGCATGAAGTAAAAAGCTGTAATTTTGACATTACAAACAGACACTTCAATTTTATTTATGTATGGATGTGTTCAATATTAGGGGCAAAGCTACAAGAACTGGCTACAGTTCTAGTTTTCTGTGCTAATGTTGTAAACTACGTTTTAGTAAATCCAAGGATGTTTTACGTGGCAAGAGGCATTACGGGCTGACGAAGTGTAGGTGTCCTGTAGCTAGCCACGTACCTACCCGTGTGCTAGCACTTGTAGATGTATATGCGTGTTGCTTTCAGTCTACGTGATGTACGTACATACATAGATGCACGCTAACATTACACTCACGTTCTAATAGCTGAGTCAATTCCAGTCCACTGGCATTATTAGTATAACTGGCGTTATTACTGGCATTTAAGTCCTACATAATTACCTAGTTGTATGATTGGATTTAGGTACCGCCCTAAACCAGGTGTAAGTGTACCTGCGCCACATCGCTATCAATAGGTTACACATTCTTGACCCTACGAACGCTTATATTATTATTAGCTGGGTGTAATATAAAAAGAATTACCCCGGCTTGAATCCTAATCAGCCTGTTGTACTATGAGACATGGGCTTCTCTCAATTTGCTCTCAAATTTTATAATACTAGTTTTTCTGCCTGACGTATCCAGTGTAAATCAGCTGCCCATTTCAGGCTGCTCAACTGGTTGGACTCGAGTCATACTTCAGGTACGTTTGCTGATGAAAAGATCTAATTTTAATATTCATTTGTTTGAAATGATCTACGCTGAGTTTGGCTTAATTATTGTAAACGCTGTGACATTCTAAGAACTAATTACATACTACAAGCACCCACTCAGACTAATTAGAATAATTTAATCAAAAAGTTAATTCTTGTTTCTTGTAACTACAAGCCAGGTCAATTATTAGCAGCCCCTGTGTATATATCACGTCACTAAAGCATTTGTAACGCTAGTCTAGACATCAACAATTATTGTTCCCAGCAATTGAAATGCAAAGTGTAACAAATCAGCCCGACCACCTTTCTCTCATTCTCACACACATTACTCGTCAACCATAAACCTCACTTATGCTCATTTCCCATAAACGCCAAGATCTAGAATGTGCACTTTACCATAAACTAATATGTCAAAGGTGCTTTTGTCATTCATCCTAATGACGGGCGGGGGACTGGCGAGCCCAGTGTGGTGCCTGCCGCCGTGCTGTGCTCGCGTGACTGTGAATCGGCTCACGCTGCGCCCGCGCAGCACGGCGCCGAACATTACCGAATTCATACGATGGGACATTTGACTTATGTGCAATGACTCTTTCTTCGTACATTGAGAAATGTCTTTCTTAGTCGCCGGAGTGTGAATGAGCAATTCCAATTTTGATGGGAATTTGATTGACTTGTGAGAAACGCGAGGTCAAGTGGCCACTCGCAATTGTGAATTCGTTCTTTCAAAGTCATGCGTCTTGTCAAAATCTATAAAAGTATTTTTGCGGTGCATTTCTTTTTTGCGTGAGAATAAGCACTAAAGTTCTCAGGGCAATCTCACCTACTTTCTATTATACTAGGTACTATATACCGGAGAACCTATTTAAGATTAGTAACAGAGGATTAGCGAATACCTACTTAATTGTTAAAAAGAGTTTTATTTTTTAATGCTGATTATCTGTTTAATTATCTGTTACATTACATAGGGTGAGCGTACCCTTTCTCGTAAAATGGTTTTTGATGTGGTCTTATTTGTTAGCTTCGGGGTTTATTTAATTTTGAATTGACTTAGACTATTTACAGATAGTGTAATCTAACTGCAGTCAAAGTAGCAGCAAATACTAGTATCTACTTACTTACAATAAAACCGTGACTTTTCAATTTTGTCTTGTTTTTGTTTACGATCGTGAGATCCCGAGTTCAATTCCTGGGTTGAGCAGAATGTTATGTTGTGGTACTATGCTAAGAGGATCGTACTTGCGATCGATCGAATCGATCAGGAAAGTTTGTACTGTTACTTGTATTATTTTGATTACACCGATGGTATAGTGGTTTAAGTGATCCTCTCGCCAATGTCGTCGTGAGGGTAGTAGGTTCTATATCCACCCGCCAATAATTTTTGAGCGTTCTACAATTACCTGGTTGTTCCGAGTCTGGGTGTTCTTAGTATCCGTTGTTTGAATGTTTGTACTGTCCCGCGCGACACAGCCATCATTCTGAAGGCGAAAGTTGTCTTTAAAACATAATTGTCGACTTCGACGGGCTTTAACATTTGAATATGGTTAAGGAGCAATAGTTTAGGTACCTATGGGACTTGCGATACCCACAAATTGCAAAATTAACAAGCATTTAGGTTTGTGAGAGAGTTCGATAGAAGATTTCGTATGTATGTATGTATCTTATGTGGGGGGCCAGTCAGTGCAGACCGGCGACACTTCGACCCAGTGGGATCTTTTGTGTCGACACTCTCCCAATAACGACTGCCATAGATGTTCATGGCAGCCGGGACCGACGGCTTAACGTACTCTCCGAGGCACGGAGCAGGCGATAATTGTCAATCAATAAGCACATAATTTCGAAAAGTCATATAACTTCCGAAAGTCAGAGGTGCGCGACGTGGGTTCGAACCCGAGACCCTCTGCATTGCAGTCTGTTGGTCTCCCTACTGAGCTATCGCTGCTCTGAAGATTTCGTAAGTAACAACCTACTTAATTTGTATTGTAGTTATGAGTACCTATCTAGCAAGTGTCTCATAAGCACTAACCCTTGCCTGAAACTGGTTATCTCTATATAATGAGCTAGTATTTGGGGTGGTGGTCAAAAATTCCAGACGCCTCATGTATGTCATGCAACAGAAAAATTTATATGGGTCCGAACACAAAACATAGCTTAAGATCTATAGAAGTTGTACCTTATATAACCTACATTAAATAAATTAACTATTTGAGTTTGGTCGTACATTCTCCATGAACGTCTATAGCTTAACACATAAATTCTTACACTATTTCTTGTCATGTATAGTCGTAACTATCTTTCTTTGAAAAGCCTCGTTTGTTAAGTAGCTTGGGTAGGTATAGGTACAGCCGTGGACCATAAGGTTCGAGTACCAGGTGGCAACAAAAAGGTATTTCTAACAATAAATTTTCGGTAACAGCCCGGAGGATCTCTCTCCACCCGAATCGGTTGTGTCGCAGATTATCGAGATGACAGAGAGAGTGCACTTGTGTTTATGAACAATCTAAAATATCTTCTGCGCAGGTGTAGAGCTACATAGCTATCTTGTCTTGTCTTATGTGTTAAGATTGGCCGCCGTGACCAGAATTTAGTCTGGAGGAGGCGCTCATAGCCAGTTGCACCCACTGATCGGTAAACGATTAGCGAGGTTAAGCAACGTTGGGTGCAGTCAGTCTATAGATGGGTGACCGCTTAGTGGTATTTCATCTAAGCGTATCCGTGCTTCGGAAGGCACGTAAAATGTCGGTCCCGGTTGTTGTCAATTTGACAGCAGTTGTTAAGCCATGTCAGAGCCCACGGGCGGCTTGGACAACTCTTGACAACAGGTTGGCCACTAGCCACACGAAAAGAAAGAAGAGAAGAAGTCTGGAGGATGTTGGATATACGTATTAACTACAGTCAAATTTTGTAAAATATTTTGCTTATTTCTTAGACTAGATAAAGTGGCTTTTAGGTACCTAATAGCATTTGTTTACAAAAAATAGGGTTAAAAAATATCGAATGTTTGTGGAAATGAAAATACCTGCTTTGCCTTCGATTTGAAACAATTCATCATTATGGCTTCAAAAGAGAAAGAAGAAGCTGGGAAATCAAAGCAAGTATCTTATGGGAACTAAACATAGCTGACTACATGAGGGAGAGATCCCTTTGCCTAACCCATCTCAAATACATAGGCGTAAAGCGTGGCATTACAGGAATAGGAACTATTTAACATTATCGCATCCATTCACGCAAAAACAAATTAATCTCAGTCCCAGTTTCCATTGAACCAACAAAAAGTTACAAACTTGATTTCCCCTAAATTTTATATTCGGAACACGCACCACGCGACGCGCTGATTGGTCGGCGCTACCCGACGCTGATTGGCCAACTATTTGACAGTAATGGCGTTAACTCGAACCTTTCTCATGCAATACGTCACAACTGTCACATGAGTTTCATAGAATTTGAAACTTGAGTATAGGAAGTAAAGTTGATTATTGTGTGACTTGTATACTTGTTGTGTGTTGCAAGAGATGTGAGTAACTCCCCTCTAGACAGATGTTGCTACATTTTAGTAACAAATTTGCCCACAACTGCTTTGAAAGGCTATTGTACAATTTTTTTTTGTATTATTTCGCCTAATTCATTTGTCGTGCGGTCGGTTAGACATGGAGGGGAGAAATAACTCATTTGGAGTTTTTTGTTTGTGACTACCGGTTTTTTAAATGTTATTTCAGTAAAGATATCATGATTAATGGTGTTTTTTTAGCCTTTCGAGTATTTTTATTTAGAATTTTATACTTTTGTTGGAAGGAATATTTATTGCTTTTATTTTGGTACTACTGAATATAAAAGCATTTTGAAATGTAACGGGATACCGTACTTATATAAGTAATGGCATATATAAATATTTATATAGATAAGTCCTGTTTACAAGCTGTCCCACTGTTGGATACGGGCCTCGTCTTAGTGTAAGAAGAATTATTACAGCAAGCCATAATTACCTGTTTAACGTATCAGCCGGCAACTACACACATTGATAAAAGCACTGTGAGCCTTTGCCAATAGAATATGTATAGTTAAAATGTACCTACGTATTTACAAAAAAAAAACAAAGTATATAATGTGTACATATGTTTATCCATTGTCTAGTACCCATAGTACAAGCTCTGCTTAGTTTGGGCTAGATGGTGTTGTGTGTATGTGGTAGAATATTATATTATTATTACAGATCAATACACAAATAACTTCAAAAATTCAGAAGTTAGGGATCAAACACAGAACCGGTGTGTGACAGTTCAATGGTTTACCTCAAGGCTATCGCTGCTTAGATTTATTGGAGTCGTCTCACTATTCAGCACGTCAGGGCCCTATAGGAGGCCATAACTTACCATTAAATATAAAATAAAATGTTACAAAATCTTCACGTTTTGAGCTCACAACATTTTTGATATTGACTTCTTGTCTACTATAATACTTTAGTGCAGGCCTAGATGCCTACTTATAGCGGCAAGTTTGATTTTGGAGGGTAAAATGTTTAACCGGTTTTCTGCCAAGCAATTTGTTAGTAACAGTAGCACAGAATTTATATTTGAGTAGATACCTACATAAGGTTCGGTTTTGAATCCCGGGTGGGTCCAGCTAATAGTTATTGAGGTTTTCTATCAGGACATTCTTAAGTCTGTTCCCTACAGTTCTACAGTTCGGAGTGAGAAAGTTGGCGATGTTCCACATTCCTGTATCTCGGAAAGCTCATAAAGCCAATGGATTTGAGCCTGATCTGTATCCAGTCGGATTGCCGTCCCATGGGACTATGAGAATGAGTGAAAAGAGAGGGTACTTGCGTTTGCTGCCAAAATTGGCGTTTGATCTGGCGGACATTTTCGCAATATTTGAGGTTTACCTCACTCTGTAACTTAGAATAACTATGTCGAAAGCTGTAGGTCCTGCCATGTACCTAACCCTTCTAACATCTATCTACTTATAAAAGAGAGCCAAATAACGATACATATCGAGCTCAGTAACAAAATAAAATGGTTAAAATCGTAGATTTATCCACTGTTGGATACGGACTGTATCTCAGTATGAACAGCCCTAGTCCACTACGTTGACCAACGTAATAGAAAACTATTCTGGCACAGGCATTTGCGTCGTCATTGCTTCATGATGATCCAATAAAAAATTGTGTAAACTTAATTAATTTATTTATATATTTATATTTGGAAACACTGAACCGATAAAATTCGTTTCAAATTGAAATCTACATTAATTTTGAGTAAAGATAGACGATGGTTTAATGACATATTAATCGAGCAACGCTGCGGGTAAAACCTACTTTATAAATGGACGTATCGTTAAAAGTTTAATTAAAGGCCGTAAGGTATATTTTAATTCATTAGTAACAGCTAGCAGCAGTAAATACCAAAATACGACGATAAACTTTTAAGATCAATTACAATAACTTACATCTCACAATTGCAAGGTTACCATTTCACCATAGAAGTAACTAGATGTGCCCGCGGTTTCACCCGCGTTTATCGTTACTGCGCCGCCCCCGTGGGGCGTAGCGTGATAGATAAGTACAACTAAGCTATACTAATATTATAAAGCTGAAGAGTTTGTTTGTTGGTTTGTTTGAACGCGCTAATCTCAGGTACTACTGGTCCGAATTGAAAAATTATTTAAGTGTTGGATAGCCTATTTATCGAGGAAGGATATAGGCTATATAACATCACGCTACGACCCACGGGGGCGGCGCAGTAACGATAAACGCGGATGAAACCGAGGGCACATCTAGTAACTTATACTTATCAGTATGCATTTATTTACACAATAAAGGCTTACGGCTAATATTAATGCCAATTTATCATACATAGTCTTATACCTTATGCCACGAAGCGATAGGCAAATATGTGCACCCACATTTCGCCAGCTGTCTTTTAGAACCTACGTCCTACAGGCCGAACCTATTGCCTTTGAGGCAGCAAAGCGGAGCGTGATACAACCTCCGTACCTACTGCTACTGAAAGTTTCTTGAGACAGAATCAAACAACGTCCACGGGAATTGAGTTTGAGACCTCATGCACAGCAGTCCCATTCACCACCACTGCGCTACGGAAACAGTTAACTGAAGCTATCTATGCTATAAGTATTGCTGTAATGTATTACACAAAAGCGAAATATAACGCTGGAGTTATACTAAGCATTCAAATTACCTATAAACTTTTGTTTTCACGTCACAAAATAACCGTTACATTGTCGCCCCGAGTAACACATAGTAAAATACCGGTGCGGTGTTCGACTAGCTCATTACATAACGTCACTGGCTGGCACCTCCACATGCCATAATTGTAGTCGGCTCAATGCGAGCTCGGCGGCCACTCGAGACAAGCACGGGGGAGATTACGAAACAATGGGGTTTTTTCCAAAATACATAATAATTCACAGCGTCAAATGAGGCAGCTCTTTGTGTGCCATTAGGGGTCTGTGGGGTCTGTGAATAACGGCAATGCTCCTAGTGCGCTCTAAGCTCTCTTGGCTAACTTAAGAATGGGAATGATGATGGGTTTAAGTAGATTTAAGAGTTTCAGTAGCATGTTAAAGTTGCCTCTACCGTATGTTGGAATTACTGCTGTTATATTATATGAGAGACTTTATGCTAGTGGCAGACTAGCCAGCAACCCACGTGATGGTGGATAAGCGCTAACATGGCAGGCTCTTGACATCACAGCAGCAATTCGAAAGAAATATAACCAAGTTGCAGCCTACCGTAAAATACATATATGGTAAGCAAGCAAGCACAGTCTGCTTATTGGCCAAGGTAGTAAATGAGTAAAGTTTGTGTCTCCGTGCTCAGTCATCAAACAAAACTTAACAGTATTTTTTGTGAGCGTAGTTCTTATTCGGTTGAGCTGGCCTATTCAGGCTGCCAGTACCTCCACTTCTTCCAACTAGTGTATTGGAGCAGCTACTATCATTATACATCAACCGAATGTAAATTATAAGTTATGGAATTGATTGCTATTACTTACTTATTATTATCCGAAATTACTCAATAGAGGTAGGTGTTTATATATTATATTGGTTTTGCGACAAAATTATAAGGCATTGCTTATTTCGTATAGACGAGATAGAAATCTAGATAGCCTTATGTATGTATGTATCTTATGTGGGGGCCAGTCAGTGCAGACCGGCGACACTTCGACCCAGTGGGATCTTTTGTGTCGACACTCTCCCAATAACGACTGTCATAGATGTTCATGGCAGCCGGGACCAACGGCTTAACGTGCTCTCCGAGGCACGGAGCAGGCGATAATTGTCAATCAATACGCACATAATTTCGAAAAGTCATATAACTTCCGAAAGTCAGGGGTGCGCGACGTGGGTTCGAACCCGAGACCCTCTGCATTGCAGTCTGTTGGTCTCCCCACTGAGCTATCGCTGCTCAAGATAGCCTTAAATATTATCTATTTTCACCTTATGTATTTGTTAGGATATTTAAACTAAGTAATAAACATTTTTAATTTCAGTCTCTTGAGATTTATAATTTATAATTTTCAATTACTTCGTAGGTAAACATGAAGGATTAGTATTGACATATTTGGTTAGACATTGCCAAACTTTTATTTACTGAAGCGGTAGGCACAGACTACGCATTTCCATTTGTTTCGATCCAAGCGAATCTTATTATACACGCTCCTCAGACCAGCGCAAATGCTCTGAACTTCTTAAGGGTACAGACTACCTCAATGGCAATTATTTATAACAAGACGCACATGAAGCTTGATCCTTTGACATAAACGTATTCTTTCTTACGATTACTAATGCTTTACAATATAAACCTATAACTTTCTTTTATGATATAGGTACATATTTTCTAGAACGTACCTACTGTAAGTTACCGTTAAATGCAATGTTTGTTTAACGTTCAATGTGATATGAAATAAATATCTATACTGATATTATAAAGCTGAAGAGTTTGTTTGTTTGAACGCGCTAATCTCAAGAACTACTGGGTCGAATTGCAAAATTATTTTAGTGTTGCATAGCCTATTTATCGAGGAAGGCTAGGCTATAAAACATCACGCTACGACCCACGGGGGCGGTGCAGTAACAATAAACGCGGGTGAAACCGCGGGCACATCTAGTAACTATATAAATGTATACGGAACCACGACCGATTGTGTCAAAACTACGGCAACACATGGTGGATTTTTGAGATTTTTTTTGGGTCCGTGCTCAAGTGAGGTGCTTGAGCCGCGACCGCTGCGCCGCGCAAATTATTAAAAAGTACAAAAATAAAAAATATATGACCCTCCAATGTGAGGTCGTCTGTAAAATATAACATGGCAGCTTAGCCAACGACAAACCGTTACGATTATAGCGAGCGCTATGAATAATTATGAGCTCGTCGGATTAATCTCTTACTTTATTAACAGCTTTTATTATCTTTACGACTCTGGTCCAGTGACAACCACAGCCTAGTGTAGGCACGGCAATGTTATTTAGAGCATTGGATTTTCGGATTCAATCGTGGGATTTTTCCCCGTTCCTTCCATTACTGACGCGAACCGGAGTGGGTTCACGTCAGTAGTGGAAGGAACGGGGAAAGAGCTTAGCTGTATTAAGCATTAAGTTACGTAGGTAAATATAATCTATCAATCGAGTTGTCACGAGTTCGATTATAATTAATCTAAGAGACTACTGTACCGCTTGGGTCTTATAAATATTGAAACAGCAGAGACTAATATCCCTCAACAGTTATGCAGAGGTGACGATAACAAAACATACAATTCCTAAGTATCCGAACATTTCTTAAAGAAACGTAAACAAAAGCTAACTTTATTAATTTATCTAGGTACGGACTGCCGCACTGGCCTAGCGTTTGTTAATGTAATTATTGGGCATAAGGATTCAGGTTGAATTATTGTATGTATTTCTGTCAAAAGAATTTCAGTTGCCGCGCAGAGTCTGGACATGAAACCAGTGGCAGCAAAAGGTTCGACTTTAATTACTTGGAACCTAAAATTGAAATAGCGGAATATGGGTGTAATGCCTCTGCTTCCCCATCGCACATATTAGGCGTAAGGCTATGGCATATGCACTATGTTTTATTTTATGCGAGAGTTACCAGACGCATACGGATATTTAAAAAATATGTTTGGCGTAACACCAGTCGTTACAATTAAAGTAGGTACGTAATATTACAATTTTCAAAACATAAAATACAGTTACAAATATTTCCACCTTATAAATAATTAGATACCCAAAAAAGACTTCAGACGTATACGGGTTATAGTAGAACCTTCAATTACAATTTTTTCCCTAATTAATGCTATATTCGCTTTATAATTATAAGCACGAAAGGTATTGAATATAATTTAAATATAGGTACAAATGAGGTCGTGCATGTGTATCGAACAGGGAATTAAAATAATAATTATTAAATTCATCATAACTAGTTCTAATTAATTGATGCAAATAAAATATCTATCAATCGTCTGTTTAATTGAATGTCGTAAGTTATTTAATAAAATTGAATGTAACACAAAATTGTGTGTAAAGATTGTAATCTCAAACTCGCTTGATATCAAACTTGGTATTTATTTTATTTATTAAATATTTTTAGTTACTACCAGTAGATATGTTTGTAGTTTTTGAAAAGTTATGAGTAGAACTGTTAAATTTCCCAGCAAATTACAAACATTCCATGGAATTAAAAATTATTAATTGACGATTTTCAAACTCGGTTCAATTACTGAGTCGCGAATACGTAACAAATAGACAGAGTTATTATGACTTACACAATAAGAAAATTAGGAAATATTATTAAAATATTTTTATAAACATTGCTAATGAATTCCTTAATACGCTCACACATTGATCGCTCGGACGAAGAGCCAATCGCAGTTATTAAGGCACCAGTCTGAACAGTCCATCTAGTAGTTTGACAAGTCCTTATTGACGAGTACCATCCACCATGATAATACTCCGCCTCAGGGAGCTTTTCACAACTCGCCCTGGCCTCTAAGTGTGTGAGTACTCTTAGATTTTATAAACTCTGTCATTCAATGCCCCTTCTACAGAATTGTTGATTTAAGTATACTTACCTAGTATGTATTTTAATAAGTACTTATTTTATTGTTTGGTACCTACAAATAATGAAATAAGTATTAAATAATTAATACATATGAATATCCCTGATTGGCAGAGGCATAGTATAACATCTACATTCAGCTTGTCATGCCGATAGGTCTTTTGTAATAGAGGACAATATTATCGCTATATTTACTGCCCACATTTTCAAATATCATGCTGAACCAGCGGAAAAATTACTAACAGGCAATTACAATAATGTTTTGCACGAAACGAAATTTGATCCAAGACCGCACACACGACACATCGCCATGATAGCCACGGCCTCAATAAGGCAGTCTTTATGTACTAATTGAGTTCAACACAGTAACCCACACAACGGTAGATATGTATTTAAAGAAATAAGCCTCCAATCGGTTCCACAGCTACGAAACCGCAATTCAACATCAAACGTGAATATCCTTTGTGTACAAAGATCGCGATATTTTCCCTATTGTTTCGTACAGCGCCATTAGCGGGCAACAATCGCGCAAATGAAAGTGCGCCAAACCTCTCAGCTGTCAGATCGCGCGCGCCATTTTACTCGAGAGGATGAAAGTCGACGTGCCTTTGCCTTTAAAAGTAATCCTTTATGTCCGTTCTCTTTGTGTATCAAAGAGTAAAGTACGAGTGTTTGGAGGATGGCATTTCGACATTTATTATATGTTAAAGGAATATTGTAAATAATAAATATTTTGTGTTACTCTCGTAACCAATCTATACAATTGTTATTTAGATAACAAAATTATATCTAAACGTTCTGCGTCTTACCTTCTAGCTAATCAAATAGGCACATTAAGTATAAGTAAGCACTTTAAGATATTTATTTATTGTGTTTGCTAATGGTAATTGATAACTGCCTTTCATGAATATGATTGTATTGTATCCCTAACCATGACAAAAGCAAGCCATAGAGGACGCAGTTAAGCTGCTACATGCCGGGAAGAACGAAGGGGCTAATACTGTTATAGCGCCTTAAAAAGTGTCAACTATTCTGCAAACGTCTTTAGTGAGCGAAATAGACAAAACGAGATGGGTGTAAAAACCCAGTATTCAACCTCTTCCGTCTTTATGCGATCTTTTTTTTAATCACCTTTTTGTAATGTTCCACTCATGCCGGGCAAAAGCCTCTCCCTTGGACTTCCAAATCACTCTGTTGGCGGATATCCCCTGACCTTATGACCTTGTGACCCCTATATCTCGGGGATCTTTTGACCCACAGGGTCCATATTCAAACTCGACCGAGATATGACCCCAAGGTGTCTGCACACCAAGTTACAAGTCAATATTTTTCCATATAAAATATTTGTCCCTGTATCTTGGGGTCTTTTGACCTTCAAGGCCCATATTCAAACTCGACCGAGGGATGACCCTAAGGTGTCTGACCACCAAGTTACAAGTCAATCGGTCCAGTGGTACCGGAGCTATGCCTGTCATTAACAAACTGTCACAGACAGACACACAGACCCCCATAGAGTTTTCATTAACCTCTTCGAAGAAGACTCGGAGGTTAATAATGGTGAGAAATGTCTCTAAATACAAGCAACAAAGTGCAGAAGCATTTGTAGGTCATAACCTAAGTATTAATTCTGGAAAACTAAGGGAACACAACTAGCTGTGACGCATGTCCATTAACTGTTACCACTTACGACCACTGACACGTCCACCAATGTAGGTATTACAAAATCTTGTTCAACCTGGGGTTAGATGAATGTGAAACCCCACTGGCCTAACGAGACAATAAAAAAAGTACAAGCAAATATAACACACCAAATAAAATAAACTGCGCTAAATTTAAAATAACAATGGTATCATCTACGTATAGATTGTTCTATAACCACACAAGATTCGTAATTAAAAAACAAGCGCAAAAACGTGAAGATGGCTGCATTTATTCATAATACTGAGTCTATCACACACTCGTCTGAATAGTGAGTGCTTGATATAAATAAAATGAAAACAAACGAGAGGTCCGCTCGTCATTAGACTCATTAGAACAACGCGATGATATGCATTGTTATAATGAGCGAAGATCAACTAAAGCTCTGCTCACACCTATCTTTCTGTATAAATAATTAAGAGGATTTTATACACACTTACATAGTCTCACTGCTGCACTATGTCCCTGAGAGCAGTAGAGGTTTCACCCAAATTTCTCCAACTTATTTTAGGGTTTGGGCACAGTACCTACCGGACTTCGCGTCGCTAACTATCATTACTGTACAGACAAACCCAATAACACTGGCGACTCGGTAATCAATGCTTCGGTAGCGAAGCAGGCAGTCTATGCAAATGCATGCGTCCATGCGTCCAGAGCACATATCAAGCAAATAACAATTTTTTTTTTATTGTTATGATGTAGGAAACAAGCCTACAAGGCAGTCATGACTTATTCATTTGTTAATAATGTCATTATGGTCATCACCTCAATCATATGACGTGCAATGCTAAACCTGAAGATGATCGCCACTGTGATTGTTACGTGTCCACACATGTGAAATTTTCTGTGTGTGATCCCTGTAACACAAATGTAACAGGGGACAAACTACCAGTAGGTAGTACCAGTATCTACCAAATCTCATGTAATAACTTGAGATTTGGCAGATACTGCACAAGAACACTGTAATTAAGAAAAATCCTAATTTCAATGGTGAGAAGTTTCAGGTGTGCTATTTAACCTCTTCACAGGTAAGTCATTGTACTTGGTATTTCCTTATTTTAAATTATTATTTCCAATATAACTTCTTCTTCCTAGCCTTTATTATTCCCAAGTCACTTGGGATCGGCTTTGGAAGTGCGCGACATGGGTTCGAACCCGATACCCTCTGCATTGCAGTCTGTTGGTCTCCCCACTGAGCCATCGCTGTTTATAACTAAATGAGTATTATCCTTGACACGTTTTACTACTACGCAAATTGTTTCCATTTAAACATAATACAGTCATGCAAATCTGTATCTACATTTAAAATTGATAATGATAGAACTAACCAATATGTATACGTCTTAATTTATTATATTAACGCCACCTGTCATCGTATGGAGGGTTGTCAAAATACTCGCAACACGACGGACTAAAATAAAAGATGGTTTATTGAACACTGACTATTTGTCGAGTCATCTCGACACATACGACCGTCACTAGAGGTCCAGGACAAATATTAAATCCCTGGTAAGATCATCATAATTTTCGTTGTATATAGGTACAGTGTAACCTCGATATTACTGAAGGAAATTATAAAATATTCGTTATACCAAGTAATTCGCTACAATGAGGTTTGTTATATAGAAGTTAGGTTGGAGTAAGATTCGTTTTAACAAGGTAAGAAAACTTGTTTCTTAATCTCAATATTACGTAGATACTCATCTGCGTACCCTGTTAAAACGGACGATTTCAACTAATAAATGGAAACACATTTTAATGAAGATACTGTTTTGTTTATTTGAAAACATTTTACACGGTTTTCTGTCACGAAATAGAAATCACAATCAATAAATAATATTCGCATACCTTGAAATTAAACTGCTATATACGGATTTTATCGCGTTGTTTATTTGACATTTTATTACAAAATTTTGAAAATTTTTACACTACTACTACTATTAAACTTTACTAATTTTTAAGCTAATTAAATTATTATTAAACTATTTAGATTTAATTTATTTCAGCCATGGTCACGGGGAGTCTTCCCGTGACCATGGCTGCTGAAAAGCAACCGAAACGTCGGGGAAAGTGTTACACTTGTAACAAATAAAACTGAAATCTAATCTATCAAACGTATTCGAGTATTCGAATCTTACCAAGCAAAATCAAAAGCAATTTTGATATTATGAAAATTATGTTGTAGATATAGATATGAGCTTGTACAATAATTCTCAAGGCACTCAAACATACCTAACTGAAACAAACGCAAACGTAATTAATAAAGAGGGTTAATTATCGCTGTACAAAATAAACTTCCGATCTAGTCTTGTCAAAATATCACAAGAAGGTAGAATTCTCCTAAATTAAAATGAACGTCAAATGTTAACTTTATTTATATGTAAAGCGGAACTACAACAAGCTTTTTTACAAGAATTAGTCCTCTGCATTATAACAAAACTCAAATTTTATATGAAACCGATCTATGGACTGTTCTACCTGCGGCTGTGCGCACTTTTAAATAAAATAAACACTTTTAGATATTTAATTATAACTAGCTTTTGCCAGTTGCTTTGCTCGCACAGGCACTTAATTAATTTGACCCAAATAGGTATACAATAATACACCAATATTTTTAACTGCGTATTTCTAACAGAGAAATCGTCTAGTCTGTACGGAACCGCGGCAGCGCGCTGGTCGCTGCGGTGGTCGGCCAGACAGTTAGAACTAACGAGCCACTGTCACTCCGGGGACCGGGCTACGGGCCGCGCCGCGTGTGAAACATTACTACTTTACAGCTATGTTACCTAGCACGACTCTCAGAATTGTAGCCCGGTTGTCATAAATACCATATATTTATGTAGCATAGTTATAAATATATGTATTAATAATATTAATAATTATAATTCAAATAGCTAATATATTGATGTTTACACTTTACACTATGATATTGATAATTAGTTGATAATTTAATATTGGTTAATAATGCTTAGGTACTATTCAATTGATGATTTTCTGACTTAAATAATATGTGTTAGTCTGTATTTTATGTCCCCTCTAGGGGGGACAGTAGGGATAATTTGTGAGAAGTGCCTTTGGGTAGGTCTGTTCGTGTAGTGGCCTGCCGTTTCATACGGCGGGGTCGCGACCGCATGTGCAAGTGATTCGCGCGGCCCCATCGATAGTGGTTTTGTCGAGGAACACCGTGGTAGGTTTAGTCGGTATTCCGGGAGGTACATTATCTTCTTAACATCTTTCTGTTACCCCGGCGAGTCCGACATAACCCCTCCGCCCGCCCACGCGGAGGGGTAGGCTTCAAGCATTCCCCCACGAAAAAAAAAAAAAAAAGTCTGTATTTTATGTACCTTATAAATTATTAGCGTTGAATTTTAATGTACCTATAATTAGTTGTAATTTTCTTTTGTGGTGATATTATTTGACTGTTTAGGACTAAATATACTTGTAAATTAGGTATAATATTATAATTTGTACACCATATTATGTGGTGGGACATAGTGTAACTGTAACATAGCTGTAAGAACTACTAACCTACGTTCTACAAACAAAAGATTATGATGGTGAATTTAAAATTCAAGAAATCTCTTCTCCTTTAGCCTTTATTATTCCCAAGTCACTTAGGGTCGGCTTTTCTGGTCTAACCGGATTTGACTGGATATCAGTTTTTAGACGGAGTGGCTGCCACCTGACCTCCGCAACCCGAAGGCTAACGATACCCTAAGGCTAGACCAGTGTCAGGATATTAGAGGGTACTGACTTTCCCAATAACGACTGCCATAGATGTTCATGGCAGCCGGGACCAACGGCTTAACGTGCTCTCCGAGGCACGGAGCAGGCGATAATTGTCAATCATAACGCACGTAATTTCGAAAAGTCATATTACTTCCGAAAGTCAGAAGTGCGCGACGTGGGTTCGAACCCGAGACCCTCTGCATTGCAGTCTGTTGGTCTCGCCACTGAGCTATCGCTGCTTGTTTGCAATATGAAAATTCAAGAAATATTGTTGTATAATAAAATTAATAAATTTGAACGCCCTGCAGGGTGAAACATAGTGATACTTTGTCAATGTTATAATTTGTACCTCAACTACCCACGTTTCACAAATAAAACAATTTCATTTGATAACATACCCTCACGCTTCTTTATGTCGTACGGGGTTAGCAGTGGTCTATATACTTATGTTTTCGGTCCTATGTAAAAAAGAGCGTGCATATTGCCGTGTAATGGACCACTTTTCCAGATTCCGAGCTCCCTAAGGATCCTAAGGATCTTCTGAAACAAAATCCAATATCAAAAAGCCCAAACTCGGCAGTGCAACTTATGTTCCAGGTTTCAATTATGAGTAACGGCTTCAAATCGTCAAATAATTAATAATTAAGGCCCAAAGTAGCAGCAGTAAATGCGACTCGGTTTTGATTCCCGGACTGGACAAAATGCCATTCGATTTTCTTGTAAAGAAATTTTCATCTGCTTCTGAGGATTACACGGAGCCTAAAACTAGCTGTGCTTACATTTAGATAAAATCGCAATATTTACCTAATAAAAAAGATTACGATCTAAAATGTTATGAGGATATCTTAATGATGTCATGATAATAGTAAGTAGGTATAGTAAATATATGTACTGCCAAAGCAAGTACAAAAATCAGTGCAATATTCATTTAAAATGTATATTCATATAATAACTTGAATACATTGTATTATTATTACTATTAATAAACTCTACCCTTACATATAGAGACACTATTCTGTTATACTTACGCTGTACTACAATACAAAACTAACAACGAAACAGTTCTTCGCTATGTTGACAAAATCCTCACAGTGCTCTCGACTTATTTTTGTTTAGTTAGGCATTCGTATAAAAATAAAACAACGTAAAAAGCTCGTCAAAATACTAGGTTCTCTAATAAATTCATTACAACGCACGCCCGTGCTCTATCGATTGTGGCCTCTTTACCCGAACGTGCCAGAGACAATCGACGCGATGGCGCTTCTCTACGCAGCCGTAGATAATCATACATGCCATATTAACACAACTTCTTTACTCAAATTTGAATCCTACCGCTACCACCAAAAGCTGGTTTTCAGTTGAACGTTTCAAATAGATACACCATTCTAAATTCAAAGCCTTCAAAAAATAAATGTTTCGGTCAATGTTTTGGTGCCACTATAATTTTGAACTCTAATTTGTTAAAGACAGAAGCTATATTTGTATGGTTTGTTAGTTATCGTATAGGATCTTTTTGTAATAAAAGTGAGCGCTCTTTGTCTCTGACTCACTGTCAAGCATACTTGTGTTTCCCGCGTTTTTTGTTCTAATTAGTCAGTCCGACCCTCGACCTCGGGGCGCGGAGCCGCCGACGAAAACGTCGCCAGTGTTTTGTCGACATACAAAAAGTACACGGCTCATGGTTTATTGGATGCCTGAAAATGATTACTGTTTTTTATGTGCGAAACTTAGCGTGTTTTCATAATTCTATAGAAAATAGGCACTAACTATTAGCGTAGGTTTAGAGATCATAATGTCACCATTGAATAAAGAAATTAAGTATAATTTTACACATTTATGCCAGTTAGATTAAACTACGGGCTAGAATCATGCCTTGTCTTGATTATTTATGTACATGTAAGTGGATGCTCCTATTTACCATACTGCTGCTTTAGAGGCTACCATCAAATTTTATTAAACGCTTGAGTATGTTCAGTAATAGTTCATGGAGAAATGGTTGCAGCACCTTACAGCTCTTATGATTTGTAAACAAAAACTTGGCGATTAAAAAGAGTGACCATGAGTTTCTTGCCCGTTCTTCTCATGAGCCCTAAACCCTTGCTTTTCTGGACGTGGCAGTAAATGTAAATTCGGAGACAAATTAGTGTAACTTTGACATTCATAAGTGTTACCTTGTAACCTAATCTGAATAAATTTATTTTGAATAAGTATATTTCTAGAGGAATAATATGTAACTCTATCTTATAAAAAGTACGTAACTATAGCCTAGTATGACAGTGAACATTTCCTAACAGAAAAAAATTACAGCACTCGCAGCAATCGAACTCGATCACAACTGACAGTAAACGGAATCTTTAGTACTAGACCAAGGAAATTGTGTTTATTATTGATCAAAGTTAAAATAGTTAGGTGGCGAAAGAATCTTGGCATTGACCCCAATTTTGAGATTCTTTGAGACCGAAGAAAAAGTTTCAGGTTAATAAGCAAAATCCAGCCCAGTTCAAAAAAGAAAATTAAGAACGTGCTATGTTCTACGAATATGCGTGTTTGATAAGCAATTACTAATATATTATTACTGGGAGAGTGACTTTTTTTATAAATAATTATTTAAAAGAAAGTCACTTTCGCAGTTATAATACTTTGTTTGTTTGCTACTCTTTCGCGCCTTAACTACTCGACCGATCGTCATGAAGTATCGCTTACCTACACATTGTCAGGGGTACAGAAAAGAACATAGAATCATATTCATCCAGAAATAGTACTGTTCCCGAGGCATAAAGGTTTATTGACAAAACGTAGATTAACGCTAGTATAGTGGCGGGGAAAATCTAGCATGTTATATTTCTAGTTTCTAAACTGTCACATTTACCTTTTTTATTTGATAGTAGACGTGTTAGGTGAGGTTACGCCCACAAGATGGTATGTAGTAACCGCTGCTTCTGGCATGGCCGTATTATAATTGTAGACATTGCAGAAGCAATGCTGAGAATAAAATAGGTACACAGAAGCCACTACCTGCAGTAAAATTAGGCGGCATCAGAGAGCGCCTTAATTGCGAATAAAATGTATGATAGTAGATATCATCCCTCTCGAGGTCAGCATGGAATGGGCAATTTCAATCATTCTAGCACTCAGTACTGGTAACAGGAAAGTTCAGCACTGGTAACAGGAAAGTTACAGGCACGGAATGTTAACTCAAAGAGGTCACGGGTTGCCACTAGCAACTTCACGAAACAACATTTATTATTTTATTTAGAGAAGCTATATTTTGTTTGGACCTTGCATTTACCATTGCATTTTTTCGTTGATCTTAGGTTCTTAAAGTTGCACGAGGACACGTTGTGTTCAAATATATTGTATAAGGTTGTGGTCCTATTTATACCTAGTCTTTCTTTTAATCTTTCTCTGGGTTTATTTAACCAGATAGAAAATGCCAGATTTAATATTAACTAGTTACTCGAAGAATTAATTAATTAATTAATTCTACGAGATATATGCTTTGGTTACAAAGCATAAGGCAGAGCCTTATAATTTTAAAAGACAGCAATCTTAAGTATATATTTATAATATCGAATATATGAATGCAGATTTTTAAAATCTGTCGTTTATTTTGGTCAAGGATGCTATGCACACAGGTAAGAAACATTGCAAGAAGTGATCTGGGTTTCTGAATTCTCATAAATCTAGTTATTTATAATCAAAACGCGGATGAATTTGATTGAAAGGCACAAATGATTAGGTAAATTAGATAATAATTGCCGGAAAATATATAATTATATCTGTTTTCAAAAATAGGTAGTATACGCTGGCCTGCTCATGCATAAGCAGTATTAAAAACAGAAGCTACTCGGCTTCATGACGGCGCAGTGATCAGTTATTGACCGCCGATAGTCGTCTGTTTAAGTAAATATTACCTTCATCAGGTTTAATTACGTAATTTCCACTCGATATCAAGGCTTACATTGCACTTCATTTAGAAATATATAAGTACGACATATTAATATAGTCTGTATAGTCGTAGTTTTTATTTAGGGTGACAATCATTTATTCTGAGGCAGTAAATAAGCATTCGGCCGCATGATGGTTAGCGGTAATTGTCTGTGATGCGAGATTTATTTACATGTCACAAACTGACAAATAATAATATGACCAAAGTAATTTTAGAGGTTACTTTGGTTATATTATTGGTAAGAGGAAGGAAAAACACAAAGAAGAGGAATATTTAAAGCACGTTGCCTGGCATAAATATAATATGTGGAGTACTGAAATTTAAATCTTTTAATAACAAATATCGTGAAATGATGTCTGTAGGTTCCAAATTATTGCTGTTATTTATAGTTTAAACTAAAAACTATAAGAAAGTTGGTTGGTCGAATTGGCTCAGATATATAAACTAGCATAGTTATGTTCATAATATTCTGTCTAATGTCGGACCATTTCTTCTAAATAGTAATAAATGTAATATTTGCACACCATGAAACATAACAATATTAGGTACAGACTTTACAGGACATATTTAACAGCACTGCACTGCACCCACGGAGCACGGGCACCGTACTAAATGCTTTAGTCACACCCTTTGCCTTCAGAATTTTTATATAACAGAGTATATACTCCCAACTTAACTTTTCTTATCCCATCGCTTAGCAGGTTTGCTATAAGCCAGCAACATCAATAAGTTATATCCGTTTTTCATCATTGCATCTTAATAAATCTAATTAGAAAAATTGTCACCGTGGCATCCCCAATGCTACAACATCTGTCCACAATGGAAGACTCTACTAAGCTTGAAGCGACCTGCCTGAGAAAGTACCTCCATTCTACTGAAGACCGTAGCTTAATAACCATATGTGGTATTTTTGCGGTAAATAGGGTTTTCAGAAGACGCTGGGCTCTGGGCAAGAAAACAACAGTGCTTCATACCTTTATGATAGGATTGGCGACTTATGAATAGTGTTGTGTGCGTGTCCTTCGGCTACGACAATCGCTTGCTTAGACCGGACATAGTTTACGCCTTAGTAATGGGTAGCTGTGCCCCGCGGATTCTTTCGTATGAAAAAGGCATTTAGGTGGTTCTGGCTTCACCCCTGTGCCCCTGGTTTGTAGCGTGATATTATATATCCTATTAGCTTCGCGGCTCCGCTCGCGTAAAAGTAGGTTAGGTAATATTAGTACTTGTATATTTTTAGGCGAATAGGCGAACGTTTCTTGATCAGATCGGAGGCGTTCTGGACAAAGGCCAGCTTAAGAGCACCTTGAACCGACGGGCGTGTATGAGGAATGTGATGAAAGTGAATGAAGCCAGAGAAGTGTGTCAGGATCGTAGCAAATGAAAATCCGTAGTCTCTGCCTACCCCTCTGGGAAACAGGCGTGAATCTATGTATGTATGTATATTTTTAATAAAATATGTACAGCCTATATTACTCGATGATAATATAAATTTGTAATGGAAAAACAATTTTTTTAATCGGTGAATAAATTTAAGATAATCCCTTACAAACAAACAAAAATCAAGTCCTTCCTCTTTATAATATTAGTATCTAACTTTATAATATGCATAACCAATATATAGTTTTTTTTTTGTATAGGGATAGAAAAATTTAATATCTGAGACAGAACATAGGTTACTTCTTAAAGCCCGGGAAATCCAATGTCACCTCTGGTGCTTGCCTTTTTTACTTCCTTTCTCCTGTCCCCTTCACACAGATTATGGTAACTGTTTACCATCAGACAGCAGACTGTACGCGTGGTATGTACGGCAGACTCGGTTGTGTTTTCTTATAATCGCTTACATGATGTCAAGAAAACACAGCCATGTGCATAAGCGGCGGCTAACGTGCTAACGGCTAACGGCTAACGACTAGGTGCGCCGCTGGCTGGTCTGATACCAGAAGCAAAACACACCCCAGGGAAATAGTGAGTCACAATTAAAGTGATGTATTTTCGAAATCCGTTTTAGATCTGGTCTACAAAAACCAGAAATCATAGTCAAGTATGTAGATGAGTAAATGTCACATCCTTATTCTAAGCCCTGAACAATAATTACACCGATTTCAACCCCTATGCATTTAAACCAAGAAGGCCTTCTTAACCCCATGAATGGGAAATCTTAAGTTGTAATGGTGTCTCACCCCTTCTCGTATTCATGGCGCCCGGGGGCCATAAATACGAATAATATTCACAAATTTGTTTACAGATCGTACCGCACAATGCAAGCGTAGAATTTTCAGAAGGGGAAATAGGGGAAGTCTTGTTTTTATAAAGTGTTTTCGCGGAGTAGGCATTTTTATCTATTTAGTACTTATGTATGTTTTACGTTTAGACTGCCTTGTTAGTGCCTGTTATGTATGCGTTCGATTAAAGTTCAGGGTTTTGATTTCCAAGTCGGGCAAACGTTTAGCCTCATCTCAGCAATACGTAAAGGAAATACTACAAACCATAAATATGTCCAAACACATTTACTAAGTTACATATTATTTGCTCCGTATCGTCCATGTCCACTCGTCTCATGTCAGCTAAATAATTCGCCGTCATCTCCGCTAGTACTTTATGATGATCAACAAAATATGTAAGCATCGCGTCGAGTACCCTGAGAAAAGTACTCAACTGTGGTCTCAGGCCCTACGGTGCGTTTTCTACATACTTTCTAAAACCGATCATAGTTATGAAACTGCATTGTATATTCTCCTAAGCTTACATTATTCATTTTCGGCTTTAGACGGAACACAGAAAATAGTTAATAGACGAACAAACTCAACTACTGGATTGGCTGATTGAACTAAGGACAGCCTATGAACATGAGATTAATTCTTTCTTTAAAAATAAGACTCCCGCACTAGTTGTAATTCCTGTTTTGCGAGGAACTTTACAAACATTCAAACAACGGACAATAAAAACGCCCAGACTCGGAACAACTATTTGTGGATCATACACATTCATTTGTGGATCATACAGGATCAAACCCATAACATTCAGCGCTTTGGCAATGGCGAGACGATCATTTAAATCACTACGCCATCCATGAAGTTAAAAATATCGACACGACATTGATTACGCCTTTAGAAACCGACTGAATGACTAAGGTCCGGTTCCTATATCAAGAAACGAGTTGATTTTCCTATGGACAGTTAATTTTTTTATGCATATTCTATGAAAAATATGTCAAAATTTTACTGACAGTAGCTAAGACGACTCACGTCTTGGTATAAGAACCAGGCCTAATTAACAAAGCTATTAACAGGAGACACGGGGCTGATTGTGTAAGTACTTTACTCTACAGAATATTTCAGTCAAGTAAACTTGTATTGTGTTCTAGTGGTGAGCAGGATTTTAGAGTTTCTGAAGTTGGCGCTGTGCTGCATTTGTCCATGCCACATTTCTACTTTAAACTGCCTCGGTGGTGCAGCAATAATGTCTGCAACTGCTGGGCATTAGATTTTATTCCGGACCAACAAAGTAACAGTGATCGGCTTTCAATAAAAATGTTCAAGAGCAGCCCGGGAAGTTGGTGGTATTGTGCATTCTTTGCCTTACATTGGAAAGCACGTATAGCCGGTGTTCTTCCACCTAAACTCTTTCCGATCGTGACGGATTGCCATCCTATTGGAATATAAGAATAAATGGAACAAAAAGTGCATTTGTGTTCGTGCAGTATGTCTCCTACGCAGATGAGTACTCTCCTTGAATGTCGTGACCGACATTCGGTCTGGAAGACATTATTCTTTTAAACTACATATTAAATTTCCCTAAATTCTATAAATCTATGCCGGTGCGTGATAGTGAAAGTTACTGCTACGGTCTCGAGTTAGATGCCTGAGTCGGACAAAGTGTTATTGACTATTTATATTAAAGAATTGTCAGTAACAGCATGGAGTCTGGAACGTCGTAGGCGTGGGACATTAAACATATGTATATGTCGAAATGTGAGTGTTATATATCTCAAAGCTTGCGACTATGCATGTGTGTATACTCTTCAAAGCAGCGTAAACGTAAAGATGCACGGCCATTATGATGTTGTCGTTTTTGAATCTAGTAAAGAAGACAAGCTTTTAAGCGGGGGTAGCCCAATGGATAAGGTATTGGACTTGCGATCGAGGGGTCGCGAGTTCGAATCCCACCCATTGCACTACCAACGTGAACCACTCCTAACATAAACATTCTAGCTTAGCTGGAGAGGTTAATAAGAATACTAGTACACTACTCAAGGTTATGTGTCTTCGATCTTCTGAAACGTGGAGGATTGTATAGAGGACGTCTGTGCCCGACGCCTGTTTAAAAATATGGTCTTGTTGCACTATTTGCAATGTGGTGCGGTTTCTGCAGCTGCAGCAGCAACGCGTGCACCTTATATTCATTGCCAACAAATTTATTTTCGATTTTTGAGAAGCAAATCTAGCGTCGTATCTCGATCTACCCTTTCCCTTGTACAATGGGCGGCGGAGTACGCGTGCCGTATCTAGCGATCGATCGCTGCCGCCGCACAAAAGACAACCGGCTTTGTCAACCACACGTCGGACAAATACCGGATAATCAATAACTCAGATGTAACTTACAAAAATGAGTAAATCTGAGGAAGCTGTGTTTTGCGAGAGGCAGTTGAAAATAAAGGTACAGCATAAGTATTAGGTAGGGTACTTTATTAAGGACGTTTATTGGTCTGTTTTACTAAAGTAAAACTATATTTTATGAATAAATATAATTTTGCATACAAAGATATGTTCTTTAAAAACAGAATATGAAAACTTTAAAAATGTTGATGTGATGAATGCCATGTCCGAATATATCCAAATATATCAGAAAAATTGTAGCCAGATTATCAATATTTTGACATGCATACAAAATGTATAAAGCTGCGTATCACTATAAAAATCAAATTTGTATAAAAATATTTAGACAGACAACTATTAGATTGTTGTAACTTGCGATGCTAAACATTAACTGTACTTTACAACTCTGAAACAAAGACACACCTTTATGTTACGCGCTGTATACATCGAAATGCCTTATATTCATACTCAGATACTAATAGCTATGTATTACAAATGTAACTTCACCTGTTTGCTACATTTTTATCAAAACCGTCGATCCAGTTCTGTATAAAATTACCCATATATACGTACTTATTTTATCAAAATCAGATAAGTAACTTAAACGCTGATGACGATCACTGAAGAAAAGATTTTAATGTTCTTGTACTGTATATTGAAATTAAACACTATAATTACACTAAAATACTGCCGATGGCTAGGACAGTTCTTTTATTTTGCTCTCCAATAGCAGATAATAAACTATAAGGTGTATCATAAACTTTGCTAATCAGATACAGTTGCACAACAAAATAGAAAAAAGCAATTTTTGTGCCGGATCTGCGTTCTTTTCTAACCGACTTCAAAAAAGGAGGAGGTTCTCAATTAGACCGTATGTCTTCTTTTTTATATTTCTACGTGTGTTGCCTCATATCTCTTTTCTAGGTGAACCGATTTCGATGTTTCTTTTTTTATTTGAAAGCTAGTGCTTTCCGATTGGTTCCATTTAAATTTGATAACGATCTCCTTTTTAACTTTTTACATTTTTTGTTTTAGAGTATTGTATATTTAACTGGGTTTTCATTTTTGTTAATGTTTTTATATGGACAACTTTAGGCATTACATACGTCGCTGATGGTTTTACAAACTTATAAACAACGGACTTTTTCTGTTGTTACAAACTAAAATGCCGGAGGCCCAATCAAGCTCTTTTCCCTTCCCGCTCCTTTCCTGCCCTCTTCCTTTTTCTCTTCTTCCTTTCCTAAAGGATCAGCAACGCGCAAGTGATGCCTCTAGTGCTGCAGGCGTCCATAGGCTACGGTGACCACTTGCCATCAGGTGGGCCGTATGCTTGTATGCCACCTAAGTAGGTAGTATAAAAAAAATATAAAAATAATCTCTCATAAATATCAAGTAAGTAGCCTAGCTAGCTCTGTCCCAGTATTCAAGTCAAGTAATTGCGGCAGATGTTATTAACCCATTGAGTCGCAGCGATACACCGGCGGCCAGTAACAAAAGATTTTTAATTATGTCTCGTATTCTAACACTTGACAGATTAATACTCTTACTTACTAGATTTGTTTAATAATATTTCTGAAATGTCTTTATTCAACTGCATTTTCAGAAACCTGATCGATATCCCCAATATAAGGCAGGTTTATTTGCGTCACTAATGACTGATATATTAGATAGACTTTTACATAAACAATAATACTCACGAAGCTCTACAATTAATTCCGCCAAGAATTTCCATCATACCAATTACTGTCACAAATCCTCAGCAATACACGGCAAGTGCATCGAGTGGCCAATAGTTTTCAATTTCAACCCTCACCTGTCCATCAGACTCAATCCTACATTTTATTAGCGTGGCGGCGTAACGAGCCGCACGTGTGCCCGCTTCACCTTTGTTCTACCAAAATTACTTCACTACACCAAAAAGAAATATAGGTACACAAAACATCTGCAAGCGAGAATCCACCCTATATCTCAATATTTAGAGTCTAAAATCTAGGCAAATAATAAATACTTGTGCCATTTGACAGATCACGGCGCCCATGTTATTATTTCGTTTTGGCGGGCCGTGACTGACGCTCAAAGTCGGTGTTGCCATGCGAAATAAACTGTAATACGAGTTATGAGAGATTATAGCGTAATCTGGGAATATTGAAGACAATAAGAATGAGCTTACGTTTAGCAGGGGTTGTGTACACGTTTGATACTTTATTGTTGAGGGGACGATTGACTTGCGTCAGGCAGTCGCAGGTTACTTGTGACTCGGATCATGTGGAATAAATCTCTTGTACCTAATCTGGATAGTTTTTATGATCGACAGGAAGTTAAATTTCATTAAAGCATATAACCTAAGAAAAAAAGTACCTATCTCTTTGCTTTGGTGGAAGCAATTTTTTTTAGTTGTTTTTATATTACTTACGTAATCGAAACAAAGTTTTGGAATTGAACCCATTGTTTGCTAAATTTAGCAATAAACCATTTCGCTGTCATTGCAGTCTACTGGATTACAACTTTCAGTGAAGAAATTTATTTTGAAAATATTGATGGAACTCACTTCATAATATTCCCTTCGCACGGACAAAGGTTGAGTAAAATGTTATCCCTTTGAATGCAAATTTCTTAAAGTCGATGTAAGCATCTTTTCTTTGAAGCGAGTACTCGAGTGACGAGTGTCCTACCTACATATAACTGTCTATTCTCGTACGACTTGACCCCATACTTAGAGGACCCACTCCACGATCAAACGCTCAAACTTCAAATAAAACCCAAAATAAAACTCATTAATTTTATTAATTTTATAAATCGAAATTCATTACACCTTCCTTCTTCATTATAGTTACAAATTCCTTCTCGTTAATACTATTATTTATAATTATTATATAATAATTATTAACTCCCCCTAAATCTACAAATAATACATCGACCTAAAATCTCAGAACATATAAATTAAGATGAAAAACATTAATTACAACTCCATTTTGTTACAAGTGACGCATTAATCTAACTTTAATTAAAATCTTATTGCTATTATTTCATTGTCGGTGCGCGCAGAAAATTGCGTTGTTTTGTAGCGGTGGTGCCGACAGTTTAGATAAAACATCCTCTTTTAATAATTATTATTTACATCGCAGCATACGCAGATTTACTATAGTAAAAAATAAAAAGATGATTTAAGTACATGATAAAATTCTAAGTAGTGAGATGAAATTGAATAAATAAATGAATACACGTTGCTGTAAACTTTTTTGCTGCTCAAGTATATAATATGAAATTATTAATTTATTTTTATCGTTTCGCACTCAGATTAAGCGACGCATGGGACTTTATAACTATAAATTCGTTGTTTAATAAAGTTATTTTGTAAAATTGAAGAAAATATTATAAGGTTTCAGTTTTAAAAAAATTGGCAAATTCTTTGCAATTGGAAACATCGTTATAATAGGTATACAAAATACAAATAAAGATTTCGGTTATAATTGGCCAAAATAAAATCATCATAGTTATATAAGAAAATATAAATAAATGGAATGTAACGTACAATATTTAAAGTGGTTGCTACTTATAATTGGTAACAGAAAGGTATATTTATTTCTATTACAAAAATGTATTTTTCTTTACAGAATATGATCGATTACTTTCCCTTGAATATATTTACAGGACTTTTGAAACTCCCCGATATTTAATGTTGAAAAGTTTGGTATTTTTTATGTTATTCGCGATTATCGAAGTAATATAGCATTGTACTTATTCAAATCTGCACGCTTTGATTCGATTTTAACATTTATTTTATATAATAAGATTTATTATATGTGATGTACCTAATAAACAAAAGTTCGTAAAATATGACCATACCTTTCTGTTACATATCGCATTTAATATTTAAAACACAATTGTATTGAATTCAATCAGCCAAGTATATTAAAACAGACAGATCATTGCACTAGGGATGTCTCCCGAGCCCGCTCGTGTTGGGAGCGGTATGAGCGCTATTTATGTACATTAGTATCTACACACGCAAAACACTGACTCTTGTTAAATTATCTTCTATTCACACAACAATTATCTACTCATTATCAGTTATTTACAATTATGCACCTACAGAGATTTTCACCACCGATTTTATTTATTTATTTGGCTATTGATTATTGCTTGGTATTGGAGCATAAAAATTAGCGCAGAATTGTACCTGACGCGAATTGAAAACCTATTTCGTAGCGTACCTACTTTTCACCAATTAATTGTGTTTTGGTATTTCAAATCAAATTAGATACCGTTTTATCTACGGAATTTGTATTCGTTTTAATATCTGAATATTTTTCAGTAGGTTTTGGCGACAATCAAAGCTAAGGTGGCGAAATGCTCTTAAATATTAAGCGAAACATTAGTGCTTCATCGTATAAAACGGAGACTTCACAAATTGCAAGTTTGGCACATTTACATTTGAAACCTGAACAGAAAAATATTTGTCTAAGAAAATGTCAATAAAGCTATTTGTGAATACGACTTCATAATGTTATTGTGAAACTTGAAAAAGGATAAAATATTTTTTTCTTCAGGTTTTGATTGTCAGTAAAAAAAATATCACAAAGAATCAATTCAAATCCTCACGTGTGCTTAACTAAAGCTATAACTAATTATTTACACTTTACCCTCCCGACTCCTGACCGTAAACGATCACCGTACACGATCACCATACATGATCACCATAATGTCCACTTTCACATACAACACTTGAAATTTACTATTTTTCTAATAAGAGTTCGTTTGGTAGCTGCATCCAGCGTCGCTTCACCCAAGACAAGGTTCTTGAAGGAGACTCGTGGTTTGATTTGGCTTATATATAGACATCACCGAATTAAACTAAGAGAAGGATCAATAATTAAAGATTATAATTAAATCAACCCTTTGTAACAAATATTTACCACAAAAGACTGGAAATTTTATTAACTGGCAACATTTGCTTGTCAAAGCAGTACATAAAAGCACTGTTTTGTTACCAAATTAAGTAAATACCGCAAGTTCGTTGTAATGTGTATAAATGTACGAACAACAATATATTAATTAAATGAAATATAATGCAACTACTTTTCATAAATTCTCATAATATTGTAGCCCAATGAGAATTTTTTTATTTTCTGTCGACGTCTTCTATAGATTGTTCGAGAAAGCACTTAACGAAACTCGGTCATCATATGACTATAGCTACTCCAAAGTAGATATTCTTAGCATCAGGCAATACTAAGATATAGTAGTAGTAGTTATATAGATAATCTAAAAACTTAATAAACCGCGATAAAATCAGTAACCAACATTATTTGATTTAAATAAACCACAAAAACCAAGACAAATTTAAAATACATCAACGTGCGATATCTACTTAACTTACTATCCTTGCTGCCTAAGACAAAAATAACATTCAGCCTATAAAAAGTCAAACCACAACTCGTCAATCCTAATCGAAGTACATCTCTTCCTTGAACATTGTCTCGTGGTAAAGCTGAGGGAACTTCTACCAGGCGCGGCCCTGGAGCGGCAGATAGCCTGAGCACTGCTGCTGGTAGGCTGCCGGCTGACGGTACGAGGAGACCAGGGGGTTGCTGCAGGCTGCCTGCGAGGGCTGCGGGGCAGAGTACCCTGACGTGGGGGTGGCGCAGTGGCTGTGCGCCGGGGACGATGACTCTCCGGAGCCGCAAGGTTTCCCGTCCTTCACCAGGACGGGGACTGCCACTCGTCGGGGCGATGACGATGACTGGTAACAAAACTATGTGTTAGCATATAAATATCGCCTGCAAGTTCACTCCGAACGACACAACTACAAGTGTCATCCATTATCCACTGCGCAGCTGTTAAGGTATTAAGCACCGACCATATCGTTTTGAAAACATAAGCAGAGTTATAGCATCTTACATTACAATTAAATTAAAACCCTCATAAATAGATGAGGCTTTTAAAACACGATGGTCATTATTACTCACAGTAAATAACAATGGCTAACGGACTGTCAACAATTGGGTGTACAATTATTTTTCCAATTATTCACCTTTTTTACAAATACATCAACATCTCTGTCAATATGTAGGTATATGTTTGCAGTGCTGATATTCTCGTAATATATTTATTTTTGTATTATTTATCTATCTAACAACAACATGATAAGATACTTTGTTTAGTTATCTGTAAACAGCTTATATTTTTATGAAAACAGTCGTAAGTGTCTTACCAATACATATTTGAAGCTCCTGTAAAAGATGTTATAATAAAGGATATAGTTATTTTTCTAATATAATACCAATCGAGACACCGATAAATAATTTTTATACAATACATTTGATACTTTAAGGTACAATATTATAACTCGATGCGTCTATTAACACAACATGTACATATTTGCGTCAACATTTATAATAGAACGCGAATCAAAGCATCATATTTTGATTTATCAATAATATGAGCAGCTTCTAGTATGATGTAAATTATTAAATGTTTTGTAATAAATGAAAATTGGTAGGTTACGTAGTAATAAGGGACGGGTGGCTGCGCAGTGCGAGTTAGTGCCTACCAATCGTGAACCGTGGCGGTGCGAGGCGCGCGCCGCCGCGCCGTCGCGCGCCATCCTGACAAATTGAGCCAATGCTACCAACATAGATAGCTACTGCATTGACCTTACACGCGAAACGTGTGAAAACTGTAGTTATATAGACACGAATGAAAATCTAAAGAGTAAACGTCTTGGAAACTAAAGTAGGCGGTTTTGGGATGTAAACATTTCGTTGTTAAAAGTCTGCCTATCACGCTATCTATACCTACCTATCTATCTATTCGGAAGAATTCGCAGAAAACCCGAAAATGTAACTAATTTACGGATTATAATACGACTCTCTAGAAAGTTTTAATAATTATTTAACTATAAGTAGTATAAAATTGAATATTTTGGTTTTAATCAGGGCCATAGAATAAAAATTAACTTAATGGTTTTTTACATCCAGCCTAACACTGCTGTTTAGAGTGGCTGCCTATAGGTGAAATACAGACGAATGAATTTTTTATTTATCCCGATTTGCAAAAAAAATAAGATAAAATCTTTCAGGTCAACGATTTCGCGACGCAGCCCTACATTCCCGCGAAACATAATTCTAATTGCCACGGGGTTGCCAGATTTGAGAAGTGCGGGTCCCGTATTTTGTTACCCATTGAGGAGCCCAGCAGGAGATTGCTATCAAGTGGGTAAAGTCTATCGCCTCTGCAAACAAGGGACCGGCCAGACCCTCGCCAACATCAGCGACGATTTTTATCGCTTACGCGTTAATATTCATTATTCATTAGCATTGTGTAAAATTTTGAATTAATGATGGCGGGAGATTTTGTGAGAACGAGGTGAGTGTTTTTTAAATTTTACTGTACGCGAATAATTATTGTTTATATCTTATAAAAGAGGCAAACGATCTAACTATGAAATTTGAATAAATGTATTTGTAAATTTTGACGTTCATAAGTGCTACGTTGTGATATATATATAAAAAACATATTTTTGATTTTGATAAAACTGACCAAGTGATTTAGCATTGAGATATCGATTATACAAGCAGCCTATCTGGTTGACTCCGTGTCGTAAACATGAAAGATTCCAAGATGAAGTGCAATAATACTAATTCGGTATTCTTTCTCAAAATTCTCAGTGGTAGGATCTGAAAGCCTCTAAAATTCAACGCTTGTCGTTTGTATATCTGATAAAAATAAGCTGTCCAAATGTGGATATGACATAGTTCTACCTATTTCCGGTGACGCAGGTATGATAAAGAATATATTATAATAGAAAGTAATAAACGGTTTACAAATACAGTAATTTATCCAAACATTGGTTAACTAAACTAAACTAAACAACTGTTATATATGCACAAACATGTCTAATAATTGATAAGCAGTATATTGAAGTGAGTGAACATAATATTATGATAAGCTGACCTGATTGTGTTGGTTCTGTTCCGCCATCGCTTTCTCCTTCGCTTGTCTCTTACATTTGTAACGGTGGTTTTGAAACCATATTTTGACCTGAAACAAAATATAAATTATTATCTACTTTTCAAATGCTTTTATAACCTGCGTTTTTAAGAAGAACAAAGTGTGTGTGTTGCCTTGGGATCAGTGGCATTTCTTTTTCCTCTGCATCACAATGTTTATATTTGCATACATAATTGTAACGTATGTAATGTCATAGTGACTAAAATCTTAGTTATAGGCGGGGCGGATAACTTTTAACTTATACAATGAAATGACCACCGACGTCTTCACGTTCGAGCCCACTATTGCACCACTGCTCACCCACATTAAGCACAAGTAATTAGCTTGATTCCAGGGTTTAGTAACAGTATTAGTTTCCGATAGTATTTTAATATCCAAATTTATTTTTGATGCTTTGTTTCGTATATAAATGGATGTACAACGCTCCATGTTGTACATCCATTTATATACGAAACAAAGCTTCTAGGAGATCGTGGATGTGTCACGCAGTAGTTTTGAGATACCATCACCTTAGACTTCGTCAAGTCTACCTACTGTGGTGGCCTATGATCTAAACCTTCTCATATTAAGTGGAGCGCCGAGCCAAGAGGCAGTTCATAAACAGGATTTATATTTTAATTGACATTTCGATGTCAGGTAAGGTTCCCGGGTAATATTCTTTCATAAATAACATTTTGCAAACATACAATCTGACCTAGATTCAGAACAATAATTTGTCGTTCACGCCAATAATGGTCCCGTGTGGGATTTAAAGACATAACACTCAGCGAATCTGCAACAACAAGACCACCGCCTGCCTGCTGCGCTATTCGTGCGGTCAAAAACCCTCAAGTAGGTCCCCAAGGGAGGCTCTATGTCTGGACTTCCGCTAGACATCGTTTCTGGTACATGCTGCCCAGCTTCTTATTGTTTATGTGGAAATTAGGCTTGATATGCAAATTCCTTGTTTCTCTTGTCTAGACTATCATCACTTTAGTAAGCGATGTTGAGGCGTCGTTGTACACGGTAAACTTTGTCGCGCTAAAGCTGCACTGCATCGTGAGATAATATATAGGCGAACACCTACTACATCAGAGTGAGTAATTTACAAAGGATGGGACATTTTCAACTGCACATCTTGACGAGCTAAAGAACTAACTAATGCAATTAAAAACTTATCCGGTTTTGTCTTTTGACATCATGCAATGTTTTACAAGAGCTAAGGAACCTTTCGTAATATAGGCAACGATAGGAGCATGCGAGTTAATCCTATCCTAAACGGCGTGACAAGTCAACAGGCGAAGTCACTAAGACCTCCCTGAAATTAGCGCTAGGCAGAGTCTCGTCAACACTCAGCCTTAATGACGGAAGAATCAACATGCGATGTTTGCCCCACCGAGCGGCCGGCCTTTGTCTACGCACGCTCCCGACGCAGAAATATACACTTTATTTATTATTTATACATCGAGAGCGTTTCCTCGTGTTTATTCTTTGAAATGGATGTGTGCTCCCCTGTACCGAGATTCTCCTCACTTACGATAAATACCCGCCATTCTTGTTGATAGATCCGTTATAAAAACAAAAACCGTTACATGGCTACTATCGCGCACTGGCCACTAGACTTATTGGTTATTTTTTTCTGTTTACTCTATGCTGCTTCGTTGTGGGAACGTTGGCAGCGCTGACGCGCGCTTTTGTCCGTTCAGGAATGATGCTCGCTAGGTTATTTATGGAGGAGGTGAGAGTTAATGAACAGGTCCCGTCGGCGGGCGTCGCTTATTGCACTCCGGCGAGGCTTGGACGCTCTCGTGTGGAGTACTTTCTTTCAATCTCCTTGTGCATAATGCTCGGTGTTGGCTCGCACGCACTCCACTCCGAGTGCGCCATTCACTTATTTGTTTTACATCTAAACGACTGTTGTTACTCGTCGAGTGATGAGACATTTTGGGTGTGTCCGAGGGCTTTCGTGCTTGAGTTTACACCCACTTAGCCGCCGAGCGTGATGTTTTTCTATTATGTTGTGTTAACTATGAACTAGCTACTGGAATCCGTATTGGATTTTTGGTTCTTCGTAATTATTTAAACCTTTTTTTGAATCTCATAACACAGACAGGCACATTTTGAACGTCAAAAATTTACGTTCATTAAAACTAAAATGGCGCCCACCCAGTTAGCTGTCATCTTGACAATACAAGTCAATTTTGGCGCCAATGCCTTTCTATCACAGGAATTTCTGTTCAACAGAAATAAAACCTTAGTAACTAGCAATAAAGATCACATTTGTATAAAGTTTTATGAAAACTGTATGTGTTATGGGTCCACGCGTAGGTGTTCCGTTTCTTTGAACCATGACTTGGAATATCGAGCGACAATTATAATAAATAAAGCTGCACTCTTGTTTGTTTAACTCTTCATTTGCTGCAGTGATTTTTTCCAGCGATGAGTTTGACGTTTTAACCGTATGCGTTTGGGCCTTAGATGCGTGCTTACGGAGGCATTATGTGTCTTAAGAAATAAATTCTTAGAATGTTGCATTTACACAAATATATTAACTATACTTGTTATGTGTTTAGCTGCTCAATAACACTCACTTTGAGTGTAAAATAAGCACTGTGATGTTTGGCAATAAGTGCTTATTATTTGTTAATACGTAGATTCTACAGAGTATGCTGGACTGTATTCAGAATCGTCAAATAATGAAAATGACTAATAATGGATATGGTTGCAAAAACATTCGAATCCAACAATGAAGTGAAGCTTAAGAAATGAAAACCATTGTTAAGAGACAGGCATGTCTAAGAGATCTCCATAATATTGGCGGAGATATTTATGTAAGTCTACTTATCAGCACAGAGCCAGCGTGGTGGACCTTATCTATAGCGTAACCCTTTTTAAATAAAGAGACCCGTCAGCTCAGCAGTGAAACGATTTCGGGCGGATAGTATTACATTATGAATAATACATTCTTGAAAAATCATTTGGGATATGATTTTGTTAATGGTTCTGGAGCGTAAGTGTGCACTACTGGTGAATTCCTCAGTCATATTGTTATAGTAGTTTTGCTTGTGTTGGAAAGTATACAAAATTGCAGCAAATTCCTCGTCCTTTCCGAGAGCTTATGTTTTAACATAGGGGGTATAAAAACATTGTTATTCTGTAACAGCATCTAAGTACCGTTACATATATAAACTGAACTAACTCGTCATCGATTCATTAAGAGCCGTGCCACTGATTTGTCATTCCCCATCACGCGAGAGGGACTACAATGGCTGATTGTCGCACAATGTAGTTCCGAAGGCTCTGCGCCGACGGAACGCTGAGTAAACACAGATGCACGCCGTGACAGCGCATCAATACCATTCATTTATTTAGTAACTTATAAAAATATTGAGCAAAAAAACTTACGTCTTTTTTCGTACAATTTTAAATCGTATTCTAAAATTATATTTAGAAATTTCTGCTAGGCAGTGACGTGAGATGCAAAATTAAAATGGCGATATGAGCTTGACGTGAGTGAATGGAAATGTTTTTACAACTGTTTAGTAATCTTTGATTTGATGATAGTAGTGTATATTTGAAGTATGTATGTACATATACAGTATCAAAAGCCAGTGATAAATAAATAATAATCTTGAATCTCTCTATCTTCCGCTGAAGAATCCTTAGACTTTGGCCTACCCCAAGGCAGCCTGCTGAGTCCCATTTTATTCCAGATATACGTTAATGACCTATGCCAACTTTCTCTTTCATCCTCCCGTATAATAGCATACGCCGATGATACGGTGATTCTGACAACAGGCCGCGACTGGCAGTCAGTCAAGGATGAAGCCGAAACAGCGTTGGGTACAGTGATGGCCTGGTTAGCTGAGAATAGCCTCACACTCAACCTTAAAAAGACCAACTATGTAACTTTTGGCGCTAGGTTATCTTCACTCCCTCTTACAAATGCTTTCACAATTAAAGCCCACGTATGTGCTGCAAAAACTGATTGCTGTAACTGCCAGCTGTTAACCAGAGCTATGGTCATTAAGTACCTAGGGCTTCAACTTGACTGTTGTCTCTCGTGGCAGCCCCAAATACATACGGTCTCCAATCGACTGAGGAAACTCATATTCCTTTTTAAAAAACTAAGGACTTCTGCCCGTAGAGACATTCTGCAGATAGTATATAAAGCCTTAGGTGAATCCATTCTAAATTACTGTATCACTGCTTGGGGAAGCGCCACAAAAAGCACACTCATTCAAGCAGAAAGGGCACAACGAGCAGTGATAAAAGCTATGTTAATTAAGCCTTTTAGATACCCCACACGTGATTTATACGCTGAGAGCAAGACACTTACAGTGCGCCAGATGTACGTTCTACGCACAATTACAAGAAAGCATTCCAACCTACCATTTAAAAAACATGCTCAAAGTCGACTACCCACTAGAGTTAGACGAAGGCCTCACCCAATATGCCCAAAAGTATACACAAATACATGTTTTGCACAACGACACTACAAATACTCTAGCGCTTTACTCTACAACAAAATTCATAATAAGCTAAATATACACCATCTTAACTTACACCACTGTAAAATGAAAATAAAAGAATACTTGCTCACCTTAAATTATGATGATACAGAAGAGTTGCTAATTCCACCATATAAATAATATGAATACACACACACACACACACACACACACACTCACACACACACACACACACACACACACACACACACACACACACACACACACACACACACACACACACACACACACACACACACACACTCACACACACACACACACACACGCACGCACACAAACACATACACAATCCATATATAACCACAAACGACTACTCCACACTTTCTTACCATTTGTCCTACTTGCTTATAATAATAAAGGCATCGTACTTACCTTACCTCTCAATAAATCCTATATCATAATTGTTAACATATAGACGGATTGGATGTCCCCCGTAACACAGGATTTTCCTAGCTCGGGGGCCATTGATCACTGTGTTATTAATTCATGTCTCTAGTTGATTAAGTCATATAATGTAAAATTCACCGCATTGTACTTTTTCCTGATGCCAATAAATTATTATTATTATTATTATTATTATTATTTATGTCCTCAATACCTAGGAGGAAATAACTTTAGATATACTACGCAAAAGCGAAAATTAAAAGACTTGAGAGGTAAAATTCAGCGGAATCTCCACTGAGGCCCATCCAACTGGAAGCTGAAGGACGGCGATACTACAACGAATCCCTTCTGATACAGAAGATCGCAGCCATACCTACTACCCTGAGTTGATTGCCTGTGTTGAGTACAGTTTCCAGGATCAGGCAGTCATGTGCTACATTTTTCAATAAATATTTGTGTAAATAATCCTGTCGCCTGTTTTCTAAGAAGATATAAATTCTTATTGATCATACGCATATTTATATAATGAGTACCTTTTTGAGTAGCGAAATGAATAGGTACTCTAAGCAAATATTTTCTATTATACTAATTAATAAATGATAATGTATAATGAATGTTCTGTAGGTATGCCGTGTTGTAACACAGAAAACCCACAGAACATTAATAGCACAATGGCTAGAAAACCAACATCCATAATTATAAGTTCAAAAATTGTAGCTTACATTGATATGATTATGTATGCTTCAATTTATTGTAATATCCTCAAAACCTTATCTACCCCATTCTTTCTATATTAAGTACATAAATCAAAACGCAAACAAATTACCATATATGTAGGTACGTTACATTTCTAAATAACGGAGCACTACATGTCTGCCACCCCTGTCCGTCGACCGTGATCACTCACAAATATTGACAAACCAATCCAACAAATTAATATTTGTAAATTGTATGTTTATTAAAAGAGTTTTTAAAGCGTTACTTGTGTCGGCCGGCAAATACTTGTGCAAACAGATTTTAGTTTATTTGTAAACATTTGCGCATAAATAAACAAATCATAAATAAATCTGATATTAGTCTATAGTCTATATTAACTAGGTACCTACCTATCTTTAGAAAATTTAGAGAGACCATGTAACGAGTGCCGTTAACTGACAAGCATCCATGAATTTAATACTAACTAATATAGATAATAATCAGTCTTCTGGGCACGTTGCCAATTGACGACGACATGCGGAGGAATATTATGACGCTTTTTAATTTTGTATTATTTTTCTCTTCAGTTAATATTTCTTGTAAATAATTTGTGTATATATTATGTTAATTATTTGTTTACTAATATAAGAAATGCGAATGTGAGTTTGTTTATTTTTTTGCTACGCTTTCTATGTATCACGCACTTACCTATATATGATACTACGTTATATATTAACGCATCTCTGCATCGTACCTACATTTGAAATCGGAAAATACTTAAAAAAGCAACTGTGGTACCATCCTTGTGTGGTCGGGACATTGAAAGTAACATTGAAGCAGCCAACCCAGGTAAAATGCACGACTTGGAAAACTATTGTGGACCAGAATCTATCTACTTCTTGTGCAGATCGAATCTACGAATTTAATAAAAATGTTGTGGTATAGTGGTTACTTACTTAAACCTATGCAACTTTTGTGTAGCCAAGTAATAAGATGTACCTGAACATTGGTAAAGAAATATGTGTGATAGGCTTTACAGGATACAGCTGCCTTGGCTTTGTTATGTTATTCAAGTCGGTATATCTTTTATATTATAATTTTCAATGTTCGACACAGGTTATAAAAAACATAGTAGTCAAGCATCTATTCTTTTTAACCGACTTCAAAAAAAGGAGGAGGTTCTCAACTCGACAGAGTGTTCCTAGGTGAACCGATTTTGATGATTATTTTTTTATTTGAAAGCTGGTGCTTTCCATTTGGTCCCATTTATTTTGATCAAGATCTGACCATTCGTTTTCGAGTTATCCTTAATAATGCGTATTTGGCTACATTGACGATGTTCTCATTTTCGGCAAGAACAAAATAAACAACTGTGTAGGATAGTTTGGAAGCCCTTCGTAATGTTTCGAGGTAGCCCTATTCTAATTTGGTGATGTTCTGATGAAGATTTTCGGATTTATACAACGGAATTATTTGATAAATGACGTGCGTACATTGCGTGATTACACAATTCCAAATTGGTTATTGACAGCATTAGTATGAAGTTACGTGCAACTGTTAAACTCAAAAAGATAACTAATAACAAAATTATTTCGATAGTAGGTACAACTTTTAATATGACGCTGAAGCACCGGAACCCCGGCATAAAACACATCATCCCAACCGTATTTGGAATTATCATGAGATGCACTATGGCCAAAAAATATTTAAACGGTACACCCTTTAAAACATTTTTCATGTAAGCCCGCATTTTCGAAAGTCTATTTTTGCACTCTTCACAAGTCTCTTTTGAAATGGCCCTGGAGGTGGATTTCCTATTTTGAGAGAGGCGTTTCTCCCTTTCTTCATTTGTCTCATTTAAACGTCGCTTGTCTCATAATATTATTATGAGTAGCGCGTTTAGTAGGTGTACCCATATTCAGACAAATAAAATCGGTTATCGAACTTCAAATTCACTAAAAACCGTGAAATAACAACATTTTAACAAAAAAGAAAACCGACCTCTAAAAAGTATATTCTAAAACAAAAATATGCACTTAAAAGTTAAAAATAACCGATTCCAAAAATAACAACAATTTTATTATTCACAAGATTACGCAATTATATTTTAACTTTGTAGTGCATTTTTGTTTTTAATTATTCTTTATTGAAGTTGGTTTTCTTTTATGTAAAAATGTTGTTTATATAAATACATGCTCTTTCATCGCCAGCCGCGAGTCTGCAACATTTTACGATATAAAAAGTTTACTGTCCGAATCTATAATTAACAGAAAAAAATCTTATGAAATCCCTTAAGATCCTACGCAAACACCGCAATATTATCAATAGTACCTACATTACAATTCGAATAATAGCCCTTACCTGTGCCACAAAGGGCTGTGTCAGGTGCATTATCCGCTTAAGATACTATTAATCCTTCACAATACCTTGCAAAAACGTTGCCATTCATAAAAATTTAATCTCAAATATATTACTTTGTGCTGGCAACCCAAGCGAAGAGCTGGGCAATAATTTTCGCGGTTATTAAACGCGGGAAACGAATCAAAACTTTTTTCGAAATTTGTTTTGACATGTTGGCTGAATTGAGGCCGCCGGTCTTTCAGTGTAATGATAGCGTGGGTTTAGAGTTCCGTAAGTAAACAATAGACTTTCATGATCAGACAGATAACAATTGATATCAGTTTGTTAAAATATTTGTTTGTAATGTATGCGTTCAAATAGGTACCATTTATCCAACTGCAATTAATCTTTGGCGGGTTGTAAGGCATTTGCGTGGCGTCTGACAAACATAAAAAAATAATGTACATGAAAAACAGTTAATAAAGCAAATAATGTAGGTATATCAGCAAAGCATGGAAGCTTAAACAGCCACATTTACGAATAGAAAACCAACAGATTTAAAATAAAATAGGACATTTAAATCATTAGATCTGTATCTAAGTATACTAATATTATAAATAGAAAAGATTTGATTTTTTGTTTGTATATTTGTTTGTAAGGATTTAACTCAAAAACTACTTAACCGATTTTAGAAATTATTTCTCCTTAAGAATGCTATTCACCGAGTAACATAGGCTACATTTTTTCTTACTTTCACGCGACGGAAGCCGCGGGTTAAAGCTCTAGTTACAAAATAAGGCATATTGTACCAATTATAACTATTTGAAAATGAAGTGTTGTATTGTAACTTAATTACAGATACTAGCGGTCGCCTAGTGATCGAAATTCGACCTTAATTGATTTAAATTTTAAGTTTGATCGTTATTAAGGTTGTATTGATTTCGTCAAGGCTATACAGGTTAATTCACCTAGGTATCTTTTTCAAACAAATTAATATTTACTTAACTATATATAATAAATATTAATAAATATACTCTTTCATTGACGATATTGCTAAGCTCGCTACTTTGTTTTCTTTATTACATAATTATAATTAAGGTATGTAACCATAGTTACGAAGAATTGTACGCCATCAGCACGAACAATGCCGAAATACAACGAACGCGATTCAACTGCGTGTGTCAAATGCATGGTTGTGCATGTAGTGTTTTCCATTAATTTAATGTATTTCTAATGCATATTTTATAAAAATATTGGGAGTTGCCCCTCCTTCTCCATGTAAACGTTAACTGTGCCAAATTTCATAATCCTCCGTCCGCGCAATTTTCATAAAAAGGTGTACAAAGTTTTTGCTTCACGTATTAATATATAGATACCTATAATAAAATATATACGGTACCATAACTAAAATTGCCTTACACTGCATTTTTATGAAGTAAAATAGCGCAGATGATTTCGGCGGGCGGATGACATTGAAATCCCACGACGATTACGGGCTTAAAAAAACTTCAAGTGGAATTATTGGTAAATCATAGGGATCTCTGAGGGATCATCCGACGCGGTGTTCAGCCGGGTTGGCTTAAATAATTATGATGTTGAGGTAAATATTATTTTATTGAAATGGTTTGCCGGTATCAAAAATTCCTTTTGGTAAACCGCAATAGATATCTGCGTATAATTAGGTTATGTTTGCGATTCGATTTGAATGAACGGCGGTTGCAGGGTAAAGAAAATATTAAAATAAATATAGTTTGCAAAAAATACATCTGTAGGTATTTCAATCGGGTTTGGATAAAACGAGCACATAGCTTACAAATCTGTAAATCTGTAAAACTACTTTCAACGTAACTTTTATGAGCATTATAAGTATATGTTTTGCTTAATTCGTATAAAGAATAAATCAGTATCTGTTTAGATTATTAGTAAATCATAGGAATCTCTAAGTAGATCTGGTGCGGTCTTCAGTCTGGTTAACTTAAATAATTATGATGCGCAAGTAAATATTATTTTATTAACAACTTTGTCAGTTAAGTCAAAAAAGCATTTGGTAAACCACAGTTGAATAATGCTTATTTCTTTGCGATTAGATTTCAATGTAATATGGCAGGTAGGAAGGCATATTGCAATGCGATTACTTTATTAAGTAATAAAGGCATTAATATAAAAGTTAACATAAAAAGCTATGTGAATATTTGGTGCTACTTGACGTCGGCCAGTGAACGAACATCGGCGATGATCGCTGACAGCTCATTGTCTCATGAAGCACCATTATCTCATTGGTCTCATTACGTGATACGAACGCCCGCATCCAGCATCCGCCGGAGACGCACGGCCACAGTTCGTGACCATAGACAAAGGAGTAAGCTTTTGTTTGTAGTTTTTTCGGCAGCTCTCACGGAGTTTAAAAGATGATGAAATTTCAGATTTTGTGCACCCCGCGTTTTAATGTCGCGTTTTGATGGCGGCTTGCGGAGTGCATTGAATTAAAATAACAGAGATTTTGAATCTACATAGAACTTATAAATTCATTCGTAATATCATAATCGGCCCTATGTGATAGATATTACCTACATTTTAGAAAGCCGAAATAAAAACTGCAAATCAAAATTTAGTCAAGAAATAATTCTACCGTCATTTCATAAGTACCGTCACTATTGTCAATAAGAGGCAGATCGGTCTCTCTCTCTAGACATAATTATTGTAACATTGATTTCATTTCTGTGTAACATTTAGGAGCGTTAAAGCTTTTTATTTAGCTATTGTTAGTTAGATTTTTAATACTCAATAGGCTCTTATGTAGATGTAATGTTATTGTATAAAATTTCTAACGTAGTCTAGAAATAAAATAAACCGGCAACTTTGTACCAACATTGAAATAAAATCTGTCATTACGAAATAAAATTTATTTCGTATTTCTAACGGGTCGGTGTTGCCAGAGTCCGTGGCTCGGGCGGTATGATGGTAGCAAGTCGCGAACATCGAAATTTACTTAAGTTAAATAACGAAACGCGCCCTCTGTTTGCCTTCGAACGTCAAACAGTCGGATATTGTGGCCGTCTCCGCTTTATTGCAGTGCTATTTAAACTGTATGAATATGCACAGATTGAACGTTTTCCTTTCTAAATGGGATTTTGATGTTGTTTAGCTATCTAGTACTGTACAACTGTCAACTACGTATATTTCCTCTTGTATGTTTTCAGTTAGTTAATGCCGTCGTTGATAAATTCTTACAGTTTAACTGAGTCTAGGTCTATAGAATTGCATGATTTTGCAATTTAACCACCTTGGCCACGCTTTTCTAATTTTGCTATTCGTGGTGTTGTCAATATAGATCTTTTCGCTTTTTGCCGTTCAACATTTTACCATAACATATCGCATCGTCTTAATATACCAAAAATTTTGACAGAGGTCATATAAATTCGCCATTCCTGTTGACAAAAAGACGTACTTATCTAATAATGTTCTATACCGAATAGAAATCTGGCCCGGCAATTTACGACTTTGACTAAGAAGGCTTGCTTTGCAAGACCTAAATACTATAAAACGTTATCAGTAACAGATAGTTTTTCCAGTGCTGTAACTTGATATGTATAATACAGTGAGTAACGCAGAGTGCACGCGCCGCCAATGTGCGCGCCGGCCGAGGGAGAGCGTGGGCAAATCAACGTCAGAGAGCGTGGGCAAATCAACGTCAGAGAGCGTGGGCAAATCAACGTCAGAGAGCGTGGGCAAATCAACGTCAGAGAGCGTGGGCAAATCAACGTCAGAGAGCGTGGGCAAATCAACGTCAACTACTTACTTTTTATTTCAGTTCTATACTTATGCGTGACCCTGATCTTTATAGTCAGTGACAGGGCCTGAGTAGAAAATTTGCTACGCAACAATATGATAGGTCTTATATTAAAATATTAATACGTTTGACAAGATATTATACCTACAGCAATGAAGCTATTGGCTATAAAATATTCATATTTATGAGGATTTTTTGGTGGCGTTGCATAAGCATGCGTGTCAGCTTCGTGCCAATCGTCAAGTCGCGGATTCGATACTCGGGTTCGAGAAAGAGTGATATTCTTAGTAGATGGTAAATGGGGCCTTGCTCCCCTTACCTATCTCTTTGCGAATGTGCACGAGGGAGTCTATGGAATTATTTTAACAAAAATGAGTTAGTAAATTAAATTATGACTACAGATAACACATCACTAACTATAGAAAAAATACTGTGTGTGCTCATGGACGTGAGCAATTCCAAGATTATAGACAGCCAGGCCGCTGCCTGCCATGAAAATAGTTCTTTCTATAAACTGCGTTTAACGGAGGTCTCATGATAGCCCTAGGAACAAACGCGGCAACGTAGTACCTACATACAAGAGCCTGCACGTACCTTAATGGTCATAACGTTCCTGTAATCTACCAATACTTTTCAAATACGGAGCACCACTGTCTTCAACTTGTGCATGTCTCGTGAATACCATAATATGAAATGTGCAGTCGCAGTTCTTGAGTGTCATGCCGAATTTCTACGGAATACATCGAATTACGAATCGCTATTATAATTGTTAACATTTCCTCCTTTCGTTTTAGTATCTTATTAGCAGCTATGATACCTACTATAGTCGTTGATTTATCTATACTTGAGACTTGATAATCCACAGATTCTCGAAAAGAACTTAAAGAATTCTGAATAACAAATAATTAAAGCATCAAGTGTTTTATTATACCTGACGTTTATAGTTTAGAAGTTTGGTGTAATATTTTTAGTGACCATCTGTTCTTTATTGCGGTTGTACGGACTATCAATCAACCATCCTAAAACAAATATAGTATGACGTGTTGTTCTAAAAAGTCGGATTATAGCGCACTTCACCTTTGAGTCAGCTACGGTGCGTTTCACGTGATTGGCAACCAAGAACTAGATAAGAGTCTGTCGCTCCAACAAGGTATCTACATATGATGTAATGGCGCAATTTGAAACGTTATTTTAAATCATAACACCTCATTTAGAGTTACACACACACTCTGTGAAATATTCCAAATATTTACATTACAAAAATTCGTCACCACTATTAATATAACTGTCAGAGGCACGCGCCCTATTTCCCACATTCGCAAAATTCAAATCCTTTACAACAATGCGTCGATAATCTTCGCCCGTGTCGATATAAATTTCATAAACTCGGCGCGACCCCAACAATAGGTTAGGTCCATGAATAATCTCCATTTTGACGCTGTCAACACCAGTCGTTTGGCGCCAAAACAAACGTCAAACGCTCACAATGGCGGTGCGCGCTAATCCACAGATAATGCGTTGTTATTATAATTGGGCCGTAGTTTGTGTATTGTTTGCGAGTGCAGGTTAATTAGGTTATTGATTTGAGTTGTCTTGGGGGTGATTGTCCGGGAGAATAGCTATACGAGTGGCGTAAAATAATACCATAGATAAATAACTTCCGTAAAATGTTTTTATTACCCTATTTAAAGGTGCTATTTTTTATTTCGTTACATAAATTAACTTTACATTTTATTGAAATTAAACTACTGTATACGGATTTTATCGCGTTATTTATTTTACACTTCATTACAAAATTTTGAAACTGTTACACTACTACTAGATACTATTAAACTTTACTCATTTTAAGCTAATTAAATTATTAAAACTATTTATATTTAAGTTTACACTTTCCCCGACGTTTCATTTTACTTTTATTATTACAAAAGATAATTGTGTCTTTGTGAATACCAGATTTACATGGCTCTTTGCCTTTATATAAATCTCCACATAACTATTGGCTTACGGTTACGTTTATAATTCTTTACCATGCATGGTGACCATTTAACTTTCATAGCAGTTTGAAATCGTACGTAACTTAGCTTAAGAACAGAAAATGTCAATACATAATACCATTAAAATAAAAATTAAACATCGATGATCGTTATTCAATTTATTTTCTTTAGCCCTACAATGGTTAGTATAAGTCTAGTAACAAGACCTTCGACGCAACTGTAGCCGTTTATAAAAAGATCAATCAAGTGGAACAATGCGGTGATTTGTTCTGTGTGCAGACGGGAACACATTACAAGTAACAAACGCGTGTCCACAGCGTGTGTGTCGTCGCCGGGGGCGTCATACGCCACGGGCACGCGATCGTAAATCACGCGGTGAACGCGTCCGCGACGCCTTCGCGCCTCCGGCGGTGACCGGAGTCAATTACACTAAACGCCCACAAGCTCGCTACAAATGCGTGCGGAATGCCCCGCAGACACTATCTTATATCGCTTAGATTGGGGGAATCTTTTTGATGTAATCAATTGCTAAATCTATTCTATTGTTGTCGAAGTGAGATTCGAGCACTTGTGCTATTTTAAGCGGTTATGTTTTATAGAGAAATGTTTGACATAATTTCGTATGAGAACTAAGGCTTGGCGAATATAACTTTAATTTTTGTTATGATTTAGGATTTCGTCCTAAATTTAGCGCTGTTAAAAATATGCCCATTGCTGGCCACTAGCCTTTGCAATTTTTTTAGGACATTTAGGTCATCGCCCAACTTTCTGTATCAGCACGATTGACAGACATCTCTTACCTTCAAGAGCATTAGGTAAGAGAACTCGTACATAAAGTCTGCTCGTGTTGTGTGGGTTGTAGGTATTTCTTTAGCAATAGAACGTGCATAGACTAATTATTTATTAAATAACATATGTTTCTGTTTAAAATATTATTATTCCTTATTTATATCCATAGCTTCAGGTGTTCTAATCTACCTAACATAAAATAATTGGCCAATAACGTATAACATATTATTGTATAATCAATTAAGGCAGTTGGTTTGTAAAATGTTGTGCCATCATCGGCGGCGGTGGGTGCTATTTGGAGTAGGTAATGGGTTACTTGTAAGTTGATTGTTGCTTTCAACGATCATTTCTGCCACGTACGTGCAAGCTCTGGAATGAACTGCCTGCTTCGGTGTTTCCCGAGCGCTATGATATGTCCTTCTTCAAACGAGGTTTAAAGAGAGTTCTTCTTTCACGGTACGCAGCGGCTTTGCTGTGTCCTGACATTGCTAAAGTCCATGAGCAGCGGTTATTACTTTCCATCAAGTGGACCACTTACTCATCTGCCACAAATGGCAATAACTTGCTTGAATGGCAGAGTAACTTTTAGCAATTGGTTATGAGAAACAGCTGCTATACTTGGCCGCGTAAAGGTATTACGAAAGGGTTGCAGCGTGCGGCCATTACAAGTGTACTATTACAGTAAATAATTTTTACTCGCAATACACATACCGTTTTCAGGATTGGGCTATACTGACTAGATGGCCATAAAATAATAAGAAGAACAGCAGCATATATCAACTCATAGTAATTCTGACCTGCGTGGGCGTGAGGTGTATTAGCGACGCGAGGTGCTCCCTCTCTGGCGCCGACAGGTACTTCTGCTGCTTGAACCGCCTCTCCAACTCGTACACCTGGACAAACAAACACAGTTTATATTTATATATCACTTACATTAAGCAAGAACGAGATAGAGGTAGGACAAAATTATATTCAAATATAATAGTGCACAACGCGATACCTACTTCACAAGGCCAATGAGGAAACCTTTTCTTTTATCTATGCATGTTAGGTTTGGTTAGCGATTTGAGTTGCAAATTAATAGTATTATTAACCTTTCCAGCTAAGATAAAATGCTTATGGTAGTAGTATGGGTTTCAAACTCACAACTTCTTAATCGCAAATTCAATGCCTTACTTATCTATTGGCCTACCACTGCTTCAACATGACTGCTCCATGTTGAGTAATAGGTATATAGAATTGTCAGAAAAGTCTACGTAAAAATAATGGCCGTAAAATAAGATCGACATATGTAAGTCACTATAATACCATGTTACGGAATACGGTTACCCTATAATAATATATTATTTATCATTATATTCTTAGCAGTAACATGGGACGATGGAATGTAAAAGCCCGACCGATCGAGTTCAAATTGGATTTTTTAATATACATAAATGTTAATTAGTTAGTTCCATATCTCTATTATAAACGCTAACCTAATCTTCCTAGTCCTAGGTACGTATATTGAACAAATAACAAAAGCATCGAGCATGAAGCAATTTTAAAATGTAATAACGATAACGTTGTCACAAATAAAATAAACCAATTAGGTATGACAAATATTTTGTGTGCATATAACAGATAAATTTAAGATGAGTATAGGTATAGGATATGTTTTATAGAGATGTGGCAGAAGTAAAGAACTAAAGCTAGTGTTAGGTATATGAGCCGCACATATTCATAAATGTTTTCATGACAACAGTGTCTGACGAGCTTAACGCGGTATTGGAAGAACTTCCCTTTGATCCGTTGGATGGTGACCGACGGAATTCGCAATAAACGTTCAAACTGTGCTCGTTGGCCGTAAAGCGAAACTGTCAAGTGTCAATATACAATTATTACGATACTTGCTATCGTACTAGCAAGCGTTTGTAGGTTTGAAACTCTCTGACACTATCTTTACTGTAACCAGGCGTTTGTGAAACCAGAAATAATAATTAGGTAGCTACACGACAAGTTTACAAAGAGGTCGCTATGCTGTCACAAGCTGCTAAGATTACAACGCCTCTTTAAGGAGCTAGGAGCGAAAACCCAGGTTTAAACGAGGTTGCCCAAAATCATTAGAATTATGTTTTAAATCTATACTAATATTATAAAGCTGAAGAGTTTGTTTGTTTGAACGCGCTAATCTCAGAAACTACTGGTTCGAATTGAAAAATTCTTTTAGTATTGGATATATATAGCCCATTTATCGAGGCAGGCTATAGGTTATATAACATCACGCTATGACCCACGGGAGCGACGCAATAACTATAAACGTGGGTGAAACAGCGGGCACATCTAGTATTCTATATTACACTAGCTGCCATCGAAATTTTAAGATATAAACGAACTTTATATAAAAACTTCGCCCTTTATACATACATAGTTTATGTATACATACATAACATTCCGAAGGGTAGGCAGAAGTGTATTGTGCCCACGATTCGCAAGCTATATTTTAGCTTCCAAGTAACAGGAAGCGAGCCTATGACCCCCTATCGATTTTCAGATTCCGTGCTGTTAATGTAAATTTTGGTAAAACGTTATCTCCGACCCAGACATAGAATTCGTGGCCACTTGTCTTGTCATACATAAGTACTCAACACAAGCCTATGCCACTGGCCTATAGACGCAGTATATGTGATTTATCTCTCTCATTAGAGTATTAACCATCCATTCATAAACTCAAGCCGATATATGGCCAAAGCAGACACCAATGTGTCAACCACATATCGTCAGTTATGTTTTAGGTCCTATTATATAGGTAGAGTAGAGCCTTTCACCGCATATGCTGCTGCCTTAACTTCCCAAACAGAATAGACCAATAACACTTCCGACCGCTCATTAGCAAATTTATAGCACGCGATCAATAAAGCAGTCTAATACGCATTGTAATAATACCTAGTACCTATAATACTAGAAACTTATAACATAACATTACGCGTTAGTTGAATGTGAGATAGCAACCCTTATCCTACTTAATGCTAGCCCATTTACACGCTTAATTTATTAACGTTACCAACGTTACACGATTAAACTCATACCCAACCCTTTCGTCACCATTGCGCAAAAAGCACACACATAAACTCAGCACAGATTGAACACACACATAAAGTCAGCACAGATTGCACACACACATAGTAACGTCGGAATCACACTGTGTGCGAGTCGGAAAATTCCAGAGAAATAGAATTAATTACACGGCGTGATGGGCGGCTGGGCGGCTGGGCGGAGCCGTGGGCGGGCGCCGCCCTGCCTCGCTAACGTAATTTTGACTTTAGTTAGCTTTGGAGCGCGGTGATGCTTGTTTGCAGAGACGTTTGACGTTTTAATGTTATGTTTAATTTTGATTGGGATTGTAAATTTGGTTCCTTTTTTGGTATTCTGTTTATATGGCGTATGATTTGTTATTTCGCCAAAAATATAAATTCTTTGTTTTGCGCCGACTACAAATGTTAAAGCAACAGAAAATGAGGTAGGTATATTAGGTATATTTGGCCAAACTGATTTTGATTACACAGATAGTTTAGTGCTATAGGTAAGTGGACGCCTCGCCATTGCGAATGAATGAGTGTTGTGGGTTCGATGCCCACACAGTTACAAAAATTATTGTTATTTGCAGAAGTCTGGATGTTCTTTGTATTTATTCCTTGAATGTTTGTAATTTCTGCTTGACACAGACATCATTAGCGCGGGAGCTATACTTTACAGACAGAAGCATTAAAATAATCTAAAATCTTTTAAAGAAATAATATTACTATGTTAATTTTGGTTACGATTTTTTAATAATAAGCCCCTTAATGTTTATCTTCTACTATAATTAGCAATTGATAATAACATCTTTTATACAAGTTTCGCACCGCGTGAATCGCACAAGACTACAAGATACGTAATGTGTATATCGGGATGAAAAGTAACCCAGAACAGATTTGAAAATATCCAAACATCTTTTTTTAATATTGGTAGGATCACCAAACAATACAAAATATAGCAAATATTTAAAATCTTGTATCATTGACCCTAAGCTGGCAAAATATGTATTTATAATCTTGCCTCGTCGATCTGGTGCTATAAGCTTACACTTATGTTTGCATGCGATCGTGAAGTCCTAGAGGTCCGAATCGATCACGCGAAGTGTTATATTGTGTTATAGTGATATATTCCGGTGTCTGTTTAAACCTTCTCAGTGGCAGCCCAGAGTCTGGCAGTATGCCTAGTAGGCAGAGAGTGGTTTACACGCGTAAGTTTTTACTTACTGCTGCTCATGAGACTCCTGGTTCAGTTTCCACTTAGGGCAAATAATTATTTTGTTCTTATGGCCAAACAGACAATAGGCTTGATTTTAGATGCAGCCAAACTTATTAGGCAATACCAGCGTAATGATTTACCAGAAAGCGCATCACTTGAGAACGGACTCATTTGGTTAATTATTTTATTGTAATGGAAAGTAGGCAAATCTAAAAGTACCTTATACATAAAATTAAGACCGCACAACGGGTCAACTAGTAGGGTCATAGAACACTGTACAAAAGCAAGTATAACTTAGTCCTATTCCTACGAAGCTTTGAGCGATAACAAAGTTGTTCAACAACGAAACGTGAACTAGAAGAAACAAAATAAATTATCTTATCTTATCTTATCTTTCGACAACACTGTCGAAAGCTTGGCAACACTGCCATACCATGCAGTCGATACTAATATACAACAAGATGTGGCGCAACTATGCTCTCTTGCGGAGAAACTTACTAAAGTTTGGTTAGCTACATAATATACATGTACACACATAGTTTCCCGCCCGTATCTTCGAAGGAGTAAGTAAAGGTGTCATATATTCAGATGTTGCCTGCTATGGCCTTAGGTCGACGAGCTTATTTATTGCCGTTAATTATTTCTTGAAACTGAAATTCAAAAACATTCTGACTAACCCGGGATTCGGAGCCGAGACTTCGTGGGCAGCATTCGCACACACTGCCGCTGTGCCACCAAGCCAGTCCAATCTATATATTTACAAATGAATCCCTGTTTCTCCTGGTCACGATAACTCGAGAACGACTTTACCGATTTCATTCATATTTTTTTTTAAATTTACTTATAATTTGTAGGTTCTTACGGAAAGTAAAGTTAAGAAAATAGCGCAGAAAATTGGATAATTTCAGAAAACTTAACGACTATTTTAAGCTTGCGAGTTTAACAGTTCGTCTAATACAGAAGAACGTCTGTCGGAACAGCTAGTAATATACATATCATAATAGCAAGATTTTCGATATGGGAATGTCGACTCAGCGTGATATTGTGGGTTCGATTAGTACATCTAGTACTTGCGAAGGACTACAGCTATATTACAACTACATTTCGTATTACAAAGAAAACGACAACAAAAATCAAGACAATACGTACCTAACTACCCTATATTGGAATCGAACCCGTAACGTCAAGATCAACAGTAAGCGAAAGTACACTTCTACACCAACGACCCAAATTAAACGCAAGTTGAGGCTCCCAACAAAACAAAGAAAGCTACAAAACTAATTCCGCCCAACTTCAGCTGGTTGTTGGTTCCCTTCCCCGGTAGGCACACACGAAGAACCTCCGGCGTCCTCGCTGCACAAACTCGTATTTGCCCTCCGTGGAGGGGAGTTTTATTTGCCGATCATTTTACAAATAAATACTGCGTAGGGGACCCTACCTGCCTTAATTCGCGAGATAAAGCTAGACATGCATTATACTACAGAAGTTACGACATTTGGTTTTGTTTAAAACCCAATTGATATATAAATATGAAAGTAATATTTCTGTCACACAGTAATGAATGTATATGTTATACGCCAAAAGTTAAATTAAATACTTTTCACTCTGGAATAGTTCTTATGGCAACTAATTACAAATTCATAGTTCATAGCTAATTGAATATAGTTATATTAAAAATAAGACTACATATATAAAGTATTTAAGAAGATATTGATAAAACAAATTTAAGAACAAGATATTTAAAGATTTATTTAGGCAATACCTACTAGCCTCAAGGCTGTGTGTGCTCGTCACTCGTCAGGGTAAGCAGAGCTATAGAATCCAATATTTAGAGTCAATTCCATTTTAAAACACAATTTTCGATAATTAGCGATCTGCTGTCGAATAATTTGAACGTTTAATCAAATGAAAGAAGAGAAAATGTTATTGTCAGCATTGTATTGAGACAAAAGCAACAAACTCTAAGTGAGTTTATTATATCAAGAGGATTACATCAATCAGAAATCCGAGAAACATAACAAATTTTATACTAATGGAACTCCAACAGACAGATATCTACTCTCACTGGTCTACGTAAATGGCGCAATATTATTACCAAATTCATAGAAAGAAAATACTTTAAATCAGCAACACAACTGCCCACACTTCACCACAAATTGAAAAGCAGACTAGACAAAAATACTATCGCATTATTAAATATGTTACAATGTTTGTTACTTTTAAAAAAGTATTTCTGACGACTTGTCGACAATAAGCAGGTCGCCTTACTAGGGTGGTTCGTCTTTACCGCTTTAACCGTGATGAGTATCCGAGTTATACGAGCTGTAGGGCGGTGCCATGGTGACCAGTGCCACGGTATAAGAGCTCGGGTAAATCTGTTCAGTTATCCGACATTTTAACATGAGATAATCTTTCTTATAATAAGGTAATAGTCGGCAATACGTATTACCTGTATTGAGGTCCCATATAGGATCTAGACTATTGACTGCCTATATATAGATAGCCCCGTTCTTAAACTATCGAGTATCGATTTGTTTAAGGGATTAAATATAATGGCCATCTAAAATACTAATTGCACAGCAAAATATACTTACTAAAATATATCGTAACGAGCACTTATACGCCTCAAATCCGTCTCGGAAGGGTTAGGTTATGTTAGGTTCCTTCTTAAACCCACCCATAAATAGGAGCGCATATTTTCCTGTGCAATTAGTATTTTAGGTGGAACAAAGGCAAAAAATTGAGGAACAGTTAAATACTACCCTTTGTTTAATTACATAAAACATATTACTATTCAAATTTCCTTGCATAAATGACGTAGAGCCTGCAAGTTTGGACTATAAACTATACAGATTGAACCTTATATGCATACGCAACTTAATTTAGTCCAACTAAACCATAGACGTAAGCTCCTTGACTTATCATTCTTATATAATATATTAAATAATAACGTTGACTGTCCTGAATTATTGTCTAAGATCTATATCTCAGCTCCTAGTAGGTTGCCGCGCTCAAATGTCTTCAAACTGTTCAATATACCTAGATATAAGACCAACCTAGGGCTTAACTCGCCAATAACTAGATTGACGAAGTTATATAACGAACTCGCTCGTCTGCTTAAGTTAGACATTTTTTGTGATCCTATGCCTAAATTTAAAAAAGTAATATTAGAGTATCTCAAAAATACCAGTTAATTAACTTGTATTTTTACACTGTTAACCATTTTTAAACACTTATCGTTTTTCTCATTTTCATGTTTTTATTATTTTATATTATAGTTTATTGTACTGGTACTTCCTGTGTTAGTTGTGGTTGCCTATAACAGAATGAGCACAAGGCATGTATTATTGTAACACTTTTAATTATGTGTAAGAGTTGTGTATCATTTGTTGGCGATCCTTATAAATAAATAAATAAATAAAATACGCTTTGCAACTTAACACCCCATCTAAAAAAGGCCAATAGCATGATTTCATATCCATTGAGTGTAAATCCTTCCAGTCCGACTAACTTATCTGCATTGTAAAATAGGTGTAGGGACCACTATTGTATTTTCTGAACAAAAATACACACATCAAAAGAGTCTAGGGATCAGATACGTTTTAGAGGCTCACCGCAATTGAGAATTATTATTTTAACTTTTCTTGATTGTAATTGGCTCTTTATAGTGATTTTCACTATTTGAAAAATAATTTTCTTTCAATTTCGATAATATATAGAAAATCAACTGTCAAACAGGATTTCTATAAAAGTGTGTAATAGCGTTTGTATAAAACCATTACAATATCTGCATCGGAACTGAAAAAAACTGCATCAATATGGAGCGAAGACATCATTTAACACGAGAAGAGATGATGAGAGCCGTCGGAATGTTGCAAGCCGATTCCAGGCAACAGTACGATGCTGTCGCTCTTGGCATTACACAGAGCGTTATAAGTCGTCTCTGGACACGCTATCGTGTCACGGGCAGCGTGGCCGACCGACATGGAGGACGATCTCGCATCACCACTCGCATACAGGACCGGTACAAATACTGCTCGACGGAATCGTAACATGACCGCCATGATGTTAGCCACGAGGCTCCACAGCTCTTCAGGCTTGCTGATAAGCGACCAAACCATCCGAAATCGTTTACGTGAAGTGGATCTGCGTTCCCGAAGGCTGCAGAGGGTTCCACCTATAGCTCCCTGCAATCGTGGGTCCCGTTTACAATGGACTCGCGAACACAGAAATTGGGAGGAAGAAGACTGGCGTTGTATTTGCTTTTCGATGAATCTCGTTTCGGTGAGAGACCAGATACAAGACGTACTCGGATTTTTTTTTTCCATTTCTTCCAATAGGCCTTTCTACGAGATAAGTTACTGAACATAATTATAAGTCTCACCTGTGCTTGCGTGAAGAGTACCCTCCTCTTTCGCCTCTGCGCCAGGGGGAACTGCATGGGTTTGGCGTCAGGGCCGGCACACGCCGCCAGACCGCCCATGTTGTTCACGTGGCCCATCCCGCCAGAAGTCGACGTCATCAGCCTGGAAACTAAAGCAGCCGCTCAGACACGCACATTTCACTACACTCACTTACAAGCTAAGAAAACAAGATATGATGCGTGATGTCTGAATCTTCCGTTTCTATGGCAACGTCAAAGATACATACTAGCGATGTGTTGAAAACATGGCATTAAATTTTGTACCTCAATACTTATTAATTAATACTATGAACGAATAAAGATACCTGAAATAACAATTTGAGACAAACCAGCGACGTTATCCTTAACAGCTTTCATTGCGATAGCTGATCCTAAGGATTTCACCGTAACCAATAAATCGATTATTATTTTTTTCCGGTTATCATTACTATGTACAGCAATTACCTACAAAAAACTCTTTTTTGAAATCTTGCACTTAGCAGCAAATTTAAGTGCATGTGAGTTCTATCACAATTGGTAGAGATGATAATAATAGATACATCTTTATATATATAAATTTTCTGTACGTGTGTTTGTAATTAAACTCCTCCTAAACGGCTCGACCGATTTTGATAAAATTTTTTGTGTGTGTTCAAGTGGATTCGAGAATAGATTAGATTTGTTTATTTTTTTATTTGTTTTCGTGTTTACAGGACAATGTCTGTCGGGACAGCTAGTAGTTATATAAATATGCAAGTAGAGATAGATAGAGGCCCATAGAGGACAAATCCTAGATGATAATTAGTTTTATAGTGTATCTACATAACAAAATTAGAACAACCGTTTTAATGTTAGTATTATTAACGTAGCAATATAAAAGACAAAGCTTTATAAAATTATATGCTATATGCAATAAAACAGCAAAGCAGAAAGTCCTCAGCACTGAAATATACTAACATTATAACCACATTACTTTAATTACATTTTTATCCATCCTAGCGAAATATAAAAGGAGAGTAGCGAGGAAAATTAAAATTAATACTTTCCCGCGGTAGAAATTAATCTCTTCGTGCTGGCAACATTTAAGCCGCCCGCCATTTTCCTAATGACACTAGACGAGATGGCTTCCCGCGCTACTTTGCAACGTATTTAGTCACTTTCAAACCTTACTATTATGTTTATCTCTTTATAAATCTTGTATTATATTTACCTACGCCATTACCCCTTTCTCGTAAAACTCAGTACTGCAGGACACTTATAACAAGGTACCACGGATTTAACAATTATAATGATAACACTCTCTTTCGGTGAAATGTATGTAGTTATACAATCTATAAGTTATACTTATAATAACATTATTGAAATCTATCTAAAAACTTTTAGTAACAGCGTAGCACAGTTTTGGAGAGTATATTAACATTAATAACCTGTCTGGCCGCCGGAGTGCCGCTACGACACAGTAAAAAATTTATTATGTTTGGTATTTCAAGATTTGACGGATTAATATACAAATAATTGACATCCCAATTTCAAGGCATAGATTATTATTATCCAACCAAGGTGACTAATAAGCACTTGCCCAGCACGGCGGCACGCGGTTGTCAGCCTTATAGGTATGACTTTGGAGGTATATCTACGTATTTACCAGCATTCTATCGAAATTGGAGCTACTGTAACATACAGGCAAAGATAAGTGAAAGACAAATCTATATTTACTCAAGAATATTTACAGATTTAACGCCACTTCTGCTCAATCATATATATTATATATACATATAGGTACTTAATATATATATATTAATTTATAAAATACATTAAAATATATATTAGGTATATACGTTAAACGCCACCGTAGTTAAACGCCGAGCTCGGATACAAATCTGCCAACTAATTGCTTCGTGTGTTGTCCGTTTCCGCGCATCCCTCTCAAATTCATGAGAGCCGCAAACCGAGGCCGCGAAGCACCAATTGTATTCATTCAGTACTTCCACTATGTGTTTCAATTGTAGATAATAGGTATCTATGGTCAAAGGTCGACGACCTTCCTACACTCCCCTGCGAAACGTTTTTATTGTAGTACTAGACTAACTCGAGCTCAGTGAGGAGACCAACAGACTGCAATGCAGAGGGTCTCGGGTTCGAACCCACGTCGCGCACCTCTGACTTTCGAAAGTTATATGACTTTTCGAAATTATGTGCGTATTGATTGACAATTGTCGCCTGCTCCGTGCCTCGGAGAGCACGTTAAGCCGTTGGTCCCGGCTGCCATGAATATCTATGGCAGTCGTTATTGGGAAAGTCAGTACCCTCTAATATCCTGACACTGGTCTAGCCTTAGGGTATCGTTAGCCTTCGGGTTGCGAAGGTCAGGTGGCAGCCGCTCTGTGTATAAACTGATATCCAGTCAAATCCGGTTAGACCAGAAAAGCCGACCCCAAGTGACTTGGGAATAATAAAGGCAAGAGAGAACACTAGACTAACTCGACTTCTCTTTGTTGAAAACAAGTATGTGCTAGGAGATCTCTTGGAGATAATATCGCTTATATATTGAGTTTATTAGTATCTAGTTTCAGAAAACATTTCAGTTAGAAATTAATTAGGTATTAATCTACTGTTATACAATTATTTTGCCACTATAAGAAGATTAGAATAATGCAATAACTTGTAACTCTATGGTTGTTATTCGAGCGTAACTGATACCCCAGAAAAGAAATGCTGTACTGCTAGCACAAAGTAAAATCCTCGTTCTCTGCTTAGAGTACAGCGCCTCCTTAAAAAGTCCAGAACCCTACTCATAGCAAGAATAAAACTCAGGGTTGTTTGATTGCGTTATCTGTAGAGAGGAGTTAATTCCCAAGGCGAATTGCCACAGTTTAATTGAAATACAAATTTCAATGAATATCCTGCATTAACATATTACCTTTTCTACCGCTTTTCATATCTTTACACTGCTAAAATGGCAAAAACACAGAAGAGAATTCCTGTGACGGTAAGCGGACATTATAAAGTATATGGACGAAGTCGACTTCAGTCGTAATTTGGTATTTTCAGCTTATTCATACTTTGCAGTAATTCAATTTAATTTCCCACCAGCCAAATACTGTCGACACGGCATATTAAAATATGCTTTACACACAGACCTCGGCGGGTGAATTCGGCAACAGCGGCAATATCCCGCACATTACACGCGTCTGCCCGCCTCCTATTTACACAACACTCGACCGAAAGGGTCTTTCAATAAAATATTACTCCCCATTCTGTCTTACTCCATTGTGCGTGTGGTTATATTGTGCTGTGTCTCTGGTTCATCGGCAAAAATGATGCGTGTTTAACATTCTGGGTTCTTTATGTTTTATTTAAAAGAAATTATGTTCAATTGTCTTATGATATCTGTAGCATAATAATGTCCTCCAGACCGATTTCAGTCACGGCGGCCAATCTTAACGGAGACTGGCCATCTGCGCAGAAGATATTATAGTGCACAAGCGTGTGCGCAAACACAAGCGCACTCTCTGTTCCCTAACTCTCATGATCCGATGGGACGGTAATCCGACACGACCGGTGAGAGATCAGGCGCAGGACCAACGGCTTTACGTGCTTTCCGAGGCACGAGGGTGTCCAACACCGCCAACTTCCTAACTCCGGGCTGTTATTGAGATTTCTTAACAGAAAACCCAATAACTTTTTGTTGACCCGACCCAGGATTCGAACTCGAGACCTCATGCACAACAGTCGCATTCACTACTGCTGCGCCACGGAGGTAGTAGCATAATACAGATTTTATGTCTCTACGAAAGTTTAGCCAAAGGTATATCAAATTTGACACAAAGGCAGCGTTATTATCATATCATATATTATTATACGGGTCATAGTTCCAAATTCAATTAACTTTGTCGGATCCAGAATAAGAAACCATCCCGATGATGAAAGAGCACGTTAAAGCTACTGCTAGTCTAAACGGAGTTCTTCGAACAGTCCAGTAAATAATTAGTATAGGTACCTACTAGAGTCATGTTTTTCTACGAGGATACATAGCATACTTCTAAACGTTTACCTAGTAAATTGTCTGTGATTAACAAATTAAATAATTTTAATTTTATGATGCCGAATTTGTCATCCACAGAAGTCTATCTAATTAATTACACATAACTAAAGTCGTTTAATTATTAAATTACTTATAATGTGCTTTTGTGTAGAACCCGGTTTAATCATATAAGCACCATAATATAACCTAAAGTAATTTCAATTTCATTTTAAAATTCAGTAACTTAGAAAAAAAGCCGATTTCAAGGAAGATCTTTTAAACTGAACCCTAAAAAACTGCCAGCACATTCGTTTCGAAATTCGAATGTTCTTTGTGTTGTCAATGGACCACCGGACATTTTATTATCTGTGCATCTCGATTTAATTTAAATGTAGAACGTAGCAGTGTTCCATGACGGTTCATGGCTGTGTAATGGCGGATCAAGGGCGTAGATCTCTATCGAATCGTTTAATGACACGTAAAAGGATGTTTACAAACACTCTCAATAGATTTCTAATAATAGTTCTATAGAAGTTCGATATTCTTATAATTGATGGCAGTATTAATGTTTTTACTTTAAATAGGTTAGTTGGTATTCCATTATTAAATATATTTTTTTAATTTTGTAAGCATTATTTTGTCGATGGTGTTTTATTTTTTCGATAATATCTTTTGTTGGCATCTTCTACTATAATACTATTATTGCATTCTGGCCAGGTTACTAGTAGTATTTTAGATAAACCGGTTCGCCCCATGGTAAATCGTTACCGTGGCGTGAAATCCACATAAAGATACAATGAGGACGTTACGCTCATTATGTGTAACACCAATTCTAAAGGAAAAGCTCGATACCCAGATCATGCAAAGGATTATTGGGTGGTAATGATGAAACTTTATCATTAGCAACACGGTGTCTATTACATGGGACCTAATTATAGCCGGCGAAAGATTAGCCTATTATAGTTTTGGATATTTACCGACGTGACACTTTATATGTATGTACATATGTACAAATCAGAAGCAAAACTATTCCGTTCGTAGCCACTGTAATCCTAACTACGCCTTAACTACTTGACCGATAATCATGAAATTTCGCATACACGTTGTCAGGGTAACAGAAATGGACATAAGGTATCTTACATCCAGAAAAAATACAGTTACTGATCTAACCTAATCTGATCTAAATTAACGCGAGCAAAATCGCGGACAAAATGCAGTAACATTTATATTACAACACGCAATGGAACAGGTACTGAAGTAAGAAATCCTTAAAATTCTAAACGTTTCTCCGTCACTTTCGGAGTAGGTATGATGTAGATGTACAATTTTGTAAAAATACACGTGCACTTACTGGCTGTCCCTAAGTTGACGGGGGTCGGACAGAGGCGCATATATTTTGACAACAAATACCATCGTAATTGAACCGGGGTGGACGAGGGACGTTGGGCGTCAAAACATGTCGTGCAAGCGAAACTATTTTCATGGTCGAGTTACGCTACGGTTAAATATTATTGGAGTTAAGTAAAACTAGCTTCGATTTTACTCTACCTTGTGTTGTTTTATGTAGGTATAGAGTATAACTAAAACTTGTAAGTTATCCCATAAAATACTAATTAGAATTGCTTTAACATGCTCAAACATTTAGGTCATCACATATGTTAAAAAAATAGCAATGAGCCTAAGATCGCCTATTCGATCAGTAAATCAAATATGAATTAATTTTTCTTAATTATTTTATATTCGATTTAGTAATCTTCTATTAGAACTACTGCGCCAATGGCACAAGTAATAGGTGCTTATGCTATTGGCACAGTGGTTGAAGTTATCGTGTCGTCACTAGCAATGCACCAGGTATACCGGGTTGATTTTATGATCTATAGATAGTAAGTTGTTGTGTTCGTTTATAATCGCATAAGCAATAAATCTAGTAGGATTTTGTTGTTTACAGTAGTTCTTGAATTTAAATGAATTTTATGCCTCTTTATAAGAGTCAACGAGTGATTTACAGAAAGGTATAAATGGCAAACCGTATTACACATACAAACACAGACTCAGTTCTGTATATCGCCGAACAACTAGTCAGAAATGTATTGTTACCTATTATCTTGCCAGCTGTATGTTAAGTCTCACATAAAAGATAGTAAGCCAATTGCCATTGCCCGGGTATTTTCAAGGACGCGTGCTGCTACCGTTATTCCCTAATTGTAAAACCCAATACCACGTTCCCCGACTCGGCAATCGAATATAACAAAGTTAGTAAGATTGTGAGCGATCACGAGCACATTCTCGTACGCCACGTGTGCAGTATAATAACCATATCACTTCACACTGCACAAAAATATAAATATCTTTATTTTGAAATATCTCAACGGCAGCGTTCGACTAATCAGGTTACCAACATAACGCATATCCAATAAGATTAGCCAACATTACGAACAGAACACCCAACAATTATCATTCTACCCACAGATAATAAGTAGTTGCACAACCTAACGGTCACTTAGCACCGACGCGTGCGTTTGATGACGCGATTGGCGTGAAATTGGCCAGGACTTGGCTACCGAGGGGCCACAGGGGCTCAATAAGGGACCAAGCGAGGGGTGAGCCTGCAACTGACGGCCGCTGACCGCCCGTAATTACTGACCAGACAAAGCTAGTTCAAAAGTTAAGCTAACTTTTAATGATGGCTTGTCTCTCCCGTCCCGTCTACACGCAGGTATTTTGAAAGACTCTAAATAAGAGGAGCTCCGAATGCGACGCGTATGTTTTGTGTTCTTATCCCTAATATTGCCAACTTCAAATGATCGCATTCATTCTTTCTTTTTTGAATAATTTATTTAATTTGGATGGTTTTCATAACTAGTATCACTATCACTACATATTATATAACAAAGTCCCCCGCGGCGTCTGTCTTTCTGTTCGCGATACACTCCAAAACTACTGAACGGATTTTCATGCGGTTTTCGCTAATAGACAATGATTCATGAAGAAGGTTTAGATGTATAATTTGTAAAAGTTTTGTACTACCCGTGCAAAGCCGTGGCGGGTCGCTAGTTTTAATTAATTTTAATTTGTATACTGTCAATTATAAGCAATACATGTTAATATTAATTAGTCTTTGAGAGTGGATTCACGTCGGTTTAGTTTAATACAACTCACAGCTACAAAGGCAATGTTTGACCTTCGATAGACGGACATGTTATTAATATCTAGAGATCGTGGCTTTGTTTCGATTTAATGAGCCATAGGACTGTCCCTGGACATACAGTAAGAAAAATTGTTGATTTTCTTTTGTGTCAAATAATCATTTTTATTTTTAACTGTATGTCCGGAACAGCGGAAGTTATATGACTTTTTGAGATTATGTGCGTGTTGATTGACAATTATCGCCTACTCCTTGCCTCGGAGAGCACGTTAAGCCGTCGGTCCCGGCTGCCATGAACATCTATGGCAGTCGTTATTGTGAGAGTGTCGACACAAAAGATCCCAGTGGGTCGAAGTGTCGCCAGTCTGCACTGACTGGCCCCCACATAAGATAAGATTAGCTGGAGGTATTACAAGGATACTGGTAATTTGCAATGTCAATAACGCATATTTACCTCTTAAATATGAATATAATTTATAGTTTATTGTTTTTGACTTTATTTATTCATGTTATTGATTTAATGTACACACGGCTACACATCAAGTTAGACACCCTATTTACGCATAACTACGCTACATACAAAATAGAGAATTGTCGGAAAGGGACAGTGCATAGTGGTGTCGATGTTATGGTAAGGATAGAGCGTAACAAAAATATAACGCAGTCTCTCGCACGATTCGCAGCGTTCAACTTCTAATAGCTCAAAGTCCAAACAGTCTAGGTTGATGTGTCGCTGTGTGTACACGTCTGTATGTATAATTTATCTACGATTTTATGAAAAGCAGGCTTACTGGCTGAGCTATTATAAATCTACTCGTTTACCTTGATGTTATGCAGAAACCAAATGACATATCTTAGAACATAATTATATAAAATGTACTAGGTATAAGTTATATTTAAAGGCAGATGAGTTAGATATACAGTCCATGTTCTTACGCATCATTTATGTGTTTGATACTTTAGTAATTTTAGCGTCTTATTTTCTATTACCACATAAAATGTTACAATAGCATTTTCTTCTGTATATCTATATCTCTTAAATAATTTATTAACCTATTGAGTCGCGGCAACACACCGGCGGCAGTGGCCGGACACAATAGGTTTCTAATTACGAGTAGTATTCCAATATGACATATAATAAGAAGATTTATCTCTATCATTTTTTTCTCTCCCTCTTTCTCTTTTTGTTTCTCTACATTATTTAACCTACTGCTGAGTAGTGGGGCTAACCTGACCTCCCATGTATGAGTCCTATGATTAACGAGATTGGTGTAAAAACCCAGGATTCAATCAGTCTTCAGATTCTTCATCTTCATGTGTTTTTGTTTTATCAGCTTTTTTGTAATGTTCCACTGCTGGGCAAAAGCCTCTACCTTGGACTTCCAAATCACTATGTTGGTGGATATCCCCTGACCTTATAACCATGTGACCCCTATATCTCAGAGGTCTTTTGACCTACAGGGCCCATATTAAAACTCGACTGAGGGATGACCCAAGGTGTCTGCACACCAAGTTACAAGTCAATCAGTCCAGTGGTTCCGGAGCTATGCCTGTCACTAACAAACTGTCAGTAACAGACAGACACACAGACCCACTTAGTGTTTTCATTAACCTCTTCGAAGAAGACTCGGAAGTTAATAAAATAAAATGCTATTACTGTAGCAACACGAAATAATTAGTTTTAAATTGTATCATTAGGACCTAGACACAGACCTAGAGTTATATTAAGCTCTCTTGTCACAGTCGACACATTTTTTTGAAGACAGCTCCCTATTATAATTCCTGTGTCACGGGGGGCTTTACAGACACTTAAACAACGGACACAAAGTAGGTACATGCAGACTCGGAACAACCATTTGTAGATCATACATTTTTTTATCCTGCGTGGGGATCGAACCCACAACACTCGGCGCGGCGGCAGAGGCATTGCGACCACTTAAACTACTACGCCATCGTGCAGCTAATAATGGAAATATAAACTAAGGTGTCACTATAATATCTTTCTGAGTGTCTTTCAATTCCGAAGATCGCTTTTGAAAGTAGGCCGCACACACGAACTGACTAAAAAAACATAGTGGATATGCGTAGGTATATTTTTAAAGTTGATATCAACGCAACAAAGTTTACTTTACTACCGGATCTGGCAGACTGACCTTTCGAAATAAGCAACTAGTACTTCTTTAATAGTATAGACGACATTTTTGTTTATTTATTTTATATGTTTGAGTCGCGTTGCCTTCGACTTTCAAGTAGCCACGCCAGTTTAGTGTGATGTAAAACATTACGAAGATGAATGTCAATAATTGTCTACCTACTAATTGCTATGTATTTTTCCATGTTGGGTGAAAATATTGCATCTATTACACGGTTGAAAGCATGTGCTGGCTTTCAACAAGGTGTAACTACGCGATTTAAATTAATAATTACCCTAACTGGTATTACAAGAAAAAGAACTGCTTGTTTTTGTGTTGTGTATCGTACTACACCGACTGTAAAAGATCTGATGAACTTAAATCAAATAACCATACCCAAATAACCATAAACCAAAAGTGGAACGATTTTGATTAGGTATACTAGTTGCCGAAAATGTAAATATTTGCATTCAAATAGTTAAACCTTTGAAGACTTATGATACCACAGATGTTGACCATCACACCCCACTTCTTGCATTAAAACGTTAAGAAGATGATAGGGTTCTAACTTGTGATCTTAATTTAAAATTGACGAGTGTTTTATTATAATACACAGAGTGCACAATGTCAAATCTAGCGGCGGTATAAAAATTATATAGTTAAAAATAGTAAATATGCAAGCTAATGCCTATAATGTTTAACAAATGAATCGGAAAAATAGTGATATTTGTCGAAGCACTAAGAGACGAAGTCGGCGTACATAATGAGCTCGTACGTGATCGGAATACTTCGGCTATCGTCGGCCGTTGTCGACTCTGCGCCCGCGTCACACGCCGCGTCAATATTTGCTCGTTACTAATGGATTTTGCGAAGGGACCCTCTATGTGTGAATTTGAAAGTAAAATTTTATATGTAACCTGTTTTTAACACGAGATTTATTTGCAATTGCTAAACGGTGACTTAAAGTAAATCTATCTAAAGATGACGCTAACACAATAGATTAATAATATTAATAGTAAAACTCGAATATAAACGTATTACGTAGTAGGGTAACGAAATGAGTTGAAATGTTCGATGTTGTCGTCGATTGACACCAATAGAGTCGCCCTTTATTATACTAAGTCTAAACGTATTTCATAAAATATTGATAAATTAAAACTCTGGCTAACCCGTTACAGATAAATAAGAATTACCTATGCTAAATAAAACTGACAAATAGACTCAGAAATTAAACACATTGTCTTTGTTAATTAAAACTAATACTAACAGCCTGTACTTATCTTAAATATTAAGATATGATGGCGTGTGATATTACTATTAATAGCAACATAATAGAAAAAACTAGAACATTAAATTCAGATAATCCCGATGAGCTGTCCATAACAGTTCATAATAATCGCATTAAAATTCGAACGACGTACGCATTGGGTCGCCCCCTCGCGAATGTTGCCAACGCTGAATAAACTCCGGCAAATTGTGCGTGAATAAACATTGACAATAATACTCGCATTGTTGCAACCCCAGCCGGGTGTGCTGTGAAAACAGCGGATCTTATCGACGATCGGAAAATGAGATGAATTGTGTTAGAGTTTTTTGTTTTGTGAACCGTTAGAGAAAGGTCGTTTATAAGGTACGTTTTTAGGTCATCACTACGATTTGAAAATTTATGAAGAATATTATTTGGTTTTGAATAATTATTTCAGCTTTGACTACACCGCTGATGTATTAATTTATGCGACAAAGTACTGCTACCATTAACTACACAGTATCGCGTGAAAAATTCCCATACTGGACATAATATATATATATATATATATATATATATATATTTTTTTTTTTTTTTATAGCTACTTGTTCAGGATCAGAATATATATCGCAATATTTGTAAAAGCAGACATGGTATAAATTCACCGTCACCTTTGACCATAGTGGTTCTTTGGCAGTAAAGCATATTTTACATTACCATGTATAATTTTAATGAAAAACAAAACGACAAAATCTTTTCTTCAAGTTCTTAAAACTGAATTCAGACGTTTGAATAAAAGATATTACTAAACTCTGCATTTTTAATTTCATCATTCTAAGCACGCAAAATATTTAAGAATAACCGTTTCAAAATGTCAAACGTGCGCACACACAAATACTAACCCAACAATTACCATCTCAACTACAGCATCCACCGACGGACACAAAAACGGAACTGCCACCATTCCTAAACGTAAACAAACCAACAAAGATGGCAGGAAATGAAATAGCAAACATTTCCGCGGCTATTTCAGTGTGGCTACACTAAGGAAGATAAACGGGCAGGCTGTGGGTGACGCGGCCACTCGCTCGCATTAGACGCGCCTGCTCGGAAACTAAGTGTGTCACACACTCTTATTTTTCCCCGCAGCAATTTTAATTTACCGCTGACCGTGGGTACGTTTGATGTCGCAACACTTGAAAAATGCTATCGGCTAGATTTAAACTGAGTCCGTGTGTTTTTTGCTTCCACTAACGTTGATCGCTTTGAGACAAAGAGTTTTCAAGTAAGAATAAACTTAGTTAGTGATATGACTTTAGTGACCCAATTTTGAAATCGAATAAGTACGTATAAATATATTAATATTGTGTGAAATTTAATAAATAAAGCTGGCAATATGTGACTGTAATGCACTTCTGCCTACACCGTAGGATTATACAAGCATGCGCTTATGTACATATGCGTTAGATGGAATATCCCGTTATTAAGGTTACGAGGGTCGCTCCAAATGACTACATTGCATATGCAAATATTATAACAGTTGCCTTAAAATATTAGTATGTAATATTTAATATCTGCCTGCCTGCCGCCGCTATTTGGAATATCACGACAAATTAACACAATCCGAAAATATTTAAATGCATTGCAAATAATGATTATTTGGTAAAATGCAATACTGTTTACCATGGCATTTTGGCTTGTCTATATTTACAGAAATCCCCAGTCATATACCGCTAGAATAAATGTTGTATAATTACAACTTGAGACAAGCTACTGCCAGTGTTAAGCAAATAAGCAGGTCTGCTGTAATAATATGACATTTACAATACCTTTCACACTGTCAGAACACAAGTATCGAACATCAGTTACCATATTCATTACCATAAACTAAAATCATTTCTCCTGACTCGAGCAGAGCCTTCGAATGCATCGACATCGCGTTATTTGCGGACGTGAGGCCTAATGTTTACTCAGTCAAGTCTCTAGTGGTGGGCAAATATGGGCTCGATCAAATGGAATTGCTTATTTTGTCTGTCTACAGAGGCTCCCTAGTACAACAGGTACGAACGACGAGCGTGCCGCAGGGCTCGCTCCTTGGGTCACTAACATTTTTTTTGTCAAATAATTCGGTGGGCATTTGAGTGGTTTTTGTCCACCGTACATCATTCGACAGTTTACCGTTTTAATCTGTGCTCAAAGATACTCGTATGTGCGGAAGCGTGATGTATTATTGTGTTAAATTATTTGTAAATTGTGTTCAACGAGTTGTTGGTTTTGTTTCAACTGTATTGTGACTCTTTGTTAAGTAAGAGAGTTATTAAGCAAGTTCAATACAACGGTATATTGCGTACGCTTTTCTATATTACGTCACAAAAGGATAATACGATTTTTCTTTTGCTTTGACTTAAAAAGATACAGCTGAACATATATATATAAATGTCATTATTTAGACTTGCAAAAAACATGCGTAACTTTCTTAAAATTACTTTATTTTTAGTACAGTGTACTGATTTATTCCTGTCAATAACCTCTTTAAGAAACACGTAATCAAATACCACTTATATTTAATTTCTTTGTTCTCGATTGCCGTCCATGATTTTTATTATTATTACCGACGTGCGAACTGTTTGGATTATACCTACTAATCAGTTCTATTTGCTTAATAATACCTTACTAAGCAACCAATAGCGTTAGAAATACTAGTGTGATGCGCCTACTCGGTGTCTTATGTATCACAAATGGCAAAATCAAGGAAAACGTATAACTAACAGATCATAACCGCAATGTAAAACGAAACCTTTTACATTGCCTATGTAATATAGGCAAATAACCTAAAACTTCTATATTACCTATTAAACTAAAAGTTCAGAAGCGTACCATCCAGTACAAAGCATTGTATTTAAATTAGAACCCCATCATGGAGTTAGTCCACAACAAACAGAAGTGTTTATACTTTCTCTTCAACTACTGGATTTTCTTCGGAGTTTAGATTAAATTACCGATTGTCTTTGCTCCTTATTGTCCAATATTCAAGTGGTGTCTGATTGCGATCACCTTTAGTGTAGAGTTATTAATATTAGTTAGAAGATCTCAGGATTGAGGGACTATAGATGACGCGGCAATTATATTATAATTGTTAATAATTAAATTTATATTATATTAATCAAATTAACATTAAACATCACTGAACATTTTATTTACTATACGAATATATCTTGAATAATCCTTACTAATATAATAAATGCGAATGTGAGTTTGTTTGTTTGTTAAGTAACACCTAACCTAACACTTTAACTGCTCGACCGATCGTCATGAAATTTCGCATACACATTGACAGGGGTACAGAAAAGGACATAGGGTACCTTTCATCCAGGAAAAAGTACTGTTACCGAGGGATAGAAAATTGACAGAACCTACATTTACGCGAGTGAGGCCGGGAGTAAAATCTAGTTATTTATAATTTCAAAACATCAACTAACGCCTACTCTCTCTAACATTGTAAGACGCAAGTGCTTAATACCGTTGACCATTTGAGTAGACTTTACAATCGACCGGGAAAACATGTACCTACCTATTGTGAGAGTTGATAAGAACTATCTTTAATATGTAAATACATTTATTTTATATACTCATTATTATCCTCAAAGAACACAAAAATCAGCAACATAAACAAATATTAATTCGCCAATAATACACGTATGAATAACCTGTACGCTTATTCAATATTTTAATATATTGTCTGCTTTAATTTGCAATTCTGTTTTATTAACAATAAATTAAATGAATTATCTACATACCTATATGAATTAAACTATTTTGCCAATATAACATTTAGAAGATTCGATAAAGCTTTGCCTCAGAACACAATGAAGTACAATAAATCAGACATAAGAAGTCAGCAACATTTATAATCTACATAGCCGTTAACAAACATGAAGCGTAAACTCATAATGACGGAATCCCGAGAATAAGTCCATTTCATCGAAAGCGTAGGCATAAACAAATAGCGTGTCTCTATGTACATATCAAGTGATACTCTATGCACCTGCGTTAATAACGCTCCCGTACTATATATCGGATTACCATCATAGATTATAGAGCAGATATGATTGTCTATTGATATTACACAATGAGGTACTTGTAGGTGCATGTTTAATATTGTCGTTTACGCAAGCGCTATTGCCAATAGATCATGTTTGATGCTCGGATCGAATAAGTGTTATTAGCTTTTCTATAAGAAAATTTAAAACAGCATGAATTTAAAATAGTGCATTTGAATTGGTTTTGTTTATTCTTGAATATAAATGAAATATTCTTGAATAAATACCTGTTATATTTATATTTTAGGAAATTGAGAGTCTTGCTTTTCAGAATGACCACACAGTCTGTTTATGTAAGTTTTTTCAATCATAGATTCAAAATTTAGCATCTACAATTTTTCAATTATTATTAAAGTAAACTGATATTTTAGCGTATCGTCGCATCTATCACAAATAATGGTTTTATTAGTCTGTGGTTAAGATGGTGGCTTGGTAGCGCGGCACGTAGATATACACTTTTTTTGTTATAGCCGGTTAATGGTGTTTGCTCTGCCGGGAATGTTTCATGTTCGCAATCTGAGACACTTCTGTTTTGGAAATTATGCGCCAAATGAGCTACGATTTATATTAACTTCGAGGTATAATATTAATGTAATAGACAATGATTTTGTTACGTGCCTATTTACGTTGGATTGGACGTATTGATGTCTATTAACAGGACATCATCCGGTTATAGGTAATCATGGTACATATGTACGTACAATTGCCCAATTGAGAAAGTCCGGCAAAAGCGCCCAACCATAACCATTTATCAATTATAATTTATATTCAAAAGATAATCTATTGATTGTAAATATTGATTTAAAAGCTTAGGCTTATTATTGACATTTCCCCAACTATCTATAAGTACTAATGTATCATGTGTAATTTCTGGTAGTGTGTACTCTCATAGCCTTCTACCGGGATAGCTTCAAAGTCTTGTTGCACTCTAAACCTTCACGATCATCCGTAAGCCTAATTACAGCACACCACTCACATTCTAAAAATAAAAGTGACTGTTTAACCCCTCGTTATACAAACACTATGTAATATCTGTTATTCCGGAAGACGAGAGATTGAGTATACATGATAGTTGTTGTACGTATCAATATTAAGGTTCCAAAATCTATCATACTTATATCTATTATATCTAAGATATCAAATTTATGTCTATACTCAGAGTACAAGTTGCCTTCAATTTAAAATTTGTGAAAATTGTTGATAGTAAACCATAAGACTTTTGCAATCATAATATAAGTGTGGATGAAAGCTAGGATGTTGTATGGTATTTCAATTATTGTCACCATCGTTATTAATTATATTTACTACAAATAGATTTTAGGAGCTTTCGTCACGAGTCATTTACTTATAAGTAGACGGACAAATAATTCGAAAAGGTTTAAGTATGCTTACTACAAAAATAATGGGATCCTAGCAGTTTTACTATCAATACCTTTAAGTACAATAGTACGTAGTAAGGGTGTGTGCAGAAGCCGTATCACTTAACCAATAAATTCCGAATTAGCCGTGCGGAGATCGTGTTACATCAAATTGGCGTTTGTTACCCGACGCGCCCACGTGCGCGCGGGGTCTGTAACGCGCATGCGCGGATACGCCCGCCATCTTGTCCCACCATTGTTACCTTTGGATATGTTTATTTTATTATCTGTGTATCATTAATTATTATATTTTATGAAATTTAAAAATGGCGCGGATTGAAAATATAACGATGATAGGTTAATGAGATTAAGCATTTAGACTATCGCGCTTAACGTGTATCACCGACAGGTCTCGGTTCGATTCTCGTCTCATGTAAGTATAACCAGATCTTTCTAATCATAAAAGGATTGCCGATTAGGTACCGGGTAAGGAAATTGCCAGTAACAGTACAGAGATACGATCCTGAGTTATTATGAGACCTGTCAGATGATAATAAGCTTGATTTTTAATAACTACTTTAAATTAGCGGTGCCTCTTATACGGATGTTGAACTGATCGAAATGTATTCGGATAATTATAAGGAATACATTAATTACATTGTTTTATTATGTATTATCAATTAAACTAATGCAACTTAAGACAGCAATTATTAATAAAATAATTCGTCCACTTCTCAAGTCACACAGAAACTTTATCATATATAATTATTATTATATACCGGATATTTCAACAAATTCAAATTATAATCACGAAATACATTTACCTACCTCAGTCACAATTCGAATGCGGGGCCGTACAGTTTTCGAATTATTCGACTAGTTGTTGACATAATAATTCGGCATACCTATAGCATAGTTGGCGAAATATTAATAATTTATGACATCTCGGGTTCCCTTTCCGAGTCAGGAAAGTTTTATTTAATTTTGTCGTCAATATAAATCCCAGTAGCACCGTGCATTCTAGAAATATGTCGATGACACGAGGATTATCCAATGTACGGAGTTTTAAAATAACAATATAATAACCTAGTCCACGATCTATATTATCAGACTATTTAAAAGAAAACCTGAACGTGTTTTGTCGGCCTTAAGAACCAAAACCGGAACCACACTGTCAGCCGCAATCACTAGCACTCTTCTTCTCCCTAGCCTTTATTATTCTCAAGTCACTTGGGGTCGGCTTTTCTGGTCTAACCGGATTTGACTGGATATCAGTTTTTACACGGAACGGCTGCCACCTGACCTCCGCAACCCGAAGGCTAACGATACCCTAAGGCTAGACCAGTGTCAGGATATTATAGGGCACTGACTTCCCATAGATGTTCATGGCAGCCGGGACCGACGGCTTAACGTGCTCTCCGAGGCAATCATTAGCACTAACGTATGCTATCGGACCTATTTATGAATTTTAATTATAATCAATAATCAATCAAGTAATAGTAAATAAAGAATCATATAACTGTATAAAACGTATATTAACTCTTTGGACGTTCCGTTTCAAACATTTCAATGGAAAGAGATTCGTTCTCGCCATGTACCTATATTCGAGCAAATATTTACTCAAATTGCAATTTCAGTAAAACCAACATTTATATTTTGCAGCGTCCTTCGTTGCAGAACGTGGTAAGTTGTGTGAATATTGGAAAATGTAACCGTGTGAGTTGCGTTTCAAATTCGCTGAACAACGTTAAAAGAAAAGCACTCGTACAAGTCAATTTGGTCTCTTTAAAAGTTGTGTAGTTTTTGCTATTACTGTTTTGTAACTGACGACAACAAATACTGTCCGTAACATTAATCATAATTTAAACTGGATAATAAAAATATTTTAATTGAAGGGATTCAATATAAGCTAAGATAAAAGTTAAGCTATATTACAAATACCTAACGCTTTAAATAACGGACAACATTAGAGCTTTATGGAAACTGTAGTCTCTTCGGTAATGGGACGTTACGTTGCTGCTCAAGAACGAGATAGAACGATCTAGGAATGACATATAAATCTATACAGTAGAATACTAATAAAATATTTTGCGTTAGCCGGTACTCTTATGATCACAGTCACAACGACCACAAATAACCAAAATTAAAAGCAAAGTTGTTGTCAAATAACGCCTCATCCTACCAACACGATTTTCCTTTCAAACTATCTCTGGCAAAAGAAAAGCATTTTACCCGACTTAACACCGTTTAACTGACCGACTAAACGAGTTTTAATATCGACAAGCTTGTCGATGTTATCAAGTAGTAGGTAAGTCTAGTAGATTATTAATCAATATAGCTACCAGATTTGAGGCATAATATTCCTACAGCTATCACTGAGAGCTTCTATTAAGTGTGCATCAATACCAAAACCATCACTAGAATCATTAAAATCATCGATAAAGAATTTCGCCGACTCACTGGCAAACCTGGGGTCGTTCGAGGCGGGGTACCAGCCAGCGCCTCTCATGTCTCCATAGTGTGGTAGGTCTGCGGGGGCACAGCCGTACCCCTGGACGGGGGCTCCGCCGTACAGCGGCACCGCATATGGGTTCGCCGCCATCCCGCAGGAGGGCCCCAGTGGGGAATTAATACTGCTGCCTGACGAATTCGATCTGGAAAGAAAAAGAGAGTTAGCTGATGGAAATGTAAAGGATTTAAGGCGGGTAGAGATATATAGCATGACAGAGTCTGGTAGCAAAGAATATGTTTCTGTGACGTTTCAATCAAGTGTTATCACAGCAAGAAACGTACAGTGGCAATTAATATTCAATCATGACACTGAAGTTGATTCTTAGATCGTATGTAGGTTTGTCTGTATGTAGATACCTATTATAAAAGATTATTCATATGAATCTGATTGTCCAGTTCAGTAAAAACATGACATACGTTATGAAATCTCGTACCGCATTGCTTAAGTAAAAATTAACTAAATTTGTACAATTGTATAAAACGTAGACAAAAATAGTGTCCTAGCTTGAAATAACATGTGATCGATAGCTGTGTCTGCCATCATATGCCAGACCGAATTTCGGTCACGGTGACTGGCCATCTGCACAAAATATATTAAAGTGCACAAGTGTATCCATCCGCAAGCACAAGTGCTCTCTGTTTTCCCTCTTTTTCATAGTCTGATGAGATTGCAATCGAACACAACCGGAGAGAGATCAGGCGCAAGACCAAAGATCTTACGTGCTTGCCGAGGCACGGGAGTGTCTAACACCGCCAACTACCTAACTCAGAGCTGCTATTGAGAACATCTTGGCAGGAAAACACAATACCATTTTGTTGGCCTGACCCGGGATTCGAACCCGAATCCTCGTACACACGTAGTAAAGAATGTGATAGAGTCATACAGTTCGAGTAAAATTTTGCTTTTTAACAGATTTTATGTCCGATGAAACACATGTGACACATAACAATAGATTTTCTATGATGTTTATCACAGGTCAGCGAACATCTTACGAAACCTATTGGTCCTTTTATTGCTAACAATATACTAATATAATACCAGGACGTGTTTTATCAGTTAGGACTAGTTGCCGCCGGTATTTTATTACACGGATTCTTTGATACAACTATACACACCATGAACCTCGTATCTTCTGGTTTATAATTTATAGGGAATTCATGACATTGAATCTTACGTCGGAGTAAATTTAACGGTATCTGTAATTATTTTAGTCCATATAAATTATTAATTAAATAATTTTAGCCGAAAATCTTTGGATTTTCATTGTTTTAAGTAAATATAATTCCGTGCTACGAGTACTTACGAGGCTTAAATTATATGATCACACTTAAAGCTAAACGCACTATTGCATAAATGAAACTAGACACGCCTATACAACAATCATATTTTGTATTTATGCCGTATTTAGAACTGTCTATAAAATCAAGACCATAAATATTTTAAGGCATGACTAACAAACATCATTTTCCTCCAGATGCATCAATTTTTTTGGATCTTGAATTTTCTACAATAATATGTAACTCTAAATTCGTATTTAAAATAAATGTGACCCAAATCTGCCACACACAACTCTTTAAACCGTTAACCGAAGAGGCGCCAACACGTCACGCTCAAACAATACCGGGCTTATCTGCCTAATCCCTATTTACACAATTTAATCTCCCTATCGAACCATCACTGGTTGCGGAAAAACATTTTACCACCGACTTTAAACCTTAACTTCATCAAAATAACGTGTCTAACAATTATTTTAATCTGTAAATATATCCTTGTCTATGCTACACCCTAGAGCCGCCATTACGATGTTTGGTTTGACAAATTGAGTTTTGACAGGGCGGGAAATGATGGCGCGAATCGTTTTAGTTGGTAGCGTTATAATTGGTGTAATTTTAATTTGATTTTAAGATTGTTATTTTTTAATTTAACGTGTTTTAAGTTTTAATTGATTTTATTGTAATTTAATTATAAATTGGGGATACCAAATCGTTAATAAAGACGGTGAATTTTATATAATGTTCATGTCTGTAGTATGATTGCCGGCACGTTGAACTTACATAATTTTCTACAAAGTTTTAAAGTAGGTTCGTTATAAAATAAAGCAAACTGAGCAACATGACATTAACAGATCACAGAGCAATATTGCTAACGTTATTTGATTACAGATTATAGCGATTGCCATCTGACTTTCGCAATACAAACGGCGAGTAAATTTTAAGTTCCCACGTGTATGTTAAGTATTTAGAATATCGCTAGTCCATGACTGGACACATTGTATATCTATAATGGCTGCAACACCTTTATTCACAAAACATACCGTTACATACATTTTTAAAATTTTATTACTTTGTAATTCAATGGTGATTCAAAAAGAATTACCGTAACTTTGCCGCAAGTTTCTTCTCATAGGCCTGCCTGAAGCTTGCGAGTAACCCAAATGTGGCTCTTAACTCTAACGTTAATAAGTGTTACTTTGTGAGCTCAATGAAGAAATTATTTCTTACTTTAACTTTGATTACAGCTCTATACGCTGTCTAGATCACAACGAAAAGCAAACAAGCACTCTGAACCATACTGAATCGCATTCGATTGGTAACGCCTAATGTAAACCTACACACAAAATATTTATATAGCGATATATTTGTTTTAAACTTAACTTACTTTGATTTAACTAGCTAACGATTATTATCCACAATTTTGATATAATAAACAGATTTACGAAAGTAACTCTGATTGTTATATTTTCAAAGCTAAATCACTAGAAGTAGCTTTAGTTTAGGAACTGGTAAATTAAAAAAAATATTAATACTGATTTTCTTACGGTACTCCCTTTCTTCTAAAATTGTTTGTCCGAAAATCATTATCCATAACACGTTTGCTATAAACTTCAGTAACCATAATGTTAAAAAATACGAAATTTTGTTTTATATAATTATTTTTACTTCTATAACTATTCTGTCATAATATTGGGTACTATAATAATTGAATTTCCTAATTTTGCATGAAATAAAGTCATATGTCTTAGATTTAGTATTGTATTACTTATATTTATTTTTAGTATTGTATTATATAATATGCATTATTCCGAATGTTCATTTATAATAAAATTGTTAGTCCTAAAACATTTGCTTAAAAGTAGGTTGTAGTGACAGAAACGAATTGCCGTGAATCCGACTCCATGCAGTCTTGTCTGCCCTACCCCTAGGGTGTTATTCAGAATCGCGTAGGCGCGTAGGAGCGAAGCGGCCCGCGGGCTGAGGAGCAGGAGTCTGCGAGCGAACCGCCGCGGCTGAGGCTGGTGAGCGAAAGCCGTCTGCGACGATTAGCACGCGTCGGACCCCTGGAGACCCGCAGCGCCGGAGCCGTGACAAAAGTCAAGCTTTGTAATACAAATTAGTTTTAAAATCATTATTAGGATATATAAACATTAAATAATTTTGAATTTAGGACTTACAGTTTTATTGAAAACGGTTTTAAGTCTTTTGTATATTATTGATTGTAATATTTATGACAAATAAATTTAGGTCATATTGTGTTTAGAGATTTTATTTTTATGACATGTGATATTATGTGACATTAAGTTCGGGCAAGTTATCATTCGGACAAATGATGATTAGGACAAAAAAAATGATAGCACTTTAGATTACGGATAGAAAATTCAGGTAACACAATAGAGAACCTTTTCTCACTTCACATAACACTTATATAAATAAATAACTGTTAATTCAGGCCACCATTCGTGGTTTTAAAATTGAACCTAATTTTCTCCATTCACATCTCGAACTACAGAATCACTATCACTTTCTTCTTCCCACCAAACTTTCCAAGGTGCATAAAATAACATAATGATCGCATGTTTGTCGTCATGTAAATCACTGTTTATTTACCAGTAGCGGAAAAGTCCGTAGGTGTGAACATGCACTTGTCTATGGTCAAACCAAATAGACGCTCTTGCAATGTTTAATTTAAAAAGCTATATCTAACGCTTGGGTAACGCCCCAAGTTAAACAATCGCCTCGGTACTTCGGTAGTGTTCAGCATTTTAGTGTGTCATGTATGTGCAACTGTGCACGTAGATACGACCTCAATTATGCCACTTGTATTATTGCTGGGCGTGGATCCACTTACAAAATGAGAGAGACTGTTTTTAACTTTTTCTTAACATAATTTAGCTGAAAAGCAAAATCGGTATACTGATTTTGTTGAACGCAAACATAGAGTAATATTGATGAAATACGGAAAGTGGCTGGCAGAGGTTGGAAAGGAAGTAGTTGGAGGTCGAAGATTCAGGCTCAGTGGCATGTTCATAACATTAAGTTTTCTGTCAAGAACTGGTCACTATGTAAAACCGATGATTCAGCGCCAGATCTCTCTCCGCTTCTGTCGGAATGCCGTCCCATCGCAGTTTGAGAGTGAAGGAATAGGGAGTGCACTTGTGCACTAAGTATATCTAATATCTCGTGCATAAATGGATAATGGCTATAATGAATGTCCGCCGTAACATAAAATTGGTCAGATGTACATTTATGTTGGTAATAAAGATAATAAATATGCATATAGAATTTGTGGTAAACGGTCACTGTAGCTTATGGACGCCTGCAATGCCTGAGAATCACTTGCACGTTAATGGCTTTGCATAAAAATTGTTGCGGTCTAGTATGGGCTAATTTCACTTTATGCTGCCTCCACGGCGATGGCTTACTGTATTAAAAAGCCCTTTTAAGGAACTGTGTAAGTAGGCTCAGTCACTTTCTTAAATGGGTGACATATGTATATGTAGGTACCTACATAAAGTCGCTCTACGAGCCTTGAACAAGGCGCACACCCGTCGCGTCGGTACTCTATGAACTTCAAGAAATCGTATCTATTTATTATTTGGATTTTATCTATGAAATTGATTTTTTGTTAATAAAAACTATTTCATCAAAGTATTTTATGGCAAATCCGATTTCCTTATTACATGCATAGTTACTTCATTTTAGGCCTAGTATCGCAAAAATTATCATCATGTTATAATTGCGAATTAAAGCTACGAATTCGGGCAGACACTCGACTCGGTAACGCTGAACACTAATTGAAACAATACGGAATTCATGTAGATTATAAATTATATAATATTGTCATTTCACGAAATTAAAAAAAACGTCACAGCAATTTTAGGGTTCACAGAAATTAGATGTATAGCAACGATCTTATATTCAATTTGGCTGTGGATTTAGATAAAAGAAGTCTGAACCGCCAAATAATTCTAATAATTGGTAAGTATAAATTACATAAAATTATTTTAATTAATTATACATATATTATCAGAATTATTGCAATGCTGAAACGCCACTAGCTCTGTAAAAACTGATTATTCAGTTAGTATCTGGTAACACTAGAAAATTTACAGCAGTAGAATTGGAAATTAAATACTTATAATGAAAGTATTTAGATGAAGCAATAGTAAAAATAAACCTTCTAAATTTAATTAAATACAGATTTGTATTATGTTGGACAATCAAAAATAACATAGCGTAGATATATTAAATCACCCGTAGTGCCAATTATAAGTAGGTGCTAAGGCAACAAGTACGAATAAATAAAAAGATGTCGGCAATAGCTCACTAATATCCATAAACATACTCTCAGGCTTATATACTTCTAAACGAACAGCCAAAGATACTACACGCATGTTTTATTTATAGTATTCAAACAAACACCTAAGTAGGACAGCAAATACCAAAATAATCTCGAAGCTAATCTGTTTAGTCGCACAATTAGTGCATACAGTAAGTACTTTTATAAACACGTGGTATGTACAGGCACATACACTCGAGGTCAGATAGTTATTATTATTTTACATCAAACCGAGACAGACTTCAAGCCGCGGTTGAACAATATTGATTTTGCAAACTACGTACGAATATCGACCATAGGTATATACCTATGCGTAATATATAAAAAATATTAGGTAGTATTTATGTACACATTATACATGATTATTACAAGTAGTCTGGACATAGCACCACGATATTTACAAACGACAAATATTAAATTAAATTAAAAATAAGTATGTCTCTCTTTATCGTAGTCTATACTCAGACTATAATTCCTTTTGATCATGAATCATGAATCCTAAATTGTTGCTGAATTTTATAGAAAACACACAAGACAAATTATCAAAACTGCGGATGAAACTTCAACGTCATAAGCGGCAACAAATGTGAACGCAAACTTATGCATCTGATTAAACAAGGCAGTAAAATATGTTATTATCCAAAAGATAAATGTTTTTATCGATGTTATGTATAGCTATGAGCATTCTATCGTTATTTCGTTATAAAAAGAGAAAATTGACGGCCTGTTACCGAACCAGAAAGAAGTAACATTTAAATAACACCCTCAAGAAGTAGCATTAAAGTTAACTACAATGAGCAGCGCCATAACTACTTATTAACTAAAGAAAATAAGAAAATAAACGGTATAGTGCCAATAGTAGAAATAACTTTTAAGATTTGATTTAAATTCTAAGAGATGTATTAAAAGTATTCATAATTTAAAAAAACCGGATATAAGCGAGTCGGACTCGCCCGCCAAATGTTCCGTACAAACATTTATAATTAAATCATAAAATAAAGACCCTGTTTTTTATGATTTAATTACAAATATTTATTTATTCCTATATTTGTAGTATAAGACGGTATTACCTACTTGCCAAATTTCATAGTTCTAGGTCAACAGAAAATACCCTATAAATATTGATTCCCTTGAGAGTGTCGAAATATACGTTTTTTGCGGCATAAACGACCGTATCTTTTCTTTACGTAAACTTAGAAGTTTGATTTTTCACAGCTTCAAGATACCATAGACCTGAGTATATCGTTTTAATTTCAACTCGATACCTCCTCCACGCGTTCCCGAAATAAAGGGTCTTGACAGACAGACAGACGGACGGATGGACAACAAAGTGATACTATATGGGTTCCGTTTTTTTCCTTTGAGGTACGAAACCTTAAAAACTAAAAAACACGCTTTATTAAAACAACCAAAATAAAAAGTAGAAAATAATGTAATAATTTTAATGTAAAAAGGCAAGGGATGCTTTCTAAGATATTTTGATTTAAAAAAATGAACGCTACAGGTGTAGCTTTAATTTTAGTAATCCAGGAAGTAAGTATCATATCACTTAGGTCCCAAAAATTTTTATTTAACATAATTGTACTTCGAGTGAACTTATACCTCAATATTTTTATATACCTATCTATTGAACCGCAAAAGCTCTCAATGGCATTAAATAAATGTTCTTTTATTTCTGGTATTAGAAATACTGACGTCATATTGTGTTCGAAGTCACGATCGCAAACATTGTGAAGGATGTTTCTTTACATTAGAAAAAACAGTCAACATCAGTCAGTTATATCAGCGTTGTTTTGTGGAATAATTTATAGTTAGTGACGCATCTATATTTACTGACTGGGTGTCTTTTGAAGCAAGCATACAACATCTCTCTTGTGCCACCGTCTTTCTTTAGGCTTTTAGCTGTTTCACCAAATTGCATTTAAATTTGCTCAGCGTTTAAGCTGTTAAAAGTTAAAACTTAAGAATCAGACAGAGTTACTTTCGTATTTATAATATTAGTTTAAAGCCGTATTGGACTATTCATTTTAATGGAATTAAGCAAAGTTATTGGTATCACGTATATTCAAGCTCCACAGAATAAGATGCAAGCATCTTGGTATACTGTCAGGATTGTCACTTACGGAGAATTTCATGTTGGAGAACACAATAACACGAAATACGAAATCAATAATATCGTCTTATTTTTGTCCCGCATTTAAATATCGGCCTAGTTTTAAATAAGTATTCACCTTGAAATAGCGGATTGTGTAAGAGATATAAATATACAGTTTGAGAGTGTGGGTTCGGCCGCAATTATTAAAGTCAAATTAAAAACCTTTGTATCATTAGGCCACAAAGTAATAGTAGTAGTTCACAGTTCGCCACTCTGTTTAATCATTACAAGTCCCCACATTAAGTTGCTTACATAAAGGGTAGATGTGCGAGATAAACACTCACAGATACACATTTTAAATCGCAACTTATCAAGTTGGAATTGTCGTGGCATAGAAACTTATAATTATCTGGAAGGTTTTGAAACCATTATAATAATGAACTAAGTAGGTAATACAAAATGACACGAGCTGAAAATACATACTTATTAATCAAACATTTTAATAATTATAGGTACGGTTGTTACGTACGGACGTTTTACCAATAAAATATTAGCAGATAGTTAGATGATAAATTATATGATTATGTAAACGCATGCGTTAATAACAAAGAATACAACCGATTCTACTTATAATAATAGTGCATATATGCGTTATTTTATTAACGTTATTTATTTTAGGTGCATATTTATTTGCAGTTATACTTAATTTTATTCTTGGTTTTATTTATATAATACTTTTGCTCCGCCGCGGTCATCTTATTTGAATGTGTTTCACGTATCGTGTATAAGACGCAATAACTGGATATTATATTTAGTAGGTAGGTGCTTATATTCGGCGCTCACAGCTTCGCTGTTATATTAAAAAACAATGTAGGTACCTATCTCTTATGTTGGTTTTATTTAATTTATAATTTACGAATATTTGCCCTCTCTATTACTGTAAATTTCAGTTTATTTCTTCTTTTATATAATTTAATGTTGCATCTAATGTTATTAAATGTTAATGCCTATAAAATTTATTTTAAAAAATTGTTAACTTTATTAAGTGTTTAATTCAAATACACTTTAAGTAGAGCAATAAAATAATTTAATATTTTTAACGTTTAATTTAAAGTTAGGTACATTTATTAGGATTAAGCAACATATTTTTTTTAATTTTATTATAGTAGATACACTTGCGTAATTTTTCACTATAGTTTCTTTATAGTAGGTTTATTTAAAAAAGAAAAATAACAAATAAGTAGGTAATATTATTTACAATTAAAAAATCATCTGAATAAGCTCATCAAGGATCGGCGAAATTAAATTAATTTAGGCCTAACTGAATATTTTATTTAGGTAAACATTTAAATTTAATATAATGTAAATAAAATGTTTCACATTCTACCAACAAATTTTAAATACCGGTGTCACTTAATGTATTTTTAAAATTTTATGTTTATTTCACGTTAGAATTCCATAATATTTTTATGTAATCTTTGACAATGTCAACCGGTAAAGTAAGGATCTTCTTGTGGTGTTATTTGTAAATCATTAGAGTCAAATTAGCCGCGGCCACTGTATGTACTAGTATACCTACATATAGTACTGATCTTCCACCGGCATGACTGTTAACCGCGATGCTCAACGATGACGTCCCTCAGGGTGCTACTTTAAGTCCACTATCATTCATTCGGCGCATAGTAAGGAATCGATAGCGGCGACGTCAGACCGAGCGGTGGCCGCGGGGCCGCTGAGACGCGGACGGAGCGAGCGCCTACTCCACATGGTTGACCGCGCACACACCACCACTTGACCGCTAATCACAACATACCTGCACAAACAAACGTCACAGAACTATATCCTTCGACTACGAGCGACGCTCAAGCACTCTCCTCGGGACCTTCGCCACTCGAAAAATCAGCGGGTGGAGGGCGCCTCCCCCCCTCCCGGCGATCGATCCACGCACCTGTACGGCGACGGCGGGTTGTTGGCCAACTCCAGCTTGCGGTACTCCTCTATGGGCGACAGGATATCCGTGACGGAGAAGGGCGTGGAGTGCTGGAGCTGCAGCTGGGACAGGTTCTGCTGCAGCAGCGCCGACTTGGGCGACAGGCTCATCGCCAGCTCGGCGGCGCTCAGCTCCGGCAGCGCCTCCGCCGGACACGGCGAGTAGTCGCCGCCCTCCGCGGACATCCGACCGGCCGACACTCGACGCCACTCCACGGCTCAGCCTCTAGTGGCTCTCGGGGCGAGAGTGGCGGCCGGAGCCCCCGGCGCGGGTTACGGCACTCGAGGGGCCCCGCCCCGCGGCCCGGCCGAGGGCCTATTGCGCGGGCCGGCGCCGCTGATTGGCGCGCCAAGGGGCGGCGGGCGCCGGGAGGCTGAGGCCGGCCCGGCGCGCGCTCCGGCCGTGCCGCGCCAGTCGCCTCGCGCGTGGGGGGGGCGCGCGCCCGTGTGCCGCCCGTGTGCCGCCGCAGCGCCCGCGCCCGCGCCACATCACGCACATGCCACAACACCGCTATGTATCCACATTGTTTATGTCGTCCGGTGTTTGTACCATTGTTAGGTACGTGCTCTCATGTGCTCTGAATCAAACGTTACTCACTAACTCACTGTACTCTATGAACATGCGTCACAAGTAGGTATTTAATGTTAAGTCGGCGTTTATTTAAGTTAACTCGTGTCTGTTAGTTCCGAGGCTTGCAGTGTCGTTGGTGCAATACATATCGAATATTTCAAATAAGTCATTAGTTAAGTAGGTACCTACGTAATAATTACTATATTTCTGATGTGTTTAATTATATTTTATCTGTTTAACAATCAGCTAAAGCAGAAAGCAAGGTTGAAGGTATGCTACACACCTACACGTCATGTTTCGCTACTACTACTACGCTACGCAATTACAGTAGTTTACAAACTTCAGTGACACTGTATTACACACATTAATTGATCTTCAATCTGATGATTAAGGGTGAGGTTCATTTATACCTAATTGTAAAGTATTCTTTCTTTAAAAAAGTTTATATCAGTACACTTCTTTGCGTTGTAGACTATAGTCTAAGCTATTTTGATATTTTTAATGATGAAGTGCCTATCTAATCACTAATTTTACTATATCTATAATAATTATTTTAGGTACTACTATCAGTTACTTTTGTAATTCAATAAGGTACCTTATGTCGATTTTAGTTCAAGAATTAACTGATTATTAAGATAATGCTTCTATTACCTGTTAAATAATAACATAGTGTAGATAGGTACATAAAGAATTTTTAAAGATAATATACAAATGTTTGGCCAAGTAGGTAGATAACATTGTCTTACGTTTACGCGAATGCTGTACATTGAAATTAAATTACTTTTTACGTATTTTATATCGATAAAATATAATTATTTTATAAAGCAAATTGGTTAGATTTTATGAATTATTTTATAGGCACTCTATTAACTCTTTCGAACGATAGCGAAAACTTTAATGCGTTTAATTATTTTGCTGACAATTACCTATTGATCAACGGCTTCAAGTGGTTGGCCATATCGACGGTCGTTGGAAAATCTTTGAAAATGTTAATGTAGTTTAGATAGGTTTGAACCCTGTCTTTGCTAATTACAGATACCTACAACGGTTGTGTAAGCCGAAGTTTTACGTATGAAATGTCGGGAAATTGTTAGGTATTTCTAGCTACACTTTTAAATACCTACTTATACAACCGTTGTCTATCAGAATAGTAGTAAGTACCTCCCTAAGTAAGTCATTAACTAAATTAATTTGATAGTTATAGCTATTGCGATATTTTATTCCTTATTGTATTAATAATATCTAATGATGGTATCGAGATAATAATTATAAAGTAGGTACATTGTTTGACAAAAGAAGAAACTGCGAAAATTTTAAGTTAATAGGAACATACCTATTGTGGATATATCTGTTTTTGACACTTGTAGGTCACACAAGGAACATCTACGTATAGACAGACATCTTCTTGGTGTTCTACTTGTAAGGACATGTTATGGAAATTGTCTTAGATAATGGTTAAAGGTTAAAGTGTGTCATGTAAATTATGTAATTCTCTCGACAACAGGTTGACCACTAACCACACGAAAAGAAAAAAAGAATGTAATTAAATTTATAATAATAATACATTTTTATTCAAGAAATAAAAGTCTTTACAAAACACATCACAGACTACTTATTGTATTAATTCAAATTAAAACTATATTTAATCTAAAGAAAAACATTTACAATTTAAATAATCGACACAAAAAGTCTAGTTTATGAAGTCTGTTTTTACATTGTAAGTATTGGCTGAACTAGGTCAGAGACCTGTGTTTCAGGCTGTTTCTAATATTACAATTAATGTAACGAAATGGATTTATTAGATGCACGGCGGTAAGACCCATCATGGAGGAGTGGCTGAAGAGGCGTTTTGGCGCCCTCGCCTTCCGGAGGACGCAGGTACTCTCGGGGCACGGCTGCTTCGGGAGGTACCTGTGTCGCATCGGCCGAGAGGAGACGTCCTAGTGCCATCACTGCGGGGACTGCACCGAGGACACGGCGCAGCATACCCTTGAAGAGTGCCCAGCCTGGGCTGAAGAGCGTCGTGATCTCGTCACGGGAGTAGGAGTGGAGCGTCTCTCGCTACCGGCCATGGTAGAGTCTATGATCACGAGTGAGAGGGCATGGGTAGCTGCCGCCTCCTTTTGCAAGGTATTAATCGCATCGAAAGGCGCTAAACGATCTCCGGCCCCCATGAGCGCTGGCCTAAGGCGACAGGCTAGGGCAACCTGTCACCCGTGCAGAAGCAGGCCCGTTACGGCGGCGCGTCGTGTTCCGCGCGCGACTGTTAATGAATGAGTTTTACAAAAAAATAATGCGACGAGGCCGCCACAACCAAGTGATGGCGGCCCAAATCTGCCGGGGCTGTAGGATGAACGCGCGAGTGATCCCTGCGCCTGATTGTGAGAAGGAACCAACGGTAGGTTTAGTCGGTATTACCGGGATAGCTACATCTTTTCTCGGGTGAGTCCGACATAACCCTTCCGCCCGCCCTGAGGGGTATGAGCAAAAGCATTCCACCAGGTTAAAAAAAAAGAAAATATTTGTCATTTGTCTTTATTATTGTATGAAACAGGTGCTTATTTGAAGTAGGCAGTTGTTAGCTGTAGTTGTACTCCCATAGTGCAACATTTAATTCAATTTAACATAGATTAGGTATAGGTACCTGAATTCGCGATTTTCAGAACCAACAGCGGTGTGAAGTGTCAACGCAGTACCTACCTACCGAAATATATGAACGTCCGTCAAAATATACATTTATACATAAAAAATAGTGACATACAAAACATCAATACTAGAAATATATAAATTAGATATGTTTCCATTATACTGTCTGCATACAGTTCATGGTTCCTTCGTGGGTCTTGGTATACGTTTTCATAATGAAATGCCGACCAATATTCTAGAATTACCAGATTTCATTTAAAGTTAAAATTAAAACTTGCTTAATTTCCAAAGCTTATTATAATATAGATAATTATTTGAATGACAAACATCCATGGCGCTAATATTTGCATCAGATCACAGGACGTTAAATGACAAATACCAACACTTATTTTTTTTAATACATTTTTTATTTGTAATGTTACACCTTGTTTAAGCTAGAATTTACATTATTGTTACACTCAGTCGTATTTTAATCAAGAATGTGTAATGGTGATTACTCTTGATTCTGGATAGTTCTGTAAAGTTTTCTTTTTGAGTCTTATTATGAGTTCGCATGCCAAGGACCGTCATGCTCAGTCAAATGTCATTGCTTGTGGTGGTGTCATGGACCAGGTAGATCCCTTCCCTTCAATACAGCGAGGGGGGGCGATGGCTGGCCCATGCGTCGTACTCGTGGGTGCTACTTGTGGTGACTGGTCGACCTTGGTTTCGTGGAGTTCGATAATTTACTTACTACATTTTTATTTAAACAGTTAGATTAAACTACGGACTGCAATCATGCCTTGTCTTGATAATTTATGTATATGTATGTGGATGCTCCTATTTACTACTGCTGCTTTAGAGGTTACCATCAAATTTTATTAAATGCTTGAGTGTGTTCAGTAGTAGTTCATGGAGAAATGATTGCAGCACCTTACAGTTATGATATGTAAACGAAATATTATTGTAAATATGGCGATTAAAAAAATGGCCATGAGTTTCTTGCCCGTTCTTCTCATGAGCCCTACACCCTTGCTTTGCTGAAAGTGGCAGAAAATATAAACTCACAGAAAAAAATTGTGTAACTTTGACATTCATAAAGGTAACGTTGTAATCTAACTTGAATAAATTAATTTTAGATTTTTTGATTATAGATTCTTTTAGGGTTTCAATTTAAACATATGTTTTAGGAACTCTTGTATTTTATACGTCATGGTTAGCCCTGTCGTCTATTAAGTTTAAGTATAGTTACCTAATTACCCTGTGTAAATGTTATATATATATATATAATTGTTATATAAAGCTACTTAATAAGGATGTTATGATCCGATTCTTCTCGACAAATGTTGCAGATTTTTTGTGCCTTACAACTATTGTCGTGGTAGAAAGCACCGATTGCTGGCGGTGCCTGCGTGCCGTACTGTGGTACGCTGTAACTCACCCATACCTCGGTCACTAAAGCAGCTTAACGCTCTCTTGGATTTTAACCCAGAAGTTGATATTTTTGCGGATGAATGGTAAGTATTATTATTAGAATGTATGAGGTACTGTGAGCAGAATGCGTGAATGCTAAATTTATATTATATTATTAAATAGTGTAATTGGCGCAAGTCGTTCTATTTGATATAAATAAATAAATATGATTAGCTCATCTCTCTCCCTAGTTTTTGTTAAGTAGACGGCCTTTAAATAGCTTACATTATTTTTTAATAAATATTTGGTTTATAAAAAATTGTTTTTGATTAATTTGAAATAATAAACCTATTAAGAAGTCTGCCCACTACCCCGTCTCATGACCGTGCTAGGAACGTGTCAGGCAAAAAAATATTCTTTGTAAGGAAATGTATAAGACTATGCCCACTAGACCGTTCTGTCACCGACCAGCAGTTCCTGTAGCAGGGCGTATCGTGTTGCTTTTCGTGTCTGATACGTTCCTAGCACGGTCATGGTATGAGACTGTGTAGTGCGCAGACTCCTTTATACCTACTATTTTTATAATATGTTTCACTTGCACGTAAATTTCCCTAGTAGGTAGGTACCATAGGAAAACACCCAGCCCGTTAAGAAAGTCTCAGAGAACCATCGAGAGTTTTATTTATAAGTCTGCCAGTAAAGCCAAGAACTTGGTCCAGTTCAACGACAAAAAGACCATGGCATGCGCGTTCTCAACAAAAAAGTCTCCGTTCCTGTCACCCCCCCTCCCTCCCTCCCCCTCTCCTCCCTTCTCTGAAGAACACTCCACTGGTGATACGTGATAGCCTCTCCATCTTAGGTACGGATCTTTGCCGCTCCCTTAATCCCAAAACCTACCTGGAGAGCGTCATTAAGCAAGCTTCGCGAAAACTCGGAGTTCTGAATAGGGTGAGGCGGTTTTTCGCCGTGTGCTGTGCCTATTGTATAAGGCACAAGTGCGCCCTTGCGTGGAGTACTGTTCTCATCTTTGGGATGGCACCGCACAGTACTTGCTGGACGCTCTCGACAGGTTACAGCCGCGGGCTGTCCGTATCATCGGAGATCCAGAGGTCACGAGTTCACTGGAACCTCTGCAACTCCGTAGGCACATTGCCTCATTGGCATGTTTCTACAGAATATACCACGGGGCGTGCTCTGAAGAGTTATTCTACCTTATCCCGCCCTCCCATTTCCTATCCAGAACAACGCGTGCTGGGCTCAGATGCCATCCTTACACGGTAGAGTCGACTAGAGTGCGTACCAACAAGTTTGGGTCCTCATGCCTCTGTCGAACGATCAAGGCATGGAATTCTCTGCCAAGGCACGTGTTTCCTTCTTCCTTCAATCCTGGGTCCCTTAAGCGGGGCGTGAAAAGCACCTTCTCAGGCCGTCAAAGTAGAGACCTCAACATCGCCTCGGCTGCTATGAGGACGGTGTGGAGGCCACTGCTCTTAGACCACACAACTGCTTACCATCAGGAGGAGTGTGGTCATTTCGATGAGCAAAAAAAAACAAAAAAAATATATACGTAGGTATGTAATTTACACTTATAAGTAGGTACTTATAAGTGTTAATTACACATTATGATACATATTGTAACTTTAGTATCTACGTTTCAACTAATTTGAAATTAGTTTCAACGTAGCTATACCTACTAAAATTGTATAGGTATATGTCAGTAGTTTAATTTTGAAGTCCGCAATAACAAGCTTGTAGTCGTAGTTGCTGTAGTAATATGTTTCCATCCGTCAGGAGCCTGGTGTCTGTGAAGTAGACCTCACCCCGGTGCAGCGGTGGTTTGGCATGGTACCTACTGCAACAAACAACAGACAGACAAAGGTTAAAAATATTTCCAATGTAAACACTTCAGACTCGCAGCTTTGGTATAATGTTACCTATACCTGATAGTAAAGTGTGACGATAATCGCCTAGACGCCCGGCGAACGCGGGCGCACGTCACTGGCCACCTCTCGCGACCGGTGGTGCGAGTCTATATAAGGAACGGACGGCGTCAGTCGCGTGCTCCTTGCGGCCCGGCTTCACACTCCCAGCTAAGTGTCCTGATTATACAAGGACCACGAAGCAAGTCTTTGGCGAACCACGCCCTGACTATAGTTATATAAGTAAAGATTGTCTCTTTTATTTGTATCTTAATACATTAAAAGTGTATTTGTTATACCTTCTCTCATTGTACTTCCTAATTATATCTACATTCCTCTTAAAGTAAACCCTAAAGGTTACAAAAGTTATACTAACTAGCGGTCGCCAAGTGGTCAAAAGTCAACCACCATCATCTCAGCCGCAAGACGTCCACTGCTGTCCAGCAGTTCGACCATCATTGATTTAAATTTTAAGTTTGATTGTTGTTATAAAACTAATCATTTATACATAGTATGTAACCATAGTTACGAAGGATTCTACGACGTCAACAATGCCGAATTACTACGAACGTGAGTCGACTGCTTGTGTCAAATGCATGGTTGTGTGTGTGTAGTGTTTTTTCATTAATTTAATGTATTTCTAATGCATATTTTATAAAAATATTAGGACTCGCCACTCCGTCTCCATATAAACTTTAACTGTGCCTAATTTCATACTCCACCGTCCGCGCAATTTTCGTAAAAAGGGGTAGGTACCTACAAAGATTTTGCTTCACGTATTAATATAGATTAGGTATAACATAAGTTATGATTGTTGTTCCGAAAATTCTGCCCCTAATCCGCGTTTGAATATATACTAGGTAGATATATCTACTATGTTTACGTCTATCTATTTTTAAAAGACAACTCTTGTGTTCTAAACATCAACTGCTACTTTGAAAATCTCTGTGTTGACACAAAGAACACTCCAACTCGGAACAACCATTTGCGGATCACACAATATTTTGTCCCGTGTGGGATCTGAATTTATAATACTCCACGCAGTAGAAATGGCGAGACGACCACTTAAACAACTTCGCCATCCGTGCAGTTACTGGTTTATCCTGGAAAACCTTTGATTTAGAAGTGTGCATTTCTTTTATACACACGTTTTTGTACAGCAGTTACTGTAGTGTTGCCAGTGCGCGCTTACTACAACAAGAGCGTCACGTTGAAAAATACTGATCGGGTGATACGATGTTCGGCACTCTCACAAATCAAATGAATAAATATACTGCCTAACATTTCGTGTTATTAATTACCAGTATTCGCGTTACACCTCCAGCTAAGCTAATACCTAGGTAGGCCTATTTTAAGAGTGACTGCACGTCGGTACTGTAATTTGTGAATCCGCGACCTCTTAATCGCAAATTTTATACCTTATTCATAGACTCGGGCTTATTTGTCAGTAATTAGTCGGCCTCGATGGCGTAGTGGTTAGTGTAGCCGACTGCCACGCCTAAGGTCGCGGGTTCGATTCTCACACAAGTCAAACATTTGTGTGCATGAACATGGATGTTTGTCTTGGTCTGGGTGTTTCTATTACTTTCTATGTATAATATGTAGGTATATACAAAAAAAAGTATGTATGTATATTTATCCATTGTCTAGTACAAGCTCTGCTTAGTTTGGGCTAGATGGTGTTGTGTGTTCGTGATAGAATATTATATATTATTATTATATTAATTAATAAAATTACACCAACACTAAATATTAGCTTAAGCTTACCTCAAACGCATCTCTCTGAAAACTACATACATCTTATATTTGCATGTTTGTACTTTTCAGTCATGCATTGCGGCGATTAGCTTGACACACAAACAGACACTGAAAACCTGTTACATACCTGTGATTTAATTAAGTAGGTCTATGTATTCATATAATTTTTCATTACCTATGTTGAATGTAGGTATATCAAAACTTGAAATAAATTAATCAAAACAACTTGTTACTTACTTATGTGTTATTATTTATTTTACGTGTGCTGTTTATTCGATAAGATTATTTTCTGATTATTTTTGTTTGGTTTGAAAATAAAAGATACGATTCCACCGCCAGCTCCAAAATTGAGATTTCAGACCACAGACTGCAACTGTAGACATATCTAATTAAGATTAAGATAAACAAAAAATTGTTGTTTAAGTATCTTAATCTTGAAATTTTTTTGAGAGGTCATTTGTTTCATTGTATTTATCTTTAAAAGACCACGCTTTCACCAGTTATAATGCCGTGCCACGAGGGTCGGGTCTTTACATTAGTTCAAACAACGAACACCGAGGCTCGAAACAACTATTAGTGGATCACACAAATGTTTGTCCCGCGTGGGATTCGAACCCGCAACACTCGGCGCAGTGACAGTAGTAATGCCACCACTTAAACCACTGCACTATCCAAACAAACAATTCAAGTACATTATTATAATAATAATGTCCTCCAAACCGAATTTCGATCACGGCGGCCGATCTTAACGGAGACTAGCCATCTGCGCAGGAGATAATATAGTGCACCAGCGTGTGCGCAAACGTAAGAGCATCTTTGTTCCCTTACTCTCATGATCCGATGGGAAGGTAATCCGACACGACCGGAGAGAGATCAGGCGCAGGACCAACAGCCCAACGTGCTATACGAGGCACGGGGACGTCTAACACCGCCAGCTTCCTAACTCCCGGCTGCTATTGAGAATTCTAAACAGAAAACCCGATTACTTTTTGTTGGCCCTACCCGGGATTCGAACCCGAGACCTCATGTACAGGTTATTATAATAGGTAATGAGCAAATAATGGGTATAAAGAACTTGATGTTCGTTCAGCAGCAACGTTAATCATCTGGTCTTTGTTATTTGACCGCAAATCAATTTTTGCACAAAAACATGTGTCAGTGTCCGTGGCAATTGCATGGCTGCACTCGGAAATAGCTTTCAATAAGTTTATTTAATAGCTGTAAACGCCACTCTGCAAAACACGGCTAACTATATTTTCGTGGTCTGTTTCTCTGGTGCCACAGAAGCGATCCCAAGGAAACAAAACAAGCCGCTACCGACCGTTAACCACAAAGATCGCAAACAAGCACACGGTCTACTGCCTGTGGGTAAGCAGCTACCATAGCTTATATGAAGGGTACCTACCACCTATGCCAAGAAAGGAGAGGATGGATGGGTTTGAAGAAATAAAAGCACCGAGGGGGAAATGCGATCTCTAGCCCGGTGCTTTCTCTTACCAAAAAAACGCAGTATTTCTCCAATCGAGCCAGCCCATTTATCGTGAATTCAGCAAAATGCCAGATCTCAACATATTATATTTAAATATGTCAGATTGACATGATTAATCATAATCGTTTGGTCAACGTTTCCAATTTAAATTTCTAGGTCACTTGATATCCTAAACTGCCACGTTGGCTTTCGCTGTAGGTATATGTTTGTAGGCGATCCTAAACTCCCAGTTCTAAACCCAGGTCCGGCAAATAGTTATTGAGCTTTTCTATTAAGAAATTCTTATACACAGCCTTAAGTTTAAAAATGTGCCTTAACCTCTGGTATGCCGGAACGTGGATCTGCGCGAGACACAATGCTTTTTCTATTATGTCTGGTATTCTGGCATACAACAGGTTAATAGAACTTAAAACGCAATGTCAGTGTGAAAAAGGGTGTATTATGCTCGCATTTGCCCAGCTCTGCTTACTCTTTGGGACTTACAGGGTCAGGTCTCTTATTTATGTGGATAGCACTTCTTATATCGACTATCATAATTGGTCTGAAGTGGACGATCCGACGGCTCGACATGCTCTCCGAGGAAAAGAGAATTGATCTTGTCTTTCTCTTCTCCGTGCTGCTACCTGGAGTTGCCAGTCTGTTTCATACAACAACACTGCGTATCTGACATGCACTTAGCGATCTCCTAAGCAACTTGTTTTTTGGTAATATTTGTTTATTAATAATGCGTACCTACATGTCAAATAATTGTGACAAATAATTTGTTACAAAAACTTGTTTTCGGAATCTTCTTTTAAGCAAATAATGCTTTACATGTATCTCATGTACATTTACGCATAAATATACTTATACCTATATACCTATCCTTTTCAAGCACCGGGTACCATAGGTATGTATCGCGCTATCTCATTTGTTGCGCATGCAATAACAAAACAACAAACAAAAAAAAGGATCAGCGAGCATTATGGTGTGGCTCCTGATGCATTACCTTTAAATCATTGCATTTACACGCAACATTAACAGGAAAATACGTAAGAACCCCATCCTCAGTCTAGGATTAAAGTCGAAGACTAAATAAAACTTACATAAACACATAACAGAAATACCGATACTATAAAGGGCATACTATATATATATACCTAATTAAAAGAGACGGTAGCTCAATGGGTAAGACATTGAACTATGTTAGCTATTATAATACAATAGCGAAGTAGTAGGTTCGAACCCTAGCCACTGCACGGCCGACGTGCACCCACTCCAAGTTGCAGTTCCCGTTATAATTTGTTAAAAGTTAGGAATTGCTATGAAAATACATGTAACTGTTTTCAAATCGAACGCAAGACCATGCAGGGTCAGTGGCGTGGCTCGCCATCGTGTAGTCAAAATCTTAGTAAAATGGACATTAGATAAAGTAGAATAAAAGAAATTCATCACATGTAAGCAATGAAGGCTGCAACTTTGGTATTTTGATTAGGTCAACATTTCCCCTAGAGGCCCTTTTACAGAATGTATGGAATGGAGAGGTATGCAGTCGGTCAAATGCGTCGAGTGGTATTAGGTATGGAAACTCTGTAGCCAAGCCTCAGTTATACACAATTGAATACACTTACTACGATTTAATATAATTATATACGACTATGCAGTAGTCGCAGGCCTATCGGCCGAAAATGTGGGGGGGTAAAACACGTTCAGTGATAAATCACTGAACGTGGTTTACCCTCACATTTTGCTACTTATTGAAACTCTCAACCAATCCAGTTATCAAAAATACGTAAATACAAAAAGCTATTCAAACAGAAGAAGACTATCATAAAAATAAATATCTTACAAATAGTCTGGTTAAACTCGGAGGCCGGCGTCCTGGCGTTGATTGAGAGGTTAAGGTCTTACGTAAGTAATACGACTACCGGGCACAACTCTAGACTTCGGGCTGCCACAGAGAACGAAATTTCTAGTCAAAAAATCCAGTAACATTATGGCCAGCCCGAGACTCGAACCCAAGATCTCATTCACAGCAGAGGTATTCACTATCGCTGCACCACTGAATCTACATAATGTAAAGTGCTGAAACATTACATTATCAATTTACATTACTAAAATATGGTTCAAAAAAATTACCTAACCTAGATTTAAATTTTAGAATCCATAAAACATATTTTTGAATTTTTGCCTACCAACTGTATAATCATGTTGACAAACTAATTATATTTGCATTGTAACAAGCTAACTGAATATTCATAGCTGTTATTTGTACAAAAAAATATGTACCTGTGTGCATATTTCTAAACATTACCAATAAAAAAATTGTGCGTCCCGATTGATTATATGTATATTATTCTTGTTACGCATTTGTGGAAATACCTTAATTTACATACGAGCCTCACGACATATCCGCGAAAGCGTAGGCGATTATGTCTTACACCTACTTTTTCCAGCTTTACTTTAGATCCCACGAAATAGAAGTGCTTATACAAATTTTTTGACAGCGTGCTGCAACTAAGAAATTTTAGTCAAAGCCAAAAATATTTATTTCCATAAAAATGTGCATACAGTTCTTGGACATGTCAATTAAACATATAAGATAAAATAATAAAAAGGCAATAAAAATTTAGCATTGGAAAAAGGCTGTTCGTGGAGTAGAGCTTTCATGAGAGGAACCAGGAAAGAAACACATGGCTACTCTTTTTAATCGCCAAATGTTTTTTAACATACAAATCGTTTTTCTTATTTGTATTGTTGTGTGTTGTTGTAGCAATAGTTGAATGCAATGACATTAATAAAAAGTAACTAAATTCTTGGCCCGGCCCAGGAATTGAATCCGGGATGATCTTCAAATATATAAATAATCTTGTGCTATGGGGCCGATGAAGCGATAATTAATTTACGGTTATGTTAATGTTCTTAAGACTGTCCCGGTAGCGCAGCGAGAGTAGGTAAATAGAACAGATGTGCATGACATATCTGGTTCGATTCCCGAACGAGCAACAAAAAGATAAGCGGTTAAAAGTTAAAATACCTATGATTGCTAGAATTGAGAGGGTATTATTTTCATAATAAATAAAATTATTATATAAATTTGAAATAATTATTAATTATGGCGAAACGAATAATAAATTATTACTTCTCACTCAATTCAATTAGCGACATCTAGCGAAACATTTTAAAGCCTATTAAATGTGATCGCCTTGCCATCTAGTGATAAGTACAGATACTAGTATCAACGAGCTAGCGAGTACGAACCCATTTTCCATATTCAATTATAACAGCTGTTTCGTTATTTCAACAGATGGCATTGCTTGTTTATTGTTGATACGAAACCAGTATACTTATAAAATACTAAATTAATTGGTATCATACCAAAACATTAATTCTATGAAACGAATTAATTCGAAATGTTTTAGTTAGTTAGTTGGACGTGTGTTATCGGCACTTAGCCTCACAATTGGGTCATTGTGCGTAAAATTCGAAATGTTTTATACTCTACTAAAATAAATATAGCAAGTTGAATAACTTGCTATTTTTATATTACTAGAGTATTCAGAGCCAAGTCAGATTACGTAAAACTGCACCACCTATTCATATTATTTAAAAATACCATAGGTATACGAGTATTTCCGTAGTATGACCATTAAAGGGTAACGATATAAGGAATTATAATGTAAATCTTAAAAGTAGTTAGCGGTTAGAAATACATTTGAAGTAACTTCAAATGTATTTCTTTATTTTATAATGTATTAATAATACTTTATATGAGTACTTGCGCTGCATTTATAATTTATATACAAATGCACATCCTTTACTATGCAAAGTCAAAGTACCTATCTAGTACCTACGATATTCAACAACAGGTGGAATAAGTTTTCTAAACTAATATTATAAAGAGGAAACATTTATGTTTTTGTATGTATGTTTGTAATGTTTTCACACAATAACTAATGGACCGATTTCAAAAATTCTTTCACCATTAGAAAGCTGCATCTTCACTGAGTGACATAGGCTATATTGCATTTTAAAAAAATAGGGATCCTTAATATAAATGCAATAATATAACCCAAGGCGTGAAAAAATTAGTCATAAAAAATCTGTCATCGCGTGCGCTGCGGAAACTATTGATGATAGAACAAAAAAATGTTTTACAGTATTATAGAACGTATCAATATCTACAAAAAAGTCCGCGATACCATATGTATTTTTTTAATATATAGCTAACTACACCTATATAGGTGTAGTTAGACTTATTAATTTCTTTAGTTGTAGTTTTATATATTAAAATTAGATAACAAATTAAAAGTAGGTATTGAGTAATAGATTAAAATCCACGCGGACGAAGTCGCGGGCAACAGTTAGTATGTAAATAAGTTTAAAAAAGTTAAAGCGATAGCTCAGCAGAGAGACCAACAGACTGCAATGCAGAGAGTCTCGGGTTCGAACCCAGATCGCGCACCTCTGACTTTCGTAAATTATATGACTTTTCGGAATTATGTGCGTATTGATTTACATTTATCATCTGCTCCATGCCTCGGAGAGCACGTTAAGCCGTCGGTCCCGGCTGCCATGAACATCTATGGCAGTCGATAATGGGCAGTCAGTGCCTTATAATATCTTGACACTGGTCTAGCCTTAGGGTATAGTTAGCCTTCGGGTTTCGGGTTGCGAAGGTCAGGTGGCAGCCGGTCCATGTAAAACTGATATCCAGTCAAATCCGGTTAGACCAGAAAATCCAACCCCAAGTGACACAAAGAAATCAATTTAATAACTTAAATCGTCTTATCTAATGAAATTAAGAAATATCATTTAATCGGCAAACATGTATTGCTAAAAAAGTCACCAGCTCAGCTAATGTGGATTTAAATAGATTTAAAAATTTTATATTTATATTTCGCAAATATTATACATAGAAATTGATAAAAGAAAATTGAAAAAGAAAATTTTATTGCGGTTTATTTTTATTATACTACTTTTATATTTAAGTTACACTTTCCCTAACGTTTTGGGTTTGTTTTAACAGCCATGGACACGGGGCGCCTAAGGTGGTGATCGCTTTAAATAGTTTAAAAATGGTCGAAGGTATTGGTTATAATGTAATATTAAAGTGATTATACACTGTGATAGATTTTGTATTATTTTGTCTGCAGGTAATGATGCGTTTACCACCCAAGAGACAGGGTACAGATACCGGTACGGACAGACAATTCAAATGATTCATTCTTATTGTTATAAAAAAGGAACATTAATATAAAATAATCAAATTAGCAAAAATAATAGGACGATATAAATACAAAATAATTATTATTATACAAAAAATACTATATTAATTGATAAGTTGTTGTGACATTTAGTACATAAATAGTAGAAATTCCAATTTATTCGACGGACACACCTGCGTGCGGCTGGCCACATTCTACTGTCTCGGATTTCAGCAAGTATGTAAATGTCATAAATATATATTACAAAATTTTTACGTTAACAACGGCTCGCGTAGGATTTTTTACGTTCGGCGGTGTGTTTTGTGTCGGTAATAGTGACGTAAACGGAGCGATGTCGGCGCTGGAGGCTCATAACCTCCGCGCGAGGCGCGCTCGCTGTATCACGTAACGACGGGAGTGACCTGATGGTGAGACAAACCGCAATGGTGCTGAGTACCGAGTGGGCGCAGGTCGAAGTCGTTGAGCTCACGAATGATGGCAACGGCCTCGGGTTCAACCTGGTAGGCGGGCGGAGCACTGGTGTTGTGATTAAGTACGTGTTGCCTGGAGGTGTAGCGGACAAAGACGGCCGTCTGCAGAGCGGAGACCACGTCCTGCAGGTCGGCTCTGTGAACCTGCGTGGCTTCACCTCGGAGCAGGTCGCCGCAGTGCTGCGCCAGGCGGGGCCCGCCGTGCGACTGCTAGTTGCGAGACCCGCCGACCCAGCCACTGCGCTCCGAGCTCCATTACCCGGCACCGCGCTTGTCCCCACGAAGATCCTCGGAGACCCTGAACTGCTCGACCGGCACCTCATCGAGACTGGCTATGGTGCTGTTTATGATCTGTCTCAATGCTTCACTGATTACATCAATGCTCAGAATGGTATTGCCGAAGCAAGCCTTGTTGCAGCTGCTGTGAGTGTTATTGGTGACAATCCTCAGCAAATACCTGACCATCCTATAATAGCTGATGGTATTTCACCCACCATTACTATCACAGTTCCTGTAGAGATCCCCAGCTTGCCAGAGATTGAGATAGTGCATGTAGATTTAAATAAAAATGTGTATGGTTTGGGTATAACAGTGGCAGGTTACGTTTGTGAGAAGGAGGAACTATCTGGAATATTTGTAAAGAGCATTATTGAAGGCAGCAGTGCTGAGCAGAGTGGTAAAATTAAAGTTAACGATAGAATAATAGAAGTAGATGGTGTGTGCTTAGTGGACAAAACTAACCCTCAAGCAGTTGAGTCTTTGAGGAACACAGGTATATCTGTGCACTTAGTGTTAGAGAGATACTTGAGAGGTCCAAAGTATGAACATCTTCAGTTGGCTATTTTTAACGAGGAGCGACCTACATCCCCTTCGCCATCAACTACAACCTTGTCTTGGTTCCCAGTGCCTTCTCAAGCTGAAAATAGTACAGTAGAAATAGATCCTGAGCCTGAATCAAACACAACTATAGACTCTGGTGTTCTAGAAGTTGGTGAAAAAGAGGATGAACCAACTCAAGAAGAACTAGACAGAAGATTTGATGAAATATTGGCTGTAGACAAAGAGGATATAAAGAAAAAGTGGGTGGAAGAAGTGGGACCTGATATAGAAGTGTTAATTGCTGAAGTGAGCAAACTTGAAGGTTTGGGCATCAGTCTTGAAGGTACTGTAGATGTAGAAGGCGGACAGGAAGTCAGACCACATCATTATATCAGATCTGTACTGCCTGAAGGTCCTGTTGGACAAGAAGGTAGTCTATCTGCCGGTGACGAATTACTAGAAGCAAACGAGTATAGGCTTCACGGTTTGACACATACAGAAGTTGTAAATATCTTGAAGAATCTCCCCAATAGAGTTAGATTAGTGTGTGCACGAAGTAGCATAGACAGTGGTCCGAGACCTTTGATAAACTTAGCACCAGATCGGGCAGGTTTCGAAGCAAGAAAGATCATCTCTGGCAGCTTAAATAACTTGACAACTCTAGTCAAAGCTCAGTCAGATACGTCAATCAACACATCCAGTACTGCAACGCTCACAAATCACTCGGAACACTCTAAGAAATCAAGGTCTTTGGAGTGTGTATCAGGACTGGCAATGTGGCAGAGTAAAGAAGATATTGTGGATCTGGTGAAGGGTGACCAAGGCCTAGGCTTCTCTATTTTAGACTACCAGGATCCTGTTGATCCTCAAGGTACTGTGATAGTGGTGAGGAGTCTAGTGCCAGGTGGAGTAGCTGAGAAACATGGGGACATATCACCTGGTGACCGTGTGATGTCAGTGAATGGAGTCAGTATTAAAAATGCGACGCTTGACCAGGCTGTGCAAGCTTTAAAGGGTGCTCCCAGGGGGACTGTGAAGGTTGGTGTTGCCAGGCCTTTGCCCCCTCACGACTCTAAGTCTAAAAGTAGCACAACCCTGAATACTAAGACAAGTTAATTGTTGAATGTGATTGATAACTGTACTAGTCAAGTTGAGTCATATCCATATGTTAAGTCTACATATCGAGGAGTGTGGAGTAAGCACGGAGGGGCTGTGATGTGGTGCATGGTGCTATGCTTATATTTCCTTATATATGTGTGTGCCTCATGAAACCCATTCTATTTTATATTTTTGAAAACCAACTGTCACTAATTCTTTTTATTTGACAAATATATTTAAACATTATATTGTGCTTTAAAGAGCTGTAGTTACTGTGTTATGTGTATAAGAATCAGCAGGTCTATACAATTTTATGCAGATTTGGTAAAATACTAGATAGCACTAAGACTTTTCTTGAATTAATATTTTCCTTTTTTCATCCAGAAAGTAATTTTCATAATGTGATTAAATATTATGTTCAGATATAAAATTATCAAAAATGCTTACATGACACAAAATCCAAAATAAACACATGTTGGAACACATGCAAATTAACCCGGTGATCTCTATGTAAAAGCAGCATGCAAAGTATTAATAAAGTGAAGCAAATCTTGTACTATATTTTTGATATGTACTATATGTTAAATATTATAGTCAGAGAGCTGCCTGGTATTAACTTTTTTTTTAATATCTTTTTATTATGCCCATTGTACTTTGTCACACCCTCTCCAAGGTTTGTTAGGAAGTCGGTAGACTAAGTTTCATAGAAGATTGGAGACCGAGCTCAAAACTCGTATGATACAATAATAATTAACGCTTTACTAGTAATAGTGTTACATAAGACACTCATGTCATTTTAAATGCACATTTTAAAAAGTAATGCATTTAGATTGTCTTGGATTTATATAATTACTGATTTAATTATTATTATAAAATAATAATTACTTTGTATTTATTTACACCACTACTCTTGCCAGATAATTTATTGATTAATGGTTTTATTTTTATGTATTTTACACACATCCAAGTCATTCATAGTAGTTGAAAATACGATAATTTTACTCAACAATGTTCCCTGTAACGAATTTTTTTACTCTAGATTGTAAAATCACAAATCTTGTAGATATTTACCTAAGGGAGCAATTATATAAACAAATAAATTTAATGTAAATACATATATTTGAATCTCACTACTCTTTGCATTGCATAGAATAAATATACATACTTATACATAGCAATAAGAACTTATACATATAGAATTGAGGATTTGATGGTGAATTGAGTTCTGGCCTTTTTTAAATATTTTGTAAAAACATGTATTATTATTTTGTAAGTATTTGTGAATACTTTGCGAGTATCTAAGGACATAGCATAAGTGTAAGGTAGCTATTTCTAGTGAACATCAAATTTAGTAATTGGCAGAAAATATTGTCGTTTATTTACATAATAATGACGTGCTTAATTTTCAACTTGTGGTCTACTAGACCCGCTCAACAGAGTTAGATACTACCACCATTAAATTTGTAAATAAGTACAAGTTGATGGTACATATTTATGAAGCAATGACAGTATAAAATCTTTAAAAGCTCTGTAGTTACGAAAATTTACTTGTGAAAATGAAAGTCATAAGAATACTATAAGTATAGGCGTTACCCTGTAAAATAAAAATACCTAATGTAATAATTTTCCACCTATTTAGGTCCTTAGATACTTACCAATAAGCAGATAGGCATGCTGTATGATAGCACTAAACGTTAGGCGCGCACATGTGATATGAGTGTTAACTATGAGTTCATTAACTGTACTGTGTATTATTTTATTGTAAGACAGTTACCTACTCTACGAGAAATAAACACAGCTTTAAAAAGAACAATGATTTTGTTGATGGATTTCATTGCGGCCTCGGATTGTAGGGATTGATTTCTGGTTAAAATGTCTAGTAAACTAGACTCCATGCTATTCAGTATAACAGGGCTTAGTGCGTCTTCTTGAATACAGAAATATTTCGAAATATTTTTTTTGTTAATAACGCTATGCAAACTGTGACAAGGTATTTTCGGTCAGATAGCATAGCATTTTTTTGTTATGCAAGCAGACTCGAATCTTAAAAAAAGAACTGTACAGAGCCGTCTATTGATTTGTTACACCAAAAAGTGGCAAAGATATTCAATATCACCAATGGTAAGCGGTACACGTGTGTGAGACACAAAGATTAATAGTTCACCCAAACAAGCGCGACGATGCGCCTTCTTGAATTAATTCCTTAGCAGTTCCTATCTTTACATTTCGTATAATATGGCATGCAATAGACATGTTTTTACACATTTCTAGTAGTGAAATGTATTGTATATAATTATGTATTTCCAGTATTTATACAGATACGAAATAGTGCCACGAAGCTATTTCGAAAGTGCATACTACTCTGTAGTTTATATTGAGACGTTTTCTATAAATAATTACTGGAAGCCAAGTCACAGCGGCAAACCCGCACATGACCACAGAACACTTATAGTCAGCGAGCACATGACCGCCTTAAATAATAAAATGGCACTAAATCTTATATTATACCTATACGCTGTGCGTTTATATATTCACTATTAAAAGAAGACTGTTTTAAAAACCACAATATACAGCTGTTCTTTTTCTGTTTATATTAAAGCCAGAGAATGGAATCGATCTTCAAAAAGATTGTTTAAATTTTACAAAATACCCTCATACATAATACTCATTATAGTGTTGTGTGGCGCTATCTCCTAAATTATATATTTTATTTATAATATTTCATATTTTTAGTTAGGTTTTGAAACTGTGATGTACAAAGTAGTTATTGTAGTAAAAATGATTTCGATCTGTTGAATCATCGAATAAGATAGGTAGGTACGTAGAAGTTCTTTTAAAATTCACAATGCTTTTTTATTGTAAATAAATCGAAGCCATTATAATTGCAATTTCTTTCTTTCTTTTTCTAAAGAAAGAAGAAAGAAGATTGCAATAAATAGATTTATGGTTTTAAATATACATATATACTTTGCGATCTCAAGTTAATAATGTGTCATAGCCGACATTGTCAAGTAAATACATCACAGCTTCAATACTACTAAAATATTGAAATTATAATCGTCTCTGTCTTTAGCAGAATACGTAATGTAATAAATTTAAGTATTAACATGCATTTATTTATACAATCAGTTACTATACTGAATCTTCGAGTATTTCTAATATAATTAACTATTTTACACATCACTATTATAAGTTAATGTGTGCACACAATTATATCAAAATCATTTTTTACCCGAGCTGCGACAAATTCTATCTACATAATTCCAAGTACAATCTACGGTATACATACCTAGCACACATAAACCGTCATTGTACTTAAATGTTTATTGTGTGCGTACATTAACAACTAATTTCGCTAACCATTAACAATTCGGTCAATTTGTATGATAAATTATAGAATATTATAATATTACAGTACCTAATACATTAACACTAGTTAACGTAAGCTTTTTACACAAAACTTATGTAAATTAGATTTCATAATCCCACGGGGCATTCAAATGTTCACCATTTAAATTAACGAGCTCAACGAATTTAAATATTTGCAACTACATATTAACGCATCGTATTAAAAAGATAAAACACCGCCTAAGTTAGCTCTATAAAAACAACATTGAAATAAATTCACCAACATTCACGGTTAAAAAAACATTATCTCACAAAATTAAAATAAAGTGTATGCAAGTTAATATAATACACAAAACAATAATGAAATCTACATGACGGTAGTATTATATTTATCAACGTATGATTGTACTCCTAAGCAAATCGAATTTTCGCTTCATAGGATACTTACTATATGGTTACACCTCCACTGTGTGGAAAATTTTCTATTTTGATTTATCAAAACTGGCTGTGGCTATTTTAAGACTCGTTCAATGCTTCTGGTTTGTGTATAGACGATCGGAAAGTGTTTGTTGCCGCTATCGATAGGAATTTGCCGATGTTATGATATAAATCCGACTAAAAATAAACTTAGGCCTAACGTTCTAACTAAAAACAGCCATTGTCTAGTCAATAGAATTACGTTTCAATATAACTCACTTGCGAGTCTAAAATTCTAGATACGAAAAGAGAAACCAAAGTTCTCCTATACATAATTTATAAACCAACATCCATCGACTGTACTGTAACTGTTCGGACGTTAAAATCAAAGTTTAGCATGTCGCATTTGGCCTCATGCTTTAGAGCCATTTGTTTTGGGTTAACGTTGTCATAATCGATAAAAATATATTTCATAATTAAGAATTGATTGATGATTAAAAAACAACTCCACTTCAAAATTCTGGACTGGCTAACACTCATTTTAGAATATTATGCAGTACGGATGTTTTATTACTGGTATGAATTATGATAGACATCCAAATATCGTCTATTATACTAAATATTACGTTTCGAAAAGGTCTTTGTTCTATTTCTAAGCATGCGTTTGAGTGGAGCGTTACTTTTATGTTAGTAGGTACGTCGAGTACGTCTTCTTGTTCCATTGTTGTTTCAGGAGTGTTATGTTAATTAAACCCTATCTGTGCTGCATTCACACTAAGTGTATTTTTAATTTGCCCGACCATCCTTCTAGCATCTTCAGTTGACAGAACATTAACGACCCGTACCCAGCACAGCTGTTAAGCTAAATCTAAAATCAAATATCCTCCATATCGATGATTACCAGAAACGTTAAAATCAAAACCGAGAACTCAACACCGCTTCATGTGATTATAATAAAAAGCGTACATCGCACTATAAATTTAAAACCTTTTCCGCGGACTATACACGAACGCGAAGCAGTCATATATCATATAAACAGGCATTGCGTGTTTAAACCATTAGAAATGTAAATTATTATAAAACTCTGTTAAGACTGCGAGTTCAGGGTAGAGGAGTGTACAGCGGGTCGGAGACGCGTATCATTGTGTATGTAGACGATACTGACTTCACTACGCGGTACTCATTATTTAGATTCAAATGCAAAATATGTCGTACGTTAAACTTGAAATACTAGAAAATGTGTTATTTATTATTTTCCCCAAAACATCTTTAAACTAAAGAATTGACTGGAGTTAGGCAGCATCATCAAATCTATCTAGACTTAAACCAATAATAGAATTCGATTTTTTTCCTGTAATCATTATATATTGCGTAAGAGACGTCGTGTAATATATTCGAACGCTACGGTGAACATTTCTCTTGTCTGAATAGCAGCCTTACTAAAGCTCGATCAATATTGTATATCGTGTTCACACTTAAATAAAAAACACGTAAATAGTATCATGGTCGAATATAAAAGTACACTATACGTGTGGATTGACGACACCCAAATTGTTGATTCGTGCTAACATCTCTCAAATGTTCAAGTTATTTGCGGAAAATGACTTAAAATTCAATATAATAATATATTTGTGCAATATTATTTTAAAATGTAGGAGATATCTTTATTAGAAAAACTAAAGCCTCGACATATAAAACAAAAACGATAACCAATTTTCTTTAAACATTTGCGAATTTGCAGATCGCTTCTTATGTATTACTCTATCTATATCTATTAAGATGTGAGACCCACACAGGCAAACTAAATATACTAGTTTGCTAATTAGCTCGAACATCTTAGAACTACATCATTCAGGTATGAGTTGGGTATATTCAATATTACAGTATGTAATGCCCTTTACTTCTAACCCCATAGTGATGTTAAAAGACGTTGCTTTAGAAACCTTAAGTGTATAAAGTATTATAGATATCAGTAAACGATTATTTAAAGGGCGTTAATTTGTGAACATGTTGACTGAGTCGGGATTAGAATGTTTCATTCCCGCGTTAGTTAACATGCGGTAACTGGATTGCCGTTTGTAATTTTACGTTTGTTGTAAAAGCAATCCGAATATAGCATTACATTTCGATGCAATACACTATACAATTAATTTTAAATTTACTTGTCATCGGCAGAACTTGCCTCGAGTTGTAATGCTGTTAATGTCGTAGCATATAATATTTTTGTATAAAGATAACAGTCAATAGATGACCATCAGCCACTGTTGCACTTATAAAAAGATCGTGGAATCTCTCATTCCCTTGTCACTGGTACGAATTGTAAGTCCATCTATTTGATTACTATTCACGGTAAAGAAAACATTATATGGTGATCGTCTTTTCTGACAAAAATCAGTAAAACCTGAGAGCGAAACAAATCAGCGATCTTTTTATAACTGTGGAGTAGTTGCAAAAGTTTATACGAGTACTACTGGTCTCACCACGATTCTTCCGTTCAGCCAGACTGAAATAGCGGTAATATTATATATAATTTACTCAAATGGGAATATGTGATGACAATCTGTTACTTCCTAAGCCAAATTCAGTTTTCAACATGCATACATTTAGCAATTTCTGAAAATTTAATAACATTGACGAGTTATACTCTAGACATTGACTCCATTGATCCAAACACCTAATTGACGTGATTACACAAGTGTTTTGGGAAATAGATCCATTTTGGGAAAATCTGCCAATATAGACTCTTCTCCCTAGGGGACGATAAGTAAATTGACTATCTAGTCAGAGGTACCCAGACTTTTTTCTCACTCAGATCACTTTAAATATTTAGCAGGTTCCGGTGGACCTCCTGCAGTTACATTTCTACCATATTCCTTGGCATTCGTATTTATATTTAATCAAATCTCTACGGATGACATTTTTTTTAAATTCTTGGTTCTGAACCTTCCAAGATAGGCGGGGTGCAAGTTTTTACAAGTAACAGTCGCAGAGCTTCTTAAAATATTATCTGCCTATATTTTAGTTCTTCAGTATCGAAAGCAAATACATTTTTGTGGACCCCCGCTTACGAATTGTGGATCCCCATTTTTTTGGCACGCCAACGTAGGCCCCCGTCGAGTCTCCCATGGACCCCTGGGGGTCCATCTGGACTACTTTGGGAACTAATGATCTAGGTCAATACGATATGACGTAGAAGTTAGGTTACGTAATTATTTTATGAAAAATGTTCCTATATCGTTTTAAGAGATATTGGTACATGTGAAATACCTAGAAGATATTGTCTTCTGTTTACGCGAATATTATTCATTAAAATTAAACTACTATATACGGATTTTATCGCGTTGTTTATTTGACACTATATTACATAATTTTGAAATTTTGTTACACTACTATTACTATTAAACTTTACTAATTTTTACGCTAATTATATATATAATTAATATATATATAATTAGCTAAAAAAGCTTAAAAATATATATAATTAATAAAATCCGTATATAGCAGTATAATTTCAACAAAAAAAAATACCTAGAAGAATTATGTAAGTACGATTTATTACACAGAGAAGATGGCGAATTACCGGAGACACAGGCCAGTATTATCACATATTCCTGAGGACATAACTACATAAAGAATAAATAGTGTAAACAGCACATGTAATATAAATGAGTCACGTTTAGCCTTACACTGAGATGTAATATAAAGATGATAAATATAAATACGGAACATATCACTGCTTTTCATTTAACTAATTTATTAAAACTACGAGAAGCGATGATCTTGTCACATTTCAGATGTTAAAATATTAAGCATTTGCAAGAAGCTCTTGCATAAATGCAACCCGTAGTTCATATTGCCTACTGAGCGTTGTTAAAATTATGTGAGTTTTAAAGGAAAAGTCACAAAACCCCAGCCAGCACCATTCGATCATTTTATATCCAGATAGTAGGCAGGTTTAACTATTACTGGAGCGATGATCATTGTCTTTTTCCTCGTCATGTGAACTTATACCCTCTGTAACAAAATAATGATGATTTTGGAAATAGAGGGTACCAGCAATAACAGACATCACAGCGATCATTCAAGATTATATGTTTATTCGAAGATTGTATCTTGGGTAGTCCTATATTTAGGTCTGTGCTGAGGCACTTAAATTACTGCGTCATCCGTGGAGTCATAAATTCTTTCTGAGAAAATCTGCCGTTGTACCGTGACGTACAATCAATATTTTTTATTTCCACACACGTGTCACAGTATACGTATTCTCGATATCAACTTTACCTACTGACATAGTTGCAGAGTTGTAACTCGACCTGAAACAACGAATAGTGTAGATTTGCATATTTTAGATGGAGTAAAGGAAACATGGACCGAGGAAAGGTCCGAAAACAATAAAGTGAATCCTTTTCCAAAAATGTTGCATACCTGGTATATGAGTTTAGGGTAATAGATCGGATAACCAAGGTTAATAACAATGTCATCTATAGGTAATCCTTAGTTTAAGAAAATTATATGCTTGGTTGCTTCCGAGGCAAGTGTAAGTTTAGCTTATCCGCCACTGATGGGTTGGGAGTCCTCTGTGCTCACCCACAGTCCGCGTAAAGTTGAGAGGCCGTCTGAGGCTAACAACAAAAACACTCACAAAAAAAAATTTCATGAGGCCGCCAGCGAACTGTTATTAAGTTTCTCTGTAAGAGAATGCAACAAGTACATATTTGCGTAACTCCGGAATAATATAAGCTTGGCGGTTACAGTGAGAAGCTCGGACAGCGTAACGGACAAGCGGTCGCCTTGCCGCCGCGCTGAGTGGGTTACTTTGTGGTTTGTGGTTTAGAATCCTACACGAGACAATGATTTCGTATATAATTATTTAAAATTAGATAAAGCAAGACTTGACCACGAAGGAGATGGCGGGATGACATAGAAAAGTTTATGGAGAGGTGGCAAGACGTTGCTTAGGAGCGAGAGCATTGGAGATTGAGAGGGGAGGCCACTGCCCAGCAGTGGGACACATAATCAGGCTGAGAAAAAAAAACAATACTTTATGACAAATAAATATTCGATTTTACAGTAAATATTATTTTATTTAGAAAATCTTATGTAGTATACCTACAGTTTCAATTGTACCGATCCCTAGCGCCGAAATCAACGTAAAAACGTATACCTATAACTAAACAATCAAACACAAAAACTATGATCCATTCCTTCCTAGGCCTGTTGTTGTAGTTCCTAAGCGTATTTGGATCGATTTGCCCTAAAATTAGCTTTTCGTAGAAGTTGGTATGTATACAAATAGGTACCTCAAACATTGAAATTCATGTTTAATAAAAGACGATAAGTATAAACAGATACTTACAATGACATAGAGCTTTTTCAAGTTAACAAAGCGTGTTGTAAATAAACTTAGGTACCTGATACCTGATACCGATGCTTTCCGTGACTAGAAGATCCATAATTTTGTTTGTTAGCAATGGCTTATTTTATTAAGTAGGAAAAGCAGCATTTAGATAACAGTATACTTACTTTTTCTTACTTACTTATTTAACTACAATAATTTTGATCGATTGTGCTTGTTAAAACATATTGATCTACTTATAGATATTATTTCAGATCATCATGTGGATCCCGAGCACTCCGGTGGCGATGATCTCGGCGGTCGCCGCTTCTGCCGGCGCTATTTGTATATTTAAGTGAGTACAAATAGTTGCTATCGGACAGCAATCGCATTTCGTATTTTTTTAAATGCTAACCAAGCTAGTGCCTCGCAGTCGTTAGTTGCGTCGCTCACGGCACTGGGGACCAATGGAGCACTCAGAAGTAGGTACCTACTAACAGGTTATTTTGTCAGACTTCTGGATATATTCTAAAAAGTACAGTAATGATTTTATGGTGCTTATCTGCTGATAATTTATTGAGACACCCACGCTGCGCGTTTGACTATTTAAGAAAACTATTCGGCATATTTGAATGCGGCAATCTGAAGGTCTTCGCAAACGTTTTCTGACCAGATCATATACATTTCGGTGAATGGTCAAATTAAGAGTGCCATAAATAGATGATTCGAGAGTACCTACATACAATTAGCTTTTATCACTTTCCTACTACCTCGAGAAACAGACCGAAATCTGTGTATGTATAAACATAGTAGCTTATCTATCAGTAACGTATTCGTAGGTATTCCGTATTTACAAATAACTTGACACGTCCACCTACAATAGAAATATTTAAATCAAAACAATAGCAGCGCTGTTGTAGTTGGCCGCTAATAATTTATGCACGAGAAGGTACCTACTGCAGCACAATAATAACAGGCCATCACGCTAACTTAACTTATTAACTACTTACTGACTTGTACTCCACACCTTTAATCAATACCGCTGGATAAGCTATGATTACTATAATAAATAAATAAATAAATTGCACAGACACGAAAATAACTTAGTAGCTATGTTAAAAGGACAGCTGTTCTTCATTCATCTTATTAGCATGCAGCCCCGTTAGTGGCACACGGTTACCGCAACCCACGGTTTTAAAAACAAAGTAAGTTTTAAGTCAATGTATACACTTATGAACCTCAAAGTATAGTGGTTACTGTAGTTTTATTTAAGTTAGATTGACTCTACGAGAAGAGATAACCTGCTAGAAATTCAGAATCACTCTTTCTAAGGCGCTATTCAATCAGATCTGCGGCTATTTGTTACTCAATCTCTACTACTAATTTAAACGTTTTAGTGCCAATGCAAGTGGCAATTACCACCATCCATCCCTGGCACAATGCACCCGTAAGGAGCCCAGAAACTAACCCAATATATTAGGCTGATAGGATGCGATCTTCTGCAGGATTCCGTTCAATTCCGTACGAGGCAATTCCGTTGTACTCTCTCTTCAATTAGTCAACAACTACAAATAAAACCGTAACGTAACTAAATACGAGACAAACACATACATCTTTTTAATTGGCATTCATTAGAATTGCCGCGACGCACGACATTTGTCGTGTAAATGGCAACGTTAATCTATTTTAAATATAAAGATAGCGGAATGGTTTAGTTAATGGTAGACGCACCACGATGCTGCGCCATGTTATGGGTTTGATTCCCACATAAGCTAACGATTTAAGTGATCAACTAAAGAGTATTTGTTTTGTTAGTGTTCTTTGTATCCGATGTTTGACTGTATGTAACATTCCCCGTGATACATGAATTATTAGACCCTAGATTTTGCTCGCGGCTTCGCTTCGCGGTAAGGTTAGGTTAGTATCAATAGGATCCTATTTTTCTGGATGAACGGTACCCTACATCCTTTTCTGTCGCCCTAACAACGTGTATGTAAAATCTTATGATGATCGGTCGAGAAGTTAGGGCGTGCAAGCGTAACAAACGAATAAACAATTATTCACTTTCGAATTTATAATATTAGTTAGAATATATAAAGTTAAAACTTTTAAAATACAATCCAGGGACTTCTACTGCGGGTCCCCGTATGACCGCAGTGTGAACGCGGAGGGCAAGACGGTGATCGTGACGGGCGCGAACAGCGGCATCGGCAAGGAGGCGGCCTGGGACTTCGCCGTCAGAGGCGCTAAGGTACAACACTTTAACATCTATATAATACTACTAGCAGACCCACGTAACTTCGTCTGCTTCACATAAGAGAATTTTCCCCGTTTTTGCAATATTTTCCATTGCTGCTCCGCTCCTATTGGTCGTAGCGTGATGTTATATAGCCTATAGCCCCTCGATAAATGGGCTATCCAACACTAAAATTATTATCAGAATTTTTCAATTCGGACCATCTTTTCCTGAGATTGGCGGGTTCAAACAAACAACGAATAGACAAACAAACTCTTCAGCTTTACAATATTAGTATAGATTATATGGTTTATGATAACTACATGACGAATGAAAATTACGAGACATATAAATACGAAATATTCATTTATAGAACTGAGATTGGAAGGCGAAGATCTACAGGGACCTTCGGCTTTACGAGCCCTCTGAATCAAATCTATCTACGAGCATGAAATGCTTAGCTTAGCAGGTTGTTAGGCAATTCACTGTATCTGTATTCTGTACAATACGGTGTTTAAATATGTGCCTGGGGCCCGTTTCATAAGCCGGTCCCTGCTACACGGCATCTAGAATCTTAGTTGGCCAAATGGGGATATTATGCATATCAGGCTACCCTTCAGGGTTATACAGGTGTGAGACTATGGGTTATATAATATGCGTGTACGTGTGTCAGGTGTTCATGGCGTGTCGCAACATGGAGAAGTGCGAGGCGGTGCGGCGCGACATCGTGCTGGAGTCCAACAACAAGTTCGTGTACTGCCGACCCTGCGACCTCAGCAGCATGGACTCCATCCGCCAGTTCGTCGAGAGGTCAGCCCACCTACTCACTTCTTAATAATTAGCTATCGAATATACCATCGAATGGTGGGACAACATAGAATTTGAGAGGTTTACATGATTTCTACACAAAGTGCTTTAGACTATTTTGCGTTCGGCAATACACACGTGATACATTGGTTTTTCTAGCGTCCATAGACTCTTAAACATTGCATATGGCATGCCTGGTACGCCACCAGTCTAGCCAAATTGCAGCATGCATATTTCTAGCCATATTGCAACTTACCTTATAAACAAAATGCTACGCTATAATATCTATATACTGTGTCTGGAAAACTGATCAGCCGCCTTACTACCAGCCTACCCATTCCTGGTTTATCACCTACCTGAAAAACCACCTATATAAAGTTTCTCTTCTTTCCACCAGGTTCAAATCCGAGGAGCCTAATCTAGACATCCTGGTGAACAACGCGGGGGTCATGGAGCCCCCTGCCAGCGTCACTAAGGATGGTTTCGAAACACAGCTCGGCGTAAACCATCTTGGACACTTTCTGCTTACTGGCCTTTTATTGGATACATTGAAGGTACCCTTAGAAATTTATTTTATTTTACTTTGTGGGTTGGTTCGAATCGTGCCTTAACACTTAAAGTCGTACTTGGTGTGGGTGTCGACTCATCATCTGGAAACTGTTCTCGAAGATGAGTTTGACCGAAAGGTGTTGAGTGTCGATGTTTTCGCGAACGCAATACCACACAGCGTAACACGGATTGCGTTAAACTTAGTTTTTAAGCTCTATATTATTAAATGTCTGCTAATAGTCTATAAGTATATGGTATGTATGTACCTCTGGGTTTTAACCGGATAATAAATGTATACATGCAACATTATCATACAATACATTGACGCACACACTTACATATTTCCAAAAAAGTATGCATACATGACATTACTTCTACATTTCGCCAGCTCTGTTTTTGACCGCAATTAATCTCCTAATAACATTATTTTATCTGTTTTACATAATCCCAGGAGTCAGCTCCCAGCCGCGTGATAGTAGTAGCGGCGTCGGCGCACCACCGCGGTCGGATCCACAAGGACGACCTCAACATGACCCGCGAGTACGACGCGCCCGCCGCCTACGCGCAGAGCAAGCTTGCCAACGTGCTGTTCGCCAGGGAACTTGGGAGAAGACTATTAGGTAAGCAGCTCCTCATAAAAAGCTTCCACTTTATAGAAGAGTGCAGCCATTGGCGTCTGTAGAGTTTTTACAGAGCAGGGCCTGGCCCACGCAACCCTAGAATTTTTAGTTGATACTTATCCTGCATTTGCAAAATGCTTGATCAGGCATATCTGGGGTGACCGCCCCAGTATTTGCAATTGAGTAAAGCCGAATAACCTTGTTTTGTGATCCCGCATTGAACTGGATTTCTAGTAACAGGCTCTACGCTATCAGCAGATAAATATTTTACCCCTTATGTTGACAGTGCAGTAATAAGTTTAATTACTTGCAATCTTCTGTTGTTAAGTGGTTTTTAGTTTTAAGGGTGATTTTGTTGTACTCGAGAGTATTTGTAGCAAAGCTATAGTGTTATTCAGAAATATACTGTTGGATAATATCCATATGGATTGTTGGTGCGCACCAACTAAAATATACCGACCGGTATATTTGATTCGTACATTTTTTCGAGCAATATATTCGACATGATGACTTTGATACAGCCTACATACGACCTGCCTGTATATGCACCACACCTATAATTATGATTTACCCAGACTTTCTTATAATGAAAATTCTGTATCCCTTCCAGAAACAAACGTGACAGTGGTCGCCGTGGACCCAGGACTGACAGACACGGACCTCACCCGTCATATGTCGATGATGAAGAGCGTCACCAAATATCTCGTGTACCCCATCTTCTGGCCCTTCATGAAGTCGCCCAAGATCGGCGCGCAGACTGTTATCCATGCTGCGCTGGACCCCGCGCTGAAGAAGTCAGCTGGGGATTATTATGTGTAAGCTTTTGCCGTAGTAATACTTAGTTGGGCCAACATGTATTTTAAAGAATGGCGTAGCGAGTAACGTATGTGGAAGTTTAGGCAGTAGTCTCTTTAGTATCTTATAGCACAGAACATAATGTATAGATACTTCCATCCTATGAATTGTCGTAGATCTAGATGGACCATGTTTTAAGTTATGTGTGGGCTAGGTTTTGCAACATAAAGATATCGATGCGCCCTCACGCAATTTTTAAAGCATTAGGCCTTTGATCAAGCGGTCGTGAATTCAATTCTCAGTCACTGCACAACTAATGTAATTCCACTTGTAACATAAGCGTTTAGCATAGTTTATTATTATTTTATTTCCAGTGACATGCAAAAGAAGGAGCCATCTAAGACGGCCCAGGACTACGAACTGGCACAATGGCTGTGGAAGGTCAGCGAGAAGTGGACACGACTGGACGAGCACAAAGCTGCGCTGAAGAAGGCGGGCGCCGCGTGACGTAGCTTTAACACTGACTAAATATAACTATACACATCAGACCAACAAACTTGAAAACGCTATTCATTGAATAACATTTACAGACCGCAGACTTGGATTATGATTTACGCCGGTAGTGCTATTAACAGATGATCACCTCTCTCTATATGGAAATACTTCTATTTATCATAATAATATAGCGTCCTCTCACATCTACTGCTATCATTCATATTAGCAGAGCTGTTGTTCCTTGCAGTGCCCAAAAATCACGTAGATTAACGAATAGTAAGAACCTATTTCAACATCAGGGGTTTGGTGATCAGTTTATTCATCAGAATGAATCAAAAGCCATCAACAGCTCGAAAATCTTGATGATGATAGCTTATCCTCTTTGCGGTTAAATCCGCAGTACACTTTTCATAATAATAACTTAGCCGCTTCAAAAGGTGGCACTTAGGTACAATTGATGGTAATGAGATAATACTGAATCTGTCTACTGTTGATTTAAGCTTATACAGCTCATACCAGTTGCTTCTACAACAATGAATGAACAAATGTGTGTCGAATATTGAGTGCATTTATATTGTTATTTAGTTATTAGTCTTATTGTTAAAAATTGTAGAATTATTTGGGATGTTTTCTTTTATAAATAATACTATCTTTCTGCCGTGGATTCACCTACGTTTATAATTACTGCTGCGCTCCCGCGGCTCGTAGAGGGGTGTTATTTAGCCTATGTTACTTCTAGATGAACTAACTTTCTAATGGTGTTAGAATTATTAACTTCAGTAATATCAGAATTTATCAATTCCAAAAAATATATTTCGTCTCTGTTAATATAAATATAGATGAATATAAATGATAATATGTTAACAAAATATGTGGCTGCATATAACTTTAAGTAAAATGAAAAACAATATTTTTATAAATAGATTTATTTAAAAGTCTTTTTGTTAACAATGCTATAAGAGTTATGTCATGTCTCAATAGCTAATAGATTAAATCACATCAGTCCTATATGTCACAGGTTCAATTCAAGATCTTGTTAAAGAAACTTTGAAAACACATGATGTGGGTTCATGTGCCGTATGAGTCCCAGCTCAGAAAACATAAAAATGATATTAAATAATACTACACTGTGTTATTAGTATACAAAAATCTATATGAAAGACAAACAGTTGCTTTCAGTATACAAGTACCTAGACTTGCGGCTATCGCCTGGAGTGACAGGTTTAGTATTACTAATCCTTCTAGATCAATCCTTTCACCAAAACTTCTGTGATCTGGTCAGATAACATTCACGGAGGAAGACCAGGAAGACCTTGTGACACTTGCAGTCACAAATATGTATTTATATTAAATTTCTTCTGGTGCTTTTACACATAAACCAGTTGGTTTGTGGTTCTTATCTAATTATATAGTTATCATAGAATGGTAAATGTGAATGTTGAACTATTCACATATAATATTGAAAATAATTTTTGTATATGCATGCATGATGTTTAAAATGTGGAGGATCGGAATCGTAGCAAATGGAAATCTGTAGTCTATACATACCTTTCTAAACCCAAATATGAATCGAATTATTTGCTTTAAAAAGGTAGCATAAGTTAAATCGTTCCATTGACTTGTAAAAAGTTTCACTTAACATCTTCACTTTGACTCCCTCTCCTTCACTCACTATCTTCTCTTTCTGTGTCTACCGACGCAGAGATAAAGGAGTAGCCTTGACACCACCGTGGGAGGCAGTTCGCCGCCCACGGTGGTCTCTCTTCTATTCCCATATGGAAGTGTGGAACTCTGGTCTGTCGAAGAGCAGCTGCTTGGTGAGCAGGGGATCGGTTCTCGGGTGGGAGTGCATGAGCTGCAGCACGCCGGTGCCGATGGCGGCCGGCACTCCCAGGATGATGGACTCAGAGACACCCTCGATGCAGTCTCGCTGCCCGTAGTACGCCGCGTCGAACAGATGATCCGCGGTCTTCTCGAACTGTCGGTCAAGATGGCGAATATATTGAGCAATTGCTTGACGAAAATGAATTGAAAATTAAAGGTTTGATTACTCTCTATCAGATCATTAACGCCGAAAAGGGAACAGAAAGGAATGACTGAAATATGATTTTAATAGCGAATGAAGCGAAATCCACCTAAGTTCTGGTTTATTTTTTAATTATCTTGTTTGACGAAATACAACGTTATTTAAAGTATAATACACAAAAATCGATGCGATACTTATTTTATGTTTTTCAATCTACCTTTTGCACAATAGAGCTCGCATAAGTACACATTAATATCTGGGTTCAAACAGTACATATGGGTGGGGGTGCGCACGCGCACAGGTTAATGTGACATACAAAACGTCACTAAGATAGCGCCTGTACCGTGCTAACGCGGTATATCGTAGAAATTGGGAGAGGCAGCGACGGGAACGGCCGGCAGGCGATTCGTGTAAAGTACTAATATAGTTTGATTGATATCGGGCCAGCCGGCCCGGCCATATTATAGGGTAGTAATATAATGCCTACATAAAATAATATTCATACCTTTATGAACCAAAATAAAATATGGTTTTAACTAATATAATCGATTCTTTAACTAATTTTGAGCAGACAACGTAATGTGTATATAGAAAAGAACTTTGTATAACAAGTTGTTTTACTAAAAAGAGCTTTTGAAAGTGACGTTACTGAGAACAGCAATACGATTAAGCGTAAGCCGAAAACAAATACTATATAATAGACACGTGTTTTGCCTCGTCCCCAGCCATACGCGGCACTGTCCCGTAGGGGACCAGCAGGGTTACTTTTGTCAGCATCTACTTGGCACATTTATGGCCCAGGGCTGGACTGAAAAATTTGTATGGCTTGATGCCGATTAGAATCTCGGGGATCGAACCAGGGCCATACTATATGGCTCGGGTGAGCGAGGCAATGGGACAGACGCTAGCTACAGAAGATACTGACGCTGGCCAGGTTGAGCACGGACTCCTTCATGCGCGCGAGCCCGTAGCGCGTGATGCCGAGCACTGAGCACCTCGCCGGGACATGCTACGGTATGGTGAGGGCGAGCGAGGCAGTGGGACAGACGCTAGCTACAGGAGATACTGACGCTGGCCAGGTTGAGCACGGACTCCTTCATGCGCGCGAGCCCGTAGCGCGTGATGCCGAGCACTGAGCACCACGCCGGGACATGCTACGGTATGGTGAGGGCGAGCGAGGCAGTGGGACAGACGCTAGCTACAGGAGATACTGACGCTGGCCAGGTTGAGCACGGACTCCTTCATGCGCGCGAGCCCGTAGCGCGTGATGCCGAGCACCTCGCCTCGCGCCGTCATCTGACCCGCCAGCAGCTCCACATGGCGCCGGTCCACGCTCATGCCGTGCCCCTCCATCACCGCCTGGATCTCGCTGATGATTGTCGACTTGGCCGCCTCGATGCCCAGCGTGTGGTACACCTGCCGACAACAGTTAATATGAGTAGTGCTACACTTGCGATCGAAAGATCGATTACCACCCATTACACGACCGATCGCGACGTGAGCCAACTCGTGACCCTAGCATATAAGCTTAAATGGAGACGTAAACAAGATCACTAGTAACCTAAGGACCCATTCCCACTGGTGTCTTTCGTTTCGTGTTTCGTTAACAGGTGACGAGCAACCGTTGTTGCTCGTCGTAAATCATATAAACAAAAAAACATCTGTTACAGCAATCTTTTTGACATGAGTAAGGCGTTTGATTTCGTATCGCATAAATTACTACTGCATAAATGTAATCCCTATAAAGTTCGTGGTTCTGCATGAGACTAGGTACTAAGTTATCTAAGTAACAGAACACAGTTTGTAGAAGTCACAAAATTAAAACATGAAGTGGGGCCTCTTAAATCAAACATGAAATATAATAAAGTCGGTGTACCTCAGGGAAGTACACTTGGTCCGCTTCATTTTCTTCTATATTTAAATGATCTTACCTCGGTGACAATATATGAATGCATTTTATATGCAGGCCATATCTCGGTTATACTTTCTAACAACTCTAATTGTAACTACAATGATGCAGTAAATTAAATAATTTTTGATATTGTTGACTGATAAGTTGAAATAATCTAAGCGATATTAATAAATACATTAAATACCTTACTTACTTACTTAGATTCACGCCTGTTTCCCAGAGGGGTAGGCAGAGACTACGGATTTCCATTTGCTACGATCCTGACACACTTCTCTGGCTTCATTCACTTTCATCACATTCCTCATACACGCCCGTCGGTTCAAGGTGCTCTTAACCTGGCCTTTGTCCAGAACGCCTCCGATCTGATCAAGAAACGTTCGCCTAGGTCTTCCTCTTGCGACTGTTCCATTCACACTAGCCTTATAAACTTTCTTAGTCAGTCTTTCCTCGTCCATTCTTTCTACATGCCCAAACCAGCTTAACATACCCTTTTCTATTCTTGTCACTATATCAACTTTCATGCCGCATCTCTCTCTAATCACACTATTCCTTATTCTATCTTTCAGAGTCACACCACATATATTTCTCAGCGCTCTCATTTCTACAGCATTTATTCTGCTCTCATGCTTCTTTTGCCATACCCAACTTTCACTTCCATACATAAGTGTGGGCACTAATAGTCCTCTATGAACAGCCAAACGTGCCTTTTCAGAAACATTTCGACTGTTCATAAAAGCGCGTAGAGCTCCATTCACTTTGTTTCCCGCAATCGTTCTCCTTTCAATATCTCCCTCATGTTTACCATCCCTTGTAAACAAAGTACCCAAATATACAAACTCTTTCACTTGCTCCACGTTTTCTCCATCAATCATAATATTACACATCGTCACGCACTCTTCCTTTTCAAATACCATTACTTTCGTCTTGCTTACATTTATTTTCATTCCTTTACTCTCAAAAGCACCATGCATAATAGTTACCATCGCCTGCAACTCTTCTGCCGATGACGCAAGTATTACTTGGTCATCGGCATAAAGAAGACATTTGACAAGTAACTCATTCATTCTTAATCCCCATTCACAATCTTTTAAATCTTTTAAACAATTGTCCATGTATAGGTTAAACAGCCAAGGCGACGCTACACATCCTTGTCTAACACCTTTTTCGATGCTAAACCATTCTGTGTAGGTCCCATTTATCCTAACACAAGCTCTGGAATCATCATAAAGAGATTTCAGAGCTCGCGTGAGGGTGCTATTCACTCCATACATGGACAATACCGACCAAAGTTCATTCCTCACCACTTTATCATAAGCCTTTTCCAGATCCACGAATGCGCAATAGACCTTTTGACCTTTGGCCAAAACTCTCTCGGCTATGCACCGTAAGGAAAAGACCTGATCCGTACATCCCATACCCTTTCGAAATCCCGTTTGTGCATCCCATATTTTCTCGTCGGTTCCTTTCACAACCCTTTCAATTAACACTTTCGCATATAATTTACTGACGACGCTGAGCAAGCTAATGCCTCTATAGCTTTTGCAATCTTGCTGTGAACCTTTTCCCTTGTATAAAGGTACTATGACGGCCTTGCACCAATCACTTAGTACACGGCCGGTATTCCAGCACAAGTTAAGTTACATTAAATACCAAAACAAAGGAATGAAGAAATAAGTAAAACCTAAATTATAATGCTCATTCTAGGGATAACATTAGACGATAAATGTAATTAAAAGGTTCTGTTTAAACCACAATTTAGCAAATAAACTATTCGAACTGGTATGTGCATATTTCAAGTTTGATAAATAATATAACATCGATAGTTTACCTCTAAGATATTGTTGGAGGTGGTCTTGGTGCCATCCACTCCGTACGTTGCTATCACATCTCGCAGACCGTCGCCCTCCACACATAGTTTGTATCTACGATATATAAATACATTTAATTAAAAATAACTCACTATGTTGCTCACTGCTCACTAAGCCCCGGTTTATAAATTGCAAAATTAGATGTCGAGAACGTCTTAAACTACACATAAGTATTACTTCAACATGGTTTTTGTTTTCATATCAAGTTTCCCAAAAACTGTTATAAAATTTGAGTAGGTATTTGAACATCATATACGTAAATGCTCAGTTGATAGCGCTTTGGTGAAATTCTATTCGGTAAAAATATATTTTGTGATAGCTCAGTTGAGATTTGTTGTATTACAGGTTTGAATAGATGAGTAGTGGCGACTAACTTGACGATGGCGGCGGTGTCGTCGCAGGCGATGACGGCGCGCGAGACCTGTGCCAGCCCCTTGACCACGACGGGCGGCAGCTGCCGTGCCAGCTGCTGCAGGCTCATGTTCAGCCAGCCGCCCTGCTTCGTGGGCTCGCCCACCACCTTGATGGCCCAGTCCGACACGATCTGCACGTTGCCTGGCTTCAGCTTCAGTTTCGAAGTGCAGATTCTGAAATATTATATATTCTTGAATACAGGTTTTTCCATAAAAATCTCTCGACTCCTTCCTCGAAATTAACGTAACTAACTATAACTACCAAAGCCGACAGAATTACTCTCATATCTATACTAATATTATAAAGAGTTTGTTTGTTTGTTTGGTTAAACGCGCTAATCTCAGTAAATACAGGTTCGAATTGAAAAATCTTTTAGTGTTGGATAGCCCATTTATCGAGAAAGGCTATAGGGTATATAACATCACGCTACGACCAATAGGAGCGGAGCATGCATGAAAATTGTTGCAAAAGAAGTTGTGCAAGTCAGCTAGTTAATTATAATACACATGAGTTAATAAGTAGACTCACGAGTAGACGATGGACTCGACGTTGACCTCGAGGCTGAGCAGTCGTATCCGCTCAGCGTCCAGTCGGATCAGCAGGAAGCACTGGCTCGGCAGGTACACCTCGTCTATGTACGTCGTTATCTGACACATTATAACATAACATTACGTTTTTACCTTCAATTACATAACCTATGTACATGTCTCACTGTTCACAAGAAGACCAACAATTATTAAATTTCGCATAATGGTAATTAAGGTTAAGTTGCCAGACTGGGTCCCTGGGCCTGACTTAGTAGACTTAGAAGTCGAAGTCGTATTGCACACGACCATCGTGGTCTCATAGTCAAATAATGCAAAGTCAGATTCTGCCCTCAGCAGTTCTTTCGATGTGTTACCTCTCCCAGCGTGGTCTTCTCGACCCTGCCTTTGACTCTTCTGGCGAACTCCTGGTCGAGCGGCTGCTGCAGCTCGGCGGTGATGATGGGCGTCGAGATGTTTCGCGACGCGTTGATGATCTCCTTGACGCGCGGCACTCCCTGCGTGATATTCATTGACGCCACGCCCGCAAAGTGGAAAGTCTTCAGGGTCATCTGAGTGCCCGGCTCGCCTATACTCTGAACAATGAAAAATGTATGCTTTTGGTTACTTGTTCGATATGATAAAATGCAAAAATGAAACCTTAACATTCGGTTTTTTAAAGGCTGATTAATGACATGTCTTGAATCAAGGTCATGACAAATGACCTAAATGGCTGATGCTGAACAGTCAGTGAATCACAGCAGTTGACATGTGTTTGACTATCTGTAAACTTATTTCTAAGTTAATCTGCTTTTTAGAAACCAGGTAAATGTGTAGTAAAAATAGAGGCGCACAAAACCAGAAGCCATAAAGATGTAATTCGGAAATCAAGTTCAGAATCCTCGACTCGCAGTTGACACAAGTTGCATTTTACACATTTGCCCGAAAGCAAAGTCCTTGACGGTTGGCATTACCTGTGCAGCCAGCGCCCCCACAGCGGTCCCCGGTTCGATGACGCTGCGCTGGTATTTGTGATGGCACACGCGCAGGAACTGAACCAGCTGCGTCAGCGTCAGCCGCTGTAACTGCTTCACGATGGGGCCGCACTGCGAGTACCGAGAGCGAAGCGCGCGGACCTTGTTCGCGATGCATTTGAGGAACGTACTGGAAATAATAATGTATTTTACATAATATAGCGCTTGACCTATATATACTTTTAGGATTAAGCAGACGTGTAGACCCTTCACATCGATCCCACATAGATAGGCAGCGAGGGGCGCGCCAAGATCTTGCAGTTTGCCGGGCCAGGTAACCTAAATATTACTATTTTTTCAAAGAAAACCCATAACAACTTTGCTCGCCCTGGCACTTTACAATTCGATACAAAATAGCCTTAAAAGTGTGTTGTCAGCGCATGACATGGCGATGGTATAGCGTATTCTTAAGGAGTAGTGATACTTCACTGACCGCAGGCACACACCACAAGGTCGTTTGGAAGTACCAGTATACATAAGTATCGTATACGTATATTCTGTTAGCTGGGCTCTTCCAGTTTAAGCGAAATCTACCAACGTTTCCTCTCGCCAAAAAAGTGAAGGTACTATCGTCTTGAGAGACGGTGTACCATTTCAGAAAAAATTTCGCTTGCACATGTACGGGTTACACGTACTGCACGAGTACGGGTGCCAAGTGTTGGCCTGCTATGCGATTTTAACCTTAGGAGTGGTCATCCGTCGCTCAAGTCGATAGTACAATGGTTGAACTTCTTATACTCACAGCAACTCATTCTTGAACTCCTGCGTGCAAGTCTTGAAGTCGTCGAGCGCCAGAGTCTCCTCGGCCGCCAGCACGATGCCGTCGCCGTCCAGCGGGTCCTCGTCTCTACACATACATAATAATTATAATGTTAGTAGCTTTAGATACTAAAAAATATATAGGCAACCTTTAATTGTTCAAAGCTGTGTGTCGATTTTTTGTTCCTAATAACTACCGTCGTACCGTCGCACGTGTTCGCTGTGCTGTGCGCCAGGCCTACTGTGACTTGCGGATGGGTGGCCGAATATATGTTAGTGTGTCAGCGGTTTTGTGAGAGGAAGGAATGATTGTTTGTCGTGTATATAATTGTTTTTTTGTTTTATATCTTTGTTTTAATTTTGTGTTTGTTTCATGTTGTCCTATCTTTAATTATTGTAATTGGTGTACAACCGTTATAATTAAATAAATAAATAAAATCAAAATAAATAAATAAAATCAAAATAAATAAATAAAAAGCTTTAATCATAGTAAAACACAATAGCAGCGCTGATTTAAAGGCAATTTCTGGGTATTCATTGTGTCTTCCGTTTATTTCTTTACGGGATTTATATGGGATGTTGCTTTTAAGCAATAAAGGAACATCAGTGTCATATGTCTTTTTAAAAATAATAGATTAGCAAAGTAAGTATACAAGCAGTTGCCGTAGCATAAAAGTACTTGTAATACCAGAAATTTACTTGCACATTGTTAATGTCTTTCATAAATTGAGCCACTGCATTGCCAACGGTAGTGGCGATATCTGACTGGCTTACTTGACGACAGCACATTATCTCGTAACTAGCTTGGCTATCCTGCTCACTGCAATATATGTTATTTCATGAAAATTTCGTATTTCACCAATTGCACCCCGGGCGCTCACCTGGCCAGGTACTTGGCGCGCACGTCCGCCAGCACGCGCGCGAGGTCCACGGGGCGGTCCTTGCCCTCCATGTACGAGGGGTCGAGTCCGTCGCTGCCGTAGCGGAACTCCACCACCTCGCCCGTCGCGTTGCGCACCGTCATGTCATAGTGCAGCACCAGGTCCTCCAGCGACTGACCACCAAAAACAATATTACAACCTCCATTACACAATCATTAACATTTAAATATTTACAAAGCTAAGGTTTCACACAGACAGCGAAAGCGGTAGCAAAGCGGTAGCGGTGCGGAGCCGTGCCAGGCATGGCGGTGGCGGTGCGGATATCTACACACTGCCATAGCATACGCGCGGTGGCGAAGTGGAGGCGTTGCGGAACAGTCTGTCTACTCCTTGCAGTGTTTGCAGGGAAGTATGTTTCACCACATTTAGAAAAAAGTGAGACGAAAAAGTATTTTGGTTATTAGATTTAGCACAGATAAATTGACGAGAATCCAAAGGACCGTAGGTTCATAATATTAATAGTGCCAAGAATACTACTGATGTTATGAACCTTCATGTACTAAGGATATTACATTTTAGGAAAACGCATTATAAAAGGTTAAATAGTTTTGTGAAAAATTATACCTTGAAAGCAGCTATTAGCACGCCCCACAGCTGCTCTATGTAAAGTCTCTCATATGTTAGAAAGCAATGCAAGGTATTTCCGTCTTCAAACCATACCGCCTACGCTCCGGATTGTATGTGTAATGTGGCATACTAATTCGAACTCTATTTATTTAAATTCAGGCTCTTTATCTTTAAAAAGAACAATACAAAAAACCGCTCCGCCTCCGCTGTCTGTGTGTGGTGGTATTTACACTAACAAAGAGTATGTCGCAAGTTATTATCAGCACAAGAGACAATGACCTGACAACACAATGCCTACCTTAGCGTAATGTTGGCAGTTCCAAATATCTCTAAATCAACAACCTGAAGAATGTTTTGCCCTATGATATGAATCTCGGAACAGTTACTAATCAAAAGTGATTCTCATTCGATTCCGTTACACAAAAACTCGTTTGAGTGCGTGGACGGCGTAGTGATTTATGTGATCGTTTCGCCACCACCACTGCGCCGAGTGTTGTGGGTTCGAATCCCACACGGGACAAAAATTTGTGTGATTCACAAATCGTTGTTTCGATTATTGATGTTCTGTGTCCGTTGTTTGAATGTTTGTTAAGTAAATCTTAGGGTTCGAAAAAATGGTTCTAGTAATATGCAAAGTTTACGTGATGCCACGTGACCTTGAGGTCTCGGTCAATGGTCATAGTAATTTCGGAGGTATATCGACTATGCTGAGTCAAATGGCGTTGACCGCGAGTCTCTAGCTCTTACGGTCCTTGAGTTGAAAGTTGTATAACAGACAGACAGACGGACGGACGGATGGACAAAGCTGTTCTATAAAAGTTTTTCAGAAAAGCAAAAGTTAATAAATGCTGTACCTTAACAAGTCGCCTCTGCAGGTAGCCAGTTTCGGCAGTCTTGACGGCAGTATCTACAAGACCCTCGCGTCCTCCCATAGTGTGGAAGAAGAACTCAGTGGGTGTGAGGCCCGAGTAGAAGCTGTTTTCCACGAAGCCACGCGCCGCCGGGATCTTGGCTATAAGTCACAACACACGTGTAAAAGACAATTCACTTTTATTGGTTCATACAAGACCAAATGACAAATATATTTGTTGGACAACAAAGCAGCGTGCAGAAAAATATTTTGCGATTTTTAACAGAATCAATTGAGCGATGAGTAATCACCTAGACAAAACTCTCTTTGAGACAAATATAGCACAAAACCAGGCAATGCAAGATATGTTATTATTTCTCCAAGCAGACAAATTTGCGCCACATTTGATTGCAGATATTACTTTCACTCATGTATTTAGTCAATGTTAAATGACTGTGGGGTTCTCTATCACAGTAGTTTATTCCAGAAAGTTAGTGCTAAAATCGCACCATGTTGAACAGAAACATATGTATATAAAACGGGAGAACTGTGCTGCGGTGATGAGTGATACCATGGAAGAAAGATGACATGAATGGTGAAAATATTTTTAGTATTCATATAATAAGATATTATTAGAAAGAAAGACATTATCAGTAGAGTGCGAACTCTCGGTCGAGTTACAGGTCCCCTATCCTCTCGTCGTACATCGTCAACGTGTTTTTCACAAATTAAGTTACCTAAAGAAGGCATTCCCTGAGTTAAAATCCTTACCTTCATGTATCGTTCGGAAAATATGGAAACAAGCTTCGATCGTTCCTATCCACAAAAAGGGGCCTAAAACAAAAGTAACCAACTATCGACCGATATCGAAACTGCACAATAGCAAAGTGTTTGAAAGGATAATTTAGCAAATTTATGCTAATCTTAAAATTATTTTAGTCCGTTTCAACACGGTTTTTAAAGAGGTCGGTCAACTGTTACAAACCTGTTACTTTTTAATGACTATATTACAGATGCAATGGACAAAGGTGACCAGGTTGACTGCGTGTATACTGACTACAGCAAAGCATTTGACCGCATTGGCCATAATCTACTAATTATAAAGCTTAGCAACAGCCCAGCGTTGTTCCACAAGGTTCTTTGCTCGGTCCGTTACTTTTTATAGTGTAGGTAAATGACATTGATTCATGCCTTAAATTATCCAAATTATTATGCTTTGCAGATGATATGAAAATCTTCACCACTATATCATCACATTCAGACGTATTAGCTTTTCAAACAGACTTATTCCAACTAGTAAATTACTGTAAGGACAATAAACTCGATCTCAATCCCAGCAAATGCTCAATAATAACATACACTCGAAAGCACTAAATCATTGACGCAAATTACACACCTAGTGTGGAATTTGCGGCAAAGGCCAAACGTTATCTAGATCAAACTCAGTCCGAGATCTTGGCGTGTTTCACAATTCTAAACTACTGTTTGATACACAGATCGAATCTTGAATGTCCCACATAAATTCATAAGGTTTAACCCACCAGTTAATATACCATCTGCCTCTCCTAACTACAGACAAAATTGGTATACCGTGAGAGCGAGCCGCAATTTTAACAAGTTATACAAAGAGCACGATTTTGATGTTTTACCACTAAAGCGTCGTTGGCAAGGAAAAGCTTGAGCCTCAGCTTCTTTGGGCAGTTAAAAAAAGCATTGTACAATGAATAAATTGGACGAAATATATAACTGTCATATTGTTGCTATTGCTTTTTTATTGTTCTGTTCTTTTTTATACGGTATTTGTGTAAAGCAATTAATAGTCATTATTATTATTGATCTTTCTCTGTACCGAGACTGTTCACACTTTTCTTCTAGAATATCATCTAAAAGTGAAAACTTGTGATTGGCTGTTTGGCTACTGGAACGATCACTGTTATGTTAAATTAGCTGTAAGTTTTCCAGGTAAATATAATAAAATAAAATTTTAGTTTTTAGGATGTATATTATAGCAGGCGATGTTACCCACAATGTCTCTCGAAGTGCGGCAGCGACCTGTCCTCGAACCCGTTGGGCACGCGCTTGCCGTTGAGCGCCTGCTGCCCCACGCACGCGATCATCTGCGATATGTTGATGTTCGAGCCTGCACATATCAACGCACGCCGTTTACAACCTCCTATAAGTTTTAAGGGGTATTTATAACGCCCCCTGTTTCTATATCCGTGAACGAATATGAATGGGTGTATTTTTGGATCCCATTTGAACATCTAGGTCCTGCATACCTCGAGGGTGTGTACATCAGGGATATTGCTGATTTTATTTTTGTAATAGATACACATTTCGCCGGACACGAAAATCATAACAGGGATCTCATTATTGCCCGCAAAGATAACAAACTGATGTCACGGGATCAGCGAGGCAAATATACAAACTCGGAAATACTCTTGACCTGGAAATTACACCTGAGATCTCACAGTTGTTAGTAATCGATAACGCAACCTACCGCAGTCACTGATGCAGTCTAATCGACGAAATAGGAAAACATAAAAGGAAAGGATGGTAGGAGGAATACGTGTCAATGATTCATATTACGTTGACGTCTATTCCTATAAGGTGGCAGTCACTCGGTAAAAGTACTTATACGCAGCTAAAACTCAACATTCAACAATACCGACTTCAAACTTTCTAGAAAACATGATACCTCTTTTCCAGCAAAGTAGAGACTCCGGATTTCTTTCTACATTAATTAATCATTTTACCTTTGGAGCCACTCTGTGCCATGATAAGAGGAGCATTAGTCGGGTGTAGCTCCCGGAAGCAGGCCTTAGCAGCCAACTCTCGGATGCTGCTGAGCTCACTCAGCATCACAGCCTCCAACGTCTCCTCCATGGTACAGCCGGGCTGACACTGTAACGTGCCCTTCTCCATCTCCAAGATATAACCGTCGCATTTTGAGTATCTGCAAATTATGAGCAACTTAGCTAATAAAGCCATAAAGTTCTTTAATCATTGTGATTATAGCCAACAAGATCTTCAGACCTTTAGACCGCCAGCCATGTATTATACATGACAAAGCAAAATGTGTCCAGCACGCCACGGTCACGAAACATGAAAGACTTTTAAACGCTAATAAATCTTATAAAATAGTATTGTTTGTCTTATTTGTGTTGTTAATTATGTAGCTAGACTCATCCCAATTTATATTATGTAAACTGCTTACAATTTATTTCATCCATATTAGCATCAGCACAAAAACGATGTGGATATTAAAGGATGAAATTGTAGATTGCCGAGAACACACTTTTGCTATTTCTCTTGGCGGTCAAAGCGTTAAATATTGTAACTACAGACAAAAGTTCTCTGAATATTGTAATCACAGACAAAAAGCTTTTGATATGGTATGATATGTTAGCCAAAACGTTCTTTAACTGCTATGGTAAAGATCACAACATTTAAAGAATATTTTGGCTATTCAAGTAAACAGTTTAGTGAGATATTGTTAGTATACCCGGACTCGAGCAGTTTGTTCTTGGCGTCAATAAGCTTCTTGCCGGGCGTGACGTCGATGATGCCGAAACTGAAACCTCTGTTCATCATGTAGTACGACGCCATGCGCGCCAACCTGATACGAACACACATTTATTTACTATCTATATAGATATAAATCAATCCCTTTTAGTGATTCTCATTATACATTGAAATTAAACTACTTTATGCGGCTTTAATCGAGATTTTTATTTTAATAGACTATTATCATAGAAAATTTTAAACTTTTAAACTACTGCTTGTAAACTTCATTACTATTTAACCTTAAGACAATGGCTACTGAAAAGCAACCGAGACGTCTGAAAAAGTGTTAATCTAAATAGTTTAATAATTTAAATAGCATTTAATATCAATATATAGTATTCGCGTAAACGTAAGACAATATTAGGTTCCCGTTATAGTCAGGGTTTAGATTTTATGTTTCAGGTCTTTTTGTATGCAATGTAAGCATACCAACCAGCTGTTAACAAGCAATATCTGTCGCCTAATGAGAGTTGTAGACTAGAACAGCACTCGTGCTTTGCCATCTCTTCCAAAAATAGTTGCAGTCCTACTAGAACAATGTGTGGTTACCTCCACATGCCCCTGACAGCGTACTCCTCGCCCCAGTCCCGCAGCAAGATGTAGAAGATGCTGTTCTTGGTGCCCGAGCCCAGCGTGCTCTTGTCCACCGAGCCGCACAGAAGCTCCGAGTTCCTTAGTATCACATCTGTAAGACCGAATATGTAAGTGTCAAATGTACGAGATGGGTGTAAAAACCCAGGATTCAATCTCTTCGTCTTCATGTGACCTTATTTCACACACCTTGCAACACGACATCCCCAACAGTGGGCATGATGCCCAACAATGGACATGATACACAACAATCTATTTATTTATTAGGATCTCCGACAAAGAATATACACAAAATTGCACAAACATATAAACATAGTTTTGTATAGTGCACTCCTTCAGTTACAGGAGACCGCAGCACGCATATACATATAACAACAAAGCTTAAATTGAAAACATAATAAAATAATTAAATAACCTAATTAAAATGAGCTACACACTGGGCATGTTCTTAAGAAGAGAAATGAACAGTAAAAACTTATTGAAAACCTAAATAAACAGTTCTAAGTGTCTTTTATATTTAGGTAAAGATTCACTTATGTCAATATCATGAGTCTTTGATGAAGTATTGTATTGCCTACAAAGCCTTGGTACAGCAGCGTAATGACCAGATTGGTTTTTGAGAACGGAATAAGGTTTGAGATATCTTTATTTCTCATAAGAATATACAACAATTCACTTACATGAGAAAGTTTAAACACATACAATCACATATTAATCACATCCTAGGCGTACACTGAATTTCACTCAACATATTTAATTAAGAGTGCAATTTTTAAGCTATTTTTAGTTCATGGATATACGAAAAATAATATACAGGGTACTTGTAAAAAACTTTGAACAAGGAGCAAACAATGGTTGGACGTGCACGTTACACAGATCGAGCGTAGCTAGAAGCGACATGTAATACAGTGAGCTAAGGTGCGCTTGGATAAGATGTTAAATAGCACTTTAAGTGTTTTTTTAAAGTTGGCATTGATTTTGCTTCTTTGATGTGTTTCGGTAATTGGTTATACAATTTCGCGCCCTCGTACATTAAATTCTTTTTGCCATAATTAGTTCTTGGGTGTAACAGGCAGAGGTCGAATATCAAATAGATTATAATTACTTTTCCTTGGTATTCGGTTTGGTATTCTTATGCGTTAGGCGTTTAAACGCTCACTACAGTCCGTGATCCCGCTCATTATTCTATGCAGAAAAATTGAATCTAGTTTCATTCTGCGGCTTGCTAATGACTTTATTTTATAATGTGTCAACCTTGCAGTGTAATTCGAAATTTGTTTTGCTAATCGGTCTCCATAGCATAGATGGTAAAGGAAGCGCCTCTGAACACTCTCTAAACGCTTTGTATATACGTCATAATGAGGATTCCATACGACTGAGCCATACTCTAAAATCGGGCGAACGAGTGAGTTAAATAATTTTATTTTAGTCAATGAGTTTTTGAAATCCTTACAATTTCGTAAAACAATGCCAAGTACTTTAAAGCCCCTTGCAACAGTATGTAGTAGGTATATGAACATCGAATTTGAGCGCACTGTCTAGTTGAACTCCTAAATCACGAATTACATCCATCTTATTTATTATGATGCCCTCTATGTTGTAGGTATTATTTTGTAATTGTTTGTTGCGGGTGAACTGGATGTAGTGACATTTACTCGTGTTTAACATCATTTTATTTTCTTTGCACCAGTTTGATAGCCTATTTATATCATTCTGTAGCATTTCAACGTCTATATCTGTCTGAATTGGTTTCATTATCTTTAAATAGTCTGCAAATAAAAAGAAACGTGACTATTTGAAACAATTAGATATGTCATTTATAAAGACATTAAAGAGGATCGGACCTAAATGTGATCCCTGAGGAATGCCAGAGGTGGCTTTGTAACCAGAATAAGAATATCCGTTTATAACTACTTTTGAGGTTCTATCTTGTAAGTATGATTTGAACCACTTAATCAATGATCCATCAATACCAAACAGAGCAAGCTTTTTTATGAGAAGGCAGTGATCTACTTTATCGAATGCTTTGCTGAAATCTGTATAGATTCCATCTACTGGGATACGTTTGTCTAGGCATTCAGATAAAACAGTGGACATGATGCCCGACAGTGGACATGATGCCCAACAGTGGACATGATAGGTAGCAGTGGGCATGATGTTCAACGGCGCCAATGATTGAAAAGTACGTTAATTATTTATTATTAAAACATGTACATACTTTATAATTATATACAACATTACCCTAAGTAAATGTTTAAATATAATTGAAACAAGGTCACATGAAGACGAAGAGGTTGAATCCTGGGTTTTTACACCCATCTCGTTTTGTAAGAAATAAATTTGAAGAATTTTCATAGTCGCCTTTTTTTGAAGACCGAAGTTTCGGATAAACAGATGCGTGGTAGACCTAGTGACCATGGAATCCTTCCATCTGGTTCCTTACGCAGTCGGGGTGGTGCCTTCTTTACTAATCGTTATATTACAGAGACGTCACAGCGACGTTGCACAGTGTATACTCACACGAGTCTTGGACACACATGTCCTTGTTGCCGGTGTAATTCTTGCCCTTGGTCTCCAGGTTCGCTTTCACTTCACACTTCTTATTAGGCTTCATTATGAGACTGCAACAAAAACATTACTGATATAAGCATATAAATCTATGTACAGACATAGACACACACAAAAATGTGATTTGTGGAAATATCTGTGGCATATGGGATAGTGGAATATTGAAACAGTAAGTGATTGCGGGATGGCTTATATTTATAAAACGATAATCGTGCTGTTACGCCTATTATCATACGATTCCAAATGTTCTAACACTAGAATAGCTAGATATTATACTATTGCGGTGGCGCAGCTGTGAAAGCGATTACCTGAGATCTCGGGTATAATTCCACAACTATATAATTATAGTAGGGTATAATTAAACAACACGATTCTTGTGTTTTCCTGGCAAAAAATTCTCAATCGAGCCTAGCAAAAGTTGACGGCGTTGGGTAGAAAAATTAGCGTTGGACTTTCTCGATTCCAGCAATGTATTTCTGACAGAAAGTAATTCAGATAGGGACTGTATATTCATGGGGATGTTACACAAATACATCATATACCACACGAAAAATATAATTTTACCTGAATATCTGTTTCCCAGTCCAGAGCAACCTTGGTTTGAGTATAGCCGGTGGTGGCATGTCTATGGCCATGGTGGCGTCGGGTCCCGCCAGCAGGCACGTGGCGAGCTGCTGCGCCTCGTCCCGTGTGAAGAACGTGTCGCGCTGCGTGATGAGGTACCCGCCCGTGATGAAGTCCTGCGTCGCCGCGATCAGCAGCTCGCCGTTGCGAGGAGTTACTAGGTTTGATTTATTCTGACCAAACGACAAATAAGTTTAAGGAGTAGAGATTAATTGCTCTGTTTATGAATATTCAACGCGCAGAACGGTTCGTTAATCTCACAGGATAAAAATTCATTGATCTTTAGTGTGTAAGCTGAACTAAGGAAACGTACCTACGTGACACATTTTTTACAAATTTCATTTCCATTCCTTCTCTTGGTGACCAACCCTAGTATATGCCAAGACGTCCCTCCCTCCTCCTCTAGTTTTCACGTAGTAATTTATAAATATGGTATAATATCATTTTATGTAAAAAGATCGTTTAAAAGAAATTGTCTCATATTTATTGCCATATTTTAATATAGCTCGAAAACGCGCGAAATTTCCCAAAAGGATATTTACTACTCGACGAAAGCCTTACCCCCGTACCTCGGACCTGTAACCAGGCGTGGTATTTTAGAGCCCCCCTGCCCCTGAGTATGTTCCCTAACTAACCACTGTAACTCACCCCCATGAGTATGAGCGCCTCGGCGCGAGCTTCCTCGGTCTGCGGCAGATGCATGTTCATCTCGTCTCCATCGAAGTCTGCATTGTACGGAGTGCATACGCACTCGTTGAACCTGTATCATTATTTCTCAAGTTTTAATTCTGAGCGATTGATGGGTAAAAAAACCGCTAAGCCAAACGTATTGCATGTTTAAAATGGAATAAAAGCAAGCCTTTAAGACTGCGCTGAGCGAAATGTGCCAAAACAGGCGTCACAGTTAAGTGAATACAATCAACACTTTTCGTTTAATACAAATTTAAAATATACATTTACCATAACAATGAATGTGTTTACAATTACTCCGTGTAAAAAACTTAAAATAATTAATATTTTCGCCTACAAAATTACGTAAATTTGCAAAAACTTAAGCTCGTATTACGTGATTTTTAGATTATAACAGTAGAAATCTATCCTATTTTACAGCTTAAAATAAATATAAATAGTTACATTACAATTTTTCAGTCCCAAATATTTTAGTTATTGGTTGACAATAAAGATACATATTTATCAAAAAAGCATTTCAAATCCTCCATACAGTTTTACTATGGCGGCCGCGCGCCGCGCCTGTTTGAATATGCGCCGCACGAGCTCTGTCATTATCTGTCTTACGCTCGGCGCAGTCTTAAAGGACACATATCTGATTTTATGAAATGAAATGCAATGATATTTATTGCACATAAAATAGAGTACAATTAGGTGATCAGATTAGTACACGGTACTTTTATTTTGCCACGAGTGGCATGTGAAAGTTTACTACACATTTAAGTTTCCTCCTACACATTAGGAGTTCCCTATGAATTATATATTGCCAGATTAACGGCCTGTCTAACTGTTATCTGCAAAAATGTTGACGAGATTTGCTTTTGACAGTAGAAACAATCCTGTCGACATAATATTGTACCGAACTGAACCTTATATATCGAAATAAAAAAGAATCGCTTTCGTTTAAAAGTGTCAACAATATTCGGATTGATAATCAAAATTTTATGATTTAGTAATTGACAGTTCCTTCTATCAGAAAACGAATAATCTATTGGACAATAGACAGAGTATAAAGTAGTTTAACAAGAAAAAATATTTTATCATGCATATATCAATGTATCATATCGTAGTGGTGTTACCTGAAGGTCCGCTGCGGCTGCACCCTGGCGCGGTGGCACATGATGGAGAGCTTGTGCAGTGAGGGCTGGCGGTTGAATAGCACCACGTCGCCGTCCACCAGGTGCCGCTCCACTATGTCTCCGCACTGCAGACACATGGCACACGTCAGGGTCTGACACAACTTATAACATGCACACCTGAACACATCCAATAGCGTGCCTTGAAACTCAAGAATAACTTAGGCCTGTTTTATTCTTGCTTTAATTTCCCTTGCTAGTGGATAAGAATAACATATCACACTACTGCTAGACAAGGCATGCTTTTACTAGATAAAACAATAAATTATTATAAAATGTGTTTCCAGAATTTTTATGTAGCAAGCCGGGCTTTTATGCTTACCTACATATAGCAGTACATTGGTACTATTACTGAGCCACCCTCAGAAGGCTTAAGGCTCAAGACCACTCAGAGGGCGTTGGAAAGAGCCATGCATGGGGTTTCTCTGCGGAATTGAGTTAGAAATGAGGAGATTCAGCAGGAAAACTAAAGTTGCCGACATAGCTCTCCAGATAGCCAAGCTAAAGTGGCAGTAGGCAGGGCACATAGCCAGCAGAACCGACGCCCTTTGGGGCACAAAGGTTCTGGAGTGGCGGCCACGCACTGGAAGACGCAGCAGGGGTAGGCCCGCCACAAGGTGGACTGACGATCTAGTATGGGACGCGGGAAGCGGTTGGATGCGAGTGGCCCAAGTGCGCTGCTGCAAGTAGTTGTTGTAGTGTTGGTGTGGTGTTGAGTGGTGTGATATGGAGAGGTGTGGTTACCTTGAGCTCCTGCGCGATCTTGTCGCGGTTGCCGTACTTGAGGTACTTCTTGTGCTTGAGGCCGCGCTGCTGCACGTAGTTGGCGCCGGGGTGCACGTCGGGTCCGTTGCACACCAGCTGCCGCAGCCACTGCAGGTTCGCCGGGAACACACGCTCTGGGTACGTCAGGATCTTCGCCACGTGCACCGGCACCCCTACCTGTTCAACGACATAAAAATATAGTGCTATTGTTACGGGAATATATAATTTGTGTGGTACAAACCAACCTCCAGCAAAAACAAATTGCGACGGCTACCTTACGCAGACTGCTGGAGGTTGACCAAAGGACCATAGCCCTGATCCAGGAGCCGTGGATTAGAGGCGACAGCATATGCGGTCTGAAAAGGATCGGGGGTAAGTTGATGCACAATACTTCGGCTCACAAGCCAAGAACTTGCATCTATATCCCTAGATCAATATCAGCTCTGCTATTAACAAACTTCTGTTCTAGAGACCTTACCGCAGTAGGACTCCAAACAGGGCTCAACAACTAAACGTTAGTACTAGCTTCAGTCTACATGCCCGGCGATGACGAAATCCCATCTAAGGAGTTAGTTGAAGTGTTACAACACTGTGAAGACCACGGTTGGCACATTATTATCACAGCCGACACAAACGCTTACCATCCACTGTGGGGAAGCCACACACCGAATAAAAGAGGTGAGTCCTTGACAGAATATAAATTCTCAATTAACCTATCTATAATGCACAATGGCTGCGAGCCCACTTTTGTCAGTTCTAGATACTAAACCATAGTAGATATCACTCTTGCAACGGATGTTGCACCAGAACTAGTGTCAAATTGGCACGTTTCAGTCGAACCTTCCTTTGCAGATCATAGGCGTATCTGCTATACTATACGAGTGCCAGAGAAGGATCAACTGCCAAAACGCAACCCCCGCAAGACGGACGTAGCAAGGTACAGGATCCTCCTCTCAACACGAGGTAGATAAAATATGTTTTAAAGACATGACTACCAGCACTGACAACATAGATCACAACACTAACATACTTACCAAATGCATTCAACAGAATTACCAATAAGCCTGTCCTCCTACACAACCACCAGCGGCAGGTAAGTCCCAATGGTGGGGACCAGAGTTGGAGAAACGCAGACTCAATCTGAGGAAAAAGCTAAAACACCTGGACTGATGAAGTCTGGGAGCCATACAAACAAGCTCAATACCACTACAAGAAACGCATAAGATACCGCAGAGTTGAATCTTGGCGGCGTTTCTGTAGCAACATTGACACCACTAATGAAGCAGCCAGGGTGAAAAAAAGTCCTATCGCAAGACAACAACAGAACTCTAGGCGCCATTAGAAAACAAGATGGTACCTATGCAATTTCAGACAGTGAAATAAGTCAGGTACTACTCGAAACACTTCCCTGGGTGCGAAGTGACGAAAAACCCAAGCTGAGAAGAAACGCCTTACAATCAACCAACCCAAATTGACTGGACAGTGGCCAAATCGAAAATCATGAAAGCATGTGAAAATCAAAAACCGAATATCATGGGCAATAGATACCTTCCAGCCTTTCAAATCTGCGGGCCTGGACGAGATTCCCAGCTCTTTTGAAATGGGGACAAACAGTTGTACCACACCTGCTTAACATCTACAGAGCATCGATAGCGCATAACTACATACCTCGCCAGTGGAGAGTAATTAAGTTAATCTTCCTACCCAAACCGGGTAAATCAGACTACGCACAGGCGAAATCATACAGATCGATCAGCCTAACCTCGTTCATGCTGAAGACTCTAGAGAGACCCGTTGATCGGTATCTAAGGGATGGTGCTCTGATATTAAAGCCACTGCACCGCCAGCAACATGCCTACAGGAAAGGCAGATCAACGGAATCAGCGCTGCATTCTGTTATAGGAACAATAGAAACAGCACTATCAGACAAATTAATGATACTAGGGGTCTTCATAGACATAGAAGGAGCTTTTGACAAGACAAAATTTAACAGCATCAGCCAGTCACTTAGCACGGTTAGCGTTGATAGAACGACTAGTGGCTGGATCGATCAACTTCTAAAGATGCGGGCGATACAATTCACGGTGAACTCTACCACGAGAGGCATAGTGGCGAAAGGCTGTCCCCAATGAGGAGTACTCTCCTCGCAACTGCGTAACATCGTGGTAGATGACCTGTTGGAACGCCTTAACAGCAGATGCTAATACACGGTTGGCAATGCGATTGACACAACCATTCTGATCAAAGGCGACTCAGAAAACATAATCTGTAATCGCATGCGATCAGCCCTCAGAGTCATGGAACAATGGTGTAACTATCATCACTAACGGTGAATCCAACTAAGACAGAACTGTTTCTTTTCACTCATAATAGGAAAACTCAGTTAACCAACATGCCAAAATTATTTAGAATGGAGCTTACCCTAGCGCATGAAGTCAAGTATTTGGTCGTAGTACTCGACCATAAGCTGAACTGGAGTAAGCACCTAAGCACGAAAATAACCAAAGCATGCACAACGTTCTGGCAATGTAGAAGATTAATAGAAATAAAATGGGGTCTCAAACCATCTACAACCTTATGGCTCTACACGACCAGAATACGCTCCATGATAATATATGGCACCATAGTTTGGTGGTCCCGCACTCTTCTAAGCGCAGTCATACACAAACTACAAAGCTTACAACCACTCGCCTGCCTAGCGACGACAGGCTGTATGAGAACAACCCCCACGGCAGCGCTGGAGGCCATACTAAATCTCAGACCCCTACACCTCATCATATAGTAGGAAGCTGTCACAGCGGCTAAACTGATTGAAAAGGTAGGGCTCTAGAAACAGGACAATAGAATAACTCATGCGCGCCTAAAAGAGTTCCTATACAACGAAATTTCAATGATAGAGGCGACATGTTATATCATCCTAAAAACCTTTGTAGTTGGATGTGGTATTTTTTGTCAAAGAGACAAAAAATACTACATCCGACTTCATGAAGAATCTAAAGATAGCAGAATGTGTTGGAATCACCCGGGCCGCAACAGCGGTTACATCAAGGGGTATAAGCGATAAGTCAATACGCATTATCTCGGATAGTGCCGCGGTACTACAAGCTCTTAAGAGCAACTACTTCAACAGTGCACTCATCCTAGAGTGTCACCTTGAGCTGCAAAGTATTGCAACAAAAAATCTGGTAACGTTGCAGTGGATACGCGGCCCCAGCAACTCTTCTGGCAATTATGCTGCCGATCAACTGGCAAAGAGAGGATCGAACACCAAAATGGTAGTACCCAAACCAATTGTCCCGATACCCTTCTGCCAACTCAAAACATGGTTATGCGATAGAACCATGAAACTACACGAAAAGCAGTGGACAGAAACAAAGGAATGTAGACAGGCGAAGGAAGCTCTTCCATCCTTAGACAAACATCTGTCACGCAAACTGCTACGTTCCACAAGGGAAAAACTTACGCCATCTAGTGGATATAATAACAGGCCACTGATCACTCAACTTACTCCTACACTGTAAAAGTGTAAGCAACCAACGGGCGAAACTTCGAAACAGTCCAGAAGCGATGAAGGTGGTATTGCGCAACATCGGTCCCCTATTATCTTCCTGGACGCAGCTGAGGTGGTATGAGTAACCGAACAATATTTCGCGTCGGTTACTTACGCACAATGGCCTAATTGTGGCGCTAAGTGCAGATAACACACATCCAACTAACTAACTAACTAAGGTTATGAGCTAAGGTTACGGGCATTACATGCTGCTCATTACACCATTATTTACATCATTTTCATCATTTCTGTCATTCGTTTGATATTAAAATATAATGCCAGAGAGTCATAGGAGTAGATTATTACATGAGATAGCTAGTTGTAACGATAGAATATTATTGAATTAGGTATTGAAGAATTTTGATGGATCGCCATCGTCTGTTTTTTGTAATAATTTTTTGAGTTTAAAATAATTTCTATCTGATACCTAACCATGACGATTGGCCACAAAAACGATCAACGTGACAGCGCCCTCTATTTGGCATAATATATATCTTTTTTTCACTCACCTCCTGGATCTGCAAGTTGGGATCCGGTGAGATGACAGTTCTACTGGAGAAATCCACACGTTTGCCGGACAAGTTCCCACGGAAGCGACCCTGCTTGCCTTTTAATCGCTGCACCAATCCACGCCCTGGCTTCTTCGGCTATACAAATAACCAGAATATATGTCAGCATTTTATAGAGCTGACCTGCAAACTTGTGCCACGTCGCTAAAAAGCCAGCCTCAGATATCCTATTAATTGAATTTTATCAGTATGTACTAAACGGGTAAGGCAGAACTATATGACACTGTGGCGGATTCAATAAAAAAAGTTACAAGTGACGACAAGAGATGGCACTGTACTCAGTTCACACAGCAATCCATACAACTTGTACTGTAGTAGGAATCGCATTCTCGCAAGCAAAGTTTGTACGAGTTACTACATATCTATACTTATAGTTAATCATCAGCATGGTTGAAGAAACTAGCATGTGTGAGTGTTCGCACTTATGCTCTCGAAGATACGTGAACTCTATTAGATCGCACTGGAACCACGTAAGGGACTATGGCCTAATCCTTCTCGAACAGAGAGAAGGCCCTTTTGCCTACTGCCTAGTTCTGAAGGTAGTGTATGTATATAGGTACCTGCATAGAGAGCGGTATGCCGGACATCTCACTGTTGATGTAGAGAGCGACGTGCAACTGCAGGTAGTCCCAGTCCTCCTGCACGAGCTCGCTCTTGCCGCCGCTGGCGATGTGCCGCGAGATCACGTCATTGATCAGCAGAATCTCCGACTGCTTCATTGTCAGGTCGTCCTCGTTACTGAACGAGGAAACATAAAGTTCTACTTTGTGACTTATAAATGTCCTGACTGAAATTGTTTCTGAGACAAGAACAAGAAACTTCGAGTTTCAGCAGAACTGAAACTATTAAACAACACGGCGGTATTTTAGGTGAGAATAGCAAAAATAACCATGTAGTCTTCATCCATCCTACCCTCAGACATTCGTAGCAGGTTTCTGCTACCAATTAATCATTACAAGACAGCAGCAGCCGCTGAATAAGTTAGAACATTATTCTACATTAACAAAATTCTCCAGTGGCCCAGCTGATGGTATACAATAGCTTGCAATACTCAAACCATCGTCTATAACTGTAACCATCAGACCAACCAAAAGCATGTTAACTACAACATTAAATAAATGTAAAAAGAAACTCACGTGCCAGCCTTTATCTCGGAGACGACGCTCGGTCTGATGCAGAGTGGTGGGACTGGCAGCCGCGTCAGGATCAGATCTTCAGGACGGGTGAGCTTCGAGTTCATGCCTAGCAGTGGAATGTCCTCGTCGGGGATGCGACGAAAGAGATTGAGTACCTGATAAAATACATCGAAATATATGTATATAAAAAATACATATATAGACTCACAGCTGCAAATTCCCAAAGGTATAAACAGTATTAAAGGAATCTACATTTTGTCAGTGTTGCAGGCCTTATGTATGATAGAGCGCGAGGCTATTGCCGCTTTTCTACCACATTGACAGACATCTTGCTATAAGGAAATTCCTAACACAAATCACAGTAATACTTTGCCTAATGTAGGACATAGGATAGCAGCTTCTTTTCCTCTTTGCATAGTTAACTAACCGGCCGTCTGAACGCGCTACAGTCGCAAAATTACCGATAGCCGTTATTAAAAGTATCATGTGTGGTCTAAGAACTATAAAATAAAACTTACCTCCAAAGGACTGAGCTCAACAATTAGTCCACTGTTGATCATAGTGGCCAACTCTTTATTAGACTCCTTTGCTTCATTAAAGTCTTTCAACACCTTCCTCACTATAGGATCAGTTGGCTTCTTATTCCGGTACTTATCATGGATGATCTTCAGGATTGCAGCAGGGCTTTTCTTCACCATACCGTTGAGGGCATCACAGTACATGCACTTGGTACAAGTCTTTGCTTTCTTAAGAACTGCAGCCCGAAGATTCTTCTTGTGAAGGTACATGATGTCAGGGTTCATGAACTTCCGGCGGTAGGACTTCTTGAGTGGTTCTGGTAGCATCACTTTGGCACATTGCTGTTGGAAGAGGATATTGTTTATTGGTACATAAAAGCTTTTAATTAGCAAATAGGTCTCACTTTATGCCTCTTTACATGCCATGCACAAAACTAAGGCAGTATTTCTACTTGACTTACCTTACAAATAGTCTGCAGTATAGTGATGATAGATCTGAAGTAGCCGACATGGAACACTGGCAGGGCCAGTTCTATGTAACCATAGTGGCCAACACATTCTGCCAGGCCAAGGCCACAGGTCTCACAATTGGCATCCTTTTGATTTGTACCCTGTATGACAATCATAGCGATACAATTAGTATATTTGTTCATAACATAGAATATTATTTTAAATGAATGCACAGTAAATGCAGTGTGAAAAGGTTATTGATGCAAGAGGCACCACATTTCTGCATGGTTGAAACATGGCTGGTCTAATTAAGGTACGATAACTAAACAAAGTGCCTAAGTATTTTAAATGTGGTATGCAAGATATACTTAATAATTAATTTGACAAATTGTTTTGAGTTATTTCTTTTAACTTAATTTAGAAGTCAATCAGTAATTTAAAATAGTTGCTGAATCAAAAGATAACATACAAATACCAGCCGCAAGTTACACTAATTTATTTTGTATTTAACAGACTTGCACAACAATTTCAAATGTGTTGTAGTGTAAAATAGTGGGACCATACCATTCGTCTATCAAGTACACCATACGCGGCCGGTATTCGCTGTCCATCCTGGGCATATAGATTCTTGGTGATGACCTGGATGTGCGCCGCCTGCTGGATGGCAGAAGCACTGTCTACATTGAACGTGACATGAGAACTGAAAACATCAAATAAAAACAAATATCATTATAGACACTTAACAAACATACAAATACCTGAAACTTTCGGCACTTACTCTAAGCGTACTACTGCAGCGTATGGTAACGAAATAATACCATTATTTAATCAGAAAATATTGAATACACAACGTTTTATAAACCATATGATGAAGTAAACATAACCTCACTTACATTTTTCTTCCAACATAAGTCTCACGATATTGTTCTTTCGGCATCTTGGATCAACTCAAATAAAGCCGTGTAACACAAATTCAACGTTCTTAATATAGTATTCCATAAAAAAAATGAGCAATAATAACTTTCAACATAAAACCGCTACCACTTATTTTGACGTTTACGTTACTTGTTCAGTAATCTGGTTTAGATACTTTTGGTAGAAAACTGTGAACCACAGGCTAGAATATATTTTTCTGAACGCAACTAAAATTAATGATACCACTACTTGTATATTAAAGTACTATACAGAAATAATGAAAAAGGTAATCTTTTCATATAATTAATAGGCTTAAAACAAATATAGTTCAGCATTTACTATTTGTATTTACTAATTGCAAAAGTATATATGCGTAGTGTAAGGATTTATTTGTATTTTGTCAACTGTGTTTTATGTATATAGTTGTAAACCTTTGTGATAATAATAATAATGTCCTCTAGACCGATTTCGGTTACGGCGGCCAATCTTAACGGAGACTAACCATCTGCGCAGAAGATATTATAGTGCACAAGCGTGTGCGCAAACATAAATGCACTCTCTGTTCCCTAACTCTCATGATCCGATAGGACGGTAATCCGACACGACCGGAGAGAGATCAGGCGCTATACCAACGGCTTTAGGTGCTTTCCGAGGCACGGGAGTGTCCAACACCGCTAACTTCCTAACTTCGGGCTGTTATTGAGATTTCTTAACAAAAAACCCAATAACTTTTTGTTGGCCCTGACCCGGGATTCGAACGGAGGCAGTGATGAGAGCAATATATAAATAATTGTTTGTTTCTCTTTCACGCGTATTTTCCTAATACGAAAAATACCCGGGCCTTTGAGAGTCTTACACGGGTACATGGATCCAACATGCAGAGGCCCTTGGATAGTTTTAGTTTAGAGTGAGATGAGACACTTACCGAGACACTAGTCGCAGGAGACTATTGCTACATATGGAATTTAATTATTCTAGTTTAGCGTAAAATGCAAATTATAGTTAAAAATAAAAAGAAATCTGCCTGATACTGTCTCAGTACAAAGTCGGAATGGCCATTATTATTATTATTCTCAAGGACCTATCTTATACGCAATAATATGTTTACTTATTTATGATTGTATAGATATTACTTCAACTTGACAATAAACAAAATAAGAGTCACGATAGTCAATAATAAATTGAGATCAATGTTTTATTTTTCATTTATATGATTGCCTTGAATTGGTTTTACGAACAATTTAATATATTTCAAGATAAAGTAATAATTTATTTATGTCCATAACTGCACTGAGCAAAATATATCTTCATTCAATATTCACTGAACAGCGATTTTGTATTTTAGGGTGACAACGTCTTACTACTAAGCTCCTAATTTTAGAGACTTAGTAAAAAGAGTTGAATTTCGGTTACCGAGAATATTTTCTATTCCCAGATCAGAAAAGTCTAAGATAATGCTGCTTGCCAAATTTAACACAGCACAGATGGCGGAGTTGGTTTGCAGCGGCCTCATCACTGCCGCATCTCTGAAAGTCGTAGTGGCACTTGCCCACTTAAGCTACACTATCCGCCATATAATAATGCCAGAGGCTATATAAACCTGAGAAGGATACGGATGATACAGAGATTAGCCACCTGAGTGCAATGTATTGTATTATATAAAAATACTATACAGCATTACTAAATATACAGCTGCCTTCCTATTTTTTAATTCGCTGTGTTACATGATTGTATAAACCCATAGACATATAAGAAACAAAGCATACTGGAAACTGTTTATGGAAAATAATTATTAACAATTAACCTCTTTTATACTAATCATTCCATACGAATATCAGTATAATTTGTCTCCAAGGATCTCAAAAAGATATCTTCTTAAATATGACCAATTCAATACAGATCAGACGTAGCTTTCATATTCAGGAGTACCTACTACTGCCGACCATACATTTAATATGCTGCTCGCCTAGCAATCCATCTCAATTTTTTAGCTGTTAAATTACTGCCTGAACGACCACTGACTTTCATTAAGTATGTAATCGCTTCTACATTTTAACGTTAATTGTTTATAGCAAAACTATAAACATCTAGCTTAATATTAGTGGGAAGAAACGAAATAAAACTGTGAAATAAAATGCAAAAGAGTAAAATGCAAATTACATAGCAATCCATTGCTGATGTTTGCCATTTAAAACCTTTTATCAGTAATCATCGGTCATCGGATTGCTAATAAATGAATTTAATCAAGTGCATTTTTATTTAACTTGGGTGTCAACAAATTAACAAGGGATTGTCTAGTTAAAGGACACGCAGCGTCATTAATTTTATTATTGTTTTTTTTTGTATTATGTTGGCCTGATTAAAAGCATCATTCTATCTCTATATTTCTTATCTCTCTATTTATTATCATATCTATATTTATTACTAATCTTTGTTTCGCCTGTTAATACCGTTGTGTAATGTTATCAATTTATTTACTAGTGCTTTAATATTTTATAAACATAGTCATTTACTATTATAATTATAACATTACTACATAATTTCTACCATTTTAGAAGAATCGCATGAATTAGCATAACCCAGTTCATATGTTTCTGGCGTAAAAAGAAGCGCCTCAGCGCGCCGTTTTTTGGCTTGTCAACCGAAACCACGCAACATTTTTCGCTCGAAATATTTTACAAAACGTATCAATTTCCTAATGTGCTATTTAATGGAACATAGATTTAGATGCGCCGTACAAAGTTAAATGATATACAACCCAAGTGCTATTATTTTAACGAACTTTTGATCGTTTTCCCACCGTTGTGACCCGCGAACTCTCAACATGCCTCTGTTGAAAAGGAAAGCATTTGAGAAATCAAAGGCGTCGGAGTACCTGCGGGACGACGATGAGGTCTTCCACTGTGAGATTACCGACGAGATATTCAAAGATTACGAGTAAGTCTAATTGTAAACAATAGTCGCCGAAAATTTGCGAATTTGTCGCGTTTTATGTAGTTATCAGTGTAACAGGGACCGTTGGCATTGTTAGCGCGCGGCGGGTCGCGCAACAACGCGAGCGTGACACGATATTTCGCTATTTCTGTCAGCCGCGTCATAATTTTTATCATGGTAACATGATAATTGATTAATGTTTATTTACAGAGAATACTGTGAGAGGATCATTTTGGTCAATTCAATGGTGTGGACATGTGAGATGACTGGAAAGAACAATTTGACTTACTCAGAGGCTTTGAGCAGTGAGAAGGCAGCGAGGAGAGCTCTCAGAGACTTTCCCATGGAGTTGCGTATACCAATACTGTATCTGGCTGTCAGAACTAAGCGATGCTCCTTTGCTGAAATGTCAGAGGATGTGTTTAACTTTGTGAGGGACAGGTACTTTGTTGGGGAGACTGTTGAGGCCTGTTTGGAGGGAGACCTGTGGAGTGAGGCTCACATACTGTCAGTCACAGCACAGAAACAACATCCAGATAGGTCAGTTGAAACATGAATTCTAACAAGCCTAATAATAAAAATGTGTTAAAATGAGTAAATATGAAATGGATGATAAATAATGATTTATTTGATTCTTATAATATCCAATAATAAGAATTAAATAATTCATATAATTGAAACAATTACTATTACTAAAAATGTATCCTAAATTCTAATTGAAATTATCTTAACATAATCTAGGTTAGTTGTTAAACAAATTGTATCAGACATCACAACAACTGTAATAAACCATTTTTAATAAGAACACAATAATGTTAGGTCTTTCTATTGACACATTAGCATACAGCTTGACCCTGTTTCGGTAAAAATATGTTGTAATTGCTAAAATATGACACCTCTACTTATTTTCTTCTTTATTATTTTCACATAATTTAAAAATCAAAAACCAACTTTTGATGTCACTGCAAATGTGTATGTCCTACAAAATGGTAAAATTAAAACTACTGTTAATGTATCAGCTGTATAGTAATATCATGACCTTTTGACACCAGTTAAAATCAAATAATATATTTTGTTAAAGTGTGTAGCTGGAACTCATGCCTATTCTAATTAATTATTTAAGCATACCCCAGGAAGCCAGAGGTACTTTTAAGAATGTCTGCATTTCATACTCCAGTCTGCAATCAAACTAGGTTTCTTATGAATCTAGACAAACCTCCAGGAAAAGTCCTTGATAAGTCAATGTTAAGTAAATTAATTAAGCACTGTGCCAATATAGCAGTGAATTCATTTACTTATATTATTATTGGGCAAGCCAAGGTTTCCCACATACATAGATTTTAATAAAGTCACTAGTATATTGATAATAGTACCCAACCATAGATAAACTAACTTAAAGGCTTATAAAATTGCATTATTATACTGTATCAAAGCTATGAAGATTGTTTACTCTTTACAGCTGTTCCTCATCCCAACATTATGACTCCCAAATGCATTAGTCAGGTTCCCTGGTTTAACTAGGTTCAGATATTACACACTTCCAATAAGCTACCATCATTAGTCCTCTTCATTCCAATAGGACACAATAATAATATCAGCTGGTTTTATGAACTGTCCTACTGCCTGGCACATATCAGTGTGAGAGGGGTTGACTCATAGACTGCCACAGTGTTCTAGTGCAGTTTGGCAGATTTCACACTACTCAAGAACATTATGTAGATTCCTCAGACATATAGGGTTTCTCACAATGTTTGGCTTTACCGTTAAAGTATGTTATAATTACCTAGTTAATATGCATATAACTTTGAAAAGGTAAAGGCACATGCCTTGGGATAGAACTCAAAACATCACAGTGGTATAATATTTAACAGCAATTTTATCCAGTTTCAGACATCCAGCAGCATATTTTTTTTATAAATGGATACTTGTTATGACCATGACCATGATAATTTTAGTGATCCTAACAAATTGAATATTTTATGTTGTGACTGTTGTGTCATGGCCCACAATTATAATAAATAATAAATTATGAAATTTCCTCATAATGCAAATACAGTATTACATTGGGGCTTCCTGTATTCATTGTAATGTATAGCAATGTCATATTGTGAGTAATTCTATATGCATCAGTTATGTTCACATACATGTGTCAGTATTTTTATAGACAGGTCAGTTCTAAAGGTGTTTACATGTTTGTGTTAAAAGACCAACATTTTATTCATAACTGTTGTGCTGCCCATGGCTCAGTGTCCATATCATGCCCCGCCATCTCATAAATTAATTTTGTTATAATCTTACTTTATGAGAGAACAAAGCAAAACTATAGTCTGTACATTAAAATGAACATAATTAGACTTGTGTTGAGCAGGTTGCAGTATGGCGGCTACTTATACCGCACATCCTGTCCATAATGAATGTGCTAGATACTTGCCAGTGTATAAGTTCCTAATCTTATCTATCTCTAAGTGTCAGTTTATGAAGTACATAGTATGTAAACATACAAGTTTTATCATTTGTGTAGTGGTGGCAGTTTGCACTAAAGCCTAGGTTTTGAGCCCCAAGTCAGACAAACAGTCATTAGCATTACTAATAGAGCATTTCTCAGTAGCAGTATCAATGCAATTAAGTCCTGTTATATATTATGTATATAAATCAAACATATTTAGTACTATAACTATATGCCAATTATGATAATAGGTTTGGCGCATATTATGTGGAACTGTATTATACAGCTGGTGGTAAATTGTAGTTGGCATACACCTTGTCTAGTCATTTAGGGATGTATATTGTGTTGGTTTTGTTGCATCATGATGCATTTACACAAACAGCAATAATGAAATATTCTGACTGACTGACTAAATCTACTGAAGCATACCCTCCGCGAGGGCGGGCGGAGGGGTTATACCGGGCTCACCCGGGGAAAGATAGAAAGTCCCGAGTCCTACCCCTACCTACCCTCCTACCCTAGGTCTGTCGCCCCAGGCTAGCGCTTATAGGGGCCGGAGATCGTGCTGCGCACTACGGCGCCAGTGCGTCGTCTGCGGGCCGGGAGATTAGTGTTCTTCGCCCGTTCCCTTTCCGCCACCTCCTTAGTGAGCATTACTACCTCGCAATAGGAGGCGACGGCTACCAATGCGCTCTCGTTCGCAACCATACACTCAACCATGGCTGGTAGCGAGAGACGCTCCACTCCGACTGCTGTGACGAGGTCACGGCGCTCTTCTGCCCAGGCTAGACACTCTTCCACTGTATGCTGCGCCGTGTCCTCGGGGCAGTCCCCGCAGTGATGGCACTGGGACGTCTTCTCTCGGCCGATGCGACACAGGTACCTCCCGAAGCAGCCGTGCCCCGTAAATACCTGCGTCGTTCGGAAGGCGAGGGCGCCGAAACGCATCGCCAGCCACTCCTCCATAATTACGATTACTATTCCAAATCAAATGTCGAGGTCATTAGATAGTAGTCAGTAAGTGACAGCACTTACTGCAATACTATAGAATATAGGGCCCAGATTATTTTCTGTCTTGAAATTCCAAAGTATGATTTGCCTCCTAAATTTAATCTGTTAAAACATTGGATTCTTTAAGGCAATACATAATGCCATGTTATGATATTGTACTTCACAGCAAAGCCGTCATACCAGCTGCATCATACTGTTACGAGGTGGAACAGTACGATCAGGCGGAGCCCTCGGAGTCAGGACAGATCGGTACAGCGCCGTTCGACCGCGTGCGCAGGCGCAAAGGGGTGTATACACGTGATAAGAACCGACTTTTTCTCAAACAGTTTGTAGAGGGTGGACCAGATGGTGTTATATGTATAAAGGTAAGATTAAATTCTACAAGTCACTACAGCTCATGGATGTCAATGTTCTGCAGCATAATAACTCAAGCTGATATGCGAATCCTTACTAATGTGCGCAAGTGTTCGCTATAAACACTATGTAATTGTACATTTTGATTATAGCCTTATAGATCAGGCATTGGACTTATGTTCAAGCAGTAGTAGGTATGTATCCTGCACTACCGACGTGAACCCACTCCTGATGCAAGCATTCTAGCTTTGTTGGATGGGTTAACAAAAATAGTAGCCATTAGCAAAATAAATTGCTACTAATACTAGCAATAGAATAAACAAAAGAATTTTTTTTTATATGAAGTCATATAAACTCCTAAAACAAATGTACAACCAACAAATTATTGTCTGTGTTGTTCTAAGGTACTTTCTACTTTTCCATTAAAAGTTGTGAAACAAAAGATGTTTAGTACAATGATTTTCGACTCAACCCTTTCGTAACTTACGAATGCGAGAGAATTTGAACCAACAAATAAAATATTTTTTTTGCGAAACAGCTGCTGTTCAAGGTTTTTTTGTGTATTGTTTGTGATTTCTATTGTATAAGAGAATGGGGTAGCAACCCATTATTACAAAATATATCTTATTTTATATTGTAGCATTTATTTTAAAATAAATATTATGTACGTAGTTCAAGTTAGAAGAAATTGTCTGTAAAGTTTTCAGGGGTTACCTTTAGAGCACTTTAACATAAAAAGGTTTTGGAACAACTCTTTATGGGTCACACCCATCATGTTGCCAAGTTGAATAAAACGATGGCCATCCTTAACTACTTATTATGCCAGCATGGCCATGCTAATGAACTGAGGAGGATTGCTGCTGCTGAACATGCTTCTGTCAATCACTAACTGCTTGCACCCAACGGGCAATTCATTGAGATGAGTCTATTGTGATGAAAGAACCATTGCTTGCACCATTTCAATTGTCTTAAAACTCTACTTATGTTTGTCTAATATATGCATATTGTGATGTGTGCTGAAAATAAAAGGAATGTATAATATCTTATTAGTTCCACTTGACTGCTGTTTGGTTTTATATGTTGCTGTAATTAGAATTATTATGAGTTCTTATTTTATAAAAATATCTAATAAGTTATAATGTTAATTACCTGTACGCGTGAGGCGATGTATTATGAACTCATCTCTGATATTGGTCATGAATGTAATCTTTACTTGGCACATATTATATGGCTTACCCACAGACAGTTTATCGAGTTTATTATGCCGATTGTAACAATATTAATTGTCTTTTACGTCATCAGAATTACGACTTATGCCTACTATTGAGAAACGAAACTCATAAAATCTTAACAATTTTACAGAAATCCACACTAGAAAAGTACAGTATAAGCAAAGTAAGCTTTGAACAAATATTCACGGGCACTCCACCAGACTTCGCTTTGTCCAAAAAGCTCCTCAAATCACCGCCAGCATCCAAAGCTCAGGTCAAACCAGGGTCTGCTTCCAAACTGAACAAATCCTTGAAGAAACCCAGCTCAGACAAAAAGGGCCAGCAATCCATGGATAAGTTTTTGAAGAAGACTGACAAGGGTGAAGGTAAGTTTTCTATTAGTAATTATATTTTCTATTCATTGGTTGATCCGTTACACACGTTTGTGGTCATGTTTGCGGGCGGTTGTGAGGCATCAGGTTAGGTACAGTGATAGTAGATTTTCAATACCTGCCAGACTTTGCTGCCATTATGAATGATTTAAAAATAGTCTACTATAAACTTGCATGATACACCTCACGATCGAGTAGTCCTTAAAGACTTCAAACTATCTTTGATATCACGCTACTGTTCCAATGAAGTAATAAACTGGTTGTAACATTTAATAAACAAAGATAATAGCAAATTGTTTCTTACCAACAGTTCAAAAAACCAAACCACCTATGGATCCAGCAGCAAAGAAGAGTGCCCAGGAACTAGCAGAAAAGATGCGTAAAGCGGAAGATCAATTGCGACAGCGGAAAGAAGAGGAAAGACTTCGGAAGAAGGAAAAGACCGCTCGACTACAGGCTTACATGAAGGAGTGGCAGAAGGTCAAGGATGATATGGAGCTGGAAGACCAAAGGGTAAGACTCTTGACTCGACCGACACTTAGTTTGTGATTGGATAACTATCTTCAGTTGCGTCAGGTGCGTCGCACGGCACCGGCACGGTCTTGACATGTAATTGCCACTAGGTCTTATTTGATCGTTTATTTTGTAGCGCACCTGATTTATTATGTATTAAGCCACCAACATTTATTAAGTTGGTTTTACGAGCAATTGCAACGAAAGTACATATTTGATAGCACAAAGTCGATAAGTTGGTCGTCACTGTTCTAATCGATATTTTTTGACGATTTTATTCATAGTTTCTTAGCGATGTAATCCCGTGATTCGAGACGATCCGATTATGTAGATTCGTATTTGCATGTCGTTAATAATTAATACCTTAATTCGAATAATGATAATGGCTTTTAATAATTCAAAGCACTTTAAATTTGAACTTCTTGTCAATAATGGCATTAATAAAATAATTACTTTTACAGGTAATACCAAAAGGCACTCCAATAGACGTGGAAGGTATACCTCACCAGCACTTCGGTGACTTCCTGTCTGTGCTGGAATTCGTGCATATGTACGCAGAGGTCCTGAAGGTAAAGGATGTGTTCCACAACCAGCTGGACCTGGAGACGTTCAGGAAGGCTCTGACAATGAAGGAACATGCCGGAGTATTCAGTGACTTGATACAGATGTTCCTGACCACAGTGTTCTCATTGCAAGAGGATGAGGCAGAGGAGTACAATGAGACTGGTGGCATTTTACTGTCTACTGGTGAGTGGTAGCCTTATTGTTATAATAATATTTTAAAATTCATATTATACTACAAAGTCTTATTAGATTTGCTGGATCGTAATTGTAATTGGACTCCCTTTTCCGCATTTGAATTCTAAGTTGGTCCATTATGCGTGAGAGTCGGCCAGTTATGGAGATAGCCAGCCCAACTCCGCCCAGAAGCACAGACTTCAGACAGTTTCCTGGGGTCTTCGCAGGCTTCGCGGAGTGACCTTGGGTTGTTGAGGATTTCTTTACGGTGTGCTGTTACTCCCACACATTCCAGGACAGCAGATTCTTCTTCAGTCAGACATCCCCTACAGAGTGGGCTGTCTGTTGCTCTGATCTTGTAGAGATGTTTGTTCAGGGGACAGTGTCCTGTTAGGATCCCCATGATGGTCCGAAGGTCCAATCTTTGTAGGTTGAGCAGGCGGTATGTCGGACGTAGTGAGATGGCCGGTAGGGCTGCTCTCGACTGTCTACAGTCCGTTGTCCGTGCCCAGCGTTTATTATGTTGGCTCTGAGTGCGAAGCCGCATCCATGTTTTTATTTGTGAGAATGGTAGAGGGAGGAGTGAGGGTGGACCTTCTGTGGTGGTTCCCGATCCTCTTCTAGCCAACTCATCTGCAGTATCATTGCCCAGCATTTCACTGTGCTGTTGCTGGATCGTATTATGTATATGTATATGTTAATTTTCTACGTCTGAGCAACATAAAATATTATAGTATTTTATGTTGATCATAAACATCCTATCTGCAGAGGACAAAGAAGCTGACAGTGAGATGGGTGTCACAAAGGCGGTGGAGCTGGCGACCAAAGCGAGCAAATGGTCTCAGACTTATTTAGGCACACCACTCAGCAAACTACCACTGGACCCTACCACAGTTAGTGAGGTTTTAAGGTTTGTACTTTTATATTTATTTACATCCTCACATTTTTGGATATAATTATCTCTGTCTGCTTCCCTGGGAAACAGATGGTTGTCTATTTATCAATGTTAAGGGCTCAAATGATATAAACTGTGCTGGCAGACCTTGAAGGCGCCTGTATATGTTGGTCTGTGCACTGGTCGGTTGGTCTGTGTCTGCGGGTCCGCAGTGACGGCGGGTGGTTTGTCGCAGGCTGCACCTGCTGGCGTCGGGCGCGGCGGCGGGCGGGCGCTGCGCCACGTGGCGCTACCACCAGCGCGGCGGCTACAGCAGCGCCGACGACGCGGGGCTGCGCCTGCGCGTCACGCGGCCGCAGCTGCTGCGGGCCCTGGCCGCCGCGCACGTGGCGGACCTGGACTTGGGTGAGCTCTCGCTTCCGTGGCTCCTCGCCTTAAGGGCGACTACACCGACACTGAAGCCTGAGGCTTCATACCTCAAAAATTGCATAGCCTAAAAGCCTCTGCATAATCTTACCTTGATGGTAACCGAACAGACCTCGATGATAGAATAAACATTATTTGTTATAATTAGGTTTTAGTCTGGCTCTTTTTACATAGAACACAACTATCGAAATATAAATGAACCACCTGCTATATTCCACGTATCTGGTCTACCAGATTTACATTATGTATACAATAATCAATTTGTTTTGTGTCAACAGAGGACAAGTTCCTGGTATTGCAGTGCTTGATGAATCAGATCCTAAGTTACGCGACGGTGCGCGACGTGATCGAGGAGAAACTCGACGAATACAGGAATGCCAAGCAGGCTCTCAGGATGCATCAGGTATCTATTATGAGTACATAGTAATTTATTTAAGGTGTTTTCAAGCTAGTAATAAAATAAGCGTGTAAGTACTTTGGTAATTATTAGACAGCCAAAGTAAAAAAAAATATCTATAAAACATGTGCAAACAATTATCGGACACGTCAATGACCTATACAACACAAGATAGATAAAAAAAAAATTACAATAAGTCAAGCATTATGCTTGAATTGGCAACAGACAATCAAATTAGTTAACATGAGTTTGATTTTAACACTTCATTGGTTGGTTTTCCTGAAATCAGGTGTAAAAAGTTCCAAAACAATTTATAAAATATATGTATGTGTACATGTATAGTAGGCAATTAATTGTTAAATTAGATTTAGATCGAAAGTGAACTTACAGAAGAATTGCTAATCATCTAGAATGTTCTGTGAAGAAAGTTTTCAACGCTATTGCTCATTATAAAAGAAACGGAACTACTAAAAGTGTTGTTAGAAAGGCTCGTCCAAGGAAAACGTCTCCCCGGGAAGATTTGCAAATAATACGTGTACCTAAATAAAACTCGTTTAAAGACTCCAACGAGATTAGAAATAAAGTTTTTCACCTGATGACCCAAAGAACATTTCCTCGAAACTGGTTCGCCGCAGAATAATGAAAGCTAAATTGTTCGGGAGGGTTTCTCGAAAGGTACCGCTTCTTACTAAGCAACCCCGAGAGAAGCGATTATTATTTGCAAATAAATATCTTAACTGGACCTTACGAGAATGGAAAAAAGTGTTATTCTCGGATGAAACAAAAATAAATATGGTGAATTTAGACGGCAAACGCTACATTAGACGTCCAAAAAACCATGCTTTTGATTATAAATACACAAGGAGCATAGTCAAACACGGCGGTGGTAACATTAAATATGGGGATGTTTTTTTATTTTATGTATCAATTTTAATACAAAAACATCTTAGAAGAGACAGTGATTCCCTACACCGACGACCATTTGCCTGTGAGCTGGATCTTTCAGCACGATAACGACCCAAAACACACGGCCCGCAGTGTTAAATCCTTTCTTAGTGAGCAACGTATTACCATGTTAGACTGGCCTGCAAATAGTCCCGATTTAAAGTTTGTGGTACGTCGTTAAAAAAAGTCTCCGTTAAACCTAATTCCAGTCAAAATTTTTTTTTTTGTATTATTATTAAAACCATTAAATTAAAACAGACATTAGTTGAACTTATAATAAGAGGTTCACAACACACACACACACACACACACACACACACACACACACACACACACACACACGCGCACGCACACGCACACGCACACGCACACGCACACGCGCACACGCGCACTCGCGCACACACGCACACACACTGCGCACTTTTACTTTTAAATAGATATAAAATTGCATGTCAGTTTGAAATATATTTCTAAAATTTTCATTCACTTACTAGCTGTACCCCCTAACACAAGCAAATTTATTGCTTAAATATGTGAAGAAATAAATTTTTTTTTAGGAAAGTAATTGGGTAATGTTTGGCGTCTGTTTGTCTTTTCAGATAAATGAACGTAAACGCGAAGTTCAAGTGCAGGCAGCGAAGCAGGAGCTCCGTAAGGAGGCCGCTGCCAAGAAAGAGGAGCTCAAGCTCACAGGAGAGAAGGCCAAAGCGGTGGACGAGGAGACCAAGCTGGTTATCGAGAAACTCACGGCGGAGAGCGAGGACAAGCGGAAGGAGTATGAAAAGAAGTTGAAGGAGTTGCAAATGGAGCTGTTTGACTTTACTTCTTATGTGGGTGAGTGGCAACTGACAATGGGAATTTGATTGGTTTGTTAGTTTAATAAGCTTAGCTAGTAGCGAATGAATATACTTAAATTATTACTATTTTAATATCTGACATGGTTTTAAATACCACGACTGCAGGTTCGGACCGCGCGTTCCGCCGTTACTGGGTGCAGCACGCGGTGGCGGGGCTGTTCGTGGAGGCGGGCGCGGAGGCGCGCGGCGCGTGCCACAAGGCGGTGACTCCGGTCCCGCCGGCGCCCGCGACCGCCGCCACCGCGCAGGGAGACGCCGCCGACACGCTCGCGCACGTCGCCAAGCTGTTCGAGGCGCAGCGAGAACGAGGTATACACACATTGTATCTATATCAAGTATGTCAAGTAGGTAAGGCGTGAAAGCAGAAACAAATAAACAAACTCACATTCACATTTGTAATATCAGCTAGGATAACACCCAAAGCAAAATTCAAAAATTAAAACTACTATTTTAATATTCTCTAAACTGTATCGTTTCAGCCGGCAGTGACAAGGAGAACGAGTCGGGTGCCAACTCCCGCGGCAACTCTCCCAAGAAGCCCCTGACAAGCCTGAACGGTCTCTCCCACAAACTGAACGGGCTGGAGTCCACCACGCAGCAACTCAGAGACCTACTCATGTGCACCGGCGACAATAGTACGTGCTACGTGCACGGGAAGGTTAGCTGAGTCTGGTTTTAGAGTTCGAAAAAACTTTTATACAACAGCTTAGTGCGTCCGTCCGTCCGTCTGTCTGTTATACAACTTACAACTCAAGAACCGTAAGACCTACAGACTCGCGGTCACGCCATTCGACTCAGCATAGTCGATATATCCCCGAAATGACTATAACCTGTGACCTCTGACTTCAAGCTCACGTGATACGATCTTTCAACTCAAGAACTGTAAGAGCTAGAGACTCGCGGTCAACGCCATTCGACTCAGCATAGTCGATGTACCCCGAAATGACTATGACCTTTGACCTCTGACCATTCTCATCACTGGTCACGTGATACCATTTTTTCGAACTCTAAGATTTACGGCAATTCATGGCCGTTTCTCACTTGTTTTAATAAGGCCTATTTATATTCTCTTCTTCATCATTGTTGTCATTAAATGCTGAAATTATCTGGTTCATTATATTGTTTGATGATTAATTATTTATATAATATAATAATGAATATTATAATGAGTATATGCAATTAATAAATATTTACATATATATTTATCGTGTATTTTAAGTTACTTTTCCCCGTATGTAATTGTTGAAAATTTATTTAATCAATTTGTTCTCTAATCAGAATCTAAAAGAAAATTAAAAAATAATTTTCTAGACCGCGAGTCTGAACTGAGGGGACTTTTAATTTAATTGCATAATTTACAGAAAACAAATAACAACAAGCGTAATGACCATAAACTATATTTCCATTTTAAACCGTCAGGCCGAGCGTCCCTGCTGGATGGTATACCACACCGAAGAACAACTAGAAGGACTAATCCAGTCGTTGAACAAGCGCGGACTACGCGAGAGCGACCTTAAGCAGAACCTGGAGCAAGACAAAACCAACCTCGTCAACTACATCAACAAGTGCCCAGTACACCTGCTGAACCCGGCCGCTGCACCGGTAACCTGTGCTTACTATCACGACAACTTGTTAAACTAACACTAAATATGCTGTAGATTCAAAAGGCACTAAAACATTGACAACACTACCTGGTATATTAGAAGTAGCTTCATTTCACTTTTTTGTTTTCAACAAACAACTAGGTATTAATAACAGAAAATCATAGATATAACTATTATTCAGCTTTAAGTGCTAGTCCAATAATAGTTTAGTAACAGCAATGAATACATTGATTAAGGACTTGAGAGCTATTCAATTGAGGTAGTTAAGTATTATTTTGTATATTATATAAGTAAAATTTTAAATGTGCCGATAGATTAATACTGTAAAAGAGGTTATAGTAAAATAATACAAATAATATTGATTATAAGAGTAACCCGTGTGAGATCGACTCTTTCTTTAGTCACAACAATTAGTATCAGTGTAAGTGTCCGCCCCAGGCGCCGCCCGCGGCGTCGCAGCACTTCACGCGGCACCGCAAGTGCCAGCCGTCGCTGAGCGTGCCGCCCGACTGCTCGCTGTCGGAGGCGCTGGAGCTCTCGCTGCGGGACCACATCCTCGAGCTCGAGGAGAAGATCTTCCACGGCTGTCTGGGCTCCCTCAAAGTTAAGGTAATTAACATATTCTATTATAGATAACTACGTCGCCTTATGCTCACATGCGAAAATAAACTTATGCCACCGAACTAACGACGCCTATTATTTATTATTTTGATATCTCGAGTAGTCATCGACTCTTGTTTCTTTATAGTCTCATGCTTAAAACAAAAATATAAATTAAAATAAGCGAGGCCTATTTGTCTTGTTTTGATCCGCAACTTTCTTTATAATGTGGCTTAATTAAATAATACATTACAGGACCGCGAAGCTTGGCGCGGCACGATAATGCTGCGCGGCTATGACAAGCAGGCCGACTTCCTCACGTGGGGGCCCGACCAGCAGTACAGGGACGACTACCACCTGCCTAACGGGGTGCTTAAAGTGCCCACCGGTAAGTGATCTTACTACGATCATTCTGTTATACTGATATATCATTAATAATAATATAAATTTGACAGATATAGATGAAGATGACAAGAAATCAATAGCTATCAACAAGTACCGCGACCCGGGGCACTACCTAGAGGCGCCCAAAGTGAACGGCGTGAAGACTGAGCCCGCCGAGGCGGACACCAAGGCGAAGTCCGACGTCGTGCGGGGGCTCGCCTCCGCGCTGCTGCAGGTCAGCCAGGCTATACACCACAAGTACCTCAAGAGACCACTCGGTAAGGACCCTTCAAATTGTAACGAGAATGGGATGTTTTATTTACTAGCTTTACAAAAAAGATTTAATTTTATGCCGCGGTGCACTATTTTTACTAAAATAAAAGTAGCCAGTGTTACTCTTTATAATATCAGCTATCTGCTAGTGAAAGCCCCGTCAACATCGGTCCAGCCGTTTCAGAGATTAGCCGGAACAAACAGACAGACAGCAAACAATGCTAAAAATTGGTTTTTGTTATAATATATGCATTTAGTAAAAAGCTGTTATTTTGACATTACAAACAGACACTTATACATTTTTATTTATTAGGACCACCAGTGGTTATTACAATTTTTTATATAAATTGACATTTTACAAGTTGTTATTAGTTTTCCTTTGATTGTCTAACCTTTTAAAGTGGACATAGTATTATTTTACTAAGAAGCAGGAGGCAGTTAACTTGACCTCTTAAAGTCTTAAACAAAAACACCAGATCCAGGGCGTCCCTGTGTTTAAAGAGCGATTGCATTTACAAATACAGAAGCCTTTCATCATATAAAGCAAAGCTGTTACTTATTCCTGTGCTACAACAGAAATGCCTTGTAAATAGTTTTTGTATTCTTTCTAATCTTAGCGTAGTGTGGCCTCCCTACTTGACTGCAGTACTCCAAAATACTTCTTACCAAACTGTTATATAGCATGATCTTAGTCTCAGGTCTTTGAAAGCTTTTGCCATTACCTATTACAAACCCTAGCATTCTTGATGCCCAAGCTACGGTTTTTTTGATAATTATGAGGTACAAATGTTTAGGTAATGTAGGTTTGGCATTAAGATACACCCAAATCCTTAAAATTGTTAGTTCGCCAATGTTGTTAATATCTATATATATCAATTAGTATCAAGATTGTAAGTTGATGCAATAGGGTTCGTTTTGTAGTAAACCGAATAAATGCATATTTTTTGTGATTTAACTGCATGCCATTAAGAGTGCACCACTTGACCAACTCGTTTACATCCTTTTGTAATCAGGCCGCATCATTTTGTGTAATGATAATCCTTTAGATTATAAATCGTCGTAATACATTTATAAATAGCCTGCATACATGTAAAATAATGAGTTAGACAAACGCATTGGTAGATGGTTAAAGAACATATTAAAAAGAACGGGATCTAAATGTGAGCCCCGTGGAACCCCAGATTTTGTATTTCTGTGTTTTGATCTATAACCATTGACAACAACATAAAAACTACGACACTTTAAATAAGATTCAAACCAGAATAGGACCTGCAAAACCGTATCGAGCCAATTTGAACAAGAGCACTGAATGAGTAGCTTTATCGAATGCTTTACTAAAATCTGTGTAAATGACATCAATTTGTTTTTGACTATCGAGTGCCCATGTCACGTTATCAATGAAAGAAGCAAGAGTCGTACATGGATGGGAGTTAGTGTGATGATTACTCACATACACTTACGCATGCGTATACCGAAAGGCGAAATAGAGAAATATTTTACCCATATTTCACCAGCTATGTTTTTGGGTCCCATATAAAAGATGCTATAACAGCGCTTGCTATTTATGGTATTTCCACTTGATATCCAGGCGTAAAATTCTATATGTAAATAAAATACTCATACCAGGATTACGATTGGTAGCTGTCTATACGTTCTTGCTTAAATGCAGCTAATGAGTGATGTAATATATTTTGGTTTCGTTGTTCCGCGCAGGCCTGGATGACAAGGAGCGCAAGGACCGCGAAGCCCGCAATAAGCCGCTGGAGTTCGAAGCCCTGGCTCGCTGGGAGGTGTCGCTGATGGAGTGCCGCAGCTTCGCGCAGCTGGTGCTGCACCTGTTCACGCTGGACTCCAGCGTCACGTGGTCGGCCAGCATCCTCAACGCCAGCTGCCGCCTGTGCCGCCGGAAGACCGATCCCGACAACATGCTGCTGTGCGACGGTTGCAACAAGGGGCACCACTTGTACTGCTTGAAGCCTAAGCTAACGGTAAGTTCGAGGCCCTGGCTCGCTGAGAGGTGTCGCTGATGGAGTAAGCCGTAACAGGACAAACTATGGTTTCGACTTAAATAACTCATGCTGTCCTCGGCTTAGACACACTCGGAACTGTCATGGTCAACTGTCATAGATATCTTATGAAAGCAGATTGACGGGAAAACTACGATTAGATTGAAGGTGCCGATGGTTTGTCGACTTCAGGACCTTTGTGGCTTGACGTCTTAAAAATACAATAAATTATTCATACTATGATAAATATATGATATCTGTTAACTATATTGTGACATCGTATCACAGTATGATCCATCTGAGGCGCTCATAGCCAGTTGCACTCACTGATCGGTAAATGATTAGCGAGGTTGAGCAACGTTGGGTGCGGTCAGTCTATAGATGCGTGACTTAGTGCTATTTCATCTGAGCGTCTCCGTGCTTCGGAGGGCACGTAAAAAGTCGGTCCAAATTGACAGCAGTCGTTAAGCCATGTCAGAGGTCTACGGGCGGCTTGAATAACTCTTGACAACAGGTTGGCCACTAACCACACGAAAAGAAGAAGATCCATCTATTTTACCTACAGCCGTTTGCAATGCTAGTCGAGCATGGTACACTTCTAGTGATCATTTCTCCTACCAACATACATGTAGGGTCTTGGACGAACTATTTGGCTATTTTTACCATTGATGTATAAAAAACCCTAGATACACAATCAGTGTCAAAAAACGTCCTCACCAAAAGAGCACCCACTTGAACATTTGGGTGCTCATTTAATTTAGTACCGTTCAATCGCTCCGAAAGTAAACATGTCGCTGAGCTCGCTTAAAACTTGTAAAATCACACTTCCAGGACACTAAAAAATGACGGTGGTTGATATTTTCGGTGAGTAATAATGTTATTATTATTGTTACGTGCTGGGTTCGACAGATAAGAATGCAAACAATATTACCGACTAAAACACGTTTTATTCAAACACACAATTAAATTTAGAACACAACAAACACTATACCACACTTTTTCATTGTACTGCTTCAAACTCCGTAGTATTTTCGCTTCCGTTCGCTTCGATGAACACTTGACCGCTCACGATTGTAAACTGACTCGGCGCTGCGCGTGCGCCCTATTTATACGCGGGTAAAGCGTTTCTAGAGTTTTCTAGTAACGCTATACCCGGTATGTAAACAGTGCGATGATTCGGGAAAGTACCAGCGTTCTCTGTATGATTCTCGGGCCGTAGTTCCGTAAGATGTCAATAGATGGCGGTGTAATAAATTATTAGACGGAACTGCCGAGTCTTTCCCACAATGCCGAGAGATGTCACTGGGCGTAACATTATAATAATATTATATACTGATTATTGCGTCAAGGAATCAACGTAAAATATATTTCTTTTGTTTATTTCGTAACAAAGAGCGACCATATAACACGGCTCATTTAAATGAACCCTTACTAAATGCATTAATCGTACTATTGTATTTTCACTTGAGTAGGTCGAGCTACATGTTGACTCTGTTTTAATATTAATAAAGAAAGTAACAGTACTTTTTAAAAATAAATATATTTTATTTGGTTTAAAATGATAATGCGATTATTACAAACCAATATGGTGTCCGGTTATTTTTTTTTTTGGAATGATCTTTATGGTGGGATATTTATAAAATGTATCTACATACTTATGTTAGATTTCAGCTTCTGTGATCCCGTGCGATGTGCATAATGGATATCCGTCATAGCACAGCAACGATTACAAGCAAGCACAGCAACAACACTTATCATAATTTTTGGGAGTCAGCTTATATTCTTCTAAGTGCCATGTTAACAAATAGCAATCATGTAAATAATACTATTAAATCTATTATTGAGAGATATATCAAGATTTATTGTTTTATGTTACTTTAATTTGTAAGTGCAATCAGTCGGATAATGTTCAAACATGTATCATTTCATAGTCGAGCAGCCAAGTATATGAACAGCAATGAAACATACCAGTAATATAATTTACGTGCGTATTAATTATCTATTACTGTTATATATCAAAAACATGCTATTTTACAAATGTTTCACTTGTCTTGTCTATTTTGTTAATTATGTACTACTGTTATGTCTGGTAAAATTATACAAGATTTTCTACCATCTGTTTAAGAGCTGCCATATATAAATTATAATGGCAGTACATTATTTTCATTTTATTGAACATCATAGGACACAAACTTGGTAAAATACCTACAGGTAAAAGTAAAAACTAATATTTGTTTAAAACACACATTCATGTGCATTTTATAAACTGTACATAATTACGTCAGAATATTAAGTTACATTAATATTTGTAAAAGCAATATTCAAAGACTTCATTCATTCTTAATTCTATCGACGAAGACAGCTCGTAAAATTTTATTACATTTTTTAGATAGCCTTGTATATTCAACTTAAAGTTAAGGCGGTAAGGTTTAATTTGCATTAATAAAGGTTTATATAGTTAATATAACTACTTATAAGCAACTGAGAACAGTTTTAAGTGTAAGTTTTGTACGGGATTGTGTATCTAGGAATTTTATATAGCAATTATTTTTAAAGATGTAATAGATTTGTCCTATTTGAGTAAGGTAGACAGTGGCATGCCTCGGCTCTGCCTTGGACATTGCCATAGTGTCCACAAGCCGGTGTCTTTGCTGCTAGACAAGTAATAGACATATTTATAAGATTTTCAATAAAGCAGTATTTGTAACTCTTCTATAGTATAATATATAATTCTATCTTGGTTTGATGATACTTCGTAATTAAATAGTTTTTTTTGTTGAAATTAACCTATATACGGATTTTATCACATTGTTTATTTGACACTTTATTACATAATTTTGAAAACTGTTATACTACTTTTACTTTTAAACTTTACTAATTTTTAAGCTAATTAAATTATTATTGAAACTATTCAAACTCTTTAGATTTAATTTAATTTGACACTTTCCCCGACGTTTCGGTTGCTTTTCAGCAGCCATGGTCACGGGGAGACTAAGATGGTAGTCGTCTCAATGTTCCAGTGTAGTTATTTCAAAGTAGCCGAACATAATTTAATCATTGGTGTTTCTATTTACGCAGAATGAGCTCAAAGTATCATGAAGTCTAGCTGTGGTTTGCTTCTTCTTGGGTTTGACTATTTGTATTATTGGATCCCAAGCTGGTGGTACATTCCAACCATCTTCTCTATTAAAATTAGGATGTTTTTTGATTTCAATAGCCTCGCGAAGCATCCTTGGTAGGAATCGGTGTTCTTTAGCGAGAATCTGTGGTTTGTCAAATCTCAGGTAGTGGTTGGTCCCCTGTTGCACATGTTCACACACAGCAGACTTCAACGAGCGTCGGTGTTTTACATCAGCTATGTGTTCTTTTATGCGGCTGCCTATGTTTCTCTTGGTTTGACTTATGTATGAGAGTCCGCAGTCACAATCTATTTTATAGACCCCTGCATCTTGTAAAGGTAGTTGGCACTTGACGGATGGTAAAAATTGACTTATCTTCGTTGGCGGCTTGAAGTATGTGTTGATTGAAGCTCGCTTCAAGATGTAGCCAATCTTGTCAGTGACACCCGTTACCATAAGGCAGTATAGCAGGCTGGCGCTCGACTGTGGCTGGCTTTTCTCGGGATCTGTGATAGCGGCGCGGCTGTTGGAGTTTGTTGTCTTGCAGTACTTGCTTAACATGTTGAAGCTCGGCGTCCAGGTGTTTCTTGTCACAGATCCCATGGGCTCTCTGAAACAAAGACATTCCCACGGTAGCTAACTGTTTAGGATGATGGTGAGATTCACCGTTTAAGTACCTATTTATATGGGTCTTTTTCCTATACACAGTGTTGCTCAAAGTATGATCAGGATTCCTGACGACAAGTAGATCTAAGAAAGCTAATGAATTATTTGCCTCTAATTCCATAGTAAATTGGATGTTGTTATTAATGGAATTAAGATGTTCTAGGAATACACTTGCACTATCTGTTGGTAATATTGTAAAAGTATCATCTACAAACCTCTTATAAATCCTGGGTGTGATGGGGGCAGTATGTAAAGCTCGAGCCTCGATGTCCTCCATATATATGTCAGCAACAACAGGCAATATTGGGGAGCCCATTGCGACACCATCGAGTTGTATGTAGAATTTATTGTCCCACAACAGATAGCCAGTTGTTAAGCAATGCTTAAGTAGTTCTGCATATTCCTTAGGCATATTGTACTGTATTAGCTTCCTTTTAGTTATGCATGTAAATAATGACTGTACATCAAAACTAACCATTGTTTCATTGTTAGTGAAATGTAGGTGTTTAATTTCACTTACAAAATGGTATGAATCTTTTACATGTGCTCTCGAGTTGCCTCTGAGTGGTGAGAGTATCTTCGCTACGTGCTGAGCCAATCTGTAAGTTGGTGTGTCGATCTGACTCACAAAAGGACGTAGTGGAGCGTTTTCCTTGTGTATTTTCGGTAACCCATACAGCTTTGGAGGTTTTACGCAAGCTGGTATTAATTGTTTAACGTCTAGATCTAGTGTTTCGGAGTATTTACGTATGATGACTTTGGTTTTGTTCAATATTTTGTTTGTAGGGTCTGTTTTAACCTGTTTATATGTTGTTTCATCCGAAAGTAAAAAAAAAAAGAAAGTTTCAATTTTATGTTTATAGAATTGATAATTAAAAATAGTTTTTGTCATTATAATATAATATTATTAAGTGCATGACATATTTTCTTAATGAATCGTTTTATGTTATGCTATCAGTCCGGGCCAACGAGGAAGGTAATATATAATATGTTATATAGTTTAAAGACATTAACGAATCGTTGACTGAAAAATGTATGTATTCATATTATTCTGCGTGTTCGTACGTTTTTCGGCGAAACTTGTAGATGAATGTAGAATGTAGTTTTTTAAAATACTTGAATGAAGGTACAAGCTAGGTAATATGAAACTGACTATAGACTAATATGAAAATTATTCTTACAGAAAGTACCTGACGGCGATTGGTTCTGTGAGCAGTGCAAGCCCAAAGAGCGGACACCGCGGAAACGAAGGAAGCTGTTCTCAGACGATGACATAGAAGATGAACTCGAAGACAGGTATGTATAATTTAGTAATAGTTGTAATTAGCTTTTGCCCGCGACGTCGTCCGCGTAGAAGTCGAAAATGGTTCTAATAGGATTTTAATTGGTTTTTTACGTTTTTAATTTTGTTATAACATATAAATTATTATGTTAAAATGTTTGAATACTTATAAAATATAACAATCTTTATTATAGTGTAGGGATTTAGAGGTTAAATAAACATGTAAATAAAATAAAATTTTGTTAGATTTTATGAACACGACGCTCGGCCTTTGATCTGGTGAAAGTTACACGGGGGTATTATCTTTTTACAACAAAATCGAAATACTACACCTACCGCAGTAATTATTTGTAAACAAAATTTTTGTTTTTCCTTCGTGTGCTAGAATCACCAGGCTACTCTTTGCGCTTACTCTGGAGCATGCCACATACAGCTGGCCGTGGGCGAAGCAGCTTTCTCTCAAGTCTAATCCCGCTAATATGGTCATTTGAAAACAACTATTATAATGCCGTATGCCAGCCATGAAGTGATCATGCTTAGGGTGGAGACTTTTCATCGAACAGTGAAGAAGATCTGGAAGCTTTTGCAAAGGTTCGAGCTGGACCTTTCCTGACTCGCAGCACATTCCCACAGATTCATCTTTGTACTTGAGAGTTTTACACCAGTTGCATTCGATGTTCATCGGTCCCAAAACCTCAGTATTATCACTATCGTACGCTATGTTACTTTTATAACTCAGCCCAGAAAAGGCTTTAGAATTCCAAGGTCGTAGACGTTTTTCAACTCGCTGTCCTTCATGATTTCGTTCATATCGTATACAGATTCAATAATTGTATAAATAGGCGAATGAAAGTCTTGCAGAACATTAGAAATTGGTGAAGGTTGAGTAAACGTCGGCGATACAACCATTTCAATGCGTCGTTTTTTGGCTATTAGACGTTTATCAGTGTTATTATCACCATTAGAAAGATCTTGGGAAAACGTAACCTTTTGATAGGTTGGTCTTCTGTACCAAAATTGGCATACAGGTTGCCATTTTGATACACTTCAAATACAAATGGGTATATTCGACCAGCTGCAACTAACTCGCAGAAACCGCCATATGTAGAGTGTTGTAACATAATATCTAATGTATACTCTTCTTTTGTCCCATGGTTGTTGCCATGACGGTCATGAAACATAACAGCAAATTCATCCCAATTGTTCGTCCCATGACGCACAATTTCTTTACGAATATCCATTGAGCGTTCTTGTGTGCCGTACAACAAATAAGAAAGCGTACGCACGCACGCACGCACGCACGCACGCACGCACGCACTCGACCACAGCAAAATTACTAAGTACTAAGTCAAGAATACGATTATTACAGTTACCTATTTTATTACTTTGAGTGAAGCCACAGTATGACTGGAAGAATTCGTAGTAATTAGTCATATATGAAGAACTGGAATATAAATTAAAATCTACTACAATTACTTCACTATAGCGGTTACATAATTCTTCAATTATCTTAAACAATAACATATATACACTACTACTCGGCGGAATGTAAATAAAGCAACATAAAAATAAAAATCTATACCTATGATAGACCGCCGCACAAACCAGTTCGAACACTCGCTCGTCGATGTTGACGTCACACGGTACCACTACTCGTCGCAGCTGTAGCCGCGGTGTGGCCACGCGACACTCGCCGCCTTGTTTCCGCCCATCCATACAATCGCACCTCAAAATAGTATGTGCAGGTGGAGCTAATTCCGCATCATCTATAGATGGTTGCAGCCTGTTTCTGTGATGGCAAAGAGATCTGATGAGGCCACACTCATTTAAAATGCATCTAATTTAGTGCGAAGACCTGCTACGTTTTCGTAATAAAATTCTATGTGATTATGTGGGTTATTGTTTACTGGTTGGTCTGCGGAACCATATTCATTCGCAAAACTCTATATTTACTGCCAAGTTTTCCGGTAGACACAAATTGTCGTATTTGCTTTCTGGAACACCTATGATGAAAGAGAAATAATCCCTCTCTGTTTGATGTTTTATTGGTCTACCATTACAGGAATGTTTTCTATGTTTTTAGCCCTGGTTTCCTTTTGCAAACGCCAAACATGTAAATACTTTTTCTTTTCCATTCCCCGTATTACAGAATGACTAGTATTGCCTCCTTTTCTCAATTCATTTTTACGGTATCTGTTGTTTTCTTTTAAACGACGTCCGACCACTCTTCTTTACTTTCCTTATCACTACTGTCCTGTGCAATTGTAACATTTTCTATAGTGCTTTTTATTTCCACTATACTTGCTTCCTCAATCTTTTCTTGATTCTCCAGTGGACCAGTCAATTCTGTGGCCACAGAATTCTTTTTAATACTGCGTTGTCTATTATTTTACTTTGTATGTTTCTACTGTTCTTTTCATTCGCTAATACATTTGCCGATTTTGTGGCCATACACCTATTTGTCGAGACGGCTTTGTTGTCAATTTTTCCTTCCAAAGTCTCCCCGTGACCATGGCTGCTGAAAAGCAACCGAAACGTCGGGGAAAGTGTAAAATTAAATTAAATCTAAATAGTTTTAATAGTTTTAATAATAATTCAATTAGCTTAAAAATTAGTAAAGTTTAATAGTAATAGTAGTGTAACAGTTTTTCAAAATTATTTAATAAAGTGTCAAATAAACAACGCGATAAAATCCGTATATAGTAGTTTAATTTCAATGAATAATATTCGCGTAAACAGAAGACAATATTATAATTTTTCCTTGATTTACCAGGACTGTCTTTGCATAAAATACTGTTTGCCGTTGGGACATTTGGATAGGTGCCGTCGTATCCTTTACCTAGAAAAGCCACTATTTGCTTATTTCTCTTTATTAAAACCTTAACTTGTGATTCTAGACTTTCGACTTTATCGGCTTTTTCTTTCACTACCTTCAGTATGTTTTTTAGTTCTTGCATCTCAGTTTCGGTTTTAGTGAATCTATTTTGTAGTATTCATTCATCTCAGCCGAAAGACGTCCACTGCTGGACATAGGCCTCCCCAAGGTTTTCCACACAGACCGGACTTGGGCCACCCGCATCCAACCGCTTCCCGCGACCCTTACCAGGTCGTCGGTCCACCTTGTAGGGGGTCTAACCCTGCTGCGTGTTCCGGTGCGTGGCCGCCACTGTAGAACCTTTCCGCCCCAACGGCCATCGATTCTGCGTGCTATGTGCCCTGCCCACTGCCACTTCATCTTGGCTGTCCGGAGAGCTATGTCGGCAACTTTAGTTTTCCTGCGGATCTCCTCATTTGTGATTCGATCCCGCAGGGAAACCCCGACCATAGCTCTCTCCATCGCCCTTTGCGTGACCTTGAGCCTTCTGATAAGGCCCATAGTGAGCGACCACGTTTCTGAGCCGTAAGTCATCACTGGCAACACACACTGGTCAAAGACTATCGTCTTGAGACACTGCGGTATATTGGACGAGAAGATATGTCGTAGCTTCCCGAACGCTGCCCAGCCGAGTTGAATTCGACGATTGACCTCTTTCTCGAAGTTGGACCTACCTAACTGGATCCTTTGTCCCCGGTATACATACTTGTCGACAACTTCGAGAGTAGAGTTCCCAACCTTAATAGGAGTAGGTGTTACATGGACGTTGGACATGATTTTCGTCTTGTCCATGTTCATTTTAAGACCTACTTGTCGGGAAACTCTACAGAGGTCATTGAGCAGCACTAGCATGGTGGCGTTTTCATACAAACACTTCAGCACTTCGACATACTAGTAGTCAATCTGGCACCTTTGGAGAGACTGCAGCACTGCCCAGGTTTTAATCGAATCAAAGGCTTTCTCATAGTCCACAAACGCCACGCACAAGGGCTGGTTATATTCTTCAGATTTTTGGATAACCTGCCGCAGCGTATGTATGTGGTCTATGGTACTGTAACCTTTACGGAAACCGGCTTGTTCGTTTTGTAGTATAGAATATTCTCTTACTTGGGCATCCATTCGCATTTTCATCATTGCACGAAACTCTTGAAGCTCCTGTAGAATTATATTCTCATTATCCAATATCGGCATTTCGCTGGGATTAGGACGACTGCCGCGAGTGGTATTTACGTAACCGCTCGGTGTAAATGTTTTGTTCATGATAGGGATTCCGCGAACTGGTGTCTCCGAGTTATTCCGTTTGGGCATAGTACGTACACAATCCGGAAATACCCATTTAATCTTGTCCAAATCCTCAAACTTTTTTATCGTTCACCCAAGGCAGTTTAGATGGTATGGCTTTTTCCAGGGTTGTTGCGAGCACTCCATATACGAAATGTCGAAGATTTCTCGCTCGCATCCTACGCATTTTGTATCCATTGAAGTATACCAATATCCATAATAACCACTAATTTATTTTTAAAAATATTAATATTGCTCGCGCGTTATCCGTACACGTCTGACTTCACCGACGACGACTAACGACTCTATCTAATTATTAATAGTGTGGTGAGAGCTGCTCTATGGCGTAGAAGAAGACGTAGTAGTGGCAAGAATTTAAAATAAGGAAAGGTGTACGAAGATGGTGCAGGCTTGTAAAAATAAAAAACGGCAAAATATTGGTCAAGAAACTAACTAAGGCAAATGTGGCAGAATGGATTAACCGGTCGTATACCGCCGGCTGGTATGCGAGCCGGCGGTATACGACCGGTTAATCTTGACGATCGTATATTCGAATTTGTTGTCACAGATTATAATTTGCATCACAATCTTGGTCGATAAGTCTTTTGGTGTTGGTCAACGACGTGAAGATGATTTTTTAAACTGATTTTTATGTGGAGTTGTTGCGGTCTCATCCGCCGGGGAGATACATTAAACATCGATAGCTTTCTTAAACATGTAGTTACATTATACTTATAATTACGGTTATTTTTCGTATTTTGAAATGCTAAGATAAGCAACTTACTACCGGCTAATTCCTCTTTACTTTATCATAAGAGAGCGGTACCGGTGGCAGATATTTTGTATTGATCGATTAATTATGAAACACTAGGTTTTGCCTGCGGCTTTGCTTGCGTTATTGTATATTATATATCATTTTGATCCCTTGGAAATGGCACTTTTTTCTGAAAGAAAGGTACTCTATGTCCTTCTCTGTACCTTTAACAATATTGTTACGTGCTGGGTTCGACGGATAAGAATATAAACAATATTACCGACTAAAACACGTTTTATTCAGACACACAATCAAATTTAAAACACAACAAACACTTTTTCACTGTACTGCTTCAAACGCCGTAGTATTTCCGCTTCCGTTCGCTTCGATGAACACTTGACCGCTTACGTTTGTAAACTGACTCGGCGGTGCGCGTGCGCCCTATTTATACGCGGGTAAAGCGTTTCTAGAGTTTTCTAGTAACGCTAAACTCGGTATGTAAACAGTACGATGTTTCGAGAAAGTACCAGCGTGATCTCTAGTTTTCTCGTACCGTACTCCGTAGTTCCGTAAGATGTCAATAGATAGCGGTGTAATTTATTAGACGGAACTGCCGAGTCTTTTCCCCAATGCCAAGAGATGTCACTGGGCGTAACACTGCCCCCCTCTTAGACATGTTCGTCCCGAACATTGTTGGATCCGTAGTAGCGTGCCAATCGATCCACATGAACGATCTTTGGTGTACCTCGTGGTCCTTTCTGGATCCGGTAGGTGATTTCATTCATCTTAGTGACTATGCGATAGGGTCCATCCCATACCAGCGATCCTTCCTCGAAGCCTTTATTGTTCGCCTTCCGGTCGTAACGGGTCTTCATCCTCTCAGACATCTGCTGAGCTGTCTGTCTGATGTGCTCGTATACGTCATTCATCCTGTTGCGCAAATCATTCGCATAATCTGTTATGCTGCGTGAAGATTCAGGTGGGATGCCGGTGATCAAATCTGCGGGTAATCGTAGTTCCCTTCCGAAGTTAGCGAAAGCAGGTGTTACTGATGTGCTTTCGTGAACGGCACTACGGTATGACAGGAGAAACGGTTGAATGTGTTTGTCCCAATCCCTTTGTTTGCTTTCTACAACTTTTGCCAGATATCTTTCCAGAGACTGGTTAAATCGTTCAACCATGCCGTCTGATTGCAGATGATAAGCGGTCGTTCTCGTTTTGTGGGTACCCATCACCCGGCATGTCTCCTTAAATACTTCAGACTCGAAGTTCCGACCTTGGACACTGTGTATCTGTAAGGGCACCCCGAAACGACAAAAGATTTCGTGGACTAGCTTGTCGGCGACCGTAGATGCCTCTTGATTGGAAATTGCAAACACTTCCGGCCACTTTGTAAAGTAATCCATGACCACCAAGAAGTACTTGTTCCCACTTTGGCTTTCAGGAAACGGTCCGGCAACATCTAAAGCTATACGTTCCCACGGGGCTCCAACATTGTACACCTTTAATGCACCCCTGCTGCGAGTGTGTGGTCCCTTCACGGCAGCACAACTCGTGCATTTACGGCACCATTCCTCAACGTCTTCTCGACAATGGATCCAATAAAATCGTTCTCGGATTTTAACCAGAGTTCTCTTAACTCCCATGTGACCTCCCGAACTCCCATTATGACAGAGTTGTAAAACTTCCGGTACCCTGAGCTTTGGCACGACCATTTGCAGGTGACACTTGTCACCTCGAGCATTCTCCCATTTCCGGCACAACTCCAACCTGGATAACCAAGCTTTCCCACTGTGCCCAATAACTCTTGGTGGTAGGGCTCATTGCCGCAATTTCACTTCAGTGAGGTCTCGATGTACCTGTTTTCTTCCATTCGAGGATGGGTCTTATGTCTTTGTCCTCTTGTTGCGTTCTCTGCAAAATTTCCTTCCAGTCTTCGCTAAGATCCGTCCTCAACATCCTCACTAGTCCTTCCTGCTTAGCCTCTTGCCTGGCGCAGTTCTTACACTGGTCGGGACATGGTCTACGTGACAGGGCATCCGCATTACCATGTGACTTGCCACTACGATGCTGTATTACGAAGTCGAATTCCTGTAGTTGTTCAATCCATCTTGCTACCTGTCCTTCAAGGTCTTTAAACTGTAGTAGCCATTTCAATGCAGCGTGGTCAGTTCGCAGGTGAAATTTCCGTCCCAACAAATATTTACTGAAGTGCTGCAATGTCTTTACGACAGCTAGAAGTTCCCTTCGTGTGACACAGTAGTTCCTTTCAGGTTTAGATAGGGCCTTGCTGAAGTACGCTATTACAACCTCATGCTCTCCTTTACGTTGAGATAACACGCCACCAATGCCAGTGTTACTGGCATCTGTATCTACTACAAATTCATGTTCATTGTCGGGATAGCCTAGAATCGGTGAATTACACAAATGTTCCTTCAGCTTCTGAAATGCGACGTCACAGCACTCATTCCAGCAGAACTTTATCTTATCCTCGGTGAGCTTATGCAGAGGCCGGGCGATGTCAGCAAAGTTCCTTACAAACCGTCGATAGTAGGAGCACAAACCAAGAAATGCACTGACTAGTGTCTTGTTCTCCGGAACTGGCCAGTCCTTGACAGCAATGATCTTATCCGGGTCCGTTTGGATGCCTTCTTCGGAGACCACATGTCCTAAGAAGTTCACTTGCCGCCTGAACAACGCGCATTTCTTTGGACTTAACTTCAGGTTGGCTCCCCGAATCTTCGAGAGCACGCGTTCCAGGTTGCGAAGGTGATCCTCAAAGGTGCGTCCTACTATGATAATATCGTCCAAGTAGATCAGGCAGGCGTCTCCAATCAATCCAGTAAGTACCCGTTCCATCAATCTCTCAAAAGTGGCAGGGGCATTACACAATCCAAAGGGCATGACGTTAAATTGCCACAATCCTTTGCCTGTGGAGAATGCAGTCTTCTCCCTATCTCGAGGATATATCTCGACCTGCCAGTAGCCACTTTTTAGGTCTAGTGTAGAAAACCACTTCATCCCCGTTAGCGTATCCAGAGTGTCGTCAATCCTTGGCAACGGGTAACTGTCTTTCTTTGTGATGTCATTTAGCCGACGATAGTCCACACAGAAGCGCATGCTGCCATCCTTCTTCTTAACCAAAACCACTGGTGAACACCATGGACTGGACGAAGGCTCAATCAATCCTTTCACCATACCCTCGATCATAGTGTCAACTTCATGTTCCCTTGCCTCTGGTACACGTCTTGGTCGCTGGCGGATCGGTACCTCATTTCCTGTGTTTATTTTGTGTTGAACTAGGGCAGTCTTGCCTATGTCAGCATCACTTGTCGAGAAGATGTCGGCAAACCAGTTTAACATCGTCTCAGCCTTGTTCTTTTCTTCTCTCGACAGGTTATTCTGGCAGTCCTTCAAGAGAGAAGATACGTCGTACCTTGCCCCTTGAACTTTGGCATTGGTAGGCTGTTCATGGCATCTACGCATCCAAACTGCTCCTTCACAGGTGCCCAATATCGTGCCCTTCTTGAGTACCAGTTCTTTGTCGCTTGGGTTCAGTGCACGTACCTATGTAGCGTTGGTATTCCTAGCCAGAGTGCGTGCAATCTTCCATGGAGTATCGTTGTCCAACCCTTCTATAATTACACATCGATTTTCCTGATCAGAATTCCTTGGTAGACAAACCGGTATGATTGTTTCCGACCTCGGACGAAGTACTACTTTCTTCAGGCAGTACACTTTGCCTGATGATGCGCCCTCCATGAATACTTCTTCTGAGCCACACTTCAATACTCCTTGACTAACATCGATCTCACAGTGATGCTTCCGTAAGTCTAAACCCAGGATGCAGTCGTCCACTATGTCAGCCACGATGACGTTGTGGCGGTAAATTTTATTACCTAGTTTCATGTCCACCCCCTTCTCACCTCGGACGGTTATGTGCTGACCGGTAGCTGTTCTTAGATGTATACATTCATGGTTCCCGTAGTAGTCCCCAAGAAACCGTCTTGCTAGTCGGAAACTGACGACTGTCCGAGAAGCTCCAGTGTCCAATGTCAACTTGCACGGCATTCTGTTAATTTCGCCTTCGATAATCAGGCTGTTTCCGTCACACGATTGTGAGATCGAGATCCTTGGGGCTCTCCTATCACCAGCCAGCAGCCGCCCCGTAGTCCTGACGTCTACTCGTTTCCCTGCTGTTGTTGCCCGGCAGGCACATCAGGCGTTCCTTCTACCGGCGACTGGTTACTGCTGCGTGGACTTCTTCGCTTCGGGCAGCTCTACCTGATGTGGCCTCTCTCACCGCAGCTATAGCACTGGGGCGAAGTCGACACTTCCCTGATACGGTGCGCTCGATCATCCCGTCGCACTGCTTCCACTTCTAGAGCGTGGGCTAGGGCGTCCTTCACGTTTTTGAAATGTCCGAGTCTCACTGCGGCCCTAACCTCCAGGTCTCGGATCCCGTCGGTGAAAGCTTGAACGAGGTTTCCGTCTATGAGCGAAGGTGAGGACTGGTACGCCTTTCGAACCAGCTTCTCCACCTCTAGGGCCCACTGCTGCAAGGTTTCACCAATACGTTGCGATCGGTCTTTCAGCTGGGCGCGAAACACGTGTTCCAGATGTGCGTCGCCATATCTCGCTTCTAATGCCTCCAACAGCTTCTCGTACGTGATGTCTTGACCAAGCGCCTCTAACACGGTCAAGGCCTGGTCACGAAGCCCCAAGGTGAGAGCGGTCAGAGCCTGTTCTTGCGTCCACCCGTTCGATTTCATGACGGCCTCGAACTGGATCTTATAGGCTGACCATGACGATGATCCGTCGAATGGTGGGACTTTAAAGCCTCGTGGTGAGGTCGCCACAACCGCAGGTGCCACGATCCCATCGCCAGCCTTGAGCCCACGTATCGTTTTCTCCACCTCGGCGATGCGACTTTCGTGGCGTTGGACTTGCTCTTTCACCTCCTTCATCTCCTTGCCAACCGTTGCGCTGAGGTCTTTTAACATCATCAGCTGCTCCTCCTGGCGGCGCATACCCTTCTCCCTATCGAGTTGCAAAAACGCCACGGTACCTCCACCTCCGCTGTCTGTCTATGGTGGGCTTTAGGGCCAACCGAATTTTTGTTACATACTTAATATCAGTTTCTTTTGTATTATATTTGTCAGTATTTTAAAAGTAATGGGAAGGGTTGTCCGCAGCGACAGCATGGTGGAGCTGTGCGCAGTGTGCGGGTCGGGTGGGCGCCTCGCAGTGGCGTGCTGTGCGTGCCGCGCGCGCCTGCACGCCGAGTGCGCGCCGCGCGCCGCCCGGACCACGCGCCGCTGGCTCTGCGCACAGTGCACGCAGTCCACGCAGCCCACAAGAGGTAATACTTGTACATAGCACTGACTGGCGGTGCGGCAAGGGTGGGCGCCTCGCCGTGGCGTGCTGAGAGTGCCACGCGCGCCTGCACGCCGAGTGCCGCCCGGGCCACGCGCCGCTGGCTCTGCGCACAGTGCACGCAGTCCACGCAGCCCACAAGAGGTAATACTTGTACACAGCACTGACTGGCGGTGCGGCAAGGGTGGGCGCCTCGCCGTGGCGTGCTGTGCGTGCCGCGCGCGCCTGCACGCCGAGTGCGCGCCGCGCGCCGCCCGGACCACGCGCCGCTGGCTCTGCGCACAGTGCACGCAGTCCACGCAGCCCACAAGAGGTAATACTTGTACATAGCACTGACTGGCGGTGCGGCAAGGGTGGGCGCCTCGCCGTGGCGTGCTGAGAGTGCCACGCGCGCCTGCACGCCGAGTGCCGCCCGGGCCACGCGCCGCTGGCTCTGCGCACAGTGCACGCAGTCCACGCAGCCCACAAGAGGTAATACTTGTACATAGCACTGACTGGCGGTGCGGCAAGGGTGGGCGCCTCGCCGTGGCGTGCTGAGAGTGCCACGCGCGCCTGCACGCCGAGTGCCGCCCGGGCCACGCGCCGCTGGCTCTGCGCACAGTGCACGCAGTCCACGCAGCCCACAAGAGGTAATACTTGTACATAGCACTGACTGGCGGTGCGGCAAGGGTGGGCGCCTCGCCGTGGCGTGCTGAGAGTGCCACGCGCGCCTGCACGCCGAGTGCCGCCCGGGCCACGCGCCGCTGGCTCTGCGCACAGTGCACGCAGTCCACGCAGCCCACAAGAGGTAATACTTGTACATAGCACTGACTGGCGGTGCGGCAAGGGTGGGCGCCTCGCCGTGGCGTGCTGAGAGTGCCACGCGCGCCTGCACGCCGAGTGCCGCCCGGGCCACGCGCCGCTGGCTCTGCGCACAGTGCACGCAGTCCACGCAGCCCACAAGAGGTAATACTTGTACATAGCACTGACTGGCGGTGCGGCAAGGGTGGGCGCCTCGCCGTGGCGTGCTGAGAGTGCCACGCGCGCCTGCACGCCGAGTGCCGCCCGGGCCACGCGCCGCTGGCTCTGCGCACAGTGCACGCAGTCCACGCAGCCCACAAGAGGTAATACTTGTACATAGCACTGACTGGCGGTGCGGCAAGGGTGGGCGCCTCGCCGTGGCGTGCTGAGAGTGCCACGCGCGCCTGCACGCCGAGTGCCGCCCGGGCCACGCGCCGCTGGCTCTGCGCACAGTGCACGCAGTCCACGCAGCCCACAAGAGGTAATACTTGTACATAGCACTGACTGGCGGTGCGGCAAGGGTGGGCGCCTCGCCGTGGCGTGCTGAGAGTGCCACGCGCGCCTGCACGCCGAGTGCCGCCCGGGCCACGCGCCGCTGGCTCTGCGCACAGTGCACGCAGTCCACGCAGCCCACAAGAGGTAATACTTGTACATAGCACTGACTGGCGGTGCGGCAAGGGTGGGCGCCTCGCCGTGGCGTGCTGAGAGTGCCACGCGCGCCTGCACGCCGAGTGCCGCCCGGGCCACGCGCCGCTGGCTCTGCGCACAGTGCACGCAGTCCACGCAGCCCACAAGAGGTAATACTTGTACATAGCACTGACTGGCGGTGCGGCAAGGGTGGGCGCCTCGCCGTGGCGTGCTGAGAGTGCCACGCGCGCCTGCACGCCGAGTGCCGCCCGGGCCACGCGCCGCTGGCTCTGCGCACAGTGCACGCAGTCCACGCAGCCCACAAGAGGTAATACTTGTACATAGCACTGACTGGCGGTGCGGCAAGGGTGGGCGCCTCGCCGTGGCGTGCTGTGCGTGCCGCGCGCGCCTGCACGCCGAGTGCCGCCCGGGCCACGCGCCGCTGGCTCTGCGCACAGTGCACGCAGTCCACGCAGTCCACAAGAGGTAATACTTGTACATAGCACTGACTTGAGCCACAGGTCGGGTTGATCCTCGCCGTGGCGTGTTACCTCTGGACGCTGACTATAAAAAGAACTTTATTATTAAGGCAAACTACCACTTTTAAAAAACAAAGTTCTTAATTGTTTAACTCAGCATAGCAAAAGTACGGCCATATTTTTAAACAGTTCGTCTACAAATAATGTTATAAATTACAAATATATATAGTAGTATAAGTGCAGTAGAGTAAGCGTGTGCACTAACAGCCTGGTTGTATAAAGAGACGTCGGGGCGGCGCTGCGCGGCGGCGGCCATCTCCAACATCCACCAGTACGCGCGCGCGCTCGACTCGCGCCGGAACTCCTCCGGTTCGTTACCCGCACGTACGTGCCCCGCGACCTACACGCCATGTGTGCTGGCTACGGAATATTTTATAAACATGTTCAAAATAATATAAGCCTAGTTTACAAACTGCCCTACTGTTGAGGATCTTCACATAGTATGAAACGAATTAGGTCATAATCCACACTAACCCTGTTCGGGCGACTTAACCACGACGTTAATTTATTTAAATTTTTGAAGAATAATATAATAATAATATATTTCTTAATATTAATACAAAATATTAAGATCTTTCAGATCTATAAATTGCCTTATACTTACGATAGTTCGTTTCTTCGTTAAAACTTTATTTTATTTATTATATTATTTGCATATTATTTTTGATTTGCATGAATATATTATACGTTTATTAAAAACCAATACATTTATTTATTAAATCATTACTTTCTAGAATTTGTTTTTAATTAACGTTTTAAAATTGTGCATTAATAGTGTTTCCCAAATTTAATATAATCGTTTTCCGGGCACAATATCTAGTTTTAAAAATTATTTGACATGTACCTGAGACTTCCTTTAAGTAATTCGGATATAGTTAAAAAATTCACCAATTTCAACAATTCATTAAATTAACTTATTTATACTTATCTATATACTTATGCTGCAAATTCGTGCAGTCCTTTATCACGTAACCTGAAAATATATTTTAATACCAACAGGTATATTTACACAAAATGTAATTTAATAGCAGTTTATTATTTAAGTTTGAATGTATTCCGTAGCCAACGCGCGCTCTGTTCGCTTGCTCATCTTCATTATTCTTCGGTGTGACGTCCTCGGGCTGCATTATCTTGCACTCTCATTAACATCGCTTGTCCATTACTATTTGTTCAGTTTGCACCTTCTTTTCAATGTCGTTGATTTCTAAAATAATCAGATAAAGCCATTCCTTTGTTAAAATACGGAGCAACCAGGCTGTGGAAGTATTTCCATCTTCATTAACATCGTAGATAAATAAATTTGTACTGTGTTCCTGCAGCGAAATACGGTTGCAAAAGCTTGTTAAGATGGATAGTCGGTCTGCAGCGTGTCCTAAGACTTGCGTCCTGGTGACGCAATACCTCATTTTATTTAGGGTTGAGAACGTGCAAGTTAATCGAATAATACAAGTTTTCATTGGCCACGGTAACCCCTGACGGGCCGTAGGCGCTCATTTGATACTTTAGTGATACATAGTGACAAAAAGGTCGTGGTTAGTTGAGACAACAGCGTTACATACTAGTTTCCAAACAACTCGTGTCCGATACGTGGTATCTTAAAACATGGTTGGTGAAACGTGGGTCTAATACATTTCTGCCAATCTTTTTGGGAGTAAACATACTATGTAGTCTAATAAAAACGATACAAGATCTGTCTTTTAACTTTTATTCTGCCTTTTTCCTAAAAGTTTAATCACTCTTCCTTCATTTCTTGAACTCACTGTGATGCCATCTCATATTTATGTGCTTTGGAATGGGTTTATATACTAATGTTGATCTATGTACTAACAAGCTAGTGTACTCTTCAGCAAGAGATGATAACTTTTGTATATTCTTATATTTTGGAATTATATTTTAAAATTTGATTTGGCATGCGTACTAAAATATCTTAAATAACAATTGGACAATTAAATAAGGTTTAAATATATCTTATTTCCTTTTAGTTATTATTAGAAGGAGATATATTATGGAGTTTAAAGTCAGTTTACGTGATGATTATACTGTCGGTACTATTGCACCTCACTTTATAACTGTATAAGTTGCGATTCCTATCAATTGCGACTGAAATCACTGCTCATTTTATGGCACGGGAAGGATCGAACTTTCTACTTTATTATTGATTTACAAATATGGTGTGTAGTCATCTCTTGCTGGACAGTGCACATGACTGTGAGGATGTAGTGTTGACACAGAGCCTGTGTTACAGACTCGGACGACAGCGAGTACAACACGGCGCTGGTGAAGCTGAAGACGCGCAAGTCGCGCGGCAGCAAGGACTCCTCGCCCGTCGCCAACGGCACCGCCAGGCGCGGTAGGAAGTGAGTCTCATGTCTTAGTACTTCGTTTATTGTTCACTGGAATGATACGACAATCATGTGTTTGTGTTCACCGTGTCATTAGTGCAGCTTATATACCTCCTGGACCAGCCTCCTCTGTGTATGAACAACATTTTGAAAGCCTTCAGGAAATGTTAAGCGGACCGGACCTGATGTCGAGTGCTTTTACATGATAGGCGATTATAATCTACCAGGTATAACTTGGCACGGTACTATAAATCAGTCAAATTAGTATAGTAGTTGGTACTGATGTGGGCTCGTCTGTTTTTTGTAACCAGTTAATTAATTTAATGTCATTTCTCGATGCTTTACTATGTAATCAAATCAAAAATTTGAATTTTGCTTTTCTTGTTTTAAATTTTAAATTTAAATTCTTGATTTATTCATATCTAACCGACAATGAAAAATTTCCACAGTTGCATTATTATATTATATTTCTAAACGTAAGGATAAACCTGGAATACCGGCTAGATTACAATACCTTAACGCCGTATCAAATGACCCTCAGTCAACATGCAATATGGTTTCAAATTTATTTTCCTCTGTGTATGAGCCGGCTTCACCTACGCTATCGCAATGGAAGCCTTCTTCTGACGCCTCATCGCATGACATCACTAATAACTGATATACACTTTAATGAATAAAAGGTAATAAAGAGACTTAAATCTCTTTATTTCAAATAAGGGCCCAGGACACGATGGCCTAAACTCCGGTTTTTCTAAAAAACACTGCTTTAACAATTTGCACACCATTGGCTATTATTTATAATAAATGTATATGTGAAGGTATCATGCAATCTGTATGGAAACACGCTAACATCATACCTGTACACAAAAGCGGATCTAAAGTCAATGTTATGCACTATCGTCCTATCTCTATTCTGTCCACCGTGTCGAAGCTTTTTGAAAGACTTGTGCATAACGAAATATACCCTATCCTGCGCAATATAATTATAAAGCAACAGCATGGTTTTGTGAAACGTTGATCAACGACTACTAACTTATTGGTATTTTCAAGTTATATATTTGATAACATCGATAATAGCTATCAGATAGACAAAGTTTATACAGACTTTCAAAAAGCTTTCGATAAGGTGGATCACGAATTACTGATAAACTGAATAGCTTTTAATGGAATACGTGGTAACCTATTGCGTTGGTTTACCTCGTATATTACTAATCGCAGCCAAAAGATTGTTATTAATGGGTTCCTCTCTGACGTAGGTCACCTCTGGCGTTCCGCAAGGTTCTATCTTAGGTCCTCTTTTGTTCATTATATTCATTAATGCAAATGTTTTCATGACTCTTAAGTTTTTATTATACGCAGATGACGTTAAAGTGTATAGAACTATTAAGAATATACAAGATTATTATCTTCTCCAAGAGGATCTTGACAGACTAACGAACTATTGTAACACTACCAAACTTGATTTGAGTATATCTAAGTGCCACTATCTTAATTTTACTAAAAATAAGAAAATTTTTCGCTTTGCTTATACTATTTGTAGTGATACATTAACCAAGGTGAGCTCTGTACGTGACTTCGGTGTACAGCTTGATTCAAAACTCTGCTTGGACTTGCACGTTGAATATGTTGTCAATAAAATACATCAGATGTACGAATTTATAATGCGATCAAGTACTGATTTCAAGCGGACCTCTTCCTACCTCTGTTTGTACAAAGCATTAGTGCCTTCACAGCTGGAGTACGCAGTTTCCATCTGGAACCCGTACTACAATAAATACATTGACATCGTCGATCGTCACGTCTAACGTATATTTCTGCGTGCCATGCACTATAGATGTCATAGATGCTATTTACCCTATAGCCAGTTGCTAGGTAAATACGGTATTCTGGCGGTCAGTTCTAGACGTTCTCAATTGGAGGCAGTAACATTATATAATATTGTAAATAACTATTTTGACTGTATTGATTTAAATAATGTTCTGTGCCACGCAGTACCCAGAACAGTTCATAGACGGTTCATAGACGGACGGATGTAGGTACTTGCCGTACTAACACGGGCCTGCGTTAACCAATCCGTCGAGTGGCTCATACATACAATGACACTTCAACATATTGACATATTTGTATGCTCTGCGATAAGTTTTCGTGAACTTGTATATGAGACACTGAACTCATAACTAGTACAGGTATCTACTCTTTCGAACTTACACAAAATTTATATTTTAATTTATTCCTCTATTCTTCGCAATGTTATATATTTTTGTATGTTTTTTATTTTATTCTCTATGTTAATATTTTTATATTTTTTTAAATTTGTGGTTCATGTATACTCGCTTTCCTAGCACCTTATAGTCGTAATCAAATGGTAACCTGTGAACATCGTCGTGGGTTACATTACTACCTAGTTTTAAGTTAATTCTGTTGTTTTTATTATGTAGTGTGGATGTTTGATGTTCCTTTCTTAATAAAATAAAATAATATCTAGTAAATTTTTCTAGACTTACCATATGATCAGAATTCGGTTAATTGCGAGTTCGACCAGTACATCAAAGCTTATCCTGGCAGGATGCATAATAAAAAAGATATTCATACAGAATATATCAATAAAACAATTACAATTTGTCCGAAGAAACTGTGGAGTCTGTGGACTTTGTATGGTACCACATAATGTAGCGTGCGTGTAATAGATATTCTTGATTACTGAACATACACCCTAGAATCAAAATTATTAATATTATTGTCTCCCCGTGACCATGGCTGCTGAAAAGTAACCGAAACGTCGGGGAAAGTGTAAACTTAAATACTTATAGTTTTAATAATTTAATAGCTTAAAAATTAGTAAAGTTTAATAGTAGTAGTAGTGTAACATTTTCTAAATTATGTAATAATGTGTCAAATAAACAACGCGATAAAATCCATATATAGTAGTTTAATTACAAAGAATAACTTTCGCGTAAACAGAAGACAATATTATGTAAATCAAAATTAGTTTTGCAGCAATTGTGGCAAAATTCTTCCCTACTCTGTTTATACACTGCAAATAACTTATAGAGCATTATTATTATTATTATAGTGTACAGATAATTCTTATATAAAATTTAATATGATTCTCCAGCACACCTTTTTTATTGCCACTATGTGGTATACACATTGTATGGTAGTTTGTTATATTAATACATTGTTGTGTTTGCAGACCAAAAAGTGACGAGATGAACACCAGTTCAGGCAGAAGATCACAGAAGAACTCACTCACCAATGGACACCACGGTATGTGGTCAGAAGTACTTTGAATGAGTAATGACAATTTGTCGTCTGCTCGATGGCAATAACCGCGTGTGTGCTGTTGCAGAGGAGCCGCGGAGCGCCCGCAAGCGCCGCGAGCCCGCGCTGCGCGTCGCGGCGCTGCAGGCGCTGCTGCGCGACGTCATGCGCCACAAGGACTGCTGGCCCTTCTACGAGCCCGTGTCCACCGACGACGTGAGTGCTCGCTCCTTGTCCTCTGCTTGCACTGGCCGAGCGACGGCTCCACGCATACAGCAGATACGTTGGTTTAGAGTACCAACAATGGCTCATATCTGGTCAAAGAAAATTTGCTTATACCTCTATTTCTATGTCTTGACTATTATTCCATTCTGATTATTTATATTTACATATTTTCTAGATCAATCTTTTGTCATCAATCTTTTCACAAGTCTGAACAATTTTTATGCATTTTTCCAATACTTTCTCTTCTTTTGTTTGTTTTTGTTGGTTTAATTTATTTCAATGTAAATTGTGTTTGTGACAAGGTGCCCGACTACCTGGAGGTAATCGTCGAGCCGATGGACTTCACGACGATAAAGAGCAAACTGGACAGCGAGCAGTACGCGACCGACGAGGAGTTCATGACGGACGCCACGCAGGTGTTCATCAACTGCTACACCTACAACAAGGACACGCATCCTGTCGCCAAGTGAGTTGCCACACGCCTGAACGAGATTCTTCTTTATGACACTGACATACGGTATATCGTATATTCTGATAATGGGAAAATCAATCACATTATACAGCAAATAGTTCAAAAAGAGAATAAAAAGGAAGATGCTAGCTTTGACAGTTTCTACTATGCACACAAAGACAGCCATAGCTGTATTATATAGTACACACAGCGACAAATCAGCCTAGACTATTTGGACTTTGAACTATTAGAAGTTGAACGCTGCGAATCGTGCGAGAGAGTACGTTATATTTTTGTTATTTTGTCTCATTCGCGCTGAACGGGACACGACGCTCTATCCTTACCATTACATCGACACCACTATGCACTGTCCCTTTCCGACAATTCTCTATTTTGTATGTAGCGTAGTTATGCGTATATAGGATGTCTAACTTGATGTGTAGCCGTGTGTACTAAACTTTTACCACCTATGATTTTAAGCCTCACGAGTAAGGGAGCATGTTGTTTAAAAATCTTTGTAACACTTTGCGCAATACGAGATCCCAAAATCGACAAAATTTTACAATTATTATTTTATTAGAATATACGTAACCCTTTTTTTTTATACGCTGGCGAATGCATTGACGCATACCCCTCCGCGGGGGCGGACGGAGGTGTTATGTCGGACTCGCCGGGGTAAAATAAAGATGTTGAAATGATAATGGACCTCCCGGAATACCGACTAAACCTACCACGGTGTTCCTGGACAAAACCGCTATCGACGGGGCCGTGCGAATCATTTGCACATGCGGTCGTGACCCTGCCGAGGTTTCGGCCCGCCGTATGAAACGGCAGGCCACTACACGAAGAGACCTACCCATTGGCACTTCTCACTTGTAAACCCTATTGTCCTCCCCCTGGAGGGGAGACGGTCTCTTGGACCTGGTGCTGAACGGATGGCGGGCAGGGCCACGAAGCCCACCACCCCCAGGTCAAACCTCAGGGTAGCTGGAGGTCATCTCGCGCCCTCCGGCGCCTGGCTCCGAGGCTGGGGAGAGAGTTTAAGATCACCCTATCCTGCTCCGCCGCATCCTTGATAGAAATCACTTCCTCACAGAAGGAGGTGACGGTGTTCCACGACCTCTCACTCCGGAGCATAGACTGAACAACGGCCGGGAGCGAGAAGGCAACAAATCCGACTGCCGCGATCAACTCACGGCGCTGCGATTCCCAGGCGGGGCAAACCGCCAAAGTGTGCAACGTCGTGTCCTCAACAACGTCGCGGTAGTCGCCGCAGTGGCTTTTTTTTTTTTTATACTGGCGGCACATTTTTTTAACCCACCTGATGCGCAAAGCCCAATTACAGTCTAGAGACAGTGACGACGAGGAGAAGATAGATGTCTTCTAGCCGACGCCAGTGTCAAGCCGGTCTGAGCAGATGCTTCTTCACACTACGTTTTAAGGACCCAATGTTATAGAAAGGAGGGAACACATGTGCCGCAAGACCATTCCAAAATTGTATGGTACGGCATAAGAAGGAATTGTTGAGCCTTTTGGTGCGAAACGGGATTGTGCTGGCCGTCCATCCGTGGTTACAAAGACCGGCACGTGTGGTTCTCAAAAGGAAGGGGGAAGGTGGGATGAAGTCAAAAAAACTCTTCGGAGCATTCGCCTTGATAGAGGTGATGGAATCCGCTAAGGGACGCAATGTCTCTACGAAATTGTAAAGTCAAAGTCAAAGTCAAAGTATTCTTTATTGTGAGACAGTGGTTATTACAAGGTGTTGTAGCGTCCGATGTCTTTCGTAACCTCATGGCTGTCGATTATACGTACGGCATGACGCTGCAGTTTATCTAAGGCATCGAGTAGGTACTTAGCGGAACCATTCCAAAGGTGCGAAAAGTACTCCATGCTGTTACGGACTTGGGCCTTGTACAGTAATACCGCTGTTCAGGAGTAAAAAACGCTGCACCTTGCTTAGAATCCCAAGTTTGCGTGCAGTTGTGGTTATTACACTCTCGATGTAATCCCTAGAAGGTCGTGGCGGATGTCTATGCCTAAGATGTTAAGACTATCCTGCAGTGGCAGCGTGGTGCCCCGAAGAGTGGGAAGTGGAGAGAATAGGGATTTTTTTGAGCTGAACGTGACACCTGATTTTATTTAGCATTGAACTTAACCAGGTTAGATGAACCCCAAGCGGGTACGTCATCTAACACCCTGTTGAGGTCAGTGATAAGCTTTACCCGCCTCCTCTCAGTATTCTGCCGGTTGCTAGGTGGTTGTGGATGGTAACAACCATGAACCGTGCTATCGTCTGCATAGCAATGAATGCCACCAAGAGGTAGCATGTCATTGATATGCAGAAGAAATAGAGTGGGGCGAGCACGGAACCTTGTGGGACTCCAGCATTTACACTTACGAAACATGAAGAGCATCCGTCCAACTGGACACGTATTTTTCGCTCGTGTAAAAAACTGTGGAATTATTGAACTAGCCGGCTGGGAAGACCATATGCCGGAAGTTTGGAGGGAAGACCACGGTGCCAGACCCGATCAAAGGCTTTAGCAATGTCCAGCCCGGTTGTCGAAGCTTTCCCTTGCTTATCAATAGCCTCACTCCAGATGTGCATTAGATACGCAAGAATATCACCCGTTGACCGATTTGGTTGAAACCCATATTGGCGATCATTGATGATGGAGTGACACTCAAGGTAGCGGATTAGCTGGTTGTTAAGAATCCGCTCCATCACCTTGCAGATTACAGAGGTGACTGCTTTTGGGCGGTAGTTTGATGGATCGGATCGGTCCTCTTTTTTAGGGACAGGTTGCACGTTGGCTTCTCTCCAAGATTGAAGCAAACTACCAGAGAGGTAGGAGTGGCGATATAGTCTTGTCAGCACTGGAGACAACTATGCCGCGCATTTTTTGAGCACGATATGAGGTATCCCGTCCGGCCCCGTTGGCTTTAGCACATCTAGTGACGTCAATTCCCTGCGGACATCATATTGCCTGATGATGATATCAGACATTGAGAGTCCACAACTTGGAATTGTCGGCAACTGCACGTTATTGTGACAGATGCGCGAATTAGCCCCGAGAAGGTTAACCAATAAATTGGCTTTCTCTTCGGGGTCATTGGCCAAGGTTCCATCAGGGTACCTCAAAGGTCGGGCACGCCACGATCTTCTTTGTGGGCGCTGTCATGGTGGATTTAGTGAGGTTGTATTGTGAAGCGGGGAGCTTTCGGCGTGATAATGTAGAGGAGTCTCTTGCTGGCGTATACGACACAGGAACTGGCCAAAACAACCGTGGCCAGTCATTACCTGTGTCAGCCGGAAAGTGACTGCACCATGCGGCCTGTCCAGCCACTCTTCAAACACGGGACTTACCGCCATGATCATGGCGTGCCCGATACGTAACACTGCCGAATAAATTTCGTACATGAGGTTTATTTCAGTCAATACTCGTAATATGGCATATGTTATAAGAAAAATGTATTAACATATTTGGTTATTTCCTAATATAGTATCTAACATGTATATTTATATTCCAGGGCCGGCAACCGCCTAGAAAAATTCTTCAACAAACGTTGCACCGAACTAGAATTACCACAACTTCCGGTAATCGAACTGGAGTTTGCGGACGAGGCTCAGAAGCGTGCCAGCCCGACCTCGGACGAGGACGCGCCCAAACACAAGCGCCCCAAGCTCAAGTGACCGATAACTGCGCCTTTCAGGCTCCATGACTACCTGTGCTACTGAGGGCGGTGTTAACAGACCCTAACACTTACAATTAACGTTTAAAACACGCCCTAAAACTAATCATTTAAGTTCACAACAGACTTTAAATCTTAAAATTCGTGCGTACTCAGAAGGGTATGTTAGTATTCTCAGTGTAAATTATGTGCCGGTCTTAGTGTTACTGATTGTGCGGCCATGTTGGAATTGTATGTCGCGAGCTTGATTTGATATTGTCACAAGTCGGAAGATATTGTTGCCGGCAATTGTTATACGAGGCGGTAAGTAAACTTTATTATACAATTTTGTTTGTCTGTGATTAAAAAAAGGATGGGCACACTTTATTTAATTAAGAAGTTTAGTACGAGAGCGAAACACTAAATACAGTTGTCATTGTTAGCATTTAAATGTCAAATTACTGTCATATGATATATATTTGTAACAATAGTGCGAGTGGCGCCCGTCAAGTGGAACAAAGTGGTAGTTTAGAAATAATCGCTCCCTTTCATTTAATTTGACATTGCCTTCTCAAATATAGATAAATATTTAAAAGACATATTTACAGTTGATTAACTGCACCAAAATGTTCAGAAGTCTCTGCTGCTAATTGTAGAGCTCTGCAAGTCTACTGTCTAAAGCAGTATACTAACTCAAAATGATAATAATGTTTAATATACTCATTATATTAAACATTATTTATTTCACACATATTTGCTGTCCCTCGACAAACATTTTGTTATGTTTCACTAACTGTTAATATAAACATGAAAAGATGAAAAATTAGAAAATGGCTACTTCACTATTGTTACGGCTACATATTTGCATAGTTATTGCTGTCACTTACCAACATTTAAGTCATTGGATAGCAGATATTAAATAAAAAAAAATACAACGTACGTACAAACAGCCAAATCCCTGAGTATATTTGTTATTTCAGACAATATACATATATATCCACAAGCTTTAAAAAGATGTAAAACTTAAATTATATCTGTTCTGGGAAACTTAATATCTTTTCGACCAAGTACTGCTTTCTAACCTAATATACTGCTATTGAAGTGACGTCACTCTCGCTACATAACTGCTTAGGATAACTAAAAACCATCGCATTTAACCAAATACAGATTGTTGTTGAACAACATGTTGATCATATTTACCAAATATACGATCCCACTGAACAACTCAAACTATAAGACAATACAACATGTACGACTGTACACAACATTGTACAAGAACTGCATATGAAAGTAACATTATTATATAAGTTTGGTATGAAATTCATAGAACGAAAAATTGTTGGTACTAGTTTGAGACTTCTATGTATAACTGTTTAATTTATCTGTGTTACTGCATGCTCTACTACTAAACTCGTGGGCACTCTTGTGGATATTATGTTAAAAATAGCCCTTGTACAGAGTTCAACATTCTATATTATTTAATATTACTGTTTAGCTTTATTATTTAGAAAAAGCTCGCTATTATTAGCCAATCTATTCTTCAATTCGTTCGTGTTGCACCAAAATCAGTTTGATCGTAAAAACGTAACAGACGCCTTATATGATGCTTCCACACTGCTGTTACAAAATGTTTACAAACATTAGTAAACATTTTTAACAAACATTTGATCATAATGTAAAAAAATGTTTTTATGTTAGGTAATGTTTACTAAACATTTCTAAACAAAATTGTTTGTTAACAAATTGTAACAAATTAAAACATCTGTTATCATTCGTTCATAAACATTTATTCAGACGACATGAGAGTATACTATACTTTTCTCTAGCTCTTAGCGTTTGGCGCATCCAGTTAGAGCGCTTTTTCTTTTTTTAAACAAAAAATAAAATCCGATCTAATGAGCAAATCTTCTTCCATTTCCGTATAGACGCTCCGGGACGTAAATCCAAACTGCGAACCGATGTCATGTTTTAAAATGGAAAAAAATTTTTGGAAACATTTTTCATCAGTGTAGGAGCACTCAAAACATCTAACAATTCTTAACAGAATGTAACAACTCCTAACATTTGTTAAAAAATGTTTATAAACATTTTGTAACAGCCAGTGTGGGAGCACCAATATACACTTTCGTATTTATAAAATATATTAATAATATACGAAAGGAAATTTGACAATCGACATGTATAAGGAACTGTAATTGGCTTCATTACTGAACTAGATACACTTCCATTTGTTTCATGATATCGAATGAAACGTAACATTTTGAAAGTCTTTGGTAAATAATTTGTAGTATTTGCTTATAATATATTTGATATAATAATAAATATAAATTAAACAACAAAAGTAAGTTCCATTGATAAATTGGTAGTTATGGATAGATATGTTATGAATAATTGTATGTGTATTATAATATAAATAGGATATTATTTTGTAAACGCCAAGTGCTGGTAACTGTGCGTGTATAGATTGCTTTAAATGTAACAATTTGCTAAAATAAACTGGTGGAAGTTGATTAGATAAATATATTGAGAGTCATCAATTGTAAATTGTTAAGTGGTTATAAAATCTATTTGTCTTATGGGAGGAATTTGCTAATAGCGCCAATATATATACTTATATATTATTGTTCATATCTTCTCTGATGAATGATGATTCATGACTATTTTCTATTAGATACTCGTTCTGTTACTTTCGGAGTTGTAGAGGCTTATGACAGTTTCAGAACTTTCTGAAATCTTATATGAGTGTCCAAAAGACAAAGATCTTAAAAAACAGTTCTCCCATTATAAGACATCTTAAAAATCTTTCGCATATATAAGAAAATACTTACAATGCCTTCCATAAACTTATTAGACAAAGCTCGTAGCTGATTGGAAACGCCTGTCGGTATAGACGCCTTGTATTTGATGTACAAATTAAGTAAATTGTAATTCATATTGAGCTGTACATATTGATGATGTTTAGAGTTGACATGAATCGATCATGTAGTGCTGTAAGCCGAACCTCGTCGAGCTCAAGCAGTCGGGAATATGGGCTATTGAAAATTCTAATTAACCAAATATAAATCGACATTCAGTTCGACGCCAGCCTTTTAATTTCATAAGCCTGGACCAAGTAAAAGCTTTATTATTATCCAAAATCATATTAGTATTTAAAATAGTAAAATCCTAGATCAGATTCCGTGATTTTAATGATCTGACGTCTCCAGTTTGAATATCGATCTAAACAACAGTCAATTCTTAGCAGTGACTATAGGTATGGCTCTTTGCTCGATAGATCGAACTTTAGACGCACCCAAATTTTGCCAGTTAAGTAGATAACTTACGAAACATAAACGTAAAACACGTCTGATTAAATGTTTACAGATATGCTTGCATGCTGCTTTGTTATGTTTATAAAGTAATTTTTTCCCGACTGTTTACTCGACTGTCAGCAAATTATTTATATACATGTATCTTAAACTTTACAATTAACATGTTAGAAGCACATTGGCCACAGAATATACAAGTGTTATTTATAAAGTAACGGATCAGCACGAATTAAGATTAGATACAAACGCACTCGAGGTTTAGAGGTCATCTCAACTATATTCGCGGCCAATGTAGTCATTCACATTCGGCAACTTGTCTTGTATCTATGTGTGAGTCTGGCAGTTTATGGGCCGAGCCGACGAATTGTACCTATCTAATTTGTAGCCTCAGTGAGAACAAAACGACAAGTAATTTATATAATTGTGAAGTTAGTAGCCGTATTTCTATAGGTTTGTATATATAAATATACCGTTGTCGATGTTAATATCGAGTGTGAGGATACATAGGCGCTTCCAGATATGTTAACCGCTTTCACAAACAATATAATGTATTGTTTCACAGGGCTCTAATTGTCGATATAACAAAATCTCATCATAATCTGTTTACCTGTGAAAATGCTGTAATGGTCACTTTCGCTTTTATGTTACTTTTTAGCTGGTAACCAGACACAACGGAAAAGGCACAATGCTCAAACTCCGATGTCCAGACACAATGTCTGGACATCGGGGTTTGAGCATTGTCCAGAATATTAAATGTTAGTCTGCATTACATAGATAAAATCCTCATTACTTACTATGGTATATAGCATACTTTTTTATATGTATTTGGAAGTTACCTGTATTCCTATTTAGAGTGCCTGGTCATGTCAATGTATTTCAATAAATATACAATACATAATAATATAACATTTGTTATCATAGCAGCTTTTTCGTATAAATTCTGCACATTGATGTTGATTAATATATGGCGCACTTTTAACCCTAAATTATATAATTTTAACGCTGTATGTAGACGTGTAAAGTATCTCCAAGCGTGTAGTTAGTTGACACAGTTTGTTAGGTATTATGGCGCATAATTTTAAACTTGCTATTGTTAACTCTTAAAGTACCTACTCGCCATTTCGTTGATATCAGACCTGTATCTCAGTCATCAGTCAAAAAAGAAAATGCCCCTTTCGTAAAGGTTCTTAGAAAACCAAACACAACCATGTTGGTAATATTTCTAATTTCGTACTTTGTAGTTCAAAACTATATCACGCAGTGTTAAAGTAAATTGATTGCTTGAATTATGTAAGTGTACGTTATAGTCTTGTCAATCTCAGTTATTGTTAATTCGTAAGTGAGAGTGAGAATGGATGGCAGATCCTCTTGTAGCTTTTCTACAGCATGAAGATATTTTACTGTTTATATAAGAAGTGTTTATGTTTAAAGAGTCCATTCCATCTATATTATGTAAACGTATGTATGACTTTTTATTGACTCAATTGATTGTTCTATCAAAATAATTTCACTAACTATAATTGTATTTGTTTTGACTTATAGAAATAAGTGTAGTGGTTGTATTTGGTTGATGTTTCAAGTTGATTATGATTGATTACAAGAAAAATAATGATTTTGGATCGTTTAAGACAATATTTGATTTATATCAATATTACTACAATTGTTAGAGGTAATGCGAAACCGTAGATGGGTGTTCATATTAGATTGATTGACGAAGCCATCGGTCCTCTCTGTCATGAACACGTATGACGAACAGTACTCGGCGCTCTCAAATATTCTAACTTTAGTAACTCGTCATTCCTCTGAGATGAGCTGCCATAAAGCAGCCGTATGACCTCCGCAGCAGTTATTAAGATGCGAAGTGAGACGATAGTCGCTCCCTAGATAAACGCTTTACCGCTGCATCAGGTTAAACAAGCTTTCATATAACAAAACACCTATATTTTAATTTCGATTACTATAACCGGTACTCTTACATAGACACGTGTCTGTATAAGATTTCATTATATTGACCCGTTTAAAATAGCCCAACACTTGATATGTTTGCATTTAATTCATAACCTCATAATGACATTCAATTGTTCTTTGGAACGACAAAGTGACGACAAGGCTTGTGTTCGCCATTATTTGTACATTTTGAGCAGGTGCACGACAATTTATGTAATATGAATAACAATGTGTATATGTTATACATTTGTTGTGTCAGACATTTCTTAGTAGCAGCACGGAGACGCATCAATAGTGGCACAGTATTCTGATGAGTTGTAAATTTAAGCTAATGAGCAGCTTGGCAAATTATAACATTGCCACATAAGCAAGTGGAGTTAATTTGACAAGAAAATGTAGACCTTTCAGGAAGTAAGCTTGTGTGAGAATGATTCATGCTAAACCTATCACTAAGCTAAAAAGGTTCTCTAATAAATAGAATTTTACGTTGTTCTACGTATTACATAGTCTGTCGCACACCAGCGCCCTCTAGACGTTAGATTAAGTTTTAAAATCTTTAGTGTGTAAGTTGTGATTGTATTTCTTTTTCGTTCATCACTCAAATTCTCGCCAATTCGATTGATTCGATTCGTTCGCACGAACGCAACGTTGTGTTTTAGTTTTCTAAATTTTATCTGTTTTCTTTTTGTTTATCAGGCATGGTTTTTACTGAGGCATGGCCATTTTTTTGTTTTAATATTCTTAGTGATTGGGAACGAACAATTGCGTTGTATGGGCCGCAAGAATCACGTGGTACTAATCGACACGACTATGTCAGTTAGGTCGATATGACCATGTCAGTTATGCCTATAGTATTCCTTGCGGTTAATACTAAACACGGTCGCTCTTTTGATTAAATTCACTATTAATACTTAAATTGTCTTTAGTTTTTCTGAGAGCGGCCACGTTTGCATACAGTCGACCACGTTTGCATACAGTCGACCACGAAAATATACAAATCTTGTTATTGTCTATCTCATTTAGGCAGTATGACAGTTGCTATTGCCTAGCTTTGTTATATATACAGAGTGTGTAGTTATAACAATGATTGGTTTCTAACTAGTATTTGAATTGACTGTTTAATCCAGAATATGGTCTATCTGTGACATTATAAACAATATGTTATTTTAAAACGTTGTCTACAACTGTCGAGCCATTAAACTCTATTTATTGCACACTCTGTATGTAGCAGTTGGTGGTTGTCTGTGCAAGTAAATCGTACCAGTGCATTCCTACTTGAAAGCGGTGTTGTTCTCAGTGACTCGTTTTAACCATAATAATGATGATCATATTGTCTGCAATTATTTATTTATGTAATTTATAAGTTTTATATTAATTTATATTGTAGTCAATAAAGCACCCACGTACAGTTGCTGGTTTTTATTATTATTTATATTTTGTCAAGGGTTGCATAATAATGTTTGCCCTGTTTATTATCCTATGTCTGGACATAGCCACCACCACGCTGGCCCAATAAGAGTTGGTAGACTTTATGAGCTCTAATACATGAAGTTTCCTCATGATGTTTTGTTTGCACTTAAAGCGCCGCGCCGCACTGCTGGCAGTCCGACGATCTACTAACTTGGCTTCAGGTCCACTACACAGTTATAAAAACGAGACTGTCACGTAGAAATTTACAATCAAATCAAGTCTTAAATAGTTTTTTTTATTTTTTATTTTGCTCGGCAATATGACCTTACTCCGCCTGGTGGTAAGCAGTCGTGTGGTCTAAGAGCAGAGGCCTCCACACCGTCCTTATAGCAGCCGAGGCGATGTTGAGGTCGCTACTTTGACGGCCTGAGAAGGGATTTTTCACGCCCCGCTTAAAGGACCCAGGATTGAAGGAAGAAGGAAACACGTGCCTCGGTAGACAATTACATGGCATGATCGTTTGGCAGAGGTATGAGGACCCAAACTTGTTGATATGCACTGATTCGACTTTACCGTGTAAGGATGGTATCTGAGTCCAGCACGCGTTGTTCTGGATCGGAAAGGGGAGGGCGAAATAAGGTGGAATAACTCTTCAGAGCACTCCCCGTTGTATATTCTGTAGAAACATGCCAATGAGGCTATGTCCCTACGGAGTTGCAGAGGTTCCAGTGAACTAGTGACCTCTTGATCTCCGATGATACGGGCAGCCCGCCGCTGTAACCTATCGAGAGCGTCCAGCAAGTACTGCGCGGAGCCATCCCAAAGATGAGAACAGTACTCCACGCAAAAGCGCACGTGTGCCTTATACAATGAGCACAGCTGCCCAGGCGCGAAGAACCGCCTCACCCTATTCAGAACTCCCGAGTTTTCGCGAAGCTTGCTTAATGACGCTCTCGAAGTAGGTTTTGGGATTAAGGGAGCGGCAAAGATCCATACCTAAGATGGAGAGGCTGTCACGTATCACCAGTGGAATGTTCTACAGAGAAAGTAGGGGAAGGAACGAAGTCTTTTTTGTTGAGAACGCGCATGCCTGGGTCTTCTTGGCGTTGAACTGAACCAAGTTCTTGGCACCCCATTAAGAGATGCGGTCCAAGGTCTGGTCAAGTTCAACGACAAGATCCTGCCGTTTCCCCTCAACCTCAGCCTGTTTGGCCCCGAGATGTCCGAGATATCGCCCATGCACGGTACTGTCGTCCGCATAACAATGTATGTTGGCGAGATTCAACATATCATTGATATGCAGAAGAAAGAGCGTAGGGGATAAGACGGACTCCTGAGGCACTCCTGCATAAACTTGGAAGTGCGACCATCGCAAAGGACCCGAATACGACACTTCTGCAGGAAACTTGCAATCCAGGTGGCTATGCCAAGGCTGATGACTCGCCATGCTTGTCCATAGCCTCACCCCAGAGGTGAGTGACGAACGCTAGATCACCCGTTGATCGTTTAGCCCATAAGCCCTATTGGCGATCATTGATCAACGAGTGATCCTCCAGGTAGCGGACAATTTGGATGTTTATAATCCGCTCGAACACCTTGGAGAGCATCGAGGTGATAGCTATGGGTCGATAGTTTCCTGGTTCGAAACTATCGGTTCCTCTTTCCGAGCCCCGGCACAGTACCTGTGGCGTAAGAAGTCCGGTATAGGCGCGTAAGTGTGGGAGACAACTCCGCTGCACATTTTTTGAGGACCACAGCTGGGATGCCGTCAGGTTCACTGGATTTCCGAACATCGAGAGACTGCAGTGTCGCACGAACGTCACGTTACCTGATACGTATATCAGGCATACGTGTAGCCGCAGTTGGCAATGTTAAGCGGCTGCGAACCGCAGTTATAGATTCGGGAGTTGGCCGCAAAGAGATTTGCAAGAATATCTGCTTTCTCCTGCGGCCGATGAGCCAGTGATCCATTCGGATATCTCAGAGGGGACAGCGAGGTCTGGCAGAAGTTGGACTGCACGGCTTTGGCCAGGCGCCAATAGCTACGACTGCTCGTAGGATGCGCCATGAGTTCCTGGCCAAACCGTGCGACGCGCTGGGCATCCTCTTAAGTTTGCCCACTTGCAGACCTTTGTGGCTTGGTTGAACGCTGCCTTCAGATGATCCACGTCAGGGTCGTGGAGAGCGCGAGCCCTGGTCCAAGCGCGGTACGCTATCTGTTTGCGTTCAACAACATCAGCGCATTCACGACCGAACCAGGGCCTTTTCCTGCCGCCGCTCGTGACATCACTGTATGGAATACAATATTCCACACCCAGGATGATTTCACCAGCGACAGCAGTAGCGTTCTCTGACGGATCCCTGTTCTCAAAGCAGCGTTGAGCCCAAGGGATGGATGCGAAGTACTGCCGCATTCCATCCCAGTCTGCTGACGAGTAGAGCCACAATCATCGTCTTGCCTCCTCGGGTCGTGGGGGCGTAACAACAACAGCTGTAGCACAAACCAGACAGTGGTCTGAGGTGCCTAGAGGAACACGTATCGACACACTGTACCGGTTTGGGTTACTCGTCAGCAGCAGATCGAGCAGAAAGGGCGCCTGACCTACAATGTCCGGTATCCGGGTGGGCTGGAGTACCAGTTGAGACAGGTCATGCGTAAGAGCGAACGCATGGGCAGTTCGTCCCGCGTGGTCTGTTTTGGGAGAACCCAACCAGGTCTCATGGTGGGCATTGAAATGTGTGCGTTTCGATGGCGCGGTCACGGCGATATTTATAAAAATATACTATTCCAATATTTTGTAAAAATTTGTCAAATTTGATTCCCAGAATCATAAATTTGTCAACGTTATGGTTAAAACGTTATAAGGGTTTGAATGTGGCCGTGCCATTGAAACGCGGAGAACCGCGCGGCCACGGAGATCTTTAAAACTGAGCGTTGCAGAGACCCGAAATTTAAGTAAATAACAGAATGAATATGTAAAAAATTTGTAAAAATATAGAAAAAAATCCTAGGTTTATATTTTAGGAGCTGTAAGACTAACACCCCATGGCCGCGCCATTGAAACGGTGAAAGACACAGTATCGCCGATATCTCGATGAAAAAGCATCGTAGCGGTCTGAAGTTTTTGTAAAACCTAGATTTGAATTTGTCAAAATTCGTAAAAATATACAAAAAATCCCTAGGTTTATATTTCAGAAGCAGTAAGACTAAAAACCTTCAATACGTATTGAAAGTTATAAGGTTCGGTAAGTGCGATAGAGTGACCATGACTATTGTTTACAGAAAACTTTCCACATATTGTATTAGAAAGTAAATATCTCAGGGATTCTAAGTTAAATTAAAATAAAGCGATAAGATTTAAAAACATATGTTTATTTCTTTAAAAATCACATAAATCACAGATTGTTTACTTACACTAAGATATATATTTCTCTCAAAATTACAAATCACAGATTATTTTGTTATACATTATAGGACAATTTCTTATTAATACGACCTCGCATGGCCAAGGACTTTTTTATGGAACCTTTTTGTCGAAATCTTACAAAAAAATGACATTTCACACAAACCAAAAAAAAAATGGGTGCCTTGTATGAAACGTCATTATTTTTGAAATTTCGATTCGTTCCTTGGGTTACGAAAAAAAGTTGTTGGTTATGGGAATATTCCAACCGTAAAGTACTTATATTTTAAAATCACCCTGTTTTTTTATATCTTAATCATCATCTATTAGACCATATGTCAGATTATGTATTGTTAGAGGTTGGTTAGAACTTGTGTGCGTTCCGGTTTTATTATCGTCATAACAAATCATTCTGGAATTATCTATTAAGCAATGACACTTGTAATGACCAATCATGCCTACAACTGGGGGAACATATTCCACAGCACCTATCAATCTATATTTTTTTTGCTTTATTTTAATGTAATGAGGTATTTCTTCGAGCTTAATTTCGTCTGTGCCATTGAGATCAAATAAAATAATATTACTAAATTCGTACGTAAATCTTGTGGTTTCGTTATGGCATATTAAACAGACTTTTAAATTGGAGCCATCGATAATGACGGCATCTTCGAGCCCTCCGATTCCGAATAAATTTATGATTTCCATATTGATCAACAAAAACACTATGGTTCTATTTGAGTATTTGGCGCATGTTTCGGTTAAACATACTTTGGTTACATTGGCACTGTACAGATACTCTAAAAGTATGTGTTCAAATATAAAAGCCATATTACTATCGCATCTATATGTATTGTTTTCGCTTTTGTAATATTTAGTAATAATTTCTTCTCGTAGTTTATAAGCACCATTTAAATTTCAAGATTCTGCTAATATCTTTATAAATCCACGGATTAAATTGCTGGTGCATGTATCAAATATTTGTTGAATGTTAACATTTTGTTTGTATGCAAATGCTAACAAAAAGAAAACTGAATCAAACGCACATGTATTAGTAAAGTTCATACTTTTATGGATAGAATTTACTAAATTCCCATTTTGCAAAAACAATACTGAGATATTTTTCGCGGAATATCCCTCTCCCCCCCAGTTTTCAGTATATGAAGTATTTTCTGTAAATATGGAATCAGAAGAAAATGATTGTTTTGTGTTTATTTTAATTTTTTTACACTGCGTATTTTTTTTTGTTAGCATTTTCCTTTTTCGGCCCTTGTTTGTTTGTTTTTTTATATTTTCTAGAGTTATGTTAAGATTTTCCGCAGCTATTTTTGTTTCACCTAATATAAAATTGTAGTGAATTTTTATAAATTCATCCACATTGTATTACTCAAATTCAAATTCAAAAAATTCAAATAAATTCAAATAATAAGTGTTTTAAAGTTTTAAAATAACTTTCAATAGCTGAGGACGTTGGTGACTTATTTTCTGATTTGTAAAAAAGACACATGACATTGCCCCACAGAGGCAATTTGATCATTAGCCTTTTAAGAGTTGATACTAGATTGGGTAAGTAATAGTCATTTGGTTTATTTGTTTTGTCTTTTGTTTGATCCAAGATTTTTTCTTTATTCACAAGCTCATCAAACCAATCTAAAATATTGTCATCGTCAGTTATTGTTACATAATCATTAGATAGATCTTTTTTGTCATTTTCTTTAACTGGGTCACCTATCATAACCAACAAAGATTTGAGGTATTCCATAGAAATTTTATAAGTTTCATTGTTTGTGAAGTCATATTTCAAATTTTTATAATATGACAAAGTACAGTCTTAATTATTTCAAAATTTTCGCACTCTTTCACAAATAATATACTGCGAATGTAGAACATTTTTATATTTATATCAACGTTATCGAAGCATCTTAAGTTGTATACGTTTTTGACAAAGTGACTTGTGTCTAATCTTAAGAATACTTGAGGCATATCGTTACTTTTATTCATTAATACTAGAAAAGATTGTCGTAGATAGTCTCGGACTGTTTGAAAAATAGTAAAAGCTTGAACGTTTGCTGCTATTATTGCTGAAGAGTCGTCAGTTACTATCTCGTGAGGGGCAGCACGTACTTCGTTGTGCCATCTTTTCAACCATGATAATATAGAATCCGTTGTGTGGTGGTCAGTAATCAATTGGCAAATTGCTGTCGACTTAATAGTTGAAGATGTTACCATGGCAACATAGAGGAACAATCGTTTCGTTAGCAGAGATCCATCTGGGAGTTTGATCGTTCGGAAGAATGATCCAGTTGCATCTATAGTCATTGTGACATGAGGAATTTTCTCCATATAAGCCCTGAAGTATTGGATTTGTTGTTCATACCAATAGCACAGATGAAAGCTCGGTACCATAGTGAACCCGCGAATGAAATTTTGATACGTAGCCTTTATCGACATCATGAGAATGCTCATGATTGGATCAGAGTGCAATCGACGACTTTGCCTTTTCTCGTGCTTTATTTTCCTTAAAGCTTCCATCGTAGGTAGCACTGGAGAATTTACAGTACTGTCATCTTTGATAACTACGGAAGCAATTTCTTTGTGGATAACTGTAGCGGGTTTATATTGCAATTTTTTCGCTAATTGACGTCTTTTGTACGGTGTGAGTTTCGTCTTCTTGTTTGGATTGTGTGGCATTCTATTATTAGTATTAAACAGAGTAAGGTGATTGTCACTGTTTTGTCTGTTTCTGCTTTGCTCGTTATTTCCGAAATACAACTACATTGTGAGCACTTTCCTTTAATCAGAACATTGTTGTCTTTGTCGACCCGCTTAGTCTTGAAAACCCATGTGCATGGAAGTCTTGTAGATTCCCATAGTTTCTCTCGTAGTAAGCAGGCCCACTTGTACTTAGGTAGTGTTTTGTACTTTTTATGTGTAGAGGTAGTATTAGGATCACGCCTGATGTAATTAACTGAGAGGGGTTTCACTTTTTTCCAGTCATATACATCCAGTAAAAAAGTAAACTCTTTTATACTTTCAACGTCTTTTGAAGTACATTTCACAGGTGAAGAAACTGTGCTACAGCACGAAGGAGAAGTTGAGGTAGTTTGAGTGAGTGAACTTTCTTCATCATATTGTTGGCCAAAAATCGTCTTGAAATTTCTTTTAAGTCTCATGAATAACGAATACGGTGTCATTTTATTGTTCAGTTCTTGAGCAATAGTTGTAAATATAGGATCGTTGTATAAGATTTTGTGATTTCTGCAAGTCGATGCATACTTAAGAAATTTATTATTCAGCTGCGCCGCATCAATTTTTGGTTTTCTACCTCTTACCATGTTTCTGTAACAATATAATAATAATAATATTTTTCTATAATGTCCACTTCTTTGTATAAGAAATTTACAGCAACACAACAATTTACAACAAGCTGTAGAGTTTCCAATAGATAAACGCCTAATATGGGTGTACTAAGGGCTTCCCGGAAGCTGAATGTATACACTCATATTTGACCATAAGCCATAAAAGTTATGTGACCGTTTAGAGAGATATTCATCATAGGCTGTTACTTTGTCTCTTTTTGATACTTGTCATTAGAAGCAAAATGACGTTGACCAGTCTATAAAGCACCGGTTAACGTGATCGTTAATTTTTGACGGACGTCAAGGCCTTCATTTTGTGAAACATTACTTTTTGTAGTTTGACGATAGTTAGCGCCATTTCAACGTATACGCGTCTGTTAAGTGTACGTGAAACAACCCGCCCTAAGTAGTGTAAATGACTTACTTACCTTGTTACGAAGTATTAATTTGAATCTCAGCCGTAAGACGTACCGAAGCCCAAATTGTAACAGCAGAATGTAATTTCCAAAGATAACAAATATCCGAAACAGTGCGTAAATCAAAGTCCGTATAAATACCAAAATTTAAAACACCAAACAAACACCAGTGAGCAGGTACTGCATGCGAATTAAAGGAAAGTAAAACAATGACTGCAGGCTTGACGCGATCTCTTTTAGGAGCGCACATATTGGACTGCTGTGATTGGTTAGAGAGCCGGCCTTCGTCTCCCGCACTGCACCCCCGTTTCGTTGACTCCTGTATGTTGTACGGTGTGTGGCCTTATTGGTAATTCCTTTAGTGAAATTCAAAGTCGTACTATCGTTAGTAAATAATACAACAATAATGGGTACCTTGGTATGACACCTACCCTACCTACGATATTGTAAATAATGGGTTATTTAGTCTTAGACATAAGTTATGGCTCAGTTTACAATTATTCATCAAATAATGCTATCTTACAGGAATTATGAATTTTTTGAATATTTTTTAGAATTTAGTAATACGAACATTTTTCATAAGTCTTGGTCACTCTATCGAAAGATTCTAAACGTATTGAAGGTTATAGTCTAACAGCTCCTGAAATATAAACCTAGGATCTTTTGTATATTTTTACAAATTCAAATCTAGGTTTTACAAAAATCTCCAGACCTCTACAATACTTTTTCATCGAGATATCGGCGATACTGTGTCTTTCACCGTTTCAATGGCGCGGCCATAGGGTGTTAGTCTTACAGCTCCTAAAATATAAACCTAGGATTTTTTCTATATTTTTACAAATTTTTTACATATTCATTCTATTATTTACTTAAATTTCGGGTCTCTGCAACGCTCAGTTTTAAAGATCTCCGTGGCCGCGCGGTTCTCCGCGTTTCAATGGCACGGCCACATTCAAACCCTTATAACTTTTTAACCATAACTTTGACAAATTTATGGTTCTGGGAATCAAATTTGACAAATTTTTACAAAATATTGGAATAGTATATTTTTATAAATATCGCCGTGACCGCGCCATCGAAACGCACACCATTGAAATCACCCAAGAACACCAACTCAGCGTTCAGAGACCGCTCCTACGCGTCGTCTGCCGCCTGACTCAAGTAATCGAAGAGTCAAGTTGAGTCGAGCCCGAGCGTCGAGCAGTGAAACTGCTGTTTCACGTCGATTTTCTGTGAGAGGGTAGTACTTCCCCGGCCCATCCTTGCTGTAACCAGCTTGGCTCTACTACCTAGATAATATTCAAGATGACATTTAGCATGTCCAAGTCATTTCAATTTTTATAGACACTTTAAGAAGAGAGATTCGCACGTTTTATTACCTGCATAGTATAATTGGGCAGGTGCGCCTTGCCTACGCCACGATTTTAGAAGTCGATATTCTAGGGCTTTACGTAGGCCAAAGCTGTTTCGTATAAATTTACAGTAGTACAAGCAGAATATGTACACAGATCAAGATCAGAAAGTTAAGCATGCCTGGAATTAAAACTATTATGTCTTGACAATCTTTCAAGATGATGTTTCCTATGTTTCTAAGTATGAAACTCGAAATGGAAATTTCACAACCATGTGAAGGCTTACCGACTGCAAGTACCTTAGGCTGAGGTATTTTAAAACCATTAAGGTTTGGTAGGTTGACAACTTACTCTCAGTTATAACCACTGGCGCGCCGCACAAAGCGCCTAGTTTCTATCTAGGTTAGGTATGAAAATAAAACATAAAGTAAACTAGCACATGATTTAATATTTCGCTTACAACATAAATAAATCACCCAAGATGACTTCGAATCAAACCCAGAAGTGTTGCACCTACAACTAAGTTAGTGGTGTTCAGCTGCCTCTTTCCTCCTGATCTCAGCCCATTTGCTCACATTGCCGGGTGAGTTAGCTGAAATACGAGGAAAATGAATTTAGTAAAATATTAACTTAAAAGAAAAAAGAGGCTAATGCATTGGGTTATAGGCCACCATGCTGGCGATTTACTTCAAAACTTTTGAGAATATTATATATTAAATTTCACAAAATTAGCTGTCACTAACATTTTTAAACTGTATTAGTGAATCGAAAATATCTGTGGCCCATATTTTTGCTTCATCAAGCAACCAAACAGTGAGTTACAACTGTCACAGTTTAGACCCAGGTAAATACTTATTATAAAGAAAAAGAAATGCCTTATAGAAGTAAAGGTTGAGACACAAATGTCTGGATGATGGTGCATTTCCACTATTATTGCTTCTTAAATGAACTTAAGTGTTATAATGGGCAGCAGTCTACTGGATGTCAGTCAAGGGTTGAGACTGACCGACTGAGAATTAACAAAACATCTTAACTTAATCCAATGCAAAGTTATTAAATTTTTTGTTAACACTCAGTAGCAAGACAGTGTTTGAAACATCACCTGGTAGGTAAGAAATATAACACAGGGTTATTTAGCAGTCCTTCATCTCTCTGTTTGCAGTCTCTGTCAGAGGTAAATTTTAAAAATCTTATGGTAAATTAACTATGTTTGGTTTCAAACAACAGAGAAATTTGTTTCTACAAAATAGTTCATATTATATTTTCCATGTGTATTCCATAGTATATTCATAGATACTATAAGATATAACAAGTGGTTTACTAATGCAGCCTTTATGACTCAGCTGCAACTGAATATTTCCTAACAGAAAAATCTATTATCACTGCTTAATCTGGGGACTTATAATAAACTGTAAGCTAGATGCAATCATACAGCTAGTAAGTAATGCAGCAGCCAGAGTATATGACAACTAAGTATCTGTAGCCAGGTAAGTTCCCATTTGATTATTAAGGTAATTTCTCATATTTCAAGTTATCTTCAATCATTAGGGATGGTTTAAATGTTCATAATCTGAATTCTTTACATCTGAATACTAAATAAGATATCATATAAGTCAGGTAATTTATGCAGGCAGTGTTCAGAGATAGTGATTCATGCACTTAATCATAATCAAGTCGCTATGTGAGAATAATGATGTATTTGATTCATTTTTTTGGTGAATATGTAATAAGTAAATAAAGCTGAAATTTAACATTATACAATGACTTTAAGATTACTTTGAGGACATGGAGTGTTTAAGGAGATCTATGCTGAACTAGGGTTGATAAAGATGATGTCTATCAGGCAGCTAAGATCCAATGTCTGTCAGTATGCTGATTATTTATTATATATTTAATACAACAGTCTTGTATAGTCATAACTATATCAATTAATTGTTTATAGGGATAGTTTCTTTGTATGTGTTACAACTTGAATAAATTCTTTATTACACAGTAGCAGTAGTCACTATATAGCAACGCTTTCGCGGACACAAAATACCTGACGCTACCATCTATCAACCACATTTTTAAATCAAAATATATATATCAATAAGAAAATCATTTACCCAGTTTGTGGATCTTGTAGAAGACGGGAACAGAGACGGCGATTCCGATCATCCAGTACTTCCAGATCCACTGATTCTGGACGTAGAATTTCATGGGAAATTGCGCCACCTTTGCACTGAAGGTGTAAGGGAACTTCATAGGGCGGCCCGGGGCGGATTCCGACATCGTGACGGTTGAGTATCTAATGGAATGAACAACACAAATTATTATGTAATGTTCCCACAACTTACCTTCAATGTCAATTTCCTATCATGAAAATTATTTGTACAGATATCACAGTAATTAAAATTGCTAAATTGGAGGAAATATCCGCATTTCTTTAAATATTTACCGATTTATTTCAATGTGAATAGTGAAGAATAAAAAGTAAAATTCTAACCTTCTTGGCGGACAGATAATCCACAGACGGCAATAGAGGCGTAGTATATTTATTCTCTTTGAATAGAGGTGAAGCTGAACAAACATATATTGACGTTACTAAAATAATAAATCGCCTATGAGATTTTATTTTAATAAGTTGATAATGAATTTTTTTATTAATTTGATACATTAGTTGTTTTTTAATTGTAAATTATATTATATTATTTATTGTTATATACATAAAATCAAAAAGTAATGTAGTCAAATGGTAATTTAAATTATTAGATTGTATTCGCTTTGTGACAACGCTATTAGAACGGAAGCGATAAAGAAGAAGTTAATCAAGAGATTTAAAATCAATCAAATAATATTTGAATAAATAACAAAATAAATAATTTTATCCTTTAGTACTAGTATTAAAACGATCTAACAAATATTATAACGATCTAACAAAGTATATAAATTAAGCAATAATTCTATTTGCGTTTAAAAACATATTGACAAAATGTCATAAATATTTTTCCATGTTGTAACGTCATTCAGTAAGCTGTCAAGCAAATAAAAATGTCAACTTGCTTTGTGGTGTCGTATTTGTGATTAGATGTAATTTTAAAATAAAATAAAAACTATTGACAATATAATGTGTGACAATGGCTTCGGTGAAAGTGGCTGTAAGGGTTCGCCCATTCAATCAAAGGTCAGTTCATATTATGCTCAGGAAAGTAAAAATTTTCTTTAATGTTTTGGGGGAGTTAACGTATTGTACGAACTAAGGATGTTTAATGGGCTCGTACGTCTATTATCTAGATAATTGACAGTATCATGTTATTTTGTATACGCAGTTGAGTTGTATAAGAGGCTAACAATGGATAATTTAGGTGTCTAAGTTGATTTAATGTAGTAGTATTTCATGGCATTTGAAAGTGCAAAAAAGCAATGATGTCATGTTAGATGACAATGACTTTCACGGTTCAGTTGCATTTAGAGCACAAACTGTACCTCGGGTATGCCGTTTAGATGAAAGTTGCCGAAAAAATTTTTAAAAGTAAGTGACCTAAATAAACAAGATTCAATTGCAGTGTATGCCTCATGATTGTGTCTGGCTGGAATGTTATCTTTGTCTGTTTGTGTAACTTCTGCACTGTAAACAACAACATATAACAGTTACAGATCACTACAGTTGTAACACACATTTCAGTGACCTTAACTATCTCTAGAAGATTGCTGAGATTTCTACTTCACTGATTATGTTTGGACATTAAATCACTAATTGATAATAAATGATTAATACAATATATTCTTAAGTTTTAAGTAGTCATTATTTAAGAAAATAAATATAATTGTTGAATTGTGTGACTTGTAGTTTTCCCAATAAGAAATAAAACAATAAATCTATAGCCAGGTGAGAAATGTCTGTGAAAATAAAATGTGGTAAAGAAGAAAAACAAAACAACTTACAGAAAGTGATCATTCTGTTTTTATAAAGTTGTATAGTACTTTCTCAAAACAGTAATATAAAAAGATTGTAAGTAAATTAAGTAAACAGGAAATTTAAGCATGACAGTGTATTGGCTGCAATGTTCTAGAGCTTGAGGTTCAGTCACAGGTGGACACAGTTATGTAAAAAGAGACTTTCAAAATAGGGACAGTGTATAGTTTTATGTTTGAAAGGCTGATTAAAATACAATCCCAGGACACATTAATTTATTATAAAAGTGTTGGATAATTTATTTTTATATATTGTAGCTGCTTATTTATATTGTGCATCTAATAAACTGGATCCAAGAGATAAATGCAAATATAAATAATAATCATATTATGTTTATTGGAATAAGAAAGGAACAGTAGTGTATTCATAACTGTACATGATTACCAAAACCATGCATTAACATAATTAAAAAACATTACATTCTACTTAAATTCTTAGTGGTTCATCTTTATAACTGTAAGCATACATTATGAAAATGAACCGAAATAAACTGCTTAGCAAGAATATAATGTGAAATGAGACTGTTATATTATTATTCTGTTGTTTTAAAATGAATGTTCTATGCAAACTTAAATGAATATATGCTTGAATTGAAAAGAATAATACATTAACCTTGAAATATAAAGAAATTTTCTGTAATAGGTATGCATACAGGTTGGAGGATGTATGTTTGACAAGTTGTGTCACATATCTAAAAACCAGTTGTGTGTTTTTAAGTTTGCCTTTGACCATCTCTATGGTCTTTTCTATCACAGATCAGTAGTCACTCACTAATGTAATAAACTTTAGTGTATATTATATAATGAATGTAATATTTTAGATGTTTGTTACTCAATTACACTCAACCACTGAACAGACTTTGATAAAATTTGGCATACAGGTAGCATGATCCAATCTACAATGACCTAACATAATAATTAACCTTGTTATTGTGGATAACCATTGCAATTCCTGGCAAATCTGTTATTTTGTTGTCATGTAAAAAGATATGCTTACATTTTCTCCATGGTAACCAACATCCTCCCAGACAGACCTTGGGGCAAAAGTATTTAATATGTTATAAATGCACACCTGTATGCCATAAACGAATCGACAAGCTCGCACGCAGACGTTTAAGCCGCGCGTTTTAAACGAGATGTCTATTGCTGTTTACCACTGCAGTGCCAGTCGCCCTATGTACTAAGACTAGCTGACCTGCGCAACTTCGTCTGCTTTTTGCAACATTTTTCATTGATGCTCCACTCCTAATGGTCATAGCGTGATGTTATATAGCCTATAGCCTTCCTCGATAAATGGGCTATCTAACAATAAAATATTTTTTTTATTCTGTCCAGTAGTTCCTGAGATTAGCGCTTTCAACCAAACAAACAAACAAACTCTTCAGCTTTATAATATTTCTATAGATTATCTTGCCAAGAAATCCAATAAGTTTGTGCGCCGCAGCAAACGCTTATGCTTACGCTAATAGGCTATTACGCAATCTTACGGTCCCCAAAAAGCTATCAGCTTTGTGTTGTTAGGGTTTGCCCAACAATTTCCCTCCAGCCGGTCAGTGATCGTCCAAGTCAAGGCCAAGTCGCGACCGCGGCGACCTGTCGTGACGTTAGGACACGAATATTGCACATTTTTTTCAGAATAATCGGCTACTGACTACCTGATTTGGATTACATTAAGTACAACACAAAATCATTAGAGGATTTGCATATTTTGCATATTTTGGAAGGCACCGGTTCTATAGGAGCGTCGTACGTATGACTTGGACCGCGCTAGGATTTGGTACTCTGTTAATTTGTTTTTGTACAAAATATATAGAGATTATTCACATATATAGGAAATACGGTGGGCGGTCGCAACGCAACGTCGCCTGCTCGGATTATGGAGCCGCATCCTTAGCCACTTGTGGCGCAAACAATACGCTTGCCATTAATACGGTCCACTTAAACGCGGTCACCGTAATCTGTGGATACACACCCGTGTTGCTATATCAGGCATTAAAAAGATTAGCTGTGACACCAGCCAAAAATTATCAGTCCGTCTTCAGTCGGTACAGCGCTTCGTCAAATACTGAGTCCGCTGATCACTGTATGAACACAACACGAAGATTTTTAACGGCAATCTAGTAGAATAGGGGTGCTGCTGCATAACAGGGATACACAAACATACACCCGAGCGTCTAAAAGTGTAAGGCATAAGAAATTTATTTTTATACATCCGGTGAACTTTTTGTATATTAATATCAAAACAATGGCAGAAACATTTTTAGGACGAATGTGACTCAGAAACAATGCCTTATTAGATATACCGTCGTTGTATATGGTTTTATTAGTCTACACCTAGTCTAAATACCTACATCATACATATATTGACGCCTTAACATCGCCGAAGAGATAGAGGTGTCTTTAAATCTCGTGTTGGTAAATAACGGCGAATCTATTACCACCTACCAGAAACATTCCCAGCCAGAGCTGTTACTGAAAATTTTCTATAAGGGACCTCGGAATCGCATATTGGAACCGAATATAAGTGCAAATTTATACCACAGAACCTAATAGGCATACATAGATGTGATTATAAGTTGTCATTTACATGTATATGTATGTATAACATAGTTACGACCGTTATTGCCGCATATTACTTAACTGTTATTAGTAATCCTCTCATCCGACAGGACACCATTACCAATTTACGTTACGTGTAGTTTATTATGTACATCTGCTACTTGCGACAGCCTTCTTATTTTGTAAGGGTAGCATAATTATGACCCTCACTAGCCCTCCAGCTATGTTCGTAAATCCGTAAAAAAATCCGGCTCAGTGAGCGTTAACGTAACAAACAGTCGGACAGTTTATGCCGCATTTATAATATTAACTTTCACTCAAGGCTTCGCTTCTATGGTTTGAAATAGAAATGATTTTTGTATAAAATAGTATAGTGTTATGGGGTTTGTCGAGAAGGTAATTTTTTTGTAGCAACACGCCTTCTGGAAATGATCGCGGTAGGCACATACTCCAATTCTCCTTCTCTCTTAGCCTTTGTTATTCCCAAGTCACTTGGGATCGGCTTTTCTAGTCTAACCGGATTTGACTGGATATCAGTAAAATTTTACACGGAGCGGCTGCCACCTGACCTCCGCAACCCGAAGGCTAACGATACTCTAAGGCTAGACCAGTGTCAGTAGAGGGTGCTGACTTTCCCAATAACGACTGCCATAGATGTTCATGGCAGCCGGGACCGACGGCTTAACGTGCTCTCCGAGGCACGGAGCAGGCGATAATTGTCAATCAATACGCACATAATTTCGAAAAGTTATATAACTTCCGAAAGTCAGAGGTGCGCGACGTGGGTTCGAATCCGAGACCCTCTGCATTGCAGTCTGTTGGTCTCCCCACTGAGCTATCGTTGCTTGCTTGCACATAATCTAATTGTGTAGGCCTTAAAATAATTACCGAAATTTTAATGTAACACAAATCTTCCAACTCATTCGAAGATTAGAGTCGCTTGTATGTGTATCTTAATACCGATATTGACAAGTCTATAAATGGCCGCCGTGGTGGGTGGAACTGAACGCGCTACCAGTGCCTACGCGGCGTCGCCGGCGCGCCGCGCCGCCGTAACCTTTGCATCAATGGAAATAAACAAATAAACTTGAATGTGATGAGGAGCGCTGACTCACGATCGTCACAGTGTTTGTGTTTATATCGGCGCGGAGATACGCGAGCGGCTCCCTAATTACATTTTTATCGTCAATTTACTCTTTATCGAATTGATACTGTAAGTTGTCAACGATCGTTGACAAAGGGGAACGCCCATCTGAGGCTACGAGTGGACATATAAAATATAATATACAATAAAAATACTTTCCTGTTGATTTTGTCGTAAAACAATATATTGAATGAGTTACTTGTCAAATGTCTTCTTTATGCCGATGACCATGTAATACTTGCGTCATCAGCAGAAGAGTTGCAGGCGATGGTAACTATAATGCATGGTGCTTTTGAGAGTAAAGGAATGAAAATAAATGTGAGCAAGACGAAAGTAATGGTATTTGAAAAGGAAGAGTGCGTGACGATGTGTAATATTATGATTGAAGGAGAAAAAGTGGAGCAAGTGAAAGAGTTTGTATATTTGGGTACGTTGTTTACAAGGGATGGTAAACATGAGGGAGATGTTGAAAGGAGAACGATGGCGAGAAACAAAGTGAATGGAGCTCTACGCGCTTTTATGAATAGTCGAAATGTTTCCGAAAAGGCACGTTTGGCTGTTCATAGAGGACTATTAGTGCCCACACTTATGTATGGAAGTGAAAGTTGGGTATGGCAAAAGAAGCATGAGAGCAGAATAAATGCTGTAGAAATCAGAGCGTTGAGAAATATATGTGGTGTGACTCTGAAAGATAGAATAAGGAATAGTGTGATTAGAGAGAGATGCGGCATGGAAGTGGATATAGTGACAAGAATAGAAAAGGGTATGTTAAGCTGGTTTGGGCATGTAGAAAGAATGGACGAGGAAAGACTGACTAAGAAAGTTTATAAGGCTAGTGTGAATGGAACAGTCGCAAGAGGAAGACCTAGGCGAACGTTTCTTGATCAGATCGGAGGCGTTCTGGACAAAGGCCAGGTTAAGAGCACCTTGAACCGACGGGCGTGTATGAGGAATGTGATGAAAGTAAATGAAGCCAGAGCAGTGTGTCAGGATCGTAGCAAATGGAAATCCGTAGTCTCTGCCTACCCCTCTGGAAAATAGGCGTGAATCTATGTATGTATGTACAATATGTTTTTACTTTCATTCAAATTGACGCCACTGCAAGTCACAAAGAATAGTTGAAAAGAGTAAGTCTATTGAAACAAGTGAGAAACGGCAATGAATTGCCGTAAATCTTAGAGTTAGAAAAACAATATATGCAAGGGTCACGTTATACCCCGTGCCCTTGAGGTCAAAGGTCAAAGGTCATAGTCATTACGGGGGTATATCGACTATCCTGAGTCGAATGGCGTTGACCGCGAATCTCTAGCTGTTACGGTTCTTGAGTTGAAAGTTGTATAACAGACAGACGGACAAAGCTGTCCTATAAGAGTTCTTTCGAACTCTAAAAATGATAAAGTAAGTCAATTGAGAAACGAGAAGTTGTTGCAAAATGTTGCCATCTTCAAAAACATATTTTAACAAAATGCAATTATTATACAATTACAATAATGTTATTGTAATTGTATAATAGGAAAACGCACGGTAGGTTGTTGTGCACATACTATGACTGTGCTTTGGTACGTAGGTTGGGCAAGATATGAGTCCAATATATGCTCTCCTGCGTCTTTTCTAGATGATTTGTTAATAGTAGGTATATGACAATGAAGAGAATATACACGTTTAAATAACAAATAACAAATGTGTTTTATTTTCATACCCTATTAAGTATAACTGAATAAAAATATATTACAAACACACCTCCTATCCTAATTAAATAATAGAGCATTAAGAAAAGAGATCTTATTGAATTGTCTCACAGCCAGACACATTTTCGTATAGAAAAATAACTTCAATACATTTTTTTTATAGGTATTTAAAATAGTGGCGTCAATTTGAATATATTTTTTAGATATGTAATACTGTTTAAGATCTTCAAACACTCAATTTTTATAAGTAGTAATTTTTGATGTCCATTTTGGCCTGAGACACTGGAGAATAGGGATTGCCCTTTAACAAACTACTCGCATATGGATTAGTATGACCAGGATTTTGCCGATATTTGTTATTAGTCAAAATAGTGTCGTGTGGAGTGACGAGAATGGACAGAATTAGGAATGAATACGTAAGAGGTAGTCTGAAAGTGGTGCCCATAGATGAGAAAGTGAAAGGAAATCGTTTGGCTTGGTATGGACATGTTATGCGAAGAGATGATACGTATGTAGGTAAGCAAGTGATGGATATGAGGGTAGAGGGACGAAAAGGGAGAGGAAGGCCAAGGAAAAGATGGATGGACTGTGTGAGGATGGATATGAAAGGAAAAGGGGTAAATGATCAGATGACGGGTGACAGAGAAGTATGGAAGCGAAGGACATACTGCGCCGACCCCAAATAAATTGGGACCAGGGCAAGAGAATAATGATGATGATGTTATTAGTCAAAATATTAACTAAACATACATATGTATGTACATGGACTTACTACTGAATATCAGCGAAGAGTGTAGTTGATTTTGCCGACGTTGTTTTGTAGGTCCCACGTAATACGAGTGTATCGCCATCTACTGGGCATAACGCCATACTCCGTGCATTAAGAATATCTTAACAAAGACTGTTGATGGATCCGTCATTTTGAACACGACATGCACGGGAAATTAAAGTTAGACGGAATTTACTATATTTACCTACCGTAAAAAGACATAGGCATCGGGCTTGTCCTATTAAAAGTCTAGCAACAACATTGATAAATATGCAGTACATAACATTTTACCCGACCCGGACATTGACACCCCTGACGATCCACGAAACCCACTAACATAATAAATAGTAAACTTATGCCCTGGCAAGTACGAAAACGCACTCGTTAAAATATGCATTTTTAAATACTGACTTATTAATATAGTACTAGTATATGCTGAGCATGGCAGACTCGTGGTCGATTCCCGAGACAGGCAATATGTTATTTGGTTTTAGTCTGGAACTGTGCCCAGTAGACAACAATAACCCACCAATGATGCGGGCCTTAAAACTATTGCTGGCGGGATGTGTGTCAAATATACTCCTGTTTTCATCTCTGGGGATGAGGAGATGAGATTATGTTTGTATGTATTACCTTTCCTTTTTATAATTACGCTATCTTGCCACCCAAGCCTTCCTTTTTATAATTACGCTATCTTGCCACCCAAGGCTTCTCTTGCGTGGTATGTCTTTATTACTTAGCTTATACTACTCAGAAATAGTGTAGATTTGATAAGTTCCATTAGTTTCCTTACACATAAACAAATAAAGCTTACCAATTTATAATATGTATATGAATTTGAAAGTTAACAGTACGTGCCGTGGCCTCGAACCCGACACCTCTGACTCAGCAGTCTAAAGGTCTCGCATTGGGTAATAGCTGCTTTTGTTCAATCAATAATCGAAGTTCAATAAATATATTTTTGTTGTACTTCGTCATTAGTTAACGAAGTATAACAAAAACATACTGCAAACTACTTTAACCTATCGAGTCTTAGAATACGAGACATAATTAAAATGTGTTGTCTGGCCGCCGCCGCCGCCGGTGTGCCGCTGTGACTCAATAGGTTAAAACAAACCGAAACATGGACCGAAGAATGTTGTTTTACTATTAATGTGACTAACAAGTATATAGCCCACCCGACGGTAGCCACTGCTGTACGGTTGCCACACCAAGGGGCGTTGTAGTCATGGGTTGCCTACCGTTGGAAAAGGTAGTTTCTCTAAACGAAATTGTGTAAGGATCACACCGGTCCTCTGCTTCTAACGAAGAAATTTCCCCCTTAAGAAGCCTGGACACGCTGTTCAGTGTAGCGACATAACACTAGGTTGTTCGTTCGGCTGCCGTGTCCAATGCGGCGGACAAGTAGTCCGCCCAAATTACTTGTCCAATCTGAAGCGGGGTCGCCTGCTGTTCTACTCCTCTCTTATTTTAATTATTATCTCGACACTGCTATTAGGCACTAACTTTATAAGTTTGTTCGTTTTATATTCATTTTCACTTTTTATGTAATTGTAACATGTGTCCAATAAACAATTTGTCTTTCTTTCTAATTAAGTATCATGCCTTTATTTCTTTAGAGGTTGGAGTATGCTGCCAGTGCTCAATAACATAGTAAGGTATTTAAATCTCGTGTTATTTGTTACAGAGAAAAGGACATGGGCGCCAAGTTGATAGTCCAGATGGAGGGCAAGAAAACAAGATTACTCACTGTGAAAGTAAGTGTCAATGTTATAGTGATGTTGTGTCATTTGTGTTACGTTTTGTAACTTATTTTATGTTATGTTATAAAGGTGGTAACAGACTTAGACGTTCAAACATTCGTGTGTGACGTAACGTTAAAGTGAACATTTCAATGCGAACGTTATATGCACGCTTCGTCTGCTACATCCAGTTAATGTTTGTGACGATCTCTTTTAATGTAAATCTAAGCAATTTCAAAGTAATGAATATATTTTGTAATGGTACAATTTAATGCTACATTAAAGTAAGCATTATAAGCAGTAAAGCGCTAAATGTGCTAATACACGGACGAGGAAAGCTTCGCCCGTCTTGCTTCACCGAGGTACTTATAAAGGACATAGGATACAGCAGGATAACCTGCTGCCTGCTGTAATTATAACCTAGGCAACTGATTTGCAAAACTTATAAATTTCACGCGGTCGATGTCATGGGCAAAAATAGTATAATATATGATGCTTATGTCATTCGCCGCCGTTATGTTCTGTCGCACACACGGGACATGTGTTATTGTACTTTATTATACGCCTCGCTACTGAGCGGGTGTCGTACAACACGTTATTATTACCTTTATATAAAGTTTTGAGCGCCGTCGTTACGTTAATTGTTTCATAATGTAATTACATAACTTTTAAAGTATGCACGTTACTTAATGTAACATTATCTGATTATATGCAATTTGTAACAGATAAGTATAGCCGTATTAAGTAGCTAACTTATTATATACTAATTTATTTAAATCAAATAGTTGTTGCTCTTGATTTGTTGTCGCCGGCTCCTAATACGTAGGTATGCAGAATACCGGACAGTTCGATAGTTTGCCAATGTATAAAAAATTGATTAAGTAATATATTTAATTACGTCTATACATAATCATCTGTACATACAAATCGGAGACCAGACATCTGCGCTGGAGATATTATAGTACACAAGGGAGCACATAAACAAAAGTGTACTCTTGATATCCTCACCCACATAGACACATCGGCACGGCAATCCGACACCACCGAAAAGAGATCAGGTGCAGGACCAACGGCTTTACATGTTGTCCAAGGCACGGGGTGTGTCATACTGCCAGCCTCCTTACTCCGGGCTATTATTTGGAATTTGTTGGCAGTACAACTCAATAACTTTTGTTGACCCGACCCGGGCTCCACTACACGAGAGCAGTAATGTTAACTACCGCTGCGTCACCGAGGCAGTTATCTATACCTGAATCTGGATAATTAAAGTTACTTCGGCAGTCTGCTAACGATCGTTGACGAGCCGTAGGTACCAGTTGATCGAGCGATTAGCCGGTAATTTACTTCATTTGCCAGCGCATATTTAATCATGCGTGTTGACAGTCATCGCCCACTGCGCATGACTGCTTTATTGCGATAGTCGGCTGCAGGGAATAGCTTTAGCTGAACTGTGATATTGGCACCACAGTTATTATAACACTGCGAAACTGCTTGCAAGATTCTTCAGATTGATCATTTAACCCTATGCATTGCATGAACACCAACCTACTAAAATACTTTAGTATCTATAGGTACTTATTAAATATTTAATTTTGATATTTGTAACTAAGTAAATTATTTTGAGTTTACGTATGGTGTAGTAGTTAGTAGGTACACAAGCATCAAACTATAAACGCTTTTAAGACTGCGCCGAGCGTAAGACAGATAATGACAGAGCTCGTGCGGCGCATAATCAAATTGATAAATATGTATCTTTATTGTCAACCAATAACTTAAATACTTGGGATGGACAAGTTGTAATATAACTATTTATGTTTCGTTTAAGCTGTAAAATAGAATAAAAATCACGGCGCAAGCAAATTTACGTAATTTTGTAGGCGAAAATATTAATTATTATAAGTTTTTAACACAGAGTAATTATAAATACCTTCATTGTTATGGTAAATGTATATTTTATATTTGTATTAAACAAAAAGTGTTGATTTTATTCACTTAACTGTGACCGCCTGTTTTGGCACACTTCGCTCGGCGCAGTCTTAATTAAACATCTCCATCGGCTCATAAAAGCACATTGCACTTGTCGGTTATATTGCTCTGGTAACATACATCGACACTGCTAGATAGAACTACCTTCTCTTTGCTGTTACATCGTTAAGAGCAGGCATTCTAGAATAATGCGACACTATCAATCCTAATTGTGTTTATTACGAACATAAAAGTTAAGCAACGGTGAAGAATATTTTTAATATCTTTAGCATTAGCATATTTGTCAAATAAAAATGTATCGAGCATAAATCTACAAATTATGTAACTTGAGTTGTATAAGGAAAGAAGAATATCTAGTGAATCTTGTGCTAAAGATCAACTTTAATCGATGTGTGCTTGCTATAGAATATCTATATATTAATACGTGAAACAAAAACTTTGTACCCCTTTTTACGAAAATTGCGCGGACGGAGGAATATGAAATTTGGCACAGTTAAAGTTTATATGGAGAAGGAGTAGCGAATCCTAATATTTTTATAAAATATGCATAAGAAATACATTAAATTAATGGGAAAACACTACACGCACACAACCATGCATTTGACACAAGCAGTCGAATCGCTTTCGTGTATTTCGGCATTGTTCGTCTGACGTCGTACAATTCTTCGTAACTATGGTAAAGAAAACAAAGTAGAAAGCATAGGCATATCGTCAATGAAAGAGTACAGTTAAGTAAATAATAATTTGTTTGAAAAAGATAGGTAAATCAACCTGCATTGCCTTGGCGAAATCTAAATGAAATGTGATTATAAGCGTAAAGTTATACAATAAAACCTTAATACCGATCAAACTTATAATTTAAATCAATTATGGACGAAGTTTGACCACTAGGCGACCGCTAGTTTATATAAATTAACATAAAATTTAGGGAGCGTCCTGCCAATTTAAGCCTTGGAAAAGCAGTTAAAAGAGAGCAGCCAATGATAATATGTTTATGAAGTTGCTCATTAAAATACACATTATATTAAACGTTCATTATCAACATTCATTCTACTTTCGTCTGTGTGCAGTTTTAAGAACATGGTTTATGAAATTGATCATTAAAATCAGTTTTATTTTTATATTTACGTGTATAAGATAACGATAAACGTTTCTGTCTTTCGCGATTTGTATACATTCTTAACCTCTTGCAATACTGACCCAAAAATGGAGGTGAGGGAAGACAAAAGGAAGAGAACGAGAGATTGTTAGTATTAGATTTGGCGCCGAAACAGTAATGTTTCCTAATGTACTACTCTTACGATGGTGTTTTTAAGCTAGCCGTATATTACAAAACTTACACCTTTCTTATACATAAAATATTACCAATCCTTGATTAGAAGTAAACACACCATAGTGCGCGCTCTTGCACCTTCTATTTAGGGTCGCACTCGCAACGTTGCTTCTGTGAAACAAAACATCTGCACGTTATTAATAACCACAAACTAAATCAAGGTAAATATATATTTTAAATATAAACTATTTTACGTCAATAGACTAAACTAGTTCCGCTCGCTACACCCGATGGTTTCTTTGGCCTTCGATGAAATTCAGTTCATACGGTTCATTGTCGTTATTGTTTTATTATGATTGGAAACCATGGTAGAATAATTGGAAAGATTACGTAGTTATATTTGCCACAAATATCGAACATTAGTAACTAAGTATATTATTTTTATTTACAATGTTTGTTAATGGTAGCCATACCACCAAACAACGGCGGCTTTTCACGCGGTGACGTTGGTCATATGCAGGTGTACGGCATCTGCCTTGCTTTTATAAAGTAAAAGTATCTATCTATGAAGACAAGTATAAGATGCACTAGTAAGTCTTAACTCTGTAGAAGTAATTACTATATACTTACAGTCAGCACGTATGTCTTTAGGTCGTTTGCCATCTGCCGGGCACATTGCGAGACATTATACTGCTGCTAAAAATTTTATTATATTATAACAACTCAAAACTTTGCTCGTTGTGGGATTCATAAATAAACACAAAGTTATGCCACGAAATTAACAATGCAGTGGCCTGTTGTCGACTGTGTAAAAGTCAATGTGCACTTTCAGGGGCCTACTCCTACGCTTGTATTGATATCTCAGCTTGTACAACCTATATGCTATCCTGAATGTTTACCATAAAGCCGGCCGTTTGGCTAGAGTCCGGCTACAGATTTTCTAAGATTCTGCCATTTCTCACTTGCTTTGTTTATTCTCATCATATGTGGTTATGTACGCTTGTCGGTATAGGGCATTCTTAGGCTGGCCTTTTTCCAGACCGTCTTTGATTAGTACAGTAGTATAGAAAATGGATGCAAAACATCTTTTATGGAATAGTTTCGTCTATGTAAATATGTAATACACCTGTTACATAAATCATATTGTGTGAACAGGTGATCGGATCCTGACGTGAGTTAGCGTATGTCGGATGTGTGAGTTTTATTGCTGTAAAAGTGAAAATTGTGAAGGTCAACTTTATCTACACACTCACACAACACACACATATACACCTCGAACACGCTAGCTTTGTGTCTGCAACCCACGTGGTTTAAAAAGTAGTTAAACATATTATTTTATTATTATTTTTATTTTCAGCCTGTATTGTCCCACTGCAGGGCAAAGGCCTCCCTTTCGCTTTTCCACATATCCCTATTATTCGCTAGTTTGCACCAGTCTCTTCTAGTAGTTGGTTCATTCGTCTTGCTATCGACGTTTTGGTCTACGACGTTGCCGCTTACCTCCGTCTGGGATCCAATCTGTGCTGATTTTAGCCCAAAGCTTCTGCGGCACACGGCAAACGTATCCAGACCAATCCCATTTGAGTTTCGCGGCTTTCTGGGTAACATCTGCGATTTGTGTTTTGGAGCGCAGTGTGGAGTTTTTAATTCGGTCCGTTAACCGTACCCGTAGGTTACTACGCTCCATGGCTCGCTGGCAAATATCTAGCGCGGACCTCTGCTGACCAGTCAAAGATCATGCTTGTGCACCATATGTGTTAAACATAACTAATTAATATTTTAAAACTAGCTGTCTTGTTTGTCCCGTAGCATAATTATATTTGTGGATTGTACAGTGTTATTAGAATTATCTGTTAGTCAATAGATGCTAAGCTGCAGAGTGGAGTCTGGAATCGTACTCGGGATATTTTATTTTATATATATTTTATTTTATATATATTTTATTTTATATATATTTTATTTTATATATATTTTATTTTTTATTACTTGGTACATAATACACCAAAATTTCGCCTATACGTACTCTTATTGTTTATACAGCTCTGCCCACGCTTTCTGGTATACACAAGCGGTAGTGTTGGTATGTAACAGGTAGTGGCACAGTGGCCTGGTGGCCGACACAGGCTCGCGTGCTCCGGCCTCATAACTCTCAATATTCAAAGTTATATCAGTGTGCGTGACTGTGCACCGGACGCATGATGCAGCGATCTCCTGTTTTTGATTTTGTATTATTAGTCCCGTAGTATCGCCCGCACATGGCAAACCTTGCAAAAATGCACAGTCAGCGGCACTTTTAGCAATAGCTCGTCCTTTTGCTGACAGCTAATTCCTCTTAAAACTTTCTGAAAACATACTCATTGCAGGAACACAATAACAGCAAACTTCTATAGGGTGTTATCGCAGATATGGTTTGTTTGAAAAATACACTAGATCCAATAAAATTATTGTCTAAATTGCTTTCTAAAACTTATCAAATGAGGGTGTGGTAATTATTAGCCAATTATATTTTAATATTTGTAGTAGGCAGCGATGTGGGCAGTAGAATCATAATTAGATTTGGTGGTGCGTGTGGCGGCGAATTGAAGAAGCTTACCTTGAACTAACAGTAGCGTTGTACTTTTAAGGAGTTTGTTTTTCTTATAAGCTCTGTGCTAATTTAAGAAATACACTAGAAAGCGTTTTGCATTTACATGCTATCTACCTAAGTATCTACTATAGCATATCTGCAACAAACGATTTTGAGCTTTTTGCGCCGAGTCCTACAGGATAGAGGACACTGTGACGAGTGTGCGGCGTGCCAACACGTGGTGGATACACGTGGTGCAGCCTGTTACATGAATACATGTAGCGCTCAGTAAACACTCGGTAGTGGAGTGGTGATGTAAAACAAATACTTTAGTTTGTTGTCATCTCCAATAACTGATGTCAGCTGTTTTTGATGACTGTTGTTTGTTACCGATAACTTGATTAGTGATTATCGTCAATCACTAATGCTATTTCTATGTTAACAATCATTCATTGTTGTTTGATTTGTGTTCACTACACTGCATATAAGCAGATCGCAGTATTTCTTAATTTTTAAAGTATTTTCTATCCTAGATAGTCTTGATGGGGACAATACAAACATTGAAAATAATGAACATATCGAACACGTACATAGGTACTTGACATAACTGTTTGGCCATCACACAATTTATTGTACTGTCGAATCGAATCTGTGACATTTGGCGCGGTGTTGTGGCGCCGTTAGGAATGACCAATGTGCCATGCCTGCAGTAAATTATGTAATGCCAATCAAAGTGTAAAACTGGAAATCATAAAGAGCGAATAATACTGTCACGATGTCGAAATTTACATATTTAAAAGGTTATAAATAAATTAGTTTGATATTATTAATAATAACCACCGTCCCACGTCATATTGTGTACATTCCACAAGAACATATCTACAACATTGACATGCTCTCAACAATATTATTAATAATTTTAGTTGACCAGAATGACACATTGTGCTTTTATTTTTGATATTATTAATGCATTTGATTATGTAACTCATAGCTTGTACTTATAAATTAAATGCATATTAAGAAGGCCAGTGCTAAATTGTATGAGCTCGTACTTGTTTAATCGGAAAAATATAATGATAAAAGGCAGTTGACGTTATGTAAAATCTCAGTACATGTCGAATAAATTGGATATGCCACAAGGGAGTGCCGCGGGGCCTCGATCATAACTCACCGGGCACGCTCGTGAAAACGTGCCTTTATACCGCTGCCTCTAAGTCTCTGGGGATAATGATATGGAGGCGTACTACGTATGTAATATCAGATGGCTAGTTTCCTAAATTCACTGTCTGATCTACTTATGTGTGAGAATAGAACACTCTATGTCGCCTCAATATCTAGCTCTAAATTTGCATAGATAACTGTTAGCGGAGTCAACACACGATTAAGATAAGATTGAACTCGTTTGAATGGAACGCCATGATATCATCAGCCAATTTTATTGAAATGTCCTGACGATGTGAGGTTTTTTATGAATAAAACTGTACCAAAATGTACTGTCGAAAATTGTGCCTACGATACCGCATTCGAATGTTGATGAATTATTGGTCGGTGATTGTGTTGGACAACGATTTGACGAGACATTGATAAAGAGGCGATACATTTTACAATTGGTTGTAGACTCGTGGGCGTGGTTGATGGCTTATTCTTGTGATCTGTCGAATCTGTAGAACTTGTCAAACTGTAACTTGCCAGCGTATTATGGTCTAACAGGCCTCTATCCAGAATCAAAGACCTTCGCTAACATTTTGGTATCAAGTATTCGGCTTAAACCTTATATTTCATTTTATATTTCATATATTATTTTATTAATACCATTAACTTTAATTGGTTGCAATGAATTAGGTCAGTGTTTCACAGAGGTACATACGTGTGCTTGGCGCAAACATTACAACTTGTGACATTATTACAGTTCATCTATTCTTAGACTACAAAGGTGTAGGTAGTAGACACATGATATTACACTCAGCTAAATTATATCAGATTATGTTATAGTGCAAGCCCGTTGACCTATACCAGACACATATGCACCTATCTAGAATTGCTTTCATTTCATTTCATTTATTTATTCCAGAAAACAATTTTTACATTGTATGGGAATGTTTTTACAAATTATAAATAATTACAAAGAATAATAATAATCATAATGTAAGTAACAATTTCAGCAATATACATTTATTGAAATTAAACTGCTATATACGGATTTTATCGCGTTGTTTATTTGACACTTTATTACAAAATTTTGAAAATTGTTACACTTCTACTACTATTAAACTGTACTAATTTTTAAGCTAATTAAATTATTATTAAACTATTTAGATTTAATTTATTTTTACACTTTCCCCGACGTTTCGGTTGCTTTTCAGCAGCCATGGTCACGGGGAGACTATAGCTAAGACTATAACTAGAGATATATAGCAGTTTAATTTCAATGAATAATATTCGCGTAAATAGAAGACAATATACATTTAATTAATTAAGTATAATAAACATTAATGACACCACAATTAAAAACATAAAAAAGATAGGATAAGACGTCAATTAATTATTAATGAAGTAAAAAAATAATTATTATAAGTAAACAATAAAAAACAATCAAATGTCAAATACCCTAGAAAAATTATCAATAAAATCCATATAATGTCAAATGCCAACAAAACAATAGAATATAAAAAAAATGCCAATAAAATTAAAAATAATTTAATTAACTAATAAATTCAAACAAGAAAATGTTGCATGATACAAAAATTTGCTATGTCGTTCACAAGTCATCAATTAAGTAATAGCATTTTTCTAACAGGAACCGCTAAAACTTCGCTTAAAAAATCTTTTTCACGAAATATTTTTTTTACATCTAATGGCAATTTATTAAATATTTTAATGGATCTGTAATATGCACTTTGCTTTACGACATCAAGATGTGGTATACGTTAGGTATTTAGATCTTTTCGCCCAGTGCTCTCCCTTACCTGTCTTTCATCTTCGTTTTCGTACTCATGAGCATATTTAGCTAAGTGAGAGAATAACACTAATATATATAAACTAGGGACGGTCAATATTTTGAGTTCTTCGAAGTACGGTCTGCATGAATCTGGAATTTGAATTCTTGCAATTGTTCAAATGGCTCTTTTCTGTGCGACAAATGCCTTATGAACATTGTATTCATAGCTTCCTCCCCAAAACAGAATGCTATACCTTAGTTTGGACTCGACTAATGCAAAGTATACCATTCTTAAGTGCTCAGTACTGTACACACTGTACTGCTAAACAGAATAACCGCATAACAGCTAACCTGATTCGAGCATCAAACACAGAACTGCACGCTCGGCTGCAACATAAGCGCAAACTCATATATGTGATAAAACAAGCACAGCAGACAATTTTTTTTTAAAGTCCCCTGTTCAAGATTTTTTCAAGCTCTTTATTGAGGTGATACTTAACGAATAAATAGTCAAAACAACTCGCGAAAAATGGTGGACAGACGTATCTGTGTGTACACACACACAGATACGTGCGTACAGTGATTTGAGATTTGGATTTACACGACTTGATGTTAATTGAATTCAGTGGTTCGCCTTCGAGTCACTTAATCCGACATTGCTCTAGGCACGTGTCTATGCGTGAGTGAGTCTGTTTTCGTGCGTCTTTCCCTTGTGCTCAAGCTGTCCTAGTGGCCCAATGCCATCTATACCTTGCATGCCACTATATACACTAGACTAGAACTCAAGCCACAATGGGTTTACCCAGCAGTCGGCTCCGTAGCTAATTACTGAGTTAATGTATGACAAGGTGGTCGTTATCTCGCGTTTTATTGCCATGGCTGAGACCTTGAGTTCTCTATGAAGGTATTAGTATAGCGAGCTGTTATACACAAGTATATTTTTAGTTTTTCTTTTATAGGTGGTAACTCCGCCCTATGAATATTCCTCGTATGAAAGTTGATTTTATTAAAATAATGCGTACATAGACTCAAACGCATCACCATTTTTTTGTAGGTCACAGAGTTTTTGACTCATTTCCAATAACACATTACCCAACCTAGATATCAAACTGAAGCCTCACGAATAGGCGCAATAAGCTATAGGCTAGCGCCACAACATCCACGCGGTAACATTACTAGCAGTTATTTAAATTATAAATTTCTAATATGCTTGTTGAACTAAATGCTGGATAAATAGAGGGTAATGCAGCACGGGAGACCACGGGAGTCGAATCCAGGGCCTGACAGTCACAAGGTCATTGCCTTACTCATTGTGTCAAACAATCACGTTTATACACCGCAACAAACACACACAATTTATAACAAAAACAAATGATATCGTGCATCGATAACATTATGTTTATGTTCCGTAACGAGATATGCAATACAATTATCAAAAGTCACTTTTTTTATTGACACTAAGTCGGCGAACAATAATATTTCATCTAAGATGGTAAAAAATAAAAAGACGGAACGGAAATAATGAAAATCTGTGGTCCGCCTGATGACAGAACAGCACATCCTTACAGACCTCTAGGAATCCTCTTCTCAGGGAAAACATAATGTTATATGGCTGCAATCTTCTGTATGTCGATGGTGCTTTCTTTCGAGTATCGTCAGGTTTATGAGTAGAATCACCTGCACGCTGCCTTCTCTCTAAGGCTTAAGAAAAGAAATTGCGTGGAGACAAAGCTTGGTTCTTTCTTAAGCCAAAGATTTTAGTTAAATCGGGGCGTGCCACCTGGAGAACTATCTCTACTTTATACGATCATACCTCTTGCACCAGTATTTTAGGGACTTCTGTTTTTAAGGCTGGCAACGCACGAGTTTTTCACCGGTGTTAGCGTTTATATAGGTTTCGATAACCGCTTAATCTTATGTATGACGTATTTTATTTACAATTAATATACACTTTAGTTGAAAACAAAAGTAAATCATATTTATAGGTATCTAATATTCGCCAATTATATTCAATTCTCGCCCAATATAGTGGCACCCACAGTAATTCACTAACTGACAATCTCAATAAAGTGCAATATACATTCTTAATAACACACTTTTGCTGACCTGAGAATCGCAATCACGATTAGCATTTGCGCCTCCGGAGCCGGTTATTCTATTTACTAGACCGGCTAGCCAGACAATTATATAAATAAACAAATAGCAGAATATAAAAGAAGCTTCGAGTATATTTTCTTTTGTGCCCAAAACTTGTAAGTATATTTAAAACAGGTATTCACGCAATATCCGCATTTTTTGCGAAAAGTCATTAACGTTAATATAAATCTAATAATACAGTGCGGAGAACAACAGCAGCGACACACGCGTCGGCGATACTTGGCACTGATTAGCGCGCCGGTGACGCCACGCGCGTGACGTCACGAAACGTTTAGAGGCTCTCCGCCCTGCTAATGCTCGCGTACAGCTATAGAGTTACTATGTGTTCAGTACGAGCGCGGACAGACCTGCACTACATTTAAAAATAGTTAAAATATAGCCTGTGGTACTTACGGATAGTGTAACGTTCTATTAGTAAAAGAATTTAGGAAATAGTGCAACCCTACCAGAATTATATTCTTAACAAAAAAATTACCAGTTCATTACTATAGAAGATCACACGTGGATATGTCCGGAAGTGGAGGTAGGGGTAGGGTAGTGGTGGGGTATGGAATTGTCTTGTTACTTATGTGCCATAAGTTTGTGTTTACGATTTGAGGTAATCGCAAACCTACGTGCTGGTCAAAAATGGTATTAGTCTTTTCTATGAGGAAATTCTCAGTAAAGTGAAAATTCTCAGTACCCAGTAGACAGCTGAATTTAGGATGGTATACATGTAATACTACTCTTTAAGAGAAAAGGTTCTTTTTAACACGCTTTTATTAGCTTGGCATGTATCTACTATGAATCTATGTAACGGAATCTTTGAACGTGATTTTCACCCCTTTCAAACCGACGGTTTGATTTGAAACTTTACACACTTATCAAGGACCGACGACAATACAATAATTTAGAAAAAAAATTAATTGAAATAGTTGAATAAAATAAAAAATATTAGATTAAAAAATAAATAGTTTTAAAAAACCAAAAAACAGTAATATAGAAATAAAAAAAGTGGAGGTTTATCTAAATATCTTAGAAAGCACTCCACGCTTTTTTACATTACAATTATTGAATTCTTTTCAACTTTTTAAAGCGTCGTTTTTAGTTTTCAAATTATTATTTATTTTATAAACTACCACCGTCTTATTAGGAATCAAGCGGCGCGGGCGACTTCATTAAATTTTATTTGTGGATCATATAAATAATTGTCCCGTGTGGATTTCTGAAAGCTTAAGCGTAGTCAGTACACAGGTGTGAACCTAACTAATGTTATAAATGTTTGTTTATTTGTTTGTTACACTTTCACGCCTCAACTACTCGACCGATCATCATACAATTTCGCATACATAGTGTCAGAGGTACATAAAAGAACATACCTTACATCCAGAAAAGAGCGAGCAAAGCCGCGGGAAAATGCTAGTAATAATATAAGCGCTCTTTATACACTGTCCCACCGCTGGGCACGGCACTGTATGAATAGAACAGCCATATAACTCCAGCTATGTTTAGGTTTCATTTAATTAATAGGTAAAGCGTAGGGCGATCCGGTTATCATGTCCATTACGAGTACATCAATAAAACTACAATCCCACCCATTGCACTACTGACGTGAACCCACTCCTAATACAAGCATTCTAGCTTAGCTGGAGGAATACAAGAATACTACTCATTTAAAACACAAATTAAACTTAAGTAAAGAGTTACGTATTCAATGGTTATTTAGTCTATCAGCCGGCCGGGGCGGATGGAATCGACCGCACAAGGAGCTAACAGTTTGTGTACTCTCCAATCGTCCATAGTTGCACATTTAGTTAAGGCGGCGTAAACCCCACAGGTCATATCTCCAGAGTCTAGATTGAACTTTGAGATGTTGAATAGTTGGATTGTTAACATAGTAGTTATGCCATTACGAAATACCGCCGTGGTCTATCGTAACATGCTCGTATTCCGCCCTGTCTTAAAACTCAGGATATTTGGCCATACTACTTATCCTAATCACGCGAACCGGGATCTAATAACCAGCGCTACATCATAATTATATCCAATTATTCATCATTTTGCTATTATTGGCTAAACACAACTTTACGCAATGTTATAAAAACAGAAGAATGAGTTGTATCAATGTTAGTAATAAGATTATCATTATTATTTCCTTATTATTATCATAGATTATGATCTCAATACATTGTCGTTTAATCTCGACTTAAGTTATTGATAATGTCCGTGATTAAAATATACACTATACACTTGTATTTTTAGACATGTCAAAATCGTTCGATTTCGTGCAGGTCACAATATAAAGAAGCGAGCACATTACGGTATTCGACATACAATAACGTGAGGCATGACACTAAAACTAGCTAATGTTGACGATTTGCCATTTTAGAAACCAAATCGTTAGCTCGCAGCTAACGGGCGCGCGGGGACATTTCAACCGACGCAAGTGTTTGTTGTCGACACGCGAAAGTGGATTGACCCCATGCGAGTACTTAAGGGATAAACAAAATAATTGACAAGACACGCAATTGGGTTAGGTAGATACGTGAAAGTTTGGTTGCAAAATACTTTTCTTTTGGATGAAAGATCTGTGCGATCTCTGTGCTTTTCTGTAGGTACCCCTTACAACGTGTACCTATGCGAAATTTCATAATGATCGGTCGAGTAGTTGAGGCGTGAGAGCGTAACAAACAAACGAACTCACATTCACATTTATAATTACAGGCTCTCTCCATCTGAAATATTGATAGAAAATTAATAACCATATCTACTAATATAATAAATACAAAATTATGTTTGCTACTTCGTCATTTATTTTATCGGATAGACGTGTTTTTTATAGTGAGCAGAACATAAGTTTCATTGAACTACCGGGCTAAATAATCTACATAATTGATTTCCGTACCTCACTGATTTCAGTTGCGCAAATTACTGGTGGTGTAAATGGCTTGGTGTCGGTTTGTTTACAATTTGGTTTTTTGTCATATTAGTGTGTAAGACTAAGAATTGAGAAATACTTAATTACTTTGCCGAGCATTTCATAAATTAATCGAATAACTATTCTCCGACCCGGCGGAATACCGAATATGAAACTCATATTTACCCCATCCCGACTTTATAGAAAGCAAAGCCGTGGATAAAAGCGTTATTCTAAGATTAATATGTGTGTTTGTGTTTGCAGAATAGCAAAGAGCAAAATGACGGCAGTCGGGAGAAGTACAAGGACTTCACGTTCGACCACTCGTACTGGTCGTACGCGCACGAGGACGCGCACTATGCGTCACAGGAACAGGTGAGCGACGAACACCGACGGCCACGCGCCAACCGTCACACAACACATTTAATAGGAAATGCGTGCATTACTGTGGTTCCGCTAGGCTCGAACGAAATATCAATGGGCAAAATATATAACTAAAGTTCAGACTCACTATACCTTTGTGTATATAATAATTTAATTTTCTTTTTAATATCCTTACTGAAATTTTAAATTGCAATTTTGGCTGCGTCTGTATTTATTTGATTAATCAGCCTCGCCCAATGTGTTTGATAGACGCCTTAAAACAAAAGAATAAGCGAACTAGTTCAGTGATACATATACTGTATTTCTATTACTTATAATTAAATTATAAAATCAACATATAGAATGGAAACATTGCAGTGATAGGTACAGATTAAGTTTTTTTTTTGCTGTAGTGTCATTTTGATGGTAAAATACAGAGGTATACGTTTATATGGTCTCTCATAGGCTGTGTGTGCATATGTATGGGCAATTAATTTTTCTTTACATTTTGGTAGGTGTTCGCGGACCTGGGGCTGGACGTGATCGACAGCGCGTTCGAGGGGTACAACGCGTGCGTGTTCGCCTACGGACAGACCGGCTCCGGGAAGACATTCACCATGATGGGCTCCCCGGTAGGAACTGTCCACCTATCTTCTACCTCTAACAATCTTCTGATGATAAGTTATATTTAGTGACTGAATGCTGTAGTAAGGTGTAGTGACGCTTCAGAAAAGTGCTGCTCCGTCCATTGTACTCATATTGTATTCCTGGCGATACTTATTTCTATGTAACGTTTAATGCCACTTGAATCTGGTGTCAGTCAGTCACTATTTCGTGGTCATTTCAATATGAGACGCTAAAGCAGAACTGGTCGATATTTGTACATGCTTCACAGCTCTCACTAAAATGATAACCAGAGGTGTATTGTATTCACGGATGACGAAGTGCTTTAAGTGGTCGCCTCGTCATTGCTGCTGCGCTGGGTGTTGTGTTCGATCCCTACACAGGGCAAACATTTGTGTGAGCTACAAATGGTTGTTCCGAGTGTGTGTGTGTGTGTTCCTTGTGTCCGTTGTTTTGAATGTTCGTAAGGTCCCCACGCCACAGGAATTATTGATAGTGCGGGGATTGGCTATTTAAATCTATACTTATGTTATAAAGCTGAAGAGCTTGTTTGTTTGTTTGTTTGAACGCGCTAATCTCAGTAACTACTGGTTTGGATTGAAAATTCTTTAAATGTTGGATAGCCTATTTATCGAGGAAGGCTATAGGCTCTATAACATTACGCTACGACCCACGGAGACGGCGCAGTAACGATAAACGCTGTGAAACCGCGGGCACATATAGTAAATAAATAAAATCTATGTTTTTCGGGAGTGAGATCCGACATATACAACGAAACCTGTTCAATGTTAAATTAAAATGTCACTTATGTTGCCATTATTCCTTTCAGGATTGCCAAGGCCTAATCCCTCGTATCTGTCGGCAACTGTTCTCCCGTGTCGCAGCCGGGAAGGAATCTGGGGCTTCCTACCGAACAGAAGTTAGCTACTTGGAGATCTACAACGAACGAGTCAAGGACCTCCTTGCGACTGACGCTGGTCACTCCTTGAGGGTCAGAGAGCATCCCAAGTTGGGACCCTATGTGCAGGATTTGTCAAAACATTTGGTGTCCGATTATGATGATATACAGGTAAAACAATTCTTCTGGTCATAAGACATTTCTCTTCTTTGTTATGGCGTAAAGCACAAATCATGAGCTGCCATACTTTTGACCTTAAATAGCATTCTATTTATATTAGAAATCGAACTCGGGAACTAGCGGATGGCATTCTCCAATGCGGTGATATTATACAATTGTATTGTGACTGCCTGATTTTATACAACTCAAATCAACCGAGAACCTCGTAGTGCTGTACGAGTTTTTCTATTGTGACTATTAGTGTAGTGCTGTAGACCCATTTGCCAACCTAGACATTGGGGGGCTGTTGAAAATCTACTTAAAACTTAGGGACTAGGCCTCACGACATCAAGGAAAAGTCTACCACAATCTCGTGATTCAGGTGATCCGTAGTTTTACATTATTTTAGAGATATGAGGTTTAAAATGTCTCTTTAAGCGGCTCTATATGCCTCTGGTGTTGCATGCGTCCATAGGCTACGGTGACCACTTACCATCAGGTGGGCCGCATGCTTGTTTGCCACCTGCTCATGTCGGCATTTATGACCAGAGCCGAAAATTTTTACTGGACGGATGGTGTTGTGGTTTAAGTGGTCGCCTCGCCACTGCCATTGTGTCGAGTGTTGTGGGTTCGAATCCTACACGGAACAAAAATTGTGTGATCCACTAATGGTTGTTCCGAGTCTGGATGTTCTTTGTGTCCGTTCTTTGAATGTTTTCAAAATACCCCGCCACACAGTAACTATACCCAATGCGGAGCTGTCATGTAAAAAAAAAAAAATATGAAAAAATACTCTTGTGTGAATATACACATATATAATATGTATACATTCTTGTGTGAATAATAATAGTATCAAATAATAAATGCTAAACACATTTCTTTAGGGTCCGCTAATTATGTATGGTGTAGGTATTTTCCCAATAGGACTACAGATTTGAGTGTAATCGTAGACTAGAACTGGTCCACTGTGCCATACAAGAGACTCCCATTTGCTGTTTCACACCCGTATTTCGCCAGCTATACGTTAAGGTCCAACGTACGAAACCTGATATATTGTCAGGTTTCATGATGCTCCCAAGAATTATCTAACAAAACAATCCAATAACAGTTCGTTTGACTCAGGATCTCAAGATCCGCAACAAACAGACAAAAGTTATGCCATCGGAGCAACGAGTGAAGTCTCACATAGTGTAATCGTTAAGTATATAATCTATGTTGATGTATAGTAAGGCTCTACATTAAAATGTTATATATTATTGGTGTATTGTTTGCGCAGGAGTGCATGCACCGCGGCAACCTGCACCGCACGACGGCGTCGACGCAGATGAACGACGTGTCGTCCCGCTCGCACGCTATCTTCACGATCACGTTCGTGCAGGCGAGCTACCTGCGCCACAACAACATGCCCAGCGAGACCGTCTCCAAAGTCCACCTCGTCGACCTGGCCGGCAGGTATACAACGTAACCAACAACCACCTCGACTGGATTTTCACATATTACTCTTAACGACGTGCTGATACGATCCGATATTGCCAACGATCGGGCCATGGGGGTCCGAGTCGAGTCGTCGTTAATAATGATTGATCGTAAGGCCGATTTTGTACGACTTTTTAGTAACATTAGAAATTGGACTGATTGAAAGTAACATCAGAAATCGGCACAATTTAGTAATTTCAAAAATTGAAAATCGGGCTTAGTGTTGATTCATGTTATTGTTGCAGTACAAATTGTACCTTGTGAGTGAGTGCCATCGCTACGTGTCGTGTTATTGTTGCAGCGAGCGCGCGGACGCGACGGGCGCGACGGGGCAGCGGCTGGTGGAGGGCGCGCACATCAACAAGTCCCTCGTCACGCTCGGCTCCGTCATCTCCGCGCTGGCCGAGTCCAGCCAGCCCCTCGAAAGTGAGTCGCACATCACACTCACGTACACCCTCGTGGTGCCAGGGGCACAACTTCATACTCGCGTTTATTTCTAAGGCACTTGTTGTTTCACTTCTTACAACTACAGTATCCTCGGCTCTTGATAATAAGAGGAGCTGTGAGAGTATTCTTAGACTTAGCCAATGCTTTCGGCACTGTCTCCCTTGTTAAGTCTCATTTACGGCGACGCGGTGCGTCGGACGTTCTTCTGTTTGCGGAACGGCGCGTGTGGCGTGGCGTCTCGCGGTGCGTCGGACGTTCTTCTGTTTGCGGAACGGCGCGTGTGGCGTGGCGTCTCGCGGTGCGTCGGACGTTCTTCTGTTTGCGGAACGGCGCGTGTGGCGTGGCGTCTCGCGGTGCGTCGGACGTTCTTCTGTTTGCGGAACGGCGCGTGTGGCGTGGCGTCTCGCGGTGCGTCGGACGTTCTTCTGTTTGCGGAACGGCGCGTGTGGCGTGGCGTCTCGCGGTGCGTCGGACGTTCTTCTGTTTGCGGAACGGCGCGTGTGGCGTGGCGTCTTGCGGTGCGTCGGACGTTCTTCTGTTTGCGGAACGGCGCGTGTGGCGTGGCGTCTCGCGGTGCGTCGGACGTTCTTCTGTTTGCGGAACGGCGCGTGTGGCGTGGCGTCTCGCGGTGCGTCGGACGTTCTTCTGTTTGCGGAACGGCGCGTGTGGCGTGGCGTCTCGCGGTGCGTCGGACGTTCTTCTGTTTGCGGAACGGCGCGTGTGGCGTGGCGTCTCGCGGTGCGTCGGACGTTCTTCTGTTTGCGGAACGGCGCGTGTGGCGTGGCGTCTCGCGGTGCGTCGGACGTTCTTCTGTTTGCGGAACGGCGCGTGTGGCGTGGCGTCTCGCGGTGCGTCGGACGTTCTTCTGTTTGCGGAACGGCGCGTGTGGCGTGGCGTCTCGCGGTGCGTCGGACGTTCTTCTGTTTGCGGAACGGCGCGTGTGGCGTGGCGTCTCGCGGTGCGTCGGACGTTCTTCTGTTTGCGGAACGGCGCGTGTGGCGTGGCGTCTCGCGGTGCGTCGGACGTTCTTCTGTTTGCGGAACGGCGCGTGTGGCGTGGCGTCTCGCGGTGCATCGGACGTTCTTCTGTTTGCGGAACGGCGCGTGTGGCGTGGCGTCTCGCGGTGCATCGGACGTTCTTCTGTTTGCGGAACGGCGCGTGTGGCGTGGCGTCTCGCGGTGCGTCGGACGTTCTTCTGTTTGCGGAACGGTGCGTGTGGCGTGACGTCTCGTGGGATGAGACACGTATGGAGCCACTGAAAGCAGTATATTTTGCCCTATGTCAGTCTCTCATTATGTATTGCATCACCTGCTGGGGTAGTGCAACAAAGACTTGTTACTCAAATTGAAAGGTCACAACGCTCTGTCTTAAAAGTGATGATGAAAACGACATTTAGATACCCAACGGCAAACGTCTACCAGGACAGTAAAGTGCTGAGCGTGAGACAGCTATTTATATTATAAACGTCACTTTTGGTGCATAACAAAAAATATATCGGCTGCCTATTCCACAAGTAAATATTACTTTTGCTCAACGATTTGGTAAGTTTATTCGAGCTCATATATACAACGTTGTAGTTAAGCATTGTCTCGTTAAAGACAGGTCAGTACGTGCAGTCAAGCAGCTGAACTTTAAATGGTTGTCTACCTTTAATTATGATGCTACTAACACAGTTAAGATAATATAGTAAACATAATATTTATCAATTGGAAACTAGATCTCATATAAAATTTATCATGTATCATATTTGTCAGCGCAATATTGTAGATTAAGATTAATTAAATATAACGATATAACGTATTTATGTAAACATATTACATTACATACATTTAACATTTGTCGTACATACTAGTTTAAGTAAAGTTTACATCAGCTGAAAACCTAAACACACTACCTTATATATTTACTAGACTATTAAAACTATTAAAACTATTTAGATTTAATTTAATTTTACACTTTCCCTGACGTTTCGGTTGCTTTTCAGCAGCCATGGTCACGGGGAGACTAAGATGGTAGTTGTCTCAATGTTCCAGTGTAGTTATTTCAAAGTAGCCGAACATAATTTAATCATTGGTGTTTCTATTTACGCAAAATGAGCTCAAAGTATAATGAAGTCTAGCTGTGGTTTGCTTGGGTTTGACTATTTGTATTATTGGATCCCAAGCTGGTGGTACATTCCAACCATCTTCTCTATTAAAATTAGGATGTTTTTTGATTTCCTCATAGTAATAGTATAGTAGTGTTAATAGCCTCGCGAAGCATCCTTGGTAGGAATCGGTGTTCTTTAGCGAGAACCTGTGGTTTGTCGAATCTCAGGTAGTGGTTGGTCCCCTGTTGCACATGTTCACACACAGCAGACTTCAACGAGCGTCGATGTTTTACATCAGCTATGTGTTCTTATATGCGGGTGCCTATGTTTCTCTTGGTTTGACCAATGTATGAGAGTCCGCAGTCACAATCTATTTTATAGACCCCTGCATCTTGTAAAGGTAGTTGGCACTTGACGGATGGTAAAAATTGACTTATCTTCGTTGGCGGCTTGAAGTATGTGTTGATTGAAGCTCGCTTCAAGATGTAGCCAATCTTGTCAGTGACACCCGTTACATTAGGCAGTATAGCAGGCTGGCGCTCGACTGTGGCTGGCTTTTCTCGGGATCTGTGATAGCGGCGCGGCTGTTGGAGCTTGTTGTCTTGCAGTACTTGCTTAACATGTTGAAGCTCGGCCTCCAGGTGTTTCTTGTCACAGATCCCATGGGCTCTCTGAAACAAATACATTCCCACGGTAGCTAACTGTTTAAGATGATGGTGAGATTCACCGTTTAAGTACCTATTTGTAATCTTAGTCTCCCCGTGACCATGGCTGCTGAAAAGCAACCGAAACGTCGGAGAAAGTGTAAAATTAAATTAAATCTAAATAGTTTTAATAGTGTTAATAGTAATTTAATTGGCTTAAAAATTAGTAAAGTTTAAAAGTAAAAGTAGTGTAACAGTTTTTAAAATTATGTAATAAAGTGTCAAATAACCAACGCGATAAAACCCGTATATAGTAGTTTAATTTCAAAGAAGAGTAATTGTTTTATTTTGTATGCAGCTCGTATACAGAAAGGTGCCAAGAAAAATGTGTTCATCCCGTACCGCGACTCAGTGCTGACGTGGCTGCTCAAAGACTCGCTCGGCGGCAACTCCAAGACCATCATGATCGCAGCGGTCAGTACACAGTACCCACACTCACGACACGTCGTCCACATCAGTAGTAGTCAGTACACAGTACACACACCCGCCGTTAATACCACCATTAGCTATGTGATCGTCATTCATTTAACATACGCATTCTCGTACACAGGTGGACTAGGACTTAATACATTCTCTACCTGTCTATTAAATACGCACGTAAATTCAAAAAAGTTAAAGATGCGGCGTAGCTCTACTCAATGGCTCATTTTAAGTCGGGTATATCGGGGAGTGCATTGCACCATCACTCCAAATACGACTGACACGATAAGAAAAGCTAAAACATATTAATTGTGGTTGTGTCAGATCTCGCCGGCGGACTGCAACTACGGCGAGACGCTGTCGACGCTGCGCTACGCGAACAGGGCCAAGAACATCATCAACAAGCCCACCATCAACGAGGACCCCAACGTCAAGCTCATTCGAGAACTGCGCGAGGAGATCGAGAAACTGCGCGCGCAGATCGCACACAACACGGTACCACATACCACTACTCTAACTACATTGCACCCGTTTACTTCCAAGTCGACTTTCTGGTCCTATTTGTGGGCACTAACTCCTCGTGTTGACTATCATAGAAGTTCCTAAAAGGTATCGATTAAAAGAAACAAATAAAGATTTATTAATCTTAAAAGTATGGTTTGTGCGAAGCTAGTACGCTGGCGCCAGTCTTACAGAAAAGTTACCGCTGGCTTGGCTCGTGTTGTTTAGATGAAGCCAACTCAGCTTGGATTTTCCTTGTTGTGTGCACACATTTAACGTTAAAAATAATACGCTGGCGTGGCGCTGGCGCGTGGGTTGAGGGGTATTCGGGCGGAAGTCACTGCCTTGGAATATAAACGGGTGTTCATTCTCGCCAGCGCTGGCTTCGTATAAACAAGGCTTTAGAATATACTAAAACTGCTTTACAACTCTTTCGCTATGTGATAGTTCGTATAAAAAAGGGTATGCATGATGGTTGTTGTGTGACAGGATCCAATCGAGACGGAGCCGGGCGTGCTGGCGACGCTGCAGCGCAAGGAGGCGCAGGAGAAGGTGCTGACGGAGAAGTGGACGGAGAAGTGGCGCGAGACGCAGCAGATCCTGCAGGAGCAGAAGGCGCTGGGGCTGCGCAAGAGCGGGCTGGGCGTCGTGCTGGACTCCGACATGCCGCACCTCGTCGGCATCGACGACAACCTGCTCTCCACCGGCGTCACGCTCTACCATCTCAAGGTCACTCGCGCTCCTTATCGTGCTTGTATTCCTGGGAAGTAAAGAGATGATAGGATGTACTTATTTTGTGAGACGCTTCTAATAGGGATAGTGCAAAAATATAGTATCTCGCGTCTAGGTTAGCTTACACCGCTTATGCGTAATTTTATTTTAGTGGAGTATAAAGAACAGGAATGATTGTACACACGGCTGCACATCAACTTAGACACTGTATACGCATGACTACGCTGCGTGCAGAGTAGAGAGCTGTCGCGAGTCGACCTGTGACGACGTGAAACTGCGATTTAAAAATAATAATAATGTATTAGCATCAAGGTATTTTACAATAGTTCACATTATACAGGTCCATTCCTTACAGGTTTTTATAAATAATAGCAATTTCCATAACTACCCGCACTAGGCTGAGCCTGACCTGCGGGCGGTTCACAATTATTATGACATTTAACAATTTATTTTTGAATTTGCTATTAAATACTGAGGCAACGAACGAGCGGACGGTGTATCTATATATTAATTTATTAACTATATGTATTTCTCTATCAATGTTACAATTATCTAATATAATTGATGGTACGTGTTTTATAAATTCTAGGTAAGAAGACGTAAAGAAAAACAAACATAATATTAAAGTAAACATCTGAACAATAAAAAAACATAAATATAGTAGTGTTGTAGAATTTTAAAACATAATTTATTATTATAACAATGTTTTTAAAAGGCCTTCCGTCTTATCGTAGTTCCAATTTAAAAGTTCCTCATTAATAATGGTCTTTAGTTTGCGCACGGGTAGAGCGTGTATGTTACACCTTTTATTTACTTTATTATAAACGAATGGTTTTAGAAAGCTGCAGAACCTTTTAACGAGTTCTGTTTTCACTGGGAAGAAGGATGGGATACGAATGACGCGTTTTTCGATCATGTCATCGTAGTAATCTGAGATGAGTACCTCTTTGTGGGTTAGGAGAGTGATTTAAAATAACTAGCGGTCGCCAAGTGATCGTAATTCGACCATAATTGATTTAAATTTTAAGTTTGATCGTTATTAGGGTATTGCCTAATAACGATTTAATAATCCCTTATAATTACATTTAAATACTAATTACAATAAAAATGGATGTAGTACTGTCCTCCTAAATAAGCTACAGATTAGCCAGTGATGAGGAGGTGCAGCGCTGGTCCCTGGCAGTCGTAGAAAAGAAGGATGATTCGTGTCTAATTAAGAGCAGCATTTGAAAACTACAAGATTTATACATTGTAAAACATAAGATTAAAATTATAAAAAATGAGTTAGATTGTACTTGTGCGTATGTGTATGTGTTTGTGTCTGAGGGCGTGTTTCTGTGTCTATGTGTCTGTGTTTCTGTGTGTATGTGCGATTGTGAATGTGATTATGAATGTGCGTATGTGCTGGGGCTATATGTCAATTATATCATGTTAAGTATTTTTCAGTGTCATCATAATCAAGTTCAAGAAGGAATGTCCGTACAGTTCTCTTGCACATGTAGTGTGATAAACCAAACATTGGACATTTGCTATTTATTTTGTTATAGGTAGAAGGGGCAAGGTATGTGGAGAATCTTTTCACGAAAGAAGTACGCGGAGGTGGAATTGTGCAGATTCTGTCTTTACGACGCTTTGTGATTTGACGATGTGGTGTTCTGTAGTGCTGCAAAATAATTATTTGTAGATAATATTGTTGTCATATATTAAGAACATTGCATGATTTATATAATTCTCTGGTTGGGAATAGTATCGGGCGGAATGTAGAAACCTTTAGTATGGCTCTATGAGCGATCTCTAGAGGTTTCATTGTTGCTTTCGCAGCGGCTCCCCAGCAGGAGATATAGTAGGTGATTAGAGATTGGCAAAGAGCAAAATATACCTCACGGATAACTGGCGCTGTGGCAACGTATCGTAATGTTTTAAAAATATATATAAGTTTGCTTACTCGGCCGGTGAGGGTGTTAATATGTAATTTGAAATTTAAGAGCCTGTCAATCACTACGCCAAGATATTTTATTTAATTAACAGATTTAAGAGAAGGACACTGGCAATTATGCAGAGAAGACAGAGAGCATGAGTGAGCTTGGACGGTGACAGGAAACACTGGTTGCGATATGGGATTTATAGAAAATGTGATAAAGTTAGTTTTGTCTGTGTTTAATGTCAATGTGTGAGAATGGAGCCATTTTATTGCCAAATTAAAGCCACTTTGTGCGATTGATTGTAATGCAAACCAAGACTTACAATTAGTAAATGTTATTGCTGTGTCGGCAGCGTAAGATATAATTTTGGCGTTACGAATGTCCAAGTTACAAAGGTCATTGATAAACACAAGGAAGACAGTGGGACCTAAAATACTGCCTTGCGGTACGCCGTATTTGATAGGATCATCCATAGTAACAAACTGAGTTCGGTTAGCTAGATAGTTCCCAATTAGCTCAAGCGGAGAACCTCTGACACCTATACGTTCGAGCTTGTTTAGAAGGATTTAGGGGGAACCGTGTCAAAGGCTTTCGCAAGATCTAGGAATATGGTCATAACCTTTCTTTTATTATCAAACTTTTCTACTATATGGTCCACCAATTGGTGTACAGCATCATTTGTTGATTTATTTTTACGAAATCCGAATTGTTGTGGTGATAAAAGTTTATAGTGATCAAAATAATGAATGAGTCTATTATTAATTAAACGTTCGAGTATCTTTGACAGAGTAATAAGTACGGCTATAGGGCGGTAGTTATTGTCTAGGCTCCCATCGCCACCCTTAAAAATGGGATGAATAGCTGCCTTTGTAAAAGAAGTGGGAAAATAGCGGTGTCAAAGCAAAGATTGAATATATGGCATAATATAGGTGCAAGGATGGCGGCATATCGCTTTAGGAACATGGAAGAAATACCGTCCCAGCCTGTAACGGCATTTGATCTCAGCGTGTTTATGACTGATACAATCTCGGCAGGGTCAGTTATTTCTAGCACAAAGGAATTTTTGAATCTAGCTGTTTGGGGGAGTGTAGTGTAAGACAGAGTTTCTGTATTGTTTATTTTCTCTGCAAGAGTCTTGCAGAAAAAAATATTCACAACAAAACTGATTAACGTCTTTGTATGCCTGAGTTGATGATGACGAAGCTGATAATAATTGTGTGTATGTGTGATTTGTTTTTGCTGTGTTTGTAATAGTCTTTATACAATCCCAGAGTGTTTTATCGAGTTGTTCATAACCTTAATTAATTCTTGTGAGTCATATTGCCTTTTAGCTTTTTTTAGCAGAATTGTGCAAAATGTTCTGTATCGTTTGTAAGTAATAATAGTTATGAGATTTTCTGGTGGTTGCTTACGTTTTTTTATGCAGTAAGTCTCGATTTCATATGCACTTTAGCAATCCCGAAGTAATCCATGATTTTAGGTTTTTTTTTCGCGAATACTTTTAATTTTGTAGTGCAGCTATCAATAGCAGTTTTAGTCAGTGTTATGAATTTATCTGTTACATCGTTGGGGTCCGTCATGAATAAAACGGGTGTGTAGTCTAGACTTTCCATAACTGCGTCAAGAGTGTTGTAGTTTATTTTAGTAATCAATTTTGGAGCATTTGACTTTAGAGTGTCTGTTAAGGCATAACAAAGAAGAGGCATAACAAAGAAGAACAGTGATCCGTTATTGTTGTGTCGTAGACTAGTGTGTGAGCTTTAGACTTTGATCGAATTAAATGGTGGTCTAAGCAATTGTTTGCTCTTGTAGGTCATGTATGTGCCGGTAGGAATCCATGATAGGCTAGCGTGTTCAGATATTCTTGCGAACGTGTGTCAGAAGAGTTATGTTTGATGTCGATGTTAATGTCAATTGTTATTATTACTGTTTTATAGTTGACAAGGGATTGGAGTATATTGTTAAGTGCAGAGGGAAATGAAGTGATTTCGTCATTTGAAGGCGAGAAATAAATTCAAAGTATAGCTACGTCGGAGTCTAATCTAATAATTAAACCGGAGGCCAATTCTTCAAAATTGGGTTCGACGTATACTGAACTGTGAGTGTTTATTAAGTTACCTAGTTATTTACTTTGAGCAGTTTGACACTAAAGATCGGCAAATTAAATAGTAGGTAAATCGAAACGTATATCAATATGACTACAGGGATTTTTGATTTAATGAATATCTTAAAATTATATAATGTTATATTTTCCAGTGCATAGTTATGAAAGGAAATAATGAAATACATTTATATCGCTTACTTATTAAACTTAATGCTTAAGTTTTTTTATTAATTTAATAAGTAAATGTAAAACATATTAACTTATTTTTACTCTTTTAAAAACCCTTTTTTATTATTTTATAACATTTGCACCAGTAATAATAGTAATTGATAATAGGTAATGGGCGTACTGACGCTCAGACGCTAGCGCTAATCGGAAACCAAACTTGTTAAATATAGTATTCACGACGAGCTAAACTTGCTCAGAAAATAATATACATATAGGATAGGATACATGTATGGTAAGGCCGGCCGCGTCCCGTTCAGTGTGAATTAGACAAAATAACAAAAATATAATGCACTCTCTCGCACAATTCGCAGCGTTCAACTTCTAATAGTTCAAAGTCCAGTCTGGGTTGATGTGTCGCTGTGTGTAATTAGCTTTTGTAGACTACTCTAAAACTTCCGACAACATCACTGCCGCAATAGAAACTGCCCATCATAATCAAAACATGTGTTCACCAAGAAAATTTTAATGTCTGGCGGATGCATGTTACGTACATATCATTGTCTGAAGAAAAAGATAAAAGAACAAAAAAAGTCAGACTATTATTATGAAATTACATAAATTCATAATAGTTCATAGGCACGGTTTTTGAATTGTTAGAAGATGTCGATATCAGTATATTGTGAATCATAAGTATTGACAAGGCACCAAAAGGATGCGCGGATCCTGTAGGTGTCTGTGTGAAATAGTTGAGGTAAGTTCAAGCGCCACCGCGCCGTTGATAAATAGCTCTCAAATCTGTTGCTACATAAACCGTGAAGCAACATAGTACCCAGAAGTAGACTTCTAGATTCTAAGCTTAAGATTATATTGTTTTAACAACTTTTCGTCGGCATTTAATTTAGGATTACATTTATAGTTTATGTTAAGCAAAATATTATTTTACTTCTCAAATATTCTACAAAATTTGGCAAAGAGAATTGCAATTCGTCAAATCGATATTGCGTATTCTAATTGAATTCGTACTAAAAATTTCCACAACACGAAAAGTATCGATCGTTGTACAAAACCACAGAAGGACTTTATGACAAAGCCAATATGTTTATTAAAGAGCAAAGAGGCATCTAACAGTATACCGAAACATTTACCTTATTAAGTGCTACATTATTAATGGTATAATTATCTTATAGTAGTTTTTTAATTTGAGTAATTTATATTTTATGATATTTGGGGAGGCTTTAAAAGAGCCTTCTATGCACAATAATTATAAATTATATTAAGATGATCCTGCAAGCTGAAACAATCTTGAATATATTTACAAGGTGTGTAGGTTTTTAAGTCATCAGAATACATTAGAATATTTGTGTTTAGAAAGAATTATTTTAAGTCACGATAAAGTATGTACTCGTGTGACGCGGTGGGTGGTTGGGCGGTGCGCAGGAGGGCGAGACGGTGATCGGCAGCGAGGAGTGCTCGCCGACGCCCGACATCGTGCTGAGCGGCGCGGGCGTGCTGCCGCTGCACTGCCGCGTGGCGCTGGCGGGCGGCACGGCCACGCTGCTGCCGTGCGCCGGCGCGCAGTGCTGGCTCAACACCGTGCTCGTGGACCGGCCCGCCAAGCTCAGCCAAGGTACACAAGTGCTGTCTCTGTTCATGATCTGATGGAACGCATACTGCCGCTGCACTGCCGCGTGGCGCTGGCGGGCGGCACGGCCACGCTGCTGCCGTGCGCCGGCGCGCAGTGCTGGCTCAACACCGTGCTCGTGGACCGGCCCGCCAAGCTCAGCCAAGGTACACAAGTGCTGTCTCTGTTCATGATCTGATGGAACGCATACTGCCGCTGCACTGCCGCGTGGCGCTGGCGGGCGGCACGGCCACGCTGCTGCCGTGCGCCGGCGCGCAGTGCTGGCTCAACACCGTGCTCGTGGACCGGCCCGCCAAGCTCAGCCAAGGTACACAAGTGCTGTCTCTGTTCATGATCTGATGGAACGCATACTGCCGCTGCACTGCCGCGTGGCGCTGGCGGGCGGCACGGCCACGCTGCTGCCGTGCGCCGGCGCGCAGTGCTGGCTCAACACCGTGCTCGTGGACCGGCCCGCCAAGCTCAGCCAAGGTACACAAGTGCTGTCTCTGTTCATGATCTGATGGAACGCATACTGCCGCTGCACTGCCGCGTGGCGCTGGCGGGCGGCACGGCCACGCTGCTGCCGTGCGCCGGCGCGCAGTGCTGGCTCAACACCGTGCTCGTGGACCGGCCCGCCAAGCTCAGCCAAGGTACACAAGTGCTGTCTCTGTTCATGATCTGATGGAACGCATACTGCCGCTGCACTGCCGCGTGGCGCTGGCGGGCGGCACGGCCACGCTGCTGCCGTGCGCCGGCGCGCAGTGCTGGCTCAACACCGTGCTCGTGGACCGGCCCGCCAAGCTCAGCCAAGGTACACAAGTGCTGTCTCTGTTCATGATCTGATGGAACGCATACTGCCGCTGCACTGCCGCGTGGCGCTGGCGGGCGGCACGGCCACGCTGCTGCCGTGCGCCGGCGCGCAGTGCTGGCTCAACACCGTGCTCGTGGACCGGCCCGCCAAGCTCAGCCAAGGTACACAAGTGCTGTCTCTGTTCATGATCTGATGGAACGCATACTGCCGCTGCACTGCCGCGTGGCGCTGGCGGGCGGCACGGCCACGCTGCTGCCGTGCGCCGGCGCGCAGTGCTGGCTCAACACCGTGCTCGTGGACCGGCCCGCCAAGCTCAGCCAAGGTACACAAGTGCTGTCTCTGTTCATGATCTGATGGAACGCATACTGCCGCTGCACTGCCGCGTGGCGCTGGCGGGCGGCACGGCCACGCTGCTGCCGTGCGCCGGCGCGCAGTGCTGGCTCAACACCGTGCTCGTGGACCGGCCCGCCAAGCTCAGCCAAGGTACACAAGTGCTGTCTCTGTTCATGATCTGATGGAACGCATACTGCCGCTGCACTGCCGCGTGGCGCTGGCGGGCGGCACGGCCACGCTGCTGCCGTGCGCCGGCGCGCAGTGCTGGCTCAACACCGTGCTCGTGGACCGGCCCGCCAAGCTCAGCCAAGGTACACAAGTGCTGTCTCTGTTCATGATCTGATGGAACGCATACTGCCGCTGCACTGCCGCGTGGCGCTGGCGGGCGGCACGGCCACGCTGCTGCCGTGCGCCGGCGCGCAGTGCTGGCTCAACACCGTGCTCGTGGACCGGCCCGCCAAGCTCAGCCAAGGTACACAAGTGCTGTCTCTGTTCATGATCTGATGGAACGCATACTGCCGCTGCACTGCCGCGTGGCGCTGGCGGGCGGCACGGCCACGCTGCTGCCGTGCGCCGGCGCGCAGTGCTGGCTCAACACCGTGCTCGTGGACCGGCCCGCCAAGCTCAGCCAAGGTACACAAGTGCTGTCTCTGTTCATGATCTGATGGAACGCATACTGCCGCTGCACTGCCGCGTGGCGCTGGCGGGCGGCACGGCCACGCTGCTGCCGTGCGCCGGCGCGCAGTGCTGGCTCAACACCGTGCTCGTGGACCGGCCCGCCAAGCTCAGCCAAGGTACACAAGTGCTGTCTCTGTTCATGATCTGATGGAACGCATACTGCCGCTGCACTGCCGCGTGGCGCTGGCGGGCGGCACGGCCACGCTGCTGCCGTGCGCCGGCGCGCAGTGCTGGCTCAACACCGTGCTCGTGGACCAGCCCGCCAAGCTCAGCCAAGGTACACAAGTGCTGTCTCTGTTCATGATCTGATGGAACGCATACTGCCGCTGCACTGCCGCGTGGCGCTGGCGGGCGGCACGGCCACGCTGCTGCCGTGCGCCGGCGCGCAGTGCTGGCTCAACACCGTGCTCGTGGACCGGCCCGCCAAGCTCAGCCAAGGTACACAAGTGCTGTCTCTGTTCATGATCTGATGGAACGCATACTGCCGCTGCACTGCCGCGTGGCGCTGGCGGGCGGCACGGCCACGCTGCTGCCGTGCGCCGGCGCGCAGTGCTGGCTCAACACCGTGCTCGTGGACCGGCCCGCCAAGCTCAGCCAAGGTACACAAGTGCTGTCTCTGTTCATGATCTGATGGAACGCATACTGCCGCTGCACTGCCGCGTGGCGCTGGCGGGCGGCACGGCCACGCTGCTGCCGTGCGCCGGCGCGCAGTGCTGGCTCAACACCGTGCTCGTGGACCGGCCCGCCAAGCTCAGCCAAGGTACACAAGTGCTGTCTCTGTTCATGATCTGATGGAACGCATACTGCCGCTGCACTGCCGCGTGGCGCTGGCGGGCGGCACGGCCACGCTGCTGCCGTGCGCCGGCGCGCAGTGCTGGCTCAACACCGTGCTCGTGGACCGGCCCGCCAAGCTCAGCCAAGGTACACAAGTGCTGTCTCTGTTCATGATCTGATGGAACGCATACTGCCGCTGCACTGCCGCGTGGCGCTGGCGGGCGGCACGGCCACGCTGCTGCCGTGCGCCGGCGCGCAGTGCTGGCTCAACACCGTGCTCGTGGACCGGCCCGCCAAGCTCAGCCAAGGTACACAAGTGCTGTCTCTGTTCATGATCTGATGGAACGCATACTGCCGCTGCACTGCCGCGTGGCGCTGGCGGGCGGCACGGCCACGCTGCTGCCGTGCGCCGGCGCGCAGTGCTGGCTCAACACCGTGCTCGTGGACCGGCCCGCCAAGCTCAGCCAAGGTACACAAGTGCTGTCTCTGTTCATGATCTGATGGAACGCATACTGCCGCTGCACTGCCGCGTGGCGCTGGCGGGCGGCACGGCCACGCTGCTGCCGTGCGCCGGCGCGCAGTGCTGGCTCAACACCGTGCTCGTGGACCGGCCCGCCAAGCTCAGCCAAGGTACACAAGTGCTGTCTCTGTTCATGATCTGATGGAACGCATACTGCCGCTGCACTGCCGCGTGGCGCTGGCGGGCGGCACGGCCACGCTGCTGCCGTGCGCCGGCGCGCAGTGCTGGCTCAACACCGTGCTCGTGGACCGGCCCGCCAAGCTCAGCCAAGGTACACAAGTGCTGTCTCTGTTCATGATCTGATGGAACGCATACTGCCGCTGCACTGCCGCGTGGCGCTGGCGGGCGGCACGGCCACGCTGCTGCCGTGCGCCGGCGCGCAGTGCTGGCTCAACACCGTGCTCGTGGACCGGCCCGCCAAGCTCAGCCAAGGTACACAAGTGCTGTCTCTGTTCATGATCTGATGGAACGCATACTGCCGCTGCACTGCCGCGTGGCGCTGGCGGGCGGCACGGCCACGCTGCTGCCGTGCGCCGGCGCGCAGTGCTGGCTCAACACCGTGCTCGTGGACCGGCCCGCCAAGCTCAGCCAAGGTACACAAGTGCTGTCTCTGTTCATGATCTGATGGAACGCATACTGCCGCTGCACTGCCGCGTGGCGCTGGCGGGCGGCACGGCCACGCTGCTGCCGTGCGCCGGCGCGCAGTGCTGGCTCAACACCGTGCTCGTGGACCGGCCCGCCAAGCTCAGCCAAGGTACACAAGTGCTGTCTCTGTTCATGATCTGATGGAACGCATACTGCCGCTGCACTGCCGCGTGGCGCTGGCGGGCGGCACGGCCACGCTGCTGCCGTGCGCCGGCGCGCAGTGCTGGCTCAACACCGTGCTCGTGGACCGGCCCGCCAAGCTCAGCCAAGGTACACAAGTGCTGTCTCTGTTCATGATCTGATGGAACGCATACTGCCGCTGCACTGCCGCGTGGCGCTGGCGGGCGGCACGGCCACGCTGCTGCCGTGCGCCGGCGCGCAGTGCTGGCTCAACACCGTGCTCGTGGACCGGCCCGCCAAGCTCAGCCAAGGTACACAAGTGCTGTCTCTGTTCATGATCTGATGGAACGCATACTGCCGCTGCACTGCCGCGTGGCGCTGGCGGGCGGCACGGCCACGCTGCTGCCGTGCGCCGGCGCGCAGTGCTGGCTCAACACCGTGCTCGTGGACCGGCCCGCCAAGCTCAGCCAAGGTACCTGCTCGTCTGCGCTGCAGATGTTATAGTGCACAAACACAAGTGCTGTGTCTGTTCATGATCTGATGGAACGCATAATCCGACACGACCAGAGAAAGGTCAGGTGTAGGACCAACGGTTGTACGTGATTTTCGAGGTACGGAGGTGTCTAATACCGTTAACTTACTAATTCCGGGCTCGTATTGAAATTTCTTAACAGAAAAACGCAATAGCTTTTTGTTGATCCGACCTGAGATTGAACCCTCATGCACAGCAGTCGCATTCAATCCCGCTGTGCTACTGCGGCAGTTAAGACTGCGCCGAGCGAAATGTGCCAAAACGGGCGCTCACAGTTAAGTGAATAAAATCAATACTTTTTGTTTCATACAAATATAAAATATTTTACATTTACCATAACAATGAATGTGTTACAATTACTCCGTGTAAAAAACTTAAAATAATTAATATTTTCGCCTACAAAATTACGTAAATTTGCACGAAAAATACAAAAACGTAAGCTCGTGTTACTTAATTTTTAGATTATAACAGTAGAAATCCATCCTATTTTATAGCTTAAACGAAACATAAATAGTTATATTACAATTTGTCCGTCCCAAATATTTAAGTTATTGGTTGACAATAAAAATACGTATTTATCAAAAAGCACTTCAAATCCTCCATACAATTTGACTATGGCGGCCGCGCGCCGCGCCTATTTGAATATGCACCGCACTAGCTCTGTCATTATCTGTCTTTCGCTCGGCGCAGTCTTAAAATTACGTGCTTTACATTTACCTAGTTAAACTTGCTCAGTTGTAATAAAGTCTGGTGTGTTCTATGCAGGGTGTATCTTGCTGCTGGGGCGCACGAACATGTTCCGCTACAACGACCCGGCGGAGGCGGCCAAGCTGCGGCAGGAGGGCAGTGCCTCCGTCATGAACCTGTCGCGCCTCTCGCTGCTGTCGTGGTCCACCACCGATCTCGCCGCCAGCACCGAGAACCTCAACACCACGCTCTCGTTAGTTATATCACAAGCACTTTTAGGAGCAAAGAGATTATTCTAATTTGACGATTGCACGCAAACATATGCCTCGGGACTCCAAGATAATCCTAGTAAGCTGGGTTGTTGTTTCAAAATTGACTAGAACATGTGTTGTTGGCAGAGACTTGGAGAGCGAGATAAGGTGCGAGCGCATCGAGGCGCAGCGCGTGGAGCTGGAGCGCGAGCGCCAGCAGTTCCTGCTGCAGCAGGAGGAGCGACAGCGGCGCTGGCACGCCGAGCGAGAGGAGCTGCTGCAGGCGCAGAGGAAGCTCGATGAGGTAAACGTGTTTCACTTGAATCATCGTCATCTGTCTATCATCGTATCAGTGGATCCCTCTGTAAGATTCATCCTTTCCATTTGGTAACATTCCCATCTTGTGCTGTGTTTTTAGCAATCATTACTCCTACATACATACGTGTAAGCTCTGTAATTTACTACCTACATGTGATACGTAGCTAATTCCAGAACTGTTACCCGAGTCGCGGTTTTCTTCAAATCCCTGACTTGAAGAAACTCCGACGTGCCATAATTTTGTATTTACTTGATATATATATTTATTTTAGTGTGAATGAAACAGTCACAAGGGAAAGACCTAGGTGAACGTTTCTCGATCAGATTGGAGACGTTCTGGACAAAGGCCAGGCTTAGAGCACCTTAAATAGGCGATTGTGTATGAGGAATGTGATGAAAGTGAATGAAGCCAGAGAAGTGTATATACCCCTCTGGCAAACAGCTGTGAATCTATATATGATATATATGGTGGTGGTGTTGTTGTGTCGCAGGAGCGGTCTGCGATGGAGCGCGAGTACGCGGCGGCGTGCCGGCGTCTGTCGGGTGACTGGCGCGCGCTGGAGCGGGGCTGGACGCAGCGCCGCCGCGCATTGCGCTGTCGCCAGCGAGAGCTTGCGCAGCGCAGCCAGCGGCTGTCAGCGCTCAGCGACACGCACACGCGCTGTGTGAGTACACTCTCCTCACCCTCTACACTGTACGTACACCCAACAGGAACCGTTGGACGCAGCGCCGCCGCGCGCTGCGCTGTCGCCAGCGAGAGCTTGCGCAGCGCAGCCAGCGGCTGTCAGCGCTCAGCGACACGCACACGCGCTGTGTGAGTACACTCTCCTCACCCTCTACACTGTACGTACACCCAACAGGATACGTTGGACGCAGCACGATATCTGTTTTGATGTGCCTACTTAAAATTGACAATAGCAGGGTTACCTTATGTGTCCTCGTGGCAAGAATACCAATCTTCGACACCAAACACGTACAATGAGGATCTTGAGTAAGAAATTAGCAACACATAGTCTAGTCAGAAATCTGTGTAGTCTTCAACGTCGAGAGCATCAACATCACAACAAGTATATGAACAACGTAATGGTAATATCCGGACCTCTTAGATCTTTAATTCCCGTAAAAGCTGTCGACCGCGTCTTACACACCTAGATGGTAAGTATTTAATGTTGTTAATATTTTATATTTTAATATATATGAAATATTTTTATCGTTACTAAATATCCGTATAAATAGCCTTTTGATGTGACATCTGAAAACAATGAAATTTACTTACGTTTGAATTTACATCTGGTTGCATACTATACTAAAAAACAAATTAAATTTAATATGAAAACACTTTGGCAAAAGCAGAAAAAAAATTGTTAAAATTAGTAAAATGATAAAGGCATTTTCCTCAAAGGCGTTTGACGTGGTTGATCACAGTCTCCTTACGCAAAAGTTAGCTCACGCAGGCATTTGTAACTCGCTTCTTAAATTGTGTGAATCCTACCTGATGAATAGATCGCAGCTCGTGTAAATCAGAGGCTACAAATCCATAGCTATAATGGTCGTTTCTGGAGTACCCCAGGACTCACACCTAGGACCCCTGTTCTTAGTCTATGTCCTATTTGTGCCATAACATCCAGTTACCTAACATATGCAGATCATAAGTTATACTTTTAATATCGGTAGTTGTATTCGTCATGCTTCCTACAGGACAGACCAAACCGTAGTTCGGATTATTAGGCAAAAATAGAGGTTAAAGTATGAAGTTGCCGTTGTATAGTAAAAGTTACTTTGAATTGACATAAAACTTTCATGGTGTGAGATTTTCGAGTAAAACTTTTTTACATGATAACTGTAAGATTCTTTTTTTAAAAAATGTGCAACATTCGATTTTCGACATTCAATTGTTTTTTTTTATTCAGCTTAGACGGGAAAGATGGATACTTCGAAAATGCGAGTCATTTTATAATACGAGTTTCGACGCGGAACTAACCCTTTAGAAACAGCTCGCAATATCAACGCTGTGTTTGGAGAGGAGACTGCTAACGAACGCACCGTGCGTTTTTGGTTTAAACGCTCTCGTAATGGAAACTTCGAATTGAAGAACGAATCACGTGGAAGACCGCCCACACAGGTGAATAATGCTGAATTGAAGGAGATGGTGGAAGCCGATCCGAGTCAAACTACTCAGGAATTAGCAGCATGGTTTAACGTTACCCTATCTACAATATTGGCTCATTTGCATCAAATGAATAAGATAAAAAAAAAGAAGAGTGGGTGCCTCATGATTTGACTGATCTGCAGAAAGAAATGCGTGTTAAAACTTATGTTGCCTTGTCAAATCGGTACAGAAATTAAGGAATATTGGATCGAATTGTGACATGTGACGAAAAATGGATTCTTTACAATAACCGTAAGCGAAAAAAACAATGGCTGACCCCAGGTCAAACGCCGCAACAGTGCCCTAAAGCAAAGCTTACCAATAAAAAGGTAATGGTAGCTGTTTGGTGTTCTCTTCATGGTGTTATTCACTATAGCTTTCTCAGGTCTGGTCAAGCAATAACAGCAGATGTTTACTGTGCCGAACTTCGAACAATGATGGCGAAACTGGCAGTGAAACAGCCCCAACTTGTGAATCGTCATCATCTTCACCATTATTGCTCCATGATAACATTGATAAAGCAAGACCTCACACTGCATGAAAAACCGTTGTAACTCTACAGAAGCTGCAGTTAGAAACCATACCTCATTCTCCGTACTAGTTAGAAACCAGGGCCGATATAATAATAGAGTGTAAATAACATTTTTATTAAATAATGCCAGCAAGTTGGGGTGTCCCGCAATATGTATGTCTAACAAGGTGCACATTATATTCGCGTGTGAGTGAAAGCAATTATATCGTCCGAATTGGTTCGTTATTGAGAAGTAATTACACAGTTTGCGTCACAACACTGTATGCAATCAACGGTGTCATTGTCCTAAAAAACATCATCTTTCGCCCTACTAGCCTAACTCGAATCGTTCTCGAATGTAATTGTTATTATGCGGCGAGATTATTACGCTACTTGACGCAACTCAACTTTTACTCGATTATTATAACTAAAAAAAGGACAATTATTTAGTTACTTGAACAGCAATTAAACATTAACAGCCGTATTTATGCTACTTAAACGTAGCATTAGCAATATTCGCAAAAAATATTAAACATACTCGTAATATCTAGGTGCACAATATGGTGAAGTGAGGTACGCATTATTGTCATGATAAAAATGGCAGGATTTACGTCAGTTCCACATAAATCTAGCAATAAAGCTCGTGAGCATTCCTAATATTCATAATTGTAACATTTTCAACCAAAGCATGTCTCGTAAAAGGCTGTTTATACACTCGGGCGCAATAAAGTCGCACATGTTTATATATTTTTTTTATTTAAAGAAATACTTGTATTTTTTAATATGGGATTAAAGGTTATTTCAATACCTATTTAGTGATACCATATAAGCTGTGATAAGTTTAACTTACTGCCGAAAAAAAAGACAACAAATCCCAAAATTGCTCACTTAGCTCACTGCAGTTTGCGAGACTAATTGCAGGTATAAAAAGACATGTTTTGAGTAAAAATGTCATTATTTGCATTTCATCGCTTAACCTGAAAATACATCTTCTGACTACAGTTGGATTCATCTGAAGATAATAGATACTACACCGGAAAAAGCCGCTCAAGTCGTTGCTCTAATTGAAGTGGACCAGAATCAGAGTGCTGTAGCTCGACAGCTGAATATCAGCCGATATTCAGTTCATCGTGTGTACCAGCGCTATCAGGAGACTGGTGGCTATGAACGACGACGAGGATCTGGTCGAACCAGAGCTACAACGCAGTGCGATAACCGATTTCTTGTAATGACGGCATTGCGAAATCGTCGTCTAACTGCCGTTGATCTTGCACGTCATCTTCAAGAGGTGCGTGAAGTAGATAGTCAAAAGAAGACTTGCTGAAGGAGGTTTGACTGCGCATAGGCCAGGAAATGGCTCTAAACTGACGCCAGCTCATCGCCAGACCTGTCTTCGATTTGCACAAGAACATGCGCACAGGACAGTCGACCAATGGAGAGCAGCCCTGCTCTCAGATGAGTGTAGAATGTGTCTTTATGGCAATGATGGAGGAGGAAGGTTCTAAAGAAGGCCTATATAGAGATTTTTCCAGTGTTGCATTACGAAACGTGTGGCTTACGGCGGTGGTTCGTGTATGTTCTGGAGAGGTATCTTATTCGAAGCTAAAACTGAGCTTGTCTTCATCGCTGGGGCCAATATTGGGCGACAAGCAACAAGATTAATATTTCAGCGGTACATACACACAGAAGTTCTCTGGGAACATGTCGTACCATTTGGCGGTTTTATTGGAGAGAACTTTCTCTTTATGCATGACAACGCAAGACTCCATACTGCTGCAGCTATAGTACGACAATACTTGCAAGAGTGTGTATCCCCATGAGGGAGTGGCCAGCTCTGACCTCGGACCTTAATCCGATCAAGCACTTGTGGGACGAGTTAAAAAGAAGAATAACAGGCCAAAATATTGCTCCAGCCAATCTTCAGGAGCTACAAAACACGCTCAAGCAGGAATGGGTTTCTATGTCACAAGACTTTATCAAACGCTTCATAGAATCTATGGAAAACCGGTGTCAAGCTTTTATTCGGGCAAAAGGGGGCAACACTTCTTATTAAAAATTATTTCTTTGAGTAAATTTTGTGTTTTTATATTAATTCCCAATTTTTGAACTTTGTTGGTTAAGCAAAAATCTTCCAAGAAAGATGTATTCGTTATTGTCTTTTTTTTCGGCAGTAAGGTAAACTTATTACCGCTAATGTGGTATCACTGAATAGGTATTGAAATAACCTTTAATCCCATATTAAAAATGTATGTATATCATTGAATAAAAAAAAAAAACAATATTTAAAAAAAAATGTTCTCATGTGCGATTTCGTTGCACCGAAGTGTATATTAAATGTAAATTATTTAATGGAAATTTTAGACATATTCTAATGGTACGGTAATTTTATGTGTTTTGTACGGAATAAATACGAATCAAAGGCAAATCTATTTTAATATATTTTGAATTCGACGAATCAATTTAAAAGATCAATATGCGCTTTAGTTTTAATTCACTATATTATTCTATAAGCTGTTGAATCGCTAGAGAAAGTTGATCAAACATGTGAAATAGCACATTTAATATTCATGTTAATGTTCCGATTTTGGGATCCCTTTTCGACGTTGTGTGCGACTGTTAGTGTGACTTTCATAACATTCTATGAGTATCAACCTTCGCTGGAGTATATTATAAAGTAAGCTATGTACGTAATGGCCGCATGTTAGTGTCTCACTAGTTATTCACAAGTCACAGTCTGCATCGAGTACCATCGGTAGCGCGCGAGTCTCGGCACTAACAATGAATATTATTGTTTAACGTTCCCACTATTTGTCACTTGTAGTGTCGGCGCACTCACGCGCTCACCTATACATGTATACACTATTTCATTTGTGCCGATTTCATGTTCCTGTGGGTAGGTGCTGCTATTTTTTTATGTTATTTTTGTTATGAAGCTCTGGGTTTTGTTATACTGTAACTTTGGAGGACGTCATGCACTTTCTTTAAGCGCACTGTTGCCATTGTACACTTTAAAATTGTCCTGATACATTTTTATTCTTATATTTAAGCTTTGGCACGTTTTATAATTCTCAATTTATTTTCATTTAATTGTCACTGCCAGCACTTGAAGTACATCCCCCAGATAGACACAATTCAAGTGACAAGTTCATATCGATCGATCATAAGTGTTGTGACCTAAATCAATTAATGATTTTTGACTTTAAATTATTAGGTAATTGTCGTAAATAAAAAAGCTCACCACAACTTTCAGAATGTATTTCTTTTTAAAATTAAACAGATGTACGACTTATGATACCCCATTTATGGCGTCGTTATATCTTTATAAAATGATTTTAAAATGATATTAAAAACATAGTAACCATCACGCAGATAAGAATAATTCACATTATAATAAATATTGCATTAGCCTTTTATAACTATTTACTACTTATTATTAGGTATAATATCTGTATACAGATAAAAATATTTGTTACAGATAAAGCTACTTAAAAGAATATGCTGTTATTCAGTATTAATGCTTAAGAATTAGTGTAACTTTGACATTCATAAGTGTTACCTTGTAACCTAATCTGAATAAATATATTTTGAATTTGAATTTGAATTTAAGAATATTGAATGAATTAATTATGATTAAGAATTAAAAAAAAACCATAATTGTTAAGTTATGGTTGAGGTCAGATGAGGCAGAGCTATCAGTACAGTGTCCAAAGCGCAGTGGTTGATCAGTAAATCCAGAGCTTCTGTTATATTATGTTGCGTTAACGTGTAGGCAGAGAAGGAGGAGGGCCACGTGGGGACGCTGCGGTCGCGCCTCGCGCACAAGCGCCTCGCGCTGCAGACCTTCGTCAGCGCCAGCCTGCAGGACCTCGTCGCCAGGGGCTGCAGGCTCCACGAGGTAAGACACGCCAACGTTGCTACTGGTCACATAACACGTGGACTACTTTATTTCATTCATACATACTAACGCTTGTATATTCCTAGAGAGGTAGGCAGAGACGATGATTGATTATATTGCCACCTGCGGGGCGCTGAACTTTGTACTGCTACCGGAATTTTTATGTAAGAAAATCTCAATATGACTGCTCAATTCAAATTGCAAATTTATGACCTTGCGATAAATGATCAAAACTCATCCTAATTTCTGTTATGTATGCGAAGTTTTAATTACGATCGCTTCAAAAGATAAGTTCGACAGAGTGACGGACTGAAATATAACACAAAGGTTGTATGTTGTCACGTTGATGCTATTTATATGCATTGGTTATTAATGTTAGATTTAATGCAATTCAAGTAAAATCACAGCGCGAGAATATTATATCATGTAACCATTAAATTGCTTCTTACAATAATGATACAATCAGACCCGAAACCTTAGTTCGTTATAATGTATAACAGTGTATAGTGTAGGTTTGGTAGGTAGGTAGCCTTAACTCACTATTCATACAAAAATAACCTTATCATTGTATTTTAATTATAACCAGACTAGTAAAAATGGAATGTTTACACGTTTTTATGTGACCAATCGTACGAGCGCCAGTTTTAATCTGTTTATACTCTTTAAAGAGTAGTTTGACCCGATCAACTCGCGTATAACGGTGATGATGAATAACCAACTAACTAATCAAGCGACTAAACAATTGAGTGTAACTGTTCTGTTTAAGATTTTAATTTTACCATACCTATATCAAACTTAGCTATAGATGTACATTTATAAAAAAGAGAATATCGGCGCCCAAACGTATGAGCGTATTAAGATCAATAAAAATCATTTAAAACATTACCGTACGCGACTCGATCGTTTCAACTTATTTGCCGCTTTATTTGAATGAGTACTAATAAATAATGCATGATAGCTTTATACTATTATTCTTGAATGTCTACAGTTACTGCACTTAGATTAATTCATGGTATTTGAATTGAACTTAATCGTAAATATATGTTTATCTTAAACTATACATTTCTTATTATTTTATTGCTGGGTAAAACCGGGCTGGGCTCGTTTTCACTGGCCCACAAACTATATGATATATATATGATTTTTTTGCATAGAGAGCAGAAAGTCATATCAAACCGTTGCGTTGCTGCATGCAGGAAGGACAAACAAATACTTTCGCGTTGTAATGATACCATCAATGTGTCTCGTCTCATTGTAGGCGGTTTTCGTAGCCTGTAATTGTTTGCGACCTAAAAGAGAATCGCTGTGCTGCCAGATCTCCTGCTGACAGCACATCCTTATCGACCTAGACATCCTACCCATCACAAAGAACACAAGGTCTGCGATCTTGTATAGAAATACTAACGTTAACAAAATGAGTATCAAGTAGTACCTAAGCACATTTGAAGTAGAGTGGTTGATGGTGCAGAGTTCGACGCCGAGCCCCGACAGCCCCGCATCGGAGACGAGCACGGAGAGCCTGATGCACCTGCTGCAGCAGTGCGAGCCCAAGGTCGCCACCAGCATCAAGGACACCGTCGAGAGGCATGTGAGTACGATAAAACTACATACGTACAGTGACTCTGTTCCTATCTACAGGGTAGAGAAATGTCGATCAATATATCGATAATACTATAGTTATAAGAAGCCGTTTACCTTGTACTATTCGCACTATAAAATTAGTATAACATTGATAATAATGTCCTTCAGACTGAATTAATATCAGGAGATATTATTGTGCACAAGTGTGTGCGAAAATACAAGTGTAGTCTCTTTTCCCTCACTTTCAGCATCCGATGAGTCGGCAATCGGACCCGACCAGAAAAATACGCACGCACGGACGCACACACGCACGCACACACGCATACATGCACACACGCACACGCACACACACGCACACATTTTATTGTTGTACTGGTTTTCTTTATAACATTTAAGTGTATAAGACAACACAGTATGCCATTTACAAACTACTTATTAAAATAAATTTATTATTGTTATATTATTAAACAAACAGTATACTTCCCCCAACGAATGTCACATTATTTTAGTATATCGTTTAATTGATAAAATGCAGCAATGGACATTCTAAAGTAGTTGTAAAATTTACCTTCATTTTGTCTTAATTTCGGATACAGTATGACAAAATCACCTTCTGTATGTCAAAATAATAGCAAAGGATCAATCCACATCCGCGCTGCACTATTTTCGATAACACCGCTCGCGCTGCCGGCGGCGGCGCCGTAATAATAATAAGAAAAGTAACGTCTGTGCTCCATTTGGACTTCAAACCTTACACTGAGCTCCTGGGCCAGATGCGTGGCGTCTGCTGCGCAAAGTCAGATCCGGCTGCAAATCACTGCATGCAGTTGAATATATCGACTGCGCGCGGTTGCTGCGATGCAGTCCGTCTGCTGGCAGCCTTAGATACTGCTATTTTGATATTTTAAAACGCAGGGTATTCTATTATCCTTGTTACGTGATTTTATAAATGACCATAAAATTATGGTATTTTCCGATAAATTTATCTGTGGCCAACGTTAATATGTTACGTGGTTCCCTAAATATTTATGTTTAATATGTTCGTTTAGAAAAAGGAGTTGGTGGAGTTGGAGGAGGAGCTGCAGAGCCGCGTGGCGTCGGTGGCGTCGCACCGCGTGAAGATCGAGCGCCTGCAGGCCGAGCTGGCGCTGCTGGGCACGCAGGAGCTGGGCCTGCAGCACGCGCTCGCCTCCGACGTGGGGCCCAGCGCGCTCAGAGGTACTTACGTACTGGCACTACTAGGAGCTGCAGAGCCGCGTGGCATCACATATCTTCGAGAACTCTCGGACATGCCGGTTTCCTCACGATGTTATCCTTCACCGTTAAAGCAGACGATAATTACCTATTTAATACGCACATGACTTCGAAGTGTCAGAGATGCCTTAGGGTCGGTCCTGCTTGGCAGTCTAACGGTTCTTACAAGGCTATTGCTGTTATTGTTAATAGAATAATCAATGTTAAAAGATAAATCTTCTTTACAACCTTTTATAACTATTTATACATTGACTGCCTTATTGATGCTGTGACAAGATTGCGGCATTTTATACCACCCATCAAAGACATAAATGTGAAATGAGAGCCAAGTTCAATATTATAATATATGCCTTGGTTGTTGACTTCAAAGACAAAAGAAGTGAGATCTAAATGGGTGCCAAGTTCAATGGTCAGTCCTGAAATTTGATTAAAACAATATTTATAAGTTCCGAGAGCTCGTCAACAGCGATGTTTGATAACGCCATCTAGCGATTTTTTCTATATAACAACTTAAAATATAATTTCTTCTTATAACTTAGGATAATATATTGAAGCTGACTGACTTGGTTAGTTTTATAAATAAATAAAAATAAATAAATATACAAATTATATTATAGACTTCGCAAATATTAGCATAACTAAAATATTCAGTTTCAATGCTATAATAGCAAACGTCCGCAGTAAGAAATATGAAAATATGAAAATGTCACTGTCGAAGAAGAAAATATTTTTGGGTGTAAGAATAGATAAACATTAGAAAGCACACATAGACCAACTTTGCGCTAAAGTACAGAAATTGGTTTTCGCTCTAAGTAGAATATCACACGTAGCTGGTACTGATTCTGCCTTACTTGCATATCATGGGTATGTTTCTTCTATTCTGCGCTATTGCATTATAATATGGGGTAATTCTGTAGGCGCATCAAAGTTTTCCGAGCCCAAAAAAATGTATTCGTACAATAGGTAAAGCCCAGCCATTCAGTACCCGGCATTTTTCCTATGCGTTTTCTGTTTATTCTTAATTTGGCCAAGTCGAGACGATATAACACGCGCAGGCGGTTGTTCTCTACAATAGAGCTCTTTTGTGCCTTGATTTGACTTAGATCTAAATTGATGAGATGTACTCCATCTAAGGTTTTAACTCTGGAGAGTCCAACGTAAGCCTGCCCTTTACTAAATATAGAGGCGCCTATGTCGAGAAGAGCGGTGTCAAGGCTAAGGCCTTGTGATTTGTGGATAGCAATAGCATATGCTAAGCAAATAGGGAATTGTTCCGTGTGAACATATACACTACTTCATATCTGAAACTTGGACTTGACTTGTTCTAGTTCGTAAAGTTAAGCAAATAAAATTATGCTTAAAGTGTATTGTAATTTTACGTGCGCTATTGCTGTTGTCGACGGCCCGATGTACGTTCTCTATTTTTCCAATGAATCCGTTTACCAGTCCCTTACTGATATCTATGTTTCTTCGCAATATTACACGTGCACCTATTTTTATCGTGATGACATTTTCTCAGCCAGCAGTTAGCGACGAATATTTTGGTCAAGGTTGTCTAATAAATTATCTGAATTCTCCGGTAAAATTATGTTTGTGTAATGAAAGCTATTCTGTTTTAAATATACTAATGCCCTGACAAGGACACGTTGTATTATTAATACGAGACACGATAACGCTAGCAGCGGTCGAGGCGGATGTGAGCGCAGAGGGAGCCCGCATCTAGAACTGGGTTAGAGTTTTGATCTATAGGTCAGTCAATGTGATAAAAATGACGATTTTTGGACGTTGATATCCAAATAACCGTTTGAGGTGTGTTTATGAAATTTAAAGCACATATGTACCTCGCAAGTCTCAATATATAAACCAAATTTGACATGTTTATGTGAAGTAGTTTTTGAGTTATGAGGGGATCAAAAGTGGCTCCAAATGGTTCGTGTAATATTACACACGGTGCTGCTCGCCAGTTCTGTTAGCTTGAACTTGGCTTGACACGCTACCGCTTGTCTAGATCATACACGCGCCCGGATACACTAGGTTGTGTCCGTCTCTGGTAATCAGCGACATTTCTTGACTTAGAAAGCTGATTTGGTGTTTTTGGTGTAATGCTAAGTGTTTGTGCCAGAAGACAACGGCGACCCGTCCCCCATGGAAGGCGTGAAGCGCAGCAAGTCGGAGCTGGTGCTGCGCACTCCGCGCGAGGATGTGCTGGAGCCGCTGTCCGCCGACGAGCGGGACGAGTACCGGAACAAACGGATCAAGTGAGTCCAGAACTTCAGCCTAACTAGCTTCAGTTAACAGGAACTAGATATCATATTTAGGTAGGTATCGTTACGTGCATATGATCATTCATCATGATCAGGCAAAAAAGTGCTAATGTTAAATTATTTTCCAGTAATGTCCACAATATCATTTGGAATATGCTCTAATCTAGAGCAAACCTAACGAGTAAAAAAATAACGAGCTAAAAACGCTCAGAGACCTTAACTTTCTGCAAAGGATCTGTCTAGGAATCAAAATCCTAGTAATCCTATACCAGATAACAGTTCTGTGATCTTTCAAAAGCATTTGACTGCGTCTATCATGATACGCTCATACGCAATCTTAGGCATTATGGTCACGGTAATGTTATCTAACAGTATTGTAACTCGGCTCTGTCCTTGAAATAATTACCTACAGCCGCGCGGTCCGCAAATATGCGAAAGGCTGCCCACTTACAGTATTTAAATTTAATTTATTTATTTATTTATTTATTTATTATATAAACAGTACAAGCTTACAGCAGAACCAACACGCTTATATGTTACATTAATCTCATTTAAATAAACTTATTTACATTGACAATAATTCTAACATAATTTAATAACAAACACAATGTCATATGAATGTCAACTTAATACTGTATATTATTTAATAATCAAAGATATATATCAAAAATATAATACATTACAATTACATACAATTAATTACTATTTAAATATAAAAATACACATTTAATCATTTGGCTTAACTTATCATAGAAAATGTCTGCATCAAGATTCAATTGCAATAGATCATTGATTAGTTCAACCGCTCTGCCAGTAGGAGTACTAGCGGACTGCGGTAGGCGCCATGATGGTGGGACAGTGAGAAGTTTATGTTGCCGTCGCCCTATGGCGCGCATCTACCTACTTGTGTTTCTTTCTAGTTTAGTGATTGTAAACATTATAACTTTTATTGAAAAATGAAATGAGTTGTGATAGAAATAGGACGTGTTCAATAAACATCATGTATTTTTTTAGATTAATAGATATAATAAAAAACAACCTTATATATTTGAGACTGAAAATTATTTGCGTCTCGACTGTGACGTACGAAAGGCCTTATTGTTAAATTTTATAGTATAAAAAAATCCGCATTAGGATGAAAACTTCAATAAAAATACTTTTGTTTACAATTGCACTTTGCCATAATTATTATATATGTACTTGTACTTATTTCAATCAAATATTATGAAATCGCACGCTTACTGCTTACAAAACCATCACACCGTCCGTTCATAGCTGTGGTGCATTCGCGACTGGTTGTTTACCGAGTGTATACCGACCTCGAGGCGCGTAGGTATGATTCGCGTTCCGACCGTTTGTATGAAGATAGAATACTGTTAGATAAAATTACCATGTTATGGTGTTCAGAGTAATGAGCTGGAAGTTATCAAGTCATATTAAAATAATATGATTTAGTGTGTAAAGATACATAAATGGTTCTAATTCGATTTATTCCATTTTTGTTTCTAATTTACATAAACGATTTACCATTTTACTGAAGAAACAATTGTCACTTGTACTGTTTGCAGATGATATTTCGTTAATATTTTAAAGTAGATAAGAATAGGAAACATTTTGACGAAATAAACAGTGCACTCATTCAGGTATCAAAATGGTTTACCGTAGTAAATAATTTAGTTTTGAACGCTTAAAAAGCCATAGGTTGGTCCTAACATAGTGCTAAACATATGAGGTACTGGACGCAATAGAATCCACATTATTTCTTAGTACGAGGGTGCGTTTTTAAGTTCGCGGAATGGAGGGTATGGAAGGTGGTGGGGGTGCTTGTTTAGTCACTAACGTGTTTAGCAACTAATAATTAGTATATATACCGAGTATTATCATAATGAGGTCATTAGTCTTTGAACTATCGTCCCTCAAGCAACTCAATCTGGAAGAAATTGTGAAGTATGGAGAAAATCGAGTTCCGCGCCGTTATAAAGTTCCTTACCAAGCAAGGAAAAAATGTTCAAACCACTTTGGAAGAGATGTCATCTGTATACGGGGACTTTTGTCCAGGAAAAACCATGGTATACAAGTGGCACAACCTCTTTAAGCAAGGCAGGGAATCAATTGAAGACGATTCCCGGCCTGGGCGGTCTGTTGAGGTCACCACTCCAGATCTTATCGAAAAATTAATATTGGAGGATGCACGTTTGAAGAAAAAACAAATCGCAGAGATGGTTGGAGTATCTGAAACGACCATTTTCAAGGTTCTCCATGATCATCTCGGCATGACAAAAGTCAGTGCAAGATGGGTGCCTAGAATACTCACACCGCCTCAAAAACAGAAGCGCGTCGTGTGTTCGCGTGCGTTTTTGAGCCAGTGTAATGAAGACAAGGATGGTTTTTTGGAGCGAATTGTTACTGGGGATGAAACTTGGGTTCATCACTATGAACCTGAGTCTAAACAAGATTCCATGCAGTGGCATAAAAAGGGTACACCACCGCCTAAGAAATTCAAGGTGTCGCAATCGGCGGGAAAGCTCATGGCGACAGTTTTTTGGGACACAGAAGGAATTTTGTTGGTTGATTACAAAGAAAAAGGTGTTTCCATAACCGGAGAACACTACGCTTCAATTTTAGAGCAGTTAAAAGAGGCAATCAGAGAAAAAAGAAGAGGAAAATTGACCAAAGGTGTCCTGCTCTTGCACGACAATGCTCCTGTTCACAAGAGTCGAGTTGCGTTGGCTGCTTTGCACAAGGTGGGCTTCGATATCATTGATCACCCACCTTATAGCCCAGACTTGGCTCCCAGCGACTATTATCTCTTTCCAAATCTGAAAAAAGAGCTTCGAGGAAAGAAATTTTCAACCGATGAAGAAGTGAAGGATGCAGTTTCGGCGTATTTTTCAGAGAAAGACAAAACATTTTTTTATGAAGGTATTCATAAGTTAATTCATAGATCTGAGAAATGTATTAGGGTTTCAGGTGAATATATTGAAAAGGAAAAATAATTTTGTAATATTATTTCATCCCCTTCTATTCCATTCCGCGAACTTAAAAACGCACCCTCGTAAAATGGAGTGCGCACATAACTTATCTTTCTGCAAACCTCAGTTTGGCTGTTTACGCCATTAGAGAAGTCCGTGAATTAACTGATATCGATACCGCCAGATTAGTTTACTTTAGCTATTGCCACAGTGCTACGTCGTATGTTCACCACTGTGGGGTAAAGCTGCTGAGATACAAAGTATTTTTGTATTGCAAAAAACAGCTGTTCGCGCTATTTATCAACTTGGAACTAGAGTCTTGCTCAGAAAAATGTTTAAGTATATAGGTATTTTAACTGTAGCATGTCAATACATTTATGTCAATATTATGCAGGTTCGACAAAATATTAATTAAAATAGTGACATACACAATATCAATACTAGAAACGTTTGTTTATGGGTCTCTGTATACGTTTCTATAATAAAATACCAGCGAATATCTTAGAGTTATCATATAAACAATTAAAAATTTAGATTAAAAACATTAATATTTAATACTAATTAAAATAGTATACAGCAGCGATAGCTCAGTGGGGAGACCCGCGACCTCAGGCATGGCAGTCGGTTACACTAACCACTACGCCATCGAGGCTGACAAATATTGGGAAGTCAGTGCCCTATAATATTCTAACACTGGTCTAGCCTTAGGGTATCGTTAGCCTTCGGGTTGCGGGGGTCAGGTGGCAGCCGCTCCGTGTAAAAACTAATATCCCGTAAAATCCGGTTAGACCAGAAAAGCAGACCCCAAGTGACTTGGGAATAATAAAGGCTAGGGAGAAGACTAATTAAAATAGTAGATATCTAGATTTAGCCAGATCACAATATCGTCGGTCGGTGTGTTTGTTATCTCATGTGCATGTGAACAGATGCTCCTGTTTAGCCATGCCGATGTTAGAGGCCATAATTAAATCTATTTTGTTTTCTTTTTAATTTATAAGCTTTACTATATTCAATTCAGTAGTAGGCAAATGGTATAATGGTTGCAGCTCTATACAAATAGAATTTGTAAAATAAGCAGCATTGTAAAATTGGCGATTAAAATGTCCGTTCTTTTCATTGGTTCTACGTCTTTGCTTTCTTGAACGCGGCTACAGGTAAATGTAATTTCATATTATTTTGTGTTAAAGTAATAAGTAAGTGTTACTTTGTGACCTAAACGAATAAAGATATTTCGATTTGATTTGGGACATACCAACTAATGTTAATAAGTGAGGCGACCATGTTATCCGGATGTAAGGTACCCTATGTTATTATCTGTATCTCTGACAAAGTGTATGCGATTTCATGATAATCGGTCGAGTATTTAAGACTTGAAAGCGTAAAAAACAAAGAAACTCATATTCGCATTTATAATATTACTAAGGATTAGGCCTAATAATTTAAATCATATTTTTGATTGCAGTCTAAGCCTGAGCTTGGACCCGCTGGCGTCTCCGAACTCGGTGCTGAACACGGAGGAGACGTTCCACACGGCGACGTCGTCCCCGAAGCGCTTTCCGTCGTGGGCGGCGCCGTCGCCCTCCCCCCCGGGGGACAGCGCGGCGCCGCGCACTGACCCCTCGCAGAAACACCCGACCCCCGCGCACCTCCCGCCCCCCTCACACCCCTCACACCCGCTGCAGTTCCGCCTCGGGCCTGCAACCAACGACGACAGCGACGACATGTCCAGCACCGAGGACTATCACAAGGTAACCTATCGGCCTTGTTGGGAGCTAAGAGCACCGTTCCCGTCAAGCAAAGTGCCATTGGGTTTTTCTGTTAGAAATACCTGGGGCCCGTACGACTCCCGCGAGTTTTTCACTTAGGAAATTATTGGTGGCTGTACTGAGCCTTGGAATGTGCTCAGTAAACAGTAACTAAAAACAGCTGCCAATATGCGACCTCAGCTGCGCCCGCCTTAAAAGTTTTGTACTGTACCCTCATTTCGCCAGCACAAGGGCAGCCGTGCAGCTTCTGATAGTTATTATAATAAAATCAGCCCTGTTTAATAACTGTACTACTGCCGGGCACTGGCCTCTTCTCAAAATGAGAAGCGTTAGGCCAGTGCGGATTAACTATTTAATACGCACATAACTTCGAAAAGTCAGAGAGGTGTGCTTTGAGATCGAACTCGAGACCTCTGCATGGCAGTGCAACGGTTTCCCACATGGCTATCGCTGGCTTATTATTATACAGCCCAATCGGGCATTTGATACTCCCATTAATCCCCCGTTACGTGTTCTTAAATTAAAAACATCATATTTAGATTTCAGATCTTACAATTGGTGACTTTTGTTTTGTTGCAGCCGAGAATAATCGAGGGGCAGTCGTCTAGTTCGGTAGAGAGGTCACCAGAGGAACGCCACCAGAGGACCAAGTACAAAAGGAGGATGCCAGGTAATGCTAAAGCTAAAAAGCAAAAACGTAATTAATATATTTTTGTGGACTCGCCCTACATTATACGAAAAGAACATCTCAGAGAAGGCGACACTGTATACTAAGTTGTTCATTTCATTGGTTTTCATATCTATATATTAACTAGTATTTCGCGTGGTTGCGAAGGAGGGGTGTACAGCGAGGGGGAAAGGCCAATATTAATCAAAAAATTAAACACGTCAAGGTCAAGGTCACCAAAGAACCAGTTGACCTTGAAAATGACCTTTTCCGGAAAGATCTCGTCTACCTCTATGAAATTTGTTTGAACACACCCCGCCTATCTCTAACCGTTTCGGAGATATTAAGGCCATGTTTTTTCCGCCCTCCCTCAAAGTTGCCAGGGTTTTAAGTAGATTTTGTTCGAGAACGACTCCCGTAGATATCACCGTTTCCAAGATCCGATGGGGTACCACCAAGAGCTGAACTTCCGAAGGTCAGGCATTTTACCCGGGCCTTCTGAACGATTCTCTATACGACGCTATATTTACTTATTTCCTACCCCGTGTATGACTATTTCTCTAAGTCAGTGAGTGAGTGGTAATTTAAGGTTATATAATATGAATAAGATTATATATTTATATAATATAAAAACAAAAACTTTGTACCCCTTTTTACGAAAATTGCGCGGACGGAGGAGTATGAAATTTGGCACAGTTAAAGTTTATATGGAGAAGGAGGGGCGAATCCTAATATTTTTATAAAATATGCATTAGAAATACATTAAATTATTGAAACAACACTACACCCACACAAGCTTACATTTGACACACGCAGTCGAATCGCGTTCGTAGTATTTCGGCATTGTTCGTCTGACGTCGTGCAATTCTTTGTAACTATGGTTACCTATACCTTATTTATATGTAATAGAGAAAAACAGGAAACAAAGTAGCAAGCTTAGCAATTTTGGCCGAATTTTGACCATTAGGCGACCGCTAGTGTGTTAGTATTATACAATGAGTAGGTACCACAATTGCCTAACTATCTGCTTAATCATCAGATTTTTAAAGCTTGAGAGCTTAACTAGACACCAAATGGTTTAAATAGATACCCGGTCTTATCTATTTATTTGGTCAAACAGACCCTTAAGTCTATGGAGTTAAGAATGGAGTTAATTCTAAGAATAAAAGGTATATTTGGGTCTTATATATTCAGTGTCCCTCTCTCCCCCATCCGAAGTAACCATAGAGTATAGTACTTAAGCTAGTACATTCTTTGATCACGTATCCCCCGGGGCTCTCCTGGGCAGGTGAAGGCAAGCCCGGGCGGCGGCAGGTGACGGAGGTGGAGGCGCTGCGCGCGATGCAGCGGCTCTGCTCCAGGATCGCGTCGCAGAAGATGCTCGTCATCTCCTCCCTCGAGAACGACTGCTCCAAGGAGGAGCTCAACAGGCAGATCGCGGTAAGTGCCTGACGCTAACTAAGGAAAAGTGAGATATGGCAGGCTACCGCCTCTCAAACGTAAAGTATCTCGATTGGAGTAGTTTGCAGAAGGCAGACAACCTCGTACTGTGTTTCTGCGCTAAGTGGTGTTTCCAAATAACCTGTGCGTATGTGCTTTTGCAAAAAAAATTTTAACAATCCACACATTGCAGTAATTGTTAATCACCTAAAAAAAAAGACAGTACCTTTGTCACGTTTATGTCAACAACTAGCACTTCACTTCTTCGTATTTGGTAAAAAGATATAAATGAATATTATTATTAGGTGTATTAAATATAATTTCCTCCCAGGTACTCCAAGAGCTTCAAAAGAAGTACGTTCGCCTAGAGATGGCGCTGCAGTACTCGTTCTTCGACAACCAGACGCGCCGGCCCATGATGGTGACGCCCATCCAGGAGACACCCTCGCTCACGCTCTCCGAGAGCGACATGCAGCTGGCCACCGACGAGAACGACGAGCCCAACGACAACGGACACGTCGTAGACCCTCTGCTGCACAGGTATCACTACATATTATAAGACTTTATAAGACTATTTGACTACTGACTAGTGTCTGGTAACCATCTCATTTAGTGGTGACTATGGATCCTACAAATAATGTTTCTTCATAATCACTATAAGTATTTTATAAAAATCATCATAACAACAATCATTGCTCTGGCAATATTACGTCGAGTCATTCACTGGGAGCTATCGTTCTTGTACTCACCAGTGGGCGTCACTAGCAAGTAAGGTCCTGCATAGCTACTGCTCAAGTGAATATAGAGTTTGACGTCGAGACCTATCCACTAGCACCTCGGGCGGTGAATTCAAGCGCGGTAGCCTTCATTGCCACCACACATTTATAAAACAACATTGGAGAGCATGCTATGACAGACTTTTACAAACGTGTGACGTCATAATCAATGTAGCAAACGAAAACCGTTTGTACATAAGTTTCTCAAGTAAATTTTTTTTTGTCAAGTTTATTTATATTCAGTATAAATTATTTTTAATTGTTCTTGGAATTCGTAAAATGCGCGAATGGCAATAAATAGTACTAATAAATAAGTAGTTATTGCCCATACTGTTAAATAGACAGTATGGGAATGGTCAATAACGTACAGCAGTTGTGTACCTTCGAAATGTGTTTGGTAGACGCCACTGGCTCCATTCTCTATTACGAAAAGAGGTGTTGGTAAAATTTCGAGTACTTTACTTTTAAGGATATATAAAGCAATCAGTATATGTTCAGAATTCGAGTCGAATCTCTGACATTTTTAAGTTATATGTGTATTTACTAGTTAGGTACTTAGGACTGCTGGAATATGTTATTAAACAAATTTTATTGATGTCTTATTATTTCTACTATAGACTAAGGATCTGTTTTACTACCTCTAAATAGCATTTATCTATAAGATAAGAGTCTCGCCATCTCTCTTCTTTAACCTAACAACAGTAAGATGGCATGTGATTAATATTTCGGATAACTTTTACTTGATAGTTGTGAAACTGGCCATAAATATGGTTCAGTTTTTCCTAAATCCTAATCGAAATAAAGAGCATACCGTCCTGTTCACTCCAGAACTGTGCTCGATACCACATACATGTAGTAACCAGTGGGTACCTCCTGCAGGCTCAAGGAGCAGGAGCTGGAGGGGTCGGACAACGTGTCGACGTCCAACGACGAGCTGCCGCACGACGCGGCGCCCTGGGACGAGCCGCCGGGGGCCCCGCGCGCCCGCGCCCCCTGCCTCGCCCCCGCGCAGGCGCCGCACGACTCGCGCCTCGTACACCTCAACGTGCCGGTCAGTGCCACTTCGATGTTCCTCCCGCCACTTATTAGCACCACAAGTGATTTTTTCTTCTTACAGTCCGACGTCGGCAAAGTACCAATTTTCAGTGTCATATTTTGGAATGGTGGAGTTCTAAGTACTTACCAGCGGAGAAGGCAATAAATTATGCCTTATTAAGTCAAGCATAAATCGCAGTAGCAATAACTATAAACTATTATCTCCTGCTAAATCTATATAAAGATAAGTTGAGGTTGTACATTCAGATCGCTATTCTAAACCCCAATTTAACTGAAACTAATCCCTGCTTACGATTGCACTAAACAATATAATTGTTTTAGCTTGGCTAGTAGTTTCCCTGAGAATAGACATTTACTACGATCCTAGCATAACTATTTTTATGTTGTAATATTTTACTATTTGTTACAGCCGGAGGATCCCACGATATGTCCCGGACTAACGCATCCAATAGACTTCAGTAAGTAACGTTACATACATTGATTTACCATTAAATATCATTCAAACTGTGATTAATCCATAAAATATGTTGTCAATAAACATCTATTTAAAAGACGCACATAGCAAATTAAAATCTCAATCATGATGCATGTAACATCAACGTATGACACATAAACTTAAAATTTGCCCATTTTAACCTACTGTCACAAGAAACATAAATACTTACAATGTTATTTTTACAACAATCTCGGCTAAGACTCCGAGTTACTGAGTGTTAGGTCTTGTAATAGTTATCGTAACCGAAATAAATTGCATTTTGCAAATTGTCTGAAGTATGAACAGTCAAAATTAATAAACATGCCATATAACGTTGTTCTACTTAGCTTTTGTGTTAATTAAAGTTATAATACTATAACCTATCAACATATGAGATATATTTACTCTGCAATAGCATATTTATTAGCGTGTGGCCTCACATTAGAATCCTAAGGAACTCCTAAAAATTGCTTATATAAGCGTTAAAACCACGAATAAAGACAATTGTAAATAATTGCGTATGCGAATACATGATTCGTGCGACCTCCATAACGATCCGAGTACTCCCTAGTTTTAAGTTTGATAAAGGATAACGATGATAAACTGCGTCAAAAGCTTTTCTAAAGTCGGCCAGTTCATCTGGGACTGTAATTCGTTCTATTGGTTCTGAGCTCTTGCTTTGCTGAACATGGCAACAGATAATTGTAAATGTAAATTCACATTAATAAGTGTAACATTGAAGTTCGTAAGTGTTACTTTGTGACCTACATGAATAAACATATTTTGATTTTGTAGTTCTACACTATTATCTAATGGGAAAATATATGTTTAGCGTATGCGGTTTGAGATATATAACTGAATGAATCATGAATAAATGTTTACTAAAAGTGAGCACTCCTTACTTTGCTATGTTGTTTGTATCAACAGCTGCCGTTAGTATTTTGATCAGGTTGTCTATTTAGTTGAGCGATTGTTAATGTTAATGTTGTTCTCGGTCAGTGTTCGTCACATGTAAACCTTTGATTCCGTTAGTTGTCATTTGTTACCTACCGGAGAGGAGTAATGGTCACCGTTGTGTTAGTTACTTAGCATAAAGGACGAGTCAAACAGGGAAGAGCAACATCCAAGTTATAATCGGTCAAGTTGGCATCACGATAGCTCTCTGGCTCTCAAGACATGATGATATTCCGTGATCCTCAACACATGACAGTAGCACGTATAATTAATTGGTATGAGAGATAATCGTTGTTGGTCCGCACAGACGAGGTGGTGAGCATCCCGGGCTGGGTGACACGGGGCGCGGGCGCGTCCACGCACCACGAGTACGAGGTGCGCATCGTGCTGGGCGAGCACGCGCGCTGGCTGCTGCTGCGCCGCTACCGCCGCTTCCGCGAGCTCTACCTCACCATGCGCCGCCTCTACGGGCCCAAGGTGAGCGCTACTGCTTACTCCCGCAGTAGCCGTATATGCCTAAGTCATGCGGTGGTACTGAGCGTGCGCGCCGTGCAGGTGGCGTCGATCCCGTTCCCGGCGCGGCAGCTGTGGTCGTCGGAGGCGGTGGCGCGCGCGCGCCGCGCTCAGCTCGAGGCGTTCCTGCGGCGCCTGCTCGCCGTCGCCTCCGCAGACAAGCGCTGCCCCTTCTACGACAAGCCGCTCACGCGTGACTCGCTCGTCACCTTCTCGCCCTTCTTCCGAAAGGTAAGCTAGTATGAGTGTGTGGTGTGTTGTGTTGTGTGCAGGGCGTGTTCGAGAGCGGCAAGTGCGGCAAAAATATGATGGCAGGCCGAGCTCGCCACGTGGCGCGCGTGTAAGGAGTGTGTCGCGTGTTGTGTTGTGTGCAGGGCGTGTTCGAGAGCGGCAAGTGCGGCACGGGATGATGGCAGGCCGAGCTCGCCACGTGGCGCGCGTGTAAGGAGTGTGTCGCGTGTTGTGTTGTGTGCAGGGCGTGTTCGAGAGCGGCAAGTGCGGCACGGGATGATGGCAGGCCGAGCTCGCCACGTGGCGCGCGTGTAAGGAGTGTGTCGCGTGTTGTGTTGTGTGCAGGGCGTGTTCGAGAGCGGCAAGTGCGGCACGGGATGATGGCAGGCCGAGCTCGCCACGTGGCGCGCGTGTAAGGAGTGTGTCGCGTGTTGTGTTGTGTGCAGGGCGTGTTCGAGAGCGGCAAGTGCGGCACGGGATGATGGCAGGCCGAGCTCGCCACGTGGCGCGCGTGTAAGGAGTGTGTCGCGTGTTGTGTTGTGTGCAGGGCGTGTTCGAGAGCGGCAAGTGCGGCACGGGATGATGGCAGGCCGAGCTCGCCACGTGGCGCGCGTGTAAGGAGTGTGTCGCGTGTTGTGTTGTGTGCAGGGCGTGTTCGAGAGCGGCAAGTGCGGCACGGGATGATGGCAGGCCGAGCTCGCCACGTGGCGCGCGTGTAAGGAGTGTGTCGCGTGTTGTGTTGTGTGCAGGGCGTGTTCGAGAGCGGCAAGTGCGGCACGGGATGATGGCAGGCCGAGCTCGCCACGTGGCGCGCGTGTAAGGAGTGTGTCGCGTGTTGTGTTGTGTGCAGGGCGTGTTCGAGAGCGGCAAGTGCGGCACGGGATGATGGCAGGCCGAGCTCGCCACGTGGCGCGCGTGTAAGGAGTGTGTCGCGTGTTGTGTTGTGTGCAGGGCGTGTTCGAGAGCGGCAAGTGCGGCACGGGATGATGGCAGGCCGAGCTCGCCACGTGGCGCGCGTGTAAGGAGTGTGTCGCGTGTTGTGTTGTGTGCAGGGCGTGTTCGAGAGCGGCAAGTGCGGCACGGGATGATGGCAGGCCGAGCTCGCCACGTGGCGCGCGTGTAAGGAGTGTGTCGCGTGTTGTGTTGTGTGCAGGGCGTGTTCGAGAGCGGCAAGTGCGGCACGGGATGATGGCAGGCCGAGCTCGCCACGTGGCGCGCGTGTAAGGAGTGTGTCGCGTGTTGTGTTGTGTGCAGGGCGTGTTCGAGAGCGGCAAGTGCGGCACGGGATGATGGCAGGCCGAGCTCGCCACGTGGCGCGCGTGTAAGGAGTGTGTCGCGTGTTGTGTTGTGTGCAGGGCGTGTTCGAGAGCGGCAAGTGCGGCACGGGATGATGGCAGGCCGAGCTCGCCACGTGGCGCGCGTGTAAGGAGTGTGTCGCGTGTTGTGTTGTGTGCAGGGCGTGTTCGAGAGCGGCAAGTGCGGCACGGGATGATGGCAGGCCGAGCTCGCCACGTGGCGCGCGTGTAAGGAGTGTGTCGCGTGTTGTGTTGTGTGCAGGGCGTGTTCGAGAGCGGCAAGTGCGGCACGGGATGATGGCAGGCCGAGCTCGCCACGTGGCGCGCGTGTAAGGAGTGTGTCGCGTGTTGTGTTGTGTGCAGGGCGTGTTCGAGAGCGGCAAGTGCGGCACGGGATGATGGCAGGCCGAGCTCGCCACGTGGCGCGCGTGTAAGGAGTGTGTCGCGTGTTGTGTTGTGTGCAGGGCGTGTTCGAGAGCGGCAAGTGCGGCACGGGATGATGGCAGGCCGAGCTCGCCACGTGGCGCGCGTGTAAGGAGTGTGTCGCGTGTTGTGTTGTGTGCAGGGCGTGTTCGAGAGCGGCAAGTGCGGCACGGGATGATGGCAGGCCGAGCTCGCCACGTGGCGCGCGTGTAAGGAGTGTGTCGCGTGTTGTGTTGTGTGCAGGGCGTGTTCGAGAGCGGCAAGTGCGGCACGGGATGATGGCAGGCCGAGCTCGCCACGTGGCGCGCGTGTAAGGAGTGTGTCGCGTGTTGTGTTGTGTGCAGGGCGTGTTCGAGAGCGGCAAGTGCGGCACGGGATGATGGCAGGCCGAGCTCGCCACGTGGCGCGCGCTGCTGCGCTCGGCGCTGGCGCTGCTGCGCGTGCTGGCGGCGGCCGCGGCGCTGCTGTACCACTGCCTCGCGCTCGCGGCGCTGCTGCTGTACCTCTGCGCCACGCGCCGCAGGAGGTAACAGCGCCAGTCCCGGGAACACCGACCGCTGCTCCACCCGTCACACCATACTACGTACGAGATACCATCAGTAAACTTGTTTGTGATTGACTGTTAGCTTTAAATACATAGGCACGGATGGCCGGCTCGGTACAACTCGACACAAGTGTCATTATTACATTTATCCACTTCCCTCTTTTGCTGTAAGCACGCGTCTACGTGTGACTGCGTTTCCTTTCATGCGGGGCATTGAGTCGGCCATCTGTCAGGTGCACATGTGTTCTGTGCTGTAAACTAATTGATATTACGTTACTATTCGTTGTCAGTATATGGTTTACATTATTGTGTACCTTCATATTCCCATCAAAAGATTACTTAGATATAGCACAGTTTTCCACAAACAATTTGACTAGGTATGCATACTCTTACGTTACGAAGAGTTGTCCAACATGTGCGGTCTCCAACAGCGAGCAGCGAGCCCGGCGTCGCGCAATCACGGGTGCCTTTCTATATCATTTATTGTACGAACGTACGTAGCGTAGGGATGTCCTTGATGATTCTGTATCACTTCTGTTCGGCATTAAACAGACGACGATATATTAATAAGGTGCTCTTCCATTATATAATATTTTTATAAAACGAGCATTAAATGTCCTAAATACAAAATTGTCTTCGAATTATGCACTTGTATATGCTTCCACAACTAAAATATTAATTAATAATTAAGTGCATAATTAAATAGGTTTAGTTGACGTTTCTATTGGCAAGCTTGTTTTGGCGTTCTGTCAATTATATAGGACGGCCATGTTTGCAGATTTTTCTGGCATTCTAATCGCATACTGTCACTTTTCTTATTTTTATGTAGTCTGTACAACTTCTCTCCTCTTCATATTTAGTTTAGCTATAAACGTAACAAAGTAGTGAGTTTTGTATTTACAATATGAATGTGGACAACATCTTATAAAGATAGCGTCAGTCTGTTAGAAAGCCTTTTCAGAGCAATGTTATGTCAAGTTTGTTCGATCAGCTTTGACTGATGCAGTTTTCCCCTTGACTTAGCGAATACTCATATATTAGTTTATATGTATGTTCCATTTCTAAAAGACAATTGTTTATTTTGTGTGTTTTTAATATTTTGTGATGTTGTTAGTCCTTCATGTTCTTGACGATATTATGTTCTTAAAAGTGATGCGTGATTGATAGTTCTGCTGTCAGATGGTCGCGCTCGGATTGTGCAGTGGCTCTCCCTTTTGTAGTAGTTGTCTTTTTAGATAGAGAGAGATAGAGTATGAGTAATATTTAAAACTGATTAGACGTTATTTAGGTAAAAGAAGATTAATAATTAAAAGCGACTTACAATTCTTGTATTGTATATACCGATAGGTATAACACGTAACGCTCACTTTTGAGAACAATGTTGACGAAATAACCAGAAGAAGGACATATTTTCTAATTTCCATATGACATATCGTTGTTTTATATATGTTTGTATACGAGAGGTGTTGTCTGTATATTGTGCAATGAATAGTTGTTAAGTACTTCGTTTCCGTTTCCGTCATTAGAGGACATACCCCCCATTTTACGGTTAGAGACACTAGCGCCCTCTAGGTAAGGGACAATGGCACTGGATCGTCGCTTTGGCATAAAATGCCCGCGTGCCTTGTCACGGTGCCACGGTGTAGTGGACGTCAGCAGTGACCCAACACAATTTACATTTTTTTACTCTTTATGTTATTATATTTTGAGAGTTGCTTCACTGATTTTTCATCGGACTGATAGCGTTAGACTAACATTGAGTGTTCATAAATTGGTATGCAGAGTATCAAAGTAGATTGTCTCACATGAAGCAACGGAAACTAGATGCAAATGCGATGCGGCCAAACATATGCGACACATTGTGTGCTGAACGCGGCATCGCGGGACGTGTGTTGTAGTTTCTATTGTGGCTAATGAATTAACGTCGTCTCTCGTTAATGCAACTATATCTCAATGGGTACATAGCGGATTCATATCCTACCCGTAACATTTCCAGCAACCTGACTTTGCCCTCTGGTTTCCATTGCGTCATGTGAGCGAACTGATACGTTGTAAATACCAGAAAAGCTCAACTACTAACAGGTATATCACTATTATTAGGTTAGGGGTCTCGTCAGCCTCAGCTCGCAGATATGGTAGGTAGCAATCTTCACTGTAGTGTCTCTATACGTAAGACTTTGTTGTATAAAGCACCCCAAGATGTGTATAGTATATTTTTTCACGTGGCGAGTTCTGAGCGAAGGGAGCCTTCGCAATCGAAGGATAGGTAATTAATTTTAGAGTAATATGAAATTGTACTAAACGAACAGTTCGTTTATGTTTAATCTAGTTAATTTTCTAACGAGCACAATTTTACTTTATTATCGACAAATAGATTAGTTTTCTTTTTTTATTGAGCCAAATGCGCGTGTTAGTGTGGCTGCTTTAGAGATTGTTGTTATCGCACATCCGAGGATCACGTCTCTGCTTGTTTAACCATGAATGTCCATGAAGATGCGCACTCGTAGGTGTGATGTATGTTCGAACACATCAATGCGCATGAAGACGTACCTACCTAACTATAGTCGTATCGTATAAGACATCCACGGTTGAACAAATTGTATATGAATATAATAAATAATGACAAAGTTGATAATTATTAACCATAGATCCATAGTGAAAGATTTCATGGACCGACGGCGGCATAGTTGCTACTCTAGCTCAATTGAAAGATTCTAAGTCTTTGTAAACAAACAGCTGTGAAATAAAAAGTGAATGCAGTAACTTGCTATGTGCTATAAATAATATGTTTAAGGTATTATTTACGTCTGTCAGCCGGTCATGTACTTGTTTGTTTACAAACATTCTGGCGCAGAGCTAACGTTATGTTCAGTGGTATGGGGAACTCTGTCAAATCAATACTTCTTTCTGTTTTATGACATTATGATTTCTACTATCCCTTATTACAAAATAAATCGATTGGCTTTTGGCTTGCGGCTAAAATTAACAAACAAACTACCTCACTAACCCCAGATTGGAATATCACAGAAACGTGTCAAATAATTTGGACGACGAGCAGTGTTCAAACTGTAATTGTTTATATCACTGCGACAAACGGTTAAATGTCGTATCTTGTATACATTTGCAACACAAGCGAGTACTGCACTTTATTGACTCTTAAAAAGCGAGTCGCTGTGTTGCCAGCACAAGGGACTAACACAAAGATTGGTGGTCGCTCGATTCTGCAATCTAGGGATGGAAGGTTAGATTAAAAACTAATTTCGGCCGTTCACAAGCGTATCTCGGACTTTACACAAGTAGTCTAACTTTTAATGTTGATATTTAGGTTATATTATATTAATGTGATATTTTAACAATCGCATATTTCTGCTTATATTCAACTCTTGACTATTAAACGACTATTCTGAAATATTAAACGACAATATTTTAAATGACTCGTACATATATAATAGGTAGTTTCGAAAAATACTAGTGCATAAATAATAATAGGTATAACCTATAGGCATCGGCTCTATCAACTATACTAAATATGTTACATTTCTTGATGTATATATACATTATACAGGCCTATATTGCAGCAAATATCAAATTCACAAACATACGTCATATCGTTTGCTGTTACGTACAGTGGGAGATGGTCTGTCGCAGCTCGCGCCGCCGCTCGGCGGACTATAGCCGCGCCGAGATTTGGCCTTGGACGTAACTAATCAGATTAAACCATTATTATATTCCATTATTTTATAACAAATTGATATATTTTTGTATAATTGCCAGGTAATTAAAGTTTTAGCGATTTCGGTCTCAAACGAGAAATTATATCTGTTTCGGTCTTGGTCAAGATAAAAATAGTCAGATTCGTTCGAACCGTAGTGAATAGATATCGTCAGATCTATTTTTGTGGTGAAATAGCGATCTGTGACAACCGACAATCAAACAAGTGTCGGTTTAATAAACACAATCTAAACTGTTTAACTTGTTGCTGATTGGAAATACAAGAGGCCTAATATCAAAACAGCTAATACAATATATAGATTTTGAATTTAAACAATTAATAGCAATTTCAGTTCTACACTAGTAATGTCTGAATATAATTTTGCAAATTACGCCATACTTAGGCGTGCGACTTGTCACAGAACACAAACGGCGTGGCCTAAACGACATATACATTACAATAACTTCTATAATTTAAAAATACTCGGCCTGTATACACGTTTAGTACATATTCGACAGTCTCGATGTTCTTGTACATAATAATTGTACGTAATACGTCGTATTGGAATTCATTGTACTTACAAATATTGTTTGATCTCTATCAAAGAGTAGGTATAAATTCGCACTTTCTTGTATTTTCGATACTTTTGTTTGCTTTTACTTTGCGTATCCTAAAATATTAGTTTGGAATGTCACTGTTCAATCATTGCCGTTTACTATTTCCCGAACTAATCACGAAGTCCTAGGTACTTGCGTGTTACTACACATTACAGCTACAGATGGCCACGCTACTCCTGTGCATGTGTGCGATGCAATAATGATTCCAATGTGATGTGGTATTGTTATGTACAAACATTGTAAAATTGTACATCTGCCTATTTTTCGTTCCGAATATGTTTTCTTAATACCTTCTAAAACTTTAAGAAGATATCTAAAGAAGACCTTATTTATACAAAAAGCATCATAGAAATATAGCGAGTTTAATTCGATTCAATTTATAATTATTATTTAATGCAATTCGGAGTATAATTTAGTTTATTTCAAACGCGGTTGTGATTATAATTTAACTTGCTAATTCTATGGTTTTCTTAAGTGCCCTTTGTTTAAAGTATAGACAAGTTTTAAATTTGCTATCGACTTCTATAACGGTCCCTTCCCACTAGTGTTTTTCAAACGTGCCTGCCACGAGACGTAGGTTCGTATCGCTTTGACGTTTGTAATTTCTGTTAACGTCACCCAAGCGATATTATCATGTATTTTAGATTACAAAATGGACACCGACGAGGGTAGTGGTGGGATGCGGTTATGATTGTAAATGTTAATGCGCAAACGTGTATATGCGACGTGTGCGTTGCGGTGCCGCGGCGTCTGCGCTGCGTATACGTTTGTCTTATGCCTGCGCTCGAGAAACGCTAGTGTAAAGGGGCTCTAAATGTGTACTATCTATGTAATGTTGTTTATGAAATATATAAAGATTTATCAAGATGTCAGTTAAAATCAATTACAACCCCTTGTTGATAATCATTGTACAACAGTATACGTGTCCATGTGAACACTAGTAACTATAGTGAGTATTGCCCACGATAAGCTTTTCAATTACGAATGTAAATATAAACGAATAAATAGTTCAACCATGAAGCAGGGCTCGAACCCGCTACCTGGACAAGCAGTGCCACCGCTTTATCAATTGGAACATTCATGGCGCTCCCAACAACAGTTGCAAATTTGAGACCGTGTATAAAATCAAATCAATATAGTCGTCGATATTTAATTCATTTATTTATGAAGTGCTCTGGAGCTTCTACTTCTAGAAAATGATTATTAGTAAGGGGATTCAATACTAATAACATTATATGATTTTTTGTTAAATGAAATTTTAAGATTCTAATATAATATATGTATATTTATATTTTATATTTGTCATATAAAGCACGAGCTTTCGCTATAAACGTGTTAGGATCTAATAACAAATATATAATCTATGTGCTAATTGTTACAGGGTGTTGTAATTATTTCACAAAGAGTTTTATATATAGTCTGTGCAATGTATTTATGTACTTTAAAATGGCGGAACTACGTTTGTATTTGTTTTGCTTTATAATAATTGTGGCGACTCAAGTTATTTTATCATCAAATCTAAGTTATCCATAATATTGATCTTTTATTTTTAAATTGAAACGATAATTATATAATCTTTGTTAAAAATGAAATAAAATTATATATAATATAGTTCCCGTAAATAGTTACTGCTCCACCGAGCACAACAAGTGAACATATTTTGAGAGCAACACGTTGTTGGTACTAGCTCCGACCCAGAGCGTCAACGTACCGGCTCATTTAAAGAGTATTCACTATATTTTATCAATATCATTCGTACTACATTCTAACATATACTATATATATATATATATATATATATATATATATATATATATATATATATATATATATATATATATATATATATATACTAAAAATCATTCAATCACTTTAGGATAAGTTGGAATCATCATTCAGCGAGTGCAGTTCGCTGTGCAGTGTACACCGAATAACACACTTGCGAGATATGTGATTCCCGCATGATGAATATCTAAAAAACAACCTTTAAAATATTCTGAAAATTCTATTGCAAGTATTTTTAGTTGTCATGAGCATACAGTTTCAACTATTTTCATCTTGTATGAGGTAACCCTCACGCATGCGTCGTTGACTATCGTGAACCTTCACCCCCGTGACGACAAACATTTTTGTATTATTCATCATATGCTTAATTAAAATTTGCCTGAAAGCCTATATTTATCATAATATAAAAACATTGTTTATTAATTATTGTAAAAGTCATGTATAATGAGTTTGACTAGGCGTGGATTTATACGTGGTTTAGGATTGTTCCGTTACTTATTCAACCTGCATTATTAAATTTTGTCTATGAAATATTATGTATTTTAGAAAATTATTTATTTATTCCTTTATGAAAAAATATCGGCTTAACCGCCAACCCCAGAGTAGAACGTATGGCCTTGTAGATAGATCCAAATAAATGTCTAAAACAAAATAATAATAAATACTTAAGTAGTATTACAAAATAGATGTATCAGTCATAGCGTATTAAAAACAAAATATATATATTTTTAGTACAAATGATCGTTTCGCGTGCTTAATTTCGCCCCGAGATGACAGCTAACAAAACGCACTTGACACAAAACGCGTTTTGTTCGAAAGCTATTGATTACAACTGTCAATAATAATATATAATTGTAATTTGTAATTTATCAATGTTCATTCGAACTTTATAATATTGTAATTTTATACAAAAGTATATGAGGATTTATTTTAAAAATAATTTAACATGCACATTAATTTAAAACAATAGGTATTAAACACCAAAATAGCTTTCTTTCTCAATTAATTAGTAAGTTACTGTTAAAGTGTATAAATCAATTATTTATTTAATAGTAATAAGTGAAGAATTTATTAATTAATAATAAATGAGAGTGTCCATTAATATTTTAATACATCACCAAGTTGTAAGGCCTCATAGCTAGCGAAACAAAAATTTTTAACATTTTATCGATGTCGATAGATACTCCGGACGAATACAATAATACATATATCAATAATTAACAGAATTTAACAGCCTAGAGGCTGTACGTTGTTGTATCCTCTACCAAACATAAACATGTCTAATTATTGTCACAATGTTTATTGTTCAATTAAATTACAGAGGTAATTCCGATATAGAAATCATTATCGTTTGTAATGATATAGCTATTAATAATACTAGCAGGGTAGCATAAAGTATAAAGGTACCACGTCGCTCGCAACTTCGCTCTGTAAAGTACCTAGTCTACGTCATACTCGGTGCGTCAAGAGATCAAATATCAACAAAATAGATTTAACGATTTGGTCGTGAAACGTAACAAACAGGCAGAGTTAATTTCGCGTTCATAATGTTGGTATTATAAGGTGAAAGATAAATATTATTGTAATTTTAACGGGCGTATCCATACACATCGATGAAGTACATGTATATCTTGCATAAATATATTTGAATTACATATTATTGTAAGTTTTACGCAAATTTGAATAAAATGTGTAACTATTGTTATTGTATGAATTATATGTAAGTATGATGACTTTCCCCTCAACGCGACATACGCGAAAGTAACAAATCAACATTGTAGCTCATTTCACCAGATTTATTGTTTTACTCGCTCTAGTTGAAGTTAAAATGTTTAATTTACTAACTAGTGAAGTTTGTTACTATGCCAAGACCCAACATGCAAAGCTAACATGTAACTTCACAAGCTCAAGTAACACAGAAGAGCTGCAGCACATTTCCTATGTTAAGTACAGACTAGTAAAATGCTAGTCTTAGGTAGACAAAATGTATACCCAAGACTAGCATTTTTTTAGATACGTTATTGAGTAGCAAATGTTATTAAAAGTTACCCAAGAAAATAGTAGTGACAAATATGTATTTTTAATATAAAACTCTGGGTAACACTACCTTTTGCAGCAACAGTTGTGAGTTAGCCGTGCGGCCGGGCGAGTGGAAGTCATCATATCTATAAATGTATCGTGTTGCAAACGTGCGAGTATTTACCTAAACATTAGCGACTAATGCGAATTATCAACTGAGAGAATACATTAAACGGAATGTTAACCAGCGTAATGTAACAAATAAATTAGTTTTGTTAAGGATGAACAATAAAACGATGAAATGTTTTCAATTGTAGTTTTATTTATATATTTTTTTATTTATCTGAAAGCATTGAGATCTGATAATATTTCTAGCTTTAGCTAGCTTGGACTCCCACATATTTCACTTTTATACGTAACTCCGCACATGGCGCTATTTGCGTGTAATAAAAGACAGGTCACTTATTAAAAAGGTTAACTTCATATTTACGGGTTACTATAACCACTAACAGAGTTACGTATAAAACCCACAAGTTTAGTAATATTGAAAGAAAAATAAGACATATACTATTACTGGTACAACAAAATACAATTAAAAAAGTCAGAACTTCTGTGAGACATAGGTCATCACGTCACTGTCAATAAATAAACACGTCGCGTCTAGCGCTTGTGCTCTCACCCCGCGGCGCCGGCGTTCTGGCCTCCTGTATGGACTCTATTATTGTTTTAAATGACAATTTTGTAAAGTGTTGTTTTAATAAGATAAAGTTTAAGTAAGATTATATAAACATGTATGATTATGACATGGCAGCTTGCTTGAATAATCTACCATCTATGATTACTCCCAGATACTTAAGATGAGGGGCTTCTGCTAATTTAAGTGCAGTGATTTACATTGTTGCAACAATCATGAGCTATTAAAGAGCAAGTAGAGGGAGGTGTATTGCAATTGCGCATTTTAAATGTAACATATTTAGTCTTTCCTGCATTAAGGGTCAAGGAATTCTTTTTAAGCCAATGGGTTACAATATTAAGACCATTTTGCGCAATGTCAAACACTTTCTCCCAGGTTTCACCAAAAATTAGCAAGACTGTGTCATCAGCGTAAGTCATTATTTTACCCCCAGGTAGATCCAGTTTACACAGATCGTTTATGTATACAAGAAATAGTCTTGGACCTAGTATACTGCCCTGAGGCACACCATGGGTAACAGGTAATTCACTGCTTATAAAATTATCTATTTTGACAGTTTGCAACCTGTGTCAGATAATTTTTAAATAATTTCAATTGTTTGCCCTTCATGCCTAGACCTTCCAGTTTTTGGAGAAGTAATGGTGTAGAGACCGTGTCGAAGGCTTTAGCTTAATCTAAAAATATGCCAATAGTCTTCTTACCCTCATCAATATTGGTAACCACATAATCCTGAAGCTCATGAACTGCATCTTTAGTAGACTTTCCAGTTCTGAAGCCATACTAATTACAGGAAAGAAGGCCATTGGTTTCGAGATATGTACGTTATAAGTCTATTATATATAATCCGTTCTAAAAATTTTGAAATCGAGGGAAGAATATAGATGGTTCTATAATTTATAACACGGTCTCTATCACCAGACTTGTGTATTGGAAGAACCATTGACCTTTTGAGGATACTGGGAAATTCATCATTTGATAGGCAAATATTGAATATGTGCATATGCTGTAAACCCGAGAAATAGACGAGATCCACATAGATTCGTACTTAGTGATATCCCGAGGCTTACAAAATATAATAAGAGCTACTTAGCAATGTGTGTTCGTATATTTAATAGGGTACCCAATAATTTGAAATCTTTAAATTCTAGAATGTTTAAAATAATATTACTTAAATGGCTAAATGTTAATAATTAATATAATATAAATGATTTCTTACAAACTAAATGCTAACTTTGTAATTTTTAAATTTTGCTTGCTGCTTTGTTAGCACCACATATATGACAAATATAATTGTACCCTAACATCTTCTAACGCCGTGTTTTAAGCAAATAAATATATTATTATTATTATTAGTTTCGTAATAAGCGTTGTGTGCGGCGTTTTTATATAAATAGGTATATGAGGTCCCTGTAGCTTAGCATATTATACAAGTTATACAAAGTTATCGTATCATCTCAATATATCGTCTAACTCAAAATTAGCATAACAAGAGAATTCATTGGCGAGGTTATTCCTGTGATGTGGTTGAAATTTACACAACTTTAAGTCTAGTAGCTTTTCTACATTATATTTCATGATACTCCCCGTACATACAACAATTTTGTCTTTAGCTAGGAGTCTGATAGTTTCCGAGGTCTTGGTGATGCACTCCTCGGCGAGGAACGGAGGGTCAGCCATCACCAGGTCGTACGAACTAAACGACTCCGGCGGTAGCTTCTGCGGACTGTTGTAGTCGTAGAACACAAAGTCCGGGGCGTGCACTTCGAAGCGGCGGTCGTATTCTAGCAACGTCACTGGAAGCACAAGGCATGCATTACTCTCAACTTTCAACCTCATCATCATAACTTTAGAGTCAGATTCTTTACGATTTTGAAAAGGCTATGAGTGACATGGAACAAGTAAACCGTAGAGAACCAAAACATTTAACATAATGTGTAGTCTAAGCAACTAACAACTTAAAGTGGCGGTGAGCTCATAGGAACAGGAGCAGACCGAAAGACTGGAATGAAAAAGGACTAAAAATACAGCCACATGTCAAATGTACTACCGCCACTGTCTCACACTTATAGCCAGGTTCAGCAGTGGCGACCTTCAATAACTCCGAGTTATGTTATGCGTAAGAAAAAGTTAATTGTCTTTCAAATTAAACTAGTATTTGTCTATACCTTTTTTTTATTTTGTCGCGGGGAATGTGTAAATCACATTTCCCATCGCTGGTTTTAGGGCGGGCGATGGGGATATGTCGGGATCCAGCCCTAAGATGGAAATTTGGGCTGAACTGACTAAAACCACCGCAGTGTCCTCACACTTTTATGACGGAGCCGCGCGGCTCGCTCTCGCATTCAAATGGCGACCCCGTCAAAGGTTTGACCCGCCGATGGACGTGGCGGGTCCCACACAAATATCACCCAAATTCACAAACACAATAAAAACACACAATTGGGGGACCTGGTCCCCGACGACAAAGCGGGGATCTAGTCCCCCTTCCGACATCGAGAGGCGTGCGCGGAACACGAACGCCGCCTACACGGACCTGCGTTGATATGAATGGCTGGTGGACGGCCTCAATGGGTCCAGGGCAGGCTTCGCAAGGCTTCTATTCAGGGTGGCTGGAAGTCGTCTCGCGCCCTCCTGCGCCCGGCTCTGCGGTTAGGGAGTGGGATTGAACGGTCCCTCTCCCTCTCCGCCGCCTCCTTCACTAACATCATCTCCTCACAGAAGGAGGCGATGGCATTCCAAGACCTCTCGCTCGAAACCATGTACAGAATCATAGCCTCGAGCGAGAAGACGACCCTACCGACTGCCTTGTGCATGACACGGCGTTGCGTGGCCCAAGCACGGCAACCTACCAATGTGTGCAACGCCGTGTCTTCCACAACGACGCGGCAGTCGCCGCAGTGACGACAACCGGGCGTCTCCTGTTTGCCTATTCGACACAGGTACCGACCGAACCTACCGTGTTCGGTCAGCACCTGCGTCAGACGAAACGTGAGGGCGCCATGATGCCTCTCCAGCCACTCTCAGTATTTGTCTTTACCTAACTGTATAAATAATAACTGTGTCCAACATTTATTTTGATATCTCTAAAGCATAAATCACTACTAAACAAACCAAAAATAAGGAATATTGGTTTTGGTTACTAAACTGATTTATCTTTGCCTATTTATCACCACGTCACTACATATTATAAATATAAAACAAAGTCCCCCGCCGCGTCTGTATGTCTGTCTGTTCGCGATAAACTCCTTGTTTCCTTAAGCATTTCATGCACATTATGATAATCCTTTACATTATACAATAAATTGTATAGTATAATGAACATCTTAGGAGATATCACAAAACAATAACAAACCTGAGAGAAAATAAATCCAGGACCTCACACCGATGAAACTCGCTTGATGGAACTATCCCCGCGCCGCCAAGTATTGTAGACAAACATACATATTTATGTTACATTTAAATGTAATCCATATGCTCAACGCCACAAGCTGATGCGTCACTGATTCTATAATACCCGTGCGAAGCCGGGGCGAGCCGCTTGTATATAGTGTGTATAATAAACCCTGTCCGATCCTTAAAGGTGTTATACAGTAGCTTATTATACGTACGTAAGTGACATTCTTTTACAAAAATCGATAAAAAATATTACCCCACTAAATTTAATTTATTTAAAATAATATAGTTTACCCATGGCATGGCAAGGTATCACTAAAGTTCATAAAGATTCACCGATGCTGCGCCGCGCTACGCCGCGCCTACCTACCTACGCCTCACAAAAATGCCGCCAAAGGTATGCCACGCTTCGCGTCCTTGTCAAATTTAGTGGAATGTTGTTGAAAGACTGTGCGAAATTTCAGTAATTTAAGGGTAGAAATGCTGATCAATACTGTACATAAAATTATCATGAAGACGATTTACGATGATATAGACTTTTTTAATTATTTTCTTAGCTTGTTTTTTAATTGAGAAACAAGTCCTTAATGGATGAGACAGGGTTTATTATACACACTGTATACATATATGCTGGTAGGGTATGAAAATAAATAATGAATACCTGTTACCTGTGGCTCTGTCGCCGAGTTGTCGTTTCACAGGCACGAACAACGTTGGGCACGAGATGAGCGCCACGCGGCCGCCATCTTGGACAATCTTGTCCACCACCTTCACCAGGGACTGCACCGTGCTCTCGTCATACCAGAACTGACTCAATTGCTGCAAATAATTTGATATATTTGAAGTTTCAATTCAATTCGATGTAGTTAACAATTATTGTCTTTTATTTACGCATACGTTATACATTAAAATTAAACTACTTATACGGATTTTGTCGCGTTGTTTATATTTAAAACAACTGTCACAGTGTATTACATAATGTTGAACAGGGAGACACCCTGTGAACAAGGCTGCTGAATGCTGCGTAATTATGCAGCATTCAGCATTTATTTAAGCTATTTAAATTTAAATAGCTTAAATATAAGTAAATAGTAATTAGTAACAGTGTTTAACCATAGTACTTTAAAGTTTAAAAGAATTTAATAAAATTATGTTTTTAAAAATAAAACAATCATTGCAATAATATCCATATTCATAAATGTTTCAATTGTATAACAAAGTTACTCTGGAGCAGACCTAAACACAAGCAAATAAACTTAGCCAGAACGATTGGCAAGTATATTTGTTACCGTTTTATTTAAAAGAAATGTATCTTATATTTTCATATGTTTGCCGAAACGATATCAAGTGTTGTAAAACCCACAGAGGACAAAATTTATATAGGCCAAAGTTATTTCAAGTCTGGCTGTTTCTTGTATAGTTATGTTGCTTCAATGTATAAGTATGGTTATAAATTATTAGTTGGCTACATATTGTTATTGTATCTAAGGAGGGATAATTCGACATTTACCCAATTTTCATCAAATATAATGTTTTCTTTTAGTTTATCATCAGCCTCCAACTTGTTAAGGATCTCTTGTCGCATCTGCTGCTCAGAGTAGAACTCCTGGAGCGCAGCAAATGTCTCTGCAGACAGGGTAGGGACATCATTTTCATCTTCCATGGTATTTACTGTAATAGGAAAAAGTTATGTTGTTAACCACATCCGGATGGTTAATTCAATAAGTAAATATTTAATACACTCCTCTCTCAGGCATTAAATATGGTGGGTAAGATGGTGTAAATCACAAGAATGGTAAACCATGGTACAATACTACTTATAAAACTAGTTATACTTATGAACTAAAATATCAGCTAATTGAAACCTGAAATAAGTTTTATAATATTTTCAGTTTCTATTAGGTTTCTTAAGTTTCCTGTAAACAATTTGTCTGGAGTCGACTTGTGTTTTACTTACTTACTTGTTGTCCCGTACAAAGTATACATTTTATTAACTACTTATCAAATTTAAAACATATCTTTTAAATTTGTAAGTGGTGTAAGGACACCACTTACAAATTTAAAAGATATGTTTTGTTGATATTAGTATAATATAATAGTATAACTATGTATCCTTTAGGTCAAGTTGTAGTTTTAAAAAGATAATATTTAATTACTTTAATTGCCTGTCTACCGAGTGTATTTATTTAGAGAAAAGGGTAAAGATACTGGTAAATAAGGGCTAAGAAAGTTATGACATTGAACATTAACATATTTTAAGTACCTATTACACTTACAGAGTGTACTAATAGATGTAATAAATGACTAGAACTTATTATTATCAGCTAACATGTAATCATTTCATAATGCTAGGAAAGTGGCATTATCGCCTTATTTGCATTTTGCAAGAGACTTTCATGCCATTCTCTTTGCAAGAAATTGTTATTATCTAACCAATGTAAGATAATGAATGTCGTAACACGTTAGACCATACGTAAACATACTAGTAGCGTTCTCGTAGACTCGTAGGTCGCTGCTTTGTAAATGTGACAGCTAAAAATAGGTTAGTTTGTGGCTGTGTTCGAAGCGGACAATATGTAACGAGATTTAGCGAGAACATAATAATATACTATGTGCCTGAGTGAAGACTGGCTATAGACATGGATATATTCTGAATTGTAAGTAATATTGGCTCCTTATTATTGGTTAGAATATTAGTAGACCTGTTAAAATCGTGAAAAACGTTAATTCTAACCTTACCAAAATATGTGTTAGTAATGTTTTTGACAGATATGGGGTTGCTATGTAAGAAATCAAAATTCTACCATACTCTCAGAATGTCACCTCACTGTGATACAAGTTGTATAACTAGTTGTCATATTTGTTGGGACCAACCAATGTCATATTTTATGGTTGTACAAATAGTACAAAAAACAATTACTCACTTGGTGTTTAGCACGCTCTTTTATTTATATCACATATCACATTTAATTATACTTATTAGAATTTGTACAAATTAATAATTATCAACGAAGTATTACTTACATTCGCAACCAAATGTTAACTAATAAAAAAATACATCCATATATTTGTAGTAACAAACGTGTATTTACTTCTTACCTTACATAATAAATGAGCCTGTAGTATTCTTTCAGAAATCAACATGGAATCCGTTAACCTTGAAGTATTACGACTACATGAACATCCACAATATTTGAAGCCATGCTGCGAATTAATTAATGACGAATGGCCACGCAGTGAAACTGCTCGCATGATGTCTTTACAAGCTTCTTGCAACCACCTACCTACTAGTTTAATCCTCATTAATGATAAGAAACATCTTTTAGGACATTGTAAATTAACTCCGATACCAAGCATACCTGAGAGTTGTTTCATTGAAACCGTAGTTATAAGTAAATCAATGCGAGGCAAAAAGTTAGGCAGTTATCTTATGAGACAAGTTGAAGAATACTGTAGGAATGTGCTTAGGTTAGAAATGCTTCATTTATCGACTAAAGGACAAGAAAACTTTTATGCTAAGTTAGGATATGAGATTTGTGCGCCAGTCTCTATTTATGGTACACATTTTGCAAATAAGGAACCTATACAAATAAATAATAAGATTCTAAATCCAGTGCCAGTGAATAGTGATACTCAAGTAGGTGGGCCCTGCCCGCCCGCACCGCCGCCACCTCCCCCACCGATGCCAAAACATAACAGTTTGGTGCCTCACACCACAATCAAATCAACGAAGACTTACATGTTCAAGTATTTGTAAATTGTTATATGTTATTAAATGTTTGTTTTTACTTTAAATATGTATGTAGTTTTATTTCTTAATATTACAGTGATCGCTTGGCTACCACCAATGTGTTTATATGCGCAAGATCATCACACATGAGATTATTAAGCCCTTGTCACAAGAATGCGCAGTTACGTACATATAATTATGTATAAATAAATGCATATTGTTCACACACATTTATGTAAAAAAATTAAACAATTATGGTAAAAATGTGTATTGGAATTTATTGATTAAAACTTGGCTTTTTCAATATACTCCATGGCTCGCTGCTTGATTTTCTCTACTTGTTCTTGATCACCAATCTTTTCTTCCACTTCTATCCATTTCTTGTAGAGGATTTTCATTTTACGCGCTGGCAACTTCTGTGATGTCATGCGTTCCATTACTTGCCTGTAAAATATACAATAAGGTTACTATAGCGTAACTAAAAATAATACGAATAATAACAATACAGGTTGCCACTAGAGCTACTGTTAGTAAAATATTAAATTCTCGGCATTTATAAAAGATCAGGAACTATAGTCCAATCGCGTTAAAAAAAATAGTGACTCATCAGTGCAACTGCCAAGTAAAGGCGTATTCATACTGGGGTAAAAATTAAACCATTTATATTAAAGGAAACTTTTTATTACACAGTATTTTCAAATATTAATAATAAGTAATTATTTTAAAATTTAATCAGAATCGTCGGAATTTTCATCAACATTTATAATAAAATAATTCTGCACCGCGACTTCCATAACATCGTCCAAGTCCCACATGTTTTTCTTCACTGACAACGTGGTCACAGCATTTCTTCCATTTGTTTGAGTCTATTGTTGCTATTGCGTCATAAAACAGCTTTTCTACATCTTAAAGCTTAAATGTTGAGTTATTGGCAGCAACATAATTTTTTATTTGGGCCCACACCAACTCAATTGGTTTGAGTTTACAATGGTACGGCGCCAGGCGAAGAATCTCAATGCTATTTGCTTAAGCCGTTTCATCGACTAAATATGTATTATATTGCGGGGCAATTTCACCAACTTTCAACATAAGTCCCTTTTTTAAATAACTCATATCCATTGTCACGCCTTTACTTTGAAGCCAGTCTATTATCTGCTGCTTATTCCACTGAGATGTCGGAATCTTCTCGGATTTAACAGAATGATAGGGAGCGTTATCCATGACGACAACGATTCCCGGTTTAAGTTTTGGTATTATATTTTTGAACCAGTTTAAAACTTTTCGCCGTCCATTTCTTCGTGGTAATCTTTTGTTGATTTAGATTCAAATAATAGCAATCCCCCTTCCACAAATCCTTTTTCACTTCCAATGTGCAAGACGATCAGCCTTTTACCTTTTCCCGTACGAACTCCCGGACCGTTAGATAAACCGGCTCGATAAGCATCCTTCTTATTCTTGATCGTCGAATCTACCCATGCCTTTGTTTTAATGTGTCTAGCGTTTACCCACGTTTCATCAACAAAGTATATATTTTTATTAGTTACCCTGTGTTCTTTAATTTTTCTTAGATATTTTCGTCGCCATAGAACGATGTCGTCTCTTTCTAGTAATAATGATCTGCTCTCCCGTTTCGAAAAACCAAAACCAAGCTCGTGGAGTATTTTATGGAGGGTAGTACGTTTGAAAGGTGGAATATCTATATCATCATTACATAGTGACATAACGTTGTCTAATGTCGGGTACTCGTTTTTTAAATATAATGAATACACTTTTCTCCTTATCAATCGTAGATAGTCGAGCTCTTTTTTATTCAGGCGATATTTAACCATTCGTTTCCTTCTGTTCTTTAATAATTTTATAAACGGTATCTTCAGAAACACCGCCTGCACTAGCCGTTCTCACAACTATACTCTCCATAGTCACGTTTTGATCACCGCACTGTTTAAAGTACTTAAAAGCATTATAAATAACTCGTCTTTCTCAGCTATGAATTATTGATCCACTTTTATTTTTACGAATAGTCTCACACGTCCGTACTGTCTGAAGGGCTTACTTCAACTGGACAATGTGAACACGGCTTTCTAATTTACTAAGATCTAATTGGTCAAGGGGAGTGGCTAAGCTGAGTGGCAACGATGAGTCACTATTTTCTTAACGCGAATACACTATAGTTAAGTTTAAATTATTATGGCCCATTTGATATTGTGTATAGCATGTCCAGGCTCACATGAGCCTATCTACATACAATGGCGACAATCTTTAAGAGCTCTCAGAATGCGGTAATCGTGGCAGTATATTGGGCAAATACAATATAGAATAACAAAGAATCGACACGAACAAAAGTACACCCGATGCACGACCAACTTTATTGTTTTTAATATAACTACTGTGGAGTACAGGGACAGGGACAATCTTCATAGTACGAATAACAAATATTGAATCATAGCGAACACAAATAACATTCATATTGGGAGCAACTATTTGTGGCGTGCATAACTTTAATCTCTTGAACTCGACTCACACATACAACACTTGGAGCATCGGCAATGGCGACGCTACTATTAAACTGAGCAATCCATTTATTAAAAACTTGCAAGCCCCTTATATACTAATAAATGAAATATAATAGTTAATAGTTGTCACCTGACGTGGTCAACATCACCGCTCTTAATCAACACATCGACGTAGGAAGAGCACACGTCGACCCTCTGCGGGTACACCGCGAGCACTTGTTCAAACAACGCCTCCGCGCGCTCGCGGGCGCCGTGCGACCGCTCCAGTAGTGCGAACTGGACCAGCACTGTCACGTCTGTCGAGAGAACAAGGCGCGGTTAAATATAGCTTTGTTAATTATTACATTAGAGCTACTTTCGTATATCACCGAAACAGTAGGGAGGTGATACGATGCCAGTTATATTTTAATCCCATCTAAAAGACGCTAAGCTTATTACAGTCCACTGGGCACATACAAGACTGCGTGCCATTACTAATGATATGCAGCACTACTGGTAGCGCCTGGCAAATTTAGTTAGTCTTTTTAAAATAAAATCGTGAAGGACAGAACAATTAATATTAAAAATATAGAAACATTAATGTACAACTTACGTTCTTTCTTTTCAAGAACAGAAATCGCCTTCTGCATGAGCTGTCAATGATAAAATAGTCAAATATAATAAGATTTGTTATAAAGTAAAAATGATTGATAACAATTAAGACTGATGACAAAGGATCCAATATAAAAAATAATAATGAAGTTCTTTAAACATAAACTCCATTTTTATTAACAGCTATCACATTTCTTATCGTCCACTGACCAGACTACGGAAACCAAGTTACTGCCCGCGCTGTAGCGCGCTAGTTTTGTCATTAAAACATAATCAGTATCACTCAGAGAGCTTTCAATTAGTAAAGTATTTAAACACTTACCTGGCGAGCTTTATCTACTAGACCAAGTTTGAAGCACGCTGCTCCACACATGATGTACGTGTTCGGGTCGCGCTTGTACTTCTTCATCATCAGGTCGACGAGCGTAGACAACTCCTGGTGCTTACTGGTCTCCACGTAAATATCTAGCAGCTTCGAATGAACTTTAAACGGTTCATTGATTTGTAGAGCCTCTTCTAACGCTTTTTGTTGGGATTCCTGGGGCGGTAGAAGATACAATACTACTTTTTAGTAGAAAATAAAATGATTATATAAAATATTTTAAAAGTGGTTCTCGTATACCGAGACTACCATTAGATACAGTAACTAGGCTATGTCTGTATTTCTATACTGATATTATAAAGCTGAAGAGTTTATTTGTTTGTCTGTTTGAACGCGCTAATCTCAGGAACAACTGGTTCGATTTGAAAAATTATTTTAGTGTTGGATAGCCTTTTTATCGAGGAAGGTTATAGGCTATATAACATCACGCTACGAACCACGGGGGCGGCGCAGTAACGATAAAAGCGGGTGAAACCGCGGGTACATCTAGTTACTAATATTTGTAAACTATTAGCGATCAACTATCTATGTGTTTATGTGGTTTGAAACCAAAACCGTCACAAAGCTTTAGATTTACGTTACAAATTACAGGACAACAGATGACGCAGTTATTTAACTGATCAGTAAGCTACTACCACGCGCCGAGTATTGCGGGTTCAATCCAAATACAGACGGGACTTAAATAATATGCATACGTAGATGGTTGATGATGGATGGTCAGTTTAAAGGCGGCTAATACGCCCACAGCCCACCCAGCTCACGTCGCGACCGCGTCAACGTTGTTTAACCGTGCTGCTTGATAACAACGGAGCATTATAAGTATTGTATTGCTATAACGACTACGCCGTGTCCACACGAGATACAAACCTTATCAAAATCCAAAGCTATCTAATCTATCGATGTATACTTCGGTGAAATCGTAAACGCATGTTTTGTCACATATTGCTTTGGTATATGTACATTGGCTGCGCCGCTTCGAATGTGGTTTTCTGTGACGCATCAAAATAAGCTCGCTTAACATTTAGTGTTTGTCGAAATTAAATCGGTTGGCAAATCAAAATATAACTACACATTATAAAGCAAAGTCATCCGCCACGTCTGTCTGCTCGCGATAAACTCAAAAACTACCGAATGGATTGTAACGCGCTGTTTACCAATAGACAGAGTGATTTATGAGGAAGATGTAGGTATAATTCTTTAAGGTTTGTGTAAATTGGTTGAAATATGGCGGTAATTGTTGAAGATGTCGTGCGAGCTTTAATCGGAAACGCTGCCTTATCCCATTAAGACATAACACAACAACGCATGGAGGGTTGTTTCTATTTTATAGGTCTACAGTAAAGTCGACGATGGCATATGTCTATCTTTTAAGGATAGCTTACTATATAATACTCTTAACATCTAAAGAAATGGTCACATATAATGTGCTAATTAGATAGCTATTTAAATGGATACAGTATGAATCCTTATCAAATTAAATAAGTTAGTCCCCTTCAGCATATCATGCACATTACAATAGCCTTTACACCATACAAATTAAATTAATAGCTTACAAGTAATCGCAAAATATAAACTAACGCGCGACAAAATTGCTTCAAACGGTCTCACATCGACGAAAATCGCTTGATGCAACATGCTCAAAGCTAAAAGGTGATGCTATGCTACCCGTGCGAAGCCGGGGCGGATCGCTAGTGTGTATTAAGTAAATGTTATAAAGTACACGGTGATTCATGTTCGGGGTTGTGTGAAGTGCGAAGCTACGGCCACTGGCCAGTACTGTCGACGCGAGTCTGTGACGTCACACCTGTGTCAGATAACACTAGTGTTTCACCAAAGCGTGAGCTTCGGCTTTCGGTCTAAAATATAAATGTCAATCATATAATGTCAACAAGTATTAGGCAACGTAGACGCGTGAGATGGGGAGCCTAGTGGCCACATTGAAAATAATGCATAGCAATAAAGAAACAATTTAAATGTTTGTGCGTGAAGTGATCGCTCGTCATTTTATTTATTTATTTATTGTTCATTACAACGGTTCAAGAAACCAACTACAATAATTAACATATATTACATACTGACTACGATAATAACATAGATTAAATACAAAAACTTTACTAATAATAATAATTTATATAAACAATTAATAACTAATACGGCACCGCGGATTCTCTCACATACTTTTTTTCGATTTATTAACCTTACTATAATACTACATTGGGTTTTAACATCAGAATTGTGTTGAATTCGATCATGGCATGGGTTACAATTATAACATTCACAAAGTTGCTGGATTTTAATTATCAAAATAATATGACTGCTTTGGTCGCACTGCGGTACCAGCCTGCCGGGCCAGACAGTGTTATTGCGTTTTGGCGTCGCGTCGCGATAATCTCAATGACAGCATGGAGTATAACACTTGTATAGCGTGTAGAACCCACACCCGTAACTGACAAAATGTGGATGTAAAGCCGGCAATACCAACGTATAGACAGTGTATTTGCTTCACTTTGCCAATACTTGGTATCCATATTGTTCCAATGCTCAATAAACAGTGACGGCGCCCAACGTGTGGACAGCTCCACAAAGCTCGTCTACATTGGCCGCTTGCGTTGGTTTTCTTCAAACTTGCCGAACGTCTAGACGGTAGTACTTGCCTTGTGTCAATTTGCCTTCGCTCGCGTTGGCCTACGTTTGGCCAACATGTATTGCAGGTTTAATACATAGGTAGTATAGACTCTGCTTACCTTTCGGGTATATTGGCGAGAGGCCATGTGTGTATAATTATATAGTACTGAGTTTTCATTATTATATATACCTTTCAGTAGCATATATCTGAATATGATCGAAATTTCGGCTTCGGCTTTCATACATTTTGCGTCGGTTTCGGCCTAAAGTGGCCCTCCGGTCGAACTCTAGTTATTGTTTGTGCTGTATCAGTGTGTGCATGGCAGCCGATAACGCCATTCGAATCCTGGCTTAGGTACAGAGTTTATTTAAATGTAAGTTTATTTTATCTTACATATTAACTGTGCGCAAGTGCAAATAGTTTAAAATACGATTCACATTATATTTTATCGTTTTAAAGTGCATAAGCATGGAAAGCGTGCCAATGGATCTAGTAATAGCGGGATCAGTGCCTCGTGCGAAACGCGTGCAAAGCTGTGTTCATGATTTAAAAAGATTCGGTGATTCCATTACTATGTCAATTTGGAGAAGCAAATACGTTTTGTTTTTATTATTTACTTAATAACCGTTTATAATAATACTAACAGTGGACCGGGATGTAGTGTAAGTTTGTGCGTCGGTGTCCTCGGTAACCTGACAATAAGCCGACACCTGTGAGTGGCGGCTGGACAAAATGGCGACCATACTAAACTTATATTATAAATGCAAATGTAACGCTGTAATGTTGCCATGGTTGAAGCACTGAGCCGATTTTGATGAAATTATGTAAGGATAGTTGGAACCACGGTGAAGGACTGAAGGTGTGCTATTCAAATGCGAATCTTTTGTCCCTCGTATTGTTTAAAGTATATTTAATATTATTTGTACTTAAGATGATTCTTTAAAGGCTTGAGGCGAGTAACTCATGTCCCGACACAATCTAAGTTTACAACAGACAAAACAAACATTAGCTGGCTCCTATTTAAATTATCAACATCACAGCACACCAACACTTTATTTTGATGTGTCATTTCTTATGATATACAGGCACACAAAACAAGACACAGTTTATTCCTAATATTAAATATTAAGATAGGTATAGAACTCTGCTGTACGTTCCTAAATATGTGTAGACAGCGTGGTGAGGAACAAATTGCGTCCTGCACTGGGCCATATATGTATATGGTCATATATAAAATAATTTTGCAATACCTGCTGGCTGCTTTCTCAGCGGACAGTTAACCTTTGCGTCATTTGAGGAGTTAGAGAATAACTGATACGGAATATATAATAATAATCATCAGCAAACTGCAAAACACAATGTTGTCAAAATATTTATAGTTAATTAATAATAATGTATCTTTCTAGCCATGTGTTTACGTCGTTAATCTATATATTAAGACAAATAAATAAAATTGAAGTGTATGTAATTTCAAAATAACATGATATACAACATATGCAACTAAATGCACATGACAGATAGCTAATGTTATAAGGAATAACAAATAACAGAGGCTAATTTTAGCAAATAATACGACTCCGCGGATATGGCTACTTCCACGCGGACGAAGTCGCGGGTAGCAGCTAATCAGTTATATAAGTTGTGTATCTATTTACAAATGGAGTACAACTTATTAATTTGTTAAAGAATAACTATTATGGCACGAGAGCCACCATGAAACGCATTCATATAAAAGTAGAACAGACACGAGGCACCTGCGCCGCCGCGCGCTCACCTGTCCCTGTGTACACTACACCGCGAGCTATTCCTCACGTTACCTTCGTCACAGTGCGAGTACTATAGACAGCATGCCGTAATCTGTTTTAATGTCTACTAAATGTTTGCAGTTATGAAATGGATTCATATTTATAAACGCTAATATTTAATAGGCAGCTTATACATTGTTTAGTTGACCCCGTGTATGTTTGCGCGCACACAGATCACAGGTTAGAGCTGGGTGTCCCGGGTCAAGCAAATTAGTAGTGTACGTAGTAAGATACCAGGTAATAACATTATATACTTGGGACAAAGTCATTCAAATAATCAGACCCAAGGACAACCAAACCACAGCTAGACTTCATGATACTTGGAGCTCATTCTATAGTTATTAAAAACAAAAAAGTATATATTATGTATGTATGTTTATCCATTGTCTAGTAGCCATAGTACAAGCTCTGCTTAGTTTGGGCTAGGTGGTGTTGCGTGCATGTGATAGAATATTATTCTGCGTAAATAGAAAAACCAATGATTAAATTGTGTTCGGGTACTTTGAAATAACGACACTGGAACATTGATACAACTACATCATACTCTCCCCGTGACCATGGCTGCTGGAAAGCAACCGAAACGTCGGAGAAAGTGTAAACTTAATTAAAATAGTTTAAATAATTTAAATAGCTTAAAAATGAGTAAAGTTTAATAGTAGTAGTAGTGTAACAGTTTCTAAATTATGTAATAAAGTGTCAAAAAATCCGTATATAATAGTTTATTTTCAATGAATAATATTCGCGTAAACAGAAGACAATATAACATGGTATCTAAATTATATCTGCCGAAATGTGCGTATGCCTATAGAATAAGGAACATAGGCGTGAGTTACTCAAATGACTTGTATCTTGTATGTTATGTAAACTATCGCTTCCTTGAACGTAGCTCGGTGCGCCTCAGCGGATCGGCCGTAACAAGCAGAAGAATACTGTCGCGTTTACAATTCAAGTATGAATTGTTAAGAATGTGTGGTCGTACGTAGACAGCGTCGCGTCAGTGTCGCGTGTCCGATTGTTATTGTTGGTCATGAGTGTCGCGTTAGCAGTTTTATTGACAGTACATAATTATGGCTTAGGTGTTGTAATTGTACCTGCTTATGTGATCTGTAGGTATGTTATACATTTTAGAATCGCGACTAAGAAATATTTGTATTAACAATAATGTCTGCTGTGACCTTAACCGCGCTATGGTCCCTCATTGGCCTCGCGCACATCTATTTGAATGTAACTGCACGGATAGCGTAGTGGTTTAATAGACCTCGCCACTGCCGCCACACCGAGTACTGTGGGCTCGATCCCCACACGTGACTAAACTTTGTGTGATCCACAAATGGTTGTCCTGAGTCTGGGTGTTCTTTGTGTCCGTTGTTTAAATGTTTGTAAAGTCACCCGCGACCCAGGAATGACTCCTAGTGCGAGAGTCGTCTATTGAAAGAAAGAAATGTGATGATATGCATCACTACTACAACTATACTAAGTCCACGCCGCCGCCTGTCGTCAGTGCCACGGGTCAGTACGCACTGTCACGGCTACATCTTCCGTCAGTACGCACTGCAACGGCTACATCTTCCGTGAGTACGCACTGTAACGGCTACATCTTCCGTCAGTACGCACTGTAACGGCTACATCTTCCGTCAGTACGCACTGCAACGGCTACATCTTCCGTCAGTACGCACTGTAACGGCTACATCTTCCGTCAGTATGCACTGTAAAGGCTACATCTTCCGTCAGTACGCACTGCAACGGCTACATCTTCCGTCAGTACGCACTGCAACGGCTACATCTTCCGTCAGTAGATACGCATTGTAACGGCTACATCTTCCGTCAGTACGCACTGTAACGGCTACATCTTCCGTCAGTAGGTACGCATTGTAACGGCTACATCTTTCGTCAGTACGCATTGTAACGGCTACATCTTCCGTCAGTACGCACTGTAACGGCTACATCTTCCGTCAGTAGATACGCATTGTAACGGCTACATCTTCCGTCAGTACGCACTGTAACGGCTACATCTTTCGAAACCTCACAAGTAACAAGCAGATTTTTTTGCAAAATATGTGATTATTACAAGTGCTCTAACAATGACGTCTACACAAGAAACGTCTTTTGTAAAGTTATTGTTTTGCTCTCATAAGACCAGTGATACGTAAACTTTTCAAACTTAGAGTTGTTATAATAAAGTAAAAATGTAAGTGGTGCGCGCCTATCAGAGATAAGTTGTGTGGCGGCGAGGCACTGCCGGTGCGCGGGACTGGTCACTGAACTTTGTAGCCGTGTGTGGCGTGTGTGGCGTGTGTGGGGACGCAGTACGTGCTACGTGCTAGGGACTTAGTGTGGATTTGAAATGTATATTACCGAGCCGCTAGCTAACCGCAGCTCGCGAGTCATGCTACGTCGTGGGTTCGAGTCCACCTATTGCACTACCGACGTAAACCCACTCTCATTACAATCATTTTAGCTCTCAAGCTAAGGTGGAATGATATAAATTGTCAAGGGACAGTCGAGCTCCTACCCCGTAAGGGACAGATTAATTTAAAGCTACATATTTAAAAAAAGCGTAGTTCACAATTATTCAAGCTGAAGAGTAAGTTCAGTGCGCGTTCAGCAGTACAGTGCAGCGACCCTGTCACATAATACTGTCATAAAGACCAGTACCTCACATTTAAATTATAGGTCCGAGAGTACGATGCTCGCGATCATTAACTGATCCGACATTTTGGCAGACCGGTCCACAGCAGGTGATAAAACAATCGCTGTAACAACGCGACGGTGTAGTATGAAGCAGTCGTGCAATTCGATTTAATGCAGTAGGAACTCTTGTGAGGTTTATATAAGTAGGCTCTGGTTGGCTGAAATAATATGATCAAAGTTCAAGCTATCACTATGCTAAAAGTAATCTAACTTGTGTGTTGTTGGTTCGAATCCCATACGGGACAAAAATATGTGTACCTAATCCAGAAATGGTTGTTCCGAGTCTGGGTGTTCTTTGTGTCCGTTGTTTGTAAAGTCTTCCGCGACACAAGAACTAAGCCTAGTGCGCGAGTTGTGTTCTATCTATACATAGACTATAAAGCTGAAGAGTTTGTTTGTTTGTTTGGTTGAACGCGCTAATCTCAGGAACTACTGGTTCGAATTATTGAAAAGTTATTTTAGTGTTGGATAGCATTTATTGAGGAAGGCTATAGGCAATATAACATCACGCTATGACCAATAGGAGCGGAGCAGCGATGGAAAATGTTGCAAAAACGGAGAAAATTCTCTTATGTGAAGCAAACAAAGTCGCGCGGGTCAGCTAGTCTAAAAATATATTGTTATCTAAAAAATAAAACGGTATGTGCGCCATATGTGGCGCACATACCGTTGTACCGTTGTACCGCAGCCAATCGCTACATCTACCTTAGAACATTGTACTGATGTTTGCTACGAGTTCGCGGCGTCTGGCGCCTCACAAAGTGTGACGCGCCGATGCGCGATGTTAGTGCGAGGTAGGCGCGGTGCAGTTACTCATAGAGAGCTTGTGTTGCAGTTACCTTGGCGCCGAAGCGGTTCTCGAAGTTGACGATGGCGAGGCACACGTTGAGCTTGTCGAGCTCCTCGCGGAACGAGATGGTGTTCAGCGCCTTCCTGCCCACCGCGCGCGCCTTCTCCAGCTCCGTCGCCTGCGGGGACGGTACGTGCCACACATACAGACTAGCTCTCGCACCACGGTCGCAGGCATTGACAGGAGGCCACCGTCAAAGGCAGAAGTTGGCACACCGTGGTAGCTTTAGTCGGTATGATCCGGGACTTTCCAGCTTGCCCAAAGGAGTCTGACATACTCTCTCGGCCTCCCCTCCCGCGGAGAGGGATACGGAAATGGCATTACACCACGTTCAAAGAGGGGTCCCTGTACTGTATTAGAATATACTGCCGTCATAAGGGAAAAAGAGGTATCTAACATTTTTTATCGACATTAACATTTTTATCTACTTGGAATCAGTCAAAAGAGATGCATCCGTAAGTGTATTTATTAAAAAGAAAAATCTTATGACGCCAGTATATGTATATGTATGTATACTACTGATTATTCTGTCAGCAGCGACCGAAGTCGCCAGGTAATATCCAGACTGAAAGTCGATACTTAATACTTAAATTAAATTTGAAAGGTATGTATGTATTTTATGACATAACAATGGACACTATGGTGGACCATACTAAGACGCTCGTGTCCGGCAGTTTGTAGCTCGGATTGATTTTATTCTGATTATAATAGATATAGATGTGGCAGGTCGATCGATTCCACGTCACTGCTGGTCCAATGTAGCGACCGATAACATATCAATTGGGTGGATGTGGGAACATCGTCAGCGGTATAAAAGCAAAGGCTATGTGTGTTCGTATTCGTGTTCGTGTGTGTGTTCGCGTGTTTGCATGTGTGTGCCTGCGTGCGAGTTCGTGTGTGCACCTGTAGATGGAAGGCCATGTAGGCGATCCACAGCTGGCTGCAGTTGGGGCTGGCGAGGAGTGCGCGCTCGAACTGTTCGCTGGAGCGCGGCTGCGCCTCACTCTCCGCCGCCCTCCGCTCCAGCTCCCTCACCCTCTCTTCCTCCTCCCTCACTTTAGCCAGTTTCTCCGCCACCGACAGCTTCTTGCGTTTCTTCTTTGGTGCGTCCTTCTCCTATAAAACAATTATACCATATAGTATACCGCGCGTAACTCAACACGTGTAAACGTTCGCATGATAGACAGTGTAAGGTGGCACCACGTGTGTACGTCACAGAACAGTTATGCAGACAGTAGTGTCAAATCTCGTCAACTACAAACATAATGTACGGCGCATCAACACTAATAACAGAACCTATTTTGTGCTTCAGTCGTCACACACACTTCTTCGAGATACGAGCTGCCATTCACGATTTTAAATAAATAGCATTCGACTCCGTAGCGGCAGTTGCACACACGTATGTCAGCCACTAGCCGACCCGCGCAGCTTCGTCTGCTTCACACAAGAGTATATTTTTCGTTTTTGCAAACAAATATATTGATGCTTCGCTCCTATTGGTCGCAGCGTGACGTTATATAGCTTATAGACTTTCTCGATAAATAGGCTATCCAAAACTAAAATAATTTTTCAATTCGAAGTAGTAGTTCCTGAGATTACCACGTTCAACCAAACAAACAAACAGACCCTTCAGATTTATAATATTAGTATAGATATTTGCCACAATCGACTGTCGTAAATTTTCATAACATCCAAATTGTGGCAGTGACTTTACAAGTTACAGAGGGTGACTGATATGAGATTTTTGGAATTGCAAAGCTTGTGCGTAAATCACAACAACGTCACAGCCTTCCCACTCCTTGAATTATACATACACGCGGGGGCTTCGATCTAGCACATATATGTATATTTCAGCAGCTGTGTTCCAGGTGTGACGTACAGGAGCGCCAGTTACAAGAGTAAAGGTTGCGTACTGAGCTACATATACCGACAGCACGTACCTCGTCGTCGCTGCTGCTGGACTCGTCCCGTGCCGCGGCGTTGTCTGTGACATCACTCGTCGACCAGAACTCCTTGGCACTGCTCACTTCGAGCGCCGGCTCTAAGCTCTCCACCACTTTTATATCTACTTTCTTACTTGCACCTTTCTTTACCACTTCTTTCGTTTTCATTTCCTTTGATTCTTCTTCAGTATCTTCTTTTAACTCTTTCTTCTTCTTTTTGTATTCAACTTTGTCTTCTACACCTATTTCTTTTAGTTTGTCTTGGCCTAAATTAAGAGCTTCAAGTAACTTTTGTATTCTATCCTCCAATACTAATTTCTCTGCATGCATAGCAGAGTGAAACTTCTTGTTTTCGGCGTTTAATCCATTATGTTCTATTCTTGATAGTTTTTTGTCTATCTTTTGTATTCTTCTGGTTCTATTCTTTATGCATTTCAAAAGAGACGCGACTCGTTTTTTGTATTGCTTAGCTGTGGTACAATCTGAGAGGTCTATGAGGCCTTGTTCTTGTGGAGTGAGCACTTGGTCGTCATTAATATCTGTTTCTATGGCATCACTTTCTTCTGAGAGTCTTGTTTCTTGTTTGTTTTTGCCTTTCTTTTTGTGTTTATTCTTTACTTCTACCTTAGTTTCTGTCGTTGATTCTGCATTATCTTCTTCTAGGTTTCGTTTTTTATTCTTTTTGTCCTTTTTGTTTATATCTGCAGCTTCGGTGAGGGGCGCCGGCTGCGTTTTGTTATTTTGCTTTGTAACATTTTCGTTTTCGGTTTGTTCATGTTCTGATTCCGATTGTGTGTCCTCTTTCTTTGTTTTCTTTTGTTTTTTCTTATCTTCGTTTACGTCAACTTGTTCGTCTATTTTCAGTTTCTTGGTCGGCACTTCGTCGGCCGGGTTTGGTTTGCGTTTCTCTGTGTACTCACGCTTTTTCTGTAAAATAAATAATTATTGTTAGAGCACAGTAATATCAGCGTGGTGGGTTGGCGCGTTTAGAAAGATAGAGGATCGAGTTCAAAGCGATAGCACGCAATTCAGATATTTCGAGGTTATGTGCGCTATCAATAATTTATTACCTTTAACTTAATTATATCACAGTGTTAGAAAGCATCCTGATAAAAACTGTGTAAGTGAACGCTTTTCAAGCAGTCTTTACTGTCAGTTGTCGCGCGTTGTTTATACAGAGGAATATAATACTTACAGCTGGCCAGAAAGGGCGTGTGGTGAGACTGCCGGACATCTTCTGCGCTTCTGGATCCACTCGCAAAATCGTGCAGTTGACCTGCACATAACACATCACGGGTTATAGCAGCGGCTAGTAGTCGTTTACTTGTTTTTAAATTGTCAAATAAGCGTTCATCGTAATATAAGTTTTTATTACAGTATACTTACACTTTATACTGCTTTTACAGCGTTTGACATAACATCCGTATAAAGTATTATAATGTAATTTGTGATACCGATGACAGGCTGTATGAGTGTAACGACGGGCGTAGAAAGGTGATATAAATACCCGCACTTCATTCTTGGGTATAGAGCGCGGGTATTTATGTCAGCTGTCTACGATCGTCGCTATAGTCATACAGTCTATCTGTATGGACAAGTGTGTATTAGTGAATAGTGACTGTGTGACGGTGGGTGTGTAATGTGTGGTGTGGGCGGCGAGGCACGTACGATCTGTCCGATGTGGAAGGCCTGTGCGAGGTCGTCAGTGGGCTCGCGAGTGACGTGCACGCGCGGCACGTACGCCGTCACGTTGTTGAAGAACGACACCACCACGAAGTCGCGGATCGTCTGACAACACAGCACAACATACATATACACATACAACACATCTGTTTGTCCCTGAAGGGCACTATGTTACTACGTTGTAAGTTTTATGTAATCGGGGACAAGTCAATTGTAGTCTACTGGGCATAATGCTAGAGTACGTACTGAAAATTTCTTAATAGAAAATCTAATGGCAGTCCGTCCTAGCGACCGTTCTCGGTCCTCGAAAATAACCTCGCAAACATACGTGCTAACCTATGCAACGGAACCAATAAGACAATGAGTACAAATCTACAATTTTAACGCACACAAAGTACATCCAGACTCAGAACAATAATAGATGGATTTCACAAATTATTATATTGTAGCGTGAAGCGCCGTGGTATCTGTGCAGTCAGATATTCTCACTGTGGGTATAGATATAATAATAATATATGTATGGACTCGACTCAAGCACTCAACACACAACAACACACCTAGTCACGCTCTAAGCTGTGGCTCGCAGCTCCGCTCGCGCCAAACTACCTTAAGTTATGTTACTAACAGTACCTACAACTTTTGTAAAATTAATTATGGCCTATGTTACTCAGTGATAATATTGCTTACAAATGTTGCGAGAACTTTTTAAATCGGTTGCGTGGTTTTTAATTTAAATCGTTACAATTAAACAAATAAACAAACAAACAAAAAACCAAATCTATCCTCTTTTAACCGACTTCAAAAAAAGGAGGAGGTTCTCAATTCGACAGTATGTTTCTTTTTTTTTTGTATGTATGTTATTTCATATCTCTTTTCTAGGTGAACCAATTTCGATGAATCTTCTTTTATTTGAAAGCTGGTGCTTTAAAATTGGTCCCATTTAAATTTGATTAAGATCTGACCATTAGTTTTTGAGTTATCTTTAATAATACGTATTTGGTTCAATTCGGCTCCATTGATGATGTTCTTATTTTTTGCAACAACAAAATAAATAATTGTGTAGGGTGGTTTGGAAGCCCCTCATAGTATTTTTAGGTAGCCCCATTCTAATTTGGTGATGTTCTGATAAAGATCTTCGGTTTTATACAACGGTATTCTTTAATAATAAATGACAGCAAATCTAGTAAGTCTAACCATATTCAGACAAATTCAGATTAACTAAAAACCGAGAAATAAATAAAAAAATTAACAAAAAAGAAAACCTAATCTAAGTAGAATATTCTAAACCAAAAAAATGCACTAAAAGGTTAAAAATAATTGCGTATTCTTGTGAATAATTAAATAATTGTTATTAATGGAGTCGGTGTCAGCCAAGGTAGGCTTGTAACTACTTAAACAAGAGATGTCTTACTATTATCATAATATAACATTGGCATGCACAACTACACACATAGAAGCACAGCACGCGGGTGGCTGACACACACTTCTTCTTTTCGTGTGGTTAGTGGCCAACCTGTTGTCAAGAGTTGTTCAAGCCACCCGTAGGCCTCTGACAAGGCTTAACGACTGCTATCAATTTGACAACAACCGGGACCGACTTTTTACGTGCCCTCCGAAGCACGGAGACGCTCAGATGAAATACCACTAAGCGGTCACCCATCTATAGACTGACCGCACCCAACGTTGCTTAACCTCGCTAATCGTTTACCGATCAGTGAGTGCAACTGGCTATGAGACCGACTGCAAGAATAACAATAACTTAATTATTCACAAGAATACGCAATAATTTTAACTTTTTAGTGCATTTTTTGTTTTAGAATATTCTTTTTTGAAGTCGGATTTCTTTTTGTTAAAAGGGGCATGCCAGTATTAGACTCAGAGGTGCACAAGAAAATGGCTATACTAAAATAATATATTAATATTTATCCTAGTTTTACCTTGTATTTATTATTCTGTACAAGTTGGTAATATTTTCTAAAAATATAGCAAGTACACTAACGTGAAAATGTTGCCATTACACAAAATATGTTGACAGGTAATTAATCGAAATAGTAATTTACCATTCTTATATTATACAGGATGTTTGGAGGGTGAGTAGCCATAGGAAAATGGTCGATAGGTGATGGTGTTGGCTACGTGTTGCGCCTACTTAAATAACATTTTGCCTTAAGTTTAATGAGTAATAATTTTTTTTCTATTTTTCTAGAAAATCTCCATTTTTTTGTATAAAAACTTTAATTATTTTTTTAATAACCGCTGAAATGTTAAAAAAATGATGTCATTTGTTAGTGTAGTCTTACCTTATTCAGATTTAATCATAATTTCATACAAACAATTCAAAAAGAAATAACAGTGAAGTATCAAACTTTCATAAATAAATAAAAAACATCCTTATGTCAACTTCACATGGTAAAATAAAAAAAACTTACGGTGTATGGCATTTACAAATGTTTTTAAAAACTTCTCTAGTTAATACTCTTTCGAACGGTATGTAACATGTATCATAACTAACCAGGTAACTCAACAAAAACCGGTTTGTCGTCACGAATGCATTAAAAGGGTGAAAACCTAAACTATTCAATTGAGCAGGTAAAATGTTTTGTTTTGGATGACGCAACGAAAAAGTGCAATAGGTTTAGCTGTTGCACTTTTTTGTCTTCTATTACTATGTATGTACTTTATTTTGGAGTAATTAAAAAAAAAAGTATTTTTTTAAATCATTTATTACAAATCTTGTTCAAATTGATGTCCATTATTTCTGATACATGCGTAACATCTCTTTCTAATTTCCGTTCTGGTATGGCTTAACCTGATTTCTTGTTTCATTATCACAAATGCATTATCTATTTTTTCAATTAATTGCTCACTTGTTTCAATGGTTTCCGTATACACTAGAGCTTTAGCACGACCCCAGACATAAAAATCAAGCGGTGTTAAATCCGGCGACCTTGAAGGCCATGGGATGGGACCATTTCTGCCAATCCAAGCGTTGGGAAATGAATTGTCAAGGTGTTCCCGGACTGCTAATGTTCAGTGCGCTGGGCAGCCATCTTGTTGAAAAACAATGGGTTCTTGATTCTGAACATTTGGAACTCCATCCATGAGTTCGGGCAAATCATTTATTAAAAAATCTAAATAATTATTGCCATTCAAATTGTCTGGTAGATAATGTGGACCAATAAGTGTATTGCCAATTAGTCCTACCCAAACGTTAACCGAAAACTTCCTTTGATGTGTCACCGCTCTTTTCTTTTTAGGGTTTTCATCCTTTGGGGCCCAATGATGCAAATTATGAAAGTTTACAATGCCTTCCCTTGAAAACTTTGATTCATCCGTCCACAGGATACTTTTTAAGAAGTCGCGGTTGTCAACACCCATGTGTAACAAGAGACGGCAAAACTGGACGCGTCTTTGATAATCGTTTTCTTCTAGACCTTGCACGGGAGTGTAATGAAAAGGATACTTTCCATTAGCGCGAAGAACAGACCACACTTTCCATGGGCTTAGATTTAGTGTTGCAGCAACAGTGCGGATACTTGTTGTGGGATCTTCATCAAAAGCTTCCAAAATGCGTTCGTCATCAGCAACGTTACGTTGTCTGGCAACTCCAGGTTCACGGCGATTTAGATTGCCAGTTTCCCTTAAGCGTCTAAATGTCGTTTCAAAAGTATGACGATTAGGTTGACGTCTTTTGGGAAAACGCTCTTCATAAATTCTTTTTGCTTCTCGTCCATTTCCATCAGCTTTGCCGTAAGCCATCAACATATCAGCGTATTCCTCGTTAGTAAAAGCAGCCATTAAAAATAACAGTAACAACAAAACTTAACAACAACAAACGAAAACAAAAATAATGCGCAGAGCGTAGTTGTGAAGTACAACACGTGAAGTAGCAAAGAACGACAAGTGTCGACTAAATGCACCCGACAGGGTGCGCAAGGGCCAAAGGGAGCATAATAGTCCACCGATGAAAGAGATAGCACAATACTTTTAGCTGTGTTACAATGAGACAAAACATTTTACCTGCTCAATTGAATAGTTTAGGTTTTCACCTTTTTAATCCATTCGTGACGACAAACCGGTTTTTGTTGAGTTACCTGGTTAGTTATGATACATGTTACATACCGTTCGAAACAGTATTAACTAGAGAAGTTTTTAAAAACATTTGTAAATGCCATACACCGTAAGATTTTTTTATTTTACCATGTGAAGTTGACATAAGGATGACTTTTTTTTAATTATGAAAGTTTGATACTTCACTGTTATTTCTTATTGAATTGTTTGTATGAAATTATGATTAAATCTGAATAAGGTAAGACTACACCAACAAATGACATCATTTTTTTAACATTTTAGCAGTTATTAAAAAAATAATTAAAGTTTTTATACAAAAAAATGGAGATTTTCTAGAAAATAGAAAAAAAATTATTACTCATTAAACTTGAGGCAAAATGTTATTTAAGTAGGCGCAACACGTAGCCAACACCATCACCTATCGACCATTTTCCTATGGCTACTCACCCTCCAAACACCCTGTATATTGTTATTTTAATCGTTCATTTAATTGTTTATATAAAAGTAATACAAAAACTAATAATTATTATTAGTTTTATCTTTGCAAGATTGCTTTGATTAACTTAATGTTTATTATCGATGTGTCGAGGTTTTGTGTTTATTATGGCAGCACCATTTCTAACTTGTATGACGCCGGCAAACGTAAATGTCAATATCATTGCTTGTTTTGCAACTACATTGTGACGGTTAGTGTTTATTTATTGCGGTTAATATCGACGACTTTTACATATAAGCTATAAAACTGCAATGTATTCTGTTTTATATCATTCCTAACAGATTGCACTCATAAATAAATTAAAATAATGTGTAAAATAATATTGCAGATATTTAATATAAATTGTACTGATAACATATAAAAAGATTTGATAACTTTAAAATGCCAAGATTTTTGTAAATCACTCATTATGTTAATTAACGATTGGCATTGCTTACTATTATTATCATTAGCCTTTATAGGTGTGCACTGTGGGCCCGAATTACTATGGCGTCTTGGCATGCACCTTTTTCTTTATATAATATTAGTATAGACTAGAGCGGTACCTTAATGACGCCGGTGTAGGCTTTCCCGATGGCAGCCTGCTCGTAGCTGGTGAGCACCTCAAGGTCTGGTGCCAGGAGTGAGGGCTTGAGCGTGAGGAACAGCGTCTGCTTGGCCACGTCCACCGCCAGCACTCGCGCTGTCACCGCCTGACCCACCTGCACACACACACACACAAACACACTTGTTCAGGGAGACATTCTATATGTTTTAGTATAGTCTTTTTTGAAGCCGGTTTTCTTTTTTGTTAAAATTTTGATTATTCGATATTAGCACCACAGCGTGCTCACAAAGTGTTCAAGTGATAGGTTAGTTTACCTTATATTTTTTCTTAGGCAACTTGGAGATGGACGACTTCTTGGGGTCCACAATTATCCCCACGTCAGACAGGTGCGCCTGCGACACGTAACCTACACGGACACATCAATACATAATCAATTATACCAACAATTAATTAATTTTAATATCTTTAATTAAAACAATAAAAATACTACAACAAAAAATCATGTTTGATTTACATAATAATTAATATATCTAACTAAACCTTACTTATTCCATTTCTTTTTTTTGTATTATTCATCTAGAAAATATTTTTCTAAAATCCATGTGTCCGGATTTCCATTCATGACGTGACGTGATTCTTTAAATATACATAAGATGCATTACAGCATTTACAAGGACATCGGAAATAGTCTTCCGCAAAGGACAGCTCCGTGTAGCTATACTGAATGGAGGCACACGCAGCTGTCTCAGAGGCAGCACTGACCAGAGAGCCTGCCCACGCTGAGCAGAACGTGGGTATCGGCGACGCTCCTGACGGCGGCGGGCACCAGGGCCCCGGGCGCCAGCGCCGCCAGGCTGAAGTAGCGCTCGCGCACCAGCGCCGCCTCGTCCGACACCGAGTACACGCCGTCCGACAGGTTGTAGCACAACACACGAACCGTGTGCGTGCTGCCTGCACACACAACACTACATACAGTCACCTGCAACACTGCATAGATACCTTAAGGTCCAAAATTCTGTGAACACTCGAATTACAATGAAGATGGCGTTGTTTTTAAATATTGCAACGCATACTCATTTTAGATAATAGGTGAAATTTATAAATAATTATATAATCAACCGAAAAGACACTCGAACACAGGGACAGCATAATTTTTGCGTACGAACAGAATAGCGAGTCATCGTAAGTATCTGTAAAATAAACTACCCACTATAAATTTATAAATTTTCATTTGTAATTCTTTGCTTCTTGTATTACCCTGAAATGTGTTCTTTTTTTAAATAATCTATTGTGAATAAAGATTAAAAAAATGTTTAAAGTAAATTGATTGATTTATCGAAATTTCTTTTTAGAGTTCAAAAGATCTCTTACACAACAGCTTTGTCCGTCCGTCCGTCTGTCTGTTATATACAACTTGCAACTTAAGAACCGTAAGAGCTAGAGACTCGCGGTCAACGTCATTCGACTCAGCATAGTCGATATACCCCCGAAATGACAATTACCTTTGATCTTTGAGCATCATTTGTCTAGCCGCGACGAAACCAAGCGACGCGCGGAGGCGATCGAACGGAGCATCATACGTCTAGCCGCAACGAAACCAATCTACAGACTAAACGACGCGCGAAGTTGCTTTCTGATTTTATACGTGGCAGTATTTATAGTCGTCGCGCAACACGCACACACGCTCAAGAATTCCTCGTAAAATTGTATAATGTTATTTACTTGTCGCTGATTGGTGCAAAAAATATTGTACACATTAGTGCTAGCGTTACTAGCATGAACAATAAACGGGATATAAGAAGGCTTAAAATCGAAAATATATTCTCAGTTGAGTAAGTCTACGTGTTTCAATATAATCGCTACGGACCTGGCTCATGCCCGCCGGCTGTTAATGCGTTAAACATATATTGTTTAACGAACTCTAAGATTTACGGCAATGCATTGCCGTTTCTCACTTGTTATATACGATATAAATAAACTATTTAACAGTTCTTGTATCGATTTCCATTAGATGGCATCAATTACTGGCTGATACCATTTTAGTATTGAAATGGGTATGCATTTTTGTAGGTCTTTGTACCTAGCACAATATATTGTACTAACGCTAACAAGTTTCTGTCACAAAATACAAATACACTCGTGCGTAGTCGAGCCCGAGGCTTTACGATCCATGCAAATGTAAACACTAACTCATACCCTGGAAACAACAAGAAGTGCTAAGCGTGCGAAAGTTATTTGTGTATCAATGTATTCGTAAATACCATAAGAATACCGTACCTCTTCTACAACCCTCGGGTAAAAGGATAGACAAATGTCCAGTCCCAAGTGTCAAAAGCAAATTTGCCCAACAACAATACAATAGTATTGCACCTAGACTGTACAATAAACTTAATCTAACGCATAAAACCAAGTCTTTAACAAATTACAAAATCAAAGACACTATTAAACTTTGGCTTAAGAATTTTGACTACAAGGATGTGGAAAACTTATTTCTAATCGTAACATAAGCACACACACACACGCAAGCACACAAATATACTTACACGCGTGCACCTACACACACACACACACACACACACCCCACACACACAAACACACACACACACACACACACACACACACACACACATGGACACACACACACACATGGACACACACACGCACATGGACACACACACGCACACATGCACACACACACATGCACACATATACTACCACCACTAAATTCACTCGTAAACTAACAAAAAAGTTACTTATTTTTATTTTATTTTTTAAGTCTGCTCTAGTCTATGTGTCATGTTTGTATTATTGTAACAATTTTGTATAATTTGTTTTTGGGAAGGACTGTTTCCCAACATACAGCTCACGCTAGTTTGGGAATCAGGGCTGACACTGTAAATGTATAAACCTTTTGTTGCAATAAAGAATTTATTATTATTATTATTATTATTAACAAGATAGTCATATATAGCTGCTCAAACATTGAACAGTAGTGTAGTAGTGATGACGTACCGATGGGGTAGGACTTGGTCAGCACCTCCTCGTCGGTGAGGTCCTCGTGAATCTGGATGCGCTTAAGACTCATGGTGCCGAAGCACTCACCGCCCAGGCGGAAGTGGATCGACCGGCCCGTTATCTTCAACACCTGCAATATACGGCGGTTTTCAACCTACACTTATTTGCACACGAATGGAGTAGGGTGAACATAGTGTGTGTGTGTGCCAGCACATCGTCCAGGAGTCTTCGCCCGCAGACACTACGTCTCTGCACTGGGCTCTGCTAGGTGGGTTGCTGATGTAGTTTCAGTTTCAGCGACCCACCCACCATACAAAGCAGCGAGCTGGTTCACCGTGGTGGTTTTAGTCAGTAGACTGGAAATCTCGGGAGAGCCCCACATAACCCTCTCTTCTCCCCTGTGGCGAGAGAGTAGTTTCCCCAAGTAAAAAAAAGGGTGAATATAGTTTGAATATATAAGATGAGACCCACCACAGAATAATCTGATGCTTACCGCAGCATGGCAGGTTTCAATTTAAGTTTCTAAGGTGACATGTAGGCCGCAACTGTTTGGAGATAAGTAGGTACGATAGCGCACTACCTACCTCTGCAAATATAGTCTAGGTATTAAAATGCATGTATGTTAAAGAAGTCCAATAGAAAATAACATTATGGTCTTTTAGTTTCACACATGACGTATAAGTATTTATTTACAGAGCTCCAAGCCCAAGGCACGAGTAAACCTGCTCCAAAGAAAAAGTCAACCTCTGCCCTACAAACCGTTAAGGAGATAAATCAGATGAAGAAGATTATGACTAAGAACCAGCAGGGCACGCAGAAAAATTTGCAATTTATCAAAAAAATGGAGGCTAGCCTTAAAGCTCAAGCTAAAAAAAACAAAGCAGAGAAAAAGAAATTAGATATGCTAGCTGCCAAGGCTACGAAGAAGCTGCTAGCGGCGGAGAGAGCCGCCAAGCAGAAGGCCGCCAAGCAGCAGAGAAAAGCCCCCGGCAAGAAGAAAGCGGTCAAAGTGGAGGTGATGCGTGTTCAGGAATACAGGCGCTATGAAAACTTCGATTACTAGGTACTAATAAATTGTAATTGCAGAATATTTGAATGGCGTTTTCGTACAAATCTAATTAATCATATCCTCTCTCTTTCTAACACGCTGCGCGTTTATAAATTTCGCACATTTACATTACTTGCAAATTATACTCGAATAATAGCGATTCTTATTTATATTAATTGTGGATTGATATCTATTAGCCTTAGTATAATATAAATGTACAGTCAACTGGTGCAGTAACTGATACGAAAAGGAACTGACATCACTGCTCACATTACTTACAACTGAATCCCTAAACTTGTATATTTCACTAGTGTTGTTCAGTCCCACGTTCTCGCGGGACAGAGTATTGCTGTGTACTGCGCACAGTCAAAGGTTCCGCGCAACTTCTAAGGATTTCCAAAACTCAACTAATATATCGTATTGAGGTGATAGTTACTACTTGACGCTTGGGCCCAGGGACCAGAATATTTAGAATCCACAGCACATTGCAGCAGTAACAATCTCGCATAGTGTTCCGCGAAGGAACACTAAGAAGGTGCTGTGGTGTCTGTAGAGACCAGATTATTCGCCCCTCGAGCGAACACCATTACTACTTCTTATTATTCGAAGGGTCCGTAACGCGCGGATGGCTCCCTGATGTTATAAGCAGCCAACACTACGGTAACTGCTTGTGTGACGGACAGCATGCTTGTTTGCTATCTGAGTCGTTTGTTTCACATACATGTGTAATCATGAATAGTGCAGCCCTGACATACGAACCGATATTTAAAGAGGATGTCGCCCATTCATACCCTCTGCTGCTAAGCTAATAGTTAGGAACACACATAACGGACAAAAGGCATCGATAATTGTAAATATTGTCAAACAAAGGGAATGAAAATATCTTATTTTAGGTTGTTTTAATACTAATAGTTGACTTATGGAAATCATTTTGCCGGACCCGAAAATCAAAATGGTTTTCAAGATCGCTAATTAGCGATGGCGCAAACTATCTTATCTCTATCTATAGTCAGTGCAGATCGGCGACACTTCGACCCAGTGGGATGTTATGTGTCGACACTCTCCCAATAACGACTGCCATAGATGTTCATGGCAGCCGAGACCGACGGCTTAACGTGCTCTCCGAGGCACGAAGCAGGCGATAATTCTCAATAAATACGCACATAATTTCGAAAAGTCATAATATTTCGAAAAGTCATATAACTTCCAAAAGTCAGAGCTGCGCGACGTGGGTTCGAACCCGAGACCCTCTGCATTGCAGTCTGTTGGTCTCCCCACTGAGCTATCGGTGCTCTTTGGCGCAAACTAAGCAACGCGACAATCTAAGTAATAACCGAGTACAAACCTTGGCCTCTGCCACGATGTCGCCGTCCTTGAGCTTCTGTTCGTCCTCCAGGTTTGGGTACGTACTCTCGAAGATGCTCTTCATCGTCAGGAACGGTGTGTTCCGAGTGGGCATCACGTACAGCAGCCGCGCGCGGATCTACGCGGGACCAGTCATAAACATGTTAACTATTAAACATTCATATAAGATATATAAGATATGTATTACACAGCAGGTTCATCGCCTTAACCCAGGACTTCGCCCAAATTGAACCTGGACTGCGGAAATACAAGATCACGATTTTGTCTTGTGTTATTTCGTAGGCAGGTTGCCAGGCTCCTCTGAATGTGTTCAGCTGTATGCAGAATAAACGGGTGTTGCAAGCATCCATATCTACGGAAGCCACTTACCATCAGATACGTTCGATAAATTATACCAATACTCAGTATCTGTATCTGATAAGGCAGTGTAACGATAATATCAGCCAAATCAATAAGTTGCCCACTGCTGAATAGGGAAACCGTCTTACAGTGAAAAGAGTAAGGCCATAGCTCACTACTCAGGCACCGTGCGGATTAACAGACTATATAAATGTTACCTCCAACAACATTAGCGAAAGCTTAAACATGCAGGTTTCCGCTAGAGCGCGCATTGCGTGAGAGCTCTACATGATAGTTCACGATATGCACCACGGCACACTATCGCTGCTCCACCGAGGTACGCTACGTGGTGACGTACAACACCCTAGCTCCGTGACATCGCACACGTAATACCTTCAGTAAGTTTGCATAACAACTACTAGTTACCTTCTGTCCGAGCGCGGGTTTCTTGCCCTTCACGGAGTCTGCGTGCTGGCGCTGGATGTAGGCGGTCATGTCGCCGAACACGTGCCCTTCGATGCCGTTCTCCAGGGGCTGCGGTTATCACCACACAATATAGTGATATGTCAATGATATGAGAAGACAATTAAAGGAGAAAATCTAGGAGGCGAACTTTCTCTGATCAGGTCAAAGGCGTTTAAGCCACTTTAATCCACGAGCGTAACTAGTGGACATTCGTGATATCTCTTACTAGTTGACCCGCGCAACTTCGTCTGCTTCACATAAGAGAATTTCCCCTGTCTTTACAACATATTTCATTGCTGCGCCGCTCTTATTGGTCGTACCGTGACGGTTTATAGCCTATAGCCTTCCTCGATAAATGGGCTATCCAACACTAAAATAATTTTTGAATTCGATCCAGTAGTTCCTGAGATTAGCGCGTTCAACTAAACAAACAAACAAACTCTTAATTTTTTTATATATAATAATAATAATAATAATAAAATTTATTCGGCTAAAAGGAGTACAATAGTGGACTTAAATCAAATTTAAATTAAATCTTAATATCTAACAATAACTTAATGCCTTAAAAAAATAGTTTCGAACAAATAATAGGTAGTTATAGTTATGGCAAGAAAGGATACTTTAACACTTTACATTAATATAAGCTACTTGCCTGGACTAGGTTAGACCTGTGTTTCAGGCGATCACTTGACTATTTATTTATAAAGTATATATGTATGTTTATCCATTGTCTAGTACCCATAGTACAAGCTCTGCTTAGTTTGGGCTAGATGGTGTTGTGTGTATGTGGTAGAATATTATTATTATTATTATTATTTATCTAAGTAATTTGTTGGAACATTAATATGACTAAATAATATAAGCTTAAGCTAAAACTGCCTGTACACATACAAGCAACTGTGTCATACAATAAAATGCGTAGGTACCTAAAGTATAAATACATTATTTTAATATTTGTAACAAATTCTCTGTGTCTACATAATTGAGTTTACCTAAATATTCCGTTATCATAACATTAAAATTTTTATTACTGACGCTGTATATACTTAGCAACTTATTAAACTTATTATACAAAAATGGACCCAAGAATATATAAAATCTGTTAACAAATGCATGCCTAGTTTGAGGCTTGTTACAAACCAGGTATTTCTTTCTCTTGTATGAAGATATAGGGATAAAAGGAAGTTCAGTGTGCCGCTTCAGTATTGTGCGCAGAATTAATAATTGTCGGACAGTCAGTACCTTACATGTCGTGTACAGCTGATGTGATGGAAATATGAAAGGGCGAAATGTGGCTACCTTTAAAATTTCTCTTTGAGCACGTTCTAGAGGGAGTAAAATTGACTTTGCAGCTCCACCCCAGGAAGTAATGCAATATGTTAATATGGATTGACACAAAGCTAAATATACCTGTTTTATTAATGTGTAGTCGGCTATATTACGTAGATTCTTAAATATATATATTAATTGACGTACTCTTGTACACAATAAATCGACGTGTTTACGGAAATTTAGATTTGTGTCAATAGTGATACCTAGATATTTGATATCATTTGGTAACGCTAAAGTGGGACAAGAGCATGCAAAGTCAGCGTTTATTCTACAGTAATGTGCGTATATGTTTGGATTAGTGGTTAGCATGTTTGTGTTTCGCATGGTAAATAGAATGTATTTAGTTTTATCTGCACTTAATGTTAGTAAATTATTATGAAGCCAGTTATTTACTATGTTGAAGCCAGTCTGAGCGAGTTCATAAACATCAATACGTGATTTAGCTGACAAGAGCACCGCTGTGTCATCCGCGTATGACATTATGATACCATTTTTGAGTTTCAAGCTGCAGAGGTCATTTATATAGATATAATAATACGATAATACTTTCTTAGCTCAGAACTTGTGAACTGACCAATTTTTACGCACTGATGGCGATCACTAAGATAGTCAGCAAATAATTTAAGTTGGATTTCCCTTATTCCAAGTGTTTCAAGTTTGTACAAAAGTACAGAGCAAGAAATAGTTTCAAAAGCTTTTGCAAGGTCTAGAAAGATACCAATGGAGTGCAAACCCTTATCCAAATTGCTAGTTACATAGTTAGTTAATTGATGTTCCGATAGCAAATTGTTATCTTCAAGGTATCTTATTAATCTAGAGTTTATGATTTTTCTAGAATTTTGTAAACTAATACTCCTTTATGTAAGCATAATTGAAAAATGTGTGTTAATGGAAGAGCAAGTTGGTGTTTAAAACTTTTAAGTATGTTATTGGATATGTTATCCCATCCAACGGCACAAACGTCTCGTAACCCCGATATAATATTTAATACTTCATCGACATCGGTATCTAACAAAACAAAGGAATTTAATGTAGAGAAAGATATGTGACTTTATAGATAAGTATCAATAGATAATCACAAGGTCATCCTGATTGCAACTTTTGATACTGGTGGCTCGGGTATACGACCCTAACTCTTCAAACCCTTGACACCACCACATGTTCTGTTGCCACTGTCAGGTGTTCTATACAATCCTATGTCTCCTGTAGTGGCAGTTTCCTGTATTAATTCGGATTCTTGACTTAATACCGATCCTGAGCCGACAGGGCAAAGTATAGGTACCTGTTTCCTATTGCTACATAGTTTTTGCAATAGTTATCATCAGGTGAGCGAGGTACATACCGTATCTACGTGAAACTCGAGGTTGGACCCGGGCGACAAGGGCGAGGTGGTCTTCTGTCGCTGCTGTCCGTTCTGCAGCGCCACCAGGTCGCTGGAGAGCGTCACCAAGCCGCTGTCCGACGTGGACTTGACGCAGCACCACGTCAGCACGCCCACGCCTCCACGTTCATGGAAATATATCATGTAATGTGTGTGCGCCAAAAGTAAACAATTACTCGTTATATATAGCTTTAAGTTAGTAGAACACTATAACGGTGGACTGAATTATAACAATCAATTTTCACTGCACAGATTTACCCAATATTTTTCTTTTCTTTTAAAAAGATAACTTCCGCTCTCGGAATGAGTACTGCATCGCAGGGAACTTTACAAACATTCAAGCAACGGATACAGCGAATATCCAGACTCGGAACAATAATTTGTGGATCACACAATTTTTGTCCCATGTGGGATTCGAACCCACCACCTTCGGCGCAGTGGCACTTAAACCACTATGTCATCCATGCAGTCGAAAATCAATAATTAAATTAAAAGAATATACATTTGTATGAAGTAAGTAAACAAGGTAAGAATATACATTTGAAGCCAGAAAAACAATTAAGAATATATTCTCTTACCTAATTCGACTTCAGGATTGGCGTCTTTCTTGGGCAGGAAAGCCCTAGTGTCAGGGACACCTATGTCCATTACATAGCCGTGGTCCTCCACAGATGACACTGCTGCTTGCAGCAGAGTACCTGAAATGTCAAATATTATAAAAGAGGTCTTAGACCATGAGATGAAACCAACATACAGGGCAAATAGTCAAATATTCAACAGACACACTGTAACTGTAACTCTCTGTGGTTATAGCGAGTGAGTCTGCCATGTCACATCTTTTGTGGCATGTATCCTAATTTACTTACCCTTTAGTAATTCAGCATGTTTCTTCTGACCATTGATATGCTGTGGCATCATCGAGAGCATTATGCTTACCTCCTTCACTTCAAGCACTTTGACAGCCACATACTGGCCCAGATGGAACATCTCACCAAGCTCTATGACTTTGTCTATCTGCACAAACAAAATACATACTCAGGTGTTGGATTGAATGCAGTCATGAATAATAATATTTCAATTACTTTAAAATAGGTTGTTCTTCACTGTTTGTAAATTGGAGAATTGGATTCAATGGAGGACTGAAGTCAAATAAAGATGTAAGGCATTTAATACATCTGAAGAAGTGTGTAGGATTTGTAAAGTTTCTTAAATATATCCTGTTGATAGCACAGAATGGGATAACTCAGGATTCAACCTCTTCTTCTTAAATGTAAAAGTAATGAAAGAAATGATCCCTATACCGCAGGGGTCTTTTGACCCACAGGGCCCATATTTAAGCTCGACCGAGGTATGACCCCAAGGTGTCTGCACACCAAGTCACAAGTCAATCGGTCTAGTGGTTCTGGAGTTATGCCTGTCACTAACACACAGAGCCACATAATGTTTTCATTAACCTCTTCGAAGAAGACTTAGAGGTTAACAAAGGAATTGGATAATCACCTCTACCATTATAATTACTTATGATATTCTAGACATAGTAGAAGTAGTGGACTTTTAAGCAACTTGAAATTATCTAGCATTACATCTACTGTTTACCACACCAAAAAGAAGACCATTTAATACTCACCTTATCATTAACATAAGCTTCAAGCTGCTTATTGTATGGCTCACTGATGTGGCACGCCATCACGGCACCTATCATGCGGCATGGAAGGCTAATTATAACCTTAGTTTCTAGTATATTCTTCACTCTCCCCAAGATTAACACTCCTTCTTTTACCGTCTGAAATAATAATGTGGTTCATACTTTGTATTAATACATATAAACAGAGTTACATTTATTGATATTAAACAACTATATACGGATTTTATCGCGTTGTATATTTGACACTTTATTACATAATTTTGAAAAATTTTACATTTCTACTACTATTAAACTTTACTAATTTTTAAGCTAATTAAATTATTATTAAAACTATTTAGATTTAATTTAATTTTACACTTTCCCCGACGTTTCGGTTGCTTTTCAGCAGCCATGGTCACGGGGAGACTAAGATGGTAGTTGTCTCAATGTTCCAGTGTAGTTATTTGAAAGTACCCGAACATAATTTAATCATTTGTGTTTCTATTTACACAGAATGAGCTCAAGAGTTACATTTGTCTACTGGAGAGGTAGAGACTGTGCAACCGCACCAAGAATCAATTTATTTATTATATTTATTGTTTGATTTGTTTGCTATAGGATGTCTCTCAACTCAGTGTGCCTTTTGACAAAGCCTCCTCCAGTAGATTCCATTGCTTCCTGTCTTGAGCAACTCTCCTCTATTCGGGTCCGGCAGTAAGTTTCAGCTCATCTTCCCAGCGCATTTGTTGCTGTCCTCGACATCAATTGCCATCTCTTGGATACCAATTTGTTGTAATTTGGCTCCACTTTTCTTGTATGGATCTCAACATATAGCCGGTCCATCTCCATTTTTGGAGGTCTATTTTGCCAGGATATCGGTTAATTTGGTTTTTGCTCTTAATTGCACATTGCTAATTCTATCTTGCCTTCTTGTTCATATCATGCTTCGTTCCATACCTCTCTGGCACTTTCCTAGTTTGTTGCTATAGTATTTTGCAAGGGAACATGTTTTGCAGCCGTAGGTGATGCACGGAAGAATAAAAGCATTGAATACTTTTCTTTTCGTTGCCATATTGTGGTCTTTAGATTTTACAATTTTCTTGAGAGATCAATATCTTTTCCACCCATTAGCAATCCTCTTATTTATTTCCTTGGTTGTTTGCTCTTTAGGGGAGATGATCTGGCCTAAGTAGCAATATTCATCCACATATTCTATTTGTTGTCCTTCAATTTCAATGGATTCCATTTTTGAGTTGGTGATCAGTTTCGTTTTTGTTATGTTCATTTTTAAACCCACTTTAGAGCTCTCAGTATTTAGAGTTTGGATCATCTTCTCGAGTGCCTTTGGATTTTCTTCTAGTAAAACCAGATCATCCGCAAATCTTAAGTGGTTTAGTTTTCTTCCGTCTATGTTCAGGCCTAGATGTTCCCAGTCATGGTTGCGAAAGACGTTCTCTAAAACTGTTGAAAACAACTTTGGGGACATTGGATCTCCCTGTCTAACTCCTTGCTTGATCCGGAATTCTTTGCCCAAAGCTTCTAATTGGATTTTAGCTTAACTGTTTGTATATATATTTTTGATAATGTTAATATATATGTTGCAGGTATAACTTCAATGGTAAAGAATCAATTAGAAGAGTGTAATTGCAATACAGTATCTTGTTTACAAAATGGACACTACTGCCACATGACTATTTTATAGAGAATGTGTCTTTGAATATAATTTTGTTAGAAAGTGGAGCTTACACCTTATACTATACATAATGTCCTCTCAACACATTAACTGCTTAAAATATAAAACTATTGTTGTTGACAAATGCGATAAGTTTGCTGCTTACATTGGCTTGGCTTGACAACATGATAATCTGACTACCAAAATCACCATGTAAGATCTGATCTGGGCAATGGAAGCCAAAGATAGTTTCTCCATCTTGTATTGTGTATCCCCATACAATAAAAGGATCATGTCCTTCATTTAGGGTGTACTTATTATAAAGTAAGAAAAAAACATTGTTTAATTACGAAGAAAAATTGTTACTAACATTATGGACTCTGTCTGAATAAATAAATATATTATTATTATTATTACTGTGAAAATCAGTAAATATGTTGATGGTGACTAGGTGTTGTGCTGTGATCATTAAATTTAAAATAAAGTGATCGATATAAATGTTTTATAGCAAAATATCCGACCTTATAACTCAAACCATAAGCGCAGTTCTTGAACGACTCATGAACTTCTTTCGTGCCCTCGTCAGATAAATACCCATCGTCGCCTACAGATTTCTTCTTTATTTTCTTCTTCTTCTTGTCTCGCTTCTCGGGCGCGCCTAGAAACTATAAAATTAAGTTAAGACCAAGATATAGTTTCTCAAGAATGTATATATTTTGATTAATGTTCGACTTACATTTGCGCTTTGTTTAAAATAGGTAGTTGTTGGCTTTTTCCCACCTCGAGGAAAGTATTCTTCTACATCAACCATGCTTAATTTTTCTTAAAACTAAAAATCACAAAATAATTCACTCCACATCTGTTTACGCATGAGAAATTGAGGTTATCTCCGTTTAGTTAATACTAGTTTTCGTAATATAAGTTTTGACATAATATTATGTTTATTCCTGATGCTATAACAATGTTACGAATACTATTACTATTTTAAATAAATACCTTCTCAATAAGCAATTACATCTCGTTACATTATATAATGTTTAAGATCTAAAATATCTGATATATTGTGTAACAAATTAAAATACTCTTGTATAATGTTATTATAATTCCATTCATAACTAAACGCAAAGAGTGTAATAAAAAATATATGGTGCTACCAGTTTTTAATATCAGGACCTACTAATAGCATAGAGCTAAGTAACTTACACGGTGACTTGAGCAACTATTTTGGCGTTTCCACGCGCGCAAATGCTGCTGTGCGCTTATTATATTATTTTGCAGAAATGTCCAAATGATGTTTTACAAAATAACCGATTGCCCCGTACTCATTGGCAAAATAGGCTCAGCATTTCAAAATTGCAATATATATGACTATGATACTCATCATCCGTTAACATAATAGTAAATTACTTTTTTTCCGACCGTATCACGTGTAGATAGAGAACAAGAAAAGCATACGAACGTAGTTTACTAATACAAACATAAATTGGTATTTTTTATTACAGTCACTGACAAAAAGACACACCGAATTCTTTATTAGCTGGACTTACTCAAATTTTAGGTAATACGCCCTAATACGCTGGTATTATTAGGTCCTCGTACCTACCTAAAATCATATGAATATTTTAGTATATAAATTTATATAAATAGGTGGTTTCTTGGTACCTACAGCTATTACCAAATTTTGTAAATATAATGTTACGTGCAGTTAAGATCAATAAAAAAAGATCAATAAATATACCGAAGCGCATTTAACGATGTGGTAAAATCAATGAAATGGTCTATAATGTGTGGCGTATGTATATACGCACAGGCAACATATGAGTTTATGAGGAACCTAGAATTGAACGTAGCATCATACGTGTAGTTGCGCCGAAACCAACATACGAACTGAGCGACGCGCATCAGTGGTTCTTCTCGTAGACCTACGGGGTCTCGGGGTAATCAGACCAGGCCGTGGGCCTGTCTTGGTGGTGTTCGTCGCCGCCTGCTAAAACAGGCGGGTCACTGGGGTGGGTCCGTGTAGGCCCGTTGGTCTGTCTGGGTCGTCAGAGCCGGTGGGTAGCGCAGCTAGCGAGGAGCAGCCCGCAAGGGTGAGTCTCCGCGGGCGACCAACGTGCCAGCAGCGCTCAGGTCGTGTTCGATGGGTCCCTCCTGCACTTGGCGAGGTCGAGCTCCTCGGGAAGGGTTTCCTGGGGAGCGCCCGTCAGCCAGTATCACGTAGGTCCGGTGAGGGTTGCCACGGAGACGAGGCCTGTCCGGCGGTCGCCGATGGTAGAGCGCAAGCTCCCGCAGATGGTGGGCGTGAGATCCGTCGGAGCGCACTAACAGGTTGGTGCTCCCTGAAGATCGTCCTGTTCCCCACGAAGCGAGGGACGTCGGCGATAGTGCGGAGCGCAAGCGACTGCTGCGCCCGCAACCGGCGGCGGTTCGTCTCAGAGATGAGAGCGAACCAAGCTCGGGCAGCGTAGGTGAGTCGGCTGCGGATGTACGCCTTGTACACACCGAGCTTTGCACGAAGCGGCAGTCGGGACGATAACACGGGTCACAGGAGGACGCGCGCGATCCGCGCTTAGACAACTACGTTGTTGACGTGGGGCTTCACGGAGAGGGCGCGATCGATGGTCACGCCGAGTTATTTCGCCGTCGCGGACCACTTGATGTTCTCTCCCACGAGCTTCAACTGCGGCAGGGCTATGCTGCCCATGGAGATCGCCTGAGTCTTTGCCACGTTGACCGTTAGTCTCCAGTCCTTCAGCCAGCTGGGAAATGCGTCTAGGGTGCGCTGCATCTTGTTCACCACGATACACGGACACCGTTCATCGATGTCGCGATGTAGGCGACGTCATCGGCGTATAGCGCAAGCTTAACACTGTCGGTGACGAGTATGTCGTCCGTGTACCAGGAGTAGCACACGGTAGAGAGGCAACTTCCCTGGGGCACAAAGGCGCGGATAGGCCGCTCTGTAGATAGGGCGCTTTTAACCGCCACTTGGAAGCGTCTGTCTTACAGGAAGGTGGCCACGATCCTAATTACTCGACGGGGAGTAGTGGATATGGACAGCTTATACAGCAAGCCGGTGTGCCATACGCGATCGAACGCTTTATTCATATCGAGAAATACTGCGACGACGCGCTCGCGTTGCTGAAGGTGCGGCGTCTTGTGTAGCAATAGCAGCTTTTAGAACAGCTTCGATGTCGTCGAGAGGAGCGTAATGGGGCGGTAGCCGGTAAGGCAGCAGGATGTTCTTCCCCGGCTTTGAGAGTATGATGGCTCTGCTTAGTCACCATGCGCGGAGGGAAAGTATCCGGTTCGGCGGATGCCATTAAAGAGGCGCGTCAGCTTCGCGATTGCTCGCGGAGGTAGGTGACGCAGAGCTTTGTTGGCTACCCGGTCAGGTCCGGGAGCTTTCCAGAGGGGCGTTCGGTGAATCATCCGCTGGAATTGGCGTGGGGAGACGACGATGGGTTCCTATATCGGGGCTATCGGCTGTTCGAAGTAAGACTTCAGGTTCCGCTCGACCTCTCTACCTCTCTCTCTACTCTGCATGTTGAGAGAAGGATTGGGCTGGAACTGCGCTTCCAGGGAGTCGGCGAATATATCCGCTCGGTCCTCGGCATGGTAACGTGGGGTTCCGTCATTGGCCAGTAGGGGCCTTGTACGGTTAACGTACAGACTATTTAGCTGACGCGCCGTTACCTACTTTCGGCACTTAATATATTTTATTATTTATAAAGTCAGTTGACTCATAACGTTTGAGCAATAGCCACGGATTAGCATCCAAACTATCGTATTGTAATCAGTCGAACAATAAACATCGTATATAATTGATATCTGTGGTTTACGTCAACTCAACCTTTAACAACATAACTTAACAAATACATTCTGGGCCGTACAGGCCTAATCGCCGTGTTTGTTGCCAACGCAGCAGAGATCTTCGCAGCCAGAGCGTTCAGCGTGGACTTCATGGTCGGACATCGGGAGCGCTGCCATTGCCGGAGCAGTTTTCTCTTCCTCTCGATCATCGCCAGGATGAGGGCAGGGAGCTGGAAAGGCTTCCTTGCGGTCGTAGTGTCGAGCTTCGACTCTCGAAGCGCGGATTGTAGGGCCGCGCTGAGATCCGTCGCAAGCCTATCGACGTTGGCGAGTGTTTCCACAGGGCGGGAGGGCATGTGCTCAGCCACGTAGTCGGCGAAGAGCCGCCAATCTTGGTGTGACTGAGGGGGTAGTTGAATCGTCTGCGGGATGTTATCCTGAGTCAGACACACCGGTTGGTGAACTGAGATGAGATGGTCGTCCAGGACGTCTAAATATACAGCCGCGTCGATGCCGCAAGAGACGGCTATATCTATGACGTCCGGTGTGTGGGCTGCACAGTACGGATAGTGCGTCGGGACCTCTGGTCCTAAAACCTCGTATCTGTGTCGGTCTGCATCATCCAAGAGGCGGCGGCCATCTGGGCTGATGGTATTGGAGTTCCACGCCGTGTGCTTCGTGTTGAAGTCGCCGCCGACGATCGTGGGTAGTGGCGAGTCCATTAATGTATGGACATCTGCTACTACGAGTCGCTGTCGCGGCGGCTTATAGAACGCGTACACACGTTTGGGCTGGCATCCGTGAGCAACGCGCGAAGGTGCCACCTGTTTTATACGCCGTATAATTTATACGCCGGCCGCGCAGCGCGCACACACGCATAAGAATTTCCAAGACTTCCCTCGTAGATTTTAGAATTTTGTTTACTTGTCGCTGATTGGTGCAAATGAATATTCAGTCAATTTCAATTTAATCAGTCTACGTGTTTCACTATAACCCTAACGGTTATCAGCTACGGACCTGGTTTATGCCTGCTAGCTGATAATACGTTAAAAATGTAACTGAAATGCTTATATTTGTATGAAACTTATTAAATAGAAGCCCGATCGGTGCGGCGGTATCCCCATTCCCCACATGCATCTTACGAAACACTCTTGGCTGCCGTCGAGCATCGCGACTCCGTTACTTACCTGTCGGGTGTGTCTGTATATCAGTGCTATCTCCAACCTGACCATATCAGCATGAAACGAATAAAATTTATCTCTCTACGGTAATGGATATGGTTGGCTGTTAACATATTATTATAACGTACTATACGATGTTGTGTCTATCACACTTAAGGTAAAGAGAGTGTTTGTGTTCATATTACGTACCGGCAAAAATCACATAATAAATAAAGAAGATTGTTCTTAGTTTTTTTTTTACGTGGGGGAGTGCTTTGACGCATACCTCTCCGCGGGGCGACGGAGAGGTTATGTCGGGCTCACCGGGGAAAAGATACCCCGGTAATACCGACTAAACCTACCACGGTGTTCCTCAACATAACCATAGACGGCGAGGCCGCGCGAATCGCTTTCACATGCAATCGCGACCCCGCCGTGGTTTCGGCCCGCCGTGTGGAACGGCAGGCCACTGCACGAAGAATATTTCCTCCACCATCCCCCTGAGCGGGGGGGACAAAGACACGATACAGAGGCGCACGTGGGAACACGCACGCCGCCTCTCAGACCTGGTGCTGATCGGGTGGCGAGCAGGCCCACGCAGCCCACCACCCCCAGGTCAAACTTCAAGGTGGCTGGAGGTCATCTCGCGCCCTCAGGCGCCCGGTTCTGCGGTTGGGGAGAGGGTTTAAGCGCTCCCTCTCCCGCTCCGCCGCCTCCTTGAAAGATTGTTCTTAGTTGCCTCAAGACCAACAACCATTTAATTTAGATAATTAATATTATTATATTTTAATATACTTATTACCGCCGAGCATAGCTCAATGTATTATTTTATTATTTTTATTTTATTATAAAGAATATGTAATTCTTAACATCAACTTTAGTTGATATTGATATTTAAGCACCTACGTAAATATTTTACAGAATCTCCATGTTTGTCTAGTCACAACTTACAGACAGTTATTTAATCCTAGTAATTATATTAGTAAAAAACAATGTTTTCAGCACGATGGTAAAATTCAACTAATCAGTCAATTCAGCACACTGTAGTCCACTGCTGGACATAGGTCTCCCATCCTTTTGGTAGGATTACTTCTAAGCAGGTACCCACCTAATTGGTCAGGCAACAATAATAAAGCATACTGCAATTTGTCAACCGCGCAATGGCATATCCGCGCGCGCCACTTAGGAGAAATAACCTCAAAATCTAAGATTTAATTTAAAAAAATATATTTTCTGAAGTGTATGTCATAAAATGTTGATTTCGTGAGCATATTGGAGTATTATAGAATACGTAAATATTTTTTCTTCGCGGTTGGTTCTGGGGCAAACTATATATGGACGAGGAACAATCTTCTTTATGAAATTGGATACTTCTTGAATGATTGTTACGTTTTATCTAGTTTGATTCTTACAAGTATTTAATAATCTAATTCGACCAAACATTCAGTTATTTAAAAAAAATAATTAAATCTTTCAACATAAAGCTACTACTTTACAGTGTTTATAACCTATGGCAACCTTATAAGCCGATTCATTTACGTGGATATTTGGTCAACGTCAACACTCTTCATACGACATCGTGTCATCTTACTCAAAAGTGGTAAGAGTGAAAGAGAAAATAAACAAACAATCAGGATACGACAAGAGACATCTGACAGTAATGTCAGCAATATTTAATTAGTTCAGTTAGCATAAGGTTACACAATATGTAATTTACGGAATTTACCTTCGCTGTTCGCAACTTGTTTTATCGCGCGCCGGTAAGTGAGTACAGCGTCATAATTATTTACGTATTATTGTATTAATCAAATTGTATTAGATTGTGTTAATTTCAAATTGTGTTTAGTCATATTATACTGTATAATTTAATTGTTAATGTTATTGAGAAATTCATTAGTATAGTGGCATTTTTATTTAAGCGTTCTTATCGGTAAGTTGCTACCTGTTTGAATTGGTAAATTAATAATTGATAAAGTGACACCTGGGAGCAGCCGATCTAAAACATTTTAGTCACTTATATTAACAATTTAAACTGCTGCATTAATCTTAGTTTAGTCATAAAACTCAGATTACACTACATAGGTCTGTGAAGTAGCGATAAGTTTTGGGTTAAATTTCGAGCTTGATTGATAAGTGTCGCTCGTATCTATACGAAGTTGTATCGAGAGAAAGATAACTCTTATACCGGCTCACCTTTAGACTTTTTTATTCAATCTATGTGTGTGCTAAATATAATTTCCTTTCGGCAGAAAATGAAGAAAGTCGTGATATTCGGAGCAACTGGTATGACCGGCCTGTGTGCCGTGGAGGCCGCTGTGAAGAAAGGTACGTTAACTTTTGTGTGTAAAATGATCTCGGATTTGATTATTTTCTTCAGATATTTGCCTCTGTGGGATAAAATCACCCAAATGTAGCTAACCTTCCGGGACTTGACATTATGAGAACATATAGAATACTACCCACTGCTTGCTTGCGGATGAAATGACTATTGAGTAGCTTACTATATTTACTTTGCTGGGGCATGCCATGTTTTATGTAGTCCCATTGATATATAATTATACAGTCAATTAGGGTGGTAGAACACATAGAGAGGAAAACAATAGCATTTCAACTAAAACACAATTTTCTAATATTGGGGCTGTTGGCTCTTGAGGTATCTCTACCTCATAGACGACTGTAGCACAGTAACCCTGTGTTATATTGTAAAAGATAAAAAATATGATGTCAGCACACATAGGCAATGGTAAGCTCTTACAGTCTACAGGACTAGCTTGCTTACAACTGTAAGGTGGTTGGTGTGAGGTGGTACAAGTTGTCATAATAGGAATACTTCGTGTGACGGTTATGCTAAATGTGTGTAACAAGAATACCTTAACTATTATTTATTTTTTACTGTTAACATGTATATAGTTCATTGTATAAGAAAATAAATATATAATCATTAAAATTTGCAAATAATAATCATTTTGGTAATTGTTTTAAATTAATATTTAGTTTCCAGTTGATTCAAGAGGTTAGCTTGCTAACTTATAAACTAGTTAAGCCTCTTAGCTTTTACTCAACTAAGTTAGTTTAGCCCTATCTTAGCATATATTGATTCAAGAAAAATGTATAAGAAAATCAACAGTAATACAATTATTATATATTTTAAATGTCAACTTAAACACAGACTAGTCATCATGTGAAAGTCAATGTTAATAACACTTGCACAGGTAGTTTTTTTGTCACACACATATTCTGCTGTGTCACAATTATGTTATTAGCACTATAACTGTCGCCCCGGACCGGGATGCGGCAGTCCGTGCCTCGATAGGAAGTATCATGTTTGTCAATCATTGAGTCAAATATTGCTATCATCGCCACTTAACAGAAAGTATATAAGAATATGAAATAATATTTATAGATTTGCGAGAAACACGAAACAATTTACTCAGATAAAAGTGACCTGCATTTTTATACTATGATAAAACTGAGTGCCAAACATCAAATTGGTTTAGCAGTGAGGGCGTGACTGAGAAGCAAACGTGTGCACTTTAATATTTGTGATAGTAGTAGCTGCGTTCTACTGAGCCGTGTCGTACCGCATGCGTAACAGTGAGGGCCTGCCCCACCACCTCCGAATAGCATTTATCTATAAGATAAAAGTCTCATAATAAAGTATGGATAAAAGTGAATATTTATTAGACAACGAGATCGTTTAACGTGGCTTAACAGTTTCAACTGCATGAAAACTCGGGGTCAATTAGCATACATAGCGCGGCAATTACAACCATTTCGATCAGTTGAATCTTGCCTCGCTACAGCTATTATATCATCGATTGTTCCGCACTCGATGATAGACGAGGTGCGTATCAAGGATTAATTGATTACTCGCCCGAAATCCTTAGATCAACAACCACATGAACCTATCTTCGATATCGGTCGACGTGGGTCGAACCGATGCAATAACGTGGCGACACCGGTGGTTCGATGAACTGTTTGATTGTAAACATGATGGTGTAGCTGCATTGTCCTACCGCCGTGCCGTCAATGATTGAATGAATTGAATGTCAAATGGACATGAGGACATATTATCGACTCAACACAACGTGTGAAACCACTCACACATAGCTACGTGTGTGTCCTTCTCGAAGATTCACTCTGTTATCATCCTAACCATTATCAAAACCGGTTTAGTGGCTTAGCTGTGATATTGCAACAAACGGATGCAGTTCGTAAAGACATTGCAGTTAATTTAGAATGTAATAATGTGAGAATGGACGTAACAGACAGGGCTCGTTGATCCCGAGGAGTAGGCATACGTGTTTGAAACCTAACCTAACCTACTATCTAACGTAGTGCCAAACTCTGTAGTTCTCGAGAAATTTCTGATCTAATAATCAAATGGCGTTCTTACACGGCATTTGGGCAGCACTCGAATCGTATTAGTGATAGGGAATGTGACTTCTGTGTATGAGATGTCACGCCTCTCGACTCGCTGCCGGACAGAGGGGTATTGGATTTTTGGGTCAAGGTCTCATTAGCAGAGTTAGTATAGAATTGCGTACGATGGACAAAACCCGGCCCGCTCTTTACAGCGCGGCACCTGAGAGCACAACGGGCGACATGTTGGTGTCATACCTCTCTGTTGTTTTATTTTGTTAGTCGTTTATAATATACTAGCTTTTGCTCACGGTTTGTTTTGGCGTAACATTACAGTTTCTTAAATAAAATATAGCATATTATTTTACTCGCTGATAATATAGTTTCTAATGGTGAAATAATGTTTAAAGTATATTGAGTAGTTTTTGAGTTAAATCATTACAAACAAACAAAAAATCTTTCCTTTTATAATATTATTATATTTAGTATAGATTTACCGACGCTGCTCACGTGAGGCGGTGCGACGAGCTGGTTGTTGTTCGTGTCACTGCGCGTGCAAGTCTCGGAAGGTACACCTCGAACGTCGTGCTCAGGTCACAGCATATGTATGTACCTAATCAGGTATCCTTATAGACTAGCCATACGTGCCAACCAGAGTGGTCCTCCTTGCACTGAAGGCATTCTTTGAGATAACGGACTAGATGTTACCCGTGACTTTCGCTGTTTCTTAAGTGCCCTACGCCCTTCCTCCAGATTCAATTCGCCTCCTTGCCAAATCGGTACCATGATCGTTGCAGCGGCTTTACCATGGAAACGTTACAAACAATAAAATGGCAGTGTTAGTTTCGCAAATAAATATAAATATGCAGATGGCTATTAATGACAAGCATATTATTTATTAGCAAATTTAGTGTGAATTAAAGACATGAAAAGTAACACACACACACGTATGGTCGGCTCACGTATTTGTCAAGCAGATGTGCCGATTAGAGCTCAGTGCTTTTCAGAAACAAAAATAACCTGTTGATTGCTTTTCCATAAATATCAATTTATTGCGCAATCTAACAGATTGAAGTTACATTTTATACGAATGCGTCAGTGAAACACGAGATATGTTTGTTAGATAGCAAGTGAGCGGACACTTGGCGCTCAATTACCTTTAGCGAGTTGAATTGATAATAACATATTTTGGTATTTTCAGGTTCTTTCCAAATATGATAAAGTGTAATAGATAGATAACGTAGATGTTATGTGTAGGGAATGCCTAAAGAAAATATTCTGACAACTTACAGAAATTTCCAATAGCACCTCTACCTATTACGTACTCGTACTTATACTCTTCAATACTCGAACCCGGGACCTCACGACCGCACACAAACAAGCGATTATCGTATGAAACAACATTCACTTGCATTAATATTAAACGTTGTTGGCGTTATTCGATTATTTGATAGGTAACTAGTGAAGACATGAGCACCTATGTCTGATGAATTGGGAATTGTTTTGTATAATTATGGAAATGTATGAATATTTAATAGCTTTTCTATACATCTACATAATAACCTTTGACATAACTTTGTAAACAATTAAACGAGGTTTGCGTTGTGCTTATACATATACCTACCTATAGCAAGTGCTAAATCGTGAACAATAAGGAAATTATACGCCTACATACCTACTGTTTCATCTAATCTTATGTATAAAAACAATGTTAAGTGGATGCGCCGTAAACATAATATAGTTAGTTTATAGCACCACTCCAAGGAACGGTTTATCGGTTACGTCACGTAAGTCGTAAAGTCATTACAACGTAATGCACGCACACCAAGTCGTGGAGAACATCTATGACTATAATAATATGTAATACAATACATCTCGCTCGCGGCTGTGCTCGCGGGCAGGTACCGGCATCGCATACGGGGGTAAACACGACTTATCCTGTGTTAACCGAACACTAAATATACCCGAGTGACAAGTTTCATTCAAATCCGTTTGAAGGTTTACACGTGATTGAGTAACAAATATCCAAGCTATCACATTTATTATATAAGTAGGTAATTTATTTGTTGGTCTTACGGTATAGGATTGAGCTCATGTTTGTGCTCAGGTTCCAGCTGATAGTCAACATTGTAATACGAGACATTCAACCACGCGGCGCAATTACAACTCGCTCAGCAGTTATTATGCTGCTGTAGGAATCCGGTCTGCTCGCCTTATAAATACTGATATTATAATATATACTTATATGTATAGGTGGTTCGTATGTTTGAGCGTGTTGGTTGTGTTGCGTGTAGTGTTTTTTCATTAATTTAGTAGGCACTTATTTCTAATGCATGTTTTATATAAACTAGCGGTCGCCAAGACGTGGTCGAAATTCGACCATAATTGGTTTAAATTTGAAGTTTGTTCATTATTAAGGTTGTATTGTCCATAACTATACCCTTGTAGTGTAATGTAATTGGACTCCCTTTTCCGCATTCGAACTCTAGTTGCTCCATTATACGTGAGAGTCGGCCGGGTATGGGGATTGGGGATAGCCAGCCCAACTGCACCCAGAAGCACAGAAGTTTCCTGGGGTCTTCGCAGGCTTCGCGGAGTTACCTCGGGTTGTTGAGGATTACCTTACGTTGTGCTGTTACTCCCACACATACCAGGACTACATGGGCAGCAGACTCTTCTTCGGTCAGGCATCCCCTACAAAGTGGGCTGTCTGTTGCTCCGATGTTGTAGACATGTTTGTTCATGGGACAGTGTCCTGTTAGGATCCCCACGATGGTCCCAAGGGCTAATCTTTGTAGGTTGAGCAGGCGGTGTGTCAGACGTGGTGAGATGGCCGGTAGGGCTGCTCTTGACTGGCTACAGTCCGTTGTCCGTGCACAGCGTTTTTATGTTGGCTCTGAGTGCGAAGCCGTTTCCATGATCTTAGTTGTGAGAATGGTAGAGGGAGGAATGGGGGTGGACCTGCCGTGGTGGTTCCCGATCCTCTTCTAGTCAACTCATCTGCAGCATCAATGCCCAGCGATTCACTGTGCCTCTTTATCCATTGTAAGGTCACTGTTTTTTGTGGATATTATTTCAAGAGCAAGGTGGCATCCGTAAACGAGCCTGGAGTTGCAGCTATATAATAACTATACCCTTATAATCATATTTCATTTAGTCACCTACTCCACATACATAATATATGTAACCCTAGTTACGAAGAATTCTACGACATCAGCCGAACAATGCTGAAATACTACGAACGCGATTAGACTGCTTGTGTCAAATGCATGGTTGTGTGCGTGTAGTGTTTTTTTATGAATTTAATCTATTTCTAATGCATATTTTATAAAGATATTAGGATTCACCACTCCTTCTCCATATAAACTTTAACTTTGCCAAATTTCATACTCCTGCGTCCACGCAATTTTCATAAAAAAGGGTACAAAGTTTTTGCTTCACGTGTTAATATATAGATAATTATTTATTTACCAAACCATGATTCTTTTACATTTCCTTAAAAACTATACACAATCATATTAATTCAATACTAGCTGATTGCTATATTGCGGCCGTGAATGATAAATAAATATTACTAATTAAGTAGATTCTTTTTCGTTTTTTGTCTGCAGACTTGCATTCAAATATTAAATTACTTATAAAAACCATTCGTTATTCGCGCAAAGTTGACGACTTGAATACATTTTAGATAGATTGAATCTCTGAAACTCAGCACTGAATTGTTTTTATAATTTGCATACACAATGCAAACTTAACAAAGTATCAGAACTGCCTCGTTAGTCGCTGACTCGCCGCGGGACTAACAACGCACATTGCTGTCTATTATAAGGTGTATACCTTTTCTTGTTATTTTTTATCCTACTAAGGCTGCAAACAAGCATACGGCCCACCTGATGGTAAGTGGTCACCGTAGCCTATGGACGCATGCAACACCAGAGGCATCACTTGTGCGTTTCCGACACTTTAGGAAAGGAAATGGGAAGGAGAAGGAGCGGGAAGGGGAAAAGGGGGTGACTGAGCCTCCGGCACTCTCACTCACCGAACGGAACACAACAGTAGCAATATTGCTCTTCACGTCAATATTTTGTGAGATTTTCGATTCCTCGTTCAAGTGTTATTATATTGGGTTTTCTTCTGGTACGGTCGGCCAAGAAAGTGGTGTACCACCCTAAGGTTGAATGCCGCTTGCAGATTCATAGGTGATAAAGATTAGTTTCGCTTGCAGATCGATCTGACAACTTCTATTGCCATCTTTATCTGATTATTGATAACGATGATTACTGTATGTTACGTGATAGCTGTTCTTAGTTTGAACTTGATGGAACCAATGACGTCGTAAAATCAATGGTGATAATATGTAATTAAATTGTTATATGAAAAAAATTAATATGCAAAATCGATGATATGTAATTAAATTGTTTTCCTCAAAGCACTGGATAATAAACATTACAATCCGACAATTTTGTAAATACGTGAAATATTTGTTAAGTTTTACGACAAGTGCTGTTTAATAAACCTTACAATTATGTAAGAATTTTACAAGTAAAAACATTACAAATATTACCATTACAAAATATGCTGCTTAATAAACGTTAACATGTGTAGAAAACACCTGTAGATTTCGATGACAAAATTGTATCTACAAGTAATTGTAAAGTTCTGACACAAGGCGAGTCCACCTGTCGGAATTTACAAATTATGTAAACTTGTAATTACAATATGCGTTCAATAAAAAAGTTAATTTCGGGATTAGTTTTATTGTATTGTCAGAAAGAAAAGCTAAAAATAGATGTATCCTTTTATTAAATTGTCACAATCACTATTGAAATATTTAATATGAAAAAACATAAACATAGGCATATGGTCAAATTTAGATGAGGTTGGAAATTAAAAAATTAGAAACGGGTGTAACCGCCATTGGCTTCTATGACCTCTAAAAAACGAGACCTCATTGAACCAAGCCATGAGCCAATATCAGCTCCCCGCATTTCCTTCCATTTTGAATTACAGTGACTAATAAGAGCTTGTTTGGTTCTTTCATTTTGATGTGACCATCTTTGGACCATAAGGCCCCAAAGATTTTCTATCAGGTTTAGGTCTAGTGATCTCGAGGGCCACGGAATTACCCTTACATCAGTGTGTGAATGAAACCAGGCTCTTACGATCTTCGCATTATGAATTAAACAATTATCTTGAACAAAATCAAATTGTGGCACTTCGTTCTCCGGGTAAAAATTACGGACTGTCGATAGCATTGCATTTTGAATCACGTCGATATAATTTATAGCCGTCACTCGAGGCGGTAGAGAGCACAATTCTCCTACACCATCCGCACTCATCAAGCCCCAAATATTTACGGAAATTCGACCTGATTCTCTATTTGGGATTACATGATCATCTCTATACCGTGTTGAATTATATCGCCAAAGGTTTAGACGTCCATGCTGACTTGATTTAAACGTTTTTTATCAAAAAACATTGTCTTAGATTAATCAAACTCTAAGTGCTCTCTGGCGAAATTCAGGCGAGCAAGTCTGAGAGCACCCGTCAAATATATTTTCTTGGCGTAATGCCTGTGGTGCAACCCCATATAATGTAGATGATTTCTTATTGCGCACAACTAGACTGTGGAATGAATTGTCGCCTACGGTATTTCTGGACCAATACGACCTACAGATCTTCAAGAAAAGAAAGAAAGAAAGAAATCAAAAAGAGCGTACTCCTTTTTAAAAGGCCGGCAGCGCACTTGTAACTCCTCTGGTGTTGCGGGTGTCCATGGGCGGCGATAATCGCTTACCATCAGGCGATCCGTCTGCTAGTTTGCCTCCTACCACATAAAAAAAAACCCAAATTTCCTGTCGTTATTGGAGAGAGCCGGCCGGCGACCACTTCTTCTGTGATCTAACAAACTTCCTTCCTCTCCTTCACGACGAATCCAAAACCGGACACTACGTCTCGATATATTTAAATTTCTCGATATCGCACTAATACTGCATCCCTCATTAAATTGGGCAATTATTTGTGCCCTTTCAGCAATGGTCAAGTTGGCAGGCATTGAAGATGATATTTATATGCAGTTGAGTAATTAATAACACGGAAAATATATTGATTTTCGGAGGAAAATAATAGAAATTACTAAAATATTTTTGACAAAACGTCAATTGTCAGTTTTCTTTATCAAATAGAATTTGGTTGTCTATTTAAATAGTTTTTATTACTTTTATTTAGAAACATTTAAATTTTCTTTGTAGAAATGAATGTCTTATCTAAAGGTTAAAATGTCATGCACTTATAAGTGACCTATGACGTATGAATACTTATCAATTAGGTTTACGTCATTATTATGCATCTCTTTCGGTGAAATGTTTTAGTACGAACCTTGTTGTAATTATTTTCGACTAGGAAACTAAATCAAAACTGGTACACCACTTTCTTGGCCGATTCAAACTCAATTTCTTTCATTCCATAATGAACATTTACAGGTGGTGGGCTTAAAAATAAGTAACAAACGATGGACTCTGTCGGGCACGGCACTATTAGGAGAGAGGTGGAGCTGTTTAGTTACGCTATTTTTAAAAGTTTAGTTCTGATACAATTTTATCAGGTTTTGAATCTAGTTAAGATAAATTGGTACTAAATAGAATCATGAGAAAGTAAAAAGATGAATAAGTAAATAAACCTATAAATATTAGCTATTTAAATTAAAATTGCAGGGTTTATTATTTGGTGGTATATATTTATAATAACTAGCGGTCGCCTAGTCCTGGAAATTCAACCAAAGTTTGCCTCATAGAGTACTTGGTTTGCCTGTAAGATATTGCTGATACATGTAATTTTATATTGATATATGTATGTAACCATAGTTACGCGCTTCGACTGCGTGTGTCAAATGCATGGTTGTGCGCATGTAGTGTTTTTTCATTAATTTAATTTGTAATGCATATTTTATATAAATATTAGAATTCGTCCCTCCTTTTTATATAGATATTTATTGATAATTTAGTCTATTGCACAGTGCAATATTATTTAATAATTTAGTCTATTGCACAGTGCAATATTATTTAATAATTTAGTCTATTGCACAGTGCAATATTATTTAATAATTTAGACTATTGCACAGTGCAATATTATTTAATAATTTAGTCTATTGCACAGTGCAATATTATTTAATAATTTAGTCTATTGCACAGTGCAATATTATTTAATAATTTAGAATACTGCACAATGTTATTATAAAATTTGTTTACTATTTATTATATATTATTTTATTGCATAGTTATTAATTAATTACTTATATGGTAATATGAATAAGTGGAGGTAGACAAGTCAAGTGGCTTCTTCATATGTCCTAGAGGTAATTACATTAATTTTAAATCATATATTAATTAATTTTATGTATATTATATATGTCTGTAATATTTAGTTCACCTATGCATATTTATTTGGCCCACTGGTCATAATTCGACCATAATTGATTTAAATTTTAAGTTTGATTACTTGTCTTCTGTTTACGCGAATATTATTAATTGAAATTAAATTACTATATACGGATTTTATCGCGTTGTTTATTTGACACTACTATTAAGGTTTTATCGTCTATAACTTTAATCTTATAATCACACTAGATGTTCCCGCGGTTTCAACGTTACTGCGTAAAAGTAATATTGTTGACGGTCGTGACATTCTGTTTTCGGTATCCGGTACTAGTGAGTTTGCCTGTCAGGTTGCGCTTAGTAGTTCCTTGTCGCAAGTCTACGTAATGGTTCGAGGCTCACCAGTCATCAATACTCATGATGCTACATAAAGGTATTCATTTTTAACGATATCCCAGACACTCTTATGACGGGTTTGACCGTTATATATTCTGACGCCAGGGTATCTATTAACGGTACGATAACGTTAAAAACAATTTTATTTTATAGATTTTCACTTGCTACGATCCTGTTATAATTTGCACGTAGCTCCTGCCGGTTGAGTCCACAGTACTGTTAGTTTCGACTTTGTTGAATTATATGATGCAATGTATATGCTAATATTGCACTATTTTCTTTTATTTTTTTATGTCGGGCAATGCTTTGACGCTTACCTCTCCGCGGGGCGACGGAGAGGTTATGTGGGGTTCACCAGGGAAAAGATACCCCGATAATACCGACTAAACCTACCACGGTTTTTCTAGACATAACCATACAGAGCGAGGCCGCGCGAATCGCTTTCACATGCAATAGCGACCCCGCCGTGGTTTCGGCCCGCCCGCGCCGTGTAAAACGGCAGGCCACTACACAAAAATACTTCATCCACCGTCCCTCTGGGAGGGACAAAGACACGATACAGAGGCGCACGTGAGAACACGCACGCCGCCTCTCGGACCTGGTACTGATCGGGTGGCGAGCAGGCCCACGCAGCCCACCACCCCCAGGTCAAACCTCAGGCTGGCTGGAGGTCATCTCGTGAATATTGTGCCCTACTTAAGTGCATAAAGCCGCAAATATACCGTTGCGACGTATTAGAATTTGACGAAGTTTTTTTAAATTGTTTATAATTATGTATAGTAAACCTTATGACATCAGATTAATTATTGGGCAACTGACATTTCGTGCAACTTGGCATCGGTTAGAGAACGACTATTCTTAATATTTTCCTTCTGTGTGTGGTTGCCTGATCCATCATACATCACATCATTATACATATAGTAGCATCTCTTAATCATCTTTCTCTCTGTACCGCAGGTCTATCCGTCCGCGCCTTCGTCCGAGACGCTTCGAAACTCCCTGAAAACCTAAGGAAACAAGTAGAGGTGGTCGTTGGCAACGTTCTGGAACCTGACTCCGTGGCGGACGCCATCGAGGATACAGATGGCGTGGTGATCGCGCTTGGCACCAACAACTGCTTGGATCCCACCTCCGACATGTCCGAGGGCACTAAGAACATCATCGACGCGATGAGGGCCAAGAATGTCAAGAATGTGTCTGCCTGCTTATCAGCTTTCTTATTCTATGAACCGGAGAAGGTACCTCCGAGGTTCGTACACCTCAACGAGGACCACAAGAGAATGTATGACGCTCTGAGTGAGAGCCCGTTGGATTATATTGCTGTATTCCCTCCTCACATCGCTAGTAAGTATTCATTCATTTTTCTTTTATAAATACTGAGTGCCCCGGGCGAGAACTGTTACCAAAAGTTATTATTTTATTCCAGATGAGCCGAGCCGTGAGATGATCATAGAAGTGAACCCTAAGAGCAGCCCGGGCCGCAGCATTTCTAAGTTTGACCTCGGTGCGTTCCTTGTGGAGTCCCTCAGCGAACCTCAGTACTACAAGTGTATCGTCGGCATCGCTAATAAAGCTGTTTAACTGTAGTACGAGCTGGCCGCACTAAACAATCGTGGGTTAATGCACACACAATAAATCAACTATACAGCTAACATGGTGTTTTTTTAAGGTGGCACCTTGTGATTTTTTAATCAAAGGAAGGAAGACATGAACGCAAACTTCGTCGTTAAGCTAAGCTCCCATTAACGACTCGTCGGTTCTCGATGACGTAGCGCTCAAATCGCTAAGAGTTACTGGGCCTTCTTTGTCTCGTGCGCCGCGTGTCATAACAACATTGTATTTCTCAAATCAATAATTATATTGTATTATTAATTATAACTTCCTTTACAAATGTCTTACCTTGTTATCTTGGATTATTGAAACGGTATCTTAAGTACTGGCATTTTATTTGGAACTGTTATACTTAAACCTGTAATCAACGATAGATTGTGTGTCTAAGTGAGTGATTGCTCATCGTAAATGCATGTTAGATGCAAGACTTGGTGTATCGTTTGTTAAAATTGTCAGTCACATTCTTGTATTTATAGTATACTCATGCGACGTCCAAATACCTATTTGCATGGCGAGTTCATAGTTCGGCAATCAACATACTGTAGATAGGTACCTACTAGTTAATTCTAATACATATTATGTTGATTTTCGATAATGCAAGAACCGTTATTGTAAACTATGTGTGGCATAAGTCAGATGTTTTAATTTCAAATGTGTTTTACGAATAAGGCAATGTGTCAAATACCTACCAAAAGCTGTAATGATAATTTACGAAATTAATTGAAGCGTCGTATAGTGGTTGGATGGTCATTCCGACAATTACAAAATAAAAAAAAGGGTAACAACCCTTTTCTTGTGAACACGAGCCATGTTGTGATGGTGTGCCATTGGTTCTGGCCGCTTCTTGTTAGTTCGCACCATTATCGTTTATTAACTGATGATATTTTAGCATGAATAACTTGTGATTGGTGTTGTAGTATTTGTATGTGTTACATAAATGTAGCAATGAATGCAAAGAACTTGTATGTTAAGCGCATTTTCTAGGCTCTTAAGATTAATTTAATTGTAAAGGTACTTTATAGATTGATTACACTTTTAAAATGAACTGTAGTCGGCTATGATTTTAAGAGAACACGCAATATCAATGTGGGTGCAACTAATACCTCATTTAGAGATATTAATGTTAAACATATATATTGTTTGTAATAAACTTTTTAATCGTTTTTACTCTTTTTTTTACACTGTGCTATTTATAATATTTACATATGGGATATCTTGTTTGATAGGAGCTAAATTCACATTAGGTGCTTTTTGAGCATCGTTACCTGTTCGTATATTCTTGAGTGCGTGCGGGAGGACAAGTAAAGAGCTCGAGATCTCGGGCGTCATGGCTCTATCCTTGGACGGCAGCGTGGTCAGACTGCTCGGGTAGCAGTCCGAGCAGCTAAAGGAGCTAGAGGGGCTCCACGGAAACTTCACCTTGACAGCTCGCGGCATGCTCGTTAGTAACTCAGAACTGGTGAGCGTATCCAAAGTCTTGGAGCTCAAAGTGCGCGACCTCATCTTCGGTGACGGTGTAATGCTTGTGCTGATGTCCAGCCCTGGTCTCGTGCTGGTCAACGTGATCGTTGTGGTGCTGTCCAGGGCCGAGCTGTCCACGCCGGACGATGTAGTCGACTTGGGGGTTACGGTGAACGTGGAGCTGGATAACTCTTGGTATATGTAGGTGGTGGCGGTGGTCTCGGACTCCACAGATTGTATTGAACACAGGCTGTCCGTGCTCCAAGGAGTGCTGATCATGCTTAACGTGTTGCAGGTCATCGCAGTGGCCACTTCGTCCTTAGCCGCCTCCGATGCTGTTATTCGCGACAATTTAGATAAACTTGGCGTCGACACTGTGACTCTATGCGTATGTATCGGAGACTGCGCCAACGAGAACGAAATTGCGCTCATAATTCTATCAAACCGAGTGGAATTGCTTTTTTGCTTCATACCAGTATATTTATCAAGTCTCGTTTCGTCAGGCTGTGTGGATTTTGGACATCGTTGCGATGGGATAGCAGTCGTTAGCCGCATCGATCAGCCAACGGTACTCTTGTATAGAAGTGACTAACGTTACTATGTACTGTATGGGATCCATATCTCAGCGGATGAGGCCCTCTCACCCGACCACTACACTAAACACAAGGTGAACATACTTATACACACCTAACGTATTATGTATTTATAATGTGTTTTGAATATTTTTGTTTTAATATATTTTTGTTACAATTTTGCAAGTTGAATTTTATTCATTCTTTTTTACTATCTGTGCCATTTTGACAGTACTGACGAGTAACTTCAAAATTTGAATATTTAAGTTTCATATATAAAGGTTTAATGATCGCTCGGTGCTCTTAGCGAGCACTACGAAACAATTCCTTCGTCTTTGTACTTCTTTGCTCATAAAGCGTAATACCCACATAGTCACAGTCTGCTCTACGTCTGCTCTCCGGTGGGCAGCCGAATAATACAGGTGTTTACTTGCTACAATCCTGACGTGTGTTACTCTACATCTAATTACACCCACACGCTCACAGACGAGGTTTCTGTCTGTATAGTCCACTCCGCAAATATTTAAGTAGCAGAGAACACTAAACGTAGACTGTCGCCGAAATTTATCGGATCAGAGCTGATAACGTTCGCTTCAGTCTTCCACTAAAAAATAAACCAAACTATGTAAAACATTTGATTTTAGTTTTTTGTATTTTATAAGGCTACTTTTAAATATTGATTCTCGTTATAGCCTTCTTTCGCAACAAATGTTGGCATTGGATTCTACAGCATTAGTAGTTGCTGCAATAAGCAGGTAGGCACGCAGACCAAAGTAGCACCATAATGACTCCTTTGTTACGTTTTATTTTGGTAGTAACATTACTATTATTATATCAATGATGCTAGTACCTACGTGCAGTTATGTAAACTAAAAGGAGGGATGACAAGCGAATGATTTATTAAAAATAGGGGGCGCGATTTTGATTATAGTGTTAAGTAATACTCAACAGGCGAAAAATAAGACACGTAACATGTGTAATGCTTATAATTATATTTACAACTGAGATAGTACGAACTAATATCTAGCTAACTATATACACATACTGCTATCCGATCAGCATCTAACAGACACGTGGACATGTTGCAGTGATGCCAACGCGCACTTATTTATAATATTTATGTATAAAAGTATCTGAGTACGCAATTAAATCTTTCAATACAATTCTCATCCACTTCCAGACAGCCTGTTTTTTGAGATTTTGCGCGCGTAAACAATTGAATCCAATGATAATAATAACATATTTCAAGTTTCAAAATACTTTCATAAATTCTTAAATCTAAAGAAGTTTCAAAATACTTTTATAAATTCTTAAATCTAAAGTAACGCAAAGGAATACACAGTAATAATTAATCCTTTAGTTAATGACACCTTCCATTAGCCTTATCTATTAATGGAGATAAAACAACTGGTGTCCAGTTCTTCACGATGTATTTGTATTATTATTGATAAAGCTATATTTAAAAACGATTTTTTTCTTTTAGTTTCTTGAGGTGATTTTGTATATTTAAATCTATATTTTTGGACATATACATTTTAAGCATACATCGCTCATGTATCTGTTAGACATTGCACACTTTCTAATGATATTTACAAACAGTTTGGTATTTTTAACTTCACGCTAAAATTCTCTCCTGAGACTCAGTTTTCTGTCCTTGGTACTTGGCGTCGAGTAGGTCTACATCGAGGAACATTTTCCCCAGCTCGCCGGTCCTGAAGGCTTTGATCATAGTCCTGGCGACTTCCAGGAGGTCGGGCACATCGCGGACCCTGTTGTCGTAGTCGCGGGTTTTGCGGATGCGGTTAAACTTTAAAGCGCCTGCAATGAGTACCTGTAATAAATACAACATAATTAATTGTGATCAGTTAAGAGCAGAACTAGCGATAAAGAACGACATCGTTCTACAAAGAGATGTGAGGCACTGTGACATCTCGTGTTCAAGAGGCGTAGATATTGTTAGGCGGAATTTAATCTAATCTGAAACAAACCAATTGTCTTTTCTCCACCTCATACAGACTTCCGTGACGAGCATCGGTAGTCTTTGTCTCTTGTATTAACAGCACGGCAACTTCTACCACGAGAGATTCTCCTGGAGTCGTAGGTGTTTGTTCGTCGCATTAATTAGTCGTACTACACAGGAACAGAACTACTACAGGGAAATGCGTATTGCCATTTACCCGGCAGATTAAATTATCATATACTACTTTTGGGAATTGCCTATTGACCCTTTGCCGATTCGGAATCAAATCCGGGAATAATCACAGCCGGCTCCAAAACATATACGGAAACAGAAATAGACTAGAGAATCGGTCATCAATTGTTTAAATTCGTTTTTAGGCTATTGTTTTCAATTCAATTCAATTCAATTCAATTCAATTTATTTGCATAATATGGGTTTCACAATAGGTTTTACAATATTAATAGCATCGCCATATTCAGCCGTTCAGCATGCAAAAATTTGCTATATTAAAATTCCGTTTTAAAATAACAAATCAAATTAATTGGTCTATTGATTTTAGGACATTGAACTTTGACCTGTACCTACTTTACGTACACAGTGGCTAAAGAACACGACATCAAGTATTCTATTGATTACTAAACAGTGGGCGATTTAGATATTTTAATTTGTTGTATGTTTCTTCGGTTTTGGATGACTAACGAATACCAATAATTAGAACTAACGTATTACTTATTGAAATATTCCATTCCCTAACTGTCCGTGGTGATCGCATTATGAGAGCGTGACTCTTCTAATGAACATCCCATCTTTTAGATGGTTGGCAGCCCACAGCTGTGCGTTTCTCCAGGAATTTTCTGCCCCGCACAACAAAACGAATGAGCTGTCGCCTGCGGTATTTCCGGACCAATACGACCTTAAACACTTCAAGAAAAGAGCGTACTCCTTTTTAAAAGGCCGGTAACGCACTTGTAACTGCTCTGGTGTTGCGGGTGTCCATGGGTGGCGGTAATCGTTTACCACCAGGCGATCCGTCAGCTCGTTGGCCCAGTAAGCAATAAAAAAAAAGCGGCGTCCGTAACCAACGGAGTAAGTCTACCGTGCGTGCCGTACTGTAAATGACAAAGTTTCATTTACAGTACATTTGACAATTCGTTCGCTTCGAAATTGCGGATGTAAGTTTTCATGGTAGGCCTACTGGTTAGAGCATGAGAAACTCTCATACTCTAAGAATGTGTGTTTAAAGTGATGACAGATCATAAGCTCACGTGAAATCTCACGAGAGCTATATGATCTATCATCACTTACATCACCGACTCCATGGAACAGCAGTCGTTAACTCTCTCCGGCAATCGTACTTAGCGCAGGAACACAACACAAGGTTTTGACTGCGATGATTAGTATGGAAGTACGTTCTTATTACCTCCAATGAGCTGCTCCAAGCTCAAGGTCATATTGCGCAAGGCCTTAAAAGTATTGACGCCCATAGACTCGTGTGAGCATTAAGTCAAAAATGTAAATTGTATAAAATAACATATACTTAATCTGGATTGTTAAATGCTGCAGATTTAGTAACAAGCATATACTCCGAGGCATTCATCATCAGACAAGCCATATGCTTGCTTTCAACTCATTGATAAAACGGCACTAACAACATGTTGTGTATAATGAGCTCAACTCACCCTATTGATGTCATCACACGGTTCCGTCAGCCCCATGTACTCCACATACTTGAACTTGCCGTGGTGGTTGAGCCAGTACAGCAGGTAGTCTGCGATGGCTTCCTCCCCCACCATGTGGTCCTGCAGCGACGCACAGAGTGCCAGCTTCAGGCCCATCTCTACATCAGTCACTGAGGGTTCCAATATCCCTGGAAAGGATAGTGATGATTATTGTTGCTGTTGCAGTTTATATACTGGGCTGATTTTATTATTTATATTATTTAATGATACATATATTATGTACATACCAAGCCTCACGTCTCTTAACCAAAGTGGTAAGCAGAGGAGCATCAGACCCACATAGCACCAGCTATGCTATGGTAAGCTATAACTTGTTGCCCAACCCTCATGATTATTGAACCGAGACCTCATACACAGTAGTTACATTTACTTATTAATAAATAAGTAAACAGTAAGATGCTATCCCTTTATTGGATAATTACTATTAAGCATTAGGGTTTAGGTCACAGACAATTTTATTGGATTTTCTAGACATTTTAAGGCAGTATTTTAGTGGGTACCACAGGCTCGTAACTAAAACTTTTGACAAGATTTAGCTCAAAACCATTTCTCTAGCCTACCTAACCTACCTAACCCATCACAGATATACTTACCGAAAGCCATGCTGGATAAATAGAACAAAGGACCAAAGTTATCATCCTCAACAATAGTATATAATAATAATGGCAAGTGCCAACACCAACGGTATTGCTAGACATGACAATATTCATAATACTAACCAGGTGTATCCAACATAAAAATAACAGGATTATTATTGATCCTAATCTTCGTCATCACACTTCTGGTGATGCCCGCCACAGCGCCTGTCGGCAAGGCGTGCTTGATTTTCATATTCTGAGACCTAAGCATGTTGATTAGCGAAGACTTTCCAACATTGGGGACCCCCATTATCATTACATTATAATCCAGTTCCTCACTTCTATTGTACCTATTGGAGCCTTTGATGAGGTCCACCATAAGGGGCTTGAGCATCTTCAAACCTCGGCAATGTTGGTCTTTACTGTTAGTAAACATGATATTATCTACATTTTGTTCAGCTTTTAGTTGGTCTTTTACACGAGGTATTAGCGAAGATATCGTCAAGTCTTTCTTGTTCAGAACTAGGATATGTGGTTTTGCTCCTATTAATGTGGATGTAAACACTGGATTTCGACCTGTGAAGGGTATACGGGCGTCATGAACTTCGATGACACAGTCTACACTCTTCAATTTTCTTTGCATTTGCTTCAAACCCTTGTTCATGTGACCAGGAAACCATCGAAGAAGATCCTTCGTTATATAAGGGAATTTCTTGCGGAAATTGTAAGCGGCTGCATCGAATTTTGTAGCCATTTTTAGGTTATAATGTTTGTTTTGATTTTATAATTGAAGGTTATCTTGTAAGAAAGCAAGTAATTATAACAAAATAAAACCTAATATAGTTATGGTACTTATTAATCTTTTAACATTTTTGCAGGTAAAAACACTATAATAAACAGGAAAAATTAGTAAAGTTCAAAATAAAAATACAAGCACTTATGTCATGCTTATGTCATTGATCAAGTCATCTCTATTCTCTACTTAATCTGTGGATCAAGTTGTCAAAATGACACGACTACAGTACAGAAATCGAAAATATGTCATAAATATTGGAATTATTTAGTGCCTATACATATTTCGAATAAAAATAAATATATGAAAGTAATTATAATAGTAATTAACCCATAATTTATTCATATTGTTTAATTTTAAATTAGTAAATCTTACGCCTCGAAATACTGATGAATACATTACTATAAAAAAATTGATTACCTACTGAAAAATTAAAAAGTATCTCTTGATTCACGATAATCATGATTGACATGACAATCGTCCGATTCTAAATAATATTGATCATAAACAGAAACCCTTGTTTACTGTTATTTTGGAATACAGTTTTATTCACTTCGTTTAGGTGTGATAAAGCCTAAATATGTCGCAAACGTTTCTACTTGAGCCGGATTTAATAGCGGCAGCTGAAAATCTTATGCCAGATATCAATAATGATTTGATTCTAGCTAAAAACTTTTTAAAACAGCAAAGCGCAGCTACTGGTGATTCCTTGTAAGAACATATTAACTCATCATATCTGTTAATCGGAGCCTATAACTTTGTAAAACTGTTACTTTTTACAATGCTAGCTCTAGCGCTAGAGCAGGTAGGATTCGTAGGGAGCATTCGTACAGATATCTACACTATCCAATACATTGACGTGTTCGTATTAGTGTACGTAACTGCCGCTCATACGATCGAGGTGCTCGCGGGGCGGGGTGACAGTTCGGCCGCCGCCGCGCCGGCTTCAAGCCTCGAGGCAAAGAGTATAAATAATATACTACGGCAACTTCAAGGGAACGAGTCGATACCTAATTTCGCTCTGCGTAAGTATTTTTTGTATTCAACTTTGAACACGTTTAGCTAGTATAAGTAATGCTCGAATTACAAAAGTGGTTTAATATAGTTTAGTCATTTTAGCTTAAATGAAACGGTTGCTTTTATTTCTAAATAATTTGTTGATTTCTCGGGTTGGGGTACCTTCGTACAGTTATGAGTGGGGTGGATTCGTACTGTACGAATGCTCCCCAAGTGGGTGGCTGTAAAAAGATTGTTGTGTTCACAGAATATTATTAGTGTTACAGAACCATGCTGCGAATATAATTTTTAAAAAGGGGACACGTACCGGAGAGCGAGATGAAGATAGAATGAAGTCGGCGATGAAAGAAGTCTTGGATAAAACTTTAACTATTAGAAAATCCGCACAAAAGTATGGCGCCATGCCAACGACAATTCAAAGTCGCTTGATAAATTTAACTGACTGACTTATAACTTCAGAAATGATCCGACCCTATCCAAAAGTAGACAAGACGTTACGAAAGTCAAAGAAAGGAAAACTGCCAGGTAAATCAAGAATATATACATACGCTAGAAACAAATAGACTAGAAGAAATAGAAAAAGCAAAAAAATTAAAGAAACAAGAGCAACAGAAGAAACAAAGGGCTAAGGAGATGAAACGAGCGTTGAATATACTATTAGATATATACATACATAGATTCACGCCTGTTTCCCAGAGGGGTAGGCAGAGACTACGGATTTCCATTTGCTACGATCCTGACACACTTCTCGGGCTTCATTCACTTTCATCACATTCCTCATACACGCCCGTCGGTTCAAGGTGCTCTTAACCTGGCCTTTGTCCAGAACGCCTTCGATCTGATCGAGAAACGTTCGCCTAGGTCTTCCTCTTGCGACTGTTCCATTCACACTAGCCTTATAAGCTTTCTTAGTCAGTCTTTCCTCGTTCATTCTTTCTACATGCCCAAACCAGCTTAACATACCCTTTTCTATTCTTGTTACTATATCCACTATTAGATACAGATATAACAAATGAAACAAAGAGGCAAACGAAAACTTTAGGAACAATTAAACATACATACAACAATACATAAAACAATAGGACGACTCGATGGCGTAGTGGTTAGTGTAACCGACTGCCACGCCTAAGGTCGCGGGTTCGATTCCCGCACAAGTCAAACATTTGTGTGCGTGAACATGGATGTTTGTCTCGGTCTGGGTGTTTCTATGTATAATATGTATGTATTTACAAAAAAAAAAGTATATATGTATGTTTATCCATTGTCTAGTACCCATAGTACAAGCTCTGCTTAGTTTGGGCTAGATGGTGTTGTGTGTATGTGGTAGAATATTATTATTATTATTATTATTAATTAAACCAAAGAGACTAAAGAAAATAGGAAGGACTGATAGTCGGGATGAGACCAATTGTGAGGATGAGCCTAGTATGAGTTTAAGAGAGTTCTTGTGCTCCCGTCGAAGAGTCGTCTGATGGATCGGATATTGAGAATGAAACTCCTGTTATGTCGGAGACCATTAAAGAATAATATAATACCTAATAATAATAATTTTTTTATTCAATAAATGAAAGTATTTACAAAACACATTACAGGCTTCTTATTGTGTTAAATTCACATTAAAACTATATCTCATCTAAAGGAAAACATTTACAATTTAAATATTGGACTCAATAAACTTGTTTATGAAGTCTGTTTTTACATTGTATTACCTGAACTAAGGTCAGAGACCTGTGTTTCAGACTGTTTCTAATATTACATTTTTATTCTACTGTTAAAAAAGTAAGGGTCTACAAAATCATTTATGCATGTACTGCAAACATATATAACTGTACTATTTATTGTGTACTGTATTAACTATACAATTAAAATAGCTTTAAACAATAACAATTATAAATGAAAAATTGCATAAACAATAACAAATTATTTTCTAGTAGCAATTTCTCTGTATCTGAATACGTAAGCGTTTTTAGGTACTTTGTTAAAAGTATGTGACATTGATTATGATTAATGCTATATATATCTACTAACTTATTTAGTTTATTGTACAAAAAAGGCCCTAAGAATAAGAAAAATCTCTTCATGTAAGCATGCTTAGTTCGGAAACTTTCACAAACTAAGTCTGTCCTTCTTTTGTTCGTAGGTAAAAAAGGTAGAAGCGTATGTTGTTTAAGGACAGCGTGCAGGATAAATAGTTGACGGACAGTTAAAATGTTAGTGGATTGGTATAGTTCATAGGTAGGGAAGATGAAAGGGCAGAATGCGGCTACCTTTAAGATTGCTCTTTGCGCACGTTCTAATGGCAATAATATTGTTTTTGATGCTCCACCCCACGATTATTATTATTATTATTTTATTTATTTATTTTCTCATAAGGTACATACAGTTGTTTTTATTATAGTTTCACAAAATACAGAGGAGTAAATTTAACAATTTTATATAATGATAAAAACGTAACAAATTGTTCTGTACCTTAATGAGAGCTGGAGTCTGTACTAGGCTCGTGGCCTGTTTTACAAATCTCCAGGCTTCCTTATTTCTAAATGACATAATGCGAGTGTTGCTTTTATCCAAACAACAATTGATACAATATTACTTTAATAATTCAGTAAACTAAGTAGGTACCGTATATAATTTTTGTCTATTAAATCGTGGGTAACCAAACATAATTTAAAACTACTGTCAGTTATTCGCGTCTCTTTACTGATTAATACTGTAGGTGCTCAATTATTAGTGACAGTGGAGGTGTGTAGTGCGTGTTATTGTGTGATATGCAAGTGTGTTTAGTGTGTGTTGCGCGTGTGCGTGTGATGCGTGTATATGGTGTATGAGCGGTCTGCGCTGCTAGCGGAGCGCTTGTATTGCGTGTACGTTCGCGTGTGTGAGTGATCGTGTGGTATCAGTTGTGAGCGTTAGCGTTTTGATAAACTAATTTATTTTATTTTATTATTTTGTAGGATACTTTCGGTCTCATCATAACTCACTTTAAAAACACTTTAAAAAGCCAATCTGTGATAGCTTTTTTGCATTCTTTGGTTGTAAAGGGATACACATAAATAATTTTATTAATCTTATTATATAAAAAACTACTCAAGAAATAGTAACTCCGCTGCGCTAAGCTAGTATTAACCGATATAAGGGGGCAGATGGCATGTTTGCGCCTGAAATTGCTTCTTATGTCCGGGTTGTATGGTGGTTTGGCGCGAGTTGTTAAAATGACGTTGCGAATGAACAAGGCGCGAACAGAGAGAACATCGCATGTTTTATAAAGCTCCATAGTGGGGAACCGAAACGGAAGATTCCATCCCACCTTCAGAAGTGCCTTCTGAGCGCGCTCCAACTTTAGCAGATGGGTTTTCGAGCAGCCATCCCACGCAGTATTGGGTTAGAGATTGGCAGAGTGCCAAGTAGACAAGTCTTAACACCTGTTCGTCTGCAACTTGACGTAGGTTGGTAAATACATACATCATTTTTCTCAGCCTAGATGTGAGTGTGTTAATATGGGGATGAAATGAAATGTGTGAAATGTATCATCAATTTGTATGCCTAAGTATTTTATGGTTTTGGTCGTGGTGATAACAGGGCAGTGGCAGCTAGCCTCGGCCAATAAGCTACAGGAGTGAGCGGTTAGACAATGACGGAGAAGAGGACACCTTCCTTTCGCGCAAGGTTATATATGTTGTTTTGTCCACATTGAGTGATAATTGCTTCCGGTCTAACCATTTCTTCACTGTATCGAAGCCTGTCTGCGCACGCTTGACGACTGACGCCCATGAGGTATCGTGGACGTGGACGTGGACGATGTTACACAATAGGTTATGATTGATTGGCATAGATAATGCTAAGTACACCTGTTTTAGTAATGTAAATATTGCAACGCTACGAAGATTCTTGAAAATATATATGTATTAGTTTGCGTACTCTATTGCCTATGCAATAAATAAATATGTTTGCTAATATTAAGGTTAATGTCAAGCGTAATGCCTAAGTATTTTATACAATCGGTTGCTTCTAAAGTGGGGCAAGTGCATGCGGTGTCAGCAGATAGCAGACAATTATAATTGTGAGCAATAATGTTGTTTATGTAATATGGCGTGTTTTTGTTCCGCATTGAAAAGTGAATATATTTAGTTTTTTGTGCATTTAGGGTGTACGGTTTACGTACACTTAGGTATAATATGTACTTTAGCTGATTACGCAAATCGGTCGATTATTTTCCGTCGCAATTATTAATTTGACTCAGTGTGCACTTGAACTACCTAATGAACTTACCTATGCACTATGTGAGAATCACTCTATATCAAATTATATTGTATTTACGTAAGTGGTGAATAATAAACCTTGTTATTCTACGAGTAGAGGTTTCTCTTACCAGCACACTCGAGACTAATAACTTAAAACTAATAGTAGTGTACAGTTTACTAAACTGTACATAGGGTTAAACAATTGTTTGAGAGCCAGAAAGCTTTGTACTATTAAAATTCAAGAAAAACAATACTGTTTTATATTATAATATAATATAATATTCTACCACATAATATATATATATATATATATATATAATATACATGTCTTATATTATGTTGGGCAGGTTCTTGAAAAATACAGACCCATTGAATACAAAGTTTCATTTTTGAGGAAGAAGCCTCATACCTGGAAATTTGTCTTTTCCACAACTAAAGATGAAGGGACCGTTTACATATCAGATGTAGTATGTATATTGCCATCAACACAAACTGCTTTGACAGCAAAAACTGCCGACATATTTAGCTTTGAAAAAGACATCCATGTATCCATGTTGGATAGTTCAACCATTTTCTTTTATAAGTGTCGAACCTGTTACTCTAATGATAAAATCTATAATGTTGATTTATTTATTCCATTATTAAAAAACTGTTTTGTTACATAAATATTAGTTTAGTATACTCTGTCCCAAAATAATTAATATTATATGTAAATAATCATTTCACGTCTAATTAAATATAAAGTCATTTAGAATATTCAAACTCTTTTTGAAAAGTAGTTAATAAATACATACAATAAGCCGTATGAAAGTCCTCCTTTTGATAAATATCCATAAATTAATTTTACAGAAATATATTTTATGATAAAAGTCACTAAAAGTTGTTTACCTTTTTCTCAAGTTTTATTGGGATAGACTGTAGTTATAAATATTAAGTAGTACTACTTAAATGCAAATGTTTAAGTGGTTAAACACAATCATTACGGTTAGGTTATTACATAAAGGCTGATTTTGTGTTTACTTTGATCTCGATAAATCATTTTACATTGAATAAATGGCATTTTCTTTGACTGTACGGTGGTTCCCCGCTATGTACGAATATGCCCCACGCTATGTACGAATGTGCCCCACGCTATGTACGAATATGCCCTACGCTATGTACGAATATGTCCTACGCTATGTACGAAGCTACCCCGTGTGTGAGGTAGCTTCGTACGTTTTGCGTTTTTAGAAAAGTTACTGTAAATTTGCCATGCAAATTTTTATCTAAACTGCACTTCACTATTATTATAGCCAAATATGTATGGTATATAGCATGACTGAAGTTATTTTAAAAAGGTAATAGCGTTTCTTCTGCACGGCTTATAGTAAAAATTGTACGAATCCTACCTGCTCTCCCCTATGTAATCCCAAAAGATAGTTGTGTTCGATCTTTTATAAGCCAACATGTCTCCAAATATAGTTATCTGATTTAAAACCAGGAACTTTTTGTTTGATACTATTAAACCTCTGGTTTGATTCTCGAGCAGACTTTTTGCATTTTTTTAGTACATCTACCTAGTTCGACGGAATAGGCAGGTACTCAATAAACACAATAGACGGTTAAAAAAATTGCCTAGACTCTGTGTGGGACCTAAAGACATGCAGATGGCTAAGTGTGAATGCGGTACACCGGATTTGGGGATATCCTGACATACGTCCTATGCCTTTCAGACCAACCGTACACTTGGCCATACCTCTGGTGGTACGGGGTCTCTTATAGTTAAACGGTAGCACCGAGTGAGTTATATACCTGTATGTTATGTCCTCATTAGCTACCGCTTTGGCCAGGAGAAGTCTAATTGTCGTTGGTTGTGAGTCTCACTTCGCTGTCGTATTAACAGGTACGATCACCTGGTCGACATTGTGCAGAAAATCCTGTCGCAAAAGCCGCCTGACATAGTCGACAACTTCGAGCATTACTCATGGCAGGTGAAACAAGAAAAGTTTAAGCCTAATTTCGATCTCCTCAATGACGTATACCTGAATCCGCCTCAACTGAATGCCGCGAGGAATATGGATGACATGTTCAGGGTAAACTTCTTTTTATACTATCAAGGTTGCTTAAGCTGTCTACTTAACTGGAGTTTCGTTACTGTAGGATACGGCCCGCCTGATAGTGCCTTAAGGAAACGAAACCGTAGCTTAAAAACGTTGACAACTTTCAAAGGAACTCACTGTGCTGTCAGCGCTGCAGCGCTAGCACCAAAGATCATGATCAAAGTGGAAACACGCCTACACCAGGTTATTGTTGGGATACGGTCTCCTGTCTTATTTGGTTATTACGTCCTCTTATATATTGTGTTGGTGCAGCTGGTGGCCAGTAAAGCTGAGAAGATGCAGGACGTGGGTGAGGAGGAGCAGGAGCTCGACCTGGAGGAGGACAACTTCAAGCCCAAAGTCACCAACATCATCGAGCATAACTATTACTTCAAAGAGGTATTGTACGACAGAAGCTAGCGCACGCGGCCGCGTCACACTGTGGGCTGAAAATCGACCTCCATAGACATAGAAATGAAAGTTGCTAGATGTTCGTTTTGTTGACGGATATGGCTTCTATTAGCTATTATACACATAACAATGTCATCTGAGCTAACTCCGCACAAAAATGAATTTATTATAAGGTTTTTTCGAAAAAAATGTATGGAGCTAGCATGAAAAATCTGAATATCTCTGAACTTGCAAGGAAAACCGTAATATCCTCAGAGATGGTTATAGGACTAATTATTTGTGATTTTTTGACATACTTCATATAACGGTACCTGCTGCAGAATTTTTTTTAAAAATCATCGAATTTTTAATTAATTTTTTTTAACATTAAACGATTTGTTTGGTGTATAAGTAAAGAAACAACACGTTATATGCATATAATACTAAATCTTCGCCAGTTATTTGTTAAAATATCTAGAAAATTATTTTTGCCTAACATAGTATATATGTTTTAAAACAGTTAATTGGATACCATTACTGAACTTTGCATACAGGTAAACTACTGAATAATAAATTAGCCTTCTAATGAGTTCTGAATAAGAGATTAAGTGATTTGCAATGTCGCACAATGGTAACTACGGATTACACTAATTAAAATCTTACAGGTAAGTACATAAGTAACTTAAATAGTTAATTAGACATGTTACGAGTTCTAAGAAATATTTTCGACAACTGTCTAATGAGGTCGTTAACTAATGTTGGACTGAAATATAAAAGGGTTAACATTTTGCATCATAATTTAGTTTATTCTAAGCTTTGTTACCCCTAACATATCACTGTGAAATTTTATAATGGAAAGTTTAAATACCAATTTAGACCTATTCGTTCTTCTAAAATGTAAGAGTACTTCATTTGATCATGAGGTATTGTTTAGTGAAGTTATATCCCGCCTAGACGTTTGTCTTTCCGTTGAAGATCAAGTGACTCTAAAAGAATTTTGTCAGAGATTTGTACGAGCTGCATCACAAAGGTGGCAAAAATCTCACCGAATTCTTGATACTTTTAGAAAACAATACGAAATTTGGCTGCAAGCAACTATCGATTGGCCAAGTTGTATAAATTTAGTCGCTCAAGAACCAACTGTTGCTGAGGAATCAAGATCAATCTCTCCAGAACCCTCAACATCATACTCTGTTGGTACAATGACAAAGAGGTCACGAAAACCATTCGAAGATCTGGGAAGCAAACAGAAGAAGAGAAAATCTGATGAGCATAAAACTGACAATCCCAGTGAATTGGCACATACAGCAGCAGCGCGTTTTAAGGAAGAAGGTTGTGAGGATATCGCATCTGTAATCGAATATATGCTGAAACATCCTGAAGCAGCCTCTAAAATTAAGGAAACGCTTAAGCAACCGGTGAAAACTATCTTATTTACACCAGAAAAAGCACTTGGATTACTCCTTTCATTAAAATTATCAAAGTGGCAATACATCACTTTACGAGAGTCAGCTATTCGGGAAGGTAGAAAGGATATTTATCCATCCTACTATAAAGTGCAACAAACCAAGCTGGCATGCTATCCTCCGAAGCAATCAGTGTTAGTGACCGATTCATCGGCAAGAATAACCCTTCAAGCTTTACTCGACATTACGGTCAAAAGAATCCTCCAAAGTTTTCCTAACGATGATGTGCAAAATAAGGATTTAAAATTGATATCTAAATGGGGTTTCGATGGTGCGTCAAACCAAAGCCGATACAAGCAGAAAATGGATAGCGATCAAGACGATTCAAGTATTTTCATGACTTCCTTGGTGCCACTAAAACTGACTGATGGAGACAATACTTTGTGGATGAACCCAAAACCATGCTCAGCAATGTATTGTCGTCCAGTTCAATTTAACTTTTGTGAAGGAAAGCGAAGCAGTAGTCATCGAACACAAACGACAAATGGATGAAGAAATTAAGGCTCTCATTCCTACAGAGTGCAATAATAGAAACAGGGTGAATCATCACCTAATGATGAGAATGATCGATGGTAAAGTCTGCACGTATTTGTCTCAAGCCAGATCAAGTTCATCATGCTATTTGTGTTTGGCAAAACCGACAGAAATGAACCGTTTGGGTGTAGTAACAGCAAAGACCGTATCTTCTGACATATACGAGTTTGGATTGTCATCTCTACACGCCCGTATAAATTGTATGGAATGTTTACTACATATTTCGTATAGACTAGATTTTAAAGAGTGGGCTGCGAGAGGTAACGAGCACAAAGAAATGCTAAGTAAGAGAAAAAAGATTATTCAAGACAAATTTAAAGACGAATTAAATCTATTGATTGACATTGTTAAACAAGGTTCCGGAACTACTAATGACGGCAACACTGCAAGAAAGTTTTTCAAATTTCCCCATAAAACTGCAGCCATTACTGGGTTGGACGAAGAACTAATAAGAAGATTTGCTGTGATTTTACAGGCAATAACTTCCGGGGAAAAAGTAGATATAATTAAATTTAAAGATTATGCCTTCAAAACAGCAGAGAGGTACGTGGAATTATATGACTGGTACTATATGTCATCAACCGTCCACAAATTACTTATACACGGGGCAGACATAATCGAGAAGAATGATGTTGTACCCATAGGAAGTCTCTCGGAAGAAGCATCCGAGTCTCGCAATAAAGATTTTAGGAGGTTTCGGGAACATCATTCGCAGAAAAAGAGCAGGCAAGATTCGAATCATGATATCCTTAATATGTTAGTTGTTTCTTCGGATCCTTTTATAAATGTACAAAGGCCCAAGTTAGATGCCAAGAAAAAGGAGGATTTATTTCCTGAAACCCTCAATTTAATTCAGTTTCAAGAAACTGACTTTGAGTTTGTAGGCAATCTAGATTCTGATTCAGAACTAGAAACTTTTAATTATAATTCTATTCAATGTAATTTTTTCATGATCTTTCGTTATTTAGCTTTGGTACGTAACTATGTTTTGCAATTGATTTATTTTTAAATATTTTATATTACTATTCTTGTACCTATTTATATTTTTGCATACTTTTGTACCTATGTTTTGTTTTATATAAATTTTATCAACTATTAAAAAATACCTTTTTAATTTATTTTTCTTTTTATTTAATGCCTATTATTAGCGTTAATAAAATAACTAACTTATCGATTGATCTTTACTTTGACATTAGTAGAATTTAATGATTTAAAAAAATATCTTCATTTAGACATAATAATAAAATAATTAGACAGTTGTCGAAAATATTTCTTAGAACTCGTAACATGTCTAATTAACTAATTAGTTTACTTATGTACTTACCTGTAAGAATTTAATTAGTGTAATCCGTAGTTACCATTGTGCGATATTGCAAATCACTTAATCTCTTATTCAGAACTCATTAGAAGGCTAATTTATTATTCAGTAGTTTACCTGTATGCAAAGTTTAGTAATGGTATCCAATTACCTGTTTTAAAACATATATACTATGTAAGGCAAAAATAATTTTCTTGATATTTTAACAAATAACTGGCGAAGATTTAGTATTATATGCATATAACGTGTTGTTTCTTTACTTTTACAATAAAACAAATCGTTTAATGTTAAAAAAAAATAATTTAAAATTAGATGATTTTTAAAAAAAATTCTGCAGCAGGTACCGTTATATGAAGTATGTCAAAAAATCACAAATAATTAGTCCTATAACCATCTCTGAGGATATTACGGTTTTCCTTACAAGTTCAGAGATATTCAGATTTTTCATGCTAGCTCCATACATTTTTTTCGAAAAAACCTTATAATAAATTCATTTCTGTGCGGAGTTAGCTCAGACGACATTGTTATGTGTATAATAGCTAATAGAAGCCATATCTGTCAACAAAACGAACATCTAGCAACTTTCATTTCTATGTCTATGGAGGTCGATTTTCAGCCCACAGTGCGTCACATGGTTACATTAATTAAAAATATAAATATTGCTTTAAATTCTCAGTCAGATCACAATATGCAAATATGCAATAGAATCTTGACAGCGTCATTTCATTCAAATAATTAAAAACTACTCTACAATTCACACGATACAATGCCTGGCTAATAAATATAATCAACCGCCTCGGTGGCGCAGAGGCAGTGAATGCGACTGCTGTGTATGAGGTCTCGGGTTCGAGTTCCGGGTCGGGCCAACAAAAAGTTATTGTGTTTTTCTGGAGCTAGGAAGTTGATGGTGTTAGACACCTCAGTGCCTCGGAAAGCACGTAAAGCCGTTGGTCCTGCACCTGATCTCCCTCCGGTCGTGTCGGATTATCCGTCCCATCGCATAATGAGAGTGTGACGTATGTATATACGCACAAGCAACATATAAGTTTATGAGGAACCTGGAATCGAACGGAGCATCATTCGTCTAGCCGCGCCGAAACCAATCTACAGACTAAGCGACGCGCGAAGCTGGTCTCTGCTTTTATACGTGGCAATATTTATAGTCGTCGCGCCGCACGCACACACGCTCAAGAATTCCTCGTAAATTTGTATAATGTTATTTACTTGTCGCTGATTGGTGTTAATAAATATTGTACATATTAGTGCTAGCGTTACTTGCATGAACAATAAATGGGATATCAGAAGGCTTAAAAATTGTAAATATATTCTCAGTTGAATCAGTCTACGTGTTTCAATTTAACCCCAGCTACGGACCTGGCTTATGCATGCCGGCTGATCTATAACCCTAACGGTTACCAGCTATGAACCCGGCTCATGCCCGCCGGCTGTTAATTCGTTAAATTGGTGACCCCTGACCTCTCGTCGTTCTAGTGCTGTTATAATATCGGTTCACTGAACCGACACCTAACCTCTGTTGGTTTTCGGCCAAATCTAGAACGTACGAATACGCTATCTTATCGTCATGGCAAAAGAAAAAGCTGAAGATTTCACCGACTAGCAAGTAACGACTCCTTTCCACGGCGATGTCGCTACGATCTCACTGCCTGTACGTCTACCACCATTCTGGCGTCAAAACCCACGACTGTGGTTCGACAGTTTGAAGCCGCCGTCGCCGCCAGCAAGATGGAAGAAAAACAGCAATTCAACCTCGTCGTCCCGTTGCTAGGTTGTAGCGACCTCGAACAAATCGGCGACATCATATTGAATCCGCCATCAACCAACAAGTATATTACGCTAAAGAACAGACTGATATCGACGTGCCAAGAATCACTGTAATGCTAAGGAAACACAGCCATGTGTATGAGCCACGGTTCCGCTTACTATCAGTTGGGCCGCTGGCTCATCTGTCACCGATCAACGCAATAAAAAATCTGACCATCGTCAGCTACAGAAATTACTCAGCAGTCTAGTACTCGGCGACATGCAACCTAACCAGTTACTGCGTAAGATGCGCGATTTGAGCGGTAAAGTACTAACCGACGAAGCTCTGATAGTTATGTGTCTCAACCAATTACCCACACAAGTCCGCGCCGTACTCTCCGTGAACACCGAATCGTCGCTAGAATGATTAGCCGTGATGGCCGACAAAATGGTTGAACATTTCGTACCCGCAACAGTTGCCGCAGTCCACACTACAACCTCTACACCGGCGCACACATTGTCGTGTCTACTATACATTGCCCAACTCACCCGACTACAGAAAATCTACAGTTCGACCTATTATACAAACAAATGGGAAAACTTACGCTGGAAATCGCCGAGATTCGAACCAATCAACAACGTTCGTATATATGTATACGTGTATAGCGCCACTCGTCCGCATAGCTACAACCGACCGCGATCGAACTCGAGGTACCGTTCCCGCTCAAACCGCAAACCCTGCGATCCCGACTGGCTGTGCTATTACCACCTGTGCTATGGAGATGAAGCCCGTGGATGCGAATCACCGTTCGCAAAACGAAGCAGGAGAACTAGAAAACACATCGACCATGGCGGGCGTCGATGTTAGCAAACCAAGCTACCGCCTCTGCGTGATCGATCTTAACAACAAAGAGAAGTTTCTAGTGGACACGGGCGCCGACATGTCCGTATTAGCCGCAAGAAATAAGAAACCGTGAAGCCGACTGAAAGTACCTACAAACTGTTTGCTGCGAACGGTACGGAGATACGTACCTAATAGTGATGTGCCGGATAATTAAAAATGTAGATCCGCAGATACGGATCCGGATACGAATCATTGGCATCAAGATCCGCGGATACGGATCTTAACTTTCTTACTCAATCGGTGTCGGTGCTTGTGACCTTAAGATTTAAGTTTTGTTATAAAAGTGATCTTATAACTTTCTATAATAAATGTTACAAAGATTAATTAAAGTCAATTGATCTCATTATGAATATATTTTAATTAATATTTTATTGTAACTTCCTATAGGTACTATAGTAACTGTTATATGTATATATTAGATAGTTGGTTTAGTTTATTTTTACGTACAGTATTGTATCGTATGTTAACTAACTACGATAAATGTTGATGCCAAATATTCGATTTTTTTAAATAAAAACACTGATTAAAATTATTTAGCTACCTAATCGCCTACATATAGAACTGAATCTATGTATCACAAATTAATAAGGTAAAAGATCCGTCAAAAATGTAACGGATAGGGATACGGATACGTATCTTTTTCTCCCGCGGATATCTGCGATTACGGATACGGATACCCGGAACATCACTAGTGCCTACGGCGAGCGCACACTCGAACTCAACTTAGGTTTACGTAGAAGCTACAAATGGACATTTACCGTAGCCGACGTGAAAACATCAATACTAGGCGCAGATTTCTTAGCGCAGCACAAATTACTTGTCGATCTACATCAAAGAAAAGTCATCGACTGCATTAGCGACCTCAGCGTTAACACCATCAACATATATAGCACCGAGGAACCCGTATACGTTATCAGTCACCAACACGCCTATCACGACATCTTGAAAGAATATCCCTACGTACTGCGACCCATGTCACTCAAAACTCCGAGTAAGTACAACGTAACTCATCGCATAGAAACAGCCGGCCAACCAATCTATTCAAGGCCGCGCCCCCTGCCGCCTGATAAGTACAAAGCTGCGAAGCTAGAATTTGAGAAGATGATGGAGATGAGAATCTGTAAACCGTCAAACAGTCCATGGGCCAGCCCGCTCCACGTCGATAAGATAAAGGATGCTTCGCTATGCGTATGTGGCGACTATAGAAGATTGCACCCCGTTACAGTACCTGATCGCTATCCTATTCCGAGAATTCAAGATTTTACGTACCAGCTACATAGCAACAAAATCTTTTCAAAATTACATCTCAAAATGGCGTACTTCTGGATACATATTGAAAAAGAAGATGCTGCGAAGACGGCCATAATGACCCTATGTGGCCTCTTTGAGTTCAACTATATGACGTTCGGCTTATGCAACTCCGGTCAAACATTTCGACGTTTCATGCACGAAGTACTACGAGGGCTCGACGACAACGTATTCTGTTTCGTCGATGATTTACTAGTGCACTCAGAAAACCCAGTGGATCACAAGCGTCACTTACAACAAGTTCTCGAACGACTCGACAACTACGGCGTCACTCTAAACATCGATAAATGTGAGTTCGGCAAAGACAAGATACAGTTCCTCGGCTATGAAGTTACACCGGACGGAATTAAACCCACAGAAGAACGCATTCAAGCCATACTTACGTTTCCCAAACCAACTACAGTGCAAGAGTTAAGAAGATTTTTAGACATGATCAACTTCTACCGTAGCTGCATACCCCTTCAAGCCGAATACCAAAATTTACGAAACAAGTATCTACACAATAGCAAGAAAACGACAAAACAGCTAAACAAAGGATACATGAAACTGAAAAAGCCTTTAAAAATGCCGACAAAGCATACTAGAGGCCACTATATTATCGCACCCATTACCTGACGCCCCGCTATGCTTACCAACCGACGTATCTGACACTAGCCTCGGCGCAGTCCTACAACAGAAAATAGGCAACGCGTGAATACCACTCGCTTTTACTCAAAAACAATCAGGTAGACGCAGAGAAGATAGTGTATACGATTGCGAATTTCTAGCAATGTATACACCTGCTAAAAACCTACGCCGACTGATAGAGGGCAACGAACTCACCATATGTACGGATCACAAACCATTGACGTACGCACTAACACGAACGCCGAGTAGCAGCGACACCCCGCGTCGAGAGCGACAACTTCATTACTAAGTAAATTCTGCACTAACATCAAATATATTCACGGTGATAAGAACGAAGCCGCTGACGCGTTATCACGTATCGCGGAAATCAAACTACTGAACGCAGCGATGGACTACGACAAGTTATCTCAAGAAAAAAAAACGGACGCCGAGCAACGCGATTACATGAATAACCCTAGACTGAAGTTTTCCCGCGTAAACATACCGAGAGTCGAACGTCCTATTTGGTGCGAAACATCGACAGCGAACATTCGACCATACCTACCATTGCCTTATCTGTCACAGCCTTCAAAGCACAATACGAACTAAGTCACTCCGGCGTTCGTACAACAAGAAAAATAATGACAACAACGTTTTTCTGGCCATCTATAAACAAAGATACAGGCATATAGGCATATAGGCAGTAGAGATTAAAACCAATACTGTTTTTATTTCATGGAAGTACTACGGCGAGCTAGCAGTTCGTTTAATATTCTTCTTAAGCATGTGCCAAACATATTCAGTGGTATTTATGCCAGTTCTTCTGGCTCCCAAAATTACCGCATTTTGACCTTCGATATGCACTTCATCTACGGAATGAGCTGTGTGTGGTCGGGTATTATCTTGTAGTAAAAGGGATTTCTCGCTTCTGTAGAACACCCGATATGCTAAAACATGTTCCTGAATGATCTCTTCGGTGTATTGAACTGGCCATTAGATAACCTTCAACGCTCACTAACTCTGTACGTGCATCTGAACTCATACCGCCCAAACCATGAAGACCTCTATGGAAATTAACAATTAACATTCTACATTCAATCGGCCACAGAAATTTACTCCATTGCTCATGTGTTAAACTTGACTATTTTTTGGTAAATCAAAGTCGAGCTACGCGATGTTGCCCGAAGTGTTCTAAACTTCGAGCTGGTCCTTTAGCATACAGGTCTCGTTGCTCCATTATTTTTCTGACTGTGCTCATTTAAGTAGACTCATGTTGCTGTTCAACGTTGCTGCCGTATCTACACCGCAGTGATAAATCAATTTCTCAAAATTGCGAAACCGGTTAATTAATAATTGTGTACTGAAGTATATCTAATTCCGCCGCTTCTTGGTCTTTTCGTATAAGGATCAGTCTTATTGTACCTTTCCAACGAGATACTCGAAAGAAGAAGATTAAGATGTAATTTAAATGTACCTCACATTTAAATTTTTAGCGACCTTCCACTGAATAAGCCCTTAACTCCTAATACAGTTTTATCAGTATGTGCAGGAGTGTTTCTTTCTTTCATTCTATAAATTAAAATAAAACAAAAAGTATTATGCTTAATGCGCAATCATTTTAAAATCAAATTTTAACACATAAATTCTAAGCGTCCCAATAACGTTACACGGTTAAAGTGTCACGAAAGTTAAACTAAGGAATTGCTTTTGGTTTTTTTTTGGCTTGTCTTAAGTATAATATTTTTAATTTTAAATTGCGACCTTAAAATAATTGACTTTTAAATTTATTCATATTTGGGCATTTTCAGACTTATTAATATTTGGGCCACATTGTGTGCCGCTCAGTATATTTTCTACGTCTTTGACACACATTTGAAAACTATGGGAAGAAATATGAAAATGCATTAATTTATAGACGCAGTATAAACGTAAAAATGTTTTAATGTTATACATATATATACACATGTATATTAACTTTCCGCAGGGCGGGTACGGGCTCCCAGAGAGCGAATGCTACGCTCTCTACATGGCCCTGGTGATGCTCGGTATCAAGGAGCCTGTCGCCACTATAAGGTAAAATACGGTAGACTTATAACTATATATTTGTTTATCATCGACAGCCGACAAATAAATGGGTTTGCTATAACTCATCTTATCTAAATAATCATAACCATTTTTTTTACATGGGTTAATGCATTGAAGCATACCCCTCCGTGGGGGCGGTTATGTCGGATTCACCGGGGTAAAAGAAAGATGTTGCAACCACGAAAGTAGACCGCCCGGAATACCAACTAAACCTACCACGGTGTTCCTCGACAAAACCACTATCGACGGGGCCGCGCAAATCACTTGCACATACGGTCGCCGCCGAGGTTTCGGCCCGCCGTATGAAATGGCAGGCCACTACACAAAGAGACCTACCCTATAGGCACTCACTCACACAACCCTACTGTCCCCCCCTAGAGGGGAGACGGATTCGACACAGAGGCGCGCGTGGAAACACGCACGCCGCCTCTCGGACCTGGTGCTGATCGGATGGCGGGCAGGCCTACGCGCCACCCCCAGGTCAAACCTTAGGGTGGCTGAAGGTTGTCTCGCGCCTTCCGGCGCCCGGCTTTGCAGTTGGGGAGAGGGTTTAAGCGCTTCCTCTCCCGCTCCGCCGCCTCCTCGATGGAAATCACTTCCTCACAGAAGGAAGCGACGGCGTTCCACGACCTCTCACTCCGGACCATACACTGAACTACGGCCGGGAGCGAGAGGGCAACCAATCCGACTGCCGCGATCAACTCACGGTGCTGCGATGCCCAGGCATGTGCAGCGCCGTGTCCTCAACAACGTTGCGGCAGTCGCCGCAGTGATGACAACCAGGCGTTTCTTGCCGGCCTATACGGCACAGGAACTGGTCAAAACAACCGTGGCCAGTCATTACCTGTGTCAACCGGAAGGTGAGAGCGCCATACCGCCTCTCCAGCCACTCCTCCAACACGGGACTTATCGCCACGATCATGGCGTGCCTGGCACTGGGGTGCTGGCAGTCGCTCCTTCCAATCGCCACTAGGACCTGGCGGAGCTCGGACATTGCCGCCTCATAATCATTTATTTGCATGTACATAGGTTATACGTAAGATATTAAAATAAACAGACTTACCTATCTTATCAGGTGTGCAATCATAGCTTTAAATAATTATATTAATTATAAAAATATATACATAACTTATAAAATTAATAAATAATAATAAGTAATGTCAGCACAATATAACACATGTTCATTGAAGACAATCACTAACGGAATAAACCATTCTTCCAAGCAGTAATAATTTATAATTAGTAATATATTCGCAAAATGTTCGACTATATTTACTACTATGGTACCTAGCGTACAAAGCTTAATATGTTCCGCCGGATTACAACAGATGGCGCCGCACACAATTAGCGTCTATATAACCCTCTATATATTATAACAACGCTCGCCATACAATCCTGTATAACGCAAGTGAAGTTGACACAGCGACAAAGTACCTACAAATACAATTGCCCGACATCAAAGTTGGACCCAGGCTGCCGAGCACGTCCAACCAGCATGGTCGGAGAATCCTTCCTTTGTATTGAAAAGACATCACACCACGCTACTCTACAATATCATAGTTAATGTTCTAACAGACAAGCGAAGGTTGCTCGACCAATAGCAAACCTACACAGGTAGCGTAGTGGCTTAAATGGTTGTCACGTCATAATGTTGGTGGCAAGTGTTCTAGGTTCGATCTACATATGGAATGGTGTTTTGTTTTATGGCATATATTTGTGGCCGTTATTTCAATGTCTATAACAAACTGAATTATCTCTGGCGTCGAATACGACCCACGATAGATATTTTTATTAATTTGTCTATACCTATACTCCCCTGATAGACGCACCCCTGATGGGCAGAATATGTTGTAGGCCTTAAATAAAATAGGAGCCAAGCTCCTTGCCGTATACTGGCCACAATACCTAACTCGGTATCACTAGGCAAAACGCAAAAAAGTCCAATAGCAATCTGTCCGTCCCAAGAATCCCAGGACCTAATCCGGATCGACCCGAAGCGTAGACGTAAATTTATGGTAGTGAATGTTACGAGATTGTCCACATAGCCTGTGTGGACAATCCCATAACATAATATTGCCATTCGTTTACGCCAGAGGTTCTCAGCCTTTTTCTCATAGACCACTTTAAAAATTTAGCAAGTTCCGGTGGACTCCTTGAATCTATATTCTACAATATTCCTTGGCATTTGTATTTAAAAGTTGATCAAATTTGTACGGGCTGACCTTTTTTTGTTTTGTTGGAAGTCTCGGGATTGAATCTGCCACGGTAGGTGGGGTGACCTTTTTTTTTTAGAAATTCGCTCCCGATCCTTCGGTACATTCGAGACCACTGGTACTGAACTGGTTTTTAACAATTAACAGACGCTGAGCTTGTTACAATATTATCTGCCTACATATACGGTGAAGTTAAGCCAACATTTTAGTTCTTGACTATCAAAAGCAAATAAATTTTCGTGGCTTACGAATTGTGGACTCTAATTTTTTTGACAAGCCAACGTAGACCCCCGTCGAGTCTCCCGTGGACCTCTGGGGGTCCACCTAGACCACTTTGGGAACTAATGGTTTACGCAAATGTTATACATTGAAATTAAAACTACTGTATACGATTTTTATTGCGTTGTTTATTTTAGAAAAGTTTACCATCCGTCAAGTGCCAATTACCCTTACAAGATGCAGGGGTTTATAAAATAGATTGTGACTATGGACTCTCATACATAGGTCAAACCAAGAGAAGCATAGGCACCCGCATACAACGCTCGTTGAAGTCTGCTGTGTGTGAACATGTGCAACAGGGGACCAACCACTATCTGCGATTTGACAAGCGACAGGTACTCGCTTAAGAACACCGGTTCCTACCGAGGATGCTTCGCAAGGCTATTTAAATTAAAAAAACATCCTAATTTTAATAGAGAAGATGGTTGGAATGTACCACCAGCTTGGGATCCAGTAATTCAAATAGAAGAAACAAACCACAGCTAAGCTAGACTTCATGATACTTTGAGCTCATTCTGCGTAAATAGGAACACAAATGCTTAAATTATGTTCGGGTATTTGAAAAAGCTATACTTCAGAACATTGAGACAAATACCACCTTAGTTTCCCCGGGACCATGGCTGCTGTAAAGCAACCGAAACGTCGGGGAAAAGTATAAACTTAAATATAAATAGTTTAAATTAAATTAAATAGCTTAAATTGTAGTGCAATTCAATAATAGTAGTAATGTAATAAAAGTAATTAAAATGTAATAAAAGTGTTCTAAAATAAACAATGCGACAAAATCCGAATAAAGTAGTTTTAATTTCAATCCCATAACAGCCACTACCCATCAGATATTATTTCGCTACCTACTCAGTATACATTATTGATTGTGCAGATTTTTTGGGAAGATCTACGGAACGAAGGCGAATTACTACGTAGCCGAGACTGATCTCACCATGGAGGAACTTGACAGAAGGATCAGGGTGATCGCTTACTTTAGTCATTACCTTTCGTTAGTTGTGAATTAATAAATACAAACCTGTATCCGTGCAGTAGAGTCGACTAGCGATCGCTTTAGAAGGTTATATCCTACTAATATTATAAATGTGTACTTAGATAAGTTGATAGCTGGATTTCGTTATAAATTTATTTAACAGTTTTCAATATAATCTATAATTTTCTCTATTTTTCTCTCTAAATAAAGAGAAGGGGCACAAGGGTAAGCTAAGCAACCTGGGGGTCGGGTGAGAAAAGTAGCAAGATAGAGCAAATATGTGATAAAACCAGTTGAAATTATCACAATGATATACAACATGTTATTTTGTATCAGGAGTTTGAACTGAAAGACATGCCTGGCGAGGGGGAGGGCGAGGGAGAGGCGCCTGGCGCGCCAGAAGAGGCCGCGGAGCTCGGTGAGTGACGCCGAAGTATATGAATATTTAACGTAACAACTCGCTTGTAGCACACTGGAAGTAGTGGCGTGTCTGCGCTATAGAGAAGGCAAGCAAAACTCAGCTTCATTGTTTAATTTCAACCGCGCGTCGTGGACGAGCCCAACAAGGCTTGCTGAAAGACAACATGGCTGCAGTGTGCTTTAGCGACTAGCAGTTGGAATAAGCACATACACTAATTATAATACGTACTACTAGTTATGATCAACGATTTGCCCAAAGTCGTTAAAGAGGCAAATTGTTTATTATTTGCAGACGACCTTAAGTTATCCCTGGCAGTGAGGGGTGATAATGACTGTGTACGCTTACAGAAGGCCATAGATAGCGTAGTTACTTGGAGCAAGGAAAACCTTATACAATTCAACGCCCAAAAATGTGTCACCATCACTTTCTCGCGTGCACATAGTCCTGTTGTACATGATTACAATATTGATGGGATACTGATGATCAGGGTCACTGAGGTTAGGGACTTAGGAGTTAGTTAACGCGGGGCTAACGTTTCGTGATCATATAGTCAAGTGCTTTAAAAAGGCCTACAGAAATGTCGGGTTTATGATTCGTACCGTTCGTGGTTTCACAAATATTACGGCGATTATCGCTTTATACAACACTTGGGTGAGAAGCCAATTAGAATATAATGCAGTTATCTGGGCCCCACATGAGACTACATATAGTTTCAAGTTGGAGCGAATACAAAATAAATTTGTTAGATTTTTATATTTCAGGCTCTATGGAGTATATCCTTATTACGCGCTTATGTATCCAACCTTATTTATATTAGGCATGGTTAGATACAACGAGCTGAGAGTTAGGCGTGAGTTCGCACTTGTCTCATATAGGTATATTTAAATTAATTAGATGCAAGATACATAACACCAACATATCAGAGTTAGTGTACTTGAGTGTGCCGGACAGATATGTGTGGCGGCGACGTCGGCCTCAGCTGCTGGCTGTACCTCGTGCCGCACTAATCTGTTGAATGAGGCGCCCCTGACGCGAGCGCTTCGCACTCTTAACCTCGTAGCAGAGGAGATGGACATTTTTGCTTGTACACTGAGTGAATTCACAAGGATAACATTATAAATAATAAGTTTTAGAAAAGAAGTTGTTCTTACATATTAGGTTTGCTTCACTATTGCATTGGGTTTGCCTGTAATAATAGTTGTAAGTGATGATTATATAAATAAATAAATAAGTTGTTTTAGTAAAGGCATCCAGGCTTTAGAGCCTACACCAAAGTGTTAACATGTTCTACGCGCCGTGCTACTCGCTTAAGATTCTCTGACAATAAGATGCCTTAGTATATCTAGAGCAATGTAAGTGAGCCTGTGCTCCTACGAATCTAATCTGACAGTATGTAGATACGTGAAGATATCGTAATATACTTCATTCGTTTACATTTTATCGGTTTATCATTGAAGTATGCATATGAATATCGGAATAGTCTACATACTACGATACATCTATTATGTGAGATAAATGTTTGTAGTGGCAACGGCTCTTATAAAAAGTGTAAACCAAATCAGAGTACCCACTGAACTGATAACAACAAATATAATGTGCGCCAACGTCAAGACTGAAGCGAGTGATACATAACGGTTCGATGAGCAGGTGCGGAAGGCGAGAGCCGCGAGCCAGTGTCGAAAGAGCCTGTTCGGCCGCAGATGCCTCCGGAACCGCAGGTGACGTGGGTCCCGCCAGTCCCCATACCTGTGGAGAGACCTGGCCAGGGGGTCAACAAGAAGGTTACTGTCACCTACCTTTTACAGCTTACAGGCGAAAAACAATTGTTGCAGTGCTAGGCTAAAACACATTAACAATAGCCTGACGCCTGTGTATCCCAGGCAGCACTTTGTTTAGGTGTCACGTACAGAACTGATTGTCTGGCTCTCACGTATGAGTCGCCAAGGAACATTGGTACGAACTAGAGTAAAGTTTAGAGACGAGTCTGATAGAAAGAAGGCGGGCAGCAATCGTAGCTGAGGTATTTATTTATTTAGTCTCGGCAAGGAGCAGATATTGGTAGGCATCTAAAGGCTATGTATAAACTTACAACACATATCACCACGTACTATAGCATAGCGCTATGCTTGTTTGCACCTTAGAAGTATAAAAACAAAGCGGATTGTAAAGGTTTAGACGGAAATGTGCCCTGGATAGTACGAAGATCTACCGCATGTCCTACACAAGTTATGAAGATATTTTTAGAAGTAATATAATATAGTAAGATAAGGCATCTACACTTAGGCTGTGTTGCAGGTGTACTACGTATGCAACTACCCCGGCGGACAGTGGGTCTGTCTGCCGGACCTGACCCCGGACCACATCCGCGTCGCTAGGCGCACCGTGCGGTGCATGACTGGCGACCTAGACGCCGAGGTATAACTTTATTAATTTTAATTGCGCTGATAGCAGACGCGCCAGTGACTCACCTGAAAGTAAGTGGTAACCGACGCTCATGGACTGGATTACTTGTACGACCGAGACGTAATCAATAATCTCGTTCTATAGACAAGTGAAAAAACTCATTATTAATAATAATAATAATAAAATACTATATTTCTTTATCAACAATAAAACACAAACGTTGTAGAGGCCTTCTTTTAAGTATATGAATACTTGTGTCAGAAGACCCCACTCTTCAATATCTTTAAAATTTAAAAATAGCCTGTAACTGAAGTAAGTATAACAATCTTAATGTTTTAATAACAATATGAAAAATTGTACTTAAATAAATAAACAATAATAAATAAAAATTAGTTTATTGCCAAAAAGTATTTACAATGTTAAAAGTCATATCCTATGGCCCCACACTAGGCAAGCCTGTCCTGTGGGTACCTGACGCGACTAATGCTTCGTACATACATTGGTAGCTCGGACAGCATCATATTCAGTATAACTTTAGCTTATAATTAAACAATAGCTACAATCCGCCGATGCTATCTCTTTCCTGTGCACCAAAAGGACGGTTTTTAAAACAAAAATTTGGCGAACATTTAAAACTTAGCTTTCTTTGTACAGTTTAGTTGTTGGGTACCGAAATGGCTTCTTAAACATTGTTTTTAGTACTGGGCGTTGTGCTCTTTCTATTTGTAACATTGTTGTTTTTAGTGAACTGCCCCAGCAACTTATGCAGTATGTAATTAGAGATTGACTCAATGCGTAATAAACATTCTTTAAGATGTCTGTGTTCGCAGATGACCGAAGTAATTTTAATATGTTTGTGGTTTTTCGAATCCTGGATGAGAGTGAGCTTATGTGTTCTTTGAAATTAAGGATTTGATCGATCATCACGCCAAGATACTTAATACTAGTAGTAGTAGTCTTTGTCAGTTCATCGCAGCTACAGAATTGTTTTGGATCTTTGCATTCGTGGATTCGAATGCTTAGGTTTTGTCTTGGGGCCGATACTTTAGTCTTATGAAAACATACATATTTAGTTTTTCTGGCATTTAAGGTAAGTTAATTTTGTTGCAACCATGTAGTCACCCCTATCATATAATTTTCCACAACAGAAAATACATCCTTCCAAGTGGAACCATGATAAATGATAACAGTATCGTCTGCATAGCAAATAACCTCTGCGTTTATATTTTAATGTATATATATATTTACATACATAATGAACAAAGTCAGTCCCAAAACACTATCTTGTGGTACGTTGAAATTAGTGGATCGTATTTCACTTCTAAAGCCGCTGACCTTTATACTTTGTTTCCTGTCTGTTAGATAACTTTTAAATCAATTTAAGGCTAAGCCTCGAACCACACCGAACACTCAAACACCAAAATGGCATTCCAATTTTCTCACTAGTATTGGGATTTACAAATCCCAATACTAGTGAGAAAATTGGAATGCCTTTAGATTGCCTTTGGATTGGAAAATTCCACCGTGGTCGGTGTCAAAGGCTTTCGCCAGGTCGAGAAACACCCCCAAACAAGCCTTATTTCTGTCAAGATGGGCTGTCACTTTCGATGTTAAGAGGTTAACAGCATCGTCCGTCGACTTACCCTTTCTAAAACCAAATTGTCTACTGGAGATAAGATTGTTACTTTCTATATACTTCATAAGCCTGTTGTTTACGATCTTTTCCAGTAGTTTAGAGAAAGCTGGGAGAAGTGAAATAGGCCGATAATTTTCCATTTGGTCTTTATTTCCATCCCTACACGTGAGAAGAAGCAGGCATGGTTGGACTGGCTATCTGTCAGAGCCAATGAAAGAATGCAAGAAGCAACGAATGAGGATGTGAATGAAGCTAGAAATAAGTTTTTAAGAATGAATAAGGTAGTGAAAGATGTAATTAAAAGGAAAAAAGAGGAATTGAAAGACGAGTTTGATAGAAGATTATCTAAAGATTTCCGGACCAACGCTAAGTTCTTCTGGAAATCCATTCGCTCGGTTCGAGGTAAAACCGTAACCACAGCTGAAATTAATCAGAGATAAGAATGGAAGTTTACTGAATGAAGAAAAGAGCGTACTGAAGCGATGGAAGGAATATTTTGAAAGATTATTTGAAAGAGAGGAATGGCAAGGGCAAAGTTTCGAAATGAATGATAATGATAGTAGTAATGATGAAAGCCCTATTAATATGGATGAAATAATGAAAGCTTTGAAAAGCATGAAATTAGGCAAGGCTGGTGGGTATGATAGGATTACAGTCGAAATGCTAACAGCTGGACAGGGTCTCATAGCAACTCAGTTGTGCCGCCTTTTTAACTTGTGCTGGAATACCGGCCGTGTACTAAGTGATTGGTGCAAGGCCGTCATAGTACCTTTATACAAGGGAAAAGGTTCACAGCAAGATTGCAAAAGCTATGAGGCATTAGCTTGCTCAGCGTCGTCAGTAAATTATATGCGAAAGTGTTAATTGAAAGGGTTGTGAAAGTAACCGACGAGAAAATATGGGATGCACAAACGGGATTTCGAAAGGGTATGGTATGTACGGATCAGGTCTTTTCCTTACGGTGCATAGCCGAGAGAGTTTTGACCAAAGTTCAAAAGGTCTATTGTGCATTCGTAGATCTGGAAAAGGCTTATGATAAAGTGGTGAGGAATGAACTTTGGTCGGTATTGTCCATGTATGGAGTGAATAGCACCCTCACGCGAGCTCTGAAATCTCTTTATGATGATTCCAGAGCTTGTGTTAGGATAAATTGGACCTACACAGAATGGTTTAGCATCGAAAAAGGTGTTAGACAAGGATGTGTAGCGTCACCTTGGCTGTTTAACCTATACATGGACAATTGTTTAAAAGATTTAAAATATTGTGAATGGGGATTAAGAATGAATGAGTTACTTGTCAAATGTCTTCTTTATGCCGACGACCAAGTAATACTTGCGTCATCAGCAGAAGAGTTGCAGGCGATGGTAACTATTATGCATGGTGCTTTTGAGACTAAAGGAATGAAAATAAATGTAAGCAAGACGAAAGTAATGGTATTTGAAAAGGAAGAGTGCGTGACGATGTGTAATATTATGATTGATGGAGAAAAAGTGGAGTAAGTGAAAGAGTTTGTATATTTGGGTACTTTGTTTACAAGGGATGGTAAACATGAGGGAGATATTGAAAGGAGAACGATTGCGGGAAACAAAGTGAATGGAGCTCTACGCGCTTTTATGAACAGTCGAAATGTTTCCGAAAAGGCACGTTTGGCTGTTCATAGAGGACTATTAGTGCCCACACTTATGTATGGAAGTGAAAGTTGGGTATGGCAAAAGAAGCATGAGAGCAGAATAAATGCTGTAGAAATCAGAGCGCTGAGAAATATATGTGGTGTGACTCTGAAAGATAGAATAAGGAATAGTGTGATTAGAGAGAGATGCGGCATGAAAGTTGATATAGTGACAAGAATAGAAAAGGGTATGTTAAGCTGGTTTGGGCATGTAGAAAGAATGGACGAGGAAAGACTGACTAAGAAAGTTTATAAGGCTAGTGTGAATGGAACAGTCGCAAGAGGAAGACCTAGGCGAACGTTTCTTGATCAGGTCGGAGGCGTTCTGGACAAAGGCCAGGTTAAGAGCACCTTGAACCGACGGGCGTGTATGAGGAATGTGATGAAAGTGAATGAAGCCAGAGAAGTGTGTCAGGATCGTAGCAAATGGAAATCCGTAATCTCTGCCTAACCCTCTGGGAAAACAGGCGTGAATCTATGTATGTATGTATGTTAATACATTTTGGTCAAATTCTGTAGATTTGTGCATTTTTAATAAATCATTCAAAACATATACTTAGTTTTCTTACTGTTAAAAGGTCGCATAGTTTGTAAAGAGCATCTGTACTGTAACGATATGGTTTGGAAAACATGGTCTTCAGAAGAGCACGCTGAGACCTTTCAATTTCTAAAACTTTAGTGTTTGTGGCACCACTTCATACAGGAATAACTTAAAATAGTCTGAGCAAGATTATATTTATTTGTGTAGACAACTTGCAGCTACGTGCCTTAATTATTTAAAATCCATATTAATTTTCTAGTTCGTTCACTTACTAATTCAATGTGATTATGCCAAGATAGTTGATGATCTAATATAACACCCTAAATATTGAGTTTTGTCAACATGTTTAATTATCGGACATGCACAATTGAAAATTATTACATTGATGAATTTCAACGCTAAAGTTATTGTCGGGTTGAAATTTTATGCTTAAAAAAAACACGGTGGTTTGTGTTTTCAGTATTAAGTGTTAATAGATTATTTATTAACCAAAGGCTTATTTTAGACATTCCCAACTCCGTGTTTTTTCGTATATCTGCCCAGTTATCACCAGTAAAAACAATTGCAGTATCATCTGCATAGGAAAAAACTCGGACACCACCTGACTCTAGTTTACGTAGATTATATATTAATGTAAATCAGAAACAGTGTGGGCCCAAGAACACTCCCTTGTGGGACTCTGTATGTGATATTGGAATGCCTGCTAATTTACTGACCAATCTTAACCATATGTGTTCGATCAGATAGGTAATCTTCAAATAACTGTAGAGCTGTACCTCTAATCCCTAAAGATTCTAGTTTGCGTACGATAATCGGCACAGATACAGTGTCAAATGCCTTTTTTAAGTCTAGAAACACCGAGATGCATTTTTACCTTGATCAAGTTGGTTAATGATAAGAGAAGTAATAGCTATCACTGCATCTTCAATCGATTTACCTAACCTAAATCCATACTGTGTGTCTGAAATTATATGATTTTTATTTAATTAGTTTAGTAATCGTTTATTAAGTAATTTCTCTAATATTTATGATATAGCTGGTAGCACGGCAATTGGCCTATAATTATTGACTTCATCTTTTAGTCCATTTTTGTATACTGGTGTTATAATAGACTTCTTCAGTAGCATAGGAAATACACCTTTATCAAAACACAAGTTAGCGAGATGAACGATAATTGGGATTATTTGATCTTTAGCTAGTTTAAGAAAACATCTAGAAATATTATCCCAACCAGAAGCGCTACTAGACTTTAGGTTCATTAGTATATTATGCACTTTAGCGACGTCTGTACTCACGAGTACAAATGATGTTAGATGTGTGTGTGTGTCAAATACGTTTTCATCGCGAGCGCTCGTGTTTAGCAAATTGTTCTCAGCAAGCTGTTTACCTATTCCTACAAAGTATTCATTTACGTAGTTGACTGCTTCATCAGGAGTTGGCTTATGATTTAAAAGTTTCGTGTTATCTGTTTTCGTTTGATTAAGATGAGTTGTATTTTTAATGTTAAACCATAGTTTTTTAGTGTTATTTGTCGAGTTTGCTAGTTGTTCTCTTTCGTATTTACGTTTAAGTTTCTTAATTAATTGATTACAATAGTTTCGATATCTTTTGTAACTTATATTGAGTTTGTCATTATGGGGTTCACTTTTAAGTTTAATTTGCATCTTGTTTCTGTTGCTTATACAAAGCAATATACCCAGAGTGATCCAAGGTTTTATAGTTTGTTTGATTTCGGATTTTTAATTATAGTCGTGTTTTCTTTTAGAGCTTTAGAAATTTTATTTATTAAGGTTTGACTATATCAGGATCTACAAGCATGAGTAGTTCTTGAAGATTTTGATCTGCTAAAGATTTTAGCGCCATGTTGAAATCTGTATTAATTTTAGATTTCTGAATTTCATATTTTTTGCCTGGCATCATCCCATGCATTGTTAACATGGTCATGTAGTTTTGTCTGTTATTACACTCATTAGTTTGCTCTAATGAGGTTGGTGTTAAATTTATATTAATATATCCAGTCAGAATAATATTACTAACAGATTTCATTGATACCAAATACACGTTTAAAGAATGAATAAACATAGCCGCATTGGTGTTTGAGGGAGTGCGATAAATACCTACTTTTAAAGTGTAACCAATTTGTACTCCTAAAGCTGATGCATGATTAAGTTTGATTTCTTCGAGACTAGACTTGATATTACTTGCGATATAAACTACAACTCCATAATTTTTGTTTATATGATATGTAGTTTGAAACATTATGTAATTAGATATCATAGGTATAGGTTTATTAGGATTTATTTGACATTCGGTAAGTATACAGACATCTGGCTTAAATTTAAGGCATGACAGGATCAACTATAAATCATCAATGTTATTATACACGCTCCGGATATTTTGACAAAATATTTTCAAATCATTCCTTTGGACTTTATATGCTTTGATTTATCTTCAATATCACAAGGAAATGCATGTACGAATAATGTGTTATCAATTTCTTTAAGTGCGGATAATGAACTATCCATATTTTTTAGAAATAAATATGCCGGCGATGTAACATCGGTGCAAGTATACCAAACGAAGACATATCAATGATGCATACGTATATGAGTATGTGTATATGTGAGTTGTGGTGTGTGTGGTGTAGCTAAGTGTGTGTGTGTATGTTTGAACATAGTTGTAACTGTAAGGGTGATCATAAGTTCAAAAATTTTAACGAAACTTACTAATATAATTTAATAAGGATCAAATCGAGATTTTTTATATTGTCTAGTCATGCTTCTTGCATAAATTGCTGGATTTGCACTTCAGATTTTATACTTATTTTCGTCGACCTTATATCTTTCTTTACATAAACTTTGCCGTAGGCTGTCCAGCAGAATTTGAAGTTATTGGTTTTGGCCAAATCTCGTGCTAAGAAGTAAAGACGAGATCCTCTCGAGGTTAACTGCTTCAATACAAAGATAGGGATATCGGGCTTGGAGCGACATCCAAAATGTTTAGCGGCTAGTTTGTGATTCTTGTGTTTAGTGTTAAAGTTCTTACACATTTTCAGAAAATCATTCTTGACTATTTTCGAAGAGGTTTCTACTACTATGGGGTTATTGTCTTCTCCTTCTTTCTTACTACTCACTCTGTAAATGTCTTTAATGTCTTTTTTATCTATTTTGCAATCGACGTTATTTAACACTACATTTACTACACGGTACATTTTTAAGTTGCATGTTTGCTTTCCGGCTCGATATCTGCACATCTTCAATTTTTCTCTAAAACGGTTTTATACTCTCTATGCTTTTTTGTCTGTCTTTCTAGTTGCCCAGTGAAGGTTCTCTGTCGTACTTCGACATGACAAGTTGCTATTTACTACGTTCCGTGATAAAAAAGTTTTTAGTGGTTGATATTGAAGATATACTGTAAAGCTAGTGCAAATATTCTAGAACAACAAACACACGTACTGTGGGTAGTTGAATTTTTGCAAAATAAACCCAGGATAACACACATTGTGGCAAATTAATTTCCTACACTATCAGAAACTTTTATTTAACCAACTGTCTTCACAATTACAAGAGATCTTCGAGGTGAACGCGTAGGCGACGCTCTTTGCCACACACTTACGACGTTTTGGACGGACATGCCAGTAGGATACCAAACACTATTTTTAACAAACTTCATCCATTGGATGAAAAATGAAATACAAGGCATTTTGGTTTTCATGGCGATAAGACTGCTGTTTACACCGAAGAGCATTTACCAGGGTCAACTAAACGACTATTTTTCAAGCAAGACAATTCGCAATACAGAATGGGTATCATTTCTGCTGGATATCAAACTAAAGGCTATATTTTTCTTTGAAAAACCGAAACAGACAGATACTTTCGTATCGATTCTGAGCAGTATCTTACTAATCTTTTAGCTAAATAATACAAGGAATCATACAAACTGTCATCTCCCAGCGAATAGTTTTACCTTTTTCCTGTTATTATTGTATTTACCATGGTTTAATACCTTTTAGTTTAAGTTGTTTGAATTTTGAATTTAGTTTTATCTCATGTGTCTCTTTTGATCGTTATCATCAGTATAGAATCAGTTTTATATTTTTTATAATAATCACACTATAAATACACCCACGCGTCCATCAGTAACATTCAATCATACACCACAAACAAAAACTAATCTTATAAGTCAACAAGTATACATATCCCAATCTGAAGGTTTATATAACTTTATTTTAATTGGACATTATAATGGTCCTTGCTCCACTTGGTATTTGACTAAATCTCCAAATAGCTGATCAGGAATAAATAACAGAAAGCTTGGACCATTTCAATATTTCAAATGCAGTACTAACAACTCCAGAGCAATGTAACAATTTTATACCGAACTCATCCAGAAGTCTTAAAATAATTCATACTAATAATAATATATAAAAATAAAATATTAGGTGTATAAAAACCTTCTCAGATTTTCTAGCTAATGACATTAACTAATACAGACTTTGACATAATAATTATTTCAGAGTGTTGGCGGAAAGTATCAGGCCCTTTACCTGTATTGGATCATTGGATGGATATATCTCAAATAATTCAACAAATAATATCCGTCAAAATGACGGTGTTATTGTTTTAACAAAAAACAACTTGAAATGTACTGTCAATGAGCCAATGTTTAATAATGCTAACTGTATTTTGTGATCCGTTGGCGATACAGCGATTCTACGTGTTTATCGCTCTCCATCACATAATGTACTGGACAACTTCTACCAGTCACTTGAAATTACTGTCCAGTCTCAAGTTCTTATAAAAACATTGTTCTAATGGGCGATATTAATGTTGACATTAAACCCCAAAATAATATAGACCGTAATTCTAACAAATACCTTACGTTTATCTCAACTCTAGGATTGATACCTGCACATGTATATCCAACTAGACTAGAAAACTGCTTAGATCACATTCTGATAAAAACATCACTTCCAACCACTTCCATCATTATAGAATCTTCAATTACGGATCACTTACCAACAATATTAATTCTGAATATACGTCACAATTATTTCCATACACTCGCGCAAACAAATACTAATAGGTATTAATTATAAAGCAATTAAAAAACGAAGTAGATACCATTAATTTCCAGGATGTAATTGCTAAAACAGATCCCAACCTAGCCGCAAACAAATTATTAGAGCTTTTAAGCCCTGTTGTGCACAGAAATACTATTATACTTAGGATTTCTCGTAAAACACGTATCATAAAGCCGTGGATTATGCCCGGATTACTGCGCTGTATAAAGAACAGAGACCAAATGCATGCATCGGATCTCGTAAACGGTGATATCTACGGGAGTCGTTCTCGAACAAAATCTTCCTAAAACACAGGCAACATTGAGGGAGGCAAAAAATAAACCAACTGTCTAACCTTGCCCCCACGCTGCACACCGCCCCTCGCGGGCGCAACCACGCGAAATACTAGTCCCATATATAAGGGTGGTGACAGGAACCGAAAATTATCGGCCAATTTCAGTATTAACTACCCTTTCTATCTCAAATCTTGGAACGAATTCTCAATAATTCCTTAACCAATTACTTCCAGAAATTTAATATTATTACCAGAAACTCGACCAGAGTGATACCACGGCCTCACAGAAAACCAACGTGAAATAGCGCTTGCGTTGTGTTTCGTCGAGTGAGTGAGGGTACCGGAGGCCCAACCTCTCTATCTCTTCTGGGGGCAGGGGGCAAATTTAAAAGGCCGGCAGCGCACTTGTGACTCCTCTGGTGTTGCGGGTGTCCATGGGCGGTGGTAATCGTTTACCATCAGGCGATCTGATTGCACGTTTGCCGCCCATACCATGAAAAAAAGGAGAAACCCGTACGGTTTCTCTAAAGGTGTCTCTACCGAAGATGCAGTAGCGGAAATCTAGTAGTAGAGTATCTCACAGAAAACGTTATACAAAAATTAAACAAAAAATGTAAGTGCTACGGTATTTTCCTAGCCTTTCAAGGGCTTTCGACACGGTTTCTGTACCCATCCTCTTATCTAAACTAGAAAAAATTGGTATACGTGACGTCACTCATAATATCTTCAAGGACTATTTATCACAACGAACTCAGTGTGTCAAAATCAATTCGCTAATTAGTGACGAGGATACCATCTCTTTCGGCGTACCGTAGGGGAGTGTCTTGGGTCCCACACTCCTTATAATATACCTTAATGAACTATGCAAACTCTGTTTACCAAATTGTAATATTTACACATAGGTACGCAGATGATACTGCAATTGTGGCATACGGCGAGGATTGGCCACAAGCAAAATATCACACCGAATCATCTATAGGCACAGTCATGAGTTGGCTATCAGCGAATCTCCTGACTGCTAATTTGGTCAAAACTAAATTTACCCGTTTTGCTTTTTCAAAAAGTAATAAACCGCCAGCCGAATCAGCCATCATTGTAGGACATCGGTGTCTTCGGTCAAATAGCTACTGCTCCTGCCCGGCTATAAATATAGTTTCACATATAAAATATCTTGGCGTTTATATTGATGAAATCTTGACTGGCACTTTCATATTGAAAACCTCATACCAAGAAACAGAAAACTGATATATATTTTTAAAAATCTAAAGGCACTCGTCAGTCAATGATACACTACGTTTGGCGTACACTAGCTTATGCCAATCGGTGATGTCTTACTGTATAGCAGTATGGGGTGAAACCTATAAGACACTTTTCTTATACCTTGAGAAGGCTCAAAGAGCGGTCTTAAAAGTAATGACTTTTAAGCCATGTCGATTTTCAACAACGATCCTTTATCGGGCATGTAAAATGTTAACTGTCCGCCAGTTATTCATCCTCCGCATTACTCTTCGTAGACATATAACCGTCCCGTGCACCCAGCAAAACGCTGCAAAGCGTAGAGGTAGGCCAGTAATACCTCCAATTAAATATCGTAGGTACTACAATTATAGCACAACATCACCACTACTACATAGGTTGCAAATTATACAATCTTATAAATAAACACCTCTCTTTACTTAAATTAAATAAGTTTGAAGTGATAAAAAAGATCAAACCTTGGTTACAAAATTTAACTTATCAGGAAACAGAGAGGCTACGTTGTTAACCCCTACAATATTAAACACGCAACATTCACATTACACATACACGCGAACGCTCTCACACAAATATATACACACACATACGCACATATGCACACACGCAGACACATCACGTACACACGCACGCAGACACATCACGTACACACGCACGCAGACATATCACATACACACGTACGCAGACACATCACATACACACGCACGCAGACGCATCACATACACACGCACGCAGACACATCACATACACACGCACGCAGACACATCACATACACACGCACGCAGACACATCACATACACACGCACGCAGACACATCACATACACACGCACGCAGACACGTCACATACACACGCACGCAGACACGTCACATACACACGCACGCAGACACATCACATACACACGCACGCAGACACATCACATACACACGCACGCAGACACATCACATACACACGCACGCAGACACATCACATACACACGCACGCAGACACATCACATACACACGCACGCAGACACATCACATACACACGCACGCAGACACATCACATACACACGCACGCAGACACATCACATACACACGCACGCAGACACATCACATACACACGCACGCAGACACATCACATACACACGCACGCAGACACATCACATACACACGCACGCAGACACATCACATACACACGCACGCAGACACATCACATACACACGCACGCAGACACATCACATACACACGCACGCAGACACATCACATACACACGCACGCAGACACATCACATACACACGCACGCAGACACATCACATACACACGCACGCAGACACATCACATACACACGCACGCAGACACATCACATACACACACACGCAGACACATCACATACACACGCACGCAGACACATCACATACACACGCACGCAGACACATCACATACACACGCACGCAGACACATCACATACACACGCACGCAGACACATCACATACACACGCACGCAGACACATCACATACACACGCACGCAGACACATCACATACACACGCACGCAGACACATCACATACACACGCACGCAGACACATCACATACACACGCACGCAGACACATCACATACACACGCACGCAGACACATCACATACACACGCACGCAGACACATCACATACACACGCACGCAGACACATCACATACACACGCACGCAGACACATCACATACACACGCACGCAGACACATCACATACACACGCACGCAGACACGTCACATACACACGCACGCAGACACATCACATACACACGCACGCAGACACATCACATACACACGCACGCAGACACATCACATACACACGCACGCAGACACATCACATACACACGCACGCAGACACATCACATACACACGCACGCAGACACATCACATACACACGCACGCAGACACATCACATGCACACGCACGCAGACACATCACATACACACGCACGTTTTAGAATCATTAATATATATTTAAGTTTGTTTATACTTATGTGTAATTTATATACGTATACTAATTTTATACAAACTATTTAAGATAGTTTGTATGTTACCAAGGGCTTAAGTATTATTTTAAATAACAGACATTATTTTAGATGAAACACTTTAATCAAATAAAACATATTTTGTAAGTAACTATTGTCATATAAAGATTAACATAGGTACATTATTTTAGATAACAAACATGAAGTATACTTATCTCGAGTTTACAGCTGACTGGTAGGTGTGTACTGTCCCGTGGTCGCCGAGCAAATGTGCCGTTTGCCACGCGGCAACGATTTATATAGCAATACCCCCACTGCTCGACGATCATAGGATGTCAATTGAATTACTCGTTATACATTAAATAATGATTTAAAAGAAATCATAGTATGCCTTTAGAATATTTTAAATTATGTAAAATGCTCATATTTAATTAATAACTATATAATTTATTATATTATTCAATTAATAGAACAACAACCTATATATAATATTCTAACACGGCTATACTGATACTATGCTTCGTTCTCGAAGCACAATAACAATATTCTTATACTCATTACATAATCACACACACATATATGTACCCACACACATGTTTTATATTCATAATCATCATGTTTTAATCAATAATCAGACCTTACTGAGTAAACCAAACACCCGCAGTCAGTGAAGCTCAATCACCCGCAGCCAGTGAATGTCATACGACAGCTAAGGTGTACATCCATAATCCATAATCATACAATTATAAATTCTCATAATCCATAACAATACAATCATAAATTCTCATAATCCATAACAATACAATCATAAATTCACATAGATTAATCATAATATATCCTCTACAACATCGTTTTGTTCAGTCCACTCTCCAGGCCATAGGCGAATTTTGTCTTTTGCAACTACTATGTTTCTTAAATTACCAATACCCCTTAATGAGAATCTATCATTATCTAATATATTCGTAATTTCGTGAGGTCCCTTGAATTTTGCTTCTAATTTATCATGTCGCCTATGGTCTTGACTTACATAAACAGTATCACCTATGCTATAAACTATGTTGTCTCTACGTGTTCGGTCAAAGCGGTTTTTGAATTTATCGGCAACAATTTTAAGGCGTTGATGTGCTAACTGTCGATCAGCAGTTACGTCTATAATCTCATTACCATCTTGTATTACCTCATCTAATCGAGCCTGTATACATGGGATGTTAGAGTTCCTGCCAATGAGCAACCTAATAGGTGAAAAGCCGGTTGATTGCTGCACAGTAGTGTTTAAGGATAGTTGGACTTTCCATAAAACGCTCGGCCAATCTGACAGATCAGTACAAGAAGTGCTTATCATGCTTGTTATTGTAGATATGTACCGTTCAACTTGGCCGTTTCCCCGCAGGGTACCGGTCGCTATCATGTGATGCCTAGTTTGCCACTGATCAAATAACTCTCGTAACTGTCTTGAACAAAAATTTGTTCCACGGTCGGTTACTATTAAAGATGGTGTGCCATAGTCCGTGAGAGAACTCCGTACAATATTGACTAGTTCCTCAGCACCCATTGTTTTTAAAGGTTTTAATATACAGAATTTTGTAAAACCGTCAATTATGACAAGCAAATGTTTGTAACCACTGCCAGACTGAGGAAAAGGGCCTGTGCAATCCAAATGTACGGTATGAAAAGGAACTGCGGTTTTTTCTATTGGATGCAGCATTCCTTGTTTTGGTCCATGATGAGTTTTCTTTTCGTCACAAATTAGGCAGTGAGCTATATACTTTTTGATAAATTTTGACATGCCAGGAAACCAAAAGTATTCGGATAATTTATGGCAAGTTTTGCCAAAACCAACATGGCAATTCTCGTCGTGGAATAAACGAAGAATGCTGAGCCTACTTCCTTTTGGCACGAACAATTTAGCTGCAGCTATTGTGTTGCTTTTGTAATACAATAAATTATTTCGCACCATATATTGGTTAGAATCTAAGTCACCCGTCCGAACCTTTTCTATAAGGGCTTGAGTTTCAGAATCCCTATCTTGAGCGATCTCTAACCAAGATCGTGGTAAGTTTATTGGGTTAATTGATACATTTTGGGGAAGGCTAGATAAAACAGCTATAGTTTGAGGAGCGGAATTCGAGCTTAACTCTGGATTTCTACTGAGGTAATCAACATGACCAACGTACCGGCCCTTTCTATACACAATTTCAAAAGAAAAATCTTGCATATAAGTCCACCATCGTGCAACTCGAGGTGAAATGTCTTTTTTAGTTACTGTGGACTTTATAGCATTACAATCAGTAATTATCTTAAAGTTAATACCCAATAAGTAAACGCGGAAGTGTTTTAATGCATTATAAACAGCAAGAGTCTCTAATTCGTAGGAATGGTAACGGGTTTCGCAGGGGCTGGTTCTCTTACTATAATATGCAACCACCCGATTTAAAGAGTCATATTTTTGTAATAGTATAGCACCGAACCCTATAGCACTAGCATCTGTATGTAATTCAGTTTGTAAATCTGGATTAAAAATGGATAATAAAGGTTCCTTTGTTAAGTGAGTCAAAACATAATCACGAGCTATTTCTTGTTCCGATCCCCACTCCCATTTTTGGTCATTTTTAACAAGTTTTGTAATGGGAGCTGTTCGGGAAGCAAATTCTGGTATGAATCGCCTAAAATAACTGGCAAGCCCCATAAATTGCCTAACTTCTCTTATGTTGGTTGGGATTGGAGAGTTTACCAAGGCAGATACTTTACTGGGGCTGGGCTTTACTCCTTCCTGAGAGATAATACGGCCAAGGTATTCGATATTGCTTTCAAAAAATTTACATTTGTTAAGATTAATTGTGAATCCGGCGTCATTTAAAGCTTTAAGGGTTTGGTCTAAATATTCGAGCCCTTCTGATATTGTGCCAAAAGGGATTAGCAGGTCATCAATATATATTAAAATATATTTAAGATCTTTAACTGCTTTGGTAATAGCTTTTTGGAACACCGAAGGGCCGTTACATATCCCAAAAGGCATTTTCAAAAATTCAAAATGTCCGTCAGGTGTTACAAAAGCCGTATATTTTCTGGACTCTGGTTCAATAGCAATTTGATAAAACCCATTTTTCATATCGATGGCAATGTAATATTTAGCCTTTCCTAGTCGATCTATCTGGTCTTCGATAATAGGGAGGGGGTAACGTTCTTTTTCGATAATGTTATTTAATGCCCTATAATCTATGCAAAGTCTATCACTACCATCCTTTTTTTTTGACAAGCAAAATAGGGCTTGCATATTCGGATTCACTTTCCTGTATGATTCTTTTTTCGAGTAAATCGTCGATTATATGTTTAACCTTCTCTCTCTCAATCGGAGCCAAACGGTAGGGGCGATAGTTTATAATCTTATTAGTTTTTAATCGAATTTTAAGCTGACCTGTTGTTACTGTACTTATATTGCTGTCTGTTGATAAGATAGATAGATACTTTTGGAAGATATTGATTATATTATTTTGTAAAGATGAGCCTAGATGGGCAAGGGAAGCCATGAGGGTGCTTATATCTATACAGGGATTTAATTGCGTTTGAAGTGATCCAATTATCAATGGTGGCTCATAGCTTTCCGTCTTAATTAATTTTGTGCCTATGGAATCTAATATAATTACGATATTGGGATGCTCAACTACGTTACGTCCGATTATACAATCGTAATGGAAATCTCTATCGGTTGCTACATACAATTCTACATCAATACACAAGTCTTGGAATTGAACGGGAACGTTTATTTTTGCAAAAACCTGAAGTTTACCATGACCTATCCCATCTAAATACAATGAACACGGTACAAAATTACACCCTAGGCGCCTTGCCAAACATTCTTTTATTATGCTACAGTCTGCTCCAGTATCTAACAAGGAATCAATTTCGACACCGTTTATATGAATTTTAGTAAATTTGTTAGATACTTTGTTAGATAGTCATTTGGTTTCTGCGGTATTAATGTTTTTATTTTGTTCACGTTGTTGAAAACGATAAAAACATCTGTCAGGTGAATGACCCATCTTGTTACAAGTCATACAAGCTACACGATGAAAACATTTTTCAAAAGAATGACCATCTTTTTTACAGAATGAGCAAGTAATTTTAATAGGTTGTAAGTATTTTGAAGCATTTGATTCCTTGTTGCTGGAGTGGGCTTCGACTTTTGGGCAACGAGCCATCAGGTGCCCACCTTTACCACACGTGTAACATACTTTCACTTCTTTGTGACCGTCCTCAGTATTAGATTTAAAACGCTTAGCGCTGTTTGCACCATTTTGTCCGGAGTTTGTGGCTACCTCTATAGATCTTTTCTTATGAGCTTTTTCATACGTAGAGAATAAGGTTATTAAGTCTGGTATGGAGGCTATCGAACTATTTAAGCTTGCCATTCTTACGTTGACTTCACTAATTCCCCCACAAACAAGTTCAATCAACTGCGCTTCCGTAAAGGCTACTTTGGTACAACGTAGCAGCCTAACTTTCTCCCTAGCGTATTCACAATATGTGTCAGTAACGTCAGATGTATACAAAATGGCTTTGGATACCTTTTCGGTTAAGTTTTTCTTTTCTGGATATAATCCTACTAGGTCTTTGCGCAAAGCTTCCCAAGACCGTTCGGTTTCTGGTTCCCATGCTTCGAACCATTTTAACGCAGAACCCCGCAGGGCCTTACCGGCTGTGGCAGCTTGCTGAATGCTAGTCCACTTGAATTCAGCGCCGAGTTTCTCTATGCTTCTGCACCAACCTTCAGCACCGTTATCATTTTTCTCCGGGTCGAAGACAGGTAAAGCGATGTCATCGTAGCGCCGATTCGAAGTTATTGCATCCTGAATGGCTTTCACCAGACCTAGTAGTTGAGATGGCTCCATAACCTGTACATATATATTCATATATTATTATGGGCAAATGAGTAAACCAATCCCACTTCTGATTTTAGAATCATTAATATATATTTAAGTTTGTTTATACTTATGTGTATATTTATATACGTATACTAATTTTATACAAACTATTTAAGATAGTTTGTATGTTACCAAGGGCTTAAGTATTATTTTAAATAACAGACATTATTTTAGATGAAACACTTTAATCAAATAAAACATATTTTGTAAGTAACTATTGTCATATAAAGACTAACATAGGTACATTATTTTAGATAACAAACATGAAGTATACTTATCTCGAGTTTACAGCTGACTGGTAGGTGTGTACTGTCCCGTGGTCGCCGAGCAAATGTGCCGTTTGCCACGCGGCAACGATTTATATAGCAATACCCCCACTGCTCGACGATCATAGGATGTCAATTGAATTACTCGTTATACATTAAATAATGATTTAAAAGAAATCATAGTATGCCTTTAGAATATTTTAAATTATGTAAAATGCTCATATTTAATTAATAACTATATAATTTATTATATTATTCAATTAATAGAACAACAACCTATATATAATATTCTAACACACGCAGACACATCACACACACACGCACGCAGACACATCACATACACACGCACGCAGACACATCACATGCACACGCACGCAGACACATCACATACACACGCACGCAGACACATCACATACACACGCACGCAGACACATCACATACACACGCACGCAGACACATCACATACACACGCACGCAGACACATCACACACACACGCACGCAGACACATCACATACACACGCACGCAGACACATCACATACACACGCACGCAGACACATCACATACACACGCACGCAGACACATCACATACACACGCACGCAGACACATCACATACACACGCACGCAGACACATCACATACACACGCACGCAGACACATCACATACACACGCACGCAGACACATCACATACACACGCACGCAGACACATCACATACACACGCACGCAGACACATCACATACACACGCACGCAGACACATCACATACACACGCACGCAGACACATCACATACACACGCACGCAGACACATCACATACACACGCACGCAGACATATCACATACACACGCACGCAGACACATCACATACACACGCACGCAGACACATCACATACACACGCACGCAGACACATCACATACACACGCACGCAGACACATCACATACACACGCACGCAGACACATCACATACACACGCACGCAGACACATCACATACACACGCACGCAGACACATCACATACACACGCACGCAGACACATCACATACACACGCACGCAGACACATCACATACACACGCACGCAGACACATCACATACACACGCACGCAGACACATCACATACACACGCACGCAGACACATCACATACACACGCACGCAGACACATCACATACACACGCACGCAGACACATCACATACACACGCACGCAGACACATCACATACACACGCACGCAGACACATCACATACACACGCACGCAGACACATCACATACACACGCACGCAGACACATCACATACACACGCACGCAGACACATCACATACACACGCACGCAGACACATCACATACACACGCACGCAGACACATCACATACACACGCACGCAGACACATCACATACACACGCACGCAGACACATCACATACACACGCACGCAGACACATCACATACACACGCACGCAGACACATCACATACACACACACGCAGACACATCACATACACACGCACGCAGACACATCACATACACACGCACGCAGACACATCACATACACACGCACGCAGACACATCACATACACACGCACGCAGACACATCACATACACACGCACGCAGACACATCACATACACACGCACGCAGACACATCACATACACACGCACGCAGACACATCACATACACACGCACGCAGACACATCACATACACACGCACGCAGACACATCACATACACACGCACGCAGACACATCACATACACACGCACGCAGACACATCACATACACACGCACGCAGACACATCACATACACACGCACGCAGACACATCACATACACACGCACGCAGACACATCACATACACACGCACGCAGACACATCACATACACACGCACGCAGACACATCACATACACACGCACGCAGACACATCACATACACACGCACGCAGACACATCACATACACACGCACGCAGACACATCACATACACACGCACGCAGACACATCACATACACACGCACGCAGACACATCACATACACACGCACGCAGACACATCACATACACACGCACGCAGACACATCACATACACACGCACGCAGACACATCACATACACACGCACGCAGACACATCACATACACACGCACGCAGACACATCACATACACACGCACGCAGACACATCACATACACACGCACGCAGACACATCACATACACACGCACGCAGACACATCACATACACACGCACGCAGACACATCACATACACACGCACGCAGACACATCACATACACACGCACGCAGACACATCACATACACACGCACGCAGACACATCACATACACACGCACGCAGACACATCACATACACACGCACGCAGACACATCACATACACACGCACGCAGACACATCACATACACACGCACGCAGACACATCACATACACACGCACGCAGACACATCACATACACACGCACGCAGACACATCACATACACACGCACGCAGACACATCACATACACACGCACGCAGACACATCACATACACACGCACGCAGACACATCACATACACACGCACGCAGACACATCACATACACACGCACGCAGACACATCACATACACACGCACGCAGACACGTCACATACACACGCACGCAGACACATCACATACACACGCACGCAGACACATCACATACACACACATTGCACCAAAGAAGGAAACAATAAGTGTAATGTCCAGATTTCTTTATTTTCTAATTAATTCTTTAATTTGTGACTTTTTTAATGTTCTGTAGGCTCCTTACATATTATTTACTTATATATACTTATCTTCTAAATAAACAATTTTGTGTCTTATATAATTAACACAAACAAATAAAATTATTATATTTACACACTTATATACTTACACTATCCTATATACATTTATATATATAATACTTACAAACTATGTATATCAACACATTATTGTTATTTTACTGCACAGCGTCGAAGCCGTGCGTTGTGCGAATATCGTTCAATGGAACCGCGCTCAAATCTGTCTCTGAACCTAGGCGTGGCGCTGGCGCCGATCGCTATGTCATTCAGTCGACCTTAAACTCTCTGACGTGCGCCCCGTGTCGTCCGTTGACCCGCCGCGCGAACTTACGATTGCCACATATATTGTTTACGTGCTTTTTCAATCGCTTTCTCCTACGCTATCACTGACTTTCTCCTTCTCATGTATGTATATCTTTCTGCCGGACTATATCTGTGCTTGTGCTTGTGCTTGTGAATATATCTACTCTTCTGTGAACTGCACTACGTGTATTTATTTAATACCCGAGGGACCTACCAGGTACAGAACTTTATATAATCATAATAGAAAGAATGATATGGTGTGCACAGTGAACTCCATACCACACTTACTACACATACCATAGTACTAATAAAAAAATCTGTATGTACCTTTTTTCTTATATGCAAATGTAATTATTTGTTTACTGCATCTTAGCCACAGTGTACTGTAGAAGCTACTGATTCCTAAGACACAGGTCTTACCTAGTTAAGGCATCAGAGAATCATACATTTAGTTCTATGCCTACCTACATAAGTTTATTTTCTATAAATAACATAAACGTTAAACTTAGAACTAAGGTATGGGAAGGCACTGTTCCGTGGAATTCAGATTGTTACTTAGGTAGTCCAGGGAACAGTACCGCATTATGATGTATACTGTATGATAGGTACATGTTTGGTTGCAAATAAACTTATTATTATTATTAATCTTATTTTTCATCATTTTGTGCTGAGAGGAAGGCAATAGAACTCTCGATATTGGTATTTGTATGTCTTATAGCAGATAATACATGGATTATGTTTATCGTTTCTTTTTGTTGCTCAGCCATCAGGGAGGATATAATTTTTTTTATATCTGCGGTCTCTTTATCCTCTTTCTTCCTTCTTAATCGGGCAAACACAAAGCTTGGTTGTGTGAAGTTGTCTTGTTGCAATTGGTTTAAATCGGTTTCTGAGAGTGATTTATCCATTTCGTTCTTTGCCATAATTTTCAGGATATTTAATAATTATAATTGCGACAATCGGTTTGTTAAGACAAACGAACCAAATTATATGAAGCGTACAGATATTAAAAGTACCTAGTTCAATTCAGCCATGTTACTGTGCAAGTATGCACCGTAGATTAAATTGTACAATATCTGTATTATCCAGTCTGTATTGACCTTGGGGTTTGGTCTAAGTAATAAGATGTTTTCGTATCGGTTTCAAGCGTGCGCGTAACTGAGATAGAATTTTATTAGCATTCAGAGTTTGTTGTTTTTGAGTATTACTTAGGTATTAATGAATTGAAGTGTCTTTCTCGCCAAGTGTAATGTTGTTGATTCTCGTTGCGTCGCATCGAGTGACTTGTATCACTTTCAAGTTCCGCAACTCGCTCGCCTTTGGACTGTACCAAGCGTTTAAATTGCACGTGCACGTCGCACGGCGTAATTCTCGGAATTAGGGTTGAATTTATTTATATTTAATTTCTTGGAATTTGTTTGTATAATTTAGTAATTGTATTTTATTATAATACAGTGCACACGTCTGCTCCCTTTCGCGGTACCGGGAGAAGAGGTTTATTATATTATTAACCACACGTATATACTTATGCGGCCGAGGACGCGGACGAACTCTAGTCGAGTCTTGTCCAGTCGATACTCGACCCTCGTTGGGTATCTCTGCTGCCTCTACGCTATTCTTCTACCTCTCGCGAGCAAGCAGCTCATTTTCCATTTGTTTTGAACCAGGTGATAACGTTCCCGCCGTTCGAAGGCACAGAGCGGCACTACCTGCATGCACAGATCGTGCGTATAGCCTCCGCCACGGCGGTGTCGCCTCAGGGATTCTTCACTTTCGGCTCCGGGGAGGAGGAAGAAGATCCTGATATGGGAGAGGGCGGTGGTCCGTACTAAAGTGCTTTACCACTAGTTATTAATAATAATAATCATATTAGTTCTGTGTAAAACTATCCAACTGTTGAGCAGCGGCCTCTTCTCAGTGTGAGAACGATTAGACCATTGTCCACCACGCTGGCGCAGTAGGTACGAGGTTGACGAACTTCACATACAAGAGAGAGAACATTATGAAGAACTCTCAGACATGCAGGTTTCCTCACGGTGATTTCTGTCACCGTTAAAGCGAGCGATAATTGACTATTTAATACGGACATCACTTCGAAAAGTTAGAGGTGCGCGCCTTGGGATCGAACGCGAGACCTCTGTGTGGCAGTTTAACGCTCTCCCACTAGGCAATCGCTGCTTGCCCTGGCACTAGCTATTGCTGGCTTTAAATGTGCCTGGATCGTAGGCAAATGTGGTATAAGTATGCGTCTAAAGATTGACCATGTCTTGGATTTGCTTCTTTATACAACCAAGATAACAAGCAAGGACATATTTATACCGCCTTTTGGTATTCACTCATATCCTGCCGACCATGAGGAAGAAGATATAGGTATGTATAAAGATGGATAAAAACGGGTTTGCATATCTAAGATAGTAAGGTATTAACGTGTGTTTATTAACTGGCGTGCGCCATAATCAGTCTATCACAAGCTGTGTAGTGTGTACAGCCTAACTTTGTTCCTAATTCCGTATAAATAAGCTGCCCTGTTTTGCTATAAAATAAATCGGCTTATCTTGATTATCCTTATATAATTAGGTATAGATTATTATGGGCTAATCTTCCAAAAACGAGCAAATCCTTATGTTTGTAGGTGATATGGAGTTCAACGTGAACCCCTATTACCAGGGCCACAGCCTAAAGGACCTGCTGGACTCCAACTTGACGTACTGGGTGCACCACGGCAGACACATCCTTAAACAGGGTAGGACCATATGGTGGAACCCTAATGCGGAGCAGGTGGGTCTGCCAAATTTCATTGAATTATGGTCGGCGCTGACCTAATTGTCAGTATACATTAAGTCGCACCTACCTCGAAGAGCATTTGAAGTTTTTAATTCTTGCCTAGTTCAGCTATCACGAATATTTATGACAGTCAATATAGTCGTGAATATGGTTAATCTGTTGGGTCGTTCGAAACTGATATTAACGTGTGTCTGTTTAACATGCTACTGTAACGTATGTATGTTTAGTTACAATATTGTAGTACGCCGCGCGTCTGTAGGTTTTACTGTAGTCTAATAATAATAATAATGATTTATTTTCTCTTCCACAAAGGTAGGTACCAAACTTAACACTATCATTAAAATACCTACTTAAATAAAAAACAAAAGACCCTTGTGGGACAGTGGTATCTGCACTAGGAAACCCTGTCACACTTAACTACTTATGGTAATCCTACCAGGCCCCCTAAAACAATGTAAGTATTATTAAAGTATTCTTTTCGAAGTGGATGTGTGTGTGTGCATAGCATTCATTGTATTGTATAAATAATTGCTAAGAGAAGAATAGTTACGAAGCGAAAGACTAGTTTTGAAGAATTTTGATGAACAGAAGTACTTTAGTTTCATTGCGTTTATGGGAGTATAAGTTTGGGTTGTAGTGTATGTGGGAATATTTGCGCAAGATAGTGTCGATTACAAATAGTTGCCGAACTGTAAACACCTCGCACTTTGTATAAAGTTCAGAAGTCGGGTGAAAGAAAGGAAGGCGATGTGCTGCCTTAAGGATCGTTCTTTGTGCACGTTCTAATTTGATCATGTGGATTATAGAGGCCTCACCCCATGTAGTGATGCAATATGTTAGTAACGACTGACATAAGGAAAGGTACACAGTCCTGAGAATTGTCGTATCAGCAACGTGTCGAAGGTTTTTAAATATATAAATAAACTTTCTTATACGTTTAGTCAGCAGATCGATGTGTAAGTATGCTAAAGGACAAGTGTTTATCAATAATTACACCAAGATACTTGACTGCGTCAGCGCTTTCAATTTTAGGACATGTGCAAGTAATATATGAGTCATTGTTGCATGAATGGGCTGTAATGTTTAGAGATGAGTCAAGTCCGAGGTGTGTATGTGACAGGAAGAACGTCTCTGGTCAGTAGCGACAATGTAACGTCACTTCAATGAGCAGTTGCTCTGTCTTATATGCACTGCTACTTTGGAGGATTTACTCGTTAGTGACTCAATAAATAAGTTTTCCCCAGCTTACAGCTAAACGGACAGTTACTGCTACGTAGGTCCTCAGTTGTCAGCGCAGAGTCTCCTTACGCAGGTCTGAAATCCTTATTTATTAGGGGAAATAAACACAAGTTCAATTCATAGTATAAAAATTAAAAATGAAGATCGTCTTATAGTTACATTGTCAACGTTTGGAGTATAGAACCAACGTCATTTGCACCCATCAGTCTAGCGATTGTGGTTCAGACAGAACCTTTATCATAAAATAGTATGATGGCGGTGCTGCGGTGCACTGTTGCTGTTAGCGGTACCTTAACGAGTTTTGGAACCTGCTCACAGCAGGAATACAACTCGAGGTCCCGTGCATACTTGTCTGATACGTGCTACTACACATGATGTCTGCGCGGATAGCCCAGTGGATTAAGTGCTCGCCTCGCCGCTGCCACTGCGCCGAGTGTTTTGGGTTCGAATCACACATGGGACAAAATGGGGAATGCCCACTGAGACTTGTCACCTAGGCCCAGACGTGGACAGTTAAATATATAACTGTATGCCGTTTGGTGTAACTCATGAGTAAAAACAAACTAAAACGCCGCCAAGCTATTACAATGAACATACATTGAATAAAAAAAGCCTTTTAGGGATGACAAAAGTATGAGTTAGATCTGTATTGAAGTGTTTGTATGTGGCTATTGGTACTCATAACAAGAAACTACAAGTATATTTGTGTAGGTACTTATGCTAGTATAGAGTAAGGTACATAATTATATAAATACAGATTTTTTAAGCAATGGTAATAGATATAAATAAGTTTAAACAAGAAAAACATTTAGTTTTCATCTGCTTTATTTTCACTATCATATATTATTAATATATCGTCTAAGAAAGGAGAAGGAGGCATAACATTATTTTAATTTTTTTAATTATTATTAATATTTTATTTTTTCATTGTTTATCAGCAGGTTGTTTCCCATTTTAATACTGAACTGGTAAGACTCTTGGCAGAGGTATAACGTAACTTATAAATCGTATTTTCTTAATCTATATGAACACACTATTCATTGAACTCTTACTCTGTGTCCACTGGTAGGCCTGAATGGGCTTTCTTCTTTGTGTGATTCACAAATGGTTGTTCTTAGTCTGAGTGTTCTCTGTGTCCGTTATTTGAATGTTTGTGAAGTCTCCCGCCACTCAGGAATTCTCTCTAGAGCGGGAGATGTTTTAAAAATAATTATTTATATGTTTGCAAATGTGTCCTGTAGGAGGAAGCTTTAGAGGAAGAAGAAGACCTAGAGGGTCCTCCTCCTGTCGAGCCGGAGGTGGGCCCGTCTTTGTTCACGCAGCTCTCTGAAGATGAAAGGATCGAGGGTCTCAACGCGTGGAGTACTCGTATCAGCTCCACTCTCGTGCCTGACAGAGCTTTGGTCATGATCAGGAGCAACGTCTGGCCGGGAGCCGTGGCCTACGCCACTGCGGGGAAGTAAGTAACATTCTCATTTTATTTATGTGATGCATGCCCTGGTAGCAATTCCTGTGTCGCATGTGGGATCTTTACAATTATTCAAACAACGGCCACAAAAGAGCACCCAGATCTTTTTGTGAATCACAATCGTTTGTCCCGTGTGAGCATCGAACCCATAACAGTCTAGTCGACTTTGTGTCCGTTAGTTTATCCTTGTAAAGAAAAATAAAAAATCCCATGTCAACGTGATTAGGCTTCTCCGTCTAATTTCGATGATGACGGCTAATCTCAACCGAGGGTGACCGCCTGCGCAAGCGATGCACGTGTACAAGGGTGTGCGTGGACACAAGTGCACTCTCTATGTCGCCACTCTCATAATTCGATGGGACAGTACCGACACACCCCGAGAGAGATTAGACGCAGGACCAACGTTTATGTTCTTTTCCAGGCATGTGTGTTGAACACCGCCAACCTCCTATAAACACACACGCACACGCACACGCACCCGCACACGCACACGCACACGCATACGCACACGCACACGCACATGCACACACACACACACACACACACACACGCACACGCACACGCACAAACACACGCAAACGCACAGGCTCACGCACATGCACACATTTACCTTATTATTTTATATCAGAATGTCGTAGTAAGATAATCATTTAATTAAAAAGGGTAAAATACGGTGTGTTGAGAGGCATTAATTTGATTACATGGCTAAGCCGGCAATATTCTGCGGACTGCTTAATGGTAAGCGCTTACTTATAGGTTTAGAACAACGCCGCATTAAGGCGTCAAAAGAACCCATATCAGTGCTGGGTCTGCAGGTACTCCTGCATTCGATGGCCGTAGATGTAAGTGAGGATGGTGTGTCGTACTTTCTACACACTTGTATTTAGGAAGTCCGAGTGTTTGTACGTGGGCTGGGGGCTGAAGTTCCAGCCGCCTAACTTCTCGCCTCTTCAGCTTCCGATGCCGCAGGAGGAATACCTCGTCGGACCTGAAGTCATGGAGATGGCGGACCCTACCTTCGCTGATGAGGAGGTGAGTATGCCAGCTATAGAATATAATCAATAAAATAATAAAAGTCCTCATGACAATGGATGCCTAAAAGATCAGAGATGCTAGCGATTATACGAGGTCCAATACCTCTACTCTGGACATAGTCTTTTCAAACGACGTTTTTCTAATAATGCCTGACTGTTTTTTAGAGAGATTTATTGGATTATTCTGTTAGAAATGTTGTCCCTTTAACATTATTGGGGCCTTGGGGAAATGTGGGTGTAGTACACAGTTTAACTATCTTGACACACAGGCGTGAGTTGAATTGTATAAGTATTTAAATGTAGCCTAAATATTGGCAGTAATGTTCCTGTTTGTTGTGTGGCAGGCGTTCCGCATCGCGCACCTCCCGCCGCCGCCGCCTCCGGAGCTACCGGGCGAGGGTGAGGGCTTCGGCGAGGAGGAGGCCTTCGAGGACTGAACTGCTTATATCACGTTACTGTTGTACTTCACATGTATTACATACATACATGACTTTGTTTACGTTACGTTTTGTCGACAAGTTAGGCGAATGCAGCCCCGCTATACCTTTTTTTTTTTCGCCGAGTGTTTGTGTTACAGCATCGCGGTCCAACTACTAATAATGTTAAATATTGAACGTATTGTATTCGCCTTAACTTATGGACATCTTATTTGGTTGCCCGAAGGCGTTCTAAATTAATAATATAAGCTCCTGGGCTACCAACTACCTACGAATTTAATTAGAAATAAAGTTTTGCCTGAATTTACTGGCCTTTTACTTGTTGGAACTCGGTCGCACAATCTTGTATGCTCTCTGTGGGTCCATGAAATAGATTGCGCTCTCGCTTGTTGAGTTATTCTGTTCCTGACGTGTGGCAGTAATTCATCCTATTGAGAATACACGCAGTTCAGTCTACTACGTGTAGACTATATTGTGTGGAGGAACGGAGAGGATTCCAACACAAAGGCAGGATGACTATGAAACCGCGGGCCGGTGGTTGATGTCAGCAACTTGAATATTATAGTATGTATGTATCTTATGTGGGGGCCAGTCAGTGCAGACCGGCAACACTTCGACCCAGTGGGATCTTTTGTGTCGACACTCTCCCAATAACAACTGCCATAGATGTTCATGGCAGTCGGGACCGACGGCTTAACGTGCTCTCCGAGTCACCGAAAGTCAGAGGACATGGACATGGGTTCGAACCAGAGACCCTCTGCATTGCAGTCTGTTGGTCTCCCCACGGAGCTATCGCTGCTCTTATATTATAGTAACTCGTATTGCAAGTTTCAAATCAAATCAAAAAATTATTATCTGCTTTATGTATCCTTCCTCTAAATATTTCAAATACATATATATGAGGTCAATGCTAGTTCCCTCCTAAACCTTAGCTCATTATACCCTACCATACCCAAAACGAATAGAGTGGGATACATTAATGGGTAAAACGGATACACACCGTAGTACCGCATGTACAAATATCTTACAAATTTATTCTGTACCCGCTCCAACATGAGACTATATTTAGTCTCATGTGGAAACCGGATGACTGCGTTACTTTCCAGTTGGCTTCTAACCAGTGCGTTATACAAGGCTATAATCGTTTTCACGTTTGTAAAATCATGCACTGTTCTAAGAGTAAAACCTAGGTTTCTATTTGCCTTTTACAGAACATACATACAATAAGAATATTTTGATGAAGCTTTGTGTTAAGACAAACACCCAAATCTCTAACTTCTGTTACCCTAACCATCGGTATACCGTTGAGCTCATACTTATGAACGATGGGCTTATGAGATCGAGTAAAACAAATTGTTACACACCTAGAAATGTTAAACTGTAAGAGGTTATCTTTAGTCCAGGCCATCACTCGGTTTATATCCTTTTGCAACCTCTTACAGTCCTCTTCATTCCTGACATCGAGGGACTGTTTAAGGTCGTCTGCAAATAATCAGCATTTAACTTCTTGGCAACCCTGGGTAGATCGTTTATCATTATTATGAACTCCGGGGGCCCAAGGTTGCTGCCCTGACTTACTCCAGATCTCGTAAAATATGGATTCGATACATGTCCCTCGTATTCAACATACTGCTGTCTATCTGTCAAGTAGCTGGCAAAAAGCTTTAGCAACTGAGGGGTAAAACCGACGCCTGCTAATTTCTTAAGGAGCACGTCGTTATTTACCAAGTCAAAAGTCTTTTTAAAATCGAAGTAAGCGGCATCGGCTTGACCGTCTATCATCATCATCGTCATCTACTATTGGAACCATATCAGCCATGTGACTGAGCAGATTCTGTTGATGCTCCTCGCCGGCCCAAAGCCGTGCTGGGCATCCGAAAGTTGTGGGCTGACTTGTACAAATATACTGCTATGAACAGCGGATTAAAAAAAAATCTTTGCTGGTATAGACAGAACAGTCACTGGTCTATAATCCTCTACACTTACGCTTGCCCTATCCTTTGGCACGGGAACCACTCGGGTCAGCCTCTAACGCTCTGGAAAATGAGCCGTCCTTAAACATAATTATGTTATAAATATAATGCAACGGCTCTGTTAACACTGACCGACAATCCTTAAAGATATAAGGTGGGATGCCATCGGGTCCCGCAGACTTCTTTGGCTTATTAGGTTAGGTTTTCTTTTTAAAAGCATCTGCCCTCGCAGTGTTTTGAGCCTTGTACCCGTGGCGTGTACTTGTAGCGTGGGAAAATTCAGGGATTTATTAGTTTCTTTATTTCTTTTACAAGCTTACTATGTTACATTCTGTCCTTCAGGGGGCTTTAAAAAAAAAAAAAAAAAATTGTTTATTTAAGTAACTTAAACAACTACTACAGTTTATCTTACATAGGAGTCTCCTATTAAGTATTTTGAAATACTTGTGCCAGGAGGCTCCGCACTTCATAGATCATTCAAATGTAGAAGTGTGTATTACATTACAGACATAAATTTATAATCAAATTTTATACAAAGTTAAATGCTGACAAATAAATGAAAACTGAATATAATTTGTTTAGGGAAATATAGAATTTTAAACCGTGTTTGTTTCGATGTGTGTATGTGTGTGTGTGTGTGTGTGTGTTTTTGTGTGTTTGTGTGTGTGTGTGTGTGTGTGTGTGTGTGTGTGTGTGTGTGTGTGTGTGTGTGTGTGTGTGTGTGTGTGTGTGTGTGTGTGTGTGTGTGTGTGTGTGTGTATGTGTGTGTGTGTGTGAGTGTTTGTGTGTGTGAGTGTTTGTGTGTGTGTGTGTGTGCGTGTGTGAGTGTTGTGTTACGTTGTGATGTGTAGCAGGGCTTCTATCTCATCATAAGTCCTAACTTTTAGCCATTCTGTTAAGCGCTTTTTACATTCGTAACTTGTTAGAGGATATAGATTAAGAATTTTATTGGTTTTATTATACAGGAAGGCTGATTGACATTTATACTGTCTCTGTGCGTAAGCTGTATGCGTTAAGGTACGTGGTACCGTGGTACGTACTACGTTTAGTATTCTTCTGGGTTTGCGAGCACTGGGTGTAAACGGAAGCTTCTTATGTATTTTCAGGATGATATGGAGAAATTTTGGTAGCGCTACCCCACACCGGTATACAGTATATTATGACTGATTGAGCTAGTGCAATATATATTTGGCGTAATAAAAACTTCGAAGCAACATGTCTCAGTGTTTTAAATAACCAAATGAGTTTTCTGGTGCGAGTCATAACCATGTCTATATGTACATGCCATGATAAACGTTGGTCGAGCATTACGCCTAAGTACTTTGTGCTAGAAGCTTTTTCTATAGAATTACATGTACAGTTTGTGTCATTAATGTTGCCGCAAGTATGAATTTTGAGATTAAGGCTATTTTCAGGTTGAGAATTATTATAATTCGTAAAAGCAATGTAACTAGTTTTAGATATATTAAGCGTTAATAAATTAAGTTTTAGCCATTCAGCAATTTTAGCTAGCCCCTTTTTCGCTAGTTTAAATGTCGAGTTCCAAGTGTCGCCCGTGAATGTAACTGCTGTATCATCAGCGTAGGAAAATACTCTGCCGTTTTCAAGTTGCATTTTGCACAAATTATTGATATAAATCAAAAAGAGAGTGGGACTTAATACACTGCCTTGAGGGGTGCCGTAGTTGATATTCACGTCTTCACTTACATACTTTCCTATTTTTACGCACTGCCTACGGTTCTGGAGATAGTTTGATAATAGTGTAAGCGGGATACCTCTTATTCCTATACTCTCAAGACTGCGCACGAGGGTGGGAACAGACACAGTATCGAATGCCTTTTTGAGATCTAGGAACACAGTTAGACATTTTTTCCCTGTGTCTACCTGCTCAACAATGTGTGAGGTAAGCGATATGACTGCATCTACTGTAGATAGGCCTTTTCTGAATCCAAATTGTCTGTTTGATAAGATGTTATATTTTTCTAAATATGTAAGTAGCTGAGGGTTAATTAGCTTTTCTATGATTTTAGAAATAGTAGGCAAGACTGAGATCGGTCTATAGTTGCCCATCTCACCACTGTCACCACCCTTGTGCACAGGCGTGACAATTGCTTGTTTTAGGGCAGCGGGGAAAATACCCTTCTGGAAGCATAGATTAGCCAGATGGGCGATGATAGGAGCTACAATATGAGAACATAGTTTTAAAAATTTTGTGGGTATGTTGTCCCAACCAGGGGAGCTCTCTGTTTTGAGGCCCATTAGAATTCGATGTACTTCCACTGGGTCAGTGTTTAAAAGCACAAAGGATGACGCATGTAAACAGTTTATTATAGTCTCTCTAGGAGAGTTTATTGTGGGAGAAATAATGTTTTCTGCTAGATCTTTCCTGATATTAGCGAAGTACGAGTTTATATGATTAATGGACGCATAAGGGTTAGATTTAATCTCTAATAATTTCTGATTTACAGATTGATTTTGCTTCCGTTGTGTGATATCATTTATGATCCTCCATGTCTTTTTAGGGTTTTTGTTTACTTTTTGTAGTTGTTCTCTATTATATTTGTTTTTAGGTTTCTTTATCAAGTTAGTACAATAATTGCGGTATCGCCTGTATGTAATTTTAAGTATTTCATTATCGGGAGCTGAACGTAACTTCATTTACATTTTGTTTCTATTTTGTATGCATCGTAGGATTCCCAAGGTCATCCAGGGTTTAATTATGCGATTTTGTCGTGGAACTAAAGTCGTTATAGTATTTTTCAACAGACAAAGTTGAAGTTTCTCAATAAGGCACTTGACAAGTACGTCAGGATCATAAATCGAGAATAAATCATGCATATTGCTTTCCTTAAGAGAAAGAACCGCCCCCTCGTATTCCACTACTGCTTTAGATGAGGCACATTTGCGCTTAATTGTCATGTTCGATAACTTCAAGAATAACATAAAGTGGTCCGTAATTGTCGTATTTAAAACAGCAATAGACGCGCTTTTCCCATCCATTTTAAGGATGAAATGATCCAGACAGTTATCTCCTCTTGTTGGTAGCATATGTCCAGGTAGCAAACCACGCATCGCAAGCATTGTAAGATATTTGAGTCTATTGATTCGCTCGTTAGTTTGTTCATCAGACCTGTATTTTATATTTATATTAATGTCGCCTGTTATAATAATATTTTTATAGGATTTTAGGGAATCGAGATGATTATTTAGTGAAATTATAAAGATTTCTGCGTTAATATTTGAAGGGGAACGATAGATACCAAGGACAACTAAGTTAGGGAATGATATTTGTAAGCATGATGCATTGGTCAGAATTATTTCTTTAACGCTTACTTTTTGTGTGTTCTTAATGTACGCCACGACCCCGTCACATCGGTTTAAATGGTTTGTTGTGTAAAAAGTGAAATAATTATCTATTTGAGGAGTCGGCTTATTCGCGTCTAACCAACATTCACTCAAAATGATTAAGTCTATGCCAAACCCAAACATAGCTAGATTATTGAAATTAAACTGCTATATACGGATTTTATCGCGTTGTTTATTTGACACTTTATTACAAAATTTTGAAAATTGTTTCACTACTACTACTATTAAACTTTACTAATTTTTAAGCTAATTAAATTATTATTAAACTATTTAGATTTCGCCCTCCTGAGGAGACCGCAGAGCGCGATGGCGATCAGGGTGTCGCGGGCGTACCGCACCGTCTCCTATGAGGCGGCGTGCGTTTTGGCGGCATCGCCGCCTTGGGATTTGGAGGCGGAGGTCCAGGCGTCAGTGTATTACTGGCGCGCGGACCTCCGGCTCCATGGCGAGGAACCCACGCATTGTGCGGTGGAGACGCGAAGGTCCCAGGCTCGACTGGTCCTGGAGGAGAAGTGGGCAGACAGACTGGCCCAGCCCCGCTACGGGGTGAGGACCGTCGAGGCTGTCCGTCCGGTTCTAAGACAGTGGACGGACAGACGGCGCGGACCGCTCACCTACCGGCTCGCTCAGGTGCTCTCCGGACACGGCTGTTTCGGAGAGTACCTCTGCAAGATAGCCGGTAGGGAGCCGACAACCAGGTGCAACCATTGTGAGGAGTGTGACCAGGACACGGCGCAGCACACGCTGGAGGAGTGCCCGGCGTGGGCCGTGGAGCGCTGCGCCCTGGTCGCTGTGATTGGCCCCGACCTCTCGTTGCCGACCGTCGTATCCAGGATGGTCGGCGACGACAGGTGCTGGGGCGCAATGAGGTCCTTCTGCGAGACTGTCATCTCGCAGAAGGAGGCGGCGGAACGGGGGCGTGAGGATGATCCTTACGCCCCGGAAGTCCGCCGCCGGAGGAGAGGGCGCAGGAGACGCGCTTTCGTCGCTCTCCTGCCCCCCACTTAGGGGTTCCGGGTGGCAAGGCCTGAGGGGACCCTGCCACCCGTAAATTAGGAACCCCGAGAGGGCGCGCGCGGTGTTCCCGCGCGCCTTCTACCGTCGAAAGGGGAGAGCGGTCAGGCTCTCCCCTGGGGACGAGAGGTGGCCGGGTCCGTTTGACCCGGCCCACACCCATATGGGGGGGCCTGCTATGGATTAATCCTTTAGAACTCCCAACTGGCCCCCCCTATTGGATGAGAGAGGGAACACCCCAGGTTTTTTAGTGGGTAGACCAGCGCGTCTCGCTGGGAGTCCCACACTCCCCCGCCGGTGCCGTCCCCTAGCCGGCGGGCAGTGCATGAAGCATTTTTCCTGGGTAACAAAAAAAAAAAAAAAAAAGTTTAGGGTAGTAGGGTTAGGTTAGGTATATGTATGTATTCGTTGGAGGGGTCCGCATCGGGGTGGAGCCGAGTATGAAATACTTGGGGCTCCACCTCGACGGCCGCTGGAACTTTCGCGTCCATTTTAGCCGCCTGGCCCCCCGGCTGATGGCGGCGGCAGGAGCGCTTAGCTCTTTGCTGCCGAATATCGGGGGGCCGAGTGTCATCTGCCGCCGCCTCTATTTGGGGGTGGTGCGGTCGATGGCGCTCTACGGAGCGCCCATTTGGGCCGGCGCCCTCGATCGCCACAACGTCGCCCTCCTGAGGAGACCGCAGAGGGCGATGGTGATCAGGGTGTCGCGGGCGTACCGCACCGTCTCCTTTGAGGCGGCGTGCGTTTTGGCGGCATCACCGCCTTGGGATTTAGAGGCGGAGGTCCAGGCGTCGGTGTATTACTGGCGCGCGGATCTCCGTCTCCATGGCGAGGAACCCACGAATTGTGCGGTGGAGACGCGAAGGTCCCAGGCTCGATTGGTCCTCGAGGCCAAGTGGGAAGGTAGACTGGCCCAGCCCCGCTACGGGGTGAGGACCGTCGAGGCTGTCCGTCCAGTACTAAGGCAGTGGACGGACAGACGGCGCGGACCGCTCACCTACCGGCTCACTCAGGTGCTCTCCGGACACGGCTGTTTCGGGGAGTACCTTTGCAAGATAGCCGGTAGGGAGCCGACAACCAGGTGCAACCATTGTGAGGAGTGTGACCAGGACACGGCGCAGCACACGCTGGAGGAGTGTCCGGCGTGGGCCGCGGAGCGCTGCGCCCTGGTCGCTGTGATTGGCCCCGACCTCTCGTTGCCGACCGTCGTATCCAGGATGGTCGGCGACGACAGGTGCTGGGGCGCAATGAGGTCCTTCTGCGAGACTGTCATCTCGCAGAAGGAGGCGGCGGAACGGGGGCGTGAGGATGATCCTTACGCCCCGGAAGTCCGCCGCCGGAGGAGAGGGCGCAGGAGACGCGCTTTTGTCGGTCTCCTGCCCCCCACTTAAGGGTTCCGGGTGGCAAGGCCTGAGGGGACCCTGCCACCCGTAAATTAGGAACCCCGAGAGGGCGCGCGCGGTGTTCCCGCGCGCCTTCTAACGTCGAAAGGGGAGAGCGGTCAGGCTCTCCCCTGGGGACGAGAGGTGGCCGGGTCCGTTTGACCCGGCCCACACCCACATGGGGGGGCTTGCTATGGATGAATCCTTCAAGAGCTCCCAACTGGCCCCCCCTATTGGGTGAGAGAGGGAACACCCCAGGTTTTTTAGTGGGTAGACCAGCGCGTCTTGCTGGGAGTCCCACACTCCCCCGCCGGTGCCGTCCCCTAGCCGGCGGGCAGTGCATGAAGCATTTTTCCTGGGAAACAAAAAAAAAAAAAAAAAAAAAAAGGTATATGTATGTATGCCCCGGAAGTCCGCCGCCGGAGGAGAGGGCGCAGGAGACGCGCTTTTGTCGGTCTCCTGCCCCCCACTTAAGGGTTCCGGGTGGCAAGGCCTGAGGGGACCCTGCCACCCGTAAATTAGGAACCCCAAGAGGGCGCGCGCGGTGTTCCCGCGCGCCTTCTACCGTCGAAAGGGGAGAGCGGTCAGGCTCTCCCCTGGGGACGAGAGGTGGCCAGGTCCGTTTGACCCGGCCCACACCCACATGGGGGGCCTGCTATGGATGAATCCTCCTAGAGCTCCCAACTGGCCCCCCCTATTGGATGAGAGAGGGAACACCCCAGGTTTTTTAGTGGGTAGACCAGCGCGTCTCGCTGGGAGTCCCACACTCCCCCGCCGGTGCCGTCCCCTAGCCGGCGGGCAGTGCATGAAGCATTTTTCCTGGGTAACAAAAAAAAAAAAAAAAAAGGTATATGTATGTATATATATATATATATTTAGGGTTGTTAGGTTTAGTTAGGGTTGTTAGGCTAGGTTTAGGTTTAGGAGTCCTCGGGCACGCCACGATCGTGGCGGTAAGTCCCGTGTTTGAGGAGTGGCTGGAGAGGCGCCATGGCGCCCTCACCTTCCGGCTGACACAGGTAATGACTGGCCACGGTTGTTTTGGCCAGTTCCTGTGTCGCATACGCCGGCAAGAGACGCCCGGTTGTCACCACTGCGGCGACTGCCGCGACGTTGTTGAGGACACGGCGCTGCACACTTTGGCGGTTTGCCCCGCCTGGGCATCGCAGCGCCGTGAATTGATCGCGGCAGTCGGATTGGTTGCCCTCTCGCTCCCGGCCGTAGTTCAGTCTATGGTCCGGAGTGAGAGGTCGTGGAATGCCGTCGCCTCCTTCTGCGAGGAAGTCATTTCCATCAAGGAGGCGGCGGAGCGGGAGAGGGAGCGTTTGAACCCTCTCCCCAACCGCAGAGCCGGGCGCCGGAGGGCGCGAGACGACCTCCAGCCACCCTGAGGTTTGACCTGGGGGTGGCGGGCTTTGTGGGCCTGCCCGCCATCCGTTCAGCACCAGGTCCGAGAGGCGGCGTGCGTGTTCCCACGCGCGCCTCTATGTCGAGTCCGTCTCCCCTCTAGGGGGGACAGTAGGGAGTGTAGAAGTGACTTTGGGTAGGTCTTTCGTGTAGTGGCCTGCCGTTTCATACGGCGGGCCGTAACCTCGGCGGGGTCGCGACCGCATGCGAAAGTGATTCGCGCGGCCCCGTCGATAGTGGTTTTGTCGAGGAACACCGTGGTAGGTTTAGTCGGTATTCCGGGAGGTACTTTACCATCTTTCTTTTACCCCGGCGAGTCCGACATAACCCCTCCGCCCGCCCCCGCGGAGGGGTATGCATCAAGCATTCCGCCACGTAAAAAAAAAAAAAAAAAAAAAAAAAAAAAAAGGTTTAGGAGTCCTGCGTAGGTAGGCGATTTTGGGGTGTAGGGGCGGGTGGATTGGTCCAACATGGACTTCCATCCGGCCCAACACGGGGGGATAGAGGAAGACAACCTCTTTAAAAAATCACCAATGGGGGCCCACTCGGGCGGTCTTGGGGCGGGTGGATCGGTCCAGCATGGACCCCCATCCGGCCCAACACGGGGCATAGAGGAAGACAACCTCTTTAAAAAATCACCAGTGGGGGCCGTAAGGCCGGTGCGGGTCGCGTGGCGTCCTGCCCAGTCGGGCGGTCTTGGGGCGGGTGGATCGGTCCAGCATGGACCTCCATCCGGCCCAACCCGTAATCCTGAACTGACAGGACCGGGGGCCTTCGGGCTGCGAGGAAGAAAACCTCTATAAAAATTACCCAAAGCCTAAGTTTTTGGTGGCCCGGCGAGGGGCTGTATGGCTGGGGGGAACCCAGTCATTAGGGCCACCCAAAAACTACTATGAAGATGTCGGCCAAAGGTTTAAACCTACCCCAGGAGGGTACCGGGTGCGCCGCGCCCGGAGAATCCCTCACGGAGCCTTCTGGCTCCGTCTGCCCCTCGTATTCTGGGGGGGGGGGCAACCGCCATCACAGCGCAGTGCCGCGCGAAATATCTGGCACCGAAGTTTCCGCGGGGTCAAGTCCTGACTCTGCGTTGAGGAAGAGGGATCCCGGAAAGGGGAAGGGCGATGTTGACGGAGGGCCGCTTGAGCCGTCTTCCGTTAGGAAGCGTCTACTCGACCCTGCTCTGCTGGGAGGTGAGTCGGATGAGGAAGGCCCACTGGCCCCGAAGTTGGCGACCACGAGGAGAGGTCGGCAGGCTTCGAGGGGAATGAGTGCTTCACGGCCGCGGAGGGACGCACAAGGTAGATTCGTGCGCCTCAATACTCCGGCGGCCAGTGAAGCAGAAAGTGACATGGGGGTCACTACCGAGGATCCTGGTGGCGAGAGTTGTACCTCGCTAGGGAGCTCAAAGGCGGAGCTCAACGCCACCAGAAGAGAGCAGCGCAAAGCCGTCGCGGCCGACGAAGTGTCGGAAATGGCCCGACGCGCACGCGAGCGACGCGCTGCTCTAGCGGCGGAAGGGGGGGCACCATCTGCGGTGGCCCTAAGTCAACTTGCTTTGGACGGGGTGGACCTAGTCCTAAAGGTTGCCACCAAATCCGGCAGCCTGAAGGGCACGTTCACCCGCGGTTTGAAGGAGGCTGCCGCGGACATTAAGGAGGCGGTTGGCATCCTCCTCAACAGGACGGCCTCAGACGAGGTCGCAAAGTTGCAGGAGGAAAACAGCCGTCTCCGAAATGATTTAGAGGACCTCCGGCGACAAGTCGCTGCGCTGAGTGAGCAGCAGCAGCGACGCACGTCCACAGATGCCGCATCGGTAGTGGCCCCGGCTCCCGCACTGGCAAGTACTCGTACCGACGACGAGGTCGAGAGCATCGTCCGGCTCTGCATGCTCCAGTGCGGGAGCATGGTCAATGCCCGCATAGAGGCGATTTCTCGGCGCCTCCCTGCGGAAATCCTCCGTCCGCCCCTAGCGGCCGATACACGGCGGAAGGCTCAGGAGCCGCCGAGACCTGCGTCTCGGAAGGAGAAGCCCGCGGATGGCGTGCAAACGACTGCCGGGTCTAAGGGTGAGACCTGGGCGACAGTCGTGGGCCGCAAGAAGGCCCGCAAAGCCGCCAAGGCGGCCTCAGCAGTGACGCGCGCCCCCGGCCGAACCGCAAAGGCGGTTGCACAGCCTGCGCGACGGACTGCCGAAGGCGGTCGCAAAGGACCGGCAGTACGTGCTCCGCGTTCCGAGGCTGTGACGCTTACGCTGCAGCCCGGAGCTGCGGAGCGCGGGGTAACGTACCAGTCGGTCGTTGCCGAGGCCAAGGCCAAGATCAAACTATCCGATCTTGGTCTTCAGTCCGTCACCCTCAGGCAGGCTGCCACGGGTGCGCGGCTGTTCGAGGTGGCCGGTGCTGCGAGCGGCAGTGCCGAAAAGGCGGACGCTCTGGCCGCCAAGATGAGGGAGGTCCTCAAACCTGAGGACGTACGGGTCTCCAGGCCAATGAAAACCGCAGAGGTTCGGATTGCTGGCCTGGACGACGGCCCAGTGTTCCGCGGCGCTCAACTGCAGCTTATGTTCGGCTGCGGGGAAGCCAGCGGGACACAAAGTGGGCGGAGGGGCCTGTGGTGCGCCTGCCAGCAAGGCCAAGAAAAAGAAGAAGAGGAGCTCTAAACCTGCCGGGGAAACCTCGCCGCCCCCGCAGGCTAGTAGCTCCGCGGCCGACTCCCGGTCCAGGACCGTTGCCGAGGGAATGGAGTGTCAATAATGGCACAGTTCCATTTCCTCCAGGGCAACATCAATCACTCTGCCAGAGCTCAGGATCTTTTACTCCAGAGCATGGTAGAGTGGTCGATCCACGTGGCTGTGGTCGCCGAACCGTACTTCATCCCCGCCCGTGACAACTGGCTGGGGTGCGCTGACGGTTTGGTGGCCATTATTGGCGAGACTCTGATCGACCCGTCTCGGGGCCGCGGCTGGGTTGCTGCGGTCTCGGGCGGCATCGTCATTGTGGGGGCGTATTTCTCCCCCAACAAGAGTCTCGCCGACTTTGAGGGTTTCCTTGTCGAGTTGGGCGCCGTCGTAGGCCGCCATCACCCTCGTCCCGTTCTGGTGCTCGGGGATCTCAACGCCAAGTCATCGGCGTGGGGATCTCCGGTCACTGACTCTCGGGGCGAGGTGCTGGAAGAGTGGGCGGTGACGACCGGTCTGGTCGTCCTAAATCGGGGTTCGTCATACACGTGCGTGCGGCAGCGGGGCGGGTCGATAGTGGACGTCTCGTTCGCTAGCCCCTCTGTCGCCAGCCGAGTCCGCGACTGGCGTGTCGCCGTGGGGGTGGAGACGCTGTCGGACCACCGGTATATCCGGTTCGACGTCTCCGCCCAGACCGCGAGCGGCCGCCATCCAACAGCCCCGATCAACGACGGCCCGCGCTGGGCGCTTAAGCGCATCGACAGGGAACTACTCAAAGAAGCTGCCTTAGTCCAGTCCTGGATTTGGGAGTCGACGACGGACGGCCCCGTCGACGTCGAAGCGGTGGCGCTGCGGTTTCGCGGGGCGATGACGCAGATCTGCGACGCGTCCATGCCCCGTGTCCGCCAACAGTCCGCAAGGCGCCAAGTGTACTGGTGGACCGACGAGATCGCGCGGCTGCGCGTCGAGTGTGTTGCGGCTCGCCGCCAGTACACGCGATACCGGAGACGACGTCGACGGGATTCCGTCCAGGAGGACGCGCTGTTTGAGGTGTACCGCGCGTCCAAGGAGACTCTGTGGCTGGCCATCGGCGACTCTAAGTCGCGTGCCAGGGAGGAGCTGCTGGGGTCCCTAGATCGGGATCCGTGGGGGCGCCCCTACCGTTGGGTACGGGGCAAGTTGCGTCCCTGGGCGCCTCCACTGGCCCAGGATATGCAACCCCAGTTGCTAGAGGCGGTGGTGTCGGCCCTCTTCCCTGAGCGAGCGGGACACGTTCCCCCGGCGATGGCTTCGCCCTCAGCCACAGACTCTCCAGAAGAGGAGAGCACCGATGTCCCCGAGGTGACGCAAGCAGAGACGAGAGCGGCCGTGTCGCGACTCCGGGCTAACAAAGCGCCCGGACCCGACGGAGTTCCTGGTCGAGCTCTCGTCCTGGCTCTGGAGGAGCTAGAGCCCCAGCTGAGGGGGCTCTTCACGGCATGTCTTGGGCAGGGTCAGTTTCCCAGTGTGTGGAAGGAGGGGAGACTGGTCCTGCTCAGGAAGGAGGGGCGCCCCGCGGACTCGCCGTCCGCGTATCGGCCCATAGTGCTGCTTGACGAGGCGGGCAAACTTTTTGAGCGCATTGTCGCGGATCGCCTCGTCAGCCACTTGTGCAGAGAGGGGCCGGACCTGGACGACAGCCAATTTGGTTTTCGTCGGGGGCGCTCCACCATAGACGCCATCATGCGCGTGAGGGCCCTGGCGGAGGAGACGGTGTCCCGGGGTGGGGTGGTGCTGGCGGTGTCTTTGGACATCTCCAACGGCTTCAACACCCTACCCTGGAGTTGCATTCGGGAGGCCCTGAAATACCATCGCGTGCCTCCCTACCTCCGCCGTACGGTAGGGGCTTATCTGGCGGATAGATGCGTCACCTATCGGGGACGTGACGGTGCCGGTCGGCACCTCATGTCGTGCGGTGTTCCGCAGGGATCGGTCTTGGGGCCGCTCCTGTGGAACATCGGCTACGACTGGGTGCTGAGAGGCGAGCTCCCGTCGGGCGCCGACTTGACGTGTTATGCGGACGACACGCTTGTCACTGCCCGGGGGAGCTCGCACAGGGAAGCGACGTTGATAGCCACGGCTGCGGTGTCACAGGTGGTGAACCGCATCCGGCGCCTGGGCCTGGAGGTGGCCCTGAACAAGTCGGAGGCCATGGTGTTTCATGGCCCCCGACGTGCGCCGGCGCCGGGATCACACATCGTGGTCGGCGGGGCCCGAATAGCTGTCGAGTCCACCATGAAGTATCTGGGATTGGTGCTCGACAGCCGATGGGAATTCGGGCCCCACTTTCGGCGGCTGGCGCCCAAGCTGATGGGTGCAGCGGGCGCGCTTTCAACGTTGCTTCCCAACTTGGGGGGCCCGAGCGCCGCCTGTAGGCGGTTATACGTAGGAATCGTGCGGTCCATGGCCCTGTACGGGGCCCCTGTGTGGGCTTTGGACATGACGGCCAGCACTCTCGCCATTCTGCGTAAACCGCAGAGGGCGATAGCCGTCAGAGTCGTCCGCGGGTATCGGACGATTTCCTACGAGGCGGCTTGCGTCCTGGCCGGATCCCCGCCCTGGGACCTAGAGGCGAAAGTACTCGCGTCATTGTATCGATGGCGCGAGGAAGAGCGGGCACGGGGCTCGAGGCCGGTACAGCGGCAGATCGCGCTGCGCCGAGAGGAGCTCCGTCAGGTCTTGGTGGCGGAATGGCGGCAAAGGCTTCTGCGCCCTGCCGCCGGCCTCGCTACCGTCGAGGCGATCCGGCCAGTACTCGACGACTGGCTCGGGAGAAGGCACGGCTCCCTGTCGTTTAGGGTGACGCAGGTGCTGTCGGGGCACGGCTGCTTCGGCAAGTACCTGTGCCGCATAGACAGGGAGCCGGACGCTCGGTGCCACCACTGCGTCCATTGCGGGGAGGACACGGCGCAACACACGCTCGCCGAGTGCGTTGCTTGGGAGGAGCAGCGCCGTGTCCTCACAAATGAAGTAGGAGGCGATCTGTCGCTGCCGGCCGTAGTGCGGGGTATGGTCGGTAGCGCAGAGTCGTGGGACGCAGTGGTGTCCTTCTGCGAGGACGTGATGTCGCAGAAGGAAACTGCGGAACGGGAGAGGGAGATCTCGACTCTCTTCCCGGGCCGCAGAAGGCGCACCGGGCGCAGGAGAAGGGCGGACAACGCCCTTTTCCAGCCCCCATGAATGGGTCCAGGGGCGAGGGACTTGGGGAAGTCGCCGCCCCCTATTCGATGGACCCGAGGCGGAGGCGCGCGCGGGTGTCGGCGCGCGCCTCTGAGGCGATGCACGGGGTAGTTTAACACCTCACTACCCCGTGCAGGAGACGGGGCCCGGACGGACCGGGCCAGCACTAGTGCGGGGCTGCGGAAGAATTTGGACTCCCGCGGCCCCGCACGGACGTGCGAGGAGACACCGGGGTGGTTTTAGCCGGTAAGAGTCCGACATGCCCCTCCGCCTTTCCCCAGGCGGAGGAAGTCCATGAGGATTTCCCCCGGAAAAAAAAAAAAAAAAAAAAAAAAGGTTAGGTTAGGGGTGTGCGGGGTCGGAGGAGAGGGCGCAGGAGACGCGCTTTTGTCGCTCTCCTGCCCCCCACTTAAGGGTTCCGGGTGGCAAGGCCTGAGGGGACCCTGCCACCCGTAAATTAGGAACCCCGAGAGGGCGCGCGCGGTGTTCCCGCGCGCCTTCTACCGTCGAAAGGGGAGAGCGGTCAGGCTCTCCCCTGGGGACGAGAGGTGGCCGGGTCCGTTTGACCCGGCCCACACCCACATGGGGGGGCCTGCTATGGATGAATCCTCCAAGTTCCCAACTGGCCCCCCCTATTGGATGAGAGAGGGAACACCCCAGGTTTTTTAGTGGGTAGACCAGCGCGTCTCGCTGGGAGTCCCACACTCCCCCGCCGGTGCCGTCCCCTAGCCGGCGGGCAGTGCATGAAGCATTTTTCCTGGGAAACAAAAAAAAAAAAAAAAAAGGGGTGTGCGGGGTGTGTGGCCAGAGAACCTCCCAGTGTGCCTGACGGCTGCTGGTCCTTTCCACACTTCTCGTGGGATGGAACAGCATACGTTGGGCCGGTGCACCCCGGGCAACTCGGGTAATAATGTCCTTTCGGGGGCATTATTACTCGTGGCTAATACTCTGGCACGCATAGGGAACCCGAGGCATCTTGTCTCGGGATTATCGGCCCGCGAGGGCCGCGTATGGGGGTCTCTCCACGTGTTCCTCTGATTAGCAGAGGACACGTGGATTTGAGACGGGGGGGATAGAGGTTAGTTGGCCGGCCCGCGAGAAGGAAAACTCAGAACACCCAACAGCGAAGTTGTAAAAACCTCTGGGTACCTGCCGTCCCCCAGCAGTATATAGGCCTTCCCCCGGAATGAGCGTCACCCGGGGGTCGAGTTTAGATCGTCTCTACTCGTGGGAATTATATGGAGAAATTACCAAAAACCAAACCAGATGAAGAGAAGAAGATGGAGGAGCATGGAGTGCCATTGCGCGACTCCAAAGGTCGCTTTGTCACGGCCGGGGACAGTGTCCCGGGCGTGCCGAAAACACGGTCGAGGTGTCGGGTGGCGGCGCTGGCGCGCAGCGACTCTTTGTCAAGCGTGCTCAGCGCCGGCACCGGCACTGACATGGACGTCGAGTCGCGGGCGGGCTCGGGCTCGGAGGCCAGTCGGCCTCGGAGCCGGTGCTCGTCGGCGGCTCGACGGGAGAGGGAGGAGGGGGAGGATAGCTCCGCTTCCCGCACCCTCAAGTTCTGGGCGGCGCCCGGCGCTTCCGCGAAGCGCCGGAAGACGTCGCACCACGCGTCCGATGCTGGGTCGGACACGGAGGTGGAGGTAGCGGAGGGGACGCCCTGTGTAGGAAGGGCTGGTTCCCCGATGCCGCCTCCCTCCGCGAGGAAGGTCCACGGGCAACCTTTGCCTGCCCGTCGGGACCTCCGCAAGGCGGCTGAGGTCGCGGATGCGTCCCCTTCGGGAGGGGACTCGGTTGCCGACCTCAGGCAACGGTTCGAGGCTGGAGCCGAGACCGTCTTGAGGGTGGCGGCCCGGTCCGGCAACCTTAAGGGGGGGTTCGTCCGGGACCTCAGAAACGCGGCGGAGGACATGAGGGAGGCTTTCTTTCATTTGTGGGGGCAGACTTCCTCCGACCTGCAGAGGCGCTGGAGGTCGGAGAATGAGGGGCTGCATAGGCAGCTGGCGGAGCTCCGGGCCGAAGTGACGGCCATGAAGGCGGCCGCGGCCACTGCCGCAAAGCCAAAGCCTGTCAGAGAGCCGCGGGAGGAGTTCCCGCCTCTCTCACGGCGCACAGCACAGCCCCTCACTCCCGCGGAGGACCGGCGTCCCGCCTGGGCGGACGAACTGATGCGGGCCACAGTGGCTCAGGCGCGCAACGTCGTTGAAGCGTGTTTGGCCAGCTGTGGCCTCGCGCCCGTCCCGATTCCGGGCCCTCCGCTCGGGGGCCGTCCCCGCATGGTCGGGGGTGCGCCGGCTGGCCCGGTGCAACCGGTGGCACGGCAGCCATCTGCCCCCACACCGTCGGCTTCCTCTTCCAAGCGGAAGGGGAAGGGCAAGGGAAAGGCGACGGCCACTGTGGCGCCGCCGCGCCCCGCCCCCCAGCCCAAACCTGCCCCGGTGGCCTCTACGTCGGCTGAACAGCCTTGGACGGAGGTCACCAAGAGGAAGAGGAAGAAGCAGAAGAAGGTCTCCCGGGCTCCCCCGGTAAACAAAAAGAAGGGCCCCCGCCCGGCCGACCTGCGTCCCCCGCGCTCCACCGCCGTTGTGGTGGAGCTGACAGAGGAGGGACTCCGGCAGGGAGTAAGCTACGCGGGCGTCCTCCGGCGGGCCACTCAGGCCATGAAGGCGAATCTCGCCGAGATGGGCCTCGCTGGAGGCGTTTGTTTTAAAGTTGCCGCCACTGGGGCCAGAATTTTAGAGGTCCCAGGTGCCACCTCCGGCGACAAGGCGGACAGGGTAGCCGCTACAATTCGGTCCCTGTTCACGCCTGAGGAGGAAAAAGACGTAGGGCCAGAGGGGCGGTCGCCAGGACTCCGGCCACCCCGGCCCCCTCCCAAGCAGGGAGCAGTAGGGAGGCGATGGACACGTAATTAATTATGGTCCATCGCCTCCTACAGGTGAATATTAACCACTCCGCCAGGGCGCAGGATATCTTGTTGCAGCATATGGCGGAGTGGTCAATAGACATCGCCGTGGTCGCCGAGCCTTACTGCGTCCCCAGCCGACACAACTGGTTTGGGGACCTCGGGAGCTCGGCGGCCATTGTTTCGTCTGGACCCTCGCTCCTGGTGATGACAGACAGGGGCGAGGGTTATGTGTGTGTTGATTGGGAGGGAACCGTTCTGATCGGGGTGTACTTCTCTCCGAACCGGCGCCTCGCCGAGTTTGAGCGATTTTTGGGCGCGGTGGGGGCCGTGATTAATCGGTACCCATCGCGTCCGGTCGTGGTGGCGGGGGACTTCAATGCCAAATCAACGGCTTGGGGATCCCCTGTCACGGACGCTCGCGGCGACGCGCTGGAGGAGTGGGCGATTGCGACCGGCCTCGTGGTTCTGAACCGGGGTTCGGTCGCCACGTGCGTGCGCTGGCAGGGCGAGTCCATTGTGGACATTTCGTTTGCAAGCCCTGCCGTAGCGCGCCGCGTCCGGGACTGGCAAGTGCTGGTCGAGGCGGAGTCTCTGTCGGACCACCGTTACGTGCGGTTCGACGTCTCCGCCTCACCAGCGATCCCGGACGATCGCCCGAGGAGAGTGCACACCCCGTCGTCCCCACGATGGGCGTTGAAACGTCTCAATGTAGACGTGCTGGTGGAAGCCTCCATCGTCCAGGCCTGGACCCCGATGGGCGAAGGGCCTGTGGAGGTCGAGCTAGAGGCAGAGTGGTTCCGGGGCGCGATGACGCTGATTTGCGACGCGTCGATGCCCCGGGCCAGTGCTCGACCTCCGAGGCGTCAGGTGTACTGGTGGTCTGAAGACATCAGTCATAAACGCGCCGCGTGCATTGCGGCGCGTCGCCAGTACACCAGGTACCGCAGACGCAGGCGGTACCGTGACCAGACCGTGGAGGCACGGCTGCGGGATGCGTACAAACAGCGAAAGTACGCCCTGCAGTCCGCCATCAGCGAGGCCAAAGCCCAAAGATGGGAAGAGTTCCTGGGGACTCTCGAGGCAGATCCGTGGGGCCGTCCGTACAAGGCGGTCAGGGGCAAGTTGCGCCCCTGGGCCCCACCGGTCACCGAGAGTCTCCAGCCCCGGCAATTAGAGGAGGTGGTCTCCGCTCTCTTTCCTTCGAGAGTGGAGCACTCGCCTCCCGAAATGGCGCCGCCCGAGATTGAGGAGGGCGGCGCTGATGCCGGGGCGCCACAAGTAACCATGGCGGAGCTCGGCGCGGCAATGATGCGGCTCCGGGGTAAAAACACTGCCCCGGGGCCGGACGGAATTCCTGGCCGCGCCTGGGTTTTGGCCTACGACGCCCTAGGGGACCGGCTCCTCAGGCTGTTTAGCGCCTGTCTGGAGTCGGGACGGTTCCCTTCCATGTGGAAGACGGGTAAGCTGGTCCTCCTGAGAAAGGAGGGCCGCCCCGCGGACTCTCCCTCCGCGTACCGCCCCATAGTGCTGCTGGATGAGGTGGGCAAGCTCTTTGAGCGTGTTGTGGTCGCCCGCCTCTCCAGGCACCTGGTGCGGGTAGGCCCCGACTTGTCCGAACTCCAGTTCGGTTTCCGGGAGGGCCGATCGACGATTGACGCGATTGGTCGCGTCAAGGCCCTCTCGGAAGAGGCGGTCGCCTCGCGCGGGGTGGTGTTGGCGGTGTCCTTAGACATCGCCAACGCGTTCAACACCCTGGCGTGGGCGACTATCAGGGAGGCGCTCCGATTTCATGGGGTGCCTCCCTATCTGCGCCGAATAGTCGGGGACTACCTGCACCAGAGGAGTGTGTTTTGTGTGGGGCGGAACGGAGAGACGTTTCGGAGGGAGGTGTCGTGCGGTGTCCCACAGGGATCGGTTCTGGGTCCGATCCTGTGGAACATCGGCTACGACTGGGTGCTGCGGGGCGCCCTGCCCCCGGGAGTCGGCATAACTTGTTACGCCGACGACACGCTAGTGACGGCCCGGGGAGAGGATTACGGGGCAGCTGCCCGTCTTGCCACGGCTGGAGTTGCCCTGGTTATCGGCAGGATTAGGATGTTGGGACTGAAGGTGGCGCTGGAAAAGTCCGAGGCCCTATTATTTCATGGGCCTCGGCGGGCGCCGCCACCAGATGCCCACATCATCGTTGGAGGGGTCCGCATCGGGGTGGAGCCGAGTATGAAATACTTAGGGCTCCACCTCGACGGCCGCTGGAACTTTCGCGTCCATTTTAGCCGCCTGGCCCCCCGGCTGATGTCGGCGGCAGGAGCGCTTAGCTCTCTGCTGCCGAATATCGGGGGGCCGAGTGTCGTCTGCCGCCGCCTCTATTTGGGGGTGGTGCGGTCGATTGCCCTATACGGAGCGCCCATTTGGGCCGACGCCCTCGATCGCCACAACGTCGCCCTCCTGAGGAGACCGCAGAGGGCGATGGCGATCAGGGTGTCGCGGGCGTACCGCACCGTCTCCTTTGAGGCGGCGTGCGTTTTGGCGGCATCGCCGCCTTGGGATTTGGAGGCGGAGGTCCAGGCGTCGGTGTATTACTGGCGCGCGGACCTCCGTCTCCATGGCGAGGTTCCCTCGCATTGTGCGGTGGAGACGCGAAGGTCCCAGGCTCGACTGGTCCTGGAGGAGAAGTGGGCAGACAGACTGGCCCAGCCCCGCTACGGGGTGAGGACCGTCGAGGCTGCCCGTCCGGTTCTAAGACAGTGGACGGACAGACGGCGCGGACCGCTCACCTACCGGCTCGCTCAGGTGCTCTCCGGACACGGCTGTTTCGGAGAGTACCTCTGCAAGATAGCCGGTAGGGAGCCGACAACCAGGTGCAACCATTGTGAGGAGTGTGACCAGGACACGGCGCAGCACACGCTGGAGGAGTGCCCGGCGTGGGCCGTGGAGCGCTGCGCCCTGGTCGCTGTGATTGGCCCCGACCTCTCGTTGCCGACCGTCGTATCCAGGATGGTCGGCGACGACAGGTGCTGGGGCGCAATGAGGTCCTTTTGCGAGACTGTCATCTCGCAGAAGGAGGCGGCGGAACGGGGGCGTGAGGATGATCCTTACGCCCCGGAAGTCCGCCGCCGGAGGAGAGGGCGCAGGAGACGCGCTTTCGTCGCTCTCCTGCCCCCCACTTAGGGGTTCCGGGTGGCAAGGCCTGAGGGGACCCTGCCACCCGTAAATTAGGAACCCCGAGAGGGCGCGCGCGGTGTTCCCGCGCGCCTTCTACCGTCGAAAGGGGAGAGCGGTCAGGCTCTCCCCTGGGGACGAGAGGTGGCCGGGTCTGTTTGACCCGGCCCACACCCACATGGGGGGGCCTGCTATGGATGAATCCTCCTAGAGCTCCCAACTGGCCCCCCCTATTGGATGAGAGAGGGAACACCCCAGGTTTTTTAGTGGGTAGACCAGCGCGTCTCGCTGGGAGTCCCACACTCCCCCGCCGGTGCCGTCCCCTAGCCGGCGGGCAGTGCATGAAGCATTTTTCCTGGGTAACCAAAAAAAAAAAAAAAAAATAGGGGTGTGTGGCCAGAGAACCTCCCAGTGTGCCTGACGGCTGCTGGTCCCTTCTACACTTCTCGTGGGATGGAACAGCATACGTTGGGCCGGTGCACCCCGGGCAACTCGGGTAATAATGTCCTTTCGGGAGCATTATTACTCGTGGCTAATACTCTGGCACGCATAGGGAACCCGAGGCATCTTGTCTCGGGATTATCGGCCCGCGAGGGCCGCGTATGGGGGTCTCTCCACGTGTTCCTCTGATTAGCAGAGGACACGGGGATGGGACGGGGGGGATAGAGGAAGAAAACCTCTTTAAAAAATTACCAGTGGGGGCCGTTAGGCCGGGGTGGGAAGCGTAGGCGTCCTGCCCAGTCGGGCGGTCTTGGGGCGGGTGGATCGGTCCAGCATGGACCCCCACCCGGCCCAACACGCCGCGATAGAGGAAGACAACCTCTCTAAAAAATTACTAGTGTGGCCGTTAGGCCGAGGTGGGAAACGTGGGTTTCCTGCCCAGTCGGGCGGTCTTGGGGCGGGTGGATCGGTCCAGCATGGACCCCCATCCGGCCCAACCCGTAATCCTGAACTGACAGGACCGGGGGCCTTCGGGCTGCGAGGAAGAAAACCTCTATAAAAATTACCCAAAGCCCAAGTTTTTGGTGGCCCGGCGAGGGGCTGTATGGCTGGGGGGAACCCAGCCATTAGAGCCACCCCCCTAAAAAACATGAAAGATGTCGGTCAAAGGTAATTACCTACCCCAGGAGGGTACCAGGCGCGCCGCGCCTGGAGAATCCCTCACGGAGCCTTCTGGCTCCGTCTGCCCCTCGTATTCTGGGGGGGGCAACCCACATCTCAGCGCTGTGCCGCGCGAAACATCCGGCACCGAATTGTCCGCAAACTCTGCGACCGAAGTACCGAAGACGAAAGGCCCCAAAAAGGGGAAGGTTGGGGGGGTTATGCCCCCGTCGACAGGTGGGGACAGTGTCCCGGGTGTGCCGAAGACACGGTCGAGGTGTCGGGTGGCGGCGCTGGCGCGCAGCGACTCCTTGTCGAGCGTGTTCAGCGCCGGCACCGGCACCGATATGGACGTCGAGTCGCGGGCGGGCTCGGGCTCGGAGGCCAGTCGGCCTCAGAGCCGGTGCTCGTCGGCGGCTCGACGGGAGAGGGAGGAGGGGGAGGACAGCTCTGCCTCCCTCACCCTCAAGTTCTGGGCGGCGCCCGGCGCTTCCGCGAAGCGCCGGAAGACGTCGCACCACGCGTCCGATGGGACGGACACGGAGGTGGAGGTAGCGGAGGGGACGCCCTGTGTAGGAAGGGCTGGTTCCCCGATGCCGCCTCCCTCCGCGAGGAAGGTCCACGGGCAGACTTTGCCTGCCCGTCGGGACCCCCGCAAGGCGGCTGAGGTCGCGGATGCGTCCCCTTCGGGAGGGGACTCGGTTGCCGACCTCAGGCAACGGTTCGAGGCTGGAGCCGAGACCGTCCTGAGGGTGGCGGCCCGGTCCGGTAACCTGAAGGGGGGGTGCGCTGGAGGTCGGAGAACGAGGGGCTGCACAGGCAGCTGGCGGAGCTCCGGGCGGAGGTGACGGCCATGAAGGCGGCCGCTGCCACTGCCGCTCGGGCCGACGCTGCGAAGCCAAAGTCTGCCAAGGGGCCCCGGGAGGAGTTCCCGCCCCTCTCGCGGTGCACAGTGCAGCCCCTTACTCCCGCGGAGGACCGGCGTCCCGCCTGGGCGGACGACCTGATGCGCGCCACAGTGGCTCAGGCGCGCAACGTGGTAGAAGCGTGCCTGGCCAGCTGTGGCCTCGCGCCCGTCCCGATCCCGGGCCCTCCGCTCGGAGGCCATCCCCACATGGTCGGGGGCGCGCCGGCTGGCCCGGCGCCCTCCGGCCAGCCAGTGGCACGGCAGACATCTGCCCCCACACTGCCGGCTTCCTCCTCCAAGGGGAAAAAGAAGGGGAAGGAAAGGAAGGGGAAGGCGACCGTCACTGTGACGCCGCCGCGTCCCGCCCCCCAGCCCCAACCCGCCCCAGTGGCCTCTACCTCGGCTGAACAGCCATGGACGGAGGTCACCAGGAGGAAGCGCAAGAAGAAGAAGAAGGCCTCCCGGACTCCCCAGGTCGTTAATAAAAAGAAGGGCCTCCGCCCAGCTGACCTGCGCCCTCCACGCTCCACCGCCGTTGTGGTGGACCTGACGGAGGAGGGGCTCCGGCAGGGCGTCACCTACGCAAGCGTCCTCCGGCGAGCCACTCAGGCCATGAAGGCGAATCTCGCCGAGATGGGCCTCGCTGGAGGCGTTAGTTTTAAAGTTGCCGCCACTGGGGCCAGAATTTTAGAGGTCCCAGGTGCCACCTCCGGCGACAAGGCGGACAGGGTAGCCGCTACAATTCGGTCCCTGTTCACGCCTGAGGAGGTTAAGATCTCCCGCCCGGTGAAGTCCGCCGAAATGCGGATAACCGGGCTGGACGACTCGGCCTCCTCCGAGGATGTCGCCGCTGCGGTGGCACAAGCCGGAGCCTGCCCTCAGGCGCAGGTCAGGGTGGGGGAGATGCGCCGCAGCGAGAGCGGACTGTGCACGGTTGTGGTGCGCTGTCCCATCGCTGCGGCGAAGAAGGTTGCGGCCGGCCGTTTGCTGGTCGGGATGGTCTCGGCTCAGGTGAAGCTACTGGAGCCGAGGCCTAGGCGGTGCTACCGCTGCCTCGAACCGGGGCACGTGAGGCAGCAATGCACCGCCGAAACTGACCGCAGCGACTTCTGTTTTCGCTGCGGCCAGCCCGGCCACAAAGCCGCCGCCTGCTCCGCTGCAAGACTTTCCTGCGGCATCTGTTTGGCTGCAGGAAAGCCGGCGGAGCACCGGATGGGGAGCAAATCTTGCTCCCCACCAAAAAGACGTAGGGCCAGAGGGGCGGTCGCCAGGACTCCGGCCGCCCCGGCCCCCTCCCAAGCAGGGAGCAGTAGGGAGGCGATGGACATCTAATTAATTATGGTCCATCGCCTCCTTCAGGTGAATGTTAACCACTCCGCCAGGGCGCAGGATATCTTGCTGCAGCACATGGCGGAGTGGTCAATAGACATCGCCTTAGTCGCCGAGCCTTACTGCGTCCCCAGCCGACACAACTGGTTTGGGGACCTCGGGGGCTCGGCGGCCATTGTTTCGTCCGGACCCTCGCTCTTGGTGATGACAGACAGGGGCGAGGGATATGTGTGTGTTGATTGGGAGGGAACCGTTCTGATCGGGGTGTACTTCTCTCCGAACCGGCGCCTCGCCGAGTTTGAGCTATTTTTGGGCGCGGTGGGGGCCGTGATTAATCGGTACCCATCGCGTCCGGTCGTGGTGGCGGGGGACTTCAATGCCAAATCAACGGCTTGGGGATCCCCTGTCACCGACGCTCGCGGCGACGCGCTGGAGGAGTGGGCGATTGCGACCGGCCTCGTGGTTCTGAACCGGGGTTCGGTCGCCACGTGCGTGCGCTGGCAGGGCGAGTCCATTGTGGACATTTCGTTTGCAAGCCCTGCCGTAGCGCGCCGCGTCCGGGACTGGCAAGTGCTGGTCGAGGCGGAGTCTCTGTCGGACCACCGTTACGTGCGGTTCGACATCTCCGCCTCGCCGGCGATCCCGGACGATCGCCCGAGGAGAGTGCACACCCCGTCGTCCCCACGATGGGCGTTGAAACGTCTCAATGTAGGCGTGCTGGTGGAAGCCTCCATCGTCCAGGCCTGGACCCCGATGGGCGAAGGGCCTGTGGAGGTCGAGCAAGAGGCGGAGTGGTTCCGGGGCGCGATGACGCTGATCTGCGACGCGTCGATGCCCCGGGCCAGTGCTCAACACCTCCGAGGCGTCAGGTGTACTGGTGGTCTGACGATATCAGTCATAAACGCGCCGCGTGCATTGCGGCGCGTCGCCAGTACACCAGGTACCGCCGACGCAGGCGGTACCGTGACCAGACCGTGGAGGCACGGCTGCGGGATGCGTACAAACAGCGAAAGTACGCCCTGCAGTCCGCCATCAGCGAGGCCAAAGCCCAAAGATGGGAAGAGTTCCTGGGGACTCTCGAGGCAGATCCGTGGGGCCGTCCGTACAAGGCGGTCAGGGGCAAGTTGCGCCCCTGGGCCCCGCCGGTCACCGAGAGTCTCCAGCCCCGGCAATTAGAGGAGGTGGTCTCCGCTCTCTTTCCTTCGAGAGTGGAGCACTCGCCTCCCGAAATGGCGCCGCCCGAAATTAAGGAGGGCGACGCTGATGCCGGGGCGCCACAAGTAACCATGGCGGAGCTCGGCGCGGCAATGATGCGGCTCCGGGGTAAATACACCGCCCCGGGGCCGGACGGAATTCCTGGCCGCGCCTGGGTTTTGGCCTACGACGCCCTAGGGGACCGGCTCCTCAGGCTGTTTAGCGCCTGTCTGGAGTCGGGACGGTTCCCTTCCAGGTGGAAGACGGGTAAGCTGGTCCTCCTGAGAAAGGAGGGCCGCCCCGCGGACTCTCCCTCCGCGTACCGCCCCATAGTGCTGCTGGATGAGGTGGGTAAGCTCTTTGAGCGTGTTGTGGTTGCCCGCCTCTCCAGGCACCTGGTGCGGGTGGGCCCCGACTTGTCCGAAGTCCAGTTCGGTTTCCGGGAGGGCCGATCGACGATTGACGCGATTAGTCGCGTCAAGGCCCTCTCGGAAGAGGCGGTCGCCTCGCGCGGGGTGATGTTGGCGGTGTCCTTAGACATCGCCAACGCGTTCAACACCCTGCCGTGGGCGACTATCAGGGAGGCGCTCCGATTTCATGGGGTGCCTCCCTATCTGCGCCGAATAGTCGGGGACTACCTGCACCAGAGGAGTGTGTTTTGTGTGGGGCGGAACGGAGAGACGTTCCGGAGGGAGATGTCGTGCGGTGTTCCACAGGGATCGGTTCTGGGTCCGATCCTGTGGAACATCGGCTACAACTGGGTGCTGCGGGGCGCCCTGCCCCCGGGAGTCGGCGTAACTTGTTATGCCGACGACACGCTGGTGACGGCCCGGGGAGAGGATTACGGGGCAGCTGCCCGTCTTGCCACGGCTGGAGTTGCCCTGGTTGTCGGCAGGATTAGGATGTTGGGACTGGAGGTGGCGCTGGAAAAGTCCGAGGCCCTATTATTTCATGGGCCTCGGCGGGCGCCGCCACCAGATGCCCACATCATCGTTGGAGGGGTCCGCATCGGGGTGGAGCCGAGTATGAAATACTTGGGGCTCCACCTCGACGGCCGCTGGAACTTTCGCGTCCATTTTAGCCGCCTGGCCCCCCGGCTGATGTCGGCGGCAGGAGCGCTTAGCTCTTTGCTGCCGAATATCGGGGGGCCGAGTGTCGTCTGCCGCCGCCTCTATTTGGGGGTGGTGCGGTCGATTGCCCTATACGGAGCGCCCATTTGGGCCGACGCCCTCGATCGCCACAACGTCGCCCTCCTGAGGAGACCGCAGAGGGCGATGGCGATCAGGGTGTCGCGGGCGTACCGCACCGTCTCCTTTGAGGCGGCGTGCGTTTTGGCGGCATCGCCGCCTTGGGATTTGGAGGCGGAGGTCCAGGCGTCGGTGTATTACTGGCGCGCGGACCTCCGGCTCCATGGCGAGGAACCCACGCATTGTGCGGTGGAGACGCGAAGGTCCCAGGCTCGACTGGTCCTCGAGGAGAAGTGGGAAGACAGACTGGCCCAGCCCCGCTACGGGGTGAGGACCGTCGAGGCTGTCCGTCCAGTACTAAGGCAGTGGACGGACAGACGGCGCGGACCGCTCACCTACCGGCTCACTCAGGTGCTCTCCGGACACGGCTGTTTCGGGGAGTACCTCTGCAAGATAGCCGGTAGGGAGCCGACAACCAGGTGCAACCATTGTGAGGAGTGTGACCAGGACACGGCGCAGCACACGCTGGAGGAGTGTCCGGCGTGGGTCGTGGAGCGCTGCGCCCTGGTCGCTGTGATTGGCCCCGACCTCTCGTTGCCGTCCGTCGTATCCGGGATGGTCGGCGACGACAGGTGCTGGGGCGCAATGAGGTCCTTCTGCGAGACTGTCATCTCGCAGAAGGAGGCGGCGGAACGGGGGCGTGAGGATGATCCTTACGCCCCGGAAGTCCGCCGCCGGAGGAGAGGGCGCAGGAGACGCGCTTTTGTCGCTCTCCTGCCCCCCACTTAAGGGTTCCGGGTGGCAAGGCCTGAGGGGACCCTGCCACCCGTAAATTAGGAACCCCGAGAGGGCGCGCGCGGTGTTCCCGCGCGCCTTCTACCGTCGAAAGGGGCGAGCGGTCAGGCTCTCCCCTGGGGACGAGAGGTGGCCGGGTCCGTTTGACCCGGCCCACACTCACATGGGGGGGCCTGCTATGGATGAATCCTTTTAGCTCCCAACTGGCCCCACCTATTGGATGAGAGAGGGAACACCCCAGGTTTTTTAGTGGGTAGACCAGCGCGTCTTGCTGGGAGTCCCACACTCCCCCGCCGGTGCCGTCCCCTAGCCGGCGGGCAGTGCATGAAGCATTTTTCCTGGGAAACAAAAAAAAAAAAAAAAAAGGTTAGGTTAGGTTAGGTTTTTTTTTTTTTTTTTTTTTTTTTTTCTCCTAGTTCCCCCGATATGTTTTCAGGGACTTTTATTACACTCTTTATTATATACATTCTTAATCTTATGTCTTAATCTATGTGTACATAGATTTTCTAATCTACTTTTACAAGTTAAACAGTATGCTATACAGTATGTTATGCTACGATCTGATACAATTTATACATTTTCCTTATTTCTACTGCCAAGTCTTTACATTTTATTTTACGTATCTATTTACTACCTCCTATTGCTATTTATTTATACATGTGTCATACCTCTCTTATTAGTTTTATACATTAGCTTAATATTATTGCTGTAGTTTATATAATCTATTATATAATACAACAACTGCTTATTTATCTACATTTCTCATATTTACTAACTTACATATATGAACACAGTAGTCCATAAATGCAAGGCTGTGCTCTTTGTTCTCTATTATTTCCGGTAGGCTACTCCTTTCAAGTTTCACCCCCGTTTTCTGTTCAAAATTAAATCTAACCAATTCATGAACTGGGCACTCGAGCAAACAGTGCAATGCCGATTCCGGTTTTTCTGGATCACATATGCATGATGGATTCTCCCTACACTTGAACCGGTTCAAGTATTCGGAGAATCCACCATGCCCTGTAAGCATCTGCGTAAGGTGACCCTGGGGTTTTATTCGTCGGATAGTTTTGTAGGCTATCCTGGCATCCGGAAAGAACGCTTTCGTTACGGAGGCCGTCTCTCCCGACTGGTATCTCCGGTTCCATTCGCCAAGAGTCCTCTCACGGATGTTTCTCTTGACGAATGAGACCGGCACCTGGTCGTAGTTCGGCTTTCTCCGGCTCGAGAGCGCTGCTTCCTTCGCCAAACCATCCGCGCGCTCGTTTCCTGACAATCCCGCGTGGGCCTTGATCCAAAACAAGGATACTGTCTTGTTTTGCATCAAGGCCTCACACAGGTTCCTCCTTACTTCTATTGCCAGTGGATGAAAGTTCCATTGGCTTGTGACGGTCTCCAGCGCTGCTCTTGAGTCGCTATACAAGCCAAAGGAACTTCCACCGTTTTTGAGGACCTCGCTCGTGGCTCTGCAGATGGCCAAGAGTTCCGCCTGGTAGACGGTGCAATACGCAGGTAGGCTAAGTTTGACGGCTTTGGTCTCGACATCATTAGTCCACAAAGATAATGCTGCCCCGACCCCGCCGCCAAACTTGCTCCCGTCGGTGAAGATCCGCACCTCTTGCACGTTGTGTTCGTCTACCAGGATCTGATCTGAAAGACACTGGAACGCCAGATCCATCTGCAGCGCCGGGTGGGGAGCCTCCGCAAATCCCACCGCACGTTCAGTCTCCCGATCGCCCAGCACTAACCGGGATGACCCTCTTCGTGCCTCGTACAGGGCGGCTGCTTCCTGTATTCTTAGGTCGAGAGGTAGTATCCCAGCCAGTACCAGCGCCGCGTTCAGGGAGACTGTGCGGTAGGACTTGCAAAGCTTCTGAGCGAAGCCTCTCTGGATCGCGTTTAGGTGTTTTTGCACCCCAAGTTTACCCGCCGCAGGTGCCCACGCCGCTGCTGCATAGGTGATAATCGGTTCTATTGCCGCTGTGTATATCAACCTGATTATTTCCGGGTGTAGACCCCAGCTAACCCTGGCGGCTCTCGATAGCCTTTTGTAGATGTCTGTTGCCTTTGTGCAGATGGTCGCAACATGGCTATTAAAAGTGAGTTTCCGGTCAATTATAAGCCCCAGGATTTTGATCTCGTTAGACATGCCAATGCTCCCCCCCGCCATGCTCAGTCGTGGGGTGTCGTACTTCAATTTGTTTGTCAAAACCATGGCACAGGTTTTGTGCGGAGCAAATTTTAACTTGTTTGCGACACCCCATTCGTGAGCAAAACAGAGGGCAGCATTGGCCTGTCTCTCGATTTCGAGAGCCGTGTCTCCCGTGATAACCAATACCACGTCGTCTGCGAATGCCTGGCAGAAGTACTCTTTCCTCTCCATCTCGTGTAATAGTGGGTCTAACAGGACATTCCACAAGATGGGACCACCTATTGAACCTTGTACGCATCCTTTGTTTGTGGCTCTTACGGTTTCTTCCCCAGCGTATCTAAGTCTGACTTTTCGCTCGTCAAGGTAACTATCTAATAGCCTCCTGATGTTTACCGGTACTTTTTCCTCAGCCAGACGAATTCTGATAGCTGGCCACCATGCGCTGTCGAAAGCACCCTCTATATCCAGCGACACCAGGGTGACAATCTTCTTCAGCTTAAGCTTTCCCTTGATGTGGTGTATCAGGGTATAGAGGGCGTCTTCGGTGCTCTTCTGGGGCATGAATCCGAACTGGCGAGTACTGAAACGCGGTATTAGTTGCCATTTCATCCTTGCTACCATCATCTTTTCCAGGACCTTCCCCAAGACTGGCAGCAGGCCTATAGGTCTATAAGATTTGGGGTTCGTGTAATCTGCCTTGCCCGGTTTTCTCAATGCCACAACTGTAGCTTCCTTCCAGGTGTCCGGGAAGTACCCTATCTCTAGGCACTTGTTGTATAGGGCGAGGAATGCGTCCGGGTCCTGGTGTATCGCTCGACTACATATATCCGCAGTGAATCCATCCGCCCCAGGAGCCTTCTGGGGGTTAAATCCTCCTACCGCGGTCTTTAGCTCGAGCATTGTAAACGGCGGGTCGTGATGCTCAGCATCCTGCCTGTCGTTTATTCGCTCTGCCGCTTCTCTGGTGCGGCGATGGTCGTCGTTGTCGGCGCTCGTGTGATCTTTAGGGTAAAATGTCTCTGCCAGCAAGTCAGCTGATTCCTTGGGGTTTAGGTGTGCTCCGTCCTTTGTTAGCGTCAAGTCTTCCTGTCTTCTGGTGGTTTTTCCTACTATTCTATATATTCCATCCCATAATCCTTCCCTATCCTGTTTCTCGCAAAACTGCTTCCAGCTTTGTATTTGGGCTTTCTTTGCTTGGCACTCATATTCCTCTTTCTTTTTCAGGTACTCTTCGACTACATGCTCTCTTCGTGTCTGCGCGGCGTATTTGATCCTGCGTCTATATCTCACCACCGTCTTCTTAAGTTGGGATATTTCTTCGCTCCACCACGGGATGGTAAGTACATTTTTATTATTTTTTGTGGGTATACTATTTTTGCATGCTTTTGTTATTGCTTGTATGTATGTGTTTGTTGCATGTTTAATGTCCTCTTTGCTGCCTATGCTTCTAATGCTTTCTTGGTTGATTCTACTCTCTGTTTTTGCCTGCGCTAATGTTTGTTTAAAGAGGTCCCAATTGGCTTTTTTGGTGTTATAAATTCTTGTTGTCCTTTCTATGTTGATACCCTTGCTTTTTTGCATCTTGATGTTAAATAAAATAGTATTGTGGTCGGAGCTGGTGGTGGTTTGGTCTACCCTCCAATCTTCGACTAGTTCCAGTAGGTCGATTGAGCATGCGGTTATATCTACTATACTGGTGTACCTTCTGTTCCCTCTTATCGTGTCGAATGTCGGTGTATTCCCAATGTTCAGTACCTGTAGTTCGGACTCTTCCAGGGTCCCGGACATGTCTTCTCCCCTGTGATCTTGTATGGTGCTGCCCCACCAGGAGCTTTTTGCGTTACAGTCTCCTCCTATCAGTAGTTTGTTAGGTCCCAGCTCCTCCTTGATGTTTTTAATCTGGTCCAAGTATGGCCCTATGGGCTGATCCGGTTCGAAGTAGAAGGATACCGCTACGATTTCCCAGGCTCTGGTTCGGATCCTTACTACAACAATATTGTTGTTAGTAAGTTTCGGGCACTGGATGACGTCCAGGTCGTCATCGAAGACAATTATGGCTGCCTTCACAGTCCCATCTCCTATAACTGCGCTCTGGTAGACTCTCGCTCCGCGGTATTCCTTCATTCTTCTCACACCACCCACATACGGCTCTTGGACCAGCGCAAATGCGATTTTGTGCTCACTGGCCTCTATCATGAGTTCGTTTGTCGCCAGTTCCTTACGCTGGAGGTTGGCTTGAGCTACTGCATATTTCCTGGTGAGGTTACCTACCCTGGGGCGACTGGGGACCACCTTAGCAATAGGCTATCTTTGCCCTGGCTATTAATTCCCACCTTCTTCGTATAGGGCACTGGTCACTAAACGCGTTGTGCTCAGTGTCCTCCAGTTTTGCACTGGTACAGTTTGTGCAGCATGGTAAGGCTCCGGCTATCCAGTCGGGGCATTTTCCTTTAGGTGGAGTCCACCACAGTGACAACATTTCGGCTGAGTTTCTTTACAGAATCGCCTCCCATGGCCGTACCCAAGGCACATGGAGCATTGCACTAATGGAGACTGGTCTGCCACTCTTACCTTTTGCATGTCTATGTGAACTGTACCAGTTTGAAGTATTCTGCAATGGAGGATTGGAGAGACCCTGATCACAACGTGTCGAGTGTGTGGATTCCTTGCTTTCCTGTGGTATTTTATTTCCACCCTATCATTTGAGTTGTCTAGGTTGTGGAACACCGATCGATTTTGGTTCCTTAAGGCCATGAGGATATCCTCTTCGCTGTGCACGGCTAGAACATCTCTAAGAACTAGCATCGGGTCCTGGTTTTTCACCTCCTCTACGTGTATATGCTCTTCCACACTCTTCAGCCGTTCCTTCACTTTGTCCCTTTCTTCTTTAGTCCTGCAACCCACTATTACCTTCCTATCCTTTACCTTACGCACTTTTTCCACAGTGACCCATCCGTCTTTCGCGTTTACAGCTTTTCGCACTCTCTCCAAAACCTGATCTCCAGTATCTTTATCGTCCTTTGGTGCAATTACGATAGAATGTAATGCTGGCTCTCTATGTTTCAGGTTGGCTGTTGCTGATGCTGCTTCTGCGTAGGTCATCATCTGCGTCGGCGCGGAGTTTTGCAGGGTCGTGATGGCTTCTCGCACTTTCCCCATTTCAAGGTAAGTGTCCTCAATTTTCTGTTTTTGCCATTGTAGCATTTTAATCACTTCACTGTTATCTATATTTATTTCCTGTCCTACTGTCATTGTCCCTTTTTCGCTCTTCTCCTTTATAAAAGTCCCATCCCTTTTCGCGTGTTGTCCTTTTCTTTTTTCCCCGGCCTCTTCCTTTATAAGTTTATACATTTCATCCAGCGCCATGGTGATCCCGGCCTTTAGGTCTGTCTTCAGATTACGGGACTCACTAAGGTGGGTTTTCGCTTTCCGGAGCCAGATTCGGGCCTGGGTCACCCTGTCGGTGGATTTTGCAAGTTCTTTGTCCTTCCCAGGTGAGATGTCAATGGCTTCTGCTAAGGCTCGTTTTGATTCTTCTTTAGTTTCTTGAAGGACTTGCTTTATAAGTGGTCCTTTTGTTTCCCATTCTCCAATACTTCGCCTCACTTGTGAGGTCTCGTTTTTGCTAGACGATCCTGTCGTCTCTGTCTGTTTTGGAGATGTTGAGACCATCCTGGGGCTTTTTTCCATACTTGTCCCTTTTACTGGAGTGTGGAACATTCTAGGGGGAACTGTGTCGTCCAAAATGAGTCAACAAAATAGCTCTTAACTTAAGTTCAATTGTCAAAAAAAACTAAGTAAACATATGTCACAATTGTAAATAGAACTAAATTTAAATTAAATAAAAGAGTAACGTCATAAGTTAAGCTAGCATAAAGCAGAAAGTAAGTTACTAGAGTAAGCTTATTTTTAATCCGATTTTTCCCTTTCAGATACCGATAGGATCCCTGTCGTACTATCTATTCAATAGATTAGACTCTGAAAAAGCGTCCAATTGACCTTAATAATAATAAAAGGGTGGGTTGGGCGGGGGTTGGAATTTCAGAGTCCTTGCCAAAAAACAAAAAAATTTAAAGGCAAAAAATTCAGAAATGTTGGCAACACTGAAAATTTCGGTGGCGCTGTGCTAGACAAAACGAATTAAGACTTTCAGCTGAAAACCCGGTGAAAAAATATGAATATTTACTCAAAAATGTCTCGAAATACGATGTACCATTACCCATTACACCTCGGTTCGTGATTTATTTAGAATTTAGACAATCAAAATTTAGCAATTCCCACTATCGGGGGCGGTCGAGGGGGGTGGCGATCGACGGGGAAAAATTCCTGGCGCCGATTAATGACGGTTTAATGGAAAAAAGCTGAAAAATTTCAGAGTCCTTGCCAAAAAACAAAAAAAATTTAAAGGCAAAAAATTCAGAAATGTTGGCAACACTGAAAATTTCGGTGGCGCTGTGCTAGACAAAACGAATTAAGACTTTCAGCTGAAAACCCGGTGAAAAAATATGAATATTTACTCAAAAATGTCTCGAAATACGATGTACCATTACCCATTACACCTCGGTTCGTGATTTATTTAGAATTAAGACAATCAAAATTTAGCAATTCCCACTATCGGGGGCGGTCGAGGGGGGTGGCGATCGACGGGGAAAAATTCCTGGCGCCGATTAATGACGGTTTAATGGAAAAAGCTGAAAAATTTCAGAGTCCTTGCCAAAAAACAAAAAAAATTTAAAGGCAAAAAATTCAGAAATGTTGGCAGCACTGAAAATTTCGGTGGCGCTGTGCTAGACAAAACGAATTAAGACTTTCAGCTGAAAACCCGGTGAAAAAATATGAATATTTACTCAAAAATGTCTCGAAATACGATGTACCATTACCCATTACACCTCGGTTCGTGATTTATTTAGAATTTAGACAATCAAAATTTAGCAATTCCCACTATCGGGGGCGGTCGAGGGGGGTGGCGATCGACGGGGAAAAATTCCTGGCGCCGATTAATGACGGTTTAATGGAAAAAAGCTGAAAAATTTCAGAGTCCTTGCCAAAAAACAAAAAAAATTTAAAGGCAAAAAATTCAGAAATGTTGGCAACACTGAAAATTTCGGTGGCGCTGTGCTAGACAAAACGAATTAAGACTTTCAGCTGAAAACCCGGTGAAAAAATATGAATATTTACTCAAAAATGTCTCGAAATACGATGTACCATTACCCATTAAACCTCGGTTCGTGATTTATTTAGAATTTAGACAATCAAAATTTAGCAATTCCCACTATCGGGGGCGGTCGAGGGGGGTGGCGATCGACGGGGAAAAATTCCTGGCGCCGATTAATGACGGTTTAATGGAAAAAAGCTGAAAAATTTCAGAGTCCTTGCCAAAAAACAAAAAAAATTTAAAGGCAAAAAATTCAGAAATGTTGGCAACACTGAAAATTTCGGTGGCGCTGTGCTAGACAAAACGAATTAAGACTTTCAGCTGAAAACCCGGTGAAAAAATATGAATATTTACTCAAAAATGTCTCGAAATACGATGTACCATTACCCATTACACCTCGGTTCGTGATTTATTTAGAATTTAGACAATCAAAATTTAGCAATTCCCACTATCGGGGGCGGTCGAGGGGGGTGGCGATCGACGGGGAAAAATTCCTGGCGCCGATTAATGACGGTTTAATGGAAAAAAGCTGAAAAATTTCAGAGTCCTTGCCAAAAAACAAAAAAAATTTAAAGGCAAAAAATTCAGAAATGTTGGCAACACTGAAAATTTCGGTGGCGCTGTGCTAGACAAAACGAATTAAGACTTTCAGCTGAAAACCCGGTGAAAAATATGAATATTTACTCAAAAATGTCTCGAAATACGATGTACCATTACCCATTACACCTCGGTTCGTGATTTATTTAGAATTTAGACAATCAAAATTTAGCAATTCCCACTATCGGGGGCGGTCGAGGGGGGTGCGGATCGACGGGGAATAATTCCTGGCGCCGATTAATGACGGTTTGCTGAAAAAAATTTGACAAATTTCAGAGTTTTTGACAAAAAACAAAAAAAATTTAAGGCAAAAAAAAATTCTGAAATGTTTGCACACTGAAAATTTCGATGGCGTTGTGCAAGACAAAACGAATGAAGACCTTCTGCTGAAAACCCGGTAAGAATATTTGAATATTTACTGCTTTTAGACGTTAAAATATCTGAAAAATCGATGTACCATTACACCTCGGTACTGATTTGTATAGGAATTTAGACAACAAAATTTAGCAATTCCCACCATCGGGGGCGGTCGAGGGGGGTGCGGATCGACGGGGAATAATTCCTGGCGGCGATTAATGACGGTTTGCTGAAAAAAAATTGACAAATTTCAGAGTTTTTGACAAAAAAAAAAAAAATTTAAGGCAAAAAAAAATTCTGAAATGTTTGCACACTGAAAATTTCGATGGCGTTGTGCAAGACAAAACGAATGAAGACCTTCTGCTGAAAACCCGGTAAGAATATTTGAATATTTACTGCTTTTAGACGTTAAAATATCTGAAAAATCGATGTACCATTACACCTCGGTACTGATTTGTATAGGAATTTAGACAACAAAATTTAGCAATTCCCACCATCGGGGGCGGTCGAGGGGGGTGCGGATCGACGGGGAATAATTCCTGGCGCCGATTAATGACGGTTTGCTGAAAAAAATTTGACAAATTTCAGAGTTTTTGACAAAAAACAAAAAAAATTTAAGGCAAAAAAAAATTCTGAAATGTTTGCACACTGAAAATTTCGATGGCGTTGTGCAAGACAAAACGAATGAAGACCTTCTGCTGAAAACCCGGTAAGAATATTTGAATATTTACTGCTTTTAGACGTTAAAATATCTGAAAAATCGATGTACCATTACACCTCGGTACTGATTTGTATAGGAATTTAGACAACAAAATTTAGCAATTCCCACCATCGGGGGCGGTCGAGGGGGGTGCGGATCGACGGGGAATAATTCCTGGCGCCGATTAATGACGGTTTGCTGAAAAAAAATTGACAAATTTCAGAGTTTTTGACAAAAAACAAAAAAAAATTAAGTCAAAAAAAAATTCTGAATTGTTTGCACACTGAAAATTTCGATGGCGTTGTGCAAGACAAAACGAATGAAGACCTTCTGCTGAAAACCCGGTAAGAATATTTGAATATTTACTGCTTTTAGACGTTAAAATATCTGAAAAATCGATGTACCATTACACCTCGGTACTGATTTGTATAGGAATTTAGACAACAAAATTTAGCAATTCCCACCATCGGGGGCGGTCGAGGGGGGTGCGGATCGACGGGGAATAATTCCTGGCGCCGATTAATGACGGTTTGCTGAAAAAAATTTGACAAATTTCAGAGTTTTTGACAAAAAACAAAAAAAATTTAAGGCAAAAAAAAATTCTGAAATGTTTGCACACTGAAAATTTCGATGGCGTTGTGCAAGACAAAACGAATGAAGACCTTCTGCTGAAAACCCGGTAAGAATATTTGAATATTTACTGCTTTTAGACGTTAAAATATCTGAAAAATCGATGTACCATTACACCTCGGTACTGATTTGTATAGGAATTTAGACAACAAAATTTAGCAAATCCCACCATCGGGGGCGGTCGAGGGGGGTGCGGATCGACGGGGAATAATTCCTGGCGCCGATTAATGACGGTTTGCTGAAAAAAATTTGACAAATTTCAGAGTTTTTGACAAAAAATAAAAAAAAATTTAAGGCAAAAAAAAATTCTGAAATGTTTGCACACTGAAAATTTCGATGGCGTTGTGCAAGACAAAACGAATGAAGACCTTCTGCTGAAAACCCGGTAAGAATATTTGAATATTTACTGCTTTTAGACGTTAAAATATCTGAAAAATCGATGTACCATTACACCTCGGTACTGATTTGTATAGGAATTTAGACAACAAAATTTAGCAATTCCCACCATCGGGGGCGGTCGAGGGGGGTGCGGATCGACGGGGAATAATTCCTGGCGCCGATTAATGACGGTTTGCTGAAAAAAATTTGACAAATTTCAGAGTTTTTGACAAAAAACAAAAAAAATTTAAGGCAAAAAAAAATTCTGAAATGTTTGCACACTGAAAATTTCGATGGCGTTGTGCAAGACAAAACGAATGAAGACCTTCTGCTGAAAACCCGGTAAGAATATTTGAATATTTACTGCTTTTAGACGTTAAAATATCTGAAAAATCGATGTACCATTACACCTCGGTACTGATTTGTATAGGAATTTAGACAACAAAATTTAGCAAATCCCACCATCGGGGGCGGTCGAGGGGGGTGCGGATCGACGGGGAATAATTCCTGGCGCCGATTAATGACGGTTTGCTGAAAAAAATTTAACAAATTTCAGAGATTTTGACAAAAAACAAAAAAAATTTAAGGCAAAAAAAATTCTGAAATGTTTGCACACTGAAAATTTCGATGGCGTTGTGCAAGACAAAACGAATGAAGACCTTCTGCTGAAAACCCGGTAAGAATATTTGAATATTTACTGCTTTTAGACGTTAAAATATCTGAAAAATCGATGTACCATTACACCTCGGTACGGTACTGATTTGTATAGGAATTTAGACAACAAAATTTAGCAATTCCCACCATCGGGGGCGGTCGAGGGGGGTGCGGATCGACGGGGAATAATTCCTGGCGCCGATTAATGACGGTTTGCTGAAAAAAATTGACAAATTTCAGAGTTTTTGACAAAAAACAAAAAAAATTTAAGGCAAAAAAAAATTCTGAAATGTTTGCACACTGAAAATTTCGATGGCGTTGTGCAAGACAAAACGAATGAAGACCTTCTGCTAAAAACCCGGTAAGAATATTTGAATATTTACTGCTTTTAGACGTTAAAATATCTGAAAAATCGATGTACCATTACACCTCGGTACTGATTTGTATAGGAATTTAGACAACAAAATTTAGCAAATCCCACCATCGGGGGCGGTCGAGGGGGGTGCGGATCGACGGGGAATAATTCCTGGCGCCGATTAATGACGGTTTGCTGAAAAAAATTTAACAAATTTCAGAGTTTTTGACAAAAAACAAAAAAAATTTAAGGCAAAAAAAATTCTGAAATGTTTGCACACTGAAAATTTCGATGGCGTTGTGCAAGACAAAACGAATGAAGACCTTCTGCTGAAAACCCGGTAAGAATATTTGAATATTTACTGCTTTTAGACGTTAAAATATCTGAAAAATCGATGTACCATTACACCTCGGTACGGTACTGATTTGTATAGGAATTTAGACAACAAAATTTAGCAATTCCCACCATCGGGGGCGGTCGAGGGGGGTGCGGATCGACGGGGAATAATTCCTGGCGCCGATTAATGACGGTTTGCTGAAAAAAATTTGACAAATTTCAGAGTTTTTGAGAAAAAACAAAAAAAATTTAAGGCAAAAAAAAATTCTGAAATGTTTGCACACTGAAAATTTCGATGGCGTTGTGCAAGACAAAACGAATGAAGACCTTCTGCTGAAAACCCGGTAAGAATATTTGAATATTTACTGCTTTTAGACGTTAAAATATCTGAAAAATCGATGTACCATTACACCTCGGTACTGATTTGTATAGGAATTTAGACAACAAAATTTAGCAATTCCCACCATCGGGGGCGGTCGAGGGGGGTGCGGATCGACGGGGAATAATTCCTGGCGCCGATTAATGACGGTTTGCTGAAAAAATTTGACAAATTTCAGAGTTTTTGACAAAAAACAAAAAAAATTTAAGGCAAAAAAAAATTCTGAAATGTTTGCACACTGAAAATTTCGATGGCGTTGTGCAAGACAAAACGAATGAAGACCTTCTGCTGAAAACCCGGTAAGAATATTTGAATATTTACTGCTTTTAGACGTTAAAATATCTGAAAAATCGATGTACCATTACACCTCGGTACTGATTTGTATAGGAATTTAGACAACAAAATTTAGCAATTCCCACCATCGGGGGCGGTCGAGGGGGGTGCGGATCGACGGGGAATAATTCCTGGCGCCGATTAATGACGGTTTGCTGAAAAAAATTTGACAAATTTCAGAGTTTTTGACAAAAAACAAAAAAAATTTAAGGCAAAAAAAAATTCTGAAATGTTTGCACACTGAAAATTTCGATGGCGTTGTGCAAGACAAAACGAATGAAGACCTTCTGCTAAATAACCCGGTAAGAATATTTGAATATTTACTGCTTTTAGACGTTAAAATATCAGAAAAATCGATGTACCATTACACCTCGGTACTGATTTGTATAGGAATTTAGACAACAAAATTTAGCAATTCCCACCATCGGGGGCGGTCGAGGGGGGTGCGGATCGACGGGGAATAATTCCTGGCGCCGATTAATGACGGTTTGCTGAAAAAAAATTGACAAATTTCAGAGTTTTTGACAAAAAAAAAAAAAATTTAAGGCAAAAAAAAATTCTGAAATGTTTGCACACTGAAAATTTCGATGGCGTTGTGCAAGACAAAACGAATGAAGACCTTCTGCTGAAAACCCGGTAAGAATATTTGAATATTTACTGCTTTTAGACGTTAAAATATCTGAAAAATCGATGTACCATTACACCTCGGTACTGATTTGTATAGGAATTTAGACAACAAAATTTAGCAATTCCCACCATCGGGGGCGGTCGAGGGGGGTGCGGATCGACGGGGAATAATTCCTGGCGCCGATTAATGACGGTTTGCTGAAAAAAATTTGACAAATTTCAGAGTTTTTGACAAAAAACAAAAAAAATTTAAGGCAAAAAAAAATTCTGAAATGTTTGCACACTGAAAATTTCGATGGCGTTGTGCAATACAAAACGAATGAAGACCTTCTGCTGAAAACCCGGTAAGAATATTTGAATATTTACTGCTTTTAGACGTTAAAATATCTGAAAAATCGATGTACCATTACACCTCGGTACTGATTTGTATAGGAATTTAGACAACAAAATTTAGCAATTCCCACCATCGGGGGCGGTCGAGGGGGGTGCGGATCGACGGGGAATAATTCCTGGCGCCGATTAATGACGGTTTGCTGAAAAAAATTTGACAAATTTCAGAGTTTTTGACAAAAAACAAAAAAAATTTAAGGCAAAAAAAAATTCTGAAATGTTTGCACACTGAAAATTTCGATGGCGTTGTGCAAGACAAAACGAATGAAGACCTTCTGCTAAATAACCCGGTAAGAATATTTGAATATTTACTGCTTTTAGACGTTAAAATATCTGAAAAATCGATGTACCATTACACCTCGGTACTGATTTGTATAGGAATTTAGACAACAAAATTTAGCAATTCCCACCATCGGGGGCGGTCGAGGGGGGTGCGGATCGACGGGGAATAATTCCTGGCGCCGATTAATGACGGTTTGCTGAAAAAAAATTGACAAATTTCAGAGTTTTTGACAAAAAACAAAAAAATTTAAGGCAAAAAAAAATTCTGAAATGTTTGCACACTGAAAATTTCGATGGCGTTGTGCAAGACAAAACGAATGAAGACCTTCTGCTGAAAACCCGGTAAGAATATTTGAATATTTACTGCTTTTAGACGTTAAAATATCTGAAAAATCGATGTACCATTACACCTCGGTACTGATTTGTATAGGAATTTAGACAACAAAATTTAGCAATTCCCACCATCGGGGGCGGTCGAGGGGGGTGCGGATCGACGGGGAATAATTCCTGGCGCCGATTAATGACGGTTTGCTGAAAAAAATTTGACAAATTTCAGAGTTTTTGACAAAAAACAAAAAAAATTTAAGGCAAAAAAAAATTCTGAAATGTTTGCACACTGAAAATTTCGATGGCGTTGTGCAAGACAAAACGAATGAAGACCTTCTGCTGAAAACCCGGTAAGAATATTTGAATATTTACTGCTTTTAGACGTTAAAATATCTGAAAAATCGATGTACCATTACACCTCGGTACTGATTTGTATAGGAATTTAGACAACAAAATTTAGCAATTCCCACCATCGGGGGCGGTCGAGGGGGGTGCGGATCGACGGGGAATAATTCCTGGCGCCGATTAATGACGGTTTGCTGAAAAAAAATTGACAAATTTCAGAGTTTTTGACAAAAAACAAAAAAAAATTAAGTCAAAAAAAAATTCTGAATTGTTTGCACACTGAAAATTTCGATGGCGTTGTGCAAGACAAAACGAATGAAGACCTTCTGCTGAAAACCCGGTAAGAATATTTGAATATTTACTGCTTTTAGACGTTAAAATATCTGAAAAATCGATGTACCATTACACCTCGGTACTGATTTGTATAGGAATTTAGACAACAAAATTTAGCAATTCCCACCATCGGGGGCGGTCGAGGGGGGTGCGGATCGACGGGGAATAATTCCTGGCGCCGATTAATGACGGTTTGCTGAAAAAAAATTGACAAATTTCAGAGTTTTTGACAAAAAACAAAAAAAAATTAAGTCAAAAAAAAATTCTGAATTGTTTGCACACTGAAAATTTCGATGGCGTTGTGCAAGACAAAACGAATGAAGACCTTCTGCTGAAAACCCGGTAAGAATATTTGAATATTTACTGCTTTTAGACGTTAAAATATCTGAAAAATCGATGTACCATTACACCTCGGTACTGATTTGTATAGGCATTTAGACAACAAAATTTAGCAATTCCCACCATCGGGGGCGGTCGAGGGGGGTGCGGATCGACGGGGAATAATTCCTGGCGCCGATTAATGACGGTTTGCTGAAAAAAATTTGACAAATTTCAGAGTTTTTGAAAAAAACAAAAAAAATTTAAGGCAAAAAAAAATTCTGAAATGTTTGCACACTGAAAATTTCGATGGCGTTGTGCAAGACAAAACGAATGAAGACCTTCTGCTGAAAACCCGGTAAGAATATTTGAATATTTACTGCTTTTAGACGTTAAAATATCTGAAAAATCGATGTACCATTACACCTCGGTACTGATTTGTATAGGAATTTAGACAACAAAATTTAGCAATTCCCACCATCGGGGGCGGTCGAGGGGGGTGCGGATCGACGGGGAATAATTCCTGGCGTCGATTAATGACGGTTTGCTGAAAAAAATTTGACAAATTTCAGATTTTTTGACAAAAAACAAAAAAAAATTAAGGCAAAAAAAAATTCAGAATTGTTTGCACACTGAAAATTTCGATGGCGTTGTGCAATACAAAACGAATGAAGACCTTCTGCTGAAAACCCGGTAAGAATATTTGAATATTTACTGCTTTTAGACGTTAAAATATCTGAAAAATCGATGTACCATTACACCTCGGTACTGATTTGTATAGGAATTTAGACAACAAAATTTAGCAATTCCCACCATCGGGGGCGGTCGAGGGGGGTGCGGATCGACGGGGAATAATTCCTGGCGCCGATTAATGACGGTTTGCTGAAAAAATTTGACAAATTTCAGAGTTTTTGACAAAAAACAAAAAAAATTTAAGGCCAAAAAAAATTCTGAAATGTTTGCACACTGAAAATTTCGATGGCGTTGTGCAAGACAAAACGAATGAAGACCTTCTGCTGAAAACCCGGTAAGAATATTTGAATATTTACTGCTTTTAGACGTTAAAATATCTGAAAAATCGATGTACCATTACACCTCGGTACTGATTTGTATAGGAATTTAGACAACAAAATTTAGCAATTCCCACCATCGGGGGCGGTCGAGGGGGGTGCGGATCGACGGGGAATAATTCCTGGCGCCGATTAATGACGGTTTGCTGAAAAAAAATTGACAAATTTCAGAGTTTTTGACAAAAAACAAAAAAAATTTAAGGCAAAAAAAAAATCTGAATTGTTTGCACACTGAAAATTTCGATGGCGTTGTGCAAGACAAAACGAATGAAGACCTTCTGCTGAAAACCCGGTAAGAATATTTGAATATTTACTGCTTTTAGACGTTAAAATATCTGAAAAATCGATGTACCATTACACCTCGGTACTGATTTGTATAGGAATTTAGACAACAAAATTTAGCAATTCCCACCATCGGGGGCGGTCGAGGGGGGTGCGGATCGACGGGGAATAATTCCTGGCGCCGATTAATGACGGTTTGCTGAAAAAAATTTGACAAATTTCAGAGTTTTTGAGAAAAAACAAAAAAAAATTAAGGCAAAAAAAAATTCTGAAATGTTTGCACACTGAAAATTTCGATGGCGTTGTGCAAGACAAAACGAATGAAGACCTTCTGCTGAAAACCCGGTAAGAATATTTGAATATTTACTGCTTTTAGACGTTAAAATATCTGAAAAATCGATGTACCATTACACCTCGGTACTGATTTGTATAGGCATTTAGACAACAAAATTTAGCAATTCCCACCATCGGGGGCGGTCGAGGGGGGTGCGGATCGACGGGGAATAATTCCTGGCGCCGATTAATGACGGTTTGCTGAAAAAAATTTGACAAATTTCAGAGTTTTTGAAAAAAACAAAAAAAATTTAAGGCAAAAAAAAATTCTGAAATGTTTGCACACTGAAAATTTCGATGGCGTTGTGCAAGACAAAACGAATGAAGACCTTCTGCTGAAAACCCGGTAAGAATATTTGAATATTTACTGCTTTTAGACGTTAAAATATCTGAAAAATCGATGTACCATTACACCTCGGTACTGATTTGTATAGGAATTTAGACAACAAAATTTAGCAATTCCCACCATCGGGGGCGGTCGAGGGGGGTGCGGATCGACGGGGAATAATTCCTGGCGTCGATTAATGACGGTTTGCTGAAAAAAATTTGACAAATTTCAGAGTTTTTGACAAAAAACAAAAAAAATTTAAGGCAAAAAAAAATTCAGAAATGTTTGCACACTGAAAATTTCGATGGCGTTGTGCAATACAAAACGAATGAAGACCTTCTGCTGAAAACCCGGTAAGAATATTTGAATATTTACTGCTTTTAGACGTTAAAATATCTGAAAAATCGATGTACCATTACACCTCGGTACTGATTTGTATAGGAATTTAGACAACAAAATTTAGCAATTCCCACCATCGGGGGCGGTCGAGGGGGGTGCGGATCGACGGGGAATAATTCCTGGCGCCGATTAATGACGGTTTGCTGAAAAAATTTGACAAATTTCAGAGTTTTTGACAAAAAACAAAAAAAATTTAAGGCCAAAAAAAATTCTGAAATGTTTGCACACTGAAAATTTCGATGGCGTTGTGCAAGACAAAACGAATGAAGACCTTCTGCTGAAAACCCGGTAAGAATATTTGAATATTTACTGCTTTTAGACGTTAAAATATCTGAAAAATCGATGTACCATTACACCTCGGTACTGATTTGTATAGGAATTTAGACAACAAAATTTAGCAATTCCCACCATCGGGGGCGGTCGAGGGGGGTGCGGATCGACGGGGAATAATTCCTGGCGCCGATTAATGACGGTTTGCTGAAAAAAAATTGACAAATTTCAGAGTTTTTGACAAAAAACAAAAAAAATTTAAGGCAAAAAAAAAATCTGAATTGTTTGCACACTGAAAATTTCGATGGCGTTGTGCAAGACAAAACGAATGAAGACCTTCTGCTGAAAACCCGGTAAGAATATTTGAATATTTACTGCTTTTAGACGTTAAAATATCTGAAAAATCGATGTACCATTACACCTCGGTACTGATTTGTATAGGAATTTAGACAACAAAATTTAGCAATTCCCACCATCGGGGGCGGTCGAGGGGGGTGCGGATCGACGGGGAATAATTCCTGGCGCCGATTAATGACGGTTTGCTGAAAAAAATTTGACAAATTTCAGAGTTTTTGAGAAAAAACAAAAAAAATTAAGGCAAAAAAAAATTCTGAAATGTTTGCACACTGAAAATTTCGATGGCGTTGTGCAAGACAAAACGAATGAAGACCTTCTGCTGAAAACCCGGTAAGAATATTTGAATATTTACTGCTTTTAGACGTTAAAATATCTGAAAAATCGATGTACCATTACACCTCGGTACTGATTTGTATAGGAATTTAGACAACAAAATTTAACAAATCCCACCATCGGCGGCGGTCGAGGGGGGTGCGGATCGACGGGGAATAATTCCTGGCGCCGATTAATGACGGTTTGCTGAAAAAAAATTGACAAATTTCAGAGTTTTTGACAAAAAACAAAAAAATTTAAGGCAAAAAAAAATTCTGAAATGTTTGCACACTGAAAATTTCGATGGCGTTGTGCAAGACAAAACGAATGAAGACCTTCTGCTGAAAACCCGGTAAGAATATTTGAATATTTACTGCTTTTAGACGTTAAAATATCTGAAAAATCGATGTACCATTACACCTCGGTACGGTACTGATTTGTATAGGAATTTAGACAACAAAATTTAGCAAATCCCACCATCGGGGGCGGTCGAGGGGGGTGCGGATCGACGGGGAATAATTCCTGGCGCCGATTAATGACGGTTTGCTGAAAAAAATTTGACAAATTTCAGAGTTTTTGACAAAAACAAAAAAAATTTAAGGCAAAAAAAAATTCTGAAATGTTTGCACACTGAAAATTTCGATGGCGTTGTGCAAGACATAACGAATGAAGACCTTCTGCTGAAAACCCGGTAAGAATATTTGAATATTTACTGCTTTTAGACGTTAAAATATCTGAAAAATCGATGTACCATTACACCTCGGTACTGATTTGTATAGGAATTTAGACAACAAAATTTAGCAATTCCCACCATCGGGGGCGGTCGAGGGGGGTGCGGATCGACGGGGAATAATTCCTGGCGCCGATTAATGACGGTTTGCTGAAAAAAATTTGACAAATTTCAGAGTTTTTGACAAAAAATAAAAAAAAATTTAAGGCAAAAAAAAATTCTGAAATGTTTGCACACTGAAAATTTCGATGGCGTTGTGCAAGACAAAACGAATGAAGACCTTCTGCTGAAAACCCGGTAAGAATATTTGAATATTTACTGCTTTTAGACGTTAAAATATCTGAAAAATCGATGTACCATTACACCTCGGTACTGATTTGTATAGGAATTTAGACAACAAAATTTAGCAATTCCCACCATCGGGGGCGGTCGAGGGGGGTGCGGATCGACGGGGAATAATTCCTGGCGCCGATTAATGACGGTTTGCTGAAAAAAATTTGACAAATTTCAGAGTTTTTGACAAAAAACAAAAACAATTTAAGGCAAAAAAAAATTCTGAAATGTTTGCACACTGAAAATTTCGATGGCGTTGTGCAAGACAAAACGAATGAAGACCTTCTGCTGAAAACCCGGTAAGAATATTTGAATATTTACTGCTTTTAGACGTTAAAATATCTGAAAAATCGATGTACCATTACACCTCGGTACTGATTTGTATAGGAATTTAGACAACAAAATTTAGCAAATCCCACCATCGGGGGCGGTCGAGGGGGGTGCGGATCGACGGGGAATAATTCCTGGCGCCGATTAATGACGGTTTGCTGAAAAAAATTTGACAAAATTCAGAGTTTTTGACAAAAAACAAAAAAAATTTAAGGCAAAAAAAATTCTGAAATGTTTGCACACTGAAAATTTCGATGGCGTTGTGCAAGACAAAACGAATGAAGACCTTCTGCTAAAAACCCGGTAAGAATATTTGAATATTTACTGCTTTTAGACGTTAAAATATCTGAAAAATCGATGTACCATTACACCTCGGTACTGATTTGTATAGGAATTTAGACAACAAAATTTAGCAAATCCCACCATCGGGGGCGGTCGAGGGGGGTGCGGATCGACGGGGAATAATTCCTGGCGCCGATTAATGACGGTTTGCTGAAAAAAATTTAACAAATTTCAGAGTTTTTGACAAAAAACAAAAAAAATTTAAGGCAAAAAAAATTCTGAAATGTTTGCACACTGAAAATTTCGATGGCGTTGTGCAAGACAAAACGAATGAAGACCTTCTGCTGAAAACCCGGTAAGAATATTTGAATATTTACTGCTTTTAGACGTTAAAATATCTGAAAAATCGATGTACCATTACACCTCGGTACGGTACTGATTTGTATAGGAATTTAGACAACAAAATTTAGCAATTCCCACCATCGGGGGCGGTCGAGGGGGGTGCGGATCGACGGGGAATAATTCCTGGCGCCGATTAATGACGGTTTGCTGAAAAAAATTTGACAAATTTCAGAGTTTTTGACAAAAAATAAAAAAAAATTTAAGGCAAAAAAAAATTCTGAAATGTTTGCACACTGAAAATTTCGATGGCGTTGTCCAAGACAAAACGAATGAAGACCTTCTGCTGAAAACCCGGTAAGAATATTTGAATATTTACTGCTTTTAGACGTTAAAATATCTGAAAAATCGATGTACCATTACACCTCGGTACTGATTTGTATAGGAATTTAGACAACAAAATTTAGCAATTCCCACCATCGGGGGCGGTCGAGGGGGGTGCGGATCGACGGGGAATAATTCCTGGCGCCGATTAATGACGGTTTGCTGAAAAAATTTGACAAATTTCAGAGTTTTTGACAAAAAACAAAAAAAATTTAAGGCAAAAAAAAATTCTGAAATGTTTGCACACTGAAAATTTCGATGGCGTTGTGCAAGACAAAACGAATGAAGACCTTCTGCTGAAAACCCGGTAAGAATATTTGAATATTTACTGCTTTTAGACGTTAAAATATCTGAAAAATCGATGTACCATTACACCTCGGTACTGATTTGTATAGAAGAAAGAAAGAAAGAAATCATTCTTTATTGCCACAAAGAAATATGATTACATATTTTTCTTACAAAATAGACAAAATAATAAATAATACAATTAAATAAACAGTTAGTAATTAAAGAAAATATATATATATATACATATTATGCTATTGTGGCAACAAATGGTCTCCATTCAGCATTGATGTTGCGATAAAACCGATGTGATATCGCAACGCTGATTTTCAATGGAGACCACCGTTACGCACGGACATCAAGCCAGCTGCATACAATTTTACAACTAACAATAAATTAGAAAATTTCAAAGATACGTACCCAGAGAAAAAACAAACTATTACTCAACCCATATAAAAAGAAATAAATGACAAAAAAAATAATTAAAAAAATTAAACCTTTACAGTATGCACGTATTGTCTCATGCGGTGATCCAACCCACAACACTCCCCACCGGCAGAGGCGTGGCACACACAAACGTGCCATCCGTGCCGTCGGGACAAGAATAATAATTTTATATTGAACTTTAAATTTAAACAATGGATGACGTACATTACACGGGCGCCGCGATCCATCTGTCTCCCTTACACCGCGCATAGAGGGGGATAAAACAACTCGCGTGATATCGAGAGATCGCTCCTCGCAATACACGGCCAAACCGGCTCGGCAGCAATGCGCGCGAGTCTCGCGAATTTCGTAAACAACGCTCATACACAACAAACAAAACATCATGCTCACTAGCGGATTTTTCTATGCTGTTATCTATAACTTGCAAATAGAAAGGCAGCCAACGGGACCACAAAATGCAAAACCAGCCTCCCGACATGCATTTTGATCGTTAACTGAGAGGTAAGTGAATAGGAATTTAGACAACAAAATTTAGCAATTCCCACCATCGGGGGCGGTCGAGGGGGGTGCGGATCGACGGGGAATAATTCCTGGCGCCGATTAATGACGGTTTGCTAAAAAAAATTTGACAAATTTCAGAGTTTTTGACAAAATATAAAAAAAAATTTAAGGCAAAAAAAAATTCTGAAATGTTTGCACACTGAAAATTTCGATGGCGTTGTGCAAGACAAAACGAATGAAGACCTTCTGCTGAAAACCCGGTAAGAATATTTGAATATTTACTGCTTTTAGACGTTAAAATATCTGAAAAATCGATGTACCATTACACCTCGGTACTGATTTGTATAGGAATTTAGACAACAAAATTTAGCAATTCCCACCATCGGGGGCGGTCGAGGGGGGTGCGGATCGACGGGGAATAATTCCTGGCGCCGATTAATGACGGTTTGCTGAAAAAATTTGACAAATTTCAGAGTTTTTGACAAAAAACAAAAAAAATTTAAGGCAAAAAAAAATTCTGAAATGTTTGCACACTGAAAATTTCGATGGCGTTGTGCAAGACAAAACGAATGAAGACCTTCTGCTGAAAACCCGGTAAGAATATTTGAATATTTACTGCTTTTAGACGTTAAAATATCTGAAAAATCGATGTACCATTACACCTCGGTACTGATTTGTATAGGAATTTAGACAACAAAATTTAGCAATTCCCACCATCGGGGGCGGTCGAGGGGGGTGCGGATCGACGGGGAATAATTCCTGGCGCCGATTAATGACGGTTTGCTGAAAAAATTTGACAAATTTCAGAGTTTTTGACAAAAAACAAAAAAAATTTAAGGCAAAAAAAAATTCTGAAATGTTTGCACACTGAAAATTTCGATGGCGTTGTGCAAGACAAAACGAATGAAGACCTTCTGCTAAAAACCCGGTAAGAATATTTGAATATTTACTGCTTTTAGACGTTAAAATATCTGAAAAATCGATGTACCATTACACCTCGGTACTGATTTGTATAGGAATTTAGACAACAAAATTTAGCAAATCCCACCATCGGGGGCGGTCGAGGGGGGTGCGGATCGACGGGGAATAATTCCTGGCGCCGATTAATGACGGTTTGCTGAAAAAAATTTGACAAAATTCAGAGTTTTTGACAAAAAACAAAAAAAATTTAAGGCAAAAAACATTCTGAAATGTTTGCACACTGAAAATTTCGATGGCGTTGTGCAAGACAAAACGAATGAAGACCTTCTGCTGAAAACCCGGTAAGAATATTTGAATATTTACTGCTTTTAGACGTTAAAATATCTGAAAAATCGATGTACCATTACACCTCGGTACTGATTTGTATAGGAATTTAGACAACAAAATTTAGCAATTCCCACCATCGGGGGCGGTCGAGGGGGGTGCGGATCGACGGGGAATAATTCCTGGCGCCGATTAATGACGGTTTGCTGAAAAAATTTGACAAATTTCAGAGTTTTTGACAAAAAACAAAAAAAATTTAAGGCAAAAAAAAATTCTGAAATGTTTGCACACTGAAAATTTCGATGGCGTTGTGCAAGACAAAACGAATGAAGACCTTCTGCTGAAAACCCGGTAAGAATATTTGAATATTTACTGCTTTTAGACGTTAAAATATCTGAAAAATCGATGTACCATTACACCTCGGTACTGATTTGTATAGGAATTTAGACAACAAAATTTAGCAATTCCCACCATCGGGGGCGGTCGAGGGGGGTGCGGATCGACGGGGAATAATTCCTGGCGCCGATTAATGACGGTTTGCTGAAAAAATTTGACAAATTTCAGAGTTTTTGACAAAAAACAAAAAAAATTTAAGGCAAAAAAAAATTCTGAAATGTTTGCACACTGAAAATTTCGATGGCGTTGTGCAAGACAAAACGAATGAAGACCTTCTGCTAAAAACCCGGTAAGAATATTTGAATATTTACTGCTTTTAGACGTTAAAATATCTGAAAAATCGATGTACCATTACACCTCGGTACTGATTTGTATAGGAATTTAGACAACAAAATTTAGCAAATCCCACCATCGGGGGCGGTCGAGGGGGGTGCGGATCGACGGGGAATAATTCCTGGCGCCGATTAATGACGGTTTGCTGAAAAAAATTTGACAAAATTCAGAGTTTTTGACAAAAAACAAAAAAAATTTAAGGCAAAAAACATTCTGAAATGTTTGCACACTGAAAATTTCGATGGCGTTGTGCAAGACAAAACGAATGAAGACCTTCTGCTGAAAACCCGGTAAGAATATTTGAATATTTACTGCTTTTAGACGTTAAAATATCTGAAAAATCGATGTACCATTACACCTCGGTACTGATTTGTATAGGAATTTAGACAACAAAATTTAGCAAATCCCACCATCGGGGGCGGTCGAGGGGGGTGCGGATCGACGGGGAATAATTCCTGGCGCCGATTAATGACGGTTTGCTGAAAAAAATTTGACAAATTTCAGAGTTTTTGACAAAAAACAAAAAAAAATTAAGGCAAAAAAAAATTCTGAAATGTTTGCACACTGAAAATTTCGATGGCGTTGTGCAAGACAAAACGAATGAAGACCTTCTGCTGAAAACCCGGTAAGAATATTTGAATATTTACTGCTTTTAGACGTTAAAATATCTGAAAAATCGATGTACCATTACACCTCGGTACTGATTTGTATAGGAATTTAGACAACAAAATTTAGCAATTCCCACCATCGGGGGCGGTCGAGGGGGGTGCGGATCGACGGGGAATAATTCCTGGCGCCGATTAATGACGGTTTGCTGAAAAAATTTGACAAATTTCAGAGTTTTTGACAAAAAACAAAAAAAATTTAAGGCAAAAAAAAATTCTGAAATGTTTGCACACTGAAAATTTCGATGGCGTTGTGCAAGACAAAACGAATGAAGACCTACTGCTGAAAACCCGGTAAGAATATTTGAATATTTACTGCTTTTAGACGTTAAAATATCTGAAAAATCGATGTACCATTACACCTCGGTACTGATTTGTATAGGAATTTAGACAACAAAATTTAGCAAATCCCACCATCGGTGGCGGTCGAGGGGGGTGCGGATCGACGGGGAATAATTCCTGGCGCCGATTAATGACGGTTTGCTGAAAAAATTTGACAAATTTCAGAGTTTTTGACAAAAAACAAAAAAAATTTAAGGCAAAAAAAAATTCTGAAATGTTTGCACACTGAAAATTTCGATGGCGTTGTGCAAGACAAAACGAATGAAGACCTTCTGCTGAAAACCCGGTAAGAATATTTGAATATTTACTGCTTTTAGACGTTAAAATATCTGAAAAATCGATGTACCATTACACCTCGGTACTGATTTGTATAGGAATTTAGACAACAAAATTTAGCAATTCCCACCATCGGGGGCGGTCGAGGGGGGTGCGGATCGACGGGGAATAATTCCTGGCGCCGATTAATGACGGTTTGCTGAAAAAAATTTGACAAATTTCAGAGTTTTTGACAAAAAATAAAAAAAAATTTAAGGCAAAAAAAAATTCTGAAATGTTTGCACACTGAAAATTTCGATGGCGTTGTGCAAGACAAAACGAATGAAGACCTTCTGCTGAAAACCCGGTAAGAATATTTGAATATTTACTGCTTTTAGACGTTAAAATATCTGAAAAATCGATGTACCATTACACCTCGGTACTGATTTGTATAGGAATTTAGACAACAAAATTTAGCAATTCCCACCATCGGGGGCGGTCGAGGGGGGTGCGGATCGACGGGGAATAATTCCTGGCGCCGATTAATGACGGTTTGCTGAAAGAAATTTGACAAATTTCAGAGTTTTTGACAAAAAACATAAAAATTTAAGGCAAAAAAAAATTCTGAAATGTTTGCACACTGAAAATTTCGATGGCGTTGTGCAAGACAAAACGAATGAAGACCTTCTGCTGAAAACCCGGTAAGAATATTTGAATATTTACTGCTTTTAGACGTTAAAATATCTGAAAAATCGATGTACCATTACACCTCGGTACTGATTTGTATAGGAATTTAGACAACAAAATTTAGCAAATCCCACCATCGGGGGCGGTCGAGGGGGGTGCGGATCGACGGGGAATAATTCCTGGCGCCGATTAATGACGGTTTGCTGAAAAAAATTTGACAAATTTCAGAGTTTTTGACAAAAAACAAAAAAAAATTAAGGCAAAAAAAAATTCTGAAATGTTTGCACACTGAAAATTTCGATGGCGTTGTGCAAGACAAAACGAATGAAGACCTTCTGCTGAAAACCCGGTAAGAATATTTGAATATTTACTGCTTTTAGACGTTAAAATATCTGAAAAATCGATGTACCATTACACCTCGGTACTGATTTGTATAGGAATTTAGACAACAAAATTTAGCAATTCCCACCATCGGGGGCGGTCGAGGGGGGTGCGGATCGACGGGGAATAATTCCTGGCGCCGATTAATGACGGTTTGCTGAAAAAAATTTGACAAATTTCAGAGTTTTTGACAAAAAACAAAAAAATTTAAGGCAAAAAAAAATTCTGACATGTTTGCACACTGAAAATTTCGATGGCGTTGTGCAAGACAAAACGAATGAAGACCTTCTGCTGAAAACCCGGTAAGAATATTTGAATATTTACTGCTTTTAGACGTTAAACTATCTAAAAAATCGATGTACCATTACACCTCGGTACTGATTTGTATAGGAATTTAGACAACAAAATTTAGCAATTCCCACCATCGGGGGCGGTCGAGGGGGGTGCGGATCGACGGGGAATAATTCCTGGCGCCGATTAATGACGGTTTGCTGAAAAAAAATTGACAAATTTCAGAGTTTTTGACAAAAAACAAAAAAAATTTAAGGCAAAAAAAAATTCTGAAATGTTTGCACACTGAAAATTTCGATGGCGTTGTGCAAGACAAAACGAATGAAGACCTTCTGCTGAAAACCCGGTAAGAATATTTGAATATTTACTGCTTTTAGACGTTAAAATATCTGAAAAATCGATGTACCATTACACCTCGGTACTGATTTGTATAGGAATTTAGACAACAAAATTTAGCAATTCCCACCATCGGGGGCGGTCGAGGGGGGTGCGGATCGACGGGGAATAATTCCTGGCGCCGATTAATGACGGTTTGCTGAAAAAAATTTGACAAATTTCAGAGTTTTTGACAAAAAATAAAAAAAAAATTCAGGCAAAAAAAAATTCTGGAATGTTTGCACACTGAAAATTTCGATGGCGTTGTGCAAGACAAAACGAATGAAGACCTTCTGCTGAAAACCCGGTAAGAATATTTGAATATTTACTGCTTTTAGACGTTAAAATATCTGAAAAATCGATGTACTATTACATCTCGGTACTGATTTGTATAGGAATTTAGACAACAAAATTTAGCAATTCCCACCATCGGGGGCGGTCGAGAGGGGTGCGGATCGACGGGGAATAATTCCTGGCGCCGATTAATGACGGTTTGCTGAAAAAAATTTGACAAATTTCAGAGTTTTTGACAAAAAACAAAAAAAATTTAAGGCAAAAAAAAATTCTGAAATGTTTGCACACTGAAAATTTCGATGGCGTTGTGCAAGACAAAACGAATGAAGACCTTCTGCTGAAAACCCGGTAAGAATATTTGAATATTTACTGCTTTTAGACGTTAAAATATCTGAAAAATCGATGTACCATTACACCTCGGTACTGATTTGTATAGGAATTTAGACAACAAAATTTAGCAATTCCCACCATCGGGGGCGGTCGAGGGGGGTGCGGATCGACGGGGAATAATTCCTGGCGCCGATTAATGACGGTTTGCTGAAAAAAATTTGACAAATTTCAGAGTTTTTGACAAAAAATAAAAAAAAAATTCAGGCAAAAAAAAATTCTGAAATGTTTGCACACTGAAAATTTCGATGGCGTTGTGCAAGACAAAACGAATGAAGACCTTCTGCTGAAAACCCGGTAAGAATATTTGAATATTTACTGCTTTTAGACGTTAAAATATCTGAAAAATCGATGTACCATTACACCTCGGTACGGTACTGATTTGTATAGGAATTTAGACAACAAAATTTAGCAAATCCCACCATCGGGGGCGGTCGAGGGGGGTGCGGATCGACGGGGAATAATTCCTGGCGCCGATTAATGACGGTTTGCTGAAAAAAATTTGACAAATTTCAGAGTTTTTGACAAAAAATAAAAAAAAAATTAAGGAAAAAAAAAAATTTGAAATGTTTGCACACTGAAAATTTCGATGGCGTTGTGCAAGACAAAACGAATGAAGACCTTCTGCTGAAAACCCGGTAAGAATATTTGAATATTTACTGCTTTTAGACGTTAAAATATCTGAAAAATCGATGTACCATTACACCTCGGTACTGATTTGTATAGGAATTTAGACAACAAAATTTAGCAATTCCCACCATCGGGGGCGGTCGAGGGGGGTGCGGATCGACGGGGAATAATTCCTGGCGCCGATTAATGACGGTTTGCTGAAAAAAATTTGACAAATTTCAGAGTTTTTGACAAAAAACATAAAAATTTAGGGCAAAAAAAAATTCTGAAATGTTTGCACACTGAAAATTTCGATGGCGTTGTGCAAGACAAAACGAATGAAGACCTTCTGCTGAAAACCCGGTAAGAATATTTGAATATTTACTGCTTTTAGACGTTAAAATATCTGAAAAATCGATGTACCATTACACCTCGGTACTGATTTGTATAGGAATTTAGACAACAAAATTTAGCAATTCCCACCATCGGGGGCGGTCGAGGGGGGTGCGGATCGACGGGGAATAATTCCTGGCGCCGATTAATGACGGTTTGCTGAAAAAAATTTGACAAATTTCAGAGTTTTTGACAAAAAACAAAAAAAATTTAAGGCAAAAAAAAATTCTGAAATGTTTGCACACTGAAAATTTCGATGGCGTTGTGCAAGACAAAACGAATGAAGACCTTCTGCTGAAAACCCGGTAAGAATATTTGAATATTTACTGCTTTTAGACGTTAAAATATCTGAAAAATCGATGTACCATTACACCTCGGTACTGATTTGTATAGGAATTTAGACAACAAAATTTAGCAAATCCCACCATCGGTGGCGGTCGAGGGGGGTGCGGATCGACGGGGAATAATTCCTGGCGCCGATTAATGACGGTTTGCTGAAAAAAATTTGACAAATTTCAGAGTTTTTGACAAAAAAAAAAAAATTTAGGGCAAAAAAAAATCTGAAATGTTTGCACACTGAAAATTTCGATGGCGTTGTGCAAGACAAAACGAATGAAGACCGTCTGCTGAAAACCCGGTATGAATATTTGAATATTTACTGCTTTTAGACGTTAAAATATCTGAAAAATCGATGTACCATTACACCTCGGTACTGATTTGTATAGGAATTTAGACAACAAAATTTAGCAATTCCTACCATCGGGGGCGGTCGAGGGGGGTGCGGATCGACGGGGAATAATTCCTGGCGCCGATTAACGACGGTTTGCTAAAAAAAATTTGACAAATTTCAGAGTTTTTGACAAAAAACAAAAAAAAATTAAGGCAATAAAAAATTCTGAAATGTTTGCACACTGAAAATTTCGATGGCGTTGTGCAAGACAAAACGAATGAAGACCTTCTGCTGAAAACCCGGTAAGAATATTTGAATATTTACTGCTTTTAGACGTTAAAATATCTGAAAAATCGATGTATCATTACACCTCGGTACTGATTTGTATAGGAATTTAGACAACCAAATTTAGCAATTCCCACCATCGGGGGCGGTCGAGGGGGGTGCGGATCGACGGGGAATAATTCCTGGCGCCGATTAACGACGGTTTGCTGAAAAAAATTTGACAAATTTCAGAGTTTTTGACAAAAAACAAAAAAAATTTAAGGCAAAAAAAAATTCTGAAATGTTTGCACACTGAAAATTTCGATGGCGTTGTGCAAGACAAAACGAATGAAGACCTTCTGCTGAAAACCCGGTAAGAATATTTGAATATTTACTGCTTTTAGACGTTAAAATATCTAAAAAATCGATGTACCATTACACCTCGGTACTGATTTGTATAGGAATTTAGACAACAAAATTTAGCAATTCCCACCATCGGGGGCGGTCGAGGGGGGTGCGGATCGACGGGGAATAATTCCTGGCGCCGATTAATGACGGTTTGCTGAAAAAAATTTGACAAATTTCAGAGTTTTTGACAAAAAAAAAAAAAAAATAAGGCAAAAAAAAATTCTGAAATGTTTGCACACTGAAAATTTCGATGGCGTTGTGCAAGACAAAACGAATGAAGACCTTCTGCTGAAAACCCGGTAAGAATATTTGAATATTTACTGCTTTTAGACGTTAAAATATCTGAAAAATCGATGTACCATTACACCTCGGTACTGATTTGTATAGGAATTTAGACAACAAAATTTAGCAAATCCCACCATCGGTGGCGGTCGAGGGGGGTGCGGATCGACGGGGAATAATTCCTGGCGCCGATTAATGACGGTTTGCTGAAAAAAATTTGACAAATTTCAGAGTTTTTGACAAAAAAAAAAAATTTAGGGCAAAAAAAAATCTGAAATGTTTGCACACTGAAAATTTCGATGGCGTTGTGCAAGACAAAACGAATGAAGACCGTCTGCTGAAAACCCGGTATGAATATTTGAATATTTACTGCTTTTAGACGTTAAAATATCTGAAAAATCGATGTACCATTACACCTCGGTACTGATTTGTATAGGAATTTAGACAACAAAATTTAGCAATTCCTACCATCGGGGGCGGTCGAGGGGGGTGCGGATCGACGGGGAATAATTCCTGGCGCCGATTAACGACGGTTTGCTGAAAAAAATTTGACAAATTTCAGAGTTTTTGACAAAAAACAAAAAAAATTTAAGGCAATAAAAAATTCTGAAATGTTTGCACACTGAAAATTTCGATGGCGTTGTGCAAGACAAAACGAATGAAGACCTTCTGCTGAAAACCCGGTAAGAATATTTGAATATTTACTGCTTTTAGACGTTAAAATATCTGAAAAATCGATGTATCATTACACCTCGGTACTGATTTGTATAGGAATTTAGACAACCAAATTTAGCAATTCCCACCATCGGGGGCGGTCGAGGGGGGTGCGGATCGACGGGGAATAATTCCTGGCGCCGATTAACGACGGTTTGCTGAAAAAAATTTGACAAATTTCAGAGTTTTTGACAAAAAACAAAAAAAATTTAAGGCAAAAAAAATTCTGAAATGTTTGCACACTGAAAATTTCGATGGCGTTGTGCAAGACAAAACGAATGTAGACCTTCTGCTGAAAACCCGGTAAGAATATTTGAATATTTACTGCTTATAGACGTTAAAATATCTAAAAAATCGATGTACCATTACACCTCGGTACTGATTTGTATAGGAATTTAGACAACAAAATTTAGCAATTCCCACCATCGGGGGCGGTCGAGGGGGGTGCGGATCGACGGGGAATAATTCCTGGCGCCGATTAATGACGGTTTGCTGAAAAAAATTTGACAACTTTCAGAGTTTTTGACAAAAAACAAAAAAAATTTAAGGCAAAAAAAAATTCTGAAATGTTTGCACACTGAAAATTTCGATGGCGTTGTGCAAGACAAAACGAATGAAGACCTTCTGCTGAAAACCCGGTAAGAATATTTGAATATTTACTGCTTTTAGACGTTAAAATATCTGAAAAATCGATGTACCATTACACCTCGGTACTGATTTGTATAGGAATTTAGACAACAAAATTTAGCAAATCCCACCATCGGCGGCGGTCGAGGGGGGTGCGGATCGACGGGGAATAATTCCTGGCGCCGATTAATGACGGTTTGCTGAAAAAAAATTGACAAATTTCAGAGTTTTTGACAAAAAATAAAAAAATTTAAGGCAAAAAAAAATTCTGAAATGTTTGCACACTGAAAATTTCGATGGCGTTGTGCAAGACAAAACGAATGAAGACCTTCTGCTGAAAACCCGGTAAGAATATTTGAATATTTACTGCTTTTAGACGTTAAAATATCTGAAAAATCGATGTACCATTACACCTCGGTACTGATTTGTATAGGAATTTAGACAACAAAATTTAGCAAATCCCACCATCGGGGGCGGTCGAGGGGGGTGCGGATCGACGGGGAATAATTCCTGGCGCCGATTAATGACGGTTTGCTGAAAAAAATTTGACAAATTTCAGAGTTTTTGACAAAAAACAAAAAAAATTTAAGGCAAAAAAAAATTCTGAAATGTTTGCACACTGAAAATTTCGATGGCGTTGTGCAAGAAAAAACGAATGAAGACCTTCTGCTGAAAACCCGGTAAGAATATTTGAATATTTACTGCTTTTAGACGTTAAAATATCTGAAAAATCGATGTACCATTACACCTCGGTACGGTACTGATTTGTATAGGAATTTAGACAACAAAATTTAGCAAATCCCACCATCGGGGGCGGTCGAGGGGGGTGCGGATCGACGGGGAATAATTCCTGGCGCCGATTAATGACGGTTTGCTGAAAAAAATTTGACAAATTTCAGAGTTTTTGACAAAAAATAAAAAAAAATTTAAGGCAAAAACAAATTCTGAAATGTTTGCACACTGAAAATTTCGATGGCGTTGTGCAAGACAAAACGAATGAAGACCTTCTGCTGAAAACCCGGTAAGAATATTTGAATATTTACTGCTTTTAGACGTTAAAATATCTGAAAAATCGATGTACCATTACACCTCGGTACTGATTTGTATAGGAATTTAGACAACAAAATTTAGCAATTCCCACCATCGGGGGCGGTCGAGGGGGGTGCGGATCGACGGGGAATAATTCCTGGCGCCGATTAATGACGGTTTGCTGAAAAAAAATTGACAAATTTCAGAGTTTTTGACAAAAAACAAAAAAATTTAAGGCAAAAAAAAATTCTGAAATGTTTGCACACTGAAAATTTCGATGGCGTTGTGCAAGACAAAACGAATGAAGACCTTCTGCTGAAAACCCGGTAAGAATATTTAAATATTTACTGCTTTTAGACGTTAAAATATCTGAAAAATCGATGTACCATTACACCTCGGTACTGATTTGTATAGGAATTTAGACAACAAAATTTAGCAATTCCCACCATCGGGGGCGGTCGAGGGGGGTGCGGATCGACGGGGAATAATTCCTGGCGCCGATTAATGACGGTTTGCTGAAAAAAATTTGACAAATTTCAGAGTTTTTGACAAAAAACAAAAAAAATTTTAGGCATAAAAAAATTCTGATATGTTTGCACACTGAAAATTTCGATGGCGTTGTGCAAGACAAAACGAATGAAGACCTTCTGCTGAAAACCCGGTAAGAATATTTGAATATTTACTGCTTTTAGACGTTAAAATATCTGAAAAATCGATGTACCATTACACCTCGGTACTGATTTGTATAGGAATTTAGACAACAAAATTTAGCAATTCCCACCATCGGGGGCGGTCGAGGGGGGTGCGGATCGACGGGGACTAATTCCTGGCGCCGATTAAGGACGGTTTGCTGAAAAAAATTTGTAAAATTTCAGAGTTTTTGACAAAAAACAAAAAAAAATTGGGGCAAAAAAAAAATCTGAAATGTTTGCACACTGAAAATTTCGATGGCGTTGTGCAAGACAAACCGAATGAAGACCTTCTGCTGGAAACCCGGTAAGAATATTTGAATATTTACTGCTTTTAGACGTTAAAATATCTGAAAAATCGATGTACCATTACACCTCGGTACTGATTTGTATAGGAATTTAGACAACAAAATTTAGCAATTCCCACCATCGGGGGCGGTCGAGGGGGGTGCGGATCGACGGGGAATAATTCCTGGCGCCGATTAATGACAGTTTGCTGAAAAAAATTTGACAAATTTCAGAGTTTCTGACAAATTACAAAAAAAATTTAAGGCAAAAAAGAATTCTGAAATGTTTGCACACTGAAAATTTCGATGGCGTTGTGCAAGACAAAACGAATGAAGACCTTCTGCTGAAAACCCGGTAAGAATATTTGAATATTTACTGCTTTTAGACGTTAAAATATCTGAAAAATCGATGTACCATTACACCTCGGTACTGATTTGTATAGGAATTTAGACAACAAAATTTAGCAATTCCCACCATCGGGGGCGGTCGAGGGGGGTGCGGATCGACGGGGAATAATTCCTGGCGCCGATTAATGACGGTTTGCTGAAAAAAATTTGACAAATTTCAGAGTTTCTGACAAAAAACAAAAAAAATTTAAGGCAAAAAAAATTTCTGAAATGTTTGCACACTGAAAATTTCGATGGCGATGTGCAAGACAAAACGAATGAAGACCTTCTGCTGAAAACCCGGTAAGAATATTTGAATATATACTGCTTTTAGACGTTAAAATATCTGAAAAATCGATGCACCATTACACCTCGGTACTGATTTGTATAAGAATTTAGACAACAAAATTTAGCAATTCCCACCATCGGGGGCGGTCGAGGGGGGTGCGGATCGACGGGGAATAATTCCTGGCGCCGATTAATGACGGTTTGCTGAAAGAAATTTGACAAATTTCAGAGTTTTTGACAAAAAACATAAAAATTTAAGGCAAAAAAAAATTCTGAAATGTTTGCACACTGAAAATTTCGATGGCGTTGTGCAAGACAAAACGAATGAAGACCTTCTGCTGAAAACCCGGTAAGAATATTTGAATATTTACTGCTTTTAGACGTTAAAATATCTGAAAAATCGATGTACCATTACACCTCGGTACTGATTTGTATAGGAATTTAGACAACAAAATTTAGCAATTCCCACCATCGGGGGCGGTCGAGGGGGGTGCGGATCGACGGGGAATAATTCCTGGCGCCGATTAATGACGGTTTGCTGAAAAAAATTTGACAAATTTCAGAGTTTTTGACAAAAAACAAAAAAAAATTAAGGCAAAAAAAAATTCTGAAATGTTTGCACACTGAAAATTTCGATGGCGTTGTGCAAGACAAAACGAATGAAGACCTTCTGCTGAAAACCCGGTAAGAATATTTGAATATTTACTGCTTTTAGACGTTAAAATATCTGAAAAATCGATGTACCATTACACCTCGGTACTGATTTCTATAGGAATTTAGACAACAAAATTTAGCAATTCCCACCATCGGGGGCGGTCGAGGGGGGTGCGGATCGACGGGGAATAATTCCTGGCGCCGATTAATGACGGTTTGCTGAAAAAAATTTGACAAATTTCAGAGTTTTTGACAAAAAACAAAAAAAAATTAAGGCAAAAAAAAATCTGAAATGTTTGCACACTGAAAATTTCGATGGCGTTGTGCAAGACAAAACGAATGAAGACCTTCTGCTGAAAACCCGGTAAGAATATTTGAATATTTACTGCTTTTAGACGTTAAAATATCTGAAAAATCGATGTACCATTACACCTCGGTACTGATTTGTATAGGAATTTAGACAACAAAATTTAGCAATTCCCACCATCGGGGGCGGTCGAGGGGGGTGCGGATCGACGGGGAATAATTCCTGGCGCCGATTAATGACGGTTTGCTGAAAAAAATTTGACAAATTTCAGAGTTTCTGACAAAAAACAAAAAAAATTTAAGGCAAAAAAAATTTCTGAAATGTTTGCACACTGAAAATTTCGATGGCGATGTGCAAGACAAAACGAATGAAGACCTTCTGCTGAAAACCCGGTAAGAATATTTGAATATATACTGCTTTTAGACGTTAAAATATCTGAAAAATCGATGCACCATTACACCTCGGTACTGATTTGTATAGGAATTTAGACAACAAAATTTAGCAATTCCCACCATCGGGGCGGTCGAGGGGGGTGCGGATCGACGGGGAATAATTCCTGGCGCCGATTAATGACGGTTTGCTGAAAAAAATTTGACAAATTTCAGAGTTTTTGACAAAAAACAAAAAAAATTTGGGGCAAAAAAAAATTCTGAAATGTTTGCACACTGAAAATTTCGATGGCGTTGTGCAAGACAAACCGAATGAAGACCTTCTGCTGGAAACCCGGTAAGAATATTTGAATATTTACTGCTTTTAGACGTTAAAATATCTGAAAAATCGATGTACCATTACACCTCGGTACTGATTTGTATAGGAATTTAGACAACAAAATTTAGCAATTCCCACCATCGGGGGCGGTCGAGGGGGGTGCGGATCGACGGGGAATAATTCCTGGCGCCGATTAATGACGGTTTGCTGAAAAAAATTTGACAAATTTCAGAGTTTCTGACAAATTACAAAAAAAATTTAAGGCAAAAAAGAATTCTGAAATGTTTGCACACTGAAAATTTCGATGGCGTTGTGCAAGACAAAACGAATGAAGACCTTCTGCTGAAAACCCGGTAAGAATATTTGAATATTTACTGCTTTTAGACGTTAAAATATCTGAAAAATCGATGTACCATTACACCTCGGTACTGATTTGTATAGGAATTTAGACAACAAAATTTTGCAATTCCCACCATCGGGGGCGGTCGAGGGGGGTGCGGATCGACGGGGAATAATTCCTGGCGCCGATTAATGACGGTTTGCTGAAAAAAAATTGACAAATTTCAGAGTTTTTGACAAAAAACAAAAAAAATTTAAGGCAAAAAAAAATTCTGAAATGTTTGCACACTGAAAATTTCGATGGCGTTGTGCAAGACAAAACGAATGAAGACCTTCTGCTGAAAACCCGGTAAGAATATTTGAATATTTACTGCTTTTAGACGTTAAAATATCTGAAAAATCGATGTACCATTACACCTCGGTACTGATTTGTATAGGAATTTAGACAACAAAATTTAGCAAATCCCACCATCGGGGGCGGTCGAGGGGGTGCGGATCGACGGGGAATAATTCCTGGCGCCGATTAATGACGGTTTGCTGAAAAAAAATTGACAAATTTCAGAGTTTTTGACAAAAAACAAAAAAAAATTAAGGCAAAAAAAAAATCTGAAATGTATGCACACTGAAAATTTCGATGGCGTTGTGCAAGACAAAACGAATGAAGACCTTCTGCTGAAAACCCGGTAAGAATATTTGAATATTTACTGCTTTTAGACGTTAAAATATCTGAAAAATCGATGTACCATTACACCTCGGTACTGATTTGTATAGGAATTTAGACAACAAAATTTAGCAATTCCCACCATTGGGGGCGGTCGAGGGGGGTGCGGATCGACGGGGAATAATTCCTGGCGCCGATTAATGACGGTTTGCTGAAAAAAAATTGACAAATTTCAGAGTTTTTGACAAAAAACAAAAAAAAATTAAGGCAAAAAAAAAATCTGAAATGTTTGCACACTGAAAATTTCGATGGCGTTGTGCAAGACAAAACGAATGAAGACCTTCTGCTGAAAACCCGGTAAGAATATTTGAATATTTACTGCTTTTAGACGTTAAAATATCTGAAAAATCGATGTACCATTACACCTCGGTACTGATTTGTATAGGCATTTAGACAACAAAATTTAGCAATTCCCACCATCGGGGGCGGTCGAGGGGGGTGCGGATCGACGGGGAATAATTCCTGGCGCCGATTAATGACGGTTTGCTGAAAGAAATTTGACAAATTTCAGAGTTTTTGACAAAAAACATAAAAATTTAAGGCAAAAAAAAATTCTGAAATGTTTGCACACTGAAAATTTCGATGGCGTTGTGCAAGACAAAACGAATGAAGACCTTCTGCTGAAAACCCGGTAAGAATATTTGAATGTTTACTGCTTTTAGACGTTAAAATATCTGAAAAATCGATGTACCATTACACCTCGGTACTGATTTGTATAGGAATTTAGACAACAAAATTTAGCAATTCCCACCATCGGGGGCGGTCGAGGGGGGTGCGGATCGACGGGGAATAATTCCTGGCGCCGATTAATGACGGTTTGCTGAAAAAAATTTGACAAATTTCAGAGTTTCTGACAAAATACAAAAAAAAATTAAAAGCCAAAAAAAATTCTGAAATGTTTGCACACTGAAAATTTCGATGGCGTTGTGCAAGACAAAACGAATGAAGACCTTCTGCTGAAAACCCGGTAAGAATATTTGAATATTTACTGCTTTTAGACGTTAAAATATCTGAAAAATCGATGTACCATTACACCTCGGTACTGATTTGTATAGGAATTTAGACAACAAAATTTAGCAATTCCCACCATCGGGGGCGGTCGAGGGGGGTGCGGATCGACGGGGATTAATTCCTGGCGCCGATTAATGACGGTTTGCTGAAAAAAAATTGACAAATTTCAGAGTTTTCGACAAAAAACAAAAAAAATTTAAGGCAAAAAAAAATTCTGAAATGTTTGCACACTGAAAATTTCGATGGCGTTGTGCAAGACAAAACGAATGAAGACCTTCTGCTGAAAACCCGGTAAGAATATTTGAATATTTACTGCTTTTAGACGTTAAAATATCTGAAAAATCGATGTACCATTACACCTCGGTACTGATTTGTATAGGAATTTAGACAACAAAATTTAGCAATTCCCACCATCGGGGGCGGTCGAGGGGGGTGCGGATCGACGGGGAATAATTCCTGGCGCCGATTAATGACGGTTTGCTGAAAAAAATTTGACAAATTTCAGAGTTTTTGACAAAAAATAAAAAAAAATTAAAAGCCAAAAAAAATTCTGAAATGTTTGCACACTGAAAATTTCGATGGCGTTGTGCAAGACAAAACGAATGAAGACCTTCTGCTGAAAACCCGGTAAGAATATTTGAATGTTTACTGCTTTTAGACGTTAAAATATCTGAAAAATCGATGTACCATTACACCTCGGTACTGATTTGTATAGGAATTTAGACAACAAAATTTAGCAATTCCCACCATCGGGGGCGGTCGAGGGGGGTGCGGATCGACGGGGAATAATTCCTGGCGCCGATTAATGACGGTTTGCTGAAAAAAATTTGACAAATTTCAGAGTTTTTGACAAAAAACAAAAAAAAATTAAGGCAAAAAAAAATTCTGAAATGTTTGCACACTGAAAATTTCGATGGCGTTGTGCAAGACAAAACGAATGAAGACCTTCTGCTGAAAACCCGGTAAGAATATTTGAATATTTACTGCTTTTAGACGTTAAAATATCTGAAAAATCGATGTACCATTACACCTCGGTACTGATTTGTACAGGAATTTAGACAACAAAATTTAGCAATTCCCACCATCGGGGGCGGTCGAGGGGGGTGCGGATCGACGGGGAATAATTCCTGGCGCCGATTAATGACAGTTTGCTGAAAAAAATTTGACAAATTTCAGAGTTTTTGACAAAAAACAAAATAAATTTAAGGCAAAAAAAAATTCTGAAATGTTTGCACACTGAAAATTTCGATGGCGTTGTGCAAGACAAAACGAATGAAGACCTTCTGCTGAAAACCCGGTAAGAATATTTGAATATTTACTGCTTTTAGACGTTAAAATATCTGAAAAATCGATGTACCATTACACCTCGGTACTGATTTGTATAGGAATTTAGACAACAAAATTTAGCAATTCCCACCATCGGGGGCGGTCGAGGGGGGTGCGGATCGACGGGGAATAATTCCTGGCGCCGATTAATGACGGTTTGCTGAAAAAAATTTGACAAATTTCAGAGTTTTTGACAAAAAATAAAAAAAAATTAAAAGCCAAAAAAAATTCTGAAATGTTTGCACACTGAAAATTTCGATGGCGTTGTGCAAGACAAAACGAATGAAGACCTTCTGCTGAAAACCCGGTAAGAATATTTGAATGTTTACTGCTTTTAGACGTTAAAATATCTGAAAAATCGATGTACCATTACACCTCGGTACTGATTTGTATAGGAATTTAGACAACAAAATTTAGCAATTCCCACCATCGGGGGCGGTCGAGGGGGGTGCCGATCGACGGGGAATAATTCCTGGCGCCGATTAATGACGGTTTGCTGAAAAAAATTAGACAAATTTCAGAGTTTTTGACAAAAAACAAAAAAAAATTAAGGCAAAAAAAAATTCTGAAATGTGTGCACACTGAAAATTTCGATGGCGTTGTGCAAGACAAAACGAATGAAGACCTTCTGCTGAAAACCCGGTAAGAATATTTGAATATTTACTGCTTTTAGACGTTAAAATATCTGAAAAATCGATGTACCATTACACCTCGGTACTGATTTGTATAGGAATTTAGACAACAAAATTTTGCAATTCCCACCATCGGGGGCGGTCGAGGGGGGTGCGGATCGACGGGGAATAATTCCTGGTGCCGATTAATGACGGTTTGCTGAAAAAAATTTGACAAATTTCAGAGTTTTTGACAAAAAACAAAAAAAAATTAAGGCAAAAAAAAATTCTGAAATGTTTGCACACTGAAAATTTCGATGGCGTTGTGCAAGACAAAACGAATGAAGACCTTCTGCTGAAAACCCGGTAAGAATATTTGAATATTTACTGCTTTTAGACGTTAAAATATCTGAAAAATCGATGTACCATTACACCTCGGTACTGATTTGTATAGGAATTTAGACAACAAAATTTAGCAATTCCCACCATCGGGGGCGGTCGAGGGGGGTGCGGATCGACGGGGAATAATTCCTGGCGCCGATTAATGACGGTTTGCTGAAAAAAATTTGACAAATTTCAGAGTTTTTGACAAAAAACAAAATAAATTTAAGGCAAAAAAAAATTCTGAAATGTTTGCACACTGAAAATTTCGATGGCGGTGTGCAAGACAAAACGAATGAAGACCTTCTGCTGAAAACCCGGTAAGAATATTTGAATATTTACTGCTTTTAGACGTTAAAATATCTGAAAAATCGATGTACCATTACACCTCGGTACTGATTTGTATAGGAATTTAGACAACAAAATTTAGCAATTCCCACCATCGGGGGCGGTCGAGGGGGGTGCGGATCGACGGGGAATAATTCCTGGCGCCGATTAATGACGGTTTGCTGAAAAAAATTAGACAAATTTCAGAGTTTTTGACAAAAAACAAAAAAAAATTAAGGCAAAAAAAAATTCTGAAATGTTTGCACACTGAAAATTTCGATGGCGTTGTGCAAGACAAAACGAATGAAGACCTTCTGCTGAAAACCCGGTAAGAATATTTGAATATTTACTGCTTTTAGACGTTAAAATATCTGAAAAATCGATGTACCATTACACCTCGGTACTGATTTGTATAGGCATTTAGACAACAAAATTTAGCAAATCCCACCATCGGGGGCGGTCGAGGGGGGTGCGGATCGACGGGGAATAATTCCTGGCGCCGATTAATGACGGTTTGCTGAAAAAAATTTGACAAAATTCAGAGTTTTCGACAAAAAACAAAAAAAGTTTAAGGCAAAAAAAAATTCTGAAATGTTTGTACACTGAAAATTTCGATGGCGTTGTGCAAGACAAAACGAATGAAGACCTTCTGCTGAAAACCCGGTAAGAATATTTGAATATTTACTGCTTTTAGACGTTAAAATATCTGAAAAATCGATGTATTTTTTGACGCGAGACGTCAAGTAGCCAAAACAAGTACTATCTACTTCCGAGTTTAAAAATAAATACACAGTGATTCTTGTTATAATTTATTGAGGAAACGTAGAATACAGTGCCTAAAAATACATAAACTATTATACAGTTGTTCTGTGCAGTGATTCTTACAAAAAACTCAATATAAATAAAACACTACAGTGAACCTTTAAAACTACCTTAAGTCTAAAAATAATAAGTGGAAAAAGACAAAAACTAATAGTGAATAACGTGAACCATATATAAATGTGTAGCCTGTAGTGTCTGTATGAACAAAAGTGATCGGTAAAGCCTATACTAATTACGCCATAACCGTAAACACCATAAAACTCCGAACTGATTTTAGCGCCATCTATTACGTAGCGCAGGAACTAAATTGACATTTGTTTACAAATCTATTTACGGCCGCATTCGTATAAAATCACAACATCTTATGTAATACTGATACTATATTACACAACCAGTACTTAACGTTAATTGAAAATGCCCAGTGTAAAGTGTGGACACTGTAGTAAGTACATGTCATCTACAGATGGCTGTAGATGTGGTAAGTGTGGCGGGTCATATCATCGCTCTTGCGTGGCATTGCCGCAGTCTGGGGTCATATCAGCGACATGGCGTTGTTCGCAATGCAGCAAAAAACCGCTCAAAAACAACAGTGCAGAAAAGTCTACTCGAACCACTGCTATTAACTCTCCGCAAGAGTTTTCACCGGAGTCTGCACAAGGGACCGTTCTGGATATTAATATAGAACTAGGTCGGATCAGAGATGAGCTGCGCACAGTAAGGAGCGAGTTTCAGGCATTCCGTGAGGAGATTGCCGGTATGAGAATTCTTGGTGATCGCATGGATGCTTTAGAACATAGAGTAGCCGCTCTGGAGGCAAGCAATAAAATCTGCCGGCCAAATACACCCCACACTGACATGGAAGAGGTAGTTGCGCAATTGAGACGGGATCTTAACGATCGGGATCAAGAATTGTTGGCAAATGATCTAGAGGTAACCAGACTGCCCGAGGTAAATGGAGAAAACCTTAATCACACCGTTCGTCTGATGGCTAGTAAACTCGGCGTGTCCATTACGGAAGGCGATATAGTAAGCGTCGATCGAATTGGTAGTCGTTACTTACATGCAACTGATCCCTCAGGCCCAACAGAGACCCGAATAAGGCCAGTGGTGATACGTCTAGCACGTCGAGATACTCGTGACGCAATTATACGAGCAGCCAGAGTAAAGCGTGGAATCACTTCCAAAGATCTCGATATAAATGGACCGGTGAAGCGGTTTTACATAAATGAGCGCCTCACCAAACGCAACCGACTGTTATTTCGGCAAGCAAGAGACGCGGGGCGGCTTTCTGGTTGGCAGTTTATTTGGTCACGCCGTGGAAGGATTCTTGCCAGGAATAAGCAGGGCGACAATGCCTGTCTCATTTCATGTGAGGCCGATATACAGCGCGTCTTTGGAACGGGACCTGAAGCAAGAAACAATCAGTAGCCTTAGCTTTAGTTTATTTGTTATTGTAACAGGCATTGCACGTCTCGATATTGCTGTTGGAAGCACCTGTCTTACATACTATTTTTATAGCTGTATTTATTTTGCTGGGGTGCCGCTATTCTACTATTTACACATCTTGTTATCGTTTAGTACACTAATTTACATGTTATCAATCATACCTCTACAGAGCACACGCACACTAGATAGATCACCATACCGCACACAACATACGACATTGTACTTGTATAGCATCGTACTTTTTAGAACGGCCTTTCTACAGAGATTACATAGGATAAATCATACTTATACACGACAAGTCTGGACACTATTAGTAAAAATCAGCGTATTTAATTTTTGTAAAATGAGTAATAAAAAAAAAATTACGTATACATAAATGTTAGGCGGTAAGTTTTTGAAGTTAGGTTTATTTAATGCGGGTTCTTTAGCTACTCGCCATGACGAGTTCCTATTAACTATGAATAAACATTCTGCTGATATAATAGCAATTAATGAAACATGGCTACGACCGGGTGAAGATGGGCGAGCCCCGTCTGTTCCAAATTATCGCCTTAAGCATGTTCCACGACCAGCAACTGTGCGCGGTGGGCGCGGCGGAGGAGTCGCATTCTATATTAGAACTGGTATAGCAGCAAGAATCAAGCCACATCCTGAATACCCTGACATCGAACAACTTTGGATGACTATGAACATAAGGAGCAAACGACTTCTCATAGGCACCGCGTACCGACCACCGTGGCTTGACTTGGACAGATTTTTAGATGCATTGACAGACAGCTTGAACGCTCTTGCCCCCTATGACTATGTGATATTATTAGGTGACTTTAACGTGAATCTATTGCATGAGAACGACTCTAAATCAAAACGACTGAAAGAGTTTCTGAATTATTGTAGCCTGGACCAAGTTGTAAATGGACCAACACACTTTCTAAATGAAAGTTGCTCCTTGATTGATATTATTTGTACTGATGCCAGGTACAGAAATATATCTATTGATTGTAATAGCGAACTAGGACATCATTCATTCGTAACTTGTGAACTTATCTTTAGGAAGGATCGTCCAGCTAAGAGATTGGTAATATATCGTCCACTCAGGGATATAGTATTTGACAATTTTGAGAGCGATCTGCAGTCCATACCATGGGAATACATATGCAATGTGCAATGTGTGACCACAATGGTATCATTGTTGAGCAACTACCTGCTAGACTTGTTTAATGCGCACGCCCCAATAAAGCAGAGGTCGTTTAAATGCTTACCTACGCCTTGGATAACTGACGTCATAAAATTAATGTGTAGGATCCGCGACGAGGCAAGGGATAGATACCGTTGCTCCAAGTCACTAAGCCACAAAGAATACTACCTCCAGCTAAAGCACCAGGTGGTTACAGCACTGCACAATGAAAAGAAAGCATATTTTACCAAGCATATAAACGAAAATCTCAGCAACAGCAGGGCCTTATGGAAAAACCTAAAACAGCATGTATACCCAACAACTCTAGATAATATGCTGCCTCAACAACTGAGTGATCCCGATGTCATTAATAACGCCTTTTTGGATGTGCCTGGGGGCCGACCAGCAACTATATCAGAATTAACATACTTTGAGTTTCACAGACATGGGACTTCTACCTTCTCCCTAAAAGTAGTTGATCAAAATACTATCCTCAAAATCATTAAAAGTATTTCAACGAATGCCAGAGGGGTTGATGGTATAAATAAAGAAATGATTGACCTTACACTGCCTTGGTCCTTGACGACTATAACTGCAATCGTTAACAGGTCTATCATCACCAACACTTTTCCTGAGCCTTGGCTGTGTGCGATTGTTAGACCATTGCCAAAGACCAGCAATCCTGAAAATTACAAAGATTTACGTCCAATCAGTATTCTTCCATATCTATCAAAAATCTTGGAGCGGGTGGTATATACACAAGTTTCTGATTACATAGAGGCTAATAATATTCTGCCCGATCTCCAATCGGGATTCAGACATGGACGTGGAACTGCAACTGCTTTGGCGGATGTGGTCGGCAATATTTTGGAGGCTAGGGATCAGGGTGAAGGCACCATTGTTGCCTTGTTGGACTATTCGAGAGCTTTCGATGCCATAAACACAACATTGCTTCTGTCAAAGTTAGCCTACTACGGTTTTGACCCAAATTGTGTGAAATGGTTCAGTAGCTACCTCACTGGTAGATCGCAGTCTGTTGAGATACAGAAAGAAGATGGGTCTCTGACGTCTTCTGCTTCGCAATCCATCACAAGAGGTATTCCCCAGGGTTCTTTGTTGGGGCCTCTTTTATTCATTATTTACAGTGCAGATATTGTTGATTGCTTTAAATACTGCAAATATCACATGTACGCAGACGACATCCAACTATACATGTCCTTTAGCCCTGACGAAACCACGGCATCTGTACATAGGATGAATGAAGAGCTAGATAGAATCGTCTCGTGGTCGGAGAGCAACAGCCTAACGTTGAATCCTACAAAATCAAAGTTTATTGTTATGGGTAGCAAAACCCAAGTGCAAACTATCATCTCTGCTAAACCAGAGCTAAAGATTAAGGATAAAATTATTGATAGGGTGGAAACTGCCCGTAACCTAGGTCTAACAATTGATCCTGAACTCCGTTTTGAGGCGCACATTAGCAATGTGGTTAGAAGTTGTTTTTATAGGCTGAAGACATTGTATAGATTTAGGAGATACTTCAGTGTAATGATAAGAAAAAGATTAGTAGATAGTCTAATCCTTTCGAAATTTGACTACTGTGATATAGTATATGGCCCTTGTCTACTGTCAAGGACTGAACGTTTAATACAACGTGTACAAAATGCATGTGCCCGTTTTTGTTTTGACATCCCACGTCGTAGCCATGTTACACCTTTTTTAAATGACGCTAATATGTTGAAAATGTACAACAGGCGAAAGCTTCACTTGGCTTCATTACTGTTTGGCATTGTTAAGACCTGCTCGCCTAAATACTTATATGAGAAGTTAAACTGGAGGCAGAATCACTTTGCATACCCCGCGCGTTCCATGACCAACCCGCTTTCAATACCACAGCATAGGACCACGGCATTTAGAGGTAGTTTTAAATTCGCAGCCACCAAATGCTGGAACTCATTACCACCTCCAGTAGCATCTAAAATAAGCAGGATGGGCTTTAAGAATTTATACAAGAGAATTCTATTGAATACACAAAAAAGTACACAATAAATCACTGTTCAGGCATTGCCTAGTTGATCTATATTGAACTTGCAAATGTCCCAAATATAAAATAATTTTATAATCCGGTTCAAGGTATTGGAGAGCTGTTTTAGAAATTCTTACACTGATGCTTATAACCCTGCCATAAGACACTTTTTCAGTTTTGACAACTTTTATGTTTACTTAACATACTAAGATGCCAAATGGTGTAAGTGTTATGTACCAGCTTGTGCTAATATATAACATAATTATAATTTTTGATATACTTACTGAATCTGCATAATTTTTCCTATGCAATGTTTCTGTTCACTGTGCTCTGGATACATTAATAATAATCCATTAAGCTATTATTGCAGTTCATATAGTTTTGTATTTTCTGTAAAAAATGTTTGAAATACTAATCAATGTCTGGCAGTCATAATGTATTGTACCTATTTATATTACTTGTGTTTAATGCTCAGAACAAGCAAACTAACAATTTAGGTACCTATTAGAATGTTATAAAGAACTAAGTACCTACTTGCCCATCTTAATATCAAATGAAACAGCGTTCTGTGGATGAGGATGAAACACTATTCTTTTTGTGCCTATGTATACACACATTTGTATTGTATTTTATTTATTTTGTATTTTATTTATTTTGTGTACTTTATTGTTTCCGGTAATGGCAGCGATTGAGGCAATCGATGCTGTCCGATAACTGGTGATGTTTGTACCAATTGAGTCATGATTATGACATAGTATTCGGATTGAAATATTACAGATTACAAAATAATTACATAATATAAACTCTGATTGTTTGGCGTGCGGAAGGTAGTATATGTAATGTAACCGCTGTTGGCGTCTATGTACATCTCGCTCTAAGGCATTGTCGTTTGTCTCATTTCAACATTGTTAAGTATTGCTTTTCACAATTATTAACCACGGTGAAATTTATTTGGAGCGGGACTCTTACTTATTGTTATGAGCCGGACCCGAATACAGTGTCCCCACTTACCAGTATGCTTAATTGGTTGAAACATTTCTTCTTTGTGTTTATTATCCTAGATTGTTTACGATTATGCAACTTTATCATATATCGATTATGTAACGTGATCGTGCATCTGTCATTTTATGTAGCGTAAGTGTCATGTCATTAGTGTCAATGTCAGAAAGAAGGTGCGTTCATAAATGTAGCTTTGATATAAAAAGAAAAATATATCTCTGGATATTCGGTTACTGTAATGTCTGTGTGTGAATGTTCAATGTTATAATGGGATAAGTATTGCTCTCAGGGTCTTGACGTCCGTGTCTATTAAGGAGCCAGTTGAAAACCAGCGTCGGGCACATATGCCCGGCAATATTGCTGAACTGGCCTCCTATTTTTGTACGGACGACGGGCGTGTACATTTATTATTAAGTAGTATAGTTTAATTATTTTTTTTTCCTACATTGTTTATATCATGTCCTTCGTCTGTTATGAAATAAACGTCTTTATTATTATTATTATTATTATATTATTATATTATTATGTACCATTACACCTCGGTACTGATTTGTATAGGAATTTAGACAACAAAATTTAGCAATTCCCACCATCGGGGGCGGTCGAGGGGGGTGCCGATCGACGGGGAATAATTCCTGGCGCCGATTAATGACGGTTTGCTGAAAAAAATTAGACAAATTTCAGAGTTTTAGACAAAAAACAAAAAAAAATTAAGCAAAAAAAATTCTGAAATGTGTGCACACTGAAAATTTCGATGGCGTTGTGCAAGACAAAACGAATGAAGACCTTCTGCTGAAAACCCGGTAAGAATATTTGAATATTTACTGCTTTTAGACGTTAAAATATCTGAAAAATCGATGTACCATTACACCTCGGTACTGATTTGTATAGGAATTTAGACAACAAAATTTAGCAATTCCCACCATCGGGGGCGGTCGAGGGGGGTGCGGATCGACGGGGAATAATTCCTGGCGCCGATTAATGACGGTTTGCTGAAAAAAATTTGACAAATTTCAGAGTTTTTGACAAAAAACAAAAAAAAATTAAGGCAAAAAAAAATTCTGAAATGTTTGCACACTAAAAATTTCGATGGCGTTGTGCAAGACAAAACGAATGAAGACCTTCTGCTGAAAACCCGGTAAGAATATTTGAATATTTACTGCTTTTAGACGTTAAAATATCTGAAAAATCGATGTACCATTACACCTCGGTACTGATTTGTATAGGAATTTAGACAACAAAATTTAGCAATTCCCACCATCGGGGGCGGTCGAGGGGGGTGCGGATCGAAGGGGAATAATTCCTGGCGCCGATTAATGATGGTTTGCTGAAAAAAATTTGACAAATTTCAGAGTTTTTGACAAAAAACAAAAAAAAATTAAGGCAAAAAAAAATTCTGAAATATTTGCACACTGAAAATTTCGATGGCGTTGTGCAAGACAAAACGAATGAAGACCTTCTGCTGAAAACCCGGTAAGAATATTTGAATATTTACTGCTTTTAGACGTTAAAATATCTGAAAAATCGATGTACCATTACACCTCGGTACTGATTTGTATAGGCATTTAGACAACAAAATTTAGCAATTCCCACCATCGGGGGCGGTCGAGGGGGGTGCGCATCGACGGGGAATAATTCCTGGCGCCGATTAATGACGGTTTGCTGAAAAAAATTAGACAAATTTCAGAGTTTTTGACAAAAAACAAAAAAAGTTTAAGGCAAAAAAAAATTCTGAAATGTTTGTACACTGAAAATTTCGATGGCGTTGTGCAAGACAAAACGAATGAAGACCTTCTGCTGAAAACCCGGTAAGAATATTTGAATATTTACTGCTTTTAGACGTTAAAATATCTGAAAAATCGATGTACCATTACACCTCGGTACTGATTTGTATAGGAATTTAGACAACAAAATTTAGCAATTCCCACCATCGGGGGCGGTCGAGGGGGGTGCGGATCGACGGGGAATAATTCCTGGCGCCGATTAATGACGGTTTGCTGAAAAAAATTTGACAAATTTCAGAGTTTTTGACAAAAAACAAAATAAATTTAAGGCAAAAAAAAATTCTGAAATGTTTGCACACTGAAAATTTCGATGGCGGTGTGCAAGACAAAACGAATGAAGACCTTCTGCTGAAAACCCGGTAAGAATATTTGAATATTTACTGCTTTTAGACGTTAAAATATCTGAAAAATCGATGTACCATTACACCTCGGTACTGATTTGTATAGGAATTTAGACAACAAAATTTAGCAATTCCCACCATCGGGGGCGGTCGAGGGGGGTGCGGATCGACGGGGAATAATTCCTGGCGCCGATAAATGACGGTTTGCTGAAAAAAATTAGACAAATTTCAGAGTTTTTGACAAAAAACAAAAAAAAATTAAGGCAAAAAAAAATTCTGAAATGTTTGCACACTGAAAATTTCGATGGCGTTGTGCAAGACAAAACGAATGAAGACCTTCTGCTGAAAACCCGGTAAGAATATTTGAATATTTACTGCTTTTAGACGTTAAAATATCTGAAAAATCGATGTACCATTACACCTCGGTACTGATTTGTATAGGCATTTAGACAACAAAATTTAGCAAATCCCACCATCGGGGGCGGTCGAGGGGGGTGCGGATCGACGGGGAATAATTCCTGGCGCCGATTAATGACGGTTTGCTGAAAAAAATTTGACAAAATTCAGAGTTTTCGACAAAAAACAAAAAAAGTTTAAGGCAAAAAAAAATTCTGAAATGTTTGTACACTGAAAATTTCGATGGCGTTGTGCAAGACAAAACGAATGAAGACCTTCTGCTGAAAACCCGGTAAGAATATTTGAATATTTACTGCTTTTAGACGTTAAAATATCTGAAAAATCGATGTACCATTACACCTCGGTACTGATTTGTATAGGAATTTAGACAACAAAATTTAGCAATTCCCACCATCGGGGGCGGTCGAGGGGGGTGCCGATCGACGGGGAATAATTCCTGGCGCCGATTAATGACGGTTTGCTGAAAAAAATTAGACAAATTTCAGAGTTTTAGACAAAAAACAAAAAAAAATTAAGCAAAAAAAATTCTGAAATGTTTGCACACTGAAAATTTCGATGGCGTTGTGCAAGACAAAACGAATGAAGACCTTCTGCTGAAAACCCGGTAAGAATATTTGAATATTTACTGCTTTTAGACGTTAAAATATCTGAAAAATCGATGTACCATTACACCTCGGTACTGATTTGTATAGGAATTTAGACAACAAAATTTAGCAATTCCCACCATCGGGGGCGGTCGAGGGGGGTGCGGATCGACGGGGAATAATTCCTGGCGCCGATTAATGACGGTTTGCTGAAAAAAATTTGACAAATTTCAGAGTTTTTGACAAAAAACAAAAAAAAATTAAGGCAAAAAAAAATTCTGAAATGTTTGCACACTAAAAATTTCGATGGCGTTGTGCAAGACAAAACGAATGAAGACCTTCTGCTGAAAACCCGGTAAGAATATTTGAATATTTACTGCTTTTAGACGTTAAAATATCTGAAAAATCGATGTACCATTACACCTCGGTACTGATTTGTATAGGAATTTAGACAACAAAATTTAGCAATTCCCACCATCGGGGGCGGTCGAGGGGGGTGCGGATCGAAGGGGAATAATTCCTGGCGCCGATTCATGATGGTTTGCTGAAAAAAATTTGACAAATTTCAGAGTTTTTGACAAAAACAAAAAAAAATTAAGGCAAAAAAAAATTCTGAAATATTTGCACACTGAAAATTTCGATGGCGTTGTGCAAGACAAAACGAATGAAGACCTTCTGCTGAAAACCCGGTAAGAATATTTGAATATTTACTGCTTTTAGACGTTAAAATATCTGAAAAATCGATGTACCATTACACCTCGGTACTGATTTGTATAGGCATTTAGACAACAAAATTTAGCAATTCCCACCATCGGGGGCGGTCGAGGGGGGTGCGCATCGACGGGGAATAATTCCTGGCGCCGATTAATGACGGTTTGCTGAAAAAAATTAGACAAATTTCAGAGTTTTTGACAAAAAACAAAAAAAGTTTAAGGCAAAAAAAAATTCTGAAATGTTTGTACACTGAAAATTTCGATGGCGTTGTGCAAGACAAAACGAATGAAGACCTTCTGCTGAAAACCCGGTAAGAATATTTGAATATTTACTGCTTTTAGACGTTAAAATATCTGAAAAATCGATGTACCATTACACCTCGGTACTGATTTGTATAGGAATTTAGACAACAAAATTTAGCAATTCCCACCATCGGGGGCGGTCGAGGGGGGTGCCGATCGACGGGGAATAATTCCTGGCGCCGATTAATGACGGTTTGCTGAAAAAAATTAGACAAATTTCAGAGTTTTTGACAAAAAACAAAAAAAAATTAAGGCAAAAAAAAATTCTGAAATGTGTGCACACTGAAAATTTCGATGGCGTTGTGCAAGACAAAACGAATGAAGACCTTCTGCTGAAAACCCGGTAAGAATATTTGAATATTTACTGCTTTTAGACGTTAAAATATCTGAAAAATCGATGTACCATTACACCTCGGTACTGATTTGTATAGGAATTTAGACAACAAAATTTTGCAATTCCCACCATCGGGGGCGGTCGAGGGGGGTGCGGATCGACGGGGAATAATTCCTGGTGCCGATTAATGACGGTTTGCTGAAAAAAATTTGACAAATTTCAGAGTTTTTGACAAAAAACAAAAAAAAATTAAGGCAAAAAAAAATTCTGAAATGTTTGCACACTGAAAATTTCGATGGCGTTGTGCAAGACAAAACGAATGAAGACCTTCTGCTGAAAACCCGGTAAGAATATTTGAATATTTACTGCTTTTAGACGTTAAAATATCTGAAAAATCGATGTACCATTACACCTCGGTACTGATTTGTATAGGAATTTAGACAACAAAATTTTGCAATTCCCACCATCGGGGGCGGTCGAGGGGGGTGCGGATCGACGGGGAATAATTCCTGGCGCCGATTAATGACGGTTTGCTGAAAAAAATTTGAAAAATTTCAGAGTTTTTGACAAAAAACAAAAAAAAATTCAGACAAAAAAAACTTCTGAAATGTTTGCACACTGAAAATTTCGATGGCGGTGTGCACGACAAAACGAATGAAGACCTTCTGCTGAAAACCCGGTAAGAATATTTGAATATTTACTGCTTTTAGACGTTAAAATATCTGAAAAATCGATGTACCATTACACCTCGGTACTGATTTGTATAGGAATTTAGACAACAAAATTTAGCAATTCCCACCATCGGGGGCGGTCGAGGGGGGTGCGGATCGACGGGGAATAATTCCTGGCGCCGATTAATGACGGTTTGCTGAAAAAAATTTGACAAATTTCAGAGTTTTTGACAAAAAATAAAAAAAAATTAAAAGCCAAAAAAAATTCTGAAATGTGTGCACACTGAAAATTTCGATGGCGTTGTGCAAGACAAAACGAATGAAGACCTTCTGCTGAAAACCCGGTAAGAATATTTGAATGTTTACTGCTTTTAGACGTTAAAATATCTGAAAAATTGATGTACCATTACAGCTCGGTACTGATTTGTATAGGAATTTAGACAACAAAATTTATCAATTCCCACCATCGGGGCCGGTCGAGGGGGGTGCGGATCGACGGGGAATAATTCCTGGCGCCGATTAATGATGGTTTGCTGAAAAAAATTTGACAAATTTCAGAGTTTTTGACAAAAAACAAAAAAAAATTAAGGCAAAAAAAAATTCTGAAATGTTTGCACACTGAAAATTTCGATGGCGTTGTGCAAGACAAAACGAATGAAGACCTTCTGCTGAAAACCCGGTAAGAATATTTGAATATTTACTGCTTTTAGACGTTAAAATATCTGAAAAATCGATGTACCATTACACCTCGGTACTGATTTGTATAGGCATTTAGACAACAAAATTTAGCAATTCCCACCATCGGGGGCGGTCGAGGGGGGTGCGGATCGACGGGGAATAATTCCTGGCGCCGATTAATGACGGTTTGCTGAAAAAAATTTGACAAAATTCAGAGTTTTCGACAAAAAACAAAAAAAGTTTAAGGCAAAAAAAAATTCTGAAATGTTTGTACACTGAAAATTTCGATGGCGTTGTGCAAGACAAAACGAATGAAGACCTTCTGCTGAAAACCCGGTAAGAATATTTGAATATTTACTGCTTTTAGACGTTAAAATATCTGAAAAATCGATGTACCATTACACCTCGGTACTGATTTGTAAAGGAATTTAGACAACAAAATTTAGCAATTCCCACCATCGGGGGCGGTCGAGGGGGGTGCCGATCGACGGGGAATAATTCCTGGCGCCGATTAATGACGGTTTGCTGAAAAAAATTTGACAAAATTCAGAGTTTTCGACAAAAAAAAAAAAAGGTTTAAGGCAAAAAAAAATTCTGAAATGTTTGTACACTGAAAATTTCGATGGCGTTGTGCAAGACAAAACGAATGAAGACCTTCTGCTGAAAACCCGGTAAGAATATTTGAATATTTACTGCTTTTAGACGTTAAAATATCTGAAAAATCGATGTACCACACCTCGGTACTGATTTGTATAGGAATTTAGACAACAAAATTTAGCAATTCCCACCATCGGGGGCGGTCGAGGGGGGTGCGGATCGACGGGGAATAATTCCTGGCGCCGATTAATGACGGTTTGCTGAAAAAATATTGACAAATTTCAGAGTTTTTGACAAAAAACAAAAAAAATTTAAGGCAAAAAAAAATTCTGAAATGTTTGCACACTGAAAATTTCGATGGCGTTGTGCAAGACAAAACGAATGAAGACCTTCTGCTGAAAACCCGGTAAGAATATTTGAATATTTACTGCTTTTAGACGTTAAAATATCTGAAAAATCGATGTACCATTACACCTCGGTACTGATTTGTATAGGCATTTAGACAACAAAATTTAGCAATTCCCACCATCGGGGGCGGTCGAGGGGGGTGCGGATCGACGGGGAATAATTCCTGGCGCCGATTAATGACGGTTTGCTGAAAAAAATTTGACAAAATTCAGAGTTTTCGACAAAAAACAAAAAAAGTTTAAGGCAAAAAAAAATTCTGAAATGTTTGTACACTGAAAATTTCGATGGCGTTGTGCAAGACAAAACGAATGAAGACCTTCTGCTGAAAACCCGGTAAGAATATTTGAATATTTACTGCTTTTAGACGTTAAAATATCTGAAAAATCGATGTACCATTACACCTCGGTACTGATTTGTATAGGAATTTAGACAACAAAATTTAGCAATTCCCACCATCGGGGGCGGTCGAGGGGGGTGCCGATCGACGGGGAATAATTCCTGGCGCCGATTAATGACGGTTTGCTGAAAAAAATTTGACAAAATTCAGAGTTTTCGACAAAAAACAAAAAAAGTTTAAGGCAAAAAAAAATTCTGAAATGTTTGTACACTGAAAATTTCGATGGCGTTGTGCAAGACAAAACGAATGAAGACCTTCTGCTGAAAACCCGGTAAGAATATTTGAATATTTACTGCTTTTAGACGTTAAAATATCTGAAAAATCGATGTACCATTACACCTCGGTACTGATTTGTATAGGAATTTAGACAACAAAATTTAGCAATTCCCACCATCGGGGGCGGTCGAGGGGGGTGCGGATCGACGGGGAATAATTCCTGGCGCCGATTAATGATGGTTTGCTGAAAAAAATTTGACAAATTTCAGAGTTTTTGACAAAAAACAAAAAAAAATTAAGGCAAAAAAAAATTCTGAAATGTTTGCACACTGAAAATTTCGATGGCGTTGTGCAAGACAAAACGAATGAAGACCTTCTGCTGAAAACCCGGTAAGAATATTTGAATATTTACTGCTTTTAGACGTTAAAATATCTGAAAAATCGATGTACCATTACACCTCGGTACTGATTTGTATAGGAATTTAGACAACAAAATTTAGCAATTCCCACCATCGGGGGCGGTCGAGGGGGGTGCCGATCGACGGGGAATAATTCCTGGCGCCGATTAATGACGGTTTGCTGAAAAAAATTAGACAAATTTCAGAGTTTTTGACAAAAAACAAAAAAAAATTAAGGCAAAAAAAAATTCTGAAATGTGTGCACACTGAAAATTTCGATGGCGTTGTGCAAGACAAAACGAATGAAGACCTTCTGCTGAAAACCCGGTAAGAATATTTGAATATTTACTGCTTTTAGACGTTAAAATATCTGAAAAATCGATGTACCATTACACCTCGGTACTGATTTGTATAGGAATTTAGACAACAAAATTTAGCAATTCCCACCATCGGGGGCGGTCGAGGGGGGTGCGGATCGACGGGGAATAATTCCTGGCGCCGATTAATGACGGTTTGCTGAAAAAAATTTGAAAAATTTCAGAGTTTTTGACAAAAAACAAAAAAAAATTCAGACAAAAAAAACTTCTGAAATGTTTGCACACTGAAAATTTCGATGGCGGTGTGCACGACAAAACGAATGAAGACCTTCTGCTGAAAACCCGGTAAGAATATTTGAATATTTACTGCTTTTAGACGTTAAAATATCTGAAAAATCGATGTACCATTACACCTCGGTACTGATTTGTATAGGAATTTAGACAACAAAATTTAGCAATTCCCACCATCGGGGGCGGTCGAGGGGGGTGCGGATCGACGGGGAATAATTCCTGGCGCCGATTAATGACGGTTTGCTGAAAAAAATTTGACAAATTTCAGAGTTTTTGACAAAAAATAAAAAAAAATTAAAAGCCAAAAAAAATTCTGAAATGTGTGCACACTGAAAATTTCGATGGCGTTGTGCAAGACAAAACGAATGAAGACCTTCTGCTGAAAACCCGGTAAGAATATTTGAATGTTTACTGCTTTTAGACGTTAAAATATCTGAAAAATTGATGTACCATTACACCTCGGTACTGATTTGTATAGGAATTTAGACAACAAAATTTATCAATTCCCACCATCGGGGCCGGTCGAGGGGGGTGCGGATCGACGGGGAATAATTCCTGGCGCCGATTAATGATGGTTTGCTGAAAAAAATTTGACAAATTTCAGAGTTTTTGACAAAAAACAAAAAAAAATTAAGGCAAAAAAAAATTCTGAAATGTTTGCACACTGAAAATTTCGATGGCGTTGTGCAAGACAAAACGAATGAAGACCTTCTGCTGAAAACCCGGTAAGAATATTTGAATATTTACTGCTTTTAGACGTTAAAATATCTGAAAAATCGATGTACCATTACACCTCGGTACTGATTTGTATAGGCATTTAGACAACAAAATTTAGCAATTCCCACCATCGGGGGCGGTCGAGGGGGGTGCGGATCGACGGGGAATAATTCCTGGCGCCGATTAATGACGGTTTGCTGAAAAAAATTTGACAAAATTCAGAGTTTTCGACAAAAAACAAAAAAAGTTTAAGGCAAAAAAAAATTCTGAAATGTTTGTACACTGAAAATTTCGATGGCGTTGTGCAAGACAAAACGAATGAAGACCTTCTGCTGAAAACCCGGTAAGAATATTTGAATATTTACTGCTTTTAGACGTTAAAATATCTGAAAAATCGATGTACCATTACACCTCGGTACTGATTTGTATAGGAATTTAGACAACAAAATTTAGCAATTCCCACCATCGGGGGCGGTCGAGGGGGGTGCCGATCGACGGGGAATAATTCCTGGCGCCGATTAATGACGGTTTGCTGAAAAAAATTAGACAAATTTCAGAGTTTTTGACAAAAAACAAAAAAAAATTAAGGCAAAAAAAAATTCTGAAATGTGTGCACACTGAAAATTTCGATGGCGTTGTGCAAGACAAAACGAATGAAGACCTTCTGCTGAAAACCCGGTAAGAATATTTGAATATTTACTGCTTTTAGACGTTAAAATATCTGAAAAATCGATGTACCATTACACCTCGGTACTGATTTGTATAGGAATTTAGACAACAAAATTTAGCAATTCCCACCATCGGGGGCGGTCGAGGGGGGTGCGGATCGACGGGGAATAATTCCTGGCGCCGATTAATGACGGTTTGCTGAAAAAAATTTGACAAATTTCAGAGTTTTTGACAAAAAACAAAAAAAAATTAAGGCAAAAAAAAATTCTGAAATGTTTGCACACTGAAAATTTCGATGGCGTTGTGCAAGACAAAACGAATGAAGACCTTCTGCTGAAAACCCGGTAAGAATATTTGAATATTTACTGCTTTTAGACGTTAAAATATCTGAAAAATCGATGTACCATTACACCTCGGTACTGATTTGTATAGGAATTTAGACAACAAAATTTAGCAATTCCCACCATCGGGGGCGGTCGAGGGGGGTGCGGATCGACGGGGAATAATTCCTGGCGCCGATTAATGACGGTTTGCTGAAAAAAATTTGAAAAATTTCAGAGTTTTTGACAAAAAACAAAAAAAAATTCAGGCAAAAAAAACTTCTGAAATGTTTGCACACTGAAAATTTCGATGGCGGTGTGCAAGACAAAACGAATGAAGACCTTCTGCTGAAAACCCGGTAAGAATATTTGAATATTTACTGCTTTTAGACGTTAAAATATCTGAAAAATCGATGTACCATTACACCTCGGTACTGATTTGTATAGGAATTTAGACAACAAAATTTAGCAATTCCCACCATCGGGGGCGGTCGAGGGGGGTGCCGATCGACGGGGAATAATTCCTGGCGCCGATTAATGACGGTTTGCTGAAAAAAATTTGACAAAATTCAGAGTTTTCGACAAAAAACAAAAAAAGTTTAAGGCAAAAAAAAATTCTGAAATGTTTGTACACTGAAAATTTCGATGGCGTTGTGCAAGACAAAACGAATGAAGACCTTCTGCTGAAAACCCGGTAAGAATATTTGAATATTTACTGCTTTTAGACGTTAAAATATCTGAAAAATCGATGTACCATTACACCTCGGTACTGATTTGTATAGGAATTTAGACAACAAAATTTAGCAATTCCCACCATCGGGGGCGGTCGAGGGGGGTGCGGATCGACGGGGAATAATTCCTGGCGCCGATTAATGATGGTTTGCTGAAAAAAATTTGACAAATTTCAGAGTTTTTGACAAAAACCAAAAAAAAATTAAGGCAAAAAAAAATTCTGAAATGTTTGCACACTGAAAATTTCGATGGCGTTGTGCAAGACAAAACGAATGAAGACCTTCTGCTGAAAACCCGGTAAGAATATTTGAATATTTACTGCTTTTAGACGTTAAAATATCTGAAAAATCGATGTACCATTACACCTCGGTACTGATTTGTATAGGAATTTAGACAACAAAATTTAGCAATTCCCACCATCGGGGGCGGTCGAGGGGGGTGCCGATCGACGGGGAATAATTCCTGGCGCCGATTAATGACGGTTTGCTGAAAAAAATTAGACAAATTTCAGAGTTTTTGACAAAAAACAAAAAAAAATTACGGCAAAAAAAAATTCTGAAATGTGTGCACACTGAAAATTTCGATGGCGTTGTGCAAGACAAAACGAATGAAGACCTTCTGCTGAAAACCCGGTAAGAATATTTGAATATTTACTGCTTTTAGACGTTAAAATATCTGAAAAATCGATGTACCATTACACCTCGGTACTGATTTGTATAGGAATTTAGACAACAAAATTTAGCAATTCCCACCATCGGGGGCGGTCGAGGGGGGTGCGGATCGACGGGGTATAATTCCTGGCGCCGATTAATGACGGTTTGCTGAAAAAAATTTGACAAATTTCAGAGTTTTTGACAAAAAACAAAAAAAATTTAAGGCAAAAAAAATTCTGAAATGTTTGCACACTGAAAATTTCGATGGCGTTGTGCAAGACAAAACGAATGAAGACCTTCTGCTGAAAACCCGGTAAGAATATTTGAATATTTACTGCTTTTAGACGTTAAAATATCTGAAAAATCGATGTACCGTTACACCTCGGTACTGATTTGTATAGGAATTTAGACAACAAAATTTAGCAATTCCCACCATCGGGGGCGGTCGAGGGGGTTGCGGATCGACGGGGAATAATTCCTGGCGCCGATTAATGATGGTTTGCTGAAAAAAATTTGACAAATTTCAGAGTTTTTGACAAAAAACAAAAAAAAATTAAGGCAAAAAAAAATTCTGAAATGTTTGCACACTGAAAATTTCGATGGCGTTGTGCAAGACAAAACGAATGAAGACCTTCTGCTGAAAACCCGGTAAGAATATTTGAATATTTACTGCTTTTAGACGTTAAAATATCTGAAAAATCGATGTACCATTACACCTCGGTACTGATTTGTATAGGCATTTAGACAACAAAATTTAGCAATTCCTACCATCGGGGGCGGTCGAGGGGGGTGCGGATCGACGGGGAATAATTCCTGGCGCCGATTAATGACGGTTTGCTGAAAAAAATTTGACAAAATTCAGAGTTTTCGACAAAAAACAAAAAAAATTTAAGGCAAAAAAAAATTCTGAAATGTTTGTACACTGAAAATTTCGATGGCGTTGTGCAAGACAAAACGAATGAAGACCTGCTGAAAACCCGGTAAGAATATTTGAATATTTACTGCTTTTAGACGTTAAAATATCTGAAAAATCGATGTACCATTACACCTCGGTACTGATTTGTATAGGAATTTAGACAACAAAATTTAGCAATTCCCACCATCGGGGGCGGTCGAGGGGGGTGCCGATCGACGGGGAATAATTCCTGGCGCCGATTAATGACGGTTTGCTGAAAAAAATTAGACAAATTTCAGAGTTTTTGACAAAAAACAAAAAAAAATTAAGGCAAAAAAAAATTCTGAAATGTGTGCACACTGAAAATTTCGATGGCGTTGTGCAAGACAAAACGAATGAAGACCTTCTGCTGAAAACCCGGTAAGAATATTTGAATATTTACTGCTTTTAGACGTTAAAATATCTGAAAAATCGATGTACCACACCTCGGTACTGATTTGTATAGGAATTTAGACAACAAAATTTAGCAATTCCCACCATCGGGGGCGGTCGAGGGGGGTGCGGATCGACGGGGAATAATTCCTGGCGCCGATTAATGACGGTTTGCTGAAAAAATATTGACAAATTTCAGAGTTTTTGACAAAAAACAAAAAAAATTTAAGGCAAAAAAAAATTCTGAAATGTTTGCACACTGAAAATTTCGATGGCGTTGTGCAAGACAAAACGAATGAAGACCTTCTGCTGAAAACCCGGTAAGAATATTTGAATATTTACTGCTTTTAGACGTTAAAATATCTGAAAAATCGATGTACCGTTACACCTCGGTACTGATTTGTATAGGAATTTAGACAACAAAATTTAGCAATTCCCACTGTGGGGTCACGTTTAGCTGACGTTAGCATATGAACATTGTACGCGACGCGCCGAGAGCGCGGTTGCGCCAGTCGCTCGCTGGCATTTGTAACGTTGACCGAATAAACGTGTTGTGTACTTATTAGCCAGTGTTTCACTTGAGAATCCCATGAGTCGTAACCTGAACACATTAAGGATATACAAGCCAGTAGAGATCCAACAGTGGTGACCTCCGACCTCGGTTACGCAATCGTGGAATTTTCGAGTAGTACACTGTACGCATAGTGAACTTTGACCGCGACTCCCCGTTAAGTGAAGTGACATCGGGTAATAAATAATGGAGCCAGCCAAAATGGTACAGACACCAACAACCGTCACTGAGTTGGCAGCGATAAGTTTGTCATCAAAGATACCGCAATTTTGGACAGACTTACCACGCATGTGGTTTAAACAATTCGAGGCCATTGTTGCGCAACAGAAGCAAGGCGATTCCACGAAATTTAATTTGGTGGTAGCGCAATTGAGCAAGGACGCACTTCAACAGGTGAGTGACATCTTAGACTCACCACCCCAAGAAGGGAAATACGAGACGTTGAAAAACAGATTATTGACAGTTTTTGAAGAAAGTGCTGAAAGGCAATTTCAAAAATTGGTCAGTGAGATGGAATTAGGCTCACAAAAACCTTCGCAGTTGCTGAGAAAAATGAAGGAACTGGCACGGAACACTCAGGTTTCAGACGAGGCTCTAAAGAAACTATGGATGTCACGTTTGTCGTCATCAGTCAGAGCAGTACTCGTAGTAAGTCAGGACACTGAGCTAGAAAATTTGGCTACAATGGCGGATAAAATAGTGGAAAATATGCAGACTGGAGAAGTCGCTGCGGTTACGTCATCGCCGACAATTAAAGCAGACCTTATTCAACAAATTTCTGAAATGACAATTGAGCTTAAACATCTCCGTGGAGAAGTAAACGCGATCAGAAGAGGAAATTTTCAACATAGAAATAAGTGGAACCGAAGATCGTCAAGGTCACGCTCCAGGTCAAGATCAACGCCACGTAGGACGCCTGAAAGTTCCTATTGGGTATGCAGACATCATTATAGGTTTAAGCAACGCTCTTATCGTTGCGAACCGCCGTGCAATTGGGAAAAACTACAGGAAGCGAAACAGGGAAACTAAAGGAAATACAATTCGATGCGATGGAGAGTTGTATTGAGTCAAAGGACAACCATCGCCTAAGCATCACTGACAAGGAAAGTGGTGTAACATTTTTGGTAGACACTGGTGCAAACGTTTCTGTTATCCCCGTGAGTAAAGTGAGTGCAAAAAATCGTCGCGAGTGCGAATACAAACTCTTTGCCGCAAATAATACGGAAATCAAAACTTACGGCACGGTAGTGTTACAATTAAATTTAGGTTTACGAAGAGTATATAAGTGGACATTTGTGATAAGTGACGTCAAGCAGGCTATCCTGGGAGCTGACTTTTTAAAGACTTTTAAGTTAGTTGTAGATTTACATAATAAGAGGTTAGTAGATACTTTAACTAATTTATGTTCATACGGATCCATCATTAAGTGTGACAAACCATCAATTTCTAGTTTTCAGTACGATAACCCTTATAAGGATTTGTTAGAAAAATATTCTGAAATTACTTTACCGATGTCTTACAAAAACGGTCCGTCGCATTCTATATTTCATCACATTGAGACAACAGGTCCACCTGTTCATGCTAGGGTTAGGCCTTTACATCCCGACAGGTACAAGAAGGTCAAAGAAGAGTTCAAGTACATGCAAGAATTAGGAATATGCAGACCATCAATGAGCCCGTGGGCCAGCCCGCTGCACGTCGTGGACAAAAAGGACGGAGGGATCCGACCCTGTGGGGATTACAGGCAACTAAACGCCATCACGAAGCCTGATAGATACCCTGTACCACGATTACAAGACTTCACATTTGGATTATTCGGTAAGAAATACTTTAGTAAAATTGATATAAATAGAGCGTACCATTTAATACCTATTTTTCCAGACGATATACCTAAAACAGCTATAATTTGTCCATTCGGCCTATATGAATTTACTAAAATGAGCTTCGGGTTACGGAACGCAGCTCAGACCTTTCAAAGGTTCATGAGTTGTCATGTGTTAAAGGATTTGGAATATATAAAGGAAAACGGACAGGAATCATTCTTATCATGCTATATCGATGACGTCATAATAGCGTCTAACACAGACGAAATAGGTAAAAAGCATTTAAATGAAATCTTTAAACGTTTTCAGGAATACGGCGTGACTATAAACCTAAGTAAGTGTGAGTTCGGGCAGTCAAAAATTGATTTTTTGGGTTACAGGGTTACACCGGAAGGAATACAACCTTTGGAGGACAAAGTGAGAGCTATCAGCGAGTACCCGAAACCGGAAACCGTTGAACAGCTAAGGAGATTCCTAGGTATGGTTAATTTTTATAGATCGCATGTAGAAAACGCAGCCAACTATCAACTCGAACTTAATAAATATTTGCATAACTCTAAGAGACGCGACAAAACTAAAATTAAATGGAACGCAGACGCTGACAAAGCATTCGAGCAGTGTAAACAAAGTCTTAAAAACGCAGTCGAGTTATCACATCCGGTCTCAGGCGCACCGTTATCGCTCATGACAGACGCGAGTAACACATGTATTGGCGGAGTGTTACAGCAAAAGGTAGGCAATCAGTGGAAACCTTTAGGATATTATTCTAAAAAGTTATCGGGAGCTCAAAAGAAATATAGTACGTACGATAGAGAATTATTAGGCATTTATATGGCGTTAGTACATTTTAGGAACATGGTAGAGGGACGTCCGTTAACTATTTATACGGACCATAAACCATTAACGTATGCTTTTTCGAAAATAGGTTCGGACAAAGAAACTCCTAGAAGAACTAGGCAGTTGTTGTACATAAGCGAATTTACAAGCAACATACAACATGTCATAGGTTCGGAGAATATAATTGCTGACGCGCTTTCACGTGTAGAAGTTATACAGTGCCCCACTATAGTCGATTTCGCAGAAGTTGCGCGCGCTCAGGAAAACGATACTCAGCTTACATTGTTGCGAAACGATAAGAACAGTAACCTACATTTTAAAACAATATTATTACCAAACACGAATATTTTAATATGTTGCGAGATTTCGTCAAATAATGTAAGACCGTATTTACCAAAAGGGTTCCGTAAATTAGCATTTGATTCTGTACACGATATTAGTCATCCAGGAAAACGCACATCTAGGAAAATGATTTCGCAAAGATTTTTTTGGCCCGGTATGAATCAAGATGTAAACAATTGGGTAAAGACATGTTTACAATGCCAAAAAGTTAAAGTTAATAGACATACTATATCAAGTCCACAGTGTTTCCCGGATTAATACAAATTTTCACATGTGCATATAGATATCGTCGGCCCATTACCAGCTAGTCAACAAGGATACCGATACTGTCTCACGATAATAGACCGTTTTACACGATGGCCTGAGGCTATCCCGTTATTAGACATAACAGCTGACACAGTAGCCAGAAACTTTTATGAGAATTGGATATGTAGATATGGATGTCCGAACAACATAACTAGTGATATGGGACGACAATTTGAGTCAGAATTATTTAATAGTTTAGTTAAAATGTTAGGTATTAATAAGATAAGAACTACCCCTTATCATCCGTGTAGTAATGGTAAAATCGAAAGATTGCACCGATCAATGAAAAGTGCAATTACTTGTCGATTATCAGGAAATACATCCTGGGTGGACGAGCTGCCCACGGTAATGTTAGGCTTGAGAGCCGCTTGCAGAAGTGACAGCGGAATTAGTACAGCTGAAGTAACTTTCGGTCAGTCACTGAGATTACCAGGCGATTTTTATAGGGAAACAGGTTTAACGTCAACAAACGAGTACACCTATGTTGAAAAGTTAAGAAATATAATAAATAGCTTACGACCTAAATCTCGTGTTGATAGGGATTCTCGTAAGATATTCGTACATAAGGACTTAAAAGACTGCGAATACGTTTTTTTAAGGAACGATATGGTAAAAAAATCGCTTTATCCTACTTATGATGGACCCTACCGTGTATTAAATAGAAATAATAAAGTATACGAAATTCAGTACCCCAACCGTAAAGGTTTTATATCAATAGATAGATTAAAACCTGCGTATACCATACAGGAAAATAGTTTAGACAATAGTAATAATTTAGACATAAGTGTTAAGACAACATTAGATAATAAGGATACATATCTAAATGCCCAGCATCCAGTTATTTCGACACAGGAATCGAACATGCGTACAACGCGGACAGGTCGCGTAATACGACAACCAGTGCGATTTTTAATATAAAAAGGCATCGCTATACTACGTGCAAGCGAAGCTACGCTATAGTATAAATATATTACGAATGTAAGAGCTAAGATACGATAAAACGTAGCACAGCATAGCATTGTAAAATACCTTTTACTATAGAACAAGCCTTACACAAAATGTGCTACGTAAGCTATAGATTAGTATATAATAAGTTAAACATTGTTAAGAAATTAATATTGTGAAATTTTATTAGCAGATACTGTAGTTATAACAATTATTGTTTTATTATATTGCAAAAATGGGCAAAAGTTACAGTAAACAAGAAGAAGTAATTATAGCGCAAAACGGTGCAAACAACGCCAGTCAAACGACATTGGAAAAGAAATTAGAATCATACGGAACAGTGATGTTAATTCTTTTGAGTATTATATTGTTTTTAGGCATTTTTATGATATATAAAAGATGCCATAATGGAGTGAAAAAGTGGGCTAGAAAGGAATTTGCAATTGCGACTATGTCGAACCGGGCCGATAAAGCCGGTCAACCTACAGCAGTTATTACCCAGCCACAGACTGTACAGTATGCATAAATGACTGTTTGCAGATAACCGTGAATGTGTTTTACACCTAGTATATGTATTCTTTGTTATAAGTTATGTATTGGGTTAAAAATAAAACAAACTTTTAATAGGTATCTACTCTGTATTTAATACTGTACCAAATATTGTATTTTTTGTAACCTATGTGTTGTCGACCAAATTTAATTTAATTTAATTTTTTTGTAAAAAAATTTTTTTGGGAAGGGGATGTATGTGGGGTCACGTTTAGCTGACGTTAGCATATGAACATTGTACGCGACGCGCCGAGAGCGCGGTTGCGCCAGTCGCTCGCTGGCATTTGTAACGTTGACCGAATAAACGTGTTGTGTACTTATTAGCCAGTGTTTCACTTGAGAATCCCATGAGTCGTAACCTGAACACATTAAGGATATACAAGCCAGTAGAGATCCAACACCCACCATCGGGGGCGGTCGAGGGGGGTGCGGATCGACGGGGAATAATTCCTGGCGCCGATTAATGACGGTTTGCTGAAAAAAATTTGACAAATTTCAGAGTTTTTGACAAAAAACAAAAAAAAATTAAGGCAAAAAAAATTCTGAAATGTTTGCACACTGAAAATTTCGATGGCGTTGTGCAAGACAAAACGAATGAAGACCTTCTGCTGAAAACCCGGTAAGAATATTTGAATATTTACTGCTTTTAGACGTTAAAATATCTGAAAAATCGATGTACCATTACACCTCGGTACGGTACTGATTTGTATAGGAATTTAGACAACAAAATTTAGCAATTCCCACCATCGGGGGCGGTCGAGGGGGGTGCGGATCGACGGGGAATAATTCCTGGCGCCGATTAATGACGGTTTGCTGAAAAAAATTTGACAAATTTCAGAGTTTTTGAAAAAAAAAAAAAAAATTTAAGGCAAAAAAAATTCTGAAATGTTTGCACACTGAAAATTTCGATGGCGTTGTGCAAGACAAAACGAATGAAGACCTTCTGCTGAAAACCCGGTAAGAATATTTAAATATTTACTGCTTTTAGACGTTAAAATATCTGAAAAATCGATGTACCATTACACCTCGGTACTGATTTGTATAGGAATTTAGACAACAAAATTTAGCAATTCCCACCATCGGGGGCGGTCGAGGGGGGTGCGGATCGACGGGGAATAATTCCTGGCGCCGATTAATAACGGTTTGCTGAAAAAAATTTGACAAATTTCAGAGATTTTGACAAAAAACAAAAAAAATTTAAGGCAAAAAAAAATTCTGAAATGTTTGCACACTGAAAATTTCGATGGCGTTGTGCAAGACAAAACGAATGAAGACCTTCTGCTGAAAACCCGGTAAGAATATTTGAATATTTACTGCTTTTAGACGTTAAAATATCTGAAAAATCGATGTACCATTACACCTCGGTACTGATTTGTATAGGCATTTAGACAACAAAATTTAGCAATTCCCACCATCGGGGGCGGTCGAGGGGGGTGCGGATCGACGGGGAATAATTCCTGGCGCCGATTAATGACGGTTTGCTGAAAAAATATTGACAAATTTCAGAGTTTTTGACAAAAAACAAAAAAAATTTAAGGCAAAAAAAAATTCTGAAATGTTTGCACACTGAAAATTTCGATGGCGTTGTGCAAGACAAAACGAATGAAGACCTTCTGCTGAAAACCCGGTAAGAATATTTGAATATTTACTGCTTTTAGACGTTAAAATATCTGAAAAATCGATGTACCATTACACCTCGGTACTGATTTGTATAGGAATTTAGACAACAAAATTTAGCAATTCCCACCATCGGGGGCGGTCGAGGGGGGTGCGGATCGACGGGGAATAATTCCTGGCGCCGATTAATGACGGTTTGCTGAAAAAAATTTGACAAATTTCAGAGTTTTTGACAAAAAACAAAAAAAAATTAAGGCAAAAAAAATTCTGAAATGTTTGCACACTGAAAATTTCGATGGCGTTGTGCAAGACAAAACGAATGAAGACCTTCTGCTGAAAACCCGGTAAGAATATTTGAATATTTACTGCTTTTAGACGTTAAAATATCTGAAAAATCGATGTACCATTACACCTCGGTACTGATTTGTATAGGCATTTAGACAACAAAATTTAGCAATTCCCACCATCGGGGGCGGTCGAGGGGGGTGCGGATCGACGGGGAATAATTCCTGGCGCCGATTAATGACGGTTTGCTGAAAAAAATTTGACAAAATTCAGAGTTTTCGACAAAAAACAAAAAAAATTTAAGGCAAAAAAAAATTCTGAAATGTTTGTACACTGAAAATTTCGATGGCGTTGTGCAAGACAAAACGAATGAAGACCTTCTGCTGAAAACCCGGTAAGAATATTTGAATATTTACTGCTTTTAGACGTTAAAATATCTGAAAAATCGATGTACCATTACACCTCGGTACTGATTTGTATAGGAATTTAGACAACAAAATTTAGCAATTCCCACCATCGGGGGCGGTCGAGGGGGGTGCGGATCGACGGGGAATAATTCCTGGCGCCGATTAATGACGGTTTGCTGAAAAAAATTTGACAAATTTCAGAGTTTTTGACAAAAAACAAAAAAAATTTAAGGCAAAAAAAAATTCTGAAATGTTTGCACACTGAAAATTTCGATGGCGTTGTGCAAGACAAAACGAATGAAGACCTTCTGCTGAAAACCCGGTAAGAATATTTGAATATTTACTGCTTTTAGACGTTAAAATATCTGAAAAATCGATGTACCATTACACCTCGGTACTGATTTGTATAGGAATTTAGACAACAAAATTTAGCAATTCCCACCATCGGGGGCGGTCGAGGGGGGTGCGGATCGACGGGGAATAATTCCTGGCGCCGATTAATGACGGTTTGCTGAAAAAAATTTGACAAATTTCAGAGTTTTTGACAAAAAACAAAAAAAAATTAAGGCAAAAAAAATTCTGAAATGTTTGCACACTGAAAATTTCGATGGCGTTGTGCAAGACAAAACGAATGAAGACCTTCTGCTGAAAACCCGGTAAGAATATTTGAATATTTACTGCTTTTAGACGTTAAAATATCTGAAAAATCGATGTACCATTACACCTCGGTACGGTACTGATTTGTATAGGAATTTAGACAACAAAATTTAGCAATTCCCACCATCGGGGGCGGTCGAGGGGGGTGCGGATCGACGGGGAATAATTCCTGGCGCCGATTAATGATGGTTTGCTGAAAAAAATTTGACAAATTTCAGAGTTTTTGACAAAAAACAAAAAAAAATTAAGGCAAAAAAAAATTCTGAAATGTTTGCACACTGAAAATTTCGATGGCGTTGTGCAAGACAAAACGAATGAAGACCTTCTGCTGAAAACCCGGTAAGAATATTTGAATATTTACTGCTTTTAGACGTTAAAATATCTGAAAAATCGATGTACCATTACACCTCGGTACTGATTTGTATAGGCATTTAGACAACAAAATTTAGCAATTCCCACCATCGGGGGCGGTCGAGGGGGGTGCGGATCGACGGGGAATAATTCCTGGCGCCGATTAATGACGGTTTGCTGAAAAAAATTTGACAAATTTCAGAGTTTTTGACAAAAAACAAAAAAAAATTAAGGCAAAAAAAATTCTGAAATGTTTGCACACTGAAAATTTCGATGGCGTTGTGCAAGACAAAACGAATGAAGACCTTCTGCTGAAAACCCGGTAAGAATATTTGAATATTTACTGCTTTTAGACGTTAAAATATCTGAAAAATCGATGTACCATTACACCTCGGTACTGATTTGTATAGGCATTTAGACAACAAAATTTAGCAATTCCCACCATCGGGGGCGGTCGAGGGGGGTGCGGATCGACGGGGAATAATTCCTGGCGCCGATTAATGACGGTTTGCTGAAAAAATATTGACAAATTTCAGAGTTTTTGACAAAAAACAAAAAAAATTTAAGGCAAAAAAAAATTCTGAAATGTTTGCACACTGAAAATTTCGATGGCGTTGTGCAAGACAAAACGAATGAAGACCTTCTGCTGAAAACCCGGTAAGAATATTTGAATATTTACTGCTTTTAGACGTTAAAATATCTGAAAAATCGATGTACCATTACACCTCGGTACTGATTTGTATAGGAATTTAGACAACAAAATTTAGCAATTCCCACCATCGGGGGCGGTCGAGGGGGGTGCGGATCGACGGGGAATAATTCCTGGCGCCGATTAATGACGGTTTGCTGAAAAAAATTTGACAAATTTCAGAGTTTTTGACAAAAAACAAAAAAAAATTAAGGCAAAAAAAATTCTGAAATGTTTGCACACTGAAAATTTCGATGGCGTTGTGCAAGACAAAACGAATGAAGACCTTCTGCTGAAAACCCGGTAAGAATATTTGAATATTTACTGCTTTTAGACGTTAAAATATCTGAAAAATCGATGTACCATTACACCTCGGTACGGTACTGATTTGTATAGGAATTTAGACAACAAAATTTAGCAATTCCCACCATCGGGGGCGGTCGAGGGGGGTGCGGATCGACGGGGAATAATTCCTGGCGCCGATTAATGACGGTTTGCTGAAAAAAATTTGACAAATTTCAGAGTTTTTGACAAAAAAAAAAAAAATTTAAGGCAAAAAAAATTCTGAAATGTTTGCACACTGAAAATTTCGATGGCGTTGTGCAAGACAAAACGAATGAAGACCTTCTGCTGAAAACCCGGTAAGAATATTTAAATATTTACTGCTTTTAGACGTTAAAATATCTGAAAAATCGATGTACCATTACACCTCGGTACTGATTTGTATAGGAATTTAGACAACAAAATTTAGCAATTCCCACCATCGGGGGCGGTCGAGGGGGGTGCGGATCGACGGGGAATAATTCCTGGCGCCGATTAATGACGGTTTGCTGAAAAAAATTTGACAAATTTCAGAGTTTTTGACAAAAAACAAAAAAAAATTTTCAGTGTGCAAACATTTCAGAATTTTTTTTTGCCTTAATTTTTTTTTGTTTTTTGTCAAAAACTCTGAAATTTGTCAATTTTTTTTCAGCAAACCGTCATTAATCGGCGCCAGGAATTATTCCCCGTCGATCCGCACCCCCCTCGACCGCCCCCGATGGTGGGAATTGCTAAATTTTGTTGTCTAAATTCCTATACAAATCAGTACCGAGGTGTAATGGTACATCGATTTTTCAGATATTTTAACGTCTAAAAGCAGTAAATATTCAAATATTCTTACCGGGTTTTCAGCAGAAGGTCTTCATTCGTTTTGTCTTGCACAACGCCATCGAAATTTTCAGTGTGCAAACATTTCAGAATTTTTTTTTGCCTTAATTTTTTTTTGTTTTTTGTCAAAAACTCTGAAATTTGTCTAATTTTTTTCAGCAAACCGTCATTAATCGGCGCCAGGAATTATTCCCCGTCGATCAGCACCCCCCTCGACCGCCCCCGATGGTGGGAATTGCTAAATTTTGTTGTCTAAATTCCTATACAAATCAGTACCGAGGTGTAATGGTACATCGATTTTTCAGATATTTTAACGTCTAAAAGCAGTAAATATTCAAATATTCTTACCGGGTTTTCAGCAGAAGGTCTTCATTCGTTTTGTCTTGCACAACGCCATCGAAATTTTCAGTGTACAAACATTTCAGAATTTTTTTTTGCCTTAAATTTTTTTTGTTTTTTATCGAAAACTCTGAATTTTGTCAAATTTTTTTCAGCAAACCGTCATTAATCGGCGCCAGGAATTATTCCCCGTCGATCCGCACCCCCCTCGACCGCCCCCGATGGTGGGAATTGCTAAATTTTGTTGTCTAAATGCCTATACAAATCAGTACCGAGGTGTAATGGTACATCGATTTTTCAGATATTTTAACGTCTAAAAGCAGTAAATATTCAAATATTCTTACCGGGTTTTCAGCAGAAGGTCTTCATTCGTTTTGTCTTGCACAACGCCATCGAAATTTCAGTGTGCAAATATTTCAGAATTTTTTTTTGCCTTAATTTTTTTTTGTTTTTTGTCAAAAACTCTGAAATTTGTCAAATTTTTTTCAGCAAACCATCATTAATCGGCGCCAGGAATTATTCCCCGTCGATCCGCACCCCCCTCGACCGCCCCCGATGGTGGGAATTGCTAAATTTTGTTGTCTAAATTCCTATACAAATCAGTACCGAGGTGTAATGGTACATCGATTTTTCAGATATTTTAACGTCTAAAAGCAGTAAATATTCAAATATTCTTACCGGGTTTTCAGCAGAAGGTCTTCATTCGTTTTGTCTTGCACACCGCCATCGAAATTTTCAGTGTGCAAACATTTCAGAAGTTTTTTTTGCCTGAATTTTTTTTTGTTTTTTGTCAAAAACTCTGAAATTTTTCAAATTTTTTTTAGCAAACCGTCATTAATCGGCGCCAGGAATTATTCCCCGTCGATCCGCACCCCCCTCAACCGCCCCCGATGGTGGGAATTGCAAAATTTTGTTGTCTAAATTCCTATACAAATCAGTACCGAGGTGTAATGGTACATCGATTTTTCAGATATTTTAACGTCTAAAAGCAGTAAATATTCAAATATTCTTACCGGGTTTTCAGCAGAAGGTCTTCATTCGTTTTGTCTTGCACACCGCCATCGAAATTTTCAGTGTGCAAACATTTCAGAATTTGTTTTTGCCTTAATTTTTTTTTGTTTTTTGTCAAAAACTCTGAAATTTGTCAATTTTTTTTCAGCAAACCGTCATTAATCGGCGCCAGGAATTATTCCCCGTCGATCCGCACCCCCCTCGACCGCCCCCGATGGTGGGAATTGCTAAATTTTGTTGTCTAAATTCCTATACAAATCAGTACCGAGGTGTAATGGTACATCGATTTTTCAGATATTTTAACGTCTAAAAGCAGTAAATATTCAAATATTCTTACCGGGTTTTCAGCAGAAGGTCTTCATTCGTTTTGTCTTGCACAACGCCATCGAAATTTTCAGTGTGCAAACATTTCAGAATTTTTTTTTGCCTTAATTTTTTTTTGTTTTTTGTCAAAAACTCTGAAATTTGTCTAATTTTTTTCAGCAAACCGTCATTAATCGGCGCCAGGAATTATTCCCCGTCGATCGGCACCCCCCGCGACCGCCCCCGATGGTGGGAATTGCTAAATTTTGTTGTCTAAATTCCTATACAAATCAGTACCGAGGTGTAATGGTACATCGATTTTTCAGATATTTTAACGTCTAAAAGCAGTAAATATTCAAATATTCTTACCGGGTTTTCAGCAGAAGGTCTTCATTCGTTTTGTCTTGCACAACGCCATCGAAATTTTCAGTGTGCAAACATTTCAGAATTTTTTTTTGCCTTAATTTTTTTTGTTTTTTGTCAAAAACTCTGAAATTTGTCAAATTTTTTTCAGCAAACCATCATTAATCGGCGCCAGGAATTATTCCCCGTCGATCCGCACCCCCCTCGACCGCCCCCGATGGTGGGAATTGCTAAATTTTGTTGTCTAAATTCCTATACAAATCAGTACCGAGGTGTAATGGTACATCAATTTTTCAGATATTTTAACGTCTAAAAGCAGTAAACATTCAAATATTCTTACCGGGTTTTCAGCAGAAGGTCTTCATTCGTTTTGTCTTGCACAACGCCATCGAAATTTTCAGTGTGCAAACATTTCAGAATTTTTTTTGGCTTTTAATTTTTTTTTATTTTTTGTCAAAAACTCTGAAATTTGTCAAATTTTTTTCAGCAAACCGTCATTAATCGGCGCCAGGAATTATTCCCCGTCGATCCGCACCCCCCTCGACCGCCCCCGATGGTGGGAATTGCAAAATTTTGTTGTCTAAATTCCTATACAAATCAGTACCGAGGTGTAATGGTACATCGATTTTTCAGATATTTTAACGTCTAAAAGCAGTAAATATTCAAATATTCTTACCGGGTTTTCAGCAGAAGGTCTTCATTCGTTTTGTCTTGCACAACGCCATCGAAATTTTCAGTGTGCAAACATTTCAGAATTTTTTTTTGCCTTAATTTTTTTTTGTTTTTTGTCAAAAACTCTGAAATTTGTCAAATTTTTTTCAGCAAACCGTCATTAATCGGCGCCAGGAATTATTCCCCGTCGATCCGCACCCCCCTCGACCGCCCCCGATGGTGGGAATTGCTAAATTTTGTTGTCTAAATTCCTATACAAATCAGTACCGAGGTGTAATGGTACATCGATTTTTCAGATATTTTAACGTCTAAAAGCAGTAAATATTCAAATATTCTTACCGGGTTTTCAGCAGAAGGTCTTCATTCGTTTTGTCTTGCACAACGCCATCGAAATTTTCAGTGTGCAAACATTTCAGAATTTTTTTTGCCTTAATTTTTTTTTGTTTTTTGTCAAAAACTCTGAAATTTGTCAAATTTTTTTCAGCAAACCGTCATTAATCGGCGCCAGGAATTATTCCCCGTCGATCCGCACCCCCCTCGACCGCCCCCGATGGTGGGAATTGCTAAATTTTGTTGTCTAAATTCCTATACAAATCAGTACCGAGGTGTAATGGTACATCGATTTTTCAGATATTTTAACGTCTAAAAGCAGTAAATATTCAAATATTCTTACCGGGTTTTCAGCAGAAGGTCTTCATTCGTTTTGTCTTGCACAACGCCATCGAAATTTTCAGTGTGCAAACATTTCAGAATTTTTTTTTGCCTTAAATTTTTTTTGTTTTTTGTCAAAAACTCTGAAATTTGTCAATATTTTTTCAGCAAACCGTCATTAATCGGCGCCAGGAATTATTCCCCGTCGATCCGCACCCCCCTCGACCGCCCCCGATGGTGGGAATTGCTAAATTTTGTTGTCTAAATGCCTATACAAATCAGTACCGAGGTGTAATGGTACATCGATTTTTCAGATATTTTAACGTCTAAAAGCAGTAAATATTCAAATATTCTTACCGGGTTTTCAGCAGAAGGTCTTCATTCGTTTTGTCTTGCACAACGCCATCGAAATTTTCAGTGTGCAAACATTTCAGAATTTTTTTTGCCTTAATTTTTTTTTGTTTTTTGTCAAAAACTCTGAAATTTGTCAAATTTTTTTCAGCAAACCGTCATTAATCGGCGCCAGGAATTATTCCCCGTCGATCCGCACCCCCCTCGACCGCCCCCGATGGTGGGAATTGCTAAATTTTGTTGTCTAAATTCCTATACAAATCAGTACCGAGGTGTAATGGTACATCGATTTTTCAGATATTTTAACGTCTAAAAGCAGTAAATATTCAAATATTCTTACCGGGTTTTCAGCAGAAGGTCTTCATTCGTTTTGTCTTGCACAACGCCATCGAAATTTTCAGTGTGCAAACATTTCAGAATTTTTTTTTGCCTTTAATTTTTTTTGTTTTTTGTCAAAAACTCTGAAATTTGTCAATATTTTTTCAGCAAACCGTCATTAATCGGCGCCAGGAATTATTCCCCGTCGATCCGCACCCCCCTCGACCGCCCCCGATGGTGGGAATTGCTAAATTTTGTTGTCTAAATGCCTATACAAATCAGTACCGAGGTGTAATGGTACATCGATTTTTCAGATATTTTAACGTCTAAAAGCAGTAAATATTCAAATATTCTTACCGGGTTTTCAGCAGAAGGTCTTCATTCGTTTTGTCTTGCACAACGCCATCGAAATTTTCAGTGTGCAAACATTTCAGAATTTTTTTTTGCCTTAAATTTTTTTTGTTTTTTGTCAAAAACTCTGAAATTTGTCAAATTTTTTTCAGCAAACCGTTATTAATCGGCGCCAGGAATTATTCCCCGTCGATCCGCACCCCCCTCGACCGCCCCCGATGGTGGGAATTGCTAAATTTTGTTGTCTAAATTCCTATACAAATCAGTACCGAGGTGTAATGGTACATCGATTTTTCAGATATTTTAACGTCTAAAAGCAGTAAATATTTAAATATTCTTACCGGGTTTTCAGCAGAAGGTCTTCATTCGTTTTGTCTTGCACAACGCCATCGAAATTTTCAGTGTGCAAACATTTCAGAATTTTTTTTGCCTTAAATTTTTTTTTTTTTTGTCAAAAACTCTGAAATTTGTCAAATTTTTTTCAGCAAACCGTCATTAATCGGCGCCAGGAATTATTCCCCGTCGATCCGCACCCCCCTCGACCGCCCCCGATGGTGGGAATTGCTAAATTTTGTTGTCTAAATTCCTATACAAATCAGTACCGTACCGAGGTGTAATGGTACATCGATTTTTCAGATATTTTAACGTCTAAAAGCAGTAAATATTCAAATATTCTTACCGGGTTTTCAGCAGAAGGTCTTCATTCGTTTTGTCTTGCACAACGCCATCGAAATTTTCAGTGTGCAAACATTTCAGAATTTTTTTTGCCTTAATTTTTTTTTGTTTTTTGTCAAAAACTCTGAAATTTGTCAAATTTTTTTCAGCAAACCGTCATTAATCGGCGCCAGGAATTATTCCCCGTCGATCCGCACCCCCCTCGACCGCCCCCGATGGTGGGAATTGCTAAATTTTGTTGTCTAAATTCCTATACAAATCAGTACCGAGGTGTAATGGTACATCGATTTTTCAGATATTTTAACGTCTAAAAGCAGTAAATATTCAAATATTCTTACCGGGTTTTCAGCAGAAGGTCTTCATTCGTTTTGTCTTGCACAACGCCATCGAAATTTTCAGTGTGCAAACATTTCAGAATTTTTTTTTGCCTTAAATTTTTTTTGTTTTTTGTCAAAAACTCTGAAATTTGTCAATATTTTTTCAGCAAACCGTCATTAATCGGCGCCAGGAATTATTCCCCGTCGATCCGCACCCCCCTCGACCGCCCCCGATGGTGGGAATTGCTAAATTTTGTTGTCTAAATGCCTATACAAATCAGTACCGAGGTGTAATGGTACATCGATTTTTCAGATATTTTAACGTCTAAAAGCAGTAAATATTCAAATATTCTTACCGGGTTTTCAGCAGAAGGTCTTCATTCGTTTTGTCTTGCACAACGCCATCGAAATTTTCAGTGTGCAAACATTTCAGAATTTTTTTTTGCCTTAAATTTTTTTTGTTTTTTTTCAAAAACTCTGAAATTTGTCAATATTTTTTCAGCAAACCGTCATTAATCGGCGCCAGGAATTATTCCCCGTCGATCCGCACCCCCCTCGACCGCCCCCGATGGTGGGAATTGATAAATTTTGTTGTCTAAATGCCTATACAAATCAGTACCGAGGTGTAATGGTACATCGATTTTTCAGATATTTTAACGTCTAAAAGCAGTAAATATTCAAATATTCTTACCGGGTTTTCAGCAGAAGGTCTTCATTCGTTTTGTCTTGCACAACGCCATCGAAATTTTCAGTGTGCAAACATTTCAGAATTTTTTTTTGCCTTAATTTTTTTTTGTTTTTTGTCAAAAACTCTGAAATTTGTCAAATTTTTTTCAGCAAACCATCATTAATCGGCGCCAGGAATTATTCCCCGTCGATCCGCACCCCCCTCGACCGCCCCCGATGGTGGGAATTGCTAAATTTTGTTGTCTAAATTCCTATACAAATCAGTACCGTACCGAGGTGTAATGGTACATCGATTTTTCAGATATTTTAACGTCTAAAAGCAGTAAATATTCAAATATTCTTACCGGGTTTTCAGCAGAAGGTCTTCATTCGTTTTGTCTTGCACAACGCCATCGAAATTTTCAGTGTGCAAACATTTCAGAATTTTTTTTGCCTTAATTTTTTTTTGTTTTTTGTCAAAAACTCTGAAATTTGTCAAATTTTTTCAGCAAACCGTCATTAATCGGCGCCAGGAATTATTCCCCGTCGATCCGCACCCCCCTCGACCGCCCCCGATGGTGGGAATTGCTAAATTTTGTTGTCTAAATTCCTATACAAATCAGTACCGAGGTGTAATGGTACATCGATTTTTCAGATATTTTAACGTCTAAAAGCAGTAAATATTCAAATATTCTTACCGGGTTTTCAGCAGAAGGTCTTCATTCGTTTTGTCTTGCACAACGCCATCGAAATTTTCAGTGTGCAAACATTTCAGAATTTTTTTTTGCCTTAAATTTTTTTTGTTTTTTGTCAAAAACTCTGAAATTTGTCAAATTGTTTTCAGCAAACCATCATTAATCGGCGCCAGGAATTATTCCCCGTCGATCCGCACCCCCCTCGACCGCCCCCGATGGTGGGAATTGCTAAATTTTGTTGTCTAAATTCCTATACAAATCAGTACCGAGGTGTAATGGTACATCGATTTTTCAGATATTTTAACGTCTAAAAGCAGTAAATATTCAAATATTCTTACCGGGTTTTCAGCAGAAGGTCTTCATTCGTTTTGTCTTGCACAACGCCATCGAAATTTTCAGTGTACAAACATTTCAGAATTTTTTTTTGCCTTAAATTTTTTTTGTTTTTTGTCGAAAACTCTGAATTTTGTCAAATTTTTTTCAGCAAACCGTCATTAATCGGCGCCAGGAATTATTCCCCGTCGATCCGCACCCCCCTCGACCGCCCCCGATGGTGGGAATTGCTAAATTTTGTTGTCTAAATGCCTATACAAATCAGTACCGAGGTGTAATGGTACATCGATTTTTCAGATATTTTAACGTCTAAAAGCAGTAAATATTCAAATATTCTTACCGGGTTTTCAGCAGAAGGTCTTCATTCGTTTTGTCTTGCACAACGCCATCGAAATTTTCAGTGTGCAAACATTTCAGAATTTTTTTTGCCTTAATTTTTTTTTGTTTTTTGTCAAAAACTCTGAAATTTGTCAAATTTTTTTCAGCAAACCGTCATTAATCGGCGCCAGGAATTATTCCCCGTCGATCCGCACCCCCCTCGACCGCCCCCGATGGTGGGAATTGCTAAATTTTGTTGTCTAAATGCCTATACAAATCAGTACCGAGGTGTAATGGTACATCGATTTTTCAGATATTTTAACGTCTAAAAGCAGTAAATATTCAAATATTCTTACCGGGTTTTCAGCAGAAGGTCTTCATTCGTTTTGTCTTGCACAACGCCATCGAAATTTTCAGTGTGCAAACATTTCAGAATTTTTTTTTGCCTTAAATTTTTTTTGTTTTTTGTCAAAAACTCTGAAATTTGTCAAATTTTTTTCAGCAAACCGTTATTAATCGGCGCAAGGAATTATTCCCCGTCGATCCGCACCCCCCTCGACCGCCCCCGATGGTGGGAATTGCTAAATTTTGTTGTCTAAATTCCTATACAAATCAGTACCGAGGTGTAATGGTACATCGATTTTTCAGATATTTTAACGTCTAAAAGCAGTAAATATTTAAATATTCTTACCGGGTTTTCAGCAGAAGGTCTTCATTCGTTTTGTCTTGCACAACGCCATCGAAATTTTCAGTGTGCAAACATTTCAGAATTTTTTTTGCCTTAAATTTTTTTTTTTTTTGTCAAAAACTCTGAAATTTGTCAAATTTTTTTCAGCAAACCGTCATTAATCGGCGCCAGGAATTATTCCCCGTCGATCCGCACCCCCCTCGACCGCCCCCGATGGTGGGTGTTGGATCTCTACTGGCTTGTATATCCTTAATGTGTTCAGGTTACGACTCATGGGATTCTCAAGTGAAACACTGGCTAATAAGTACACAACACGTTTATTCGGTCAACGTTACAAATGCCAGCGAGCGACTGGCGCAACCGCGCTCTCGGCGCGTCGCGTACAATGTTCATATGCTAACGTCAGCTAAACGTGACCCCACATACATCCCCTTCCCAAAAAAATTTTTTTACAAAAAAATTAAATTAAATTAAATTTGGTCGACAACACATAGGTTACAAAAAATACAATATTTGGTACAGTATTAAATACAGAGTAGATACCTATTAAAAGTTTGTTTTATTTTTAACCCAATACATAACTTATAACAAAGAATACATATACTAGGTGTAAAACACATTCACGGTTATCTGCAAACAGTCATTTATGCATACTGTACAGTCTGTGGCTGGGTAATAACTGCTGTAGGTTGACCGGCTTTATCGGCCCGGTTCGACATAGTCGCAATTGCAAATTCCTTTCTAGCCCACTTTTTCACTCCATTATGGCATCTTTTATATATCATAAAAATGCCTAAAAACAATATAATACTCAAAAGAATTAACATCACTGTTCCGTATGATTCTAATTTCTTTTCCAATGTCGTTTGACTGGCGTTGTTTGCACCGTTTTGCGCTATAATTACTTCTTCTTGTTTACTGTAACTTTTGCCCATTTTTGCAATATAATAAAACAATAATTGTTATAACTACAGTATCTGCTAATAAAATTTCACAATATTAATTTCTTAACAATGTTTAACTTATTATATACTAATCTATAGCTTACGTAGCACATTTTGTGTAAGGCTTGTTCTATAGTAAAAGGTATTTTACAATGCTATGCTGTGCTACGTTTTATCGTATCTTAGCTCTTACATTCGTAATATATTTATACTATAGCGTAGCTTCGCTTGCACGTAGTATAGCGATGCCTTTTTATATTAAAAATCGCACTGGTTGTCGTATTACGCGACCTGTCCGCGTTGTACGCATGTTCGATTCCTGTGTCGAAATAACTGGATGCTGGGCATTTAGATATGTATCCTTATTATCTAATGTTGTCTTAACACTTATGTCTAAATTATTACTATTGTCTAAACTATTTTCCTGTATGGTATACGCAGGTTTTAATCTATCTATTGATATAAAACCTTTACGGTTGGGGTACTGAATTTCGTATACTTTATTATTTCTATTTAATACACGGTAGGGTCCATCATAAGTAGGATAAAGCGATTTTTTTACCATATCGTTCCTTACAAAAACGTATTCGCAGTCTTTTAAGTCCTTATGTACGAATATCTTACGAGAATCCCTATCAACACGAGATTTAGGTCGTAAGCTATTTATTATATTTCTTAACTTTTCAACATAGGTGTACTCGTTTGTTGACGTTAAACCTGTTTCCCTATAAAAATCACCTGGTAATCTCAGTGACTGACCGAAAGTTACTTCAGCTGTACTAATTCCGCTGTCACTTCTGCAAGCGGCTCTCAAGCCTAACATTACCGTGGGCAGCTCGTCCACCCAGGATGTATTTCCTGATAATCGACAAGTAATTGCACTTTTCATTGATCGGTGCAATCTTTCGATTTTACCATTACTACACGGATGATAAGGGGTAGTTCTTATCTTATTAATACCTAACATTTTAACTAAACTATTAAATAATTCTGACTCAAATTGTCGTCCCATATCACTAGTTATGTTGTTCGGACATCCATATCTACATATCCAATTCTCATAAAAGTTTCTGGCTACTGTGTCAGCTGTTATGTCTAATAACGGGATAGCCTCAGGCCATCGTGTAAAACGGTCTATTATCGTGAGACAGTATCGGTATCCTTGTTGACTAGCTGGTAATGGGCCGACGATATCTATATGCACATGTGAAAATTTGTATTAATCCGGGAAACACTGTGGACTTGATATAGTATGTCTATTAACTTTAACTTTTTGGCATTGTAAACATGTCTTTACCCAATTGTTTACATCTTGATTCATACCGGGCCAAAAAAATCTTTGCGAAATCATTTTCCTAGATGTGCGTTTTCCTGGATGACTAATATCGTGTACAGAATCAAATGCTAATTTACGGAACCCTTTTGGTAAATACGGTCTTACATTATTTGACGAAATCTCGCAACATATTAAAATATTCGTGTTTGGTAATAATATTGTTTTAAAATGTAGGTTACTGTTCTTATCGTTTCGCAACAATGTAAGCTGAGTATCGTTTTCCTGAGCGCGCGCAACTTCTGCGAAATCGACTATAGTGGGGCACTGTATAACTTCTACACGTGAAAGCGCGTCAGCAATTATATTCTCCGAACCTATGACATGTTGTATGTTGCTTGTAAATTCGCTTATGTACAACAACTGCCTAGTTCTTCTAGGAGTTTCTTTGTCCGAACCTATTTTCGAAAAAGCATACGTTAATGGTTTATGGTCCGTATAAATAGTTAACGGACGTCCCTCTACCATGTTCCTAAAATGTACTAACGCCATATAAATGCCTAATAATTCTCTATCGTACGTACTATATTTCTTTTGAGCTCCCGATAACTTTTTAGAATAATATCCTAAAGGTTTCCACTGATTGCCTACCTTTTGCTGTAACACTCCGCCAATACATGTGTTACTCGCGTCTGTCATGAGCGATAACGGTGCGCCTGAGACCGGATGTGATAACTCGACTGCGTTTTTAAGACTTTGTTTACACTGCTCGAATGCTTTGTCAGCGTCTGCGTTCCATTTAATTTTAGTTTTGTCGCGTCTCTTAGAGTTATGCAAATATTTATTAAGTTCGAGTTGATAGTTGGCTGCGTTTTCTACATGCGATCTATAAAAATTAACCATACCTAGGAATCTCCTTAGCTGTTCAACGGTTTCCGGTTTCGGGTACTCGCTGATAGCTCTCACTTTGTCCTCCAAAGGTTGTATTCCTTCCGGTGTAACCCTGTAACCCAAAAAATCAATTTTTGACTGCCCGAACTCACACTTACTTAGGTTTATAGTCACGCCGTATTCCTGAAAACGTTTAAAGATTTCATTTAAATGCTTTTTACCTATTTCGTCTGTGTTAGACGCTATTATGACGTCATCGATATAGCATGATAAGAATGATTCCTGTCCGTTTTCCTTTATATATTCCAAATCCTTTAACACATGACAACTCATGAACCTTTGAAAGGTCTGAGCTGCGTTCCGTAACCCGAAGCTCATTTTAGTAAATTCATATAGGCCGAATGGACAAATTATAGCTGTTTTAGGTATATCGTCTGGAAAAATAGGTATTAAATGGTACGCTCTATTTATATCAATTTTACTAAAGTATTTCTTACCGAATAATCCAAATGTGAAGTCTTGTAATCGTGGTACAGGGTATCTATCAGGCTTCGTGATGGCGTTTAGTTGCCTGTAATCCCCACAGGGTCGGATCCCTCCGTCCTTTTTGTCCACGACGTGCAGCGGGCTGGCCCACGGGCTCATTGATGGTCTGCATATTCCTAATTCTTGCATGTACTTGAACTCTTCTTTGACCTTCTTGTACCTGTCGGGATGTAAAGGCCTAACCCTAGCATGAACAGGTGGACCTGTTGTCTCAATGTGATGAAATATAGAATGCGACGGACCGTTTTTGTAAGACATCGGTAAAGTAATTTCAGAATATTTTTCTAACAAATCCTTATAAGGGTTATCGTACTGAAAACTAGAAATTGATGGTTTGTCACACTTAATGATGGATCCGTATGAACATAAATTAGTTAAAGTATCTACTAACCTCTTATTATGTAAATCTACAACTAACTTAAAAGTCTTTAAAAAGTCAGCTCCCAGGATAGCCTGCTTGACGTCACTTATCACAAATGTCCACTTATATACTCTTCGTAAACCTAAATTTAATTGTAACACTACCGTGCCGTAAGTTTTGATTTCCGTATTATTTGCGGCAAAGAGTTTGTATTCGCACTCGCGACGATTTTTTGCACTCACTTTACTCACGGGGATAACAGAAACGTTTGCACCAGTGTCTACCAAAAATGTTACACCACTTTCCTTGTCAGTGATGCTTAGGCGATGGTTGTCCTTTGACTCAATACAACTCTCCATCGCATCGAATTGTATTTCCTTTAGTTTCCCTGTTTCGCTTCCTGTAGTTTTTCCTAATTGCACGGCGGTTCGCAACGATAAGAGCGTTGCTGAAACCTATAATGATGTCTGCATACCCAATCGGAACTTTCAGGCGTCCTACGTGGCGTTGATCTTGACCTGGAGCGTGACCTTGACGATCTTCGGTTCCACTTATTTCTATGTTGAAAATTTCCTCTTCTGATCGCATTTACTTCTCCACGGAGATGTTTAAGCTCAATTGTCATTTCAGAAATTTGTTGGATAAGGTCTGCTTTAATTGTCGGCGATGACGTAACCGCGGCGACTTCTCCAGTCTGCATATTTTCCACAATTTTATCCGCCATTGTAGCCAAATTTTCTAGCTTAGTGTCCTGACTTACTACGAGTACTGCTCTGACTGATGACGACAAACGTGACATCCATAGTTTCTTTAGAGCCTCGTCTGAAACCTGAGTGTTCCGTGCCAGTTCCTTCATTTTTCTCAGCAACTGCGAAGGTTTTTGTGAGCCTAATTCCATCTCACTGACCAATTTTTGAAATTGCCTTTCAGCACTTTCTTCAAAAACTGTCAATAATCTGTTTTTCAACGTCTCGTATTTCCCTTCTTGGGGTGGTGAGTCTAAGATGTCACTCACCTGTTGAAGTGCGTCCTTGCTCAATTGCGCTACCACCAAATTAAATTTCGTGGAATCGCCTTGCTTCTGTTGCGCAACAATGGCCTCGAATTGTTTAAACCACATGCGTGGTAAGTCTGTCCAAAATTGCGGTATCTTTGATGACAAACTTATCGCTGCCAACTCAGTGACGGTTGTTGGTGTCTGTACCATTTTGGCTGGCTCCATTATTTATTACCCGATGTCACTTCACTTAACGGGGAGTCGCGGTCAGAGTTCACTATGCGTACAGTGTACTACTCGAAAATTCCACGATTGCGTAACCGAGGTCGGAGGTCACCACTGTTGGATCTCTACTGGCTTGTATATCCTTAATGTGTTCAGGTTACGACTCATGGGATTCTCAAGTGAAACACTGGCTAATAAGTACACAACACGTTTATTCGGTCAACGTTACAAATGCCAGCGAGCGACTGGCGCAACCGCGCTCTCGGCGCGTCGCGTACAATGTTCATATGCTAACGTCAGCTAAACGTGACCCCACAGTGGGAATTGCTAAATTTTGTTGTCTAAATTCCTATACAAATCAGTACCGAGGTGTAACGGTACATCGATTTTTCAGATATTTTAACGTCTAAAAGCAGTAAATATTCAAATATTCTTACCGGGTTTTCAGCAGAAGGTCTTCATTCGTTTTGTCTTGCACAACGCCATCGAAATTTTCAGTGTGCAAACATTTCAGAATTTTTTTTGCCTTAAATTTTTTTTGTTTTTTGTCAAAAACTCTGAAATTTGTCAAATTTTTTTCAGCAAACCGTCATTAATCGGCGCCAGGAATTATTCCCCGTCGATCCGCACCCCCCTCGACCGCCCCCGATGGTGGGAATTGCTAAATTTTGTTGTCTAAATTCCTATACAAATCAGTACCGAGATGTAATGGTACATCGATTTTTCAGATATTTTAACGTCTAAAAGCAGTAAATATTCAAATATTCTTACCGGGTTTTCAGCAGAAGGTCTTCATTCGTTTTGTCTTGCACAACGCCATCGAAATTATCAGTGTGCAAACATTTCAGAAGTTTTTTTTGCCTGAATTTTTTTTTGTTTTTTGTCAAAAACTCTGAAATTTTTCAAATTTTTTTCAGCAAACCGTCATTAATCGGCGCCAGGAATTATTCCCCGTCGATCCGCACCCCCCTCGACCGCCCCCGATGGTGGGAATTGCAAAATTTTGTTGTCTAAATTCCTATACAAATCAGTACCGAGGTGTAATGGTACATCGATTTTTCAGATATTTTAACGTCTAAAAGCAGTAAATATTCAAATATTCTTACCGGGTTTTCAGCAGAAGGTCTTCATTCGTTTTGTCTTGCACAACGCCATCGAAATTTTCAGTGTGCAAACATTTCAGAATTTTTTTTTGCCTTAATTTTTTTTTGTTTTTTGTCAAAAACTCTGAAATTTGTCAAATTTTTTTCAGCAAACCGTCATTAATCGGCGCCAGGAATTATTCCCCGTCGATCCGCACCCCCCTCGACCGCCCCCGATGGTGGGAATTGCTAAATTTTGTTGTCTAAATTCCTATACAAATCAGTACCGAGGTGTAATGGTACATCGATTTTTCAGATATTTTAACGTCTAAAAGCAGTAAATATTCAAATATTCTTACCGGGTTTTCAGCAGAAGGTCTTCATTCGTTTTGTCTTGCACAACGCCATCGAAATTGTCAGTGTGCACACATTTCAGAATTTTTTTTTGCCTTAATTTTTTTTTGTTTTTTGTCAAAAACTCTGAAATTTGTCTAATTTTTTTCAGCAAACCGTCATTAATCGGCGCCAGGAATTATTCCCCGTCGATCGGCACCCCCCTCGACCGCCCCCGATGGTGGAAATTGCTAAATTTTGTTGTCTAAATTCCTATACAAATCAGTACCGAGGTGTAATGGTACATCGATTTTTCAGATATTTTAACGTCTAAAAGCAGTAAATATTCAAATATTCTTACCGGGTTTTCAGCAGAAGGTCTTCATTCGTTTTGTCTTGCACAACGCCATCGAAATTTTCAGTGTGCAAACATTTCAGAATTTTTTTTTGCCTTAAATTTTTTTTGTTTTTTGTCAAAAACTCTGAAATTTGTCAAATTGTTTTCAGCAAACCATCATTAATCGGCGCCAGGAATTATTCCCCGTCGATCCGCACCCCCCTCGACCGCCCCCGATGGTGGGAATTGCAAAATTTTGTTGTCTAAATTCCTATACAAATCAGTACCGAGGTGTAATGGTACATCAATTTTTCAGATATTTTAACGTCTAAAAGCAGTAAACATTCAAATATTCTTACCGGGTTTTCAGCAGAAGGTCTTCATTCGTTTTGTCTTGCACAACGCCATCGAAATTTTCAGTGTGCAAACATTTCAGAATTTTTTTTGGCTTTTAATTTTTTTTTATTTTTTGTCAAAAACTCTGAAATTTGTCAAATTTTTTTCAGCAAACCATCATTAATCGGCGCCAGGAATTATTCCCCGTCGATCCGCACCCCCCTCGACCGCCCCCGATGGTGGGAATTGCTAAATTTTGTTGTCTAAATTCCTATACAAATCAGTACCGTACCGAGGTGTAATGGTACATCGATTTTTCAGATATTTTAACGTCTAAAAGCAGTAAATATTCAAATATTCTTACCGGGTTTTCAGCAGAAGGTCTTCATTCGTTTTGTCTTGCACAACGCCATCGAAATTTTCAGTGTGCAAACATTTCAGAATTTTTTTTTGCCTTATATTTTTTTTGTTTTTTGTCAAAAACTCTGAAATTTGTCAAATTTTTTTCAGCAAACCGTCATTAATCGGCGCCAGGAATTATTCCCCGTCGATCCGCACCCCCCTCGACCGCCCCCGATGGTGGGAATTGCTAAATTTTGTTGTCTAAATGCCTATACAAATCAGTACCGAGGTGTAATGGTACATCGATTTTTCAGATATTTTAACGTCTAAAAGCAGTAAATATTCAAATATTCTTACCGGGTTTTCAGCAGAAGGTCTTCATTCGTTTTGTCTTGCACAACGCCATCGAAATTTTCAGTGTGCAAACATTTCAGAATTTTTTTTTGCCTTAAATTTTTTTTGTTTTTTGTCAAAAACTCTGAAATTTGTCAAATTTTTTTCAGCAAACCGTCATTAATCGGCGCCAGGAATTATTCCCCGTCGATCCGCACCCCCCTCGACCGCCCCCGATGGTGGGAATTGCTAAATTTTGTTGTCTAAATTCCTATACAAATCAGTACCGAGGTGTAATGGTACATCGATTTTTCAGATATTTTAACGTCTAAAAGCAGTAAATATTCAAATATTCTTACCGGGTTTTCAGCAGAAGGTCTTCATTCGTTTTGTCTTGCACAACGCCATCGAAATTTTCAGTGTGCAAACATTTCAGAATTTTTTTTGCCTTAATTTTTTTTTGTTTTTTGTCAAAAACTCTGAAATTTGTCAAATTTTTTTCAGCAAACCGTCATTAATCGGCGCCAGGAATTATTCCCCGTCGATCCGCACCCCTCTCGACCGCCCCCGATGGTGGGTGTTGGATCTCTACTGGCTTGTATATCCTTAATGTGTTCAGGTTACGACTCATGGGATTCTCAAGTGAAACACTGGCTAATAAGTACACAACACGTTTATTCGGTCAACGTTACAAATGCCAGCGAGCGACTGGCGCAACCGCGCTCTCGGCGCGTCGCGTACAATGTTCATATGCTAACGTCAGCTAAACGTGACCCCACATACATCCCCTTCCCAAAAAAATTTTTTTACAAAAAAATTAAATTAAATTAAATTTGGTCGACAACACATAGGTTACAAAAAATACAATATTTGGTACAGTATTAAATACAGAGTAGATACCTATTAAAAGTTTGTTTTATTTTTAACCCAATACATAACTTATAACAAAGAATACATATACTAGGTGTAAAACACATTCACGGTTATCTGCAAACAGTCATTTATGCATACTGTACAGTCTGTGGCTGGGTAATAACTGCTGTAGGTTGACCGGCTTTATCGGCCTGGTTCGACATAGTCGCAATTGCAAATTCCTTTCTAGCCCACTTTTTCACTCCATTATGGCATCTTTTATATATCATAAAAATGCCTAAAAACAATATAATACTCAAAAGAATTAACATCACTGTTCCGTATGATTCTAATTTCTTTTCCAATGTCGTTTGACTGGCGTTGTTTGCACCGTTTTGCGCTATAATTACTTCTTCTTGTTTACTGTAACTTTTGCCCATTTTTGCAATATAATAAAACAATAATTGTTATAACTACAGTATCTGCTAATAAAATTTCACAATATTAATTTCTTAACAATGTTTAACTTATTATATACTAATCTATAGCTTACGTAGCACATTTTGTGTAAGGCTTGTTCTATAGTAAAAGGTATTTTACAATGCTATGCTGTGCTACGTTTTATCGTATCTTAGCTCTTACATTCGTAATATATTTATACTATAGCGTAGCTTCGCTTGCACGTAGTATAGCGATGCCTTTTTATATTAAAAATCGCACTGGTTGTCGTATTACGCGACCTGTCCGCGTTGTACGCATGTTCGATTCCTGTGTCGAAATAACTGGATGCTGGGCATTTAGATATGTATCCTTATTATCTAATGTTGTCTTAACACTTATGTCTAAATTATTACTATTGTCTAAACTATTTTCCTGTATGGTATACGCAGGTTTTAATCTATCTATTGATATAAAACCTTTACGGTTGGGGTACTGAATTTCGTATACTTTATTATTTCTATTTAATACACGGTAGGGTCCATCATAAGTAGGATAAAGCGATTTTTTTACCATATCGTTCCTTACAAAAACGTATTCGCAGTCTTTTAAGTCCTTATGTACGAATATCTTACGAGAATCCCTATCAACACGAGATTTAGGTCGTAAGCTATTTATTATATTTCTTAACTTTTCAACATAGGTGTACTCGTTTGTTGACGTTAAACCTGTTTCCCTATAAAAATCGCCTGGTAATCTCAGTGACTGACCGAAAGTTACTTCAGCTGTACTAATTCCGCTGTCACTTCTGCAAGCGGCTCTCAAGCCTAACATTACCGTGGGCAGCTCGTCCACCCAGGATGTATTTCCTGATAATCGACAAGTAATTGCACTTTTCATTGATCGGTGCAATCTTTCGATTTTACCATTACTACACGGATGATAAGGGGTAGTTCTTATCTTATTAATACCTAACATTTTAACTAAACTATTAAATAATTCTGACTCAAATTGTCGTCCCATATCACTAGTTATGTTGTTCGGACATCCATATCTACATATCCAATTCTCATAAAAGTTTCTGGCTACTGTGTCAGCTGTTATGTCTAATAACGGGATAGCCTCAGGCCATCGTGTAAAACGGTCTATTATCGTGAGACAGTATCGGTATCCTTGTTGACTAGCTGGTAATGGGCCGACGATATCTATATGCACATGTGAAAATTTGTATGAATCCGGGAAACACTGTGGACTTGATATAGTATGTCTATTAACTTTAACTTTTTGGCATTGTAAACATGTCTTTACCCAATTGTTTACATCTTGATTCATACCGGGCCAAAAAAATCTTTGCGAAATCATTTTCCTAGATGTGCGTTTTCCTGGATGACTAATATCGTGTACAGAATCAAATGCTAATTTACGGAACCCTTTTGGTAAATACGGTCTTACACTATTTGACGAAATCTCGCAACATATTAAAATATTCGTGTTTGGTAATAATATTGTTTTAAAATGTAGGTTACTGTTCTTATCGTTTCGCAACAATGTAAGCTGAGTATCGTTTTCCTGAGCGCGCGCAACTTCTGCGAAATCGACTATAGTGGGGCACTGTATAACTTCTACACGTGAAAGCGCGTCAGCAATTATATTCTCCGAACCTATGACATGTTGTATGTTGCTTGTAAATTCGCTTATGTACAACAACTGCCTAGTTCTTCTAGGAGTTTCTTTGTCCGAACCTATTTTCGAAAAAGCATACGTTAATGGTTTATGGTCCGTATAAATAGTTAACGGACGTCCCTCTACCATGTTCCTAAAATGTACTAACGCCATATAAATGCCTAATAATTCTCTATCGTACGTACTATATTTCTTTTGAGCTCCCGATAACTTTTTAGAATAATATCCTAAAGGTTTCCACTGATTGCCTACCTTTTGCTGTAACACTCCGCCAATACATGTGTTACTCGCGTCTGTCATGAGCGATAACGGTGCGCCTGAGACCGGATGTGATAACTCGACTGCGTTTTTAAGACTTTGTTTACACTGCTCGAATGCTTTGTCAGCGTCTGCGTTCCATTTAATTTTAGTTTTGTCGCGTCTCTTAGAGTTATGCAAATATTTATTAAGTTCGAGTTGATAGTTGGCTGCGTTTTCTACATGCGATCTATAAAAATTAACCATACCTAGGAATCTCCTTAGCTGTTCAACGGTTTCCGGTTTCGGGTACTCGCTGATAGCTCTCACTTTGTCCTCCAAAGGTTGTATTCCTTCCGGTGTAACCCTGTAACCCAAAAAATCAATTTTTGACTGCCCGAACTCACACTTACTTAGGTTTATAGTCACGCCGTATTCCTGAAAACGTTTAAAGATTTCATTTAAATGCTTTTTACCTATTTCGTCTGTGTTAGACGCTATTATGACGTCATCGATATAGCATGATAAGAATGATTCCTGTCCGTTTTCCTTTATATATTCCAAATCCTTTAACACATGACAACTCATGAACCTTTGAAAGGTCTGAGCTGCGTTCCGTAACCCGAAGCTCATTTTAGTAAATTCATATAGGCCGAATGGACAAATTATAGCTGTTTTAGGTATATCGTCTGGAAAAATAGGTATTAAATGGTACGCTCTATTTATATCAATTTTACTAAAGTATTTCTTACCGAATAATCCAAATGTGAAGTCTTGTAATCGTGGTACAGGGTATCTATCAGGCTTCGTGATGGCGTTTAGTTGCCTGTAATCCCCACAGGGTCGGATCCCTCCGTCCTTTTTGTCCACGACGTGCAGCGGGCTGGCCCACGGGCTCATTGATGGTCTGCATATTCCTAATTCTTGCATGTACTTGAACTCTTCTTTGACCTTCTTGTACCTGTCGGGATGTAAAGGCCTAACCCTAGCATGAACAGGTGGACCTGTTGTCTCAATGTGATGAAATATAGAATGCGACGGACCGTTTTTGTAAGACATCGGTAAAGTAATTTCAGAATATTTTTCTAACAAATCCTTATAAGGGTTATCGTACTGAAAACTAGAAATTGATGGTTTGTCACACTTAATGATGGATCCGTATGAACATAAATTAGTTAAAGTATCTACTAACCTCTTATTATGTAAATCTACAACTAACTTAAAAGTCTTTAAAAAGTCAGCTCCCAGGATAGCCTGCTTGACGTCACTTATCACAAATGTCCACTTATATACTCTTCGTAAACCTAAATTTAATTGTAACACTACCGTGCCGTAAGTTTTGATTTCCGTATTATTTGCGGCAAAGAGTTTGTATTCGCACTCGCGACGATTTTTTGCACTCACTTTACTCACGGGGATAACAGAAACGTTTGCACCAGTGTCTACCAAAAATGTTACACCACTTTCCTTGTCAGTGATGCTTAGGCGATGGTTGTCCTTTGACTCAATACAACTCTCCATCGCATCGAATTGTATTTCCTTTAGTTTCCCTGTTTCGCTTCCTGTAGTTTTTCCCAATTGCACGGCGGTTCGCAACGATAAGAGCGTTGCTTAAACCTATAATGATGTCTGCATACCCAATCGGAACTTTCAGGCGTCCTACGTGGCGTTGATCTTGACCTGGAGCGTGACCTTGACGATCTTCGGTTCCACTTATTTCTATGTTGAAAATTTCCTCTTCTGATCGCATTTACTTCTCCACGGAGATGTTTAAGCTCAATTGTCATTTCAGAAATTTGTTGGATAAAGTCTGCTTTAATTGTCGGCGATGACGTAACCGCGGCGACTTCTCCAGTCTGCATATTTTCCACTATTTTATCCGCCATTGTAGCCAAATTTTCTAGCTTAGTGTCCTGACTTACTACGAGTACTGCTCTGACTGATGACGACAAACGTGACATCCATAGTTTCTTTAGAGCCTCGTCTGAAACCTGAGTGTTCCGTGCCAGTTCCTTCATTTTTCTCAGCAACTGCGAAGGTTTTTGTGAGCCTAATTCCATCTCGCTGACCAATTTTTGAAATTGCCTTTCAGCACTTTCTTCAAAAACTGTCAATAATCTGTTTTTCAACGTCTCGTATTTCCCTTCTTGGGGTGGTGAGTCTAAGATGTCACTCACCTGTTGAAGTGCGTCCTTGCTCAATTGCGCTACCACCAAATTAAATTTCGTGGAATCGCCTTGCTTCTGTTGCGCAACAATGGCCTCGAATTGTTTAAACCACATGCGTGGTAAGTCTGTCCAAAATTGCGGTATCTTTGATGACAAACTTATCGCTGCCAACTCAGTGACGGTTGTTGGTGTCTGTACCATTTTGGCTGGCTCCATTATTTATTACCCGATGTCACTTCACTTAACGGGGAGTCGCGGTCAAAGTTCACTATGCGTACAGTGTACTACTCGAAAATTCCACGATTGCGTAACCGAGGTCGGAGGTCACCACTGTTGGATCTCTACTGGCTTGTATATCCTTAATGTGTTCAGGTTACGACTCATGGGATTCTCAAGTGAAACACTGGCTAATAAGTACACAACACGTTTATTCGGTCAACGTTACAAATGCCAGCGAGCGACTGGCGCAACCGCGCTCTCGGCGCGTCGCGTACAATGTTCATATGCTAACGTCAGCTAAACGTGACCCCACAGTGGGAATTGCTAAATTTTGTTGTCTAAATTCCTATACAAATCAGTACCGAGGTGTAACGGTACATCGATTTTTCAGATATTTTAACGTCTAAAAGCAGTAAATATTCAAATATTCTTACCGGGTTTTCAGCAGAAGGTCTTCATTCGTTTTGTCTTGCACAACGCCATCGAAATTTTCAGTGTGCAAACATTTCAGAATTTTTTTTGCCTTAAATTTTTTTTGTTTTTTGTCAAAAACTCTGAAATTTGTCAAATTTTTTTCAGCAAACCGTCATTAATCGGCGCCAGGAATTATTCCCCGTCGATCCGCACCCCCCTCGACCGCCCCCGATGGTGGGAATTGCTAAATTTTGTTGTCTAAATTCCTATACAAATCAGTACCGAGGTGTAATGGTACATCGATTTTTCAGATATTTTAACGTCTAAAAGCAGTAAATATTCAAATATTCTTACCGGGTTTTCAGCAGAAGGTCTTCATTCGTTTTGTCTTGCACAACGCCATCGAAATTATCAGTGTGCAAACATTTCAGAAGTTTTTTTTGCCTGAATTTTTTTTTGTTTTTTGTCAAAAACTCTGAAATTTTTCAAATTTTTTTCAGCAAACCGTCATTAATCGGCGCCAGGAATTATTCCCCGTCGATCCGCACCCCCCTCGACCGCCCCCGATGGTGGGAATTGCAAAATTTTGTTGTCTAAATTCCTATACAAATCAGTACCGAGGTGTAATGGTACATCGATTTTTCAGATATTTTAACGTCTAAAAGCAGTAAATATTCAAATATTCTTACCGGGTTTTCAGCAGAAGGTCTTCATTCGTTTTGTCTTGCACAACGCCATCGAAATTTTCAGTGTGCAAACATTTCAGAATTTTTTTTTGCCTTAATTTTTTTTTGTTTTTTGTCAAAAACTCTGAAATTTGTCAAATTTTTTTCAGCAAACCGTCATTAATCGGCGCCAGGAATTATTCCCCGTCGATCCGCACCCCCCTCGACCGCCCCCGATGGTGGGAATTGCTAAATTTTGTTGTCTAAATTCCTATACAAATCAGTACCGAGGTGTAATGGTACATCGATTTTTCAGATATTTTAACGTCTAAAAGCAGTAAATATTCAAATATTCTTACCGGGTTTTCAGCAGAAGGTCTTCATTCGTTTTGTCTTGCACAACGCCATCGAAATTTTCAGTGTGCACACATTTCAGAATTTTTTTTTGCCTTAATTTTTTTTTGTTTTTTGTCAAAAACTCTGAAATTTGTCAAATTTTTTTCAGCAAACCGTCATTAATCGGCGCCAGGAATTATTCCCCGTCGATCGGCACCCCCCTCGACCGCCCCCGATGGTGGGAATTGCTAAATTTTGTTGTCTAAATTCCTATACAAATCAGTACCGAGGTGTAATGGTACATCGATTTTTCAGATATTTTAACGTCTAAAAGCAGTAAATATTCAAATATTCTTACCGGGTTTTCAGCAGGTCTTCATTCGTTTTGTCTTGCACAACGCCATCGAAATTTTCAGTGTGCAAACATTTCAGAATTTTTTTTTGCCTTAAATTTTTTTTGTTTTTTGTCAAAAACTCTGAAATTTGTCAATTTTTTTTCAGTAAACCGTCATTAATCGGCGCCAGGAATTATTCCCCGTCGATCCGCACCCCCCTCGACCGCCCCCGATGGTGGGAATTGCTAAATTTTGTTGTCTAAATTCCTATACAAATCAGTACCGAGGTGTAATGGTACATCGATTTTTCAGATATTTTAACGTCTAAAAGCAGTAAATATTCAAATATTCTTACCGGGTTTTCAGCAGAAGGTCTTCATTCGTTTTGTCTTGCACACCGCCATCGAAATTTTCAGTGTGCAAACATTTCAGAAGTTTTTTTTGCCTAAAATTTTTTTAGTTTTTTGTTAAAAACTCTGAAATTTGTCAAATTTTTTTCAGCAAACCGTCATTAATCGGCGCCAGGAATTATTCCCCGTCGATCCGCACCCCCCTCGACCGCCCCCGATGGTGGGAATTGCTAAATTTTGTTGTCTAAATTCCTATACAAATCAGTACCGAGGTGTAATGGTACATCGATTTTTCAGATATTTTAACGTCTTGCAAGACAAAACGAATGAAGACCTTCTGCTGAAAACCCGGTAAGAATATTTGAATATTTACTGCTTTTAGACGTTAAAATATCTGAAAAATCGATGTACCATTACACCTCGGTACTGATTTGTATAGGAATTTAGACAACAAAATTTAGCAAATCCCATAATCGGGGGCGGTCGAGGGGGGTGCGGATCGACGGGGAATAATTCCTGGCGCCGATTAATGACGGTTTGCTGAAAAAAATTTGACAAAATTCAGAGTTTTTGACAAAAAACTAAAAAAATTTAAGGCAAAAAAAAAATCTGAAATTTTTGCACACTGAAAATTTCGATGGCGTTGTGCAAGACAAAACGAATGAAGACCTTCTGCTGAAAACCCGGTAAGAATATTTGAATATTTACTGCTTTTAGACGTTAAAATATCTGAAAAATTGATGTACCATTACACCTCGGTACTGATTTGTATAGGAATTTAGACAACAAAATTTAGCAATTCCCACCATCGGGGGCGGTCGAGGGGGGTGCGGATCGACGGGGAATAATTCCTGGCGCCGATTAATGACGGTTTGCTGAAAAAAATTTGACAAATTTCAGAGTTTTTGACAAAAAATAAAAAAAAATTAAAAGCCAAAAAAAATTCTGAAATGTTTGCACACTGAAAATTTCGATGGCGTTGTGCAAGACAAAACGAATGAAGACCTTCTGCTGAAAACCCGGTAAGAATATTTGAATATTTACTGCTTTTAGACGTTAAAATATCTGAAAAATCGATGTACCATTACACCTCGGTACTGATTTGTATAGGAATTTAGACAACAAAATTTAGCAATTCCCACCATCGGGGGCGGTCGAGGGGGGTGCCGACCGACGGGGAATAATTCCTGGCGCCGATTAATGACGGTTTGCTGAAAAAAAATTGACAAATTTCAGAGTTTTTGACAAAAAACAAAAAAAAAATTAAGGCAAAAAAAAATTCTGAAATGTGTGCACACTGACAATTTCGATGGCGTTGTGCAAGACAAAACGAATGAAGACCTTCTGCTGAAAACCCGGTAAGAATATTTGAATATTTACTGCTTTTAGACGTTAAAATATCTGAAAAATCGATGTACCATTACACCTCGGTACTGATTTGTATAGGAATTTAGACAACAAAATTTAGCAATTCCCACCATCGGGGGCGGTCGAGAGGGGTGCGGATCGACGGGGAATAATTCCTGGCGCCGATTAATGACGGTTTGCTGAAAAAAATTTGACAAATTTCAGAGTTTTTGACAAAAAACAAAAAAAAATTAAGGCAAAAAAAATTCTGAAATGTTTGCACACTGAAAATTTCGATGGCGTTGTGCAAGACAAAACGAATGAAGACCTTCTGCTGAAAACCCGGTAAGAATATTTGAATATTTACTGCTTTTAGACGTTAAAATATCTGAAAAATCGATGTACCATTACACCTCGGTACTGATTTGTATAGGAATTTAGACAACAAAATTTTGCAATTCCCACCATCGGGGGCGGTCGAGGGGGGTGCGGATCGACGGGGAATAATTCCTGGCGCCGATTAATGACGGTTTGCTGAAAAAAATTTGACAAATTTCAGAGTTTTTGACAAAAAATAAAAAAAAATTAAAAGCCAAAAAAAATTCTGAAATGTTTGCACACTGAAAATTTCGATGGCGGTGTGCAAGACAAAACGAATGAAGACCTTCTGCTGAAAACCCGGTAAGAATATTTGAATATTTACTGCTTTTAGACGTTAAAATATCTGAAAAATCGATGTACCATTACACCTCGGTACTGATTTGTATAGGAATTTAGACAACAAAATTTAGCAATTCCCACCATCGGGGGCGGTCGAGGGGGGTGCGGATCGACGGGGAATAATTCCTGGCGCCGATTAATGACGGTTTACTGAAAAAAATTTGACAAATTTCAGAGTTTTTGACAAAAAACAAAAAAAAATTAAGGCAAAAAAAAATTCTGAAATGTTTGCACACTGAAAATTTCGATGGCGTTGTGCAAGACAAAACGAATGAAGACCTTCTGCTGAAAACCCGGTAAGAATATTTGAATATTTACTGCTTTTAGACGTTAAAATATCTGAAAAATCGATGTACCATTACACCTCGGTACTGATTTGTATAGGAATTTAGACAACAAAATTTAGCAATTCCCACCATCGGGGGCGGTCGAGGGGGGTGCGGATCGACGGGGAATAATTCCTGGCGCCGATTAATGACGGTTTGCTGAAAAAAATTTGACAAATTTCAGAGTTTTTGACAAAAAACAAAAAAAAATTAAGGCAAAAAAAAATTCTGAAATGTTTGCACACTGAAAATTTCGATGGCGTTGTGCAAGACAAAACGAATGAAGACCTTCTGCTGAAAACCCGGTAAGAATATTTGAATATTTACTGCTTTTAGACGTTAAAATATCTGAAAAATCGATGTACCATTACACCTCGGTACTGATTTGTACAGGAATTTAGACAACAAAATTTAGCAATTCCCACCATCGGGGGCGGTCGAGGGGGGTGCGGATCGACGGGGAATAATTCCTGGCGCCGATTAATGACGGTTTGCTGAAAAAAATTTGACAAATTTCAGAGTTTTTGACAAAAAACAAAAAAAAATTAAGGCAAAAAAAAATTCTGAAATGTTTGCACACTGAAAATTTCGATGGCGTTGTGCAAGACAAAACGAATGAAGACCTTCTGCTGAAAACCCGGTAAGAACATTTGAATATTTACTGCTTTTAGACGTTAAAATATCTGAAAAATCGATGTACCATTACACCTCGGTACTGATTTGTATAGGAATTTAGACAACAAAATTTAGCAATTCCCACCATCGGGGGCGGTCGAGGGGGGTGCGGATCGACGGGGAATAATTCCTGGCGCCGATTAATGACGGTTTGCTGAAAAAAATTTGACAAATTTCAGAGTTTTTGACAAAAAAAAAAAAAATATAAGGCAAAAAAAAAATCTGAAATGTTTGCACACTGAAAATTTCGATGGCGTTGTGCAAGACAAAACGAATGAAGACCTTCTGCTGAAAACCCGGTAAGAATATTTGAATATTTACTGCTTTTAGACGTTAAAATATCTGAAAAATCGATGTACCATTACACCTCGGTACTGATTTCTATAGGAATTTAGACAACAAAATTTAGCAATTCCCACCATCGGGGGCGGTCGAGGGGGGTGCGGATCGACGGGGAATAATTCCTGGCGCCGATTAATGACGGTTTGCTGAAAAAAATTTGACAAATTTCAGAGTTTTTGACAAAAAACAAAAAAAAATTAAGGCAAAAAAAATTCTGAAATGTTTGCACACTGAAAATTTCGATGGCGTTGTGCAAGACAAAACGAATGAAGACCTTCTGCTGAAAACCCGGTAAGAATATTTGAATATTTACTGCTTTTAGACGTTAAAATATCTGAAAAATCGATGTACCATTACACCTCGGTACTGATTTGTATAGGAATTTAGACAACAAAATTTAGCAATTCCCACCATCGGGGGCGGTCGAGGGGGGTGCGGATCGACGGGGAATAATTCCTGGCGCCGATTAATGACGGTTTGCTGAAAAAAATTTGACAAATTTCAGAGTTTTTGACAAAAAACAAAAAAAAATTAAGGCAAAAAAAAATTCTGAAATGTTTGCACACTGAAAATTTCGATGGCGTTGTGCAAGACAAAACGAATGAAGACCTTCTGCTGAAAACCCGGTAAGAACATTTGAATATTTACTGCTTTTAGACGTTAAAATATCTGAAAAATCGATGTACCATTACACCTCGGTACTGATTTGTACAGGAATTTAGACAACAAAATTTAGCAATTCCCACCATCGGGGGCGGTCGAGGGGGGTGCGGATCGACGGGGAATAATTCCTGGCGCCGATTAATGACGGTTTGCTGAAAAAAATTTGACAAATTTCAGAGTTTTTGACAAAAAACAAAAAAAATATAAGGCAAAAAAAAAATCTGAAATGTTTGCACACTGAAAATTTCGATGGCGTTGTGCAAGACAAAACGAATGAAGACCTTCTGCTGAAAACCCGGTAAGAATATTTGAATATTTACTGCTTTTAGACGTTAAAATATCTGAAAAATCGATGTACCATTACACCTCGGTACTGATTTCTATAGGAATTTAGACAACAAAATTTAGCAATTCCCACCATCGGGGGCGGTCGAGGGGGGTGCGGATCGACGGGGAATAATTCCTGGCGCCGATTAATGACGGTTTGCTGAAAAAAATTTGACAAATTTCAGAGTTTTTGACAAAAAACAAAAAAAAATTAAGGCAAAAAAAATTCTGAAATGTTTGCACACTGAAAATTTCGATGGCGTTGTGCAAGACAAAACGAATGAAGACCTTCTGCTGAAAACCCGGTAAGAATATTTGAATATTTACTGCTTTTAGACGTTAAAATATCTGAAAAATCGATGTACCATTACACCTCGGTACTGATTTGTATAGGAATTTAGACAACAAAATTTAGCAATTCCCACCATCGGGGGCGGTCGAGGGGGGTGCGGATCGACGGGGAATAATTCCTGGCGCCGATTAATGACGGTTTGCTAAAAAAAAATTTGACAAAATTCAGTTTTTGACAAAAAACAAAAAAAATTTAAGGAAAAAATAAATTCTGAAATGTTTGTACACTGAAAATTTCGATGGCGTTGTGCAAGACAAAACGAATGAAGACCTTCTGCTGAAAACCCGGTAAGAATATTTGAATATTTACTGCTTTTAGACGTTAAAATATCTGATAAATCGATGTACCATTACACCTCGGTACTGATTTGTATAGGAATTTAGACAACAAAATTTAGCAATTCCCACCATCGGGGGCGGTCGAGGGGGGTGCGGATCGACGGGGAATAATTCCTGGCGCCGATTAATGACGGTTTGCTGAAAAAAATTTGACAAATTTCAGAGTTTTTGACAAAAAAAAAAAAAAATTTAAGGCAAAAAAAAATTCTGAAATGTTTGCACACTGAAAATTTCGATGGCGTTGTGCAAGACAAAACGAATGAAGACCTTCTGCTGAAAACCCGGTAAGAATATTTGAATATTTACTGCTTTTAGACGTTAAAATATCTGAAAAATCGATGTACCATTACACCTCGGTACTGATTTGTATAGGAATTTAGACAACAAAATTTAGCAATTCCCACCATCGGGGGCGGTCGAGGGGGGTGCGGATCGACGGGAAATAATTCCTGGCGCCGATTAATGACGGTTTGCTGAAAAAAATTTAACAAATTTCAGAGTTTTTGACAAAAAACAAAAGAAATTTAAGGCAAAATAAAATTCTGAAATGTTTGCACACTGAAAATTTCGATGGCGTTGTGCAAGACAAAACGAATGAAGACCTTCTGCTGAAAACCCGGTAAGAATATTTGAATATTTACTGCTTTTAGACGTTAAAATATCTGAAAAATCGATGTACCGTTACACCTCGGTACTGATTTGTATAGGAATTTAGACAACAAAATTTAGCAATTCCCACCATCGGGGGCGGTCGAGGGGGGTGCGGATCGACGGGGAATAATTCCTGGCGCCGATTAATGACGGTTTGCTGAAAAAAATTTGACAAATTGCAGTTTTTGACAAAAAACAAAAAAAATTTAAGGCAAAAAAAAATTCTGAAATGTTTGCACACTGAAAATTTCGATGGCGTTGTGCAAGACAAAACGAATGAAGACCTTCTGCTGAAAACCCCGTAAGAATATTTGAATATTTACTGCTTGTAGACGTTAAAATATCTGAAAAATCGATGTACCATTACACCTCGGTACTGATTTGTATAGGAATTAAGACAACAAAATTTAGCAATTCCCACCATCGGGGGCGGTCGAGGGGGGTGCGGATCGACGGGGAATAATTCCTGGCGCCGATTAATGACGGTTTGCTGAAAAATTGACAAAAAAACAAAAAAAATTTATGGCAAAAAAAATTCTGAAATGTTTGCACACTGAAAATTTCGATGGCGTTGTGCAAGACAAAACGAATGAAGACCTTCTGCTGAAAACCCGGTAAGAATATTTGAATATTTACTGCTTTTAGACGTTAAAATATCTGAAAAATCGATGTACCATTACATTTCGGTACTGATTTGTATAGGAATTTAGACAACAAAATTTAGCAATTCCCACCATCGGGGGCGGTCGAGGGGGGTGCGGATCGACGGGGAATAATTCCTGGCGCCGATTAATGACGGTTTGCTGAAAAATATTGACAAATTTCAGAGTTTTTGACAAAAAACAAAAAAAAATTAAGGCAAAAAAAATTCTGAAATGTTTGCACACTGAAAATTTCGATGGCGTTGTGCAAGACAAAACGAATGAAGACCTTCTGCTGAAAACCCGGTAAGAATATTTGAATATTTACTGCTTTTAGACGTTAAAATATCTGAAAAATCGATGTACCGTTACACCTCGGTACTGATTTGTATAGGAATTTAGACAACAAAATTTAGCAATTCCCACCATCGGGGGCGGTCGAGGGGGGTGCGGATCGACGGGGAATAATTCCTGGCGCCGATTAATGACGGTTTGCTGAAAAAATTTGACAAATTTCAGAGTTTTTGACAAAAAACAAAAAAAAATTAAGGCAAAAAAAATTCTGAAATGTTTGCACACTGAAAATTTCGATGGCGTTGTGCAAGACAAAACGAATGAAGACCTTCTGCTGAAAACCCGGTAAGAATATTTGAATATTTACTGCTTTTAGACGTTAAAATATCTGAAAAATCGATGTACCATTACATTTCGGTACTGATTTGTATAGGAATTTAGACAACAAAATTTAGCAATTCCCACCATCGGGGGCGGTCGAGGGGGGTGCGGATCGACGGGGAATAATTCCTGGCGCCGATTAATGACGGTTTGCTGAAAAAAATTTGACAAATTTCAGAGTTTTTGACAAAAAACAAAATAAATTTAGGGCAAAAAAAAATTCTGAAATGTTTGCACACTGAAAATTTCGATGGCGTTGTGCAAGACAAAACGAATGAAGACCTTCTGCTGAAAACCCGGTAAGAATATTTGAATATTTACTGCTTTTAGACGTTAAAATATCTGAAAAATCGATGTACCATTACACCTCGGTACTGATTTGTATAGGAATTTAGACAACAAAATTTAGCAATTCCCACCATCGGGGGCGGTCGAGGGGGGTGCGGATCGACGGGGAATAATTCCTGGCGCCGATTAATGACGGTTTGCTGAAAAAAATTTGACAAATTTCAGAGTTTTTGACAAAAACAAAAAAAAATTAAGGCAAAAAAAAATTCTGAAATTTTTGCACACTGAAAATTTCGATGGCGTTGTGCAAGACAAAACGAATGAAGACCTTCTGCTGAAAACCCGGTAAGAATATTTGAATATTTACTGCTTTTAGACGTTAAAATATCTGAAAAATCGATGTACCATTACACCTCAGTACTGATTTGTATAGGAATTTAGACAACAAAATTTATCAAATCCCACCATCGGGGGCGGTCGAGGGGGGTGCGGATCGACGGGGAATAATTCCTGGCGCCGATTAATGACGGTTTGCTGAAAAAAATTTGACAAAATTCAGAGTTTTTGACAAAAAACAAAAAAAATTTAAGGCAAAAAAAATTCTGAAATGTTTGCACACTGAAAATTTCGATGGCGTTGTGCAAGACAAAACGAATGAAGACCTTCTGCTGAAAACCCGGTAAGAATATTTGAATATTTACTGCTTTTAGACGTTAAAATATCTGAAAAATCGATGTACCATTACACCTCAGTACTGATTTGTATAGGAATTTAGACAACAAAATTTAGCAATTCCCACCATCGGGGGCGGTCGAGGGGGGTGCGGATCGACGGGGAATAATTCCTGGCGCCGATTAATGACGGTTTGCTGAAAAAAATTTGACAAAATTCAGAGTTTTTGACAAAAAACAAAAAAAATTTAAGGCAAAATAAAATTCTGAAATGTTTGCACACTGAAAATTTCGATGGCGTTGTGCAAGACAAAACGAATGAAGACCTTCTGCTGAAAACCCGGTAAGAATATTTGAATATTTACTGCTTTTAGACGTTAAAATATCTGAAAAATCGATGTACCGTTACACCTCGGTACTGATTTGTATAGGAATTTAGACAACAAAATTTAGCAATTCCCACCATCGGGGGCGGTCGAGGGGGGTGCGGATCGACGGGGAATAATTCCTGGCGCCGATTAATGACGGTTTGCTGAAAAAAATTTGACAAAATTCAGTTTTTGACAAAAAACAAAAAAAATTTAAGGCAAAAATAAATTCTGAAATGTTTGTACACTGAAAATTTCGATGGCGTTGTGCAAGACAAAACGAATGAAGACCTTCTGCTGAAAACCCGGTAAGAATATTTGAATATTTACTGCTTTTAGACGTTAAAATATCTGATAAATCGATGTACCATTACACCTCGGTACTGATTTGTATAGGAATTAAGACAACAAAATTTAGCAATTCCCACCATCGGGGGCGGTCGAGGGGGGTGCGGATCGACGGGGAATAATTCCTGGCGCCGATTAATGACGGTTTGCTGAAAAATTGACAAAAAAAAAAAAAAAATTTAAGGCAAAAAAAATTCTGAAATGTTTGCACACTGAAAATTTCGATGGCGTTGTGCAAGACAAAACGAATGAAGACCTTCTGCTGAAAACCCGGTAAGAATATTTGAATATTTACTGCTTTTAGACGTTAAAATATCTGAAAAATCGATGTACCATTACACCTCGGTACTGATTTGTATAGGAATTTAGACAACAAAATTTAGCAATTCCCACCATCGGGGGCGGTCGAGGGGGGTGCGGATCGACGGGAAATAATTCCTGGCGCCGATTAATGACGGTTTGCTGAAAAAAATTTAACAAATTTCAGAGTTTTTGACAAAAAACAAAAGAAATTTAAGGCAAAATAAAATTCTGAAATGTTTGCACACTGAAAATTTCGATGGCGTTGTGCAAGACAAAACGAATGAAGACCTTCTGCTGAAAACCCGGTAAGAATATTTGAATATTTACTGCTTTTAGACGTTAAAATATCTGAAAAATCGATGTACCGTTACACCTCGGTACTGATTTGTATAGGAATTTAGACAACAAAATTTAGCAATTCCCACCATCGGGGGCGGTCGAGGGGGGTGCGGATCGACGGGGAATAATTCCTGGCGCCGATTAATGACGGTTTGCTGAAAAAAATTTGACAAATTTCAGTTTTTGACAAAAAACAAAAAAAATTTAAGGCAAAAAAAAATTCTGAAATGTTTGCACACTGAAAATTTCGATGGCGTTGTGCAAGACAAAACGAATGAAGACCTTCTGCTGAAAACCCCGTAAGAATATTTGAATATTTACTGCTTGTAGACGTTAAAATATCTGAAAAATCGATGTACCATTACACCTCGGTACTGATTTGTATAGGAATTAAGACAACAAAATTTAGCAATTCCCACCATCGGGGGCGGTCGAGGGGGGTGCGGATCGACGGGGAATAATTCCTGGCGCCGATTAATGACGGTTTGCTGAAAAAAATTTGACAAATTTCAGAGTTTTTGACAAAAAAACAAAAAAAATTTAAGGCAAAAAAAATTCTGAAATGTTTGCACACTGAAAATTTCGATGGCGTTGTGCAAGACAAAACGAATGAAGACCTTCTGCTGAAAACCCGGTAAGAATATTTGAATATTTACTGCTTTTAGACGTTAAAATATCTGAAAAATCGATGTACCATTACATTTCGGTACTGATTTGTATAGGAATTTAGACAACAAAATTTAGCAATTCCCACCATCGGGGGCGGTCGAGGGGGGTGCGGATCGACGGGGAATAATTCCTGGCGCCGATTAATGACGGTTTGCTGAAAAATATTGACAAATTTCAGAGTTTTTGACAAAAAACAAAAAAAAATTAAGGCAAAAAAAATTCTGAAATGTTTGCACACTGAAAATTTCGATGGCGTTGTGCAAGACAAAACGAATGAAGACCTTCTGCTGAAAACCCGGTAAGAATATTTGAATATTTACTGCTTTTAGACGTTAAAATATCTGAAAAATCGATGTACCGTTACACCTCGGTACTGATTTGTATAGGAATTTAGACAACAAAATTTAGCAATTCCCACCACCGGGGGCGGTCGAGGGGGGTGCGGATCGACGGGGAATAATTCCTGGCGCCGATTAATGACGGTTTGCTGAAAAAAATTTGACAAATTTCAGAGTTTTTGACAAAAAACAAAAAAAAATTAAGGCAAAAAAAATTCTGAAATGTTTACACACTGAAAATTTCGATGGCGTTGTGCAAGACAAAACGAATGAAGACCTTCTGCTGAAAACCCGGTAAGAATATTTGAATATTTACTGCTTTTAGACGTTAAAATATCTGAAAAATCGATGTACCATTACATTTCGGTACTGATTTGTATAGGAATTTAGACAACAAAATTTAGCAATTCCCACCATCGGGGGCGGTCGAGGGGGGTGCGGATCGACGGGGAATAATTCCTGGCGCCGATTAATGACGGTTTGCTGAAAAAAATTTGACAAATTTCAGAGTTTTTGACGAAAAACAAAATAAATTTAAGGCAAAAAAAAATTCTGAAATGTTTGCACACTGAAAATTTCGATGGCGTTGTGCAAGACAAAACGAATGAAGACCTTCTGCTGAAAACCCGGTAAGAATATTTGAATATTTACTGCTTTTAGACGTTAAAATATCTGAAAAATCGATGTACCATTACACCTCAGTACTGATTTGTATAGGAATTTAGACAACAAAATTTATCAAATCCCACCATCGGGGGCGGTCGAGGGGGGTGCGGATCGACGGGGAATAATTCCTGGCGCCGATTAATGACGGTTTGCTGAAAAAAATTTGACAAAATTCAGAGTTTTTGACAAAAAACAAAAAAAATTTAAGGCAAAAAAAATTCTGAAATGTTTGCACACTGAAAATTTCGATGGCGTTGTGCAAGACAAAACGAATGAAGACCTTCTGCTGAAAACCCGGTAAGAATATTTGAATATTTACTGCTTTTAGACGTTAAAATATCTGAAAAATCGATGTACCGTTACACCTCGGTACTGATTTGTATAGGAATTTAGACAACAAAATTTAGCAATTCCCACCATCGGGGGCGGTCGAGGGGGGTGCGGATCGACGGGGAATAATTCCTGGCGCCGATTAATGACGGTTTGCTAAAAAAAATTTGACAAATTTCAGAGTTTTTGACAAAAAACAAAAAAAAATTAAGGCAAAAAAAATTCTGAAATGTTTGCACACTGAAAATTTCGATGGCGTTGTGCAAGACAAAACGAATGAAGACCTTCTGCTGAAAACCCGGTAAGAATATTTGAATATTTACTGCTTTTAGACGTTAAAATATCTGAAAAATCGATGTACCATTACACCTCGGTACGGTACTGATTTGTATAGGAATTTAGACAACAAAATTTAGCAATTCCCACCATCGGGGGCGGTCGAGGGGGGTGCGGATCGACGGGGAATAATTCCTGGCGCCGATTAATGACGGTTTGCTGAAAAAAATTTGACAAATTTCAGAGTTTTTGACAAAAAAAAAAAAATTTAAGGCAAAAAAAATTCTGAAATGTTTGCACACTGAAAATTTCGATGGCGTTGTGCAAGACAAAACGAATGAAGACCTTCTGCTGAAAACCCAGTAAGAATATTTGAATATTTACTGCTTTTAGACGTTAAAATATCTGAAAAATCGATGTACCATTACACCTCGGTACTGATTTGTATAGGAATTTAGACAACAAAATTTAGCAAATCCCACCATCGGGGGCGGTCGAGGGGGGTGCGGATCGACGGGGAATAAGTCCTGGCGCCGATTAATGACGGTTTGCTGAAAAATATTTAAAAAAATTCAGAGTTTTTGACAAAAAACAAAAAAAAATTAAGGCAAAAAAAAATTCTGAAATTTTTGCACACTGAAAATTTCGATGGCGTTGTGCAAGACAAAACGAATGAAGACCTTCTGCTGAAAACCCGGTAAGAATATTTGAATATTTACTGCTTTTAGACGTTAAAATATCTGAAAAATCGATGTACCATTACACCTCGGTACTGATTTGTACAGGAATTTAGACAACAAAATTTAGCAATTCCCACCATCGGGGGCGGTCGAGGGGGGTGCGGATCGACGGGGAATAATTCCTGGCGCCGATTAATGACGGTTTGCTGAAAAAAATTTGAAAAATTTCAGAGTTTTTGACAAAAAACAAAATAAATTTAAGGCAAAAAAAAATTCTGAAATGTTTGCACACTGAAAATTTCGATGGCGTTGTGCAAGACAAAACGAATGAAGACCTTCTGCTGAAAACCCGGTAAGAATATTTGAATATTTACTGCTTTTAGACGTTAAAATATCTGAAAAATCGATGTACCATTACACCTCGGTACTGATTTGTATAGGAATTTAGACAACAAAATTTATCAAATCCCACCATCGGGGGCGGTCGAGGGGGGTGCGGATCGACGGGGAATAATTCCTGGCGCCGATTAATGACGGTTTGCTGAAAAAAATTTGACAAAATTCAGAGTTTTTGACAAAAAACAAAAAAAATTTAAGGCAAAAAAAAATTCTGAAATTTTTGCACACTGAAAATTTCGATGGCGTTGTGCAAGACAAAACGAATGAAGACCTTCTGCTGAAAACCCGGTAAGAATATTTGAATATTTACTGCTTTTAGACGTTAAAATATCTGAAAAATTGATGTACCATTACACCTCGGTACTGATTTGTATAGGAATTTAGACAACAAAATTTAGCGATTCCCACCATCGGGGGCGGTCGAGGGGGGTGCGGATCGACGGGGAATAATTCCAGGCGCGACAAATTTCAGAGTTTTTGACAAAAAACAAAAAAAAATTAAGGCAAAAAAAAATTCTGAAATGTGTGCACACTGACAATTTCGATGGCGTTGTGCAAGACAAAACGAATGAAGACCTTCTGCTGAAAACCCGGTAAGAATATTTGAATATTTACTGCTTTTAGACGTTAAAATATCTGGAAAATCGATGTACCATTACACCTCGGTACTGATTTGTATAGGAATTTAGACAACAAAATTTAGCAATTCCCACCATCGGGGGCGGTCGAGGGGGGTGCGGATCGACGGGGAATAATTCCTGGCGCCGATTAATGATGGTTTGCTGAAAAAAATTTGACAAATTTCAGAGTTTTTGACAAAAAACAAAAAAAAATTAAGGCAAAAAAAATTCTGAAATGTTTGCACACTGAAAATTTCGATGGCGTTGTGCAAGACAAAACGAATGAAGACCTTCTGCTGAAAACCCGGTAAGAATATTTGAATATTTACTGCTTTTAGACGTTAAAATATCTGAAAAATCGATGTACCATTACACCTCGGTACTGATTTGTATAGGAATTTAGACAACAAAATTTAGCAATTCCCACCATCGGGGGCGGTCGAGGGGGGTGCGGATCGACGGGGAATAATTCCTGGCGCCGATTAATGATGGTTTGCTGAAAAAAAATTGACAAATTTCAGAGTTTTTGACAAAAAACAAAAAAAAATTAAGGCAAAAAAAAATTCTGAAATTTTTGCACACTGAAGATTTCGATGGCGTTGTGCAAGACAAAACGAATGAAGACCTTCTGCTGAAAACCCGGTAAGAATATTTGAATATTTACTGCTTTTAGACGTTAAAATATCTGAAAAATCGATGTACCATTACACCTCGGTACTGATTTGTATAGGAATTTAGACAACAAAATTTAGCAATTCCCACCATCGGGGGCGGTCGAGGGGGGTGCGGATCGACGGGGAATAATTCCTGGCGCCGAATAATGACGGTTTGCTGAAAAAAATTTGACAAAATTCAGAGTTTTCGACAAAAAACAAAAAAAGTTTAAGGCAAAAAAAAATTCTGAAATGTTTGTACACTGAAAATTTCGATGGCGTTGTGCAAGACAAAACGAATGAAGACCTTCTGCTGAAAACCCGGTAAGAATATTTGAATATTTACTGCTTTTAGACGTTAAAATATCTGAAAAATCGATGTACCATTACACCTCGGTACTGATTTGTATAGGAATTTAGACAACAAAATTTAGCAATTCCCACCATCGGGGGCGGTCGAGGGGGGTGCCGATCGACGGGGAATAATTCCTGGCGCCGATTAATGACGGTTTGCTGAAAAAAATTTGACAAATTTCAGAGTTTTTGACAAAAAACAAAAAAAAATTAAGGCAAAAAAAAATTCTGAAATGTGTGCACACTGAAAATTTCGATGGCGTTGTGCAAGACAAAACGAATGAAGACCTTCTGCTGAAAACCCGGTAAGAATATTTGAATATTTACTGCTTTTAGACGTTAAAATATCTGAAAAATCGATGTACCATTACACCTCGGTACTGATTTGTATAGGAATTTAGACAACAAAATTTAGCAATTCCCACCATCGGGGGCGGTCGAGGGGGGTGCGGATCGACGGGGAATAATTCCTGGCGCCGATTAATGACGGTTTGCTGAAAAAAATTTGACAAATTTCAGAGTTTTTGACAAAAAACAAAAAAAATTTAAGGCAAAAAAAAATTCTGAAATGTGTGCACACTGAAAATTTCGATGGCGTTGTGCAAGACAAAACGAATGAAGACCTTCTGCTGAAAACCCGGTAAGAATATTTGAATATTTACTGCTTTTAGACGTTAAAATATCTGAAAAATCGATGTACCATTACACCTCGGTACTGATTTGTATAGGCATTTAGACAACAAAATTTAGCAATTCCCACCATCGGGGGCGGTCGAGGGGGGTGCGGATCGACGGGGAATAATTCCTGGCGCCGATTAATGACGGTTTGCTGAAAAAAATTTGACAAAATTCAGAGTTTTCGACAAAAAACAAAAAAAGTTTAAGGCAAAAAAAAAATCTGAAATGTTTGTACACTGAAAATTTCGATGGCGTTGTGCAAGACAAAACGAATGAAGACCTTCTGCTGAAAACCCGGTAAGAATATTTGAATATTTACTGCTTTTAGACGTTAAAATATCTGAAAAATCGATGTACCGTTACACCTCGGTACTGATTTGTATAGGAATTTAGACAACAAAATTTAGCAATTCCCACCATCGGGGGCGGTCGAGGGGGGTGCGGATCGACGGGGAATAATTCCTGGCGCCGATTAATGACGGTTTGCTGAAAAAAATTTGACAAATTTCAGAGTTTTTGACAAAAAACAAAAAAAAATTAAGGCAAAAAAAATTCTGAAATGTTTGCACACTGAAAATTTCGATGGCGTTGTGCAAGACAAAACGAATGAAGACCTTCTGCTGAAAACCCGGTAAGAATATTTGAATATTTACTGCTTTTAGACGTTAAAATATCTGAAAAATCGATGTACCATTACACCTCAGTACTGATTTGTATAGGAATTTAGACAACAAAATTTATCAAATCCCACCATCGGGGGCGGTCGAGGGGGGTGCGGATCGACGGGGAATAATTCCTGGCGCCGATTAATGACGGTTTGCTGAAAAAAATTTGACAAAATTCAGAGTCTTTGACAAAAAACAAAAAAAATTTAAGGCAAAAAAAAATTCTGAAATTTTTGCACACTGAAAATTTCGATGGCGTTGTGCAAGACAAAACGAATGAAGACCTTCTGCTGAAAACCCGGTAAGAATATTTGAATATTTACTGCTTTTAGACGTTAAAATATCTGAAAAATTGATGTACCATTACACCTCGGTACTGATTTGTATAGGAATTTAGACAACAAAATTTAGCAATTCCCACCATCGGGGGCGGTCGAGGGGGGTGCGGATCGACGGGGAATAATTCCAGGCGCCGATTAATGACGGTTTGCTGAAAAAAATTTGACAAATTTCAGAGTTTTTGACAAAAAACAAAAAAAAATTAAGGCAAAAAAAAATTCTGAAATGTGTGCACACTGACAATTTCGATGGCGTTGTGCAAGACAAAACGAATGAAGACCTTCTGCTGAAAACCCGGTAAGAATATTTGAATATTTACTGCTTTTAGACGTTAAAATATCTGGAAAATCGATGTACCATTACACCTCGGTACTGATTTGTATAGGAATTTAGACAACAAAATTTAGCAATTCCCACCATCGGGGGCGGTCGAGGGGGGTGCGGATCGACGGGGAATAATTCCTGGCGCCGATTAATGACGGTTTGCTGAAAAATTGACAAAAAAACAAAAAAAATTTAAGGCAAAAAAAATTCTGAAATGTTTGCACACTGAAAATTTCGATGGCGTTGTGCAAGACAAAACGAATGAAGACCTTCTGCTGAAAACCCGGTAAGAATATTTGAATATTTACTGCTTTTAGACGTTAAAATATCTGAAAAATCGATGTACCATTACACCTCGGTACTGATTTGTATAGGAATTTAGACAACAAAATTTAGCAATTCCCACCATCGGGGGCGGTCGAGGGGGGTGCGGATCGACGGGAAATAATTCCTGGCGCCGATTAATGACGGTTTGCTGAAAAAAATTTAACAAATTTCAGAGTTTTTGACAAAAAACAAAAGAAATTTAAGGCAAAATAAAATTCTGAAATGTTTGCACACTGAAAATTTCGATGGCGTTGTGCAAGACAAAACGAATGAAGACCTTCTGCTGAAAACCCGGTAAGAATATTTGAATATTTACTGCTTTTAGACGTTAAAATATCTGAAAAATCGATGTACCGTTACACCTCGGTACTGATTTGTATAGGAATTTAGACAACAAAATTTAGCAATTCCCACCATCGGGGGCGGTCGAGGGGGGTGCGGATCGACGGGGAATAATTCCTGGCGCCGATTAATGACGGTTTGCTGAAAAAAATTTGACAAATTTCAGTTTTTGACAAAAAACAAAAAAAATTTAAGGCAAAAAAAAATTCTGAAATGTTTGCACACTGAAAATTTCGATGGCGTTGTGCAAGACAAAACGAATGAAGACCTTCTGCTGAAAACCCCGTAAGAATATTTGAATATTTACTGCTTGTAGACGTTAAAATATCTGAAAAATCGATGTACCATTACACCTCGGTACTGATTTGTATAGGAATTAAGACAACAAAATTTAGCAATTCCCACCATCGGGGGCGGTCGAGGGGGGTGCGGATCGACGGGGAATAATTCCTGGCGCCGATTAATGACGGTTTGCTGAAAAAAATTTGACAAATTTCAGAGTTTTTGACAAAAAAACAAAAAAAATTTAAGGCAAAAAAAATTCTGAAATGTTTGCACACTGAAAATTTCGATGGCGTTGTGCAAGACAAAACGAATGAAGACCTTCTGCTGAAAACCCGGTAAGAATATTTGAATATTTACTGCTTTTAGACGTTAAAATATCTGAAAAATCGATGTACCATTACATTTCGGTACTGATTTGTATAGGAATTTAGACAACAAAATTTAGCAATTCCCACCATCGGGGGCGGTCGAGGGGGGTGCGGATCGACGGGGAATAATTCCTGGCGCCGATTAATGACGGTTTGCTGAAAAATATTGACAAATTTCAGAGTTTTTGACAAAAAACAAAAAAAAATTAAGGCAAAAAAAATTCTGAAATGTTTGCACACTGAAAATTTCGATGGCGTTGTGCAAGACAAAACGAATGAAGACCTTCTGCTGAAAACCCGGTAAGAATATTTGAATATTTACTGCTTTTAGACGTTAAAATATCTGAAAAATCGATGTACCGTTACACCTCGGTACTGATTTGTATAGGAATTTAGACAACAAAATTTAGCAATTCCCACCACCGGGGGCGGTCGAGGGGGGTGCGGATCGACGGGGAATAATTCCTGGCGCCGATTAATGACGGTTTGCTGAAAAAAATTTGACAAATTTCAGAGTTTTTGACAAAAAACAAAAAAAAATTAAGGCAAAAAAAATTCTGAAATGTTTACACACTGAAAATTTCGATGGCGTTGTGCAAGACAAAACGAATGAAGACCTTCTGCTGAAAACCCGGTAAGAATATTTGAATATTTACTGCTTTTAGACGTTAAAATATCTGAAAAATCGATGTACCATTACATTTCGGTACTGATTTGTATAGGAATTTAGACAACAAAATTTAGCAATTCCCACCATCGGGGGCGGTCGAGGGGGGTGCGGATCGACGGGGAATAATTCCTGGCGCCGATTAATGACGGTTTGCTGAAAAAAATTTGACAAATTTCAGAGTTTTTGACGAAAAACAAAATAAATTTAAGGCAAAAAAAAATTCTGAAATGTTTGCACACTGAAAATTTCGATGGCGTTGTGCAAGACAAAACGAATGAAGACCTTCTGCTGAAAACCCGGTAAGAATATTTGAATATTTACTGCTTTTAGACGTTAAAATATCTGAAAAATCGATGTACCATTACACCTCAGTACTGATTTGTATAGGAATTTAGACAACAAAATTTATCAAATCCCACCATCGGGGGCGGTCGAGGGGGGTGCGGATCGACGGGGAATAATTCCTGGCGCCGATTAATGACGGTTTGCTGAAAAAAATTTGACAAAATTCAGAGTTTTTGACAAAAAACAAAAAAAATTTAAGGCAAAAAAAATTCTGAAATGTTTGCACACTGAAAATTTCGATGGCGTTGTGCAAGACAAAACGAATGAAGACCTTCTGCTGAAAACCCGGTAAGAATATTTGAATATTTACTGCTTTTAGACGTTAAAATATCTGAAAAATCGATGTACCGTTACACCTCGGTACTGATTTGTATAGGAATTTAGACAACAAAATTTAGCAATTCCCACCATCGGGGGCGGTCGAGGGGGGTGCGGATCGACGGGGAATAATTCCTGGCGCCGATTAATGACGGTTTGCTAAAAAAAATTTGACAAATTTCAGAGTTTTTGACAAAAAACAAAAAAAAATTAAGGCAAAAAAAATTCTGAAATGTTTGCACACTGAAAATTTCGATGGCGTTGTGCAAGACAAAACGAATGAAGACCTTCTGCTGAAAACCCGGTAAGAATATTTGAATATTTACTGCTTTTAGACGTTAAAATATCTGAAAAATCGATGTACCATTACACCTCGGTACGGTACTGATTTGTATAGGAATTTAGACAACAAAATTTAGCAATTCCCACCATCGGGGGCGGTCGAGGGGGGTGCGGATCGACGGGGAATAATTCCTGGCGCCGATTAATGACGGTTTGCTGAAAAAAATTTGACAAATTTCAGAGTTTTTGACAAAAAAAAAAAAATTTAAGGCAAAAAAAATTATGAAAAGTTTGCACACTGAAAATTTCGATGGCGTTGTGCAAGACAAAACGAATGAAGACCTTCTGCTGAAAACCCAGTAAGAATATTTGAATATTTACTGCTTTTAGACGTTAAAATATCTGAAAAATCGATGTACCATTACACCTCGGTACTGATTTGTATAGGAATTTAGACAACAAAATTTAGCAAATCCCACCATCGGGGGCGGTCGAGGGGGGTGCGGATCGACGGGGAATAAGTCCTGGCGCCGATTAATGACGGTTTGCTGAAAAATATTTAAAAAAATTCAGAGTTTTTGACAAAAAACAAAAAAAAATTAAGGCAAAAAAAAATTCTGAAATTTTTGCACACTGAAAATTTCGATGGCGTTGTGCAAGACAAAACGAATGAAGACCTTCTGCTGAAAACCCGGTAAGAATATTTGAATATTTACTGCTTTTAGACGTTAAAATATCTGAAAAATCGATGTACCATTACACCTCGGTACTGATTTGTACAGGAATTTAGACAACAAAATTTAGCAATTCCCACCATCGGGGGCGGTCGAGGGGGGTGCGGATCGACGGGGAATAATTCCTGGCGCCGATTAATGACGGTTTGCTGAAAAAAATTTGAAAAATTTCAGAGTTTTTGACAAAAAACAAAATAAATTTAAGGCAAAAAAAAATTCTGAAATGTTTGCACACTGAAAATTTCGATGGCGTTGTGCAAGACAAAACGAATGAAGACCTTCTGCTGAAAACCCGGTAAGAATATTTGAATATTTACTGCTTTTAGACGTTAAAATATCTGAAAAATCGATGTACCATTACACCTCGGTACTGATTTGTATAGGAATTTAGACAACAAAATTTATCAAATCCCACCATCGGGGGCGGTCGAGGGGGGTGCGGATCGACGGGGAATAATTCCTGGCGCCGATTAATGACGGTTTGCTGAAAAAAATTTGACAAAATTCAGAGTTTTTGACAAAAAACAAAAAAAATTTAAGGCAAAAAAAAATTCTGAAATTTTTGCACACTGAAAATTTCGATGGCGTTGTGCAAGACAAAACGAATGAAGACCTTCTGCTGAAAACCCGGTAAGAATATTTGAATATTTACTGCTTTTAGACGTTAAAATATCTGAAAAATTGATGTACCATTACACCTCGGTACTGATTTGTATAGGAATTTAGACAACAAAATTTAGCAATTCCCACCATCGGGGGCGGTCGAGGGGGGTGCGGATCGACGGGGAATAATTCCAGGCGCCGATTAATGACGGTTTGCTGAAAAAAATTTGACAAATTTCAGAGTTTTTGACAAAAAACAAAAAAAAATTAAGGCAAAAAAAAATTCTGAAATGTGTGCACACTGACAATTTCGATGGCGTTGTGCAAGACAAAACGAATGAAGACCTTCTGCTGAAAACCCGGTAAGAATATTTGAATATTTACTGCTTTTAGACGTTAAAATATCTGGAAAATCGATGTACCATTACACCTCGGTACTGATTTGTATAGGAATTTAGACAACAAAATTTAGCAATTCCCACCATCGGGGGCGGTCGAGGGGGGTGCGGATCGACGGGGAATAATTCCTGGCGCCGATTAATGATGGTTTGCTGAAAAAAATTTGACAAATTTCAGAGTTTTTGACAAAAAACAAAAAAAAATTAAGGCAAAAAAAATTCTGAAATGTTTGCACACTGAAAATTTCGATGGCGTTGTGCAAGACAAAACGAATGAAGACCTTCTGCTGAAAACCCGGTAAGAATATTTGAATATTTACTGCTTTTAGACGTTAAAATATCTGAAAAATCGATGTACCATTACACCTCGGTACTGATTTGTATAGGAATTTAGACAACAAAATTTAGCAATTCCCACCATCGGGGGCGGTCGAGGGGGGTGCGGATCGACGGGGAATAATTCCTGGCGCCGATTAATGATGGTTTGCTGAAAAAAAATTGACAAATTTCAGAGTTTTTGACAAAAAACAAAAAAAAATTAAGGCAAAAAAAAATTCTGAAATTTTTGCACACTGAAGATTTCGATGGCGTTGTGCAAGACAAAACGAATGAAGACCTTCTGCTGAAAACCCGGTAAGAATATTTGAATATTTACTGCTTTTAGACGTTAAAATATCTGAAAAATCGATGTACCATTACACCTCGGTACTGATTTGTATAGGCATTTAGACAACAAAATTTAGCAATTCCCACCATCGGGGGCGGTCGAGGGGGGTGCGGATCGACGGGGAATAATTCCTGGCGCCGAATAATGACGGTTTGCTGAAAAAAATTTGACAAAATTCAGAGTTTTCGACAAAAAACAAAAAAAGTTTAAGGCAAAAAAAAATTCTGAAATGTTTGTACACTGAAAATTTCGATGGCGTTGTGCAAGACAAAACGAATGAAGACCTTCTGCTGAAAACCCGGTAAGAATATTTGAATATTTACTGCTTTTAGACGTTAAAATATCTGAAAAATCGATGTACCATTACACCTCGGTACTGATTTGTATAGGAATTTAGACAACAAAATTTAGCAATTCCCACCATCGGGGGCGGTCGAGGGGGGTGCCGATCGACGGGGAATAATTCCTGGCGCCGATTAATGACGGTTTGCTGAAAAAAATTTGACAAATTTCAGAGTTTTTGACAAAAAACAAAAAAAAATTAAGGCAAAAAAAAATTCTGAAATGTGTGCACACTGAAAATTTCGATGGCGTTGTGCAAGACAAAACGAATGAAGACCTTCTGCTGAAAACCCGGTAAGAATATTTGAATATTTACTGCTTTTAGACGTTAAAATATCTGAAAAATCGATGTACCATTACACCTCGGTACTGATTTGTATAGGAATTTAGACAACAAAATTTAGCAATTCCCACCATCGGGGGCGGTCGAGGGGGGTGCGGATCGACGGGGAATAATTCCTGGCGCCGATTAATGACGGTTTGCTGAAAAAAATTTGACAAATTTCAGAGTTTTTGACAAAAAACAAAAAAAATTTAAGGCAAAAAAAAATTCTGAAATGTGTGCACACTGAAAATTTCGATGGCGTTGTGCAAGACAAAACGAATGAAGACCTTCTGCTGAAAACCCGGTAAGAATATTTGAATATTTACTGCTTTTAGACGTTAAAATATCTGAAAAATCGATGTACCATTACACCTCGGTACTGATTTGTATAGGCATTTAGACAACAAAATTTAGCAATTCCCACCATCGGGGGCGGTCGAGGGGGGTGCGGATCGACGGGGAATAATTCCTGGCGCCGATTAATGACGGTTTGCTGAAAAAAATTTGACAAAATTCAGAGTTTTCGACAAAAAACAAAAAAAGTTTAAGGCAAAAAAAAAATCTGAAATGTTTGTACACTGAAAATTTCGATGGCGTTGTGCAAGACAAAACGAATGAAGACCTTCTGCTGAAAACCCGGTAAGAATATTTGAATATTTACTGCTTTTAGACGTTAAAATATCTGAAAAATCGATGTACCGTTACACCTCGGTACTGATTTGTATAGGAATTTAGACAACAAAATTTAGCAATTCCCACCATCGGGGGCGGTCGAGGGGGGTGCGGATCGACGGGGAATAATTCCTGGCGCCGATTAATGACGGTTTGCTGAAAAAAATTTGACAAATTTCAGAGTTTTTGACAAAAAACAAAAAAAAATTAAGGCAAAAAAAATTCTGAAATGTTTGCACACTGAAAATTTCGATGGCGTTGTGCAAGACAAAACGAATGAAGACCTTCTGCTGAAAACCCGGTAAGAATATTTGAATATTTACTGCTTTTAGACGTTAAAATATCTGAAAAATCGATGTACCATTACACCTCAGTACTGATTTGTATAGGAATTTAGACAACAAAATTTATCAAATCCCACCATCGGGGGCGGTCGAGGGGGGTGCGGATCGACGGGGAATAATTCCTGGCGCCGATTAATGACGGTTTGCTGAAAAAAATTTGACAAAATTCCGAGTCTTTGACAAAAAACAAAAAAAATTTAAGGCAAAAAAAAATTCTGAAATTTTTGCACACTGAAAATTTCGATGGCGTTGTGCAAGACAAAACGAATGAAGACCTTCTGCTGAAAACCCGGTAAGAATATTTGAATATTTACTGCTTTTAGACGTTAAAATATCTGAAAAATTGATGTACCATTACACCTCGGTACTGATTTGTATAGGAATTTAGACAACAAAATTTAGCAATTCCCACCATCGGGGGCGGTCGAGGGGGGTGCGGATCGACGGGGAATAATTCCAGGCGCCGATTAATGAGGGTTTGCTGAAAAAAATTTGACAAATTTCAGAGTTTTTGACAAAAAACAAAAAAAAATTAAGGCAAAAAAAAATTCTGAAATGTGTGCACACTGACAATTTCGATGGCGTTGTGCAAGACAAAACGAATGAAGACCTTCTGCTGAAAACCCGGTAAGAATATTTGAATATTTACTGCTTTTAGACGTTAAAATATCTGGAAAATCGATGTACCATTACACCTCGGTACTGATTTGTATAGGAATTTAGACAACAAAATTTAGCAATTCCCACCATCGGGGGCGGTCGAGGGGGGTGCGGATCGACGGGGAATAATTCCTGGCGCCGATTAATGATGGTTTGCTGAAAAAAATTTGACAAATTTCAGAGTTTTTGACAAAAAACAAAAAAAAATTAAGGCAAAAAAAATTCTGAAATGTTTGCACACTGAAAATTTCGATGGCGTTGTGCAAGACAAAACGAATGAAGACCTTCTGCTGAAAACCCGGTAAGAATATTTGAATATTTACTGCTTTTAGACGTTAAAATATCTGAAAAATCGATGTACCATTACACCTCGGTACTGATTTGTATAGGAATTTAGACAACAAAATTTAGCAATTCCCACCATCGGGGGCGGTCGAGGGGGGTGCGGATCGACGGGGAATAATTCCTGGCGCGATTAATGATGGTTTGCTGAAAAAAAATTGACAAATTTCAGAGTTTTTGACAAAAAACAAAAAAAAATTAAGGCAAAAAAAAATTCTGAAATTTTTGCACACTGAAAATTTCGATGGCGTTGTGCAAGACAAAACGAATGAAGACCTTCTGCTGAAAACCCGGTAAGAATATTTGAATATTTACTGCTTTTAGACGTTAAAATATCTGAAAAATCGATGTACCATTACACCTCGGTACTGATTTGTATAGGCATTTAGACAACAAAATTTAGCAATTCCCACCATCGGGGGCGGTCGAGGGGGGTGCGGATCGACGGGGAATAATTCCTGGCGCCGAATAATGACGGTTTGCTGAAAAAAATTTGACAAAATTCAGAGTTTTCGACAAAAAACAAAAAAAGTTTAAGGCAAAAAAAAATTCTGAAATGTTTGTACACTGAAAATTTCGATGGCGTTGTGCAAGACAAAACGAATGAAGACCTTCTGCTGAAAACCCGGTAAGAATATTTGAATATTTACTGCTTTTAGACGTTAAAATATCTGAAAAATCGATGTACCATTACACCTCGGTACTGATTTGTATAGGAATTTAGACAACAAAATTTAGCAATTCCCACCATCGGGGGCGGTCGAGGGGGGTGCCGATCGACGGGGAATAATTCCTGGCGCCGATTAATGACGGTTTGCTGAAAAAAATTAGACAAATTTCAGAGTTTTTGACAAAAAACAAAAAAAAATTAAGGCAAAAAAAAATTCTGAAATGTTTGCACACTGAAAATTTCGATGGCGTTGTGCAAGACAAAACGAATGAAGACCTTCTGCTGAAAACCCGGTAAGAATATTTGAATATTTACTGCTTTTAGACGTTAAAATATCTGAAAAATCGATGTACCATTACACCTCGGTACTGATTTGTATAGGAATTTAGACAACAAAATTTAGCAATTCCCACCATCGGGGGCGGTCGAGGGGGGTGCGGATCGACGGGGAATAATTCCTGGCGCCGATTAATGACGGTTTGCTGAAAAAAATTTGACAAATTTCAGAGTTTTTGACAAAAAACAAAAAAAATTTAAGGCAAAAAAAAATTCTGAAATGTGTGCACAGTGAAAATTTCGATGGCGTTGTGCAAGACAAAACGAATGAAGACCTTCTGCTGAAAACCCGGTAAGAATATTTGAATATTTACTGCTTTTAGACGTTAAAATATCTGAAAAATCGATGTACCATTACACCTCGGTACTGATTTGTATAGGCATTTAGACAACAAAATTTAGCAATTCCCACCATCGGGGGCGGTCGAGGGGGGTGCGGATCGACGGGGAATAATTCCTGGCGCCGATTAATGACGGTTTGCTGAAAAAAATTTGACAAAATTCAGAGTTTTCGACAAAAAACAAAAAAAGTTTAAGGCAAAAAAAAATTCTGAAATGTTTGTACACTGAAAATTTCGATGGCGTTGTGCAAGACAAAACGAATGAAGACCTTCTGCTGAAAACCCGGTAAGAATATTTGAATATTTACTGCTTTTAGACGTTAAAATATCTGAAAAATCGATGTACCGTTACACCTCGGTACTGATTTGTATAGGAATTTAGACAACAAAATTTAGCAATTCCCACCATCGGGGGCGGTCGAGGGGGGTGCGGATCGACGGGGAATAATTCCTGGCGCCGATTAATGACGGTTTGCTGAAAAAAATTTGACAAATTTCAGAGTTTTTGACAAAAAACAAAAAAAAATTAAGGCAAAAAAAATTCTGAAATGTTTGCACACTGAAAATTTCGATGGCGTTGTGCAAGACAAAACGAATGAAGACCTTCTGCTGAAAACCCGGTAAGAATATTTGAATATTTACTGCTTTTAGACGTTAAAATATCTGAAAAATCGATGTACCATTACACCTCGGTACGGTACTGATTTGTATAAGAATTTAGACAACAAAATTTAGCAATTCCCACCATCGGGGGTGGTCGAGGGGGGTGCGGGTCGACGGGGAATAATTCCTGGCGCCGATTAATGACGGTTTGCTGAAAAAAATTTGACAAATTTCAGAGTTTTTGAAAAAAAAAAAAAATTTAAGGCAAAAAAAAGTTCTGAAATGTTTGCACACTGAAAATTTCGATGGCGTTGTGCAAGACAAAACGAATGAAGACCTTCTGCTGAAAACCCAGTAAGAATATTTGAATATTTACTGCTTTTAGACGTTAAAATATCTGAAAAATCGATGTACCATTACACCTCGGTACTGATTTGTATAGGAATTTAGACAACAAAATTTAGCAAATCCCACCATCGGGGGCGGTCGAGGGGGGTGCGGATCGACGGGGAATAATTCCTGGCGCCGATTGATGACGGTTTGCTGAAAAAAATTTGACAAATTTCAGAGTTTTTGACAAAAACAAAAAAAAATTAAGGCAAAAAAAAATTCTGAAATTTTTGCACACTGAAAATTTCGATGGCGTTGTGCAAGACAAAACGAATGAAGACCTTCTGCTGAAAACCCGGTAAGAATATTTGAATATTTACTGCTTTTAGACGTTAAAATATCTGAAAAATCGATGTACCATTACACCTCGGTACTGATTTGTATAGGAATTTAGACAACAAAATTTAGCAATTCCCACCATCGGGGGCGGTCGAGGGGGGTGCGGATCGACGGGGAATAATTCCTGGCGCCGATTAATGACGGTTTGCTGAAAAAAATTTGACAAATTTCAGAGTTTTTGACAAAAAACAAAAAAAAATTAAGGCAAAAAAAAATTCTGAAATGTTTGCACACTGAAAATTTCGATGGCGTTGTGCAAGACAAAACGAATGAAGACCTTCTGCTGAAAACCCGGTAAGAATATTTGAATATTTACTGCTTTTAGACGTTAAAATATCTGAAAAATCGATGTACCATTACACCTCGGTACTGATTTGTATAGGAATTTAGACAACAAAATTTAGCAATTCCCACCATCGGGGGCGGTCGAGGGGGGTGCGGATCGACGGGGAATAATTCCTGGCGCCGATTAATGACGGTTTGCTGAAAAAAATTTGACAAATTTCAGAGTATTTGACAAAAAACAAAAAAAAATTAAGGCAAAAAAAAATTCTGAAATGTTTGCACACTGAAAATTTCGATGGCGTTGTGCAAGACAAAACGAATGAAGACCTTCTGCTGAAAACCCGGTAAGAATATTTGAATGTTTACTGCTTTTAGACGTTAAAATATCTGAAAAATTGATGTACCATTACACCTCGGTACTGATTTGTATAGGAATTTAGACAACAAAATTTAGCAATTCCCACCATCGGGGGCGGTCGAGGGGGGTGCGGATCGACGGGGAATAATTCCTGGCGCCGATTAATGATGGTTTGCTGAAAAAAATTTGACAAATTTCAGAGTTTTTGACAAAAAACAAAAAAAAATTAAGGCAAAAAAAAATTCTGAAATGTTTGCACACTGAAAATTTCGATGGCGTTGTGCAAGACAAAACGAATGAAGACCTTCTGCTGAAAACCCGGTAAGAATATTTGAATATTTACTGCTTTTAGACGTTAAAATATCTGAAAAATCGATGTACCATTACACCTCGGTACTGATTTGTATAGGCATTTAGACAACAAAATTTAGCAATTCCCACCATCGGGGGCGGTCGAGGGGGGTGCGGATCGACGGGGAATAATTCCTGGCGCCGATTAATGACGGTTTGCTGAAAAAAATTTGACAAAATTCAGAGTTTTCGACAAAAAACAAAAAAAGTTTAAGGCAAAAAAAAATTCTGAAATGTTTGTACACTGAAAATTTCGATGGCGTTGTGCAAGACAAAACGAATGAAGACCTTCTGCTGAAAACCCGGTAAGAATATTTGAATATTTACTGCTTTTAGACGTTAAAATATCTGAAAAATCGATGTACCATTACACCTCGGTACTGATTTGTATAGGAATTTAGACAACAAAATTTAGCAATTCCCACCATCGGGGGCGGTCGAGGGGGGTGCGGATCGACGGGGAATAATTCCTGGCGCCGATTAATGACGGTTTGCTGAAAAAAATTAGACAAATTTCAGAGTTTTTGACAAAAAACAAAAAAAAATTAAGGCAAAAAAAAATTCTGAAATGTGTGCACACTGAAAATTTCGATGGCGTTGTGCAAGACAAAACGAATGAAGACCTTCTGCTGAAAACCCGGTAAGAATATTTGAATATTTACTGCTTTTAGACGTTAAAATATCTGAAAAATCGATGTACCGTTACACCTCGGTACTGATTTGTATAGGAATTTAGACAACAAAATTTAGCAAGTCCCACCATCGGGGGCGGTCGAGGGGCGTGCGGATCGACGGGGAATAATTCCTGGCGCCGATTAATGACGGTTTGCTGAAAAAAATTTGACAAATTTCAGAGTTTTTGACAAAAAACAAAAAAAAATTAAGGCAAAAAAAATTCTGAAATGTTTGCACACTGAAAATTTCGATGGCGTTGTGCAAGACAAAACGAATGAAGACCTTCTGCTGAAAACCTGGTAAGAATATTTGAATATTTACTGCTTTTAGACGTTAAAATATCTGAAAAATCGATGTACCATTACACCTCGGTACTGATTTGTATAGGCATTTAGACAACAAAATTTAGCAATTCCCACCATCGGGGGCGGTCGAGGGGGGTGCGGATCGACGGGGAATAATTCCTGGCGCCGATTAATGACGGTTTGCTGAAAAAAATTTGACAAAATTCAGAGTTTTCGACAAAAAACAAAAAAAGTTTAAGGCAAAAAAAAATTCTGAAATGTTTGTACACTGAAAATTTCGATGGCGTTGTGCAAGACAAAACGAATGAAGACCTTCTGCTGAAAACCCGGTAAGAATATTTGAATATTTACTGCTTTTAGACGTTAAAATATCTGAAAAATCGATGTACCGTTACACCTCGGTACTGATTTGTATAGGAATTTAGACAACAAAATTTAGCAATTCCCACCATCGGGGGCGGTCGAGGGGGGTGCGGATCGACGGGGAATAATTCCTGGCGCCGATTAATGACGGTTTGCTGAAAAAAATTTGACAAATTTCAGAGTTTTTGACAAAAAACAAAAAAAAATTAAGGCAAAAAAAATTCTGAAATGTTTGCACACTGAAAATTTCGATGGCGTTGTGCAAGACAAAACGAATGAAGACCTTCTGCTGAAAACCCGGTAAGAATATTTGAATATTTACTGCTTTTAGACGTTAAAATATCTGAAAAATCGATGTACCATTACACCTCGGTACTGATTTGTACAGGAATTTAGACAACAAAATTTAGCAATTCCCACCATCGGGGGCGGTCGAGGGGGGTGCGGATCGACGGGGAATAATTCCTGGCGCCGATTAATGACGGTTTGCTGAAAAAAATTTGACAAATTTCAGAGTTTTTGACAAAAAACAAAAAAAATTTAAGGCAAAAAAAAATTCTGAAATGTGTGCACACTGAAAATTTCGATGGCGTTGTGCAAGACAAAACGAATGAAGACCTTCTGCTGAAAACCCGGTAAGAATATTTGAATATTTACTGCTTTTAGACGTTAAAATATCTGAAAAATCGATGTACCATTACACCTCGGTACTGATTTGTACAGGAATTTAGACAACAAAATTTAGCAATTCCCACCATCGGGGGCGGTCGAGGGGGGTGCGGATCGACGGGGAATAATTCCTGGCGCCGATTAATGACGGTTTGCTGAAAAAAATTTGACAAATTTCAGAGTTTTTGACAAAAAACAAAAAAAAATTAAGGCAAAAAAAATTCTGAAATGTTTGCACACTGAAAATTTCGATGGCGTTGTGCAAGACAAAACGAATGAAGACCTTCTGCTGAAAACCCGGTAAGAATATTTGAATATTTACTGCTTTTAGACGTTAAAATATCTGAAAAATCGATGTACCATTACACCTCGGTACGGTACTGATTTGTATAGGAATTTAGACAACAAAATTTAGCAATTCCCACCATCGGGGGTGGTCGAGGGGGGTGCGGGTCGACGGGGAATAATTCCTGGCGCCGATTAATGACGGTTTGCTGAAAAAAATTTGACAAATTTCAGAGTTTTTGAAAAAAAAAAAAAAATTTAAGGCAAAAAAAAGTTCTGAAATGTTTGCACACTGAAAATTTCGATGGCGTTGTGCAAGACAAAACGAATGAAGACCTTCTGCTGAAAACCCGGTAAGAATATTTGAATATTTACTGCTTTTAGACGTTAAAATATCTGAAAAATCGATGTACCATTACACCTCGGTACTGATTTGTACAGGAATTTAGACAACAAAATTTAGCAATTCCCACCATCGGGGGCGGTCGAGGGGGGTGCGGATCGACGGGGAATAATTCCTGGCGCCGATTAATGACGGTTTGCTGAAAAAAATTTGACAAATTTCAGAGTTTTTGACAAAAAACAAAAAAAATTTAAGGCAAAAAAAAATTCTGAAATGTGTGCACACTGAAAATTTCGATGGCGTTGTGCAAGACAAAACGAATGAAGACCTTCTGCTGAAAACCCGGTAAGAATATTTGAATATTTACTGCTTTTAGACGTTAAAATATCTGAAAAATCGATGTACCATTACACCTCGGTACTGATTTGTACAGGAATTTAGACAACAAAATTTAGCAATTCCCACCATCGGGGGCGGTCGAGGGGGGTGCGGATCGACGGGGAATAATTCCTGGCGCCGATTAATGACGGTTTGCTGAAAAAAATTTGACAAATTTCAGAGTTTTTGACAAAAAACAAAAAAAATTTAAGGCAAAAAAAAATTCTGAAATGTGTGCACACTGAAAATTTCGATGGCGTTGTGCAAGACAAAACGAATGAAGACCTTCTGCTGAAAACCCGGTAAGAATATTTGAATATTTACTGCTTTTAGACGTTAAAATATCTGAAAAATCGATGTACCATTACACCTCGGTACTGATTTGTATAGGCATTTAGACAACAAAATTTAGCAATTCCCACCATCGGGGGCGGTCGAGGGGGGTGCGGATCGACGGGGAATAATTCCTGGCGCCGATTAATGACGGTTTGCTGAAAAAAATTTGACAAAATTCAGAGTTTTCGACAAAAAACAAAAAAAGTTTAAGGCAAAAAAAAATTCTGAAATGTTTGTACACTGAAAATTTCGATGGCGTTGTGCAAGACAAAACGAATGAAGACCTTCTGCTGAAAACCCGGTAAGAATATTTGAATATTTACTGCTTTTAGACGTTAAAATATCTGAAAAATCGATGTACCGTTACACCTCGGTACTGATTTGTATAGGAATTTAGACAACAAAATTTAGCAATTCCCACCATCGGGGGCGGTCGAGGGGGGTGCGGATCGACGGGGAATAATTCCTGGCGCCGATTAATGACGGTTTGCTGAAAAAAATTTGACAAATTTCAGAGTTTTTGACAAAAAACAAAAAAAAATTAAGGCAAAAAAAATTCTGAAATGTTTGCACACTGAAAATTTCGATGGCGTTGTGCAAGACAAAACGAATGAAGACCTTCTGCTGAAAACCCGGTAAGAATATTTGAATATTTACTGCTTTTAGACGTTAAAATATCTGAAAAATCGATGTACCATTACACCTCGGTACGGTACTGATTTGTATAGGAATTTAGACAACAAAATTTAGCAATTCCTACCATCGGGGGTGGTCGAGGGGGGTGCGGGTCGACGGGGAATAATTCCTGGCGCCGATTAATGACGGTTTGCTGAAAAAAATTTGACAAATTTCAGAGTTTTTGAAAAAAAAAAAAAATTTAAGGCAAAAAAAAGTTCTGAAATGTTTGCACACTGAAAATTTCGATGGCGTTGTGCAAGACAAAACGAATGAAGACCTTCTGCTGAAAACCCAGTAAGAATATTTGAATATTTACTGCTTTTAGACGTTAAAATATCTGAAAAATCGATGTACCATTACACCTCGGTACTGATTTGTATAGGAATTTAGACAACAAAATTTAGCAAATCCCACCATCGGGGGCGGTCGAGGGGGGTGCGGATCGACGGGGAATAAGTCCTGGCGCCGATTAATGACGGTTTGCTGAAAAATATTTAAAAAAATTCAGAGTTTTTGACAAAAAACAAAAAAAAATTAAGGCAAAAAAAAATTCTGAAATTTTTGCACACTGAAAATTTCGATGGCGTTGTGCAAGACAAAACGAATGAAGACCTTCTGCTGAAAACCCGGTAAGAATATTTGAATATTTACTGCTTTTAGACGTTAAAATATCTGAAAAATCGATGTACCATTACACCTCGGTACTGATTTGTACAGGAATTTAGACAACAAAATTTAGCAATTCCCACCATCGGGGGCGGTCGAGGGGGGTGCGGATCGACGGGGAATAATTCCTGGCGCCGATTAATGACAGTTTGCTGAAAAAAATTTGACAAATTTCAGAGTTTTTGACAAAAAACAAAAAAAATTTAAGGCAAAAAAAAATTCTGAAATGTTTGCACACTGAAAATTTCGATGGCGTTGTGCAAGACAAAACGAATGAAGACCTTCTGCTGAAAACCCGGTAAGAATATTTGAATATTTACTGCTTTTAGACGTTAAAATATCTGAAAAATCGATGTACCATTACACCTCGGTACTGATTTGTATAGGAATTTAGACAACAAAATTTAGCAATTCCCACCATCGGGGGCGGTCGAGGGGGGTGCGGATCGACGGGGAATAATTCCTGGCGCCGATTAATGACGGTTTGCTGAAAAAAATTTGACAAATTTCAGAGTTTTTGACAAAAAACAAAAAAAAATTAAGGCAAAAAAAAATTCTGAAATGTTTGCACACTGAAAATTTCGATGGCGTTGTGCAAGACAAAACGAATGAAGACCTTCTGCTGAAAACCCGGTAAGAATATTTGAATATTTACTGCTTTTAGACGTTAAAATATCTGAAAAATCGATGTACCATTACACCTCGGTACTGATTTGTATAGGAATTTAGACAACAAAATTTAGCAATTCCCACCATCGGGGGCGGTCGAGGGGCGTGCGGATCGACGGGGAATAATTCCTGGCGCCGATTAATGACGGTTTGCTGAAAAAAATTTGACAAATTTCAGAGTTTTTGACAAAAAACAAAAAAAAATTAAGGCAAAAAAAATTCTGAAATGTTTGCACACTGAAAATTTCGATGGCGTTGTGCAAGACAAAACGAATGAAGACCTTCTGCTGAAAACCCGGTAAGAATATTTGAATATTTACTGCTTTTAGACGTTAAAATATCTGAAAAATCGATGTACCATTACACCTCGGTACTGATTTGTATAGGCATTTAGACAACAAAATTTAGCAATTCCCACCATCGGGGGCGGTCGAGGGGGGTGCGGATCGACGGGGAATAATTCCTGGCGCCGATTAATGACGGTTTGCTGAAAAAAATTTGACAAAATTCAGAGTTTTCGACAAAAAACAAAAAAAGTTTAATGCAAAAAAAAATTCTGAAATGTTTGTACACTGAAAATTTCGATGGCGTTGTGCAAGACAAAACGAATGAAGACCTTCTGCTGAAAACCCGGTAAGAATATTTGAATATTTACTGCTTTTAGACGTTAAAATATCTGAAAAATCGATGTACCGTTACACCTCGGTACTGATTTGTATAGGAATTTAGACAACAAAATTTAGCAATTCCCACCATCGGGGGCGGTCGAGGGGGGTGCGGATCGACGGGGAATAATTCCTGGCGCCGATTAATGACGGTTTGCTGAAAAAAATTTGACAAATTTCAGAGTTTTTGACAAAAAACAAAAAAAAATTAAGGCAAAAAAAATTCTGAAATGTTTGCACACTGAAAATTTCGATGGCGTTGTGCAAGACAAAACGAATGAAGACCTTCTGCTGAAAACCCGGTAAGAATATTTGAATATTTACTGCTTTTAGACGTTAAAATATCTGAAAAATCGATGTACCATTACACCTCGGTACGGTACTGATTTGTATAGGAATTTAGACAACAAAATTTAGCAATTCCCACCATCGGGGGTGGTCGAGGGGGGTGCGGGTCGACGGGGAATAATTCCTGGCGCCGATTAATGACGGTTTGCTGAAAAAAATTTGACAAATTTCAGAGTTTTTGAAAAAAAAAAAAAAAATTTAAGGCAAAAAAAAGTTCTGAAATGTTTGCACACTGAAAATTTCGATGGCGTTGTGCAAGACAAAACGAATGAAGACCTTCTGCTGAAAACCCGGTAAGAATATTTGAATATTTACTGCTTTTAGACGTTAAAATATCTGAAAAATCGATGTACCATTACACCTCGGTACTGATTTGTACAGGAATTTAGACAACAAAATTTAGCAATTCCCACCATCGGGGGCGGTCGAGGGGGGTGCGGATCGACGGGGAATAATTCCTGGCGCCGATTAATGACGGTTTGCTGAAAAATATTTAAAAAAATTCAGAGTTTTTGACAAAAAACAAAACAAAATTAAGGCAAAAAAAAATTCTGAAATTTTTGCACACTGAAAATTTCGATGGCGTTGTGCAAGACAAAACGAATGAAGACCTTCTGCTGAAAACCCGGTAAGAATATTTGAATATTTACTGCTTTTAGACGTTAAAATATCTGAAAAATCGATGTACCATTACACCTCGGTACTGATTTGTACAGGAATTTAGACAACAAAATTTAGCAATTCCCACCATCGGGGGCGGTCGAGGGGGGTGCGGATCGACGGGGAATAATTCCTGGCGCCGATTAATGACAGTTTGCTGAAAAAAATTTGACAAATTTCAGAGTTTTTGACAAAAAACAAAAAAAATTTAAGGCAAAAAAAAATTCTGAAATGTTTGCACACTGAAAATTTCGATGGCGTTGTGCAAGACAAAACGAATGAAGACCTTCTGCTGAAAACCCGGTAAGAATATTTGAATATTTACTGCTTTTAGACGTTAAAATATCTGAAAAATCGATGTACCATTACACCTCGGTACTGATTTGTACAGGAATTTAGACAACAAAATTTAGCAATTCCCACCATCGGGGGCGGTCGAGGGGGGTGCGGATCGACGGGGAATAATTCCTGGCGCCGATTAATGACAGTTTGCTGAAAAAAATTTGACAAATTTCAGAGTTTTTGACAAAAAACAAAAAAAATTTAAGGCAAAAAAAAATTCTGAAATGTTTGCACACTGAAAATTTCGATGGCGTTGTGCAAGACAAAACGAATGAAGACCTTCTGCTGAAAACCCGGTAAGAATATTTGAATATTTACTGCTTTTAGACGTTAAAATATCTGAAAAATCGATGTACCATTACACCTCGGTACTGATTTGTACAGGAATTTAGACAACAAAATTTAGCAATTCCCACCATCGGGGGCGGTCGAGGGGGGTGCGGATCGACGGGGAATAATTCCTGGCGCCGATTAATGACAGTTTGCTGAAAAAAATTTGACAAATTTCAGAGTTTTTGACAAAAAACAAAAAAAATTTAAGGCAAAAAAAAATTCTGAAATGTTTGCACACTGAAAATTTCGATGGCGTTGTGCAAGACAAAACGAATGAAGACCTTCTGCTGAAAACCCGGTAAGAATATTTGAATATTTACTGCTTTTAGACGTTAAAATATCTGAAAAATCGATGTACCATTACACCTCGGTACTGATTTGTATAGGAATTTAGACAACAAAATTTAGCAATTCCCACCATCGGGGGCGGTCGAGGGGGGTGCGGATCGACGGGGAATAATTCCTGGCGCCGATTAATGACGGTTTGCTGAAAAAAATTTGACAAATTTCAGAGTTTTTGACAAAAAACAAAAAAAAATTAAGGCAAAAAAAAATTCTGAAATGTTTGCACACTGAAAATTTCGATGGCGTTGTGCAAGACAAAACGAATGAAGACCTTCTGCTGAAAACCCGGTAAGAATATTTGAATATTTACTGCTTTTAGACGTTAAAATATCTGAAAAATCGATGTACCATTACACCTCGGTACTGATTTGTATAGGAATTTAGACAACAAAATTTAGCAATTCCCACCATCGGGGGCGGTCGAGGGGGGTGCGGATCGACGGGGAATAATTCCTGGCGCCGATTAATGACGGTTTGCTGAAAAAAATTTGACAAATTTCAGAGTTTTTGACAAAAAACAAAAAAAAATTAAGGCAAAAAAAAATTCTGAAATGTTTGCACACTGAAAATTTCGATGGCGTTGTGCAAGACAAAACGAATGAAGACCTTCTGCTGAAAACCCGGTAAGAATATTTGAATGTTTACTGCTTTTAGACGTTAAAATATCTGAAAAATTGATGTACCATTACACCTCGGTACTGATTTGTATAGGAATTTAGACAACAAAATTTAGCAATTCCCACCATCGGGGGCGGTCGAGGGGGGTGCGGATCGACGGGGAATAATTCCTGGCGCCGATTAATGATGGTTTGCTGAAAAAAATTTGACAAATTTCAGAGTTTTTGACAAAAAACAAAAAAAAATTAAGGCAAAAAAAAATTCTGAAATGTTTGCACACTGAAAATTTCGATGGCGTTGTGCAAGACAAAACGAATGAAGACCTTCTGCTGAAAACCCGGTAAGAATATTTGAATATTTACTGCTTTTAGACGTTAAAATATCTGAAAAATCGATGTACCATTACACCTCGGTACTGATTTGTATAGGCATTTAGACAACAAAATTTAGCAATTCCCACCATCGGGGGCGGTCGAGGGGGGTGCGGATCGACGGGGAATAATTCCTGGCGCCGATTAATGACGGTTTGCTGAAAAAAATTTGACAAAATTCAGAGTTTTCGACAAAAAACAAAAAAAGTTTAAGGCAAAAAAAAATTCTGAAATGTTTGTACACTGAAAATTTCGATGGCGTTGTGCAAGACAAAACGAATGAAGACCTTCTGCTGAAAACCCGGTAAGAATATTTGAATATTTACTGCTTTTAGACGTTAAAATATCTGAAAAATCGATGTACCATTACACCTCGGTACTGATTTGTATAGGAATTTAGACAACAAAATTTAGCAATTCCCACCATCGGGGGCGGTCGAGGGGGGTGCGGATCGACGGGGAATAATTCCTGGCGCCGATTAATGACGGTTTGCTGAAAAAAATTAGACAAATTTCAGAGTTTTTGACAAAAAACAAAAAAAAATTAAGGCAAAAAAAAATTCTGAAATGTGTGCACACTGAAAATTTCGATGGCGTTGTGCAAGACAAAACGAATGAAGACCTTCTGCTGAAAACCCGGTAAGAATATTTGAATATTTACTGCTTTTAGACGTTAAAATATCTGAAAAATCGATGTACCATTACACCTCGGTACTGATTTGTATAGGAATTTAGACAACAAAATTTAGCAATTCCCACCATCGGGGGCGGTCGAGGGGCGTGCGGATCGACGGGGAATAATTCCTGGCGCCGATTAATGACGGTTTGCTGAAAAAAATTTGACAAATTTCAGAGTTTTTGACAAAAAACAAAAAAAAATTAAGGCAAAAAAAATTCTGAAATGTTTGCACACTGAAAATTTCGATGGCGTTGTGCAAGACAAAACGAATGAAGACCTTCTGCTGAAAACCCGGTAAGAATATTTGAATATTTACTGCTTTTAGACGTTAAAATATCTGAAAAATCGATGTACCATTACACCTCGGTACTGATTTGTATAGGCATTTAGACAACAAAATTTAGCAATTCCCACCATCGGGGGCGGTCGAGGGGGGTGCGGATCGACGGGGAATAATTCCTGGCGCCGATTAATGACGGTTTGCTGAAAAAAATTTGACAAAATTCAGAGTTTTCGACAAAAAACAAAAAAAGTTTAAGGCAAAAAAAAATTCTGAAATGTTTGTACACTGAAAATTTCGATGGCGTTGTGCAAGACAAAACGAATGAAGACCTTCTGCTGAAAACCCGGTAAGAATATTTGAATATTTACTGCTTTTAGACGTTAAAATATCTGAAAAATCGATGTACCGTTACACCTCGGTACTGATTTGTATAGGAATTTAGACAACAAAATTTAGCAATTCCCACCATCGGGGGCGGTCGAGGGGGGTGCGGATCGACGGGGAATAATTCCTGGCGCCGATTAATGACGGTTTGCTGAAAAAAATTTGACAAATTTCAGAGTTTTTGACAAAAAACAAAAAAAAATTAAGGCAAAAAAAATTCTGAAATGTTTGCACACTGAAAATTTCGATGGCGTTGTGCAAGACAAAACGAATGAAGACCTTCTGCTGAAAACCCGGTAAGAATATTTGAATATTTACTGCTTTTAGACGTTAAAATATCTGAAAAATCGATGTACCATTACACCTCGGTACGGTACTGATTTGTATAGGAATTTAGACAACAAAATTTAGCAATTCCCACCATCGGGGGTGGTCGAGGGGGGTGCGGGTCGACGGGGAATAATTCCTGGCGCCGATTAATGACGGTTTGCTGAAAAAAATTTGACAAATTTCAGAGTTTTTGAAAAAAAAAAAAAAAATTTAAGGCAAAAAAAAGTTCTGAAATGTTTGCACACTGAAAATTTCGATGGCGTTGTGCAAGACAAAACGAATGAAGACCTTCTGCTGAAAACCCAGTAAGAATATTTGAATATTTACTGCTTTTAGACGTTAAAATATCTGAAAAATCGATGTACCATTACACCTCGGTACTGATTTGTATAGGAATTTAGACAACAAAATTTAGCAAATCCCACCATCGGGGGCGGTCGAGGGGGGTGCGGATCGACGGGGAATAAGTCCTGGCGCCGATTAATGACGGTTTGCTGAAAAATATTTAAAAAAATTCAGAGTTTTTGACAAAAAACAAAACAAAATTAAGGCAAAAAAAAATTCTGAAATTTTTGCACACTGAAAATTTCGATGGCGTTGTGCAAGACAAAACGAATGAAGACCTTCTGCTGAAAACCCGGTAAGAATATTTGAATATTTACTGCTTTTAGACGTTAAAATATCTGAAAAATCGATGTACCATTACACCTCGGTACTGATTTGTACAGGAATTTAGACAACAAAATTTAGCAATTCCCACCATCGGGGGCGGTCGAGGGGGGTGCGGATCGACGGGGAATAATTCCTGGCGCCGATTAATGACAGTTTGCTGAAAAAAATTTGACAAATTTCAGAGTTTTTGACAAAAAACAAAAAAAATTTAAGGCAAAAAAAAATTCTGAAATGTTTGCACACTGAAAATTTCGATGGCGTTGTGCAAGACAAAACGAATGAAGACCTTCTGCTGAAAACCCGGTAAGAATATTTGAATATTTACTGCTTTTAGACGTTAAAATATCTGAAAAATCGATGTACCATTACACCTCGGTACTGATTTGTATAGGCATTTAGACAACAAAATTTAGCAATTCCCACCATCGGGGGCGGTCGAGGGGGGTGCGGATCGACGGGGAATAATTCCTGGCGCCGATTAATGACGGTTTGCTGAAAAAAATTTGACAAATTTCAGAGTTTTTGACAAAAAACAAAAAAAAATTAAGGCAAAAAAAAATTCTGAAATGTTTGCACACTGAAAATTTCGATGGCGTTGTGCAAGACAAAACGAATGAAGACCTTCTGCTGAAAACCCGGTAAGAATATTTGAATATTTACTGCTTTTAGACGTTAAAATATCTGAAAAATCGATGTACCATTACACCTCGGTACTGATTTGTATAGGAATTTAGACAACAAAATTTAGCAATTCCCACCATCGGGGGCGGTCGAGGGGGGTGCGGATCGACGGGGAATAATTCCTGGCGCCGATTAATGACGGTTTGCTGAAAAAAATTTGACAAATTTCAGAGTTTTTGACAAAAAACAAAAAAAAATTAAGGCAAAAAAAAATTCTGAAATGTTTGCACACTGAAAATTTCGATGGCGTTGTGCAAGACAAAACGAATGAAGACCTTCTGCTGAAAACCCGGTAAGAATATTTGAATGTTTACTGCTTTTAGACGTTAAAATATCTGAAAAATTGATGTACCATTACACCTCGGTACTGATTTGTATAGGAATTTAGACAACAAAATTTAGCAATTCCCACCATCGGGGGCGGTCGAGGGGGGTGCGGATCGACGGGGAATAATTCCTGGCGCCGATTAATGATGGTTTGCTGAAAAAAATTTGACAAATTTCAGAGTTTTTGACAAAAAACAAAAAAAAATTAAGGCAAAAAAAAATTCTGAAATGTTTGCACACTGAAAATTTCGATGGCGTTGTGCAAGACAAAACGAATGAAGACCTTCTGCTGAAAACCCGGTAAGAATATTTGAATATTTACTGCTTTTAGACGTTAAAATATCTGAAAAATCGATGTACCATTACACCTCGGTACTGATTTGTATAGGCATTTAGACAACAAAATTTAGCAATTCCCACCATCGGGGGCGGTCGAGGGGGGTGCGGATCGACGGGGAATAATTCCTGGCGCCGATTAATGACGGTTTGCTGAAAAATATTGACAAAATTCAGAGTTTTCGACAAAAATCAAAAAAAGTTTAAGGCAAAAAAAAATTCTGAAATGTTTGTACACTGAAAATTTCGATGGCGTTGTGCAAGACAAAACGAATGAAGACCTTCTGCTGAAAACCCGGTAAGAATATTTGAATATTTACTGCTTTTAGACGTTAAAATATCTGAAAAATCGATGTACCATTACACCTCGGTACTGATTTGTATAGGAATTTAGACAACAAAATTTAGCAATTCCCACCATCGGGGGCGGTCGAGGGGGGTGCCGATCGACGGGGAATAATTCCTGGCGCCGATTAATGACGGTTTGCTGAAAAAAATTAGACAAATTTCAGAGTTTTTGACAAAAAACAAAAAAAAATTAAGGCAAAAAAAAATTCTGAAATGTGTGCACACTAAAAATTTCGATGGCCTTGTGCAAGACAAAACGAATGAAGACCTTCTGCTGAAAACCCGGTAAGAATATTTGAATATTTACTGCTTTTAGACGTTAAAATATCTGAAAAATCGATGTACCATTACACCTCGGTACTGATTTGTATAGGAATTTAGACAACAAAATTTAGCAATTCCCACCATCGGGGGCGGTCGAGGGGGGTGCGAATCGACGGGGAATAATTCCTGGCGCCGATTAATGACGGTTTGCTGAAAAAAATTTGACAAATTTCAGAGTTTTTGACAAAAAACAAAAAAAAATTAAGGCAAAAAAAATTCTGAAATGTTTGCACACTGAAAATTTCGATGGCGTTGTGCAAGACAAAACGAATGAAGACCTTCTGCTGAAAACCCGGTAAGAATATTTGAATATTTACTGCTTTTAGACGTTAAAATATCTGAAAAATCGATGTACCATTACACCTCGGTACTGATTTGTATAGGCATTTAGACAACAAAATTTAGCAATTCCCACCATCGGGGGCGGTCGAGGGGGGTGCGGATCGACGGGGAATAATTCCTGGCGCCGATTAATGACGGTTTGCTGAAAAAAATTTGACAAAATTCAGAGTTTTCGACAAAAAACAAAAAAAGTTTAAGGCAAAAAAAAATTCTGAAATGTTTGTACACTGAAAATTTCGATGGCGTTGTGCAAGACAAAACGAATGAAGACCTTCTGCTGAAAACCCGGTAAGAATATTTGAATATTTACTGCTTTTAGACGTTAAAATATCTGAAAAATCGATGTACCGTTACACCTCGGTACTGATTTGTATAGGAATTTAGACAACAAAATTTAGCAATTCCCACCATCGGGGGCGGTCGAGGGGGGTGCGGATCGACGGGGAATAATTCCTGGCGCCGATTAATGACGGTTTGCTGAAAAAAATTTGACAAATTTCAGAGTTTTTGACAAAAAACAAAAAAAAATTAAGGCAAAAAAAATTCTGAAATGTTTGCACACTGAAAATTTCGATGGCGTTGTGCAAGACAAAACGAATGAAGACCTTCTGCTGAAAACCCGGTAAGAATATTTGAATATTTACTGCTTTTAGACGTTAAAATATCTGAAAAATCGATGTACCATTACACCTCGGTACTGATTTGTATAGGCATTTAGACAACAAAATTTAGCAATTCCCACCATCGGGGGCGGTCGAGGGGGGTGCGGATCGACGGGGAATAATTCCTGGCGCCGATTAATGACGGTTTGCTGAAAAAAATTTGACAAAATTCAGAGTTTTCGACAAAAAACAAAAAAAGTTTAAGGCAAAAAAAAATTCTGAAATGTTTGTACACTGAAAATTTCGATGGCGTTGTGCAAGACAAAACGAATGAAGACCTTCTGCTGAAAACCCGGTAAGAATATTTGAATATTTACTGCTTTTAGACGTTAAAATATCTGAAAAATCGATGTACCGTTACACCTCGGTACTGATTTGTATAGGAATTTAGACAACAAAATTTAGCAATTCCCACCATCGGGGGCGGTCGAGGGGGGTGCGGATCGACGGGGAATAATTCCTGGCGCCGATTAATGACGGTTTGCTGAAAAAAATTTGACAAATTTCAGAGTTTTTGACAAAAAACAAAAAAAAATTAAGGCAAAAAAAATTCTGAAATGTTTGCACACTGAAAATTTCGATGGCGTTGTGCAAGACAAAACGAATGAAGACCTTCTGCTGAAAACCCGGTAAGAATATTTGAATATTTACTGCTTTTAGACGTTAAAATATCTGAAAAATCGATGTACCATTACACCTCGGTACGGTACTGATTTGTATAGGAATTTAGACAACAAAATTTAGCAATTCCCACCATCGGGGGTGGTCGAGGGGGGTGCGGGTCGACGGGGAATAATTCCTGGCGCCGATTAATGACGGTTTGCTGAAAAAAATTTGAAAAATTTCAGAGTTTTTTAAAAAAAAAAAAAAAAATTTAAGGCAAAAAAAAGTTCTGAAATGTTTGCACACTGAAAATTTCGATGGCGTTGTGCAAGACAAAACGAATGAAGACCTTCTGCTGAAAACCCAGTAAGAATATTTGAATATTTACTGCTTTTAGACGTTAAAATATCTGAAAAATCGATGTACCATTACACCTCGGTACTGATTTGTATAGGAATTTAGACAACAAAATTTAGCAAATCCCACCATCGGGGGCGGTCGAGGGGGGTGCGGATCGACGGGGAATAAGTCCTGGCGCCGATTAATGACGGTTTGCTGAAAAATATTTAAAAAAATTCAGAGTTTTTGACAAAAAACAAAAAAAAATTAAGGCAAATAAAAATTCGGAAATTTTTGCACACTGAAAATTTCGATGGCGTTGTGCAAGACAAAACGAATGAAGACCTTCTGCTGAAAACCCGGTAAGAATATTTGAATATTTACTGCTTTTAGACGTTAAAATATCTGAAAAATCGATGTACCATTACACCTCGGTACTGATTTGTACAGGAATTTAGACAACAAAATTTAGCAATTCCCACCATCGGGGGCGGTCGAGGGGGGTGCGGATCGACGGGGAATAATTCCTGGCGCCGATTAATGACAGTTTGCTGAAAAAAATTTGACAAATTTCAGAGTTTTTGACAAAAAACAAAAAAAATTTAAGGCAAAAAAAAATTCTGAAATGTTTGCACACTGAAAATTTCGATGGCGTTGTGCAAGACAAAACGAATGAAGACCTTCTGCTGAAAACCCGGTAAGAATATTTGAATATTTACTGCTTTTAGACGTTAAAATATCTGAAAAATCGATGTACCATTACACCTCGGTACTGATTTGTATAGGCATTTAGACAACAAAATTTAGCAATTCCCACCATCGGGGGCGGTCGAGGGGGGTGCCGATCGACGGGGAATAATTCCTGGCGCCGATTAATGACGGTTTGCTGAAAAAAATTAGACAAATTTCAGAGTTTTTGACAAAAAACAAAAAAAAATTAAGGCAAAAAAAAATTCTGAAATGTGTGCACACTGAAAATTTCGATGGCGTTGTGCAAGACAAAACGAATGAAGACCTTCTGCTGAAAACCCGGTAAGAATATTTGAATATTTACTGCTTTTAGACGTTAAAATATCTGAAAAATCGATGTACCATTACACCTCGGTACTGATTTGTATAGGCATTTAGACAACAAAATTTAGCAATTCCCACCATCGGGGGCGGTCGAGGGGGGTGCGGATCGACGGGGAATAATTCCTGGCGCCGATTAATGACGGTTTGCTGAAAAAAATTTGACAAATTTCAGAGTTTTTGACAAAAACAAAAAAAAATTAAGGCAAAAAAAAATTCTGAAATTTTTGCACACTGAAAATTTCGATGGCGTTGTGCAAGACAAAACGAATGAAGACCTTCTGCTGAAAACCCGGTAAGAATATTTGAATATTTACTGCTTTTAGACGTTAAAATATCTGAAAAATCGATGTACCATTACACCTCAGTACTGATTTGTATAGGAATTTAGACAACAAAATTTATCAAATCCCACCATCGGGGGCGGTCGAGGGGGGTGCGGATCGACGGGGAATAATTCCTGGCGCCGATTAATGACGGTTTGCTGAAAAAAATTTGACAAAATTCCGAGTTTTTGACAAAAAACAAAAAAAATTTAAGGCAAAAAAAAATTCTGAAATTTTTGCACACTGAAAATTTCGATGGCGTTGTGCAAGACAAAACGAATGAAGACCTTCTGCTGAAAACCCGGTAAGAATATTTGAATATTTACTGCTTTTAGACGTTAAAATATCTGAAAAATCGATGTACCATTACACCTCGGTACTGATTTGTATAGGAATTTAGACAACAAAATTTAGCAATTCCCACCATCGGGGGCGGTCGAGGGGCGTGCGGATCGACGGGGAATAATTCCTGGCGCCGATTAATGACGGTTTGCTGAAAAAAATTTGACAAATTTCAGAGTTTTTGACAAAAAACAAAAAAAAATTAAGGCAAAAAAAATTCTGAAATGTTTGCACACTGAAAATTTCGATGGCGTTGTGCAAGACAAAACGAATGAAGACCTTCTGCTGAAAACCCGGTAAGAATATTTGAATATTTACTGCTTTTAGACGTTAAAATATCTGAAAAATCGATGTACCATTACACCTCGGTACTGATTTGTATAGGCATTTAGACAACAAAATTTAGCAATTCCCACCATCGGGGGCGGTCGAGGGGGGTGCGGATCGACGGGGAATAATTCCTGGCGCCGATTAATGACGGTTTGCTGAAAAAAATTTGACAAAATTCAGAGTTTTCGACAAAAAACAAAAAAAGTTTAAGGCAAAAAAAAATTCTGAAATGTTTGTACACTGAAAATTTCGATGGCGTTGTGCAAGACAAAACGAATGAAGACCTTCTGCTGAAAACCCGGTAAGAATATTTGAATATTTACTGCTTTTAGACGTTAAAATATCTGAAAAATCGATGTACCGTTACACCTCGGTACTGATTTGTATAGGAATTTAGACAACAAAATTTAGCAATTCCCACCATCGGGGGCGGTCGAGGGGGGTGCGGATCGACGGGGAATAATTCCTGGCGCCGATTAATGACGGTTTGCTGAAAAAAATTTGACAAATTTCAGAGTTTTTGACAAAAAACAAAAAAAAATTAAGGCAAAAAAAATTCTGAAATGTTTGCACACTGAAAATTTCGATGGCGTTGTGCAAGACAAAACGAATGAAGACCTTCTGCTGAAAACCCGGTAAGAATATTTGAATATTTACTGCTTTTAGACGTTAAAATATCTGAAAAATCGATGTACCATTACACCTCGGTACGGTACTGATTTGTATAGGAATTTAGACAACAAAATTTAGCAATTCCCACCATCGGGGGTGGTCGAGGGGGGTGCGGGTCGACGGGGAATAATTCCTGGCGCCGATTAATGACGGTTTGCTGAAAAAAATTTGACAAATTTCAGAGTTTTTGAAAAAAAAAAAAAAAATTTAAGGCAAAAAAAAGTTCTGAAATGTTTGCACACTGAAAATTTCGATGGCGTTGTGCAAGACAAAACGAATGAAGACCTTCTGCTGAAAACCCAGTAAGAATATTTGAATATTTACTGCTTTTAGACGTTAAAATATCTGAAAAATCGATGTACCATTACACCTCGGTACTGATTTGTATAGGAATTTAGACAACAAAATTTAGCAAATCCCACCATCGGGGGCGGTCGAGGGGGGTGCGGATCGACGGGGAATAAGTCCTGGCGCCGATTAATGACGGTTTGCTGAAAAATATTTAAAAAAATTCAGAGTTTTTGACAAAAAACAAAACAAAATTAAGGCAAAAAAAAATTCTGAAATTTTTGCACACTGAAAATTTCGATGGCGTTGTGCAAGACAAAACGAATGAAGACCTTCTGCTGAAAACCCGGTAAGAATATTTGAATATTTACTGCTTTTAGACGTTAAAATATCTGAAAAATCGATGTACCATTACACCTCGGTACTGATTTGTACAGGAATTTAGACAACAAAATTTAGCAATTCCCACCATCGGGGGCGGTCGAGGGGGGTGCGGATCGACGGGGAATAATTCCTGGCGCCGATTAATGACAGTTTGCTGAAAAAAATTTGACAAATTTCAGAGTTTTTGACAAAAAACAAAAAAAATTTAAGGCAAAAAAAAATTCTGAAATGTTTGCACACTGAAAATTTCGATGGCGTTGTGCAAGACAAAACGAATGAAGACCTTCTGCTGAAAACCCGGTAAGAATATTTGAATATTTACTGCTTTTAGACGTTAAAATATCTGAAAAATCGATGTACCATTACACCTCGGTACTGATTTGTATAGGCATTTAGACAACAAAATTTAGCAATTCCCACCATCGGGGGCGGTCGAGGGGGGTGCGGATCGACGGGGAATAATTCCTGGCGCCGATTAATGACGGTTTGCTGAAAAAAATTTGACAAATTTCAGAGTTTTTGACAAAAAACAAAAAAAAATTAAGGCAAAAAAAAATTCTGAAATGTTTGCACACTGAAAATTTCGATGGCGTTGTGCAAGACAAAACGAATGAAGACCTTCTGCTGAAAACCCGGTAAGAATATTTGAATATTTACTGCTTTTAGACGTTAAAATATCTGAAAAATCGATGTACCATTACACCTCGGTACTGATTTGTATAGGAATTTAGACAACAAAATTTAGCAATTCCCACCATCGGGGGCGGTCGAGGGGGGTGCGGATCGACGGGGAATAATTCCTGGCGCCGATTAATGACGGTTTGCTGAAAAAAATTTGACAAATTTCAGAGTTTTTGACAAAAAACAAAAAAAAATTAAGGCAAAAAAAAATTCTGAAATGTTTGCACACTGAAAATTTCGATGGCGTTGTGCAAGACAAAACGAATGAAGACCTTCTGCTGAAAACCCGGTAAGAATATTTGAATGTTTACTGCTTTTAGACGTTAAAATATCTGAAAAATTGATGTACCATTACACCTCGGTACTGATTTGTATAGGAATTTAGACAACAAAATTTAGCAATTCCCACCATCGGGGGCGGTCGAGGGGGGTGCGGATCGACGGGGAATAATTCCTGGCGCCGATTAATGATGGTTTGCTGAAAAAAATTTGACAAATTTCAGAGTTTTTGACAAAAAACAAAAAAAAATTAAGGCAAAAAAAAATTCTGAAATGTTTGCACACTGAAAATTTCGATGGCGTTGTGCAAGACAAAACGAATGAAGACCTTCTGCTGAAAACCCGGTAAGAATATTTGAATATTTACTGCTTTTAGACGTTAAAATATCTGAAAAATCGATGTACCATTACACCTCGGTACTGATTTGTATAGGCATTTAGACAACAAAATTTAGCAATTCCCACCATCGGGGGCGGTCGAGGGGGGTGCGGATCGACGGGGAATAATTCCTGGCGCCGATTAATGACGGTTTGCTGAAAAATATTGACAAAATTCAGAGTTTTCGACAAAAATCAAAAAAAGTTTAAGGCAAAAAAAAATTCTGAAATGTTTGTACACTGAAAATTTCGATGGCGTTGTGCAAGACAAAACGAATGAAGACCTTCTGCTGAAAACCCGGTAAGAATATTTGAATATTTACTGCTTTTAGACGTTAAAATATCTGAAAAATCGATGTACCATTACACCTCGGTACTGATTTGTATAGGAATTTAGACAACAAAATTTAGCAATTCCCACCATCGGGGGCGGTCGAGGGGGGTGCCGATCGACGGGGAATAATTCCTGGCGCCGATTAATGACGGTTTGCTGAAAAAAATTAGACAAATTTCAGAGTTTTTGACAAAAAACAAAAAAAAATTAAGGCAAAAAAAAATTCTGAAATGTGTGCACACTAAAAATTTCGATGGCCTTGTGCAAGACAAAACGAATGAAGACCTTCTGCTGAAAACCCGGTAAGAATATTTGAATATTTACTGCTTTTAGACGTTAAAATATCTGAAAAATCGATGTACCATTACACCTCGGTACTGATTTGTATAGGAATTTAGACAACAAAATTTAGCAATTCCCACCATCGGGGGCGGTCGAGGGGGGTGCGAATCGACGGGGAATAATTCCTGGCGCCGATTAATGACGGTTTGCTGAAAAAAATTTGACAAATTTCAGAGTTTTTGACAAAAAACAAAAAAAAATTAAGGCAAAAAAAATTCTGAAATGTTTGCACACTGAAAATTTCGATGGCGTTGTGCAAGACAAAACGAATGAAGACCTTCTGCTGAAAACCCGGTAAGAATATTTGAATATTTACTGCTTTTAGACGTTAAAATATCTGAAAAATCGATGTACCATTACACCTCGGTACTGATTTGTATAGGCATTTAGACAACAAAATTTAGCAATTCCCACCATCGGGGGCGGTCGAGGGGGGTGCGGATCGACGGGGAATAATTCCTGGCGCCGATTAATGACGGTTTGCTGAAAAAAATTTGACAAAATTCAGAGTTTTCGACAAAAAACAAAAAAAGTTTAAGGCAAAAAAAAATTCTGAAATGTTTGTACACTGAAAATTTCGATGGCGTTGTGCAAGACAAAACGAATGAAGACCTTCTGCTGAAAACCCGGTAAGAATATTTGAATATTTACTGCTTTTAGACGTTAAAATATCTGAAAAATCGATGTACCGTTACACCTCGGTACTGATTTGTATAGGAATTTAGACAACAAAATTTAGCAATTCCCACCATCGGGGGCGGTCGAGGGGGGTGCGGATCGACGGGGAATAATTCCTGGCGCCGATTAATGACGGTTTGCTGAAAAAAATTAGACAAATTTCAGAGTTTTTGACAAAAAACAAAAAAAAATTAAGGCAAAAAAAATTCTGAAATGTTTGCACACTGAAAATTTCGATGGCGTTGTGCAAGACAAAACGAATGAAGACCTTCTGCTGAAAACCCGGTAAGAATATTTGAATATTTACTGCTTTTAGACGTTAAAATATCTGAAAAATCGATGTACCATTACACCTCGGTACTGATTTGTATAGGCATTTAGACAACAAAATTTAGCAATTCCCACCATCGGGGGCGGTCGAGGGGGGTGCGGATCGACGGGGAATAATTCCTGGCGCCGATTAATGACGGTTTGCTGAAAAAAATTTGACAAAATTCAGAGTTTTCGACAAAAAACAAAAAAAGTTTAAGGCAAAAAAAAATTCTGAAATGTTTGTACACTGAAAATTTCGATGGCGTTGTGCAAGACAAAACGAATGAAGACCTTCTGCTGAAAACCCGGTAAGAATATTTGAATATTTACTGCTTTTAGACGTTAAAATATCTGAAAAATCGATGTACCGTTACACCTCGGTACTGATTTGTATAGGAATTTAGACAACAAAATTTAGCAATTCCCACCATCGGGGGCGGTCGAGGGGGGTGCGGATCGACGGGGAATAATTCCTGGCGCCGATTAATGACGGTTTGCTGAAAAAAATTTGACAAATTTCAGAGTTTTTGACAAAAAACAAAAAAAAATTAAGGCAAAAAAAATTCTGAAATGTTTGCACACTGAAAATTTCGATGGCGTTGTGCAAGACAAAACGAATGAAGACCTTCTGCTGAAAACCCGGTAAGAATATTTGAATATTTACTGCTTTTAGACGTTAAAATATCTGAAAAATCGATGTACCATTACACCTCGGTACGGTACTGATTTGTATAGGAATTTAGACAACAAAATTTAGCAATTCCCACCATCGGGGGTGGTCGAGGGGGGTGCGGGTCGACGGGGAATAATTCCTGGCGCCGATTAATGACGGTTTGCTGAAAAAAATTTGACAAATTTCAGAGTTTTTGAAAAAAAAAAAAAAATTTAAGGCAAAAAAAAGTTCTGAAATGTTTGCACACTGAAAATTTCGATGGCGTTGTGCAAGACAAAACGAATGAAGACCTTCTGCTGAAAACCCAGTAAGAATATTTGAATATTTACTGCTTTTAGACGTTAAAATATCTGAAAAATCGATGTACCATTACACCTCGGTACTGATTTGTATAGGAATTTAGACAACAAAATTTAGCAAATCCCACCATCGGGGGCGGTCGAGGGGGGTGCGGATCGACGGGGAATAAGTCCTGGCGCCGATTAATGACGGTTTGCTGAAAAATATTTAAAAAAATTCAGAGTTTTTGACAAAAAACAAAAAAAAATTAAGGCAAATAAAAATTCGGAAATTTTTGCACACTGAAAATTTCGATGGCGTTGTGCAAGACAAAACGAATGAAGACCTTCTGCTGAAAACCCGGTAAGAATATTTGAATATTTACTGCTTTTAGACGTTAAAATATCTGAAAAATCGATGTACCATTACACCTCGGTACTGATTTGTACAGGAATTTAGACAACAAAATTTAGCAATTCCCACCATCGGGGGCGGTCGAGGGGGGTGCGGATCGACGGGGAATAATTCCTGGCGCCGATTAATGACAGTTTGCTGAAAAAAATTTGACAAATTTCAGAGTTTTTGACAAAAAACAAAAAAAATTTAAGGCAAAAAAAAATTCTGAAATGTTTGCACACTGAAAATTTCGATGGCGTTGTGCAAGACAAAACGAATGAAGACCTTCTGCTGAAAACCCGGTAAGAATATTTGAATATTTACTGCTTTTAGACGTTAAAATATCTGAAAAATCGATGTACCATTACACCTCGGTACTGATTTGTATAGGCATTTAGACAACAAAATTTAGCAATTCCCACCATCGGGGGCGGTCGAGGGGGGTGCCGATCGACGGGGAATAATTCCTGGCGCCGATTAATGACGGTTTGCTGAAAAAAATTAGACAAATTTCAGAGTTTTTGACAAAAAACAAAAAAAAATTAAGGCAAAAAAAAATTCTGAAATGTGTGCACACTGAAAATTTCGATGGCGTTGTGCAAGACAAAACGAATGAAGACCTTCTGCTGAAAACCCGGTAAGAATATTTGAATATTTACTGCTTTTAGACGTTAAAATATCTGAAAAATCGATGTACCATTACACCTCGGTACTGATTTGTATAGGCATTTAGACAACAAAATTTAGCAATTCCCACCATCGGGGGCGGTCGAGGGGGGTGCGGATCGACGGGGAATAATTCCTGGCGCCGATTAATGACGGTTTGCTGAAAAAAATTTGACAAATTTCAGAGTTTTTGACAAAAACAAAAAAAAATTAAGGCAAAAAAAAATTCTGAAATTTTTGCACACTGAAAATTTCGATGGCGTTGTGCAAGACAAAACGAATGAAGACCTTCTGCTGAAAACCCGGTAAGAATATTTGAATATTTACTGCTTTTAGACGTTAAAATATCTGAAAAATCGATGTACCATTACACCTCAGTACTGATTTGTATAGGAATTTAGACAACAAAATTTATCAAATCCCACCATCGGGGGCGGTCGAGGGGGGTGCGGATCGACGGGGAATAATTCCTGGCGCCGATTAATGACGGTTTGCTGAAAAAAATTTGACAAAATTCAGAGTTTTTGACAAAAAACAAAAAAAATTTAAGGCAAAAAAAAATTCTGAAATTTTTGCACACTGAAAATTTCGATGGCGTTGTGCAAGACAAAACGAATGAAGACCTTCTGCTGAAAACCCGGTAAGAATATTTGAATATTTACTGCTTTTAGACGTTAAAATATCTGAAAAATTGATGTACCATTACACCTCGGTACTGATTTGTATAGGAATTTAGACAACAAAATTTAGCAATTCCCACCATCGGGGGCGGTCGAGGGGGGTGCGGATCGACGGGGAATAATTCCAGGCGCCGATTAATGACGGTTTGCTGAAAAAAATTTGACAAATTTCAGAGTTTTTGACAAAAAATAAAAAAAAATTAAAAGCCAAAAAAAATTCTGAAATGTTTGCACACTGAAAATTTCGATGGCGTTGTGCAAGACAAAACGAATGAAGACCTTCTGCTGAAAACCCGGTAAGAATATTTGAATGTTTACTGCTTTTAGACGTTAAAATATCTGAAAAATTGATGTACCATTACACCTCGGTACTGATTTGTATAGGAATTTAGACAACAAAATTTAGCAATTCCCACCATCGGGGGCGGTCGAGGGGGGTGCGGATCGACGGGGAATAATTCCTGGCGCCGAATAATGACGGTTTGCTGAAAAAAATTTGACAAAATTCAGAGTTTTCGACAAAAAACAAAAAAAGTTTAAGGCAAAAAAAAATTCTGAAATGTTTGTACACTGAAAATTTCGATGGCGTTGTGCAAGACAAAACGAATGAAGAACTTCTGCTGAAAACCCGGTAAGAATATTTGAATATTTACTGCTTTTAGACGTTAAAATATCTGAAAAATCGATGTACCATTACACCTCGGTACTGATTTGTATAGGCATTTAGACAACAAAATTTAGCAATTCCCACCATCGGGGGCGGTCGAGGGGGGTGCGGATCGACGGGGAATAATTCCTGGCGCCGAATAATGACGGTTTGCTGAAAAAAATTTGACAAAATTCAGAGTTTTCGACAAAAAACAAAAAAAGTTTAAGGCAAAAAAAAATTCTGAAATGTTTGTACACTGAAAATTTCGATGGCGTTGTGCAAGACAAAACGAATGAAGACCTTCTGCTGAAAACCCGGTAAGAATATTTGAATATTTACTGCTTTTAGACGTTAAAATATCTGAAAAATCGATGTACCATTACACCTCGGTACTGATTTGTATAGGAATTTAGACAACAAAATTTAGCAATTCCCACCATCGGGGGCGGTCGAGGGGGGTGCCGATCGACGGGGAATAATTCCTGGCGCCGATTAATGACGGTTTGCTGAAAAAAATTAGACAAATTTCAGAGTTTTTGACAAAAAACAAAAAAAAATTAAGGCAAAAAAAAATTCTGAAATGTGTGCACACTGAAAATTTCGATGGCGTTGTGCAAGACAAAACGAATGAAGACCTTCTGCTGAAAACCCGGTAAGAATATTTGAATATTTACTGCTTTTAGACGTTAAAATATCTGAAAAATCGATGTACCATTACACCTCGGTACTGATTTGTATAGGAATTTAGACAACAAAATTTAGCAATTCCCACCATCGGGGGCGGTCGAGGGGGGTGCGGATCGACGGGGAATAATTCCTGGCGCCGATTAATGACGGTTTGCTGAAAAAAATTTGACAAATTTCAGAGTTTTTGACAAAAAACAAAAAAAAATTAAGGCAAAAAAAAATTCTGAAATGTTTGTACACTGAAAATTTCGATGGCGTTGTGCAAGACAAAACGAATGAAGAACTTCTGCTGAAAACCCGGTAAGAATATTTGAATATTTACTGCTTTTAGACGTTAAAATATCTGAAAAATCGATGTACCATTACACCTCGGTACTGATTTGTATAGGAATTTAGACAACAAAATTTAGCAATTCCCACCATCGGGGGCGGTCGAGGGGGGTGCGGATCGACGGGGAATAATTCCTGGCGCCGAATAATGACGGTTTGCTGAAAAAAATTTGACAAAATTCAGAGTTTTCGACAAAAAACAAAAAAAGTTTAAGGCAAAAAAAAATTCTGAAATGTTTGTACACTGAAAATTTCGATGGCGTTGTGCAAGACAAAACGAATGAAGACCTTCTGCTGAAAACCCGGTAAGAATATTTGAATATTTACTGCTTTTAGACGTTAAAATATCTGAAAAATCGATGTACCATTACACCTCGGTACTGATTTGTATAGGAATTTAGACAACAAAATTTAGCAATTCCCACCATCGGGGGCGGTCGAGGGGGGTGCCGATCGACGGGGAATAATTCCTGGCGCCGATTAATGACGGTTTGCTGAAAAAAATTAGACAAATTTCAGAGTTTTTGACAAAAAACAAAAAAAAATTAAGGCAAAAAAAAATTCTGAAATGTGTGCACACTGAAAATTTCGATGGCGTTGTGCAAGACAAAACGAATGAAGACCTTCTGCTGAAAACCCGGTAAGAATATTTGAATATTTACTGCTTTTAGACGTTAAAATATCTGAAAAATCGATGTACCATTACACCTCGGTACTGATTTGTATAGGAATTTAGACAACAAAATTTAGCAATTCCCACCATCGGGGGCGGTCGAGGGGGGTGCGGATCGACGGGGAATAATTCCTGGCGCCGATTAATGACGGTTTGCTGAAAAAAATTTGACAAATTTCAGAGTTTTTGACAAAAAACAAAAAAAAATTAAGGCAAAAAAAAATTCTGAAATGTTTGCACACTGAAAATTTCGATGGCGTTGTGCAAGACAAAACGAATGAAGACCTTCTGCTGAAAACCCGGTAAGAATATTTGAATATTTACTGCTTTTAGACGTTAAAATATCTGAAAAATCGATGTACCATTACACCTCGGTACTGATTTGTATAGGCATTTAGACAACAAAATTTAGCAATTCCCACCATCGGGGGCGGTCGAGGGGGGTGCGGATCGACGGGGAATAATTCCTGGCGCCGAATAATGACGGTTTGCTGAAAAAAATTTGACAAAATTCAGAGTTTTCGACAAAAAACAAAAAAAGTTTAAGGCAAAAAAAAATTCTGAAATGTTTGTACACTGAAAATTTCGATGGCGTTGTGCAAGACAAAACGAATGAAGACCTTCTGCTGAAAACCCGGTAAGAATATTTGAATATTTACTGCTTTTAGACGTTAAAATATCTGAAAAATCGATGTACCATTACACCTCGGTACTGATTTGTATAGGAATTTAGACAACAAAATTTAGCAATTCCCACCATCGGGGGCGGTCGAGGGGGGTGCCGATCGACGGGGAATAATTCCTGGCGCCGATTAATGACGGTTTGCTGAAAAAAATTAGACAAATTTCAGAGTTTTTGACAAAAAACAAAAAAAAATTAAGGCAAAAAAAAATTCTGAAATGTGTGCACACTGAAAATTTCGATGGCGTTGTGCAAGACAAAACGAATGAAGACCTTCTGCTGAAAACCCGGTAAGAATATTTGAATATTTACTGCTTTTAGACGTTAAAATATCTGAAAAATCGATGTACCATTACACCTCGGTACTGATTTGTATAGGAATTTAGACAACAAAATTTAGCAATTCCCACCATCGGGGGCGGTCGAGGGGGGTGCGGATCGACGGGGAATAATTCCTGGCGCCGATTAATGACGGTTTGCTGAAAAAAATTTGACAAATTTCAGAGTTTTTGACAAAAAACAAAAAAAAATTAAGGCAAAAAAAAATTCTGAAATGTTTGCACACTGAAAATTTCGATGGCGTTGTGCAAGACAAAACGAATGAAGACCTTCTGCTGAAAACCCGGTAAGAATATTTGAATATTTACTGCTTTTAGACGTTAAAATATCTAAAAAATCGATGTACCATTACACCTCGGTACTTATTTGTATAGGAATTTAGACAACAAAATTTTGCAATTCCCACCATCGGGGGCGGTCGAGGGGGGTGCGGATCGACGGGGAATAATTCCTGGCGCCGATTAATGACGGTTTGCTGAAAAAAATTTGACAAATTTCAGAGTTTTTGACGAAAAACAAAAAAAAATTAAGGCAAAAAAAAATTCTGAAATGTTTGCACACTGAAAATTTCGATGGCGTTGTGCAAGACAAAACGAATGAAGACCTTCTGCTGAAAACCCGGTAAGAATATTTGAATGTTTACTGCTTTTAGACGTTAAAATATCTGAAAAATTGATGTACCATTACACCTCGGTACTGATTTGTATAGGAATTTAGACAACAAAATTTAGCAATTCCCACCATCGGGGGCGGTCGAGGGGGGTGCGGATCGACGGGGAATAATTCCTGGCGCCGATTAATGACGGTTTGCTGAAAAAAATTTGACAAATTTCAGAGTTTTTGAGGAAAAACAAAAAAAAATTAAGGCAAAAAAAAATTCTGAAATGTTTGCACACTGAAAATTTCGATGGCGTTGTGCAAGACAAAACGAATGAAGACCTTCTGCTGAAAACCCGGTAAGAATATTTGAATGTTTACTGCTTTTAGACGTTAAAATATCTGAAAAATTGATGTACCATTACACCTCGGTACTGATTTGTATAGGAATTTAGACAACAAAATTTAGCAATTCCCACCATCGGGGGCGGTCGAGGGGGGTGCGGATCGACGGGGAATAATTCCTGGCGCCGATTAATGATGGTTTGCTGAAAAAAATTTGACAAATTTCAGAGTTTTTGACAAAAAACAAAAAAAAATTAAGGCAAAAAAAAATTCTGAAATGTTTGCACACTGAAAATTTCGATGGCGTTGTGCAAGACAAAACGAATGAAGACCTTCTGCTGAAAACCCGGTAAGAATATTTGAATATTTACTGCTTTTAGACGTTAAAATATCTGAAAAATCGATGTACCATTACACCTCGGTACTGATTTGTATAGGCATTTAGACAACAAAATTTAGCAATTCCCACCATCGGGGGCGGTCGAGGGGGGTGCGGATCGACGGGGAATAATTCCTGGCGCCGATTAATGACGGTTTGCTGAAAAAAATTTGACAAAATTCAGAGTTTTCGACAAAAAACAAAAAAAGTTTAAGGCAAAAAAAAATTCTGAAATGTTTGTACACTGAAAATTTCGATGGCGTTGTGCAAGACAAAACGAATGAAGACCTTCTGCTGAAAACCCGGTAAGAATATTTGAATATTTACTGCTTTTAGACGTTAAAATATCTGAAAAATCGATGTACCATTACACCTCGGTACTGATTTGTATAGGAATTTAGACAACAAAATTTAGCAATTCCCACCATCGGGGGCGGTCGAGGGGGGTGCCGATCGACGGGGAATAATTCCTGGCGCCGATTAATGACGGTTTGCTGAAAAAAATTAGACAAATTTCAGAGTTTTTGACAAAAAACAAAAAAAAATTAAGGCAAAAAAAAATTCTGAAATGTGTGCACACTGAAAATTTCGATGGCGTTGTGCAAGACAAAACGAATGAAGACCTTCTGCTGAAAACCCGGTAAGAATATTTGAATATTTACTGCTTTTAGACGTTAAAATATCTGAAAAATCGATGTACCATTACACCTCGGTACTGATTTGTATAGGAATTTAGACAACAAAATTTAGCAATTCCCACCATCGGGGGCGGTCGAGGGGGGTGCGGATCGACGGGGAATAATTCCTGGCGCCGATTAATGACGGTTTGCTGAAAAAAATTTGAAAATTTCAGAGTTTTTGACAAAAAACAAAAAAAAATTCAGGCAAAAAAAACTTCTGAAATGTTTGCACACTGAAAATTTCGATGGCGGTGTGCAAGACAAAACGAATGAAGACCTTCTGCTGAAAACCCGGTAAGAATATTTGAATATTTACTGCTTTTAGACGTTAAAATATCTGAAAAATCGATGTACCATTACACCTCGGTACTGATTTGTATAGGAATTTAGACAACAAAATTTTGCAATTCCCACCATCGGGGGCGGTCGAGGGGGGTGCGGATCGACGGGGAATAATTCCTGGCGCCGATTAATGATGGTTTGCTGAAAAAAATTTGACAAATTTCAGAGATTTTGACAAAAAACAAAAAAAAATTAAGGCAAAAAAAAATTCTGAAATGTTTGCACACTGAAAATTTCGATGGCGTTGTGCAAGACAAAACGAATGAAGACCTTCTGCTGAAAACCCGGTAAGAATATTTGAATATTTACTGCTTTTAGACGTTAAAATATCTAAAAAATCGATGTACCATTACACCTCGGTACTTATTTGTATAGGAATTTAGACAACAAAATTTTGCAATTCCCACCATCGGGGGCGGTCGAGGGGGGTGCGGATCGACGGGGAATAATTCCTGGCGCCGATTAATGACGGTTTGCTGAAAAAAATTTGACAAATTTCAGAGTTTTTGACGAAAAACAAAAAAAAATTAAGGCAAAAAAAAATTCTGAAATGTTTGCACACTGAAAATTTCGATGGCGTTGTGCAAGACAAAACGAATGAAGACCTTCTGCTGAAAACCCGGTAAGAATATTTGAATGTTTACTGCTTTTAGACGTTAAAATATCTGAAAAATTGATGTACCATTACACCTCGGTACTGATTTGTATAGGAATTTAGACAACAAAATTTAGCAATTCCCACCATCGGGGGCGGTCGAGGGGGGTGCGGATCGACGGGGAATAATTCCTGGCGCCGATTAATGACGGTTTGCTGAAAAAAATTTGACAAATTTCAGAGTTTTTGAGGAAAAACAAAAAAAAATTAAGGCAAAAAAAAATTCTGAAATGTTTGCACACTGAAAATTTCGATGGCGTTGTGCAAGACAAAACGAATGAAGACCTTCTGCTGAAAACCCGGTAAGAATATTTGAATGTTTACTGCTTTTAGACGTTAAAATATCTGAAAAATTGATGTACCATTACACCTCGGTACTGATTTGTATAGGAATTTAGACAACAAAATTTAGCAATTCCCACCATCGGGGGCGGTCGAGGGGGGTGCGGATCGACGGGGAATAATTCCTGGCGCCGATTAATGATGGTTTGCTGAAAAAAATTTGACAAATTTCAGAGTTTTTGACAAAAAACAAAAAAAAATTAAGGCAAAAAAAAATTCTGAAATGTTTGCACACTGAAAATTTCGATGGCGTTGTGCAAGACAAAACGAATGAAGACCTTCTGCTGAAAACCCGGTAAGAATATTTGAATATTTACTGCTTTTAGACGTTAAAATATCTGAAAAATCGATGTACCATTACACCTCGGTACTGATTTGTATAGGCATTTAGACAACAAAATTTAGCAATTCCCACCATCGGGGGCGGTCGAGGGGGGTGCGGATCGACGGGGAATAATTCCTGGCGCCGATTAATGACGGTTTGCTGAAAAAAATTTGACAAAATTCAGAGTTTTCGACAAAAAACAAAAAAAGTTTAAGGCAAAAAAAAATTCTGAAATGTTTGTACACTGAAAATTTCGATGGCGTTGTGCAAGACAAAACGAATGAAGACCTTCTGCTGAAAACCCGGTAAGAATATTTGAATATTTACTGCTTTTAGACGTTAAAATATCTGAAAAATCGATGTACCATTACACCTCGGTACTGATTTGTATAGGAATTTAGACAACAAAATTTAGCAATTCCCACCATCGGGGGCGGTCGAGGGGGGTGCCGATCGACGGGGAATAATTCCTGGCGCCGATTAATGACGGTTTGCTGAAAAAAATTAGACAAATTTCAGAGTTTTTGACAAAAAACAAAAAAAAATTAAGGCAAAAAAAAATTCTGAAATGTGTGCACACTGAAAATTTCGATGGCGTTGTGCAAGACAAAACGAATGAAGACCTTCTGCTGAAAACCCGGTAAGAATATTTGAATATTTACTGCTTTTAGACGTTAAAATATCTGAAAAATCGATGTACCATTACACCTCGGTACTGATTTGTATAGGAATTTAGACAACAAAATTTAGCAATTCCCACCATCGGGGGCGGTCGAGGGGGGTGCGGATCGACGGGGAATAATTCCTGGCGCCGATTAATGACGGTTTGCTGAAAAAAATTTGAAAATTTCAGAGTTTTTGACAAAAAACAAAAAAAATTCAGGCAAAAAAAACTTCTGAAATGTTTGCACACTGAAAATTTCGATGGCGGTGTGCAAGACAAAACGAATGAAGACCTTCTGCTGAAAACCCGGTAAGAATATTTGAATATTTACTGCTTTTAGACGTTAAAATATCTGAAAAATCGATGTACCATTACACCTCGGTACTGATTTGTATAGGAATTTAGACAACAAAATTTTGCAATTCCCACCATCGGGGGCGGTCGAGGGGGGTGCGGATCGACGGGGAATAATTCCTGGCGCCGATTAATGATGGTTTGCTGAAAAAAATTTGACAAATTTCAGAGATTTTGACAAAAAACAAAAAAAAATTAAGGCAAAAAAAAATTCTGAAATGTTTGCACACTGAAAATTTCGATGGCGTTGTGCAAGACAAAACGAATGAAGAACTTCTGCTGAAAACCCGGTAAGAATATTTGAATATTTACTGCTTTTAGACGTTAAAATATCTGAAAAATCGATGTACCATTACACCTCGGTACTGATTTGTATAGGAATTTAGACAACAAAATTTAGCAATTCCCACCATCGGGGGCGGTCGAGGGGGGTGCGGATCGACGGGGAATAATTCCTGGCGCCGAATAATGACGGTTTGCTGAAAAAAATTTGACAAAATTCAGAGTTTTCGACAAAAAACAAAAAAAGTTTAAGGCAAAAAAAAATTCTGAAATGTTTGTACACTGAAAATTTCGATGGCGTTGTGCAAGACAAAACGAATGAAGACCTTCTGCTGAAAACCCGGTAAGAATATTTGAATATTTACTGCTTTTAGACGTTAAAATATCTGAAAAATCGATGTACCATTACACCTCGGTACTGATTTGTATAGGAATTTAGACAACAAAATTTAGCAATTCCCACCATCGGGGGCGGTCGAGGGGGGTGCGGATCGACGGGGAATAATTCCTGGCGCCGATTAATGACGGTTTGCTGAAAAAAAATTTGACAAATTTCAGAGTTTTTGACAAAAAACAAAAAAAATTTAAGGCAAAAAAAAATTCTGAAATGTGTGCACACTGAAAATTTCGATGGCGTTGTGCAAGACAAAACGAATGAAGACCTTCTGCTGAAAACCCGGTAAGAATATTTGAATGTTTACTGCTTTTAGACGTTAAAATATCTGAAAAATCGATGTACCATTACACCTCGGTACTGATTTGTATAGGCATTTAGACAACAAAATTTAGCAATTCCCACCATCGGGGGCGGTCGAGGGGGGTGCGGATCGACGGGGAATAATTCCTGGCGCCGATTAATGACGGTTTGCTGAAAAAAATTTGACAAATTTCAGAGTTTTCGACAAAAAACAAAAAAAGTTTAAGGCAAAAAAAAATTCTGAAATGTTTGTACACTGAAAATTTCGATGGCGTTGTGCAAGACAAAACGAATGAAGACCTTCTGCTGAAAACCCGGTAAGAATATTTGAATGTTTACTGCTTTTAGACGTTAAAATATCTGAAAAATTGATGTACCATTACACCTCGGTACTGATTTGTATAGGAATTTAGACAACAAAATTTAGCAATTCCCACCATCGGGGGCGGTCGAGGGGGGTGCGGATCGACGGGGAATAATTCCTGGCGCCGATTAATGATGGTTTGCTGAAAAAAATTTGACAAATTTCAGAGTTTTTGACAAAAAACAAAAAAAAATTAAGGCAAAAAAAAATTCTGAAATGTTTGCACACTGAAAATTTCGATGGCGTTGTGCAAGACAAAACGAATGAAGACCTTCTGCTGAAAACCCGGTAAGAATATTTGAATGTTTACTGCTTTTAGACGTTAAAATATCTGAAAAATTGATGTACCATTACACCTCGGTACTGATTTGTATAGGAATTTAGACAACAAAATTTAGCAATTCCCACCATCGGGGGCGGTCGAGGGGGGTGCGGATCGACGGGGAATAATTCCTGGCGCCGATTAATGATGGTTTGCTGAAAAAAATTTGACAAATTTCAGAGTTTTTGACAAAAGACAAAAAAAAATTAAGGCAAAAAAAAAATCTGAAATGTTTGCACACTGAAAATTTCGATGGCGTTGTGCAAGACAAAACGAATGAAGAACTTCTGCTGAAAACCCGGTAAGAATATTTGAATATTTACTGCTTTTAGACGTTAAAATATCTGAAAAATCGATGTACCATTACACCTCGGTACTGATTTGTATAGGCATTTAGACAACAAAATTTAGCAATTCCCACCATCGGGGGCGGTCGAGGGGGGTGCGGATCGACGGGGAATAATTCCTGGCGCCGAATAATGACGGTTTGCTGAAAAAAATTTGACAAAATTCAGAGTTTTCGACAAAAAACAAAAAAAGTTTAAGGCAAAAAAAAATTCTGAAATGTTTGTACACTGAAAATTTCGATGGCGTTGTGCAAGACAAAACGAATGAAGACCTTCTGCTGAAAACCCGGTAAGAATATTTGAATATTTACTGCTTTTAGACGTTAAAATATCTGAAAAATCGATGTACCATTACACCTCGGTACTGATTTGTATAGGAATTTAGACAACAAAATTTAGCAAATCCCACCATCGGGGGCGGTCGAGGGGGGTGCGGATCGACGGGGAATAATTCCTGGCGCCGATTAATGACGGTTTGCTGAAAAAAATTTGACAAAATTCAGAGTTTTTGACAAAAAACAAAAAAAATTTAAGGCAAAAAAAAATTCTGAAATGTGTGCACACTGAAAATTTCGATGGCGTTGTGCAAGACAAAACGAATGAAGACCTTCTGCTGAAAACCCGGTAAGAATATTTGAATGTTTACTGCTTTTAGACGTTAAAATATCTGAAAAATTGATGTACCATTACACCTCGGTACTGATTTGTATAGGAATTTAGACAACAAAATTTAGCAATTCCCACCATCGGGGGCGGTCGAGGGGGGTGCGGATCGACGGGGAATAATTCCTGGCGCCGATTAATGATGGTTTGCTGAAAAAAATTTGACAAATTTCAGAGTTTTTGACAAAAAACAAAAAAAAATTAAGACAAAAAAAATTCTGAAATGTTTGCACACTGAAAATTTCGATGGCGTTGTGCAAGACAAAACGAATGAAGACCTTCTGCTGAAAACCCGGTAAGAATATTTGAATATTTACTGCTTTTAGACGTTAAAATATCTGAAAAATCGATGTACCATTACACCTCGGTACTGATTTGTATAGGCATTTAGACAACAAAATTTAGCAATTCCCACCATCGGGGGCGGTCGAGGGGGGTGCGGATCGACGGGGAATAATTCCTGGCGCCGATTAATGACGGTTTGCTGAAAAAAATTTGACAAATTTCAGAGTTTTCGACAAAAAACAAAAAAAGTTTAAGGCAAAAAAAAATTCTGAAATGTTTGTACACTGAAAATTTCGATGGCGTTGTGCAAGACAAAACGAATGAAGACCTTCTGCTGAAAACCCGGTAAGAATATTTGAATGTTTACTGCTTTTAGACGTTAAAATATCTGAAAAATTGATGTACCATTACACCTCGGTACTGATTTGTATAGGAATTTAGACAACAAAATTTAGCAATTCCCACCATCGGGGGCGGTCGAGGGGGGTGCGGATCGACGGGGAATAATTCCTGGCGCCGATTAATGATGGTTTGCTGAAAAAAATTTGACAAATTTCAGAGTTTTTGACAAAAAACAAAAAAAAATTAAGGCAAAAAAAAATTCTGAAATGTTTGCACACTGAAAATTTCGATGGCGTTGTGCAAGACAAAACGAATGAAGACCTTCTGCTGAAAACCCGGTAAGAATATTTGAATGTTTACTGCTTTTAGACGTTAAAATATCTGAAAAATTGATGTACCATTACACCTCGGTACTGATTTGTATAGGAATTTAGACAACAAAATTTAGCAATTCCCACCATCGGGGGCGGTCGAGGGGGGTGCGGATCGACGGGGAATAATTCCTGGCGCCGATTAATGATGGTTTGCTGAAAAAAATTTGACAAATTTCAGAGTTTTTGACAAAAAACAAAAAAAAATTAAGGCAAAAAAAAAATCTGAAATGTTTGCACACTGAAAATTTCGATGGCGTTGTGCAAGACAAAACGAATGAAGAACTTCTGCTGAAAACCCGGTAAGAATATTTGAATATTTACTGCTTTTAGACGTTAAAATATCTGAAAAATCGATGTACCATTACACCTCGGTACTGATTTGTATAGGCATTTAGACAACAAAATTTAGCAATTCCCACCATCGGGGGCGGTCGAGGGGGGTGCGGATCGACGGGGAATAATTCCTGGCGCCGAATAATGACGGTTTGCTGAAAAAAATTTGACAAAATTCAGAGTTTTCGACAAAAAACAAAAAAAGTTTAAGGCAAAAAAAAATTCTGAAATGTTTGTACACTGAAAATTTCGATGGCGTTGTGCAAGACAAAACGAATGAAGACCTTCTGCTGAAAACCCGGTAAGAATATTTGAATATTTACTGCTTTTAGACGTTAAAATATCTGAAAAATCGATGTACCATTACACCTCGGTACTGATTTGTATAGGAATTTAGACAACAAAATTTAGCAATTCCCACCATCGGGGGCGGTCGAGGGGGGTGCCGATCGACGGGGAATAATTCCTGGCGCCGATTAATGACGGTTTGCTGAAAAAAATTAGACAAATTTCAGAGTTTTTGACAAAAAACAAAAAAAAATTAAGGCAAAAAAAAATTCTGAAATGTGTGCACACTGAAAATTTCGATGGCGTTGTGCAAGACAAAACGAATGAAGACCTTCTGCTGAAAACCCGGTAAGAATATTTGAATATTTACTGCTTTTAGACGTTAAAATATCTGAAAAATCGATGTACCATTACACCTCGGTACTGATTTGTATAGGAATTTAGACAACAAAATTTAGCAATTCCCACCATCGGGGGCGGTCGAGGGGGGTGCGGATCGACGGGGAATAATTCCTGGCGCCGATTAATGACGGTTTGCTGAAAAAAATTTGACAAATTTCAGAGTTTTTGACAAAAAACAAAAAAAAATTAAGGCAAAAAAAAATTCTGAAATGTTTGCACACTGAAAATTTCGATGGCGTTGTGCAAGACAAAACGAATGAAGACCTTCTGCTGAAAACCCGGTAAGAATATTTGAATATTTACTGCTTTTAGACGTTAAAATATCTGAAAAATCGATGTACCATTACACCTCGGTACTTATTTGTATAGGAATTTAGACAACAAAATTTTGCAATTCCCACCATCGGGGGCGGTCGAGGGGGGTGCGGATCGACGGGGAATAATTCCTGGCGCCGATTAATGACGGTTTGCTGAAAAAAATTTGACAAATTTCAGAGTTTTTGACAAAAAACAAAAAAAAATTAAGGCAAAAAAAAATTCTGAAATGTTTGCACACTGAAAATTTCGATGGCGTTGTGCAAGACAAAACGAATGAAGACCTTCTGCTGAAAACCCGGTAAGAATATTTGAATGTTTACTGCTTTTAGACGTTAAAATATCTGAAAAATTGATGTACCATTACACCTCGGTACTGATTTGTATAGGAATTTAGACAACAAAATTTAGCAATTCCCACCATCGGGGGCGGTCGAGGGGGGTGCGGATCGACGGGGAATAATTCCTGGCGCCGATTAATGATGGTTTGCTGAAAAAAATTTGACAAATTTCAGAGTTTTTGACAAAAAACAAAAAAAAATTAAGGCAAAAAAAAATTCTGAAATGTTTGCACACTGAAAATTTCGATGGCGTTGTGCAAGACAAAACGAATGAAGACCTTCTGCTGAAAACCCGGTAAGAATATTTGAATATTTACTGCTTTTAGACGTTAAAATATCTGAAAAATCGATGTACCATTACACCTCGGTACTGATTTGTATAGGCATTTAGACAACAAAATTTAGCAATTCCCACCATCGGGGGCGGTCGAGGGGGGTGCGGATCGACGGGGAATAATTCCTGGCGCCGATTAATGACGGTTTGCTGAAAAAAATTTGACAAAATTCAGAGTTTTCGACAAAAAACAAAAAAAGTTTAAGGCAAAAAAAAATTCTGAAATGTTTGTACACTGAAAATTTCGATGGCGTTGTGCAAGACAAAACGAATGAAGACCTTCTGCTGAAAACCCGGTAAGAATATTTGAATATTTACTGCTTTTAGACGTTAAAATATCTGAAAAATCGATGTACCATTACACCTCGGTACTGATTTGTATAGGAATTTAGACAACAAAATTTAGCAATTCCCACCATCGGGGGCGGTCGAGGGGGGTGCCGATCGACGGGGAATAATTCCTGGCGCCGATTAATGACGGTTTGCTGAAAAAAATTAGACAAATTTCAGAGTTTTTGACAAAAAACAAAAAAAAATTAAGGCAAAAAAAAAATCTGAAATGTGTGCACACTGAAAATTTCGATGGCGTTGTGCAAGACAAAACGAATGAAGACCTTCTGCTGAAAACCCGGTAAGAATATTTGAATATTTACTGCTTTTAGACGTTAAAATATCTGAAAAATCGATGTACCATTACACCTCGGTACTGATTTGTATAGGAATTTAGACAACAAAATTTAGCAATTCCCACCATCGGGGGCGGTCGAGGGGGGTGCGGATCGACGGGGAATAATTCCTGGCGCCGATTAATGACGGTTTGCTGAAAAAAATTTGACAAATTTCAGAGTTTTTGACAAAAAACAAAAAAAAATTAAGACAAAAAAAAATTCTGAAATGTTTGCACACTGAAAATTTCGATGGCGTTGTGCAAGACAAAACGAATGAAGACCTTCTGCTGAAAACCCGGTAAGAATATTTGAATATTTACTGCTTTTAGACGTTAAAATATCTGAAAAATCGATGTACCATTACACCTCGGTACTGATTTGTATAGGAATTTAGACAACAAAATTTAGCAATTCCCACCATCGGGGGCGGTCGAGGGGGGTGCGGATCGACGGGGAATAATTCCTGGCGCCGATTAATGACGGTTTGCTAAAAAAAATTTGAAAAATTTCAGAGTTTTTGACAAAAAACAAAAAAAATATCAGGCAAAAAAAACTTCTGAAATGTTTGCACACTGAAAATTTCGATGGCGGTGTGCAAGACAAAACGAATGAAGACCTTCTGCTGAAAACCCGGTTAGAATATTTGAATATTTACTGCTTTTAGACGTTAAAATATCTGAAAAATCGATGTACCATTACACCTCGGTACTGATTTGTATAGGAATTTAGACAACAAAATTTAGCAATTCCCACCATCGGGGGCGGTCGAGGGGGGTGCGGATCGACGGGGAATAATTCCTGGCGCCGATTAATGACGGTTTGCTGAAAAATATTTAAAAAAATTCAGAGTTTTTGACAAAAAACAAAAAAAAATTAAGGCAAAAAAAAATTCTGAAATTTTTGCACACTGAAAATTTCGATGGCGGTGTGCAAGACAAAACGAATGAAGACCTTCTGCTGAAAACCCGGTAAGAATATTTGAATATTTACTGCTTTTAGACGTTAAAATATCTGAAAAATCGATGTACCATTACACCTCGGTACTGATTTGTATAGGAATTTAGACAACAAAATTTAGCAATTCCCACCATCGGGGGCGGTCGAGGGGGGTGCCGATCGACGGGGAATAATTCCTGGCGCCGATTAATGACGGTTTGCTGAAAAAAATTAGACAAATTTCAGAGTTTTTGACAAAAAACAAAAAAAAATTAAGGCAAAAAAAAATTCTGAAATGTGTGCACACTGAAAATTTCGATGGCGTTGTGCAAGACAAAACGAATGAAGACCTTCTGCTGAAAACCCGGTAAGAATATTTGAATGTTTACTGCTTTTAGACGTTAAAATATCTGAAAAATTGATGTACCATTACACCTCGGTACTGATTTGTATAGGAATTTAGACAACAAAATTTAGCAATTCCCACCATCGGGGGCGGTCGAGGGGGGTGCGGATCGACGGGGAATAATTCCTGGCGCCGATTAATGATGGTTTGCTGAAAAAAATTTGACAAATTTCAGAGTTTTTGACAAAAAACAAAAAAAAATTAAGGCAAAAAAAAATTCTGAAATGTTTGCACACTGAAAATTTCGATGGCGTTGTGCAAGACAAAACGAATGAAGACCTTCTGCTGAAAACCCGGTAAGAATATTTGAATGTTTACTGCTTTTAGACGTTAAAATATCTGAAAAATTGATGTACCATTACACCTCGGTACTGATTTGTATAGGAATTTAGACAACAAAATTTAGCAATTCCCACCATCGGGGGCGGTCGAGGGGGGTGCGGATCGACGGGGAATAATTCCTGGCGCCGATTAATGATGGTTTGCTGAAAAAAATTTGACAAATTTCAGAGTTTTTGACAAAAAACAAAAAAAAATTAAGACAAAAAAAATTCTGAAATGTTTGCACACTGAAAATTTCGATGGCGTTGTGCAAGACAAAACGAATGAAGACCTTCTGCTGAAAACCCGGTAAGAATATTTGAATATTTACTGCTTTTAGACGTTAAAATATCTGAAAAATCGATGTACCATTACACCTCGGTACTGATTTGTATAGGCATTTAGACAACAAAATTTAGCAATTCCCACCATCGGGGGCGGTCGAGGGGGGTGCGGATCGACGGGGAATAATTCCTGGCGCCGATTAATGACGGTTTGCTGAAAAAAAATTTGACAAAATTCAGAGTTTTCGACAAAAAACAAAAAAAGTTTAAGGCAAAAAAAAATTCTGAAATGTTTGTACACTGAAAATTTCGATGGCGTTGTGCAAGACAAAACGAATGAAGACCTTCTGCTGAAAACCCGGTAAGAATATTTGAATATTTACTGCTTTTAGACGTTAAAATATCTGAAAAATCGATGTACCATTACACCTCGGTACTGATTTGTATAGGCATTTAGACAACAAAATTTAGCAATTCCCACCATCGGGGGCGGTCGAGGGGGGTGCGGATCGACGGGGAATAATTCCTGGCGCCGATTAATGATGGTTTGCTGAAAAAAATTTGACAAATTTCAGAGTTTTTGACAAAAAACAAAAAAAAATTAAGGCAAAAAAAAATTCTGAAATGTTTGCACACTGAAAATTTCGATGGCGTTGTGCAAGACAAAACGAATGAAGACCTTCTGCTGAAAACCCGGTAAGAATATTTGAATGTTTACTGCTTTTAGACGTTAAAATATCTGAAAAATTGATGTACCATTACACCTCGGTACTGATTTGTATAGGAATTTAGACAACAAAATTTAGCAATTCCCACCATCGGGGGCGGTCGAGGGGGGTGCGGATCGACGGGGAATAATTCCTGGCGCCGATTAATGATGGTTTGCTGAAAAAAATTTGACAAATTTCAGAGTTTTTGACAAAAAACAAAAAAAAATTAAGACAAAAAAAATTCTGAAATGTTTGCACACTGAAAATTTCGATGGCGTTGTGCAAGACAAAACGAATGAAGACCTTCTGCTGAAAACCCGGTAAGAATATTTGAATATTTACTGCTTTTAGACGTTAAAATATCTGAAAAATCGATGTACCATTACACCTCGGTACTGATTTGTATAGGCATTTAGACAACAAAATTTAGCAATTCCCACCATCGGGGGCGGTCGAGGGGGGTGCGGATCGACGGGGAATAATTCCTGGCGCCGATTAATGAAGGTTTGCTGAAAAAAAATTTGACAAAATTCAGAGTTTTCGACAAAAAACAAAAAAAGTTTAAGGCAAAAAAAAATTCTGAAATGTTTGTACACTGAAAATTTCGATGGCGTTGTGCAAGACAAAACGAATGAAGACCTTCTGCTGAAAACCCGGTAAGAATATTTGAATATTTACTGCTTTTAGACGTTAAAATATCTGAAAAATCGATGTACCATTACACCTCGGTACTGATTTGTATAGGCATTTAGACAACAAAATTTAGCAATTCCCACCATCGGGGGCGGTCGAGGGGGGTGCGGATCGACGGGGAATAATTCCTGGCGCCGATTAATGATGGTTTGCTGAAAAAAATTTGACAAATTTCAGAGTTTTTGACAAAAAACAAAAAAAAATTAAGGCAAAAAAAAATTCTGAAATGTTTGCACACTGAAAATTTCGATGGCGTTGTGCAAGACAAAACGAATGAAGACCTTCTGCTGAAAACCCGGTAAGAATATTTGAATGTTTACTGCTTTTAGACGTTAAAATATCTGAAAAATTGATGTACCATTACACCTCGGTACTGATTTGTATAGGAATTTAGACAACAAAATTTAGCAATTCCCACCATCGGGGGCGGTCGAGGGGGGTGCGGATCGACGGGGAATAATTCCTGGCGCCGATTAATGATGGTTTGCTGAAAAAAATTTGACAAATTTCAGAGTTTTTGACAAAAAACAAAAAAAAATTAAGACAAAAAAAATTCTGAAATGTTTGCACACTGAAAATTTCGATGGCGTTGTGCAAGACAAAACGAATGAAGACCTTCTGCTGAAAACCCGGTAAGAATATTTGAATATTTACTGCTTTTAGACGTTAAAATATCTGAAAAATCGATGTACCATTACACCTCGGTACTGATTTGTATAGGCATTTAGACAACAAAATTTAGCAATTCCCACCATCGGGGGCGGTCGAGGGGGGTGCGGATCGACGGGGAATAATTCCTGGCGCCGATTAATGACGGTTTGCTGAAAAAAATTTGACAAATTTCAGAGTTTTTAACAAAAAACAAAAAAAAATTAAGGCAAAAAAAACTTCTGAAATGTTTGCACACTGAAAATTTCGATGGCGGTGTGCAAGACAAAACGAATGAAGACCTTCTGCTGAAAACCCGGTAAAAATATTTGAATATTTACTGCTTTTAGACGTTAAAATATCTGAAAAATCGATGTACCATTACACCTCGGTACTGATTTGTATAGGAATTTAGACAACAAAATTTAGCAAATCCCACCATCGGGGGCGGTCGAGGGGGGTGCGGATCGACGGGGAATAATTCCTGGCGCCGATTAATGACGGTTTGCTGAAAAAAATTTGACAAAATTCAGAGTTTTTGACAAAAAACAAAAAAAATTTAAGGCAAAAAAAAATTCTGAAATTTTTGCACACTGAAAATTTCGATGGCGTTGTGCAAGACAAAACGAATGAAGACCTTCTGCTGAAAACCCGGTAAGAATATTTGAATATTTACTGCTTTTAGACGTTAAAATATCTGAAAAATTGATGTACCATTACACCTCGGTACTGATTTGTATAGGAATTTAGACAACAAAATTTAGCAATTCCCACCATCGGGGGCGGTCGAGGGGGGTGCGGATCGACGGGGAATAATTCCTGGCGCCGATTAATGACGGTTTGCTGAAAAAAATTAGACAAATTTCAGAGTTTTTGACAAAAAACAAAAAAAAATTAAGGCAAAAAAAAATTCTGAAATGTTTGCACACTGAAAATTTCGATGGCGTTGTGCAAGACAAAACGAATGAAGACCTTCTGCTGAAAACCCGGTAAGAATATTTGAATATTTACTGCTTTTAGACGTTAAAATATCTGAAAAATCGATGTACCATTACACCTCGGTACTGATTTGTATAGGCATTTAGACAACAAAATTTAGCAATTCCCACCATCGGGGGCGGTCGAGGGGGGTGCGGATCGACGGGGAATAATTCCTGGCGCCGATTAATGACGGTTTGCTGAAAAAAATTTGACAAATTTCAGAGTTTTTAACAAAAAACAAAAAAAAATTAAGGCAAAAAAAACTTCTGAAATGTTTGCACACTGAAAATTTCGATGGCGGTGTGCAAGACAAAACGAATGAAGACCTTCTGCTGAAAACCCGGTAAAAATATTTGAATATTTACTGCTTTTAGACGTTAAAATATCTGAAAAATCGATGTACCATTACACCTCGGTACTGATTTGTATAGGAATTTAGACAACAAAATTTAGCAAATCCCACCATCGGGGGCGGTCGAGGGGGGTGCGGATCGACGGGGAATAATTCCTGGCGCCGATTAATGACGGTTTGCTGAAAAAAATTTGACAAAATTCAGAGTTTTTGACAAAAAACAAAAAAAATTTAAGGCAAAAAAAAATTCTGAAATTTTTGCACACTGAAAATTTCGATGGCGTTGTGCAAGACAAAACGAATGAAGACCTTCTGCTGAAAACCCGGTAAGAATATTTGAATATTTACTGCTTTTAGACGTTAAAATATCTGAAAAATTGATGTACCATTACACCTCGGTACTGATTTGTATAGGAATTTAGACAACAAAATTTAGCAATTCCCACCATCGGGGGCGGTCGAGGGGGGTGCGGATCGACGGGGAATAATTCCTGGCGCCGATTAATGATGGTTTGCTGAAAAAAATTAGACAAATTTCAGAGTTTTTGACAAAAAACAAAAAAAAATTAAGGCAAAAAAAAATTCTGAAATGTTTGCACACTGAAAATTTCGATGGCGTTGTGCAAGACAAAACGAATGAAGACCTTCTGCTGAAAACCCGGTAAGAATATTTGAATATTTACTGCTTTTAGACGTTAAAATATCTGAAAAATCGATGTACCATTACACCTCGGTACTGATTTGTATAGGCATTTAGACAACAAAATTTAGCAATTCCCACCATCGGGGGCGGTCGAGGGGGGTGCGGATCGACGGGGAATAATTCCTGGCGCCGATTAATGACGGTTTGCTGAAAAAAATTTGACAAATTTCAGAGTTTTTAACAAAAAACAAAAAAAAATTAAGGCAAAAAAAACTTCTGAAATGTTTGCACACTGAAAATTTCGATGGCGTTGTGCAAGACAAAACGAATGAAGACCTTCTGCTGAAAACCCGGTAAAAATATTTGAATATTTACTGCTTTTAGACGTTAAAATATCTGAAAAATCGATGTACCATTACACCTCGGTACTGATTTGTATAGGAATTTAGACAACAAAATTTAGCAAATCCCACCATCGGGGGCGGTCGAGGGGGGTGCGGATCGACGGGGAATAATTCCTGGCGCCGATTAATGACGGTTTGCTGAAAAAAATTTGACAAAATTCAGAGTTTTTGACAAAAAACAAAAAAAATTTAAGGCAAAAAAAAATTCTGAAATTTTTGCACACTGAAAATTTCGATGGCGTTGTGCAAGACAAAACGAATGAAGACCTTCTGCTGAAAACCCGGTAAGAATATTTGAATATTTACTGCTTTTAGACGTTAAAATATCTGAAAAATTGATGTACCATTACACCTCGGTACTGATTTGTATAGGAATTTAGACAACAAAATTTAGCAATTCCCACCATCGGGGGCGGTCGAGGGGGGTGCGGATCGACGGGGAATAATTCCTGGCGCCGATTAATGATGGTTTGCTGAAAAAAATTAGACAAATTTCAGAGTTTTTGACAAAAAACAAAAAAAAATTAAGGCAAAAAAAAATTCTGAAATGTTTGCACACTGAAAATTTCGATGGCGTTGTGCAAGACAAAACGAATGAAGACCTTCTGCTGAAAACCCGGTAAGAATATTTGAATATTTACTGCTTTTAGACGTTAAAATATCTGAAAAATCGATGTACCATTACACCTCGGTACTGATTTGTATAGGCATTTAGACAACAAAATTTAGCAATTCCCACCATCGGGGGCGGTCGAGGGGGGTGCGGATCGACGGGGAATAATTCCTGGCGCCGATTAATGACGGTTTGCTGAAAAAAAATTTGACAAAATTCAGAGTTTTCGACAAAAAACAAAAAAAGTTTAAGGCAAAAAAAAATTCTGAAATGTTTGTACACTGAAAATTTCGATGGCGTTGTGCAAGACAAAACGAATGAAGACCTTCTGCTGAAAACCCGGTAAGAATATTTGAATATTTACTGCTTTTAGACGTTAAAATATCTGAAAAATCGATGTACCATTACACCTCGGTACTGATTTGTATAGGCATTTAGACAACAAAATTTAGCAATTCCCACCATCGGGGGCGGTCGAGGGGGGTGCCGATCGACGGGGAATAATTCCTGGCGCCGATTAATGACGGTTTGCTGAAAAAAATTTGACAAATTTCAGAGTTTTCGACAAAAAACAAAAAAAGTTTAAGGCAAAAAAAAATTCTGAAATGTTTGTACACTGAAAATTTCGATGGCGTTGTGCAAGACAAAACGAATGAAGACCTTCTGCTGAAAACCCGGTAAGAATATTTGAATGTTTACTGCTTTTAGACGTTAAAATATCTGAAAAATTGATGTACCATTACACCTCGGTACTGATTTGTATAGGAATTTAGACAACAAAATTTAGCAATTCCCACCATCGGGGGCGGTCGTGGGGGGGTGCGGATCGACGGGGAATAATTCCTGGCGCCGATTAATGATGGTTTGCTGAAAAAAATTTGACAAATTTCAGAGTTTTTGACAAAAAACAAAAAAAAATTAAGGCAAAAAAAAATTCTGAAATGTTTGCACACTGAAAATTTCGATGGCGTTGTGCAAGACAAAACGAATGAAGACCTTCTGCTGAAAACCCGGTAAGAATATTTGAATGTTTACTGCTTTTAGACGTTAAAATATCTGAAAAATTGATGTACCATTACACCTCGGTACTGATTTGTATAGGAATTTAGACAACAAAATTTAGCAATTCCCACCATCGGGGGCGGTCGAGGGGGGTGCGGATCGACGGGGAATAATTCCTGGCGCCGATTAATGATGGTTTGCTGAAAAAAATTTGACAAATTTCAGAGTTTTTGACAAAAAACAAAAAAAAATTAAGACAAAAAAAATTCTGAAATGTTTGCACACTGAAAATTTCGATGGCGTTGTGCAAGACAAAACGAATGAAGACCTTCTGCTGAAAACCCGGTAAGAATATTTGAATATTTACTGCTTTTAGACGTTAAAATATCTGAAAAATCGATGTACCATTACACCTCGGTACTGATTTGTATAGGCATTTAGACAACAAAATTTAGCAATTCCCACCATCGGGGGCGGTCGAGGGGGGTGCGGATCGACGGGGAATAATTCCTGGCGCCGATTAATGACGGTTTGCTGAAAAAAAATTTGACAAAATTCAGAGTTTTCGACAAAAAACAAAAAAAGTTTAAGGCAAAAAAAAATTCTGAAATGTTTGTACACTGAAAATTTCGATGGCGTTGTGCAAGACAAAACGAATGAAGACCTTCTGCTGAAAACCCGGTAAGAATATTTGAATATTTACTGCTTTTAGACGTTAAAATATCTGAAAAATCGATGTACCATTACACCTCGGTACTGATTTGTATAGGCATTTAGACAACAAAATTTAGCAATTCCCACCATCGGGGGCGGTCGAGGGGGGTGCCGATCGACGGGGAATAATTCCTGGCGCCGATTAATGACGGTTTGCTGAAAAAAATTTGACAAATTTCAGAGTTTTTGACAAAAAACAAAAAAAGTTTAAGGCAAAAAAAAATTCTGAAATGTTTGTACACTGAAAATTTCGATGGCGTTGTGCAAGACAAAACGAATGAAGACCTTCTGCTGAAAACCCGGTAAGAATATTTGAATATTTACTGCTTTTAGACGTTAAAATATCTGAAAAATCGATGTACCATTACACCTCGGTACTGATTTGTATAGGCATTTAGACAACAAAATTTAGCAATTCCTACCATCGGGGGCGGTCGAGGGGGGTGCCGATCGACGGGGAATAATTCCTGGCGCCGATTAATGACGGTTTGCTGAAAAAAATTTGACAAATTTCAGAGTTTTCGACAAAAAACAAAAAAAGTATAAGGCAAAAAAAAATTCTGAAATGTTTGTACACTGAAAATTTCGATGGCGTTGTGCAAGACAAAACGAATGAAGACCTTCTGCTGAAAACCCGGTAAGAATATTTGAATATTTACTGCTTTTAGACGTTAAAATATCTGAAAAATCGATGTACCATTACACCTCGGTACTGATTTGTATAGGAATTTAGACAACAAAATTTAGCAAATCCCACCATCGGGGGCGGTCGAGGGGGGTGCGGATCGACGGGGAATAATTCCTGGCGCCGATTAATGACGGTTTGCTGAAAAAAATTTGACAAAATTCAGAGTTTTTGACAAAAAACAAAAAAAATTTAAGGCAAAAAAAAATTCTGAAATTTTTGCACACTGAAAATTTCGATGGCGTTGTGCAAGACAAAACGAATGAAGACCTTCTGCTGAAAACCCGGTAAGAATATTTGAATATTTACTGCTTTTAGACGTTAAAATATCTGAAAAATCGATGTACCATTACACCTCGGTACTGATTTGTATAGGCATTTAGACAACAAAATTTAGCAATTCCCACCATCGGGGGCGGTCGAGGGGGGTGCGGATCGACGGGGAATAATTCCTGGCGCCGATTAATGACGGTTTGCTGAAAAAAAATTTGACAAAATTCAGAGTTTTCGACAAAAAACAAAAAAAGTTTAAGGCAAAAAAAAATTCTGAAATGTTTGTACACTGAAAATTTCGATGGCGTTGTGCAAGACAAAACGAATGAAGACCTTCTGCTGAAAACCCGGTAAGAATATTTGAATATTTACTGCTTTTAGACGTTAAAATATCTGAAAAATCGATGTACCATTACACCTCGGTACTGATTTGTATAGGCATTTAGACAACAAAATTTAGCAATTCCCACCATCGGGGGCGGTCGAGGGGGGTGCCGATCGACGGGGAATAATTCCTGGCGCCGATTAATGACGGTTTGCTGAAAAAAATTTGACAAATTTCAGAGTTTTCGACAAAAAACAAAAAAAGTTTAAGGCAAAAAAAAATTCTGAAATGTTTGTACACTGAAAATTTCGATGGCGTTGTGCAAGACAAAACGAATGAAGACCTTCTGCTGAAAACCCGGTAAGAATATTTGAATGTTTACTGCTTTTAGACGTTAAAATATCTGAAAAATTGATGTACCATTACACCTCGGTACTGATTTGTATAGGAATTTAGACAACAAAATTTAGCAATTCCCACCATCGGGGGCGGTCGAGGGGGGTGCGGATCGACGGGGAATAATTCCTGGCGCCGATTAATGATGGTTTGCTGAAAAAAATTTGACAAATTTCAGAGTTTTTGACAAAAAACAAAAAAAAATTAAGGCAAAAAAAAAATCTGAAATGTTTGCACACTGAAAATTTCGATGGCGTTGTGCAAGACAAAACGAATGAAGAACTTCTGCTGAAAACCCGGTAAGAATATTTGAATATTTACTGCTTTTAGACGTTAAAATATCTGAAAAATCGATGTACCATTACACCTCGGTACTGATTTGTATAGGCATTTAGACAACAAAATTTAGCAATTCCCACCATCGGGGGCGGTCGAGGGGGGTGCGGATCGACGGGGAATAATTCCTGGCGCCGAATAATGACGGTTTGCTGAAAAAAATTTGACAAAATTCAGAGTTTTCGACAAAAAACAAAAAAAGTTTAAGGCAAAAAAAAATTCTGAAATGTTTGTACACTGAAAATTTCGATGGCGTTGTGCAAGACAAAACGAATGAAGACCTTCTGCTGAAAACCCGGTAAGAATATTTGAATATTTACTGCTTTTAGACGTTAAAATATCTGAAAAATCGATGTACCATTACACCTCGGTACTGATTTGTATAGGAATTTAGACAACAAAATTTAGCAAATCCCACCATCGGGGGCGGTCGAGGGGGGTGCGGATCGACGGGGAATAATTCCTGGCGCCGATTAATGACGGTTTGCTGAAAAAAATTTGACAAATTTCAGAGTTTTTGACAAAAAACAAAAAAAATTTAAGGCAAAAAAAAATTCTGAAATGTGTGCACACTGAAAATTTCGATGGCGTTGTGCAAGACAAAACGAATGAAGACCTTCTGCTGAAAACCCGGTAAGAATATTTGAATGTTTACTGCTTTTAGACGTTAAAATATCTGAAAAATTGATGTACCATTACACCTCGGTACTGATTTGTATAGGAATTTAGACAACAAAATTTAGCAATTCCCACCATCGGGGGCGGTCGAGGGGGGTGCGGATCGACGGGGAATAATTCCTGGCGCCGATTAATGATGGTTTGCTGAAAAAAATTTGACAAATTTCAGAGTTTTTGACAAAAAACAAAAAAAAATTAAGACAAAAAAAAATCTGAAATGTTTGCACACTGAAAATTTCGATGGCGTTGTGCAAGACAAAACGAATGAAGACCTTCTGCTGAAAACCCGGTAAGAATATTTGAATATTTACTGCTTTTAGACGTTAAAATATCTGAAAAATCGATGTACCATTACACCTCGGTACTGATTTGTATAGGCATTTAGACAACAAAATTTAGCAATTCCCACCATCGGGGGCGGTCGATGGGGGTGCGGATCGACGGGGAATAATTCCTGGCGCCGATTAATGACGGTTTGCTGAAAAAAATTTGACAAATTTCAGAGTTTTCGACAAAAAACAAAAAAAGTTTAAGGCAAAAAAAAATTCTGAAATGTTTGTACACTGAAAATTTCGATGGCGTTGTGCAAGACAAAACGAATGAAGACCTTCTGCTGAAAACCCGGTAAGAATATTTGAATGTTTACTGCTTTTAGACGTTAAAATATCTGAAAAATTGATGTACCATTACACCTCGGTACTGATTTGTATAGGAATTTAGACAACAAAATTTAGCAATTCCCACCATCGGGGGCGGTCGAGGGGGGTGCGGATCGACGGGGAATAATTCCTGGCGCCGATTAATGATGGTTTGCTGAAAAAAATTTGACAAATTTCAGAGTTTTTGACAAAAAACAAAAAAAAATTAAGGCAAAAAAAAATTCTGAAATGTTTGCACACTGAAAATTTCGATGGCGTTGTGCAAGACAAAACGAATGAAGACCTTCTGCTGAAAACCCGGTAAGAATATTTGAATGTTTACTGCTTTTAGACGTTAAAATATCTGAAAAATTGATGTACCATTACACCTCGGTACTGATTTGTATAGGAATTTAGACAACAAAATTTAGCAATTCCCACCATCGGGGGCGGTCGAGGGGGGTGCGGATCGACGGGGAATAATTCCTGGCGCCGATTAATGATGGTTTGCTGAAAAAAATTTGACAAATTTCAGAGTTTTTGACAAAAAACAAAAAAAAATTAAGGCAAAAAAAAAATCTGAAATGTTTGCACACTGAAAATTTCGATGGCGTTGTGCAAGACAAAACGAATGAAGAACTTCTGCTGAAAACCCGGTAAGAATATTTGAATATTTACTGCTTTTAGACGTTAAAATATCTGAAAAATCGATGTACCATTACACCTCGGTACTGATTTGTATAGGCATTTAGACAACAAAATTTAGCAATTCCCACCATCGGGGGCGGTCGAGGGGGGTGCGGATCGACGGGGAATAATTCCTGGCGCCGAATAATGACGGTTTGCTGAAAAAAATTTGACAAAATTCAGAGTTTTCGACAAAAAACAAAAAAAGTTTAAGGCAAAAAAAAATTCTGAAATGTTTGTACACTGAAAATTTCGATGGCGTTGTGCAAGACAAAACGAATGAAGACCTTCTGCTGAAAACCCGGTAAGAATATTTGAATATTTACTGCTTTTAGACGTTAAAATATCTGAAAAATCGATGTACCATTACACCTCGGTACTGATTTGTATAGGAATTTAGACAACAAAATTTAGCAATTCCCACCATCGGGGGCGGTCGAGGGGGGTGCCGATCGACGGGGAATAATTCCTGGCGCCGATTAATGACGGTTTGCTGAAAAAAATTAGACAAATTTCAGAGTTTTTGACAAAAAACAAAAAAAAATTAAGGCAAAAAAAAATTCTGAAATGTGTGCACACTGAAAATTTCGATGGCGTTGTGCAAGACAAAACGAATGAAGACCTTCTGCTGAAAACCCGGTAAGAATATTTGAATATTTACTGCTTTTAGACGTTAAAATATCTGAAAAATCGATGTACCATTACACCTCGGTACTGATTTGTATAGGAATTTAGACAACAAAATTTAGCAATTCCCACCATCGGGGGCGGTCGAGGGGGGTGCGGATCGACGGGGAATAATTCCTGGCGCCGATTAATGACGGTTTGCTGAAAAAAATTTGACAAATTTCAGAGTTTTTGACAAAAAACAAAAAAAAATTAAGGCAAAAAAAAATTCTGAAATGTTTGCACACTGAAAATTTCGATGGCGTTGTGCAAGACAAAACGAATGAAGACCTTCTGCTGAAAACCCGGTAAGAATATTTGAATATTTACTGCTTTTAGACGTTAAAATATCTGAAAAATCGATGTACCATTACACCTCGGTACTGATTTGTATAGGCATTTAGACAACAAAATTTAGCAATTCCCACCATCGGGGGCGGTCGAGGGGGGTGCCGATCGACGGGGAATAATTCCTGGCGCCGATTAATGACGGTTTGCTGAAAAAAATTTGACAAATTTCAGAGTTTTCGACAAAAAACAAAAAAAGTTTAAGGCAAAAAAAAATTCTGAAATGTTTGTACACTGAAAATTTCGATGGCGTTGTGCAAGACAAAACGAATGAAGACCTTCTGCTGAAAACCCGGTAAGAATATTTGAATGTTTACTGCTTTTAGACGTTAAAATATCTGAAAAATTGATGTACCATTACACCTCGGTACTTATTTGTATAGGAATTTAGACAACAAAATTTTGCAATTCCCACCATCGGGGGCGGTCGAGGGGGGTGCGGATCGACGGGGAATAATTCCTGGCGCCGATTAATGACGGTTTGCTGAAAAAAATTTGACAAATTTCAGAGTTTTTGACAAAAAACAAAAAAAAATTAAGGCAAAAAAAAATTCTGAAATGTTTGCACACTGAAAATTTCGATGGCGTTGTGCAAGACAAAACGAATGAAGACCTTCTGCTGAAAACCCGGTAAGAATATTTGAATGTTTACTGCTTTTAGACGTTAAAATATCTGAAAAATTGATGTACCATTACACCTCGGTACTGATTTGTATAGGAATTTAGACAACAAAATTTAGCAATTCCCACCATCGGGGGCGGTCGAGGGGGGTGCGGATCGACGGGGAATAATTCCTGGCGCCGATTAATGATGGTTTGCTGAAAAAAATTTGACAAATTTCAGAGTTTTTGACAAAAAACAAAAAAAAATTAAGGCAAAAAAAAATTCTGAAATGTTTGCACACTGAAAATTTCGATGGCGTTGTGCAAGACAAAACGAATGAAGACCTTCTGCTGAAAACCCGGTAAGAATATTTGAATATTTACTGCTTTTAGACGTTAAAATATCTGAAAAATCGATGTACCATTACACCTCGGTGCTGATTTGTATAGGCATTTAGACAACAAAATTTAGCAATTCCCACCATCGGGGGCGGTCGAGGGGGGTGCGGATCGACGGGGAATAATTCATGGCGCCGATTAATGACGGTTTGCTGAAAAAAATTTGACAAAATTCAGAGTTTTCGACAAAAAACAAAAAAAGTTTAAGGCAAAAAAAAATTCTGAAATGTTTGTACACTGAAAATTTCGATGGCGTTGTGCAAGACAAAACGAATGAAGACCTTCTGCTGAAAACCCGGTAAGAATATTTGAATATTTACTGCTTTTAGACGTTAAAATATCTGAAAAATCGATGTACCATTACACCTCGGTACTGATTTGTATAGGAATTTAGACAACAAAATTTAGCAATTCCCACCATCGGGGGCGGTCGAGGGGGGTGCCGATCGACGGGGAATAATTCCTGGCGCCGATTAATGACGGTTTGCTGAAAAAAATTAGACAAATTTCAGAGTTTTTGACAAAAAACAAAAAAAAATTAAGGCAAAAAAAAATTCTGAAATGTGTGCACACTGAAAATTTCGATGGCGTTGTGCAAGACAAAACGAATGAAGACCTTCTGCTGAAAACCCGGTAAGAATATTTGAATATTTACTGCTTTTAGACGTTAAAATATCTGAAAAATCGATGTACCATTACACCTCGGTACTGATTTGTATAGGAATTTAGACAACAAAATTTAGCAATTCCCACCATCGGGGGCGGTCGAGGGGGGTGCGGATCGACGGGGAATAATTCCTGGCGCCGATTAATGACGGTTTGCTGAAAAAAATTTGACAAATTTCAGAGTTTTTGACAAAAAACAAAAAAAAATTAAGGCAAAAAAAAATTCTGAAATGTTTGCACACTGAAAATTTCGATGGCGTTGTGCAAGACAAAACGAATGAAGACCTTCTGCTGAAAACCCGGTAAGAATATTTGAATATTTACTGCTTTTAGACGTTAAAATATCTGAAAAATCGATGTACCATTACACCTCGGTACTGATTTGTATAGGAATTTAGACAACAAAATTTTGCAATTCCCACCATCGGGGGCGGTCGAGGGGGGTGCGGATCGACGGGGAATAATTCCTGGCGCCGATTAATGACGGTTTGCTAAAAAAAATTTGAAAAATTTCAGAGTTTTTGACAAAAAACAAAAAAAAAATCAGGCAAAAAAAACTTCTGAAATGTTTGCACACTGAAAATTTCGATGGCGGTGTGCAAGACAAAACGAATGAAGACCTTCTGCTGAAAACCCGGTAAGAATATTTGAATATTTACTGCTTTTAGACGTTAAAATATCTGAAAAATCGATGTACCATTACACCTCGGTACTGATTTGTATAGGAATTTAGACAACAAAATTTAGCAATTCCCACCATCGGGGGCGGTCGAGGGGGGTGCGGATCGACGGGGAATAATTCCTGGCGCCGATTAATGACGGTTTGCTGAAAAATATTTAAAAAAATTCAGAGTTTTTGACAAAAAACAAAAAAAAATTAAGGCAAAAAAAAATTCTGAAATTTTTGCACACTGAAAATTTCGATGGCGGTGTGCAAGACAAAACGAATGAAGACCTTCTGCTGAAAACCCGGTAAGAATATTTGAATATTTACTGCTTTTAGACGTTAAAATATCTGAAAAATCGATGTACCATTACACCTCGGTACTGATTTGTATAGGAATTTAGACAACAAAATTTAGCAATTCCCACCATCGGGGGCGGTCGTGGGGGGTGCGGATCGACGGGGAATAATTCCTGGCGCCGATTAATGACGGTTTGCTGAAAAAAATTAGACAAATTTCAGAGTTTTTGACAAAAAACAAAAAAAAATTAAGGCAAAAAAAAATTCTGAAATGTGTGCACACTGAAAATTTCGATGGCGTTGTGCAAGACAAAACGAATGAAGACCTTCTGCTGAAAACCCGGTAAGAATATTTGAATGTTTACTGCTTTTAGACGTTAAAATATCTGAAAAATTGATGTACCATTACACCTCGGTACTGATTTGTATAGGAATTTAGACAACAAAATTTAGCAATTCCCACCATCGGGGGCGGTCGAGGGGGGTGCGGATCGACGGGGAATAATTCCTGGCGCCGATTAATGATGGTTTGCTGAAAAAAATTTGACAAATTTCAGAGTTTTTGACAAAAAACAAAAAAAAATTAAGGCAAAAAAAAATTCTGAAATGTTTGCACACTGAAAATTTCGATGGCGTTGTGCAAGACAAAACGAATGAAGACCTTCTGCTGAAAACCCGGTAAGAATATTTGAATGTTTACTGCTTTTAGACGTTAAAATATCTGAAAAATTGATGTACCATTACACCTCGGTACTGATTTGTATAGGAATTTAGACAACAAAATTTAGCAATTCCCACCATCGGGGGCGGTCGAGGGGGGTGCGGATCGACGGGGAATAATTCCTGGCGCCGATTAATGATGGTTTGCTGAAAAAAATTTGACAAATTTCAGAGTTTTTGACAAAAAACAAAAAAAAATTACGACAAAAAAAATTCTGAAATGTTTGCACACTGAAAATTTCGATGGCGTTGTGCAAGACAAAACGAATGAAGACCTTCTGCTGAAAACCCGGTAAGAATATTTGAATATTTACTGCTTTTAGACGTTAAAATATCTGAAAAATCGATGTACCATTACACCTCGGTACTGATTTGTATAGGCATTTAGACAACAAAATTTAGCAATTCCCACCATCGGGGGCGGTCGAGGGGGGTGCGGATCGACGGGGAATAATTCCTGGCGCCGATTAATGACGGTTTGCTGAAAAAAAATTTGACAAAATTCAGAGTTTTCGACAAAAAACAAAAAAAGTTTAAGGCAAAAAAAAATTCTGAAATGTTTGTACACTGAAAATTTCGATGGCGTTGTGCAAGACAAAACGAATGAAGACCTTCTGCTGAAAACCCGGTAAGAATATTTGAATATTTACTGCTTTTAGACGTTAAAATATCTGAAAAATCGATGTACCATTACACCTCGGTACTGATTTGTATAGGCATTTAGACAACAAAATTTAGCAATTCCCACCATCGGGGGCGGTCGAGGGGGGTGCCGATCGACGGGGAATAATTCCTGGCGCCGATTAATGACGGTTTGCTGAAAAAAATTTGACAAATTTCAGAGTTTTCGACAAAAAACAAAAAAAGTTTAAGGCAAAAAAAAATTCTGAAATGTTTGTACACTGAAAATTTCGATGGCGTTGTGCAAGACAAAACGAATGAAGACCTTCTGCTGAAAACCCGGTAAGAATATTTGAATGTTTACTGCTTTTAGACGTTAAAATATCTGAAAAATTGATGTACCATTACACCTCGGTACTGATTTGTATAGGAATTTAGACAACAAAATTTAGCAATTCCCACCATCGGGGGCGGTCGAGGGGGGTGCGGATCGACGGGGAATAATTCCTGGCGCCGATTAATGACGGTTTGCTGAAAAATATTTAAAAAAATTCAGAGTTTTTGACAAAAAACAAAAAAAAATTAAGGCAAAAAAAAATTCTGAAATTTTTGCACACTGAAAATTTCGATGGCGGTGTGCAAGACAAAACGAATGAAGACCTTCTGCTGAAAACCCGGTAAGAATATTTGAATATTTACTGCTTTTAGACGTTAAAATATCTGAAAAATCGATGTACCATTACACCTCGGTACTGATTTGTATAGGAATTTAGACAACAAAATTTAGCAATTCCCACCATCGGGGGCGGTCGAGGGGGGTGCCGATCGACGGGGAATAATTCCTGGCGCCGATTAATGACGGTTTGCTGAAAAAAATTAGACAAATTTCAGAGTTTTTGACAAAAAACAAAAAAAAATTAAGGCTAAAAAAAATTCTGAAATGTGTGCACACTGAAAATTTCGATGGCGTTGTGCAAGACAAAACGAATGAAGACCTTCTGCTGAAAACCCGGTAAGAATATTTGAATGTTTACTGCTTTTAGACGTTAAAATATCTGAAAAATTGATGTACCATTACACCTCGGTACTGATTTGTATAGGAATTTAGACAACAAAATTTAGCAATTCCCACCATCGGGGGCGGTCGAGGGGGGTGCGGATCGACGGGGAATAATTCCTGGCGCCGATTAATGATGGTTTGCTGAAAAAAATTTGACAAATTTCAGAGTTTTTGACAAAAAACAAAAAAAAATTACGACAAAAAAAATTCTGAAATGTTTGCACACTGAAAATTTCGATGGCGTTGTGCAAGACAAAACGAATGAAGACCTTCTGCTGAAAACCCGGTAAGAATATTTGAATATTTACTGCTTTTAGACGTTAAAATATCTGAAAAATCGATGTACCATTACACCTCGGTACTGATTTGTATAGGCATTTAGACAACAAAATTTAGCAATTCCCACCATCGGGGGCGGTCGAGGGGGGTGCGGATCGACGGGGAATAATTCCTGGCGCCGATTAATGACGGTTTGCTGAAAAAAAATTTGACAAAATTCAGAGTTTTCGACAAAAAACAAAAAAAGTTTAAGGCAAAAAAAAATTCTGAAATGTTTGTACACTGAAAATTTCGATGGCGTTGTGCAAGACAAAACGAATGAAGACCTTCTGCTGAAAACCCGGTAAGAATATTTGAATATTTACTGCTTTTAGACGTTAAAATATCTGAAAAATCGATGTACCATTACACCTCGGTACTGATTTGTATAGGCATTTAGACAACAAAATTTAGCAATTCCCACCATCGGGGGCGGTCGAGGGGGGTGCCGATCGACGGGGAATAATTCCTGGCGCCGATTAATGACGGTTTGCTGAAAAAAATTTGACAAATTTCAGAGTTTTCGACAAAAAACAAAAAAAGTTTAAGGCAAAAAAAAATTCTGAAATGTTTGTACACTGAAAATTTCGATGGCGTTGTGCAAGACAAAACGAATGAAGACCTTCTGCTGAAAACCCGGTAAGAATATTTGAATGTTTACTGCTTTTAGACGTTAAAATATCTGAAAAATTGATGTACCATTACACCTCGGTACTGATTTGTATAGGAATTTAGACAACAAAATTTAGCAATTCCCACCATCGGGGGCGGTCGAGGGGGGTGCGGATCGACGGGGAATAATTCCTGGCGCCGATTAATGATGGTTTGCTGAAAAAAATTTGACAAATTTCAGAGTTTTTGACAAAAAACAAAAAAAAATTAAGGCAAAAAAAAATTCTGAAATGTTTGCACACTGAAAATTTCGATGGCGTTGTGCAAGACAAAACGAATGAAGACCTTCTGCTGAAAACCCGGTAAGAATATTTGAATGTTTACTGCTTTTAGACGTTAAAATATCTGAAAAATTGATGTACCATTACACCTCGGTACTGATTTGTATAGGAATTTAGACAACAAAATTTAGCAATTCCCACCATCGGGGGCGGTCGAGGGGGGTGCGGATCGACGGGGAATAATTCCTGGCGCCGATTAATGATGGTTTGCTGAAAAAAATTTGACAAATTTCAGAGTTTTTGACAAAAAACAAAAAAAAATTAAGACAAAAAAAATTCTGAAATGTTTGCACACTGAAAATTTCGATGGCGTTGTGCAAGACAAAACGAATGAAGACCTTCTGCTGAAAACCCGGTAAGAATATTTGAATATTTACTGCTTTTAGACGTTAAAATATCTGAAAAATCGATGTACCATTACACCTCGGTACTGATTTGTATAGGAATTTAGACAACAAAATTTAGCAATTCCCACCATCGGGGGCGGTCGAGGGGGGTGCGGATCGACGGGGAATAATTCCTGGCGCCGATTAATGACGGTTTGCTGAAAAAAATTTGACAAATTTCAGAGTTTTTAACAAAAAACAAAAAAAAATTAAGGCAAAAAAAACTTCTGAAATGTTTGCACACTGAAAATTTCGATGGCGGTGTGCAAGACAAAACGAATGAAGACCTTCTGCTGAAAACCCGGTAAGAATATTTGAATATTTACTGCTTTTAGACGTTAAAATATCTGAAAAATCGATGTACCATTACACCTCGGTACTGATTTGTATAGGAATTTAGACAACAAAATTTAGCAAATCCCACCATCGGGGGCGGTCGAGGGGGGTGCGGATCGACGGGGAATAATTCCTGGCGCCGATTAATGACGGTTTGCTGAAAAAAATTTGACAAAATTGAGAGTTTTTGACAAAAAACAAAAAAAATTTAAGGCAAAAAAAAATTCTGAAATTTTTGCACACTGAAAATTTCGATGGCGTTGTGCAAGACAAAACGAATGAAGACCTTCTGCTGAAAACCCGGTAAGAATATTTGAATATTTACTGCTTTTAGACGTTAAAATATCTGAAAAATTGATGTACCATTACACCTCGGTACTGATTTGTATAGGAATTTAGACAACAAAATTTAGCAATTCCCACCATCGGGGGCGGTCGAGGGGGGTGCGGATCGACGGGGAATAATTCCAGGCGCCGATTAATGACGGTTTGCTGAAAAAAATTTGACAAATTTCAGAGTTTTTGACAAAAAATAAAAAAAAAATTAAAAGCCAAAAAAAATTCTGAAATGTTTGCACACTGAAAATTTCGATGGCGTTGTGCAAGACAAAACGAATGAAGACCTTCTGCTGAAAACCCGGTAAGAATATTTGAATGTTTACTGCTTTTAGACGTTAAAATATCTGAAAAATTGATGTACCATTACACCTCGGTACTGATTTGTATAGGAATTTAGACAACAAAATTTAGCAATTCCCACCATCGGGGGCGGTCGAGGGGGGTGCGGATCGACGGGGAATAATTCCTGGCGCCGATTAATGATGGTTTGCTGAAAAAAATTAGACAAATTTCAGAGTTTTTGACAAAAAACAAAAAAAAATTAAGGCAAAAAAAAATTCTGAAATGTTTGCACACTGAAAATTTCGATGGCGTTGTGCAAGACAAAACGAATGAAGACCTTCTGCTGAAAACCCGGTAAGAATATTTGAATATTTACTGCTTTTAGACGTTAAAATATCTGAAAAATCGATGTACCATTACACCTCGGTACTGATTTGTATAGGCATTTAGACAACAAAATTTAGCAATTCCCACCATCGGGGGCGGTCGAGGGGGGTGCGGATCGACGGGGAATAATTCCTGGCGCCGATTAATGACGGTTTGCTGAAAAAAAATTTGACAAAATTCAGAGTTTTCGACAAAAAACAAAAAAAGTTTAAGGCAAAAAAAAATTCTGAAATGTTTGTACACTGAAAATTTCGATGGCGTTGTGCAAGACAAAACGAATGAAGACCTTCTGCTGAAAACCCGGTAAGAATATTTGAATATTTACTGCTTTTAGACGTTAAAATATCTGAAAAATCGATGTACCATTACACCTCGGTACTGATTTGTATAGGCATTTAGACAACAAAATTTAGCAATTCCCACCATCGGGGGCGGTCGAGGGGGGTGCCGATCGACGGGGAATAATTCCTGGCGCCGATTAATGACGGTTTGCTGAAAAAAATTTGACAAATTTCAGAGTTTTCGACAAAAAACAAAAAAAGTTTAAGGCAAAAAAAAATTCTGAAATGTTTGTACACTGAAAATTTCGATGGCGTTGTGCAAGACAAAACGAATGAAGACCTTCTGCTGAAAACCCGGTAAGAATATTTGAATGTTTACTGCTTTTAGACGTTAAAATATCTGAAAAATTGATGTACCATTACACCTCGGTACTGATTTGTATAGGAATTTAGACAACAAAATTTAGCAATTCCCACCATCGGGGGCGGTCGAGGGGGGTGCGGATCGACGGGGAATAATTCCTGGCGCCGATTAATGATGGTTTGCTGAAAAAAATTTGACAAATTTCAGAGTTTTTGACAAAAAACAAAAAAAAATTAAGGCAAAAAAAAATTCTGAAATGTTTGCACACTGAAAATTTCGATGGCGTTGTGCAAGACAAAACGAATGAAGACCTTCTGCTGAAAACCCGGTAAGAATATTTGAATGTTTACTGCTTTTAGACGTTAAAATATCTGAAAAATTGATGTACCATTACACCTCGGTACTGATTTGTATAGGAATTTAGACAACAAAATTTAGCAATTCCCACCATCGGGGGCGGTCGAGGGGGGTGCGGATCGACGGGGAATAATTCCTGGCGCCGATTAATGATGGTTTGCTGAAAAAAATTTGACAAATTTCAGAGTTTTTGACAAAAAACAAAAAAAAATTAAGACAAAAAAAATTCTGAAATGTTTGCACACTGAAAATTTCGATGGCGTTGTGCAAGACAAAACGAATGAAGACCTTCTGCTGAAAACCCGGTAAGAATATTTGAATATTTACTGCTTTTAGACGTTAAAATATCTGAAAAATCGATGTACCATTACACCTCGGTACTGATTTGTATAGGCATTTAGACAACAAAATTTAGCAATTCCCACCATCGGGGGCGGTCGAGGGGGGTGCGGATCGACGGGGAATAATTCCTGGCGCCGATTAATGACGGTTTGCTGAAAAAAAATTTGACAAAATTCAGAGTTTTCGACAAAAAACAAAAAAAGTTTAAGGCAAAAAAAAATTCTGAAATGTTTGTACACTGAAAATTTCGATGGCGTTGTGCAAGACAAAACGAATGAAGACCTTCTGCTGAAAACCCGGTAAGAATATTTGAATATTTACTGCTTTTAGACGTTAAAATATCTGAAAAATCGATGTACCATTACACCTCGGTACTGATTTGTATAGGCATTTAGACAACAAAATTTAGCAATTCCCACCATCGGGGGCGGTCGAGGGGGGTGCCGATCGACGGGGAATAATTCCTGGCGCCGATTAATGACGGTTTGCTGAAAAAAATTTGACAAATTTCAGAGTTTTCGACAAAAAACAAAAAAAGTTTAAGGCAAAAAAAAATTCTGAAATGTTTGTACACTGAAAATTTCGATGGCGTTGTGCAAGACAAAACGAATGAAGACCTTCTGCTGAAAACCCGGTAAGAATATTTGAATGTTTACTGCTTTTAGACGTTAAAATATCTGAAAAATTGATGTACCATTACACCTCGGTACTGATTTGTATAGGAATTTAGACAACAAAATTTAGCAATTCCCACCATCGGGGGCGGTCGAGGGGGGTGCGGATCGACGGGGAATAATTCCTGGCGCCGATTAATGATGGTTTGCTGAAAAAAATTTGACAAATTTCAGAGTTTTTGACAAAAAACAAAAAAAAATTAAGGCAAAAAAAAATTCTGAAATGTTTGCACACTGAAAATTTCGATGGCGTTGTGCAAGACAAAACGAATGAAGACCTTCTGCTGAAAACCCGGTAAGAATATTTGAATGTTTACTGCTTTTAGACGTTAAAATATCTGAAAAATTGATGTACCATTACACCTCGGTACTGATTTGTATAGGAATTTAGACAACAAAATTTAGCAATTCCCACCATCGGGGGCGGTCGAGGGGGGTGCGGATCGACGGGGAATAATTCCTGGCGCCGATTAATGATGGTTTGCTGAAAAAAATTTGACAAATTTCAGAGTTTTTGACAAAAAACAAAAAAAAATTAAGACAAAAAAAATTCTGAAATGTTTGCACACTGAAAATTTCGATGGCGTTGTGCAAGACAAAACGAATGAAGACCTTCTGCTGAAAACCCGGTAAGAATATTTGAATATTTACTGCTTTTAGACGTTAAAATATCTGAAAAATCGATGTACCATTACACCTCGGTACTGATTTGTATAGGCATTTAGACAACAAAATTTAGCAATTCCCACCATCGGGGGCGGTCGAGGGGGGTGCGGATCGACGGGGAATAATTCCTGGCGCCGATTAATGACGGTTTGCTGAAAAAAAATTTGACAAAATTCAGAGTTTTCGACAAAAAACAAAAAAAGTTTAAGGCAAAAAAAATTCTGAAATGTTTGTACACTGAAAATTTCGATGGCGTTGTGCAAGACAAAACGAATGAAGACCTTCTGCTGAAAACCCGGTAAGAATATTTGAATATTTACTGCTTTTAGACGTTAAAATATCTGAAAAATCGATGTACCATTACACCTCGGTACTGATTTGTATAGGAATTTAGACAACAAAATTTAGCACTTCCCACCATCGGGGGCGGTCGAGGGGGGTGCCGATCGACGGGGAATAATTCCTGGCGCCGATTAATGACGGTTTGCTGAAAAAAATTTGACAAATTTCAGAGTTTTTGACAAAAAACAAAAAAAAATTAAGGCAAAAAAAAATTCTGAAATGTGTGCACACTGAAAATTTCGATGGCGTTGTGCAAGACAAAACGAATGAAGACCTTCTGCTGAAAACCCGGTAAGAATATTTGAATATTGACTGCTTTTAGACGTTAAAATATCTGAAAAATCGATGTACCATTACACCTCGGTACTGATTTGTATAGGAATTTAGACAACAAAATTTAGCAATTCCCACCATCGGGGGCGGTCGAGGGGGGTGCGGATCGACGGGGAATAATTCCTGGCGCCGATTAATGACGGTTTGCTGAAAAAAAATTGACAAATTTCAGAGTTTTTGACAAAAAACAAAAAAAAATTAAGGCAAAAAAAAATTCTGAAATGTTTGCACACTGAAAATTTCGATGGCGTTGTGCAAGACAAAACGAATGAAGACCTTCTGCTGAAAACCCGGTAAGAATATTTGAATATTTACTGCTTTTAGACGTTAAAATATCTGAAAAATCGATGTACCATTACACCTCGGTACGGTACTGATTTGTATAGGAATTTAGACAACAAAATTTAGCAATTCCCACCATCGGGGGCGGTCGAGGGGGGTGCGGATCGACGGGGAATAATTCCTGGCGCCGATTAATGACGGTTTGCTGAAAAAAAATTTGACAAAATTCAGAGTTTTCGACAAAAAACAAAAAAAGTTTAAGGCAAAAAAAAATTCTGAAATGTTTGTACACTGAAAATTTCGATGGCGTTGTGCAAGACAAAACGAATGAAGACCTTCTGCTGAAAACCCGGTAAGAATATTTGAATATTGACTGCTTTTAGACGTTAAAATATCTGAAAAATCGATGTACCATTACACCTCGGTACTGATTTGTATAGGAATTTAGACAACAAAATTTAGCAATTCCCACCATCGGGGGCGGTCGAGGGGGGTGCCGATCGACGGGGAATAATTCCTGGCGCCGATTAATGACGGTTTGCTGAAAAAAATTTGACAAATTTCAGAGTTTTTGACAAAAAACAAAAAAAAATTAAGGCAAAAAAAAATTCTGAAATGTGTGCACACTGAAAATTTCGATGGCGTTGTGCAAGACAAAACGAATGAAGACCTTCTGCTGAAAACCCGGTAAGAATATTTGAATATTGACTGCTTTTAGACGTTAAAATATCTGAAAAATCGATGTACCATTACACCTCGGTACTGATTTGTATAGGAATTTAGACAACAAAATTTAGCAATTCCCACCATCGGGGGCGGTCGAGGGGGGTGCGGATCGACGGGGAATAATTCCTGGCGCCGATTAATGACGGTTTGCTGAAAAAAAATTGACAAATTTCAGAGTTTTTGACAAAAAACAAAAAAAAATTAAGGCAAAAAAAAATTCTGAAATGTTTGCACACTGAAAATTTCGATGGCGTTGTGCAAGACAAAACGAATGAAGACCTTCTGCTGAAAACCCGGTAAGAATATTTGAATATTTACTGCTTTTAGACGTTAAAATATCTGAAAAATCGATGTACCATTACACCTCGGTACTGATTTGTATAGGAATTTAGACAACAAAATTTAGCAATTCCCACCATCGGGGGCGGTCGAGGGGGGTGCGGATCGACGGGGAATAATTCCTGGCGCCGATTAATGACGGTTTGCTGAAAAAAATTTGACAAATTTCAGAGTTTTTGACAAAAAACAAAAAAAAATTAAGGCAAAAAAAAATTCTGAAATGTTTGCACACTGAAAATTTCGATGGCGTTGTGCAAGACAAAACGAATGAAGACCTTCTGCTGAAAACCCGGTAAGAATATTTGAATGTTTACTGCTTTTAGACGTTAAAATATCTGAAAAATTGATGTACCATTACACCTCGGTACTGATTTGTATAGGAATTTAGACAACAAAATTTAGCAATTCCCACCATCGGGGGCGGTCGAGGGGGGTGCGGATCGACGGGGAATAATTCCTGGCGCCGATTAATGATGGTTTGCTGAAAAAAATTTGACAAATTTCAGAGTTTTTGACAAAAAACAAAAAAAAATTAAGACAAAAAAAATTCTGAAATGTTTGCACACTGAAAATTTCGATGGCGTTGTGCAAGACAAAACGAATGAGGACCTTCTGCTGAAAACCCGGTAAGAATATTTGAATATTTACTGCTTTTAGACGTTAAAATATCTGAAAAATCGATGTACCATTACACCTCGGTACTGATTTGTATAGGAATTTAGACAACAAAATTTAGCAATTCCCACCATCGGGGGCGGTCGAGGGGGGTGCCGATCGACGGGGAATAATTCCTGGCGCCGATTAATGACGGTTTGCTGAAAAAAATTTGACAAAATTCAGAGTTTTCGACAAAATAAAAAAAAATTTTAGGCAAAAAAAAATTCTGAAATGTTTGTACACTGAAAATTTCGATGGCGTTGTGCAAGACAAAACGAATGAAGACCTTCTGCTGAAAACCCGGTAAGAATATTTGAATATTTACTGCTTTTAGACGTTAAAATATCTGAAAAATCGATGTACCATTACACCTCGGTACTGATTTGTATAGGAATTTAGACAACAAAATTTAGCAATTCCCACCATCGGGGGCGGTCGAGGGGGGTGCGGATCGACGGGGAATAATTCCTGGCGCCGATTAATGACGGTTTGCTGAAAAAAATTTGACAAATTTCAGAGTTTTTGACAAAAAACAAAAAAAAATTAAGGCAAAAAAAAATTCTGAAATGAGTGCACACTGAAAATTTCGATGGCGTTGTGCAAGACAAAACGAATGAAGACCTTCTGCTGAAAACCCGGTAAGAATATTTGAATGTTTACTGCTTTTAGACGTTAAAATATCTGAAAAATTGATGTACACACCTCGGTACTGATTTGTATAGGAATTTAGACAACAAAATTTAGCAATTCCCACCATCGGGGGCGGTCGAGGGGGGTGCGGATCGACGGGGAATAATTCCTGGCGCCGATTAATGATGGTTTGCTGAAAAAAATTTGACAAATTTCAGAGTTTTTGACAAAAAACAAAAAAAAATTAAGACAAAAAAAATTCTGAAATGTTTGCACACTGAAAATTTCGATGGCGTTGTGCAAGACAAAACGAATGAAGACCTTCTGCTGAAAACCCGGTAAGAATATTTGAATATTTACTGCTTTTAGACGTTAAAATATCTGAAAAATCGATGTACCATTACACCTCGGTACTGATTTGTATAGGCATTTAGACAACAAAATTTAGCAATTCCCACCATCCGGGGCGGTCGAGGGGGGTGCGGATCGACGGGGAATAATTCCTGGCGCCGATTAATGACGGTTTGCTGAAAAAAATTTGACAAAATTCAGAGTTTTCGACAAAATACAAAAAAAGTTTAAGGCAAAAAAAAATTCTGAAATGTTTGTACACTGAAAATTTCGATGGCGTTGTGCAAGACAAAACGAATGAAGACCTTCTGCTGAAAACCCGGTAAGAATATTTGAATATTTACTGCTTTTAGACGTTAAAATATCTGAAAAATCGATGTACCATTACACCTCGGTACTGATTTGTATAGGAATTTAGACAACAAAATTTAGCAATTCCCACCATCGGGGGCGGTCGAGGGGGGTGCCGATCGACGGGGAATAATTCCTGGCGCCGATTAATGACGGTTTGCTGAAAAAAATTAGACAAATTTCAGAGTTTTTGACAAAAAACAAAAAAAAATTAAGGCAAAAAAAAAATCTGAAATGTGTGCACACTGAAAATTTCGATGGCGTTGTGCAAGACAAAACGAATGAAGACCTTCTGCTGAAAACCCGGTAAGAATATTTGAATATTTACTGCTTTTAGACGTTAAAATATCTGAAAAATCGATGTACCATTACACCTCGGTACTGATTTGTATAGGAATTTAGACAACAAAATTTAGCAATTCCCACCATCGGGGGCGGTCGAGGGGGGTGCGGATCGACGGGGAATAATTCCTGGCGCCGATTAATGACGGTTTGCTGAAAAAAATTTGACAAATTTCAGAGATTTTGACAAAAAACAAAAAAAAATTAAGGCAAAAAAAAATTCTGAAATGTTTGCACACTGAAAATTTCGATGGCGTTGTGCAAGACAAAACGAATGAAGACCTTCTGCTGAAAACCCGGTAAGAATATTTGAATATTTACTGCTTTTAGACGTTAAAATATCTGAAAAATCGATGTACCATTACACCTCGGTACTGATTTGTATAGGCATTTAGACAACAAAATTTAGCAATTTCCACCATCGGGGGCGGTCGAGGGGGGTGCCGATCGACGGGGAATAATTCCTGGCGCCGATTAATGACGGTTTGCTGAAAAAAATTAGACAAATTTCAGAGATTTTGACAAAAAACAAAAAAAAATTAAGGCAAAAAAAAATTCTGAAATGTGTGCACACTGAAAATTTCGATGGCGTTGTGCAAGACAAAACGAATGAAGACCTTCTGCTGAAAACCCGGTAAGAATATTTGAATATTTACTGCTTTTAGACGTTAAAATATCTGAAAAATCGATGTACCATTACACCTCGGTACTGATTTCTATAGGAATTTAGACAACAAAATTTAGCAATTCCCACCATCGGGGGCGGTCGAGGGGGGTGCGGATCGACGGGGAATAATTCCTGGCGCCGATTAATGACGGTTTGCTGAAAAAAATTTGACAAATTTCAGAGTTTTTGACAAAAAACAAAAAAAAATTAAGGCAAAAAAAAATTCTGAAATGTTTGCACACTGAAAATTTCGATGGCGTTGTGCAAGACAAAACGAATGAAGACCTTCTGCTGAAAACCCGGTAAGAATATTTGAATATTTACTGCTTTTAGACGTTAAAATATCTGAAAAATCGATGTACCATTACACCTCGGTACTGATTTGTATAGGAATTTAGACAACAAAATTTAGCAATTCCCACCATCGGGGGCGGTCGAGGGGGGTGCGGATCGACGGGGAATAATTCTTGGCGCCGATTAATGACAGTTTGCTGAAAAAAATTTGAAAAATTTCAGAGTTTTTGACAAAAAACAAAAAAAAATTCAGACAAAAAAAACTTCTGAAATGTTTGCACACTGAAAATTTCGATGGCGGTGTGCAAGACAAAACGAATGAAGACCTTCTGCTGAAAACCCGGTAAGAATATTTGAATATTTACTGCTTTTAGACGTTAAAATATCTGAAAAATCGATGTACCATTACACCTCGGTACTGATTTGTATAGGAATTTAGACAACAAAATTTAGCAATTCCCACCATCGGGGGCGGTCGAGGGGGGTGCCGATCGACGGGGAATAATTCCTGGCGCCGATTAATGACGGTTTGCTGAAAAAAATTTGACAAATTTCAGAGTTTTTGACAAAAAACAAAAAAAAATTAAGGCAAAAAAAAATTCTGAAATGTGTGCACACTGAAAATTTCGATGGCGTTGTGCAAGACAAAACGAATGAAGACCTTCTGCTGAAAACCCGGTAAGAATATTTGAATATTTACTGCTTTTAGACGTTAAAATATCTGAAAAATCGATGTACCATTACACCTCGGTACTGATTTGTATAGGAATTTAGACAACAAAATTTAGCAATTCCCACCATCGGGGGCGGTCGAGGGGGGTGCGGATCGACGGGGAATAATTCCTGGCGCCGATTAATGACGGTTTGCTGAAAAAAATTTGACAAATTTCAGAGTTTTTGACAAAAAACAAAAAAAATTAAGGCAAAAAAAAATTCTGAAATGTTTGCACACTGAAAATTTCGATGGCGTTGTGCAAGACAAAACGAATGAAGACCTTCTGCTGAAAACCCGGTAAGAATATTTGAATATTTACTGCTTTTAGACGTTAAAATATCTGAAAAATCGATGTACCATTACACCTCGGTACTGATTTGTATAGGAATTTAGACAACAAAATTTTGCAATTCCCACCATCGGGGGCGGTCGAGGGGGGTGCGGATCGACGGGGAATAATTCCTGGCGCCGATTAATGACGGTTAGCTGAAAAAAATTTGAAAAATTTCAGAGTTTTTGACAAAAAACAAAAAAAAATTCAGGCAAAAAAAACTTCTGAAATGTTTGCACACTGAAAATTTCGATGGCGGTGTGCAAGACAAAACGAATGAAGACCTTCTGCTGAAAACCCGGTAAGAATATTTGAATATTTACTGCTTTTAGACGTTAAAATATCTGAAAAATCGATGTACCATTACACCTCGGTACTGATTTGTATAGGAATTTAGACAACAAAATTTAGCAATTCCCACCATCGGGGGCGGTCGAGGGGGGTGCGGATCGACGGGGAATAATTCCTGGCGCCGATTAATGACGGTTTGCTGAAAAAAATTTGACAAATTTCAGAGTTTTTGACAAAAAACAAAAAAAATTTAAGGCAAAAAAAATTCTGAAATGTTTGCACACTGAAAATTTCGATGGCGTTGTGCAAGACAAAACGAATGAAGACCTTCTGCTGAAAACCCGGTAAGAATATTTGAATATTTACTGCTTTTAGACGTTAAAATATCTGAAAAATCGATGTACCATTACACCTCGGTACTGATTTGTATAGGCATTTAGACAACAAAATTTAGCAATTCCCACCATCGGGGGCGGTCGAGGGGGGTGCGGATCGACGGGGAATAATTCCTGGCGCCGATTAATGACGGTTTGCTGAAAAAAATTTGACAAAATTCAGAGTTTTCGACAAAAAACAAAAAAAATTTAAGGCAAAAAAAAATTCTGAAATGTTTGTACACTGAAAATTTCGATGGCGTTGTGCAAGACAAAACGAATGAAGACCTGCTGAAAACCAGGTAAGAATATTTGAATATTTACTGCTTTTAGACGTTAAAATATCTGAAAAATCGATGTACCATTACACCTCGGTACTGATTTGTATAGGAATTTAGACAACAAAATTTAGCAATTCCCACCATCGGGGGCGGTCGAGGGGGTTGCCGATCGACGGGGAATAATTCCTGGCGCCGATTAATGACGGTTTGCTGAAAAAAATTAGACAAATTTCAGAGTTTTTGACAAAAAACAAAAAAAAATTAAGGCAAAAAAAAATTCTGAAATGTGTGCACACTGAAAATTTCGATGGCGTTGTGCAAGACAAAACTAATGAAGACCTTCTGCTGAAAACCCGGTAAGAATATTTGAATATTTACTGCTTTTAGACGTTAAAATATCTGAAAAATCGATGTACCATTACACCTCGGTACTGATTTGTATAGGAATTTAGACAACAAAATTTAGCAATTCCCACCATCGGGGGCGGTCGAGGGGGGTGCGGATCGACGGGGAATAATTCCTGGCGCCGATTAATGACGGTTTGCTGAAAAAAATTTGACAAATTTCAGAGTTTTTGACAAAAAAAAAAAAAATTTAAGGCAAAAAAAATTCTGAAATGTTTGCACACTGAAAATTTCGATGGCGTTGTGCAAGACAAAACGAATGAAGACCTTCTGCTGAAAACCCAGTAAGAATATTTGAATATTTACTGCTTTTAGACGTTAAAATATCTGAAAAATCGATGTACCATTACACCTCGGTACTGATTTGTATAGGAATTTAGACAACAAAATTTAGCAAATCCCACCATCGGGGGCGGTCGAGGGGGGTGCGGATCGACGGGGAATAAGTCCTGGCGCCGATTAATGACGGTTTGCTGAAAAATATTTAAAAAAATTCAGAGTTTTTGACAAAAAACAAAAAAAAATTAAGGCAAAAAAAAATTCTGAAATTTTTGCACACTGAAAATTTCGATGGCGTTGTGCAAGACAAAACGAATGAAGACCTTCTGCTGAAAACCCGGTAAGAATATTTGAATATTTACTGCTTTTAGACGTTAAAATATCTGAAAAATCGATGTACCATTACACCTCGGTACTGATTTGTACAGGAATTTAGACAACAAAATTTAGCAATTCCCACCATCGGGGGCGGTCGAGGGGGGTGCGGATCGACGGGGAATAATTCCTGGCGCCGATTAATGACAGTTTGCTGAAAAAAATTTGACAAATTTCAGAGTTTTTGACAAAAAACAAAAAAAATTTAAGGCAAAAAAAAATTATGAAATGTTTGCACACTGAAAATTTCGATGGCGTTGTGCAAGACAAAACGAATGAAGACCTTCTGCTGAAAACCCGGTAAGAATATTTGAATATTTACTGCTTTTAGACGTTAAAATATCTGAAAAATCGATGTACCATTACACCTCGGTACTGATTTGTATAGGAATTTAGACAACAAAATTTAGCAATTCCCACCATCGGGGGCGGTCGAGGGGGGTGCGGATCGACGGGGAATAATTCCTGGCGCCGATTAATGACGGTTTGCTGAAAAAAATTTGACAAATTTCAGAGTTTTTGACAAAAAACAAAATAAATTTAAGGCAAAAAAAAATTCTGAAATGTTTGCACACTGAAAATTTCGATGGCGTTGTGCAAGACAAAACGAATGAAGACCTTCTGCTGAAAACCCGGTAAGAATATTTGAATATTTACTGCTTTTAGACGTTAAAATATCTGAAAAATCGATGTACCATTACACCTCGGTACTGATTTGTATAGGAATTTAGACAACAAAATTTAGCAATTCCCACCATCGGGGGCGGTCGAGGGGGGTGCCGATCGACGGGGAATAATTCCTGGCGCCGATTAATGACGGTTTGCTGAAAAAAATTAGACAAATTTCAGAGTTTTTGACAAAAAACATAAAAAAATTAAGGCAAAAAAAAATTCTGAAATGTGTGCACACTGAAAATTTCGATGGCGTTGTGCAAGACAAAACGAATGAAGACCTTCTGCTGAAAACCCGGTAAGAATATTTGAATATTTACTGCTTTTAGACGTTAAAATATCTGAAAAATCGATGTACCATTACACCTCGGTACTGATTTGTATAGGAATTTAGACAACAAAATTTAGCAATTCCCACCATCGGGGGCGGTCGAGGGGGGTGCGGATCGACGGGGAATAATTCCTGGCGCCGATTAATGACGGTTTGCTGAAAAAAATTTGACAAATTTCAGAGTTTTTGACAAAAAACAAAAAAAAATTAAGGCAAAAAAAAATTCTGAAATGTTTGCACACTGAAAATTTCGATGGCGTTGTGCAAGACAAAACGAATGAAGACCTTCTGCTGAAAACCCGGTAAGAATATTTGAATATTTACTGCTTTTAGACGTTAAAATATCTGAAAAATCGATGTACCATTACACCTCGGTACTGATTTGTATAGGAATTTAGACAACAAAATTTAGCAATTCCCACCATCGGGGGCGGTCGAGGGGGGTGCGGATCGACGGGGAATAATTCCTGGCGCCGATTAATGACGGTTTGCTGAAAAAAATTTGACAAATTTCAGAGTTTTTGACAAAAAACAAAAAAAAATTAAGGCAAAAAAAACTTCTGAAATGTTTGCACACTGAAAATTTCGATGGCGTTGTGCAAGACAAAACGAATGAAGACCTTCTGCTGAAAACCCGGTAAGAATATTTGAATATTTACTGCTTTTAGACGTTAAAATATCTGAAAAATCGATGTACCATTACACCTCGGTACTTATTTGTATAGGAATTTAGACAACAAAATTTTGCAATTCCCACCATCGGGGGCGGTCGAGGGGGGTGCGGATCGACGGGGAATAATTCCTGGCGCCGATTAATGACGGTTTGCTGAAAAAAATTTGACAAATTTCAGAGTTTTTGAAAAAAAACAAAAAAAAATTAAGGCAAAAAAAAATTCTGAAATGTTTGCACACTGAAAATTTCGATGGCGTTGTGCAAGACAAAACGAATGAAGACCTTCTGCTGAAAACCCGGTAAGAATATTTGAATATTTACTGCTTTTAGACGTTAAAATATCTGAAAAATCGATGTACCGTTACACCTCGGTACTGATTTGTATAGGAATTTAGACAACAAAATTTAGCAATTCCCACTGTGGGGTCACGTTTAGCTGACGTTAGCATATGAACATTGTACGCGACGCGCCGAGAGCGCGGTTGCGCCAGTCGCTCGCTGGCATTTGTAACGTTGACCGAATAAACGTGTTGTGTACTTATTAGCCAGTGTTTCACTTGAGAATCCCATGAGTCGTAACCTGAACACATTAAGGATATACAAGCCAGTAGAGATCCAACAGTGGTGACCTCCGACCTCGGTTACGCAATCGTGGAATTTTCGAGTAGTACACTGTACGCATAGTGAACTTTGACCGCGACTCCCCGTTAAGTGAAGTGACATCGGGTAATAAATAATAGAGCCAGCCAAAATGGTACAGACACCAACAACCGTCACTGAGTTGGCAGCGATAAGTTTGTCATCAAAGATACCGCAATTTTGGACAGACTTACCACGCATGTGGTTTAAACAATTCGAGGCCATTGTTGCGCAACAGAAGCAAGGCGATTCCACGAAATTTAATTTGGTGGTAGCGCAATTGAGCAAGGACGCACTTCAACAGGTGAGTGACATCTTAGACTCACCACCCCAAGAAGGGAAATACGAGACGTTGAAAAACAGATTATTGACAGTTTTTGAAGAAAGTGCTGAAAGGCAATTTCAAAAATTGGTCAGTGAGATGGAATTAGGCTCACAAAAACCTTCGCAGTTGCTGAGAAAAATGAAGGAACTGGCACGGAACACTCAGGTTTCAGACGAGGCTCTAAAGAATTTATGGATGTCACGTTTGTCGTCATCAGTCAGAGCAGTACTCGTAGTAAGTCAGGACACTAAGCTAGAAAATTTGGCTACAATGGCGGATAAAATAGTGGAAAATATGCAGACTGGAGAAGTCGCCGCGGTTACGTCATCGCCGACAATTAAAGCAGACCTTATCCAACAAATTTCTGAAATGACAATTGAGCTTAAACATCTCCGTGGAGAAGTAAACGCGATCAGAAGAGGAAATTTTCAACATAGAAATAAGTGGAACCGAAGATCGTCAAGGTCACGCTCCAGGTCAAGATCAACGCCACGTAGGACGCCTGAAAGTTCCGATTGGGTATGCAGACATCATTATAGGTTTAAGCAACGCTCTTATCGTTGCGAACCGCCGTGCAATTGGGAAAAACTACAGGAAGCGAAACAGGGAAACTAAAGGAAATACAATTCGATGCGATGGAGAGTTGTATTGAGTCAAAGGACAACCATCGCCTAAGCATCACTGACAAGGAAAGTGGTGTAACATTTTTGGTAGACACTGGTGCAAACGTTTCTGTTATCCCCGTGAGTAAAGTGAGTGCAAAAAATCGTCGCGAGTGCGAATACAAACTCTTTGCCGCAAATAATACGGAAATCAAAACTTACGGCACGGTAGTGTTACAATTAAATTTAGGTTTACGAAGAGTATATAAGTGGACATTTGTGATAAGTGACGTCAAGCAGGCTATCCTGGGAGCTGACTTTTTAAAGACTTTTAAGTTAGTTGTAGATTTACATAATAAGAGGTTAGTAGATACTTTAACTAATTTATGTTCATACGGATCCATCATTAAGTGTGACAAACCATCAATTTCTAGTTTTCAGTACGATAACCCTTATAAGGATTTGTTAGAAAAATATTCTGAAATTACTTTACCGATGTCTTACAAAAACGGTCCGTCGCATTCTATATTTCATCACATTGAGACAACAGGTCCACCTGTTCATGCTAGGGTTAGGCCTTTACATCCCGACAGGTACAAGAAGGTCAAAGAAGAGTTCAAGTACATGCAAGAATTAGGAATATGCAGACCATCAATGAGCCCGTGGGCCAGCCCGCTGCACGTCGTGGACAAAAAGGACGGAGGGATCCGACCCTGTGGGGATTACAGGCAACTAAACGCCATCACGAAGCCTGATAGATACCCTGTACCACGATTACAAGACTTCACATTTGGATTATTCGGTAAGAAATACTTTAGTAAAATTGATATAAATAGAGCGTACCATTTAATACCTATTTTTCCAGACGATATACCTAAAACAGCTATAATTTGTCCATTCGGCCTATATGAATTTACTAAAATGAGCTTCGGGTTACGGAACGCAGCTCAGACCTTTCAAAGGTTCATGAGTTGTCATGTGTTAAAGGATTTGGAATATATAAAGGAAAACGGACAGGAATCATTCTTATCATGCTATATCGATGACGTCATAATAGCGTCTAACACAGACGAAATAGGTAAAAAGCATTTAAATGAAATCTTTAAACGTTTTCAGGAATACGGCGTGACTATAAACCTAAGTAAGTGTGAGTTCGGGCAGTCAAAAATTGATTTTTTGGGTTACAGGGTTACACCGGAAGGAATACAACCTTTGGAGGACAAAGTGAGAGCTATCAGCGAGTACCCGAAACCGGAAACCGTTGAACAGCTAAGGAGATTCCTAGGTATGGTTAATTTTTATAGATCGCATGTAGAAAACGCAGCCAACTATCAACTCGAACTTAATAAATATTTGCATAACTCTAAGAGACGCGACAAAACTAAAATTAAATGGAACGCAGACGCTGACAAAGCATTCGAGCAGTGTAAACAAAGTCTTAAAAACGCAGTCGAGTTATCACATCCGGTCTCAGGCGCACCGTTATCGCTCATGACAGACGCGAGTAACACATGTATTGGCGGAGTGTTACAGCAAAAGGTAGGCAATCAGTGGAAACCTTTAGGATATTATTCTAAAAAGTTATCGGGAGCTCAAAAGAAATATAGTACGTACGATAGAGAATTATTAGGCATTTATATGGCGTTAGTACATTTTAGGAACATGGTAGAGGGACGTCCGTTAACTATTTATACGGACCATAAACCATTAACGTATGCTTTTTCGAAAATAGGTTCGGACAAAGAAACTCCTAGAAGAACTAGGCAGTTGTTGTACATAAGCGAATTTACAAGCAACATACAACATGTCATAGGTTCGGAGAATATAATTGCTGACGCGCTTTCACGTGTAGAAGTTATACAGTGCCCCACTATAGTCGATTTCGCAGAAGTTGCGCGCGCTCAGTAAAACGATACTCAGCTTACATTGTTGCGAAACGATAAGAACAGTAACCTACATTTTAAAACAATATTATTACCAAACACGAATATTTTAATATGTTGCGAGATTTCGTCAAATAATGTAAGACCGTATTTACCAAAAGGGTTCCGTAAATTAGCATTTGATTCTGTACACGATATTAGTCATCCAGGAAAACGCACATCTAGGAAAATGATTTCGCAAAGATTTTTTTGGCCCGGTATGAATCAAGATGTAAACAATTGGGTAAAGACATGTTTACAATGCCAAAAAGTTAAAGTTAATAGACATACTATATCAAGTCCACAGTGTTTCCCGGATTCATACAAATTTTCACATGTGCATATAGATATCGTCGGCCCATTACCAGCTAGTCAACAAGGATACCGATACTGTCTCACGATAATAGACCGTTTTACACGATGGCCTGAGGCTATCCCGTTATTAGACATAACAGCTGACACAGTAGCCAGAAACTTTTATGAGAATTGGATATGTAGATATGGATGTCCGAACAACATAACTAGTGATATGGGACGACAATTTGAGTCAGAATTATTTAATAGTTTAGTTAAAATGTTAGGTATTAATAAGATAAGAACTACCCCTTATCATCCGTGTAGTAATGGTAAAATCGAAAGATTGCACCGATCAATGAAAAGTGCAATTACTTGTCGATTATCAGGAAATACATCCTGGGTGGACGAGCTGCCCACGGTAATGTTAGGCTTGAGAGCCGCTTGCAGAAGTGACAGCGGAATTAGTACAGCTGAAGTAACTTTCGGTCAGTCACTGAGATTACCAGGCGATTTTTATAGGGAAACAGGTTTAACGTCAACAAACGAGTACACCTATGTTGAAAAGTTAAGAAATATAATAAATAGCTTACGACCTAAATCTCGTGTTGATAGGGATTCTCGTAAGATATTCGTACATAAGGACTTAAAAGACTGCGAATACGTTTTTGTAAGGAACGATATGGTAAAAAAATCGCTTTATCCTACTTATGATGGACCCTACCGTGTATTAAATAGAAATAATAAAGTATACGAAATTCAGTACCCCAACCGTAAAGGTTTTATATCAATAGATAGATTAAAACCTGCGTATACCATACAGGAAAATAGTTTAGACAATAGTAATAATTTAGACATAAGTGTTAAGACAACATTAGATAATAAGGATACATATCTAAATGCCCAGCATCCAGTTATTTCGACACAGGAATCGAACATGCGTACAACGCGGACAGGTCGCGTAATACGACAACCAGTGCGATTTTTAATATAAAAAGGCATCGCTATACTACGTGCAAGCGAAGCTACGCTATAGTATAAATATATTACGAATGTAAGAGCTAAGATACGATAAAACGTAGCACAGCATAGCATTGTAAAATACCTTTTACTATAGAACAAGCCTTACACAAAATGTGCTACGTAAGCTATAGATTAGTATATAATAAGTTAAACATTGTTAAGAAATTAATATTGTGAAATTTTATTAGCAGATACTGTAGTTATAACAATTATTGTTTTATTATATTGCAAAAATGGGCAAAAGTTACAGTAAACAAGAAGAAGTAATTATAGCGCAAAACGGTGCAAACAACGCCAGTCAAACGACATTGGAAAAGAAATTAGAATCATACGGAACAGTGATGTTAATTCTTTTGAGTATTATATTGTTTTTAGGCATTTTTATGATATATAAAAGATGCCATAATGGAGTGAAAAAGTGGGCTAGAAAGGAATTTGCAATTGCGACTATGTCGAACCAGGCCGATAAAGCCGGTCAACCTACAGCAGTTATTACCCAGCCACAGACTGTACAGTATGCATAAATGACTGTTTGCAGATAACCGTGAATGTGTTTTACACCTAGTATATGTATTCTTTGTTATAAGTTATGTATTGGGTTAAAAATAAAACAAACTTTTAATAGGTATCTACTCTGTATTTAATACTGTACCAAATATTGTATTTTTTGTAACCTATGTGTTGTCGACCAAATTTAATTTAATTTAATTTTTTTGTAAAAAAATTTTTTTGGGAAGGGGATGTATGTGGGTTCACGTTTAGCTGACGTTAGCATATGAACATTGTACGCGACGCGCCGAGAGCGCGGTTGCGCCAGTCGCTCGCTGGCATTTGTAACGTTGACCGAATAAACGTGTTGTGTACTTATTAGCCAGTGTTTCACTTGAGAATCCCATGAGTCGTAACCTGAACACATTAAGGATATACAAGCCAGTAGAGATCCAACACCCACCATCGGGGGCGGTCGAGGGGGGTGCGGATCGACGGGGAATAATTCCTGGCGCCGATTAATGACGGTTTGCTGAAAAAAATTTGACAAATTTCAGAGTTTTTGACAAAAAACAAAAAAAAATTAAGGCAAAAAAAATTCTGAAATGTTTGCACACTGAAAATTTCAATGGCGTTGTGCAAGACAAAACGAATGAAGACCTTCTGCTGAAAACCCGGTAAGAATATTTGAATATTTACTGCTTTTAGACGTTAAAATATCTGAAAAATCGATGTACCATTACACCTCGGTACTGATTTGTATAGGAATTTAGACAACAAAATTTAGCAATTCCCACCATCGGGGGCGGTCGAGGGGGGTGCGGATCGACGGGGAATAATTCCTGGCGCCGATTAATGACGGTTTGCTGAAAAAAATTTGACAAATTTCAGAGTTTTTGACAAAAAACAAAAAAAATTTAAGGCAAAAAAAAATTCTGAAATGTTTGCACACTGAAAATTTCGATGGCGTTGTGCAAGACAAAACGAATGAAGACCTTCTGCTGAAAACCCGGTAAGAATATTTGAATATTTACTGCTTTTAGACGTTAAAATATCTGAAAAATCGATGTACCATTACACCTCGGTACTGATTTGTATAGGCATTTAGACAACAAAATTTAGCAATTCCCACCATCGGGGGCGGTCGAGGGGGGTGCGGATCGACGGGGAATAATTCCTGGCGCCGATTAATGACGGTTTGCTGAAAAAATATTGACAAATTTCAGAGTTTTTGACAAAAAACAAAAAAAATTTAAGGCAAAAAAAAATTCTGAAATGTTTGCACACTGAAAATTTCGATGGCGTTGTGCAAGACAAAACGAATGAAGACCTTCTGCTGAAAACCCGGTAAGAATATTTGAATATTTACTGCTTTTAGACGTTAAAATATCTGAAAAATCGATGTACCATTACATCTCGGTACTGATTTGTATAGGAATTTAGACAACAAAATTTAGCAATTCCCACCATCGGGGGCGGTCGAGGGGGGTGCGGATCGACGGGGAATAATTCCTGGCGCCGATTAATGACGGTTTGCTGAAAAAAATTTGACAAATTTCAGAGTTTTTGACAAAAAACAAAAAAAAATTAAGGCAAAAAAAAATTCTGAAATGTTTTCACACTGAAAATTTCGATGGCGTTGTGCAAGACAAAACGAATGAAGACCTTCTGCTGAAAACCCGGTAAGAATATTTGAATATTTACTGCTTTTAGACGTTAAAATATCTGAAAAATCGATGTACCATTACACCTCGGTACTGATTTGTACAGGAATTTAGACAACAAAATTTAGCAATTCCCACCATCGGGGGCGGTCGAGGGGGGTGCGGATCGACGGGGAATAATTCCTGGCGCCGATTAATGACGGTTTGCTGAAAAAAATTTGACAAATTTCAGAGTTTTTGACAAAAAACAAAAAAAAATATAAGGCAAAAAAAAAATCTGAAATGTTTGCTCACTGAAAATTTCGATGGCGTTGTGCAAGACAAAACGAATGAAGACCTTCTGCTGAAAACCCGGTAAGAATATTTGAATATTTACTGCTTTTAGACGTTAAAATATCTGAAAAATCGATGTACCATTACACCTCGGTACTGATTTCTATAGGAATTTAGACAACAAAATTTAGCAATTCCCACCATCGGGGGCGGTCGAGGGGGGTGCGGATCGACGGGGAATAATTCCTGGCGCCGATTAATGACGGTTTGCTGAAAAAAATTTGACAAATTTCAGAGTTTTTGACAAAAAACAAAAAAAAATTAAGGCAAAAAAAATTCTGAAATGTTTGCACACTGAAAATTTCGATGGCGTTGTGCAAGACAAAACGAATGAAGACCTTCTGCTGAAAACCCGGTAAGAATATTTGAATATTTACTGCTTTTAGACGTTAAAATATCTGAAAAATCGATGTACCATTACACCTCGGTACTGATTTGTATAGGAATTTAGACAACAAAATTTAGCAATTCCCACCATCGGGGGCGGTCGAGGGGGGTGCGGATCGACGGGGAATAATTCCTGGCGCCGATTAATGACGGTTTGCTGAAAAAAATTTGACAAAATTCAGTTTTTGACAAAAAACAAAAAAAATTTAAGGAAAAAATAAATTCTGAAATGTTTGTACACTGAAAATTTCGATGGCGTTGTGCAAGACAAAACGAATGAAGACCTTCTGCTGAAAACCCGGTAAGAATATTTGAATATTTACTGCTTTTAGACGTTAAAATATCTGATAAATAGATGTACCATTACACCTCGGTACTGATTTGTATAGGAATTTAGACAACAAAATTTAGCAATTCCCACCATCGGGGGCGGTCGAGGGGGGTGCGGATCGACGGGGAATAATTCCTGGCGCCGATTAATGACGGTTTGCTGAAAAAAATTTGACAAATTTCAGAGTTTTTGACAAAAAAAAAAAAAAATTTAAGGCAAAAAAAAATTCTGAAATGTTTGCACACTGAAAATTTCGATGGCGTTGTGCAAGACAAAACGAATGAAGACCTTCTGCTGAAAACCCGGTAAGAATATTTGAATATTTACTGCTTTTAGACGTTAAAATATCTGAAAAATCGATGTACCATTACACCTCGGTACTGATTTGTATAGGAATTTAGACAACAAAATTTAGCAATTCCCACCATCGGGGGCGGTCGAGGGGGGTGCGGATCGACGGGAAATAATTCCTGGCGCCGATTAATGACAGTTTGCTGAAAAAAATTTGACAAATTTCAGAGTTTTTGACAAAAAACAAAATAAATTTAAGGCAAAAAAAAATTCTGAAATGTTTGCACACTGAAAATTTCGATGGCGTTGTGCAAGACAAAACGAATGAAGACCTTCTGCTGAAAACCCGGTAAGAATATTTGAATATTTACTGCTTTTAGACGTTAAAATATCTGAAAAATCGATGTACCGTTACACCTCGGTACTGATTTGTATAGGAATTTAGACAACAAAATTTAGCAATTCCCACCATCGGGGGCGGTCGAGGGGGGTGCGGATCGACGGGGAATAATTCCTGGCGCCGATTAATGACGGTTTGCTGAAAAAAATTTGACAAATTTCAGAGTTTTTGACAAAAAACAAAAAAAAATTAAGGCAAAAAAAATTCTGAAATGTTTGCACACTGAAAATTTCGATGGCGTTGTGCAAGACAAAACGAATGAAGACCTTCTGCTGAAAACCCGGTAAGAATATTTGAATATTTACTGCTTTTAGACGTTAAAATATCTGAAAAATCGATGTACCATTACACCTCGGTACGGTACTGATTTGTATAGGAATTTAGACAACAAAATTTAGCAATTCCCACCATCGGGGGGCGGTCGAGGGGGGTGCGGATCGACGGGGAATAATTCCTGGCGCCGATTAATGACGGTTTGCTGAAAAAAATTTGACAAATTTCAGAGTTTTTGACAAAAAAAAAAAAATTTAAGGCAAAAAAAATTCTGAAAAGTTTGCACACTGAAAATTTCGATGGCGTTGTGCAAGACAAAACGAATGAAGACCTTCTGCTGAAAACCCAGTAAGAATATTTGAATATTTACTGCTTTTAGACGTTAAAATATCTGAAAAATCGATGTACCATTACACCTCGGTACTGATTTGTATAGGAATTTAGACAACAAAATTTAGCAAATCCCACCATCGGGGGCGGTCGAGGGGGGTGCGGATCGACGGGGAATAATTCCTGGCGCCGATTAATGACAGTTTGCTGAAAAAAATTTGACAAATTTCAGAGTTTTTGACAAAAAACAAAAAAAATTTAAGGCAAAAAAAAATTCTGAAATGTTTGCACACTGAAAATTTCGATGGCGTTGTGCAAGACAAAACGAATGAAGACCTTCTGCTGAAAACCCGGTAAGAATATTTGAATATTTACTGCTTTTAGACGTTAAAATATCTGAAAAATCGATGTACCATTACACCTCGGTACTGATTTGTATAGGAATTTAGACAACAAAATTTAGCAATTCCCACCATCGGGGGCGGTCGAGGGGGGTGCGGATCGACGGGGAATAATTCCTGGCGCCGATTAATGACGGTTTGCTGAAAAAAATTTGACAAATTTCAGAGTTTTTGACAAAAAACAAAATAAATTTAAGGCAAAAAAAAATTCTGAAATGTTTGCACACTGAAAATTTCGATGGCGTTGTGCAAGACAAAACGAATGAAGACCTTCTGCTGAAAACCCGGTAAGAATATTTGAATATTTACTGCTTTTAGACGTTAAAATATCTGAAAAATCGATGTACCATTACACCTCGGTACTGATTTGTATAGGAATTTAGACAACAAAATTTAGCAAATCCCATAATCGGGGGCGGTCGAGGGGGGTGCGGATCGACGGGGAATAATTCCTGGCGCCGATTAATGACGGTTTGCTGAAAAAAATTTGACAAAATTCAGAGTTTTTGACAAAAAACTAAAAAAATTTAAGGCAAAACAAAAATCTGAAATTTTTGCACACTGAAAATTTCGATGGCGTTGTGCAAGACAAAACGAATGAAGACCTTCTGCTGAAAACCCGGTAAGAATATTTGAATATTTACTGCTTTTAGACGTTAAAATATCTGAAAAATTGATGTACCATTACACCTCGGTACTGATTTGTATAGGAATTTAGACAACAAAATTTAGCAATTCCCACCATCGGGGGCGGTCGAGGGGGGTGCGGATCGACGGGGAATAATTCCTGGCGCCGATTAATGAAGGTTTGCTGAAAAAAATTTGACAAATTTCAGAGTTTTTGACAAAAAATAAAAAAAAATTAAAAGCCAAAAAAAATTCTGAAATGTTTGCACACTGAAAATTTCGATGGCGTTGTGCAAGACAAAACGAATGAAGACCTTCTGCTGAAAACCCGGTAAGAATATTTGAATATTTACTGCTTTTAGACGTTAAAATATCTGAAAAATCGATGTACCATTACACCTCGGTACTGATTTGTATAGGAATTTAGACAACAAAATTTAGCAATTCCCACCATCGGGGGCGGTCGAGGGGGGTGCCGATCGACGGGGAATAATTCCTGGCGCCGATTAATGACGGTTTGCTGAAAAAAATTTGACAAATTTCAGAGTTTTTGACAAAAAACAAAAAAAAATTAAGGCAAAAAAAAATTCTGAAATGTGTGCACACTGACAATTTCGATGGCGTTGTGCAAGACAAAACGAATGAAGACCTTCTGCTGAAAACCCGGTAAGAATATTTGAATATTTACTGCTTTTAGACGTTAAAATATCTGAAAAATCGATGTACCATTACACCTCGGTACTGATTTGTATAGGAATTTAGACAACAAAATTTAGCAATTCCCACCATCGGGGGCGGTCGAGGGGGGTGCGGATCGACGGGGAATAATTCCTGGCGCCGATTAATGACGGTTTGCTGAAAAAAATTTGACAAATTTCAGAGTTTTTGACAAAAAACAAAAAAAAATTAAGGCAAAAAAAAATTCTGAAATGTTTGCACACTGAAAATTTCGATGGCGTTGTGCAAGACAAAACGAATGAAGACCTTCTGCTGAAAACCCGGTAAGAATATTTGAATATTTACTGCTTTTAGACGTTAAAATATCTGAAAAATCGATGTACCATTACACCTCGGTACTTATTTGTATAGGAATTTAGACAACAAAATTTTGCAATTCCCACCATCGGGGGCGGTCGAGGGGGGTGCGGATCGACGGGGAATAATTCCTGGCGCCGATTAATGACGGTTTGCTGAAAAAAATTTGACAAATTTCAGAGTTTTTGACAAAAAACAAAAAAAAATTAAGGCAAAAAAAAATTCTGAAATGTTTGCACACTGAAAATTTCGATGGCGTTGTGCAAGACAAAACGAATGAAGACCTTCTGCTGAAAACCCGGTAAGAATATTTGAATGTTTACTGCTTTTAGACGTTAAAATATCTGAAAAATTGATGTACCATTACACCTCGGTACTGATTTGTATAGGAATTTAGACAACAAAATTTAGCAATTCCCACCATCGGGGGCGGTCGAGGGGGGTGCGGATCGACGGGGAATAATTCCTGGCGCCGATTAATGATGGTTTGCTGAAAAAAATTTGACAAATTTCAGAGTTTTTGACAAAAAACAAAAAAAAATTAAGGCAAAAAAAAATTCTGAAATGTTTGCACACTGAAAATTTCGATGGCGTTGTGCAAGACAAAACGAATGAAGACCTTCTGCTGAAAACCCGGTAAGAATATTTGAATATTTACTGCTTTTAGACGTTAAAATATCTGAAAAATCGATGTACCATTACACCTCGGTACTGATTTGTATAGGCATTTAGACAACAAAATTTAGCAATTCCCACCATCGGGGGCGGTCGAGGGGGGTGCGGATCAACGGGGAATAATTCCTGGCGCCGATTAATGACGGTTTGCTGAAAAAAATTTGACAAATTTCAGAGTTTTCGACAAAAAACAAAAAAAGTTTAAGGCAAAAAAAAATTCTGAAATGTTTGTACACTGAAAATTTCGATGGCGTTGTGCAAGACAAAACGAATGAAGACCTTCTGCTGAAAACCCGGTAAGAATATTTGAATATTTACTGCTTTTAGACGTTAAAATATCTGAAAAATCGATGTACCGTTACACCTCGGTACTGATTTGTATAGGAATTTAGACAACAAAATTTAGCAATTCCCACCATCGGGGGCGGTCGAGGGGGGTGCGGATCGACGGGGAATAATTCCTGGCGCCGATTAATGACGGTTTGCTGAAAAAAATTTGACAAATTTCAGAGTTTTTGACAAAAAACAAAAAAAAATTAAGGCAAAAAAAATTCTGAAATGTTTGCACACTGAAAATTTCGATGGCGTTGTGCAAGACAAAACGAATGAAGACCTTCTGCTGAAAACCCGGTAAGAATATTTGAATATTTACTGCTTTTAGACGTTAAAATATCTGAAAAATCGATGTACCATTACACCTCGGTACGGTACTGATTTGTATAGGAATTTAGACAACAAAATTTAGCAATTCCCACCATCGGGGGCGGTCGAGGGGGGTGCGGATCGACGGGGAATAATTCCTGGCGCCGATTAATGACGGTTTGCTGAAAAAAATTTGACAAATTTCAGAGTTTTTGACAAAAAAAAAAAAATTTAAGGCAAAAAAAATTCTGAAAAGTTTGCACACTGAAAATTTCGATGGCGTTGTGCAAGACAAAACGAATGAAGACCTTCTGCTGAAAACCCAGTAAGAATATTTGAATATTTACTGCTTTTAGACGTTAAAATATCTGAAAAATCGATGTACCATTACACCTCGGTACTGATTTGTATAGGAATTTAGACAACAAAATTTAGCAAATCCCACCATCGGGGGCGGTCGAGGGGGGTGCGGATCGACGGGGAATAATTCCTGGCGCCGATTAATGACAGTTTGCTGAAAAAAATTTGACAAATTTCAGAGTTTTTGACAAAAAACAAAAAAAATTAAGGCAAAAAAAAAATCTGAAATGTTTGCACACTGAAAATTTCGATGGCGTTGTGCAAGACAAAACGAATGAAGACCTTCTGCTGAAAACCCGGTAAGAATATTTGAATATTTACTGCTTTTAGACGTTAAAATATCTGAAAAATCGATGTACCATTACACCTCGGTACTGATTTGTATAGGAATTTAGACAACAAAATTTAGCAATTCCCACCATCGGGGGCGGTCGAGGGGGGTGCGGATCGACGGGGAATAATTCCTGGCGCCGATTAATGACGGTTTGCTGAAAAATATTGACAAATTTCAGAGTTTTTGACAAAAAACAAAAAAAAATTAAGGCAAAAAAAATTCTGAAATGTTTGCACACTGAAAATTTCGATGGCGTTGTGCAAGACAAAACGAATGAAGACCTTCTGCTGAAAACCCGGTAAGAATATTTGAATATTTACTGCTTTTAGACGTTAAAATATCTGAAAAATCGATGTACCGTTACACCTCGGTACTGATTTGTATAGGAATTTAGACAACAAAATTTAGCAATTCCCACCATCGGGGGCGGTCGAGGGGGGTGCGGATCGACGGGGAATAATTCCTGGCGCCGATTAATGACGGTTTGCTGAAAAAAATTTGACAAATTTCAGAGTTTTTGACAAAAAACAAAAAAAAATTAAGGCAAAAAAAATTCTGAAATGTTTGCACACTGAAAATTTCGATGGCGTTGTGCAAGACAAAACGAATGAAGACCTTCTGCTGAAAACCCGGTAAGAATATTTGAATATTTACTGCTTTTAGACGTTAAAATATCTGAAAAATCGATGTACCATTACACCTCGGTACGGTACTGATTTGTATAGGAATTTAGACAACAAAAATTAGCAATTCCCACCATCGGGGGCGGTCGAGGGGGGTGCGGATCGACGGGGAATAATTCCTGGCGCCGATTAATGACGGTTTGCTGAAAAAAATTTGACAAATTTCAGAGTTTTTGACAAAAAAAAAAAAATTTAAGGCAAAAAAAATTCTGAAAAGTTTGCACACTGAAAATTTCGATGGCGTTGTGCAAGACAAAACGAATGAAGACCTTCTGCTGAAAACCCAGTAAGAATATTTGAATATTTACTGCTTTTAGACGTTAAAATATCTGAAAAATCGATGTACCATTACACCTCGGTACTGATTTGTATAGGAATTTAGACAACAAAATTTAGCAAATCCCACCATCGGGGGCGGTCGAGGGGGGTGCGGATCGACGGGGAATAATTCCTGGCGCCGATTAATGACAGTTTGCTGAAAAAAATTTGACAAATTTCAGAGTTTTTGACAAAAAACAAAAAAAATTTAAGGCAAAAAAAAAATCTGAAATGTTTGCACACTGAAAATTTCGATGGCGTTGTGCAAGACAAAACGAATGAAGACCTTCTGCTGAAAACCCGGTAAGAATATTTGAATATTTACTGCTTTTAGACGTTAAAATATCTGAAAAATCGATGTACCATTACACCTCGGTACTGATTTGTATAGGAATTTAGACAACAAAATTTAGCAATTCCCACCATCGGGGGCGGTCGAGGGGGGTGCGGATCGACGGGGAATAATTCCTGGCGCCGATTAATGACGGTTTGCTGAAAAAAATTTGACAAATTTCAGAGTTTTTGACAAAAAACAAAATAAATTTAAGGCAAAAAAAAATTCTGAAATGTTTGCACACTGAAAATTTCGATGGCGTTGTGCAAGACAAAACGAATGAAGACCTTCTGCTGAAAACCCGGTAAGAATATTTGAATATTTACTGCTTTTAGACGTTAAAATATCTGAAAAATCGATGTACCATTACACCTCGGTACTGATTTGTATAGGAATTTAGACAACAAAATTTAGCAAATCCCATAATCGGGGGCGGTCGAGGGGGGTGCGGATCGACGGGGAATAATTCCTGGCGCCGATTAATGACGGTTTGCTGAAAAAAATTTGACAAAATTCAGAGTTTTTGACAAAAAACTAAAAAAATTTAAGGCAAAAAAAAAATCTGAAATTTTTGCACACTGAAAATTTCGATGGCGTTATGCAAGACAAAACGAATGAAGACCTTCTGCTGAAAACCCGGTAAGAATATTTGAATATTTACTGCTTTTAGACGTTAAAATATCTGAAAAATTGATGTACCATTACACCTCGGTACTGATTTGTATAGGAATTTAGACAACAAAATTTAGCAATTCCCACCATCGGGGGCGGTCGAGGGGGGTGCGGATCGACGGGGAATAATTCCTGGCGCCGATTAATGACGGTTTGCTGAAAAAAATTTGACAAATTTCAGAGTTTTTGACAAAAAATAAAAAAAAATTAAAAGCCAAAAAAAATTCTGAAATGTTTGCACACTGAAAATTTCGATGGCGTTGTGCAAGACAAAACGAATGAAGACCTTCTGCTGAAAACCCGGTAAGAATATTTGAATATTTACTGCTTTTAGACGTTAAAATATCTGAAAAATCGATGTACCATTACACCTCGGTACTGATTTGTATAGGAATTTAGACAACAAAATTTAGCATTTCCCACCATCGGGGGCGGTCGAGGGGGGTGCCGATCGACGGGGAATAATTCCTGGCGCCGATTAATGACGGTTTGCTGAAAAAAATTTGACAAATTTCAGAGTTTTTGACAAAAAACAAAAAAAAAATTAAGGCAAAAAAAAATTCTGAAATGTGTGCACACTGACAATTTCGATGGCGTTGTGCAAGACAAAACGAATGAAGACCTTCTGCTGAAAACCCGGTAAGAATATTTGAATATTTACTGCTTTTAGACGTTAAAATATCTGAAAAATCGATGTACCATTACACCTCGGTACTGATTTGTATAGGAATTTAGACAACAAAATTTAGCAATTCCCACCATCGGGGGCGGTCGAGGGGGGTGCGGATCGACGGGGAATAATTCCTGGCGCCGATTAATGACGGTTTGCTGAAAAAAATTTGACAAATTTCAGAGTTTTTGACAAAAAACAAAAAAAAATTAAGGCAAAAAAAATTCTGAAATGTTTGCACACTGAAAATTTCGATGGCGTTGTGCAAGACAAAACGAATGAAGACCTTCTGCTGAAAACCCGGTAAGAATATTTGAATATTTACTGCTTTTAGACGTTAAAATATCTGAAAAATCGATGTACCATTACACCTCGGTACTGATTTGTATAGGAATTTAGACAACAAAATTTAGCAATTCCCACCATCGGGGGCGGTCGAGGGGGGTGCGGATCGACGGGGAATAATTCCTGGCGCCGATTAATGATGGTTTGCTGAAAAAAATTTGACAAATTTCAGAGTTTTTGACAAAAAACAAAAAAAAATTAAGGCAAAAAAAAATTCTGAAATGTTTGCACACTGAAAATTTCGATGGCGTTGTGCAAGACAAAACGAATGAAGACCTTCTGCTGAAAACCCGGTAAGAATATTTGAATATTTACTGCTTTTAGACGTTAAAATATCTGAAAAATCGATGTACCATTACACCTCGGTACTGATTTGTATAGGCATTTAGACAACAAAATTTAGCAATTCCCACCATCGGGGGCGGTCGAGGGGGGTGCGGATCGACGGGGAATAATTCCTGGCGCTGAATAATGACGGTTTGCTGAAAAAAATTTGACAAAATTCAGAGTTTTCGACAAAAAACAAAAAAAGTTTAAGGCAAAAAAAAATTCTGAAATGTTTGTACACTGAAAATTTCGATGGCGTTGTGCAAGACAAAACGAATGAAGACCTTCTGCTGAAATCCCGGTAAGAATATTTGAATATTTACTGCTTTTAGACGTTAAAATATCTGAAAAATCGATGTACCATTACACCTCGGTACTGATTTGTATAGGAATTTAGACAACAAAATTTAGCAATTCCCACCATCGGGGGCGGTCGAGGGGGGTGCCGATCGACGGGGAATAATTCCTGGCGCCGATTAATGACGGTTTGCTGAAAAAAATTTGACAAATTTCAGAGTTTTTGACAAAAAACAAAAAAAAATTAAGGCAAAAAAAAATTCTGAAATGTGTGCACACTGAAAATTTCGATGGCGTTGTGCAAGACAAAACGAATGAAGACCTTCTGCTGAAAACCCGGTAAGAATATTTGAATATTTACTGCTTTTAGACGTTAAAATATCTGAAAAATCGATGTACCATTACACCTCGGTACTGATTTGTATAGGAATTTAGACAACAAAATTTAGCAATTCCCACCATCGGGGGCGGTCGAGGGGGGTGCGGATCGACGGGGAATAATTCCTGGCGCCGATTAATGACGGTTTGCTGAAAAAAATTTGACAAATTTCAGAGTTTTTGACAAAAAACAAAAAAAAATTAAGGCAAAAAAAAATTCTGAAATGTTTGCACACTGAAAATTTCGATGGCGTTGTGCAAGACAAAACGAATGAAGACCTTCTGCTGAAAACCCGGTAAGAATATTTGAATATTTACTGCTTTTAGACGTTAAAATATCTGAAAAATCGATGTACCATTACACCTCGGTACTTATTTGTATAGGAATTTAGACAACAAAATTTTGCAATTCCCACCATCGGGGGCGGTCGAGGGGGGTGCGGATCGACGGGGAATAATTCCTGGCGCCGATTAATGACGGTTTGCTGAAAAAAATTTGACAAATTTCAGAGTTTTTGACAAAAAACAAAAAAAAATTAAGGCAAAAAAAAATTCTGAAATGTTTGCACACTGAAAATTTCGATGGCGTTGTGCAAGACAAAACGAATGAAGACCTTCTGCTGAAAACCCGGTAAGAATATTTGAATGTTTACTGCTTTTAGACGTTAAAATATCTGAAAAATTGATGTACCATTACACCTCGGTACTGATTTGTATAGGAATTTAGACAACAAAATTTAGCAATTCCCACCATCGGGGGCGGTCGAGGGGGGTGCGGATCGACGGGGAATAATTCCTGGCGCCGATTAATGACGGTTTGCTGAAAAAAATTTGACAAATTTCAGAGTTTTTGACAAAAAACAAAAAAAAATTAAGGCAAAAAAAAATTCTGAAATGTTTGCACACTGAAAATTTCGATGGCGTTGTGCAAGACAAAACGAATGAAGACCTTCTGCTGAAAACCCGGTAAGAATATTTGAATATTTACTGCTTTTAGACGTTAAAATATCTGAAAAATCGATGTACCATTACACCTCGGTACTGATTTGTATAGGCATTTAGACAACAAAATTTAGCAATTCCCACCATCGGGGGCGGTCGAGGGGGGTGCGGATCGACGGGGAATAATTCCTGGCGCCGATTAATGACGGTTTGCTGAAAAAAATTTGACAAATTTCAGAGTTTTCGACAAAAAACAAAAAAAGTTTAAGGCAAAAAAAAATTCTGAAATGTTTGTACACTGAAAATTTCGATGGCGTTGTGCAAGACAAAACGAATGAAGACCTTCTGCTGAAAACCCGGTAAGAATATTTGAATATTTACTGCTTTTAGACGTTAAAATATCTGAAAAATCGATGTACCATTACACCTCGGTACTGATTTGTATAGGAATTTAGACAACAAAATTTAGCAATTCCCACCATCGGGGGCGGTCGAGGGGGGTGCCGATCGACGGGGAATAATTCCTGGCGCCGATTAATGACGGTTTGCTGAAAAAAATTTGACAAATTTCAGAGTTTTTGACAAAAAACAAAAAAAAATTAAGGCAAAAAAAAATTCTGAAATGTGTGCACACTGAAAATTTCGATGGCGTTGTGCAAGACAAAACGAATGAAGACCTTCTGCTGAAAACCCGGTAAGAATATTTGAATATTTACTGCTTTTAGACGTTAAAATATCTGAAAAATCGATGTACCATTACACCTCGGTACTGATTTGTATAGGAATTTAGACAACAAAATTTAGCAATTCCCACCATCGGGGGCGGTCGAGGGGGGTGCGGATCGACGGGGAATAATTCCTGGCGCCGATTAATGACGGTTTGCTGAAAAAAATTTGACAAATTTCAGAGTTTTTGACAAAAAACAAAAAAAAATTAAGGCAAAAAAAATTCTGAAATGTTTGCACACTGAAAATTTCGATGGCGTTGTGCAAGACAAAACGAATGAAGACCTTCTGCTGAAAACCCGGTAAGAATATTTGAATATTGACTGCTTTTAGACGTTAAAATATCTGAAAAATCGATGTACCATTACACCTCGGTACTGATTTGTATAGGCATTTAGACAACAAAATTTAGCAATTCCCACCATCGGGGGCGGTCGAGGGGGGTGCGGATCGACGGGGAATAATTCCTGGCGCCGATTAATGACGGTTTGCTGAAAAAAATTTGACAAATTTCAGAGTTTTTGACAAAAAACAAAAAAAAATTAAGGCAAAAAAAAATTCTGAAATGTTTGCACACTGAAAATTTCGATGGCGTTGTGCAAGACAAAACGAATGAAGACCTTCTGCTGAAAACCCGGTAAGAATATTTGAATATTTACTGCTTTTAGACGTTAAAATATCTGAAAAATCGATGTACCATTACACCTCGGTACTGATTTGTATAGGCATTTAGACAACAAAATTTAGCAATTCCCACCATCGGGGGCGGTCGAGGGGGGTGCGGATCGACGGGGAATAATTCCTGGCGCCGATTAATGACGGTTTGCTGAAAAAAATTTGACAAATTTCAGAGTTTTCGACAAAAAACAAAAAAAGTTTAAGGCAAAAAAAAATTCTGAAATGTTTGTACACTGAAAATTTCGATGGCGTTGTGCAAGACAAAACGAATGAAGACCTTCTGCTGAAAACCCGGTAAGAATATTTGAATATTTACTGCTTTTAGACGTTAAAATATCTGAAAAATCGATGTACCATTACACCTCGGTACTGATTTGTATAGGAATTTAGACAACAAAATTTAGCAATTCCCACCATCGGGGGCGGTCGAGGGGGGTGCCGATCGACGGGGAATAATTCCTGGCGCCGATTAATGACGGTTTGCTGAAAAAAATTTGACAAATTTCAGAGTTTTTGACAAAAAACAAAAAAAAATTAAGGCAAAAAAAAATTCTGAAATGTGTGCACACTGAAAATTTCGATGGCGTTGTGCAAGACAAAACGAATGAAGACCTTCTGCTGAAAACCCGGTAAGAATATTTGAATATTTACTGCTTTTAGACGTTAAAATATCTGAAAAATCGATGTACCATTACACCTCGGTACTGATTTGTATAGGAATTTAGACAACAAAATTTAGCAATTCCCACCATCGGGGGCGGTCGAGGGGGGTGCGGATCGACGGGGAATAATTCCTGGCGCCGATTAATGACGGTTTGCTGAAAAAAATTTGACAAATTTCAGAGTTTTTGACAAAAAACAAAAAAAAATTAAGGCAAAAAAAATTCTGAAATGTTTGCACACTGAAAATTTCGATGGCGTTGTGCAAGACAAAACGAATGAAGACCTTCTGCTGAAAACCCGGTAAGAATATTTGAATATTGACTGCTTTTAGACGTTAAAATATCTGAAAAATCGATGTACCATTACACCTCGGTACTGATTTGTATAGGCATTTAGACAACAAAATTTAGCAATTCCCACCATCGGGGGCGGTCGAGGGGGGTGCGGATCGACGGGGAATAATTCCTGGCGCCGATTAATGACGGTTTGCTGAAAAACATTTGACAAAATTCAGAGTTTTCGACAAAAAACAAAAAAAAATTAAGGCAAAAAAAATTCTGAAATGTTTGCACACTGAAAATTTCGATGGCGTTGTGCAAGACAAAACGAATGAAGACCTTCTGCTGAAAACCCGGTAAGAATATTTGAATATTTACTGCTTTTAGACGTTAAAATATCTGAAAAATCGATGTACCATTACACCTCGGTACGGTACTGATTTGTATAGGAATTTAGACAACAAAATTTAGCAATTCCCACCATCGGGGGCGGTCGAGGGGGGTGCGGGTCGACGGGGAATAATTCCTGGCGCCGATTAATGACGGTTTGCTGAAAAAAATTTGACAAATTTCAGAGTTTTTAAAAAAAAAAAAAAAATTTAATGCAAAAAAAATTCTGAAATGTTTGCACACTGAAAATTTCTATGGCGTTGTGCAAGACAAAACGAATGAAGACCTTCTGCTGAAAACCCGGTAAGAATATTTGAATATTTACTGCTTTTAGACGTTAAAATATCTGAAAAATCGATGTACCATTACACCTCGGTACTGATTTGTATAGGAATTTAGACAACAAAATTTAGCAAATCCCACCATCGGGGGCGGTTGGGGGGGGTGCGGATCGACGGGGAATAAGTCCTGGCGCCGATTAATGACGGTTTGCTGAAAAAAATTAGACAAATTTCAGAGTTTTTGACAAAAAACAAAAAAAAATTAAGGCAAAAAAAAAAACTGAAATGTGTGCACACTGAAAATTTCGATGGCGTTGTGCAAGACAAAACGAATGAAGACCTTCTGCTGAAAACCCGGTAAGAATATTTGAATATTTACTGCTTTTAGACGTTAAAATATCTGAAAAATCGATGTACCATTACACCTCGGTACTGATTTGTATAGGAATTTAGACAACAAAATTTAGCAATTCCCACCATCGGGGGCGGTCGAGGGGGGTGCGGATCGACGGGGAATAATTCCTGGCGCCGATTAATGACGGTTTGCTGAAAAAAATTTGACAAATTTCAGAGTTTTTGACAAAAAACAAAAAAAAATTAAGGCAAAAAAAATTCTGAAATGTTTGCACACTGAAAATTTCGATGGCGTTGTGCAAGACAAAACGAATGAAGACCTTCTGCTGAAAACCCGGTAAGAATATTTGAATATTTACTGCTTTTAGACGTTAAAATATCTGAAAAATCGATGTACCATTACACCTCGGTACTGATTTGTATAGGAATTTAGACAACAAAATTTAGCAAATCCCACCATCGGGGGCGGTCGAGGGGGGTGCGGATCGACGGGGAATAATTCCTGGCGCCGATTAATGACGGTTTGCTGAAAAAAATTTGACAAAATTCAGAGTTTTTGACAAAAAACAAAAAAAATTTAAGGCAAAAAAAAATTCTGAAATTTTTGCACACTGAAAATTTCGATGGCGTTGTGCAAGACAAAACGAATGAAGACCTTCTGCTGAAAACCCGGTAAGAATATTTGAATATTTACTGCTTTTAGACGTTAAAATATCTGAAAAATCGATGTACCGTTACACCTCGGTACTGATTTGTATAGGAATTTAGACAACAAAATTTAGCAATTCCCACCATCGGGGGCGGTCGAGGGGGGTGCGGATCGACGGGGAATAATTCCTGGCGCCGATTAATGACGGTTTGCTGAAAAAAATTTGACAAATTTCAGAGTTTTTGACAAAAAACAAAAAAAAATTAAGGCAAAAAAAATTCTGAAATGTTTGCACACTGAAAATTTCGATGGCGTTGTGCAAGACAAAACGAATGAAGACCTTCTGCTGAAAACCCGGTAAGAATATTTGAATATTTACTGCTTTTAGACGTTAAAATATCTGAAAAATCGATGTACCATTACACCTCGGTACGGTACTGATTTGTATAGGAATTTAGACAACAAAATTTAGCAATTCCCACCATCGGGGGCGGTCGAGGGGGGTGCGGATCGACGGGGAATAATTCCTGGCGCCGATTAATGACGGTTTGCTGAAAAAAATTTGACAAATTTCAGAGTTTTTGACAAAAAAAAAAAAATTTAAGGCAAAAAAAATTCTGAAAAGTTTGCACACTGAAAATTTCGATGGCGTTGTGCAAGACAAAACGAATGAAGACCTTCTGCTGAAAACCCAGTAAGAATATTTGAATATTTACTGCTTTTAGACGTTAAAATATCTGAAAAATCGATGTACCATTACACCTCGGTACTGATTTGTATAGGAATTTAGACAACAAAATTTAGCAAATCCCACCATCGGGGGCGGTCGAGGGGGGTGCGGATCGACGGGGAATAATTCCTGGCGCCGATTAATGACAGTTTGCTGAAAAAAATTTGACAAATTTCAGAGTTTTTGACAAAAAACAAAAAAAATTTAAGGCAAAAAAAAAATCTGAAATGTTTGCACACTGAAAATTTCGATGGCGTTGTGCAAGACAAAACGAATGAAGACCTTCTGCTGAAAACCCGGTAAGAATATTTGAATATTTACTGCTTTTAGACGTTAAAATATCTGAAAAATCGATGTACCATTACACCTCGGTACTGATTTGTATAGGAATTTAGACAACAAAATTTAGCAATTCCCACCATCGGGGGCGGTCGAGGGGGGTGCGGATCGACGGGGAATAATTCCTGGCGCCGATTAATGACGGTTTGCTGAAAAAAATTTGACAAATTTTAGAGTTTTTGACAAAAAACAAAATAAATTTAAGGCAAAAAAAAATTCTGAAATGTTTGCACACTGAAAATTTCGATGGCGTTGTGCAAGACAAATCGAATGAAGACCTTCTGCTGAAAACCCGGTAAGAATATTTGAATATTTACTGCTTTTAGACGTTAAAATATCTGAAAAATCGATGTACCATTACACCTCGGTACTGATTTGTATAGGAATTTAGACAACAAAATTTAGCAAATCCCATAATCGGGGGCGGTCGAGGGGGGTGCGGATCGACGGGGAATAATTCCTGGCGCCGATTAATGACGGTTTGCTGAAAAAAATTTGACAAAATTCAGAGTTTTTGACAAAAAACTAAAAAAATTTAAGGCAAAAAAAAAATCTGAAATTTTTGCACACTGAAAATTTCGATGGCGTTGTGCAAGACAAAACGAATGAAGACCTTCTGCTGAAAACCCGGTAAGAATATTTGAATATTTACTGCTTTTAGACGTTAAAATATCTGAAAAATTGATGTACCATTACACCTCGGTACTGATTTGTATAGGAATTTAGACAACAAAATTTAGCAATTCCCACCATCGGGGGCGGTCGAGGGGGGTGCGGATCGACGGGGAATAATTCCTGGCGCCGATTAATGACGGTTTGCTGAAAAAAATTTGACAAATTTCAGAGTTTTTGACAAAAAATAAAAAAAAATTAAAAGCCAAAAAAAATTCTGAAATGTTTGCACACTGAAAATTTCGATGGCGTTGTGCAAGACAAAACGAATGAAGACCTTCTGCTGAAAACCCGGTAAGAATATTTGAATATTTACTGCTTTTAGACGTTAAAATATCTGAAAAATCGATGTACCATTACACCTCGGTACTGATTTGTATAGGAATTTAGACAACAAAATTTAGCAATTCCCACCATCGGGGGCGGTCGAGGGGGGTGCCGATCGACGGGGAATAATTCCTGGCGCCGATTAATGACGGTTTGCTGAAAAAAATTTGACAAATTTCAGAGTTTTTGACAAAAAACAAAAAAAAATTAAGGCAAAAAAAAATTCTGAAATGTGTGCACACTGACAATTTCGATGGCGTTGTGCAAGACAAAACGAATGAAGACCTTCTGCTGAAAACCCGGTAAGAATATTTGAATATTTACTGCTTTTAGACGTTAAAATATCTGAAAAATCGATGTACCATTACACCTCGGTACTGATTTGTATAGGAATTTAGACAACAAAATTTAGCAATTCCCACCATCGGGGGCGGTCGAGGGGGGTGCGGATCGACGGGGAATAATTCCTGGCGCCGATTAATGACGGTTTGCTGAAAAAAATTTGACAAATTTCAGAGTTTTTGACAAAAAACAAAAAAAAATTAAGGCAAAAAAAATTCTGAAATGTTTGCACACTGAAAATTTCGATGGCGTTGTGCAAGACAAAACGAATGAAGACCTTCTGCTGAAAACCCGGTAAGAATATTTGAATATTTACTGCTTTTAGACGTTAAAATATCTGAAAAATCGATGTACCATTACACCTCGGTACTGATTTGTATAGGAATTTAGACAACAAAATTTAGCAATTCCCACCATCGGGGGCGGTCGAGGGGGGTGCGGATCGACGGGGAATAATTCCTGGCGCCGATTAATGATGGTTTGCTGAAAAAAATTTGACAAATTTCAGAGTTTTTGACAAAAAACAAAAAAAAATTAAGGCAAAAAAAAATTCTGAAATGTTTGCACACTGAAAATTTCGATGGCGTTGTGCAAGACAAAACGAATGAAGACCTTCTGCTGAAAACCCGGTAAGAATATTTGAATATTTACTGCTTTTAGACGTTAAAATATCTGAAAAATCGATGTACCATTACACCTCGGTACTGATTTGTATAGGCATTTAGACAACAAAATTTAGCAATTCCCACCATCGGGGGCGGTCGAGGGGGGTGCGGATCGACGGGGAATAATTCCTGGCGCTGAATAATGACGGTTTGCTGAAAAAAATTTGACAAAATTCAGAGTTTTCGACAAAAAACAAAAAAAGTTTAAGGCAAAAAAAAATTCTGAAATGTTTGTACACTGAAAATTTCGATGGCGTTGTGCAAGACAAAACGAATGAAGACCTTCTGCTGAAATCCCGGTAAGAATATTTGAATATTTACTGCTTTTAGACGTTAAAATATCTGAAAAATCGATGTACCATTACACCTCGGTACTGATTTGTATAGGAATTTAGACAACAAAATTTAGCAATTCCCACCATCGGGGGCGGTCGAGGGGGGTGCCGATCGACGGGGAATAATTCCTGGCGCCGATTAATGACGGTTTGCTGAAAAAAATTTGACAAATTTCAGAGTTTTTGACAAAAAACAAAAAAAAATTAAGGCAAAAAAAAATTCTGAAATGTGTGCACACTGAAAATTTCGATGGCGTTGTGCAAGACAAAACGAATGAAGACCTTCTGCTGAAAACCCGGTAAGAATATTTGAATATTTACTGCTTTTAGACGTTAAAATATCTGAAAAATCGATGTACCATTACACCTCGGTACTGATTTGTATAGGAATTTAGACAACAAAATTTAGCAATTCCCACCATCGGGGGCGGTCGAGGGGGGTGCGGATCGACGGGGAATAATTCCTGGCGCCGATTAATGACGGTTTGCTGAAAAAAATTTGACAAATTTCAGAGTTTTTGACAAAAAACAAAAAAAAATTAAGGCAAAAAAAAATTCTGAAATGTTTGCACACTGAAAATTTCGATGGCGTTGTGCAAGACAAAACGAATGAAGACCTTCTGCTGAAAACCCGGTAAGAATATTTGAATATTTACTGCTTTTAGACGTTAAAATATCTGAAAAATCGATGTACCATTACACCTCGGTACTGATTTGTATAGGAATTTAGACAACAAAATTTAGCAAATCCCATAATCGGGGGCGGTCGAGGGGGGTGCGGATCGACGGGGAATAATTCCTGGCGCCGATTAATGACGGTTTGCTGAAAAAAATTTGACAAAATTCAGAGTTTTTGACAAAAAACTAAAAAAATTTAAGGCAAAAAAAAAATCTGAAATTTTTGCACACTGAAAATTTCGATGGCGTTGTGCAAGACAAAACGAATGAAGACCTTCTGCTGAAAACCCGGTAAGAATATTTGAATGTTTACTGCTTTTAGACGTTAAAATATCTGAAAAATTGATGTACCATTACACCTCGGTACTGATTTGTATAGGAATTTAGACAACAAAATTTAGCAATTCCCACCATCGGGGGCGGTCGAGGGGGGTGCGGATCGACGGGGAATAATTCCTGGCGCCGATTAATGATGGTTTGCTGAAAAAAATTTGACAAATTTCAGAGTTTTTGACAAAAAACAAAAAAAAATTAAGGCAAAAAAAAATTCTGAAATGTTTGCACACTGAAAATTTCGATGGCGTTGTGCAAGACAAAACGAATGAAGACCTTCTGCTGAAAACCCGGTAAGAATATTTGAATATTTACTGCTTTTAGACGTTAAAATATCTGAAAAATCGATGTACCATTACACCTCGGTACTGATTTGTATAGGCATTTAGACAACAAAATTTAGCAATTCCCACCCTCGGGGGCGGTCGAGGGGGGTGCGGATCGACGGGGAATAATTCCTGGCGCCGATTAATGACGGTTTGCTGAAAAAAATTTGACAAATTTCAGAGTTTTCGACAAAAAACAAAAAAAGTTTAAGGCAAAAAAAAATTCTGAAATGTTTGTACACTGAAAATTTCGATGGCGTTGTGCAAGACAAAACGAATGAAGACCTTCTGCTGAAAACCCGGTAAGAATATTTGAATATTTACTGCTTTTAGACGTTAAAATATCTGAAAAATCGATGTACCATTACACCTCGGTACTGATTTGTATAGGAATTTAGACAACAAAATTTAGCAATTCCCACCATCGGGGGCGGTCGAGGGGGGTGCCGATCGACGGGGAATAATTCCTGGCGCCGATTAATGACGGTTTGCTGAAAAAAATTTGACAAATTTCAGAGTTTTTGACAAAAAACAAAAAAAAATTAAGGCAAAAAAAAATTCTGAAATGTGTGCACACTGAAAATTTCGATGGCGTTGTGCAAGACAAAACGAATGAAGACCTTCTGCTGAAAACCCGGTAAGAATATTTGAATATTTACTGCTTTTAGACGTTAAAATATCTGAAAAATCGATGTACCATTACACCTCGGTACTGATTTGTATAGGAATTTAGACAACAAAATTTAGCAATTCCCACCATCGGGGGCGGTCGAGGGGGGTGCGGATCGACGGGGAATAATTCCTGGCGCCGATTAATGACGGTTTGCTGAAAAAAATTTGACAAATTTCAGAGTTTTTGACAAAAAACAAAAAAAAATTAAGGCAAAAAAAATTCTGAAATGTTTGCACACTGAAAATTTCGATGGCGTTGTGCAAGACAAAACGAATGAAGACCTTCTGCTGAAAACCCGGTAAGAATATTTGAATATTGACTGCTTTTAGACGTTAAAATATCTGAAAAATCGATGTACCATTACACCTCGGTACTGATTTGTATAGGCATTTAGACAACAAAATTTAGCAATTCCCACCATCGGGGGCGGTCGAGGGGGGTGCGGATCGACGGGGAATAATTCCTGGCGCCGATTAATGACGGTTTGCTGAAAAACATTTGACAAAATTCAGAGTTTTCGACAAAAAACAAAAAAAAATTAAGGCAAAAAAAATTCTGAAATGTTTGCACACTGAAAATTTCGATGGCGTTGTGCAAGACAAAACGAATGAAGACCTTCTGCTGAAAACCCGGTAAGAATATTTGAATATTTACTGCTTTTAGACGTTAAAATATCTGAAAAATCGATGTACCATTACACCTCGGTACGGTACTGATTTGTATAGGAATTTAGACAACAAAATTTAGCAATTCCCACCATCGGGGGCGGTCGAGGGGGGTGCGGGTCGACGGGGAATAATTCCTGGCGCCGATTAATGACGGTTTGCTGAAAAAAATTTGACAAATTTCAGAGTTTTTGAAAAAAAAAAAAAAATTTAATGCAAAAAAAATTCTGAAATGTTTGCACACTGAAAATTTCGATGGCGTTGTGCAAGACAAAACGAATGAAGACCTTCTGCTGAAAACCCAGTAAGAATATTTGAATATTTACTGCTTTTAGACGTTAAAATATCTGAAAAATCGATGTACCATTACACCTCGGTACTGATTTGTATAGGAATTTAGACAACAAAATTTAGCAAATCCCACCATCGGGGGCGGTTGAGGGGGGTGCGGATCGACGGGGAATAAGTCCTGGCGCCGATTAATGACGGTTTGCTGAAAAAAATTAGACAAATTTCAGAGTTTTTGACAAAAAACAAAAAAAAATTAAGGCAAAAAAAAAAACTGAAATGTGTGCACACTGAAAATTTCGATGGCGTTGTGCAAGACAAAACGAATGAAGACCTTCTGCTGAAAACCCGGTAAGAATATTTGAATATTTACTGCTTTTAGACGTTAAAATATCTGAAAAATCGATGTACCATTACACCTCGGTACTGATTTGTATAGGAATTTAGACAACAAAATTTAGCAATTCCCACCATCGGGGGCGGTCGAGGGGGGTGCGGATCGACGGGGAATAATTCCTGGCGCCGATTAATGACGGTTTGCTGAAAAAAATTTGACAAATTTCAGAGTTTTTGACAAAAAACAAAAAAAAATTAAGGCAAAAAAAATTCTGAAATGTTTGCACACTGAAAATTTCGATGGCGTTGTGCAAGACAAAACGAATGAAGACCTTCTGCTGAAAACCCGGTAAGAATATTTGAATATTTACTGCTTTTAGACGTTAAAATATCTGAAAAATCGATGTACCATTACACCTCGGTACTGATTTGTATAGGCATTTAGACAACAAAATTTAGCAATTCCCACCATCGGGGGCGGTCGAGGGGGGTGCGGATCGACGGAGAATAATTCCTGGCGCCGATTAATGACGGTTTGCTGAAAAAAATTTGACAAAATTCAGAGTTTTCGACAAAAAACAAAAAAAAATTAAGGCAAAAAAAATTCTGAAATGTTTGCACACTGAAAATTTCGATGGCGTTGTGCAAGACAAAACGAATGAAGACCTTCTGCTGAAAACCCGGTAAGAATATTTGAATATTTACTGCTTTTAGACGTTAAAATATCTGAAAAATCGATGTACCATTACACCTCGGTACGGTACTGATTTGTATAGGAATTTAGACAACAAAATTTAGCAATTCCCACCATCGGGGGCGGTCGAGGGGGGTGCGGGTCGACGGGGAATAATTCCTGGCGCCGATTAATGACGGTTTGCTGAAAAAAATTTGACAAATTTCAGAGTTTTTGAAAAAAAAAAAAAAATTTAATGCAAAAAAAATTCTGAAATGTTTGCACACTGAAAATTTCGATGGCGTTGTGCAAGACAAAACGAATGAAGACCTTCTGCTGAAAACCCAGTAAGAATATTTGAATATTTACTGCTTTTAGACGTTAAAATATCTGAAAAATCGATGTACCATTACACCTCGGTACTGATTTGTATAGGAATTTAGACAACAAAATTTAGCAAATCCCACCATCGGGGGCGGTTGAGGGGGGTGCGGATCGACGGGGAATAAGTCCTGGCGCCGATTAATGACGGTTTGCTGAAAAATATTTAAAAAAATTCAGAGTTTTTGACAAAAAACAAAAAAAAATTAAGGCAAAAAAAAATTCTGAAATTTTTGCACACTGAAAATTTCGATGGCGTTGTGCAAGACAAAACGAATGAAGACCTTCTGCTGAAAACCCGGTAAGAATATTTGAATATTTACTGCTTTTAGACGTTAAAATATCTGAAAAATCGATGTACCATTACACCTCGGTACTGATTTGTATAGGAATTTAGACAACAAAATTTAGCAATTCCCACCATCGGGGGCGGTCGAGGGGGGTGCGGATCGACGGGGAATAATTCCTGGCGCCGATAAATGACAGTTTGCTGAAAAAAATTTGACAAATTTCAGAGTTTTTGACAAAAAACAAAAAAAAATTAAGGCAAAAAAAAATTCTGAAATGTTTGCACACTGAAAATTTCGATGGCGTTGTGCAAGACAAAACGAATGAAGACCTTCTGCTGAAAACCCGGTAAGAATATTTGAATATTTACTGCTTTTAGACGTTAAAATATCTGAAAAATCGATGTACCATTACACCTCGGTACTGATTTGTATAGGAATTTAGACAACAAAATTTAGCAATTCCCACCATCGGGGGCGGTCGAGGGGGGTGCGGATCGACGGGGAATAATTCCTGGCGCCGATTAATGATGGTTTGCTGAAAAAAATTTGACAAATTTCAGTTTTTGACAAAAAACAAAAAAAAATTAAGGCAAAAAAAAATTCTGAAATGTTTGCACACTGAAAATTTCGATGGCGTTGTGCAAGACAAAACGAATGAAGACCTTCTGCTGAAAACCCGGTAAGAATATTTGAATATTTACTGCTTTTAGACGTTAAAATATCTGAAAAATCGATGTACCATTACACCTCGGTACTGATTTGTATAGGCATTTAGACAACAAAATTTAGCAATTCCCACCATCGGGGGCGGTCGAGGGGGGTGCGGATCGACGGGGAATAATTCCTGGCGCCGAATAATGACGGTTTGCTGAAAAAAATTTGACAAAATTCAGAGTTTTCGACAAAAAACAAAAAAAGTTTAAGGCAAAAAAAAATTCTGAAATGTTTGTACACTGAAAATTTCGATGGCGTTGTGCAAGACAAAACGAATGAAGACCTTCTGCTGAAAACCCGGTAAGAATATTTGAATATTTACTGCTTTTAGACGTTAAAATATCTGAAAAATCGATGTACCATTACACCTCGGTACTGATTTGTATAGGAATTTAGACAACAAAATTTAGCAATTCCCACCATCGGGGGCGGTCGAGGGGGGTGCCGATCGACGGGGAATAATTCCTGGCGCCGATTAATGACGGTTTGCTGAAAAAAATTAGACAAATTTCAGAGTTTTTGACAAAAAACAAAAAAAAATTAAGGCAAAAAAAAATTCTGAAATGTGTGCACACTGAAAATTTCGATGGCGTTGTGCAAGACAAAACGAATGAAGACCTTCTGCTGAAAACCCGGTAAGAATATTTGAATATTTACTGCTTTTAGACGTTAAAATATCTGAAAAATCGATGTACCATTACACCTCGGTACTGATTTGTATAGGAATTTAGACAACAAAATTTAGCAATTCCCACCATCGGGGGCGGTCGAGGGGGGTGCGGATCGACGGGGAATAATTCCTGGCGCCGATTAATGACGGTTTGCTGAAAAAAATTTGACAAATTTCAGAGTTTTTGACAAAAAACAAAAAAAAATTAAGGCAAAAAAAAATTCTGAAATGTTTGCACACTGAAAATTTCGATGGCGTTGTGCAAGACAAAACGAATGAAGACCTTCTGCTGAAAACCCGGTAAGAATATTTGAATATTTACTGCTTTTAGACGTTAAAATATCTGAAAAATCGATGTACCATTACACCTCGGTACTTATTTGTATAGGAATTTAGACAACAAAATTTTGCAATTCCCACCCTCGGGGGCGGTCGAGGGGGGTGCGGATCGACGGGGAATAATTCCTGGCGCCGATTAATGACGGTTTGCTGAAAAAAATTTGACAAATTTCAGAGTTTTTGACAAAAAACAAAAAAAAATTAAGGCAAAAAAAAATTCTGAAATGTTTGCACACTGAAAATTTCGATGGCGTTGTGCAAGACAAAACGAATGAAGACCTTCTGCTGAAAACCCGGTAAGAATATTTGAATGTTTACTGCTTTTAGACGTTAAAATATCTGAAAAATTGATGTACCATTACACCTCGGTACTGATTTGTATAGGAATTTAGACAACAAAATTTAGCAATTCCCACCATCGGGGGCGGTCGAGGGGGGTGCGGATCGACGGGGAATAATTCCTGGCGCCGATTAATGATGGTTTGCTGAAAAAAATTAGACAAATTTCAGTTTTTGACAAAAAACAAAAAAAAATTAAGGCAAAAAAAAATTCTGAAATGTTTGCACACTGAAAATTTCGATGGCGTTGTGCAAGACAAAACGAATGAAGACCTTCTGCTGAAAACCCGGTAAGAATATTTGAATATTTACTGCTTTTAGACGTTAAAATATCTGAAAAATCGATGTACCATTACACCTCGGTACTGATTTGTATAGGCATTTAGACAACAAAATTTAGCAATTCCCACCATCGGGGGCGGTCGAGGGGGGTGCGGATCGACGGGGAATAATTCCTGGCGCCGAATAATGACGGTTTGCTGAAAAAAATTTGACAAAATTCAGAGTTTTCGACAAAAAACAAAAAAAGTTTAAGGCAAAAAAAAATTCTGAAATGTTTGTACACTGAAAATTTCGATGGCGTTGTGCAAGACAAAACGAATGAAGACCTTCTGCTGAAAACCCGGTAAGAATATTTGAATATTTACTGCTTTTAGACGTTAAAATATCTGAAAAATCGATGTACCATTACACCTCGGTACTGATTTGTATAGGAATTTAGACAACAAAATTTAGCAATTCCCACCATCGGGGGCGGTCGAGGGGGGTGCCGATCGACGGGGAATAATTCCTGGCGCCGATTAATGACGGTTTGCTGAAAAAAATTAGACAAATTTCAGAGTTTTTGACAAAAAACAAAAAAAAATTAAGGCAAAAAAAAATTCTGAAATGTGTGCACACTGAAAATTTCGATGGCGTTGTGCAAGACAAAACGAATGAAGACCTTCTGCTGAAAACCCGGTAAGAATATTTGAATATTTACTGCTTTTAGACGTTAAAATATCTGAAAAATCGATGTACCATTACACCTCGGTACTGATTTGTATAGGAATTTAGACAACAAAATTTAGCAATTCCCACCATCGGGGGCGGTCGAGGGGGGTGCCGATCGACGGGGAATAATTCCTGGCGCCGATTAATGACGGTTTGCTGAAAAAAATTTGACAAATTTCAGAGTTTTTGACAAAAAACAAAAAAAAATTAAGGCAAAAAAAAATTCTGAAATGTTTGCACACTGAAAATTTCGATGGCGTTGTGCAAGACAAAACGAATGAAGACCTTCTGCTGAAAACCCGGTAAGAATATTTGAATATTTACTGCTTTTAGACGTTAAAATATCTGAAAAATCGATGTACCATTACACCTCGGTACTTATTTGTATAGGAATTTAGACAACAAAATTTTGCAATTCCCACCATCGGGGGCGGTCGAGGGGGGTGCGGATCGACGGGGAATAATTCCTGGCGCCGATTAATGACGGTTTGCTGAAAAAAATTTGACAAATTTCAGAGTTTTTGACAAAAAACAAAAAAAAATTAAGGCAAAAAAAAATTCTGAAATGTTTGCACACTGAAAATTTCGATGGCGTTGTGCAAGACAAAACGAATGAAGACCTTCTGCTGAAAACCCGGTAAGAATATTTGAATGTTTACTGCTTTTAGACGTTAAAATATCTGAAAAATTGATGTACCATTACACCTCGGTACTGATTTGTATAGGAATTTAGACAACAAAATTTAGCAATTCCCACCATCGGGGGCGGTCGAGGGGGGTGCTGATCGACGGGGAATAATTCCTGGCGCCGATTAATGATGGTTTGCTGAAAAAAATTTGACAAATTTCAGAGTTTTTGACAAAAAACAAAAAAAAATTAATGCAAAAAAAAATTCTGAAATGTTTGCACACTGAAAATTTCGATGGCGTTGTGCAAGACAAAACGAATGAAGACCTTCTGCTGAAAACCCGGTAAGAATATTTGAATATTTACTGCTTTTAGACGTTAAAATATCTGAAAAATCGATGTACCATTACACCTCGGTACTGATTTGTATAGGCATTTAGACAACAAAATTTAGCAATTCCCACCATCGAGGGCGGTCTAGGGGGGTGCGGATCGACGGGGAATAATTCCTGGCGCCGATTAATGACGGTTTGCTGAAAAAAATTTGACAAAATTCAGAGTTTTCGACAAAAAACAAAAAAAGTTTAAGGCAAAAAAAAATTCTGAAATGTTTGTACACTGAAAATTTCGATGGCGTTGTGCAAGACAAAACGAATGAAGACCTTCTGCTGAAAACCCGGTAAGAATATTTGAATATTTACTGCTTTTAGACGTTAAAATATCTGAAAAATCGATGTACCATTACACCTCGGTACTGATTTGTATAGGAATTTAGACAACAAAATTTAGCAATTCCCACCATCGGGGGCGGTCGAGGGGGGTGCGGATCGACGGGGAATAATTCCTGGCGCCGATTAATGACGGTTTGCTGAAAAAAATTTGACAAATTTCAGAGTTTTTGACAAAAAACAAAAAAAAATTAAGGCAAAAAAAATTCTGAAATGTTTGCACACTGAAAATTTCGATGGCGTTGTGCAAGACAAAACGAATGAAGACCTTCTGCTGAAAACCCGGTAAGAATATTTGAATATTTACTGCTTTTAGACGTTAAAATATCTGAAAAATCGATGTACCATTACACCTCGGTACTGATTTGTATAGGCATTTAGACAACAAAATTTAGCAATTCCCACCATCGGGGGCGGTCGAGGGGGGTGCGGATCGACGGGGAATAATTCCTGGCGCCGATTAATGACGGTTTGCTGAAAAAAATTTGACAAAATTCAGAGTTTTCGGCAAAAAACAAAAAAAAATTAAGGCAAAAAAAATTCTGAAATGTTTGCACACTGAAAATTTCGATGGCGTTGTGCAAGACAAAACGAATGAAGACCTTCTGCTGAAAACCCGGTAAGAATATTTGAATATTTACTGCTTTTAGACGTTAAAATATCTGAAAAATCGATGTACCATTACACCTCGGTACGGTACTGATTTGTATAGGAATTTAGACAACAAAATTTAGCAATTCCCACCATCGGGGGCGGTCGAGGGGGGTGCGGGTCGACGGGGAATAATTCCTGGCGCCGATTAATGACGGTTTGCTGAAAAAAATTTGACAAATTTCAGAGTTTTTGAAAAAAAAAAAAAAATTTAAGGCAAAAAAAATTCTGAAATGTTTGCACACTGAAAATTTCGATGGCGTTGTGCAAGACAAAACGAATGAAGACCTTCTGCTGAAAACCCAGTAAGAATATTTGAATATTTACTGCTTTTAGACGTTAAAATATCTGAAAAATCGATGTACCATTACACCTCGGTACTGATTTGTATAGGAATTTAGACAACAAAATTTAGCAAATCCCACCATCGGGGGCGGTCGAGGGGGGTGCGGATCGACGGGGAATAAGTCCTGGCGCCGATTAATGACGGTTTGCTGAAAAATATTTAAAAAAATTCAGAGTTTTTGACAAAAAACAAAAAAAAATTAAGGCAAAAAAAAATTCTGAAATTTTTGCACACTGAAAATTTCGATGGCGTTGTGCAAGACAAAACGAATGAAGACCTTCTGCTGAAAACCCGGTAAGAATATTTGAATATTTACTGCTTTTAGACGTTAAAATATCTGAAAAATCGATGTACCATTACACCTCGGTACTGATTTGTACAGGAATTTAGACAACAAAATTTAGCAATTCCCACCATCGGGGGCGGTCGAGGGGGGTGCGGATCGACGGGGAATAATTCCTGGCGCCGATTAATGACAGTTTGCTGAAAAAAATTTGACAAATTTCAGAGTTTTTGACAAAAAACAAAAAAAATTTAAGGCAAAAAAAAATTCTGAAATGTTTGCACACTGAAAATTTCGATGGCGTTGTGCAAGACAAAACGAATGAAGACCTTCTGCTGAAAACCCGGTAAGAATATTTGAATATTTACTGCTTTTAGACGTTAAAATATCTGAAAAATCGATGTACCATTACACCTCGGTACTGATTTGTATAGGAATTTAGACAACAAAATTTAGCAATTCCCACCATCGGGGGCGGTCGAGGGGGGTGCGGATCGACGGGGAATAATTCCTGGCGCCGATTAATGACGGTTTGCTGAAAAAAATTTGACAAATTTCAGAGTTTTTGACAAAAAACAAAATAAATTTAAGGCAAAAAAAAAATTCTGAAATGTTTGCACACTGAAAATTTCGATGGCGTTGTGCAAGACAAAACGAATGAAGACCTTCTGCTGAAAACCCGGTAAGAATATTTGAATATTTACTGCTTTTAGACGTTAAAATATCTGAAAAATCGATGTACCATTACACCTCGGTACTGATTTGTATAGGAATTTAGACAACAAAATTTAGCAATTCCCACCATCGGGGGCGGTCGAGGGGGGTGCGGATCGACGGGGAATAATTCCTGGCGCCGATTAATGACGGTTTGCTGAAAAAAATTTGACAAATTTCAGAGTTTTTGACAAAAACAAAAAAAAATTAAGGCAAAAAAAAATTCTGAAATTTTTGCACACTGAAAATTTCGATGGCGTTGTGCAAGACAAAACGAATGAAGACCTTCTGCTGAAAACCCGGTAAGAATATTTGAATATTTACTGCTTTTAGACGTTAAAATATCTGAAAAATCGATGTACCATTACACCTTAGTACTGATTTGTATAGGAATTTAGACAACAAAATTTAGCAATTCCCACCATCGGGGGCGGTCGAGGGGGGTGCCGATCGACGGGGAATAATTCCTGGCGCCGATTAATGACGGTTTGCTGAAAAAAATTAGACAAATTTCAGAGTTTTTGACAAAAAACAAAAAAAAATTAAGGCAAAAAAAAAAACTGAAATGTGTGCACACTGAAAATTTCGATGGCGTTGTGCAAGACAAAACGAATGAAGACCTTCTGCTGAAAACCCGGTAAGAATATTTGAATATTTACTGCTTTTAGACGTTAAAATATCTGAAAAATCGATGTACCATTACACCTCGGTACTGATTTGTATAGGAATTTAGACAACAAAATTTAGCAATTCCCACCATCGGGGGCGGTCGAGGGGGGTGCGGATCGACGGGGAATAATTCCTGGCGCCGATTAATGACGGTTTGCTGAAAAAAATTTGACAAATTTCAGAGTTTTTGACAAAAAACAAAAAAAAATTAAGGCAAAAAAAATTCTGAAATGTTTGCACACTGAAAATTTCGATGGCGTTGTGCAAGACAAAACGAATGAAGACCTTCTGCTGAAAACCCGGTAAGAATATTTGAATATTTACTGCTTTTAGACGTTAAAATATCTGAAAAATCGATGTACCATTACACCTCGGTACTGATTTGTATAGGCATTTAGACAACAAAATTTAGCAATTCCCACCATCGGGGGCGGTCGAGGGGGGTGCGGATCGACGGAGAATAATTCCTGGCGCCGATTAATGACGGTTTGCTGAAAAAAATTTGACAAAATTCAGAGTTTTCGACAAAAATCAAAAAAAAATTAAGGCAAAAAAAATTCTGAAATGTTTGCACATTGAAAATTTCGATGGCGTTGTGCAAGACAAAACGAATGAAGACCTTCTGCTGAAAACCCGGTAAGAATATTTGAATATTTACTGCTTTTAGACGTTAAAATATCTGAAAAATCGATGTACCATTACACCTCGGTACGGTACTGATTTGTATAGGAATTTAGACAACAAAATTTAGCAATTCCCACCATCGGGGGCGGTCGAGGGGGGTGCGGGTCGACGGGGAATAATTCCTGGCGCCGATTAATGACGGTTTGCTGAAAAAAATTTGACAAATTTCAGAGTTTTTAAAAAAAAAAAAAAAATTTAATGCAAAAAAAATTCTGAAATGTTTGCACACTGAAAATTTCGATGGCGTTGTGCAAGACAAAACGAATGAAGACCTTCTGCTGAAAACCCAGTAAGAATATTTGAATATTTACTGCTTTTAGACGTTAAAATATCTGAAAAATCGATGTACCATTACACCTCGGTACTGATTTGTATAGGAATTTAGACAACAAAATTTAGCAATTCCCACCATCGGGGGCGGTCGAGGGGGGTGCGGATCGACGGGGAATAATTCCTGGCGCCGATAAATGACAGTTTGCTGAAAAAAATTTGACAAATTTCAGAGTTTTTGACAAAAAACAAAAAAAAATTAAGGCAAAAAAAAATTCTGAAATGTTTGCACACTGAAAATTTCGATGGCGTTGTGCAAGACAAAACGAATGAAGACCTTCTGCTGAAAACCCGGTAAGAATATTTGAATATTTACTGCTTTTAGACGTTAAAATATCTGAAAAATCGATGTACCATTACACCTCGGTACTGATTTGTATAGGAATTTAGACAACAAAATTTAGCAATTCCCACCATCGGGGGCGGTCGAGGGGGGTGCGGATCGACGGGGAATAATTCCTGGCGCCGATTAATGATGGTTTGCTGAAAAAAATTTGACAAATTTCAGTTTTTGACAAAAAACAAAAAAAAATTAAGGCAAAAAAAAATTCTGAAATGTTTGCACACTGAAAATTTCGATGGCGTTGTGCAAGACAAAACGAATGAAGACCTTCTGCTGAAAACCCGGTAAAAATATTTGAATATTTACTGCTTTTAGACGTTAAAATATCTGAAAAATCGATGTACCATTACACCTCGGTACTGATTTGTATAGGCATTTAGACAACAAAATTTAGCAATTCCCACCATCGGGGGCGGTCGAGGGGGGTGCGGATCGACGGGGAATAATTCCTGGCGCCGAATAATGACGGTTTGCTGAAAAAAATTTGACAAAATTCAGAGTTTTCGACAAAAAACAAAAAAAGTTTAAGGCAAAAAAAAATTCTGAAATGTTTGTACACTGAAAATTTCGATGGCGTTGTGCAAGACAAAACGAATGAAGACCTTCTGCTGAAAACCCGGTAAGAATATTTGAATATTTACTGCTTTTAGACGTTAAAATATCTGAAAAATCGATGTACCATTACACCTCGGTACTGATTTGTATAGGAATTTAGACAACAAAATTTAGCAATTCCCACCATCGGGGGCGGTCGAGGGGGGTGCCGATCGACGGGGAATAATTCCTGGCGCCGATTAATGACGGTTTGCTGAAAAAAATTAGACAAATTTCAGAGTTTTTGACAAAAAACAAAAAAAAATTAAGGCAAAAAAAAATTCTGAAATGTGTGCACACTGAAAATTTCGATGGCGTTGTGCAAGACAAAACGAATGAAGACCTTCTGCTGAAAACCCGGTAAGAATATTTGAATATTTACTGCTTTTAGACGTTAAAATATCTGAAAAATCGATGTACCATTACACCTCGGTACTGATTTGTATAGGAATTTAGACAACAAAATTTAGCAATTCCCACCATCGGGGGCGGTCGAGGGGGGTGCGGATCGACGGGGAATAATTCCTGGCGCCGATTAATGACGGTTTGCTGAAAAAAATTTGACAAATTTCAGAGTTTTTGACAAAAAACAAAAAAAAATTAAGGCAAAAAAAAATTCTGAAATGTTTGCACACTGAAAATTTCGATGGCGTTGTGCAAGACAAAACGAATGAAGACCTTCTGCTGAAAACCCGGTAAGAATATTTGAATATTTACTGCTTTTAGACGTTAAAATATCTGAAAAATCGATGTACCATTACACCTCGGTACTTATTTGTATAGGAATTTAGACAACAAAATTTTGCAATTCCCACCATCGGGGGCGGTCGAGGGGGGTGCGGATCGACGGGGAATAATTCCTGGCGCCGATTAATGACGGTTTGCTGAAAAAAATTTGACAAATTTCAGAGTTTTTGACAAAAAACAAAAAAAAATTAAGGCAAAAAAAAATTCTGAAATGTTTGCACACTGAAAATTTCGATGGCGTTGTGCAAGACAAAACGAATGAAGACCTTCTGCTGAAAACCCGGTAAGAATATTTGAATGTTTACTGCTTTTAGACGTTAAAATATCTGAAAAATTGATGTACCATTACACCTCGGTACTGATTTGTATAGGAATTTAGACAACAAAATTTAGCAATTCCCACCATCGGGGGCGGTCGAGGGGGGTGCGGATCGACGGGGAATAATTCCTGGCGCCGATTAATGATGGTTTGCTGAAAAAAATTTGACAAATTTCAGAGTTTTTGACAAAAAACAAAAAAAAATTACGACAAAAAAAATTCTGAAATGTTTGCACACTGAAAATTTCGATGGCGTTGTGCAAGACAAAACGAATGAAGACCTTCTGCTGAAAACCCGGTAAGAATATTTGAATATTTACTGCTTTTAGACGTTAAAATATCTGAAAAATCGATGTACCATTACACCTCGGTACTGATTTGTATAGGCATTTAGACAACAAAATTTAGCAATTCCCACCATCGGGGGCGGTCGAGGGGGGTGCGGATCGACGGGGAATAATTCCTGGCGCCGATTAATGACGGTTTGCTGAAAAAAATTTGACAAAATTCAGAGTTTTCGACAAAAAACAAAAAAAGTTTAAGGCAAAAAAAAATTCTGAAATGTTTGTACACTGAAAATTTCGATGGCGTTGTGCAAGACAAAACGAATGAAGACCTTCTGCTGAAAACCCGGTAAGAATATTTGAATATTTACTGCTTTTAGACGTTAAAATATCTGAAAAATCGATGTACCATTACACCTCGGTACTGATTTGTATAGGAATTTAGACAACAAAATTTAGCAATTCCCACCATCGGGGGCGGTCGAGGGGGGTGCGGATCGACGGGGAATAATTCCTGGCGCCGATTAATGACGGTTTGCTGAAAAAAATTTGACAAATTTCAGAGTTTTTGACAAAAAACAAAAAAAAATTAAGGCAAAAAAAATTCTGAAATGTTTGCACACTGAAAATTTCGATGGCGTTGTGCAAGACAAAACGAATGAAGACCTTCTGCTGAAAACCCGGTAAGAATATTTGAATATTTACTGCTTTTAGACGTTAAAATATCTGAAAAATCGATGTACCATTACACCTCGGTACGGTACTGATTTGTATAGGAATTTAGACAACAAAATTTAGCAATTCCCACCATCGGGGGCGGTCGAGGGGGGTGCGGGTCGACGGGGAATAATTCCTGGCGCCGATTAATGACGGTTTGCTGAAAAAAATTTGACAAATTTCAGAGTTTTTGAAAAAAAAAAAAAAAATTTAAGGCAAAAAAAATTCTGAAATGTTTGCACACTGAAAATTTCGATGGCGTTGTGCAAGACAAAACGAATGAAGACCTTCTGCTGAAAACCCGGTAAGAATATTTGAATATTTACTGCTTTTAGACGTTAAAATATCTGAAAAATCGATGTACCATTACACCTCGGTACTGATTTGTACAGGAATTTAGACAACAAAATTTAGCAATTCCCACCATCGGGGGCGGTCGAGGGGGGTGCGGATCGACGGGGAATAATTCCTGGCGCCGATTAATAACAGTTTGCTGAAAAAAATTTGACAAATTTCAGAGTTTTTGACAAAAAACAAAAAAAATTTAAGGCAAAAAAAAATTCTGAAATGTTTGCACACTGAAAATTTCGATGGCGTTGTGCAAGACAAAACGAATGAAGACCTTCTGCTGAAAACCCGGTAAGAATATTTGAATATTTACTGCTTTTAGACGTTAAAATATCTGAAAAATCGATGTACCATTACACCTCGGTACTGATTTGTATAGGAATTTAGACAACAAAATTTAGCAATTCCCACCATCGGGGGCGGTCGAGGGGGGGCGGATCGACGGGGAATAATTCCTGGCGCCGATTAATGATGGTTTGCTGAAAAAAATTTGACAAATTTCAGAGATTTTGACAAAAAACAAAAAAAAATTAAGGCAAAAAAAAATTCTGAAATGTGTGCACACTGAAAATTTCGATGGCGTTGTGCAAGACAAAACGAATGAAGACCTTCTGCTGAAAACCCGGTAAGAATATTTGAATATTTACTGCTTTTAGACGTTAAAATATCTGAAAAATCGATGTACCATTACACCTCGGTACTGATTTGTATAGGCATTTAGACAACAAAATTTAGCAATTCCCACCATCGGGGGCGGTCGAGGGGGGTGCGGATCGACGGGGAATAATTCCTGGCGCCGATTAATGACGGTTTGCTGAAAAAAATTTGACAAATTTCAGAGTTTTTGACAAAAACAAAAAAAAATTAAGGCAAAAAAAAATTCTGAAATTTTTGCACACTGAAAATTTCGATGGCGTTGTGCAAGACAAAACGAATGAAGACCTTCTGCTGAAAACCCGGTAAGAATATTTGAATATTTACTGCTTTTAGACGTTAAAATATCTGAAAAATCGATGTACCATTACACCTCTGTACTGATTTGTATAGGAATTTAGACAACAAAATTTATCAAATCCCACCATCGGGGGCGGTCGAGGGGGGTGCGGATCGACGGGGAATAATTCCTGGCGCCGATTAATGACGGTTTGCTGAAAAAAATTTAACAAAATTCAGAGTTTTTGACAAAAAACAAAAAAAATTTAAGGCAAAAAAAAATTCTGAAATTTTTGCACACTGAAAATTTCGATGGCGTTGTGCAAGACAAAACGAATGAAGACCTTCTGCTGAAAACCCGGTAAGAATATTTGAATATTTACTGCTTTTAGACGTTAAAATATCTGAAAAATTGATGTACCATTACACCTCGGTACTGATTTGTATAGGAATTTAGACAACAAAATTTAGCAATTCCCACCATCGGGGGCGGTCGAGGGGGGTGCGGATCGACGGGGAATAATTCCAGGCGCCGATTAATGACGGTTTGCTGAAAAAAATTTGACAAATTTCAGAGTTTTTGACATAAAATAAAAAAAAATTAAAAGCCAAAAAAAATTCTGAAATGTTTGCACACTGAAAATTTCGATGGCGTTGTGCAAGACATACGAATGAAGACCTTCTGCTGAAAACCCGGTAAGAATATTTGAATGTTTACTGCTTTTAGACGTTAAAATATCTGAAAAATTGATGTACCATTACACCTCGGTACTGATTTGTATAGGAATTTAGACAACAAAATTTAGCAATTCCCACCATCGGGGGCGGTCGAGGGGGGTGCGGATCGACGGGGAATAATTCCTGGCGCCGATTAATGATGGTTTGCTGAAAAAAATTTGACAAATTTCAGAGTTATTGACAAAAAACAAAAAAAAATTAAGGCAAAAAAAAAATCTGAAATGTTTGCACACTGAAAATTTCGATGGCGTTGTGCAAGACAAAACGAATGAAGAACTTCTGCCGAAAACCCGGTAAGAATATTTGAATATTTACTGCTTTTAGACGTTAAAATATCTGAAAAATCGATGTACCATTACACCTCGGTACTGATTTGTATAGGCATTTAGACAACAAAATTTAGCAATTCCCACCATCGGGGGCGGTCGAGGGGGGTGCGGATCGACGGGGAATAATTCCTGGCGCCGAATAATGACGGTTTGCTGAAAAAAATTTGACAAAATTCAGAGTTTTCGACAAAAAACAAAAAAAGTTTAAGGCAAAAAAAAATTCTGAAATGTTTGTACACTGAAAATTTCGATGGCGTTGTGCAAGACAAAACGAATGAAGACCTTCTGCTTAAAACCCGGTAAGAATATTTGAATATTTACTGCTTTTAGACGTTAAAATATCTGAAAAATCGATGTACCATTACACCTCGGTACTGATTTGTATAGGCATTTAGACAACAAAATTTAGCAATTCCCACCATCGGGGGCGGTCGAGGGGGGTGCGGATCGACGGGGAATAATTCCTGGCGCCGATTAATGACGGTTTGCTGAAAAAAATTTGACAAATTTCAGAGTTTTTGACAAAAACAAAAAAAAATTAAGGCAAAAAAAAATTCTGAAATTTTTGCACACTGAAAATTTCGATGGCGTTGTGCAAGACAAAACGAATGAAGACCTTCTGCTGAAAACCCGGTAAGAATATTTGAATATTTACTGCTTTTAGACGTTAAAATATCTGAAAAATCGATGTACCATTACACCTCTGTACTGATTTGTATAGGAATTTAGACAACAAAATTTATCAAATCCCACCATCGGGGGCGGTCGAGGGGGGTGCGGATCGACGGGGAATAATTCCTGGCGCCGATTAATGACGGTTTGCTGAAAAAAATTTAACAAAATTCAGAGTTTTTGACAAAAAACAAAAAAAATTTAAGGCAAAAAAAAATTCTGAAATTTTTGCACACTGAAAATTTCGATGGCGTTGTGCAAGACAAAACGAATGAAGACCTTCTGCTGAAAACCCGGTAAGAATATTTGAATATTTACTGCTTTTAGACGTTAAAATATCTGAAAAATCGATGTACCATTACACCTCGGTACTGATTTGTATAGGAATTTAGACAACAAAATTTAGCAATTCCCACCATCGGGGGCGGTCGAGGGGGGTGCGGATCGACGGGGAATAATTCCAGGCGCCGATTAATGACGGTTTGCTGAAAAAAATTTGACAAATTTCAGAGTTTTTGACATAAAATAAAAAAAAATTAAAAGCCAAAAAAAATTCTGAAATGTTTGCACACTGAAAATTTCGATGGCGTTGTGCAAGACATACGAATGAAGACCTTCTGCTGAAAACCCGGTAAGAATATTTGAATGTTTACTGCTTTTAGACGTTAAAATATCTGAAAAATTGATGTACCATTACACCTCGGTACTGATTTGTATAGGAATTTAGACAACAAAATTTAGCAATTCCCACCATCGGGGGCGGTCGAGGGGGGTGCGGATCGACGGGGAATAATTCCTGGCGCCGATTAATGATGGTTTGCTGAAAAAAATTTGACAAATTTCAGAGTTATTGACAAAAAACAAAAAAAAATTAAGGCAAAAAAAAAATCTGAAATGTTTGCACACTGAAAATTTCGATGGCGTTGTGCAAGACAAAACGAATGAAGAACTTCTGCCGAAAACCCGGTAAGAATATTTGAATATTTACTGCTTTTAGACGTTAAAATATCTGAAAAATCGATGTACCATTACACCTCGGTACTGATTTGTATAGGCATTTAGACAACAAAATTTAGCAATTCCCACCATCGGGGGCGGTCGAGGGGGGTGCGGATCGACGGGGAATAATTCCTGGCGCCGAATAATGACGGTTTGCTGAAAAAAATTTGACAAAATTCAGAGTTTTCGACAAAAAACAAAAAAAGTTTAAGGCAAAAAAAAATTCTGAAATGTTTGTACACTGAAAATTTCGATGGCGTTGTGCAAGACAAAACGAATGAAGACCTTCTGCTGAAAACCCGGTAAGAATATTTGAATATTTACTGCTTTTAGACGTTAAAATATCTGAAAAATCGATGTACCATTACACCTCGGTACTGATTTGTATAGGAATTTAGACAACAAAATTTAGCAATTCCCACCATCGGGGGCGGTCGAGGGGGGTGCCGATCGACGGGGAATAATTCCTGGCGCCGATTAATGACGGTTTGCTGAAAAAAATTAGACAAATTTCAGAGTTTTTGACAAAAAACAAAAAAAAATTAAGGCAAAAAAAAATTCTGAAATGTGTGCACACTGAAAATTTCGATGGCGTTGTGCAAGACAAAACGAATGAAGACCTTCTGCTGAAAACCCGGTAAGAATATTTGAATATTTACTGCTTTTAGACGTTAAAATATCTGAAAAATCGATGTACCATTACACCTCGGTACTGATTTGTATAGGAATTTAGACAACAAAATTTAGCAATTCCCACCATCGGGGGCGGTCGAGGGGGGTACGGATCGACGGGGAATAATTCCTGGCGCCGATTAATGACGGTTTGCTGAAAAAAATTTGACAAATTTCAGAGTTTTTGACAAAAAACAAAAAAAAATTAAGGCAAAAAAAAATTCTGAAATGTTTGCACACTGAAAATTTCGATGGCGTTGTGCAAGACAAAACGAATGAAGACCTTCTGCTGAAAACCCGGTAAGAATATTTGAATATTTACTGCTTTTAGACGTTAAAATATCTGAAAAATCGATGTACCATTACACCTCGGTACTTATTTGTATAGGAATTTAGACAACAAAATTTTGCAATTCCCACCATCGGGGGCGGTCGAGGGGGGTGCGGATCGACGGGGAATAATTCCTGGCGCCGATTAATGACGGTTTGCTGAAAAAAATTTGACAAATTTCAGAGTTTTTGACAAAAAACAAAAAAAAATTAAGGCAAAAAAAAATTCTGAAATGTTTGCACACTGAAAATTTCGATGGCGTTGTGCAAGACAAAACGAATGAAGACCTTCTGCTGAAAACCCGGTAAGAATATTTGAATGTTTACTGCTTTTAGACGTTAAAATATCTGAAAAATTGATGTACCATTACACCTCGGTACTGATTTGTATAGGAATTTAGACAACAAAATTTAGCAATTCCCACCATCGGGGGCGGTCGAGGGGGGTGCGGATCGACGGGGAATAATTCCTGGCGCCGATTAATGATGGTTTGCTGAAAAAAATTTGACAAATTTCAGAGTTTTTGACAAAAAACAAAAAAAAATTAAGGCAAAAAAAAATTCTGAAATGTTTGCACACTGAAAATTTCGATGGCGTTGTGCAAGACAAAACGAATGAAGACCTTCTGCTGAAAACCCGGTAAGAATATTTGAATATTTACTGCTTTTAGACGTTAAAATATCTGAAAAATCGATGTACCATTACACCTCGGTACTGATTTGTATAGGCATTTAGACAACAAAATTTAGCAATTCCCACCATCGGGGGCGGTCGAGGGGGGTGCGGATCGACGGGGAATAATTCCTGGCGCCGATTAATGACGGTTTGCTGAAAAAAATTTGACAAAATTCAGAGTTTTCGACAAAAAACAAAAAAAGTTTAAGGCAAAAAAAAATTCTGAAATGTTTGTACACTGAAAATTTCGATGGCGTTGTGCAAGACAAAACGAATGAAGACCTTCTGCTGAAAACCCGGTAAGAATATTTGAATATTTACTGCTTTTAGACGTTAAAATATCTGAAAAATCGATGTACCATTACACCTCGGTACTGATTTGTATAGGAATTTAGACAACAAAATTTAGCAATTCCCACCATCGGGGGCGGTCGAGGGGGGTGCCGATCGACGGGGAATAATTCCTGGCGCCGATTAATGACGGTTTGCTGAAAAAAATTAGACAAATTTCAGAGTTTTTGACAAAAAACAAAAAAAAATTAAGGCAAAAAAAAATTCTGAAATGTGTGCACACTGAAAATTTCGATGGCGTTGTGCAAGACAAAACGAATGAAGACCTTCTGCTGAAAACCCGGTAAGAATATTTGAATATTTACTGCTTTTAGACGTTAAAATATCTGAAAAATCGATGTACCATTACACCTCGGTACTGATTTGTATAGGCATTTAGACAACAAAATTTAGCAATTCCCACCATCGGGGGCGGTCGAGGGGGGTGCGGATCGACGGGGAATAAGGCCTGGCGCCGATTAATGACGGTTTGCTGAAAAAAATTTGACAAATTTCAGAGTTTTTGACAAAAACAAAAAAAAATTAAGGCAAAAAAAAATTCTGAAATTTTTGCACACTGAAAATTTCGATGGCGTTGTGCAAGACAAAACGAATGAAGACCTTCTGCTGAAAACCCGGTAAGAATATTTGAATATTTACTGCTTTTAGACGTTAAAATATCTGAAAAATCGATGTACCATTACACCTCTGTACTGATTTGTATAGGAATTTAGACAACAAAATTTATCAAATCCCACCATCGGGGGCGGTCGAGGGGGGTGCGGATCGACGGGGAATAATTCCTGGCGCCGATTAGTGACGGTTTGCTGAAAAAAATTTAACAAAATTCATAGTTTTTGACAAAAAACAAAAAAAATTTAAGGCAAAAAAAAATTCTGAAATTTTTGCACACTGAAAATTTCGATGGCGTTGTGCAAGACAAAACGAATGAAGACCTTCTGCTGAAAACCCGGTAAGAATATTTGAATATTTACTGCTTTTAGACGTTAAAATATCTGAAAAATTGATGTACCATTACACCTCGGTACTGATTTGTATAGGAATTTAGACAACAAAATTTAGCAATTCCCACCATCGGGGGCGGTCGAGGGGGGTGCGGATCGACGGGGAATAATTCCAGGCGCCGATTAATGACGGTTTGCTGAAAAAAATTTGACAAATTTCAGAGTTTTTGACATAAAATAAAAAAAAATTAAAAGCCAAAAAAAATTCTGAAATGTTTGCACACTGAAAATTTCGATGGCGTTGTGCAAGACAAAACGAATGAAGACCTTCTGCTGAAAACCCGGTAAGAATATTTGAATGTTTACTGCTTTTAGACGTTAAAATATCTGAAAAATTGATGTACCATTACACCTCGGTACTGATTTGTATAGGAATTTAGACAACAAAATTTAGCAATTCCCACCATCGGGGGCGGTCGAGGGGGGTGCGGATCGACGGGGAATAATTCCTGGCGCCGATTAATGATGGTTTGCTGAAAAAAATTTGACAAATTTCAGAGTTATTGACAAAAAACAAAAAAAAATTAAGGCAAAAAAAAAATCTGAAATGTTTGCACACTGAAAATTTCGATGGCGTTGTGCAAGACAAAACGAATGAAGAACTTCTGCCGAAAACCCGGTAAGAATATTTGAATATTTACTGCTTTTAGACGTTAAAATATCTGAAAAATCGATGTACCATTACACCTCGGTACTGATTTGTATAGGCATTTAGACAACAAAATTTAGCAATTCCCACCATCGGGGGCGGTCGAGGGGGGTGCGGATCGACGGGGAATAATTCCTGGCGCCGAATAATGACGGTTTGCTGAAAAAAATTTGACAAAATTCAGAGTTTTCGACAAAAAACAAAAAAAGTTTAAGGCAAAAAAAAATTCTGAAATGTTTGTACACTGAAAATTTCGATGGCGTTGTGCAAGACAAAACGAATGAAGACCTTCTGCTGAAAACCCGGTAAGAATATTTGAATATTTACTGCTTTTAGACGTTAAAATATCTGAAAAATCGATGTACCATTACACCTCGGTACTGATTTGTATAGGAATTTAGACAACAAAATTTAGCAATTCCCACCATCGGGGGCGGTCGAGGGGGGTGCCGATCGACGGGGAATAATTCCTGGCGCCGATTAATGACGGTTTGCTGAAAAAAATTAGACAAATTTCAGAGTTTTTGACAAAAAACAAAAAAAAATTAAGGCAAAAAAAAATTCTGAAATGTGTGCACACTGAAAATTTCGATGGCGTTGTGCAAGACAAAACGAATGAAGACCTTCTGCTGAAAACCCGGTAAGAATATTTGAATATTTACTGCTTTTAGACGTTAAAATATCTGAAAAATCGATGTACCATTACACCTCGGTACTTATTTGTATAGGAATTTAGACAACAAAATTTTGCAATTCCCACCATCGGGGGCGGTCGAGGGGGGTGCGGATCGACGGGGAATAATTCCTGGCGCCGATTAATGACGGTTTGCTGAAAAAAATTTGACAAATTTCAGAGTTTTTGACAAAAAACAAAAAAAAATTAAGGCAAAAAAAAATTCTGAAATGTTTGCACACTGAAAATTTCGATGGCGTTGTGCAAGACAAAACGAATGAAGACCTTCTGCTGAAAACCCGGTAAGAATATTTGAATATTTACTGCTTTTAGACGTTAAAATATCTGAAAAATCGATGTACCATTACACCTCGGTACTTATTTGTATAGGAATTTAGACAACAAAATTTAGCAATTCCCACCATCGGGGGCGGTCGAGGGGGGTGCGGATCGACGGGGAATAATTCCTGGCGCCGATTAATGACGGTTTGCTGAAAAAAAATTTGACAAATTTCAGAGTTTTTGACAAAAAACAAAAAAAAATTAAGGCAAAAAAAAATTCTGAAATGTTTGCACACTGAAAATTTCGATGGCGTTGTGCAAGACAAAACGAATGAAGACCTTCTGCTGAAAACCCGGTAAGAATATTTGAATGTTTACTGCTTTTAGACGTTAAAATATCTGAAAAATTGATGTACCATTACACCTCGGTACTGATTTGTATAGGAATTTAGACAACAAAATTTAGCAATTCCCACCATCGGGGGCGGTCGAGGGGGGTGCGGATCGACGGGGAATAATTCCTGGCGCCGATTAATGATGGTTTGCTGAAAAAAATTTGACAAATTTCAGAGTTTTTGACAAAAAACAAAAAAAAATTAAGGCAAAAAAAAATTCTGAAATGTTTGCACACTGAAAATTTCGATGGCGTTGTGCAAGACAAAACGAATGAAGACCTTCTGCTGAAAACCCGGTAAGAATATTTGAATATTTACTGCTTTTAGACGTTAAAATATCTGAAAAATCGATGTACCATTACACCTCGGTACTGATTTGTATAGGCATTTAGACAACAAAATTTAGCAATTCCCACCATCGGGGGCGGTCGAGGGGGGTGCGGATCGACGGGGAATAATTCCTGGCGCCGAATAATGACGGTTTGCTGAAAAAAATTTGACAAAATTCAGAGTTTTCGACAAAAAACAAAAAAAGTTTAAGGCAAAAAAAAATTCTGAAATGTTTGTACACTGAAAATTTCGATGGCGTTGTGCAAGACAAAACGAATGAAGACCTTCTGCTGAAAACCCGGTAAGAATATTTGAATATTTACTGCTTTTAGACGTTAAAATATCTGAAAAATCGATGTACCATTACACCTCGGTACTGATTTGTATAGGAATTTAGACAACAAAATTTAGCAATTCCCACCATCGGGGGCGGTCGAGGGGGGTGCCGATCGACGGGGAATAATTCCTGGCGCCGATTAATGACGGTTTGCTGAAAAAAATTAGACAAATTTCAGAGTTTTTGACAAAAAACAAAAAAAAATTAAGGCAAAAAAAAATTCTGAAATGTGTGCACACTGAAAATTTCGATGGCGTTGTGCAAGACAAAACGAATGAAGACCTTCTGCTGAAAACCCGGTAAGAATATTTGAATATTTACTGCTTTTAGACGTTAAAATATCTGAAAAATCGATGTACCATTACACCTCGGTACTGATTTGTATAGGAATTTAGACAACAAAATTTAGCAATTCCCACCATCGGGGGCGGTCGAGGGGAGTGCGGATCGACGGGGAATAATTCCTGGCGCCGATTAATGACGGTTTGCTGAAAAAAATTTGACAAATTTCAGAGTTTTTGACAAAAAACAAAAAAAAATTAAGGCAAAAAAAAATTCTGAAATGTTTGCACACTGAAAATTTCGATGGCGTTGTGCAAGACAAAACGAATGAAGACCTTCTGCTGAAAACCCGGTAAGAATATTTGAATATTTACTGCTTTTAGACGTTAAAATATCTGAAAAATCGATGTACCATTACACCTCGGTACTGATTTGTATAGGAATTTAGACAACAAAATTTTGCAATTCCCACCATCGGGGGCGGTCGAGGGGGGTGCGGATCGACGGGGAATAATTCCTGGCGCCGATTAATGACGGTTTGCTGAAAAAAATTTGAAAAATTTCAGAGTTTTTGACAAAAAACAAAAAAAAATTCAGGCAAAAAAAACTTCTGAAATGTTTGCACACTGAAAATTTCGATGGCGGTGTGCAAGACAAAACGAATGAAGACCTTCTGCTGAAAACCCGGTAAGAATATTTGAATATTTACTGCTTTTAGACGTTAAAATATCTGAAAAATCGATGTACCATTACACCTCGGTACTGATTTGTATAGGAATTTAGACAACAAAATTTTGCAATTCCCACCATCGGGGGCGGTCGAGGGGGGTGCCGATCGACGGGGAATAATTCCTGGCGCCGATTAATGACGGTTTGCTGAAAAAAATTAGACAAATTTCAGAGTTTTTGACAAAAAACAAAAAAAAATTAAGGCAAAAAAAAATTCTGAAATGTGTGCACACTGAAAATTTCGATGGCGTTGTGCAAGACAAAACGAATGAAGACCTTCTGCTGAAAACCCGGTAAGAATATTTGAATGTTTACTGCTTTTAGACGTTAAAATATCTGAAAAATTGATGTACCATTACACCTCGGTACTGATTTGTATAGGAATTTAGACAACAAAATTTAGCAATTCCCACCATCGGGGGCGGTCGAGGGGGGTGCGGATCGACGGGGAATAATTCCTGGCGCCGATTAATGACGGTTTGCTGAAAAAAATTTGAAAAATTTCAGAGTTTTTGACAAAAAACAAAAAAAAATTCAGGCAAAAAAAACTTCTGAAATGTTTGCACACTGAAAATTTCGATGGCGGTGTGCAAGACAAAACGAATGAAGACCTTCTGCTGAAAACCCGGTAAGAATATTTGAATATTTACTGCTTTTAGACGTTAAAATATCTGAAAAATCGATGTACCATTACACCTCGGTACTGATTTGTATAGGAATTTAGACAACAAAATTTAGCAATTCCCACCATCGGGGGCGGTCGAGGGGGGTGCCGATCGACGGGGAATAATTCCTGGCGCCGATTAATGACGGTTTGCTGAAAAAAATTTGACAAAATTCAGAGTTTTCGCCAAAAAACAAAAAAAGTTTAAGGCAAAAAAAAATTCTGAAATGTTTGTACACTGAAAATTTCGATGGCGTTGTGCAAGACAAAACGAATGAAGACCTTCTGCTGAAAACCCGGTAAGAATATTTGAATATTTACTGCTTTTAGACGTTAAAATATCTGAAAAATCGATGTACCATTACACCTCGGTACTGATTTGTATAGGAATTTAGACAACAAAATTTTGCAATTCCCCCCATCGGGGGCGGTCGAGGGGGGTGCGGATCGACGGGGAATAATTCCTGGCGCCGATTAATGACGGTTTGCTGAAAAAAATTTGAAAAATTTCAGAGTTTTTGACAAAAAACAAAAAAAAATTCAGGCAAAAAAAACTTCTGAAATGTTTGCACACTGAAAATTTCGATGGCGGTGTGCAAGACAAAACGAATGAAGACCTTCTGCTGAAAACCCGGTAAGAATATGTGAATATTTACTGCTTTTAGACGTTAAAATATCTGAAAAATCGATGTACCATTACACCTCGGTACTGATTTGTATAGGAATTTAGACAACAAAATTTAGCAATTCCCACCATCGGGGGCGGTCGAGGGGGGTGCCGATCGACGGGGAATAATTCCTGGCGCCGATTAATGACGGTTTGCTGAAAAAAATTTGACAAAATTCAGAGTTTTCGACAAAAAACAAAAAAAGTTTAAGGCAAAAAAAAATTCTGAAATGTTTGTACACTGAAAATTTCGATGGCGTTGTGCAAGACAAAACGAATGAAGACCTTCTGCTGAAAACCCGGTAAGAATATTTGAATATTTACTGCTTTTAGACGTTAAAATATCTGAAAAATCGATGTACCATTACACCTCGGTACTGATTTGTATAGGAATTTAGACAACAAAATTTAGCAATTCCCACCATCGGGGGCGGTCGAGGGGGGGCGGATCGACGGGGAATAATTCCTGGCGCCGATTAATGATGGTTTGCTGAAAAAAATTTGACAAATTTCAGAGATTTTGACAAAAAACAAAAAAAAATTAAGGCAAAAAAAAATTCTGAAATGTTTGCACACTGAAAATTTCGATGGCGTTGTGCAAGACAAAACGAATGAAGACCTTCTGCTGAAAACCCGGTAAGAATATTTGAATATTTACTGCTTTTAGACGTTAAAATATCTGAAAAATCGATGTACCATTACACCTCGGTACTGATTTGTATAGGAATTTAGACAACAAAATTTAGCAATTCCCACCATCGGGGGCGGTCGAGGGGGGTGCGGATCGACGGGAATAATTCCTGGCGCCGATTAATGACGGTTTGCTGAAAAAAATTAGACAAATTTCAGAGTTTTTGACAAAAAACAAAAAAAAATTCAGGCAAAAAAAACTTCTGAAATGTTTGCACACTGAAAATTTCGATGGCGGTGTGCAAGACAAAACGAATGAAGACCTTCTGCTGAAAACCCGGTAAGAATATTTGAATATTTACTGCTTTTAGACGTTAAAATATCTGAAAAATCGATGTACCATTACACCTCGGTACTGATTTGTATAGGAATTTAGACAACAAAATTTAGCAATTCCCACCATCGGGGGCGGTCGAGGGGGGTGCCGATCGACGGGGAATAATTCCTGGCGCCGATTAATGACGGTTTGCTGAAAAAAATTAGACAAATTTCAGAGTTTTTGACAAAAAACAAAAAAAAATTAAGGCTAAAAAAAATTCTGAAATGTGTGCACACTGAAAATTTCGATGGCGTTGTGCAAGACAAAAGAATGAAGACCTTCTGCTGAAAACCCGGTAAGAATATTTGAATGTTTACTGCTTTTAGACGTTAAAATATCTGAAAAATCGATGTACCATTACACCTCGGTACTGATTTGTATAGGAATTTAGACAACAAAATTTAGCAATTCCCACCATCGGGGGCGGTCGAGGGGGGTGCCGATCGACGGGGAATAATTCCTGGCGCCGATTAATGACGGTTTGCTGAAAAAAATTAGACAAATTTCAGAGTTTTTGACAAAAAACAAAAAAAAATTAAGGCTAAAAAAAATTCTGAAATGTGTGCACACTGAAAATTTCGATGGCGTTGTGCAAGACAAAAGAATGAAGACCTTCTGCTGAAAACCCGGTAAGAATATTTGAATGTTTACTGCTTTTAGACGTTAAAATATCTGAAAAATTGATGTACCATTACACCTCGGTACTGATTTGTATAGGAATTTAGACAACAAAATTTAGCAATTCCCACCATCGGGGGCGGTCGAGGGGGGTGCGGATCGACGGGGAATAATTCCTGGCGCCGATTAATGATGGTTTGCTGAAAAAAATTTGACAAATTTCAGAGTTTTTGACAAAAAACAAAAAAAAATTAAGGCAAAAAAAAATTCTGAAATGTTTGCACACTGAAAATTTCGATGGCGTTGTGCAAGACAAAACGAATGAAGACCTTCTGCTGAAAACCCGGTAAGAATATTTGAATGTTTACTGCTTTTAGACGTTAAAATATCTGAAAAATTGATGTACCATTACACCTCGGTACTGATTTGTATAGGAATTTAGACAACAAAATTTAGCAATTCCCACCATCGGGGGCGGTCGAGGGGGGTGCGGATCGACGGGGAATAATTCCTGGCGCCGATTAATGATGGTTTGCTGAAAAAAATTTGACAAATTTCAGAGTTTTTGACAAAAAACAAAAAAAAATTAAGACAAAAAAAATTCTGAAATGTTTGCACACTGAAAATTTCGATGGCGTTGTGCAAGACAAAACGAATGAAGACCTTCTGCTGAAAACCCGGTAAGAATATTTGAATATTTACTGCTTTTAGACGTTAAAATATCTGAAAAATCGATGTACCATTACACCTCGGTACTGATTTGTATAGGCATTTAGACAACAAAATTTAGCAATTCCCACCATCGGGGGCGGTCGAGGGGGGTGCGGATCGACGGGGAATAATTCCTGACGCCGATTAATGACGGTTTGCTGAAAAAAATTTGACAAATTTCAGAGTTTTCGACAAAAAACAAAAAAAGTTTAAGGCAAAAAAAAATTCTGAAATGTTTGTACACTGAAAATTTCGATGGCGTTGTGCAAGACAAAACGAATGAAGACCTTCTGCTGAAAACCCGGTAAGAATATTTGAATGTTTACTGCTTTTAGACGTTAAAATATCTGAAAAATTGATGTACCATTACACCTCGGTACTGATTTGTATAGGAATTTAGACAACAAAATTTAGCAATTCCCACCATCGGGGGCGGTCGAGGGGGGTGCGGATCGACGGGGAATAATTCCTGGCGCCGATTAATGATGGTTTGCTGAAAAAAATTTGACAAATTTCAGAGTTTTTGACAAAAAACAAAAAAAAATTAAGACAAAAAAAATTCTGAAATGTTTGCACACTGAAAATTTCGATGGCGTTGTGCAAGACAAAACGAATGAAGACCTTCTGCTGAAAACCCGGTAAGAATATTTGAATATTTACTGCTTTTAGACGTTAAAATATCTGAAAAATCGATGTACCATTACACCTCGGTACTGATTTGTATAGGCATTTAGACAACAAAATTTAGCAATTCCCACCATCGGGGGCGGTCGAGGGGGGTGCGGATCGACGGGGAATAATTCCTGGCGCCGATTAATGACGGTTTGCTGAAAAAAATTTGACAAATTCAGAGTTTTCGACAAAAAACAAAAAAAGTTTAAGTCAAAAAAAAATTCTGAAATGTTTGTACACTGAAAATTTCGATGGCGTTGTGCAAGACAAAACGAATGAAGACCTTCTGCTGAAAACCCGGTAAGAATATTTGAATATTTACTGCTTTTAGACGTTAAAATATCTGAAAAATCGATGTACCATTACACCTCGGTACTGATTTGTATAGGAATTTAGACAACAAAATTTTGCAATTCCCACCATCGGGGGCGGTCAAGGGGGGTGCGGATCGACGGGGAATAATTCCTGGCGCCGATTAATGACGGTTTGCTGAAAAAAATTTGACAAATTTCAGAGTTTTTAACAAAAAACAAAAAAAATTTAAGGCAAAAAAAACTTCTGAAATGTTTGCACACTGAAAATTTCGATGGCGGTGTGCAAGACAAAACGAATGAAGACCTTCTGCTGAAAACCCGGTAAGAATATGTGAATATTTACTGCTTTTAGACGTTAAAATATCTGAAAAATCGATGTACCATTACACCTCGGTACTGATTTGTATAGGAATTTAGACAACAAAATTTAGCAAATCCCACCATCGGGGGCGGTCGAGGGGGGTGCGGATCGACGGGGAATAATTCCTGACGCCGATTAATGACGGTTTGCTGAAAAAAATTTGACAAATTTCAGAGTTTTCGACAAAAAACAAAAAAAGTTTAAGGCAAAAAAAAATTCTGAAATGTTTGTACACTGAAAATTTCGATGGCGTTGTGCAAGACAAAACGAATGAAGACCTTCTGCTGAAAACCCGGTAAGAATATTTGAATGTTTACTGCTTTTAGACGTTAAAATATCTGAAAAATTGATGTACCATTACACCTCGGTACTGATTTGTATAGGAATTTAGACAACAAAATTTAGCAATTCCCACCATCGGGGGCGGTCGAGGGGGGTGCGGATCGACGGGGAATAATTCCTGGCGCCGATTAATGATGGTTTGCTGAAAAAAATTTGACAAATTTCAGAGTTTTTGACAAAAAACAAAAAAAAATTAAGACAAAAAAAATTCTGAAATGTTTGCACACTGAAAATTTCGATGGCGTTGTGCAAGACAAAACGAATGAAGACCTTCTGCTGAAAACCCGGTAAGAATATTTGAATATTTACTGCTTTTAGACGTTAAAATATCTGAAAAATCGATGTACCATTACACCTCGGTACTGATTTGTATAGGCATTTAGACAACAAAATTTAGCAATTCCCACCATCGGGGGCGGTCGAGGGGGGTGCGGATCGACGGGGAATAATTCCTGACGCCGATTAATGACGGTTTGCTGAAAAAAATTTTACAAATTTCAGAGTTTTCGACAAAAAACAAAAAAAGTTTAAGGCAAAAAAAAATTCTGAAATGTTTGTACACTGAAAATTTCGATGGCGTTGTGCAAGACAAAACGAATGAAGACCTTCTGCTGAAAACCCGGTAAGAATATTTGAATGTTTACTGCTTTTAGACGTTAAAATATCTGAAAAATTGATGTACCATTACACCTCGGTACTGATTTGTATAGGAATTTAGACAACAAAATTTAGCAATTCCCACCATCGGGGGCGGTCGAGGGGGGTGCGGATCGACGGGGAATAATTCCTGGCGCCGATTAATGATGGTTTGCTGAAAAAAATTTGACAAATTTCAGAGTTTTTGACAAAAAACAAAAAAAAATTAAGACAAAAAAAATTCTGAAATGTTTGCACACTGAAAATTTCGATGGCGTTGTGCAAGACAAAACGAATGAAGACCTTCTGCTGAAAACCCGGTAAGAATATTTGAATATTTACTGCTTTTAGACGTTAAAATATCTGAAAAATCGATGTACCATTACACCTCGGTACTGATTTGTATAGGCATTTAGACAACAAAATTTAGCAATTCCCACCATCGGGGGCGGTCGAGGGGGGTGCGGATCGACGGGGAATAATTCCTGGCGCCGATTAATGACGGTTTGCTGAAAAAAATTTGACAAATTCAGAGTTTTCGACAAAAAACAAAAAAAGTTTAAGTCAAAAAAAAATTCTGAAATGTTTGTACACTGAAAATTTCGATGGCGTTGTGCAAGACAAAACGAATGAAGACCTTCTGCTGAAAACCCGGTAAGAATATTTGAATATTTACTGCTTTTAGACGTTAAAATATCTGAAAAATCGATGTACCATTACACCTCGGTACTGATTTGTATAGGAATTTAGACAACAAAATTTTGCAATTCCCACCATCGGGGGCGGTCAAGGGGGGTGCGGATCGACGGGGAATAATTCCTGGCGCCGATTAATGACGGTTTGCTGAAAAAAATTTGACAAATTTCAGAGTTTTTAACAAAAAACAAAAAAAATTTAAGGCAAAAAAAACTTCTGAAATGTTTGCACACTGAAAATTTCGATGGCGGTGTGCAAGACAAAACGAATGAAGACCTTCTGCTGAAAACCCGGTAAGAATATGTGAATATTTACTGCTTTTAGACGTTAAAATATCTGAAAAATCGATGTACCATTACACCTCGGTACTGATTTGTATAGGAATTTAGACAACAAAATTTAGCAAATCCCACCATCGGGGGCGGTCGAGGGGGGTGCGGATCGACGGGGAATAATTCCTGGCGCCGATTAATGACGGTTTGCTGAAAAAAATTTGACAAAATTCAGAGTTTTTGACAAAAAACAAAAAAAATTTAAGGCAAAAAAAAATTCTGAAATTTTTGCACACTGAAAATTTCGATGGCGTTGTGCAAGACAAAACGAATGAAGACCTTCTGCTGAAAACCCGGTAAGAATATTTGAATATTTACTGCTTTTAGACGTTAAAATATCTGAAAAATTGATGTACCATTACACCTCGGTACTGATTTGTATAGGAATTTAGACAACAAAATTTAGCAATTCCCACCATCGGGGGCGGTCGAGGGGGGTGCGGATCGACGGGGAATAATTCCAGGCGCCGATTAATGACGGTTTGCTGAAAAAAATTTGACAAATTTCAGAGTTTTTGACAAAAAATAAAAAAAAATTAAAAGCCAAAAAAAATTCTGAAATGTTTGCACACTGAAAATTTCGATGGCGTTGTGCAAGACAAAACGAATGAAGACCTTCTGCTGAAAACCCGGTAAGAATATTTGAATGTTTACTGCTTTTAGACGTTAAAATATCTGAAAAATTGATGTACCATTACACCTCGGTACTGATTTGTATAGGAATTTAGACAACAAAATTTAGCAATTCCCACCATCGGGGGCGGTCGAGGGGGGTGCGGATCGACGGGGAATAATTCCTGGCGCCGATTAATGATGGTTTGCTGAAAAAAATTAGACAAATTTCAGAGTTTTTGACAAAAAACAAAAAAAAATTAAGGCAAAAAAAAATTCTGAAATGTTTGCACACTGAAAATTTCGATGGCGTTGTGCAAGACAAAACGAATGAAGACCTTCTGCTGAAAACCCGGTAAGAATATTTGAATATTTACTGCTTTTAGACGTTAAAATATCTGAAAAATCGATGTACCATTACACCTCGGTACTGATTTGTATAGGCATTTAGACAACAAAATTTAGCAATTCCCACCATCGGGGGCGGTCGAGGGGGGTGCGGATCGACGGGGAATAATTCCTGGCGCCGATTAATGACGGTTTGCTGAAAAAAATTTGACAAATTTCAGAGTTTTTGACAAAAAACAAAAAAAATATAAGGCAAAAAAAAATTCTGAAATGTTTGCACACTGAAAATTTCGATGGCGTTGTGCAAGACAAAACGAATGAAGACCTTCTGCTGAAAACCCGGTAAGAATATTTGAATATTTACTGCTTTTAGACGTTAAAATATCTGCAAAATCGATGTACCATTACACCTCGGTACTGATTTGTATAGGCATTTAGACAACAAAATTTTGCAATTCCCACCATCGGGGGCGGTCGAGGGGGGTGCGGATCGACGGGGAATAATTCCTGGCGCCGATTAATGACGGTTTGCTAAAAAAAATTTGACAAAATTCAGAGTTTTCGACAAAATACAAAAAAAGTTTAAGGCAAAAAAAAATTCTGAAATGTTTGTACACTGAAAATTTCGATGGCGTTGTGCAAGACAAAACGAATGAAGACCTTCTGCTGAAAACCCGGTAAGAATATTTGAATATTTACTGCTTTTAGACGTTAAAATATCTGAAAAATCGATGTACCATTACACCTCGGTACTGATTTGTATAGGAATTTAGACAACAAAATTTAGCAATTCCCACCATCGGGGGCGGTCGAGGGGGGTGCCGATCGACGGGGAATAATTCCTGGCGCCGATTAATGACGGTTTGCTGAAAAAAATTTGACAAATTTCAGAGTTTTTGACAAAAAACAAAAAAAAATTAAGACAAAAAAAATTCTGAAATGTTTGCACACTGAAAATTTCGATGGCGTTGTGCAAGACAAAACGAATGAAGACCTTCTGCTGAAAACCCGGTAAGAATATTTGAATATTTACTGCTTTTAGACGTTAAAATATCTGAAAAATCGATGTACCATTACACCTCGGTACTGATTTGTATAGGAATTTAGACAACAAAATTTTGCAATTCCCACCATCGGGGGCGGTCAAGGGGTGTGCGGATCGACGGGGAATAATTCCTGGCGCCGATTAATGACGGTTTGCTGAAAAAAATTTGACAAATTTCAGAGTTTTTAACAAAAAACAAAAAAAATTTAAGGCAAAAAAAACTTCTGAAATGTTTGCACACTGAAAATTTCGATGGCGGTGTGCAAGACAAAACGAATGAAGACCTTCTGCTGAAAACCCGGTAAGAATATTTGAATATTTACTGCTTTTAGACGTTAAAATATCTGAAAAATCGATGTACCATTACACCTCGGTACTGATTTGTATAGGAATTTAGACAACAAAATTTAGCAAATCCCACCATCGGGGGCGGTCGAGGGGGGTGCGGATCGACGGGGAATAATTCCTGGCGCCGATTAATGACGGTTTGCTGAAAAAAATTTGACAAAATTCAGAGTTTTTGACAAAAAACAAAAAAAATTTAAGGCAAAAAAAAATTCTGAAATTTTTGCACACTGAAAATTTCGATGGCGTTGTGCAAGACAAAACGAATGAAGACCTTCTGCTGAAAACCCGGAAAGAATATTTGAATATTTACTGCTTTTAGACGTTAAAATATCTGAAAAATTGATGTACCATTACACCTCGGTACTGATTTGTATAGGAATTTAGACAACAAAATTTAGCAATTCCCACCATCGGGGGCGGTCGAGGGGGGTGCGGATCGACGGGGAATAATTCCAGGCGCCGATTAATGACGGTTTGCTGAAAAAAATTTGACAAATTTCAGAGTTTTTGACAAAAAATAAAAAAAAATTAAAAGCCAAAAAAAATTCTGAAATGTTTGCACACTGAAAATTTCGATGGCGTTGTGCAAGACAAAACGAATGAAGACCTTCTGCTGAAAACCCGGTAAGAATATTTGAATGTTTACTGCTTTTAGACGTTAAAATATCTGAAAAATTGATGTACCATTACACCTCGGTACTGATTTGTATAGGAATTTAGACAACAAAATTTAGCAATTCCCACCATCGGGGGCGGTCGAGGGGGGTGCGGATCGACGGGGAATAATTCCTGGCGCCGATTAATGATGGTTTGCTGAAAAAAATTAGACAAATTTCAGAGTTTTTGACAAAAAACAAAAAAAAATTAAGGCAAAAAAAAATTCTGAAATGTTTGCACACTGAAAATTTCGATGGCGTTGTGCAAGACAAAACGAATGAAGACCTTCTGCTGAAAACCCGGTAAGAATATTTGAATATTTACTGCTTTTAGACGTTAAAATATCTGAAAAATCGATGTACCATTACACCTCGGTACTGATTTGTATAGGCATTTAGACAACAAAATTTAGCAATTCCCACCATCGGGGGCGGTCGAGGGGGGTGCGGATCGACGGGGAATAATTCCTGGCGCCGATTAATGACGGTTTGCTGAAAAAAATTTGACAAATTTCAGAGTTTTTGACAAAAAACAAAAAAAATATAAGGCAAAAAAAATTTCTGAAATGTTTGCACACTGAAAATTTCGATGGCGTTGTGCAAGACAAAACGAATGAAGACCTTCTGCTGAAAACCCGGTAAGAATATTTGAATATTTACTGCTTTTAGACGTTAAAATATCTGCAAAATCGATGTACCATTACACCTCGGTACTGATTTGTATAGGCATTTAGACAACAAAATTTTGCAATTCCCACCATCGGGGGCGGTCGAGGGGGGTGCGGATCGACGGGGAATAATTCCTGGCGCCGATTAATGACGGTTTGCTAAAAAAAATTTGACAAAATTCAGAGTTTTCGACAAAATACAAAAAAAGTTTAAGGCAAAAAAAAATTCTGAAATGTTTGTACACTGAAAATTTCGATGGCGTTGTGCAAGACAAAACGAATGAAGACCTTCTGCTGAAAACCCGGTAAGAATATTTGAATATTTACTGCTTTTAGACGTTAAAATATCTGAAAAATCGATGTACCATTACACCTCGGTACTGATTTGTATAGGAATTTAGACAACAAAATTTAGCAATTCCCACCATCGGGGGCGGTCGAGGGGGGTGCCGATCGACGGGGAATAATTCCTGGCGCCGATTAATGACGGTTTGCTGAAAAAAATTTGACAAATTTCAGAGTTTTTGACAAAAAACAAAAAAAAATTAAGGCAAAAAAAAATTCTGAAATGTTTGCACACTGAAAATTTCGATGGCGTTGTGCAAGACAAAACGAATGAAGACCTTCTGCTGAAAACCCGGTAAGAATATTTGAATATTTACTGCTTTTAGACGTTAAAATATCTGAAAAATCGATGTACCATTACACCTCGGTACTGATTTGTATAGGAATTTAGACAACAAAATTTAGCAATTCCCACCATCGGGGGCGGTCGAGGGGGGTGCGGATCGACGGGGAATAATTCCTGGCGCCGATTAATGACGGTTTGCTGAAAAAAATTTGACAAATTTCAGAGTTTTTGACAAAAAACAAAAAAAAATTAAGGCAAAAAAAAATTCTGAAATGTTTGCACACTGAAAATTTCGATGGCGTTGTGCAAGACAAAACGAATGAAGACCTTCTGCTGAAAACCCGGTAAGAATATTTGAATATTTACTGCTTTTAGACGTTAAAATATCTGAAAAATCGATGTACCATTACACCTCGGTACTGATTTGTATAGGAATTTAGACAACAAAATTTTGCAATTCCCACCATCGGGGGCGGTCGAGGGGGGTGCGGATCGACGGGGAATAATTCCTGGCGCCGATTAATGACGGTTTGCTGAAAAAAATTTGAAAAATTTCAGCGTTTTTGACAAAAAACAAAAAAAAATTCAGGCAAAAAAAACTTCTGAAATGTTTGCACACTGAAAATTTCGATGGCGGTGTGCAAGACAAAACGAATGAAGACCTTCTGCTGAAAACCCGGTAAGAATATTTGAATATTTACTGCTTTTAGACGTTAAAATATCTGAAAAATCGATGTACCATTACACCTCGGTACTGATTTGTATAGGAATTTAGACAACAAAATATTGCAATTCCCACCATCGGGGGCGGTCGAGGGGGGTGCCGATCGACGGGGAATAATTCCTGGCGCCGATTAATGACGGTTTGCTGAAAAAAATTTGACAAAATTCAGAGTTTTCGACAAAAAACAAAAAAAGTTTAAGGCAAAAAAAAATTCTGAAATGTTTGTACACTGAAAATTTCGATGGCGTTGTGCAAGACAAAACGAATGAAGACCTTCTGCTGAAAACCCGGTAAGAATATTTGAATATTTACTGCTTTTAGACGTTAAAATATCTGAAAAATCGATGTACCATTACACCTCGGTACTGATTTGTATAGGAATTTAGACAACAAAATTTAGCAATTCCCACCATCGGGGGCGGTCGAGGGGGGTGCCGATCGACGGGGAATAATTCCTGGCGCCGATTAATGACGGTTTGCTGAAAAAAATTAGACAAATTTCAGAGTTTTTGACAAAAAACAAAAAAAAATTAAGGCAAAAAAAAATTCTGAAATGTGTGCACACTGAAAATTTCGATGGCGTTGTGCAAGACAAAACGAATGAAGACCTTCTGCTGAAAACCCGGTAAGAATATTTGAATATTTACTGCTTTTAGACGTTAAAATATCTGAAAAATCGATGTACCATTACACCTCGGTACTGATTTGTATAGGAATTTAGACAACAAAATTTAGCAATTCCCACCATCGGGGGCGGTCGAGGGGGGTGCGGATCGACGGGGAATAATTCTTGGCGCCGATTAATGACAGTTTGCTGAAAAAAATTTGAAAAATTTCAGAGTTTTTGACAAAAAACAAAAAAAAATTCAGACAAACAAAACTTCTGAAATGTTTGCACACTGAAAATTTCGATGGCGGTGTGCAAGACAAAACGAATGAAGACCTTCTGCTGAAAACCCGGTAAGAATATTTGAATATTTACTGCTTTTAGACGTTAAAATATCTGAAAAATCGATGTACCATTACACCTCGGTACTGATTTGTATAGGAATTTAGACAACAAAATTTAGCAATTCCCACCATCGGGGGCGGTCGAGGGGGGGCGGATCGACGGGGAATAATTCCTGGCGCCGATTAATGATGGTTTGCTGAAAAAAATTTGACAAATTTCAGAGATTTTGACAAAAAACAAAAAAAAATTAAGGCAAAAAAAAATTCTGAAATGTTTGCACACTGAAAATTTCGATGGCGTTGTGCAAGACAAAACGAATGAAGACCTTCTGCTGAAAACCCGGTAAGAATATTTGAATATTTACTGCTTTTAGACGTTAAAATATCTGAAAAATCGATGTACCATTACACCTCGGTACTGATTTGTATAGGAATTTAGACAACAAAATTTAGCAATTCCCACCATCGGGGGCGGTCGAGGGGGGTGCGGATCGACGGGGAATAATTCCTGGCGCCGATTAATGACGGTTTGCTGAAAAAAATTAGACAAATTTCAGAGTTTTTGACAAAAAACAAAAAAAAATTCAGGCAAAAAAAACTTCTGAAATGTTTGCACACTGAAAATTTCGATGGCGGTGTGCAAGACAAAACGAATGAAGACCTTCTGCTGAAAACCCGGTAAGAATATTTGAATATTTACTGCTTTTAGACGTTAAAATATCTGAAAAATCGATGTACCATTACACCTCGGTACTGATTTGTATAGGAATTTAGACAACAAAATTTAGCAATTCCCACCATCGGGGGCGGTCGAGGGGGGTGCCGATCGACGGGGAATAATTCCTGGCGCCGATTAATGACGGTTTGCTGAAAAAAATTAGACAAATTTCAGAGTTTTTGACAAAAAACAAAAAAAAATTAAGGCTAAAAAAAATTCTGAAATGTGTGCACACTGAAAATTTTGATGGCGTTGTGCAAGACAAAAGAATGAAGACCTTCTGCTGAAAACCCGGTAAGAATATTTGAATGTTTACTGCTTTTAGACGTTAAAATATCTGAAAAATTGATGTACCATTACATCTCGGTACTGATTTGTATAGGAATTTAGACAACAAAATTTAGCAATTCCCACCATCGGGGGCGGTCGAGGGGGGTGCGGATCGACGGGGAATAATTCCTGGCGCCGATTAATGATGGTTTGCTGAAAAAAATTTGACAAATTTCAGAGTTTTTGACAAAAAACAAAAAAAAATTAAGGCAAAAAAAAATTCTGAAATGTTTGCACACTGAAAATTTCGATGGCGTTGTGCAAGACAAAACGAATGAAGACCTTCTGCTGAAAACCCGGTAAGAATATTTGAATGTTTACTGCTTTTAGACGTTAAAATATCTGAAAAATTGATGTACCATTACACCTCGGTACTGATTTGTATAGGAATTTAGACAACAAAATTTAGCAATTCCCACCATCGGGGGCGGTCGAGGGGGGTGCGGATCGACGGGGAATAATTCCTGGCGCCGATTAATGATGGTTTGCTGAAAAAAATTTGACAAATTTCAGAGTTTTTGACAAAAAACAAAAAAAAATTAAGACAAAAAAAATTCTGAAATGTTTGCACACTGAAAATTTCGATGGCGTTGTGCAAGACAAAACGAATGAAGACCTTCTGCTGAAAACCCGGTAAGAATATTTGAATATTTACTGCTTTTAGACGTTAAAATATCTGAAAAATCGATGTACCATTACACCTCGGTACTGATTTGTATAGGCATTTAGACAACAAAATTTAGCAATTCCCACCATCGGGGGCGGTCGAGGGGGGTGCGGATCGACGGGGAATAATTCCTGACGCCGATTAATGACGGTTTGCTGAAAAAAATTTGACAAATTTCAGCGTTTTCGACAAAAAACAAAAAAAGTTTAAGGCAAAAAAAAATTCTGAAATGTTTGTACACTGAAAATTTCGATGGCGTTGTGCAAGACAAAACGAATGAAGACCTTCTGCTGAAAACCCGGTAAGAATATTTGAATGTTTACTGCTTTTAGACGTTAAAATATCTGAAAAATTGATGTACCATTACACCTCGGTACTGATTTGTATAGGAATTTAGACAACAAAATTTAGCAATTCCCACCATCGGGGGCGGTCGAGGGGGGTGCGGATCGACGGGGAATAATTCCTGGCGCCGATTAATGATGGTTTGCTGAAAAAAATTTGACAAATTTCAGAGTTTTTGACAAAAAACAAAAAAAAATTAAGACAATAAAAATTCTGAAATGTTTGCACACTGAAAATTTCGATGGCGTTGTGCAAGACAAAACGAATGAAGACCTTCTGCTGAAAACCCGGTAAGAATATTTGAATATTTACTGCTTTTAGACGTTAAAATATCTGAAAAATCGATGTACCATTACACCTCGGTACTGATTTGTATAGGAATTTAGACAACAAAATTTAGCAATTCCCACCATCGGGGGCGGTCGAGGGGGGTGCGGATCGACGGGGAATAATTCCTGGCGCCGATTAATGACGGTTTGCTGAAAAAAATTTGACAAATTCAGAGTTTTCGACAAAAAAAAAAAAAAGTTTAAGTCAAAAAAAAATTCTGAAATGTTTGTACACTGAAAATTTCGATGGCGTTGTGCAAGACAAAACGAATGAAGACCTTCTGCTGAAAACCCGGTAAGAATATTTGAATATTTACTGCTTTTAGACGTTAAAATATCTGAAAAATCGATGTACCATTACACCTCGGTACTGATTTGTATAGGAATTTAGACAACAAAATTTTGCAATTCCCACCATCGGGGGCGGTCAAGGGGGGTGCGGATCGACGGGGAATAATTCCTGGCGCCGATTAATGACGGTTTGCTGAAAAAAATTTGACAAATTTCAGAGTTTTTAACAAAAAACAAAAAAAATTTAAGGCAAAAAAAACTTCTGAAATGTTTGCACACTGAAAATTTCGATGGCGGTGTGCAAGACAAAACGAATGAAGACCTTCTGCTGAAAACCCGGTAAGAATATTTGAATATTTACTGCTTTTAGACGTTAAAATATCTGAAAAATCGATGTACCATTACACCTCGGTACTGATTTGTATAGGAATTTAGACAACAAAATTTAGCAAATCCCACCATCGGGGGCGGTCGAGGGGGGTGCGGATCGACGGGGAATAATTCCTGGCGCCGATTAATGACGGTTTGCTGAAAAAAATTTGACAAATTTCAGAGATTTTGACAAAAAACAAAAAAAAATTAAGGCAAAAAAAAATTCTGAAATGTTTGCACACTGAAAATTTCGATGGCGTTGTGCAAGACAAAACGAATGAAGACCTTCTGCTGAAAACCCGGTAAGAATATTTGAATATTTACTGCTTTTAGACGTTAAAATATCTGAAAAATCGATGTACCATTACACCTCGGTACTGATTTGTATAGGAATTTAGACAACAAAATTTAGCAATTCCCACCATCGGGGGCGGTCGAGGGGGGTGCGGATCGACGGGGAATAATTCCTGGCGCCGATTAATGACGGTTTGCTGAAAAAAATTAGACAAATTTCAGAGTTTTTGACAAAAAACAAAAAAAAATTCAGGCAAAAAAAACTTCTGAAATGTTTGCACACTGAAAATTTCGATGGCGGTGTGCAAGACAAAACGAATGAAGACCTTCTGCTGAAAACCCGGTAAGAATATTTGAATATTTACTGCTTTTAGACGTTAAAATATCTGAAAAATCGATGTACCATTACACCTCGGTACTGATTTGTATAGGAATTTAGACAACAAAATTTAGCAATTCCCACCATCGGGGGCGGTCGAGGGGGGTGCCGATCGACGGGGAATAATTCCTGGCGCCGATTAATGACGGTTTGCTGAAAAAAATTAGACAAATTTCAGAGTTTTTGACAAAAAACAAAAAAAAATTAAGGCTAAAAAAAATTCTGAAATGTGTGCACACTGAAAATTTCGATGGCGTTGTGCAAGACAAAAGAATGAAGACCTTCTGCTGAAAACCCAGTAAGAATATTTGAATGTTTACTGCTTTTAGACGTTAAAATATCTGAAAAATTGATGTACCATTACATCTCGGTACTGATTTGTATAGGAATTTAGACAACAAAATTTAGCAATTCCCACCATCGGGGGCGGTCGAGGGGGGTGCGGATCGACGGGGAATAATTCCTGGCGCCGATTAATGATGGTTTGCTGAAAAAAATTTGACAAATTTCAGAGTTTTTGACAAAAAACAAAAAAAAATTAAGGCAAAAAAAAATTCTGAAATGTTTGCACACTGAAAATTTCGATGGCGTTGTGCAAGACAAAACGAATGAAGACCTTCTGCTGAAAACCCGGTAAGAATATTTGAATGTTTACTGCTTTTAGACGTTAAAATATCTGAAAAATTGATGTACCATTACACCTCGGTACTGATATGTATAGGAATTTAGACAACAAAATTTAGCAATTCCCACCATCGGGGGCGGTCGAGGGGGGTGCGGATCGACGGGGAATAATTCCTGGCGCCGATTAATGATGGTTTGCTGAAAAAAATTTGACAAATTTCAGAGTTTTTGACAAAAAACAAAAAAAAATTAAGACAAAAAAAATTCTGAAATGTTTGCACACTGAAAATTTCGATGGCGTTGTGCAAGACAAAACGAATGAAGACCTTCTGCTGAAAACCCGGTAAGAATATTTGAATATTTACTGCTTTTAGACGTTAAAATATCTGAAAAATCGATGTACCATTACACCTCGGTACTGATTTGTATAGGCATTTAGACAACAAAATTTAGCAATTCCCACCATCGGGGGCGGTCGAGGGGGGTGCGGATCGACGGGGAATAATTCCTGACGCCGATTAATGACGGTTTGCTGAAAAAAATTTGACAAATTTCAGAGTTTTCGACAAAAAACAAAAAAAGTTTAAGGCAAAAAAAAATTCTGAAATGTTTGTACACTGAAAATTTCGATGGCGTTGTGCAAGACAAAACGAATGAAGACCTTCTGCTGAAAACCCGGTAAGAATATTTGAATGTTTACTGCTTTTAGACGTTAAAATATCTGAAAAATTGATGTACCATTACACCTCGGTACTGATTTGTATAGGAATTTAGACAACAAAATTTAGCAATTCCCACCATCGGGGGCGGTCGAGGGGGGTGCGGATCGACGGGGAATAATTCCTGGCGCCGATTAATGATGGTTTGCTGAAAAAAATTTGACAAATTTCAGAGTTTTTGACAAAAAACAAAAAAAAATTAAGACAAAAAAAATTCTGAAATGTTTGCACACTGAAAATTTCGATGGCGTTGTGCAAGACAAAACGAATGAAGACCTTCTGCTGAAAACCCGGTAAGAATATTTGAATATTTACTGCTTTTAGACGTTAAAATATCTGAAAAATCGATGTACCATTACACCTCGGTACTGATTTGTATAGGCATTTAGACAACAAAATTTAGCAATTCCCACCATCGGGGGCGGTCGAGGGGGGTGCGGATCGACGGGGAATAATTCCTGGCGCCGATTAATGACGGTTTGCTGAAAAAAATTTGACAAATTCAGAGTTTTCGACAAAAAACAAAAAAAGTTTAAGTCAAAAAAAAATTCTGAAATGTTTGTACACTGAAAATTTCGATGGCGTTGTGCAAGACAAAACGAATGAAGACCTTCTGCTGAAAACCCGGTAAGAATATTTGAATATTTACTGCTTTTAGACGTTAAAATATCTGAAAAATCGATGTACCATTACACCTCGGTACTGATTTGTATAGGAATTTAGACAACAAAATTTTGCAATTCCCACCATCGGGGGCGGTCAAGGGGGGTGCGGATCGACGGGGAATAATTCCTGGCGCCGATTAATGACGGTTTGCTGAAAAAAATTTGACAAATTTCAGAGTTTTTAACAAAAAACAAAAAAAATTTAAGGCAAAAAAAACTTCTGAAATGTTTGCACACTGAAAATTTCGATGGCGGTGTGCAAGACAAAACGAATGAAGACCTTCTGCTGAAAACCCGGTAAGAATATTTGAATATTTACTGCTTTTAGACGTTAAAATATCTGAAAAATCGATGTACCATTACACCTCGGTACTGATTTGTATAGGAATTTAGACAACAAAATTTAGCAAATCCCACCATCGGGGGCGGTCGAGGGGGGTGCGGATCGACGGGGAATAATTCCTGGCGCCGATTAATGACGGTTTGCTGAAAAAAATTTGACAAAATTCAGAGTTTTTGACAAAAAACAAAAAAAATTTAAGGCAAAAAAAAATTCTGAAATTTTTGCACACTGAAAATTTCGATGGCGTTGTGCAAGACAAAACGAATGAAGACCTTCTGCTGAAAACCCGGTAAGAATATTTGAATATTTACTGCTTTTAGACGTTAAAATATCTGAAAAATCGATGTACCATTACACCTCGGTACTGATTTGTATAGGAATTTAGACAACAAAATTTAGCAATTCCCACCATCGGGGGCGGTCGAGGGGGGTGCGGATCGACGGGGAATAATTCCAGGCGCCGATTAATGACGGTTTGCTGAAAAAAATTTGACAAATTTCAGAGTTTTTGACAAAAAATAAAAAAAAATTAAAAGCCAAAAAAAATTCTGAAATGTTTGCACACTGAAAATTTCGATGGCGTTGTGCAAGACAAAACGAATGAAGACCTTCTGCTGAAAACCCGGTAAGAATATTTGAATGTTTACTGCTTTTAGACGTTAAAATATCTGAAAAATTGATGTACCATTACACCTCGGTACTGATTTGTATAGGAATTTAGACAACAAAATTTAGCAATTCCCACCATCGGGGGCGGTCGAGGGGGGTGCGGATCGACGGGGAATAATTCCTGGCGCCGATTAATGATGGTTTGCTGAAAAAAATTAGACAAATTTCAGAGTTTTTGACAAAAAACAAAAAAAAATTAAGGCAAAAAAAAATTCTGAAATGTTTGCACACTGAAAATTTCGATGGCGTTGTGCAAGACAAAACGAATGAAGACCTTCTGCTGAAAACCCGGTAAGAATATTTGAATATTTACTGCTTTTAGACGTTAAAATATCTGAAAAATCGATGTACCATTACACCTCGGTACTGATTTGTATAGGCATTTAGACAACAAAATTTAGCAATTCCCACCATCGGGGGCGGTCGAGGGGGGTGCGGATCGACGGGGAATAATTCCTGGCGCCGATTAATGACGGTTTGCTGAAAAAAATTTGACAAATTTCAGAGTTTTTGACAAAAAACAAAAAAAATATAAGGCAAAAAAAAATTCTGAAATGTTTGCACACTGAAAATTTCGATGGCGTTGTGCAAGACAAAACGAATGAAGACCTTCTGCTGAAAACCCGGTAAGAATATTTGAATATTTACTGCTTTTAGACGTTAAAATATCTGAAAAATCGATGTACCATTACACCTCGGTACTGATTTGTATAGGCATTTAGACAACAAAATTTTGCAATTCCCACCATCGGGGGCGGTCGAGGGGGGTGCGGATCGACGGGGAATAATTCCTGGCGCCGATTAATGACGGTTTGCTAAAAAAAATTTGACAAAATTCAGAGTTTTCGACAAAATACAAAAAAAGTTTAAGGCAAAAAAAAATTCTGAAATGTTTGTACACTGAAAATTTCGATGGCGTTGTGCAAGACAAAACGAATGAAGACCTTCTGCTGAAAACCCGGTAAGAATATTTGAATATTTACTGCTTTTAGACGTTAAAATATCTGAAAAATCGATGTACCATTACACCTCGGTACTGATTTGTATAGGAATTTAGACAACAAAATTTAGCAATTCCCACCATCGGGGGCGGTCGAGGGGGGTGCCGATCGACGGGGAATAATTCCTGGCGCCGATTAATGACGGTTTGCTGAAAAAAATTTGAAAAATTTCAGAGTTTTTGACAAAAAACAAAAAAAAATTAAGGCAAAAAAAAATTCTGAAATGTTTGCACACTGAAAATTTCGATGGCGTTGTGCAAGACAAAACGAATGAAGACCTTCTGCTGAAAACCCGGTAAGAATATTTGAATATTTACTGCTTTTAGACGTTAAAATATCTGAAAAATCGATGTACCATTACACCTCGGTACTGATTTGTATAGGAATTTAGACAACAAAATTTTGCAATTCCCACCATCGGGGGCGGTCGAGGGGGGTGCGGATCGACGGGGAATAATTCCTGGCGCCGATTAATGACGGTTTGCTGAAAAAAATTTGAAAAATTTCAGCGTTTTTGACAAAAAACAAAAAAAAATTCAGGCAAAAAAAACTTCTGAAATGTTTGCACACTGAAAATTTCGATGGCGGTGTGCAAGACAAAACGAATGAAGACCTTCTGCTGAAAACCCGGTAAGAATATTTGAATATTTACTGCTTTTAGACGTTAAAATATCTGAAAAATCGATGTACCATTACACCTCGGTACTGATTTGTATAGGAATTTAGACAACAAAATTTAGCAATTCCCACCATCGGGGGCGGTCGAGGGGGGTGCCGATCGACGGGGAATAATTCCTGGCGCCGATTAATGACGGTTTGCTGAAAAAAATTAGACAAATTTCAGAGTTTTTGACAAAAAACAAAAAAAAATTAAGGCAAAAAAAAATTCTGAAATGTGTGCACACTGAAAATTTCGATGGCGTTGTGCAAGACAAAACGAATGAAGACCTTCTGCTGAAAACCCGGTAAGAATATTTGAATATTTACTGCTTTTAGACGTTAAAATATCTGAAAAATCGATGTACCATTACACCTCGGTACTGATTTGTATAGGAATTTAGACAACAAAATTTAGCAATTCCCACCATCGGGGGCGGTCGAGGGGGGTGCGGATCGACGGGGAATAATTCCTGGCGCCGATTAATGACGGTTTGCTGAAAAAAATTTGACAAATTTCAGAGTTTTTGACAAAAAACAAAAAAAAATTAAGGCAAAAAAAAATTCTGAAATGTTTGCACACTGAAAATTTCGATGGCGTTGTGCAAGACAAAACGAATGAAGACCTTCTGCTGAAAACCCGGTAAGAATATTTGAATATTTACTGCTTTTAGACGTTAAAATATCTGAAAAATCGATGTACCATTACACCTCGGTACTGATTTGTATAGGAATTTAGACAACAAAATTTAGCAATTCCCACCATCGGGGGCGGTCGAGGGGGGTGCGGATCGACGGGGAATAATTCTTGGCGCCGATTAATGACAGTTTGCTGAAAAAAATTTGAAAAATTTCAGAGTTTTTGACAAAAAACAAAAAAAAATTCAGACAAAAAAAACTTCTGAAATGTTTGCACACTGAAAATTTCGATGGCGGTGTGCAAGACAAAACGAATGAAGACCTTCTGCTGAAAACCCGGTAAGAATATTTGAATATTTACTGCTTTTAGACGTTAAAATATCTGAAAAATCGATGTACCATTACACCTCGGTACTGATTTGTATAGGAATTTAGACAACAAAATTTAGCAATTCCCACCATCGGGGGCGGTCGAGGGGGGTGCCGATCGACGGGGAATAATTCCTGGCGCCGATTAATGACGGTTTGCTGAAAAAAATTTGACAAATTTCAGAGTTTTTGACAAAAAACAAAAAAAAATTAAGGCAAAAAAAAATTCTGAAATGTGTGCACACTGAAAATTTCGATGGCGTTGTGCAAGACAAAACGAATGAAGACCTTCTGCTGAAAACCCGGTAAGAATATTTGAATATTTACTGCTTTTAGACGTTAAAATATCTGAAAAATCGATGTACCATTACACCTCGGTACTGATTTGTATAGGAATTTAGACAACAAAATTTAGCAATTCCCACCATCGGGGGCGGTCGAGGGGGGCGCGGATCGACGGGGAATAATTCCTGGCGCCGATTAATGACGGTTTGCTGAAAAAAATTTGACAAATTTCAGAGTTTTTGACAAAAAACAAAAAAAAATTAAGGCAAAAAAAAATTCTGAAATGTTTGCACACTGAAAATTTCGATGGCGTTGTGCAAGACAAAACGAATGAAGACCTTCTGCTGAAAACCCGGTAAGAATATTTGAATATTTACTGCTTTTAGACGTTAAAATATCTGAAAAATCGATGTACCATTACACCTCGGTACTGATTTGTATAGGAATTTAGACAACAAAATTTTGCAATTCCCACCATCGGGGGCGGTCGAGGGGGGTGCGGATCGACGGGGAATAATTCCTGGCGCCGATTAATGACGGTTTGCTGAAAAAAATTTGAAAAATTTCAGAGTTTTTGACAAAAAACAAAAAAAAATTCTGGCAAAAAAAACTTCTGAAATGTTTTCACACTGAAAATTTCGATGGCGGTGTGCAAGACAAAACGAATGAAGACCTTCTGCTGAAAACCCGGTAAGAATATTTGAATATTTACTGCTTTTAGACGTTAAAATATCTGAAAAATCGATGTACCATTACACCTCGGTACTGATTTGTATAGGAATTTAGACAACAAAATTTAGCAATTCCCACCATCGGGGGCGGTCGAGGGGGGTGCGGATCGACGGGGAATAATTCCTGGCGCCGATTAATGACGGTTTGCTGAAAAAAATTTGACAAATTTCAGAGTTTTTGACAAAAAACAAAAAAAATTTAAGGCAAAAAAAATTCTGAAATGTTTGCACACTGAAAATTTCGATGGCGTTGTGCAAGACAAAACGAATGAAGACCTTCTGCTGAAAACCCGGTAAGAATATTTGAATATTTACTGCTTTTAGACGTTAAAATATCTGAAAAATCGATGTACCGTTACACCTCGGTACTGATTTGTATAGGAATTTAGACAACAAAATTTAGCAATTCCCACCATCGGGGGCGGTCGAGGGAGGTGCGGATCGACGGGGAATAATTCCTGGCGCCGATTAATGATGGTTTGCTGAAAAAAATTTGACAAATTTCAGAGTTTTTGACAAAAAACAAAAAAAAATTAAGGCAAAAAAAAATTCTGAAATGTTTGCACACTGAAAATTTCGATGGCGTTGTGCAAGACAAAACGAATGAAGACCTTCTGCTGAAAACCCGGTAAGAATATTTGAATATTTACTGCTTTTAGACGTTAAAATATCTGAAAAATCGATGTACCATTACAACTCGGTACTGATTTGTATAGGCATTTAGACAACAAAATTTAGCAATTCCCACCATCGGGGGCGGTCGAGGGGGGTGCGGATCGACGGGGAATAATTCCTGGCGCCGATTAATGACGGTTTGCTGAAAAAAATTCGACAAAATTCAGAGTTTTCGACAAAAAAACAAAAAAAATTTAACGCAAAAAAAAATTCTGAAATGTTTGTACACTGAAAATTTCGATGGCGTTGTGCAAGACAAAACGAATGAAGACCTGCTGAAAACCAGGTAAGAATATTTGAATATTTACTGCTTTTAGACGTTAAAATATCTGAAAAATCGATGTACCATTACACCTCGGTACTGATTTGTATAGGAATTTAGACAACAAAATTTTGCAATTCCCACCATCGGGGGCGGTCGAGGGGGGTGCGGATCGACGGGGAATAATTCCTGGCGCCGATTAATGACGGTTTGCTGAAAAAAATTTGACAAATTTCAGAGTTTTTGACAAAAAACAAAAAAAAATTAAGGCAAAAAAAAATTCTGAAATGTTTGCACACTGAAAATTTCGATGGCGTTGTGCAAGACGAAACGAATGAAGACCTTCTGCTGAAAACCCGGTAAGAATATTTGAATATTTACTGCTTTTAGACGTTAAAATATCTGAAAAATCGATGTACCATTACACCTCGGTACTGATTTGTATAGGAATTTAGACAACAAAATTTTGCAATTCCCACCATCGGGGGCGGTCGAGGGGGGTGCGGATCGACGGGGAATAATTCCAGGCGCCGATTAATGACGGTTTGCTGAAAAAAATTTGAAAAATTTCAGAGTTTTTGACAAAAAACAAAAAAAAATTCTGGCAAAAAAAACTTCTGAAATGTTTGCACACTGAAAATTTCGATGGCGGTGTGCAAGACAAAACGAATGAAGACCTTCTGCTGAAAACCCGGTAAGAATATTTGAATATTTACTGCTTTTAGACGTTAAAATATCTGAAAAATCGATGTACCATTACACCTCGGTACTGATTTGTATAGGAATTTAGACAACAAAATTTAGCATTCCCACCATCGGGGGCGGTCGAGGGGGGTGCGGATCGACGGGGAATAATTCCTGGCGCCGATTAATGACGGTTTGCTGAAAAAAATTTGACAAATTTCAGAGTTTTTGACAAAAAACAAAAAAAATTTAAGGCAAAAAAAATTCTGAAATGTTTGCACACTGAAAATTTCGATGGCGTTGTGCAAGACAAAACGAATGAAGACCTTCTGCTGAAAACCCGGTAAGAATATTTGAATATTTACTGCTTTTAGACGTTAAAATATCTGAAAAATCGATGTACCGTTACACCTCGGTACTGATTTGTATAGGAATTTAGACAACAAAATTTAGCAATTCCCACCATCGGGGGCGGTCGAGGGAGGTGCGGATCGACGGGGAATAATTCCTGGCGCCGATTAATGATGGTTTGCTGAAAAAAATTTGACAAATTTCAGAGTTTTTGACAAAAAACAAAAAAAAATTAAGGCAAAAAAAAATTCTGAAATGTTTGCACACTGAAAATTTCGATGGCGTTGTGCAAGACAAAACGAATGAAGACCTTCTGCTGAAAACCCGGTAAGAATATTTGAATATTTACTGCTTTTAGACGTTAAAATATCTGAAAAATCGATGTACCATTACAACTCGGTACTGATTTGTATAGGAATTTAGACAACAAAATTTAGCAATTCCCACCATCGGGGGCGGTCGAGGGGGGTGCGGATCGACGGGGAATAATTCCTGGCGCCGATTAATGACGGTTTGCTGAAAAAAATTTGACAAAATTCAGAGTTTTCGACAAAAAACAAAAAAAATTTAACGCAAAAAAAAATTCTGAAATGTTTGTACACTGAAAATTTCGATGGCGTTGTGCAAGACAAAACGAATGAAGACCTGCTGAAAACCAGGTAAGAATATTTGAATATTTACTGCTTTTAGACGTTAAAATATCTGAAAAATCGATGTACCATTACACCTCGGTACTGATTTGTATAGGAATTTAGACAACAAAATTTAGCAATTCCCACCATCGGGGGCGGTCGAGGGGGGTGCCGATCGACGGGGAATAATTCCTGGCGCCGATTAATGACGGTTTGCTGAAAAAAATTAGACAAATTTCAGAGTTTTTGACAAAAAACAAAAAAAAATTAAGGCAAAAAAAAATTCTGAAATGTGTGCACACTGAAAATTTCGATGGCGTTGTGCAAGACAAAACTAATGAAGACCTTCTGCTGAAAACCCGGTAAGAATATTTGAATATTTACTGCTTTTAGACGTTAAAATATCTGAAAAATCGATGTACCATTACACCTCGGTACTGATTTGTATAGGAATTTAGACAACAAAATTTAGCAATTCCCACCATCGGGGGCGGTCGAGGGGGGTGCGGATCGACGGGGAATAATTCCTGGCGCCGATTAATGACGGTTTGCTTAAAAAAATTTGACAAATTTCAGATTTTTTGAAAAAAAAAAAAAAAATTTAAGGCAAAAAAAATTCTGAAATGTTTGCACACTGAAAATTTCGATGGCGTTGTGCAAGACAAAACGAATGAAGACCTTCTGCTGAAAACCCAGTAAGAATATTTGAATATTTACTGCTTTTAGACGTTAAAATATCTGAAAAATCGATGTACCATTACACCTCGGTACTGATTTGTATAGGAATTTAGACAACAAAATTTAGCAAATCCCACCATCGGGGGCGGTCGAGGGGGGTGCGGATCGACGGGGAATAAGTCCTGGCGCCGATTAATGACGGTTTGCTGAAAAATATTTAAAAAAATTCAGAGTTTTTGACAAAAAACAAAAAAAAATTAAGGCAAAAAAAAATTCTGAAATTTTTGCACACTGAAAATTTCGATGGCGTTGTGCAAGACAAAACGAATGAAGACCTTCTGCTGAAAACCCGGTAAGAATATTTGAATATTTACTGCTTTTAGACGTTAAAATATCTGAAAAATCGATGTACCATTACACCTCGGTACTGATTTGTACAGGAATTTAGACAACAAAATTTAGCAATTCCCACCATCGGGGGCGGTCGAGGGGGGTGCGGATCGACGGGGAATAATTCCTGGCGCCGATTAATGACAGTTTGCTGAAAAAAATTTGACAAATTTCAGAGTTTTTGACAAAAAACAAAATAAATTTAAGGCAAAAAAAAATTCTGAAATGTTTGCACACTGAAAATTTCGATGGCGTTGTGCAAGACAAAACGAATGAAGACCTTCTGCTGAAAACCCGGTAAGAATATTTGAATATTTACTGCTTTTAGACGTTAAAATATCTGAAAAATCGATGTACCATTACACCTCGGTACTGATTTGTATAGGAATTTAGACAACAAAATTTAGCAATTCCCACCATCGGGGGCGGTCGAGGGGGGTGCGGATCGACGGGGAATAATTCCTGGCGCCGATTAATGATGGTTTGCTGAAAAAAATTTGACAAATTTCAGAGTTTTTGACAAAAAACAAAATAAATTTAAGGCAAAAAAAAATTCTGAAATGTTTGCACACTGAAAATTTCGATGGCGTTGTGCAAGACAAAACGAATGAAGACCTTCTGCTGAAAACCCGGTAAGAATATTTGAATATTTACTGCTTTTAGACGTTAAAATATCTGAAAAATCGATGTACCATTACACCTCGGTACTGATTTGTATAGGAATTTAGACAACAAAATTTAGCAATTCCCACCATCGGGGGCGGTCGAGGGGGGTGCGGATCGACGGGGAATAATTCCTGGCGCCGATTAATGACGGTTTGCTGAAAAAAATTTGACAAATTTCAGAGTTTTTGACAAAAACAAAAAAAAATTAAGGCAAAAAAAAATTCTGAAATTTTTGCACACTGAAAATTTCGATGGCGTTGTGCAAGACAAAACGAATGAAGACCTTCTGCTGAAAACCCGGTAAGAATATTTGAATATTTACTGCTTTTAGACGTTAAAATATCTGAAAAATCGATGTACCATTACACCTCAGTACTGATTTGTATAGGAATTTAGACAACAAAATTTAGCAAATCCCACCATCGGGGGCGGTCGAGGGGGGTGCGGATCGACGGGGAATAATTCCTGGCGCCGATTAATGACGGTTTGCTGAAAAAAATTTGACAAAATTCAGAGTTTTTGACAAAAAACTAAAAAAATTTAAGGCAAAAAAAAATTCTGAAATTTTTGCACACTGAAAATTTCGATGGCGTTGTGCAAGACAAAACGAATGAAGACCTTCTGCTGAAAACCCGGTAAGAATATTTGAATATTTACTGCTTTTAGACGATAAAATATCTGAAAAATCGATGTACCATTACACCTCGGTACTGATTTGTACAGGAATTTAGACAACAAAATTTAGCAATTCCCACCATCGGGGGCGGTCGAGGGGGTGCGGATCGACGGGGAATAAGTCCTGGCGCCGATTAATGACGGTTTGCTGAAAAATATTTAAAAAAATTCAGAGTTTTTGACAAAAAACAAAAAAAAATTAAGGCAAAAAAAAATTCTGAAATTTTTGCACACTGAAAATTTCGATGGCGTTGTGCAAGACAAAACGAATGAAGACCTTCTGCTGAAAACCCGGTAAGAATATTTGAATATTTACTGCTTTTAGACGTTAAAATATCTGAAAAATCGATGTACCATTACACCTCGGTACTGATTTGTACAGGAATTTAGACAACAAAATTTAGCAATTCCCACCATCGGGGGCGGTCGAGGGGGGTGCGGATCGACGGGGAATAATTCCTGGCGCCGATTAATGACAGTTTGCTGAAAAAAATTTGACAAATTTCAGAGTTTTTGACAAAAAACAAAATAAATTTAAGGCAAAAAAAAATTCTGAAATGTTTGCACACTGAAAATTTCGATGGCGTTGTGCAAGACAAAACGAATGAAGACCTTCTGCTGAAAACCCGGTAAGAATATTTGAATATTTACTGCTTTTAGACGTTAAAATATCTGAAAAATCGATGTACCATTACACCTCGGTACTGATTTGTATAGGAATTTAGACAACAAAATTTAGCAATTCCCACCATCGGGGGCGGTCGAGGGGGGTGCGGATCGACGGGGAATAATTCCTGGCGCCGATTAATGACGGTTTGCTGAAAAAAATTTGACAAATTTCAGAGTTTTTGACAAAAAACAAAATAAATTTAAGGCAAAAAAAAATTCTGAAATGTTTGCACACTGAAAATTTCGATGGCGTTGTGCAAGACAAAACGAATGAAGACCTTCTGCTGAAAACCCGGTAAGAATATTTGAATATTTACTGCTTTTAGACGTTAAAATATCTGAAAAATCGATGTACCATTACACCTCGGTACTGATTTGTATAGGAATTTAGACAACAAAATTTAGCAATTCCCACCATCGGGGGCGGTCGAGGGGGGTGCGGATCGACGGGGAATAATTCCTGGCGCCGATTAATGACGGTTTGCTGAAAAAAATTTGACAAATTTCAGAGTTTTCGACAAAAAACAAAAAAAATTTAACGCAAAAAAAAATTCTGAAATGTTTGTACACTGAAAATTTCGATGGCGTTGTGCAAGACAAAACGAATGAAGACCTGCTGAAAACCAGGTAAGAATATTTGAATATTTACTGCTTTTAGACGTTAAAATATCTGAAAAATCGATGTACCATTACACCTCGGTACTGATTTGTATAGGAATTTAGACAACAAAATTTAGCAATTCCCACCATCGGGGGCGGTCGAGGGGGGTGCCGATCGACGGGGAATAATTCCTGGCGCCGATTAATGACGGTTTGCTGAAAAAAATTAGACAAATTTCAGAGTTTTTGACAAAAAACAAAAAAAAATTAAGGCAAAAAAAAATTCTGAAATGTGTGCACACTGAAAATTTCGATGGCGTTGTGCAAGACAAAACTAATGAAGACCGTCTGCTGAAAACCCGGTAAGAATATTTGAATATTTACTGCTTTTAGACGTTAAAATATCTGAAAAATCGATGTACCATTACACCTCGGTACTGATTTGTATAGGAATTTAGACAACAAAATTTAGCAATTCCCACCATCGGGGGCGGTCGAGGGGGGTGCGGATCGACGGGGAATAATTCCTGGCGCCGATTAATGACGGTTTGCTGAAAAAAATTAGACAAATTTCAGAGTTTTTGACAAAAAAAAAAAAAATTTAAGGCAAAAAAAATTCTGAAATGTTTGCACACTGAAAATTTCGATGGCGTTGTGCAAGACAAAACGAATGAAGACCTTCTGCTGAAAACCCAGTAAGAATATTTGAATATTTACTGCTTTTAGACGTTAAAATATCTGAAAAATCGATGTACCATTACACCTCGGTACTGATTTGTATAGGAATTTAGACAACAAAATTTAGCAAATCCCACCATCGGGGGCGGTCGAGGGGGGTGCGGATCGACGGGGAATAAGTCCTGGCGCCGATTAATGACGGTTTGCTGAAAAATATTTAAAAAAATTCAGAGTTTTTGACAAAAAACAAAAAAAAATTAAGGCAAAAAAAAATTCTGAAATTTTTGCACACTGAAAATTTCGATGGCGTTGTGCAAGACAAAACGAATGAAGACCTTCTGCTGAAAACCCGGTAAGAATATTTGAATATTTACTGCTTTTAGACGTTAAAATATCTGAAAAATCGATGTACCATTACACCTCGGTACTGATTTGTACAGGAATTTAGACAACAAAATTTAGCAATTCCCACCATCGGGGGCGGTCGAGGGGGGTGCGGATCGACGGGGAATAATTCCTGGCGCCGATTAATGACAGTTTGCTGAAAAAAATTTGACAAATTTCAGAGTTTTTGACAAAAAACAAAATAAATTTAAGGCAAAAAAAAATTCTGAAATGTTTGCACACTGAAAATTTCGATGGCGTTGTGCAAGACAAAACGAATGAAGACCTTCTGCTGAAAACCCGGTAAGAATATTTGAATATTTACTGCTTTTAGACGTTAAAATATCTGAAAAATCGATGTACCATTACACCTCGGTACTGATTTGTATAGGAATTTAGACAACAAAATTTAGCAATTCCCACCATCGGGGGCGGTCGAGGGGGGTGCGGATCGACGGGGAATAATTCCTGGCGCCGATTAATGACGGTTTGCTGAAAAAAATTTGACAAATTTCAGAGTTTTTGACAAAAACAAAAAAAAATTAAGGCAAAAAAAAATTCTGAAATTTTTGCACACTGAAAATTTCGATGGCGTTGTGCAAGACAAAACGAATGAAGACCTTCTGCTGAAAACCCGGTAAGAATATTTGAATATTTACTGCTTTTAGACGTTAAAATATCTGAAAAATCGATGTACCATTACACCTCAGTACTGATTTGTATAGGAATTTAGACAACAAAATTTAGCAAATCCCACCATCGGGGGCGGTCGAGGGGGGTGCGGATCGACGGGGAATAATTCCTGGCGCCGATTAATGACGGTTTGCTGAAAAAAAATTGACAAAATTCAGAGTTTTTGACAAAAAACTAAAAAAATTTAAGGCAAAAAAAAATTCTGAAATTTTTGCACACTGAAAATTTCGATGGCGTTGTGCAAGACAAAACGAATGAAGACCTTCTGCTGAAAACCCGGTAAGAATATTTGAATATTTACTGCTTTTAGACGTTAAAATATCTGAAAAATTGATGTACCATTACACCTCGGTACTGATTTGTATAGGAATTTAGACAACAAAATTTAGCAATTCCCACCATCGGGGGCGGTCGAGGGGGGTGCGGATCGACGGGGAATAATTCCAGGCGCCGATTAATGACGGTTTGCTGAAAAAAATTTGACAAATTTCAGAGTTTTTGACAAAAAATAAAAAAAATTTAAAAGCCAAAAAAAATTCTGAAATGTTTGCACACTGAAAATTTCGATGGCGTTGTGCAAGACAAAACGAATGAAGACCTTCTGCTGAAAACCCGGTAAGAATATTTGAATGTTTACTGCTTTTAGACGTTAAAATATCTGAAAAATTGATGTACCATTACACCTCGGTACTGATTTGTATAGGAATTTAGACAACAAAATTTAGCAATTCCCACCATCGGGGGCGGTCGAGGGGGGTGCGGATCGACGGGGAATAATTCCTGGCGCCGATTAATGACGGTTTGCTGAAAAAAATTTGACAAAATTCAGAGTTTTTGACAAAAAACAAAAAAAATTTAAGGCAAAAAAAAATTCTGAAATTTTTGCACACTGAAAATTTCGATGGCGTTGTGCAAGACAAAACGAATGAAGACCTTCTGCTGAAAACCCGGTAAGAATATTTGAATATTTACTGCTTTTAGACGTTAAAATATCTGAAAAATCGATGTACCATTACACCTCGGTACTGATTTGTATAGGAATTTAGACAACAAAATTTAGCAATTCCCACCATCGGGGGCGGTCGAGGGGGGTGCGGATCGACGGGGAATAATTCCAGGCGCCGATTAATGACGGTTTGCTGAAAAAAATTTGACAAATTTCAGAGTTTTTGACAAAAAATAAAAAAAATTTAAAAGCCAAAAAAAATTCTGAAATGTTTGCACACTGAAAATTTCGATGGCGTTGTGCAAGACAAAACGAATGAAGACCTTCTGCTGAAAACCCGGTAAGAATATTTGAATGTTTACTGCTTTTAGACGTTAAAATATCTGAAAAATTGATGTACCATTACACCTCGGTATTGATTTGTATAGGAATTTAGACAACAAAATTTAGCAATTCCCACCATCGGGGGCGGTCGAGGGGGGTGCGGATCGACGGGGAATAATTCCTGGCGCCGATTAATGATGGTTTGCTGAAAAAAATTTGACAAATTTCAGAGTTTTTGACAAAAAACAAAAAAAAATTAAGGCAAAAAAAAATTCTGAAATGTTTGCACACTGAAAATTTCGATGGCGTTGTGCAAGACAAAACGAATGAAGACCTTCTGCTGAAAACCCGGTAAGAATATTTGAATATTTACTGCTTTTAGACGTTAAAATATCTGAAAAATCGATGTACCATTACACCTCGGTACTGATTTGTATAGGCATTTAGACAACAAAATTTAGCAATTCCCACCATCGGGGGCGGTCGAGGGGGGTGCGGATCGACGGGGAATAATTCCTGGCGCCGATTAATGACGGTTTGCTGAAAAAAATTTGACAAAATTCAGAGTTTTCGACAAAAAACAAAAAAAGTTTAAGGCAAAAAAAAATTCTGAAATGTTTGTACACTGAAAATTTCGATGGCGTTGTGCAAGACAAAACGAATGAAGACCTTCTGCTGAAAACCCGGTAAGAATATTTGAATATTTACTGCTTTTAGACGTTAAAATATCTGAAAAATCGATGTACCATTACACCTCGGTACTGATTTGTATAGGAATTTAGACAACAAAATTTAGCAATTCCCACCATCGGGGGCGGTCGAGGGGGGTGCCGATCGACGGGGAACAATTCCTGGCGCCGATTAATGACGGTTTGCTGAAAAAAATTAGACAAATTTCAGAGTTTTTGACAAAAAACAAAAAAAAATTAAGGCAAAAAAAAATTCTGAAATGTGTGCACACTGAAAATTTCGATGGCGTTGTGCAAGACAAAACGAATGAAGACCTTCTGCTGAAAACCCGGTAAGAATATTTGAATATTTACTGCTTTTAGACGTTAAAATATCTGAAAAATCGATGTACCATTACACCTCGGTACTGATTTGTATAGGAATTTAGACAACAAAATTTAGCAATTCCCACCATCGGGGGCGGTCGAGGGGGGTGCGGATCGACGGGGAATAATTCCTGGCGCCGATTAATGACGGTTTGCTGAAAAAAATTTGACAAATTTCAGAGTTTTTGACAAAAAACAAAAAAAAATTAAGGCAAAAAAAAATTCTGAAATGTTTGCACACTGAAAATTTCGATGGCGTTGTGCAAGACAAAACGAATGAAGACCTTCTGCTGAAAACCCGGTAAGAATATTTGAATATTTACTGCTTTTAGACGTTAAAATATCTGAAAAATCGATGTACCATTACACCTCGGTACTGATTTGTATAGGAATTTAGACAACAAAATTTAGCAATTCCCACCATCGGGGGCGGTCGAGGGGGGTGCGGATCGACGGGGAATAATTCTTGGCGCCGATTAATGACAGTTTGCTGAAAAAATTTGAAAAATTTCAGAGTTTTTGACAAAAAACAAAAAAAAATTCAGACAAAAAAAACTTCTGAAATGTTTGCACACTGAAAATTTCGATGGCGGTGTGCAAGACAAAACGAATGAAGACCTTCTGCTGAAAACCCGGTAAGAATATTTGAATATTTACTGCTTTTAGACGTTAAAATATCTGAAAAATCGATGTACCATTACACCTCGGTACTGATTTGTATAGGAATTTAGACAACAAAATTTAGCAATTCCCACCATCGGGGGCGGTCGAGGGGGGTGCCGATCGACGGGGAATAATTCCTGGCGCCGATTAATGACGGTTTGCTGAAAAAAATTTGACAAATTTCAGAGTTTTTGACAAAAAACAAAAAAAAATTAAGGCAAAAAAAAATTCTGAAATGTGTGCACACTGAAAATTTCGATGGCGTTGTGCAAGACAAAACGAATGAAGACCTTCTGCTGAAAACCCGGTAAGAATATTTGAATATTTACTGCTTTTAGACGTTAAAATATCTGAAAAATCGATGTACCATTACACCTCGGTACTGATTTGTATAGGAATTTAGACAACAAAATTTAGCAATTCCCACCATCGGGGGCGGTCGAGGGGGGTGCGGATCGACGGGGAATAATTCCTGGCGCCGATTAATGACGGTTTGCTGAAAAAAATTTGACAAATTTCAGAGTTTTTGACAAAAAACAAAAAAAAATTAAGGCAAAAAAAAATTCTGAAATGTTTGCACACTGAAAATTTCGATGGCGTTGTGCAAGACAAAACGAATGAAGACCTTCTGCTGAAAACCCGGTAAGAATATTTGAATATTTACTGCTTTTAGACGTTAAAATATCTGAAAAATCGATGTACCATTACACCTCGGTACTGATTTGTATAGGAATTTAGACAACAAAATTTTGCAATTCCCACCATCGGGGGCGGTCGAGGGGGGTGCGGATCGACGGGGAATAATTCCTGGCGCCGATTAATGACGGTTTGCTGAAAAAAATTTGAAAAATTTCAGAGTTTTTGACAAAAAACAAAAAAAAATTCTGGCAAAAAAAACTTCTGAAATGTTTTCACACTGAAAATTTCGATGGCGGTGTGCAAGACAAAACGAATGAAGACCTTCTGCTGAAAACCCGGTAAGAATATTTGAATATTTACTGCTTTTAGACGTTAAAATATCTGAAAAATCGATGTACCATTACACCTCGGTACTGATTTGTATAGGAATTTAGACAACAAAATTTAGCAATTCCCACCATCGGGGGCGGTCGAGGGGGGTGCGGATCGACGGGGAATAATTCCTGGCGCCGATTAATGACGGTTTGCTGAAAAAAATTTGACAACTTTCAGAGTTTTTGACAAAAAACAAAAAAAATTTAAGGCAAAAAAAATTCTGAAATGTTTGCACACTGAAAATTTCGATGGCGTTGTTCAAGACAAAACGAATGAAGACCTTCTGCTGAAAACCCGGTAAGAATATTTGAATATTTACTGCTTTTAGACGTTAAAATATCTGAAAAATCGATGTACCATTACACCTCGGTACTGATTTGTATAGGAATTTAGACAACAAAATTTAGCAATTCCCACCATCGGGGGCGGTCGAGGGAGGTGCGGATCGACGGGGAATAATTCCTGGCGCCGATTAATGATGGTTTGCTGAAAAAAATTTGACAAATTTCAGAGTTTTTGACAAAAAAAAAAAAAAAATTAAGGCAAAAAAAAATTCTGAAATGTTTGCACACTGAAAATTTCGATGGCGTTGTGCAAGACAAAACGAATGAAGACCTTCTGCTGAAAACCCGGTAAGAATATTTGAATATTTACTGCTTTTAGACGTTAAAATATCTGAAAAATCGATGTACCATTACAACTCGGTACTGATTTGTATAGGCATTTAGACAACAAAATTTAGCAATTCCCACCATCGGGGGCGGTCGAGGGGGGTGCGGATCGACGGGGAATAATTCCTGGCGCCGATTAATGACGGTTTGCTGAAAAAAATTTGACAAAATTCAGAGTTTTCGACAAAAAAACAAAAAAAATTTAACGCAAAAAAAAATTCTGAAATGTTTGTACACTGAAAATTTCGATGGCGTTGTGCAAGACAAAACGAATGAAGACCTGCTGAAAACCAGGTAAGAATATTTGAATATTTACTGCTTTTAGACGTTAAAATATCTGAAAAATCGATGTACCATTACACCTCGGTACTGATTTGTATAGGAATTTAGACAACAAAATTTAGCAATTCCCACCATCGGGGGCGGTCGAGGGGGGTGCCGATCGACGGGGAATAATTCCTGGCGCCGATTAATGACGGTTTGCTGAAAAAAATTAGACAAATTTCAGAGTTTTTGACAAAAAACAAAAAAAAATTAAGGCAAAAAAAAATTCTGAAATGTGTGCACACTGAAAATTTCGATGGCGTTGTGCAAGACAAAACTAATGAAGACCTTCTGCTGAAAACCCGGTAAGAATATTTGAATATTTACTGCTTTTAGACGTTAAAATATCTGAAAAATCGATGTACCATTACACCTCGGTACTGATTTGTATAGGAATTTAGACAACAAAATTTAGCAATTCCCACCATCGGGGGCGGTCGAGGGGGGTGCGGATCGACGGGGAATAATTCCTGGCGCCGATTAATGACGGTTTGCTGAAAAAAATTTGACAAATTTCAGAGTTTTTGACAAAAAACAAAAAAAAATTAAGGCAAAAAAAAATTCTGAAATGTTTGCACACTGAAAATTTCGATGGCGTTGTGCAAGACGAAACGAATGAAGACCTTCTGCTGAAAACCCGGTAAGAATATTTGAATATTTACTGCTTTTAGACGTTAAAATATCTGAAAAATCGATGTACCATTACACCTCGGTACTGATTTGTATAGGAATTTAGACAACAAAATTTTGCAATTCCCACCATCGGGGGCGGTCGAGGGGGGTGCGGATCGACGGGGAATAATTCCTGGCGCCGATTAATGACGGTTTGCTGAAAAAAATTTGAAAAATTTCAGAGTTTTTGACAAAAAACAAAAAAAAATTCTGGCAAAAAAAACTTCTGAAATGTTTGCACACTGAAAATTTCGATGGCGGTGTGCAAGACAAAACGAATGAAGACCTTCTGCTGAAAACCCGGTAAGAATATTTGAATATTTACTGCTTTTAGACGTTAAAATATCTGAAAAATCGATGTACCATTACACCTCGGTACTGATTTGTATAGGAATTTAGACAACAAAATTTAGCATTCCCACCATCGGGGGCGGTCGAGGGGGGTGCGGATCGACGGGGAATAATTCCTGGCGCCGATTAATGACGGTTTGCTGAAAAAAATTTGACAAATTTCAGAGTTTTTGACAAAAAACAAAAAAAATTTAAGGCAAAAAAAATTCTGAAATGTTTGCACACTGAAAATTTCGATGGCGTTGTGCAAGACAAAACGAATGAAGACCTTCTGCTGAAAACCCGGTAAGAATATTTGAATATTTACTGCTTTTAGACGTTAAAATATCTGAAAAATCGATGTACCGTTACACGTCGGTACTGATTTGTATAGGAATTTAGACAACAAAATTTAGCAATTCCCACCATCGGGGGCGGTCGAGGGAGGTGCGGATCGACGGGGAATAATTCCTGGCGCCGATTAATGATGGTTTGCTGAAAAAAATTTGACAAATTTCAGAGTTTTTGACAAAAAACAAAAAAAAATTAAGGCAAAAAAAAATTCTGAAATGTTTGCACACTGAAAATTTCGATGGCGTTGTGCAAGACAAAACGAATGAAGACCTTCTGCTGAAAACCCGGTAAGAATATTTGAATATTTACTGCTTTTAGACGTTAAAATATCTGAAAAATCGATGTACCATTACAACTCGGTACTGATTTGTATAGGAATTTAGACAACAAAATTTAGCAATTCCCACCATCGGGGGCGGTCGAGGGGGGTGCGGATCGACGGGGAATAATTCCTGGCGCCGATTAATGACGGTTTGCTGAAAAAAATTTGACAAAATTCAGAGTTTTCGACAAAAAACAAAAAAAATTTAACGCAAAAAAAAATTCTGAAATGTTTGTACACTGAAAATTTCGATGGCGTTGTGCAAGACAAAACGAATGAAGACCTGCTGAAAACCAGGTAAGAATATTTGAATATTTACTGCTTTTAGACGTTAAAATATCTGAAAAATCGATGTACCATTACACCTCGGTACTGATTTGTATAGGAATTTAGACAACAAAATTTAGCAATTCCCACCATCGGGGGCGGTCGAGGGGGGTGCCGATCGACGGGGAATAATTCCTGGCGCCGATTAATGACGGTTTGCTGAAAAAAATTAGACAAATTTCAGAGTTTTTGACAAAAAACAAAAAAAAATTAAGGCAAAAAAAAATTCTGAAATGTGTGCACACTGAAAATTTCGATGGCGTTGTGCAAGACAAAACTAATGAAGACCTTCTGCTGAAAACCCGGTAAGAATATTTGAATATTTACTGCTTTTAGACGTTAAAATATCTGAAAAATCGATGTACCATTACACCTCGGTACTGATTTGTATAGGAATTTAGACAACAAAATTTAGCAATTCCCACCATCGGGGGCGGTCGAGGGGGGTGCGGATCGACGGGGAATAATTCCTGGCGCCGATTAATGACGGTTTGCTGAAAAAAATTTGACAAATTTCAGAGTTTTTGACAAAAAAAAAAAAAATTTAAGGCAAAAAAAATTCTGAAATGTTTGCACACTGAAAATTTCGATGGCGTTGTGCAAGACAAAACGAATGAAGACCTTCTGCTGAAAACCCAGTAAGAATATTTGAATATTTACTGCTTTTAGACGTTAAAATATCTGAAAAATCGATGTACCATTACACCTCGGTACTGATTTGTATAGGAATTTAGACAACAAAATTTAGCAAATCCCACCATCGGGGGCGGTCGAGGGGGGTGCGGATCGACGGGGAATAAGTCCTGGCGCCGATTAATGACGGTTTGCTGAAAAATATTTAAAAAAATTCAGAGTTTTTGACAAAAAACAAAAAAAAATTAAGGCAAAAAAAAATTCTGAAATTTTTGCACACTGAAAATTTCGATGGCGTTGTGCAAGACAAAACGAATGAAGACCTTCTGCTGAAAACCCGGTAAGAATATTTGAATATTTACTGCTTTTAGACGTTAAAATATCTGAAAAATCGATGTACCATTACACCTCGGTACTGATTTGTACAGGAATTTAGACAACAAAATTTAGCAATTCCCACCATCGGGGGCGGTCGAGGGGGGTGCGGATCGACGGGGAATAATTCCTGGCGCCGATTAATGACAGTTTGCTGAAAAAAATTTGACAAATTTCAGAGTTTTTGACAAAAAACAAAATAAATTTAAGGCAAAAAAAAATTCTGAAATGTTTGCACACTGAAAATTTCGATGGCGTTGTGCAAGACAAAACGAATGAAGACCTTCTGCTGAAAACCCGGTAAGAATATTTGAATATTTACTGCTTTTAGACGTTAAAATATCTGAAAAATCGATGTACCATTACACCTCGGTACTGATTTGTATAGGAATTTAGACAACAAAATTTAGCAATTCCCACCATCGGGGGCGGTCGAGGGGGGTGCGGATCGACGGGGAATAATTCCTGGCGCCGATTAATGACGGTTTGCTGAAAAAAATTTGACAAATTTCAGAGTTTTTGACAAAAAACAAAATAAATTTAAGGCAAAAAAAAATTCTGAAATGTTTGCACACTGAAAATTTCGATGGCGTTGTGCAAGACAAAACGAATGAAGACCTTCTGCTGAAAACCCGGTAAGAATATTTGAATATTTACTGCTTTTAGACGTTAAAATATCTGAAAAATCGATGTACCATTACACCTCGGTACTGATTTGTATAGGAATTTAGACAACAAAATTTAGCAATTCCCACCATCGGGGGCGGTCGAGGGGGGTGCGGATCGACGGGGAATAATTCCTGGCGCCGATTAATGACGGTTTGCTGAAAAAAATTTGACAAATTTCAGAGTTTTTGACAAAAACAAAAAAAAATTAAGGCAAAAAAAAATTCTGAAATTTTTGCACACTGAAAATTTCGATGGCGTTGTGCAAGACAAAACGAATGAAGACCTTCTGCTGAAAACCCGGTAAGAATATTTGAATATTTACTGCTTTTAGACGTTAAAATATCTGAAAAATCGATGTACCATTACACCTAAGTACTGATTTGTATAGGAATTTAGACAACAAAATTTAGCAAATCCCACCATCGGGGGCGGTCGAGGGGGGTGCGGATCGACGGGGAATAATTCCTGGCGCCGATTAATGATGGTTTGCTGAAAAAAATTTGACAAAATTCAGAGTTTTTGACAAAAAACTAAAAAAATTTAAGGCAAAAAAAAATTCTGAAATTTTTGCACACTGAAAATTTCGATGGCGTTGTGCAAGACAAAACGAATGAAGACCTACTGCTGAAAACCCGGTAAGAATATTTGAATATTTACTGCTTTTAGACGTTAAAATATCTGAAAAATCGATGTACCATTACACCTCGGTACTGATTTGTACAGGAATTTAGACAACAAAATTTAGCAATTCCCACCATCGGGGGCGGTCGAGGGGGTGCGGATCGACGGGGAATAAGTCCTGGCGCCGATTAATGACGGTTTGCTGAAAAATATTTAAAAAAATTCAGAGTTTTTGACAAAAAACAAAAAAAAATTAAGGCAAAAAAAAATTCTGAAATTTTTGCACACTGAAAATTTCGATGGCGTTGTGCAAGACAAAACGAATGAAGACCTTCTGCTGAAAACCCGGTAAGAATATTTGAATATTTACTGCTTTTAGACGTTAAAATATCTGAAAAATCGATGTACCATTACACCTCGGTACTGATTTGTACAGGAATTTAGACAACAAAATTTAGCAATTCCCACCATCGGGGGCGGTCGAGGGGGGTGCGGATCGACGGGGAATAATTCCTGGCGCCGATTAATGACAGTTTGCTGAAAAAAATTTGACAAATTTCAGAGTTTTTGACAAAAAACAAAATAAATTTAAGGCAAAAAAAAATTCTGAAATGTTTGCACACTGAAAATTTCGATGGCGTTGTGCAAGACAAAACGAATGAAGACCTTCTGCTGAAAACCCGGTAAGAATATTTGAATATTTACTGCTTTTAGACGTTAAAATATCTGAAAAATCGATGTACCATTACACCTCGGTACTGATTTGTATAGGAATTTAGACAACAAAATTTAGCAATTCCCACCATCGGGGGCGGTCGAGGGGGGTGCGGATCGACGGGGAATAATTCCTGGAGCCGATTAATGACGGTTTGCTGAAAAAAATTTGACAAATTTCAGAGTTTTTGACAAAAAACAAAATAAATTGAAGGCAAAAAAAAATTCTGAAATGTTTGCACACTGAAAATTTCGATGGCGTTGTGCAAGACAAAACGAATGAAGACCTTCTGCTGAAAACCCGGTAAGAATATTTGAATATTTACTGCTTTTAGACGTTAAAATATCTGAAAAATCGATGTACCATTACACCTCGGTACTGATTTGTATAGGAATTTAGACAACAAAATTTAGCAATTCCCACCATCGGGGGCGGTCGAGGGGGGTGCGGATCGACGGGGAATAATTCCAGGCGCCGATTAATGACGGTTTGCTGAAAAAAATTTGACAAATTTCAGAGTTTTCGACAAAAAACAAAAAAAAATTTAACGCAAAAAAAAATTCTGAAATGTTTGTACACTGAAAATTTCGATGGCGTTGTGCAAGACAAAACGAATGAAGACCTGCTGAAAACCAGGTAAGAATATTTGAATATTTACTGCTTTTAGACGTTAAAATATCTGAAAAATCGATGTACCATTACACCTCGGTACTGATTTGTATAGGAATTTAGACAACAAAATTTAGCAATTCCCACCATCGGGGGCGGTCGAGGGGGGTGCCGATCGACGGGGAATAATTCCTGGCGCCGATTAATGACGGTTTGCTGAAAAAAATTAGACAAATTTCAGAGTTTTTGACAAAAAACAAAAAAAAATTAAGGCAAAAAAAAATTCTGAAATGTGTGCACACTGAAAATTTCGATGGCGTTGTGCAAGACAAAACTAATGAAGACCTTCTGCTGAAAACCCGGTAAGAATATTTGAATATTTACTGCTTTTAGACGTTAAAATATCTGAAAAATCGATGTACCATTACACCTCGGTACTGATTTGTATAGGAATTTAGACAACAAAATTTAGCAATTCCCACCATCGGGGGCGGTCGAGGGGGGTGCGGATCGACGGGGAATAATTCCTGGCGCCGATTAATGACGGTTTGCTGAAAAAAATTTGACAAATTTCAGAGTTTTTGACAAAAAAAAAAAAAATTTAAGGCAAAAAAAATTCTGAAATGTTTGCACACTGAAAATTTCGATGGCGTTGTGCAAGACAAAACGAATGAAGACCTTCTGCTGAAAACCCAGTAAGAATATTTGAATATTTACTGCTTTTAGACGTTAAAATATCTGAAAAATCGATGTACCATTACACCTCGGTACTGATTTGTATAGGAATTTAGACAACAAAATTTAGCAAATCCCACCATCGGGGGCGGTCGAGGGGGGTGCGGATCGACGGGGAATAAGTCCTGGCGCCGATTAATGACGGTTTGCTGAAAAATATTTAAAAAAATTCAGAGTTTTTGACAAAAAACAAAAAAAAAATAAGGCAAAAAAAAATTCTGAAATTTTTGCACACTGAAAATTTCGATGGCGTTGTGCAAGACAAAACGAATGAAGACCTTCTGCTGAAAACCCGGTAAGAATATTTGAATATTTACTGCTTTTAGACGTTAAAATATCTGAAAAATCGATGTACCATTACACCTCGGTACTGATTTGTACAGGAATTTAGACAACAAAATTTAGCAATTCCCACCATCGGGGGCGGTCGAGGGGGGTGCGGATCGACGGGGAATAATTCCTGGCGCCGATTAATGACAGTTTGCTGAAAAAAATTTGACAAATTTCAGAGTTTTTGACAAAAAACAAAATAAATTTAAGGCAAAAAAAAATTCTGAAATGTTTGCACACTGAAAATTTCGATGGCGTTGTGCAAGACAAAACGAATGAAGACCTTCTGCTGAAAACCCGGTAAGAATATTTGAATATTTACTGCTTTTAGACGTTAAAATATCTGAAAAATTGATGTACCATTACACCTCGGTACTGATTTGTATAGGAATTTAGACAACAAAATTTAGCAATTCCCACCATCGGGGGCGGTCGAGGGGGGTGCGGATCGACGGGGAATAATTCCAGGCGCCGATTAATGACGGTTTGCTGAAAAAAATTTGACAAATTTCAGAGTTTTTGACAAAAAATAAAAAAAATTTAAAAGCCAAAAAAAATTCTGAAATGTTTGCACACTGAAAATTTCGATGGCGTTGTGCAAGACAAAACGAATGAAGACCTTCTGCTGAAAACCCGGTAAGAATATTTGAATGTTTACTGCTTTTAGACGTTAAAATATCTGAAAAATTGATGTACCATTACACCTCGGTATTGATTTGTATAGGAATTTAGACAACAAAATTTAGCAATTCCCACCATCGGGGGCGGTCGAGGGGGGTGCGGATCGACGGGGAATAATTCCTGGCGCCGATTAATGATGGTTTGCTGAAAAAAATTTGACAAATTTCAGAGTTTTTGACAAAAAACAAAAAAAAATTAAGGCAAAAAAAAATTCTGAAATGTTTGCACACTGAAAATTTCGATGGCGTTGTGCAAGACAAAACGAATGAAGACCTTCTGCTGAAAACCCGGTAAGAATATTTGAATATTTACTGCTTTTAGACGTTAAAATATCTGAAAAATTGATGTACCATTACACCTCGGTACTGATTTGTATAGGAATTTAGACAACAAAATTTAGCAATTCCCACCATCGGGGGCGGTCGAGGGGGGTGCGGATCGACGGGGAATAATTCCAGGCGCCGATTAATGACGGTTTGCTGAAAAAAATTTGACAAATTTCAGAGTTTTTGACAAAAAATAAAAAAAATTTAAAAGCCAAAAAAAATTCTGAAATGTTTGCACACTGAAAATTTCGATGGCGTTGTGCAAGACAAAACGAATGAAGACCTTCTGCTGAAAACCCGGTAAGAATATTTGAATGTTTACTGCTTTTAGACGTTAAAATATCTGAAAAATTGATGTACCATTACACCTCGGTACTGATTTGTATAGGAATTTAGACAACAAAATTTAGCAATTCCCACCATCGGGGGCGGTCGAGGGGGGTGCGGATCGACGGGGAATAATTCCTGGCGCCGATTAATGACGGTTTGCTGAAAAAAATTTGACAAAATTCAGAGTTTTTGACAAAAAACTAAAAAAATTTAAGGCAAAAAAAAATTCTGAAATTTTTGCACACTGAAAATTTCGATGGCGTTGTGCAAGACAAAACGAATGAAGACCTTCTGCTGAAAACCCGGTAAGAATATTTGAATATTTACTGCTTTTAGACGTTAAAATATCTGAAAAATTGATGTACCATTACACCTCGGTACTGATTTGTATAGGAATTTAGACAACAAAATTTAGCAATTCCCACCATCGGGGGCGGTCGAGGGGGGTGCGGATCGACGGGGAATAATTCCAGGCGCCGATTAATGACGGTTTGCTGAAAAAAATTTGACAAATTTCAGAGTTTTTGACAAAAAATAAAAAAAATTTAAAAGCCAAAAAAAATTCTGAAATGTTTGCACACTGAAAATTTCGATGGCGTTGTGCAAGACAAAACGAATGAAGACCTTCTGCTGAAAACCCGGTAAGAATATTTGAATGTTTACTGCTTTTAGACGTTAAAATATCTGAAAAATTGATGTACCATTACACCTCGGTATTGATTTGTATAGGAATTTAGACAACAAAATTTAGCAATTCCCACCATCGGGGGCGGTCGAGGGGGGTGCGGATCGACGGGGAATAATTCCTGGCGCCGATTAATGATGGTTTGCTGAAAAAAATTTGACAAATTTCAGAGTTTTTGACAAAAAACAAAAAAAAATTAAGGCAAAAAAAAATTCTGAAATGTTTGCACACTGAAAATTTCGATGGCGTTGTGCAAGACAAAACGAATGAAGACCTTCTGCTGAAAACCCGGTAAGAATATTTGAATATTTACTGCTTTTAGACGTTAAAATATCTGAAAAATCGATGTACCATTACACCTCGGTACTGATTTGTATAGGCATTTAGACAACAAAATTTAGCAATTCCCACCATCGGGGGCGGTCGAGGGGGGTGCGGATCGACGGGGAATAATTCCTGGCGCCGATTAATGACGGTTTGCTGAAAAAAATTTGACAAAATTCAGAGTTTTCGACAAAAAACAAAAAAAGTTTAAGGCAAAAAAAAATTCTGAAATGTTTGTACACTGAAAATTTCGATGGCGTTGTGCAAGACAAAACGAATGAAGACCTTCTGCTGAAAACCCGGTAAGAATATTTGAATATTTACTGCTTTTAGACGTTAAAATATCTGAAAAATCGATGTACCATTACACCTCGGTACTGATTTGTATAGGAATTTAGACAACAAAATTTAGCAATTCCCACCATCGGGGGCGGTCGAGGGGGGTGCCGATCGACGGGGAACAATTCCTGGCGCCGATTAATGACGGTTTGCTGAAAAAAATTAGACAAATTTCAGAGTTTTTGACAAAAAACAAAAAAAAATTAAGGCAAAAAAAAATTCTGAAATGTGTGCACACTGAAAATTTCGATGGCGTTGTGCAAGACAAAACGAATGAAGACCTTCTGCTGAAAACCCGGTAAGAATATTTGAATATTTACTGCTTTTAGACGTTAAAATATCTGAAAAATCGATGTACCATTACACCTCGGTACTGATTTGTATAGGAATTTAGACAACAAAATTTAGCAATTCCCACCATCGGGGGCGGTCGAGGGGGGTGCGGATCGACGGGGAATAATTCCTGGCGCCGATTAATGACGTTTTGCTGAAAAAAATTTGACAAATTTCAGAGTTTTTGACAAAAAACAAAAAAAAATTAAGGCAAAAAAAAATTCTGAAATGTTTGCACACTGAAAATTTCGATGGCGTTGTGCAAGACAAAACGAATGAAGACCTTCTGCTGAAAACCCGGTAAGAATATTTGAATATTTACTGCTTTTAGACGTTAAAATATCTGAAAAATCGATGTACCATTACACCTCGGTACTTATTTGTATAGGAATTTAGACAACAAAATTTTGCAATTCCCACCATCGGGGGCGGTCGAGGGGGGTGCGGATCGACGGGGAATAATTCCTGGCGCCGATTAATGACGGTTTGCTGAAAAAAATTTGACAAATTTCAGAGTTTTTGACAAAAAACAAAAAAAAATTAAGGCAAAAAAATATTCTGAAATGTTTGCACACTGAAAATTTCGATGGCGTTGTGCAAGACAAAACGAATGAAGACCTTCTGCTGAAAACCCGGTAAGAATATTTGAATATTTACTGCTTTTAGACGTTAAAATATCTGAAAAATCGATGTACCGTTACACCTCGGTACTGATTTGTATAGGAATTTAGACAACAAAATTTAGCAATTCCCACTGTGGGGTCACGTTTAGCTGACGTTAGCATATGAACATTGTACGCGACGCGCCGAGAGCGCGGTTGCGCCAGTCGCTCGCTGGCATTTGTAACGTTGACCGAATAAACGTGTTGTGTACTTATTAGCCAGTGTTTCACTTGAGAATCCCATGAGTCGTAACCTGAACACATTAAGGATATACAAGCCAGTAGAGATCCAACAGTGGTGACCTCCGACCTCGGTTACGCAATCGTGGAATTTTCGAGTAGTACACTGTACGCATAGTGAACTTTGACCGCGACTCCCCGTTAAGTGAAGTGACATCGGGTAATAAATAATGGAGCCAGCCAAAATGGTACAGACACCAACAACCGTCACTGAGTTGGCAGCGATAAGTTTGTCATCAAAGATACCGCAATTTTGGACAGACTTACCACGCATGTGGTTTAAACAATTCGAGGCCATTGTTGCGCAACAGAAGCAAGGCGATTCCACGAAATTTAATTTGGTGGTAGCGCAATTGAGCAAGGACGCACTTCAACAGGTGAGTGACATCTTAGACTCACCACCCCAAGAAGGGAAATACGAGACGTTGAAAAACAGATTATTGACAGTTTTTGAAGAAAGTGCTGAAAGGCAATTTCAAAAATTGGTCAGTGAGATGGAATTAGGCTCACAAAAACCTTCGCAGTTGCTGAGAAAAATGAAGGAACTGGCACGGAACACTCAGGTTTCAGACGAGGCTCTAAAGAATTTATGGATGTCACGTTTGTCGTCATCAGTCAGAGCAGTACTCGTAGTAAGTCAGGACACTAAGCTAGAAAATTTGGCTACAATGGCGGATAATATAGTGGAAAATATGCAGACTGGAGAAGTCGCCGCGGTTACGTCATCGCCGACAATTAAAGCAGACCTTATCCAACAAATTTCTGAAATGACAATTGAGCTTAAACATCTCCGTGGAGAAGTAAACGCGATCAGAAGAGGAAATTTTCAACATAGAAATAAGTGGAACCGAAGATTGTCAAGGTCACGCTCCAGGTCAAGATCAACGCCACGTAGGACGCCTGAAAGTTCCGATTGGGTATGCAGACATCATTATAGGTTTAAGCAACGCTCTTATCGTTGCGAACCGCCGTGCAATTGGGAAAAACTACAGGAAGCGAAACAGGGAAACTAAAGGAAATACAATTCGATGCGATGGAGAGTTGTATTGAGTCAAAGGACAACCATCGCCTAAGCATCACTGACAAGGAAAGTGGTGTAACATTTTTGGTAGACACTGGTGCAAACGTTTCTGTTATCCCCGTGAGTAAAGTGAGTGCAAAAAATCGTCGCGAGTGCGAATACAAACTCTTTGCCGCAAATAATACGGAAATCAAAACTTACGGCACGGTAGTGTTACAATTAAATTTAGGTTTACGAAGAGTATATAAGTGGACATTTGTGATAAGTGACGTCAAGCAGGCTATCCTGGGAGCTGACTTTTTAAAGACTTTTAAGTTAGTTGTAGATTTACATAATAAGAGGTTAGTAGATACTTTAACTAATTTATGTTCATACGGATCCATCATTAAGTGTGACAAACCATCAATTTCTAGTTTTCAGTACGATAACCCTTATAAGGATTTGTTAGAAAAATATTCTGAAATTACTTTACCGATGTCTTACAAAAACGGTCCGTCGCATTCTATATTTCATCACATTGAGACAACAGGTCCACCTGTTCATGCTAGGGTTAGGCCTTTACATCCCGACAGGTACAAGAAGGTCAAAGAAGAGTTCAAGTACATGCAAGAATTAGGAATATGCAGACCATCAATGAGCCCGTGGGCCAGCCCGCTGCACGTCGTGGACAAAAAGGACGGAGGGATCCGACCCTGTGGGGATTACAGGCAACTAAACGCCATCACGAAGCCTGATAGATACCCTGTACCACGATTACAAGACTTCACATTTGGATTATTCGGTAAGAAATACTTTAGTAAAATTGATATAAATAGAGCGTACCATTTAATACCTATTTTTCCAGACGATATACCTAAAACAGCTATAATTTGTCCATTCGGCCTATATGAATTTACTAAAATGAGCTTCGGGTTACGGAACGCAGCTCAGACCTTTCAAAGGTTCATGAGTTGTCATGTGTTAAAGGATTTGGAATATATAAAGGAAAACGGACAGGAATCATTCTTATCATGCTATATCGATGACGTCATAATAGCGTCTAACACAGACGAAATAGGTAAAAAGCATTTAAATGAAATCTTTAAACGTTTTCAGGAATACGGCGTGACTATAAACCTAAGTAAGTGTGAGTTCGGGCAGTCAAAAATTGATTTTTTGGGTTACAGGGTTACACCGGAAGGAATACAACCTTTGGAGGACAAAGTGAGAGCTATCAGCGAGTACCCGAAACCGGAAACCGTTGAACAGCTAAGGAGATTCCTAGGTATGGTTAATTTTTATAGATCGCATGTAGAAAACGCAGCCAACTATCAACTCGAACTTAATAAATATTTGCATAACTCTAAGAGACGCGACAAAACTAAAATTAAATGGAACGCAGACGCTGACAAAGCATTCGAGCAGTGTAAACAAAGTCTTAAAAACGCAGTCGAGTTATCACATCCGGTCTCAGGCGCACCGTTATCGCTCATGACAGACGCGAGTAACACATGTATTGGCGGAGTGTTACAGCAAAAGGTAGGCAATCAGTGGAAACCTTTAGGATATTATTCTAAAAAGTTATCGGGAGCTCAAAAGAAATATAGTACGTACGATAGAGAATTATTAGGCATTTATATGGCGTTAGTACATTTTAGGAACATGGTAGAGGGACGTCCGTTAACTATTTATACGGACCATAAACCATTAACGTATGCTTTTTCGAAAATAGGTTCGGACAAAGAAACTCCTAGAAGAACTAGGCAGTTGTTGTACATAAGCGAATTTACAAGCAACATACAACATGTCATAGGTTCGGAGAATATAATTGCTGACGCGCTTTCACGTGTAGAAGTTATACAGTGCCCCACTATAGTCGATTTCGCAGAAGTTGCGCGCGCTCAGGAAAACGATACTCAGCTTACATTGTTGCGAAACGATAAGAACAGTAACCTACATTTTAAAACAATATTATTACCAAACACGAATATTTTAATATGTTGCGAGATTTCGTCAAATAATGTAAGACCGTATTTACCAAAAGGGTTCCGTAAATTAGCATTTGATTCTGTACACGATATTAGTCATCCAGGAAAACGCACATCTAGGAAAATGATTTCGCAAAGATTTTTTTGGCCCGGTATGAATCAAGATGTAAACAATTGGGTAAAGACATGTTTACAATGCCAAAAAGTTAAAGTTAATAGACATACTATATCAAGTCCACAGTGTTTCCCGGATTCATACAAATTTTCACATGTGCATATAGATATCGTCGGCCCATTACCAGCTAGTCAACAAGGATACCGATACTGTCTCACGATAATAGACCGTTTTACACGATGGCCTGAGGCTATCCCGTTATTAGACATAACAGCTGACACAGTAGCCAGAAACTTTTATGAGAATTGGATATGTAGATATGGATGTCCGAACAACATAACTAGTGATATGGGACGACAATTTGAGTCAGAATTATTTAATAGTTTAGTTAAAATGTTAGGTATTAATAAGATAAGAACTACCCCTTATCATCCGTGTAGTAATGGTAAAATCGAAAGATTGCACCGATCAATGAAAAGTGCAATTACTTGTCGATTATCAGGAAATACATCCTGGGTGGACGAGCTGCCCACGGTAATGTTAGGCTTGAGAGCCGCTTGCAGAAGTGACAGCGGAATTAGTACAGCTGAAGTAACTTTCGGTCAGTCACTGAGATTACCAGGTGATTTTTATAGGGAAACAGGTTTAACGTCAACAAACGAGTACACCTATGTTGAAAAGTTAAGAAATATAATAAATAGCTTACGACCTAAATCTCGTGTTGATAGGGATTCTCGTAAGATATTCGTACATAAGGACTTAAAAGACTGCGAATACGTTTTTGTAAGGAACGATATGGTAAAAAAATCGCTTTATCCTACTTATGATGGACCCTACCGTGTATTAAATAGAAATAATAAAGTATACGAAATTCAGTACCCCAACCGTAAAGGTTTTATATCAATAGATAGATTAAAACCTGCGTATACCATACAGGAAAATAGTTTAGACAATAGTAATAATTTAGACATAAGTGTTAAGACAACATTAGATAATAAGGATACATATCTAAATGCCCAGCATCCAGTTATTTCGACACAGGAATCGAACATGCGTACAACGCGGACAGGTCGCGTAATACGACAACCAGTGCGATTTTTAATATAAAAAGGCATCGCTATACTACGTGCAAGCGAAGCTACGCTATAGTATAAATATATTACGAATGTAAGAGCTAAGATACGATAAAACGTAGCACAGCATAGCATTGTAAAATACCTTTTACTATAGAACAAGCCTTACACAAAATGTGCTACGTAAGCTATAGATTAGTATATAATAAGTTAAACATTGTTAAGAAATTAATATTGTGAAATTTTATTAGCAGATACTGTAGTTATAACAATTATTGTTTTATTATATTGCAAAAATGGGCAAAAGTTACAGTAAACAAGAAGAAGTAATTATAGCGCAAAACGGTGCAAACAACGCCAGTCAAACGACATTGGAAAAGAAATTAGAATCATACGGAACAGTGATGTTAATTCTTTTGAGTATTATATTGTTTTTAGGCATTTTTATGATATATAAAAGATGCCATAATGGAGTGAAAAAGTGGGCTAGAAAGGAATTTGCAATTGCGACTATGTCGAACCAGGCCGATAAAGCCGGTCAACCTACAGCAGTTATTACCCAGCCACAGACTGTACAGTATGCATAAATGACTGTTTGCAGATAACCGTGAATGTGTTTTACACCTAGTATATGTATTCTTTGTTATAAGTTATGTATTGGGTTAAAAATAAAACAAACTTTTAATAGGTATCTACTCTGTATTTAATACTGTACCAAATATTGTATTTTTTGTAACCTATGTGTTGTCGACCAAATTTAATTTAATTTAATTTTTTTGTAAAAAAATTTTTTTGGGAAGGGGATGTATGTGGGGTCACGTTTAGCTGACGTTAGCATATGAACATTGTACGCGACGCGCCGAGAGCGCGGTTGCGCCAGTCGCTCGCTGGCATTTGTAACGTTGACCGAATAAACGTGTTGTGTACTTATTAGCCAGTGTTTCACTTGAGAATCCCATGAGTCGTAACCTGAACACATTAAGGATATACAAGCCAGTAGAGATCCAACACCCACCATCGGGGGCGGTCGAGAGGGGTGCGGATCGACGGGGAATAATTCCTGGCGCCGATTAATGACGGTTTGCTGAAAAAAATTTGACAAATTTCAGAGTTTTTGACAAAAAACAAAAAAAAATTAAGGCAAAAAAAATTCTGAAATGTTTGCACACTGAAAATTTCGATGGCGTTGTGCAAGACAAAACGAATGAAGACCTTCTGCTGAAAACCCGGTAAGAATATTTGAATATTTACTGCTTTTAGACGTTAAAATATCTGAAAAATCGATGTACCATTACACCTCGGTACTGATTTGTATAGGAATTTAGACAACAAAATTTAGCAATTCCCACCATCGGCGGCGGTCGAGGGAGGTGCGGATCGACGGGGAATAATTCCTGGCGCCGATTAATGACGGTTTGCTGAAAAAAATTTGACAAATTTCAGAGTTTTTGACAAAAAACAAAAAAAATTTAAGGCAAAAAAAAATTCTGAAATGTTTGCACACTGAAAATTTCGATGGCGTTGTGCAAGACAAAACGAATGAAGAGCTTCTGCTGAAAACCCGGTAAGAATATTTGAATATTTACTGCTTTTAGACGTTAAAATATCTGAAAAATCGATGTACCATTACACCTCGGTACTGATTTGTATAGGCATTTAGACAACAAAATTTAGCAATTCCCACCATCGGGGGCGGTCGAGGGGGGTGCGGATCGACGGGGAATAATTCCTGGCGCCGATTAATGACGGTTTGCTGAAAAAAATTTGACAAATTTCAGAGTTTTTGACAAAAAACAAAAAAAATATAAGGCAAAAAAAAATTCTGAAATGTTTGCACACTGAAAATTTCGATGGCGTTGTGCAAGACAAAACGAATGAAGACCTTCTGCTGAAAACCCGGTAAGAATATTTGAATGTTTACTGCTTTTAGACGTTAAAATATCTGAAAAATTGATGTACCATTACACCTCGGTACTGATTTGTATAGGAATTTAGACAACAAAATTTAGCAATTCCCACCATCGGGGGCGGTCGAGGGGGGTGCGGATCGACGGGGAATAATTCCTGGCGCCGATTAATGACGGTTTGCTGAAAAAAATTTGACAAAATTCAGAGTTTTTGACAAAAAACTAAAAAAATTTAAGGCAAAAAAAAATTCTGAAATTTTTGCACACTGAAAATTTCGATGGCGTTGTGCAAGACAAAACGAATGAAGACCTTCTGCTGAAAACCCGGTAAGAATATTTGAATATTTACTGCTTTTAGACGTTAAAATATCTGAAAAATTGATGTACCATTACACCTCGGTACTGATTTGTATAGGAATTTAGACAACAAAATTTAGCAATTCCCACCATCGGGGGCGGTCGAGGGGGGTGCGGATCGACGGGGAATAATTCCAGGCGCCGATTAATGACGGTTTGCTGAAAAAAATTTGACAAATTTCAGAGTTTTTGACAAAAAATAAAAAAAATTTAAAAGCCAAAAAAAATTCTGAAATGTTTGCACACTGAAAATTTCGATGGCGTTGTGCAAGACAAAACGAATGAAGACCTTCTGCTGAAAACCCGGTAAGAATATTTGAATGTTTACTGCTTTTAGACGTTAAAATATCTGAAAAATTGATGTACCATTACACCTCGGTATTGATTTGTATAGGAATTTAGACAACAAAATTTAGCAATTCCCACCATCGGGGGCGGTCGAGGGGGGTGCGGATCGACGGGGAATAATTCCTGGCGCCGATTAATGATGGTTTGCTGGAAAAAATTTGACAAATTTCAGAGTTTTTGACAAAAAACAAAAAAAAATTAAGGCAAAAAAAAATTCTGAAATGTTTGCACACTGAAAATTTCGATGGCGTTGTGCAAGACAAAACGAATGAAGACCTTCTGCTGAAAACCCGGTAAGAATATTTGAATATTTACTGCTTTTAGACGTTAAAATATCTGAAAAATCGATGTACCATTACACCTCGGTACTGATTTGTATAGGCATTTAGACAACAAAATTTAGCAATTCCCACCATCGGGGGCGGTCGAGGGGGGTGCGGATCGACGGGGAATAATTCCTGGCGCCGATTAATGACGGTTTGCTGAAAAAAATTTGACAAAATTCAGAGTTTTCGACAAAAAACAAAAAAAGTTTAAGGCAAAAAAAAATTCTGAAATGTTTGTACACTGAAAATTTCGATGGCGTTGTGCAAGACAAAACGAATGAAGACCTTCTGCTGAAAACCCGGTAAGAATATTTGAATATTTACTGCTTTTAGACGTTAAAATATCTGAAAAATCGATGTACCATTACACCTCGGTACTGATTTGTATAGGAATTTAGACAACAAAATTTAGCAATTCCCACCATCGGGGGCGGTCGAGGGGGGTGCCGATCGACGGGGAATAATTCCTGGCGCCGATTAATGACGGTTTGCTGAAAAAAATTAGACAAATTTCAGAGTTTTTGACAAAAAACAAAAAAAAATTAAGGCAAAAAAAAATTCTGAAATGTGTGCACACTGAAAATTTCGATGGCGTTGTGCAAGACAAAACGAATGAAGACCTTCTGCTGAAAACCCGGTAAGAATATTTGAATATTTACTGCTTTTAGACGTTAAAATATCTGAAAAATCGATGTACCATTACACCTCGGTACTGATTTGTATAGGAATTTAGACAACAAAATTTAGCAATTCCCACCATCGGGGGCGGTCGAGGGGGGTGCGGATCGACGGGGAATAATTCCTGGCGCCGATTAATGACGGTTTGCTGAAAAAAATTTGACAAATTTCAGAGTTTTTGACAAAAAACAAAAAAAAATTAAGGCAAAAAAAAATTCTGAAATGTTTGCACACTGAAAATTTCGATGGCGTTGTGCAAGACAAAACGAATGAAGACCTTCTGCTGAAAACCCGGTAAGAATATTTGAATATTTACTGCTTTTAGACGTTAAAATATCTGAAAAATCGATGTACCATTACACCTCGGTACTTATTTGTATAGGAATTTAGACAACAAAATTTTGCAATTCCCACCATCGGGGGCGGTCGAGGGGGGTGCGGATCGACGGGGAATAATTCCTGGCGCCGATTAATGACGGTTTGCTGAAAAAAATTTGACAAATTTCAGAGTCTTTGACAAAAAACAAAAAAAAATTAAGGCAAAAAAAAATTCTGAAATGTTTGCACACTGAAAATTTCGATGGCGTTGTGCAAGACAAAACGAATGAAGACCTTCTGCTGAAAACCCGGTAAGAATATTTGAATATTTACTGCTTTTAGACGTTAAAATATCTGAAAAATCGATGTACCGTTACACCTCGGTACTGATTTGTATAGGAATTTAGACAACAAAATTTAGCAATTCCCACTGTGGGGTCACGTTTAGCTGACGTTAGCATATGAACATTGTACGCGACGCGCCGAGAGCGCGGTTGCGCCAGTCGCTCGCTGGCATTTGTAACGTTGACCAAATAAACGTGTTGTGTACTTATTAGCCAGTGTTTCACTTGAGAATCCCATGAGTCGTAACCTGAACACATTAAGGATATACAAGCCAGTAGAGATCCAACAGTGGTGACCTCCGACCTCGGTTACGCAATCGTGGAATTTTCGAGTAGTACACTGTACGCATAGTGAACTTTGACCGCGACTCCCCGTTAAGTGAAGTGACATCGGGTAATAAATAATGGAGCCAGCCAAAATGGTACAGACACCAACAACCGTCACTGAGTTGGCAGCGATAAGTTTGTCATCAAAGATACCGCAATTTTGGACAGACTTACCACGCATGTGGTTTAAACAATTCGAGGCCATTGTTGCGCAACAGAAGCAAGGCGATTCCACGAAATTTAATTTGGTGGTAGCGCAATTGAGCAAGGACGCACTTCAACAGGTGAGTGACATCTTAGACTCACCACCCCAAGAAGGGAAATACGAGACGTTGAAAAACAGATTATTGACAGTTTTTGAAGAAAGTGCTGAAAGGCAATTTCAAAAATTGGTCAGTGAGATGGAATTAGGCTCACAAAAACCTTCGCAGTTGCTGAGAAAAATGAAGGAACTGGCACGGAACACTCAGGTTTCAGACGAGGCTCTAAAGAATTTATGGATGTCACGTTTGTCGTCATCAGTCAGAGCAGTACTCGTAGTAAGTCAGGACACTAAGCTAGAAAATTTGGCTACAATGGCGGATAATATAGTGGAAAATATGCAGACTGGAGAAGTCGCCGCGGTTACGTCATCGCCGACAATTAAAGCAGACCTTATCCAACAAATTTCTGAAATGACAATTGAGCTTAAACATCTCCGTGGAGAAGTAAACGCGATCAGAAGAGGAAATTTTCAACATAGAAATAAGTGGAACCGAAGATCGTCAAGGTCACGCTCCAGGTCAAGATCAACGCCACGTAGGACGCCTGAAAGTTCCGATTGGGTATGCAGACATCATTATAGGTTTAAGCAACGCTCTTATCGTTGCGAACCGCCGTGCAATTGGGAAAAACTACAGGAAGCGAAACAGGGAAACTAAAGGAAATACAATTCGATGCGATGGAGAGTTGTATTGAGTCAAAGGACAACCATCGCCTAAGCATCACTGACAAGGAAAGTGGTGTAACATTTTTGGTAGACACTGGTGCAAACGTTTCTGTTATCCCCGTGAGTAAAGTGAGTGCAAAAAATCGTCGCGAGTGCGAATACAAACTCTTTGCCGCAAATAATACGGAAATCAAAACTTACGGCACGGTAGTGTTACAATTAAATTTAGGTTTACGAAGAGTATATAAGTGGACATTTGTGATAAGTGACGTCAAGCAGGCTATCCTGGGAGCTGACTTTTTAAAGACTTTTAAGTTAGTTGTAGATTTACATAATAAGAGGTTAGTAGATACTTTAACTAATTTATGTTCATACGGATCCATCATTAAGTGTGACAAACCATCAATTTCTAGTTTTCAGTACGATAACCCTTATAAGGATTTGTTAGAAAAATATTCTGAAATTACTTTACCGATGTCTTACAAAAACGGTCCGTCGCATTCTATATTTCATCACATTGAGACAACAGGTCCACCTGTTCATGCTAGGGTTAGGCCTTTACATCCCGACAGGTACAAGAAGGTCAAAGAAGAGTTCAAGTACATGCAAGAATTAGGAATATGCAGACCATCAATGAGCCCGTGGGCCAGCCCGCTGCACGTCGTGGACAAAAAGGACGGAGGGATCCGACCCTGTGGGGATTACAGGCAACTAAACGCCATCACGAAGCCTGATAGATACCCTGTACCACGATTACAAGACTTCACATTTGGATTATTCGGTAAGAAATACTTTAGTAAAATTGATATAAATAGAGCGTACCATTTAATACCTATTTTTCCAGACGATATACCTAAAACAGCTATAATTTGTCCATTCGGCCTATATGAATTTACTAAAATGAGCTTCGGGTTACGGAACGCAGCTCAGACCTTTCAAAGGTTCATGAGTTGTCATGTGTTAAAGGATTTGGAATATATAAAGGAAAACGGACAGGAATCATTCTTATCATGCTATATCGATGACGTCATAATAGCGTCTAACACAGACGAAATAGGTAAAAAGCATTTAAATGAAATCTTTAAACGTTTTCAGGAATACGGCGTGACTATAAACCTAAGTAAGTGTGAGTTCGGGCAGTCAAAAATTGATTTTTTGGGTTACAGGGTTACACCGGAAGGAATACAACCTTTGGAGGACAAAGTGAGAGCTATCAGCGAGTACCCGAAACCGGAAACCGTTGAACAGCTAAGGAGATTCCTAGGTATGGTTAATTTTTATAGATCGCATGTAGAAAACGCAGCCAACTATCAACTCGAACTTAATAAATATTTGCATAACTCTAAGAGACGCGACAAAACTAAAATTAAATGGAACGCAGACGCTGACAAAGCATTCGAGCAGTGTAAACAAAGTCTTAAAAACGCAGTCGAGTTATCACATCCGGTCTCAGGCGCACCGTTATCGCTCATGACAGACGCGAGTAACACATGTATTGGCGGAGTGTTACAGCAAAAGGTAGGCAATCAGTGGAAACCTTTAGGATATTATTCTAAAAAGTTATCGGGAGCTCAAAAGAAATATAGTACGTACGATAGAGAATTATTAGGCATTTATATGGCGTTAGTACATTTTAGGAACATGGTAGAGGGACGTCCGTTAACTATTTATACGGACCATAAACCATTAACGTATGCTTTTTCGAAAATAGGTTCGGACAAAGAAACTCCTAGAAGAACTAGGCAGTTGTTGTACATAAGCGAATTTACAAGCAACATACAACATGTCATAGGTTCGGAGAATATAATTGCTGACGCGCTTTCACGTGTAGAAGTTATACAGTGCCCCACTATAGTCGATTTCGCAGAAGTTGCGCGCGCTCAGGAAAACGATACTCAGCTTACATTGTTGCGAAACGATAAGAACAGTAACCTACATTTTAAAACAATATTATTACCAAACACGAATATTTTAATATGTTGCGAGATTTCGTCAAATAATGTAAGACCGTATTTACCAAAAGGGTTCCGTAAATTAGCATTTGATTCTGTACACGATATTAGTCATCCAGGAAAACGCACATCTAGGAAAATGATTTCGCAAAGATTTTTTTGGCCCGGTATGAATCAAGATGTAAACAATTGGGTAAAGACATGTTTACAATGCCAAAAAGTTAAAGTTAATAGACATACTATATCAAGTCCACAGTGTTTCCCGGATTCATACAAATTTTCACATGTGCATATAGATATCGTCGGCCCATTACCAGCTAGTCAACAAGGATACCGATACTGTCTCACGATAATAGACCGTTTTACACGATGGCCTGAGGCTATCCCGTTATTAGACATAACAGCTGACACAGTAGCCAGAAACTTTTATGAGAATTGGATATGTAGATATGGATGTCCGAACAACATAACTAGTGATATGGGACGACAATTTGAGTCAGAATTATTTAATAGTTTAGTTAAAATGTTAGGTATTAATAAGATAAGAACTACCCCTTATCATCCGTGTAGTAATGGTAAAATCGAAAGATTGCACCGATCAATGAAAAGTGCAATTACTTGTCGATTATCAGGAAATACATCCTGGGTGGACGAGCTGCCCACGGTAATGTTAGGCTTGAGAGCCGCTTGCAGAAGTGACAGCGGAATTAGTACAGCTGAAGTAACTTTCGGTCAGTCACTGAGATTACCAGGTGATTTTTATAGGGAAACAGGTTTAACGTCAACAAACGAGTACACCTATGTTGAAAAGTTAAGAAATATAATAAATAGCTTACGACCTAAATCTCGTGTTGATAGGGATTCTCGTAAGATATTCGTACATAAGGACTTAAAAGACTGCGAATACGTTTTTGTAAGGAACGATATGGTAAAAAAATCGCTTTATCCTACTTATGATGGACCCTACCGTGTATTAAATAGAAATAATAAAGTATACGAAATTCAGTACCCCAACCGTAAAGGTTTTATATCAATAGATAGATTAAAACCTGCGTATACCATACAGGAAAATAGTTTAGACAATAGTAATAATTTAGACATAAGTGTTAAGACAACATTAGATAATAAGGATACATATCTAAATGCCCAGCATCCAGTTATTTCGACACAGGAATCGAACATGCGTACAACGCGGACAGGTCGCGTAATACGACAACCAGTGCGATTTTTAATATAAAAAGGCATCGCTATACTACGTGCAAGCGAAGCTACGCTATAGTATAAATATATTACGAATGTAAGAGCTAAGATACGATAAAACGTAGCACAGCATAGCATTGTAAAATACCTTTTACTATAGAACAAGCCTTACACAAAATGTGCTACGTAAGCTATAGATTAGTATATAATAAGTTAAACATTGTTAAGAAATTAATATTGTGAAATTTTATTAGCAGATACTGTAGTTATAACAATTATTGTTTTATTATATTGCAAAAATGGGCAAAAGTTACAGTAAACAAGAAGAAGTAATTATAGCGCAAAACGGTGCAAACAACGCCAGTCAAACGACATTGGAAAAGAAATTAGAATCATACGGAACAGTGATGTTAATTCTTTTGAGTATTATATTGTTTTTAGGCATTTTTATGATATATAAAAGATGCCATAATGGAGTGAAAAAGTGGGCTAGAAAGGAATTTGCAATTGCGACTATGTCGAACCAGGCCGATAAAGCCGGTCAACCTACAGCAGTTATTACCCAGCCACAGACTGTACAGTATGCATAAATGACTGTTTGCAGATAACCGTGAATGTGTTTTACACCTAGTATATGTATTCTTTGTTATAAGTTATGTATTGGGTTAAAAATAAAACAAACTTTTAATAGGTATCTACTCTGTATTTAATACTGTACCAAATATTGTATTTTTTGTAACCTATGTGTTGTCGACCAAATTTAATTTAATTTAATTTTTTTGTAAAAAAATTTTTTTGGGAAGGGGATGTATGTGGGGTCACGTTTAGCTGACGTTAGCATATGAACATTGTACGCGACGCGCCGAGAGCGCGGTTGCGCCAGTCGCTCGCTGGCATTTGTAACGTTGACCGAATAAACGTGTTGTGTACTTATTAGCCAGTGTTTCACTTGAGAATCCCATGAGTCGTAACCTGAACACATTAAGGATATACAAGCCAGTAGAGATCCAACACCCACCATCGGGGGCGGTCGAGAGGGGTGCGGATCGACGGGGAATAATTCCTGGCGCCGATTAATGACGGTTTGCTGAAAAAAATTTGACAAATTTCAGAGTTTTTGACAAAAAACAAAAAAAAATTAAGGCAAAAAAAATTCTGAAATGTTTGCACACTGAAAATTTCGATGGCGTTGTGCAAGACAAAACGAATGAAGACCTTCTGCTGAAAACCCGGTAAGAATATTTGAATATTTACTGCTTTTAGACGTTAAAATATCTGAAAAATCGATGTACCATTACACCTCGGTACTGATTTGTATAGGAATTTAGACAACAAAATTTAGCAATTCCCACCATCGGCGGCGGTCGAGGGAGGTGCGGATCGACGGGGAATAATTCCTGGCGCCGATTAATGACGGTTTGCTGAAAAAAATTTGACAAATTTCAGAGTTTTTGACAAAAAACAAAAAAAATTTAAGGCAAAAAAAAATTCTGAAATGTTTGCACACTGAAAATTTCGATGGCGTTGTGCAAGACAAAACGAATGAAGAGCTTCTGCTGAAAACCCGGTAAGAATATTTGAATATTTACTGCTTTTAGACGTTAAAATATCTGAAAAATCGATGTACCATTACACCTCGGTACTGATTTGTATAGGCATTTAGACAACAAAATTTAGCAATTCCCACCATCGGGGGCGGTCGAGGGGGGTGCGGATCGACGGGGAATAATTCCTGGCGCCGATTAATGACGGTTTGCTGAAAAAAATTTGACAAATTTCAGAGTTTTTGACAAAAAACAAAAAAAATATAAGGCAAAAAAAAATTCTGAAATGTTTGCACACTGAAAATTTCGATGGCGTTGTGCAAGACAAAACGAACGAAGACCTTCTGCTGAAAACCCGGTAAGAATATTTGAATATTTACTGCTTTTAGACGTTAAAATATCTGAAAAATCGATGTACCATTACACCTCGGTACGGTACTGATTTGTATAGGAATTTAGACAACAAAATTTAGCAATTCCCACCATCGGGGGCGGTCGAGGGGGGTGCGGATCGACGGGGAATAATTCCTGGCGCCGATTAATGATGGTTTGCTGAAAAAAATTTGACAAATTTCAGAGTTTTTGACAAAAAATAAAAAAAAATTAAAAGCCAAAAAAAATTCTGAAATGTTTGCACACTGAAAATTTCGATGGCGTTGTGCAAGACAAAACGAATGAAGACCTTCTGCTGAAAACCCGGTAAGAATATTTGAATGTTTACTGCTTTTAGACGTTAAAATATCTGAAAAATTGATGTACCATTACACCTCGGTACTGATTTGTATAGGAATTTAGACAACAAAATTTTGCAATTCCCACCATCGGGGGCGGTCGAGGGGGGTGCGGATCGACGGGGAATAATTCCTGGCGCCGATTAATGATGGTTTGCTGAAAAAAATTTGACAAATTTCAGAGTTTTTGACAAAAAACAAAAAAAATTTAAGGCAAAAAAAAATTCTGAAATGTTTGCACACTGAAAATTTCGATGGCGTTGTGCAAGACAAAACGAATGAAGACCTTCTGCTGAAAACCCGGTAAGAATATTTGAATATTTACTGCTTTTAGACGTTAAAATATCTGAAAAATCGATGTACCATTACACCTCGGTACTGATTTGTATAGGAATTTAGACAACAAAATTTAGCAATTCCCACCATCGGGGGCGGTCGAGGGGGGTGCCGATCGACGGGGAATAATTCCTGGCGCCGATTAATGACGGTTTGCTGAAAAAAATTAGACAAATTTCAGAGTTTTTGACAAAAAACAAAAAAAAATTAAGGCAAAAAAAAATTCTGAAATGTGTGCACACTGACAATTTCGATGGCGTTGTGCAAGACAAAACGAATGAAGACCTTCTGCTGAAAACCCGGTAAGAATATTTGAATATTTACTGCTTTTAGACGTTAAAATATCTGAAAAATCGATGTACCATTACACCTCGGTACTGATTTGTATAGGAATTTAGACAACAAAATTTAGCAATTCCCACCATCGGGGGCGGTCGAGGGGGGTGCGGATCGACGAGGAATAATTCCTGGCGCCGATTAATGACGGTTTGCTGAAAAAAATTTGACAAATTTCAGAGTTTTTGACAAAAAACAAAAAAAAATTAAGGCAAAAAAAAATTCTGAAATGTTTGCACACTGAAAATTTCGATGGCGTTGTGCAAGACAAAACGAATGAAGACCTTCTGCTGAAAACCCGGTAAGAATATTTGAATATTTACTGCTTTTAGACGTTAAAATATCTGAAAAATCGATGTACCATTACACCTCGGTACTGATTTGTATAGGAATTTAGACAACAAAATTTTGCAATTCCCACCATCGGGGGCGGTCGAGGGGGGTGCGGATCGACGGGGAATAATTCCTGGCGCCGATTAATGACGGTTTGCTGAAAAAAATTTGAAAAATTTCAGAGTTTTTGACAAAAAACAAAAAAAAAATCAGGCAAAAAAAACTTCTGAAATGTTTGCACACTGATAATTTCGATGGCGGTGTGCAAGACAAAACGAATGAAGACCTTCTGCTGAAAACCCGGTAAGAATATTTGAATATTTACTGCTTTTAGACGTTAAAATATCTGAAAAATCGATGTACCATTACACCTCGGTACTGATTTGTATAGGAATTTAGACAACAAAATTTAGCAATTCCCACCATCGGGGGCGGTCGAGGGGGGTGCGGATCGACGGGGAATAATTCCTGGCGCCGATTAATGACGGTTTGCTGAAAAAAATTTGACAAATTTCAGAGTTTTTGACAAAAAACAAAAAAAATTTAAGGCAAAAAAAATTCTGAAATGTTTGCACACTGAAAATTTCGATGGCGTTGTGCAAGACAAAACGAATGAAGACCTTCTGCTGAAAACCCGGTAAGAATATTTGAATATTTACTGCTTTTAGACGTTAAAATATCTGAAAAATCGATGTACCGTTACACCTCGGTACTGATTTGTATAGGAATTTAGACAACAAAATTTAGCAATTCCCACTGTGGGGTCACGTTTAGCTGACGTTAGCATATGAACATTGTACGCGACGCGCCGAGAGCGCGGTTGCGCCAGTCGCTCGCTGGCATTTGTAACGTTGACCGAATAAACGTGTTGTGTACTTATTAGCCAGTGTTTCACTTGAGAATCCCATGAGTCGTAACCTGAACACATTAAGGATATACAAGCCAGTAGAGATCCAACAGTGGTGACCTCCGACCTCGGTTACGCAATCGTGGAATTTTCGAGTAGTACACTGTACGCATAGTGAACTTTGACCGCGACTCCCCGTTAAGTGAAGTGACATCGGGTAATAAATAATGGAGCCAGCCAAAATGGTACAGACACCAACAACCGTCACTGAGTTGGCAGCGATAAGTTTGTCATCAAAGATACCGCAATTTTGGACAGACTTACCACGCATGTGGTTTAAACAATTCGAGGCCATTGTTGCGCAACAGAAGCAAGGCGATTCCACGAAATTTAATTTGGTGGTAGCGCAATTGAGCAAGGACGCACTTCAACAGGTGAGTGACATCTTAGACTCACCACCCCAAGAAGGGAAATACGAGACGTTGAAAAACAGATTATTGACAGTTTTTGAAGAAAGTGCTGAAAGGCAATTTCAAAAATTGGTCAGTGAGATGGAATTAGGCTCACAAAAACCTTCGCAGTTGCTGAGAAAAATGAAGGAACTGGCACGGAACACTCAGGTTTCAGACGAGGCTCTAAAGAAACTATGGATGTCACGTTTGTCGTCATCAGTCAGAGCAGTACTCGTAGTAAGTCAGGACACTAAGCTAGAAAATTTGGCTACAATGGCGGATAAAATAGTGGAAAATATGCAGACTGGAGAAGTCGCCGCGGTTACGTCATCGCCGACAATTAAAGCAGACCTTATCCAACAAATTTCTGAAATGACAATTGAGCTTAAACATCTCCGTGGAGAAGTAAATGCGATCAGAAGAGGAAATTTTCAACATAGAAATAAGTGGAACCGAAGATCGTCAAGGTCACGCTCCAGGTCAAGATCAACGCCACGTAGGACGCCTGAAAGTTCCGATTGGGTATGCAGACATCATTATAGGTTTAAGCAACGCTCTTATCGTTGCGAACCGCCGTGCAATTGGGAAAAACTACAGGAAGCGAAACAGGGAAACTAAAGGAAATACAATTCGATGCGATGGAGAGTTGTATTGAGTCAAAGGACAACCATCGCCTAAGCATCACTGACAAGGAAAGTGGTGTAACATTTTTGGTAGACACTGGTGCAAACGTTTCTGTTATCCCCGTGAGTAAAGTGAGTGCAAAAAATCGTCGCGAGTGCGAATACAAACTCTTTGCCGCAAATAATACGGAAATCAAAACTTACGGCACGGTAGTGTTACAATTAAATTTAGGTTTACGAAGAGTATATAAGTGGACATTTGTGATAAGTGACGTCAAGCAGGCTATCCTGGGAGCTGACTTTTTAAAGACTTTTAAGTTAGTTGTAGATTTACATAATAAGAGGTTAGTAGATACTTTAACTAATTTATGTTCATACGGATCCATCATTAAGTGTGACAAACCATCAATTTCTAGTTTTCAGTACGATAACCCTTATAAGGATTTGTTAGAAAAATATTCTGAAATTACTTTACCGATGTCTTACAAAAACGGTCCGTCGCATTCTATATTTCATCACATTGAGACAACAGGTCCACCTGTTCATGCTAGGGTTAGGCCTTTACATCCCGACAGGTACAAGAAGGTCAAAGAAGAGTTCAAGTACATGCAAGAATTAGGAATATGCAGACCATCAATGAGCCCGTGGGCCAGCCCGCTGCACGTCGTGGACAAAAAGGACGGAGGGATCCGACCCTGTGGGGATTACAGGCAACTAAACGCCATCACGAAGCCTGATAGATACCCTGTACCACGATTACAAGACTTCACATTTGGATTATTCGGTAAGAAATACTTTAGTAAAATTGATATAAATAGAGCGTACCATTTAATACCTATTTTTCCAGACGATATACCTAAAACAGCTATAATTTGTCCATTCGGCCTATATGAATTTACTAAAATGAGCTTCGGGTTACGGAACGCAGCTCAGACCTTTCAAAGGTTCATGAGTTGTCATGTGTTAAAGGATTTGGAATATATAAAGGAAAACGGACAGGAATCATTCTTATCATGCTATATCGATGACGTCATAATAGCGTCTAACACAGACGAAATAGGTAAAAAGCATTTAAATGAAATCTTTAAACGTTTTCAGGAATACGGCGTGACTATAAACCTAAGTAAGTGTGAGTTCGGGCAGTCAAAAATTGATTTTTTGGGTTACAGGGTTACACCGGAAGGAATACAACCTTTGGAGGACAAAGTGAGAGCTATCAGCGAGTACCCGAAACCGGAAACCGTTGAACAGCTAAGGAGATTCCTAGGTATGGTTAATTTTTATAGATCGCATGTAGAAAACGCAGCCAACTATCAACTCGAACTTAATAAATATTTGCATAACTCTAAGAGACGCGACAAAACTAAAATTAAATGGAACGCAGACGCTAACAAAGCATTCGAGCAGTGTAAACAAAGTCTTAAAAACGCAGTCGAGTTATCACATCCGGTCTCAGGCGCACCGTTATCGCTCATGACAGACGCGAGTAACACATGTATTGGCGGAGTGTTACAGCAAAAGGTAGGCAATCAGTGGAAACCTTTAGGATATTATTCTAAAAAGTTATCGGGAGCTCAAAAGAAATATAGTACGTACGATAGAGAATTATTAGTCATTTATATGGCGTTAGTACATTTTAGGAACATGGTAGAGGGACGTCCGTTAACTATTTATACGGACCATAAACCATTAACGTATGCTTTTTCGAAAATAGGTTCGGACAAAGAAACTCCTAGAAGAACTAGGCAGTTGTTGTACATAAGCGAATTTACAAGCAACATACAACATGTCATAGGTTCGGAGAATATAATTGCTGACGCGCTTTCACGTGTAGAAGTTATACAGTGCCCCACTATAGTCGATTTCGCAGAAGTTGCGCGCGCTCAGGAAAACGATACTCAGCTTACATTGTTGCGAAACGATAAGAACAGTAACCTACATTTTAAAACAATATTATTACCAAACACGAATATTTTAATATGTTGCGAGATTTCGTCAAATAATGTAAGACCGTATTTACCAAAAGGGTTCCGTAAATTAGCATTTGATTCTGTACACGATATTAGTCATCCAGGAAAACGCACATCTAGGAAAATGATTTCGCAAAGATTTTTTTGGCCCGGTATGAATCAAGATGTAAACAATTGGGTAAAGACATGTTTACAATGCCAAAAAGTTAAAGTTAATAGACATACTATATCAAGTCCACAGTGTTTCCCGGATTCATACAAATTTTCACATGTGCATATAGATATCGTCGGCCCATTACCAGCTAGTCAACAAGGATACCGATACTGTCTCACGATAATAGACCGTTTTACACGATGGCCTGAGGCTATCCCGTTATTAGACATAACAGCTGACACAGTAGCCAGAAACTTTTATGAGAATTGGATATGTAGATATGGATGTCCGAACAACATAACTAGTGATATGGGACGACAATTTGAGTCAGAATTATTTAATAGTTTAGTTAAAATGTTAGGTATTAATAAGATAAGAACTACCCCTTATCATCCGTGTAGTAATGGTAAAATCGAAAGATTGCACCGATCAATGAAAAGTGCAATTACTTGTCGATTATCAGGAAATACATCCTGGGTGGACGAGCTGCCCACGGTAATATTAGGCTTGAGAGCCGCTTGCAGAAGTGACAGCGGAATTAGTACAGCTGAAGTAACTTTCGGTCAGTCACTGAGATTACCAGGTGATTTTTATAGGGAAACAGGTTTAACGTCAACAAACGAGTACACCTATGTTGAAAAGTTAAGAAATATAATAAATAGCTTACGACCTAAATCTCGTGTTGATAGGGATTCTCGTAAGATATTCGTACATAAGGACTTAAAAGACTGCGAATACGTTTTTGTAAGGAACGATATGGTAAAAAAATCGCTTTATCCTACTTATGATGGACCCTACCGTGTATTAAATAGAAATAATAAAGTATACGAAATTCAGTACCCCAACCGTAAAGGTTTTATATCAATAGATAGATTAAAACCTGCGTATACCATACAGGAAAATAGTTTAGACAATAGTAATAATTTAGACATAAGTGTTAAGACAACATTAGATAATAAGGATACATATCTAAATGCCCAGCATCCAGTTATTTCGACACAGGAATCGAACATGCGTACAACGCGGACAGGTCGCGTAATACGACAACCAGTGCGATTTTTAATATAAAAAGGCATCGCTATACTACGTGCAAGCGAAGCTACGCTATAGTATAAATATATTACGAATGTAAGAGCTAAGATACGATAAAACGTAGCACAGCATAGCATTGTAAAATACCTTTTACTATAGAACAAGCCTTACACAAAATGTGCTACGTAAGCTATAGATTAGTATATAATAAGTTAAACATTGTTAAGAAATTAATATTGTGAAATTTTATTAGCAGATACTGTAGTTATAACAATTATTGTTTTATTATATTGCAAAAATGGGCAAAAGTTACAGTAAACAAGAAGAAGTAATTATAGCGCAAAACGGTGCAAACAACGCCAGTCAAACGACATTGGAAAAGAAATTAGAATCATACGGAACAGTGATGTTAATTCTTTTGAGTATTATATTGTTTTTAGGCATTTTTATGATATATAAAAGATGCCATAATGGAGTGAAAAAGTGGGCTAGAAAGGAATTTGCAATTGCGACTATGTCGAACCAGGCCGATAAAGCCGGTCAACCTACAGCAGTTATTACCCAGCCACAGACTGTACAGTATGCATAAATGACTGTTTGCAGATAACCGTGAATGTGTTTTACACCTAGTATATGTATTCTTTGTTATAAGTTATGTATTGGGTTAAAAATAAAACAAACTTTTAATAGGTATCTACTCTGTATTTAATACTGTACCAAATATTGTATTTTTTGTAACCTATGTGTTGTCGACCAAATTTAATTTAATTTAATTTTTTTGTAAAAAAATTTTTTTGGGAAGGGGATGTATTTGGGGTCACGTTTAGCTGACGTTAGCATATGAACATTGTACGCGACGCGCCGAGAGCGCGGTTGCGCCAGTCGCTCGCTGGCATTTGTAACGTTGACCGAATAAACGTGTTGTGTACTTATTAGCCAGTGTTTCACTTGAGAATCCCATGAGTCGTAACCTGAACACATTAAGGATATACAAGCCAGTAGAGATCCAACACCCACCATCGGGGGCGGTCGAGAGGGGTGCGGATCGACGGGGAATAATTCCTGGCGCCGATTAATGACGGTTTGCTGAAAAAAATTTGACAAATTTCAGAGTTTTTGACAAAAAACAAAAAAAAATTAAGGCAAAAAAAATTCTGAAATGTTTGCACACTGAAAATTTCGATGGCGTTGTGCAAGACAAAACGAATGAAGACCTTCTGCTGAAAACCCGGTAAGAATATTTGAATATTTACTGCTTTTAGACGTTAAAATATCTGAAAAATCGATGTACCATTACACCTCGGTACTGATTTGTATAGGAATTTAGACAACAAAATTTAGCAATTCCCACCATCGGCGGCGGTCGAGGGAGGTGCGGATCGACGGGGAATAATTCCTGGCGCCGATTAATGACGGTTTGCTGAAAAAAATTTGACAAATTTCAGAGTTTTTGACAAAAAACAAAAAAAATTTAAGGCAAAAAAAAATCTGAAATGTTTGCACACTGAAAATTTCAATGGCGTTGTGCAAGACAAAACGAATGAAGACCTGCTGAAAACCCGGTAAGAATATTTGAATATTTACTGCTTTTAGACGTTAAAATATCTGAAAAATCGATGTACCATTACACCTCGGTACTGATTTGTATAGGAATTTAGACAACAAAATTTAGCAATTCCCACCATCGGGGGCGGTCGAGGGGGGTGCGGATCGACGGGGAATAATTCCTGGCGCCGATTAATGACGGTTTGCTGAAAAAAATTTGACAAATTTCAGAGTTTTTGACAAAAAACAAAAAAAATTTAAGGCAAAAAAAAATTCTGAAATGTTTGCACACTGAAAATTTCGATGGCGTTGTGCAAGACAAAACGAATGAAGACCTTCTGCTGAAAACCCGGTAAGAATATTTGAATATTTACTGCTTTTAGACGTTAAAATATCTGAAAAATCGATGTACCATTACACCTCGGTACTGATTTGTATAGGCATTTAGACAACAAAATTTAGCAATTCCCACCATCGGGGGCGGTCGAGGGGGGTGCGGATCGACGGGGAATAATTCCTGGCGCCGATTAATGACGGTTTGCTGAAAAAATATTGACAAATTTCAGAGTTTTTGACAAAAAACAAAAAAAATTTAAGGCAAAAAAAAATTCTGAAATGTTTGCACACTGAAAATTTCGATGGCGTTGTGCAAGACAAAACGAATGAAGACCTTCTGCTGAAAACCCGGTAAGAATATTTGAATATTTACTGCTTTTAGACGTTAAAATATCTGAAAAATCGATGTACCATTACACCTCGGTACTGATTTGTATAGGAATTTAGACAACAAAATTTAGCAATTCCCACCATCGGGGGCGGTCGAGGGGGGTGCCGATCGACGGGGAATAATTCCTGGCGCCGATTAATGACGGTTTGCTGAAAAAAATTAGACAAATTTCAGAGTTTTTGACAAAAAACAAAAAAAAATTAAGGCAAAAAAAAATTCTGAAATGTGTGCACACTGAAAATTTCGATGGCGTTGTGCAAGACAAAACGAATGAAGACCTTCTGCTGAAAACCCGGTAAGAATATTTGAATATTTACTGCTTTTAGACGTTAAAATATCTGAAAAATCGATGTACCATTACACCTCGGTACTGATTTGTATAGGAATTTAGACAACAAAATTTTGCAATTCCCACCATCGGGGGCGGTCGAGGGGGGTGCGGATCGACGGGGAATAATTCCTAGCGCCGATTAATGACGGTTTGCTAAAAAAAATTTGACAAATTTCAGAGTTTTTGACAAAAAACAAAAAAAAATTAAGGCAAAAAAAAATTCTGAAATGTTTGCACACTGAAAATTTCGATGGCGTTGTGCAAGACAAAACGAATGAAGACCTTCTGCTGAAAACCCGGTAAGAATATTTGAATATTTACTGCTTTTAGACGTTAAAATATCTGAAAAATCGATGTACCATTACACCTCGGTACTGATTTGTATAGGAATTTAGACAACAAAATTTAGCAATTCCCACCATCGGGGGCGGTCGAGGGGGGTGCGGATCGACGGGGAATAATTCCTGGCGCCGATTAATGACGGTTTGCTGAATAAAATTTGACAAATTTCAGAGTTTTTGACAAAAAATAAAAAAAAATTAAAAGCCAAAAAAAATTCTGAAATGTTTGCACACTGAAAATTTCGATGGCGTTGTGCAAGACAAAACGAATGAAGACCTTCTGCTGAAAACCCGGTAAGAATATTTGAATATTTACTGCTTTTAGACGTTAAAATATCTGAAAAATCGATGTACCATTACACCTCGGTACTGATTTGTATAGGAATTTAGACAACAAAATTTAGCAATTCCCACCATCGGGGGCGGTCGAGGGGGGTGCGGATCGACGGGGAATAATTCCTGGCGCGGATTAATGACGGTTTGCTGAAAAAAATTTGACAAATTTCAGAGTTTTTGACAAAAAACAAAAAAAAATTAAGGCAAAAAAAATTCTGAAATGTTTGCACACTGAAAATTTCGATGGCGTTGTGCAAGACAAAACGAATGAAGACCTTCTGCTGAAAACCCGGTAAGAATATTTGAATATTTACTGCTTTTAGACGTTAAAATATCTGGAAAATCGATGTACCATTACACCTCGGTACTGATTTGTATAGGAATTTAGACAACAAAATTTAGCAATTCCCACCATCGGGGGCGGTCGAGGGGGGTGCCGATCGACGGGGAATAATTCCTGGCGCCGATTAATGACGGTTTGCTGAAAAAAATTAGACAAATTTCAGAGTTTTTGACAAAAAACAAAAAAAAATTAAGGCAAAAAAAATTCTGTAATGTTTGCACACTGAAAATTTCGATGGCGTTGTGCAAGACAAAACGAATGAAGACCTTCTGCTGAAAACCCGGTAAGAATATTTGAATATTTACTGCTTTTAGACGTTAAAATATCTGAAAAATCGATGTACCATTACACCTCGGTACTGATTTGTATAGGAATTTAGACAACAAAATTTAGCAATTCCCACCATCGGGGGCGGTCGAGGGGGGTGCCGATCGACGGGGAATAATTCCTGGCGCCGATTAATGACGGTTTGCTGAAAAAAATTAGACAAATTTCAGAGTTTTTGACAAAAAACAAAAAAAAATTAAGGCAAAAAAAATTCTGTAATGTTTGCACACTGAAAATTTCGATGGCGTTGTGCAAGACAAAACGAATGAAGACCTTCTGCTGAAAACCCGGTAAGAATATTTGAATATTTACTGCTTTTAAACGTTAAAATATCTGAAAAATCGATGTACCATTACACCTCGGTACTGATTTGTATAGGCATTTAGACAACAAAATTTAGCAATTCCCACCATCGGGGGCGGTCGAGGGGGGTGCGGATCGACGGGGAATAATTCCTGGCGCCGATTAATGACGGTTTGCTGAAAAAAATTTGACAAAATTCAGAGTTTTCGACAAAAAACAAAAAAAATTTAAGGCAAAAAAAAATTCTGAAATGTTTGTACACTGAAAATTTCGATGGCGTTGTGCAAGACAAAACGAATGAAGACCTTCTGCTGAAAACCCGGTAAGAATATTTGAATATTTACTGCTTTTAGACGTTAAAATATCTGAAAAATCGATGTACCATTACACCTCGGTACTGATTTGTATAGGAATTTAGACAACAAAATTTAGCAATTCCCACCATCGGGGGCGGTCGAGGGGGGTGCCGATCGACGGGGAATAATTCCTGGCGCCGATTAATGACGGTTTGCTGAAAAAAATTTGACAAATTTCAGAGTTTTTGACAAAAAACAAAAAAAAATTAAGGCAAATAAAAATTCTGAAATGTTTGCACACTGAAAATTTCGATGGCGTTGTGCAAGACAAAACGAATGAAGACCTTCTGCTGAAAACCCGGTAAGAATATTTGAATATTTACTGCTTTTAGACGTTAAAATATCTGAAAAATCGATGTACCATTACACCTCGGTACTGATTTGTATAGGAATTTAGACAACAAAATTTAGCAATTCCCACCATCGGGGGCGGTCGAGGGGGGTGCGGATCGACGGGGAATAATTCCTGGCGCCGATTAATGACGGTTTGCTGAAAAAAATTTGACAAATTTCAGAGTTTTTGACAAAAAACAAAAAAAAATTAAGGCAAAAAAAAATTCTGAAATGTTTGCACACTGAAAATTTCGATGGCGTTGTGCAAGACAAAACGAATGAAGACCTTCTGCTGAAAACCCGGTAAGAATATTTGAATATTTACTGCTTTTAGACGTTAAAATATCTGAAAAATCGATGTACCATTACACCTCGGTACTGATTTGTATAGGCATTTAGACAACAAAATTTAGCAATTCCCACCATCGGGGGCGGTCGAGGGGGGTGCGGATCGACGGGGAATAATTCCTGGCGCCGATTAATGACGGTTTGCTGAAAAAAATTTGACAAATTTCAGAGTTTTTGACAAAAAACAAAAAAAAATTAAGGCAAAAAAAATTCTGAAATGTTTGCACACTGAAAATTTCGATGGCGTTGTGCAAGACAAAACGAATGAAGACCTTCTGCTGAAAACCCGGTAAGAATATTTGAATATTTACTGCTTTTAGACGTTAAAATATCTGAAAAATCGATGTACCATTACACCTCGGTACTGATTTGTATAGGCATTTAGACAACAAAATTTAGCAATTCCCACCATCGGGGGCGGTCGAGGGGGGTGCGGATCGACGGGGAATAATTCCTGGCGCCGATTAATGACGGTTTGCTGAAAAAAATTTGACAAAATTCAGAGTTTTCGACAAAATACAAAAAAAGTTTAAGGCAAAAAAAAATTCTGAAATGTTTGTACACTGAAAATTTCGATGGCGTTGTGCAAGACAAAACGAATGAAGACCTTCTGCTGAAAACCCGGTAAGAATATTTGAATATTTACTGCTTTTAGACGTTAAAATATCTGAAAAATCGATGTACCATTACACCTCGGTACTGATTTGTATAGGAATTTAGACAACAAAATTTAGCAATTCCCACCATCGGGGGCGGTCGAGGGGGGTGCCGATCGACGGGGAATAATTCCTGGCGCCGATTAATGACGGTTTGCTGAAAAAAATTTGACAAATTTCAGAGTTTTTGACAAAAAACAAAAAAAAATTAAGGCAAATAAAAATTCTGAAATGTTTGCACACTGAAAATTTCGATGGCGTTGTGCAAGACAAAACGAATGAAGACCTTCTGCTGAAAACCCGGTAAGAATATTTGAATATTTACTGCTTTTAGACGTTAAAATATCTGAAAAATCGATGTACCATTACACCTCGGTACTGATTTGTATAGGAATTTAGACAACAAAATTTAGCAATTCCCACCATCGGGGGCGGTCGAGGGGGGTGCGGATCGACGGGGAATAATTCCAGGCGCCGATTAATGACGGTTTGCTGAAAAAAATTTGAAAAATTTCAGAGTTTTTGACAAAAAACAAAAAAAAATTCAGGCAAAAAAAACTTCTGAAATGTTTGCACACTGAAAATTTCGATGGCGGTGTGCAAGACAAAACGAATGAAGACCTTCTGCTGAAAACCCGGTAAGAATATTTGAATATTTACTGCTTTTAGACGTTAAAATATCTGAAAAATCGATGTACCATTACACCTCGGTACTGATTTGTATAGGAATTTAGACAACAAAATTTAGCAATTCCCACCATCGGGGGCGGTCGAGGGGGGTGCCGATCGACGGGGAATAATTCCTGGCGCCGATTAATGACGGTTTGCTGAAAAAATTTGACAAAATTCAGAGTTTTCGACAAAAAACAAAAAAAGTTTAAGGCAAAAAAAAATTCTGAAATGTTTGTACACTGAAAATTTCGATGGCGTTGTGCAAGACAAAACGAATGAAGACCTTCTGCTGAAAACCCGGTAAGAATATTTGAATATTTACTGCTTTTAGACGTTAAAATATCTGAAAAATCGATGTACCATTACACCTCGGTACTGATTTGTATAGGAATTTAGACAACAAAATTTAGCAATTCCCACCATCGGGGGCGGTCGAGGGGGGTGCGGATCGACGGGGAATAATTCCTGGCGCCGATTAATGACGGTTTGCTGAAAAAAATTTGACAAATTTCAGAGTTTTTGACAAAAAACAAAAAAAAATTAAGGCAAAAAAAAATTCTGAAATGTTTGCACACTGAAAATTTCGATGGCGTTGTGCAAGACAAAACGAATGAAGACTTTCTGCTGAAAACCCGGTAAGAATATTTGAATATTTACTGCTTTTAGACGTTAAAATATCTGAAAAATCGATGTACCATTACACCTCGGTACTGATTTGTATAGGCATTTAGACAACAAAATTTAGCAATTCCCACCATCGGGGGCGGTCGAGGGGGGTGCGGATCGACGGGGAATAATTCCTGGCGCCGATTAATGACGGTTTGCTGAAAAAAATTTGACAAAATTCAGAGTTTTCGACAAAAAACAAAAAAAGTTTAAGGCAAAAAAAAATTCTGAAATGTTTGTACACTGAAAATTTCGATGGCGTTGTGCAAGACAAAACGAATGAAGACCTTCTGCTGAAAACCCGGTAAGAATATTTGAATATTTACTGCTTTTAGACGTTAAAATATCTGAAAAATCGATGTACCATTACACCTCGGTACTGATTTGTATAGGAATTTAGACAACAAAATTTAGCAATTCCCACCATCGGGGGCGGTCGAGGGGGGTGCCGATCGACGGGGAATAATTCCTGGCGCCGATTAATGACGGTTTGCTGAAAAAAATTAGACAAATTTCAGAGTTTTTGACAAAAAACAAAAAAAAATTAAGGCAAAAAAAAATTCTGAAATGTTTGTACACTGAAAATTTCGATGGCGTTGTGCAAGACAAAACGAATGAAGACCTTCTGCTGAAAACCCGGTAAGAATATTTGAATATTTACTGCTTTTAGACGTTAAAATATCTGAAAAATCGATGTACCATTACACCTCGGTACTGATTTGTATAGGAATTTAGACAACAAAATTTAGCAATTCCCACCATCGGGGGCGGTCGAGGGGGGTGCCGATCGACGGGGAATAATTCCTGGCGCCGATTAATGACGGTTTGCTGAAAAAAATTTGACAAAATTCAGTTTTTGACAAAAAACAAAAAAAATTTAAGGAAAAAATAAATTCTGAAATGTTTGTACACTGAAAATTTCGATGGCGTTGTGCAAGACAAAACGAATGAAGACCTTCTGCTGAAAACCCGGTAAGAATATTTGAATATTTACTGCTTTTAGACGTTAAAATATCTGAAAAATCGATGTACCATTACACCTCGGTACTGATTTGTATAGGAATTTAGACAACAAAATTTAGCAATTCCCACCATCGGGGGCGGTCGAGGGGGGTGCGGATCGACGGGGAATAATTCCTGGCGCGGATTAATGACGGTTTGCTGAAAAAAATTTGACAAATTTCAGAGTTTTTGACAAAAAACAAAAAAAAATTAAGGCAAAAAAAATTCTGAAATGTTTGCACACTGAAAATTTCGATGGCGTTGTGCAAGACAAAACGAATGAAGACCTTCTGCTGAAAACCCGGTAAGAATATTTGAATATTTACTGCTTTTAGACGTTAAAATATCTGGAAAATCGATGTACCATTACACCTCGGTACTGATTTGTATAGGAATTTAGACAACAAAATTTAGCAATTCCCACCATCGGGGGCGGTCGAGGGGGGTGCCGATCGACGGGGAATAATTCCTGGCGCCGATTAATGACGGTTTGCTGAAAAAAATTAGACAAATTACAGAGTTTTTGACAAAAAACAAAAAAAAATTAAGGCAAAAAAAATTCTGTAATGTTTGCACACTGAAAATTTCGATGGCGTTGTGCAAGACAAAACGAATGAAGACCTTCTGCTGAAAACCCGGTAAGAATATTTGAATATTTACTGCTTTTAAACGTTAAAATATCTGAAAAATCGATGTACCATTACACCTCGGTACTGATTTGTATAGGCATTTAGACAACAAAATTTAGCAATTCCCACCATCGGGGGCGGTCGAGGGGGGTGCGGATCGACGGGGAATAATTCCTGGCGCCGATTAATGACGGTTTGCTGAAAAAAATTTGACAAAATTCAGAGTTTTCGACAAAAAACAAAAAAAATTTAAGGCAAAAAAAAATTCTGAAATGTTTGTACACTGAAAATTTCGATGGCGTTGTGCAAGACAAAACGAATGAAGACCTTCTGCTGAAAACCCGGTAAGAATATTTGAATATTTACTGCTTTTAGACGTTAAAATATCTGAAAAATCGATGTACCATTACACCTCGGTACTGATTTGTATAGGAATTTAGACAACAAAATTTAGCAATTCCCACCATCGGGGGCGGTCGAGGGGGGTGCGGATCGACGGGGAATAATTCCTGGCGCCGATTAATGACGGTTTGCTGAAAAAAAATTGACAAATTTCAGAGTTTTTGACAAAAAACAAAAAAAAATTAAGGCAAAAAAAAATACTGAAATGTTTGCACACTGAAAATTTCGATGGCGTTGTGCAAGACAAAACGAATGAAGACCTTCTGCTGAAAACCCGGTAAGAATATTTGAATATTTACTGCTTTTAGACGTTAAAATATCTGAAAAATCGATGTACCATTACACCTCGGTACTGATTTGTATAGGAATTTAGACAACAAAATTTTGCAATTCCCACCATCGGGGGCGGTCGAGGGGGGTGCGGATCGACGGGGAATAATTCCTGGCGCCGATTAATGACGGTTTGCTGAAAAAAAATTAGACAAATTTCAGAGTTTTTGACAAAAAACAAAAAAAATTTAAGGCAAAAAAAAATCTGAAATGCTTGCACACTGAAAATTTCGATGGCGTTGTGCAAGACAAAACGAATGAAGACCTTCTGCTGAAAACCCGGTAAGAATATTTGAATATTTACTGCTTTTAGACGTTAAAATATCTGAAAAATCGATGTACCGTTACACCTCGGTACTGATTTGTATAGGAATTTAGACAACAAAATTTAGCAATTCCCACCATCGGGGGCGGTCGAGGGGGGTGCGGATCGACGGGGAATAATTCCTGGCGCCGATTAATGATGGTTTGCTGAAAAAAATTTGACAAATTTCAGAGTTTTTGACAAAAAACAAAAAAAAATTAAGGCAAAAAAAAATTCTGAAATGTTTGCACACTGAAAATTTCGATGGCGTTGTGCAAGACAAAACGAATGACGACCTTCTGCTGAAAACCCGGTAAGAATATTTGAATATTTACTGCTTTTAGACGTTAAAATATCTGAAAAATCGATGTACCATTACACCTCGGTACTGATTTGTATAGGCATTTAGACAACAAAATTTAGCAATTCCCACCATCGGGGGCGGTCGAGGGGGGTGCGGATCGACGGGGAATAATTCCTGGCGCCGATTAATGATGGTTTGCTGAAAAAAATTTGACAAATTTCAGAGTTTTTGACAAAATACAAAAAAAAATTAAGGCAAAAAAAAATTCTGAAATGTTTGCACACTGAAAATTTCGATGGCGTTGTGCAAGACAAAACGAATGAAGACCTTCTGCTGAAAACCCGGTAAGAATATTTGAATATTTACTGCTTTTAGACGTTAAAATATCTGAAAAATCGATGTACCATTACACCTCGGTACTGATTTGTATAGGCATTTAGACAACAAAATTTAGCAATTCCCACCATCGGGGGCGGTCGAGGGGGGTGCGGATCGACGGGGAATAATTCCTGGCGCCGATTAATGACGGTTTGCTGAAAAAAAATTGAGAAATTTCAGAGTTTTTGACAAAAAAAAAAAATTTAAGGCAAAAAAAAATTCTGAAATGTTTGCACACTGAAAATTTCGATGGCGTTGTGCAAGACAAAACGAATGAAGACCTTCTGCTGAAAACCCGGTAAGAATATTTGAATATTTACTGCTTTTAGACGTTAAAATATCTGAAAAATCGATGTACCATTACACCTCGGTACTGATTTGTATAGGAATTTAGACAACAAAATTTAGCAATTCCCACCATCGGGGGCGGTCGAGGGGGGTGCCGATCGACGGGGAATAATTCCTGGCGCCGATTAATGACGGTTTGCTGAAAAAAATTTGACAAATTTCAGAGTTTTTGACAAAAAATAAAAAAAAAATTCAGGCAAAAAAAAATTCTGAAATGTTTGCACACCGAAAATTTTATGTTTTTTGTCAAAAACTCTGAAATTTGTCTAATTTTTTTCAGCAAACCGTCATTAATCGGCGCCAGGAATTATTCCCCGTCGATCCGCACCCCCCTCGACCGCCCCCGATGGTGGGAATTGCTAAATTTTGTTGTCTAAATTCCTATACAAATCAGTACCGAGGTGTAATGGTACATCGATTATTCAGATATTTTAACGTCTAAAAGCAGTAAATATTCAAATATTCTTACCGGGTTTTCAGCAGAAGGTCTTCATTCGTTTTGTCTTGCACAACGCCATCGAAATTTTCAGTGTGCACACATTTCAGAATTTTTTTTTGCCTTAATTTTTTTTTGTTTTTTGTCGAAAACTCTGAATTTTGTCAAATTTTTTTCAGCAAACCGTCATTAATCGGCGCCAGGAATTATTCCCCGTCGATCCGCACCCCCCTCGACCGCCCCCGATGGTGGGAATTGCTAAATTTTGTTGTCTAAATGCCTATACAAATCAGTACCGAGGTGTAATGGTACATCGATTTTTCAGATATTTTAACGTCTAAAAGCAGTAAATATTCAAATATTCTTACCGGGTTTTCAGCAGAAGGTCTTCATTCGTTTTGTCTTGCACAACGCCATCGAAATTTTCAGTGTGCAAACATTTCAGAATTTTTTATTGCCTTAATTTTTTTTTGTTTTTTGTCGAAAACTCTGAATTTTGTCAAATTTTTTTCAGCAAACCATCATTAATCGGCGCCAGGAATTATTCCCCGTCGACCCGCACCCCCCTCGACCGCCCCCGGTGGTGGGAATTGCAAAATTTTGTTGTCTAAATTCCTATACAAATCAGTACCGAGGTGTAATGGTACATCGATTTTTCAGATATTTTAACGTCTAAAAGCAGTAAATATTCAAATATTCTTACCGGGTTTTCAGCAGAAGGTCTTCATTCGTTTTGTCTTGCACACCGCCATCGAAATTTTCAGTGTGCAAACATTTCAGAAGTTTTTTTTGCCTTAAACTTTTTTTGTATTTTGTCGAAAACTCTGAATTTTGTCAAATTTTTTTCAGCAAACCGTCATTAATCGGCGCCAGGAATTATTCCCCGTCGATCCGCACCCCCCTCGACCGCCCCCGATGGTGGGAATTGCAAAATTTTGTTGTCTAAATTCCTATACAAATCAGTACCGAGGTGTAATGGTACATCGATTTTTCAGATATTTTAACGTCTAAAAGCAGTAAATATTCAAATATTCTTACCGGGTTTTCAGCAGAAGGTCTTCATTCGTTTTGTCTTGCACAACGCCATCGAAATTTTCAGTGTGCAAACATTTCAGAATTTTTTTTTGCCTTAATTTTTTTTTGTTTTTTGTCAAAAACTCTGAAATTTGTCAATTTTTTTTCAGCAAACCGTCATTAATCGGCGCCAGGAATTATTCCCCGTCGATCCGCACCCCCCTCGACCGCCCCCGATGGTGGGAATTGCTAAATTTTGTTGTCTAAATTCCTATACAAATCAGTACCGAGGTGTAATGGTACATCGATTTTTCAGATATTTTAACGTCTAAAAGCAGTAAATATTCAAATATTCTTACCGGGTTTTCAGCAGAAGGTCTTCATTCGTTTTGTCTTGCACAACGCCATCGAAATTTTCAGTGTGCAAGCATTTCAGATTTTTTTTTGCCTTAAATTTTTTTTGTTTTTTGTCGAAAACTCTGAATTTTGTCAAATTTTTTTCAGCAAACCGTCATTAATCGGCGCCAGGAATTATTCCCCGTCGATCCGCACCCCCCTCGACCGCCCCCGATGGTGGGATTTGCTAAATTTTGTTGTCTAAATTCCTATACAAATCAGTACTGAGGTGTAATGGTACATCGATTTTTCAGATATTTTAACGTCTAAAAGCAGTAAATATTCAAATATTCTTACCGGGTTTTCAGCAGAAGGTCTTCATTCGTTTTGTCTTGCACAACGCCATCGAAATTTTCAGTGTGCAAAAATTTCAGAATTTTTTTTTGCCTTAATTTTTTTTTGTTTTTGTCAAAAACTCTGAAATTTGTCAAATTTTTTTCAGCAAACCGTCATTAATCGGCGCCAGGAATTATTCCCCGTCGATCCGCACCCCCCTCGACCGCCCCCGATGGTGGGAATTGCTAAATTTTGTTGTCTAAATTCCTATACAAATCAGTACCGAGGTGTAATGGTACATCAATTTTTCAGATATTTTAACGTCTAAAAGCAGTAAACATTCAAATATTCTTACCGGGTTTTCAGCAGAAGGTCTTCATTCGTTTTGTCTTGCACAACGCCATCGAAATTTTCAGTGTGCAAACATTACAGAATTTTTTTTGCCTTAATTTTTTTTTGTTTTTTGTCAAAAACTCTGAAATTTGTCAAATTTTTTTCAGCAAACCGTCATTAATCGGCGCCAGGAATTATTCCCCGTCGATCCGCACCCCCCTCGACCGCCCCCGATGGTGGGAATTGCTAAATTTTGTTGTCTAAATTCCTATACAAATCAGTACCGAGGTGTAATGGTACATCGATTTTTCAGATATTTTAACGTCTAAAAGCAGTAAATATTCAAATATTCTTACCGGGTTTTCAGCAGAAGGTCTTCATTCGTTTTGTCTTGCACAACGCCATCGAAATTTTCAGTGTGCAAAAATTTCAGAATTTTTTTTTGCCTTAAATTTTTTTTGTTTTTTGTCGAAAACTCTGAATTTTGTCAAATTTTTTTCAGCAAACCGTCATTAATCGGCGCCAGGAATTATTCCCCGTCGATCGGCACCCCCCTCGACCGCCCCCGATGGTGGGATTTGCTAAATTTTGTTGTCTAAATTCCTATACAAATCAGTACTGAGGTGTAATGGTACATCGATTTTTCAGATATTTTAACGTCTAAAAGCAGTAAATATTTAAATATTCTTACCGGGTTTTCAGCAGAAGGTCTTCATTCGTTTTGTCTTGCACAACGCCATCGAAATTTTCAGTGTGCAAAAATTTCAGAATTTTTTTTTGCCTTAATTTTTTTTTGTTTTTGTCAAAAACTCTGAAATTTGTCAAATTTTTTTCAGCAAACCGTCATTAATCGGCGCCAGGAATTATTCCCCGTCGATCGGCACCCCCCTCGACCGCCCCCGATGGTGGGAATTGCTAAATTTTGTTGTCTAAATTCCTATACAAATCAGTACCGAGGTGTAATGGTACATCGATTTTTCAGATATTTTAACGTCTAAAAGCAGTAAATATTCAAATATTCTTACCGGGTTTTCAGCAGAAGGTCTTCATTCGTTTTGTCTTGCACAACGCCATCGAAATTTTCAGTGTGCAAACATTTCAGAATTTTTTTTTGCCTTAATTTTTTTTTGTTTTTTGTCAAAAACTCTGAAATTTGTCAAATTTTTTTCAGCAAACCGTCATTAATCGGCGCCAGGAATTATTCCCCGTCGATCCGCGCCCCCCCTCGACCGCCCCCGATGGTGGGAATTGCTAAATTTTGTTGTCTAAATTCCTATACAAATCAGTACCGAGGTGTAATGGTACATCGATTTTTCAGATATTTTAACGTCTAAAAGCAGTCAATATTCAAATATTCTTACCGGGTTTTCAGCAGAAGGTCTTCATTCGTTTTGTCTTGCACAACGCCATCGAAATTTTCAGTGTGCACACATTTCAGAATTTTTTTTTGCCTTAATTTTTTTTTGTTTTTTGTCAAAAACTCTGAAATTTGTCAAATTTTTTTCAGCAAACCGTCATTAATCGGCGCCAGGAATTATTCCCCGTCGATCGGCACCCCCCTCGACCGCCCCCGATGGTGGGAATTGCTAAATTTTGTTGTCTAAATTCCTATACAAATCAGTACCGAGGTGTAATGGTACATCGATTTTTCAGATATTTTAACGTCTAAAAGCAGTAAATATTCAAATATTCTTACCGGGTTTTCAGCAGAAGGTCTTCATTCGTTTTGTCTTGCACAACGCCATCGAAATTTTCAGTGTGCAAAAATTTCAGAATTTTTTTTTGCCTTAATTTTTTTTTGTTTTTTGTCCAAAACTCTGAATTTTTTTAAATATTTTTCAGCAAACCGTCATTAATCGGCGCCAGGACTTATTCCCCGTCGATCCGCACCCCCCTCGACCGCCCCCGATGGTGGGATTTGCTAAATTTTGTTGTCTAAATTCCTATACAAATCAGTACCGAGGTGTAATGGTACATCGATTTTTCAGATATTTTAACGTCTAAAAGCAGTAAATATTCAAATATTCTTACTGGGTTTTCAGCAGAAGGTCTTCATTCGTTTTGTCTTGCACAACGCCATCGAAATTTTCAGTGTGCAAACATTTCAGAATTTTTTTTGCCTTAATTTTTTTTGTTTTTTGTCAAAAACTCTGAAATTTGTCAAATTTTTTTCAGCAAACCGTCATTAATCGGCGCCAGGAATTATTCCCCGTCGATCCGCACCCCCCTCGACCGCCCCCGATGGTGGGAATTGCTAAATTTTGTTGTCTAAATTCCTATACAAATCAGTACCGAGGTGTAATGGTACATCGATTTTTCAGATATTTTAACGTCTAAAAGCAGTAAATATTCAAATATTCTTACCGGGTTTTCAGCAGAAGGTCTTCATTCGTTTTGTCTTGCACAACGCCATCGAAATTTTCAGTGTGCAAACATTTCAGAATTTTTTTTTGCCTTAATTTTTTTTTGTTTTTTGTCAAAAACTCTGAAATTTGTCTAATTTTTTTCAGCAAACCGTCATTAATCGGCGCCAGGAATTATTCCCCGTCGATCGGCACCCCCCTCGACCGCCCCCGATGGTGGGAATTGCTAAATTTTGTTGTCTAAATTCCTATACAAATCAGTACCGAGGTGTAATGGTACATCGATTTTTCAGATATTTTAACGTCTAAAAGCAGTAAATATTCAAATATTCTTACCGGGTTTTCAGCAGGTCTTCATTCGTTTTGTCTTGCACAACGCCATCGAAATTTTCAGTGTACAAACATTTCAGAATTTTTTTTTGCCTTAAATTTTTTTTGTTTTTTGTCGAAAACTCTGAATTTTGTCAAATTTTTTTCAGCAAACCGTCATTAATCGGCGCCAGGAATTATTCCCCGTCGATCCGCACCCCCCTCGACCGCCCCCGATGGTGGGAATTGCTAAATTTTGTTGTCTAAATGCCTATACAAATCAGTACCGAGGTGTAATGGTACATCGATTTTTCAGATATTTTAACGTCTAAAAGCAGTAAATATTCAAATATTCTTACCGGGTTTTCAGCAGAAGGTCTTCATTCGTTTTGTCTTGCACAACGCCATCGAAATTTTCAGTGTGCAAACATTTCAGAATTTTTTTTTGCCTTAATTTTTTTTTGTTTTTTGTCAAAAACTCTGAAATTTGTCAAATTTTTTTCAGCAAACCATCATTAATCGGCGCCAGGAATTATTCCCCGTCGATCCGCACCTCCCTCGACCGCCCCCGATGGTGGGAATTGCTAAATTTTGTTGTCTAAATTCCTATACAAATCAGTACCGAGGTGTAACGGCACATCGATTTTTCAGATATTTTAACGTCTAAAAGCAGTAAATATTCAAATATTCTTACCGGGTTTTCAGCAGAAGGTCTTCATTCGTTTTGTCTTGCACAACGCCATCGAAATTTTCAGTGTGCAAACATTTCAGATTTTTTTTTGCCTTAAATTTTTTTTGTTTTTTGTCAAAAACTCTGAAATTTGTCAAATTTTTTTCAGCAAACCGTCATTAATCGGCGCCAGGAATTATTCCCCGTCGATCCGCACCCCCCTCGACCGCCCCCGATGGTGGGAATTGCTAAATTTTGTTGTCTAAATTCCTATACAAATCAGTACCGAGGTGTAATGGTACATCGATTTTTCAGATATTTTAACGTCTAAAAGCAGTAAATATTCAAATATTCTTACCGGGTTTTCAGCAGAAGGTCTTCATTCGTTTTGTCTTGCACACCGCCATCGAAATTTTCAGTGTGCAAACATTTCAGAAGTTTTTTTGCCTGAATTTTTTTTTGTTTTTTGTCAAAAACTCTGAAATTTTTCAAATTTTTTTCAGCAAACCGTCATTAATCGGCGCCAGGAATTATTCCCCGTCGATCCGCACCCCCCTCGACCGCCCCCGATGGTGGGAATTGCAAAATTTTGTTGTCTAAATTCCTATACAAATCAGTACCGAGGTGTAATGGTACATCGATTTTTCAGATATTTTAACGTCTAAAAGCAGTAAATATTCAAATATTCTTACCGGGTTTTCAGCAGAAGGTCTTCATTCGTTTTGTCTTGCACAACGCCATCGAAATTTTCAGTGTGCAAACATTTCAGAATTTTTTTTTGCCTTAATTTTTTTTGTTTTTTGTCAAAAACTCTGAAATTTGTCAAATTTTTTTCAGCAAACCGTCATTAATCGGCGCCAGGAATTATTCCCCGTCGATCCGCACCCCCCTCGACCGCCCCCGATGGTGGGAATTGCTAAATTTTGTTGTCTAAATTCCTATACAAATCAGTACCGAGGTGTAATGGTACATCGATTTTTCAGATATTTTAACGTCTAAAAGCAGTAAATATTCAAATATTCTTACCGGGTTTTCAGCAGAAGGTCTTCATTCGTTTTGTCTTGCACAACGCCATCGAAATTTTCAGTGTGCACACATTTCAGAATTTTTTTTTGCCTTAATTTTTTTTTGTTTTTTGTCAAAAACTCTGAAATTTGTCTAATTTTTTTCAGCAAACCGTCATTAATCGGCGCCAGGAATTATTCCCCGTCGATCGGCACCCCCCTCGACCGCCCCCGATGGTGGGAATTGCTAAATTTTGTTGTCTAAATTCCTATACAAATCAGTACCGAGGTGTAATGGTACATCGATTTTTCAGATATTTTAACGTCTAAAAGCAGTAAATATTCAAATATTCTTACCGGGTTTTCAGCAGGTCTTCATTCGTTTTGTCTTGCACAACGCCATCGAAATTTTCAGTGTACAAACATTTCAGAATTTTTTTTTGCCTTAAATTTTTTTTGTTTTTTGTCGAAAACTCTGAATTTTGTCAAATTTTTTTCAGCAAACCGTCATTAATCGGCGCCAGGAATTATTCCCCGTCGATCCGCACCCCCCTCGACCGCCCCCGATGGTGGGAATTGCTAAATTTTGTTGTCTAAATGCCTATACAAATCAGTACCGAGGTGTAATGGTACATCGATTTTTCAGATATTTTAACGTCTAAAAGCAGTAAATATTCAAATATTCTTACCGGGTTTTCAGCAGAAGGTCTTCATTCGTTTTGTCTTGCACAACGCCATCGAAATTTTCAGTGTGCAAACATTTCAGAATTTTTTTTTGCCTTAATTTTTTTTTGTTTTTTGTCAAAAACTCTGAAATTTGTCAAATTTTTTTCAGCAAACCATCATTAATCGGCGCCAGGAATTATTCCCCGTCGATCCGCACCTCCCTCGACCGCCCCCGATGGTGGGAATTGCTAAATTTTGTTGTCTAAATTCCTATACAAATCAGTACCGAGGTGTAACGGCACATCGATTTTTCAGATATTTTAACGTCTAAAAGCAGTAAATATTCAAATATTCTTACCGGGTTTTCAGCAGAAGGTCTTCATTCGTTTTGTCTTGCACAACGCCATCGAAATTTTCAGTGTGCAAACATTTCAGATTTTTTTTTGCCTTAAATTTTTTTTGTTTTTTGTCAAAAACTCTGAAATTTGTCAAATTTTTTTCAGCAAACCGTCATTAATCGGCGCCAGGAATTATTCCCCGTCGATCCGCACCCCCCTCGACCGCCCCCGATGGTGGGAATTGCTAAATTTTGTTGTCTAAATTCCTATACAAATCAGTACCGAGGTGTAATGGTACATCGATTTTTCAGATATTTTAACGTCTAAAAGCAGTAAATATTCAAATATTCTTACCGGGTTTTCAGCAGAAGGTCTTCATTCGTTTTGTCTTGCACACCGCCATCGAAATTTTCAGTGTGCAAACATTTCAGAAGTTTTTTTGCCTGAATTTTTTTTTGTTTTTTGTCAAAAACTCTGAAATTTTTCAAATTTTTTTCAGCAAACCGTCATTAATCGGCGCCAGGAATTATTCCCCGTCGATCCGCACCCCCCTCGACCGCCCCCGATGGGGGGAATTGCAAAATTTTGTTGTCTAAATTCCTATACAAATCAGTACCGAGGTGTAATGGTACATCGATTTTTCAGATATTTTAACGTCTAAAAGCAGTAAATATTCAAATATTCTTACCGGGTTTTCAGCAGAAGGTCTTCATTCGTTTTGTCTTGCACAACGCCATCGAAATTTTCAGTGTGCAAACATTTCAGAATTTTTTTTTGCCTTAATTTTTTTTGTTTTTTGTCAAAAACTCTGAAATTTGTCAAATTTTTTTCAGCAAACCGTCATTAATCGGCGCCAGGAATTATTCCCCGTCGATCCGCACCCCCCTCGACCGCCCCCGATGGTGGGAATTGCTAAATTTTGTTGTCTAAATTCCTATACAAATCAGTACCGAGGTGTAATGGTACATCGATTTTTCAGATATTTTAACGTCTAAAAGCAGTAAATATTCAAATATTCTTACCGGGTTTTCAGCAGAAGGTCTTCATTCGTTTTGTCTTGCACAACGCCATCGAAATTTTCAGTGTGCACACATTTCAGAATTTTTTTTTGCCTTAATTTTTTTTTGTTTTTTGTCAAAAACTCTGAAATTTGTCAAATTTTTTTCAGCAAACCGTCATTAATCGGCGCCAGGAATTATTCCCCGTCGATCGGCACCCCCCTCGACCGCCCCCGATGGTGGGAATTGCTAAATTTTGTTGTCTAAATTCCTATACAAATCAGTACCGAGGTGTAATGGTACATCGATTTTTCAGATATTTTAACGTCTAAAAGCAGTAAATATTCAAATATTCTTACCGGGTTTTCAGCAGAAGGTCTTCATTCGTTTTGTCTTGCACACCGCCATCGAAATTTTCAGTGTGCAAACATTTCAGAAGTTTTTTTTGTCTGAATTTTTTTTTGTTTTTTGTCAAAAACTCTGAAATTTTTCAAATTTTTTTCAGCAAACTGTCATTAATCGGCGCCAAGAATTATTCCCCGTCGATCCGCACCCCCCTCGACCGCCCCCGATGGTGGGAATTGCTAAATTTTGTTGTCTAAATTCCTATACAAATCAGTACCGAGGTGTAATGGTACATCGATTTTTCAGATATTTTAACGTCTAAAAGCAGTAAATATTCAAATATTCTTACCGGGTTTTCAGCAGAAGGTCTTCATTCGTTTTGTCTTGCACAACGCCATCGAAATTTTCAGTGTGCAAACATTTCAGAATTTTTTTTTGCCTTAATTTTTTTTTGTTTTTTGTCAAAAACTCTGAAATTTGTCAAATTTTTTTCAGCAAACCGTCATTAATCGGCGCCAGGAATTATTCCCCGTCGATCCGCACCCCCCTCGACCGCCCCCGATGGTGGGAATTGCTAAATTTTGTTGTCTAAATTCCTATACAAATCAGTACCGAGGTGTAATGGTACATCGATTTTTCAGATATTTTAACGTCTAAAAGCAGTAAATATTCAAATATTCTTACCGGGTTTTCAGCAGAAGGTCTTCATTCGTTTTGTCTTGCACAACGCCATCGAAATTTTCAGTGTGCACACATTTCAGAATTTTTTTTTGCCTTAATTTTTTTTTGTTTTTTGTCAAAAACTCTGAAATTTGTTTAATTTTTTTCAGCAAACCGTCATTAATCGGCGCCAGGAATTATTCCCCGTCGATCCGCACCCCCCTCGACCGCCCCCGATGGTGGGAATTGCTAAATTTTGTTGTCTAAATGCCTATACAAATCAGTACCGAGGTGTAATGGTACATCGATTTTTCAGATATTTTAACGTCTAAAAGCAGTAAATATTCAAATATTCTTACCGGGTTTTCAGCAGAAGGTCTTCATTCGTTTTGTCTTGCAGAACGCCATCGAAATTTTCAGTGTGCAAAAATTTCAGAATTTTTTTTTGCCTTAAATTTTTTTTGTTTTTTGTCGAAAACTCTGAATTTTGTCAAATTTTTTTCAGCAAACCGTCATTAATCGGCGCCAGGAATTATTCCCCGTCGATCCGCACCCCCCTCGACCGCCCCCGATGGTGGGATTTGCTAAATTTTGTTGTCTAAATTCCTATACAAATCAGTACTGAGGTGTAATGGTACATCGATTTTTCAGATATTTTAACGTCTAAATGCAGTAAATATTTAAATATTCTTACCGGGTTTTCAGCAGAAGGTCTTCATTCGTTTTGTCTTGCACAACGCCATCGAAATTTTCAGTGTGCAAAAATTTCAGAATTTTTTTTTGCCTTAATTTTTTTTTGTTTTTGTCAAAAACTCTGAAATTTGTCAAATTTTTTTCAGCAAACCGTCATTAATCGGCGCCAGGAATTATTCCCCGTCGATCCGCACCCCCCTCGACCGCCCCCGATGGTGGGAATTGCTAAATTTTGTTGTCTAAATTCCTATACAAATCAGTACCGAGGTGTAATGGTACATCGATTTTTCAGATATTTTAACGTCTAAAAGCAGTAAATATTCAAATATTCTTACCGGGTTTTCAGCAGAAGGTCTTCATTCGTTTTGTCTTGCACAACGCCATCGAAATTTTCAGTGTGCAAACATTTCAGAATTTTTTTTTGCCTTAATTTTTTTTTGTTTTTTGTCAAAAACTCTGAAATTTGTCAAATTTTTTTCAGCAAACCGTCATTAATCGGCGCCAGGAATTATTCCCCGTCGATCCGCGCCCCCCTCGACCGCCCCCGATGGTGGGAATTGCTAAATTTTGTTGTCTAAATTCCTATACAAATCAGTACCGAGGTGTAATGGTACATCGATTTTTCAGATATTTTAACGTCTAAAAGCAGTCAATATTCAAATATTCTTACCGGGTTTTCAGCAGAAGGTCTTCATTCGTTTTGTCTTGCACAACGCCATCGAAATTTTCAGTGTGCACACATTTCAGAATTTTTTTTTGCCTTAATTTTTTTTTGTTTTTTGTCAAAAACTCTGAAATTTGTCAAATTTTTTTCAGCAAACCGTCATTAATCGGCGCCAGGAATTATTCCCCGTCGATCGGCACCCCCATCGACCGCCCCCGATGGTGGGAATTGCTAAATTTTGTTGTCTAAATTCCTATACAAATCAGTACCGAGGTGTAATGGTACATCGATTTTTCAGATATTTTAACGTCTAAAAGCAGTAAATATTCAAATATTCTTACCGGGTTTTCAGCAGAAGGTCTTCATTCGTTTTGTCTTGCACAACGCCATCGAAATTTTCAGTGTGCAAAAATTTCAGAATTTTTTTTTGCCTTAATTTTTTTTTGTTTTTTGTCCAAAACTCTGAATTTTTTTAAATATTTTTCAGCAAACCGTCATTAATCGGCGCCAGGACTTATTCCCCGTCGATCCGCACCCCCCTCGACCGCCCCCGATGGTGGGATTTGCTAAATTTTGTTGTCTAAATTCCTATACAAATCAGTACCGAGGTGTAATGGTACATCGATTTTTCAGATATTTTAACGTCTAAAAGCAGTAAATATTCAAATATTCTTACTGGGTTTTCAGCAGAAGGTCTTCATTCGTTTTGTCTTGCACAACGCCATCGAAATTTTCAGTGTGCAAACATTTCAGAATTTTTTTTGCCTTAATTTTTTTTGTTTTTTGTCAAAAACTCTGAAATTTGTCAAATTTTTTTCAGCAAACCGTCATTAATCGGCGCCAGGAATTATTCCCCGTCGATCCGCACCCCCCTCGACCGCCCCCGATGGTGGGAATTGCTAAATTTTGTTGTCTAAATTCCTATACAAATCAGTACCGAGGTGTAATGGTACATCGATTTTTCAGATATTTTAACGTCTAAAAGCAGTAAATATTCAAATATTCTTACCGGGTTTTCAGCAGAAGGTCTTCATTCGTTTTGTCTTGCACAACGCCATCGAAATTTTCAGTGTGCACACATTTCAGAATTTTTTTTTGCCTTAATTTTTTTTTGTTTTTTGTCAAAAACTCTGAAATTTGTCTAATTTTTTTCAGCAAACCGTCATTAATCGGCGCCAGGAATTATTCCCCGTCGATCGGCACCCCCCTCGACCGCCCCCGATGGTGGGAATTGCTAAATTTTGTTGTCTAAATTCCTATACAAATCAGTACCGAGGTGTAATGGTACATCGATTTTTCAGATATTTTAACGTCTAAAAGCAGTAAATATTCAAATATTCTTACCGGGTTTTCAGCAGGTCTTCATTCGTTTTGTCTTGCACAACGCCATCGAAATTTTCAGTGTACAAACATTTCAGAATTTTTTTTTGCCTTAAATTTTTTTTGTTTTTTGTCGAAAACTCTGAATTTTGTCAAATTTTTTTCAGCAAACCGTCATTAATCGGCGCCAGGAATTATTCCCCGTCGATCCGCACCCCCCTCGACCGCCCCCGATGGTGGGAATTGCTAAATTTTGTTGTCTAAATGCCTATACAAATCAGTACCGAGGTGTAATGGTACATCGATTTTTCAGATATTTTAACGTCTAAAAGCAGTAAATATTCAAATATTCTTACCGGGTTTTCAGCAGAAGGTCTTCATTCGTTTTGTCTTGCACAACGCCATCGAAATTTTCAGTGTGCAAACATTTCAGAATTTTTTTTTGCCTTAATTTTTTTTTGTTTTTTGTCAAAAACTCTGAAATTTGTCAAATTTTTTTCAGCAAACCATCATTAATCGGCGCCAGGAATTATTCCCCGTCGATCCGCACCTCCCTCGACCGCCCCCGATGGTGGGAATTGCTAAATTTTGTTGTCTAAATTCCTATACAAATCAGTACCGAGGTGTAACGGCACATCGATTTTTCAGATATTTTAACGTCTAAAAGCAGTAAATATTCAAATATTCTTACCGGGTTTTCAGCAGAAGGTCTTCATTCGTTTTGTCTTGCACAACGCCATCGAAATTTTCAGTGTGCAAACATTTCAGATTTTTTTTTGCCTTAAATTTTTTTTGTTTTTTGTCAAAAACTCTGAAATTTGTCAAATTTTTTTCAGCAAACCGTCATTAATCGGCGCCAGGAATTATTCCCCGTCGATCCGCACCCCCCTCGACCGCCCCCGATGGTGGGAATTGCTAAATTTTGTTGTCTAAATTCCTATACAAATCAGTACCGAGGTGTAATGGTACATCGATTTTTCAGATATTTTAACGTCTAAAAGCAGTAAATATTCAAATATTCTTACCGGGTTTTCAGCAGAAGGTCTTCATTCGTTTTGTCTTGCACACCGCCATCGAAATTTTCAGTGTGCAAACATTTCAGAAGTTTTGCCTGAATTTTTTTTTGTTTTTTGTCAAAAACTCTGAAATTTTTCAAATTTTTTTCAGCAAACCGTCATTAATCGGCGCCAGGAATTATTCCCCGTCGATCCGCACCCCCCTCGACCGCCCCCGATGGTGGGAATTGCAAAATTTTGTTGTCTAAATTCCTATACAAATCAGTACCGAGGTGTAATGGTACATCGATTTTTCAGATATTTTAACGTCTAAAAGCAGTAAATATTCAAATATTCTTACCGGGTTTTCAGCAGAAGGTCTTCATTCGTTTTGTCTTGCACAACGCCATCGAAATTTTCAGTGTGCAAACATTTCAGAATTTTTTTTTGCCTTAATTTTTTTTGTTTTTTGTCAAAAACTCTGAAATTTGTCAAATTTTTTTCAGCAAACCGTCATTAATCGGCGCCAGGAATTATTCCCCGTCGATCCGCACCCCCCTCGACCGCCCCCGATGGTGGGAATTGCTAAATTTTGTTGTCTAAATTCCTATACAAATCAGTACCGAGGTGTAATGGTACATCGATTTTTCAGATATTTTAACGTCTAAAAGCAGTAAATATTCAAATATTCTTACCGGGTTTTCAGCAGAAGGTCTTCATTCGTTTTGTCTTGCACAACGCCATCGAAATTTTCAGTGTGCACACATTTCAGAATTTTTTTTTGCCTTAATTTTTTTTTGTTTTTTGTCAAAAACTCTGAAATTTGTCTAATTTTTTTCAGCAAACCGTCATTAATCGGCGCCAGGAATTATTCCCCGTCGATCGGCACCCCCCTCGACCGCCCCCGATGGTGGGAATTGCTAAATTTTGTTGTCTAAATTCCTATACAAATCAGTACCGAGGTGTAATGGTACATCGATTTTTCAGATATTTTAACGTCTAAAAGCAGTAAATATTCAAATATTCTTACCGGGTTTTCAGCAGGTCTTCATTCGTTTTGTCTTGCACAACGCCATCGAAATTTTCAGTGTACAAACATTTCAGAATTTTTTTTTGCCTTAAATTTTTTTTGTTTTTTGTCGAAAACTCTGAATTTTGTCAAATTTTTTTCAGCAAACCGTCATTAATCGGCGCCAGGAATTATTCCCCGTCGATCCGCACCCCCCTCGACCGCCCCCGATGGTGGGAATTGCTAAATTTTGTTGTCTAAATGCCTATACAAATCAGTACCGAGGTGTAATGGTACATCGATTTTTCAGATATTTTAACGTCTAAAAGCAGTAAATATTCAAATATTCTTACCGGGTTTTCAGCAGAAGGTCTTCATTCGTTTTGTCTTGCACAACGCCATCGAAATTTTCAGTGTGCAAACATTTCAGAATTTTTTTTTGCCTTAATTTTTTTTTGTTTTTTGTCAAGAACTCTGAAATTTGTCAAATTTTTTTCAGCAAACCATCATTAATCGGCGCCAGGAATTATTCCCCGTCGATCCGCACCTCCCTCGACCGCCCCCGATGGTGGGAATTGCTAAATTTTGTTGTCTAAATTCCTATACAAATCAGTACCGAGGTGTAACGGCACATCGATTTTTCAGATATTTTAACGTCTAAAAGCAGTAAATATTCAAATATTCTTACCGGGTTTTCAGCAGAAGGTCTTCATTCGTTTTGTCTTGCACAACGCCATCGAAATTTTCAGTGTGCAAACATTTCAGATTTTTTTTTGCCTTAAATTTTTTTTGTTTTTTGTCAAAAACTCTGAAATTTGTCAAATTTTTTTCAGCAAACCGTCATTAATCGGCGCCAGGAATTATTCCCCGTCGATCCGCACCCCCCACGACCGCCCCCGATGGTGGGAATTGCTAAATTTTGTTGTCTAAATTCCTATACAAATCAGTACCGAGGTGTAATGGTACATCGATTTTTCAGATATTTTAACGTCTAAAAGCAGTAAATATTCAAATATTCTTACCGGGTTTTCAGCAGAAGGTCTTCATTCGTTTTGTCTTGCACAACGCCATCGAAATTTTCAGTGTGCACACATTTCAGAATTTTTTTTTGCCTTAATTTTTTTTTGTTTTTTGTCAAAAACTCTGAAATTTGTCTAATTTTTTTCAGCAAACCGTCATTAATCGGCGCCAGGAATTATTCCCCGTCGATCGGCACCCCCCTCGACCGCCCCCGATGGTGGGAATTGCTAAATTTTGTTGTCTAAATTCCTATACAAATCAGTACCGAGGTGTAATGGTACATCGATTTTTCAGATATTTTAACGTCTAAAAGCAGTAAATATTCAAATATTCTTACCGGGTTTTCAGCAGGTCTTCATTCGTTTTGTCTTGCACAACGCCATCGAAATTTTCAGTGTACAAACATTTCAGAATTTTTTTTTGCCTTAAATTTTTTTTGTTTTTTGTCGAAAACTCTGAATTTTGTCAAATTTTTTTCAGCAAACCGTCATTAATCGGCGCCAGGAATTATTCCCCGTCGATCCGCACCCCCCTCGACCGCCCCCGATGGTGGGAATTGCTAAATTTTGTTGTCTAAATGCCTATACAAATTAGTACCGAGGTGTAATGGTACATCGATTTTTCAGATATTTTAACGTCTAAAAGCAGTAAATATTCAAATATTCTTACCGGGTTTTCAGCAGAAGGTCTTCATTCGTTTTGTCTTGCACAACGCCATCGAAATTTTCAGTGTGCAAACATTTCAGAATTTTTTTTTGCCTTAATTTTTTTTTGTTTTTTGTCAAAAACTCTGAAATTTGTCAAATTTTTTTCAGCAAACCATCATTAATCGGCGCCAGGAATTATTCCCCGTCGATCCGCACCTCCCTCGACCGCCCCCGATGGTGGGAATTGCTAAATTTTGTTGTCTAAATTCCTATACAAATCAGTACCGAGGTGTAACGGCACATCGATTTTTCAGATATTTTAACGTCTAAAAGCAGTAAATATTCAAATATTCTTACCGGGTTTTCAGCAGAAGGTCTTCATTCGTTTTGTCTTGCACAACGCCATCGAAATTTTCAGTGTGCAAACATTTCAGATTTTTTTTTGCCTTAAATTTTTTTTGTTTTTTGTCAAAAACTCTGAAATTTGTCAAATTTTTTTCAGCAAACCGTCATTAATCGGCGCCAGGAATTATTCCCCGTCGATCCGCACCCCCCTCGACCGCCCCCGATGGTGGGAATTGCTAAATTTTGTTGTCTAAATTCCTATACAAATCAGTACCGAGGTGTAATGGTACATCGATTTTTCAGATATTTTAACGTCTAAAAGCAGTAAATATTCAAATATTCTTACCGGGTTTTCAGCAGAAGGTCTTCATTCGTTTTGTCTTGCACACCGCCATCGAAATTTTCAGTGTGCAAACATTTCAGAAGTTTTTTTGCCTGAATTTTTTTTTGTTTTTTGTCAAAAACTCTGAAATTTGTCAAATTTTTTTCAGCAAACCGTCATTAATCGGCGCCAGGAATTATTCCCCGTCGATCCGCACCCCCCTCGACCGCCCCCGATGGTGGGAATTGCAAAATTTTGTTGTCTAAATTCCTATACAAATCAGTACCGAGGTGTAATGGTACATCGATTTTTCAGATATTTTAACGTCTAAAAGCAGTAAATATTCAAATATTCTTACCGGGTTTTCAGCAGAAGGTCTTCATTCGTTTTGTCTTGCACAACGCCATCGAAATTTTCAGTGTGCAAACATTTCAGAATTTTTTTTTGCCTTAATTTTTTTTGTTTTTTGTCAAAAACTCTGAAATTTGTCAAATTTTTTTCAGCAAACCGTCATTAATCGGCGCCAGGAATTATTCCCCGTCGATCCGCACCCCCCTCGACCGCCCCCGATGGTGGGAATTGCTAAATTTTGTTGTCTAAATTCCTATACAAATCAGTACCGAGGTGTAATGGTACATCGATTTTTCAGATATTTTAACGTCTAAAAGCAGTAAATATTCAAATATTCTTACCGGGTTTTCAGCAGAAGGTCTTCATTCGTTTTGTCTTGCACAACGCCATCGAAATTTTCAGTGTGCACACATTTCAGAATTTTTTTTTGCCTTAATTTTTTTTTGTTTTTTGTCAAAAACTCTGAAATTTGTCAAATTTTTTTCAGCAAACCGTCATTAATCGGCGCCAGGAATTATTCCCCGTCGATCGGCACCCCCCTCGACCGCCCCCGATGGTGGGAATTGCTAAATTTTGTTGTCTAAATTCCTATACAAATCAGTACCGAGGTGTAATGGTACATCGATTTTTCAGATATTTTAACGTCTAAAAGCAGTAAATATTCAAATATTCTTACCGGGTTTTCAGCAGAAGGTCTTCATTCGTTTTGTCTTGCACACCGCCATCGAAATTTTCAGTGTGCAAACATTTCAGAAGTTTTTTTTGTCTGAATTTTTTTTTGTTTTTTGTCAAAAACTCTGAAATTTTTCAAATTTTTTTCAGCAAACTGTCATTAATCGGCGCCAAGAATTATTCCCCGTCGATCCGCACCCCCCTCGACCGCCCCCGATGGTGGGAATTGCTAAATTTTGTTGTCTAAATTCCTATACAAATCAGTACCGAGGTGTAATGGTACATCGATTTTTCAGATATTTTAACGTCTAAAAGCAGTAAATATTCAAATATTCTTACCGGGTTTTCAGCAGAAGGTCTTCATTCGTTTTGTCTTGCACAACGCCATCGAAATTTTCAGTGTGCAAACATTTCAGAATTTTTTTTTGCCTTAATTTTTTTTTGTTTTTTGTCAAAAACTCTGAAATTTGTCAAATTTTTTTCAGCAAACCGTCATTAATCGGCGCCAGGAATTATTCCCCGTCGATCCGCACCCCCCTCGACCGCCCCCGATGGTGGGGATTGCTAAATTTTGTTGTCTAAATTCCTATACAAATCAGTACCGAGGTGTAATGGTACATCGATTTTTCAGATATTTTAACGTCTAAAAGCAGTAAATATTCAAATATTCTTACCGGGTTTTCAGCAGAAGGTCTTCATTCGTTTTGTCTTGCACAACGCCATCGAAATTTTCAGTGTGCACACATTTCAGAATTTTTTTTTGCCTTAATTTTTTTTTGTTTTTTGTCAAAAACTCTGAAATTTGTTTAATTTTTTTCAGCAAACCGTCATTAATCGGCGCCAGGAATTATTCCCCGTCGATCGGCACCCCCCTCGACCGCCCCCGATGGTGGGAATTGCTAAATTTTGTTGTCTAAATGCCTATACAAATCAGTACCGAGGTGTAATGGTACATCGATTTTTCAGATATTTTAACGTCTAAAAGCAGTAAATATTCAAATATTCTTACCGGGTTTTCAGCAGAAGGTCTTCATTCGTTTTGTCTTGCAGAACGCCATCGAAATTTTCAGTGTGCAAAAATTTCAGAATTTTTTTTTGCCTTAAATTTTTTTTGTTTTTTGTCGAAAACTCTGAATTTTGTCAAATTTTTTTCAGCAAACCGTCATTAATCGGCGCCAGGAATTATTCCCCGTCGATCCGCACCCCCCTCGACCGCCCCCGATGGTGGGATTTGCTAAATTTTGTTGTCTAAATTCCTATACAAATCAGTACTGAGGTGTAATGGTACATCGATTTTTCAGATATTTTAACGTCTAAATGCAGTAAATATTTAAATATTCTTACCGGGTTTTCAGCAGAAGGTCTTCATTCGTTTTGTCTTGCACAACGCCATCGAAATTTTCAGTGTGCAAAAATTTCAGAATTTTTTTTTGCCTTAATTTTTTTTTGTTTTTGTCAAAAACTCTGAAATTTGTCAAATTTTTTTCAGCAAACCGTCATTAATCGGCGCCAGGAATTATTCCCCGTCGATCCGCACCCCCCTCGACCGCCCCCGATGGTGGGAATTGCTAAATTTTGTTGTCTAAATTCCTATACAAATCAGTACCGAGGTGTAATGGTACATCGATTTTTCAGATATTTTAACGTCTAAAAGCAGTAAATATTCAAATATTCTTACCGGGTTTTCAGCAGAAGGTCTTCATTCGTTTTGTCTTGCACAACGCCATCGAAATTTTCAGTGTGCAAACATTTCAGAATTTTTTTTTGCCTTAATTTTTTTTTGTTTTTTGTCAAAAACTCTGAAATTTGTCAAATTTTTTTTCAGCAAACCGTCATTAATCGGCGCCAGGAATTATTCCCCGTCGATCCGCGCCCCCCTCGACCGCCCCCGATGGTGGGAATTGCTAAATTTTGTTGTCTAAATTCCTATACAAATCAGTACCGAGGTGTAATGGTACATCGATTTTTCAGATATTTTAACGTCTAAAAGCAGTCAATATTCAAATATTCTTACCGGGTTTTCAGCAGAAGGTCTTCATTCGTTTTGTCTTGCACAACGCCATCGAAATTTTCAGTGTGCACACATTTCAGAATTTTTTTTTGCCTTAATTTTTTTTTGTTTTTTGTCAAAAACTCTGAAATTTGTCAAATTTTTTTCAGCAAACCGTCATTAATCGGCGCCAGGAATTATTCCCCGTCGATCGGCACCCCCATCGACCGCCCCCGATGGTGGGAATTGCTAAATTTTGTTGTCTAAATTCCTATACAAATCAGTACCGAGGTGTAATGGTACATCGATTTTTCAGATATTTTAACGTCTAAAAGCAGTAAATATTCAAATATTCTTACCGGGTTTTCAGCAGAAGGTCTTCATTCGTTTTGTCTTGCACAACGCCATCGAAATTTTCAGTGTGCACACATTTCAGAATTTTTTTTTGCCTTAATTTTTTTTTGTTTTTTGTCCAAAACTCTGAATTTTTTTAAATATTTTTCAGCAAACCGTCATTAATCGGCGCCAGGACTTATTCCCCGTCGATCCGCACCCCCCTCGACCGCCCCCGATGGTGGGATTTGCTAAATTTTGTTGTCTAAATTCCTATACAAATCAGTACCGAGGTGTAATGGTACATCGATTTTTCAGATATTTTAACGTCTAAAAGCAGTAAATATTCAAATATTCTTACTGGGTTTTCAGCAGAAGGTCTTCATTCGTTTTGTCTTGCACAACGCCATCGAAATTTTCAGTGTGCAAACATTTCAGAATTTTTTTTGCCTTAATTTTTTTTGTTTTTTGTCAAAAACTCTGAAATTTGTCAAATTTTTTTCAGCAAACCGTCATTAATCGGCGCCAGGAATTATTCCCCGTCGATCCGCACCCCCCTCGACCGCCCCCGATGGTGGGAATTGCTAAATTTTGTTGTCTAAATTCCTATACAAATCAGTACCGAGGTGTAATGGTACATCGATTTTTCAGATATTTTAACGTCTAAAAGCAGTAAATATTCAAATATTCTTACCGGGTTTTCAGCAGAAGGTCTTCATTCGTTTTGTCTTGCACAACGCCATCGAAATTTTCAGTGTGCACACATTTCAGAATTTTTTTTTGCCTTAATTTTTTTTTGTTTTTTGTCAAAAACTCTGAAATTTGTCTAATTTTTTTCAGCAAACCGTCATTAATCGGCGCCAGGAATTATTCCCCGTCGATCGGCACCCCCCTCGACCGCCCCCGATGGTGGGAATTGCTAAATTTTGTTGTCTAAATTCCTATACAAATCAGTACCGAGGTGTAATGGTACATCGATTTTTCAGATATTTTAACGTCTAAAAGCAGTAAATATTCAAATATTCTTACCGGGTTTTCAGCAGGTCTTCATTCGTTTTGTCTTGCACAACGCCATCGAAATTTTCAGTGTACAAACATTTCAGAATTTTTTTTTGCCTTAAATTTTTTTTGTTTTTTGTCGAAAACTCTGAATTTTGTCAAATTTTTTTCAGCAAACCGTCATTAATCGGCGCCAGGAATTATTCCCCGTCGATCCGCACCCCCCTCGACCGCCCCCGATGGTGGGAATTGCTAAATTTTGTTGTCTAAATGCCTATACAAATCAGTACCGAGGTGTAATGGTACATCGATTTTTCAGATATTTTAACGTCTAAAAGCAGTAAATATTCAAATATTCTTACCGGGTTTTCAGCAGAAGGTCTTCATTCGTTTTGTCTTGCACAACGCCATCGAAATTTTCAGTGTGCAAACATTTCAGAATTTTTTTTTGCCTTAATTTTTTTTTGTTTTTTGTCAAAAACTCTGAAATTTGTCAAATTTTTTTCAGCAAACCATCATTAATCGGCGCCAGGAATTATTCCCCGTCGATCCGCACCTCCCTCGACCGCCCCCGATGGTGGGAATTGCTAAATTTTGTTGTCTAAATTCCTATACAAATCAGTACCGAGGTGTAACGGCACATCGATTTTTCAGATATTTTAACGTCTAAAAGCAGTAAATATTCAAATATTCTTACCGGGTTTTCAGCAGAAGGTCTTCATTCGTTTTGTCTTGCACAACGCCATCGAAATTTTCAGTGTGCAAACATTTCAGATTTTTTTTTGCCTTAAATTTTTTTTGTTTTTTGTCAAAAACTCTGAAATTTGTCAAATTTTTTTCAGCAAACCGTCATTAATCGGCGCCAGGAATTATTCCCCGTCGATCCGCACCCCCCTCGACCGCCCCCGATGGTGGGAATTGCTAAATTTTGTTGTCTAAATTCCTATACAAATCAGTACCGAGGTGTAATGGTACATCGATTTTTCAGATATTTTAACGTCTAAAAGCAGTAAATATTCAAATATTCTTACCGGGTTTTCAGCAGAAGGTCTTCATTCGTTTTGTCTTGCACACCGCCATCGAAATTTTCAGTGTGCAAACATTTCAGAAGTTTTGCCTGAATTTTTTTTGTTTTTTGTCAAAAACTCTGAAATTTTTCAAATTTTTTTCAGCAAACCGTCATTAATCGGCGCCAGGAATTATTCCCCGTCGATCCGCACCCCCCTCGACCGCCCCCGATGGTGGGAATTGCAAAATTTTGTTGTCTAAATTCCTATACAAATCAGTACCGAGGTGTAATGGTACATCGATTTTTCAGATATTTTAACGTCTAAAAGCAGTAAATATTCAAATATTCTTACCGGGTTTTCAGCAGAAGGTCTTCATTCGTTTTGTCTTGCACAACGCCATCGAAATTTTCAGTGTGCAAACATTTCAGAATTTTTTTTTGCCTTAATTTTTTTTGTTTTTTGTCAAAAACTCTGAAATTTGTCAAATTTTTTTCAGCAAACCGTCATTAATCGGCGCCAGGAATTATTCCCCGTCGATCCGCACCCCCCTCGACCGCCCCCGATGGTGGGAATTGCTAAATTTTGTTGTCTAAATTCCTATACAAATCAGTACCGAGGTGTAATGGTACATCGATTTTTCAGATATTTTAACGTCTAAAAGCAGTAAATATTCAAATATTCTTACCGGGTTTTCAGCAGAAGGTCTTCATTCGTTTTGTCTTGCACAACGCCATCGAAATTTTCAGTGTGCACACATTTCAGAATTTTTTTTTGCCTTAATTTTTTTTTGTTTTTTGTCAAAAACTCTGAAATTTGTCTAATTTTTTTCAGCAAACCGTCATTAATCGGCGCCAGGAATTATTCCCCGTCGATCGGCACCCCCCTCGACCGCCCCCGATGGTGGGAATTGCTAAATTTTGTTGTCTAAATTCCTATACAAATCAGTACCGAGGTGTAATGGTACATCGATTTTTCAGATATTTTAACGTCTAAAAGCAGTAAATATTCAAATATTCTTACCGGGTTTTCAGCAGGTCTTCATTCGTTTTGTCTTGCACAACGCCATCGAAATTTTCAGTGTACAAACATTTCAGAATTTTTTTTTGCCTTAAATTTTTTTTGTTTTTTGTCGAAAACTCTGAATTTTGTCAAATTTTTTTCAGCAAACCGTCATTAATCGGCGCCAGGAATTATTCCCCGTCGATCCGCACCCCCCTCGACCGCCCCCGATGGTAGGAATTGCTAAATTTTGTTGTCTAAATGCCTATACAAATCAGTACCGAGGTGTAATGGTACATCGATTTTTCAGATATTTTAACGTCTAAAAGCAGTAAATATTCAAATATTCTTACCGGGTTTTCAGCAGAAGGTCTTCATTCGTTTTGTCTTGCACAACGCCATCGAAATTTTCAGTGTGCAAACATTTCAGAATTTTTTTTTGCCTTAATTTTTTTTTGTTTTTTGTCAAGAACTCTGAAATTTGTCAAATTTTTTTCAGCAAACCATCATTAATCGGCGCCAGGAATTATTCCCCGTCGATCCGCACCTCCCTCGACCGCCCCCGATGGTGGGAATTGCTAAATTTTGTTGTCTAAATTCCTATACAAATCAGTACCGAGGTGTAACGGCACATCGATTTTTCAGATATTTTAACGTCTAAAAGCAGTAAATATTCAAATATTCTTACCGGGTTTTCAGCAGAAGGTCTTCATTCGTTTTGTCTTGCACAACGCCATCGAAATTTTCAGTGTGCAAACATTTCAGATTTTTTTTTGCCTTAAATTTTTTTTGTTTTTTGTCAAAAACTCTGAAATTTGTCAAATTTTTTTCAGCAAACCGTCATTAATCGGCGCCAGGAATTATTCCCCGTCGATCCGCACCCCCCTCGACCGCCCCCGATGGTGGGAATTGCTAAATTTTGTTGTCTAAATTCCTATACAAATCAGTACCGAGGTGTAATGGTACATCGATTTTTCAGATATTTTAACGTCTAAAAGCAGTAAATATTCAAATATTCTTACCGGGTTTTCAGCAGAAGGTCTTCATTCGTTTTGTCTTGCACACCGCCATCGAAATTTTCAGTGTGCAAACATTTCAGAAGTTTTTTTGCCTGAATTTTTTTTTGTTTTTTGTCAAAAACTCTGAAATTTTTCAAATTTTTTTCAGCAAACCGTCATTAATCGGCGCCAGGAATTATTCCCCGTCGATCCGCACCCCCCTCGACCGCCCCCGATGGTGGGAATTGCAAAATTTTGTTGTCTAAATTCCTATACAAATCAGTACCGAGGTGTAATGGTACATCGATTTTTCAGATATTTTAACGTCTAAAAGCAGTAAATATTCAAATATTCTTACCGGGTTTTCAGCAGAAGGTCTTCATTCGTTTTGTCTTGCACAACGCCATCGAAATTTTCAGTGTGCAAACATTTCAGAATTTTTTTTTGCCTTAATTTTTTTTGTTTTTTGTCAAAAACTCTGAAATTTGTCAAATTTTTTTCAGCAAACCGTCATTAATCGGCGCCAGGAATTATTCCCCGTCGATCCGCACCCCCCTCGACCGCCCCCGATGGTGGGAATTGCTAAATTTTGTTGTCTAAATTCCTATACAAATCAGTACCGAGGTGTAATGGTACATCGATTTTTCAGATATTTTAACGTCTAAAAGCAGTAAATATTCAAATATTCTTACCGGGTTTTCAGCAGAAGGTCTTCATTCGTTTTGTCTTGCACAACGCCATCGAAATTTTCAGTGTGCACACATTTCAGAATTTTTTTTTGCCTTAATTTTTTTTTGTTTTTTGTCAAAAACTCTGAAATTTGTCAAATTTTTTTCAGCAAACCGTCATTAATCGGCGCCAGGAATTATTCCCCGTCGATCGGCACCCCCCTCGACCGCCCCCGATGGTGGGAATTGCTAAATTTTGTTGTCTAAATGCCTATACAAATCAGTACCGAGGTGTAATGGTACATCGATTTTTCAGATATTTTAACGTCTAAAAGCAGTAAATATTCAAATATTCTTACCGGGTTTTCAGCAGAAGGTCTTCATTCGTTTTGTCTTGCACACCGCCATCGAAATTTTCAGTGTGCAAACATTTCAGAAGTTTTTTTTGTCTGAATTTTTTTTTGTTTTTTGTCAAAAACTCTGAAATTTTTCAAATTTTTTTCAGCAAACTGTCATTAATCGGCGCCAAGAATTATTCCCCGTCGATCCGCACCCCCCTCGACCGCCCCCGATGGTGGGAATTGCTAAATTTTGTTGTCTAAATTCCTATACAAATCAGTACCGAGGTGTAATGGTACATCGATTTTTCAGATATTTTAACGTCTAAAAGCAGTAAATATTCAAATATTCTTACCGGGTTTTCAGCAGAAGGTCTTCATTCGTTTTGTCTTGCACAACGCCATCGAAATTTTCAGTGTGCAAACATTTCAGAATTTTTTTTTGCCTTAATTTTTTTTTGTTTTTTGTCAAAAACTCTGAAATTTGTCAAATTTTTTTCAGCAAACCGTCATTAATCGGCGCCAGGAATTATTCCCCGTCGATCCGCACCCCCCTCGACCGCCCCCGATGGTGGGAATTGCTAAATTTTGTTGTCTAAATTCCTATACAAATCAGTACCGAGGTGTAATGGTACATCGATTTTTCAGATATTTTAACGTCTAAAAGCAGTAAATATTCAAATATTCTTACCGGGTTTTCAGCAGAAGGTCTTCATTCGTTTTGTCTTGCACAACGCCATCGAAATTTTCAGTGTGCACACATTTCAGAATTTTTTTTTGCCTTAATTTTTTTTTGTTTTTTGTCAAAAACTCTGAAATTTGTTTAATTTTTTTCAGCAAACCGTCATTAATCGGCGCCAGGAATTATTCCCCGTCGATCGGCACCCCCCTCGACCGCCCCCGATGGTGGGAATTGCTAAATTTTGTTGTCTAAATTCCTATACAAATCAGTACCGAGGTGTAATGGTACATCGATTTTTCAGATATTTTAACGTCTAAAAGCAGTAAATATTCAAATATTCTTACCGGGTTTTCAGCAGAAGGTCTTCATTCGTTTTGTCTTGCACACCGCCATCGAAATTTTCAGTGTGCAAACATTTCAGAAGTTTTTTTTGCCTGAATTTTTTTTTGTTTTTTGTCAAAAACTCTGAAATTTTTCAAATTTTTTTCAGCAAACCGTCATTAATCGGCGCCAGGAATTATTCCCCGTCGATCCGCACCCCCCTCGACCGCCCCCGATGGTGGGAATTGCAAAATTTTGTTGTCTAAATTCCTATACAAATCAGTACCGAGGTGTAATGGTACATCGATTTTCCAGATATTTTAACGTCTAAAAGCAGTAAATATTCAAATATTCTTACCGGGTTTTCAGCAGAAGGTCTTCATTCGTTTTGTCTTGCACAACGCCATCGAAATTTTCAGTGTGCAAACATTTCAGAATTTTTTTTTGCCTTAATTTTTTTTTGTTTTTTGTCAAAAACTCTGAAATTTGTCAAATTTTTTTCAGCAAACCGTCATTAATCGGCGCCAGGAATTATTCCCCGTCGATCCGCACCCCCCTCGACCGCCCCCGATGGTGGGAATTGCTAAATTTTGTTGTCTAAATTCCTATACAAATCAGTACCGAGGTGTAATGGTACATCGATTTTTCAGATATTTTAACGTCTAAAAGCAGTAAATATTCAAATATTCTTACCGGGTTTTCAGCAGAAGGTCTTCATTCGTTTTGTCTTGCACAACGCCATCGAAATTTTCAGTGTGCAAACATTTCAGAATTTTTTTTTGCCTTAATTTTTTTTTGTTTTTTGTCAAAAACTCTGAAATTTGTCAAATTTTTTTCAGCAAACCGTCATTAATCGGCGCCAGGAATTATTCCCCGTCGATCGGCACCCCCCTCGACCGCCCCCGATGGTGGGAATTGCAAAATTTTGTTGTCTAAATTCCTATACAAATCAGTACCGAGGTGTAATGGTACATCGATTTTTCAGATATTTTAACGTCTAAAAGCAGTAAATATTCAAATATTCTTACCGGGTTTTCAGCAGAAGGTCTTCATTCGTTTTGTCTTGCACAACGCCATCGAAATTTTCAGTGTACAAACATTTCAGAATTTTTTTTTGCCTTAAACTTTTTTTGTATTTTGTCGAAAACTCTGAATTTTGTCAAATTTTTTTCAGCAAACCGTCATTAATCGGCGCCAGGAATTATTCCCCGTCGATCCGCACCCCCCTCGACCGCCCCCGATGGTGGGAATTGCTAAATTTTGTTGTCTAAATGCCTATACAAATCAGTACCGAGGTGTAATGGTACATCGATTTTTCAGATATTTTAACGTCTAAAAGCAGTAAATATTCAAATATTCTTACCGGGTTTTCAGCAGAAGGTCTTCATTCGTTTTGTCTTGCACAACGCCATCGAAATTTTCAGTGTGCAAACATTTCAGAATTTTTTTTGTCTTAATTTTTTTTTGTTTTTTGTCAAAAACTCTGAAATTTGTCAAATTTTTTTCAGCAAACCTTCATTAATCGGCGCCAGGAATTATTCCCCGTCGATCCGCACCCCCCTCGACCGCCCCCGATGGTGGGAATTGCTAAATTTTGTTGTCTAAATTCCTATACAAATCAGTACCGAGGTGTAATGGTACATCAATTTTTCAGATATTTTAACGTCTAAAAGCAGTAAACATTCAAATATTCTTACCGGGTTTTCAGCAGAAGGTCTTCATTCGTTTTGTCTTGCACAACGCCATCGAAATTTTCAGTGTGCACACATTTCAGAATTTTTTTTTGCCTTAATTTTTTTTTGTTTTTTGTCAAAAACTCTGAAATTTGTCAAATTTTTTTCAGCAAACCGTCATTAATCGGCGCCAGGAATTATTCCCCGTCGATCCGCACCCCCCTCGACCGCCCCCGATAGTGGGAATTGCTAAATTTTGTTGTCTAAATGCCTATACAAATCAGTACCGAGGTGTAATGGTACATCGATTTTTCAGATATTTTAACGTCTAAAAGCAGTAAATATTCAAATATTCTTACCGGGTTTTCAGCAGAAGGTCTTCATTCGTTTTGTCTTGCACAACGCCATCGAAATTTTCAGTGTGCAAACATTTCAGAATTTTTTTTGTCTTAATTTTTTTTTGTTTTTTGTCAAAAACTCTGAAATTTGTCAAATTTTTTTCAGCAAACCATCATTAATCGGCGCCAGGAATTATTCCCCGTCGATCCGCACCCCCCTCGACCGCCCCCGATGGTGGGAATTGCTAAATTTTGTTGTCTAAATTCCTATACAAATCAGTACCGAGGTGTAATGGTACATCAATTTTTCAGATATTTTAACGTCTAAAAGCAGTAAACATTCAAATATTCTTACCGGGTTTTCAGCAGAAGGTCTTCATTCGTTTTGTCTTGCACAACGCCATCGAAATTTTCAGTGTACAAACATTTCAGAATTTATTTTTTCCTTAAATTTTTTTTGTTTTTTGTCAAAAACTGAATTTTGTCAAATTTTTTTCAGCAAACCGTCATTAATCGGCGCCAGGAATTATTCCCCGTCGATCCGCACCCCCCTCGACCGCCCCCGATGGTGGGAATTGCTAAATTTTGTTGTCTAAATGCCTATACAAATCAGTACCGAGGTGTAATGGTACATCGATTTTTCAGATATTTTAACGTCTAAAAGCAGTAAATATTCAAATATTCTTACCGGGTTTTCAGCAGAAGGTCTTCATTCGTTTTGTCTTGCACAACGCCATCGAAATTTTCAGTGTGCAAACATTTCAGAATTTTTTTTGTCTTAATTTTTTTTTGTTTTTTGTCAAAAACTCTGAAATTTGTCAAATTTTTTTCAGCAAACCGTCATTAATCGGCGCCAGGAATTATTCCCCGTCGATCGGCACCCCCCTCGACCGCCCCCGATGGTGGGAATTGCTAAATTTTGTTGTCTAAATTCCTATACAAATCAGTACCGAGGTGTAATGGTACATCGATTTTTCAGATATTTTAACGTCTAAAAGCAGTAAATATTCAAATATTCTTACCGGGTTTTCAGCAGAAGGTCTTCATTCGTTTTGTCTTGCACAACGCCATCGAAATTTTCAGTGTACAAACATTTCAGAATTTTTTTTTGCCTTAAACTTTTTTTGTATGTTGTCGAAAACTCTGAATTTTGTCAAATTTTTTTCAGCAAACCGTCATTAATCGGCGCCAGGAATTATTCCCCGTCGATCCGCACCCCCCTCGACCGCCCCCGATGGTGGGAATTACTAAATTTTGTTGTCTAAATGCCTATACAAATCAGTACCGAGGTGTAATGGTACATCGATTTTTCAGATATTTTAACGTCTAAAAGCAGTAAATATTCAAATATTCTTACCGGGTTTTCAGCAGAAGGTCTTCATTCGTTTTGTCTTGCACAACGCCATCGAAATTTTCAGTGTGCAAACATTTCAGAATTTTTTTTGTCTTAATTTTTTTTTGTTTTTTGTCAAAAACTCTGAAATTTGTCAATTTTTTTTCAGCAAACCATCATTAATCGGCGCCAGGAATTATTCCCCGTCGATCCGCACCCCCCTCGACCGCCCCCGATGGTGGGAATTGCTAAATTTTGTTGTCTAAATTCCTATACAAATCAGTACCGAGGTGTAATGGTACATCAATTTTTCAGATATTTTAACGTCTAAAAGCAGTAAACATTCAAATATTCTTACCGGGTTTTCAGCAGAAGGTCTTCATTCGTTTTGTCTTGCACAACGCCATCGAAATTTTCAGTGTGCACACATTTCAGAATTTTTTTTTGCCTTAATTTTTTTTTGTTTTTTGTCAAAAACTCTGAAATTTGTCAAATTTTTTTCAGCAAACCGTCATTAATCGGCGCCAGGAATTATTCCCCGTCGATCCGCACCCCCCTCGACCGCCCCCGATAGTGGGAATTGCTAAATTTTGTTGTCTAAATGCCTATACAAATCAGTACCGAGGTGTAATGGTACATCGATTTTTCAGATATTTTAACGTCTAAAAGCAGTAAATATTCAAATATTCTTACCGGGTTTTCAGCAGAAGGTCTTCATTCGTTTTGTCTTGCACAACGCCATCGAAATTTTCAGTGTGCAAACATTTCAGAATTTTTTTTGTCTTAATTTTTTTTTGTTTTTTGTCAAAAACTCTGAAATTTGTCAAATTTTTTTCAGCAAACCATCATTAATCGGCGCCAGGAATTATTCCCCGTCGATCCGCACCCCCCTCGACCGCCCCCGATGGTGGGAATTGCTAAATTTTGTTGTCTAAATTCCTATACAAATCAGTACCGAGGTGTAATGGTACATCAATTTTTCAGATATTTTAACGTCTAAAAGCAGTAAACATTCAAATATTCTTACCGGGTTTTCAGCAGAAGGTCTTCATTCGTTTTGTCTTGCACAACGCCATCGAAATTTTCAGTGTACAAACATTTCAGAATTTATTTTTTCCTTAAATTTTTTTTGTTTTTTGTCAAAAACTGAATTTTGTCAAATTTTTTTCAGCAAACCGTCATTAATCGGCGCCAGGAATTATTCCCCGTCGATCCGCACCCCCCTCGACCGCCCCCGATGGTGGGAATTGCTAAATTTTGTTGTCTAAATGCCTATACAAATCAGTACCGAGGTGTAATGGTACATCGATTTTTCAGATATTTTAACGTCTAAAAGCAGTAAATATTCAAATATTCTTACCGGGTTTTCAGCAGAAGGTCTTCATTCGTTTTGTCTTGCACAACGCCATCGAAATTTTCAGTGTGCAAACATTTCAGAATTTTTTTTGTCTTAATTTTTTTTTGTTTTTTGTCAAAAACTCTGAAATTTGTCAAATTTTTTTCAGCAAACCGTCATTAATCGGCGCCAGGAATTATTCCCCGTCGATCGGCACCCCCCTCGACCGCCCCCGATGGTGGGAATTGCTAAATTTTGTTGTCTAAATTCCTATACAAATCAGTACCGAGGTGTAATGGTACATCGATTTTTCAGATATTTTAACGTCTAAAAGCAGTAAATATTCAAATATTCTTACCGGGTTTTCAGCAGAAGGTCTTCATTCGTTTTGTCTTGCACAACGCCATCGAAATTTTCAGTGTACAAACATTTCAGAATTTTTTTTTGCCTTAAACTTTTTTTGTATTTTGTCGAAAACTCTGAATTTTGTCAAATTTTTTTCAGCAAACCGTCATTAATCGGCGCCAGGAATTATTCCCCGTCGATCCGCACCCCCCTCGACCGCCCCCGATGGTGGGAATTGCTAAATTTTGTTGTCTAAATGCCTATACAAATCAGTACCGAGGTGTAATGGTACATCGATTTTTCAGATATTTTAACGTCTAAAAGCAGTAAATATTCAAATATTCTTACCGGGTTTTCAGCAGAAGGTCTTCATTCGTTTTGTCTTGCACAACGCCATCGAAATTTTCAGTGTGCAAACATTTCAGAATTTTTTTTGTCTTAATTTTTTTTTGTTTTTTGTCAAAAACTCTGAAATTTGTCAAATTTTTTTCAGCAAACCATCATTAATCGGCGCCAGGAATTATTCCCCGTCGATCCGCACCCCCCCTCGACCGCCCCCGATGGTGGGAATTGCTAAATTTTGTTGTCTAAATTCCTATACAAATCAGTACCGAGGTGTAATGGTACATCAATTTTTCAGATATTTTAACGTCTAAAAGCAGTAAACATTCAAATATTCTTACCGGGTTTTCAGCAGAAGGTCTTCATTCGTTTTGTCTTGCACAACGCCATCGAAATTTTCAGTGTGCACACATTTCAGAATTTTTTTTTGCCTTAATTTTTTTTTGTTTTTTGTCAAAAACTCTGAAATTTGTCAAATTTTTTTCAGCAAACCGTCATTAATCGGCGCCAGGAATTATTCCCCGTCGATCCGCACCCCCCTCGACCGCCCCCGATAGTGGGAATTGCTAAATTTTGTTGTCTAAATGCCTATACAAATCAGTACCGAGGTGTAATGGTACATCGATTTTTCAGATATTTTAACGTCTAAAAGCAGTAAATATTCAAATATTCTTACCGGGTTTTCAGCAGAAGGTCTTCATTCGTTTTGTCTTGCACAACGCCATCGAAATTTTCAGTGTGCAAACATTTCAGAATTTTTTTTGTCTTAATTTTTTTTTGTTTTTTGTCAAAAACTCTGAAATTTGTCAAATTTTTTTCAGCAAACCATCATTAATCGGCGCCAGGAATTATTCCCCGTCGATCCGCACCCCCCTCGACCGCCCCCGATGGTGGGAATTGCTAAATTTTGTTGTCTAAATTCCTATACAAATCAGTACCGAGGTGTAATGGTACATCAATTTTTCAGATATTTTAACGTCTAAAAGCAGTAAACATTCAAATATTCTTACCGGGTTTTCAGCAGAAGGTCTTCATTCGTTTTGTCTTGCACAACGCCATCGAAATTTTCAGTGTGCAAACATTTCAGAATTTTTTTTTGCCTTAATTTTTTTTTGTTTTTTGTCAAAAACTCTGAAATTTGTCAAATTTTTTTCAGCAAACCGTCATTAATCGGCGCCAGGAATTATTCCCCGTCGATCCGCACCCCCCTCGACCGCCCCCGATGGTGGGAATTGCAAAATTTTGTTGTCTAAATTCCTATACAAATCAGTACCGAGGTGTAATGGTACATCGATTTTTCAGATATTTTAACGTCTAAAAGCAGTAAATATTCAAATATTCTTACCGGGTTTTCAGCAGAAGGTCTTCATTCGTTTTGTCTTGCACAACGCCATCGAAATTTTCAGTGTGCAAACATTTCAGAATTTTTTTTTGCCTTAATTTTTTTTTGTTTTTTGTCAAAAACTCTGAAATTTGTCAAATTTTTTTCAGCAAACCGTCATTAATCGGCGCCAGGAATTATTCCCCGTCGATCCGCGCCCCCCTCGACCGCCCCCGATGGTGGGAATTGCTAAATTTTGTTGTCTAAATTCCTATACAAATCAGTACCGAGGTGTAATGGTACATCGATTTTTCAGATATTTTAACGTCTAAAAGCAGTCAATATTCAAATATTCTTACCGGGTTTTCAGCAGAAGGTCTTCATTCGTTTTGTCTTGCACAACGCCATCGAAATTTTCAGTGTGCACACATTTCAGAATTTTTTTTTGCCTTAATTTTTTTTTGTTTTTTGTCAAAAACTCTGAAATTTGTCAAATTTTTTTCAGCAAACCGTCATTAATCGGCGCCAGGAATTATTCCCCGTCGATCGGCACCCCCCTCGACCGCCCCCGATGGTGGGAATTGCTAAATTTTGTTGTCTAAATTCCTATACAAATCAGTACCGAGGTGTAATGGTACATCGATTTTTCAGATATTTTAACGTCTAAAAGCAGTAAATATTCAAATATTCTTACCGGGTTTTCAGCAGAAGGTCTTCATTCGTTTTGTCTTGCACAACGCCATCGAAATTTTCAGTGTACAAACATTTCAGAATTTTTTTTTGCCTTAAACTTTTTTTGTTTTTTGTCGAAAACTCTGAATTTTGTCAAAATTTTTTTCAGCAAACCGTCATTAATCGGCGCCAGGAATTATTCCCCGTCGATCCGCACCCCCCTCGACCGCCCCCGATGGTGGGAATTGCTAAATTTTGTTGTCTAAATGCCTATACAAATCAGTACCGAGGTGTAATGGTACATCGATTTTTCAGATATTTTAACGTCTAAAAGCAGTAAATATTCAAATATTCTTACCGGGTTTTCAGCAGAAGGTCTTCATTCGTTTTGTCTTGCACAACGCCATCGAAATTTTCAGTGTGCAAACATTTCAGAATTTTTTTTTGCCTTAATTTTTTTTTGTTTTTTGTCAAAAACTCTGAAATTTATCTAATTTTTTTCAGCAAACTATCATTAATCGGCGCCAGGAATTATTCCCCGTCGATCCGCACCCCCCTCGACCGCCCCCGATGGTGGGAATTGCTAAATTTTGTTGTCTAAATTCCTATACAAATCAGTACCGAGGTGTAATGGTACATCAATTTTTCAGATATTTTAACGTCTAAAAGCAGTAAACATTCAAATATTCTTACCGGGTTTTCAGCAGAAGGTCTTCATTCGTTTTGTCTTGCACAACGCCATCGAAATTTTCAGTGTGCAAACATTTCAGAATTTTTTTTGGCTTTTAATTTTTTTTTATTTTTTGTCAAAAACTCTGAAATTTGTCAAATTTTTTTCAGCAAACCGTCATTAATCGGCGCCTGGAATTATTCCCCGTCGATCCGCACCCCCCTCGACCGCCCCCGATGGTGGGAATTGCTAAATTTTGTTGTCTAAATTCCTATACAAATCAGTACCGAGGTGTAATGGTACATCAATTTTTCAGATATTTTAACGTCTAAAAGCAGTAAATATTCAAATATTCTTACCGGGTTTTCAGCAGAAGGTCTTCATTCGTTTTGTCTTGCACAACGCCATCGAAATTTTCAGTGTGCAAAAATTTCAGAATTTTTTTTTGCCTTAAATTTTTTTTGTTTTTTGTCAAAAACTCTGAATTTTGTCAAATTTTTTTCAGCAAACCGTCATTAATCGGCGCCAGGAATTATTCCCCGTCGATCCGCACCCCCCTCGACCGCCCCCGATGGTGGGATTTGCTAAATTTTGTTGTCTAAATTCCTATACAAATCAGTACCGAGGTGTAATGGTACATCGATTTTTCAGATATTTTAACGTCTAAAAGCAGTAAATATTCAAATATTCTTACCGGGTTTTCAGCAGAAGGTCTTCATTCGTTTTGTCTTGCACACCGCCATCGAAATTTTCAGTGTGCAAACATTTCAGAAGTTTTTTTTGTCTTAATTTTTTTTTGTTTTTTGTCAAAAACTCTGAAATTTGTCAAATTTTTTTCAGCAAACCGTCATTAATCGGCGCCAGGAATTATTCCCCGTCGATCCGCACCCCCCTTGACCGCCCCCGATGGTGGGAATTGCAAAATTTTGTTGTCTAAATTCCTATACAAATCAGTACCGAGGTGTAATGGTACATCGATTTTTCAGATATTTTAACGTCTAAAAGCAGTAAATATTCAAATATTCTTACCGGGTTTTCAGCAGAAGGTCTTCATTCGTTTTGTCTTGCACAACGCCATCGAAATTTTCAGTGTACAAACATTTCAGAATTTTTTTTTGCCTTAAACTTTTTTTGTTTTTTGTCGAACACTCTGAATTTTGTCAAATTTTTTTTTAGCAAACCGTCATTAATCGGCGCCAGGAATTATTCCCCGTCGATCCGCACCCCCCTCGACCGCCCCCGATGGTGGGAATTGCTAAATTTTGTTGTCTAAATGCCTATACAAATCAGTACCGAGGTGTAATGGTACATCGATTTTTCAGATATTTTAACGTCTAAAAGCAGTAAATATTCAAATATTCTTACCGGGTTTTCAGCAGAAGGTCTTCATTCGTTTTGTCTTGCACAACGCCATCGAAATTTTCAGTGTGCAAACATTTCAGAATTTTTTTTGTCTTAATTTTTTTTTGTTTTTTGTCAAAAACTCTGAAATTTGTCAAATTTTTTTCAGCAAACCATCATTAATCGGCGCCAGGAATTATTCCCCGTCGATCCGCACCCCCCTCGACCGCCCCCGATGGTGGGAATTGCTAAATTTTGTTGTCTAAATTCCTATACAAATCAGTACCGAGGTGTAATGGTACATCAATTTTTCAGATATTTTAACGTCTAAAAGCAGTAAACATTCAAATATTCTTACCGGGTTTTCAGCAGAAGGTCTTCATTCGTTTTGTCTTGCACAACGCCATCGAAATTTTCAGTGTGCAAACATTTCAGAATTTTTTTTTGCCTTAATTTTTTTTTGTTTTTTGTCAAAAACTCTGAAATTTGTCAAATTTTTTTCAGCAAACCATCATTAATTGGCGCCAGGAATTATTCCCCGTCGATCCGCACCCCCCTCGACCGCCCCCGATGGTGGGAATTGCTAAATTTTGTTGTCTAAATTCCTATACAAATCAGTACCGAGGTGTAATGGTACATCGATTTTTCAGATATTTTAACGTCTAAAAGCAGTAAATATTCAAATATTCTTACCGGGTTTTCAGCAGAAGGTCTTCATTCGTTTTGTCTTGCACAACGCCATCGAAATTTTCAGTGTACAAACATTTCAGAATTTTTTTTTGCCTTAAACTTTTTTTGTTTTTTGTCGAAAACTCTGAATTTTGTCAAATTTTTTTCAGCAAACCGTCATTAATCGGCGCCAGGAATTATTCCCCGTCGATCCGCACCCCCCTCGACCGCCCCCGATGGTGGGAATTGCTAAATTTTGTTGTCTAAATGCCTATACAAATCAGTACCGAGGTGTAATGGTACATCGATTTTTCAGATATTTTAACGTCTAAAAGCAGTAAATATTCAAATATTCTTACCGGGTTTTCAGCAGAAGGTCTTCATTCGTTTTGTCTTGCACAACGCCATCGAAATTTTCAGTGTGCAAACATTTCAGAATTTTTTTTTGCCTTAATTTTTTTTTGTTTTTTGTCAAAAACTCTGAAATTTGTCAAATTTTTTTCAGCAAACCATCATTAATCGGCGCCAGGAATTATTCCCCGTCGATCCGCACCCCCCTCGACCGCCCCCGATGGTGGGAATTGCTAAATTTTGTTGTCTAAATTCCTATACAAATCAGTACCGAGGTGTAATGGTACATCAATTTTTCAGATATTTTAACGTCTAAAAGCAGTAAACATTCAAATATTCTTACCGGGTTTTCAGCAGAAGGTCTTCATTCGTTTTGTCTTGCACAACGCCATCGAAATTTTCAGTGTGCAAACATTTCAGAATTTTTTTTTGCCTTAATTTTTTTTGTTTTTTGTCAAAAACTCTGAAATTTGTCAAATTTTTTTCAGCAAACCGTCATTAATCGGCGCCAGGAATTATTCCCCGTCGATCCGCACCCCCCTCGACCGCCCCCGATGGTGGGAATTGCTAAATTTTGTTGTCTAAATTCCTATACAAATCAGTACCGAGGTGTAATGGTACATCGATTTTTCAGATATTTTAACGTCTAAAAGCAGTAAATATTCAAATATTCTTACCGGGTTTTCAGCAGAAGGTCTTCATTCGTTTTGTCTTGCACAACGCCATCGAAATTTTCAGTGTGCACACATTTCAGAATTTTTTTTTGCCTTAATTTTTTTTTGTTTTTTGTCAAAAACTCTGAAATTTGTCTAATTTTTTTCAGCAAACCGTCATTAATCGGCGCCAGGAATTATTCCCCGTCGATCGGCACCCCCCTCGACCGCCCCCGATGGTGGGAATTGCTAAATTTTGTTGTCTAAATTCCTATACAAATCAGTACCGAGGTGTAATGGTACATCGATTTTTCAGATATTTTAACGTCTAAAAGCAGTAAATATTCAAATATTCTTACCGGGTTTTCAGCAGAAGGTCTTCATTCGTTTTGTCTTGCACAACGCCATCGAAATTTTCAGTGTACAAACATTTCAGAATTTTTTTTTGCCTTAAACTTTTTTTGTTTTTTGTCGAAAACTCTGAATTTTGTCAAATTTTTTTCAGCAAACCGTCATTATTCGGCGCCAGGAATTATTCCCCGTCGATCCGCACCCCCCTCGACCGCCCCCGATGGTGGGAATTGCTAAATTTTGTTGTCTAAATGCCTATACAAATCAGTACCGAGGTGTAATGGTACATCGATTTTTCAGATATTTTAACGTCTAAAAGCAGTAAATATTCAAATATTCTTACCGGGTTTTCAGCAGAAGGTCTTCATTCGTTTTGTCTTGCACAACGCCAACGAAATTTTCAGTGTGCAAACATTTCAGAATTTTTTTTTGCCTTAATTTTTTTTTGTTTTTTGTCAAAAACTCTGAAATTTGTCAAATTTTTTTCAGCAAACCGTCATTAATCGGCGCCAGGAATTATTCCCCGTCGATCGGCACCCCCCTCGACCGCCCCCGATGGTGGGAATTGCTAAATTTTGTTGTCTAAATTCCTATACAAATCAGTACCGAGGTGTAATGGTACATCGATTTTTCAGATATTTTAACGTCTAAAAGCAGTAAATATTCAAATATTCTTACCGAGTTTTCAGCAGAAGGTCTTCATTCGTTTTGTCTTGCACAACGCCATCGAAATTTTCAGTGTACAAACATTTCAGAATTTTTTTTTGCCTTAAACTTTTTTTGTATTTTGTCGAAAACTCTGAATTTTGTCAAATTTTTTTCAGCAAACCGTCATTAATCGGCGCCAGGTATTATTCCCCGTCGATCCGCACCCCCCTCGACCGCCCCCGATGGTGGGAATTGCTAAATTTTGTTGTCTAAATGCCTATACAAATCAGTACCGAGGTGTAATGGTACATCGATTTTTCAGATATTTTAACGTCTAAAAGCAGTAAATATTCAAATATTCTTACCGGGTTTTCAGCAGAAGGTCTTCATTCGTTTTGTCTTGCACAACGCCATCGAAATTTTCAGTGTGCAAACATTTCAGAATTTTTTTTTGCCTTAATTTTTTTTTGTTTTTTGTCAAAAACTCTGAAATTTGTCAAATTTTTTTCAGCAAACCGTCATTAATCGGCGCCAGGAATTATTCCCCGTCGATCCGCACCCCCCTCGACCGCCCCCGATGGTGGGAATTGCTAAATTTTGTTGTCTAAATTCCTATACAAATCAGTACCGAGGTGTAATGGTACATCGATTTTTCAGATATTTTAACGTCTAAAAGCAGTAAATATTCAAATATTCTTACCGGGTTTTCAGCAGAAGGTCTTCATTCGTTTTGTCTTGCACAACGCCATCGAAATTTTCAGTGTACAAACATTTCAGAATTTTTTTTTGCCTTAAACTTTTTTTGTTTTTTGTCGAAAACTCTGAATTTTGTCAAATTTTTTTCAGCAAACCGTCATTAATCGGCGCCAGGAATTATTCCCCGTCGATCCGCACCCCCCTCGACCGCCCCCGATGGTGGGAATTGCTAAATTTTGTTGTCTAAATGCCTATACAAATCAGTACCGAGGTGTAATGGTACATCGATTTTTCAGATATTTTAACGTCTAAAAGCAGTAAATATTCAAATATTCTTACCGGGTTTTCAGCAGAAGGTCTTCATTCGTTTTGTCTTGCACAACGCCATCGAAATTTTCAGTGTGCAAACATTTCAGAATTTTTTTTTGCCTTAATTTTTTTTTGTTTTTTGTCAAAAACTCTGAAATTTGTCAAATTTTTTTCAGCAAACCGTCATTAATCGGCGCCAGGAATTATTCCCCGTCGATCCGCACCCCCCTCGACCGCCCCCGATGGTGGGAATTGCTAAATTTTGTTGTCTAAATTCCTATACAAATCAGTACCGAGGTGTAATGGTACATCGATTTTTCAGATATTTTAACGTCTAAAAGCAGTAAATATTCAAATATTCTTACCGGGTTTTCAGCAGAAGGTCTTCATTCGTTTTGTCTTGCACAACGCCATCGAAATTTTCAGTGTACAAACATTTCAGAATTTTTTTTTGCCTTAAACTTTTTTTGTTTTTTGTCGAAAACTCTGAATTTTGTCAAATTTTTTCAGCAAACCGTCATTAATCGGCGCCAGGAATTATTCCCCGTCGATCGGCACCCCCCTCGACCGCCCCCGATGGTGGGAATTGCTAAATTTTGTTGTCTAAATTCCTATACAAATCAGTACCGAGGTGTAATGGTACATCGATTTTTCAGATATTTTAACGTCTAAAAGCAGTAAATATTCAAATATTCTTACCGGGTTTTCAGCAGAAGGTCTTCATTCGTTTTGTCTTGCACACCGCCATCGAAATTTTCAGTGTGCAAACATTTCAGAAGTTTTTTTTGCCTGAATTTTTTTTTGTTTTTTGTCAAAAACTCTGAAATTTTTCAAATTTTTTTCAGCAAACCGTCATTAATCGGCGCCAGGAATTATTCCCCGTCGATCCGCACCCCCCTCGACCGCCCCCGATGGTGGGAATTGCTAAATTTTGTTGTCTAAATTCCTATACAAATCAGTACCGAGGTGTAATGGTACATCGATTTTTCAGATATTTTAACGTCTAAAAGCAGTAAATATTCAAATATTCTTACCGGGTTTTCAGCAGAAGGTCTTCATTCGTTTTGTCTTGCACAACGCCATCGAAATTTTCAGTGTGCAAACATTTCAGAATTTTTATTTGCCTTAATTTTTTTTTGTTTTTTGTCAAAAACTCTGAAATTTGTCAAATTTTTTTCAGCAAACCGTCATTAATCGGCGCCAGGAATTATTCCCCGTCGATCGGCACCCCCCTCGACCGCCCCCGATGGTGGGAATTGCTAAATTTTGTTGTCTAAATTCCTATACAAATCAGTACCGAGGTGTAATGGTACATCGATTTTTCAGATATTTTAACGTCTAAAAGCAGTAAATATTCAAATATTCTTACCGGGTTTTCAGCAGAAGGTCTTCATTCGTTTTGTCTTGCACAACGCCATCGAAATTTTCAGTGTACAAACATTTCAGAATTTTTTTTTGCCTTAAACTTTTTTTGTATTTTGTCGAAAACTCTGAATTTTGTCAAATTTTTTTCAGCAAACCGTCATTAATCGGCGCCAGGAATTATTCCCCGTCGATCCGCACCCCCCTTGACCGCCCCCGATGGTGGGAATTGCTAAATTTTGTTGTCTAAATGCCTATACAAATCAGTACCGAGGTGTAATGGTACATCGATTTTTCAGATATTTTAACGTCTAAAAGCAGTAAATATTCAAATATTCTTACCGGGTTTTCAGCAGAAGGTCTTCATTCGTTTTGTCTTGCACAACGCCATCGAAATTTTCAGTGTGCAAACATTTCAGAATTTTTTTTGCCTTAATTTTTTTTTGTTTTTTGTCAAAAACTCTGAAATTTGTCAAATTTTTTTCAGCAAACCGTCATTAATCGGCGCCAGGAATTATTCCCCGTCGATCCGCACCCCCCTCGACCGCCCCCGATGGTGGGAATTGCTAAATTTTGTTGTCTAAATGCCTATACAAATCAGTACCGAGGTGTAATGGTACATCGATTTTTCAGATATTTTAACGTCTAAAAGCAGTAAATATTCAAATATTCTTACCGGGTTTTCAGCAGAAGGTCTTCATTCGTTTTGTCTTGCACAACGCCATCGAAATTTTCAGTGTGCAAACATTTCAGAATTTTTTTTTGCCTTAATTTTTTTTTGTTTTTTGTCAAAAACTCTGAAATTTGTCAAATTTTTTTCAGCAAACCGTCATTAATCGGCGCCAGGAATTATTCCCCGTCGATCCGCACCCCCCTCGACCGCCCCCGATGGTGGGAATTGCTAAATTTTGTTGTCTAAATTCCTATACAAATCAGTACCGAGGTGTAATGGTACATCGATTTTTCAGATATTTTAACGTCTAAAAGCAGTAAATATTCAAATATTCTTACCGGGTTTTCAGCAGAAGGTCTTCATTCGTTTTGTCTTGCACAACGCCATCGAAATTTTCAGTGTACAAACATTTCAGAATTTTTTTTTGCCTTAAACTTTTTTTGTTTTTTGTCAAAAACTCTGAAATTTGTCAAATTTTTTTCAGCAAACCGTCATTAATCGGCGCCAGGAATTATTCCCCGTCGATCGGCACCCCCCTCGACCGCCCCCGATGGTGGGAATTGCTAAATTTTGTTGTCTAAATTCCTATACAAATCAGTACCGAGGTGTAATGGTACATCGATTTTTCAGATATTTTAACGTCTAAAAGCAGTAAATATTCAAATATTCTTACCGGGTTTTCAGCAGAAGGTCTTCATTCGTTTTGTCTTGCACAACGCCATCGAAATTTTCAGTGTGCACACATTTCAGAATTTTTTTTTGCCTTAATTTTTTTTTGTTTTTTGTCAAAAACTCTGAAATTTGTCTAATTTTTTTCAGCAAACCGTCATTAATCGGCGCCAGGAATTATTCCCCGTCGATCGGCACCCCCCACGACCGCCCCCGATGGTGGGAATTGCTAAATTTTGTTGTCTAAATTCCTATACAAATCAGTACCGAGGTGTAATGGTACATCGATTTTTCAGATATTTTAACGTCTAAAAGCAGTAAATATTCAAATATTCTTACCGGGTTTTCAGCAGAAGGTCTTCATTCGTTTTGTCTTGCACAACGCCATCGAAATTTTCAGTGTACAAACATTTCAGAATTTATTTTTTCCTTAAATTTTTTTTGTTTTTTGTCAAAAACTGAATTTTGTCAAATTTTTTTCAGCAAACCGTCATTAATCGGCGCCAGGAATTATTCCCCGTCGATCCGCACCCCCCTCGACCGCCCCCGATGGTGGGAATTGCTAAATTTTGTTGTCTAAATTCCTATACAAATCAGTACCGAGGTGTAATGGTACATCGATTTTTCAGATATTTTAACGTCTAAAAGCAGTAAATATTCAAATATTCTTACCGGGTTTTCAGCAGAAGGTCTTCATTCGTTTTGTCTTGCACAACGCCATCGAAATTTTCAGTGTACAAACATTTCAGAATTTTTTTTTGCCTTAATTTTTTTTTGTTTTTTGTCAAAAACTCTGAAATTTGTCTAATTTTTTTCAGCAAACCGTCATTAATCGGCGCCAGGAATTATTCCCCGTCGATCGGCACCCCCCTCGACCGCCCCCGATGGTGGGAATTGCTAAATTTTGTTGTCTAAATTCCTATACAAATCAGTACCGAGGTGTAATGGTACATCGATTTTTCAGATATTTTAACGTCTAAAAGCAGTAAATATTCAAATATTCTTACCGGGTTTTCAGCAGAAGGTCTTCATTCGTTTTGTCTTGCACAACGCCATCGAAATTTTCAGTGTGCACACATTTCAGAATTTTTTTTTGCCTTAATTTTTTTTTGTTTTTTGTCAAAAACTCTGAAATTTGTCTAATTTTTTTCAGCAAACCGTCATTAATCGGCGCCAGGAATTATTCCCCGTCGATCGGCACCCCCCTCGACCGCCCCCGATGGTGGGAATTGCTAAATTTTGTTGTCTAAATTCCTATACAAATCAGTACCGAGGTGTAATGGTACATAGATTTTTCAGATATTTTAACGTCTAAAAGCAGTAAATATTCAAATATTCTTACCGGGTTTTCAGCAGAAGGTCTTCATTCGTTTTGTCTTGCACAACGCCATCGAAATTTTCAGTGTACAAACATTTCAGAATTTTTTTTTGCCTTATACTTTTTTTGTTTTTTGTCGAAAACTCTGAATTTTGTCAAATTTTTTTCAGCAAACTGTCATTATTCGGCGCCAGGAATTATTCCCCGTCGATCCGCACCCCCTTCGACCGCCCCCGATGGTGGGAATTGCTAAATTTTGTTGTCTAAATGCCTATACAAATCAGTACCGAGGTGTAATGGTACATCGATTTTTCAGATATTTTAACGTCTAAAAGCAGTAAATATTCAAATATTCTTACCGGGTTTTCAGCAGAAGGTCTTCATTCGTTTTGTCTTGCACAACGCCATCGAAATTTTCAGTGTGCAAACATTTCAGAATTTTTTTTTGCCTTAAACTTTTTTTGTTTTTTGTCGAAAACTCTGAATATTGTCAAATTTTTTTCAGCAAACCGTCATTAATCGGCGCCAGGAATTATTCCCCGTCGATCCGCACCCCCCTCGACCGCCCCCGATGGTGGGAATTGCTAAATTTTGTTGTCTAAATTCCTATACAAATCAGTACCGAGGTGTAATGGTACATCGATTTTTCAGATATTTTAACGTCTAAAAGCAGTAAATATTCAAATATTCTTACCGGGTTTTCAGCAGAAGGTCTTCATTCGTTTTGTCTTGCACAACGCCATCGAAATTTTCAGTGTACAAACATTTCAGAATTTTTTTTTGCCTTAAACTTTTTTTGTATTTTGTCGAAAACTCTGAATTTTGTCAAATTTTTTTCAGCAAACCGTCATTAATCGGCGCCAGGAATTATTCCCCGTCGATCCGCACCCCCCTCGACCGCCCCCGATGGTGGGAATTGCTAAATTTTGTTGTCTTAATTCCTATACAAATCAGTACCGAGGTGTAATGGTACATCGATTTTTCAGATATTTTAACGTCTAAAAGCAGTAAATATTCAAATATTCTTACCGGGTTTTCAGCAGAAGGTCTTCATTCGTTTTGTCTTGCACAACGCCATCGAAATTTTCAGTGTGCAAACATTTCAGAATTTTTTTTTGCCTTAATTTTTTTTTGTTTTTTGTCAAAAACTCTGAAATTTGTCAAATTTTTTTCAGCAAACCGTCATTAATCGGCGCCAGGAATTATTCCCCGTCGATCGGCACCCCCCTCGACCGCCCCCGATGGTGGGAATTGCTAAATTTTGTTGTCTAAATTCCTATACAAATCAGTACCGAGGTGTAATGGTACATCGATTTTTCAGATATTTTAACGTCTAAAAGCAGTAAATATTCAAATATTCTTACCGGGTTTTCAGCAGAAGGTCTTCATTCGTTTTGTCTTGCACAACGCCATCGAAATTTTCAGTGTACAAACATTTCAGAATTTTTTTTTGCCTTAAACTTTTTTTGTATTTTGTCGAAAACTCTGAATTTTGTCAAATTTTTTTCAGCAAACCGTCATTAATCGGCGCCAGGAATTATTCCCCGTCGATCCGCACCCCCCTCGACCGCCCCCGATGGTGGGAATTGCTAAATTTTGTTGTCTAAATGCCTATACAAATCAGTACCGAGGTGTAATGGTACATCGATTTTTCAGATATTTTAACGTCTAAAAGCAGTAAATATTCAAATATTCTTACCGGGTTTTCAGCAGAAGGTCTTCATTCGTTTTGTCTTGCACAACGCCATCGAAATTTTCAGTGTGCAAACATTTCAGAATTTTTTTTGCCTTAATTTTTTTTTGTTTTTTGTCAAAAACTCTGAAATTTGTCAAATTTTTTTCAGCAAACCGTCATTAATCGGCGCCAGGAATTATTCCCCGTCGATCCGCACCCCCCTCGACCGCCCCCGATGGGGGGAATTGCTAAATTTTGTTGTCTAAATGCCTATACAAATCAGTACCGAGGTGTAATGGTACATCGATTTTTCAGATATTTTAACGTCTAAAAGCAGTAAATATTCAAATATTCTTACCGGGTTTTCAGCAGAAGGTCTTCATTCGTTTTGTCTTGCACAACGCCATCGAAATTTTCAGTGTGCAAACATTTCAGAATTTTTTTTTGCCTTAATTTTTTTTTTGTTTTTTGTCAAAAACTCTGAAATTTGTCTAATTTTTTTCAGCAAACCATCATTAATCGGCGCCAGGAATTATTCCCCGTCGATCCGCACCCCCCTCGACCGCCCCCGATGGTGGGAATTGCTAAATTTTGTTGTCTAAATTCCTATACAAATCAGTACCGAGGTGTAATGGTACATCAATTTTTCAGATATTTTAACGTCTAAAAGCAGTAAACATTCAAATATTCTTACCGGGTTTTCAGCAGAAGGTCTTCATTCGTTTTGTCTTGCACAACGCCATCGAAATTTTCAGTGTGCAAACATTTCAGAATTTTTTTTGGCTTTTAATTTTTTTTTATTTTTTGTCAAAAACTCTGAAATTTGTCAAATTTTTTTCAGCAAACCGTCATTAATCGGCGCCTGGAATTATTCCCCGTCGATCCGCACCCCCCTCGACCGCCCCCGATGGTGGGAATTGCTAAATTTTGTTGTCTAAATTCCTATACAAATCAGTACCGAGGTGTAATGGTACATCAATTTTTCAGATATTTTAACGTCTAAAAGCAGTAAATATTCAAATATTCTTACCGGGTTTTCAGCAGAAGGTCTTCATTCGTTTTGTCTTGCACAACGCCATCGAAATTTTCAGTGTGCACACATTTCAGAATTTTTTTTTGCCTTAATTTTTTTTTGTTTTTTGTCAAAAACTCTGAAATTTGTCAAATTTTTTTCAGCAAACCGTCATTAATCGGCGCCAGGAATTATTCCCCGTCGATCGGCACCCCCCTCGACCGCCCCCGATGGTGGGAATTGCTAAATTTTGTTGTCTAAATTCCTATACAAATCAGTACCGAGGTGTAATGGTACATCGATTTTTCAGATATTTTAACGTCTAAAAGCAGTAAATATTCAAATATTCTTACCGGGTTTTCAGCAGAAGGTCTTCATTCGTTTTGTCTTGCACAACGCCATCGAAATTTTCAGTGTACAAACATTTCAGAATTTTTTTTTGCCTTAAACTTTTTTGGTTTTTTGTCGAAAACTCTGAATTTTGTCAAATTTTTTTCAGCAAACCGTCATTAATCGGCGCCAGGAATTATTCCCCGTCGATCCGCACCCCCCTCGACCGCCCCCGATGGTGGGAATTGCTAAATTTTGTTGTCTAAATGCCTATACAAATCAGTACCGAGGTGTAATGGTACATCGATTTTTCAGATATTTTAACGTCTAAAAGCAGTAAATATTCAAATATTCTTACCGGGTTTTCAGCAGAAGGTCTTCATTCGTTTTGTCTTGCACAACGCCATCGAAATTTTCAGTGTGCAAACATTTCAGAATTTTTTTTTGCCTTAATTTTTTTTTGTTTTTTGTCAAAAACTCTGAAATTTGTCAAATTTTTTTCAGCAAACCATCATTAATCGGCGCCAGGAATTATTCCCCGTCGATCCGCACCCCCCTCGACCGCCCCCGATGGTGGGAATTGCTAAATTTTGTTGTCTAAATTCCTATACAAATCAGTACCGAGGTGTAATGGTACATCGATTTTTCAGATATTTTAACGTCTAAAAGCAGTAAATATTCAAATATTCTTACCGGGTTTTCAGCAGAAGGTCTTCATTCGTTTTGTCTTGCACAACGCCATCGAAATTTTCAGTGTGCAAACATTTCAGAATTTTTTTTTGCCTTAAATTTATTTTGTTTTTTGTCAAAAACTCTGAAATTTGTCAAATTTTTTTCAGCAAACCGTCATTAATCGGCGCCAGGAATTATTCCCCGTCGATCCGCACCCCCCTCGACCGCCCCCGATGGTGGGAATTGCTAAATTTTGTTGTCTAAATTCCTATACAAATCAGTACCGAGGTGTAATGGTACATCGATTTTTCAGATATTTTAACGTCTAAAAGCAGTAAATATTCAAATATTCTTACCGGGTTTTCAGCAGAAGGTCTTCATTCGTTTTGTCTTGCACAACGCCATCGAAATTTTCAGTGTGCAAACATTTCAGAATTTTTTTTTGCCTTAAATTTTTTTTGTTTTTTGTCAAAAACTCTGAAATTTGTCAAATTTTTTTCAGCAAACTGTCATTAATCGGCGCCAGGAATTATTCCCCGTCGATCCGCACCCCCCTCGACCGCCCCCGATGGTGGGAATTGCTAAATTTTGTTGTCTAAATTCCTGTACAAATCAGTACCGAGGTGTAATGGTACATCGATTTTTCAGATATTTTAACGTCTAAAAGCAGTAAATATTCAAATATTCTTACCGGGTTTTCAGCAGAAGGTCTTCATTCGTTTTGTCTTGCACAACGCCATCGAAATTTTCAGTGTGCAAAAATTTCAGAATTTTTTTTTGCCTTAATTTTTTTTTGTTTTTTGTCAAAAACTCTGAATTTTTTTAAATATTTTTCAGCAAACCGTCATTAATCGGCGCCAGGACTTATTCCCCGTCGATCCGCACCCCCCTCGACCGCCCCCGATGGTGGGATTTGCTAAATTTTGTTGTCTAAATTCCTATACAAATCAGTACCGAGGTGTAATGGTACATCGATTTTTCAGATATTTTAACGTCTAAAAGCAGTAAATATTCAAATATTCTTACTGGGTTTTCAGCAGAAGGTCTTCATTCGTTTTGTCTTGCACAACGCCATCGAAATTTTCAGTGTGCAAACATTTCAGAATTTTTTTTGCCTTAAATTTTTTTGTTTTTTGTCAAAAACTCTGAAATTTGTCTAATTTTTTTCAGCAAACCGTCATTAATCGGCGCCAGGAATTATTCCCCGTCGATCCGCACCCCCCTCGACCGCCCCCGATGGTGGGAATTGCTAAATTTTGTTGTCTAAATTCCTATACAAATCAGTACCGTACCGAGGTGTAATGGTACATCGATTTTTCAGATATTTTAACGTCTAAAAGCAGTAAATATTCAAATATTCTTACCGGGTTTTCAGCAGAAGGTCTTCATTCGTTTTGTCTTGCACAACGCCATCGAAATTTTCAGTGTGCAAACATTTCAGAATTTTTTTTGCCTTAATTTTTTTTTGTTTTTTGTCAAAAACTCTGAAATTTGTCAAATTTTTTTCAGCAAACCGTCATTAATCGGCGCCAGGAATTATTCCCCGTCGATCCGCACCCCCCTCGACCGCCCCCGATGGTGGGAATTGCTAAATTTTGTTGTCTAAATTCCTATACAAATCAGTACCGAGGTGTAATGGTACATCGATTTTTCAGATATTTTAACGTCTAAAAGCAGTAAATATTCAAATATTCTTACCGGGTTTTCAGCAGAAGGTCTTCATTCGTTTTGTCTTGCACAACGCCATCGAAATTTTCAGTGTGCAAACATTTCAGAATTTTTTTTGCCTTAATTTTTTTTTGTTTTTTGTCAAAAACTCTGAAATTTGTCAATATTTTTCAGCAAACCGTCATTAATCGGCGCCAGGAATTATTCCCCGTCGATCCGCACCCCCCTCGACCGCCCCCGATGGTGGGAATTGCTAAATTTTGTTGTCTAAATTCCTATACAAATCAGTACCGAAATGTAATGGTACATCGATTTTTCAGATATTTTAACGTCTAAAAGCAGTAAATATTCAAATATTCTTACCGGGTTTTCAGCAGAAGGTCTTCATTCGTTTTGTCTTGCACAACGCCATCGAAATTTTCAGTGTGCAAACATTTCAGAATTTTTTTTTGCCTTAAATTTTTTTTTTTTTTTGTCAAAAACTCTGAAATTTGTCAAATTTTTTTCAGCAAACCGTCATTAATCGGCGCCAGGAATTATTCCCCGTCGATCCGCACCCCCCTCGACCGCCCCCGATGGTGGGAATTGCTAAATTTTGTTGTCTAAATTCCTATACAAATCAGTACCGAGGTGTAATGGTACATCGATTTTTCAGATATTTTAACGTCTAAAAGCAGTAAATATTCAAATATTCTTACCGGGTTTTCAGCAGAAGGTCTTCATTCGTTTTGTCTTGCACAACGCCATCGAAATTTTCAGTGTGCAAACATTTCAGAATTTTTTTTGCCTTAATTTTTTTTTGTTTTTTGTCAAAAACTCTGAAATTTGTCAAATTTTTTTCAGCAAACCGTCATTAATCGGCGCCAGGAATTATTCCCCGTCGATCCGCACCCCCCTCGACCGCCCCCGATGGTGGGAATTGCTAAATTTCGTTGTCTAAATTCCTATACAAATCAGTACCGAGGTGTAATGGTACATCGATTTTTCAGATATTTTAACGTCTAAAAGCAGTAAATATTCAAATATTCTTACCGGGTTTTCAGCAGAAGGTCTTCATTCGTTTTGTCTTGCACAACGCCATCGAAATTTTCAGTGTGCACACATTTCAGAATTTTTTTTTGCCTTAATTTTTTTTTGTTTTTTGTCAAAAACTCTGAAATTTGTCTAATTTTTTTCAGCAAACCGTCATTAATCGGCGCCAGGAATTATTCCCCGTCGATCGGCACCCCCCTCGACCGCCCCCGATGGTGGGAATTGCTAAATTTTGTTGTCTAAATTCCTATACAAATCAGTACCGAGGTGTAATGGTACATCGATTTTTCAGATATTTTAACGTCTAAAAGCAGTAAATATTCAAATATTCTTACCGGGTTTTCAGCAGAAGGTCTTCATTCGTTTTGTCTTGCACAACGCCATCGAAATTTTCAGTGTACAAACATTTCAGAATTTTTTTTTGCCTTAAACTTTTTTTGTTTTTTGTCGAAAACTCTGAATTTTGTCAAATTTTTTTCAGCAAACCGTCATTAATCGGCGCCAGGAATTATTCCCCGTCGATCCGCACCCCCCTCGACCGCCCCCGATGGTGGGAATTGCTAAATTTTGTTGTCTAAATGCCTATACAAATCAGTACCGAGGTGTAATGGTACATCGATTTTTCAGATATTTTAACGTCTAAAAGCAGTAAATATTCAAATATTCTTACCGGGTTTTCAGCAGAAGGTCTTCATTCGTTTTGTCTTGCACAACGCCATCGAAATTTTCAGTGTGCAAACATTTCAGAATTTTTTTTTGCCTTAATTTTTTTTTGTTTTTTGTCAAAAACTGAAATTTGTCAAATTTTTTTCAGCAAACCGTCATTAATCGGCGCCAGGAATTATTCCCCGTCGATCCGCACCCCCCTCGACCGCCCCCGATGGTGGGAATTGCAAAATTTTGTTGTCTAAATTCCTATACAAATAAGTACCGAGGTGTAATGGTACATCGATTTTTCAGATATTTTAACGTCTAAAAGCAGTAAATATTCAAATATTCTTACCGGGTTTTCAGCAGAAGGTCTTCATTCGTTTTGTCTTGCACAACGCCATCGAAATTTTCAGTGTGCAAACATTTCAGAATTTTTTTTTGCCTTAATTTTTTTTTGTTTTTTGTCAAAAACTCTGAAATTTGTCAAATTTTTTTCAGCAAACCGTCATTAATCGGCGCCAGGAATTATTCCCCGTCGATCCGCACCCCCCTCGACCGCCCCCGATGGTGGGAATTGCTAAATTTTGTTGTCTAAATTCCTATACAAATCAGTACCGAGGTGTAATGGTACATCGATTTTTCAGATATTTTAACGTCTAAAAGCAGTAAATATTCAAATATTCTTACCGGGTTTTCAGCAGAAGGTCTTCATTCGTTTTGTCTTGCACAACGCCATCGAAATTTTCAGTGTGCACACATTTCAGAATTTTTTTTTGCCTTAATTTTTTTTTGTTTTTTGTCAAAAACTCTGAAATTTGTCTAATTTTTTTCAGCAAACCGTCATTAATCGGCGCCAGGAATTATTCCCCGTCGATCGGCACCCCCCTCGACCGCCCCCGATGGTGGGAATTGCTAAATTTTGTTGTCTAAATTCCTATACAAATCAGTACCGAGGTGTAATGGTACATCGATTTTTCAGATATTTTAACGTCTAAAAGCAGTAAATATTCAAATATTCTTACCGGGTTTTCAGCAGAAGGTCTTCATTCGTTTTGTCTTGCACAACGCCATCGAAATTTTCAGTGTGCAAACATTTCAGAATTTTTTTTTGCCTAAAATTTATTTTGTTTTTTGTCAAAAACTCTGAAATTTGTCAAATTTTTTTCAGCAAACCGTCATTAATCGGCGCCAGGAATTATTCCCCGTCGATCCGCACCCCCCTCGACCGCCCCCGATGGTGGGAATTGCTAAATTTTGTTGTCTAAATTCCTATACAAATCAGTACCGAGGTGTAATGGTACATCGATTTTTCAGATATTTTAACGTCTAAAAGCAGTAAATATTCAAATATTCTTACCGGGTTTTCAGCAGAAGGTCTTCATTCGTTTTGTCTTGCACAACGCCATCGAAATTTTCAGTGTGCAAACATTTCAGAATTTTTTTTTGCCTTAAATTTTTTTTGTTTTTTGTCAAAAACTGTGAAATTTGTCAAATTTTTTTCAGCAAACTGTCATTAATCGGCGCCAGGAATTATTCCCCGTCGATCCGCACCCCCCTCGACCGCCCCCGATGGTGGGAATTGCTAAATTTTGTTGTCTAAATTCCTGTACAAATCAGTACCGAGGTGTAATGGTACATCGATTTTTCAGATATTTTAACGTCTAAAAGCAGTAAATATTCAAATATTCTTACCGGGTTTTCAGCAGAAGGTCTTCATTCGTTTTGTCTTGCACAACGCCATCGAAATTTTCAGTGTGCAAACATTTCAGAATTTTTTTTGCCTTAATTTTTTTTTGTTTTTTGTCAAAAACTCTGAAATTTGTCAAATTTTTTTCAGCAAACCGTCATTAATCGGCGCCAGGAATTATTCCCCGTCGATCCGCACCCCCCTCGACCGCCCCCGATGGTGGGAATTGCTAAATTTTGTTGTCTTAATTCCTATACAAATCAGTACCGAGGTGTAATGGTACATCGATTTTTCAGATATTTTAACGTCTACAAGCAGTAAATATTCAAATATTCTTACGGGGTTTTCAGCAGAAGGTCTTCATTCGTTTTGTCTTGCACAACGCCATCGAAATTTTCAGTGTGCAAACATTTCAGAATTTTTTTTTGCCTTAAATTTTTTTTGTTTTTTGTCAAAAACTGAAATTTGTCAAATTTTTTTCAGCAAACCGTCATTAATCGGCGCCAGGAATTATTCCCCGTCGATCCGCACCCCCCTCGACCGCCCCCGATGGTGGGAATTGCTAAATTTTGTTGTCTAAATTCCTATAGAAATCAGTACCGAGGTGTAATGGTACATCGATTTTTCAGATATTTTAACGTCTAAAAGCAGTAAATATTCAAATATTCTTACCGGGTTTTCAGCAGAAGGTCTTCATTCGTTTTGTCTTGCACAACGCCATCGAAATTTTCAGTGTGCAAACATTTCAGAATTTTTTTTGCCTTAATTTTTTTTTGTTTTTTGTCAAAAACTCTGAAATTTGTCAAATTTTTTTCAGCAAACCGTCATTAATCGGCGCCAGGAATTATTCCCCGTCGATCCGCACCCCCCTCGACCGCCCCCGATGGTGGGAATTGCTAAATTTTGTTGTCTTAATTCCTATACAAATCAGTACCGAGGTGTAATGGTACATCGATTTTTCAGATATTTTAACGTCTACAAGCAGTAAATATTCAAATATTCTTACGGGGTTTTCAGCAGAAGGTCTTCATTCGTTTTGTCTTGCACAACGCCATCGAAATTTTCAGTGTGCAAACATTTCAGAATTTTTTTTTGCCTTAAATTTTTTTTGTTTTTTGTCAAAAACTGAAATTTGTCAAATTTTTTTCAGCAAACCGTCATTAATCGGCGCCAGGAATTATTCCCCGTCGATCCGCACCCCCCTCGACCGCCCCCGATGGTGGGAATTGCTAAATTTTGTTGTCTAAATTCCTATACAAATCAGTACCGAGGTGTAATGGTACATCGATTTTTCAGATATTTTAACGTCTAAAAGCAGTAAATATTCAAATATTCTTACCGGGTTTTCAGCAGAAGGTCTTCATTCGTTTTGTCTTGCACAACGCCATCGAAATTTTCAGTGTGCACACATTTCAGAATTTTTTTTTGCCTTAAATTTTTTTTTTTTTTGTCAAAAACTCTAAAATTTGTCAAATTTTTTTCAGCAAACCGTCATTAATCGGCGCCAGGAATTATTCCCCGTCGATCCGCACCCCCCTCGACCGCCCCCGATGGTGGGAATTGCTAAATTTTGTTGTCTTAATTCCTATACAAATCAGTACCGAGGTGTAATGGTACATCGATTTTTCAGATATTTTAACGTCTACAAGCAGTAAATATTCAAATATTCTTACGGGGTTTTCAGCAGAAGGTCTTCATTCGTTTTGTCTTGCACAACGCCATCGAAATTTTCAGTGTGCAAACATTTCAGAATTTTTTTTTGCCTTAAATTTTTTTTGTTTTTTGTCAAAAACTGAAATTTGTCAAATTTTTTTCAGCAAACCGTCATTAATCGGCGCCAGGAATTATTCCCCGTCGATCCGCACCCCCCTCGACCGCCCCCGATGGTGGGAATTGCTAAATTTTGTTGTCTAAATTCCTATACAAATCAGTACCGAGGTGTAACGGTACATCGATTTTTCAGATATTTTAACGTCTAAAAGCAGTAAATATTCAAATATTCTTACCGGGTTTTCAGCAGAAGGTCTTCATTCGTTTTGTCTTGCACAACGCCATCGAAATTTTCAGTGTGCAAACATTTCAGAATTTTTTTTTGCCTTAAATTTTTTTTTTTTTTTGTCAAAAACTCTGAAATTTGTCAAATTTTTTTCAGCAAACCGTCATTAATCGGCGCCAGGAATTATTCCCCGTCGATCCGCACCCCCCTCGACCGCCCCCGATGGTGGGAATTGCTAAATTTTGTTGTCTAAATTCCTATACAAATCAGTACCGAGGTGTAATGGTACATCGATTTTTCAGATATTTTAACGTCTAAAAGCAGTAAATATTCAAATATTCTTACCGGGTTTTCAGCAGAAGGTCTTCATTCGTTTTGTTTTGCACAACGCCATCGAAATTTTCAGTGTGCAAACATTTCAGAATTTTTTTTGCCTTAATTTTTTTTTGTTTTTTGTCAAAAACTCTGAAATTTGTCAAATTTTTTTCAGCAAACCGTCATTAATCGGCGCCAGGAATTATTCCCCGTCGATCCGCACCCCCCTCGACCGCCCCCGATGGTGGGAATTGCTAAATTTTGTAGTCTAAATTCCTATAGAAATCAGAACCGAGGTGTAATGGTACATCGATTTTTCAGATATTTTAACGTCTAAAAGCAGTAAATATTCAAATATTCTTACCGGGTTTTCAGCAGAAGGTCTTCATTCGTTTTGTCTTGCACAACGCCATCGAAATTTTCAGTGTGCAAACATTTCAGAATTTTTTTTGCCTTATATTTTTTTTGTTTTTTGTCAAAAACTCTGAAATTTGTCAAATTTTTTTCAGCAAACCGTCATTAATCGGCGCCAGGAATTATTCCCCGTCGATCCGCACCCCCCTCGACCGCCCCCGATGGTGGGAATTGCTAAATTTTGTTGTCTAAATTCCTGTACAAATCAGTACCGAGGTGTAATGGTACATCGATTTTTCAGATATTTTAACGTCTAAAAGCAGTAAATATTCAAATATTCTTACCGGGTTTTCAGCAGAAGGTCTTCATTCGTTTTGTCTTGCACAACGCCATCGAAATTTTCAGTGTGCAAACATTTCAGAATTTTTTTTTGCCTTAATTTTTTTTTGTTTTTTGTCAAAAACTCTGAAATTTGTCAAATTTTTTTCAGCAAACCGTCATTAATCGGCGCCAGGAATTATTCCCCGTCGATCCGCACCCCCCTCGACCGCCCCCGATGGTGGGAATTGCTAAATTTTGTTGTCTAAATTCCTATACAAATCAGTACCGAGGTGTAATGGTACATCGATTTTTCAGATATTTTAACGTCTAAAAGCAGTAAATATTCAAATATTCTTACCGGGTTTTCAGCAGAAGGTCTTCATTCGTTTTGTCTTGCACAACGCCATCGAAATTTTCAGTGTGCAAACATTTCAGAATTTTTTTTTGCCTTAAATTTTTTTTGTTTTTTGTCAAAAACTGAAATTTGTCAAATTTTTTTCAGCAAACCGTCATTAATCGGCGCCAGGAATTATTCCCCGTCGATCCGCACCCCCCTCGACCGCCCCCGATGGTGGGAATTGCTAAATTTTGTTGTCTAAATTCCTATACAAATCAGTACCGAGGTGTAACGGTACATCGATTTTTCAGATATTTTAACGTCTAAAAGCAGTAAATATTCAAATATTCTTACCGGGTTTTCAGCAGGTCTTCATTCGTTTTGTCTTGCACAACGCCATCGAAATTTTCAGTGTGCAAACATTTCAGAATTTTTTTTTGCCTTAAATTTTTTTTTTTTTTGTCAAAAACTCTGAAATTTGTCAAATTTTTTTCAGCAAACCGTCATTAATCGGCGCCAGGAATTATTCCCCGTCGATCCGCACCCCCCTCGACCGCCCCCGATGGTGGGAATTGCTAAATTTTGTTGTCTAAATTCCTATACAAATCAGTACCGAGGTGTAATGGTACATCGATTTATCAGATATTTTAACGTCTAAAAGCAGTAAATATTCAAATATTCTTACCGGGTTTTCAGCAGAAGGTCTTCATTCGTTTTGTCTTGCACAACGCCATCGAAATTTTCAGTGTACAAACATTTCAGAATTTATTTTTTCCTTAAATTTTTTTTGTTTTTTGTCAAAAACTGAATTTTGTCAAATTTTTTTCAGCAAACCGTCATTAATCGGCGCCAGGAATTATTCCCCGTCGATCCGCACCCCCCTCGACCGCCCCCGATGGTGGGAATTGCTAAATTTTGTTGTCTAAATTCCTATACAAATCAGTACCGAGGTGTAATGGTACATCGATTTTTCAGATATTTTAACGTCTAAAAGCAGTAAATATTCAAATATTCTTACCGGGTTTTCAGCAGAAGGTCTTCATTCGTTTTGTCTTGCACAACGCCATCGAAATTTTCAGTGTGCAAACATTTCAGAATTTTTTTTGCCTTAATTTTTTTTTGTTTTTTGTCAAAAACTCTGAAATTTGTCAAATTTTTTTCAGCAAACCGTCATTAATCGGCGCCAGGAATTATTCCCCGTCGATCCGCACCCCCCTCGACCGCCCCCGATGGTGGGAATTGCTAAATTTTGTTGTCTAAATTCCTATAGAAATCAGTACCGAGGTGTAATGGTACATCGATTTTTCAGATATTTTAACGTCTAAAAGCAGTAAATATTCAAATATTCTTACCGGGTTTTCAGCAGAAGGTCTTCATTCGTTTTGTCTTGCACAACGCCATCGAAATTTTCAGTGTGCAAACATTTCAGAATTTTTTTTGCCTTATATTTTTTTTGTTTTTTGTCAAAAACTCTGAAATTTGTCAAATTTTTTTCAGCAAACCGTCATTAATCGGCGCCAGGAATTATTCCCCGTCGATCCGCACCCCCCTCGACCGCCCCCGATGGTGGGAATTGCTAAATTTTGTTGTCTAAATTCCTGTACAAATCAGTACCGAGGTGTAATGGTACATCGATTTTTCAGATATTTTAACGTCTAAAAGCAGTAAATATTCAAATATTCTTACCGGGTTTTCAGCAGAAGGTCTTCATTCGTTTTGTCTTGCACAACGCCATCGAAATTTTCAGTGTGCAAACATTTCAGAATTTTTTTTTGCCTTAATTTTTTTTTGTTTTTTGTCAAAAACTCTGAAATTTGTCAAATTTTTTTCAGCAAACCGTCATTAATCGGCGCCAGGAATTATTCCCCGTCGATCCGCACCCCCCTCGACCGCCCCCGATGGTGGGAATTGCTAAATTTTGTTGTCTTAATTCCTATACAAATCAGTACCGAGGTGTAATGGTACATCGATTTTTCAGATATTTTAACGTCTAAAAGCAGTAAATATTCAAATATTCTTACCGGGTTTTCAGCAGAAGGTCTTCATTCGTTTTGTCTTGCACAACGCCATCGAAATTTTCAGTGTGCAAACATTTCAGAATTTTTTTTTGCCTTATATTTTTTTTGTTTTTTGTCAAAAACTCTGAAATTTGTCAAATTTTTTTCAGCAAACCGTCATTAATCGGCGCCAGGAATTATTCCCCGTCGATCCGCACCCCCCTCGACCGCCCCCGATGGTGGGAATTGCTAAATTTTGTTGTCTAAATTCCTGTACAAATCAGTACCGAGGTGTAATGGTACATCGATTTTTCAGATATTTTAACGTCTAAAAGCAGTAAATATTCAAATATTCTTACCGGGTTTTCAGCAGAAGGTCTTCATTCGTTTTGTCTTGCACAACGCCATCGAAATTTTCAGTGTGCAAACATTTCAGAATTTTTTTTTGCCTTAATTTTTTTTTGTTTTTTGTCAAAAACTCTGAAATTTGTCAAATTTTTTTCAGCAAACCGTCATTAATCGGCGCCAGGAATTATTCCCCGTCGATCCGCACCCCCCTCGACCGCCCCCGATGGTGGGAATTGCTAAATTTTGTTGTCTAAATTCCTATACAAATCAGTACCGAGGTGTAATGGTACATCGATTTTTCAGATATTTTAACGTCTAAAAGCAGTAAATATTCAAATATTCTTACCGGGTTTTCAGCAGAAGGTCTTCATTCGTTTTGTCTTGCACACCGCCATCGAAATTTTCAGTGTGCAAACATTTCAGAATTTTTTTTTGCCTTAAATTTTTTTTGTTTTTTGTCAAAAACTCTGAAATTTGTCAAATTTTTTTCAGTAAACCGTCATTAATCGGCGCCAGGAATTATTCCCCGTCGATCCGCACCCCCCTCGACCGCCCCCGATGGTGGGAATTGCTAAATTTTGTTGTCTAAATTCCTATACAAATCAGTACCGAGGTGTAATGGTACATCGATTTTTCAGATATTTTAACGTCTAAAAGCAGTAAATATTCAAATATTCTTACCGGGTTTTCAGCAGAAGGTCTTCATTCGTTTTGTCTTGCACACCGCCATCGAAATTTTCAGTGTGCAAACATTTCAGAAGTTTTTTTTGGCTTAAATTTTTTTTGTTTTTTGTTAAAAACTCTGAAATTTGTCAAATTTTTTTCAGCAAACCGTCATTAATCGGCGCCAGGAATTATTCCCCGTCGATCCGCACCCCCCTCGACCGCCCCCGATGGTGGGAATTGCAAAATTTTGTTGTCTAAATTCCTATACAAATCAGTACCGAGGTGTAATGGTACATCGATTTTTCAGATATTTTAACGTCTAAAAGCAGTAAATATTCAAATATTCTTACCGGGTTTTCAGCAGAAGGTCTTCATTCGTTTTGTCTTGCACAACGCCATCGAAATTTTCAGTGTGCAAACATTTCAGAATTTTTTTTGCCTTAATTTTTTTTTGTTTTTTGTCAAAAACTCTGAAATTTGTCAAATTTTTTTCAGCAAACCGTCATTAATCGGCGCCAGGAATTATTCCCCGTCGATCCGCACCCCCCTCGACCGCCCCCGATGGTGGGAATTGCTAAATTTTGTTGTCTAAATTCCTATACAAATCAGTACCGAGGTGTAATGGTACATCGATTTTTCAGATATTTTAACGTCTAAAAGCAGTAAATATTCAAATATTCTTACCGGGTTTTCAGCAGAAGGTCTTCATTCGTTTTGTCTTGCACAACGCCATCGAAATTTTCAGTGTGCACACATTTCAGAATTTTTTTTTGCCTTAATTTTTTTTTGTTTTTTGTCAAAAACTCTGAAATTTGTCTAATTTTTTTCAGCAAACCGTCATTAATCGGCGCCAGGAATTATTCCCCGTCGATCGGCACCCCCCTCGACCGCCCCCGATGGTGGGAATTGCTAAATTTTGTTGTCTAAATTCCTATACAAATCAGTACCGAGGTGTAATGGTACATCGATTTTTCAGATATTTTAACGTCTAAAAGCAGTAAATATTCAAATATTCTTACCGGGTTTTCAGCAGAAGGTCTTCATTCGTTTTGTCTTGCACAACGCCATCGAAATTTTCAGTGTACAAACATTTCAGAATTTTTTTTTGCCTTAAACTTTTTTTGTTTTTTGTCGAAAACTCTGAATTTTGTCAAATTTTTTTCAGCAAACCGTCATTAATCGGCGCCAGGAATTATTCCCCGTCGATCCGCACCCCCCTCGACCGCCCCCGATGGTGGGAATTGCTAAATTTTGTTGTCTAAATGCCTATACAAATCAGTACCGAGGTGTAATGGTACATCGATTTTTCAGATATTTTAACGTCTAAAAGCAGTAAATATTCAAATATTCTTACCGGGTTTTCAGCAGAAGGTCTTCATTCGTTTTGTCTTGCACAACGCCATCGAAATTTTCAGTGTGCAAAAATTTCAGATTTTTGTTTTGCCTTAAATTTTTTTAGTTTTTTGTCAAAAACTCTGAATTTTGTCAAATTTTTTTCAGCAAACCGTCATTAATCGGCGCCAGGAATTATTCCCCGTCGATCCGCACCCCCCTCGACCGCCCCCGATTATGGGATTTGCTAAATTTTGTTGTCTAAATTCCTATACAAATCAGTACCGAGGTGTAATGGTACATCGATTTTTCAGATATTTTAACGTCTAAAAGCAGTAAATATTCAAATATTCTTACCGGGTTTTCAGCAGAAGGTCTTCATTCGTTTTGTCTTGCACAAGAACAACAAGAATATTTGAATATTTACTGCTTTTAGACGTTAAAATATCTGAAAAATCGATGTACCATTACACCTCGGTACTGATTTGTATAGGAATTTAGACAACAAAATTTAGCAATTCCCACCATCGGGGGCGGTCGAGGGGGGTGCCGATCGACGGGGAATAATTCCTGGCACCGATTAATGACGGTTTGCTGAAAAAAATTAGACATATTTCAGAGTTTTTGACAAAAAACAAAAAAAAATTAAGGCAAAAAAAAATTCTGAAATGTGTGCACACTGACAATTTCGATGGCGTTGTGCAAGACAAAACGAATGAAGACCTTCTGCTGAAAACCCGGTAAGAATATTTGAATATTTACTGCTTTTAGACGTTAAAATATCTGAAAAATCGATGTACCATTACACCTCGGTACTGATTTGTATAGGAATTTAGACAACAAAATTTTGCAATTCCCACCATCGGGGGCGGTCGAGGGGGGTGCGGATCGACGGGGAATAATTCCTGGCGCCGATTAATGACGGTTTGCTGAAAAAAATTTGACAAATTTCAGAGTTTTTAACAAAAAACAAAAAAAATTTAAGGCAAAAAAAACTTCTGAAATGTTTGCACACTGAAAATTTCGATGGCGGTGTGCAAGACAAAACGAATGAAGACCTTCTGCTGAAAACCCGGTAAGAATATTTGAATATTTACTGCTTTTAGACGTTAAAATATCTGAAAAATCGATGTACCATTACACCTCGGTACTGATTTGTATAGGAATTTAGACAACAAAATTTTGCAATTCCCACCATCGGGGGCGGTCGAGGGGGGTGCGGATCGACGGGGAATAATTCCTGGCGCCGATTAATGACGGTTTACTGAAAAAAATTTGACAAATTTCAGAGTTTTTGACAAAAAACAAAAAAAATTTAAGGCAAAAAAAAATTCTGAAATGTTTGCACACTGAAAATTTCGATGGCGTTGTGCAAGACAAAACGAATGAAGACCTTCTGCTGAAAACCCGGTAAGAATATTTGAATATTTACTGCTTTTAGACGTTAAAATATCTGAAAAATCGATGTACCATTACACCTCGGTACTGATTTGTATAGGAATTTAGACAACAAAATTTAGCAAATCCCACCATCGGGGGCGGTCGAGGGGGGTGCGGATCGACGGGGAATAATTCCTGGCGCCGATTAATGACGGTTTGCTGAAAAAAATTTGACAAATTTCAGAGTTTTTGACAAAAAACAAAAAGAAATTAAGGCAAAAAAAAATTCTGAAATGTTTGCACACTGAAAATTTCGATGGCGTTGTGCAAGACAAAACGAATGAAGACCTTCTGCTGAAAACCCGGTAAGAATATTTGAATATTTACTGCTTTTAGACGTTAAAATATCTGAAAAATCGATGTACCATTACACCTCGGTACTGATTTGTACAGGAATTTAGACAACAAAATTTAGCAATTCCCACCATCGGGGGCGGTCGAGGGGGGTGCGGATCGACGGGGAATAATTCCTGGCGCCGATTAATGACGGTTTGCTGAAAAAAATTTGACAAATTTCAGAGTTTTTGACAAAAAACAAAAAAAATATAAGGCAAAAAAAAATTCTGAAATGTTTGCACACTGAAAATTTCGATGGCGTTGTGCAAGACAAAACGAATGAAGACCTTCTGCTGAAAACCCGGTAAGAATATTTGAATATTTACTGCTTTTAGACGTTAAAATATCTGAAAAATCGATGTACCATTACACCTCGGTACTGATTTGTATAGGAATTTAGACAACAAAATTTAGCAATTCCCACCGTCGGGGGCGGTCGAGGGGGGTGCGGATCGACGGGGAATAATTCCTGGCGCCGATTAATGACGGTTTACTGAAAAAAATTTGACAAATTTCAGAGTTTTTGACAAAAAACAAAAAAAAATTAAGGCAAAAAAAAATTCTGAAATGTTTGCACACTGAAAATTTCGATGGCGTTGTGCAAGACAAAACGAATGAAGACCTTCTGCTGAAAACCCGGTAAGAATATTTGAATATTTACTGCTTTTAGACGTTAAAATATCTGAAAAATCGATGTACCATTACACCTCGGTACTGATTTGTATAGGAATTTAGACAACAAAATTTAGCAATTCCCACCATCGGGGGCGGTCGAGGGGGGTGCCGATCGACGGGGAATAATTCCTGGCGCCGATTAATGACGGTTTGCTGAAAAAAATTAGACAAATTTCAGAGGTTTTGACAAAAAACAAAAAAAAATTAAGGCAAAAAAAAATTCTGAAATGTGTGCACACTGACAATTTCGATGGCGTTGTGCAAGACAAAACGAATGAAGACCTTCTGCTGAAAACCCGGTAAGAATATTTGAATATTTACTGCTTTTAGACGTTAAAATATCTGAAAAATCGATGTACCATTACACCTCGGTACTGATTTGTATAGGAATTTAGACAACAAAATTTAGCAATTCCCACCATCGGGGGCGGTCGAGGGGGGTGCGGATCGACGGGGAATAATTCCTGGCGCCGATTAATGACGGTTTGCTGAAAAAAATTTGACAAATTTCAGAGTTTTTGACAAAAAACAAAAAAAAATTAAGGCAAAAAAAATTCTGAAATGTTTGCACACTGAAAATTTCGATGGCGTTGTGCAAGACAAAACGAATGAAGACCTTCTGCTGAAAACCCGGTAAGAATATTTGAATATTTACTGCTTTTAGACGTTAAAATATCTGAAAAATCGATGTACCATTACACCTCGGTACTGATTTGTATAGGAATTTAGACAACAAAATTTTGCAATTCCCACCATCGGGGGCGGTCGAGGGGGGTGCGGATCGACGGGGAATAATTCCTGGCGCCGATTAATGACGGTTTGCTGAAAAAAATTTGACAAATTTCAGAGTTTTTAACAAAAAACAAAAAAAATTTAAGGCAAAAAAAACTTCTGAAATGTTTGCACACTGAAAATTTCGATGGCGGTGTGCAAGACAAAACGAATGAAGACCTTCTGCTGAAAACCCGGTAAGAATATTTGAATATTTACTGCTTTTAGACGTTAAAATATCTGAAAAATCGATGTACCATTACACCTCGGTACTGATTTGTATAGGAATTTAGACAACAAAATTTAGCAATTCCCACCATCGGGGGCGGTCGAGGGGGGTGCGGATCGACGGGGAATAATTCCTGGCGCCGATTAATGACGGTTTGGTGAAAAAAATTTGACAAATTTCAGAGTTTTTGACAAAAAACAAAAAAAAATTAAGGCAAAAAAAAATTCTGAAATGTTTGCACACTGAAAATTTCGATGGCGTTGTGCAAGACAAAACGAATGAAGACCTTCTGCTGAAAACCCGGTAAGAATATTTGAATATTTACTGCTTTTAGACGTTAAAATATCTGAAAAATCGATGTACCATTACACCTCGGTACTGATTTGTATAGGAATTTAGACAACAAAATTTAGCAATTCCCACCATCGGGGGCGGTCGAGGGGGGTGCGGATCGACGGGGAATAATTCCTGGCGCCGATTAATGACGGTTTGCTGAAAAAAATTAGACAAATTTCAGAGTTTTTGACAAAAAACAAAAAAAAATTAAGGCAAAAAAAAATTCTGAAATGTGTGCACACTGACAATTTCGATGGCGTTGTGCAAGACAAAACGAATAAAGACCTTCTGCTGAAAACCCGGTAAGAATATTTGAATATTTACTGCTTTTAGACGTTAAAATATCTGAAAAATCGATGTACCATTACACCTCGGTACTGATTTGTATAGGAATTTAGACAACAAAATTTAGCAATTCCCACCATCGGGGGCGGTCGAGGGGGTGCGGATCGACGGGGAATAATTCCTGGCGCCGATTAATGACGGTTTGCTGAAAAAAATTTGACAAATTTCAGAGTTTTTGACAAAAAACAAAAAAAAATTAAGGCAAAAAAAATTCTGAAATGTTTGCACACTGAAAATTTCGATGGCGTTGTGCAAGACAAAACGAATGAAGACCTTCTGCTGAAAACCCGGTAAGAATATTTGAATATTTACTGCTTTTAGACGTTAAAATATCTGAAAAATCGATGTACCATTACACCTCGGTACTGATTTGTATAGGAATTTAGACAACAAAATTTTGCAATTCCCACCATCGGGGGCGGTCGAGGGGGGTGCGGATCGACGGGGAATAATTCCTGGCGCCGATTAATGACGGTTTGCTGAAAAAAATTTGACAAATTTCAGAGTTTTTAACAAAAAACAAAAAAAATTTAAGGCAAAAAAAACTTCTGAAATGTTTGCACACTGAAAATTTCGATGGCGGTGTGCAAGACAAAACGAATGAAGACCTTCTGCTGAAAACCCGGTAAGAATATTTGAATATTTACTGCTTTTAGACGTTAAAATATCTGAAAAATCGATGTACCATTACACCTCGGTACTGATTTGTATAGGAATTTAGACAACAAAATTTAGCAATTCCCACCATCGGGGGCGGTCGAGGGGGGTGCGGATCGACGGGGAATAATTCCTGGCGCCGATTAATGACGGTTTGGTGAAAAAAATTTGACAAATTTCAGAGTTTTTGACAAAAAACAAAAAAAAATTAAGGCAAAAAAAAATTCTGAAATGTTTGCACACTGAAAATTTCGATGGCGTTGTGCAAGACAAAACGAATGAAGACCTTCTGCTGAAAACCCGGTAAGAATATTTGAATATTTACTGCTTTTAGACGTTAAAATATCTGAAAAATCGATGTACCATTACACCTCGGTACTGATTTGTACAGGAATTTAGACAACAAAATTTAGCAATTCCCACCATCGGGGGCGGTCGAGGGGGGTGCGGATCGACGGGGAATAATTCCTGGCGCCGATTAATGACGGTTTGCTGAAAAAAATTTGACAAATTTCAGAGTTTTTGACAAAAAGCAAAAAAAATATAAGGCAAAAAAAAATTCTGAAATGTTTGCACACTGAAAATTTCGATGGCGTTGTGCAAGACAAAACGAATGAAGACCTTCTGCTGAAAACCCGGTAAGAATATTTGAATATTTACTGCTTTTAGACGTTAAAATATCTGAAAAATCGATGTACCATTACACCTCGGTACTGATTTGTATAGGAATTTAGACAACAAAATTTAGCAATTCCCACCATCGGGGGCGGTCGAGGGGGGTGCGGATCGACGGGGAATAATTCCTGGCGCCGATTAATGGCGGTTTACTGAAAAAAATTTGACAAATTTCAGAGTTTTTGACAAAAAACAAAAAAAAATTAAGGCAAAAAAAAATTCTGAAATGTTTGCACACTGAAAATTTCGATGGCGTTGTGCAAGACAAAACGAATGAAGACCTTCTGCTGAAAACCCGGTAAGAATATTTGAATGTTTACTGCTTTTAGACGTTAAAATATCTGAAAAATTTATGTACCATTACACCTCGGTACTGATTTGTATAGGAATTTAGACAACAAAATTTAGCAATTCCCACCATCGGGGGCGGTCGAGGGGGGTGCGGATCGACGGGGAATAATTCCTGGCGCCGATTAATGATGGTTTGCTGAAAAAAATTTGACAAATTTCAGAGTTTTTGACAAAAAACAAAAAAAAATTAAGGCAAAAAAAAATTCTGAAATGTTTGCACACTGAAAATTTCGATGGCGTTGTGCAAGACAAAACGAATGAAGACCTTCTGCTGAAAACCCGGTAAGAATATTTGAATATTTACTGCTTTTAGACGTTAAAATATCTGAAAAATCGATGTACCATTACACCTCGGTACTGATTTGTATAGGAATTTAGACAACAAAATTTAGCAATTCCCACCATCGGGGGCGGTCGAGGGGGGTGCCGATCGACGGGGAATAATTCCTGGCGCCGATTAATGACGGTTTGCTGAAAAAAATTAGACAAATTTCAGAGTTTTTGACAAAAAACAAAAAAAAATTAAGGCAAAAAAAAATTCTGAAATGTGTGCACACTGAAAATTTCGATGGCGTTGTGCAAGACAAAACGAATGAAGACCTTCTGCTGAAAACCCGGTAAGAATATTTGAATATTTACTGCTTTTAGACGTTAAAATATCTGAAAAATCGATGTACCATTACACCTCGGTACTGATTTGTATAGGAATTTAGACAACAAAATTTAGCAATTCCCACCATCGGGGGCGGTCGAGGGGGGTGCGGATCGACGGGGAATAATTCCTGGCGCCGATTAATGACGGTTTGCTGAAAAAAATTTGACAAATTTCAGAGTTTTTGACAAAAAACAAAAAAAAATTAAGGCAAAAAAAATTCTGAAATGTTTGCACACTGAAAATTTCGATGGCGTTGTGCAAGACAAAACGAATGAAGACCTTCTGCTGAAAACCCGGTAAGAATATTTGAATATTTACTGCTTTTAGACGTTAAAATATCTGAAAAATCGATGTACCATTACACCTCGGTACTGATTTGTATAGGAATTTAGACAACAAAATTTAGCAATTCCCACCATCGGGGGCGGTCGAGGGGGGTGCGGATCGACGGGGAATAATTCCTGGCGCCGATTAATGACGGTTTGCTGAAAAAAATTTGACAAATTTCAGAGTTTTTAACAAAAAACAAAAAAAATTTAAGGCAAAAAAAACTTCTGAAATGTTTGCACACTGAAAATTTCGATGGCGGTGTGCAAGACAAAACGAATGAAGACCTTCTGCTGAAAACCCGGTAAGAATATTTGAATATTTACTGCTTTTAGACGTTAAAATATCTGAAAAATCGATGTACCATTACACCTCGGTACTGATTTGTATAGGAATTTAGACAACAAAATTTAGCAATTCCCACCATCGGGGGCGGTCGAGGGGGGTGCGGATCGACGGGGAATAATTCCTGGCGCCGATTAATGACGGTTTGCTGAAAAAAATTTGACAAATTTCAGAGTTTTTGACAAAAAACAAAAAAAATATAAGGCAAAAAAAAATTCTGAAATGTTTGCACACTGAAAATTTCGATGGCGTTGTGCAAGACAAAACGAATGAAGACCTTCTGCTGAAAACCCGGTAAGAATATTTGAATATTTACTGCTTTTAGACGTTAAAATATCTGAAAAATCGATGTACCATTACACCTCGGTACTGATTTGTATAGGAATTTAGACAACAAAATTTAGCAATTCCCACCGTCGGGGGCGGTCGAGGGGGGTGCGGATCGACGGGGAATAATTCCTGGCGCCGATTAATGACGGTTTACTGAAAAAAATTTGACAAATTTCAGAGTTTTTGACAAAAAACAAAAAAAAATTAAGGCAAAAAAAAATTCTGAAATGTTTGCACACTGAAAATTTCGATGGCGTTGTGCAAGACAAAACGAATGAAGACCTTCTGCTGAAAACCCGGTAAGAATATTTGAATATTTACTGCTTTTAGACGTTAAAATATCTGAAAAATCGATGTACCATTACACCTCGGTACTGATTTGTATAGGAATTTAGACAACAAAATTTAGCAATTCCCACCATCGGGGGCGGTCGAGGGGGGTGCCGATCGACGGGGAATAATTCCTGGCGCCGATTAATGACGGTTTGCTGAAAAAAATTAGACAAATTTCAGAGGTTTTGACAAAAAACAAAAAAAAATTAAGGCAAAAAAAAATTCTGAAATGTGTGCACACTGACAATTTCGATGGCGTTGTGCAAGACAAAACGAATGAAGACCTTCTGCTGAAAACCCGGTAAGAATATTTGAATATTTACTGCTTTTAGACGTTAAAATATCTGAAAAATCGATGTACCATTACACCTCGGTACTGATTTGTATAGGAATTTAGACAACAAAATTTAGCAATTCCCACCATCGGGGGCGGTCGAGGGGGGTGCGGATCGACGGGGAATAATTCCTGGCGCCGATTAATGACGGTTTGCTGAAAAAAATTTGACAAATTTCAGAGTTTTTGACAAAAAACAAAAAAAAACTAAGGCAAAAAAAATTCTGAAATGTTTGCACACTGAAAATTTCGATGGCGTTGTGCAAGACAAAACGAATGAAGACCTTCTGCTGAAAACCCGGTAAGAATATTTGAATATTTACTGCTTTTAGACGTTAAAATATCTGAAAAATCGATGTACCATTACACCTCGGTACTGATTTGTATAGGAATTTAGACAACAAAATTTTGCAATTCCCACCATCGGGGGCGGTCGAGGGGGGTGCGGATCGACGGGGAATAATTCCTGGCGCCGATTAATGACGGTTTGCTGAAAAAAATTTGACAAATTTCAGAGTTTTTAACAAAAAACAAAAAAAATTTAAGGCAAAAAAAACTTCTGAAATGTTTGCACACTGAAAATTTCGATGGCGGTGTGCAAGACAAAACGAATGAAGACCTTCTGCTGAAAACCCGGTAAGAATATTTGAATATTTACTGCTTTTAGACGTTAAAATATCTGAAAAATCGATGTACCATTACACCTCGGTACTGATTTGTATAGGAATTTAGACAACAAAATTTAGCAATTCCCACCATCGGGGGCGGTCGAGGGGGGTGCGGATCGACGGGGAATAATTCCTGGCGCCGATTAATGACGGTTTGGTGAAAAAAATTTGACAAATTTCAGAGTTTTTGACAAAAAACAAAAAAAAATTAAGGCAAAAAAAAATTCTGAAATGTTTGCACACTGAAAATTTCGATGGCGTTGTGCAAGACAAAACGAATGAAGACCTTCTGCTGAAAACCCGGTAAGAATATTTGAATATTTACTGCTTTTAGACGTTAAAATATCTGAAAAATCGATGTACCATTACACCTCGGTACTGATTTGTATAGGAATTTAGACAACAAAATTTAGCAATTCCCACCATCGGGGGCGGTCGAGGGGGGTGCCGATCGACGGGGAATAATTCCTGGCGCCGATTAATGACGGTTTGCTGAAAAAAATTAGACAAATTTCAGAGTTTTTGACAAAAAACAAAAAAAAATTAAGGCAAAAAAAAATTCTGAAATGTGTGCACACTGACAATTTCGATGGCGTTGTGCAAGACAAAACGAATGAAGACCTTCTGCTGAAAACCCGGTAAGAATATTTGAATATTTACTGCTTTTAGACGTTAAAATATCTGAAAAATCGATGTACCATTACACCTCGGTACTGATTTGTATAGGAATTTAGACAACAAAATTTTGCAATTCCCACCATCGGGGGCGGTCGAGGGGGGTGCGGATCGACGGGGAATAATTCCTGGCGCCGATTAATGACGGTTTGCTGAAAAAAATTTGACAAATTTCAGAGTTTTTAACAAAAAACAAAAAAAATTTAAGGCAAAAAAAACTTCTGAAATGTTTGCACACTGAAAATTTCGATGGCGGTGTGCAAGACAAAACGAATGAAGACCTTCTGCTGAAAACCCGGTAAGAATATTTGAATATTTACTGCTTTTAGACGTTAAAATATCTGAAAAATCGATGTACCATTACACCTCGGTACTGATTTGTATAGGAATTTAGACAACAAAATTTAGCAATTCCCACCATCGGGGGCGGTCGAGGGGGGTGCGGATCGACGGGGAATAATTCCTGGCGCCGATTAATGACGGTTTGGTGAAAAAAATTTGACAAATTTCAGAGTTTTTGACAAAAAACAAAAAAAAATTAAGGCAAAAAAAAATTCTGAAATGTTTGCACACTGAAAATTTCGATGGCGTTGTGCAAGACAAAACGAATGAAGACCTTCTGCTGAAAACCCGGTAAGAATATTTGAATATTTACTGCTTTTAGACGTTAAAATATCTGAAAAATCGATGTACCATTACACCTCGGTACTGATTTGTACAGGAATTTAGACAACAAAATTTAGCAATTCCCACCATCGGGGGCGGTCGAGGGGGGTGCGGATCGACGGGGAATAATTCCTGGCGCCGATTAATGACGGTTTGCTGAAAAAAATTTGACAAATTTCAGAGTTTTTGACAAAAAGCAAAAAAAATATAAGGCAAAAAAAAATTCTGAAATGTTTGCACACTGAAAATTTCGATGGCGTTGTGCAAGACAAAACGAATGAAGACCTTCTGCTGAAAACCCGGTAAGAATATTTGAATATTTACTGCTTTTAGACGTTAAAATATCTGAAAAATCGATGTACCATTACACCTCGGTACTGATTTGTATAGGAATTTAGACAACAAAATTTAGCAATTCCCACCATCGGGGGCGGTCGAGGGGGGTGCGGATCGACGGGGAATAATTCCTGGCGCCGATTAATGGCGGTTTACTGAAAAAAATTTGACAAATTTCAGAGTTTTTGACAAAAAACAAAAAAAAATTAAGGCAAAAAAAAATTCTGAAATGTTTGCACACTGAAAATTTCGATGGCGTTGTGCAAGACAAAACGAATGAAGACCTTCTGCTGAAAACCCGGTAAGAATATTTGAATGTTTACTGCTTTTAGACGTTAAAATATCTGAAAAATTTATGTACCATTACACCTCGGTACTGATTTGTATAGGAATTTAGACAACAAAATTTAGCAATTCCCACCATCGGGGGCGGTCGAGGGGGGTGCGGATCGACGGGGAATAATTCCTGGCGCCGATTAATGATGGTTTGCTGAAAAAAATTTGACAAATTTCAGAGTTTTTGACAAAAAACAAAAAAAAATTAAGGCAAAAAAAAATTCTGAAATGTTTGCACACTGAAAATTTCGATGGCGTTGTGCAAGACAAAACGAATGAAGACCTTCTGCTGAAAACCCGGTAAGAATATTTGAATATTTACTGCTTTTAGACGTTAAAATATCTGAAAAATCGATGTACCATTACACCTCGGTACTGATTTGTATAGGAATTTAGACAACAAAATTTAGCAATTCCCACCATCGGGGGCGGTCGAGGGGGGTGCCGATCGACGGGGAATAATTCCTGGCGCCGATTAATGACGGTTTGCTGAAAAAAATTAGACAAATTTCAGAGTTTTTGACAAAAAACAAAAAAAAATTAAGGCAAAAAAAAATTCTGAAATGTGTGCACACTGAAAATTTCGATGGCGTTGTGCAAGACAAAACGAATGAAGACCTTCTGCTGAAAACCCGGTAAGAATATTTGAATATTTACTGCTTTTAGACGTTAAAATATCTGAAAAATCGATGTACCATTACACCTCGGTACTGATTTGTATAGGAATTTAGACAACAAAATTTAGCAATTCCCACCATCGGGGGCGGTCGAGGGGGGTGCGGATCGACGGGGAATAATTCCTGGCGCCGATTAATGACGGTTTGCTGAAAAAAATTTGACAAATTTCAGAGTTTTTGACAAAAAACAAAAAAAAATTAAGGCAAAAAAAATTCTGAAATGTTTGCACACTGAAAATTTCGATGGCGTTGTGCAAGACAAAACGAATGAAGACCTTCTGCTGAAAACCCGGTAAGAATATTTGAATATTTACTGCTTTTAGACGTTAAAATATCTGAAAAATCGATGTACCATTACACCTCGGTACTGGTTTGTATAGGAATTTAGACAACAAAATTTTGCAATTCCCACCATCGGGGGCGGTCGAGGGGGGTGCGGATCGACGGGGAATAATTCCTGGCGCCGATTAATGACGGTTTGCTGAAAAAAATTTGACAAATTTCAGAGTTTTTAACAAAAAACAAAAAAAATTTAAGGCAAAAAAAACTTCTGAAATGTTTGCACACTGAAAATTTCGATGGCGGTGTGCAAGACAAAACGAATGAAGACCTTCTGCTGAAAACCCGGTAAGAATATTTGAATATTTACTGCTTTTAGACGTTAAAATATCTGAAAAATCGATGTACCATTACACCTCGGTACTGATTTGTATAGGAATTTAGACAACAAAATTTAGCAATTCCCACCATCGGGGGCGGTCGAGGGGGGTGCGGATCGACGGGGAATAATTCCTGGCGCCGATTAATGACGGTTTGGTGAAAAAAATTTGACAAATTTCAGAGTTTTTGACAAAAAACAAAAAAAAATTAAGGCAAAAAAAAATTCTGAAATGTTTGCACACTGAAAATTTCGATGGCGTTGTGCAAGACAAAACGAATGAAGACCTTCTGCTGAAAACCCGGTAAGAATATTTGAATATTTACTGCTTTTAGACGTTAAAATATCTGAAAAATCGATGTACCATTACACCTCGGTACTGATTTGTACAGGAATTTAGACAACAAAATTTAGCAATTCCCACCATCGGGGGCGGTCGAGGGGGGTGCGGATCGACGGGGAATAATTCCTGGCGCCGATTAATGACGGTTTGCTGAAAAAAATTTGACAAATTTCAGAGTTTTTGACAAAAAGCAAAAAAAATATAAGGCAAAAAAAAATTCTGAAATGTTTGCACACTGAAAATTTCGATGGCGTTGTGCAAGACAAAACGAATGAAGACCTTCTGCTGAAAACCCGGTAAGAATATTTGAATATTTACTGCTTTTAGACGTTAAAATATCTGAAAAATCGATGTACCATTACACCTCGGTACTGATTTGTATAGGAATTTAGACAACAAAATTTAGCAATTCCCACCATCGGGGGCGGTCGAGGGGGGTGCGGATCGACGGGGAATAATTCCTGGCGCCGATTAATGGCGGTTTACTGAAAAAAATTTGACAAATTTCAGAGTTTTTGACAAAAAACAAAAAAAAATTAAGGCAAAAAAAAATTCTGAAATGTTTGCACACTGAAAATTTCGATGGCGTTGTGCAAGACAAAACGAATGAAGACCTTCTGCTGAAAACCCGGTAAGAATATTTGAATGTTTACTGCTTTTAGACGTTAAAATATCTGAAAAATTTATGTACCATTACACCTCGGTACTGATTTGTATAGGAATTTAGACAACAAAATTTAGCAATTCCCACCATCGGGGGCGGTCGAGGGGGGTGCGGATCGACGGGGAATAATTCCTGGCGCCGATTAATGATGGTTTGCTGAAAAAAATTTGACAAATTTCAGAGTTTTTGACAAAAAACAAAAAAAAATTAAGGCAAAAAAAAATTCTGAAATGTTTGCACACTGAAAATTTCGATGGCGTTGTGCAAGACAAAACGAATGAAGACCTTCTGCTGAAAACCCGGTAAGAATATTTGAATATTTACTGCTTTTAGACGTTAAAATATCTGAAAAATCGATGTACCATTACACCTCGGTACTGATTTGTATAGGAATTTAGACAACAAAATTTAGCAATTCCCACCATCGGGGGCGGTCGAGGGGGGTGCCGATCGACGGGGAATAATTCCTGGCGCCGATTAATGACGGTTTGCTGAAAAAAATTAGACAAATTTCAGAGTTTTTGACAAAAAACAAAAAAAAATTAAGGCAAAAAAAAATTCTGAAATGTGTGCACACTGAAAATTTCGATGGCGTTGTGCAAGACAAAACGAATGAAGACCTTCTGCTGAAAACCCGGTAAGAATATTTGAATATTTACTGCTTTTAGACGTTAAAATATCTGAAAAATCGATGTACCATTACACCTCGGTACTGATTTGTATAGGAATTTAGACAACAAAATTTAGCAATTCCCACCATCGGGGGCGGTCGAGGGGGGTGCGGATCGACGGGGAATAATTCCTGGCGCCGATTAATGACGGTTTGCTGAAAAAAATTTGACAAATTTCAGAGTTTTTGACAAAAAACAAAAAAAAATTAAGGCAAAAAAAATTCTGAAATGTTTGCACACTGAAAATTTCGATGGCGTTGTGCAAGACAAAACGAATGAAGACCTTCTGCTGAAAACCCGGTAAGAATATTTGAATATTTACTGCTTTTAGACGTTAAAATATCTGAAAAATCGATGTACCATTACACCTCGGTACTGATTTGTATAGGAATTTAGACAACAAAATTTTGCAATTCCCACCATCGGGGGCGGTCGAGGGGGGTGCGGATCGACGGGGAATAATTCCTGGCGCCGATTAATGACGGTTTGCTGAAAAAAATTTGACAAATTTCAGAGTTTTTAACAAAAAACAAAAAAAATTTAAGGCAAAAAAAACTTCTGAAATGTTTGCACACTGAAAATTTCGATGGCGGTGTGCAAGACAAAACGAATGAAGACCTTCTGCTGAAAACCCGGTAAGAATATTTGAATATTTACTGCTTTTAGACGTTAAAATATCTGAAAAATCGATGTACCATTACACCTCGGTACTGATTTGTATAGGAATTTAGACAACAAAATTTAGCAATTCCCACCATCGGGGGCGGTCGAGGGGGGTGCGGATCGACGGGGAATAATTCCTGGCGCCGATTAATGACGGTTTGCTGAAAAAAATTTGACAAATTTCAGAGTTTTTGACAAAAAACAAAAAAAAATTAAGGCAAAAAAAATTCTGAAATGTTTGCACACTGAAAATTTCGATGGCGTTGTGCAAGACAAAACGAATGAAGACCTTCTGCTGAAAACCCGGTAAGAATATTTGAATATTTACTGCTTTTAGACGTTAAAATATCTGAAAAATCGATGTACCATTACACCTCGGTACTGATTTGTATAGGAATTTAGACAACAAAATTTTGCAATTCCCACCATCGGGGGCGGTCGAGGGGGGTGCGGATCGACGGGGAATAATTCCTGGCGCCGATTAATGACGGTTTGCTGAAAAAAATTTGACAAATTTCAGAGTTTTTAACAAAAAACAAAAAAAATTTAAGGCAAAAAAAACTTCTGAAATGTTTGCACACTGAAAATTTCGATGGCGGTGTGCAAGACAAAACGAATGAAGACCTTCTGCTGAAAACCCGGTAAGAATATTTGAATATTTACTGCTTTTAGACGTTAAAATATCTGAAAAATCGATGTACCATTACACCTCGGTACTGATTTGTATAGGAATTTAGACAACAAAATTTAGCAATTCCCACCATCGGGGGCGGTCGAGGGGGGTGCGGATCGACGGGGAATAATTCCTGGCGCCGATTAATGACGGTTTGGTGAAAAAAATTTGACAAATTTCAGAGTTTTTGACAAAAAACAAAAAAAAATTAAGGCAAAAAAAAATTCTGAAATGTTTGCACACTGAAAATTTCGATGGCGTTGTGCAAGACAAAACGAATGAAGACCTTCTGCTGAAAACCCGGTAAGAATATTTGAATATTTACTGCTTTTAGACGTTAAAATATCTGAAAAATCGATGTACCATTACACCTCGGTACTGATTTGTACAGGAATTTAGACAACAAAATTTAGCAATTCCCACCATCGGGGGCGGTCGAGGGGGGTGCGGATCGACGGGGAATAATTCCTGGCGCCGATTAATGACGGTTTGCTGAAAAAAATTTGACAAATTTCAGAGTTTTTGACAAAAAACAAAAAAAATATAAGGCAAAAAAAAATTCTGAAATGTTTGCACACTGAAAATTTCGATGGCGTTGTGCAAGACAAAACGAATGAAGACCTTCTGCTGAAAACCCGGTAAGAATATTTGAATATTTACTGCTTTTAGACGTTAAAATATCTGAAAAATCGATGTACCATTACACCTCGGTACTGATTTGTATAGGAATTTAGACAACAAAATTTAGCAATTCCCACCATCGGGGGCGGTCGAGGGGGGTGCGGATCGACGGGGAATAATTCCTGGCGCCGATTAATGGCGGTTTACTGAAAAAAATTTGACAAATTTCAGAGTTTTTGACAAAAAACAAAAAAAAATTAAGGCAAAAAAAAATTCTGAAATGTTTGCACACTGAAAATTTCGATGGCGTTGTGCAAGACAAAACGAATGAAGACCTTCTGCTGAAAACCCGGTAAGAATATTTGAATGTTTACTGCTTTTAGACGTTAAAATATCTGAAAAATTTATGTACCATTACACCTCGGTACTGATTTGTATAGGAATTTAGACAACAAAATTTAGCAATTCCCACCATCGGGGGCGGTCGAGGGGGGTGCGGATCGACGGGGAATAATTCCTGGCGCCGATTAATGATGGTTTGCTGAAAAAAATTTGACAAATTTCAGAGTTTTTGACAAAAAACAAAAAAAAATTAAGGCAAAAAAAAATTCTGAAATGTTTGCACACTGAAAATTTCGATGGCGTTGTGCAAGACAAAACGAATGAAGACCTTCTGCTGAAAACCCGGTAAGAATATTTGAATATTTACTGCTTTTAGACGTTAAAATATCTGAAAAATCGATGTACCATTACACCTCGGTACTGATTTGTATAGGAATTTAGACAACAAAATTTAGCAATTCCCACCATCGGGGGCGGTCGAGGGGGGTGCCGATCGACGGGGAATAATTCCTGGCGCCGATTAATGACGGTTTGCTGAAAAAAATTAGACAAATTTCAGAGTTTTTGACAAAAAACAAAAAAAAATTAAGGCAAAAAAAAATTCTGAAATGTGTGCACACTGAAAATTTCGATGGCGTTGTGCAAGACAAAACGAATGAAGACCTTCTGCTGAAAACCCGGTAAGAATATTTGAATATTTACTGCTTTTAGACGTTAAAATATCTGAAAAATCGATGTACCATTACACCTCGGTACTGATTTGTATAGGAATTTAGACAACAAAATTTAGCAATTCCCACCATCGGGGGCGGTCGAGGGGGGTGCGGATCGACGGGGAATAATTCCTGGCGCCGATTAATGACGGCTTGCTGAAAAAAATTTGACAAATTTCAGAGTTTTTGACAAAAAACAAAAAAAAATTAAGGCAAAAAAAATTCTGAAATGTTTGCACACTGAAAATTTCGATGGCGTTGTGCAAGACAAAACGAATGAAGACCTTCTGCTGAAAACCCGGTAAGAATATTTGAATATTTACTGCTTTTAGACGTTAAAATATCTGAAAAATCGATGTACCATTACACCTCGGTACTGATTTGTATAGGAATTTAGACAACAAAATTTTGCAATTCCCACCATCGGGGGCGGTCGAGGGGGGTGCGGATCGACGGGGAATAATTCCTGGCGCCGATTAATGACGGTTTGCTGAAAAAAATTTGACAAATTTCAGAGTTTTTAACAAAAAACAAAAAAAATTTAAGGCAAAAAAAACTTCTGAAATGTTTGCACACTGAAAATTTCGATGGCGGTGTGCAAGACAAAACGAATGAAGACCTTCTGCTGAAAACCCGGTAAGAATATTTGAATATTTACTGCTTTTAGACGTTAAAATATCTGAAAAATCGATGTACCATTACACCTCGGTACTGATTTGTATAGGAATTTAGACAACAAAATTTAGCAATTCCCACCATCGGGGGCGGTCGAGGGGGGTGCGGATCGACGGGGAATAATTCCTGGCGCCGATTAATGACGGTTTGCTGAAAAAAATTTGACAAATTTCAGAGTTTTTGACAAAAAAACAAAAAAAATTTAAGGCAAAAAAAATTCTGAAATGTTTGCACACTGAAAATTTCGATGGCGTTGTGCAAGACAAAACGAATGAAGACCTGCTGAAAACCCGGTAAGAATATTTGAATATTTACTGCTTTTAGACGTTAAAATATCTGAAAAATCGATGTACCATTACATTTCGGTACTGATTTGTATAGGAATTTAGACAACAAAATTTAGCAATTCCCACCATCGGGGGCGGTCGAGGGGGGTGCGGATCGACGGGGAATAATTCCTGGCGCCGATTAATGACGGTTTGCTGAAAAATATTGACAAATTTCAGAGTTTTTGACAAAAAACAAAAAAAAATTAAGGCAAAAAAAATTCTGAAATGTTTGCACACTGAAAATTTCGATGGCGTTGTGCAAGACAAAACGAATGAAGACCTTCTGCTGAAAACCCGGTAAGAATATTTGAATATTTACTGCTTTTAGACGTTAAAATATCTGAAAAATCGATGTACCGTTACACCTCGGTACTGATTTGTATAGGAATTTAGACAACAAAATTTAGCAATTCCCACCATCGGGGGCGGTCGAGGGGGGTGCGGATCGACGGGGAATAATTCCTGGCGCCGATTAATGACGGTTTGCTGAAAAAAATTAGACAAATTTCAGAGTTTTTGACAAAAAAACAAAAAAAAATTAAGGCAAAAAAAATTCTGAAATGTTTGCACACTGAAAATTTCGATGGCGTTGTGCAAGACAAAACGAATGAAGACCTTCTGCTGAAAACCCGGTAAGAATATTTGAATATTTACTGCTTTTAGACGTTAAAATATCTGAAAAATCGATGTACCATTACACCTCGGTACGGTACTGATTTGTATAGGAATTTAGACAACAAAATTTAGCAATTCCCACCATCGGGGGCGGTCGAGGGGGGTGCGGATCGACGGGGAATAATTCCTGGCGCCGATTAATGACGGTTTGCTGAAAAAAATTTGACAAATTTCAGAGTTTTTGACAAAAAACAAAAAAAAATTAAGGCAAAAAAAATTCTGAAATGTTTGCACACTGAAAATTTCGATGGCGTTGTGCAAGACAAAACGAATGAAGACCTTCTGCTGAAAACCCGGTAAGAATATTTGAATATTTACTGCTTTTAGACGTTAAAATATCTGAAAAATCGATGTACCATTACACCTCGGTACTGATTTGTATAGGAATTTAGACAACAAAATTTTGCAATTCCCACCATCGGGGGCGGTCGAGGGGGGTGCGGATCGACGGGGAATAATTCCTGGCGCCGATTATTGACGGTTTGCTGAAAAAAATTTGACAAATTTCAGAGTTTTTGACAAAAAACAAAAAAAAATTAAAAGCCAAAAAAAATTCTGAAATGTTTGCACACTGAAAATTTCGATGGCGTTGTGCAAGACAAAACGAATGAAGACCTTCTGCTGAAAACCCGGTAAGAATATTTGAATATTTACTGCTTTTAGACGTTAAAATATCTGAAAAATCGATGTACCATTACACCTCGGTACTGATTTGTATAGGAATTTAGACAACAAAATTTAGCAATTCCCACCATCGGGGGCGGTCGAGGGGGGTGCCGATCGACGGGGAATAATTCCTGGCGCCGATTAATGACGGTTTGCTGAAAAAAATTAGACAAATTTCAGAGTTTTTGACAAAAAACAAAAAAAAATTAAGGCAAAAAAAAATTCTGAAATGTGTGCACACTGACAATTTCGATGGCGTTGTGCAAGACAAAACGAATGAAGACCTTCTGCTGAAAACCCGGTAAGAATATTTGAATATTTACTGCTTTTAGACGTTAAAATATCTGAAAAATCGATGTACCATTACACCTCGGTACTGATTTGTATAGGAATTTAGACAACAAAATTTAGCAATTCCCACCATCGGGGGCGGTCGAGGGGGGTGCGGATCGACGGGGAATAATTCCTGGCGCCGATTAATGACGGTTTGCTGAAAAAAATTTGACAAATTTCAGAGTTTTTGACAAAAAACAAAAAAAAATTAAGGCAAAAAAAATTCTGAAATGTTTGCACACTGAAAATTTCGATGGCGTTGTGCAAGACAAAACGAATGAAGACCTTCTGCTGAAAACCCGGTAAGAATATTTGAATATTTACTGCTTTTAGACGTTAAAATATCTGAAAAATCGATGTACCATTACACCTCGGTACTGATTTGTATAGGAATTTAGACAACAAAATTTAGCAATTCCCACCATCGGGGGCGGTCGAGGGGGGTGCGGATCGACGGGGAATAATTCCTGGCGCCGATTAATGATGGTTTGCTGAAAAAAATTTGACAAATTTCAGAGTTTTTGACAAAAAACAAAAAAAAATTAAGGCAAAAAAAAATTCTGAAATGTTTGTACACTGAAAATTTCGATGGCGTTGTGCAAGACAAAACGAATGAAGACCTTCTGCTGAAAACCCGGTAAGAATATTTGAATATTTACTGCTTTTAGACGTTAAAATATCTGAAAAATCGATGTACCATTACACCTCGGTACTGATTTGTATAGGAATTTAGACAACAAAATTTAGCAATTCCCACCATCGGGGGCAGTCGAGGGGGGTGCCGATCGACGGGGAATAATTCCTGGCGCCGATTAATGACGGTTTGCTGAAAAAAATTAGACAAATTTCAGAGTTTTTGACAAAAAACAAAAAAAAATTAAGGCAAAAAAAAATTCTGAAATGTGTGCACACTGAAAATTTCGATGGCGTTGTGCAAGACAAAACGAATGAAGACCTTCTGCTAAAAACCCGGTAAGAATATTTGAATATTTACTGCTTTTAGACGTTAAAATATCTGAAAAATCGATGTACCATTACACCTCGGTACTGATTTGTATAGGAATTTAGACAACAAAATTTAGCAATTCCCACCATCGGGGGCGGTCGAGGGGGGTGCGGATCGACGGGGAATAATTCCTGGCGCCGATTAATGACGGTTTGCTGAAAAAAATTTGACAAATTTCAGAGTTTTTGACAAAAAACAAAAAAAAATTAAGGCAAAAAAAAATTCTGAAATGTTTGCACACTGAAAATTTCGATGGCGTTGTGCAAGACAAAACGAATGAAGACCTTCTGCTGAAAACCCGGTAAGAATATTTGAATGTTTACTGCTTTTAGACGTTAAAATATCTGAAAAATTTATGTACCATTACACCTCGGTACTGATTTGTATAGGAATTTAGACAACAAAATTTAGCAATTCCCACCATCGGGGGCGGTCGAGGGGGGTGCGGATCGACGGGGAATAATTCCTGGCGCCGATTAATGATGGTTTGCTGAAAAAAATTTGACAAATTTCAGAGTTTTTGACAAAAAACAAAAAAAAATTAAGGCAAAAAAAAATTCTGAAATGTTTGCACACTGAAAATTTCGATGGCGTTGTGCAAGACAAAACGAATGAAGACCTTCTGCTGAAAACCCGGTAAGAATATTTGAATATTTACTGCTTTTAGACGTTAAAATATCTGAAAAATCGATGTACCATTACACCTCGGTACTGATTTGTATAGGAATTTAGACAACAAAATTTAGCAATTCCCACCATCGGGGGCGGTCGAGGGGGGTGCCGATCGACGGGGAATAATTCCTGGCGCCGATTAATGACGGTTTGCTGAAAAAAATTAGACAAATTTCAGAGTTTTTGACAAAAAACAAAAAAAAATTAAGGCAAAAAAAAATTCTGAAATGTGTGCACACTGACAATTTCGATGGCGTTGTGCAAGACAAAACGAATGAAGACCTTCTGCTGAAAACCCGGTAAGAATATTTGAATATTTACTGCTTTTAGACGTTAAAATATCTGAAAAATCGATGTACCATTACACCTCGGTACTGATTTGTATAGGAATTTAGACAACAAAATTTAGCAATTCCCACCATCGGGGGCGGTCGAGGGGGGTGCGGATCGACGGGGAATAATTCCTGGCGCCGATTAATGACGGTTTGCTGAAAAAAATTTGACAAATTTCAGAGTTTTTGACAAAAAACAAAAAAAAATTAAGGCAAAAAAAATTCTGAAATGTTTGCACACTGAAAATTTCGATGGCGTTGTGCAAGACAAAACGAATGAAGACCTTCTGCTGAAAACCCGGTAAGAATATTTGAATATTTACTGCTTTTAGACGTTAAAATATCTGAAAAATCGATGTACCATTACACCTCGGTACTGATTTGTATAGGAATTTAGACAACAAAATTTTGCAATTCCCACCATCGGGGGCGGTCGAGGGGGGTGCGGATCGACGGGGAATAATTCCTGGCGCCGATTAATGACGGTTTGCTGAAAAAAATTTGACAAATTTCAGAGTTTTTAACAAAAAACAAAAAAAATTTAAGGCAAAAAAAACTTCTGAAATGTTTGCACACTGAAAATTTCGATGGCGGTGTGCAAGACAAAACGAATGAAGACCTTCTGCTGAAAACCCGGTAAGAATATTTGAATATTTACTGCTTTTAGACGTTAAAATATCTGAAAAATCGATGTACCATTACACCTCGGTACTGATTTGTATAGGAATTTAGACAACAAAATTTAGCAATTCCCACCATCGGGGGCGGTCGAGGGGGGTGCGGATCGACGGGGAATAATTCCTGGCGCCGATTAATGACGGTTTACTGAAAAAAATTTGACAAATTTCAGAGTTTTTGACAAAAAACAAAAAAAATTTAAGGCAAAAAAAAATTCTGAAATGTTTGCACACTGAAAATTTCGATGGCGTTGTGCAAGACAAAACGAATGAAGACCTTCTGCTGAAAACCCGGTAAGAATATTTGAATATTTACTGCTTTTAGACGTTAAAATATCTGAAAAATCGATGTACCATTACACCTCGGTACTGATTTGTATAGGAATTTAGACAACAAAATTTAGCAATTCCCACCATCGGGGGCGGTCGAGGGGGGTGCGGATCGACGGGGAATAATTCCTGGCGCCGATTAATGACGGTTTGCTGAAAAAAATTTGACAAATTTCAGAGTTTTTGACAAAAAACAAAAAAAAATTAAGGCAAAAAAAAATTCTGAAATGTTTGCACACTGAAAATTTCGATGGCGTTGTGCAAGACAAAACGAATGAAGACCTTCTGCTGAAAACCCGGTAAGAATATTTGAATATTTACTGCTTTTAGACGTTAAAATATCTGAAAAATCGATGTACCATTACACCTCGGTACTGATTTGTATAGGAATTTAGACAACAAAATTTAGCAATTCCCACCATCGGGGGCGGTCGAGGGGGGTGCGGATCGACGGGGAATAATTCCTGGCGCCGATTAATGATGGTTTGCTGAAAAAAATTTGACAAATTTCAGAGTTTTTGACAAAAAACAAAAAAAAATTAAGGCAAAAAAAAATTCTGAAATGTTTGCACACTGAAAATTTCGATGGCGTTGTGCAAGACAAAACGAATGAAGACCTTCTGCTGAAAACCCGGTAAGAATATTTGAATATTTACTGCTTTTAGACGTTAAAATATCTGAAAAATCGATGTACCATTACACCTCGGTACTGATTTGTATAGGAATTTAGACAACAAAATTTAGCAATTCCCACCATCGGGGGCGGTCGAGGGGGGTGCCGATCGACGGGGAATAATTCCTGGCGCCGATTAATGACGGTTTGCTGAAAAAAATTAGACAAATTTCAGAGTTTTTGACAAAAAACAAAAAAAAATTAAGGCAAAAAAAAATTCTGAAATGTGTGCACACTGACAATTTCGATGGCGTTGTGCAAGACAAAACGAATGAAGACCTTCTGCTGAAAACCCGGTAAGAATATTTGAATATTTACTGCTTTTAGACGTTAAAATATCTGAAAAATCGATGTACCATTACACCTCGGTACTGATTTGTATAGGAATTTAGACAACAAAATTTAGCAATTCCCACCATCGGGGGCGGTCGAGGGGGGTGCGGATCGACGGGGAATAATTCCTGGCGCCGATTAATGACGGTTTGCTGAAAAAAATTTGACAAATTTCAGAGTTTTTGACAAAAAACAAAAAAAAATTAAGGCAAAAAAAATTCTGAAATGTTTGCACACTGAAAATTTCGATGGCGTTGTGCAAGACAAAACGAATGAAGACCTTCTGCTGAAAACCCGGTAAGAATATTTGAATATTTACTGCTTTTAGACGTTAAAATATCTGAAAAATCGATGTACCATTACACCTCGGTACTGATTTGTATAGGAATTTAGACAACAAAATTTTGCAATTCCCACCATCGGGGGCGGTCGAGGGGGGTGCGGATCGACGGGGAATAATTCCTGGCGCCGATTAATGACGGTTTGCTGAAAAAAATTTGACAAATTTCAGAGTTTTTAACAAAAAACAAAAAAAATTTAAGGCAAAAAAAACTTCTGAAATGTTTGCACACTGAAAATTTCGATGGCGGTGTGCAAGACAAAAGGAATGAAGACCTTCTGCTGAAAACCCGGTAAGAATATTTGAATATTTACTGCTTTTAGACGTTAAAATATCTGAAAAATCGATGTACCATTACACCTCGGTACTGATTTGTATAGGAATTTAGACAACAAAATTTAGCAATTCCCACCATCGGGGGCGGTCGAGGGGGGTGCGGATCGACGGGGAATAATTCCTGGCGCCGATTAATGACGGTTTGCTGAAAAAAATTAGACAAATTTCAGAGTTTTTGACAAAAAAAAAAAAAAATTAAGGCAAAAAAAAATTCTGAAATGTGTGCACACTGACAATTTCGATGGCGTTGTGCAAGACAAAACGAATGAAGACCTTCTGCTGAAAACCCGGTAAGAATATTTGAATATTTACTGCTTTTAGACGTTAAAATATCTGAAAAATCGATGTACCATTACACCTCGGTACTGATTTGTATAGGAATTTAGACAACAAAATTTAGCAATTCCCACCATCGGGGGCGGTCGAGGGGGGTGCGGATCGACGGGGAATAATTCCTGGCGCCGATTAATGACGGTTTGCTGAAAAAAATTTGACAAATTTCAGAGTTTTTGACAAAAAACAAAAAAAAATTAAGGCAAAAAAAATTCTGAAATGTTTGCACACTGAAAATTTCGATGGCGTTGTGCAAGACAAAACGAATGAAGACCTTCTGCTGAAAACCCGGTAAGAATATTTGAATATTTACTGCTTTTAGACGTTAAAATATCTGAAAAATCGATGTACCATTACACCTCGGTACTGATTTGTATAGGAATTTAGACAACAAAATTTTGCAATTCCCACCATCGGGGGCGGTCGAGGGGGGTGCGGATCGACGGGGAATAATTCCTGGCGCCGATTAATGACGGTTTGCTGAAAAAAATTTGACAAATTTCAGAGTTTCTGACAAAAAACAAAAAAAAATTAAGGCAAAAAAAAATCTGAAATGTTTGCACACTGAAAATTTCGATGGCGTTGTGCAAGACAAAACGAATGAAGACCTTCTGCTGAAAACCCGGTAAGAATATTTGAATATTTACTGCTTTTAGACGTTAAAATATCTGAAAAATCGATGTACCATTACACCTCGGTACTGATTTGTATAGGAATTTAGACAACAAAATTTAGCAATTCCCACCATCGGGGGCGGTCGAGGGGGGTGCGGATCGACGGGGAATAATTCCTGGCGCCGATTAATGACGGTTTGCTGAAAAAAATTTGACAAAATTCAGTTTTTGACAAAAAACAAAAAAAATTTAAGGAAAAAATAAATTCTGAAATGTTTGTACACTGAAAATTTCGATGGCGTTGTGCAAGACAAAACGAATGAAGACCTTCTGCTGAAAACCCGGTAAGAATATTTGAATATTTACTGCTTTTAGACGTTAAAATATCTGATAAATCGATGTACCATTACACCTCGGTACTGATTTGTATAGGAATTTAGACAACAAAATTTAGCAATTCCCACCATCGGGGGCGGTCGAGGGGGGTGCGGATCGACGGGGAATAATTCCTGGCGCCGATTAATGACGGTTTGCTGAAAAAAATTTGACAAATTTCAGAGTTTTTGACAAAAAAAAAAAAAAATTTAAGGCAAAAAAAAATTCTGAAATGTTTGCACACTGAAAATTTCGATGGCGTTGTGCAAGACAAAACGAATGAAGACCTTCTGCTGAAAACCCGGTAAGAATATTTGAATATTTACTGCTTTTAGACGTTAAAATATCTGAAAAATCGATGTACCATTACACCTCGGTACTGATTTGTATAGGAATTTAGACAACAAAATTTAGCAATTCCCACCATCGGGGGCGGTCGAGGGGGGTGCGGATCGACGGGAAATAATTCCTGGCGCCGATTAATGACGGTTTGCTGAAAAAAATTTGACAAATTTCAGAGTTTTTGACAAAAAACAAAAAAAATTTAAGGCAAAAAAAAATTCTGAAATGTTTGCACACTGAAAATTTCGATGGCGTTGTGCAAGACAAAACGAATGAAGACCTTCTGCTGAAAACCCGGTAAGAATATTTGAATATTTACTGCTTTTAGACGTTAAAATATCTGAAAAATCGATGTACCGTTACACCTCGGTACTGATTTGTATAGGAATTTAGACAACAAAATTTAGCAATTCCCACCATCGGGGGCGGTCGAGGGGGGTGCGGATCGACGGGGAATAATTCCTGGCGCCGATTAATGACGGTTTGCTGAAAAAAATTTGACAAATTTCAGTTTTTGACTAAAAACAAAAAAAATTTAAGGCAAAAAAAAATTCTGAAATGTTTGCACACTGAAAATTTCGATGGCGTTGTGCAAGACAAAACGAATGAAGACCTTCTGCTGAAAACCCGGTAAGAATATTTGAATATTTACTGCTTTTAGACGTTAAAATATCTGAAAAATCGATGTACCATTACACCTCGGTACTGATTTGTATAGGCATTTAGACAACAAAATTTAGCAATTCCCACCATCGGGGGCGGTCGAGGGGGGTGCGGATCGACGGGGAATAATTCCTGGCGCCGATTAATGACGGTTTGCTGAAAAAAATTTGACAAAATTCAGAGTTTTCGACAAAATACAAAAAAAGTTTAAGGCAAAAAAAAATTCTGAAATGTTTGTACACTGAAAATTTCGATGGCGTTGTGCAAGACAAAACGAATGAAGACCTTCTGCTGAAAACCCGGTAAGAATATTTGAATATTTACTGCTTTTAGACGTTAAAATATCTGAAAAATCGATGTACCATTACACCTCGGTACTGATTTGTATAGGAATTTAGACAACAAAATTTAGCAATTCCCACCATCGGGGGCGGTCGAGGGGGGTGCCAATCGACGGGGAATAATTCCTGGCGCCGATTAATGACGGTTTGCTGAAAAAAATTTGACAAATTTCAGAGTTTTTGACAAAAAACAAAAAAAAATTAAGGCAAAAAAAAATTCTGAAATGTTTGCACACTGAAAATTTCGTTGGCGTTGTGCAAGACAAAACGAATGAAGACCTTCTGCTGAAAACCCGGTAAGAATATTTGAATATTTACTGCTTTTAGACGTTAAAATATCTGAAAAATCGATGTACCATTACACCTCGGTACTGATTTGTATAGGCATTTAGACAACAAAATTTAGCAATTCCCACCATCGGGGGCGGTCGAGGGGGGTGCCAATCGACGGGGAATAATTCCTGGCGCCGAATAATGACGGTTTGCTGAAAAAAATTTGACAAAATTCAGAGTTTTCGACAAAAAACAAAAAAAGTTTAAGGCAAAAAAAAATTCTGAAATGTTTGTACACTGAAAATTTCGATGGCGTTGTGCAAGACAAAACGAATGAAGACCTTCTGCTGAAAACCCGGTAAGAATATTTGAATATTTACTGCTTTTAGACGTTAAAATATCTGAAAAATCGATGTACCATTACACCTCGGTACTGATTTGTATAGGAATTTAGACAACAAAATTTAGCAATTCCCACCATCGGGGGCGGTCGAGGGGGGTGCCGATCGACGGGGAATAATTCCTGGCGCCGATTAATGACGGTTTGCTGAAAAAAATTAGACAAATTTCAGAGTTTTTGACAAAAAACAAAAAAAAATTAAGGCAAAAAAAAATTCTGAAATGTGTGCACACTGAAAATTTCGATGGCGTTGTGCAAGACAAAACGAATGAAGACCTTCTGCTGAAAACCCGGTAAGAATATTTGAATATTTACTGCTTTTAGACGTTAAAATATCTGAAAAATCGATGTACCATTACACCTCGGTACTGATTTGTATAGGAATTAAGACAACAAAATTTAGCAATTCCCACCATCGGGGGCGGTCGAGGGGGGTGCGGATCGACGGGGAATAATTCCTGGCGCCGATTAATGACGGTTTGCTGAAAAAAATTTGACAAATTTCAGAGTTTTTGACAAAAAAACAAAAAAAATTTAAGGCAAAAAAAATTCTGAAATGTTTGCACACTGAAAATTTCGATGGCGTTGTGCAAGACAAAACGAATGAAGACCTTCTGCTGAAAACCCGGTAAGAATATTTGAATATTTACTGCTTTTAGACGTTAAAATATCTGAAAAATCGATGTACCATTACATTTCGGTACTGATTTGTATAGGAATTTAGACAACAAAATTTAGCAATTCCCACCATCGGGGGCGGTCGAGGGGGGTGCGGATCGACGGGGAATAATTCCTGGCGCCGATTAATGACGGTTTGCTGAAAAATATTGACAAATTTCAGAGTTTTTGACAAAAAACAAAAAAAAATTAAGGCAAAAAAAATTCTGAAATGTTTGCACACTGAAAATTTCGATGGCGTTGTGCAAGACAAAACGAATGAAGACCTTCTGCTGAAAACCCGGTAAGAATATTTGAATATTTACTGCTTTTAGACGTTAAAATATCTGAAAAATCGATGTACCGTTACACCTCGGTACTGATTTGTATAGGAATTTAGACAACAAAATTTAGCAATTCCCACCATCGGGGGCGGTCGAGGGGGGTGCGGATCGACGGGGAATAATTCCTGGCGCCGATTAATGACGGTTTGCTGAAAAAAATTAGACAAATTTCAGAGTTTTTGACAAAAAAAAAAAAAAAATTAAGGCAAAAAAAATTCTGAAATTTTTGCACACTGAAAATTTCGATGGCGTTGTGCAAGACAAAACGAATGAAGACCTTCTGCTGAAAACCCGGTAAGAATATTTGAATATTTACTGCTTTTAGACGTTAAAATATCTGAAAAATCGATGTACCATTACACCTCGGTACGGTACTGATTTGTATAGGAATTTAGACAACAAAATTTAGCAATTCCCACCATCGGGGGCGGTCGAGGGGGGTGCGGATCGACGGGGAATAATTCCTGGCGCCGATTAATGACGGTTTGCTGAAAAAAATTTGACAAATTTCAGAGTTTTTGACAAAAAAAAAAAAATTAAGGCAAAAAAAATTCTGAAATGTTTGCACACTGAAAATTTCGATGGCGTTGTGCAAGACAAAACGAATGAAGACCTTCTGCTGAAAACCCAGTAAGAATATTTGAATATTTACTGCTTTTAGACGTTAAAATATCTGAAAAATCGATGTACCATTACACCTCGGTACTGATTTGTATAGGAATTTAGACAACAAAATTTAGCAAATCCCACCATCGGGGGCGGTCGAGGGGGGTGCGGATCGACGGGGAATAAGTCCTGGCGCCGATTAATGACGGTTTGCTGAAAAATATTTAAAAAAATTCAGAGTTTTTGACAAAAAACAAAAAAAAATTAAGGCAAAAAAAAATTCTGAAATTTTTGCACACTGAAAATTTCGATGGCGTTGTGCAAGACAAAACGAATGAAGACCTTCTGCTGAAAACCCGGTAAGAATATTTGAATATTTACTGCTTTTAGACGTTAAAATATCTGAAAAATCGATGTACCATTACACCTCGGTACTGATTTGTACAGGAATTTAGACAACAAAATTTAGCAATTCCCACCATCGGGGGCGGTCAAGGGGGGTGCGGATCGACGGGGAATAATTCCTGGCGCCGATTAATGACAGTTTGCTGAAAAAAATTTGACAAATTTCAGAGTTTTTGACAAAAAACAAAAAAAATTTAAGGCAAAAAAAATTCTGAAATGTTTGCACACTGAAAATTTCGATGGCGTTGTGCAAGACAAAACGAATGAAGACCTTCTGCTGAAAACCCGGTAAGAATATTTGAATATTTACTGCTTTTAGACGTTAAAATATCTGAAAAATCGATGTACCATTACACCTCGGTACTGATTTGTATAGGAATTTAGACAACAAAATTTAGCAAATCCCATAATCGGGGGCGGTCGAGGGGAGTGCGGATCGACGGGGAATAATTCCTGGCGCCGATTAATGACGGTTTGCTGAAAAAAATTTGACAAAATTCAGAGTTTTTGACAAAAAACTAAAAAAATTTAAGGCAAAAAAAAAATCTGAAATTTTTGCACACTGAAAATTTCGATGGCGTTGTGCAAGACAAAACGAATGAAGACCTTCTGCTGAAAACCCGGTAAGAATATTTGAATATTTACTGCTTTTAGACGTTAAAATATCTGAAAAATTGATGTACCATTACACCTCGGTACTGATTTGTATAGGAATTTAGACAACAAAATTTAGCAATTCCCACCATCGGGGGCGGTCGAGGGGGGTGCGGATCGACGGGGAATAATTCCTGGCGCCGATTAATGACGGTTTGCTGAAAAAAATTTGACAAATTTCAGAGTTTTTGACAAAAAATAAAAAAAAATTAAAAGCCAAAAAAAATTCTGAAATGTTTGCACACTGAAAATTTCGATGGCGTTGTGCAAGACAAAACGAATGAAGACCTTCTGCTGAAAACCCGGTAAGAATATTTGAATATTTACTGCTTTTAGACGTTAAAATATCTGAAAAATCGATGTACCATTACACCTCGGTACTGATTTGTATAGGAATTTAGACAACAAAATTTAGCAATTCCCACCATCGGGGGCGGTCGAGGGGGGTGCCGATCGACGGGGAATAATTCCTGGCGCCGATTAATGACGGTTTGCTGAAAAAAATTAGACAAATTTCAGAGTTTTTGACAAAAAACAAAAAAAAATTAAGGCAAAAAAAAATTCTGAAATGTGTGCACACTGACAATTTCGATGGCGTTGTGCAAGACAAAACGAATGAAGACCTTCTGCTGAAAACCCGGTAAGAATATTTGAATATTTACTGCTTTTAGACGTTAAAATATCTGAAAAATCGATGTACCATTACACCTCGGTACTGATTTGTATAGGCATTTAGACAACAAAATTTAGCAATTCCCACCATCGGGGGCGGTCGAGGGGGGTGCGGATCGACGGGGAATAATTCCTGGCGCCGATTAATGACGGTTTGCTGAAAAAAATTTGACAAAATTCAGAGTTTTCGACAAAAAACAAAAAAAGTTTAAGGCAAAAAAAAAATCTGAAATGTTTGTACACTGAAAATTTCGATGGCGTTGTGCAAGACAAAACGAATGAAGACCTTCTGCTGAAAACCCGGTAAGAATATTTGAATATTTACTGCTTTTAGACGTTAAAATATCTGAAAAATCGATGTACCATTACACCTCGGTACTGATTTGTATAGGAATTTAGACAACAAAATTTAGCAATTCCCACCATCGGGGGCGGTCGAGGGGGGTGCCGATCGACGGGGAATAATTCCTGGCGCCGATTAATGACGGTTTGCTGAAAAATATTTGACAAAATTCAGAGTTTTTGACAAAAAACAAAAAAAAATTAAGGCAAAAAAAAATTCTGAAATGTGTGCACACTGAAAATTTCGATGGCGTTGTGCAAGACAAAACGAATGAAGACCTTCTGCTGAAAACCCGGTAAGAATATTTGAATATTTACTGCTTTTAGACGTTAAAATATCTGAAAAATTGATGTACCATTACACCTCGGTACTGATTTGTATAGGAATTTAGACAACAAAATTTAGCAATTCCCACCATCGGGGGCGGTCGAGGGAGGTGCGGATCGACGGGGAATAATTCCTGGCGCCGATTAATGACGGTTTGCTGAAAAAAATTTGACAAATTTCAGAGTTTTTGACAAAAAACAAAAAAAAATTAAGGCACAAAAAAATTCTGAAATGTTTGCACACTGAAAATTTCGATGGCGTTGTGCAAGACAAAACGAATGAAGACCTTCTGCTGAAAACCCGGTAAGAATATTTGAATATTTACTGCTTTTAGACGTTAAAATATCTGAAAAATCGATGTACCATTACACCTCGGTACTGATTTGTATAGGAATTTAGACAACAAAATTTTGCAATTCCCACCATCGGGGGCGGTCGAGGGGGGTGCGGATCGACGGGGAATAATTCCTGGCGCCGATTAATGACGGTTTGCTGAAAAAAATTTGACAAATTTCAGAGTTTTTGACAAAAAACAAAAAAAGTTTAAGGCAAAAAAAAATTCTGAAATGTTTGCACACTGAAAATTTCGATGGCGGTGTGCAAGACAAAACGAATGAAGACCTTCTGCTGAAAACCCGGTAAGAATATTTGAATATTTACTGCTTTTAGACGTTAAAATATCTGAAAAATCGATGTACCATTACACCTCGGTACTGATTTGTATAGGAATTTAGACAACAAAATTTAGCAATTCCCACCATCGGGGGCGGTCGAGGGGGGTGCGGATCGACGGGGAATAATTCCTGGCGCCGATTAATGATGGTTTGCTGAAAAAAATTTGACAAATTTCAGAGATTTTGACAAAAAACAAAAAAAAATTAAGGCAAAAAAAAATACTGAAATGTTTGCACACTGAAAATTTCGATGGCGTTGTGCAAGACAAAACGAATGAAGACCTTCTGCTGAAAACCCGGTAAGAATATTTGAATATTTACTGCTTTTAGACGTTAAAATATCTGAAAAATCGATGTACCATTACACCTCGGTACTGATTTGTATAGGAATTTAGACAACAAAATTTAGCAATTCCCACCATCGGGGGCGGTCGAGGGGGGTGCCGATCGACGGGGAATAATTCCTGGCGCCGATTAATGACGGTTTGCTGAAAAATATTTGACAAAATTCAGAGTTTTTGACAAAAAACAAAAAAAAATTAAGGCAAAAAAAAATTCTGAAATGTGTGCACACTGAAAATTTCGATGGCGTTGTGCAAGACAAAACGAATGAAGACCTTCTGCTGAAAACCCGGTAAGAATATTTGAATATTTACTGCTTTTAGACGTTAAAATATCTGAAAAATTGATGTACCATTACACCTCGGTACTGATTTGTATAGGAATTTAGACAACAAAATTTAGCAATTCCCACCATCGGGGGCGGTCGAGGGGGGTGCGGATCGACGGGGAATAATTCCTGGCGCCGATTAATGACGGTTTGCTGAAAAAAATTTGACAAATTTCAGAGTTTTTGACAAAAAACAAAAAAAAATTTAGGCACAAAAAAATTCTGAAATGTTTGCACACTGAAAATTTCGATGGCGTTGTGCAAGACAAAACGAATGAAGACCTTCTGCTGAAAACCCGGTAAGAATATTTTAATATTTACTGCTTTTAGACGTTAAAATATCTGAAAAATCGATGTACCATTACACCTCGGTACTGATTTGTATAGGAATTTAGACAACAAAATTTTGCAATTCCCACCATCGGGGGCGGTCGAGGGGGGTGCGGATCGACGGGGAATAATTCCTGGCGCCGATTAATGACGGTTTGCTGAAAAAAATTTGACAAATTTCAGAGTTTTTGACAAAAAACAAAAAAAGTTTAAGGCAAAAAAAAATTCTGAAATGTTTGCACACTGAAAATTTCGATGGCGGTGTGCAAGACAAAACGAATGAAGACCTTCTGCTGAAAACCCGGTAAGAATATTTGAATATTTACTGCTTTTAGACGTTAAAATATCTGAAAAATCGATGTACCATTACACCTCGGTACTGATTTGTATAGGAATTTAGACAACAAAATTTAGCAATTCCCACCATCGGGGGCGGTCGAGGGGGGTGCGGATCGACGGGGAATAATTCCTGGCGCCAATTAATGATGGTTTGCTGAAAAAAATTTGACAAATTTCAGAGATTTTGACAAAAAACAAAAAAAAATTAAGGCAAAAAAAAATTCTGAAATGTTTGCACACTGAAAATTTCGATGGCGTTGTGCAAGACAAAACGAATGAAGACCTTCTGCTGAAAACCCGGTAAGAATATTTGAATATTTACTGCTTTTAGACGTTAAAATATCTGAAAAATCGATGTACCATTACACCTCGGTACTGATTTGTATAGGAATTTAGACAACAAAATTTAGCAATTCCCACCATCGGGGGCGGTCGAGGGGGGTGCGGATCGACGGGGAATAATTCCTGGCGCCGATTAATGACGGTATGCTGAAAAAAATTTGACAAATTTCAGAGTTTTTGACAGAAAACAAAAAAAAATTCAGGCAAAAAAAACTTCTGAAATGTTTGCACACTGAAAATTTCGATGGCGGTGTGCAAGACAAAACGAATGAAGACCTTCTGCTGAAAACCCGGTAAGAATATTTGAATATTTACTGCTTTTAGACGTTAAAATATCTGAAAAATCGATGTACCATTACACCTCGGTACTGATTTGTATAGGAATTTAGACAACAAAATTTTGCAATTCCCACCATCGGGGGCGGTCGAGGGGGGTGCGGATCGACGGGGAATAATTCCTGGCGCCGATTAATGACGGTTTGCTGAAAAAAATTTGAAAAATTTCAGAGTTTTTGACAAAAAACAAAAAAAAATTCAGGCAAAAAAAACTTCTGAAATGTTTGCACACTGAAAATTTCGATGGCGGTGTGCAAGACAAAACGAATGAAGACCTTCTGCTGAAAACCCGGTAAGAATATTTGAATATTTACTGCTTTTAGACGTTAAAATATCTGAAAAATCGATGTACCATTACACCTCGGTACTGATTTGTATAGGAATTTAGACAACAAAATTTAGCAATTCCCACCATCGGGGGCGGTCGAGGGGGGTGCCGATCGACGGGGAATAATTCCTGGCGCCGATTAATGACGGTTTGCTGAAAAAAATTAGACAAATTTCAGAGTTTTTGACAAAAAACAAAAAAAAATTAAGGCAAAAAAAAATTCTGAAATGTGTGCACTCTGAAAATTTCGATGGCGTTGTGCAAGACAAAACGAATGAAGACCTTCTGCTGAAAACCCGGTAAGAATATTTGAATGTTTACTGCTTTTAGACGTTAAAATATCTGAAAAATTGATGTACCATTACACCTCGGTACTGATTTGTATAGGAATTTAGACAACAAAATTTAGCAATTCCCACCATCGGGGGCGGTCGAGGGGGGTGCGGATCGACGGGGAATAATTCCTGGCGCCGATTAATGATGGTTTGCTGAAAAAAATTTGACAAATTTCAGAGTTTTTGACAAAAAACAAAAAAAAATTAAGGCAAAAAAAAATTCTGAAATGTTTGCACACTGAAAATTTCGATGGCGTTGTGCAAGACAAAACGAATGAAGACCTTCTGCTGAAAACCCGGTAAGAATATTTGAATGTTTACTGCTTTTAGACGTTAAAATATCTGAAAAATTGATGTACCATTACACCTCGGTACTGATTTGTATAGGAATTTAGACAACAAAATTTAGCAATTCCCACCATCGGGGGCGGTCGAGGGGGGTGCGGATCGACGGGGAATAATTCCTGGCGCCGATTAATGATGGTTTGCTGAAAAAAATTTGACAAATTTCAGAGTTTTTGACAAAAAACAAAAAAAAATTAAGGCAAAAAAAAATTCTGAAATGTTTGTACACTGAAAATTTCGATGGCGTTGTGCAAGACAAAACGAATGAAGACCTTCTGCTGAAAACCCGGTAAGAATATTTGAATATTTACTGCTTTTAGACGTTAAAATATCTGAAAAATCGATGTACCATTACACCTCGGTACTGATTTGTATAGGAATTTAGACAACAAAATTTAGCAATTCCCACCATCGGGGGCGGTCGAGGGGGGTGCCGATCGACGGGGAATAATTCCTGGCGCCGATTAATGACGGTTTGCTGAAAAAAATTAGACAAATTTCAGAGTTTTTGACAAAAAACAAAAAAAAATTAAGGCAAAAAAAAATTCTGAAATGTGTGCACACTGAAAATTTCGATGGCGTTGTGCAAGACAAAACGAATGAAGACCTTCTGCTGAAAACCCGGTAAGAATATTTGAATATTTACTGCTTTTAGACGTTAAAATATCTGAAAAATCGATGTACCATTACACCTCGGTACTGATTTGTATAGGAATTTAGACAACAAAATTTAGCAATTCCCACCATCGGGGGCGGTCGAGGGGGGTGCGGATCGACGGGGAATAATTCCTGGCGCCGATTAATGACGGTTTGCTGAAAAATATTTAAAAAAATTCAGAGTTTTTGACAAAAAACAAAAAAAAATTAAGGCAAAAAAAAATTCTGAAATTTTTGCACACTGAAAATTTCGATGGCGTTGTGCAAGACAAAACGAATGAAGACCTTCTGCTGAAAACCCGGTAAGAATATTTGAATATTTACTGCTTTTAGACGTTAAAATATCTGAAAAATCGATGTACCATTACACCTCGGTACTTATTTGTATAGGAATTTAGACAACAAAATTTTGCAATTCCCACCATCGGGGGCGGTCGAGGGGGGTGCGGATCGACGGGGAATAATTCCTGGCGCCGATTAATGACGGTTTGCTGAAAAAAATTTGACAAATTTCAGAGTTTTTGACAAAAAACAAAAAAAAATTAAGGCAAAAAAAAATTCTGAAATGTTTGCACACTGAAAATTTCGATGGCGTTGTGCAAGACAAAACGAATGAAGACCTTCTGCTGAAAACCCGGTAAGAATATTTGAATGTTTACTGCTTTTAGACGTTAAAATATCTGAAAAATTGATGTACCATTACACCTCGGTACTGATTTGTATAGGAATTTAGACAACAAAATTTAGCAATTCCCACCATCGGGGGCGGTCGAGGGGGGTGCGGATCGACGGGGAATAATTCCTGGCGCCGATTAATGATGGTTTGCTGAAAAAAATTTGACAAATTTCAGAGTTTTTGACAAAAAACAAAAAAAAATTAAGGCAAAAAAAAATTCTGAAATGTTTGCACACTGAAAATTTCGATGGCGTTGTGCAAGACAAAACGAATGAAGACCTTCTGCTGAAAACCCGGTAAGAATATTTGAATATTTACTGCTTTTAGACGTTAAAATATCTGAAAAATCGATGTACCATTACACCTCGGTACTGATTTGTATAGGCATTTAGACAACAAAATTTAGCAATTCCCACCATCGGGGGCGGTCGAGGGGGGTGCGGATCGACGGGGAATAATTCCTGGCGCCGATTAATGACGGTTTGCTGAAAAAAATTTGACAAAATTCAGAGTTTTCGACAAAAAACAAAAAAAGTTTAAGGCAAAAAAAAAATCTGAAATGTTTGTACACTGAAAATTTCGATGGCGTTGTGCAAGACAAAACGAATGAAGACCTTCTGCTGAAAACCCGGTAAGAATATTTGAATATTTACTGCTTTTAGACGTTAAAATATCTGAAAAATCGATGTACCATTACACCTCGGTACTGATTTGTATAGGAATTTAGACAACAAAATTTAGCAATTCCCACCATCGGGGGCGGTCGAGGGGGGTGCGGATCGACGGGGAATAATTCCTGGCGCCGATTAATGACGGTTTGCTGAAAAAAATTTGACAAATTTCAGAGTTTTTGACAAAAAACAAAAAAAAATTAAGGCAAAAAAAAATTCTGAAATGTTTGCACACTGAAAATTTCGATGGCGTTGTGCAAGACAAAACGAATGAAGACCTTCTGCTGAAAACCCGGTAAGAATATTTGAATATTTACTGCTTTTAGACGTTAAAATATCTGAAAAATCGATGTACCATTACACCTCGGTACTGATTTGTATAGGAATTTAGACAACAAAATTTTGCAATTCCCACCATCGGGGGCGGTCGAGGGGGGTGCGGATCGACGGGGAATAATTCCTGGCGCCGATTAATGACGGTTTGCTGAAAAAATTTGAAAAATTTCAGAGTTTTTGACAAAAAACAAAAAAATATTCAGGCAAAAAAAACTTCTGAAATGTTTGCACACTGAAAATTTCGATGGCGGTGTGCAAGACAAAACGAATGAAGACCTTCTGCTGAAAACCCGGTAAGAATATTTGAATATTTACTGCTTTTAGACGTTAAAATATCTGAAAAATCGATGTACCATTACACCTCGGTACTGATTTGTATAGGAATTTAGACAACAAAATTTAGCAATTCCCACCATCGGGGGCGGTCGAGGGGGGTGCCGATCGACGGGGAATAATTCCTGGCGCCGATTAATGACGGTTTGCTGAAATAAATTTGACAAAATTCAGAGTTTTCGACAAAAAACAAAAAAAGTTTAAGGCAAAAAAAAATTCTGAAATGTTTGTACACTGAAAATTTCGATGGCGTTGTGCAAGACAAAACGAATGAAGACCTTCTGCTGAAAACCCGGTAAGAATATTTGAATATTTACTGCTTTTAGACGTTAAAATATCTGAAAAATCGATGTACCATTACACCTCGGTACTGATTTGTATAGGAATTTAGACAACAAAATTTTGCAATTCCCACCATCGGGGGCGGTCGAGGGGGGTGCGGATCGACGGGGAATAATTCCTGGCGCCGATTAATGATGGTTTGCTGAAAAAAATTTGACAAATTTCAGAGATTTTGACAAAAAACAAAAAAAAATTAAGGCAAAAAAAAATTCTGAAATGTTTGCACACTGAAAATTTCGATGGCGTTGTGCAAGACAAAACGAATGAAGACCTTCTGCTGAAAACCCGGTAAGAATATTTGAATATTTACTGCTTTTAGACGTTAAAATATCTGAAAAATCGATGTACCATTACACCTCGGTACTGATTTGTATAGGAATTTAGACAACAAAATTTAGCAATTCCCACCATCGGGGGCGGTCGAGGGGGGTGCGGATCGACGGGGAATAATTCCTGGCGCCGATTAATGACGGTATGCTGAAAAAAATTTGACAAATTTCAGAGTTTTTGACAAAAAACAAAAAAAAATTCAGGCAAAAAAAACTTCTGAAATGTTTGCACACTGAAAATTTCGATGGCGGTGTGCAAGACAAAACGAATGAAGACCTTCTGCTGAAAACCCGGTAAGAATATTTGAATATTTACTGCTTTTAGACGTTAAAATATCTGAAAAATCGATGTACCATTACACCTCGGTACTGATTTGTATAGGAATTTAGACAACAAAATTTTGCAATTCCCACCATCGGGGGCGGTCGAGGGGGGTGCGGATCGACGGGGAATAATTCCTGGCGCCGATTAATGACGGTTTGCTGAAAAAAATTTGAAAAATTTCAGAGTTTTTGACAAAAAACAAAAAAAAATTCAGGCAAAAAAAACTTCTGAAATGTTTGCACACTGAAAATTTCGATGGCGGTGTGCAAGACAAAACGAATGAAGACCTTCTGCTGAAAACCCGGTAAGAATATTTGAATATTTACTGCTTTTAGACGTTAAAATATCTGAAAAATCGATGTACCATTACACCTCGGTACTGATTTGTATAGGAATTTAGACAACAAAATTTAGCAATTCCCACCATCGGGGGCGGTCGAGGGGGGTGCCGATCGACGGGGAATAATTCCTGGCGCCGATTAATGACGGTTTGCTGAAAAAAATTAGACAAATTTCAGAGTTTTTGACAAAAAACAAAAAAAAATTAAGGCAAAAAAAAAATCTGAAATGTGTGCACACTGAAAATTTCGATGGCGTTGTGCAAGACAAAACGAATGAAGACCTTCTGCTGAAAACCCGGTAAGAATATTTGAATGTTTACTGCTTTTAGACGTTAAAATATCTGAAAAATTGATGTACCATTACACCTCGGTACTGATTTGTATAGGAATTTAGACAACAAAATTTAGCAATTCCCACCATCGGGGGCGGTCGAGGGGGGTGCGGATCGACGGGGAATAATTCCTGGCGCCGATTAATGATGGTTTGCTGAAAAAAATTTGACAAATTTCAGAGTTTTTGACAAAAAACAAAAAAAAATTAAGGCAAAAAAAAATTCTGAAATGTTTGCACACTGAAAATTTCGATGGCGTTGTGCAAGACAAAACGAATGAAGACCTTCTGCTGAAAACCCGGTAAGAATATTTGAATGTTTACTGCTTTTAGACGTTAAAATATCTGAAAAATTGATGTACCATTACACCTCGGTACTGATTTGTATAGGAATTTAGACAACAAAATTTAGCAATTCCCACCATCGGGGGCGGTCGAGGGGGGTGCGGATCGACGGGGAATAATTCCTGGCGCCGATTAATGATGGTTTGCTGAAAAAAATTTGACAAATTTCAGAGTTTTTGACAAAAAACAAAAAAAAATTAAGACAAAAAAAATTCTGAAATGTTTGCACACTGAAAATTTCGATGGCGTTGTGCAAGACAAAACGAATGAAGACCTTCTGCTGAAAACCCGGTAAGAATATTTGAATATTTACTGCTTTTAGACGTTAAAATATCTGAAAAATCGATGTACCATTACACCTCGGTACTGATTTGTATAGGCATTTAGACAACAAAATTTAGCAATTCCCACCATCGGGGGCGGTCGAGGGGGTGCGGATCGACGGGGAATAATTCCTGGCGCCGATTAATGACGGTTTGCTGAAAAAAATTTGACAAATTTCAGAGTTTTCGACAAAAAACAAAAAAAGTTTAAGGCAAAAAAAAATTCTGAAATGTTTGTACACTGAAAATTTCGATGGCGTTGTGCAAGACAAAACGAATGAAGACCTTCTGCTGAAAACCCGGTAAGAATATTTGAATGTTTACTGCTTTTAGACGTTAAAATATCTGAAAAATTGATGTACCATTACACCTCGGTACTGATTTGTATAGGAATTTAGACAACAAAATTTAGCAATTCCCACCATCGGGGGCGGTCGAGGGGGGTGCGGATCGACGGGGAATAATTCCTGGCGCCGATTAATGATGGTTTGCTGAAAAAAATTTGACAAATTTCAGAGTTTTTGACAAAAAACAAAAAAAGTTTAAGGCAAAAAAAAATTCTGAAATGTTTGCACACTGAAAATTTCGATGGCGTTGTGCAAGACAAAACGAATGAAGACTTTCTGCTGAAAACCCGGTAAGAATATTTGAATATTTACTGCTTTTAGACGTTAAAATATCTGAAAAATTGATGTACCATTACACATCGGTACTGATTTGTATAGGAATTTAGACAACAAAATTTAGCAATTCCCACCATCGGGGGCGGTCGAGGGGGGTGCGGATCGACGGGGAATAATTCCTGGCGCCGATTAATGATGGTTTTCTGAAAAAAATTTGACAAATTTCAGAGTTTTTGACAAAAAACAAAAAAAAATTAAGACAAAAAAAATTCTGAAATGTTTGCACACTGAAAATTTCGATGGCGGTGTGCAAGACAAAACGAATGAAGACCTTCTGCTGAAAACCCGGTAAGAATATTTGAATATTTACTGCTTTTAGACGTTAAAATATCTGAAAAATCGATGTACCATTACACCTCGGTACTGATTTGTATAGGAATTTAGACAACAAAATTTAGCAAATCCCACCATCGGGGGCGGTCGAGGGGGGTGCGGATCGACGGGGAATAATTCCAGGCGCCGATTAATGACGGTTTGCTGAAAAAAATTTGACAAATTTCAGAGTTTTTGACAAAAAATAAAAAAAAATTAAAAGCCAAAAAAAATTCTGAAATGTTTGCACACTGAAAATTTCGATGGCGTTGTGCAAGACAAAACGAATGAAGACCTTCTGCTGAAAACCCGGTAAGAATATTTGAATGTTTACTGCTTTTAGACGTTAAAATATCTGAAAAATTGATGTACCATTACACCTCGGTACTGATTTGTATAGGAATTTAGACAACAAAATTTAGCAATTCCCACCATCGGGGGCGGTCGAGGGAGGTGCGGATCGACGGGGAATAATTCCTGGCGCCGATTAATGATGGTTTGCTGAAAAAAATTAGACAAATTTCAAAGTTTTTGACAAAAAACAAAAAAAAATAAAGGCAAAAAAAAATTCTGAAATTTTTGCACACTGAAAATTTCGATGGCGTTGTGCAAGACAAAACGAATGAAGACCTTCTGCTGAAAACCCGGTAAGAATATTTGAATATTTACTGCTTTTAGACGTTAAAATATCTGAAAAATCGATGTACCATTACACCTCGGTACTGATTTGTATAGGCATTTAGACAACAAAATTTAGCAATTCCCACCATCGGGGGCGGTCGAGGGGGGTGCGGATCGACGGGGAATAATTCCTGGCGCCGATTAATGAAGGTTTGCTGAAAAAAAATTTGACAAAATTCAGAGTTTTCGACAAAAAACAAAAAAAGTTTAAGGCAAAAAAAAATTCTGAAATGTTTGTACACTGAAAATTTCGATGGCGTTGTGCAAGACAAAACGAATGAAGACCTTCTGCTGAAAACCCGGTAAGAATATTTGAATGTTTACTGCTTTTAGACGTTAAAATATCTGAAAAATTGATGTACCATTACACCTCGGTACTGATTTGTATAGGAATTTAGACAACAAAATTTAGCAATTCCCACCATCGGGGGCGGTCGAGGGGGGTGCGGATCGACGGGGAATAATTCCTGGCGCCGATTAATGATGGTTTGCTGAAAAAAATTTGACAAATTTCAGAGTTTTTGACAAAAAACAAAAAAAAATTAAGGCAAAAAAAAATTCTGAAATGTTTGCACACTGAAAATTTCGATGGCGTTGTGCAAGACAAAACGAATGAAGACCTTCTGCTGAAAACCCGGTAAGAATATTTGAATATTTACTGCTTTTAGACGTTAAAATATCTGAAAAATCGATGTACCATTACACCTCGGTACTGATTTGTATAGGCATTTAGACAACAAAATTTAGCAATTCCCACCATCGGGGGCGGTCGAGGGGGGTGCGGATCGACGGGGAATAATTCCTGGCGCCGATTAATAACGGTTTGCTGAAAAAAATTTGACAAATTTCAGAGTTTTTGACAAAAAACAAAAAAAAATTAAGGCAAAAAAAAATTCTGAAATGTTTGCACACTGAAAATTTCGATGGCGTTGTGCAAGACAAAACGAATGAAGACCTTCTGCTGAAAACCCGGTAAGAATATTTGAATATTTACTGCTTTTAGACGTTAAAATATCTGAAAAATCGATGTACCATTACACCTCGGTACTGATTTGTATAGGAATTTAGACAACAAAATTTTGCAATTCCCACCATCGGGGGCGGTCGAGGGGGGTGCGGATCGACGGGGAATAATTCCTGGCGCCGATTAATGACGGTTTGCTGAAAAAAATTTGAAAAATTTCAGAGTTTTTGACAAAAAACAAAAAAAAATTCAGGCAAAAAAAACTTCTGAAATGTTTGCACACTGAAAATTTCGATGGCGGTGTGCAAGACAAAACGAATGAAGACCTTCTGCTGAAAACCCGGTAAGAATATTTGAATATTTACTGCTTTTAGACGTTAAAATATCTGAAAAATCGATGTACCATTACACCTCGGTACTGATTTGTATAGGAATTTAGACAACAAAATTTAGCAATTCCCACCATCGGGGGCGGTCGAGGGGGGTGCCGATCGACGGGGAATAATTCCTGGCGCCGATTAATGACGGTTTGCTGAAAAAAATTTGACAAAATTCAGAGTTTTCGACAAAAAACAAAAAAAGTTTAAGGCAAAAAAAAATTCTGAAATGTTTGTACACTGAAAATTTCGATGGCGTTGTGCAAGACAAAACGAATGAAGACCTTCTGCTGAAAACCCGGTAAGAATATTTGAATATTTACTGCTTTTAGACGTTAAAATATCTGAAAAATCGATGTACCATTACACCTCGGTACTGATTTGTATAGGAATTTAGACAACAAAATTTAGCAATTCCCACCATCGGGGGCGGTCGAGGGGGGTGCGGATCGACGGGGAATAATTCCTGGCGCCGATTAATGACGGTATGCTGAAAAAAATTTGAAAAATTTCTGAGTTTTTGACAAAAAACAAAAAAAAATTCAGGCAAAAAAAACTTCTGAAATGTTTGCACACTGAAAATTTCGATGGCGGTGTGCAAGACAAAACGAATGAAGACCTTCTGCTGAAAACCCGGTAAGAATATTTGAATATTTACTGCTTTTAGACGTTAAAATATCTGAAAAATCGATGTACCATTACACCTCGGTACTGATTTGTATAGGAATTTAGACAACAAAATTTTGCAATTCCCACCATCGGGGGCGGTCGAGGGGGGTGCGGATCGACGGGGAATAATTCCTGGCGCCGATTAATGACGGTTTGCTGAAAAAAATTTGAAAAATTTCAGAGTTTTTGACAAAAAACAAAAAAAAATTCAGGCAAAAAAAACTTCTGAAATGTTTGCACACTGAAAATTTCGATGGCGGTGTGCAAGACAAAACGAATGAAGACCTTCTGCTGAAAACCCGGTAAGAATATTTGAATATTTACTGCTTTTAGACGTTAAAATATCTGAAAAATCGATGTACCATTACACCTCGGTACTGATTTGTATAGGAATTTAGACAACAAAATTTAGCAATTCCCACCATCGGGGGCGGTCGAGGGGGGTGCGGATCGACGGGGAATAATTCCTGGCGCCGATTAATGACGGTTTGCTGAAAAAAATTAGACAAATTTCAGAGTTTTTGACAAAAAACAAAAAAAAATTAAGGCAAAAAAAACTTCTGAAATGTTTGCACACTGAAAATTTCGATGGCGGTGTGCAAGACAAAACGAATGAAGACCTTCTGCTGAAAACCCGGTAAGAATATTTGAATATTTACTGCTTTTAGACGTTAAAATATCTGAAAAATCGATGTACCATTACACCTCGGTACTGATTTGTATAGGAATTTAGACAACAAAATTTAGCAAATCCCACCATCGGGGGCGGTCGAGGGGGGTGCGGATCGACGGGGAATAATTCCAGGCGGCGATTAATGACGGTTTGCTGAAAAAAATTTGACAAATTTCAGAGTTTTTGACAAAAAATAAAAAAAAATTAAAAGCCAAAAAAAATTCTGAAATGTTTGCACACTGAAAATTTCGATGGCGTTGTGCAAGACAAAACGAATGAAGACCTTCTGCTGAAAACCCGGTAAGAATATTTGAATGTTTACTGCTTTTAGACGTTAAAATATCTGAAAAATTGATGTACCATTACACCTCGGTACTGATTTGTATAGGAATTTAGACAACAAAATTTAGCAATTCCCACCATCGGGGGCGGTCGAGGGGGGTGCGGATCGACGGGGAATAATTCCTGGCGCCGATTAATGATGGTTTGCTGAAAAAAATTAGACAAATTTCAGAGTTTTTGACAAAAAACAAAAAAAAATAAAGGCAAAAAAAAATTCTGAAATGTTTGCACACTGAAAATTTCGATGGCGTTGTGCAAGACAAAACGAATGAAGACCTTCTGCTGAAAACCCGGTAAGAATATTTGAATATTTACTGCTTTTAGACGTTAAAATATCTGAAAAATCGATGTACCATTACACCTCGGTACTGATTTGTATAGGCATTTAGACAACAAAATTTAGCAATTCCCACCATCGGGGGCGGTCGAGGGGGGTGCGGATCGACGGGGAATAATTCCTGGCGCCGATTAATGACGGTTTGCTGAAAAAAAATTTGACAAAATTCAGAGTTTTCGACAAAAAACAAAAAAAGTTTAAGGCAAAAAAAAATTCTGACATGTTTGTACACTGAAAATTTCGATGGCGTTGTGCAAGACAAAACGAATGAAGACCTTCTGCTGAAAACCCGGTAAGAATATTTGAATGTTTACTGCTTTTAGACGTTAAAATATCTGAAAAATTGATGTACCATTACACCTCGGTACTGATTTGTATAGGAATTTAGACAACAAAATTTAGCAATTCCCACCATCGGGGGCGGTCGAGGGGGGTGCGGATCGACGGGGAATAATTCCTGGCGCCGATTAATGATGGTTTGCTGAAAAAAATTTGACAAATTTCAGAGTTTTCGACAAAAAACAAAAAAAGTTTAAGGCAAAAAAAAATTCTGAAATGTTTGTACACTGAAAATTTCGATGGCGTTGTGCAAGACAAAACGAATGAAGACCTTCTGCTGAAAACCCGGTAAGAATATTTGAATATTTACTGCTTTTAGACGTTAAAATATCTGAAAAATCGATGTACCATTACACCTCGGTACTGATTTGTATAGGAATTTAGACAACAAAATTTAGCAATTCCCACCATCGGGGGCGGTCGAGGGGGGTGCCGATCGACGGGGAATAATTCCTGGCGCCGATTAATGACGGTTTGCTGAAAAAAATTAGACAAATTTCAGAGTTTTTGACAAAAAACAAAAAAAAATTAAGGCTAAAAAAAATTCTGAAATGTGTGCACACTGAAAATTTCGATGGCGTTGTGCAAGACAAAACGAATGAAGACCTTCTGCTGAAAACCCGGTACGAATATTTGAATATTTACTGCTTTTAGACGTTAAAATATCTGAAAAATCGATGTACCATTACACCTCGGTACTGATTTGTATAGGAATTTAGACAACAAAATTTAGCAATTCCCACCATCGGGGGCGGTCGAGGGGGGTGCGGATCGACGGGGAATAATTCCTGGCGCCGCCGATTAATAACGGTTTGCTGAAAAAAATTTGACAAATTTCAGAGTTTTTGACAAAAACAAAAAAAAATTAAGGCAAAAAAAAATTCTGAAATGTTTGCACACTGAAAATTTCGATGGCGTTGTGCAAGACAAAACGAATGAAGACCTTCTGCTGAAAACCCGGTAAGAATATTTGAATATTTACTGCTTTTAGACGTTAAAATATCTGAAAAATCGATGTACCATTACACCTCGGTACTGATTTGTATAGGAATTTAGACAACAAAATTTTGCAATTCCCACCATCGGGGGCGGTCGAGGGGGGTGCGGATCGACGGGGAATAATTCCTGGCGCCGATTAATGACGGTTTGCTGAAAAAAATTTGAAAAATTTCAGAGTTTTTGACAAAAAACAAAAAAAAATTCAGGCAAAAAAAACTTCTGAAATGTTTGCACACTGAAAATTTCGATGGCGGTGTGCAAGACAAAACGAATGAAGACCTTCTGCTGAAAACCCGGTAAGAATATTTGAATATTTACTGCTTTTAGACGTTAAAATATCTGAAAAATCGATGTACCATTACACCTCGGTACTGATTTGTATAGGAATTTAGACAACAAAATTTAGCAATTCCCACCATCGGGGGCGGTCGAGGGGGGTGCGGATCGACGGGGAATAATTCCTGGCGCCGATTAATGACGGTATGCTGAAAAAAATTTGAAAAATTTCAGAGTTTTTGACAAAAAACAAAAAAAAATTCAGGCAAAAAAAACTTCTGAAATGTTTGCACACTGAAAATTTCGATGGCGTTGTGCAAGACAAAACGAATGAAGACCTTCTGCTGAAAACCCGGTAAGAATATTTGAATGTTTACTGCTTTTAGACGTTAAAATATCTGAAAAATCGATGTACCATTACACCTCGGTACTGATTTGTATAGGAATTTAGACAACAAAATTTTGCAATTCCCACCATCGGGGGCGGTCGAGGGGGGTGCGGATCGACGGGGAATAATTCCTGGCGCCGATTAATGACGGTTTGCTGAAAAAAATTTGAAAAATTTCAGAGTTTTTGACAAAAAACAAAAAAAAATTCAGGCAAAAAAAACTTCTGAAATGTTTGCACACTGAAAATTTCGATGGCGGTGTGCAAGACAAAACGAATGAAGACCTTCTGCTGAAAACCCGGTAAGAATATTTGAATATTTACTGCTTTTAGACGTTAAAATATCTGAAAAATCGATGTACCATTACACCTCGGTACTGATTTGTATAGGAATTTAGACAACAAAATTTAGCAATTCCCACCATCGGGGGCGGTCGAGGGGGGTGCCGATCGACGGGGAATAATTCCTGGCGCCGATTAATGACGGTTTGCTGAAAAAAATTAGACAAATTTCAGAGTTTTTGACAAAAAACAAAAAAAAATTAAGGCAAAAAAAAATTCTGAAATGTGTGCACACTGAAAATTTCGATGGCGTTGTGCAAGACAAAACGAATGAAGACCTTCTGCTGAAAACCCGGTAAGAATATTTGAATGTTTACTGCTTTTAGACGTTAAAATATCTGAAAAATTGATGTACCATTACACCTCGGTACTGATTTGTATAGGAATTTAGACAACAAAATTTAGCAAATCCCACCATCGGGGGCGGTCGAGGGGGGTGCGGATCGACGGGGAATAATTCCAGGCGCCGATTAATGACGGTTTGCTGAAAAAAATTTGACAAATTTCAGAGTTTTTGACAAAAAATAAAAAAAAATTAAAAGCCAAAAAAAATTCTGAAATGTTTGCACACTGAAAATTTCGATGGCGTTGTGCAAGACAAAACGAATGAAGACCTTCTGCTGAAAACCCGGTAAGAATATTTGAATGTTTACTGCTTTTAGACGTTAAAATATCTGAAAAATTGATGTACCATTACACCTCGGTACTGATTTGTATAGGAATTTAGACAACAAAATTTAGCAATTCCCACCATCGGGGGCGGTCGAGGGGGGTGCGGATCGACGGGGAATAATTCCTGGCGCCGATTAATGATGGTTTGCTGAAAAAAATTAGACAAATTTCAGAGTTTTTGACAAAAAACAAAAAAAAATTAAGGCAAAAAAAAATTCTGAAATGTTTGCACACTGAAAATTTCGATGGCGTTGTGCAAGACAAAACGAATGAAGACCTTCTGCTGAAAACCCGGTAAGAATATTTGAATGTTTACTGCTTTTAGACGTTAAAATATCTGAAAAATCGATGTACCATTACACCTCGGTACTGATTTGTATAGGCATTTAGACAACAAAATTTAGCAATTCCTACCATCGGGGGCGGTCGAGGGGGTGCGGATCGACGGGGAATAATTCCTGGCGCCGATAAATGACGGTTTGCTGAAAAAAATTTGACAAATTTCAGAGTTTTCGACAAAAAACAAAAAAAGTTTAAGGCAAAAAAAAATTCTGAAATGTTTGTACACTGAAAATTTCGATGGCGTTGTGCAAGACAAAACGAATGAAGACCTTCTGCTGAAAACCCGGTAAGAATATTTGAATATTTACTGCTTTTAGACGTTATAATATCTGAAAAATCGATGTACCATTACACCTCGGTACTGATTTGTATAGGAATTTAGACAACAAAATTTAGCAATTCCCACCATCGGGGGCGGTCGAGGGGGGTGCCGATCGACGGGGAATAATTCCTGGCGCCGATTAATGACGGTCTGCTGAAAAAAATTAGACAAATTTCAGAGTTTTTGACAAAAAACAAAAAAAAATTAAGGCAAAAAAAAATTCTGAAATGTGTGCACACTGAAAATTTCGATGGCGTTGTGCAAGACAAAACGAATGAAGACCTTCTGCTGAAAACCCGGTAAGAATATTTGAATGTTTACTGCTTTTAGACGTTAAAATATCTGAAAAATTGATGTACCATTACACCTCGGTACTGATTTGTATAGGAATTTAGACAACAAAATTTAGCAATTCCCACCATCGGGGGCGGTCGAGGGGGGTGCGGATCGACGGGGAATAATTCCTGGCGCCGATTAATGATGGTTTGCTGAAAAAAATTTGACAAATTTCAGAGTTTTTGACAAAAAACAAAAAAAAATTAAGGCAAAAAAAAATTCTGAAATGTTTGCACACTGAAAATTTCGATGGCGTTGTGCAAGACAAAACGAATGAAGACCTTCTGCTGAAAACCCGGTAAGAATATTTGAATGTTTACTGCTTTTAGACGTTAAAATATCTGAAAAATTGATGTACCATTACACCTCGGTACTGATTTGTATAGGAATTTAGACAACAAAATTTAGCAAATCCCACCATCGGGGGCGGTCGAGGGGGGTGCGGATCGACGGGGAATAATTCCAGGCGCCGATTAATGACGGTTTGCTGAAAAAAATTTGACAAATTTCAGAGTTCTTGACAAAAAATAAAAAAAAATTAAAAGCCAAAAAAAATTCTGAAATGTTTGCACACTGAAAATTTCGATGGCGTTGTGCAAGACAAAACGAATGAAGACCTTCTGCTGAAAACCCGGTAAGAATATTTGAATGTTTACTGCTTTTAGACGTTAAAATATCTGAAAAATTGATGTACCATTACACCTCGGTACTGATTTGTATAGGAATTTAGACAACAAAATTTAGCAATTCCCACCATCGGGGGCGGTCGAGGGAGGTGCGGATCGACGGGGAATAATTCCTGGCGCCGATTAATGATGGTTTGCTGAAAAAAATTAGACAAATTTCAGAGTTTTTGACAAAAAACAAAAAAAAATTAAGGCAAAAAAAAATTCTGAAATGTTTGCACACTGAAAATTTCGATGGCGTTGTGCAAGACAAAACGAATGAAGACCTTCTGCTGAAAACCCGGTAAGAATATTTGAATATTTACTGCTTTTAGACGTTAAAATATCTGAAAAATCGATGTACCATTACACCTCGGTACTGATTTGTATAGGCATTTAGACAACAAAATTTAGCAATTCCCACCATCGGGGGCGGTCGACGGGGGTGCGGATCGACGGGGAATAATTCCTGGCGCCGATTAATGACGGTTTGCTGAAAAAAAATTTGACAAAATTCAGAGTTTTCGACAAAAAACAAAAAAAGTTTAAGGCAAAAAAAAATTCTGAAATGTTTGTACACTGAAAATTTCGATGGCGTTGTGCAAGACAAAACGAATGAAGACCTTCTGCTGAAAACCCGGTAAGAATATTTGAATATTTACTGCTTTTAGACGTTAAAATATCTGAAAAATCGATGTACCATTACACCTCGGTACTGATTTGTATAGGAATTTAGACAACAAAATTTAGCAAATCCCACCATCGGGGGCGGTCGAGGGGGGTGCGGATCGACGGGGAATAATTCCAGGCGCCGATTAATGACGGTTTGCTGAAAAAAATTTGACAAATTTCAGAGTTTTTGACAAAAAATAAAAAAAAATTAAAAGCCAAAAAAAATTCTGAAATGTTTGCACACTGAAAATTTCGATGGCGTTGTGCAAGACAAAACGAATGAAGACCTTCTGCTGAAAACCCGGTAAGAATATTTGAATGTTTACTGCTTTTAGACGTTAAAATATCTGAAAAATTGATGTACCATTACACCTCGGTACTGATTTGTATAGGAATTTAGACAACAAAATTTAGCAATTCCCACCATCGGGGGCGGTCGAGGGGGGTGCGGATCGACGGGGAATAATTCCTGGCGCCGATTAATGATGGTTTGCTGAAAAAAATTAGACAAATTTCAGAGTTTTTGACAAAAAACAAAAAAAAATTAAGGCAAAAAAAAATTCTGAAATGTTTGCACACTGAAAATTTCGATGGCGTTGTGCAAGACAAAACGAATGAAGACCTTCTGCTGAAAACCCGGTAAGAATATTTGAATATTTACTGCTTTTAGACGTTAAAATATCTGAAAAATCGATGTACCATTACACCTCGGTACTGATTTGTATAGGCATTTAGACAACAAAATTTAGCAATTCCCACCATCGGGGGCGGTCGAGGGGGGTGCGGATCGACGGGGAATAATTCCTGGCGCCGATTAATGACGGTTTGCTGAAAAAAAATTTGACAAAATTCAGAGTTTTCGACAAAAAACAAAAAAAGTTTAAGGCGAAAAAAAATTCTGAAATGTTTGTACACTGAAAATTTCGATGGCGTTGTGCAAGACAAAACGAATGAAGACCTTCTGCTGAAAACCCGGTAAGAATATTTGAATGTTTACTGCTTTTAGACGTTAAAATATCTGAAAAATTGATGTACCATTACACCTCGGTACTGATTTGTATAGGAATTTAGACAACAAAATTTAGCAATTCCCACCATCGGGGGCGGTCGAGGGGGGTGCGGATCGACGGGGAATAATTCCTGGCGCCGATTAATGATGGTTTGCTGAAAAAAATTTGACAAATTTCAGAGTTTTTGACAAAAAACAAAAAAAAATTAAGGCAAAAAAAAATTCTGAAATGTTTGCACACTGAAAATTTCGATGGCGTTGTGCAAGACAAAACGAATGAAGACCTTCTGCTGAAAACCCGGTAAGAATATTTGAATATTTACTGCTTTTAGACGTTAAAATATCTGAAAAATCGATGTACCATTACACCTCGGTACTGATTTGTATAGGCATTTAGACAACAAAATTTAGCAATTCCCACCATCGGGGGCGGTCGACGGGGGTGCGGATCGACGGGGAATAATTCCTGGCGCCGATTAATGACGGTTTGCTGAAAAAAAATTTGACAAAATTCAGAGTTTTCGACAAAAAACAAAAAAAGTTTAAGGCAAAAAAAAATTCTGAAATGTTTGTACACTGAAAATTTCGATGGCGTTGTGCAAGACAAAACGAATGAAGACCTTCTGCTGAAAACCCGGTAAGAATATTTGAATATTTACTGCTTTTAGACGATAAAATATCTGAAAAATCGATGTACCATTACACCTCGGTACTGATTTGTATAGGAATTTAGACAACAAAATTTAGCAAATCCCACCATCGGGGGCGGTCGAGGGGGGTGCGGATCGACGGGGAATAATTCCAGGCGCCGATTAATGACGGTTTGCTGAAAAAAATTTGACAAATTTCAGAGTTTTTGACAAAAAATAAAAAAAAATTAAAAGCCAAAAAAAATTCTGAAATGTTTGCACACTGAAAATTTCGATGGCGTTGTGCAAGACAAAACGAATGAAGACCTTCTGCTGAAAACCCGGTAAGAATATTTGAATGTTTACTGCTTTTAGACGTTAAAATATCTGAAAAATTGATGTACCATTACACCTCGGTACTGATTTGTATAGGAATTTAGACAACAAAATTTAGCAATTCCCACCATCGGGGGCGGTCGAGGGGGGTGCGGATCGACGGGGAATAATTCCTGGCGCCGATTAATGATGGTTTGCTGAAAAAAATTAGACAAATTTCAGAGTTTTTGACAAAAAACAAAAAAAAATTAAGGCAAAAAAAAATTCTGAAATGTTTGCACACTGAAAATTTCGATGGCGTTGTGCAAGACAAAACGAATGAAGACCTTCTGCTGAAAACCCGGTAAGAATATTTGAATATTTACTGCTTTTAGACGTTAAAATATCTGAAAAATCGATGTACCATTACACCTCGGTACTGATTTGTATAGGCATTTAGACAACAAAATTTAGCAATTCCCACCATCGGGGGCGGTCGAGGGGGGTGCGGATCGACGGGGAATAATTCCTGGCGCCGATTAATGACGGTTTGCTGAAAAAAAATTTGACAAAATTCAGAGTTTTCGACAAAAAACAAAAAAAGTTTAAGGCGAAAAAAAATTCTGAAATGTTTGTACACTGAAAATTTCGATGGCGTTGTGCAAGACAAAACGAATGAAGACCTTCTGCTGAAAACCCGGTAAGAATATTTGAATGTTTACTGCTTTTAGACGTTAAAATATCTGAAAAATTGATGTACCATTACACCTCGGTACTGATTTGTATAGGAATTTAGACAACAAAATTTAGCAATTCCCACCATCGGGGGCGGTCGAGGGGGGTGCGGATCGACGGGGAATAATTCCTGGCGCCGATTAATGATGGTTTGCTGAAAAAAATTTGACAAATTTCAGAGTTTTTGACAAAAAACAAAAAAAAATTAAGGCAAAAAAAAATTCTGAAATGTTTGCACACTGAAAATTTCGATGGCGTTGTGCAAGACAAAACGAATGAAGACCTTCTGCTGAAAACCCGGTAAGAATATTTGAATATTTACTGCTTTTAGACGTTAAAATATCTGAAAAATCGATGTACCATTACACCTCGGTACTGATTTGTATAGGCATTTAGACAACAAAATTTAGCAATTCCCACCATCGGGGGCGGTCGAGGGGGGTGCGGATCGACGGGGAATAATTCCTGGCGCCGATTAATGACGGTTTGCTGAAAAAAATTTGACAAAATTCAGAGTTTTCGACAAAAAACAAAAAAAGTTTAAGGCAAAAAAAAATTCTGAAATGTTTGTACACTGAAAATTTCGATGGCGTTGTGCAAGACAAAACGAATGAAGACCTTCTGCTGAAAACCCGGTAAGAATATTTGAATATTTACTGCTTTTAGACGTTAAAATATCTGAAAAATCGATGTACCATTACACCTCGGTACTGATTTGTATAGGAATTTAGACAACAAAATTTAGCAATTCCCACCATCGGGGGCGGTCGAGGGGGGTGCCGATCGACGGGGAATAATTCCTGGCGCCGATTAATGACGGTTTGCTGAAAAAAATTAGACAAATTTCAGAGTTTTTGACAAAAAACAAAAAAAAATTAAGGCAAAAAAAAATTCTGAAATGTGTGCACACTGAAAATTTCGATGGCGTTGTGCAAGACAAAACGAATGAAGACCTTCTGCTGAAAACCCGGTAAGAATATTTGAATATTTACTGCTTTTAGACGTTAAAATATCTGAAAAATCGATGTACCATTACACCTCGGTACTGATTTGTATAGGAATTTAGACAACAAAATTTAGCAAATCCCACCATCGGGGGCGGTCGAGGGGGGTGCGGATCGACGGGGAATAATTCCTGGCGCCGATTAATAACGGTTTGCTGAAAAAAATTTGACAAATTTCAGAGTTTTTGACAAAAAACAAAAAAAAATTAAGGCAAAAAAAAATTCTGAAATGTTTGCACACTGAAAATTTCGATGGCGTTGTGCAAGACAAAACGAATGAAGACCTTCTGCTGAAAACCCGGTAAGAATATTTGAATATTTACTGCTTTTAGACGTTAAAATATCTGAAAAATCGATGTACCATTACACCTCGGTACTGATTTGTATAGGAATTTAGACAACAAAATTTAGCAATTCCCACCATCGGGGGCGGTCGAGGGGGGTGCCGATCGACGGGGAATAATTCCTGGCGCCGATTAATGACGGTTTGCTGAAAAAAATTTGACAAAATTCAGAGTTTTCGACAAAAAACAAAAAAAGTTTAAGGCAAAAAAAAATTCTGAAATGTTTGTACACTGAAAATTTCGATGGCGTTGTGCAAGACAAAACGAATGAAGACCTTCTGCTGAAAACCCGGTAAGAATATTTGAATATTTACTGCTTTTAGACGTTAAAATATCTGAAAAATCGATGTACCATTACACCTCGGTACTGATTTGTATAGGAATTTAGACAACAAAATTTAGCAATTCCCACCATCGGGGGCGGTCGAGGGGGGTGCGGATCGACAGGGAATAATTCCTGGCGCCGATTAATGATGGTTTGCTGAAAAAAATTTGACAAATTTCAGAGATTTTGACAAAAAACAAAAAAAAATTAAGGCAAAAAAAAATTCTGAAATGTTTGCACACTGAAAATTTCGATGGCGTTGTGCAAGACAAAACGAATGAAGACCTTCTGCTGAAAACCCGGTAAGAATATTTGAATATTTACTGCTTTTAGACGTTAAAATATCTGAAAAATCGATGTACCATTACACCTCGGTACTGATTTGTATAGGAATTTAGACAACAAAATTTAGCAATTCCCACCATCGGGGGCGGTCGAGGGGGGTGCGGATCGACGGGGAATAATTCCTGGCGCCGATTAATGACGGTTTGCTGAAAAAAATTTGAAAAATTTCAGAGTTTTTAACAAAAAACAAAAAAAAATTCAGGCAAAAAAAACTTCTGAAATGTTTGCACACTGAAAATTTCGATGGCGGTGTGCAAGACAAAACGAATGAAGACCTTCTGCTGAAAACCCGGTAAGAATATTTGAATATTTACTGCTTTTAGACGTTAAAATATCTGAAAAATCGATGTACCATTACACCTCGGTACTGATTTGTATAGGAATTTAGACAACAAAATTTAGCAATTCCCACCATCGGGGGCGGTCGAGGGGGGTGCCGATCGACGGGGAATAATTCCTGGCGCCGATTAATGACGGTTTGCTGAAAAAAATTAGACAAATTTCAGAGTTTTTGACAAAAAACAAAAAAAAATTAAGGCAAAAAAAAATTCTGAAATGTGTGCACACTGAAAATTTCGATGGCGTTGTGCAAGACAAAACGAATGAAGACCTTCTGCTGAAAACCCGGTAAGAATATTTGAATGTTTACTGCTTTTAGACGTTAAAATATCTGAAAAATTGATGTACCATTACACCTCGGTACTGATTTGTATAGGAATTTAGACAACAAAATTTAGCAATTCCCACCATCGGGGGCGGTCGAGGGGGGTGCGGATCGACGGGGAATAATTCCTGGCGCCGATTAATGATGGTTTGCTGAAAAAAATTTGACAAATTTCAGAGTTTTTGACAAAAAACAAAAAAAAATTAAGGCAAAAAAAAATTCTGAAATGTTTGCACACTGAAAATTTCGATGGCGTTGTGCAAGACAAAACGAATGAAGACCTTCTGCTGAAAACCCGGTAAGAATATTTGAATGTTTACTGCTTTTAGACGTTAAAATATCTGAAAAATTGATGTACCATTACACCTCGGTACTGATTTGTATAGGAATTTAGACAACAAAATTTAGCAATTCCCACCATCGGGGGCGGTCGAGGGGGGTGCGGATCGACGGGGAATAATTCCTGGCGCCGATTAATGATGGTTTGCTGAAAAAAATTTGACAAATTTCAGAGTTTTTGACAAAAAACAAAAAAAAATTAAGACAAAAAAAATTCTGAAATGTTTGCACACTGAAAATTTCGATGGCGTTGTGCAAGACAAAACGAATGAAGACCTTCTGCTGAAAACCCGGTAAGAATATTTGAATATTTACTGCTTTTAGACGTTAAAATATCTGAAAAATCGATGTACCATTACACCTCGGTACTGATTTGTATAGGCATTTAGACAACAAAATTTAGCAATTCCTACCATCGGGGGCGGTCGAGGGGGTGCGGATCGACGGGGAATAATTCCTGGCGCCGATTAATGACGGTTTGCTGAAAAAAATTTTACAAATTTCAGAGTTTTCGACAAAAAACAAAAAAAGTTTAAGGCAAAAAAAATTCTGAAATGTTTGTACACTGAAAATTTCGATGGCGTTGTGCAAGACAAAACGAATGAAGACCTTCTGCTGAAAACCCGGTAAGAATATTTGAATGTTTACTGCTTTTAGACGTTAAAATATCTGAAAAATTGATGTACCATTACACCTCGGTACTGATTTGTATAGGAATTTAGACAACAAAATTTAGCAATTCCCACCATCGGGGGCGGTCGAGGGGGGTGCGGATCGACGGGGAATAATTCCTGGCGCCGATTAATGATGGTTTGCTGAAAAAAATTAGACAAATTTCAGAGTTTTTGACAAAAAACAAAAAAAAATTAAGGCAAAAAAAAATTCTGAAATGTTTGCACACTGAAAATTTCGATGGCGTTGTGCAAGACAAAACGAATGAAGACCTTCTGCTGAAAACCCGGTAAGAATATTTGAATGTTTACTGCTTTTAGACGTTAAAATATCTGAAAAATTGATGTACCATTACACCTCGGTACTGATTTGTATAGGAATTTAGACAACAAAATTTAGCAATTCCCACCATCGGGGGCGGTCGAGGGGGGTGCGGATCGACGGGGAATAATTCCTGGCGCCGATTAATGATGGTTTGCTGAAAAAAATTTGACAAATTTCAGAGTTTTTGACAAAAAACAAAAAAAAATTAAGACAAAAAAAATTCTGAAATGTTTGCACACTGAAAATTTCGATGGCGTTGTGCAAGACAAAACGAATGAAGACCTTCTGCTGAAAACCCGGTAAGAATATTTGAATATTTACTGCTTTTAGACGTTAAAATATCTGAAAAATCGATGTACCATTACACCTCGGTACTGATTTGTATAGGAATTTAGACAACAAAATTTAGCAATTCCCACCATCGGGGGCGGTCGAGGGGGGTGCCGATCGACGGGGAATAATTCCTGGCGCCGATTAATGACGGTTTGCTGAAAAAAATTTGACAAAATTCAGAGTTTTCGACAAAAAGCAAAAAAAGTTTAAGGCAAAAAAAAATTCTGAAATGTTTGTACACTGAAAATTTCGATGGCGTTGTGCAAGACAAAACGAATGAAGACCTTCTGCTGAAAACCCGGTAAGAATATTTGAATATTTACTGCTTTTAGACGTTAAAATATCTGAAAAATCGATGTACCATTACACCTCGGTACTGATTTGTATAGGAATTTAGACAACAAAATTTTGCAATTCCCACCATCGGGGGCGGTCAAGGGGGGTGCGGATCGACGGGGAATAATTCCTGGCGCCGATTAATGACGGTTTGCTGAAAAAAATTTGACAAATTTCAGAGTTTTTAACAAAAAACAAAAAAAATTTAAGGCAAAAAAAACTTCTGAAATGTTTGCACACTGAAAATTTCGATGGCGGTGTGCAAGACAAAACGAATGAAGACCTTCTGCTGAAAACCCGGTAAGAATATTTGAATATTTACTGCTTTTAGACGTTAAAATATCTGAAAAATCGATGTACCATTACACCTCGGTACTGATTTGTATAGGAATTTAGACAACAAAATTTTGCAAATCCCACCATCGGGGGCGGTCGAGGGGGGTGCGGATCGACGGGGAATAATTCCAGGCGCCGATTAATGACGGTTTGCTGAAAAAAATTTGACAAATTTCAGAGTTTTTGACAAAAAATAAAAAAAAATTAAAAGCCAAAAAAAATTCTGAAATGTTTGCACACTGAAAATTTCGATGGCGTTGTGCAAGACAAAACGAATGAAGACCTTCTGCTGAAAACCCGGTAAGAATATTTGAATATTTACTGCTTTTAGACGTTAAAATATCTGAAAAATCGATGTACCATTACACCTCGGTACTGATTTGTATAGGAATTTAGACAACAAAATTTAGCAATTCCCACCATCGGGGGCGGTCGAGGGAGGTGCGGATCGACGGGGAATAATTCCTGGCGCCGATTAATGATGGTTTGCTGAAAAAAATTAGACAAATTTCAGAGTTTTTGACAAAAAACAAAAAAAAATTAAGGCAAAAAAAAATTCTGAAATGTTTGCACACTGAAAATTTCGATGGCGTTGTGCAAGACAAAACGAATGAAGACCTTCTGCTGAAAACCCGGTAAGAATATTTGAATATTTACTGCTTTTAGACGTTAAAATATCTGAAAAATCGATGTACCATTACACCTCGGTACTGATTTGTATAGGCATTTAGACAACAAAATTTAGCAATTCCCACCATCGGGGGCGGTCGACGGGGGTGCGGATCGACGGGGAATAATTCCTGGCGCCGATTAATGACGGTTTGCTGAAAAAAAATTTGACAAAATTCAGAGTTTTCGACAAAAAACAAAAAAAGTTTAAGGCAAAAAAAAATTCTGAAATGTTTGTACACTGAAAATTTCGATGGCGTTGTGCAAGACAAAACGAATGAAGACCTTCTGCTGAAAACCCGGTAAGAATATTTGAATATTTACTGCTTTTAGACGTTAAAATATCTGAAAAATCGATGTACCATTACACCTCGGTACTGATTTGTATAGGAATTTAGACAACAAAATTTAGCAAATCCCACCATCGGGGGCGGTCGAGGGGGGTGCGGATCGACGGGGAATAATTCCAGGCGCCGATTAATGACGGTTTGCTGAAAAAAATTTGACAAATTTCAGAGTTTTTGACAAAAAATAAAAAAAAATTAAAAGCCAAAAAAAATTCTGAAATGTTTGCACACTGAAAATTTCGATGGCGTTGTGCAAGACAAAACGAATGAAGACCTTCTGCTGAAAACCCGGTAAGAATATTTGAATATTTACTGCTTTTAGACGTTAAAATATCTGAAAAATTGATGTACCATTACACCTCGGTACTGATTTGTATAGGAATTTAGACAACAAAATTTAGCAATTCCCACCATCGGGGGCGGTCGAGGGGGGTGCGGATCGACGGGGAATAATTCCTGGCGCCGATTAATGATGGTTTGCTGAAAAAAATTAGACAAATTTCAGAGTTTTTGACAAAAAACAAAAAAAAATTAAGGCAAAAAAAAATTCTGAAATGTTTGCACACTGAAAATTTCAATGGCGTTGTGCAAGACAAAACGAATGAAGACCTTCTGCTGAAAACCCGGTAAGAATATTTGAATATTTACTGCTTTTAGACGTTAAAATATCTGAAAAATCGATGTACCATTACACCTCGGTACTGATTTGTATAGGCATTTAGACAACAAAATTTAGCAATTCCCACCATCGGGGGCGGTCGAGGGGGGTGCGGATCGACGGGGAATAATTCCTGGCGCCGATTAATGACGGTTTGCTGAAAAAAAATTTGACAAAATTCAGAGTTTTCGACAAAAAACAAAAAAAGTTTAAGGCAAAAAAAAATTCTGAAATGTTTGTACACTGAAAATTTCGATGGCGTTGTGCAAGACAAAACGAATGAAGACCTTCTGCTGAAAACCCGGTAAGAATATTTGAATGTTTACTGCTTTTAGACGTTAAAATATCTGAAAAATTGATGTACCATTACACCTCGGTACTGATTTGTATAGGAATTTAGACAACAAAATTTAGCAATTCCCACCATCGGGGGCGGTCGAGGGGGGTGCGGATCGACGGGGAATAATTCCTGGCGCCGATTAATGATGGTTTGCTGAAAAAAATTTGACAAATTTCAGAGTTTTTGACAAAAAACAAAAAAAAATTAAGGCAAAAAAAAATTCTGAAATGTTTGCACACTGAAAATTTCGATGGCGTTGTGCAAGACAAAACGAATGAAGACCTTCTGCTGAAAACCCGGTAAGAATATTTGAATATTTACTGCTTTTAGACGTTAAAATATCTGAAAAATCGATGTACCATTACACCTCGGTACTGATTAGTATAGGCATTTAGACAACAAAATTTAGCAATTCCCACCATCGGGGGCGGTCGAGGGGGGTGCGGATCGACGGGGAATAATTCCTGGCGCCGATTAATGACGGTTTGCTGAAAAAAATTTGACAAAATTCAGAGTTTTCGACAAAAAACAAAAAAAGTTTAAGGCAAAAAAAAATTCTGAAATGTTTGTACACTGAAAATTTCGATGGCGTTGTGCAAGACAAAACGAATGAAGACCTTCTGCTGAAAACCCGGTAAGAATATTTGAATATTTACTGCTTTTAGACGTTAAAATATCTGAAAAATCGATGTACCATTACACCTCGGTACTGATTTGTATAGGAATTTAGACAACAAAATTTAGCAATTCCCACCATCGGGGGCGGTCGAGGGGGGTGCCGATCGACGGGGAATAATTCCTGGCGCCGATTAATGACGGTTTGCTGAAAAAAATTAGACAAATTTCAGAGTTTTTGACAAAAAACAAAAAAAAATTAAGGCAAAAAAAAATTCTGAAATGTGTGCACACTGAAAATTTCGATGGCGTTGTGCAAGACAAAACGAATGAAGACCTTCTGCTGAAAACCCGGTAAGAATATTTGAATATTTACTGCTTTTAGACGTTAAAATATCTGAAAAATCGATGTACCATTACACCTCGGTACTGATTTGTATAGGAATTTAGACAACAAAATTTAGCAAATCCCACCATCGGGGGCGGTCGAGGGGGGTGCGGATCGACGGGGAATAATTCCTGGCGCCGATTAATAACGGTTTGCTGAAAAAAATTAGACAAATTTCAGAGTTTTTGACAAAAAACAAAAAAAAATTAAGGCAAAAAAAAATTCTGAAATGTTTGCACACTGAAAATTTCGATGGCGTTGTGCAAGACAAAACGAATGAAGACCTTCTGCTGAAAACCCGGTAAGAATATTTGAATATTTACTGCTTTTAGACGTTAAAATATCTGAAAAATCGATGTACCATTACACCTCGGTACTGATTTGTATAGGCATTTAGACAACAAAATTTAGCAATTCCCACCATCGGGGGCGGTCGAGGGGGGTGCGGATCGACGGGGAATAATTCCTGGCGCCGATTAATGACGGTTTGCTGAAAAAAAATTTGACAAAATTCAGAGTTTTCGACAAAAAACAAAAAAATTTTAAGGCAAAAAAAAATTCTGAAATGTTTGTACACTGAAAATTTCGATGGCGTTGTGCAAGACAAAACGAATGAAGACCTTCTGCTGAAAACCCGGTAAGAATATTTGAATGTTTACTGCTTTTAGACGTTAAAATATCTGAAAAATTGATGTACCATTACACCTCGGTACTGATTTGTATAGGAATTTAGACAACAAAATTTAGCAATTCCCACCATCGGGGGCGGTCGAGGGGGGTGCGGATCGACGGGGAATAATTCCTGGCGCCGATTAATGATGGTTTGCTGAAAAAAATTTGACAAATTTCAGAGTTTTTGACAAAAAACAAAAAAAAATTAAGGCAAAAAAAAATTCTGAAATGTTTGCACACTGAAAATTTCGATGGCGTTGTGCAAGACAAAACGAATGAAGACCTTCTGCTGAAAACCCGGTAAGAATATTTGAATATTTACTGCTTTTAGACGTTAAAATATCTGAAAAATCGATGTACCATTACACCTCGGTACTGATTTGTATAGGCATTTAGACAACAAAATTTAGCAATTCCCACCATCGGGGGCGGTCGAGGGGGGTGCGGATCGACGGGGAATAATTCCTGGCGCCGATTAATGACGGTTTGCTGAAAAAAATTTGACAAAATTCAGAGTTTTCGACAAAAAACAAAAAAAGTTTAAGGCAAAAAAAAATTCTGAAATGTTTGTACACTGAAAATTTCGATGGCGTTGTGCAAGACAAAACGAATGAAGACCTTCTGCTGAAAACCCGGTAAGAATATTTGAATATTTACTGCTTTTAGACGTTAAAATATCTGAAAAATCGATGTACCATTACACCTCGGTACTGATTTGTATAGGAATTTAGACAACAAAATTTAGCAATTCCCACCATCGGGGGCGGTCGAGGGGGGTGCCGATCGACGGGGAATAATTCCTGGCGCCGATTAATGACGGTTTGCTGAAAAAAATTAGACAAATTTCAGAGTTTTTGACAAAAAACAAAAAAAAATTAAGGCAAAAAAAAATTCTGAAATGTGTGCACACTGAAAATTTCGATGGCGTTGTGCAAGACAAAACGAATGAAGACCTTCTGCTGAAAACCCGGTAAGAATATTTGAATATTTACTGCTTTTAGACGTTAAAATATCTGAAAAATCGATGTACCATTACACCTCGGTACTGATTTGTATAGGAATTTAGACAACAAAATTTAGCAAATCCCACCATCGGGGGCGGTCGAGGGGGGTGCGGATCGACGGGGAATAATTCCTGGCGCCGATTAATAACGGTTTGCTGAAAAAAATTTGACAAATTTCAGAGTTTTTGACAAAAAACAAAAAAAAATTAAGGCAAAAAAAAATTCTGAAATGTTTGCACACTGAAAATTTCGATGGCGTTGTGCAAGACAAAACGAATGAAGACCTTCTGCTGAAAACCCGGTAAGAATATTTGAATATTTACTGCTTTTAGACGTTAAAATATCTGAAAAATCGATGTACCATTACACCTCGGTACTGATTTGTATAGGAATTTAGACAACAAAATTTAGCAATTCCCACCATCGGGGGCGGTCGAGGGGGGTGCGGATCGACGGGGAATAATTCCTGGCGCCGATTAATGACGGTTTGCTGAAAAAAATTTGACAAATTTCAGAGTTTTTGACAAAAAACAAAAAAAATTTAAGGCAAAAAAAAATCTGAAATGTTTGCACACTGAAAATTTCGATGGCGTTGTGCAAGACAAAACGAATGAAGACCTTCTGCTGAAAACCCGGTAAGAATATTTGAATATTTACTGCTTTTAGACGTTAAAATATCTGAAAAATCGATGTGCCGTTACACCTCGGTACTGATTTGTATAGGAATTTAGACAACAAAATTTAGCAATTCCCACCATCGGGGGCGGTCGAGGGAGGTGCGGATCGACGGGGAATAATTCCTGGCGCCGATTAATGATGGTTTGCTGAAAAAAATTTGACAAATTTCAGAGTTCTTGACAAAAAACAAAAAAAAATTAAGGCAAAAAAAAATTCTGAAATGTTTGCACACTGAAAATTTCGATGGCGTTGTGCAAGACAAAACGAATGAAGACCTTCTGCTGAAAACCCGGTAAGAATATTTGAATATTTACTGCTTTTAGACGTTAAAATATCTGAAAAATCGATGTACCATTACACCTCGGTACTGATTTGTATAGGCATTTAGACAACAAAATTTAGCAATTCCCACCATCGGGGGCGGTCGAGGGGGGTGCGGATCGACGGGGAATAATTCCTGGCGCCGATTAATGACGGTTTGCTGAAAAAAATTTGACAAAATTCAGAGTTTTCGACAAAAAACAAAAAAAATTTAAGGCAAAAAAAAATTCTGAAATGTTTGTACACTGAAAATTTCGATGGCGTTGTGCAAGACAAAACGAATGAAGACCTGCTGAAAACCCGGTAAGAATATTTGAATATTTACTGCTTTTAGACGTTAAAATATCTGAAAAATCGATGTACCATTACACCTCGGTACTGATTTGTATAGGAATTTAGACAACAAAATTTAGCAATTCCCACCATCGGGGGCGGTCGAGGGGGGTGCGGATCGACGGGGAATAATTCCTGGCGCCGATTAATGATGGTTTGCTGAAAAAAATTTGACAAATTTCAGAGATTTTGACAAAAAACAAAAAAAAATTCTGAAATGTTTGCACACTGAAAATTTCGATGGCGTTGTGCAAGACAAAACGAATGAAGACCTTCTGCTGAAAACCCGGTAAGAATATTTGAATATTTACTGCTTTTAGACGTTAAAATATCTGAAAAATCGATGTACCATTACACCTCGGTACTGATTTGTATAGGAATTTAGACAACAAAATTTAGCAATTCCCACCATCGGGGGCGGTCGAGGGGGGTGCGGATCGACGGGGAATAATTCCTGGCGCCGATTAATGACGTTATGCTGAAAAAAATCTGAAAAATTTTAGAGTTTTTGAAAAAAAACAAAAAAAAATTCAGGCAAAAAAAACTTCTGAAATGTTTGCACACTGAAAATTTCGAAGGCGGTGTGCAAGACAAAACGAATGAAGACCTTCTGCTGAAAACCCGGTAAGAATATTTGAATATTTACTGCTTTTAGACGTTAAAATATCTGAAAAATCGATGTACCATTACACCTCGGTACTGATTTGTATAGGAATTTAGACAACAAAATTTTGCAATTCCCACCATCGGGGGCGGTCGAGGGGGGTGCGGATCGACGGGGAATAATTCCTGGCGCCGATTAATGACGGTTTGCTGAAAAAAATTAGACAAATTTCAGAGTTTTTGACAAAAAACAAAAAAAAATTAAGGCAAAAAAAAATTCTGAAATGTGTGCACACTGAAAATTTCGATGGCGTTGTGCAAGACAAAACGAATGAAGACCTTCTGCTGAAAACCCGGTAAGAATATTTGAATGTTTACTGCTTTTAGACGTTAAAATATCTGAAAAATTGATGTACCATTACACCTCGGTACTGATTTGTATAGGAATTTAGACAACAAAATTTAGCAATTCCCACCATCGGGGGCGGTCGAGGGGGGTGCGGATCGACGGGGAATAATTCCTGGCGCCGATTAATTATGGTTTGCTGAAAAAAATTTGACAAATTTCAGAGTTTTTGACAAAAAAAAAAAAAAAATTAAGGCAAAAAAAAATTCTGAAATGTTTGCACACTGAAAATTTTCGAGGGCGTTGTGCAAGACAAAACGAATGAAGACCTTCTGCTGAAAACCCGGTAAGAATATTTGAATGTTTACTGCTTTTAGACGTTAAAATATCTGAAAAATTGATGTACCATTACACCTCGGTACTGATTTGTATAGGAATTTAGACAACAAAATTTAGCAATTCCCACCATCGGGGGCGGTCGAGGGGGGTGCGGATCGACGGGGAATAATTCCTGGCGCCGATTAATGATGGTTTGCTGAAAAAAATTTGACAAATTTCAGAGTTTTTGACAAAAAACAAAAAAAAATTAAGACAAAAAAAATTCTGAAATGTTTGCACACTGAAAATTTCGATGGCGTTGTGCAAGACAAAACGAATGAAGACCTTCTGCTGAAAACCCGGTAAGAATATTTGAATATTTACTGCTTTTAGACGTTAAAATATCTGAAAAATCGATGTACCATTACACCTCGGTACTGATTTGTATAGGCATTTAGACAACAAAATTTAGCAATTCCTACCATCGGGGGCGGTCGAGGGGGTGCGGATCGACGGGGAATAATTCCTGGCGCCGATTAATGACGGTTTGCTGAAAAAAATTTTACAAATTTCAGAGTTTTCGACAAAAAACAAAAAAAGTTTAAGGCAAAAAAAAATTCTGAAATGTTTGCACACTGAAAATTTCGATGGCGTTGTGCAAGACAAAACGAATGAAGACCTTCTGCTGAAAACCCGGTAAGAATATTTGAATGTTTACTGCTTTTAGACGTTAAAATATCTGAAAAATTGATGTACCATTACACCTCGGTACTGATTTGTATAGGAATTTAGACAACAAAATTTAGCAATTCCCACCATCGGGGGCGGTCGAGGGGGGTGCGGATCGACGGGGAATAATTCCTGGCGCCGATTAATGATGGTTTGCTGAAAAAAATTTGACAAATTTCAGAGTTTTTGACAAAAAACAAAAAAAAATTAAGACAAAAAAAATTCTGAAATGTTTGCACACTGAAAATTTCGATGGCGTTGTGCAAGACAAAACGAATGAAGACCTTCTGCTGAAAACCCGGTAAGAATATTTGAATATTTACTGCTTTTAGACGTTAAAATATCTGAAAAATCGATGTACCATTACACCTCGGTACTGATTTGTATAGGAATTTAGACAACAAAATTTAGCAATTCCCACCATCGGGGGCGGTCGAGGGGGGTGCCGATCGACGGGGAATAATTCCTGGCGCCGATTAATGACGGTTTGCTGAAAAAAATTTGACAAAATTCAGAGTTTTCGACAAAAAACAAAAAAAAATTAAGACAAAAAAAATTCTGAAATGTTTGCACACTGAAAATTTCGATGGCGTTGTGCAAGACAAAACGAATGAAGACCTTCTGCTGAAAACCCGGTAAGAATATTTGAATATTTACTGCTTTTAGACGTTAAAATATCTGAAAAATCGATGTACCATTACACCTCGGTACTGATTTGTATAGGCATTTAGACAACAAAATTTAGCAATTCCTACCATCGGGGGCGGTCGAGGGGGTGCGGATCGACGGGGAATAATTCCTGGCGCCGATTAATGACGGTTTGCTGAAAAAAATTTTACAAATTTCAGAGTTTTCGACAAAAAACAAAAAAAGTTTAAGGCAAAAAAAAATTCTGAAATGTTTGTACACTGAAAATTTCGATGGCGTTGTGCAAGACAAAACGAATGAAGACCTTCTGCTGAAAACCCGGTAAGAATATTTGAATGTTTACTGCTTTTAGACGTTAAAATATCTGAAAAATTGATGTACCATTACACCTCGGTACTGATTTGTATAGGAATTTAGACAACAAAATTTAGCAATTCCCACCATCGGGGGCGGTCGAGGGGGGTGCGGATCGACGGGGAATAATTCCTGGCGCCGATTAATGATGGTTTGCTGAAAAAAATTAGACAAATTTCAGAGTTTTTGACAAAAACCAAAAAAAAATTAAGACAAAAAAAATTCTGAAATGTTTGCACACTGAAAATTTCGATGGCGTTGTGCAAGACAAAACGAATGAAGACCTTCTGCTGAAAACCCGGTAAGAATATTTGAATATTTACTGCTTTTAGACGTTAAAATATCTGAAAAATCGATGTACCATTACACCTCGGTACTGATTTGTATAGGAATTTAGACAACAAAATTTAGCAATTCCCACCATCGGGGGCGGTCGAGGGGGGTGCCGATCGACGGGGAATAATTCCTGGCGCCGATTAATGACGGTTTGCTGAAAAAAATTTGACAAAATTCAGAGTTTTCGACAAAAAACAAAAAAAGTTTAAGGCAAAAAAAAATTCTGAAATGTTTGTACACTGAAAATTTCGATGGCGTTGTGCAAGACAAAACGAATGAAGACCTTCTGCTGAAAACCCGGTAAGAATATTTGAATATTTACTGCTTTTAGACGTTAAAATATCTGAAAAATCGATGTACCATTACACCTCGGTACTGATTTGTATAGGAATTTAGACAACAAAATTTTGCAATTCCCACCATCGGGGGCGGTCAAGGGGGGTGCGGATCGACGGGGAATAATTCCTGGCGCCGATTAATAACGGTTTGCTGAAAAAAATTTGACAAATTTCAGAGTTTTTAACAAAAAACAAAAAAAATTTAAGGCAAAAAAAACTTCTGAAATGTTTGCACACTGAAAATTTCGATGGCGGTGTGCAAGACAAAACGAATGAAGACCTTCTGCTGAAAACCCGGTAAGAATATTTGAATATTTACTGCTTTTAGACGTTAAAATATCTGAAAAATCGATGTACCATTACACCTCGGTACTGATTTGTATAGGAATTTAGACAACAAAATTTAGCAAATCCCACCATCGGGGGCGGTCGAGGGGGGTGCGGATCGACGGGGAATAATTCCAGGCGCCGATTAATGACGGTTTGCTAAAAAAAATTTGACAAATTTCAGAGTTTTTGACAAAAAATAAAAAAAAATTAAAAGCCAAAAAAAATTCTGAAATGTTTGCACACTGAAAATTTCGATGGCGTTGTGCAAGACAAAACGAATGAAGACCTTCTGCTGAAAACCCGGTAAGAATATTTGAATGTTTACTGCTTTTAGACGTTAAAATATCTGAAAAATTGATGTACCATTACACCTCGGTACTGATTTGTATAGGAATTTAGACAACAAAATTTAGCAATTCCCACCATCGGGGGCGGTCGAGGGAGGTGCGGATCGACGGGGAATAATTCCTGGCGCCGATTAATGATGGTTTGCTGAAAAAAATTAGACAAATTTCAGAGTTTTTGACAAAAAACAAAAAAAAATTAAGGCAAAAAAAAATTCTGAAATGTTTGCACACTGAAAATTTCGATGGCGTTGTGCAAGACAAAACGAATGAAGACCTTCTGCTGCAAACCCGGTAAGAATATTTGAATATTTACTGCTTTTAGACGTTAAAATATCTGAAAAATCGATGTACCATTACACCTCGGTACTGATTTGTATAGGCATTTAGACAACAAAATTTAGCAATTCCCACCATCGGGGGCGGTCGACGGGGGTGCGGATCGACGGGGAATAATTCCTGGCGCCGATTAATGACGGTTTGCTGAAAAAAAATTTGACAAAATTCAGAGTTTTCGACAAAAAACAAAAAAAGTTTAAGGCAAAAAAAAATTCTGAAATGTTTGTACACTGAAAATTTCGATGGCGTTGTGCAAGACAAAACGAATGAAGACCTTCTGCTGAAAACCCGGTAAGAATATTTGAATATTTACTGCTTTTAGACGTTAAAATATCTGAAAAATCGATGTACCATTACACCTCGGTACTGATTTGTATAGGAATTTAGACAACAAAATTTAGCAAATCCCACCATCGGGGGCGGTCGAGGGGGGTGCGGATCGACGGGGAATAATTCCAGGCGCCGATTAATGACGGTTTGCTGAAAAAAATTTGACAAATTTCAGAGTTTTTGACAAAAAATAAAAAAAAATTAAAAGCCAAAAAAAATTCTGAAATGTTTGCACACTGAAAATTTCGATGGCGTTGTGCAAGACAAAACGAATGAAGACCTTCTGCTGAAAACCCGGTAAGAATATTTGAATGTTTACTGCTTTTAGACGTTAAAATATCTGAAAAATTGATGTACCATTACACCTCGGTACTGATTTGTATAGGAATTTAGACAACAAAATTTAGCAATTCCCACCATCGGGGGCGGTCGAGGGGGGTGCGGATCGACGGGGAATAATTCCTGGCGCCGATTAATGATGGTTTGCTGAAAAAAATTAGACAAATTTCAGAGTTTTTGACAAAAAACAAAAAAAAATTAAGGCAAAAAAAAATTCTGAAATGTTTGCACACTGAAAATTTCGATGGCGTTGTGCAAGACAAAACGAATGAAGACCTTCTGCTGAAAACCCGGTAAGAATATTTGAATGTTTACTGCTTTTAGACGTTAAAATATCTGAAAAATTGATGTACCATTACACCTCGGTACTGATTTGTATAGGAATTTAGACAACAAAATTTAGCAATTCCCACCATCGGGGGCGGTCGAGGGGGGTGCGGATCGACGGGGAATAATTCCTGGCGCCGATTAATGATGGTTTGCTGAAAAAAATTTGACAAATTTCAGAGTTTTTGACAAAAAACAAAAAAAAATTAAGGCAAAAAAAAATTCTGAAATGTTTGCACACTGAAAATTTCGATGGCGTTGTGCAAGACAAAACGAATGAAGACCTTCTGCTGAAAACCCGGTAAGAATATTTGAATGTTTACTGCTTTTAGACGTTAAAATATCTGAAAAATTGATGTACCATTACACCTCGGTACTGATTTGTATAGGCATTTAGACAACAAAATTTAGCAATTCCCACCATCGGGGGCGGTCGAGGGGGGTGCGGATCGACGGGGAATAATTCCTGGCGCCGATTAATGACGGTTTGCTGAAAAAAAATTTGACAAAATTCAGAGTTTTCGACAAAAAACAAAAAAAGTTTAAGGCAAAAAAAAATTCTGAAATGTTTGTACACTGAAAATTTCGATGGCGTTGTGCAAGACAAAACGAATGAAGACCTTCTGCTGAAAACCCGGTAAGAATATTTGAATGTTTACTGCTTTTAGACGTTAAAATATCTGAAAAATTGATGTACCATTACACCTCGGTACTGATTTGTATAGGAATTTAGACAACAAAATTTAGCAATTCCCACCATCGGGGGCGGTCGAGGGGGGTGCGGATCGACGGGGAATAATTCCTGGCGCCGATTAATGATGGTTTGCTGAAAAAAATTTGACAAATTTCAGAGTTTTTGACAAAAAACAAAAAAAAATTAAGGCAAAAAAAAATTCTGAAATGTTTGCACACTGAAAATTTCGATGGCGTTGTGCAAGACAAAACGAATGAAGACCTTCTGCTGAAAACCCGGTAAGAATATTTGAATATTTACTGCTTTTAGACGTTAAAATATCTGAAAAATCGATGTACCATTACACCTCGGTACTGATTTGTATAGGCATTTAGACAACAAAATTTAGCAATTCCCACCATCGGGGGCGGTCGAGGGGGGTGCGGATCGACGGGGAATAATTCCTGGCGCCGATTAATGATGGTTTGCTGAAAAAAATTTGACAAATTTCAGAGTTTTTGACAAAAAACAAAAAAAAATTAAGACAAAAAAAATTCAGAAATGTTTGCACACTGAAAATTTCGATGGCGTTGTGCAAGACAAAACGAATGAAGACCTTCTGCTGAAAACCCGGTAAGAATATTTGAATATTTACTGCTTTTAGACGTTAAAATATCTGAAAAATCGATGTACCATTACACCTCGGTACTGATTTGTATAGGCATTTAGACAACAAAATTTAGCAATTCCTACCATCGGGGGCGGTCGAGGGGGTGCGGATCGACGGGGAATAATTCCTGGCGCCGATTAATGACGGTTTGCTGAAAAAAATTTGACAAATTTCAGAGTTTTCGACAAAAAACAAAAAAAGTTTAAGGCAAAAAAAAATTCTGAAATGTTTGTACACTTAAAAATTCGATGGCGTTGTGCAAGACAAAACGAATGAAGACCTTCTGCTGAAAACCCGGTAAGAATATTTGAATGTTTACTGCTTTTAGACGTTAAAATATCTGAAAAATTGATGTACCATTACACCTCGGTACTGATTTGTATAGGAATTTAGACAACAAAATTTAGCAATTCCCACCATCGGGGGCGGTCGAGGGGGGTGCGGATCGACGGGGAATAATTCCTGGCGCCGATTAATGATGGTTTGCTGAAAAAAATTTGACAAATTTCAGAGTTTTTGACAAAAAACAAAAAAAAATTAAGGCAAAAAAAAATTCTGAAATGTTTGCACACTGAAAATTTCGATGGCGTTGTGCAAGACAAAACGAATGAAGACCTTCTGCTGAAAACCCGGTAAGAATATTTGAATATTTACTGCTTTTAGACGTTAAAATATCTGAAAAATCGATGTACCATTACACCTCGGTACTGATTTGTATAGGAATTTAGTCAACAAAATTTAGCAATTCCCACCATCGGGGGCGGTCGAGGGGGGTGCCGATCGACGGGGAATAATTCCTGGCGCCGATTAATGACGGTTTGCTGAAAAAAATTTGACAAAATTCAGAGTTTTCGACAAAAAACAAAAAAAGTTTAAGGCAAAAAAAAATTCTGAAATGTTTGTACACTGAAAATTTCGATGGCGTTGTGCAAGACAAAACGAATGAAGACCTTCTGCTGAAAACCCGGTAAGAATATTTGAATATTTACTGCTTTTAGACGTTAAAATATCTGAAAAATCGATGTACCATTACACCTCGGTACTGATTTGTATAGGAATTTAGACAACAAAATTTTGCAATTCCCACCATCGGGGGCGGTCAAGGGGGGTGCGGATCGACGGGGAATAATTCCTGGCGCCGATTAATGACGGTTTGCTGAAAAAAATTTGACAAATTTCAGAGTTTTTAACAAAAAACAAAAAAAATTTAAGGCAAAAAAAATTCTGAAATGTTTGCACACTGAAAATTTCGATGGCGGTGTGCAAGACAAAACGAATGAAGACCTTCTGCTGAAAACCCGGTAAGAATATTTGAATATTTACTGCTTTTAGACGTTAAAATATCTGAAAAATCGATGTACCATTACACCTCGGTACTGATTTGTATAGGAATTTAGACAACAAAATTTAGCAAATCCCACCATCGGGGGCGGTCGAGGGGGGTGCGGATCGACGGGGAATAATTCCAGGCGCCGATTAATGACGGTTTGCTGAAAAAAATTTGACAAATTTCAGAGTTTTTGACAAAAAATAAAAAAAAATTAAAAGCCAAAAAAAATTCTGAAATGTTTGCACACTGAAAATTTCGATGGCGTTGTGCAAGACAAAACGAATGAAGACCTTCTGCTGAAAACCCGGTAAGAATATTTGAATGTTTACTGCTTTTAGACGTTAAAATATCTGAAAAATTGATGTACCATTACACCTCGGTACTGATTTGTATAGGAATTTAGACAACAAAATTTAGCAATTCCCACCATCGGGGGCGGTCGAGGGAGGTGCGGATCGACGGGGAATAATTCCTGGCGCCGATTAATGATGGTTTGCTGAAAAAAATTAGACAAATTTCAGAGTTTTTGACAAAAAACAAAAAAAAATTAAGGCAAAAAAAAATTCTGAAATGTTTGCACACTGAAAATTTCGATGGCGTTGTGCAAGACAAAACGAATGAAGACCTTCTGCTGAAAACCCGGTAAGAATATTTGAATATTTACTGCTTTTAGACGTTAAAATATCTGAAAAATCGATGTACCATTACACCTCGGTACTGATTTGTATAGGCATTTAGACAACAAAATTTAGCAATTCCCACCATCGGGGGCGGTCGACGGGGGTGCGGATCGACGGGGAATAATTCCTGGCGCCGATTAATGACGGTTTGCTGAAAAAAAATTTGACAAAATTCAGAGTTTTCGACAAAAAACAAAAAAAGTTTAAGGCAAAAAAAAATTCTGAAATGTTTGTACACTGAAAATTTCGATGGCGTTGTGCAAGACAAAACGAATGAAGACCTTCTGCTGAAAACCCGGTAAGAATATTTGAATATTTACTGCTTTTAGACGTTAAAATATCTGAAAAATCGATGTACCATTACACCTCGGTACTGATTTGTATAGGAATTTAGACAACAAAATTTAGCAATTCCCACCATCGGGGGCGGTCGAGGGGGGTGCCGATCGACGGGGAATAATTCCTGGCGCCGATTAATGACGGTTTGCTGAAAAAAATTAGACAAATTTCAGAGTTTTTGACAAAAAACAAAAAAAAATTAAGGCAAAAAAAAATTCTGAAATGTGTGCACACTGAAAATTTCGATGGCGTTGTGCAAGACAAAACGAATGAAGACCTTCTGCTGAAAACCCGGTAAGAATATTTGAATATTGACTGCTTTTAGACGTTAAAATATCTGAAAAATCGATGTACCATTACACCTTGGTACTGATTTGTATAGGAATTTAGACAACAAAATTTAGCAATTCCCACCATCGGGGGCGGTCGAGGGGGGTGCGGATCGACGGGGAATAATTCCTGGCGCCGATTAATGACGGTTTGCTGAAAAAAATTTGACAAATTTCAGAGTTTTTGACAAAAAACAAAAAAAAATTAAGGCAAAAAAAAATTCTGAAATGTTTGCACACTGAAAATTTCGATGGCGTTGTGCAAGACAAAACGAATGAAGACCTTCTGCTGAAAACCCGGTAAGAATATTTGAATATTTACTGCTTTTAGACGTTAAAATATCTGAAAAATCGATGTACCATTACACCTCGGTACTGATTTGTATAGGAATTTAGACAACAAAATTTTGCAATTCCCACCATCGGGGGCGGTCGAGGGGGGTGCCGATCGACGGGGAATAATTCCTGGCGCCGATTAATGACGGTTTGCTGAAAAAAATTTGACAAAATTCAGAGTTTTTGACAAAAAACAAAAAAAAATTAAGGCAAAAAAAAATTCTGAAATGTTTGCACACTGAAAATTTCGATGGCGTTGTGCAAGACAAAACGAATGAAGACCTTCTGCTGAAAACCCGGTAAGAATATTTGAATATTTACTGCTTTTAGACGTTAAAATATCTGAAAAATCGATGTACCATTACACCTCGGTACTGATTTGTATAGGAATTTAGACAACAAAATTTAGCAATTCCCACCATCGGGGGCGGTCGAGGGGGGTGCGGATCGACGGGGAATAATTCCTGGCGCCGATTAATGACGGTTTGCTGAAAAAAATTTGACAAATTTCAGAGTTTTTGACAAAAAACAAAAAAAAATTAAGGCAAAAAAAAATTCTGAAATGTTTGCACACTGAAAATTTCGATGGCGTTGTGCAAGACAAAACGAATGAAGACCTTCTGCTGAAAACCCGGTAAGAATATTTGAATATTTACTGCTTTTAGACGTTAAAATATCTGAAAAATCGATGTACCATTACACCTCGGTACTGATTTGTATAGGAATTTAGTCAACAAAATTTAGCAATTCCCACCATCGGGGGCGGTCGAGGGGGGTGCGGATCGACGGGGAATAATTCCTGGCGCCGATTAATGATGGTTTGCTGAAAAAAATTAGACAAATTTCAGAGTTTTTGACAAAAAACAAAAAAAAATAAAGGCAAAAAAAAATTCTGAAATGTTTGCACACTGAAAATTTCGATGGCGTTGTGCAAGACAAAACGAATGAAGACCTTCTGCTGAAAACCCGGTAAGAATATTTGAATATTTACTGCTTTTAGACGTTAAAATATCTGAAAAATCGATGTACCATTACACCTCGGTACTGATTTGTATAGGCATTTAGACAACAAAATTTAGCAATTCCCACCATCGGGGGCGGTCGAGGGGGGTGCGGATCGACGGGGAATAATTCCTGGCGCCGATTAATGACGGTTTGCTGAAAAAAAATTTGACAAAATTCAGAGTTTTCGACAAAAAACAAAAAAAGTTTAAGGCAAAAAAAAATTCTGACATGTTTGTACACTGAAAATTTCGATGGCGTTGTGCAAGACAAAACGAATGAAGACCTTCTGCTGAAAACCCGGTAAGAATATTTGAATGTTTACTGCTTTTAGACGTTAAAATATCTGAAAAATTGATGTACCATTACACCTCGGTACTGATTTGTATAGGAATTTAGACAACAAAATTTAGCAATTCCCACCATCGGGGGCGGTCGAGGGGGGTGCGGATCGACGGGGAATAATTCCTGGCGCCGATTAATGATGGTTTGCTGAAAAAAATTTGACAAATTTCAGAGTTTTCGACAAAAAACAAAAAAAGTTTAAGGCAAAAAAAAATTCTGATATGTTTGTACACTGAAAATTTCGATGGCGTTGTGCAAGACAAAACGAATGAAGACCTTCTGCTGAAAACCCGGTAAGAATATTTGAATATTTACTGCTTTTAGACGTTAAAATATCTGAAAAATCGATGTACCATTACACCTCGGTACTGATTTGTATAGGAATTTAGACAACAAAATTTAGCAATTCCCACCATCGGGGGCGGTCGAGGGGGGTGCCGATCGACGGGGAATAATTCCTGGCGCCGATTAATGACGGTTTGCTGAAAAAAATTAGACAAATTTCAGAGTTTTTGACAAAAAACAAAAAAAAATTAAGGCAAAAAAAAATTCTGAAATGTGTGCACACTGAAAATTTCGATGGCGTTGTGCAAGACAAAACGAATGAAGACCTTCTGCTGAAAACCCGGTACGAATATTTGAATATTTACTGCTTTTAGACGTTAAAATATCTGAAAAATCGATGTACCATTACACCTCGGTACTGATTTGTATAGGAATTTAGACAACAAAATTTAGCAATTCCCACCATCGGGGGCGGTCGAGGGGGGTGCGGATCGACGGGGAATAATTCCTGGCGCCGCCGATTAATAACGGTTTGCTGAAAAAAATTTGACAAATTTCAGAGTTTTTGACAAAAACAAAAAAAAATTAAGGCAAAAAAAAATTCTGAAATGTTTGCACACTGAAAATTTCGATGGCGTTGTGCAAGACAAAACGAATGAAGACCTTCTGCTGAAAACCCGGTAAGAATATTTGAATATTTACTGCTTTTAGACGTTAAAATATCTGAAAAATCGATGTACCATTACACCTCGGTACTGATTTGTATAGGAATTTAGACAACAAAATTTTGCAATTCCCACCATCGGGGGCGGTCGAGGGGGGTGCGGATCGACGGGGAATAATTCCTGGCGCCGATTAATGACGGTTTGCTGAAAAAAATTTGAAAAATTTCAGAGTTTTTGACAAAAAACAAAAAAAAATTCAGGCAAAAAAAACTTCTGAAATGTTTGCACACTGAAAATTTCGATGGCGGTGTGCAAGACAAAACGGATGAAGACCTTCTGCTGAAAACCCGGTAAGAATATTTGAATATTTACTGCTTTTAGACGTTAAAATATCTGAAAAATCGATGTACCATTACACCTCGGTACTGATTTGTATAGGAATTTAGACAACAAAATTTAGCAATTCCCACCATCGGGGGCGGTCGAGGGGGGTGCGGATCGACGGGGAATAATTCCTGGCGCCGATTAATGACGGTATGCTGAAAAAAATTTGAAAAATTTCAGAGTTTTTGACAAAAAACAAAAAAAAATTCAGGCAAAAAAAACTTCTGAAATGTTTGCACACTGAAAATTTCGATGGCGGTGTGCAAGACAAAACGAATGAAGACCTTCTGCTGAAAACCCGGTAAGAATATTTGAATATTTACTGCTTTTAGACGTTAAAATATCTGAAAAATCGATGTACCATTACACCTCGGTACTGATTTGTATAGGAATTTAGACAACAAAATTTTGCAATTCCCACCATCGGGGGCGGTCGAGGGGGGTGCGGATCGACGGGGAATAATTCCTGGCGCCGATTAATGACGGTTTGCTGAAAAAAATTTGAAAAATTTCAGAGTTTTTGACAAAAAACAAAAAAAAATTCAGGCAAAAAAAACTTCTGAAATGTTTGCACACTGAAAATTTCGATGGCGGTGTGCAAGACAAAACGAATGAAGACCTTCTGCTGAAAACCCGGTAAGAATATTTGAATATTTACTGCTTTTAGACGTTAAAATATCTGAAAAATCGATGTACCATTACACCTCGGTACTGATTTGTATAGGAATTTAGACAACAAAATTTAGCAATTCCCACCATCGGGGGCGGTCGAGGGGGGTGCCGATCGACGGGGAATAATTCCTGGCGCCGATTAATGACGGTTTGCTGAAAAAAATTAGACAAATTTCAGAGTTTTTGACAAAAAACAAAAAAAAATTAAGGCAAAAAAAAATTCTGAAATGTGTGCACACTGAAAATTTCGATGGCGTTGTGCAAGACAAAACGAATGAAGACCTTCTGCTGAAAACCCGGTAAGAATATTTGAATGTTTACTGCTTTTAGACGTTAAAATATCTGAAAAATTGATGTACCATTACACCTCGGTACTGATTTGTATAGGAATTTAGACAACAAAATTTAGCAATTCCCACCATCGGGGGCGGTCGAGGGGGGTGCGGATCGACGGGGAATAATTCCTGGCGCCGATTAATGATGGTTTGCTGAAAAAAATTTGACAAATTTCAGAGTTTTTGACAAAAAACAAAAAAAAATTAAGGCAAAAAAAAATTCTGAAATGTTTGCACACTGAAAATTTCGATGGCGTTGTGCAAGACAAAACGAATGAAGACCTTCTGCTGAAAACCCGGTAAGAATATTTGAATGTTTACTGCTTTTAGACGTTAAAATATCTGAAAAATCGATGTACCATTACACCTCGGTACTGATTTGTATAGGCATTTAGACAACAAAATTTAGCAATTCCTACCATCGGGGGCGGTCGAGGGGGTGCGGATCGACGGGGAATAATTCCTGGCGCCGATTAATGACGGTTTGCTGAAAAAAATTTGACAAATTTCAGAGTTTTCGACAAAAAACAAAAAAAGTTTAAGGCAAAAAAAAATTCTGAAATGTTTGTACACTGAAAATTTCGATGGCGTTGTGCAAGACAAAACGAATGAAGACCTTCTGCTGAAAACCCGGTAAGAATATTTGAATATTTACTGCTTTTAGACGTTATAATATCTGAAAAATCGATGTACCATTACACCTCGGTACTGATTTGTATAGGAATTTAGACAACAAAATTTAGCAATTCCCACCATCGGGGGCGGTCGAGGGGGGTGCCGATCGACGGGGAATAATTCCTGGCGCCGATTAATGACGGTCTGCTGAAAAAAATTAGACAAATTTCAGAGTTTTTGACAAAAAACAAAAAAAAATTAAGGCAAAAAAAAATTCTGAAATGTGTGCACACTGAAAATTTCGATGGCGTTGTGCAAGACAAAACGAATGAAGACCTTCTGCTGAAAACCCGGTAAGAATATTTGAATGTTTACTGCTTTTAGACGTTAAAATATCTGAAAAATTGATGTACCATTACACCTCGGTACTGATTTGTATAGGAATTTAGACAACAAAATTTAGCAATTCCCACCATCGGGGGCGGTCGAGGGGGGTGCGGATCGACGGGGAATAATTCCTGGCGCCGATTAATGATGGTTTGCTGAAAAAAATTTGACAAATTTCAGAGTTTTTGACAAAAAACAAAAAAAAATTAAGGCAAAAAAAAATTCTGAAATGTTTGCACACTGAAAATTTCGATGGCGTTGTGCAAGACAAAACGAATGAAGACCTTCTGCTGAAAACCCGGTAAGAATATTTGAATGTTTACTGCTTTTAGACGTTAAAATATCTGAAAAATTGATGTACCATTACACCTCGGTACTGATTTGTATAGGAATTTAGACAACAAAATTTAGCAAATCCCACCATCGGGGGCGGTCGAGGGGGGTGCGGATCGACGGGGAATAATTCCAGGCGCCGATTAATGACGGTTTGCTGAAAAAAATTTGACAAATTTCAGAGATCTTGACAAAAAATAAAAAAAAATTAAAAGCCAAAAAAAATTCTGAAATGTTTGCACACTGAAAATTTCGATGGCGTTGTGCAAGACAAAACGAATGAAGACCTTCTGCTGAAAACCCGGTAAGAATATTTGAATGTTTACTGCTTTTAGACGTTAAAATATCTGAAAAATTGATGTACCATTACACCTCGGTACTGATTTGTATAGGAATTTAGACAACAAAATTTAGCAATTCCCACCATCGGGGGCGGTCGAGGGAGGTGCGGATCGACGGGGAATAATTCCTGGCGCCGATTAATGATGGTTTGCTGAAAAAAATTAGACAAATTTCAGAGTTTTTGACAAAAAACAAAAAAAAATTAAGGCAAAAAAAAATTCTGAAATGTTTGCACACTGAAAATTTCGATGGCGTTGTGCAAGACAAAACGAATGAAGACCTTCTGCTGAAAACCCGGTAAGAATATTTGAATATTTACTGCTTTTAGACGTTAAAATATCTGAAAAATCGATGTACCATTACACCTCGGTACTGATTTGTATAGGCATTTAGACAACAAAATTTAGCAATTCCCACCATCGGGGGCGGTCGACGGGGGTGCGGATCGACGGGGAATAATTCCTGGCGCCGATTAATGACGGTTTGCTGAAAAAAAATTTGACAAAATTCAGAGTTTTCGACAAAAAACAAAAAAAGTTTAAGGCAAAAAAAAATTCTGAAATGTTTGTACACTGAAAATTTCGATGGCGTTGTGCAAGACAAAACGAATGAAGACCTTCTGCTGAAAACCCGGTAAGAATATTTGAATATTTACTGCTTTTAGACGTTAAAATATCTGAAAAATCGATGTACCATTACACCTCGGTACTGATTTGTATAGGAATTTAGACAACAAAATTTAGCAAATCCCACCATCGGGGGCGGTCGAGGGGGGTGCGGATCGACGGGGAATAATTCCAGGCGCCGATTAATGACGGTTTGCTGAAAAAAATTTGACAAATTTCAGAGTTTTTGACAAAAAATAAAAAAAAATTAAAAGCCAAAAAAAATTCTGAAATGTTTGCACACTGAAAATTTCGATGGCGTTGTGCAAGACAAAACGAATGAAGACCTTCTGCTGAAAACCCGGTAAGAATATTTGAATGTTTACTGCTTTTAGACGTTAAAATATCTGAAAAATTGATGTACCATTACACCTCGGTACTGATTTGTATAGGAATTTAGACAACAAAATTTAGCAATTCCCACCATCGGGGGCGGTCGAGGGGGGTGCGGATCGACGGGGAATAATTCCTGGCGCCGATTAATGATGGTTTGCTGAAAAAAATTAGACAAATTTCAGAGTTTTTGACAAAAAACAAAAAAAAATTAAGGCAAAAAAAAATTCTGAAATGTTTGCACACTGAAAATTTCGATGGCGTTGTGCAAGACAAAACGAATGAAGACCTTCTGCTGAAAACCCGGTAAGAATATTTGAATATTTACTGCTTTTAGACGTTAAAATATCTGAAAAATCGATGTACCATTACACCTCGGTACTGATTTGTATAGGCATTTAGACAACAAAATTTAGCAATTCCCACCATCGGGGGCGGTCGAGGGGGGTGCGGATCGACGGGGAATAATTCCTGGCGCCGATTAATGACGGTTTGCTGAAAAAAAATTTGACAAAATTCAGAGTTTTCGACAAAAAACAAAAAAAGTTTAAGGCAAAAAAAAATTCTGAAATGTTTGTACACTGAAAATTTCGATGGCGTTGTGCAAGACAAAACGAATGAAGACCTTCTGCTGAAAACCCGGTAAGAATATTTGAATGTTTACTGCTTTTAGACGTTAAAATATCTGAAAAATTGATGTACCATTACACCTCGGTACTGATTTGTATAGGAATTTAGACAACAAAATTTAGCAATTCCCACCATCGGGGGCGGTCGAGGGGGGTGCGGATCGACGGGGAATAATTCCTGGCGCCGATTAATGATGGTTTGCTGAAAAAAATTTGACAAATTTCAGAGTTTTTGACAAAAAACAAAAAAAAATTAAGGCAAAAAAAAATTCTGAAATGTTTGCACACTGAAAATTTCGATGGCGTTGTGCAAGACAAAACGAATGAAGACCTTCTGCTGAAAACCCGGTAAGAATATTTGAATATTTACTGCTTTTAGACGTTAAAATATCTGAAAAATCGATGTACCATTACACCTCGGTACTGATTTGTATAGGCATTTAGACAACAAAATTTAGCAATTCCCACCATCGGGGGCGGTCGAGGGGGGTGCGGATCGACGGGGAATAATTCCTGGCGCCGATTAATGACGGTTTGCTGAAAAAAATTTGACAAAATTCAGAGTTTTCGACAAAAAACAAAAAAAGTTTAAGGCAAAAAAAAATTCTGAAATGTTTGTACACTGAAAATTTCGATGGCGTTGTGCAAGACAAAACGAATGAAGACCTTCTGCTGAAAACCCGGTAAGAATATTTGAATATTTACTGCTTTTAGACGTTAAAATATCTGAAAAATCGATGTACCATTACACCTCGGTACTGATTTGTATAGGAATTTAGACAACAAAATTTAGCAATTCCCACCATCGGGGGCGGTCGAGGGGGGTGCCGATCGACGGGGAATAATTCCTGGCGCCGATTAATGACGGTTTGCTGAAAAAAATTAGACAAATTTCAGAGTTTTTGACAAAAAACAAAAAAAAATTAAGGCAAAAAAAAATTCTGAAATGTGTGCACACTGAAAATTTCGATGGCGTTGTGCAAGACAAAACGAATGAAGACCTTCTGCTGAAAACCCGGTAAGAATATTTGAATATTTACTGCTTTTAGACGTTAAAATATCTGAAAAATCGATGTACCATTACACCTCGGTACTGATTTGTATAGGAATTTAGACAACAAAATTTAGCAAATCCCACCATCGGGGGCGGTCGAGGGGGGTGCGGATCGACGGGGAATAATTCCTGGCGCCGATTAATAACGGTTTGCTGAAAAAAATTTGACAAATTTCAGAGTTTTTGAGAAAAAACAAAAAAAAATTAAGGCAAAAAAAAATTCTGAAATGTTTGCACACTGAAAATTTCGATGGCGTTGTGCAAGACAAAACGAATGAAGACCTTCTGCTGAAAACCCGGTAAGAATATTTGAATATTTACTGCTTTTAGACGTTAAAATATCTGAAAAATCGATGTACCATTACACCTCGGTACTGATTTGTATAGGAATTTAGACAACAAAATTTAGCAATTCCCACCATCGGGGGCGGTCGAGGGGGGTGCCGATCGACGGGGAATAATTCCTGGCGCCGATTAATGACGGTTTGCTGAAAAAAATTTGACAAAATTCAGAGTTTTCGACAAAAAACAAAAAAAGTTTAAGGCAAAAAAAAATTCTGAAATGTTTGTACACTGAAAATTTCGATGGCGTTGTGCAAGACAAAACGAATGAAGACCTTCTGCTGAAAACCCGGTAAGAATATTTGAATATTTACTGCTTTTAGACGTTAAAATATCTGAAAAATCGATGTACCATTACACCTCGGTACTGATTTGTATAGGAATTTAGACAACAAAATTTAGCAATTCCCACCATCGGGGGCGGTCGAGGGGGGTGCGGATCGACGGGGAATAATTCCTGGCGCCGATTAATGATGGTTTGCTGAAAAAAATTTGACAAATTTCAGAGATTTTGACAAAAAACAAAAAAAAATTAAGGCAAAAAAAAATTCTGAAATGTTTGCACACTGAAAATTTCGATGGCGTTGTGCAAGACAAAACGAATGAAGACCTTCTGCTGAAAACCCGGTAAGAATATTTGAATATTTACTGCTTTTAGACGTTAAAATATCTGAAAAATCGATGTACCATTACACCTCGGTACTGATTTGTATAGGAATTTAGACAACAAAATTTAGCAATTCCCACCATCGGGGGCGGTCGAGGGGGGTGCGGATCGACGGGGAATAATTCCTGGCGCCGATTAATGACGGTTTGCTGAAAAAAATTTGAAAAATTTCAGAGTTTTTGACAAAAAACAAAAAAAAATTCAGGCAAAAAAAACTTCTGAAATGTTTGCACACTGAAAATTTCGATGGCGGTGTGCAAGACAAAACGAATGAAGACCTTCTGCTGAAAACCCGGTAAGAATATTTGAATATTTACTGCTTTTAGACGTTAAAATATCTGAAAAATCGATGTACCATACACCTCGGTACTGATTTGTATAGGAATTTAGACAACAAAATTTAGCAATTCCCACCATCGGGGGCGGTCGAGGGGGGTGCGGATCGACGGGGAATAATTCCTGGCGCCGATTAATGACGGTTTGCTGAAAAAAATTAGACAAATTTCAGAGTTTTTGACAAAAAACAAAAAAAAATTAAGGCAAAAAAAAATTCTGAAATGTGTGCACACTGAAAATTTCGATGGCGTTGTGCAAGACAAAACGAATGAAGACCTTCTGCTGAAAACCCGGTAAGAATATTTGAATGTTTACTGCTTTTAGACGTTAAAATATCTGAAAAATTGATGTACCATTACACCTCGGTACTGATTTGTATAGGAATTTAGACAACAAAATTTAGCAATTCCCACCATCGGGGGCGGTCGAGGGGGGTGCGGATCGACGGGGAATAATTCCTGGCGCCGATTAATGATGGTTTGCTGAAAAAAATTTGACAAATTTCAGAGTTTTTGACAAAAAACAAAAAAAAATTAAGGCAAAAAAAAATTCTGAAATGTTTGCACACTGAAAATTTCGATGGCGTTGTGCAAGACAAAACGAATGAAGACCTTCTGCTGAAAACCCGGTAAGAATATTTGAATGTTTACTGCTTTTAGACGTTAAAATATCTGAAAAATTGATGTACCATTACACCTCGGTACTGATTTGTATAGGAATTTAGACAACAAAATTTAGCAATTCCCACCATCGGGGGCGGTCGAGGGGGGTGCGGATCGACGGGGAATAATTCCTGGCGCCGATTAATGATGGTTTGCTGAAAAAAATTTGACAAATTTCAGAGTTTTTGACAAAAAACAAAAAAAAATTAAGACAAAAAAAATTCTGAAATGTTTGCACACTGAAAATTTCGATGGCGTTGTGCAAGACAAAACGAATGAAGACCTTCTGCTGAAAACCCGGTAAGAATATTTGAATATTTACTGCTTTTAGACGTTAAAATATCTGAAAAATCGATGTACCATTACACCTCGGTACTGATTTGTATAGGAATTTAGACAACAAAATTTAGCAATTCCCACCATCGGGGGCGGTCGAGGGGGGTGCGGATCGACGGGGAATAATTCCTGGCGCCGATTAATGATGGTTTGCTGAAAAAAATTTGACAAATTTCAGAGATTTTGACAAAAAACAAAAAAAAATTAAGGCAAAAAAAAATTCTGAAATGTTTGCACACTGAAAATTTCGATGGCGTTGTGCAAGACAAAACGAATGAAGACCTTCTGCTGAAAACCCGGTAAGAATATTTGAATATTTACTGCTTTTAGACGTTAAAATATCTGAAAAATCGATGTACCATTACACCTCGGTACTGATTTGTATAGGAATTTAGACAACAAAATTTAGCAATTCCCACCATCGGGGGCGGTCGAGGGGGGTGCGGATCGACGGGGAATAATTCCTGGCGCCGATTAATGACGGTTTGCTGAAAAAAATTTGACAAAATTCAGAGTTTTCGACAAAAAACAAAAAAAGTTTAAGGCAAAAAAAAATTCTGAAATGTTTGTACACTGAAAATTTCGATGGCGTTGTGCAAGACAAAACGAATGAAGACCTTCTGCTGAAAACCCGGTAAGAATATTTGAATATTTACTGCTTTTAGACGTTAAAATATCTGAAAAATCGATGTACCATTACACCTCGGTACTGATTTGTATAGGAATTTAGACAACAAAATTTAGCAATTCCCACCATCGGGGGCGGTCGAGGGGGGTGCCGATCGACGGGGAATAATTCCTGGCGCCGATTAATGACGGTTTGCTGAAAAAAATTAGACAAATTTCAGAGTTTTTGACAAAAAACAAAAAAAAATTAAGGCAAAAAAAAATTCTGAAATGTGTGCACACTGAAAATTTCGATGGCGTTGTGCAAGACAAAACGAATGAAGACCTTCTGCTGAAAACCCGGTAAGAATATTTGAATATTTACTGCTTTTAGACGTTAAAATATCTGAAAAATCGATGTACCATTACACCTCGGTACTGATTTGTATAGGAATTTAGACAACAAAATTTAGCAAATCCCACCATCGGGGGCGGTCGAGGGGGGTGCGGATCGACGGGGAATAATTCCTGGCGCCGATTAATAACGGTTTGCTGAAAAAAATTTGACAAATTTCAGAGTTTTTGACAAAAAACAAAAAAAAATTAAGGCAAAAAAAAATTCTGAAATGTTTGCACACTGAAAATTTCGATGGCGTTGTGCAAGACAAAACGAATGAAGACCTTCTGCTGAAAACCCGGTAAGAATATTTGAATATTTACTGCTTTTAGACGTTAAAATATCTGAAAAATCGATGTACCATTACACCTCGGTACTGATTTGTATAGGAATTTAGACAACAAAATTTAGCAATTCCCACCATCGGGGGCGGTCGAGGGGGGTGCCGATCGACGGGGAATAATTCCTGGCGCCGATTAATGACGGTTTGCTGAAAAAAATTTGACAAAATTCAGAGTTTTCGACAAAAAACAAAAAAAGTTTAAGGCAAAAAAAAATTCTGAAATGTTTGTACACTGAAAATTTCGATGGCGTTGTGCAAGACAAAACGAATGAAGACCTTCTGCTGAAAACCCGGTAAGAATATTTGAATATTTACTGCTTTTAGACGTTAAAATATCTGAAAAATCGATGTACCATTACACCTCGGTACTGATTTGTATAGGAATTTAGACAACAAAATTTAGCAATTCCCACCATCGGGGGCGGTCGAGGGGGGTGCGGATCGACGGGGAATAATTCCTGGCGCCGATTAATGATGGTTTGCTGAAAAAAATTTGACAAATTTCAGAGATTTTGACAAAAAACAAAAAAAAATTAAGGCAAAAAAAAATTCTGAAATGTTTGCACACTGAAAATTTCGATGGCGTTGTGCAAGACAAAACGAATGAAGACCTTCTGCTGAAAACCCGGTAAGAATATTTGAATATTTACTGCTTTTAGACGTTAAAATATCTGAAAAATCGATGTACCATTACACCTCGGTACTGATTTGTATAGGAATTTAGACAACAAAATTTAGCAATTCCCACCATCGGGGGCGGTCGAGGGGGGTGCGGATCGACGGGGAATAATTCCTGGCACCGATTAATGACGGTTTGCTGAAAAAAATTTGAAAAATTTCAGAGTTTTTGACAAAAAACAAAAAAAAATTCAGGCAAAAAAAACTTCTGAAATGTTTGCACACTGAAAATTTCGATGGCGGTGTGCAAGACAAAACGAATGAAGACCTTCTGCTGAAAACCCGGTAAGAATATTTGAATATTTACTGCTTTTAGACGTTAAAATATCTGAAAAATCGATGTACCATACACCTCGGTACTGATTTGTATAGGAATTTAGACAACAAAATTTAGCAATTCCCACCATCGGGGGCGGTCGAGGGGGGTGCCGATCGACGGGGAATAATTCCTGGCGCCGATTAATGACGGTTTGCTGAAAAAAATTAGACAAATTTCAGAGTTTTTGACAAAAAACAAAAAAAAATTAAGGCAAAAAAAAATTCTGAAATGTGTGCACACTGAAAATTTCGATGGCGTTGTGCAAGACAAAACGAATGAAGACCTTCTGCTGAAAACCCGGTAAGAATATTTGAATGTTTACTGCTTTTAGACGTTAAAATATCTGAAAAATTGATGTACCATTACACCTCGGTACTGATTTGTATAGGAATTTAGACAACAAAATTTAGCAATTCCCACCATCGGGGGCGGTCGAGGGGGGTGCGGATCGACGGGGAATAATTCCTGGCGCCGATTAATGATGGTTTGCTGAAAAAAATTTGACAAATTTCAGAGTTTTTGACAAAAAACAAAAAAAAATTAAGGCAAAAAAAAATTCTGAAATGTTTGCACACTGAAAATTTCGATGGCGTTGTGCAAGACAAAACGAATGAAGACCTTCTGCTGAAAACCCGGTAAGAATATTTGAATGTTTACTGCTTTTAGACGTTAAAATATCTGAAAAATTGATGTACCATTACACCTCGGTACTGATTTGTATAGGAATTTAGACAACAAAATTTAGCAATTCCCACCATCGGGGGCGGTCGAGGGGGGTGCGGATCGACGGGGAATAATTCCTGGCGCCGATTAATGATGGTTTGCTGAAAAAAATTTGACAAATTTCAGAGTTTTTGACAAAAAACAAAAAAAAATTAAGACAAAAAAAATTCTGAAATGTTTGCACACTGAAAATTTCGATGGCGTTGTGCAAGACAAAACGAATGAAGACCTTCTGCTGAAAACCCGGTAAGAATATTTGAATATTTACTGCTTTTAGACGTTAAAATATCTGAAAAATCGATGTACCATTACACCTCGGTACTGATTTGTATAGGCATTTAGACAACAAAATTTAGCAATTCCTACCATCGGGGGCGGTCGAGGGGGTGCGGATCGACGGGGAATAATTCCTGGCGCCGATTAATGACGGTTTGCTGAAAAAAATTTTACAAATTTCAGAGTTTTCGACAAAAAACAAAAAAAGTTTAAGGCAAAAAAAATTCTGAAATGTTTGTACACTGAAAATTTCGATGGCGTTGTGCAAGACAAAACGAATGAAGACCTTCTGCTGAAAACCCGGTAAGAATATTTGAATGTTTACTGCTTTTAGACGTTAAAATATCTGAAAAATTGATGTACCATTACACCTCGGTACTGATTTGTATAGGAATTTAGACAACAAAATTTAGCAATTCCCACCATCGGGGGCGGTCGAGGGGGGTGCGGATCGACGGGGAATAATTCCTGGCGCCGATTAATGATGGTTTGCTGAAAAAAATTAGACAAATTTCAGAGTTTTTGACAAAAAACAAAAAAAAATTAAGGCAAAAAAAAATTCTGAAATGTTTGCACACTGAAAATTTCGATGGCGTTGTGCAAGACAAAACGAATGAAGACCTTCTGCTGAAAACCCGGTAAGAATATTTGAATGTTTACTGCTTTTAGACGTTAAAATATCTGAAAAATTGATGTACCATTACACCTCGGTACTGATTTGTATAGGAATTTAGACAACAAAATTTACCAATTCCCACCATCGGGGGCGGTCGAGGGGGGTGCGGATCGACGGGGAATAATTCCTGGCGCCGATTAATGATGGTTTGCTGAAAAAAATTTGACAAATTTCAGAGTTTTTGACAAAAAACAAAAAAAAATTAAGACAAAAAAAATTCTGAAATGTTTGCACACTGAAAATTTCGATGGCGTTGTGCAAGACAAAACGAATGAAGACCTTCTGCTGAAAACCCGGTAAGAATATTTGAATATTTACTGCTTTTAGACGTTAAAATATCTGAAAAATCGATGTACCATTACACCTCGGTACTGATTTGTATAGGAATTTAGACAACAAAATTTAGCAATTCCCACCATCGGGGGCGGTCGAGGGGGGTGCCGATCGACGGGGAATAATTCCTGGCGCCGATTAATGACGGTTTGCTGAAAAAAATTTGACAAAATTCAGAGTTTTCGACAAAAAACAAAAAAAGTTTAAGGCAAAAAAAAATTCTGAAATGTTTGTACACTGAAAATTTCGATGGCGTTGTGCAAGACAAAACGAATGAAGACCTTCTGCTGAAAACCCGGTAAGAATATTTGAATATTTACTGCTTTTAGACGTTAAAATATCTGAAAAATCGATGTACCATTACACCTCGGTACTGATTTGTATAGGAATTTAGACAACAAAATTTTGCAATTCCCACCATCGGGGGCGGTCAAGGGGGGTGCGGATCGACGGGGAATAATTCCTGGCGCCGATTAATGACGGTTTGCTGAAAAAAATTTGACAAATTTCAGAGTTTTTAACAAAAAACAAAAAAAATTTAAGGCAAAAAAAACTTCTGAAATGTTTGCACACTGAAAATTTCGATGGCGGTGTGCAAGACAAAACGAATGAAGACCTTCTGCTGAAAACCCGGTAAGAATATTTGAATATTTACTGCTTTTAGACGTTAAAATATCTGAAAAATCGATGTACCATTACACCTCGGTACTGATTTGTATAGGAATTTAGACAACAAAATTTAGCAAATCCCACCATCGGGGGCGGTCGAGGGGGGTGCGGATCGACGGGGAATAATTCCAGGCGCCGATTAATGACGGTTTGCTGAAAAAAATTTGACAAATTTCAGAGTTTTTGACAAAAAATAAAAAAAAATTAAAAGCCAAAAAAAATTCTGAAATGTTTGCACACTGAAAATTTCGATGGCGTTGTGCAAGACAAAACGAATGAAGACCTTCTGCTGAAAACCCGGTAAGAATATTTGAATGTTTACTGCTTTTAGACGTTAAAATATCTGAAAAATTGATGTACCATTACACCTCGGTACTGATTTGTATAGGAATTTAGACAACAAAATTTAGCAATTCCCACCATCGGGGGCGGTCGAGGGAGGTGCGGATCGACGGGGAATAATTCCTGGCGCCGATTAATGACGGTTTGCTGAAAAAAATTTGAAAAATTTCAGAGTTTTTGACAAAAAACAAAAAAAAATTCAGGCAAAAAAAACTTCTGAAATGTTTGCACACTGAAAATTTCGATGGCGGTGTGCAAGACAAAACGAATGAAGACCTTCTGCTGAAAACCCGGTAAGAATATTTGAATATTTACTGCTTTTAGACGTTAAAATATCTGAAAAATCGATGTACCATTACACCTCGGTACTGATTTGTATAGGAATTTAGACAACAAAATTTAGCAATTCCCACCATCGGGGGCGGTCGAGGGGGGTGCCGATCGACGGGGAATAATTCCTGGCGCCGATTAATGACGGTTTGCTGAAAAAAATTAGACAAATTTCAGAGTTTTTGACAAAAAACAAAAAAAAATTAAGGCAAAAAAAAATTCTGAAATGTGTGCACACTGAAAATTTCGATGGCGTTGTGCAAGACAAAACGAATGAAGACCTTCTGCTGAAAACCCGGTAAGAATATTTGAATGTTTACTGCTTTTAGACGTTAAAATATCTGAAAAATTGATGTACCATTACACCTCGGTACTGATTTGTATAGGAATTTAGACAACAAAATTTAGCAATTCCCACCATCGGGGGCGGTCGAGGGGGGTGCGGATCGACGGGGAATAATTCCTGGCGCCGATTAATGATGGTTTGCTGAAAAAAATTTGACAAATTTCAGAGTTTTTGACAAAAAACAAAAAAAAATTAAGGCAAAAAAAAATTCTGAAATGTTTGCACACTGAAAATTTCGATGGCGTTGTGCAAGACAAAACGAATGAAGACCTTCTGCTGAAAACCCGGTAAGAATATTTGAATGTTTACTGCTTTTAGACGTTAAAATATCTGAAAAATCGATGTACCATTACACCTCGGTACTGATTTGTATAGGCATTTAGACAACAAAATTTAGCAATTCCTACCATCGGGGGCGGTCGAGGGGGTGCGGATCGACGGGGAATAATTCCTGGCGCCGATTAATGACGGTTTGCTGAAAAAAATTTGACAAATTTCAGAGTTTTCGACAAAAAACAAAAAAAGTTTAAGGCAAAAAAAAATTCTGAAATGTTTGTACACTGAAAATTTCGATGGCGTTGTGCAAGACAAAACGAATGAAGACCTTCTGCTGAAAACCCGGTAAGAATATTTGAATATTTACTGCTTTTAGACGTTATAATATCTGAAAAATCGATGTACCATTACACCTCGGTACTGATTTGTATAGGAATTTAGACAACAAAATTTAGCAATTCCCACCATCGGGGGCGGTCGAGGGGGGTGCCGATCGACGGGGAATAATTCCTGGCGCCGATTAATGACGGTCTGCTGAAAAAAATTAGACAAATTTCAGAGTTTTTGACAAAAAACAAAAAAAAATTAAGGCAAAAAAAAATTCTGAAATGTGTGCACACTGAAAATTTCGATGGCGTTGTGCAAGACAAAACGAATGAAGACCTTCTGCTGAAAACCCGGTAAGAATATTTGAATGTTTACTGCTTTTAGACGTTAAAATATCTGAAAAATTGATGTACCATTACACCTCGGTACTGATTTGTATAGGAATTTAGACAACAAAATTTAGCAATTCCCACCATCGGGGGCGGTCGAGGGGGGTGCGGATCGACGGGGAATAATTCCTGGCGCCGATTAATGATGGTTTGCTGAAAAAAATTTGACAAATTTCAGAGTTTTTGACAAAAAACAAAAAAAAATTAAGGCAAAAAAAAATTCTGAAATGTTTGCACACTGAAAATTTCGATGGCGTTGTGCAAGACAAAACGAATGAAGACCTTCTGCTGAAAACCCGGTAAGAATATTTGAATGTTTACTGCTTTTAGACGTTAAAATATCTGAAAAATTGATGTACCATTACACCTCGGTACTGATTTGTATAGGAATTTAGACAACAAAATTTAGCAAATCCCACCATCGGGGGCGGTCGAGGGGGGTGCGGATCGACGGGGAATAATTCCAGGCGCCGATTAATGACGGTTTGCTGAAAAAAATTTGACAAATTTCAGAGTTCTTGACAAAAAATAAAAAAAAATTAAAAGCCAAAAAAAATTCTGAAATGTTTGCACACTGAAAATTTCGATGGCGTTGTGCAAGACAAAACGAATGAAGACCTTCTGCTGAAAACCCGGTAAGAATATTTGAATGTTTACTGCTTTTAGACGTTAAAATATCTGAAAAATTGATGTACCATTACACCTCGGTACTGATTTGTATAGGAATTTAGACAACAAAATTTAGCAATTCCCACCATCGGGGGCGGTCGAGGGAGGTGCGGATCGACGGGGAATAATTCCTGGCGCCGATTAATGATGGTTTGCTGAAAAAAATTAGACAAATTTCAGAGTTTTTGACAAAAAACAAAAAAAAATTAAGGCAAAAAAAAATTCTGAAATGTTTGCACACTGAAAATTTCGATGGCGTTGTGCAAGACAAAACGAATGAAGACCTTCTGCTGAAAACCCGGTAAGAATATTTGAATATTTACTGCTTTTAGACGTTAAAATATCTGAAAAATCGATGTACCATTACACCTCGGTACTGATTTGTATAGGCATTTAGACAACAAAATTTAGCAATTCCCACCATCGGGGGCGGTCGACGGGGGTGCGGATCGACGGGGAATAATTCCTGGCGCCGATTAATGACGGTTTGCTGAAAAAAAATTTGACAAAATTCAGAGTTTTCGACAAAAAACAAAAAAAGTTTAAGGCAAAAAAAAATTCTGAAATGTTTGTACACTGAAAATTTCGATGGCGTTGTGCAAGACAAAACGAATGAAGACCTTCTGCTGAAAACCCGGTAAGAATATTTGAATATTTACTGCTTTTAGACGTTAAAATATCTGAAAAATCGATGTACCATTACACCTCGGTACTGATTTGTATAGGAATTTAGACAACAAAATTTAGCAAATCCCACCATCGGGGGCGGTCGAGGGGGGTGCGGATCGACGGGGAATAATTCCAGGCGCCGATTAATGACGGTTTGCTGAAAAAAATTTGACAAATTTCAGAGTTTTTGACAAAAAATAAAAAAAAATTAAAAGCCAAAAAAAATTCTGAAATGTTTGCACACTGAAAATTTCGATGGCGTTGTGCAAGACAAAACGAATGAAGACCTTCTGCTGAAAACCCGGTAAGAATATTTGAATGTTTACTGCTTTTAGACGTTAAAATATCTGAAAAATTGATGTACCATTACACCTCGGTACTGATTTGTATAGGAATTTAGACAACAAAATTTAGCAATTCCCACCATCGGGGGCGGTCGAGGGGGGTGCGGATCGACGGGGAATAATTCCTGGCGCCGATTAATGATGGTTTGCTGAAAAAAATTAGACAAATTTCAGAGTTTTTGACAAAAAACAAAAAAAAATTAAGGCAAAAAAAAATTCTGATATGTTTGCACACTGAAAATTTCGATGGCGTTGTGCAAGACAAAACGAATGAAGACCTTCTGCTGAAAACCCGGTAAGAATATTTGAATATTTACTGCTTTTAGACGTTAAAATATCTGAAAAATCGATGTACCATTACACCTCGGTACTGATTTGTATAGGCATTTAGACAACAAAATTTAGCAATTCCCACCATCGGGGGCGGTCGAGGGGGGTGCGGATCGACGGGGAATAATTCCTGGCGCCGATTAATGACGGTTTGCTGAAAAAAAATTTGACAAAATTCAGAGTTTTCGACAAAAAACAAAAAAAGTTTAAGGCAAAAAAAAATTCTGAAATGTTTGTACACTGAAAATTTCGATGGCGTTGTGCAAGACAAAACGAATGAAGACCTTCTGCTGAAAACCCGGTAAGAATATTTGAATGTTTACTGCTTTTAGACGTTAAAATATCTGAAAAATTGATGTACCATTACACCTCGGTACTGATTTGTATAGGAATTTAGACAACAAAATTTAGCAATTCCCACCATCGGGGGCGGTCGAGGGGGGTGCCGATCGACGGGGAATAATTCCTGGCGCCGATTAATGATGGTTTGCTGAAAAAAATTTGACAAATTTCAGAGTTTTTGACAAAAAACAAAAAAAAATTAAGGCAAAAAAAAATTCTGAAATGTTTGCACACTGAAAATTTCGATGGCGTTGTGCAAGACAAAACGAATGAAGACCTTCTGCTGAAAACCCGGTAAGAATATTTGAATATTTACTGCTTTTAGACGTTAAAATATCTGAAAAATCGATGTACCATTACACCTCGGTACTGATTTGTATAGGCATTTAGACAACAAAATTTAGCAATTCCCACCATCGGGGGCGGTCGAGGGGGGTGCGGATCGACGGGGAATAATTCCTGGCGCCGATTAATGACGGTTTGCTGAAAAAAATTTGACAAAATTCAGAGTTTTCGACAAAAAACAAAAAAAGTTTAAGGCAAAAAAAAATTCTGAAATGTTTGTACACTGAAAATTTCGATGGCGTTGTGCAAGACAAAACGAATGAAGACCTTCTGCTGAAAACCCGGTAAGAATATTTGAATATTTACTGCTTTTAGACGTTAAAATATCTGAAAAATCGATGTACCATTACACCTCGGTACTGATTTGTATAGGAATTTAGACAACAAAATTTAGCAATTCCCACCATCGGGGGCGGTCGAGGGGGGTGCCGATCGACGGGGAATAATTCCTGGCGCCGATTAATGACGGTTTGCTGAAAAAAATTTGACAAAATTCAGAGTTTTCGACAAAAAACAAAAAAAGTTTAAGGCAAAAAAAAATTCTGAAATGTTTGTACACTGAAAATTTCGATGGCGTTGTGCAAGACAAAACGAATGAAGACCTTCTGCTGAAAACCCGGTAAGAATATTTGAATATTTACTGCTTTTAGACGTTAAAATATCTGAAAAATCGATGTACCATTACACCTCGGTACTGATTTGTATAGGAATTTAGACAACAAAATTTAGCAATTCCCACCATCGGGGGCGGTCGAGGGGGGTGCGGATCGACGGGGAATAATTCCTGGCGCCGATTAATGATGGTTTGCTGAAAAAAATTTGACAAATTTCAGAGATTTTGACAAAAAACAAAAAAAAATTAAGGCAAAAAAAAATTCTGAAATGTTTGCACACTGAAAATTTCGATGGCGTTGTGCAAGACAAAACGAATGAAGACCTTCTGCTGAAAACCCGGTAAGAATATTTGAATATTTACTGCTTTTAGACGTTAAAATATCTGAAAAATCGATGTACCATTACACCTCGGTACTGATTTGTATAGGAATTTAGACAACAAAATTTAGCAATTCCCACCATCGGGGGCGGTCGAGGGGGGTGCGGATCGACGGGGAATAATTCCTGGCGCCGATTAATGACGGTTTGCTGAAAAAAATTTGAAAAATTTCAGAGTTTTTGACAAAAAACAAAAAAAAATTCAGGCAAAAAAACTTCTGAAATGTTTGCACACTGAAAATTTCGATGGCGGTGTGCAAGACAAAACGAATGAAGACCTTCTGCTGAAAACCCGGTAAGAATATTTGAATATTTACTGCTTTTAGACGTTAAAATATCTGAAAAATCGATGTACCATTACACCTCGGTACTGATTTGTATAGGAATTTAGACAACAAAATTTAGCAATTCCCACCATCGGGGGCGGTCGAGGGGGGTGCCGATCGACGGGGAATAATTCCTGGCGCCGATTAATGACGGTTTGCTGAAAAAAATTAGACAAATTTCAGAGTTTTTGACAAAAAACAAAAAAAAATTAAGGCAAAAAAAAATTCTGAAATGTGTGCACACTGAAAATTTCGATGGCGTTGTGCAAGACAAAACGAATGAAGACCTTCTGCTGAAAACCCGGTAAGAATATTTGAATGTTTACTGCTTTTAGACGTTAAAATATCTGAAAAATTGATGTACCATTACACCTCGGTACTGATTTGTATAGGAATTTAGACAACAAAATTTAGCAATTCCCACCATCGGGGGCGGTCGAGGGGGGTGCGGATCGACGGGGAATAATTCCTGGCGCCGATTAATGATGGTTTGCTGAAAAAAATTTGACAAATTTCAGAGTTTTTGACAAAAAACAAAAAAAAATTAAGGCAAAAAAAAATTCTGAAATGTTTGCACACTGAAAATTTCGATGGCGTTGTGCAAGACAAAACGAATGAAGACCTTCTGCTGAAAACCCGGTAAGAATATTTGAATGTTTACTGCTTTTAGACGTTAAAATATCTGAAAAATTGATGTACCATTACACCTCGGTACTGATTTGTATAGGAATTTAGACAACAAAATTTAGCAATTCCCACCATCGGGGGCGGTCGAGGGGGGTGCGGATCGACGGGGAATAATTCCTGGCGCCGATTAATGATGGTTTGCTGAAAAAAATTTGACAAATTTCAGAGTTTTTGACAAAAAACAAAAAAAAATTAAGACAAAAAAAATTCTGAAATGTTTGCACACTGAAAATTTCGATGGCGTTGTGCAAGACAAAACGAATGAAGACCTTCTGCTGAAAACCCGGTAAGAATATTTGAATATTTACTGCTTTTAGACGTTAAAATATCTGAAAAATCGATGTACCATTACACCTCGGTACTGATTTGTATAGGCATTTAGACAACAAAATTTAGCAATTCCTACCATCGGGGGCGGTCGAGGGGGTGCGGATCGACGGGGAATAATTCCTGGCGCCGATTAATGACGGTTTGCTGAAAAAAATTTTACAAATTTCAGAGTTTTCGACAAAAAACAAAAAAAGTTTAAGGCAAAAAAAATTCTGAAATGTTTGTACACTGAAAATTTCGATGGCGTTGTGCAAGACAAAACGAATGAAGACCTTCTGCTGAAAACCCGGTAAGAATATTTGAATGTTTACTGCTTTTAGACGTTAAAATATCTGAAAAATTGATGTACCATTACACCTCGGTACTGATTTGTATAGGAATTTAGACAACAAAATTTAGCAATTCCCACCATCGGGGGCGGTCGAGGGGGGTGCCGATCGACGGGGAATAATTCCTGGCGCCGATTAATGACGGTTTGCTGAAAAAAATTAGACAAATTTCAGAGTTTTTGACAAAAAACAAAAAAAAATTAAGGCAAAAAAAAATTCTGAAATGTGTGCACACTGAAAATTTCGATGGCGTTGTGCAAGACAAAACGAATGAAGACCTTCTGCTGAAAACCCGGTAAGAATATTTGAATGTTTACTGCTTTTAGACGTTAAAATATCTGAAAAATTGATGTACCATTACACCTCGGTACTGATTTGTATAGGCATTTAGACAACAAAATTTAGCAATTCCCACCATCGGGGGCGGTCGAGGGGGGTGCGGATCGACGGGGAATAATTCCTGGCGCCGATTAATGACGGTTTGCTGAAAAAAAATTTGACAAAATTCAGAGTTTTCGACAAAAAACAAAAAAAGTTTAAGGCAAAAAAAAATTCTGAAATGTTTGTACACTGAAAATTTCGATGGCGTTGTGCAAGACAAAACGAATGAAGACCTTCTGCTGAAAACCCGGTAAGAATATTTGAATGTTTACTGCTTTTAGACGTTAAAATATCTGAAAAATTGATGTACCATTACACCTCGGTACTGATTTGTATAGGAATTTAGACAACAAAATTTAGCAATTCCCACCATCGGGGGCGGTCGAGGGGGGTGCGGATCGACGGGGAATAATTCCTGGCGCCGATTAATGATGGTTTGCTGAAAAAAATTTGACAAATTTCAGAGTTTTTGACAAAAAACAAAAAAAAATTAAGGCAAAAAAAAATTCTGAAATGTTTGCACACTGAAAATTTCGATGGCGTTGTGCAAGACAAAACGAATGAAGACCTTCTGCTGAAAACCCGGTAAGAATATTTGAATATTTACTGCTTTTAGACGTTAAAATATCTGAAAAATCGATGTACCATTACACCTCGGTACTGATTTGTATAGGCATTTAGACAACAAAATTTAGCAATTCCCACCATCGGGGGCGGTCGAGGGGGGTGCGGATCGACGGGGAATAATTCCTGGCGCCGATTAATGATGGTTTGCTGAAAAAAATTTGACAAATTTCAGAGTTTTTGACAAAAAACAAAAAAAAATTAAGACAAAAAAAATTCAGAAATGTTTGCACACTGAAAATTTCGATGGCGTTGTGCAAGACAAAACGAATGAAGACCTTCTGCTGAAAACCCGGTAAGAATATTTGAATATTTACTGCTTTTAGACGTTAAAATATCTGAAAAATCGATGTACCATTACACCTCGGTACTGATTTGTATAGGCATTTAGACAACAAAATTTAGCAATTCCTACCATCGGGGGCGGTCGAGGGGGTGCGGATCGACGGGGAATAATTCCTGGCGCCGATTAATGACGGTTTGCTGAAAAAAATTTGACAAATTTCAGAGTTTTCGACAAAAAACAAAAAAAGTTTAAGGCAAAAAAAAATTCTGAAATGTTTGTACACTGAAAATTTCGATGGCGTTGTGCAAGACAAAACGAATGAAGACCTTCTGCTGAAAACCCGGTAAGAATATTTGAATGTTTACTGCTTTTAGACGTTAAAATATCTGAAAAATTGATGTACCATTACACCTCGGTACTGATTTGTATAGGAATTTAGACAACAAAATTTAGCAATTCCCACCATCGGGGGCGGTCGAGGGGGGTGCGGATCGACGGGGAATAATTCCTGGCGCCGATTAATGATGGTTTGCTGAAAAAAATTTGACAAATTTCAGAGTTTTTGACAAAAAACAAAAAAAAATTAAGGCAAAAAAAAATTCTGAAATGTTTGCACACTGAAAATTTCGATGGCGTTGTGCAAGACAAAACGAATGAAGACCTTCTGCTGAAAACCCGGTAAGAATATTTGAATATTTACTGCTTTTAGACGTTAAAATATCTGAAAAATCGATGTACCATTACACCTCGGTACTGATTTGTATAGGAATTTAGTCAACAAAATTTAGCAATTCCCACCATCGGGGGCGGTCGAGGGGGGTGCCGATCGACGGGGAATAATTCCTGGCGCCGATTAATGACGGTTTGCTGAAAAAAATTTGACAAAATTCAGAGTTTTCGACAAAAAACAAAAAAAGTTTAAGGCAAAAAAAAATTCTGAAATGTTTGTACACTGAAAATTTCGATGGCGTTGTGCAAGACAAAACGAATGAAGACCTTCTGCTGAAAACCCGGTAAGAATATTTGAATATTTACTGCTTTTAGACGTTAAAATATCTGAAAAATCGATGTACCATTACACCTCGGTACTGATTTGTATAGGAATTTAGACAACAAAATTTTGCAATTCCCACCATCGGGGGCGGTCAAGGGGGGTGCGGATCGACGGGGAATAATTCCTGGCGCCGATTAATGACGGTTTGCTGAAAAAAATTTGACAAATTTCAGAGTTTTTAACAAAAAACAAAAAAAATTTAAGGCAAAAAAAATTCTGAAATGTTTGCACACTGAAAATTTCGATGGCGGTGTGCAAGACAAAACGAATGAAGACCTTCTGCTGAAAACCCGGTAAGAATATTTGAATATTTACTGCTTTTAGACGTTAAAATATCTGAAAAATCGATGTACCATTACACCTCGGTACTGATTTGTATAGGAATTTAGACAACAAAATTTAGCAAATCCCACCATCGGGGGCGGTCGAGGGGGGTGCGGATCGACGGGGAATAATTCCAGGCGCCGATTAATGACGGTTTGCTGAAAAAAATTTGACAAATTTCAGAGTTTTTGACAAAAAATAAAAAAAAATTAAAAGCCAAAAAAAATTCTGAAATGTTTGCACACTGAAAATTTCGATGGCGTTGTGCAAGACAAAACGAATGAAGACCTTCTGCTGAAAACCCGGTAAGAATATTTGAATGTTTACTGCTTTTAGACGTTAAAATATCTGAAAAATTGATGTACCATTACACCTCGGTACTGATTTGTATAGGAATTTAGACAACAAAATTTAGCAATTCCCACCATCGGGGGCGGTCGAGGGAGGTGCGGATCGACGGGGAATAATTCCTGGCGCCGATTAATGATGGTTTGCTGAAAAAAATTAGACAAATTTCAGAGTTTTTGACAAAAAACAAAAAAAAATTAAGGCAAAAAAAAATTCTGAAATGTTTGCACACTGAAAATTTCGATGGCGTTGTGCAAGACAAAACGAATGAAGACCTTCTGCTGAAAACCCGGTAAGAATATTTGAATATTTACTGCTTTTAGACGTTAAAATATCTGAAAAATCGATGTACCATTACACCTCGGTACTGATTTGTATAGGCATTTAGACAACAAAATTTAGCAATTCCCACCATCGGGGGCGGTCGACGGGGGTGCGGATCGACGGGGAATAATTCCTGGCGCCGATTAATGACGGTTTGCTGAAAAAAAATTTGACAAAATTCAGAGTTTTCGACAAAAAACAAAAAAAGTTTAAGGCAAAAAAAAATTCTGAAATGTTTGTACACTGAAAATTTCGATGGCGTTGTGCAAGACAAAACGAATGAAGACCTTCTGCTGAAAACCCGGTAAGAATATTTGAATATTTACTGCTTTTAGACGTTAAAATATCTGAAAAATCGATGTACCATTACACCTCGGTACTGATTTGTATAGGAATTTAGACAACAAAATTTAGCAATTCCCACCATCGGGGGCGGTCGAGGGGGGTGCCGATCGACGGGGAATAATTCCTGGCGCCGATTAATGACGGTTTGCTGAAAAAAATTAGACAAATTTCAGAGTTTTTGACAAAAAACAAAAAAAAATTAAGGCAAAAAAAAATTCTGAAATGTGTGCACACTGAAAATTTCGATGGCGTTGTGCAAGACAAAACGAATGAAGACCTTCTGCTGAAAACCCGGTAAGAATATTTGAATATTGACTGCTTTTAGACGTTAAAATATCTGAAAAATCGATGTACCATTACACCTTGGTACTGATTTGTATAGGAATTTAGACAACAAAATTTAGCAATTCCCACCATCGGGGGCGGTCGAGGGGGGTGCGGATCGACGGGGAATAATTCCTGGCGCCGATTAATGACGGTTTGCTGAAAAAAATTTGACAAATTTCAGAGTTTTTGACAAAAAACAAAAAAAAATTAAGGCAAAAAAAAATTCTGAAATGTTTGCACACTGAAAATTTCGATGGCGTTGTGCAAGACAAAACGAATGAAGACCTTCTGCTGAAAACCCGGTAAGAATATTTGAATATTTACTGCTTTTAGACGTTAAAATATCTGAAAAATCGATGTACCATTACACCTCGGTACTGATTTGTATAGGAATTTAGACAACAAAATTTTGCAATTCCCACCATCGGGGGCGGTCGAGGGGGGTGCCGATCGACGGGGAATAATTCCTGGCGCCGATTAATGACGGTTTGCTGAAAAAAATTTGACAAAATTCAGAGTTTTTGACAAAAAACAAAAAAAAATTAAGGCAAAAAAAAATTCTGAAATGTGTGCACACTGAAAATTTCGATGGCGTTGTGCAAGACAAAACGAATGAAGACCTTCTGCTGAAAACCCGGTAAGAATATTTGAATATTTACTGCTTTTAGACGTTAAAATATCTGAAAAATCGATGTACCATTACACCTCGGTACTGATTTGTATAGGAATTTAGACAACAAAATTTAGCAATTCCCACCATCGGGGGCGGTCGAGGGGGGTGCGGATCGACGGGGAATAATTCCTGGCGCCGATTAATGACGGTTTGCTGAAAAAAATTTGACAAATTTCAGAGTTTTTGACAAAAAACAAAAAAAAATTAAGGCAAAAAAAAATTCTGAAATGTTTGCACACTGAAAATTTCGATGGCGTTGTGCAAGACAAAACGAATGAAGACCTTCTGCTGAAAACCCGGTAAGAATATTTGAATATTTACTGCTTTTAGACGTTAAAATATCTGAAAAATCGATGTACCATTACACCTCGGTACTGATTTGTATAGGAATTTAGTCAACAAAATTTAGCAATTCCCACCATCGGGGGCGGTCGAGGGGGGTGCGGATCGACGGGGAATAATTCCTGGCGCCGATTAATGATGGTTTGCTGAAAAAAATTAGACAAATTTCAGAGTTTTTGACAAAAAACAAAAAAAAATAAAGGCAAAAAAAAATTCTGAAATGTTTGCACACTGAAAATTTCGATGGCGTTGTGCAAGACAAAACGAATGAAGACCTTCTGCTGAAAACCCGGTAAGAATATTTGAATATTTACTGCTTTTAGACGTTAAAATATCTGAAAAATCGATGTACCATTACACCTCGGTACTGATTTGTATAGGCATTTAGACAACAAAATTTAGCAATTCCCACCATCGGGGGCGGTCGAGGGGGGTGCGGATCGACGGGGAATAATTCCTGGCGCCGATTAATGACGGTTTGCTGAAAAAAAATTTGACAAAATTCAGAGTTTTCGACAAAAAACAAAAAAAGTTTAAGGCAAAAAAAAATTCTGACATGTTTGTACACTGAAAATTTCGATGGCGTTGTGCAAGACAAAACGAATGAAGACCTTCTGCTGAAAACCCGGTAAGAATATTTGAATGTTTACTGCTTTTAGACGTTAAAATATCTGAAAAATTGATGTACCATTACACCTCGGTACTGATTTGTATAGGAATTTAGACAACAAAATTTAGCAATTCCCACCATCGGGGGCGGTCGAGGGGGGTGCGGATCGACGGGGAATAATTCCTGGCGCCGATTAATGATGGTTTGCTGAAAAAAATTTGACAAATTTCAGAGTTTTCGACAAAAAACAAAAAAAGTTTAAGGCAAAAAAAAATTCTGATATGTTTGTACACTGAAAATTTCGATGGCGTTGTGCAAGACAAAACGAATGAAGACCTTCTGCTGAAAACCCGGTAAGAATATTTGAATATTTACTGCTTTTAGACGTTAAAATATCTGAAAAATCGATGTACCATTACACCTCGGTACTGATTTGTATAGGAATTTAGACAACAAAATTTAGCAATTCCCACCATCGGGGGCGGTCGAGGGGGGTGCCGATCGACGGGGAATAATTCCTGGCGCCGATTAATGACGGTTTGCTGAAAAAAATTAGACAAATTTCAGAGTTTTTGACAAAAAACAAAAAAAAATTAAGGCAAAAAAAAATTCTGAAATGTGTGCACACTGAAAATTTCGATGGCGTTGTGCAAGACAAAACGAATGAAGACCTTCTGCTGAAAACCCGGTACGAATATTTGAATATTTACTGCTTTTAGACGTTAAAATATCTGAAAAATCGATGTACCATTACACCTCGGTACTGATTTGTATAGGAATTTAGACAACAAAATTTAGCAATTCCCACCATCGGGGGCGGTCGAGGGGGGTGCGGATCGACGGGGAATAATTCCTGGCGCCGCCGATTAATAACGGTTTGCTGAAAAAAATTTGACAAATTTCAGAGTTTTTGACAAAAACAAAAAAAAATTAAGGCAAAAAAAAATTCTGAAATGTTTGCACACTGAAAATTTCGATGGCGTTGTGCAAGACAAAACGAATGAAGACCTTCTGCTGAAAACCCGGTAAGAATATTTGAATATTTACTGCTTTTAGACGTTAAAATATCTGAAAAATCGATGTACCATTACACCTCGGTACTGATTTGTATAGGAATTTAGACAACAAAATTTTGCAATTCCCACCATCGGGGGCGGTCGAGGGGGGTGCGGATCGACGGGGAATAATTCCTGGCGCCGATTAATGACGGTTTGCTGAAAAAAATTTGAAAAATTTCAGAGTTTTTGACAAAAAACAAAAAAAAATTCAGGCAAAAAAAACTTCTGAAATGTTTGCACACTGAAAATTTCGATGGCGGTGTGCAAGACAAAACGGATGAAGACCTTCTGCTGAAAACCCGGTAAGAATATTTGAATATTTACTGCTTTTAGACGTTAAAATATCTGAAAAATCGATGTACCATTACACCTCGGTACTGATTTGTATAGGAATTTAGACAACAAAATTTAGCAATTCCCACCATCGGGGGCGGTCGAGGGGGGTGCGGATCGACGGGGAATAATTCCTGGCGCCGATTAATGACGGTATGCTGAAAAAAATTTGAAAAATTTCAGAGTTTTTGACAAAAAACAAAAAAAAATTCAGGCAAAAAAAACTTCTGAAATGTTTGCACACTGAAAATTTCGATGGCGGTGTGCAAGACAAAACGAATGAAGACCTTCTGCTGAAAACCCGGTAAGAATATTTGAATATTTACTGCTTTTAGACGTTAAAATATCTGAAAAATCGATGTACCATTACACCTCGGTACTGATTTGTATAGGAATTTAGACAACAAAATTTTGCAATTCCCACCATCGGGGGCGGTCGAGGGGGGTGCGGATCGACGGGGAATAATTCCTGGCGCCGATTAATGACGGTTTGCTGAAAAAAATTTGAAAAATTTCAGAGTTTTTGACAAAAAACAAAAAAAAATTCAGGCAAAAAAAACTTCTGAAATGTTTGCACACTGAAAATTTCGATGGCGGTGTGCAAGACAAAACGAATGAAGACCTTCTGCTGAAAACCCGGTAAGAATATTTGAATATTTACTGCTTTTAGACGTTAAAATATCTGAAAAATCGATGTACCATTACACCTCGGTACTGATTTGTATAGGAATTTAGACAACAAAATTTAGCAATTCCCACCATCGGGGGCGGTCGAGGGGGGTGCCGATCGACGGGGAATAATTCCTGGCGCCGATTAATGACGGTTTGCTGAAAAAAATTAGACAAATTTCAGAGTTTTTGACAAAAAACAAAAAAAAATTAAGGCAAAAAAAAATTCTGAAATGTGTGCACACTGAAAATTTCGATGGCGTTGTGCAAGACAAAACGAATGAAGACCTTCTGCTGAAAACCCGGTAAGAATATTTGAATGTTTACTGCTTTTAGACGTTAAAATATCTGAAAAATTGATGTACCATTACACCTCGGTACTGATTTGTATAGGAATTTAGACAACAAAATTTAGCAATTCCCACCATCGGGGGCGGTCGAGGGGGGTGCGGATCGACGGGGAATAATTCCTGGCGCCGATTAATGATGGTTTGCTGAAAAAAATTTGACAAATTTCAGAGTTTTTGACAAAAAACAAAAAAAAATTAAGGCAAAAAAAAATTCTGAAATGTTTGCACACTGAAAATTTCGATGGCGTTGTGCAAGACAAAACGAATGAAGACCTTCTGCTGAAAACCCGGTAAGAATATTTGAATGTTTACTGCTTTTAGACGTTAAAATATCTGAAAAATCGATGTACCATTACACCTCGGTACTGATTTGTATAGGCATTTAGACAACAAAATTTAGCAATTCCTACCATCGGGGGCGGTCGAGGGGGTGCGGATCGACGGGGAATAATTCCTGGCGCCGATTAATGACGGTTTGCTGAAAAAAATTTGACAAATTTCAGAGTTTTCGACAAAAAACAAAAAAAGTTTAAGGCAAAAAAAAATTCTGAAATGTTTGTACACTGAAAATTTCGATGGCGTTGTGCAAGACAAAACGAATGAAGACCTTCTGCTGAAAACCCGGTAAGAATATTTGAATATTTACTGCTTTTAGACGTTATAATATCTGAAAAATCGATGTACCATTACACCTCGGTACTGATTTGTATAGGAATTTAGACAACAAAATTTAGCAATTCCCACCATCGGGGGCGGTCGAGGGGGGTGCCGATCGACGGGGAATAATTCCTGGCGCCGATTAATGACGGTCTGCTGAAAAAAATTAGACAAATTTCAGAGTTTTTGACAAAAAACAAAAAAAAATTAAGGCAAAAAAAAATTCTGAAATGTGTGCACACTGAAAATTTCGATGGCGTTGTGCAAGACAAAACGAATGAAGACCTTCTGCTGAAAACCCGGTAAGAATATTTGAATGTTTACTGCTTTTAGACGTTAAAATATCTGAAAAATTGATGTACCATTACACCTCGGTACTGATTTGTATAGGAATTTAGACAACAAAATTTAGCAATTCCCACCATCGGGGGCGGTCGAGGGGGGTGCGGATCGACGGGGAATAATTCCTGGCGCCGATTAATGATGGTTTGCTGAAAAAAATTTGACAAATTTCAGAGTTTTTGACAAAAAACAAAAAAAAATTAAGGCAAAAAAAAATTCTGAAATGTTTGCACACTGAAAATTTCGATGGCGTTGTGCAAGACAAAACGAATGAAGACCTTCTGCTGAAAACCCGGTAAGAATATTTGAATGTTTACTGCTTTTAGACGTTAAAATATCTGAAAAATTGATGTACCATTACACCTCGGTACTGATTTGTATAGGAATTTAGACAACAAAATTTAGCAAATCCCACCATCGGGGGCGGTCGAGGGGGGTGCGGATCGACGGGGAATAATTCCAGGCGCCGATTAATGACGGTTTGCTGAAAAAAATTTGACAAATTTCAGAGATCTTGACAAAAAATAAAAAAAAATTAAAAGCCAAAAAAAATTCTGAAATGTTTGCACACTGAAAATTTCGATGGCGTTGTGCAAGACAAAACGAATGAAGACCTTCTGCTGAAAACCCGGTAAGAATATTTGAATGTTTACTGCTTTTAGACGTTAAAATATCTGAAAAATTGATGTACCATTACACCTCGGTACTGATTTGTATAGGAATTTAGACAACAAAATTTAGCAATTCCCACCATCGGGGGCGGTCGAGGGAGGTGCGGATCGACGGGGAATAATTCCTGGCGCCGATTAATGATGGTTTGCTGAAAAAAATTAGACAAATTTCAGAGTTTTTGACAAAAAACAAAAAAAAATTAAGGCAAAAAAAAATTCTGAAATGTTTGCACACTGAAAATTTCGATGGCGTTGTGCAAGACAAAACGAATGAAGACCTTCTGCTGAAAACCCGGTAAGAATATTTGAATATTTACTGCTTTTAGACGTTAAAATATCTGAAAAATCGATGTACCATTACACCTCGGTACTGATTTGTATAGGCATTTAGACAACAAAATTTAGCAATTCCCACCATCGGGGGCGGTCGACGGGGGTGCGGATCGACGGGGAATAATTCCTGGCGCCGATTAATGACGGTTTGCTGAAAAAAAATTTGACAAAATTCAGAGTTTTCGACAAAAAACAAAAAAAGTTTAAGGCAAAAAAAAATTCTGAAATGTTTGTACACTGAAAATTTCGATGGCGTTGTGCAAGACAAAACGAATGAAGACCTTCTGCTGAAAACCCGGTAAGAATATTTGAATATTTACTGCTTTTAGACGTTAAAATATCTGAAAAATCGATGTACCATTACACCTCGGTACTGATTTGTATAGGAATTTAGACAACAAAATTTAGCAAATCCCACCATCGGGGGCGGTCGAGGGGGGTGCGGATCGACGGGGAATAATTCCAGGCGCCGATTAATGACGGTTTGCTGAAAAAAATTTGACAAATTTCAGAGTTTTTGACAAAAAATAAAAAAAAATTAAAAGCCAAAAAAAATTCTGAAATGTTTGCACACTGAAAATTTCGATGGCGTTGTGCAAGACAAAACGAATGAAGACCTTCTGCTGAAAACCCGGTAAGAATATTTGAATGTTTACTGCTTTTAGACGTTAAAATATCTGAAAAATTGATGTACCATTACACCTCGGTACTGATTTGTATAGGAATTTAGACAACAAAATTTAGCAATTCCCACCATCGGGGGCGGTCGAGGGGGGTGCGGATCGACGGGGAATAATTCCTGGCGCCGATTAATGATGGTTTGCTGAAAAAAATTAGACAAATTTCAGAGTTTTTGACAAAAAACAAAAAAAAATTAAGGCAAAAAAAAATTCTGAAATGTTTGCACACTGAAAATTTCGATGGCGTTGTGCAAGACAAAACGAATGAAGACCTTCTGCTGAAAACCCGGTAAGAATATTTGAATATTTACTGCTTTTAGACGTTAAAATATCTGAAAAATCGATGTACCATTACACCTCGGTACTGATTTGTATAGGCATTTAGACAACAAAATTTAGCAATTCCCACCATCGGGGGCGGTCGAGGGGGGTGCGGATCGACGGGGAATAATTCCTGGCGCCGATTAATGACGGTTTGCTGAAAAAAAATTTGACAAAATTCAGAGTTTTCGACAAAAAACAAAAAAAGTTTAAGGCAAAAAAAAATTCTGAAATGTTTGTACACTGAAAATTTCGATGGCGTTGTGCAAGACAAAACGAATGAAGACCTTCTGCTGAAAACCCGGTAAGAATATTTGAATGTTTACTGCTTTTAGACGTTAAAATATCTGAAAAATTGATGTACCATTACACCTCGGTACTGATTTGTATAGGAATTTAGACAACAAAATTTAGCAATTCCCACCATCGGGGGCGGTCGAGGGGGGTGCGGATCGACGGGGAATAATTCCTGGCGCCGATTAATGATGGTTTGCTGAAAAAAATTTGACAAATTTCAGAGTTTTTGACAAAAAACAAAAAAAAATTAAGGCAAAAAAAAATTCTGAAATGTTTGCACACTGAAAATTTCGATGGCGTTGTGCAAGACAAAACGAATGAAGACCTTCTGCTGAAAACCCGGTAAGAATATTTGAATATTTACTGCTTTTAGACGTTAAAATATCTGAAAAATTGATGTACCATTACACCTCGGTACTGATTTGTATAGGCATTTAGACAACAAAATTTAGCAATTCCCACCATCGGGGGCGGTCGAGGGGGGTGCGGATCGACGGGGAATAATTCCTGGCGCCGATTAATGACGGTTTGCTGAAAAAAATTTGACAAAATTCAGAGTTTTCGACAAAAAACAAAAAAAGTTTAAGGCAAAAAAAAATTCTGAAATGTTTGTACACTGAAAATTTCGATGGCGTTGTGCAAGACAAAACGAATGAAGACCTTCTGCTGAAAACCCGGTAAGAATATTTGAATATTTACTGCTTTTAGACGTTAAAATATCTGAAAAATCGATGTACCATTACACCTCGGTACTGATTTGTATAGGAATTTAGACAACAAAATTTAGCAATTCCCACCATCGGGGGCGGTCGAGGGGGGTGCCGATCGACGGGGAATAATTCCTGGCGCCGATTAATGACGGTTTGCTGAAAAAAATTAGACAAATTTCAGAGTTTTTGACAAAAAACAAAAAAAAATTAAGGCAAAAAAAAATTCTGAAATGTGTGCACACTGAAAATTTCGATGGCGTTGTGCAAGACAAAACGAATGAAGACCTTCTGCTGAAAACCCGGTAAGAATATTTGAATATTTACTGCTTTTAGACGTTAAAATATCTGAAAAATCGATGTACCATTACACCTCGGTACTGATTTGTATAGGAATTTAGACAACAAAATTTAGCAAATCCCACCATCGGGGGCGGTCGAGGGGGGTGCGGATCGACGGGGAATAATTCCTGGCGCCGATTAATAACGGTTTGCTGAAAAAAATTTGACAAATTTCAGAGTTTTTGACAAAAAACAAAAAAAAATTAAGGCAAAAAAAAATTCTGAAATGTTTGCACACTGAAAATTTCGATGGCGTTGTGCAAGACAAAACGAATGAAGACCTTCTGCTGAAAACCCGGTAAGAATATTTGAATATTTACTGCTTTTAGACGTTAAAATATCTGAAAAATCGATGTACCATTACACCTCGGTACTGATTTGTATAGGAATTTAGACAACAAAATTTAGCAATTCCCACCATCGGGGGCGGTCGAGGGGGGTGCCGATCGACGGGGAATAATTCCTGGCGCCGATTAATGACGGTTTGCTGAAAAAAATTTGACAAAATTCAGAGTTTTCGACAAAAAACAAAAAAAGTTTAAGGCAAAAAAAAATTCTGAAATGTTTGTACACTGAAAATTTCGATGGCGTTGTGCAAGACAAAACGAATGAAGACCTTCTGCTGAAAACCCGGTAAGAATATTTGAATATTTACTGCTTTTAGACGTTAAAATATCTGAAAAATCGATGTACCATTACACCTCGGTACTGATTTGTATAGGAATTTAGACAACAAAATTTAGCAATTCCCACCATCGGGGGCGGTCGAGGGGGGTGCGGATCGACGGGGAATAATTCCTGGCGCCGATTAATGATGGTTTGCTGAAAAAAATTTGACAAATTTCAGAGATTTTGACAAAAAACAAAAAAAGATTAAGGCAAAAAAAAATTCTGAAATGTTTGCACACTGAAAATTTCGATGGCGTTGTGCAAGACAAAACGAATGAAGACCTTCTGCTGAAAACCCGGTAAGAATATTTGAATATTTACTGCTTTTAGACGTTAAAATATCTGAAAAATCGATGTACCATTACACCTCGGTACTGATTTGTATAGGAATTTAGACAACAAAATTTAGCAATTCCCACCATCGGGGGCGGTCGAGGGGGGTGCGGATCGACGGGGAATAATTCCTGGCGCCGATTAATGACGGTTTGCTGAAAAAAATTTGAAAAATTTCAGAGTTTTTGACAAAAAACAAAAAAAAATTCAGGCAAAAAAAACTTCTGAAATGTTTGCACACTGAAAATTTCGATGGCGGTGTGCAAGACAAAACGAATGAAGACCTTCTGCTGAAAACCCGGTAAGAATATTTGAATATTTACTGCTTTTAGACGTTAAAATATCTGAAAAATCGATGTACCATACACCTCGGTACTGATTTGTATAGGAATTTAGACAACAAAATTTAGCAATTCCCACCATCGGGGGCGGTCGAGGGGGGTGCCGATCGACGGGGAATAATTCCTGGCGCCGATTAATGACGGTTTGCTGAAAAAAATTAGACAAATTTCAGAGTTTTTGACAAAAAACAAAAAAAAATTAAGGCAAAAAAAAATTCTGAAATGTGTGCACACTGAAAATTTCGATGGCGTTGTGCAAGACAAAACGAATGAAGACCTTCTGCTGAAAACCCGGTAAGAATATTTGAATGTTTACTGCTTTTAGACGTTAAAATATCTGAAAAATTGATGTACCATTACACCTCGGTACTGATTTGTATAGGAATTTAGACAACAAAATTTAGCAATTCCCACCATCGGGGGCGGTCGAGGGGGGTGCGGATCGACGGGGAATAATTCCTGGCGCCGATTAATGATGGTTTGCTGAAAAAAATTTGACAAATTTCAGAGTTTTTGACAAAAAACAAAAAAAAATTAAGGCAAAAAAAAATTCTGAAATGTTTGCACACTGAAAATTTCGATGGCGTTGTGCAAGACAAAACGAATGAAGACCTTCTGCTGAAAACCCGGTAAGAATATTTGAATGTTTACTGCTTTTAGACGTTAAAATATCTGAAAAATTGATGTACCATTACACCTCGGTACTGATTTGTATAGGAATTTAGACAACAAAATTTAGCAATTCCCACCATCGGGGGCGGTCGAGGGGGGTGCGGATCGACGGGGAATAATTCCTGGCGCCGATTAATGATGGTTTGCTGAAAAAAATTTGACAAATTTCAGAGTTTTTGACAAAAAACAAAAAAAAATTAAGACAAAAAAAAATCTGAAATGTTTGCACACTGAAAATTTCGATGGCGTTGTGCAAGACAAAACGAATGAAGACCTTCTGCTGAAAACCCGGTAAGAATATTTGAATATTTACTGCTTTTAGACGTTAAAATATCTGAAAAATCGATGTACCATTACACCTCGGTACTGATTTGTATAGGAATTTAGACAACAAAATTTAGCAATTCCCACCATCGGGGGCGGTCGAGGGGGGTGCGGATCGACGGGGAATAATTCCTGGCGCCGATTAATGATGGTTTGCTGAAAAAAATTTGACAAATTTCAGAGATTTTGACAAAAAACAAAAAAAAATTAAGGCAAAAAAAAATTCTGAAATGTTTGCACACTGAAAATTTCGATGGCGTTGTGCAAGACAAAACGAATGAAGACCTTCTGCTGAAAACCCGGTAAGAATATTTGAATATTTACTGCTTTTAGACGTTAAAATATCTGAAAAATCGATGTACCATTACACCTCGGTACTGATTTGTATAGGAATTTAGACAACAAAATTTAGCAATTCCCACCATCGGGGGCGGTCGAGGGGGGTGCGGATCGACGGGGAATAATTCCTGGCGCCGATTAATGACGGTTTGCTGAAAAAAATTTGACAAAATTCAGAGTTTTCGACAAAAAACAAAAAAAGTTTAAGGCAAAAAAAAATTCTGAAATGTTTGTACACTGAAAATTTCGATGGCGTTGTGCAAGACAAAACGAATGAAGACCTTCTGCTGAAAACCCGGTAAGAATATTTGAATATTTACTGCTTTTAGACGTTAAAATATCTGAAAAATCGATGTACCATTACACCTCGGTACTGATTTGTATAGGAATTTAGACAACAAAATTTAGCAATTCCCACCATCGGGGGCGGTCGAGGGGGGTGCCGATCGACGGGGAATAATTCCTGGCGCCGATTAATGACGGTTTGCTGAAAAAAATTAGACAAATTTCAGAGTTTTTGACAAAAAACAAAAAAAAATTAAGGCAAAAAAAAATTCTGAAATGTGTGCACACTGAAAATTTCGATGGCGTTGTGCAAGACAAAACGAATGAAGACCTTCTGCTGAAAACCCGGTAAGAATATTTGAATATTTACTGCTTTTAGACGTTAAAATATCTGAAAAATCGATGTACCATTACACCTCGGTACTGATTTGTATAGGAATTTAGACAACAAAATTTAGCAAATCCCACCATCGGGGGCGGTCGAGGGGGGTGCGGATCGACGGGGAATAATTCCTGGCGCCGATTAATAACGGTTTGCTGAAAAAAATTTGACAAATTTCAGAGTTTTTGACAAAAAACAAAAAAAAATTAAGGCAAAAAAAAATTCTGAAATGTTTGCACACTGAAAATTTCGATGGCGTTGTGCAAGACAAAACGAATGAAGACCTTCTGCTGAAAACCCGGTAAGAATATTTGAATATTTACTGCTTTTAGACGTTAAAATATCTGAAAAATCGATGTACCATTACACCTCGGTACTGATTTGTATAGGAATTTAGACAACAAAATTTAGCAATTCCCACCATCGGGGGCGGTCGAGGGGGGTGCCGATCGACGGGGAATAATTCCTGGCGCCGATTAATGACGGTTTGCTGAAAAAAATTTGACAAAATTCAGAGTTTTCGACAAAAAACAAAAAAAGTTTAAGGCAAAAAAAAATTCTGAAATGTTTGTACACTGAAAATTTCGATGGCGTTGTGCAAGACAAAACGAATGAAGACCTTCTGCTGAAAACCCGGTAAGAATATTTGAATATTTACTGCTTTTAGACGTTAAAATATCTGAAAAATCGATGTACCATTACACCTCGGTACTGATTTGTATAGGAATTTAGACAACAAAATTTAGCAATTCCCACCATCGGGGGCGGTCGAGGGGGGTGCGGATCGACGGGGAATAATTCCTGGCGCCGATTAATGATGGTTTGCTGAAAAAAATTTGACAAATTTCAGAGATTTTGACAAAAAACAAAAAAAAATTAAGGCAAAAAAAAATTCTGAAATGTTTGCACACTGAAAATTTCGATGGCGTTGTGCAAGACAAAACGAATGAAGACCTTCTGCTGAAAACCCGGTAAGAATATTTGAATATTTACTGCTTTTAGACGTTAAAATATCTGAAAAATCGATGTACCATTACACCTCGGTACTGATTTGTATAGGAATTTAGACAACAAAATTTAGCAATTCCCACCATCGGGGGCGGTCGAGGGGGGTGCGGATCGACGGGGAATAATTCCTGGCGCCGATTAATGACGGTTTGCTGAAAAAAATTTGAAAAATTTCAGAGTTTTTGACAAAAAACAAAAAAAAATTCAGGCAAAAAAAACTTCTGAAATGTTTGCACACTGAAAATTTCGATGGCGGTGTGCAAGACAAAACGAATGAAGACCTTCTGCTGAAAACCCGGTAAGAATATTTGAATATTTACTGCTTTTAGACGTTAAAATATCTGAAAAATCGATGTACCATACACCTCGGTACTGATTTGTATAGGAATTTAGACAACAAAATTTAGCAATTCCCACCATCGGGGGCGGTCGAGGGGGGTGCCGATCGACGGGGAATAATTCCTGGCGCCGATTAATGACGGTTTGCTGAAAAAAATTAGACAAATTTCAGAGTTTTTGACAAAAAACAAAAAAAAATTAAGGCAAAAAAAAATTCTGAAATGTGTGCACACTGAAAATTTCGATGGCGTTGTGCAAGACAAAACGAATGAAGACCTTCTGCTGAAAACCCGGTAAGAATATTTGAATGTTTACTGCTTTTAGACGTTAAAATATCTGAAAAATTGATGTACCATTACACCTCGGTACTGATTTGTATAGGAATTTAGACAACAAAATTTAGCAATTCCCACCATCGGGGGCGGTCGAGGGGGGTGCGGATCGACGGGGAATAATTCCTGGCGCCGATTAATGATGGTTTGCTGAAAAAAATTTGACAAATTTCAGAGTTTTTGACAAAAAACAAAAAAAAATTAAGGCAAAAAAAAATTCTGAAATGTTTGCACACTGAAAATTTCGATGGCGTTGTGCAAGACAAAACGAATGAAGACCTTCTGCTGAAAACCCGGTAAGAATATTTGAATGTTTACTGCTTTTAGACGTTAAAATATCTGAAAAATTGATGTACCATTACACCTCGGTACTGATTTGTATAGGAATTTAGACAACAAAATTTAGCAATTCCCACCATCGGGGGCGGTCGAGGGGGGTGCGGATCGACGGGGAATAATTCCTGGCGCCGATTAATGATGGTTTGCTGAAAAAAATTTGACAAATTTCAGAGTTTTTGACAAAAAACAAAAAAAAATTAAGACAAAAAAAATTCTGAAATGTTTGCACACTGAAAATTTCGATGGCGTTGTGCAAGACAAAACGAATGAAGACCTTCTGCTGAAAACCCGGTAAGAATATTTGAATATTTACTGCTTTTAGACGTTAAAATATCTGAAAAATCGATGTACCATTACACCTCGGTACTGATTTGTATAGGCATTTAGACAACAAAATTTAGCAATTCCTACCATCGGGGGCGGTCGAGGGGGTGCGGATCGACGGGGAATAATTCCTGGCGCCGATTAATGACGGTTTGCTGAAAAAAATTTTACAAATTTCAGAGTTTTCGACAAAAAACAAAAAAAGTTTAAGGCAAAAAAAATTCTGAAATGTTTGTACACTGAAAATTTCGATGGCGTTGTGCAAGACAAAACGAATGAAGACCTTCTGCTGAAAACCCGGTAAGAATATTTGAATGTTTACTGCTTTTAGACGTTAAAATATCTGAAAAATTGATGTACCATTACACCTCGGTACTGATTTGTATAGGAATTTAGACAACAAAATTTAGCAATTCCCACCATCGGGGGCGGTCGAGGGGGGTGCGGATCGACGGGGAATAATTCCTGGCGCCGATTAATGATGGTTTGCTGAAAAAAATTAGACAAATTTCAGAGTTTTTGACAAAAAACAAAAAAAAATTAAGGCAAAAAAAAATTCTGAAATGTTTGCACACTGAAAATTTCGATGGCGTTGTGCAAGACAAAACGAATGAAGACCTTCTGCTGAAAACCCGGTAAGAATATTTGAATGTTTACTGCTTTTAGACGTTAAAATATCTGAAAAATTGATGTACCATTACACCTCGGTACTGATTTGTATAGGAATTTAGACAACAAAATTTACCAATTCCCACCATCGGGGGCGGTCGAGGGGGGTGCGGATCGACGGGGAATAATTCCTGGCGCCGATTAATGATGGTTTGCTGAAAAAAATTTGACAAATTTCAGAGTTTTTGACAAAAAACAAAAAAAAATTAAGACAAAAAAAATTCTGAAATGTTTGCACACTGAAAATTTCGATGGCGTTGTGCAAGACAAAACGAATGAAGACCTTCTGCTGAAAACCCGGTAAGAATATTTGAATATTTACTGCTTTTAGACGTTAAAATATCTGAAAAATCGATGTACCATTACACCTCGGTACTGATTTGTATAGGAATTTAGACAACAAAATTTAGCAATTCCCACCATCGGGGGCGGTCGAGGGGGGTGCCGATCGACGGGGAATAATTCCTGGCGCCGATTAATGACGGTTTGCTGAAAAAAATTTGACAAAATTCAGAGTTTTCGACAAAAAACAAAAAAAGTTTAAGGCAAAAAAAAATTCTGAAATGTTTGTACACTGAAAATTTCGATGGCGTTGTGCAAGACAAAACGAATGAAGACCTTCTGCTGAAAACCCGGTAAGAATATTTGAATATTTACTGCTTTTAGACGTTAAAATATCTGAAAAATCGATGTACCATTACACCTCGGTACTGATTTGTATAGGAATTTAGACAACAAAATTTTGCAATTCCCACCATCGGGGGCGGTCAAGGGGGGTGCGGATCGACGGGGAATAATTCCTGGCGCCGATTAATGACGGTTTGCTGAAAAAAATTTGACAAATTTCAGAGTTTTTAACAAAAAACAAAAAAAATTTAAGGCAAAAAAAACTTCTGAAATGTTTGCACACTGAAAATTTCGATGGCGGTGTGCAAGACAAAACGAATGAAGACCTTCTGCTGAAAACCCGGTAAGAATATTTGAATATTTACTGCTTTTAGACGTTAAAATATCTGAAAAATCGATGTACCATTACACCTCGGTACTGATTTGTATAGGAATTTAGACAACAAAATTTTGCAAATCCCACCATCGGGGGCGGTCGAGGGGGGTGCGGATCGACGGGGAATAATTCCAGGCGCCGATTAATGACGGTTTGCTGAAAAAAATTTGACAAATTTCAGAGTTTTTGACAAAAAATAAAAAAAAATTAAAAGCCAAAAAAAATTCTGAAATGTTTGCACACTGAAAATTTCGATGGCGTTGTGCAAGACAAAACGAATGAAGACCTTCTGCTGAAAACCCGGTAAGAATATTTGAATGTTTACTGCTTTTAGACGTTAAAATATCTGAAAAATTGATGTACCATTACACCTCGGTACTGATTTGTATAGGAATTTAGACAACAAAATTTAGCAATTCCCACCATCGGGGGCGGTCGAGGGAGGTGCGGATCGACGGGGAATAATTCCTGGCGCCGATTAATGACGGTTTGCTGAAAAAAATTTGAAAAATTTCAGAGTTTTTGACAAAAAACAAAAAAAAATTCAGGCAAAAAAAACTTCTGAAATGTTTGCACACTGAAAATTTCGATGGCGGTGTGCAAGACAAAACGAATGAAGACCTTCTGCTGAAAACCCGGTAAGAATATTTGAATATTTACTGCTTTTAGACGTTAAAATATCTGAAAAATCGATGTACCATTACACCTCGGTACTGATTTGTATAGGAATTTAGACAACAAAATTTAGCAATTCCCACCATCGGGGGCGGTCGAGGGGGGTGCCGATCGACGGGGAATAATTCCTGGCGCCGATTAATGACGGTTTGCTGAAAAAAATTAGACAAATTTCAGAGTTTTTGACAAAAAACAAAAAAAAATTAAGGCAAAAAAAAATTCTGAAATGTGTGCACACTGAAAATTTCGATGGCGTTGTGCAAGACAAAACGAATGAAGACCTTCTGCTGAAAACCCGGTAAGAATATTTGAATGTTTACTGCTTTTAGACGTTAAAATATCTGAAAAATTGATGTACCATTACACCTCGGTACTGATTTGTATAGGAATTTAGACAACAAAATTTAGCAATTCCCACCATCGGGGGCGGTCGAGGGGGGTGCGGATCGACGGGGAATAATTCCTGGCGCCGATTAATGATGGTTTGCTGAAAAAAATTTGACAAATTTCAGAGTTTTTGACAAAAAACAAAAAAAAATTAAGGCAAAAAAAAATTCTGAAATGTTTGCACACTGAAAATTTCGATGGCGTTGTGCAAGACAAAACGAATGAAGACCTTCTGCTGAAAACCCGGTAAGAATATTTGAATGTTTACTGCTTTTAGACGTTAAAATATCTGAAAAATCGATGTACCATTACACCTCGGTACTGATTTGTATAGGCATTTAGACAACAAAATTTAGCAATTCCTACCATCGGGGGCGGTCGAGGGGGTGCGGATCGACGGGGAATAATTCCTGGCGCCGATTAATGACGGTTTGCTGAAAAAAATTTGACAAATTTCAGAGTTTTCGACAAAAAACAAAAAAAGTTTAAGGCAAAAAAAAATTCTGAAATGTTTGTACACTGAAAATTTCGATGGCGTTGTGCAAGACAAAACGAATGAAGACCTTCTGCTGAAAACCCGGTAAGAATATTTGAATATTTACTGCTTTTAGACGTTATAATATCTGAAAAATCGATGTACCATTACACCTCGGTACTGATTTGTATAGGAATTTAGACAACAAAATTTAGCAATTCCCACCATCGGGGGCGGTCGAGGGGGGTGCCGATCGACGGGGAATAATTCCTGGCGCCGATTAATGACGGTCTGCTGAAAAAAATTAGACAAATTTCAGAGTTTTTGACAAAAAACAAAAAAAAATTAAGGCAAAAAAAAATTCTGAAATGTGTGCACACTGAAAATTTCGATGGCGTTGTGCAAGACAAAACGAATGAAGACCTTCTGCTGAAAACCCGGTAAGAATATTTGAATGTTTACTGCTTTTAGACGTTAAAATATCTGAAAAATTGATGTACCATTACACCTCGGTACTGATTTGTATAGGAATTTAGACAACAAAATTTAGCAATTCCCACCATCGGGGGCGGTCGAGGGGGGTGCGGATCGACGGGGAATAATTCCTGGCGCCGATTAATGATGGTTTGCTGAAAAAAATTTGACAAATTTCAGAGTTTTTGACAAAAAACAAAAAAAAATTAAGGCAAAAAAAAATTCTGAAATGTTTGCACACTGAAAATTTCGATGGCGTTGTGCAAGACAAAACGAATGAAGACCTTCTGCTGAAAACCCGGTAAGAATATTTGAATGTTTACTGCTTTTAGACGTTAAAATATCTGAAAAATTGATGTACCATTACACCTCGGTACTGATTTGTATAGGAATTTAGACAACAAAATTTAGCAAATCCCACCATCGGGGGCGGTCGAGGGGGGTGCGGATCGACGGGGAATAATTCCAGGCGCCGATTAATGACGGTTTGCTGAAAAAAATTTGACAAATTTCAGAGTTCTTGACAAAAAATAAAAAAAAATTAAAAGCCAAAAAAAATTCTGAAATGTTTGCACACTGAAAATTTCGATGGCGTTGTGCAAGACAAAACGAATGAAGACCTTCTGCTGAAAACCCGGTAAGAATATTTGAATGTTTACTGCTTTTAGACGTTAAAATATCTGAAAAATTGATGTACCATTACACCTCGGTACTGATTTGTATAGGAATTTAGACAACAAAATTTAGCAATTCCCACCATCGGGGGCGGTCGAGGGAGGTGCGGATCGACGGGGAATAATTCCTGGCGCCGATTAATGATGGTTTGCTGAAAAAAATTAGACAAATTTCAGAGTTTTTGACAAAAAACAAAAAAAAATTAAGGCAAAAAAAAATTCTGAAATGTTTGCACACTGAAAATTTCGATGGCGTTGTGCAAGACAAAACGAATGAAGACCTTCTGCTGAAAACCCGGTAAGAATATTTGAATATTTACTGCTTTTAGACGTTAAAATATCTGAAAAATCGATGTACCATTACACCTCGGTACTGATTTGTATAGGCATTTAGACAACAAAATTTAGCAATTCCCACCATCGGGGGCGGTCGACGGGGGTGCGGATCGACGGGGAATAATTCCTGGCGCCGATTAATGACGGTTTGCTGAAAAAAAATTTGACAAAATTCAGAGTTTTCGACAAAAAACAAAAAAAGTTTAAGGCAAAAAAAAATTCTGAAATGTTTGTACACTGAAAATTTCGATGGCGTTGTGCAAGACAAAACGAATGAAGACCTTCTGCTGAAAACCCGGTAAGAATATTTGAATATTTACTGCTTTTAGACGTTAAAATATCTGAAAAATCGATGTACCATTACACCTCGGTACTGATTTGTATAGGAATTTAGACAACAAAATTTAGCAAATCCCACCATCGGGGGCGGTCGAGGGGGGTGCGGATCGACGGGGAATAATTCCAGGCGCCGATTAATGACGGTTTGCTGAAAAAAATTTGACAAATTTCAGAGTTTTTGACAAAAAATAAAAAAAAATTAAAAGCCAAAAAAAATTCTGAAATGTTTGCACACTGAAAATTTCGATGGCGTTGTGCAAGACAAAACGAATGAAGACCTTCTGCTGAAAACCCGGTAAGAATATTTGAATGTTTACTGCTTTTAGACGTTAAAATATCTGAAAAATTGATGTACCATTACACCTCGGTACTGATTTGTATAGGAATTTAGACAACAAAATTTAGCAATTCCCACCATCGGGGGCGGTCGAGGGGGGTGCGGATCGACGGGGAATAATTCCTGGCGCCGATTAATGATGGTTTGCTGAAAAAAATTAGACAAATTTCAGAGTTTTTGACAAAAAACAAAAAAAAATTAAGGCAAAAAAAAATTCTGATATGTTTGCACACTGAAAATTTCGATGGCGTTGTGCAAGACAAAACGAATGAAGACCTTCTGCTGAAAACCCGGTAAGAATATTTGAATATTTACTGCTTTTAGACGTTAAAATATCTGAAAAATCGATGTACCATTACACCTCGGTACTGATTTGTATAGGAATTTAGACAACAAAATTTAGCAATTCCCACCATCGGGGGCGGTCGAGGGGGGTGCGGATCGACGGGGAATAATTCCTGGCGCCGATTAATGACGGTTTGCTGAAAAAAAATTTGACAAAATTCAGAGTTTTCGACAAAAAACAAAAAAAGTTTAAGGCAAAAAAAAATTCTGAAATGTTTGTACACTGAAAATTTCGATGGCGTTGTGCAAGACAAAACGAATGAAGACCTTCTGCTGAAAACCCGGTAAGAATATTTGAATGTTTACTGCTTTTAGACGTTAAAATATCTGAAAAATTGATGTACCATTACACCTCGGTACTGATTTGTATAGGAATTTAGACAACAAAATTTAGCAATTCCCACCATCGGGGGCGGTCGAGGGGGGTGCCGATCGACGGGGAATAATTCCTGGCGCCGATTAATGATGGTTTGCTGAAAAAAATTTGACAAATTTCAGAGTTTTTGACAAAAAACAAAAAAAAATTAAGGCAAAAAAAAATTCTGAAATGTTTGCACACTGAAAATTTCGATGGCGTTGTGCAAGACAAAACGAATGAAGACCTTCTGCTGAAAACCCGGTAAGAATATTTGAATATTTACTGCTTTTAGACGTTAAAATATCTGAAAAATCGATGTACCATTACACCTCGGTACTGATTTGTATAGGCATTTAGACAACAAAATTTAGCAATTCCCACCATCGGGGGCGGTCGAGGGGGGTGCGGATCGACGGGGAATAATTCCTGGCGCCGATTAATGAAGGTTTGCTGAAAAAAATTTGACAAAATTCAGAGTTTTAGACAAAAAACAAAAAAAGTTTAAGGCAAAAAAAAATTCTGAAATGTTTGTACACTGAAAATTTCGATGGCGTTGTGCAAGACAAAACGAATGAAGACCTTCTGCTGAAAACCCGGTAAGAATATTTGAATATTTACTGCTTTTAGACGTTAAAATATCTGAAAAATCGATGTACCATTACACCTCGGTACTGATTTGTATAGGAATTTAGACAACAAAATTTAGCAATTCCCACCATCGGGGGCGGTCGAGGGGGGTGCCGATCGACGGGGAATAATTCCTGGCGCCGATTAATGACGGTTTGCTGAAAAAAATTTGACAAAATTCAGAGTTTTCGACAAAAAACAAAAAAAGTTTAAGGCAAAAAAAAATTCTGAAATGTTTGTACACTGAAAATTTCGATGGCGTTGTGCAAGACAAAACGAATGAAGACCTTCTGCTGAAAACCCGGTAAGAATATTTGAATATTTACTGCTTTTAGACGTTAAAATATCTGAAAAATCGATGTACCATTACACCTCGGTACTGATTTGTATAGGAATTTAGACAACAAAATTTAGCAATTCCCACCATCGGGGGCGGTCGAGGGGGGTGCGGATCGACGGGGAATAATTCCTGGCGCCGATTAATGATGGTTTGCTGAAAAAAATTTGACAAATTTCAGAGATTTTGACAAAAAACAAAAAAAAATTAAGGCAAAAAAAAATTCTGAAATGTTTGCACACTGAAAATTTCGATGGCGTTGTGCAAGACAAAACGAATGAAGACCTTCTGCTGAAAACCCGGTAAGAATATTTGAATATTTACTGCTTTTAGACGTTAAAATATCTGAAAAATCGATGTACCATTACACCTCGGTACTGATTTGTATAGGAATTTAGACAACAAAATTTAGCAATTCCCACCATCGGGGGCGGTCGAGGGGGGTGCGGATCGACGGGGAATAATTCCTGGCGCCGATTAATGACGTTATGCTGAAAAAAATTTGAAAAATTTCAGAGTTTTTGACAAAAAACAAAAAAAAATTCAGGCAAAAAAAACTTCTGAAATGTTTGCACACTGAAAATTTCGATGGCGGTGTGCAAGACAAAACGAATGAAGACCTTCTGCTGAAAACCCGGTAAGAATATTTGAATATTTACTGCTTTTAGACGTTAAAATATCTGAAAAATCGATGTACCATTACACCTCGGTACTGATTTGTATAGGAATTTAGACAACAAAATTTTGCAATTCCCACCATCGGGGGCGGTCGAGGGGGGTGCGGATCGACGGGGAATAATTCCTGGCGCCGATTAATGACGGTTTGCTGAAAAAAATTAGACAAATTTCAGAGTTTTTGACAAAAAACAAAAAAAAATTAAGGCAAAAAAAAATTCTGAAATGTGTGCACACTGAAAATTTCGATGGCGTTGTGCAAGACAAAACGAATGAAGACCTTCTGCTGAAAACCCGGTAAGAATATTTGAATGTTTACTGCTTTTAGACGTTAAAATATCTGAAAAATTGATGTACCATTACACCTCGGTACTGATTTGTATAGGAATTTAGACAACAAAATTTAGCAATTCCCACCATCGGGGGCGGTCGAGGGGGGTGCGGATCGACGGGGAATAATTCCTGGCGCCGATTAATGATGGTTTGCTGAAAAAAATTTGACAAATTTCAGAGTTTTTGACAAAAAACAAAAAAAAATTAAGGCAAAAAAAAATTCTGAAATGTTTGCACACTGAAAATTTTCGATGGCGTTGTGCAAGACAAAACGAATGAAGACCTTCTGCTGAAAACCCGGTAAGAATATTTGAATGTTTACTGCTTTTAGACGTTAAAATATCTGAAAAATTGATGTACCATTACACCTCGGTACTGATTTGTATAGGAATTTAGACAACAAAATTTAGCAATTCCCACCATCGGGGGCGGTCGAGGGGGGTGCGGATCGACGGGGAATAATTCCTGGCGCCGATTAATGATGGTTTGCTGAAAAAAATTTGACAAATTTCAGAGTTTTTGACAAAAAACAAAAAAAAATTAAGACAAAAAAAATTCTGAAATGTTTGCACACTGAAAATTTCGATGGCGTTGTGCAAGACAAAACGAATGAAGACCTTCTGCTGAAAACCCGGTAAGAATATTTGAATATTTACTGCTTTTAGACGTTAAAATATCTGAAAAATCGATGTACCATTACACCTCGGTACTGATTTGTATAGGCATTTAGACAACAAAATTTAGCAATTCCTACCATCGGGGGCGGTCGAGGGGGTGCGGATCGACGGGGAATAATTCCTGGCGCCGATTAATGACGGTTTGCTGAAAAAAATTTTACAAATTTCAGAGTTTTCGACAAAAAACAAAAAAAGTTTAAGGCAAAAAAAAATTCTGAAATGTTTGTACACTGAAAATTTCGATGGCGTTGTGCAAGACAAAACGAATGAAGACCTTCTGCTGAAAACCCGGTAAGAATATTTGAATGTTTACTGCTTTTAGACGTTAAAATATCTGAAAAATTGATGTACCATTACACCTCGGTACTGATTTGTATAGGAATTTAGACAACAAAATTTAGCAATTCCCACCATCGGGGGCGGTCGAGGGGGGTGCGGATCGACGGGGAATAATTCCTGGCGCCGATTAATGATGGTTTGCTGAAAAAAATTTGACAAATTTCAGAGTTTTTGACAAAAAACAAAAAAAAATTAAGACAAAAAAAATTCTGAAATGTTTGCACACTGAAAATTTCGATGGCGTTGTGCAAGACAAAACGAATGAAGACCTTCTGCTGAAAACCCGGTAAGAATATTTGAATATTTACTGCTTTTAGACGTTAAAATATCTGAAAAATCGATGTACCATTACACCTCGGTACTGATTTGTATAGGAATTTAGACAACAAAATTTAGCAATTCCCACCATCGGGGGCGGTCGAGGGGGGTGCCGATCGACGGGGAATAATTCCTGGCGCCGATTAATGACGGTTTGCTGAAAAAAATTTGACAAAATTCAGAGTTTTCGACAAAAAACAAAAAAAAATTAAGACAAAAAAAATTCTGAAATGTTTGCACACTGAAAATTTCGATGGCGTTGTGCAAGACAAAACGAATGAAGACCTTCTGCTGAAAACCCGGTAAGAATATTTGAATATTTACTGCTTTTAGACGTTAAAATATCTGAAAAATCGATGTACCATTACACCTCGGTACTGATTTGTATAGGCATTTAGACAACAAAATTTAGCAATTCCTACCATCGGGGGCGGTCGAGGGGGTGCGGATCGACGGGGAATAATTCCTGGCGCCGATTAATGACGGTTTGCTGAAAAAAATTTTACAAATTTCAGAGTTTTCGACAAAAAACAAAAAAAGTTTAAGGCAAAAAAAAATTCTGAAATGTTTGTACACTGAAAATTTCGATGGCGTTGTGCAAGACAAAACGAATGAAGACCTTCTGCTGAAAACCCGGTAAGAATATTTGAATGTTTACTGCTTTTAGACGTTAAAATATCTGAAAAATTGATGTACCATTACACCTCGGTACTGATTTGTATAGGAATTTAGACAACAAAATTTAGCAATTCCCACCATCGGGGGCGGTCGAGGGGGGTGCGGATCGACGGGGAATAATTCCTGGCGCCGATTAATGATGGTTTGCTGAAAAAAATTAGACAAATTTCAGAGTTTTTGACAAAAAACAAAAAAAAATTAAGACAAAAAAAATTCTGAAATGTTTGCACACTGAAAATTTCGATGGCGTTGTGCAAGACAAAACGAATGAAGACCTTCTGCTGAAAACCCGGTAAGAATATTTGAATATTTACTGCTTTTAGACGTTAAAATATCTGAAAAATCGATGTACCATTACACCTCGGTACTGATTTGTATAGGAATTTAGACAACAAAATTTAGCAATTCCCACCATCGGGGGCGGTCGAGGGGGGTGCCGATCGACGGGGAATAATTCCTGGCGCCGATTAATGACGGTTTGCTGAAAAAAATTTGACAAAATTCAGAGTTTTCGACAAAAAACAAAAAAAGTTTAAGGCAAAAAAAAATTCTGAAATGTTTGTACACTGAAAATTTCGATGGCGTTGTGCAAGACAAAACGAATGAAGACCTTCTGCTGAAAACCCGGTAAGAATATTTGAATATTTACTGCTTTTAGACGTTAAAATATCTGAAAAATCGATGTACCATTACACCTCGGTACTGATTTGTATAGGAATTTAGACAACAAAATTTTGCAATTCCCACCATCGGGGGCGGTCAAGGGGGGTGCGGATCGACGGGGAATAATTCCTGGCGCCGATTAATGACGGTTTGCTGAAAAAAATTTGACAAATTTCAGAGTTTTTAACAAAAAACAAAAAAAATTTAAGGCAAAAAAAACTTCTGAAATGTTTGCACACTGAAAATTTCGATGGCGGTGTGCAAGACAAAACGAATGAAGACCTTCTGCTGAAAACCCGGTAAGAATATTTGAATATTTACTGCTTTTAGACGTTAAAATATCTGAAAAATCGATGTACCATTACACCTCGGTACTGATTTGTATAGGAATTTAGACAACAAAATTTAGCAAATCCCACCATCGGGGGCGGTCGAGGGGGGTGCGGATCGACGGGGAATAATTCCAGGCGCCGATTAATGACGGTTTGCTAAAAAAAATTTGACAAATTTCAGAGTTTTTGACAAAAAATAAAAAAAAATTAAAAGCCAAAAAAAATTCTGAAATGTTTGCACACTGAAAATTTCGATGGCGTTGTGCAAGACAAAACGAATGAAGACCTTCTGCTGAAAACCCGGTAAGAATATTTGAATGTTTACTGCTTTTAGACGTTAAAATATCTGAAAAATTGATGTACCATTACACCTCGGTACTGATTTGTATAGGAATTTAGACAACAAAATTTAGCAATTCCCACCATCGGGGGCGGTCGAGGGAGGTGCGGATCGACGGGGAATAATTCCTGGCGCCGATTAATGATGGTTTGCTGAAAAAAATTAGACAAATTTCAGAGTTTTTGACAAAAAACAAAAAAAAATTAAGGCAAAAAAAAATTCTGAAATGTTTGCACACTGAAAATTTCGATGGCGTTGTGCAAGACAAAACGAATGAAGACCTTCTGCTGCAAACCCGGTAAGAATATTTGAATATTTACTGCTTTTAGACGTTAAAATATCTGAAAAATCGATGTACCATTACACCTCGGTACTGATTTGTATAGGCATTTAGACAACAAAATTTAGCAATTCCCACCATCGGGGGCGGTCGACGGGGGTGCGGATCGACGGGGAATAATTCCTGGCGCCGATTAATGACGGTTTGCTGAAAAAAAATTTGACAAAATTCAGAGTTTTCGACAAAAAACAAAAAAAGTTTAAGGCAAAAAAAAATTCTGAAATGTTTGTACACTGAAAATTTCGATGGCGTTGTGCAAGACAAAACGAATGAAGACCTTCTGCTGAAAACCCGGTAAGAATATTTGAATATTTACTGCTTTTAGACGTTAAAATATCTGAAAAATCGATGTACCATTACACCTCGGTACTGATTTGTATAGGAATTTAGACAACAAAATTTAGCAAATCCCACCATCGGGGGCGGTCGAGGGGGGTGCGGATCGACGGGGAATAATTCCAGGCGCCGATTAATGACGGTTTGCTGAAAAAAATTTGACAAATTTCAGAGTTTTTGACAAAAAATAAAAAAAAATTAAAAGCCAAAAAAAATTCTGAAATGTTTGCACACTGAAAATTTCGATGGCGTTGTGCAAGACAAAACGAATGAAGACCTTCTGCTGAAAACCCGGTAAGAATATTTGAATGTTTACTGCTTTTAGACGTTAAAATATCTGAAAAATTGATGTACCATTACACCTCGGTACTGATTTGTATAGGAATTTAGACAACAAAATTTAGCAATTCCCACCATCGGGGGCGGTCGAGGGGGGTGCGGATCGACGGGGAATAATTCCTGGCGCCGATTAATGATGGTTTGCTGAAAAAAATTAGACAAATTTCAGAGTTTTTGACAAAAAACAAAAAAAAATTAAGGCAAAAAAAAATTCTGAAATGTTTGCACACTGAAAATTTCGATGGCGTTGTGCAAGACAAAACGAATGAAGACCTTCTGCTGAAAACCCGGTAAGAATATTTGAATATTTACTGCTTTTAGACGTTAAAATATCTGAAAAATCGATGTACCATTACACCTCGGTACTGATTTGTATAGGAATTTAGACAACAAAATTTAGCAATTCCCACCATCGGGGGCGGTCGAGGGGGGTGCGGATCGACGGGGAATAATTCCTGGCGCCGATTAATGACGGTTTGCTGAAAAAAAATTTGACAAAATTCAGAGTTTTCGACAAAAAACAAAAAAAGTTTAAGGCAAAAAAAAATTCTGAAATGTTTGTACACTGAAAATTTCGATGGCGTTGTGCAAGACAAAACGAATGAAGACCTTCTGCTGAAAACCCGGTAAGAATATTTGAATGTTTACTGCTTTTAGACGTTAAAATATCTGAAAAATTGATGTACCATTACACCTCGGTACTGATTTGTATAGGAATTTAGACAACAAAATTTAGCAATTCCCACCATCGGGGGCGGTCGAGGGGGGTGCGGATCGACGGGGAATAATTCCTGGCGCCGATTAATGATGGTTTGCTGAAAAAAATTTGACAAATTTCAGAGTTTTTGACAAAAAACAAAAAAAAATTAAGGCAAAAAAAAATTCTGAAATGTTTGCACACTGAAAATTTCGATGGCGTTGTGCAAGACAAAACGAATGAAGACCTTCTGCTGAAAACCCGGTAAGAATATTTGAATATTTACTGCTTTTAGACGTTAAAATATCTGAAAAATCGATGTACCATTACACCTCGGTACTGATTTGTATAGGCATTTAGACAACAAAATTTAGCAATTCCCACCATCGGGGGCGGTCGAGGGGGGTGCGGATCGACGGGGAATAATTCCTGGCGCCGATTAATGATGGTTTGCTGAAAAAAATTTGACAAATTTCAGAGTTTTTGACAAAAAACAAAAAAAAATTAAGACAAAAAAAATTCTGAAATGTTTGCACACTGAAAATTTCGATGGCGTTGTGCAAGACAAAACGAATGAAGACCTTCTGCTGAAAACCCGGTAAGAATATTTGAATATTTACTGCTTTTAGACGTTAAAATATCTGAAAAATCGATGTACCATTACACCTCGGTACTGATTTGTATAGGCATTTAGACAACAAAATTTAGCAATTCCTACCATCGGGGGCGGTCGAGGGGGTGCGGATCGACGGGGAATAATTCCTGGCGCCGATTAATGACGGTTTGCTGAAAAAAATTTGACAAATTTCAGAGTTTTCGACAAAAAACAAAAAAAGTTTAAGGCAAAAAAAAATTCTGAAATGTTTGTACACTGAAAATTTCGATGGCGTTGTGCAAGACAAAACGAATGAAGACCTTCTGCTGAAAACCCGGTAAGAATATTTGAATGTTTACTGCTTTTAGACGTTAAAATATCTGAAAAATTGATGTACCATTACACCTCGGTACTGATTTGTATAGGAATTTAGACAACAAAATTTAGCAATTCCCACCATCGGGGGCGGTCGAGGGGGGTGCGGATCGACGGGGAATAATTCCTGGCGCCGATTAATGATGGTTTGCTGAAAAAAATTTGACAAATTTCAGAGTTTTTGACAAAAAACAAAAAAAAATTAAGGCAAAAAAAAATTCTGAAATGTTTGCACACTGAAAATTTCGATGGCGTTGTGCAAGACAAAACGAATGAAGACCTTCTGCTGAAAACCCGGTAAGAATATTTGAATGTTTACTGCTTTTAGACGTTAAAATATCTGAAAAATTGATGTACCATTACACCTCGGTACTGATTTGTATAGGAATTTAGACAACAAAATTTAGCAATTCCCACCATCGGGGGCGGTCGAGGGGGGTGCGGATCGACGGGGAATAATTCCTGGCGCCGATTAATGATGGTTTGCTGAAAAAAATTTGACAAATTTCAGAGTTTTTGACAAAAAACAAAAAAAAATTAAGACAAAAAAAATTCTGAAATGTTTGCACACTGAAAATTTCGATGGCGTTGTGCAAGACAAAACGAATGAAGACCTTCTGCTGAAAACCCGGTAAGAATATTTGAATATTTACTGCTTTTAGACGTTAAAATATCTGAAAAATCGATGTACCATTACACCTCGGTACTGATTTGTATAGGAATTTAGTCAACAAAATTTAGCAATTCCCACCATCGGGGGCGGTCGAGGGGGGTGCCGATCGACGGGGAATAATTCCTGGCGCCGATTAATGACGGTTTGCTGAAAAAAATTTGACAAAATTCAGAGTTTTCGACAAAAAACAAAAAAAGTTTAAGGCAAAAAAAAATTCTGAAATGTTTGCACACTGAAAATTTCGATGGCGTTGTGCAAGACAAAACGAATGAAGACCTTCTGCTGAAAACCCGGTAAGAATATTTGAATATTTACTGCTTTTAGACGTTAAAATATCTGAAAAATCGATGTACCATTACACCTCGGTACTGATTTGTATAGGAATTTAGACAACAAAATTTTGCAATTCCCACCATCGGGGGCGGTCAAGGGGGGTGCGGATCGACGGGGAATAATTCCTGGCGCCGATTAATGACGGTTTGCTGAAAAAAATTTGACAAATTTCAGAGTTTTTAACAAAAAAAAAAAAAAATTTAAGGCAAAAAAAATTCTGAAATGTTTGCACACTGAAAATTTCGATGGCGGTGTGCAAGACAAAACGAATGAAGACCTTCTGCTGAAAACCCGGTAAGAATATTTGAATATTTACTGCTTTTAGACGTTAAAATATCTGAAAAATCGATGTACCATTACACCTCGGTACTGATTTGTATAGGAATTTAGACAACAAAATTTAGCAAATCCCACCATCGGGGGCGGTCGAGGGGGGTGCGGATCGACGGGGAATAATTCCAGGCGCCGATTAATGACGGTTTGCTGAAAAAAATTTGACAAATTTCAGAGTTTTTGACAAAAAATAAAAAAAAATTAAAAGCCAAAAAAAATTCTGAAATGTTTGCACACTGAAAATTTCGATGGCGTTGTGCAAGACAAAACGAATGAAGACCTTCTGCTGAAAACCCGGTAAGAATATTTGAATGTTTACTGCTTTTAGACGTTAAAATATCTGAAAAATTGATGTACCATTACACCTCGGTACTGATTTGTATAGGAATTTAGACAACAAAATTTAGCAATTCCCACCATCGGGGGCGGTCGAGGGAGGTGCGGATCGACGGGGAATAATTCCTGGCGCCGATTAATGATGGTTTGCTGAAAAAAATTAGACAAATTTCAGAGTTTTTGACAAAAAACAAAAAAAAATTAAGGCAAAAAAAAATTCTGAAATGTTTGCACACTGAAAATTTCGATGGCGTTGTGCAAGACAAAACGAATGAAGACCTTCTGCTGAAAACCCGGTAAGAATATTTGAATATTTACTGCTTTTAGACGTTAAAATATCTGAAAAATCGATGTACCATTACACCTCGGTACTGATTTGTATAGGAATTTAGACAACAAAATTTTGCAATTCCCACCATCGGGGGCGGTCGAGGGGGGTGCCGATCGACGGGGAATAATTCCTGGCGCCGATTAATGACGGTTTGCTGAAAAAAATTTGACAAAATTCAGAGTTTTTGACAAAAAACAAAAAAAAATTAAGGCAAAAAAAAATTCTGAAATGTGTGCACACTGAAAATTTCGATGGCGTTGTGCAAGACAAAACGAATGAAGACCTTCTGCTGAAAACCCGGTAAGAATATTTGAATATTTACTGCTTTTAGACGTTAAAATATCTGAAAAATCGATGTACCATTACACCTCGGTACTGATTTGTATAGGAATTTAGACAACAAAATTTAGCAATTCCCACCATCGGGGGCGGTCGAGGGGGGTGCGGATCGACGGGGAATAATTCCTGGCGTCGATTAATGACGGTTTGCTGAAAAAAATTTGACAAATTTCAGAGTTTTTGACAAAAAACAAAAAAAAATTAAGGCAAAAAAAAATTCTGAAATGTTTGCACACTGAAAATTTCGATGGCGTTGTGCAAGACAAAACGAATGAAGACCTTCTGCTGAAAACCCGGTAAGAATATTTGAATATTTACTGCTTTTAGACGTTAAAATATCTGAAAAATCGATGTACCATTACACCTCGGTACTAATTTGTATAGGAATTTAGACAACAAAATTTTGCAATTCCCACCATCGGGGGCGGTCGAGGGGGGTGCGGATCGACGGGGAATAATTCTTGGCGCCGATTAATGACAGTTTGCTGAAAAAAATTTGAAAAATTTCAGAGTTTTTGACAAAAAACAAAAAAAAATTCAGACAAAAAAAACTTCTGAAATGTTTGCACACTGAAAATTTCGATGGCGGTGTGCAAGACAAAACGAATGAAGACCTTCTGCTGAAAACCCGGTAAGAATATTTGAATATTTACTGCTTTTAGACGTTAAAATATCTGAAAAATCGATGTACCATTACACCTCGGTACTGATTTGTATAGGAATTTAGACAACAAAATTTAGCAATTCCCACCATCGGGGGCGGTCGAGGGGGGTGCCGATCGACGGGGAATAATTCCTGGCGCCGATTAATGACGGTTTGCTGAAAAAAATTTGACAAAATTCAGAGTTTTCGACAAAAAACAAAAAAAGTTTAAGGCAAAAAAAAATTCTGAAATGTGTGCACACTGAAAATTTCGATGGCGTTGTGCAAGACAAAACTAATGAAGACCTTCTGCTGAAAACCCGGTAAGAATATTTGAATATTTACTGCTTTTAGACGTTAAAATATCTGAAAAATCGATGTACCATTACACCTCGGTACTGATTTGTATAGGAATTTAGACAACAAAATTTTGCAATTCCCACCATCGGGGGCGGTCGAGGGGGGTGCGGATCGACGGGGAATAATTCCTGGCGCCGATTAATGACGGTTTGCTGAAAAAAATTTGAAAAATTTCAGAGTGTTTGACAAAAACCAAAAAAAAATTCAGGCAAAAAAAACTTCTGAAATGTTTGCACACTGAAAATTTCGATGGCGGTGTGCAAGACAAAACGAATGAAGACCTTCTGCTGAAAACCCGGTAAGAATATTTGAATATTTACTGCTTTTAGACGTTAAAATATCTGAAAAATCGATGTACCATTACACCTCGGTACTGATTTGTATAGGAATTTAGACAACAAAATTTAGCAATTCCCACCATCGGGGGCGGTCGAGGGGGGTGCGGATCGACGGGGAATAATTCCTGGCGCCGATTAATGACGGTTTGCTGAAAAAAATTTGACAAATTTCAGAGTTTTTGACAAAAAACAAAAAAAATTTAAGGCAAAAAAAATTCTGAAATGTTTGCACACTGAAAATTTCGATGGCGTTGTGCAAGACAAAACGAATGAAGACCTTCTGCTGAAAACCCGGTAAGAATATTTGAATATTTACTGCTTTTAGACGTTAAAATATCTGAAAAATCGATGTACCGTTACACCTCGGTACTGATTTGTATAGGAATTTAGACAACAAAATTTAGCAATTCCCACCATCGGGGGCGGTCGAGGGAGGTGCGGATCGACGGGGAATAATTCCTGGCGCCGATTAATGATGGTTTGCTGAAAAAAATTCGACAAATTTCAGAGTTTTTGACAAAAAACAAAAAAAAATTAAGGCAAAAAAAAATTCTGAAATGTTTGCACACTGAAAATTTCGATGGCGTTGTGCAAGACAAAACGAATGAAGACCTTCTGCTGAAAACCCGGTAAGAATATTTGAATATTTACTGCTTTTAGACGTTAAAATATCTGAAAAATCGATGTACCATTACACCTCGGTACTGATTTGTATAGGAATTTAGACAACAAAATTTTGCAATTCCCACCATCGGGGGCGGTCGAGGGGGGTGCGGATCGACGGGGAATAATTCCTGGCGCCGATTAATGACGGTTTGCTGAAAAAAATTTGAAAAATTTCAGAGTTTTTGACAAAAAACAAAAAAAAATTCAGGCAAAAAAAACTTCTGAAATGTTTGCACACTGAAAATTTCGATGGCGGTGTGCAAGACAAAACGAATGAAGACCTTCTGCTGAAAACCCGGTAAGAATATTTGAATATTTACTGCTTTTAGACGTTAAAATATCTGAAAAATCGATGTACCATTACACCTCGGTACTGATTTGTATAGGAATTTAGACAACAAAATTTAGCAATTCCCACCATCGGGGGCGGTCGAGGGGGGTGCGGATCGACGGGGAATAATTCCTGGCGCCGATTAATGACGGTTTGCTGAAAAACATTTGACAAATTTCAGAGTTTTTGACAAAAAACAAAAAAAAATTAAGGCAAAAAAAAATTCTGAAATGTTTGCACACTGAAAATTTCGATGGCGTTGTGCAAGACAAAACGAATGAAGACCTTCTGCTGAAAACCCGGTAAGAATATTTGAATATTTACTGCTTTTAGACGTTAAAATATCTGAAAAATCGATGTACCATTACACCTCGGTACTGATTTGTATAGGAATTTAGACAACAAAATTTAGCAATTCCCACCATCGGGGGCGGTCGAGGGGGGTGCCGATCGACGGGGAATAATTCCTGGCGCCGATTAATGACGGTTTGCTGAAAAAAATTAGACAAATTTCAGAGTTTTTGACAAAAAACAAAAAAAAATTAAGGCAAAAAAAAATTCTGAAATGTGTGCACACTGAAAATTTCGATGGCGTTGTGCAAGACAAAACGAATGAAGACCTTCTGCTGAAAACCCGGTAAGAATATTTGAATATTGACTGCTTTTAGACGTTAAAATATCTGAAAAATCGATGTACCATTACACCTTGGTACTGATTTGTATAGGAATTTAGACAACAAAATTTAGCAATTCCCACCATCGGGGGCGGTCGAGGGGGGTGCGGATCGACGGGGAATAATTCCTGGCGCCGATTAATGACGGTTTGCTGAAAAAAATTTGACAAATTTCAGAGTTTTTGACAAAAAACAAAAAAAAATTAAGGCAAAAAAAAATTCTGAAATGTTTGCACACTGAAAATTTCGATGGCGTTGTGCAAGACAAAACGAATGAAGACCTTCTGCTGAAAACCCGGTAAGAATATTTGAATATTTACTGCTTTTAGACGTTAAAATATCTGAAAAATCGATGTACCATTACACCTCGGTACTGATTTGTATAGGAATTTAGACAACAAAATTTTGCAATTCCCACCATCGGGGGCGGTCGAGGGGGGTGCCGATCGACGGGGAATAATTCCTGGCGCCGATTAATGACGGTTTGCTGAAAAAAATTTGAAAAATTCAGAGTTTTTGACAAAAAACAAAAAAAAATTCAGACAAAAAAAACTTCTGAAATGTGTGCACACTGAAAATTTCGATGGCGTTGTGCAAGACAAAACGAATGAAGACCTTCTGCTGAAAACCCGGTAAGAATATTTGAATATTTACTGCTTTTAGACGTTAAAATATCTGAAAAATCGATGTACCATTACACCTCGGTACTGATTTGTATAGGAATTTAGACAACAAAATTTAGCAATTCCCACCATCGGGGGCGGTCGAGGGGGGTGCCGATCGACGGGGAATAATTCCTGGCGCCGATTAATGACGGTTTGCTGAAAAAAATTTGACAAATTTCAGAGTTTTTGACAAAAAACAAAAAAAAATTAAGGCAAAAAAAAATTCTGAAATGTGTGCACACTGAAAATTTCGATGGCGTTGTGCAAGACAAAACGAATGAAGACCTTCTGCTGAAAACCCGGTAAGAATATTTGAATATTTACTGCTTTTAGACGTTAAAATATCTGAAAAATCGATGTACCATTACACCTCGGTACTGATTTGTATAGGAATTTAGACAACAAAATTTAGCAATTCCCACCATCGGGGGCGGTCGAGGGGGGTGCGGATCGACGGGGAATAATTCCTGGCGCCGATTAATGACGGTTTGCTGAAAAAAATTTGACAAATTTTAGAGTTTTTGACAAAAAACAAAAAAAAATTCAGGCAAAAAAAACTTCTGAAATGTTTGCACACTGAAAATTTCGATGGCGGTGTGCAAGACAAAACGAATGAAGACCTTCTGCTGAAAACCCGGTAAGAATATTTGAATATTTACTGCTTTTAGACGTTAAAATATCTGAAAAATCGATGTACCATTACACCTCGGTACTGATTTGTATAGGAATTTAGACAACAAAATTTAGCAATTCCCACCATCGGGGGCGGTCGAGGGGGGTGCGGATCGACGGGGAATAATTCCTGGCGCCGATTAATGACGGTTTGCTGAAAAAAATTTGACAAATTTCAGAGTTTTTGACAAAAAAAAAAAAAAATTTAAGGCAAAAAAAATTCTGAAATGTTTGCACACTGAAAATTTCGATGGCGTTGTGCAAGACAAAACGAATGAAGACCTTCTGCTGAAAACCCGGTAAGAATATTTGAATATTTACTGCTTTTAGACGTTAAAATATCTGAAAAATCGATGTACCGTTACACCTCGGTACTGATTTGTATAGGAATTTAGACAACAAAATTTAGCAATTCCCACCATCGGGGGCGGTCGAGGGAGGTGCGGATCGACGGGGAATAATTCCTGGCGCCGATTAATGATGGTTTGCTGAAAAAAATTTGACAAATTTCAGAGTTTTTGACAAAAAACAAAAAAAAATTAAGGCAAAAAAAAATTCTGAAATGTTTGCACACTGAAAATTTCGATGGCGTTGTGCAAGACAAAACGAATGAAGACCTTCTGCTGAAAACCCGGTAAGAATATTTGAATATTTACTGCTTTTAGACGTTAAAATATCTGAAAAATCGATGTACCATTACACCTCGGTACTGATTTGTATAGGCATTTAGACAACAAAATTTAGCAATTCCCACCATCGGGGGCGGTCGAGGGGGGTGCGGATCGACGGGGAATAATTCCTGGCGCCGATTAATGACGGTTTGCTGAAAAAAATTTGACAAAATTCAGAGTTTTCGACAAAAAACAAAAAAAATTTAAGGCAAAAAAAAATTCTGAAATGTTTGTACACTGAAAATTTCGATGGCGTTGTGCAAGACAAAACGAATGAAGACCTGCTGAAAACCCGGTAAGAATATTTGAATATTTACTGCTTTTAGACGTTAAAATATCTGAAAAATCGATGTACCATTACACCTCGGTACTGATTTGTATAGGAATTTAGACAACAAAATTTAGCAATTCCCACCATCGGGGGCGGTCGAGGGGGGTGCCGATCGACGGGGAATAATTCCTGGCGCCGATTAATGACGGTTTGCTGAAAAAAATTAGACAAATTTCAGAGTTTTTGACAAAAAACAAAAAAAAATTAAGGCAAAAAATAATTCTGAAATGTGTGCACACTGAAAATTTCGATGGCGTTGTGCAAGACAAAACGAATGAAGACCTTCTGCTGAAAACCCAGTAAGAATATTTGAATATTTACTGCTTTTAGACGTTAAAATATCTGAAAAATCGATGTACCATTACACCTCGGTACTGATTTGTATAGGAATTTAGACAACAAAATTTAGCAAATCCCACCATCGGGGGCGGTCGAGGGGGGTGCGGATCGACGGGGAATAAGTCCTGGCGCCGATTAATGACGGTTTGCTGAAAAATATTTAAAAAAATTCAGAGTTTTTGACAAAAAACAAAAAAAAATTAAGGCAAAAAAAAATTCTGAAATTTTTGCACACTGAAAATTTCGATGGCGTTGTGCAAGACAAAACGAATGAAGACCTTCTGCTGAAAACCCGGTAAGAATATTTGAATATTTACTGCTTTTAGACGTTAAAATATCTGAAAAATCGATGTACCATTACACCTCGGTACTGATTTGTACAGGAATTTAGACAACAAAATTTAGCAATTCCCACCATCGGGGGCGGTCGAGGGGGGTGCGGATCGACGGGGAATAATTCCTGGCGCCGATTAATGACAGTTTGCTGAAAAAAATTTGACAAATTTCAGAGTTTTTGACAAAAAACAAAAAAAATTTAAGGCAAAAAAAAATTCTGAAATGTTTGCACACTGAAAATTTCGATGGCGTTGTGCAAGACAAAACGAATGAAGACCTTCTGCTGAAAACCCGGTAAGAATATTTGAATATTTACTGCTTTTAGACGTTAAAATATCTGAAAAATCGATGTACCATTACACCTCGGTACTGATTTGTATAGGAATTTAGACAACAAAATTTAGCAATTCCCACCATCGGGGGCGGTCGAGGGGGGTGCGGATCGACGGGGAATAATTCCTGGCGCCGATTAATGACGGTTTGCTGAAAAAAATTTGACAAATTTCAGAGTTTTTGACAAAAAACAAAATAAATTTAAGGCAAAAAAAAATTCTGAAATGTTTGCACACTGAAAATTTCGATGGCGTTGTGCAAGACAAAACGAATGAAGACCTTCTGCTGAAAACCCGGTAAGAATATTTGAATATTTACTGCTTTTAGACGTTAAAATATCTGAAAAATCGATGTACCATTACACCTCGGTACTGATTTGTATAGGAATTTAGACAACAAAATTTAGCAATTCCCACCATCGGGGGCGGTCGAGGGGGGTGCGGATCGACGGGGAATAATTCCAGGCGCCGATTAATGACGGTTTGCTGAAAAAAATTTGACAAATTTCAGAGTTTTTGACAAAAAATAAAAAAAATTTAAAAGCCAAAAAAAATTCTGAAATGTTTGCACAATGAAAATTTCGATGGCGTTGTGCAAGACAAAACGAATGAAGACCTTCTGCTGAAAACCCGGTAAGAATATTTGAATGTTTACTGCTTTTAGACGTTAAAATATCTGAAAAATTGATGTACCATTACACCTCGGTACTGATTTGTATAGGAATTTAGACAACAAAATTTAGCAATTCCCACCATCGGGGGCGGTCGAGGGGGGTGCGGATCGACGGGGAATAATTCCTGGCGCCGATTAATGATGGTTTGCTGAAAAAAATTTGACAAATTTCAGAGTTTTTGACAAAAAACAAAAAAAAATTAAGGCAAAAAAAAATTCTGAAATGTTTGCACACTGAAAATTTCGATGGCGTTGTGCAAGACAAAACGAATGAAGACCTTCTGCTGAAAACCCGGTAAGAATATTTGAATATTTACTGCTTTTAGACGTTAAAATATCTGAAAAATCGATGTACCATTACACCTCGGTACTGATTTGTATAGGAATTTAGACAACAAAATTTAGCAAATCCCACCATCGGGGGCGGTCGAGGGGGGTGCGGATCGACGGGGAATAATTCCTGACGCCGATTAATAACGGTTTGCTGAAAAAAATTAGACAAATTTCAGAGTTTTTGACAAAAAATAAAAAAAATTTAAAAGCCAAAAAAAATTCTGAAATGTTTGCACAATGAAAATTTCGATGGCGTTGTGCAAGACAAAACGAATGAAGACCTTCTGCTGAAAACCCGGTAAGAATATTTGAATGTTTACTGCTTTTAGACGTTAAAATATCTGAAAAATTGATGTACCATTACACCTCGGTACTGATTTGTATAGGAATTTAGACAACAAAATTTAGCAATTCCCACCATCGGGGGCGGTCGAGGGGGGTGCGGATCGACGGGGAATAATTCCTGGCGCCGATTAATGATGGTTTGCTGAAAAAAATTTGACAAATTTCAGAGTTTTTGACAAAAAACAAAAAAAAATTAAGGCAAAAAAAAATTCTGAAATGTTTGCACACTGAAAATTTCGATGGCGTTGTGCAAGACAAAACGAATGAAGACCTTCTGCTGAAAACCCGGTAAGAATATTTGAATATTTACTGCTTTTAGACGTTAAAATATCTGAAAAATCGATGTACCATTACACCTCGGTACTGATTTGTATAGGCATTTAGACAACAAAATTTAGCAATTCCCACCATCGGGGGCGGTCGAGGGGGGTGCGGATCGAATAATTCCTGGCGCCGATTAATGACGGTTTCCTGAAAAAAATTTGACAAAATTCAGAGTTTTCGACAAAAAACAAAAAAAGTTTAAGGCAAAAAAAAATTCTGAAATGTTTGTACACTGAAAATTTCGATGGCGTTGTGCAAGACAAAACGAATGAAGACCTTCTGCTGAAAACCCGGTAAGAATATTTGAATATTTACTGCTTTTAGACGTTAAAATATCTGAAAAATCGATGTACCATTACACCTCGGTACTGATTTGTATAGGAATTTAGACAACAAAATTTAGCAATTCCCACCATCGGGGGCGGTCGAGGGGGGTGCCGATCGACGGGGAATAATTCCTGGCGCCGATTAATGACGGTTTGCTGAAAAAAATTAGACAAATTTCAGAGTTTTTGACAAAAAACAAAAAAAAATTAACTCAAAAAAAAATTCTGAAATGTGTGCACACTGAAAATTTCGATGGCGTTGTGCAAGACAAAACGAATGAAGACCTTCTGCTGAAAACCCGGTAAGAATATTTGAATATTTACTGCTTTTAGACGTTAAAATATCTGAAAAATCGATGTACCATTACACCTCGGTACTGATTTGTATAGGAATTTAGACAACAAAATTTAGCAATTCCCACCATCGGGGGCGGTCGAGGGGGGTGCGGATCGACGGGGAATAATTCCTGGCGCCGATTAATGACGGTTTGCTGAAAAAAATTTGACAAATTTCAGAGTTTTTGACAAAAAACAAAAAAAAATTAAGGCAAAAAAAATTCTGAAATGTTTGCCCTCTCCCCAACCGCAGAGCCGGGCGCCGGAGGGCGCGGGACGACCTCCAGCCACCCTGAGGTTTGACCTGGGGGTGGCGGGCTTTGTGGGCCTGCCCGCCATCCGTTCAGCACCAGGTCCGAGAGGCGGCGTGCGTGTTCCCACGCGCGCCTCTGTTGTTTCGAGTCCGTCTCCCCTCCAGGGGGGACAGTAGGGATAATTTGTGAGGAGTGCCTTTGGGTAGGTCTTTTGTGTAGTGGCCTGCCGTTTCATACGGCGGGCCGAAACCTCGGCGGGGTCGCGACCGCATGCGAAAGTGATTCGCGCGGCCCCGTCGATAGTGGTTTTGTCGAGGAACACCGTGGTAGGTTTAGTCGGTATTCCGGGAGGTACTTTAACATCTTTACCATCTTTCTTTTACCCCGGCGAGTCCGACATAACCCCTCCGCCCGCCCCCGCGGAGGGGTATGCGTCATGCATTCCCCCACGTAAAAAAAAAAAAAAAAAAAAAAAAAAAAAAGGGGCGGCTCTGTCATAGATGTGTCTTTTGCTAGCCCCGCACTAGCGCGCCGTGTCCAAGGCTGGCGCGTCGTCGAGGAGGTGGAGACGTTGTCGGACCATCGTTATATACGGTTCGACGTCTCCGCCCAGACCTCCGACCCCCCGGCCCCAAGGGCCCCGATTGGGGGCGGTCCGCGTTGGGCTTTAAGGAAGCTAAATCGGGAGGTCCTCCTGGAAGCCTCCATCGTTCAGGCCTGGGTGCCAGCACCGGCCGGGCCTGACAATGTTGAGATGGAGGCCGAGTGGTTCCGGGAGGCTATCACTCAAATTTGTGATGCGGCGATGCCTAGAGTGCCTGGAAATATCCCAAGTAGGCGTCGGGTGTACTGGTGGTCGGACCACATTGGTCATCTACGCCATTCTTGCGTGGTGGCCCGGCGCCAGTACATCCGGCTTCGTAGGAGGCGTCGCCGCCCTCCCGATTTTGACGCCAGGGAGGCGGAACTGTACGAGGTCTACAGAGCGGCCAGGAAGCTCCTCAAAATATCCATCAAGCGGGCCAAGGACGAGGCCCGCCAGGAGCTGCTGGGGACTCTGGACGGTAATCCCTGGGGGCGTCCATATCTGATGGTCAGGGGCAAACTTCGCCCCTGGGCGCCCCCTTTGTCCCAGAGTCTCCGGCCACAGCTGGTTGAGGAGGTGGTGACCGCTCTGTTCCCTTCAAGGGCGGAGCACACTCCTCCGCCGATGGTTCTGCCTTCTATGGCGTCCAGCGCGGACTTTGACGACGACGTGGTTCCCGAAGTGACCCAAGTAGAGTTGCGAGCGGCGGTGTCGAGACTTCGCTCGAAAAACACCGCCCCAGGGCCCGACGGCATTCCAGGTCGTGCATTGGCCCTGGTCCTCGAAGAGCTCGCGCCCCGACTTAAGGGGCTCCTCACCGAGTGTTTGCAGCAGGGCCAGTTTCCGCGCCAGTGGAAGGTGGGGAAACTGGTCCTGATCAGGAAGGAAGGGCGCCCGGCGGACAGTCCGTCCGCCTACCGGCCCATTGTGTTGCTGGACGAGGTGGCTAAACTGTTTGAGTTTGTTATCGCGGAGCGCCTCGTCCAGCGTCTTTCTTCTGTGGGTCCGGATCTGGCGGACAACCAGTATGGTTTCCGTCGCGGGCGCTCTACAATTGATGCAGTTCTGCAAGTAAGGAGCCTGGCGGAGGATGCGGTGTCCCGGGGCGAGGTCGTCTTCGCGGTGTCTCTTGACATCGCGAATGCTTTCAACACCTTGCCCTGGAGTTGTATCAGGGCGGCACTCATTTTCCATCGAGTGCCGACCTACCTCCGCCGCATAGTCGGGGCATATCTATCGGAGAGGGTAGTAGTCTACCCGGGTCACGACGGTTGGAGTTGGCGAGAGATGTCGTGCGGTGTTCCACAGGGATCGGTTCTGGGTCCGCTCCTGTGGAACATCGGTTACGACTGGGTGCTGCGAGGTGCGCTCCTCCGTGGCGTCGGCGTCATTTGTTACGCCGACGACACGCTTGTCACGGCGAGGGGTAAGTCGCACCGGGCGGCGGCCATACTGGCGACCGCTGGGGTCGCACAAGTCGTTGGTCGTATCCGGCGGTTGGGCCTCGAGGTGGCCCTGTCGAAGTCCGAGGCCGTTTGTTTTCACGGCCCTCGGAACCGGCCACCTCCAGGGGCCCATATCATGGTAGGAGGGGTCCGCATCGGCGTCGAGCCGACCCTGAAATATTTGGGTCTTTTGCTCGACAGCCGGTGGGACTTTACAGCCCATTTTCGTCGTTTGGTCCCCATTCTTCGGGGCGCTGCAGGCGCGCTTTCGCGTCTGCTGCCCAACCTCGGGGGGCCAAACACCTCCTGCCGGAGGCTCTACGAGGGGGTCGTGCGGTCCATGGCCCTATATGGGGCCCCAGTTTGGGCAGACAACCTGACGGCCCGAAACATTTCGGCGCTTCGTGCACCACAGCGCGCCATGGCCGTCAGGTTGATAAGAGGTTACCGCACGATCTCGTTCGAGGCTGCGAGCCTCCTCGCCGGATCGATGCCATGGGACCTGGAAGCGGCGCTCCTGGCGTCGCTCTATCGTTGGCGCCGGGAGGCGCTAGCTCGGGGCGAAGGACCGGCTCTTCCCGCTCTCGAGGCGGCGAGGTCCGAGCTCCGCCAGGTCCTAGTGGCAAATTGGAAGGAGCGACTTGTGCACCCCAGTGCCGGGCACGCCACGATCGTGGCGGTAAGTCCCGTGTTTGAGGAGTGGCTGGAGAGGCGCCATGGCGCCCTCACCTTCCGGCTGACACAGGTAATGACTGGCCACGGTTGTTTTGGCCAGTTCCTGTGTCGCATACGCCGGCAAGAGACGCCCGGTTGTCACCACTGCGGCGACTGCCGCGACGTTGTTGAGGACACGGCGCTGCACACTTTGGCGGTTTGCCCCGCCTGGGCATCGCAGCGCCGTGAGTTGATCGCGGCAGTCGGATTGGTTGCCCTCTCGCTCCCGGCCGTAGTTCAGTCTATGGTCCGGAGTGAGAGGTCGTGGAACGCCGTCGCCTCCTTCTGTGAGGAAGTCATTTCCATCAAGGAGGCGGCGGAGCGGGAGAGGGAGCGTTTGAACCCTCTCCCCAACCGCAGAGCCGGGCGCCGAAGGGCGCGAGACGACCTCCAGCCACCCTGAGGTTTGACCTGGGGGTGGCGGGCTTTGTGGGCCTGCCCGCCATCCGTTCAGCACCAGGTCCGAGAGGCGGCGTGCGTGTTCCCACGCGCGCCTCTGTTGTTTCGAGTCCGTCTCCCCTCTAGGGGGGACAGTAGGGAGTGATAGAAGTGCCATTAGGGTAGGTCTTTCGTGTAGTGGCCTGCCGTTTCATACGGCGGGCCGAAACCTCGGCGGGGTCGCGACCGCATGCGAAAGTGATTCGCGCGGCCCCGTCGATAGTGGTTTTGTCGAGGAACACCGTGGTAGGTTTAGTCGGTATCCCAGGAGGTACATTTTCTTCTTAACATCTTTCTTTTACCCCGGCGAGTCCGACATAACCCCTCCGCCCGCCCCCGCGGAGGGGTATGCATCAAGCATTCCACCAAGTTAAAAAAAAAAAAAAAAAAAAAAAAAAAAAAAAAAAAAGGTTAGGTTAGGTTAGGTTAGGTTTAGGGTGTTTGTCAGAAAACCTCCTCGTGGTACACCCTGGGCAACGTTGGCAATAATGCTCTTCATTATTGCTGGCGGCTAATATTCTGACAACCGGTGCCTTGTGCCGTCGCGTTCGGCACCGGTGGCGGGGGGATGGACGTTTGTCCCATCCCCAAGCCGGAGGCCCTTGTTTTGGGCCCGGCTCTCCCAGTACCGCTCTGTTTTAGAGTGGACATTGGAGAGCCGCTTTGACGGGTTCGGCGTGCACTCACCCTGCCGCTGAACAGACAACGGGGTCCCTTTTCGTCACTCTGACGATTCTCCCCCCCCTTTCTTTGCCCCTTTGTTTTGTCCCCCCCCCCCCTTTTGTGGTTCTGAGTCCACTTTGTTTTCCCCTCCCTTTTGTTTTGCTCCCCCTCCCCTTTCTTTTGACTTTTGTCCCCGTTGTCACCGTCTAGAGCATATCGTAACCCCGTATTGTGCAGTGTCGTGGATCACGTCTCGCGGCTGCTGACGGGACCGAGGGTCTTGGCTTCACCGCCCGGACTGCGAGGGAGTGGCCCTCTATAAAAACCACCCCGAATCTCAAGTTGCTGCCGCACGGCGAGGAGATGCATGGCTGATGGGTAGTTCAGTCACTAGTGCGGCCCCCTCAGGGTACCTGCCGTCCCCCTGTTGTATTAGGCTTGCCCGGGTATCGGGATCTCTGCCCGGGTCGACTTTTATTTCTCCCAAACTCGTGGGAATCACAATGGAAAATTCGAAAAAATCAATTTTAAAAAAGACGTTGAGGGAGAGGTCGCGCACGCCCAGTTCTGCGCGATCTGAAGAAGACGAGGAGTACGTGCCGTCGGAGCACGATAGTGACGTTATGGAGCTTTCGGAGACGACACCGGAGAAAGCTCCACGTAAACGGTTGCGGTCAGCGCAGGAGACGGAGTCGGACGGCTCCAGTGAGGACGCGGCATCGGCTGCGAAGGTGCCGACGGCCCGACGTGGACGCGGTCGCCCGCCCACCCACGGCAGGTACGTGGGTCTGGGTCAGGCAAAGGCCGAACTCGCAGCCGCGTTGCGGAAGGCCGAAGCCGAGGAGCGCACGTCCGAGGAGGACAGCGTCATTGCTGCGGCAGCCCAGAGAGTCGCTGCTGGACGGAAGCAGCCGTTGGTGGAGCCGGATGCCGAAGACCTCCCGGTGACACAGCTGAAGACCCGGCTAACTGACGCCCTGGAGGCAATCCGTTTGGTCTCCAAGAGATCGAAGGGACTGAAGGGCACGTGCCAGAAGTCCCTTAAAGAGTCCATCGAGGCCATTCGGGAGATTGCGGAGGCCGTATTCAGCCGCACAGCCAGTGAGGAGGTCCAGAAGCTGCAGACTAAAAAGGCTCGCCTGGCGCAGGAGGTTGCTGAGCTCAAGCGACGCCAGGAGGCATTCGAGAAGAGGCAAGACCACGACACGAATAAAAAGGAGTCGGAGCTCGTGGCGCTAGTCCGGCAGGAACTCGGAGAGTTCCGTGCCAAACTCTCCGTTATGGAGGGCCGGCTGCTGCGCCCTCCTCTAGCTGCAGATCGGAGACAGCCTCCGCCGCCTTCTTCCCCGACGCCTGCGCCGCAAGCAACTTACGCGGCAAAAGTAAGGGCCTCGCAACCCCCAGCATCTGTTCCAGCGGCCGTCACAGATGTTCCTGCCGGTCAGAAGGGCAGGAAAAGACAGCAGGTCAAGCGCGTTCCTGCAGCTCCCAAGGAGCGCCCCGCCCCTCCTGTGGAACGACCAATTGCCACCGCACGCAGAGCCGACAATTGGGAGGTTGTCGGCAAAAAGAAGGAGGAGGCAAAGAAGAGGAAGAAGGCGGCCAAGAAGGCAAGGCAGGCGGCCAAAAAGGCGGCGAGGAAGCTCCAGGCCCCTCGCTCGACTGCGGTGGTCCTAACACTGCAGCCGGCTGCCATCGAGCGAGGTGCCACATACGCGGAGCTCCTCAAGAAGGCGCGGACGGCGATCGACCCCGGCAAACTGGGCATAACGGGAGGCTTGCGGTGCCGGACTACCCAGACCGGTGCCCGCCTAATTGAAGTGCCGGGAGTCGCAAGCGGCGACCAGGCGGACCGCCTGGCGGAAAGTCTCCGTCAGGTGTTAGAGTCAGAAGAGGTCCGCGTCTCCAGGCCCACAAAATGTGTTGATATGCGCATTACGGGCCTGGATGACTCGGTTGATAAAGAAGAGGTCGTCGCTGCCGTCGCCAAGACCGGAGGGTGCCCTGCCGACCAAATAAAGTGTGGCGATATTAAGCAGGGCCGCGCCGGAATGGGGACGGCTATCATAAGCTGTCCCGTGGCCGCCGCCAAAAAACTTGCCGATGGTCGGCGAGTTTTGGTGGGGTGGGTGTCGGCGCAGATTAAAGCACTGGAGCCCAGGGTCGCCCGATGCTACCGCTGCTTATCCAGTGGCCACGTGGGTGTCATGTGCCCTTCACGGGTTGACTGCACCGGCCGCTGCTTCCGTTGCGGTCGGCCTGGCCACGTGGCCGCAACGTGTGAGGCCACGCCGCACTGTGTTTTGTGTGCGGCGGTGGGCAAATCAGCGGAGCATCGGGCGGGTGGCAAAGGGTGCGCCGCCACCCAGAAGAAACTACCGCCAAGGCCGCCTGCCTCATCGTCGGCGACAACAAAGGTCGCCGCTCCCGCGGTTGGAGGGGCGGAGGTCAGCATGGAGACGTAATGCCTCCACGCCTCCGCCTCCTCCAAGGTAATTTGAACCGCTGCGCCAGGGCTCAGGATCTTCTCCTCCAGAGCATGGCGCAGTGGTCGATTCATGTCGCCGTAGTAGCCGAGCCCTATTTCGTCCCTCCCAGGGCTGACTGGGTAGGGGACCTCGATGGCTCGGTGGCGTTAATTTCGCCGGCCGCCGCCGGCACTCCGTCCTTCGAGAACATCGTCCGAGGACGGGGCTGCGTCGCAGCACTCGTAGGAGAAGCGGTTGTGGTGGGCGGCTACTTCTCACCCAACCGACCTCTCGCCGACTTCGAGGAGTATCTCCTCGAACTGAACGTCGTCGTCGCTCGAAGCCACCCTCGTCCCGTGCTCGTCGTCGGGGACCTCAATGCCAAATCCTCGGCTTGGGGTTCCGCGACCACGGACGCGAGGGGTGAGTTACTCGAGGAGTGGGCCGTAGAAAACGGCCTGCTAGTCCTCAATCGTGGGTCAGTGCACACGTGCGTGCGCCAGCGGGGCGGCTCGGTCATCGATGTGTCTTTTGCTAGCCCCGCACTAGCACGCCGTGTCCAAGGCTGGCGCGTCGTCGAGGAGGTGGAGACTTTGTCGGACCATCGGTATATACGGTTCGACGTCTCCGCCCAGACCTCCGACGCCCCAGCCCCAAGGGCCCCGATTGGGGGCGGTCCGCGTTGGGCTTTAAGAAAGCTAAATCGGGAGGTCCTCCTGGAAGCCTCCATCGTTCAGGCCTGGGTGCCAGCACCGGCCAGGCCTGACAATATCGAGATGGAGGCCGAGTGGTTCCGGGAGGCCATAACACAGGTGTGTGATGCGGCGATGCCTAGAATGCCACTAAACATTCCGGCTAGGCGCCGGGTGTACTGGTGGTCGGACCACATTGGTCATCTACGCCATTCTTGCGTGGTGGCCAGGCGCCAGTACATCCGGCTTCGCAGGAGGCGTCGCCGCCCTCCCGATTTTGACGCCAGGGAGGCGGAACTGTACGAGGTCTACAGAGCGGCCAAGAAGCTCCTCAAAATATCTATCAAGCGGGCCAAGGACGAGGCCCGCCAGGAGCTGCTGGGGACTCTGGACGGTAATCCCTGGGGGCGTCCATATCTGATGGTCAGGGGCAAACTTCGCCCCTGGGCGCCCCCTTTGTCCCAGAGTCTCCGGCCACAGCTGGTTGAGGAGGTGGTGACCGCTCTGTTCCCCTCACGGGCGGAGCACACTCCTCCGCCGATGGTTCTGCCTTCCATGGCGTCCAGCGCGGACTTTGACGACGACGTGGTTCCCGAAGTGACCCAAGTAGAGTTGCGAGCGGCGGTGTCGAGACTTCGCTCGAAAAACACCGCCCCAGGGCCCGACGGCATTCCAGGTCGTGCATTGGCCCTGGTCCTCGAAGAGCTCGCGCCCCGACTTAAGGGGCTCCTCACCGAGTGTTTGCAGCAGGGCCAGTTTCCGCGCCAGTGGAAGGTGGGGAAACTGGTCCTGATCAGGAAGGAAGGGCGCCCGGCGGACAGTCCGTCCGCCTACCGGCCCATAGTGTTGCTGGACGAGGTGGCTAAACTATTTGAGTTTATTATCGCGGAGCGCCTCGTCCAGCGTCTTTCTTTTGTGGGTCCGGACTTGGCGGACAACCAATATGGTTTCCGCCGCGGGCGCTCTACAATTGATGCTGTCCTGCAAGTGAGGAGCCTGGCGGAGGATGCGGTGTCCCGGGGCGAGGTCGTCTTCGCGGTGTCTCTCGACATCGCGAATGCCTTCAACACCTTGCCCTGGAGTTGTATCAGGGCGGCACTCATTTTCCATCGAGTGCCGACCTACCTCCGCCGCATAGTCGGGGCATATCTATCGGAGAGGGTAGTAGTCTACCCGGGTCACGACGGTTGGAGTCGGCGAGAGATGTCGTGCGGTGTTCCGCAGGGATCGGTTCTGGGTCCGCTCCTGTGGAACATCGGTTACGACTGGGTGCTGAGAGGTGCGCTCCTCCGTGGCGTCGGCGTCATTTGTTACGCCGACGACACGCTAGTCACGGCGAGGGGTAAGTCGCACCGGGCGGCGGCCATACTGGCGACCGCTGGGGTCGCACAAGTCGTTGGTCGTATCCGGCGGTTGGGCCTCGAGGTGGCCCTGTCGAAGTCCGAGGCCGTTTGTTTTCACGGCCCTCGGAACCGGCCACCTCCAGGGGCCCATATCATGGTAGGAGGGGTCCGCATCGGCGTCGAGCCGACCCTGAAATATTTGGGTCTTTTGCTCGACAGCCGGTGGGACTTTACAGCCCATTTTCGACGTTTGGCCCCCATTCTTCGGGGCGCTGCAGGCGCGCTCTCGCGTCTGCTGCCCAACCTCGGGGGGCCAAACACCTCCTGCCGGAGGCTCTACGAGGGGGTCGTGCGGTCCATGGCCCTGTACGGGGCCCCAGTTTGGGCACACAACCTGACGGCCCGTAACATTTTGGCGCTTCGTGCGCCGCAGCGCGCCATGGCCGTCAGGTTGATAAGAGGTTACCGCACGATCTCGTTCGAGGCTGCGAGCCTCCTCGCCGGATCGATGCCATGGGATCTGGAAGCGGCGCTCCTGGCGTCACTTTATCGTTGGCGCCGGGAGGCGCTAGCTCGGGGCGAAGGACCAGCTCTTCCCGCTCTCGAAGCGGCGAGGTCCGAGCTCCGCCAGGTCCTAGTGGCGAATTGGAAGGAACGACTTGTGCACCCCAGTGCCGGGCACGCCACGATCGTGGCGGTAAGTCCCGTGTTTGAGGAGTGGCTGGAGAGGCGCCATGGCGCCCTCACCTTCCGGCTGACACAGGTAATGACTGGCCACGGTTGTTTTGGCCAGTTCCTGTGTCGCATACGCCGGCAAGAGACGCCCGGTTGTCACCACTGCGGCGACTGCCGCGACGTTGTTGAGGACACGGCGCTGCACACTTTGGCGGTTTGCCCCGCCTGGGCATCGCAGCGCCGTGAATTGATCGCGGCAGTCGGATTGGTTGCCCTCTCGCTCCCGGCCGTAGTTCAGTCTATGGTCCGGAGTGTGAGGTCGTGGAACGCCGTCGCCTCCTTCTGTGAGGAAGTCATTTCCATCAAGGAGGCGGCGGAGCGGGAGAGGGAGCGTTTGAACCCTCTCCCCAACCGCAGAGCCGGGCGCCGGAGGGCGCGAGACGACCTCCAGCCACCCTGAGGTTTGACCTGGGGGTGGCGGGCTTTGTGGGCCTGCCCGCCATCCGTTCAGCACCAGGTCCGAGAGGCGGCGTGCGTGTTCCCACGCGCGCCTCTGTGTCGAGTCCGTCTCCCCTCTAGGGGGGACAGTAGGGAGTTTCTTCTAGATGTGCCTATAGGGTAGGTCTTTCGTGTAGTGGCCTGCCGTTTCATACGGCGGGCCGTAACCTCGGCGGGGTCGCGACCGCATGCGAAAGTGATTCGCGTGGCCCCGTCGATAGTGGTTTTGTCGAGGAACACCGTGGTAGGTTTAGTCGGTATCCCGGGAGGTCCATTTTCTTCTTAACATCTTTCTTTTACCCCGGCGAGTCCGACATAACCCCTCCGCCCGCCCCCGCGGAGGGGTATGCATCAAGCATTCCCCCACGTAAAAAAAAAAAAAAAAAAAAAAAAAAAAGGGTGTTTGTCAGAAAACCTCCTCGTGGTACACCCTGGGCAACGTTGGCAATAATGCTCTTCATTATTGCTGGCCGCTAATATTCTGACAACCGGTGCCTTGTGCCGTCGCGTTCGGCACCGGTGGCGGGGGGATGGACCCTTGTCCCATCCCCAAGCCGGAGGCCCTGCTTTGGGCCCGGCTCTCCCAGTACCGCTCTGTTTTAGAGTGGACATGGGAGAGCCTCTTTGACGGGTTCGGCGTGCACTCACCCTGCCGCTGAACAGACAACGGGGTCCCTTCTCGTCACTCTGACGATTCTCCCCCCTTTTCTTTGCCCCTTTGTTTTGTCCCTTCCCCCCCCCTCCCCTTTGTGGTTCTGAGTCCACTTTGTTTTCCCCTCCCTTTTGTTTTGCTCCCTTTCTTTTGTCTTTTGTCCCCGTTGTCACCGTCTAGAACACATCGTAACCCCGTATTGTGCAGTGTCGTGGATCACGTCTCGCGGCTGCTGACGGGACCGAGGGTCTTGGCTTCACCGCCCGGACTGCGAGGGAGTGGCCCTCTATAAAAACCACCCCGAATCTCAAGTTGCTGCCGCACGGCGAGGAGATGCATGGCTGATGGGTAGTTCAGTCACTAGTGCGGCCCCCTCAGGGTACCTGCCGTCCCCCTGTTGTATTAGGCTTGCCCGGGTATCGGGATCTCTGCCCGGGTCGACTTTTATTTCTCCCATACTCGTGGGTTTCGATATGGAAAATTCTACCAAATCTATTTTAAAAAAAAAGACGTTGAGAGAGTCGCGCACGCCAAGTTCTGCGCGCTCCGAGGAAGACGAGGACTACGTGCCGTCGGAGCACGAGGTACATCTTGTGTCTTCGGATTGTAGTTCGAGGAGAGCTACGCGCAAGCGCTCGCGATCTGCGCAGCTGTCAGAGGAGTCGGAAGGCTCTAGTGAGGATGCAGTGTCGGCACCAAAAGTGGCGACAGCAAGACGTGGACGTGGCCGTCCGCCCACCCACGGCAGATACGTGGGTCTGGGCCAGGCGAAGGCCGAACTTGCTGCCGCACTGCGGAAGACCGAAGAGGAGGAGCGCACGTCGTCGGAGGACAGCCTCATTGCTGCGGCGGCCCGGCGAGTCGCTGCGGGTCGAAAGCAGCCAGTGGTGGAGCCGGATGCCGATGACCTGCCGGTGGCTCAGCTTAAGACCCGGCTTACTGACGCCTTGGAGGCAATCCGTCTAGTCTCCAAGAAGTCGAAGGGTCTTAAAGGCACATGCCAAAAGACCCTAAAGGACTCAATTGAGGCCATTAGGGACATTACGGAGGCCGTTTTCAGCCGCACGACCAACGAGGAAGTACAAAAACTCCAGACGGAAAATGCTCGCTTGGCGAAGGAAATCTCTGAGCTCAAGAGGCGTCAGGAGGAATTCGAGAAGCGGCACGACCAGGGCGCAAGTAAGGCTGACTCGGAGCTTGTAGCCCTGGTCCGTCAGGAGCTTGGTGAATTCCGCGCCAAGCTCTCAGTTATGGAGGGCCGGCTGCTGCGACCTCCTCTGGCCGCAGACAGAGTCGGGGTGCCTCCTCCTCCTTCTCCTCCGACGCCTTCGTACGCGGCCAAAGTAAGAGCCCAGCGGCCTCCTGCAACTGCTCAAGCGGCCGTCACAAGCGTTCCTGCCAGCCAAAAGGGCAGAAAAAGGCAGCAGACGGCACAGCAGAGGAAGCACGCAGCCATGGTTCCCAAGGAGCGCCCCACCGCTCCCGTGGAACAGGTAGCAGCTTCCGCACGCAAAGCCGACAACTGGGAGGTTGTCGGCGAGAAGAAAAAGGAGGCCAGGAAGAAAAAGAAGGCGGCTAAGAAGGCAAGGCAGGCGGCCAAAAAGGCGGCGAGGAAGCTCCAGGCCCCTCGCTCCACTGCGGTTGTCATTACGTTGCAGCCGGCTGCCATCGAGCGAGGGACCACTTACGCGGAGCTCCTCAAGAAGGCGCGGACGGCGATCGACCCCGGCAAACTGGGGATAACGGGAGGCTTGCGGTGCCGGACTACCCAGACCGGTGCCCGCCTAATCGAGGTGCCGGGAGTCGCAAGCGGCGACCAGGCGGACCGCCTGGCGGAAAGTCTCCGCCAGGTTTTGGAACCAGAAGAGGTCCGCGTCTCCAGGCCCCAAAAGTGCGTTGATTTGCGCATCACGGGCCTGGATGACTCAGTAACTAAAGAAGAGGTCGTCGCTGCCGTCGCCAAGACTGGAGGGTGCCCTGCGGAACAGATTAAGTGTGGCGAAATCAAGCAGGGCCGCGCCGCAATGGGGACGGCTATTATTAGCTGTCCCGTCGCCGCCGCCAAGAAGCTGGTCGATGGCCGACGTCTTTTGGTGGGGTGGGTGTCGGCGCAAATTAAAGCGTTGGAGCCCAGGCTCGCCCGATGCTACCGCTGCTTATCCAGCGGCCATGTGGGCGTCAGGTGCCCCTCACAGGCTGACTGCACCGGCCGCTGTTTCCGCTGCGGTCAGTCTGGTCACATGGCCGCTACATGTGAGGCCACGCCGCACTGTATTTTGTGTGCGGCGGTGGGCAAACCGGCGGAGCATCGGGCGGGTGGCAAAGGTTGCGCCGCCACCCAGAAAAAGCTAGCCCCTAGGTCGCCTGCCTCGTCGGCGACAACAAAGGTCGCCGCTCCCGCGGTTGGAGGGGTGGAGGTCAGTATGGAGACGTAATGCCTCCACGCCTCCGTCTCCTCCAAGCCAATTTGAACCACTGCGCCAGGGCTCAGGATCTTCTCCTCCAGAGCATGGCGCAGTGGTCGATTCATGTCGCCGTAGTAGCCGAGCCCTATTTCGTCCCTCCCAGGGCTGACTGGGTAGGGGACCTCGATGGCTCGGTGGCGTCAATTTCGCCGGCCGCCGCCGGCACCCCGTCCTTCGAGAACATCGTCCGAGGACGGGGCTGCGTCGCAGCACTCGTAGGAGAAGCGGTTGTGGTGGGCGGTTACTTCTCACCCAACCGACCTCTCGCCGACTTCGAGGAGTATCTCCTCGAACTGAACGTCGTCGTCGCTCGAAGCCACCCTCGGCCCGTGCTCGTCGTCGGGGACCTCAATGCCAAATCCTCGGCTTGGGGTTCCGCGACCACGGACGCGAGGGGTGAATTGCTCGAGGAGTGGGCCGTAGAAAACGGCCTGCTAGTCCTCAATCGTGGGTCAGTGCACACGTGCGTGCGTCAGCGGGGCGGCTCTGTCATCGATGTGTCTTTTGCTAGCCCCGCACTAGCACGCCGTGTCCAAGGCTGGCGTGTCGTCGAGGAGGTGGAGACATTGTCGGACCACCGCTATATCCGGTTCGACGTCTCCGCCCAGACCTCCGACCCCCCAGCCCCAAGGGTCCCGATTGGGGGCGGTCCGCGTTGGGCTTTGAAAAAGCTGAATCGGGAGGTCCTCCTGGAAGCCTCCATCGTTCAGGCCTGGGTGCCAGCACCGGCCAGGCCTGACAATGTCGAGATGGAGGCCGAGTGGTTCCGGGAGGCAATAACACAAGTGTGTGATGCGGCGATGCCTAGAGTGCCTGGAAATTTTCCAAGTAGGCGTCGGGTGTACTGGTGGTCGGACCACATTGGTCATCTACGCCATTCTTGCGTGGTGGCCCGGCGCCAGTACATCCGGCTTCGCAGGAGGCGTCGCCGCCCTCCCGATTTCAACGTCAGGGAGGCGGAACTGTACGAGGTCTACAGAGCGGCCAGGAAGCTCCTCAAAATATCCATCAAGCGGGCCAAGGACGAGGCCCGCCAGGAGCTGCTGGGGACTCTGGACGGTAATCCCTGGGGGCGTCCATATCTGATGGTCAGGGGCAAACTTCGCCCCTGGGCGCCCCCTTTGTCCCAGAGTCTCCGGCCACAGCTGGTTGAGGAGGTGGTGACCGCTCTGTTCCCTTCACGGGCGGAGCACACTCCTCCGCCGATGGTTCTGCCTTCCATGGCGTCCAGCGCGGACTTTGACGACGACGTGGTTCCCGAAGTGACCCAAGTAGAGTTGCGAGCGGCGGTGTCGAGACTTCGCTCGAAAAACACCGCCCCAGGGCCCGACGGCATTCCAGGTCGTGCATTGGCCCTGGTCCTCGAAGAGCTCGCGCCCCGACTTAAGGGGCTCCTCACCGAGTGTTTGCAGCAGGGCCGGTTTCCGCGCCAGTGGAAGGTGGGGAAACTGGTCCTGATCAGGAAGGAAGGGCGCCCGGCGGACAGTCCGTCCGCCTACCGGCCCATTGTGTTGCTGGACGAGGTGGCTAAACTGTTTGAGTTTGTTATCGCGGAGCGCCTCGTCCAGCGTCTTTCTTCTGTGGGTCCGGATCTGGCGGACAACCAGTATGGTTTCCGTCGCGGGCGCTCTACAATTGATGCAGTTCTGCAAGTGAGGAGCCTGGCGGAGGATGCGGTGTCCCGGGGCGAGGTCGTCTTCGCGGTGTCTCTTGACATCGCGAATGCCTTCAACACCTTGCCCTGGAGTTGTATCAGGGCGGCACTCATTTTCCATCGAGTGCCGACCTACCTCCGCCGCATAGTCGGGGCATATCTATCGGAGAGGGTAGTAGTCTACCCGGGTCACGACGGTTGGAGTCGGCGAGAGATGTCGTGCGGTGTTCCACAGGGATCGGTTCTGGGTCCGCTCCTGTGGAACATCGGTTACGACTGGGTGCTGCGAGGTGCGCTCCTCCGTGGCGTCGGCGTCATTTGTTACGCCGACGACACGCTTGTCACGGCGAGGGGTAAGTCGCACCGGGCGGCGGCCATACTGGCGACCGCTGGGGTCGCACAAGTCGTTGGTCGTATCCGGCGGTTGGGCCTCGAGGTGGCCCTGTCGAAGTCCGAGGCCGTTTGTTTTCACGGCCCTCGGAACCGGCCACCTCCAGGGGCCCATATCATGGTAGGAGGGGTCCGCATCGGCGTCGAGTCGACCCTGAAATATTTGGGTCTTTTGCTCGACAGCCGGTGGGACTTTACAGCCCATTTTCGTCGTTTGGTCCCCATTCTTCGGGGCGCTGCAGGCGCGCTTTCGCGTCTGCTGCCCAACCTCGGGGGGCCAAACACCTCCTGCCGGAGGCTCTACGAGGGGGTCGTGCGGTCCATGGCCCTGTACGGGGCCCCAGTTTGGGCACACAACCTGACGGCCCGTAACATTTCGGCGCTTCGTGCGCCACAGCGCGCCATGGCCGTCAGGTTGATACGAGGCTACCGCACGATCTCGTTCGAGGCTGCGAGCCTCCTCGCCGGATCGATGCCATGGGATCTGGAAGCGGCGCTCCTGGCGTCACTTTATCGTTGGCGCCGGGAGGCGCTAGCTCGGGGCGAAGGACCAGCTCTTCCCGCTCTCGAAGCGGCGAGGTCCGAGCTCCGCCAGGTCCTAGTGGCGAATTGGAAGGAACGACTTGTGCACCCCAGTGCCGGGCACGCCACGATCGTGGCGGTAAGTCCCGTGTTTGAGGAGTGGCTGGAGAGGCGCCATGGCGCCCTCACCTTCCGGCTGACACAGGTAATGACTGGCCACGGTTGTTTTGGCCAGTTCCTGTGTCGCATACGCCGGCAAGAGACGCCCGGTTGTCACCACTGCGGCGACTGCCGCGACGTTGTTGAGGACACGGCGCTGCACACTTTGGCGGTTTGCCCCGCCTGGGCATCGCAGCGCCGTGAATTGATCGCGGCAGTCGGATTGGTTGCCCTCTCGCTCCCGGCCGTAGTTCAGTCTATGGTCCGGAGTGAGAGGTCGTGGAACGCCGTCGCCTCCTTTTGTGAGGAAGTAATTTCCATCAAGGAGGCGGCGGAGCGGGAGAGGGAGCGTTTGAACCCTCTCCCCAACCGCAGAGCCGGGCGCCGGAGGGCGCGGGACGACCTCCAGCCACCCTGAGGTTTGACCTGGGGGTGGCGGGCTTTGTGGGCCTGCCCGCCATCCGTTCAGCACCAGGTCCGAGAGGCGGCGTGCGTGTTCCCACGCGCGCCTCTGTTGTTTCGAGTCCGTCTCCCCTCTAGGGGAGACAGTAGGGATATTATTGTGAGAAGTGCCTTTGGGTAGGTCTTTTGCGTAGTGGCCTGCCGTTTCATACGGCGGGCCGAAACCTCGGCGGGGTCGCGACCGCATGCGAAAGTGATTCGCGCGGCCCCGTCGATAGTGGTTTTGTCGAGGAACACCGTGGTAGGTTTAGTCGGTATTCCGGGAGGTACATTTTCTTCTTAACATCTTTCTTTTACCCCGGCGAGTCCGACATAACCCCTCCGCCCGCCCCCGCGGAGGGGTATGCATCAAGCATTCCCCCACGTTAAAAAAAAAAAAAAAAAAAAAAAAAAAAAAAAAAAAAAAAAAAGGTTAGGTTAGGTTAGGTTAGGGTGTTTGTCAGAAAACCTCCTCGTGGTACACCCTGGGCAACGTTGGCAATAATGCTCTTCATTGTTGCTGGCGGCTAATATTCTGACAACCGGTGCCTTGTGCCGTCGCGTTTGGCACCGGTGGCGGGGGGATGGACGTTTGTCCCATCCCCAAGCCGGAGGCCCTGTCGTTGGGCCCGGCTCTCCCAGTACCGCTCTGTTTTAGAGTGGACATGGGAGAGCCGCTTTGACGGGTTAGGCGTGCACTCACCCTGCCGCTGAACAGACAACGGGGTCCCTTTTCGTCACTCTGACGACTCTCCCCCCTTTCTTTGACCCTTTGTTTTGTCCCCCCCCCCTCTCCTTTGTGGTTCTGAGTCCACTTTGTTTTCCCCTCCCTTTTGTTTTGCTCCCTTTCTTTTGTCTTTTGTCCCCGTTGTCACCGTCTAGAGCATATCGTAACCCCGTAGTGTGCAGTGTCGTGGATCACGTCTCGCGGCTGCTGACGGGACCGAGGGTCTTGGCTTCACCGCCCGGACTGCGAGGGAGTGGCCCTCTATAAAAACCACCCCGAATCTCAAGTTGCTGCCGCACGGCGAGGAGATGCATGGCTGATGGGTAGTTCAGTCACTAGTGCGGCCCCCTCAGGGTACCTGCCGTCCCCCTGTTGTATTAGGCTTGCCCGGGTATCGGGATCTCTGCCCGGGTCGACGTTTATTTCTCCCATACTCGTGGGATTCAGTATGGAACCATCAATTAAAACAATTTTAAAAAAAAAGACGTTGAGAGAGTCGCGCACGCCCAGTTCTGCGCGCTCTGAAGAGGATGAGGACTACGTGCCGTCGGAGCACGAAGTTGAAGTCGTTTCTTCGGATGCGACCCCGGAGAGAGTTCTGCGCAAACGGTCGCGGTCTTCACAGCCATCGGAGTCGGACGGCTCGAGCGAGGACGCAGTTCCGGCAGCAAAAGTGGCGACGGCAAGGCGTGGACGCGGTCGTCCGCCCACCCACGGTAGATACATGGGTTTGGGCCAGGCCAAGGCCGAACTTGCCGCCGCACTGCGGAAGGCCGACGACGAGGAGCGCACGTCAGAAGAGGATAGCCTCATCGCTGCGGCAGCCCAAAGAGTCGCTGTGGGACGGAAGCAGCCGTTGGTGGAGCCGGACGCCGAAGACCTGCCGGTGACACAGCTAAAGACCCGGCTTAGCGACGCCTTGGAGGCAATCCGTTTGGTCTCCAAGAAATCGAAGGGACTAAAAGGTACGTGCCAGAAGACCCTGAAAGAGTCCATCGAGGCCATTCGGGACATAGCGGAGGCCGTATTTAGCCGCACAGCGAATGAGGAGGTGCAAAAGCTGCAGCTGGAAAATTCTCGTCTGGCACGAGAGTTATCCGAGCTCAAGAAGAGGCAGGAGGCATTTGAGAAGCGGCATGACCAGGGCGCGAACAAGACCGAATCGGAGCTTGTAGCCCTGGTCCGGCAGGAGCTTGGCGAATTTCGCGCCAAGCTATCAGTTATGGAGGGCCGGCTGCTGCGGCCTCCTCTGGCCGCAGACAGAGTCAGAGTGCCTCCCCCTCCTTCTCCCCCGATGCCTGCGCCGCTGACGTACGCGGCTAAAGTAAGGTCCTCGCGGCCTCCTCCAATTGCTCCAGCGGCCGACACAACAGCTCCGGCCAACCAAAAGGGCAGAAAAAGGTCTCAGCCTAAGCGTGCGCCTGTGGCTGCCAAGGAGCGCCCTGTTGCTCCCGTTGATGGGCCAGCAGCTTCCGCACGCAAAGCCGACAACTGGGAGGTTGTTGGCAAGAAGAAGGAGGAGGCCAAGAGGAGGAAGAAGGCGGCCAAGAAAGCCAGGCAGGCGGCCAAAAAGGCGGCGAGGAAGCTCCAGGCCCCTCGCTCCACTGCGGTCGTTATTACGTTGCAGCCGGCTGCCATCGAGCGAGGGACCACTTACGCGGAGCTCCTCAAGAAGGCGCGGACGGCGATCGACCCCGGCAAACTGGGGATAACGGGAGGCTTGCGGTGCCGGACTACCCAGACCGGTGCCCGCCTAATCGAGGTGCCGGGAGTCGCAAGCGGCGACCAGGCGGACCGCCTGGCGGAAAGTCTCCGCCAGGTTTTGGAACCGGAAGAGGTCCGCGTCTCCAGGCCCCAAAAATGCGTAGATTTGCGCATCACGGGCCTGGATGACTCTATCGTTAAAGAAGAGGTCGTCGCCGCCGTCGCCAAGATCGGAGGGTGCCCTGTTGATCAAATCAAGTGTGGTGAAATCAAACAGGGCCGCGCCGGAATGGGGACGGCACTTATTAGCTGTCCCGTGGCCGCCGCCAAGAAACTGGCCGATGGTCGCCGAATTTTAGTGGGTTGGGTGTCGGCGCAGATCAAGGCCTTGGATCCCAGGCCCGCCCGGTGCTATCGCTGCCTTTCTAGCGGCCATGTAGGCGTTAAGTGCCCTTCGCAGGCTGACTGCACTGGCCGCTGTTTTCGCTGCGGTCAGCCTGGTCACATGGCCGCAGCTTGTGAGGCCACGCCGCACTGCATTTTGTGTGCGGCGGCGGGCAAATCGGCGAAGCACCGGGCGGGTAGCAAGGAGTGCGCCGCCACTAACAAAAAACTGGCCCCAAGGTCGCCTGCCGCGTCGTCAACAGCCGCCAGGGTCGCCGCTCCCGCGGTTGGAGGGGCGGAGGTCAGCATGGAGACGTAATGCCTCCACGCCTCCGTCTCCTCCAGAGTAATTTAAACCACTGCGCCAGGGCTCAGGATCTTCTCCTCCAGAGCATGGCGCAGTGGTCAATTCATGCCGCCATAGTGGCCGAGCCCTATTTTGTCCCTCCCAGGGCTGACTGGGTAGGGGACCTCGATGGCTCGGTGGCGTTAATTTCGCCGGCCGCCGCCGGCACCCCGTCCTTCGAGAACATCGTCCGAGGACGGGGCTGCGTCGCAGCACTCGTAGGAGAAGCGGTTGTGGTGGGCGGCTACTTCTCACCCAACCGACCTCTCGCCGACTTCGAGGAGTATCTCCTCGAACTGAACGTCGTCGTCGCTCGAAGCCACCCTCGGCCCGTGCTCGTCGTCGGGGACCTCAATGCCAAATCCTCGGCTTGGGGTTCCGCGATCACGGACGCGAGGGGTGAATTGCTCGAGGAGTGGGCCGTAGAAAACGGCCTGCTAGTCCTCAATCGTGGGTCAGTGCACACGTGCGTGCGTCAGCGGGGCGGGTCAGTCATTGACGTCTCTTTTGCTAGCCCCGCGCTAGCACGCCGTGTCCAAGGCTGGCGCGTCGTCGAGGGGGTGGAGACGTTGTCGGACCATCGTTATATACGGTTCGACGTCTCCGCCCAGACCTCCGACCCCCCAGCCCCAAGGGCCCCGATTGGGGGCGGTCCGCGTTGGGCTTTAAGAAAGCTAAATCGGGAGGTCCTCCTGGAAGCCTCCATCGTTCAGGCCTGGGTGCCAGCACCGGCCAGGCTTGACAATGTCGAGATGGAGGCCGAGTGGTTCCGGGAGGCCATCACTCAAATCTGTGATGCGGCGATGCCTAGAGTGCCTCAAAATTTACCAGCTAGGCGCCGGGTGTACTGGTGGTCTGACCACATCGGTCAGTTACGCCATTCATGCGTGGTGGCCCGACGCCAGTACATCCGGCTTCGTAGGAGGCGTCGCCGCCCTCCCGATTTCGACGCCAGGGAGGCGGAACTATACGAGGTCTACAGAGCGGCCAAGAAGCTCCTCAAAATTGCCATAAAGCGGGCCAAGGATGAGGCCCGCCAGGAGCTGCTGGGGACTCTGGACAGTAATCCCTGGGGGCGACCATATCTTATGGTCAGGGGCAAACTTCGCCCCTGGGCGCCCCCTTTGTCCCAGAGTCTCCGGCCACAGTTGGTTGAGGAGGTGGTGGCCGCTCTGTTCCCTTCACGGGCGGAGCACACTCCTCCGCCGATGGTTCTGCCTTCCATGGCGTCCAGCGCGGACTTTGACGACGACGTGGTTCCCGAAGTGACCCAAGTAGAGTTGCGAGCGGCGGTGTCGAGACTTCGCTCGAAAAACACCGCCCCAGGGCCCGACGGCATTCCAGGTCGTGCATTGGCCCTGGTCCTTGAGGAGCTCGCGCCCCGACTCAGGGGGCTCCTCAGTGAGTGTTTGCAGCGGGGCCAGTTTCCGCGCCAGTGGAAGGTGGGGAAGCTGGTCCTGATCAGGAAGGAAGGGCGCCCGGCGGACTCTCCGTCCGCCTACCGGCCCATTGTGTTGCTGGACGAGGTGGCTAAACTGTTCGAGTTTATTGTCGCGGAGCGCCTCGTCCAGCGTCTGTCATCAGTGGGTCCGGATCTGGCGGAAAACCAATATGGTTTCCGCCGCGGGCGCTCCACAATCGACGCTGTCCAGCGAGTGAGGAGCCTGGCGGAGGATGCGGTGTCCCGGGGCGAGGTCGTCTTCGCGGTGTCTCTTGACATCGCGAATGCCTTCAATACCTTGCCCTGGAGTTGTATCAGGGAGGCACTCATTTTCCATCGAGTGCCGACCTACCTCCGCCGCATAGTCGGGGCATACTTATCTGAGAGGGTAGTAGTCTACCCGGGTCACGACGGTTGGAGTCGGCGAGAGATGTCGTGCGGTGTTCCGCAGGGATCGGTTCTGGGTCCGCTCCTGTGGAACATCGGTTACGACTGGGTGCTGCGAGGTGCGCTCCTCCGTGGCGTCGGCGTCATTTGTTACGCCGACGACACGCTTGTCACGGCGAGGGGTAAGTCGCACCGGGCGGCGGCCATACTGGCGACCGCTGGGGTCGCACAAGTCGTTGGTCGTATCCGGCGGTTGGGCCTCGAGGTGGCCCTGTCGAAGTCCGAGGCCGTTTGTTTTCACGGCCCTCGGAACCGGCCACCTCCAGGGGCCCATATCATGGTAGGAGGGGTCCGCATCGGCGTCGAGTCGACCCTGAAATATTTGGGTCTTTTGCTCGACAGCCGGTGGGACTTTACAGCCCATTTTCGTCGTTTGGTCCCCATTCTTCGGGGCGCTGCAGGCGCGCTTTCGCGTCTGCTGCCCAACCTCGGGGGGCCAAACACCTCCTGCCGGAGGCTCTACGAGGGGGTCGTGCGGTCCATGGCCCTGTACGGGGCCCCAGTTTGGGCACACAACCTGACGGCCCGTAACATTTCGGCGCTTCGTGCGCCACAGCGCGCCATGGCCGTCAGGTTGATACGAGGCTACCGCACGATCTCGTTCGAGGCTGCGAGCCTCCTCGCCGGATCGATGCCATGGGATCTGGAAGCGGCGCTCCTGGCGTCACTTTATCGTTGGCGCCGGGAGGCGCTAGCTCGGGGCGAAGGACCAGCTCTTCCCGCTCTCGAAGCGGCGAGGTCCGAGCTCCGCCAGGTCCTAGTGGCGAATTGGAAGGAACGACTTGTGCACCCCAGTGCCGGGCACGCCACGATCGTGGCGGTAAGTCCCGTGTTTGAGGAGTGGCTGGAGAGGCGCCATGGCGCCCTCACCTTCCGGCTGACACAGGTAATGACTGGCCACGGTTGTTTTGGCCAGTTCCTGTGTCGCATACGCCGGCAAGAGACGCCCGGTTGTCACCACTGCGGCGACTGCCGCGACGTTGTTGAGGACACGGCGCTGCACACTTTGGCGGTTTGCCCCGCCTGGGCATCGCAGCGCCGTGAATTGATCGCGGCAGTCGGATTGGTTGCCCTCTCGCTCCCGGCCGTAGTTCAGTCTATGGTCCGGAGTGAGAGGTCGTGGAACGCCGTCGCCTCCTTTTGTGAGGAAGTAATTTCCATCAAGGAGGCGGCGGAGCGGGAGAGGGAGCGTTTGAACCCTCTCCCCAACCGCAGAGCCGGGCGCCGGAGGGCGCGGGACGACCTCCAGCCACCCTGAGGTTTGACCTGGGGGTGGCGGGCTTTGTGGGCCTGCCCGCCATCCGTTCAGCACCAGGTCCGAGAGGCGGCGTGCGTGTTCCCACGCGCGCCTCTGTTGTTTCGAGTCCGTCTCCCCTCTAGGGGAGACAGTAGGGATATTATTGTGAGAAGTGCCTTTGGGTAGGTCTTTTGCGTAGTGGCCTGCCGTTTCATACGGCGGGCCGAAACCTCGGCGGGGTCGCGACCGCATGCGAAAGTGATTCGCGCGGCCCCGTCGATAGTGGTTTTGTCGAGGAACACCGTGGTAGGTTTAGTCGGTATTCCGGGAGGTACATTTTCTTCTTAACATCTTTCTTTTACCCCGGCGAGTCCGACATAACCCCTCCGCCCGCCCCCGCGGAGGGGTATGCATCAAGCATTCCCCCACGTTAAAAAAAAAAAAAAAAAAAAAAAAAAAAAAAAAAAAAAAAAAGGTTAGGTTAGGTTAGGTTAGGGTGTTTGTCAGAAAACCTCCTCGTGGTACACCCTGGGCAACGTTGGCAATAATGCTCTTCATTATTGCTGGCGGCTAATATTCTGACAACCGGTGCCTTGTGCCGTCGCGTTCGGCACCGGTGGCGGGGGGATGGACGTTTGTCCCATCCCCAAGCCGGAGGCCCTCTCTTTGGGCCCGGCTCTCCCAGTACCGCTCTGTTTTAGAGTGGACATGGGAGAGCCGCTTTGACGGGTTCGGCGTGCACTCACCCTGCCGCTGAACAGACAACGGGGTCCCTTTTCGTCACTCTGACGTTTCTCCCCCCTTTCTTTGCACCTTTGTTTTGTCCCCCCCCCCCCTCCTTTGTGGTTCTGAGTCCACTTTGTTTTCCCCTCCCTTTTGTTTTGCTCCCTTTCTTTTGACTTTTGTCCCCGTTGTCACCGTCTAGAGCATATCGTAACCCCGTAGTGTGCAGTGTCGTGGATCACGTCTCGCGGCTGCTGACGGGACCGAGGGTCTTGGCTTCACCGCCCGGACTGCGAGGGAGTGGCCCTCTATAAAAACCACCCTGAATCTCAAGTTGCTGCCGCACGGCGAGGAGATGCATGGCTGATGGGTAGTTCAGTCACTAGTGCGGCCCCCTCAGGGTACCTGCCGTCCCCCTGTTGTATTAGGCTTGCCCGGGTATCGGGATCTCTGCCCGGGTCGACGTTTATTTCTCCCATACTCGTGGGTCTTAATATGGATACAAACACAAATTCAATTTTAAAAAATAAGTCGGCATTAGCCTCTAATATCAGGTCGCGCACGCCCACTGCTGCGCGATCAGATGAAGAAACCGTCGAAGTTCGGCGGGCGGGATCGCGCACGCCCAGTACTGCGCGATCAGAGGATAACGTAGAGATTGTCCTCTCAGATGGCTCCGAAAGGAGCATGAGCACTGCTGGCACATACAGCCCGATCAGGGCTGTAGGCAAACGTCCGCATCCAGGAGTGGAACGTTCGGGCACGGAATCTTCGTCGGGTGAAGAGAACGTTCCAACATCTAAGATGCCGGTTGCCAAGAGAGGTCGCGGGCGCCCACCCACCCATGGGCGCTACGTTGGAGTGGGCAAAGCCCAAGCCGAACTGGCAGCTGCCAAGAGGAGAGCCGACGAGGAAGAGCGCGCCTCTGAGGAGGAAAAGGTAGTCGCGATGTCTTCACGCCGAACTGCTGCTGCTCGGGAAACCTCCTCCCAGTCATCGGTTCCAGCAGAAACGGAAGACCAAACTTCGAGCCAATTAAAGGAGCGACTAGACGACGCCCTGGAAGGAATCCGCCAAGTCTCGAAGCTATCAAAAGGGCTAAAGGGCACGAGTATTAAAACCCTCAAGGACTCGATGGCCACTGTGAAGGACGTCACGGAGGTACTTCTACATAGAACCACCTCCGACGAAATAAAAAAGTTGAGAGCCGAGAACGCCCGCCTCTCAATGGAGGTGGACGACGTGAGGCGTCTCCTGGACGAGATGCGTGCCAACCCCAGAACAAAGAGTCGTGAGGGGACAGACTCAGAGTTGGCCGCCTTGCGTCAGGAGCTGGCCGAATTTAGGCGGACCCTTTCGGTCATGGAGGGACGAATACTCCGGCCCCCATTGGCAGCGGACCGCCGGAGCGAACACCAGCAGCAGGTGCATCAGCGTCTCCCGCCGCCCCCGCCGCCCCCGCCGCCCCCGCCGCAATTAACATCATATGCGGCAAAGGCGGCGACAAAGCGTGTGGCACCAAACAAACAGGGTGCCCCTCAAGAAGTCCCTCCACCAACCCAGATGGCGGGCAAGAAGAAGACCAAGAGGAAGAGCAGGTCTAAAAGCCAGGCCCCACCTGTCCCATCCACTAACCCAACTCGGCCGACGTCCGCTGCCCCAACAGAAAGTGGATGGCAAAAGGTTGGCGCTAAGAAGAAGGCGGCAAAGAAGAGGCAGAAGGAAGCGCGTAAGGCAAAAAAGGCCAAGAAGCTCCGCCCGCCTCGTTCCACAGCAGTAGTTATAACACTGCAACCGGCAGCACTGGAACGAGGCACAACATATGCGGAGATAATGAGGAAGGCGCGCTCTGCGATCGACCCTAGTGCACTGGGAATCACGGCGGGTCTGCGGTGCAAAACCACACGTACCGGGGCCCGCCTGATCGAAGTGCCTGGGGTCACTAGTGGCAACCAGGCCGATAGCCTGGCGGAAGGCCTCCGCAAAATCTTACCGGAGGAGGACGTCAGAGTGTCCAGGCCGCAGAAAAGCGCACAGCTGCGTATTGCGGGCCTGGACGACTCCATCACAGTGGAGGAGGTAGTGGCAGCCGTCGCTAAGGTCGGGGAATGTGTTCCCGATCAAGTCCGGTGTGGTGACATTCGCCCGGGCCGCGCCGGCATGGGAACAGCAGTCGTCAGCTGTCCCATAGCGACGGCAAAGAGATTGGCCGACGGCCGAAGAGTTTTAATAGGTTGGGTGTCGGCGCAGGTCAAGCTCCTTGACCCCCGACCAATGAGGTGCTACCGCTGCCTCAGCGGTGGTCATGTTGGGGTGAAGTGCACCTCAGAGGTTGACTGCAGCGGACGTTGTTTCCGCTGCGGTCAGTCCGGTCATCTGGCCGGCTCGTGTAAAGCGACGCCGCACTGCATATTATGTGCGGCGTCAGGAAGGCCGGCCGCTCATCGGGCTGGGGGTAGGGAGTGCGCCGCACCCAAATCGAATAGGGGCCAGTCGGCCAAAAATTCGGTGGGTAGGGTAGGTGGGGTCGCCGCTTCTGCAGTTGAGGGGGCTGGGGTGGTAATGGATACCAATTAATGGATCCACACCTCCGCCTCCTTCAAAGCAACATAAACCACTGCGCCAGGGCTCAGGATCTTCTCCTCCAGAGCATGGCGCAGTGGACAATTAACGTCGCCATCGTCGCCGAGCCCTACTTTGTCCCTCCCAGTGATGGCTGGGTAGGGGACCTCAGTGGCTCGGTGGCGATCATTTCGCTGGCCGCCGCCGGCACCCCGCCCTTCGAGAATATCGTTCAGGGACGGGGATGCGTCGCAGCACAAATAGGAGAAGCGGTTGTGGTGGGCGGCTACTTCTCACCCAACCGATCTCTCGCCGACTTCGAGGAGTATCTCCTCGAACTTAGCGTCGTCGTCGCTCGCAGCCACCCTCGGCCCGTGCTCGTCGTCGGGGACCTCAATGCCAAATCCACGGCTTGGGGTTCACCGGCCACGGATGCGAAAGGTGAGCTGCTTGAGGAGTGGGCCGTTGAGAACGGCCTGCAAGTCCTCAATCGTGGATCAGTGCACACGTGCGTGCGTCAGCGGGGCGGTTCCATCGTGGACGTGTCCTTTGCGAGCCCCGCTCTAGCGCGCCGTGTCGTAGGTTGGCGCGTCGTCGAGGGGGTGGAGACGTTGTCGGACCATCGCTACATTCGGTTCGACGTCTCCGCCCAGACCTTCGGCGCGCCCGTTGGAAGATATCCGATTGGGGGCGGTCCGCGTTGGGCCTTGTCTAAATTGAATCGGGAGGTCCTCCTGGAGGCCTCCATCGTTCAGGCCTGGGTGCGTTCTTCGGTCAGGCCTGAAAACATCGAGATGGAGGTTGAGTGGTTCCGGGAGGCAATGAGTCAAATTTGCGATGCGGCGATGCCGCGAGTAAGATCTACTCCATCGAGGCGCCAGGTGTACTGGTGGTCGGATCATATCGCGCGGCTACGGAATTCTTGTGTAGCTGCGCGACGCCAGTACATCCGGCTGCGCAGAAGGCGTCGCCGCCCTCCCGATTTCACGGAGAGACAGGCGGAACTCTATGAGGCCTACAGAGCGGCCAAAAAATCTTTGAAGGTTGAGATTATGCGGGCCAAACATCAGGCCCGCCAGGAGTTCCTAGAGACTCTGGACCGTAATCCTTGGGGGCGCCCATACCTTATGGTAATGTCGAAGCTTCGCCCATGGGCGCCCCCCTTGTCCCAGAGTCTCCGTCCGGAGCTCCTGCGAGAGGTGGTGGCCGCTCTGTTTCCTTCCAGAGCGGAGCACACTCCTCCGCCTATGGTTCCGCCTTCAGTAGCGTCCAACGCGGACTTTGACGACGACGTTGTTCCCGAAGTGACCCGGGTAGAATTACGAGCGGCGGTGTCACGACTTCGTGCGAAGAACACCGCCCCAGGACCCGACGGCATTCCAGGTCGTGCGTGGGTCCTGGCCCTTGAGGAGCTCGAGCCCCGACTCAGGGGACTCCTCACATTGTGTCTTCGGGAGGGCCGGTTCCCAAGTCAGTGGAAGGTTGGAAAACTGGTCCTCCTCAGAAAGCCGGGGCGTCCGGCGGACAGCCCGTCCGCCTACCGGCCCATTGTTTTGCTGGACGAGGTCGCTAAATTGTTCGAAAGAATTATCGCGGGGCGCCTCGTCCAGCACTTGTCTTCGGTGGGCCCGGATTTGGCGGACAGTCAGTATGGCTTCCGTCGCGGGCGCTCCACCATCAACGCTGTTCAGCGTGTGAGGAGTCTGACGGAGGAAGCAGTTGCCCGGGGTGAGGTCGTCTTGGCGGTGTCACTCGACATCGCCAACGCCTTTAATACCTTGCCCTGGAGTTGTATTAGGGAGGCGTTAGTTTTCCATCGCGTGCCTCCCTACCTCCGTCGCATAGTCGGGGCTTATTTAAATAATAGATTTATTGTTTATCCGGGTCATGACGGTTGGAGTCGGCGAGAGATGTCGTGCGGTGTTCCACAGGGATCGGTTCTGGGTCCACTCCTGTGGAACATCGGTTACGACTGGGTGCTGCGAGGTGCGCTCCTCCGTGGCGTCGGCGTCATTTGTTACGCCGACGACACCTTAGTCACGGCAAGGGGTAAGTCGCACCGGGCGGCGGCCATATTGGCGACCGCTGGGGTTGCACAAGTCGTTGGTCGTATCCGGCGGTTGGGCCTAGAGGTGGCTCTTTCTAAGTCCGAGGCCATCTACTTTCATGGTCCTCGGAACCGGCCACCTCCAGGGGCCCATATCATGGTAGGAGGGGTCCGCATCGGCGTCGGGTCGACTCTCAAGTATCTGGGACTCGTGCTCGACAGTCGGTGGGACTTTGCTGCACATTTTCGAGGTTTGGCTCCCAGTCTTCTGGGCGTTGCAGGCGCGTTAGCGCGCCTGCTGCCCAACTTAGGGGGGCCAAACGCCTCCTGCCGGAGGCTCTACGAGGGGGTCGTGCGGGCTAAGGCCCTATACGGAGCACCCGTATGGGCCAACACCCTGACGGCCAAAAATGTGGCCGCTCTTCGGCGGCCACAACGCGTCATCGCCGTCAGGGCAATTCGAGGTTACCGCACGATCTCGTTCGAGGCAGCGAGCCTCCTTGCCGGATCGTCGCCCTGGGACCTAGAGGCCGGGCTCCTGGCGTCGCTATTCCAATGGCACCAGGAGGCACTGGTACGGGGTGAGGTGCCGTCGCATCGCGATATCGAGGTGCGGCGGCGCGAGCTCCGCGAGGTCCTAGTGGCAGAATGGGAGGAACGACTTGTCAATCCCAGCGCCGGGCACGCCACAATCGTGGCGGTAAGACCCGTACTTAGAGAGTGGCTGGAGAGGCGTCATGGCGCCCTCACGTTTCGCCTGACGCAGGTGCTGACCGACCACGGTTGTTTCGGTCGGTATCTGTGTCGAATAGGCAAACAGGAGACGCCCGGTTGTCATCACTGCGGCGACTGCCGCGTCGTTGTCGAGGACACGGCGTTGCACACATTGGTGGCTTGCCCTGCTTGGGCCACGCAACGCCGTGTCATGCACGCGGCAGTCGGTAGAGTCGTCCTCTCGCTCGAGGCTATGGTTCTGTCCATGATCTCGAGCGAGAGGTCTTGGAATGCCGTCGCCTCCTTCTGTGAGGAGGTGATGTCAGTGAAGGAGGCGGCGGAGAGGGACAGGGAACGTTCAATCCCTCTCCCTAACCGCAGAGCCGGGCGCAGGAGGGCGCGAGACGACCTCCAGCCACCCTGAGTAGAAGCCTGCGGGCGGTGGACCCATTGGGGCCGTTCACCGCCCGATCAGTGCATGTCCGAGTAGGCGGCGTTCGTGTTCCACGCACGCCTCTCGATGTTGGAAAGGGGACTAGGTCCCCCCGCTTTGTTGTCGGGGACCAGGTCCCCAATTACAGGATGTGAATTTTTATTGTGTTTGTGGGACCCGCCACGTCCATCGGCGGGTCAAACCTTTGACGGGGTCGCGATTTGAATGCGAGAGCGATCCGCGCGACCCCGTCATAAAGGTGTGAGGAACACCGCGGTGGTTTTAGTCGGTTCAGCCCAAATTTCCATCTTATGGGCTGGATCCCGACATATCCCCATCGCCCGCCCCAAAACCGGCGATGGGGAAAGTGATTTGCACATTTCCCCGCGTTAAAAAAAAAAAAAAAAAAAAAAAAAAAAAAAAAAAAAAAAAGGTTAGGTTAGGTTAGGTTAGGTTGGGGTGTGTGGCCAGAGAACCTCCCAGTGTGCCTGACGGCTGCTGGTCCCTTCTACACTTCTCGTGGGATGGAACAGCATACGTTGGGCCGGTGCACCCCGGGCAACTCGGGTAATAATGTCCTTTCGGGGGCATTATTACTCGTGGCTAATACTCTGGCACGCGCGTAGGGAACCCGAGGCAACTTGTCTCGGGGATATCGGCCCGCGAGGGCCGCGTTTGGGGGTCTCTCCACGTGTTCCTCTGATTAGCAGAGGACACGTGGATTTGAGACGGGGGGGGATAGAGGAAGAAAACCTCTCTAAAAAATCACCAGTGGGGGCCGTAAGGCCGGGGGCGGGTTGTGCGTAGGGCTGAGGGCTGCCTATAGCCCTGGCATTAGGCGGGGGCACATAGGGGAGGGGAAACCTAACCCTGCCTCCGTCTACACATCGTTACCCCGTTGAGTGTCGTTGATCACGTCTAGCGGCTCAACGGGACCGAGGGGCTTGCCTTAGTTGGCCGGCCCGCGAGAAGGAAAACTCAGACCACCCAACAGCGAAGTTGTAAAAACCTCTGGGTACCTGCCGTCCCCCAGCAGTATGTAGGCCTTCCCCCGGAATGAGCGTCACCCGGGGGTCGACTTTAGATCGTCTCTAATCGTGGGAATAACATGGAAAAATTTTTAAACACTCAAAATCTTGATGAGAAGGAGAAGAAGGCGGAGGAGCAAGGAGTCCCAATGCGCGACTCCAAAGGTCGCTTTAAGCGCCCTTTACGACCTCGCGCCAGCGATGGCGGAGGAATAGGGGCATGCACGCCCACAACGTCAACGCCTGATGGAAGCCGGAGGAGCTCCGTAAGCCTTGGCGTCGAGTCGGAGTCCGAGGACCTGGACTCCCGTGACCCCAGCGGGCGGGTCTCTAGGACCCGAAAGCGCAGCAGGAGCAGATCGCCAGAAGCGGAGCGCAGCGCACCAGCGACCAAGGTGCCTGCCCCCGGTTCGCCGCCGGCGCATAGGTCGAGATCGGCAACCCCGTCCCCGTTCCATAGGCGGGAATCGGTCGCCCGCACCCGACAAGAGGGGGAGCGCGCAGCTGAGCAATTTGTTGCGCAGCTCCTGGACGAGACCCGGACCTCAAGCTCAGAGGTAGACCTCGTCCAGTCCGCCGCAGACTCTGTGGCCGCCATAATCACGGTGGCCACAAAAAGTCAGAATTTGAAGGGCACTTTTGTTAATGCCCTCAAGAAGGCGGCCTCTCACCTCCAGGAGGTGGTGCAAACGCTCGCGGAGCGCACCACCTCCGACGAGACGAGGCGGTTGCGGGCGGCAAACGACCGCCTGGCAGAGGAGATGGCTGAGCTCCGTGCTGAGCTCAGCCAACTCAGAGAGACCATACGGCAGCCGAACGCCGTTCCTCGGCAAGCAGAGGAGCAGCGCTCCCTGCTGACCGACGCGCAGCTGCGCCAGGTCATGTCGTCCGTTGGGACAATGATCAACGTGCGGCTGGGGAGCCTGGAGGCAAGACTGCCTCCAGAACCGCGTCGTCGTCCACCACTCGCAGCGGACAACCATGCGTCCGCTGCTAGAGACCCAATGCCCACGTCGGGCCAGCGGTCCTATGCGACGGCGGCGTCAGCGTCGGTCAGCGTCCCCGCAGGGTCGAGACCTGCAGCCGGGAAGAAGGGGACCTCCAAAGCCCCTTCCCAGTCCCAGAGGGACTTCCCGCCCTTGAGGTCGACACCTGCGGTCTTAACACGTGCCCCGGCGCCGAAGGAACGTGCACCACCATCAACCACGGGTGCACCACGACAAGTTTCTGTCCCTGGTCCGTCTTCTAATGAGGGCTGGCAGACGGCTGGGGAGAAGAAAGAGATGCGGCGTCGGAAGAGGCGCGAGCGCAGGAGCGCTGCGAGGGCCGCGGCTGCCGAGCGGAAGAAAGAAGAGGTCAAGAGCAAGAAGGCGAAGAAGAAGAGGCCCGGGAAGCTCCGGCCGCCAAGATCGGCCGCCGTCGTTATAACGGTGTCGCCGGAGGCGGCGGAGCGCGGCCTTTCCTACGCCGCCGTCTTTAAGAAGGCACGGGAGAGCGTCGGTGTGGCGGACTTGGGCCCCACCGGCGTCAGGAACCGCCTCGCCCAAACGGGGGCTCGCATCCTTGAGTTCCCCGGTGCGGAGGGCGCAAAGACGGCGGACACAATCGCGGAAAGGCTGCGAGGGTTGTTCGGGGTGGAGGAAGGCGTCAAGATCGCCAGGCCCGTGAAGTGCACCGAATTTCGTGTAACCGGCCTGGACGATTCAGTCACGCCCGACGATGTCCGGCAGGCCATCCAAGCCAAAACTGGATGCAGCCTGGACAACGTCAAGGTTGGCGCCATCCGCCCCGGTCCCGGCGGTGTCGGAGCCGTGGTAGCGCAGTGCCCCGTCGCAGCGGCCAACACTTTGGTTGCTGCAGGAAGGCTCCTCGTGGGCTGGAGTTCCGCCAAGGTCTCTTTGTTGGCGGCCAGGCCTGCGAGGTGCCATAAATGCATGGCCGAGGGGCACGTGCGTGCCACATGCAGAAGTGGCTTCGACTGCAGCGGACTATGCTTCCGCTGCGGCCAGCCGGGGCACAAGGCGACGGATTGTTCCGCCGTCCCCCATTGCCCCGCGTGTGCGGCGGGTAAATTGCCCGCCAATCATATTATGGGGCGAAGGGGATGCAACCCTCCCCGGGCCTCCAAGCCTAAGAACGTCGGGGATAGCCAATCGGCCCAGGCTAACCCAGTCGTCGTCGTCGCCGCTCTTCCACCGTCGCGAATGGAGGAGGATGTGGTTGCAGGTACGTCAGCCCAATAATGGACCACGACTGCACCCACCTCCTCCAGGCGAACCTTAACCACTGCGCCGGTGCGCAGGATCTCTTCCTGCAATCCATGGCGCAGTGGTCGATTGGTGTGGCCGTAGCCGCGGAGCCCTATTATGTTCCTCCCCGCCCAAACTGGGTGGGTGACTGGGACGGCTCCGTGGCAATCGTCAGCTCCACGGCCCCGCGTTCCCCGCCCTTCTCGCTCAAGGACAGGGGCTCGGGATTTGTGGCAGCCGAATGGGGGGGATTACTCGTTTTCGGGGTGTACTTCTCCCCTAACCGGAGTCTGGCTGATTTCGAGGTCTTCCTCACATCTTTGGAGACCTCGATACGGCGTTTGGCATCAGGCCGCGTCTTGGTGATGGGGGACTTCAACGCAAAATCCGACGCGTGGGGGTCCCCCAGAACGGACGCCCGCGGTAGAGCGGTGGAAGAGTGGGCAAATTCGGTGGGCCTCTGCCTGCTCAACAGAGGCACCACCGAGACTTGTGTTCGGCAGCAGGGCGGGTCGATAGTGGACCTCTCGTTCGCTAGCCCTGCTGTCGCAAACAACGTAAGGAACTGGCGAGTCCTAGGGGAGGTCGAGACTCTCTCGGATCATCGCTATATCCGAGCAGAGATCTCCCGGAATCCCCAGGACCCAGTTAGGGGTCACACGGCGGACAGAGCTCCCCGATTTCCGCGGTGGGCTGTGGGTCGCTTGAACCGGGACCTACTAGAGGAGGCAGCCATAGTGCAGTCGTGGCTGTCTCCAGTGCCTCCTGACGAGGGGGTTGATGCTGCGGCGAGCCGCATTCGTGTTGCGTTTACGCAGGCTTGCGATGCGGCCATGCCGCGCGTCCGACGTCGGCCTCCTAGGAAGGAGGTCTACTGGTGGTCCCGGGAGTTGGCGGACCTCCGCGAGGCCTGCATTCGTGCCCGGAGGTCCTACACCCGCAGCCGGCGGCGACGCCGCGATGATAATGGGGAGGGCCAGCTGTACGAAGCGTACCGAGCATCGCGTGACGCTCTGAAGCTGGCCATCTGTCGCGCCAAAGAGCAGTCGCGGCAGGAGATGCTGGAGGGACTTGATCGTGACCCCTGGGGTCGCCCATACCGCGCGGCGCTGAGCAAGCTCCGCGTGACTGGCCCCCCCCTTACCGAGTCCCTTCAGCCTAGCTTCCTCACCGAAGTGGTCGAGGGCCTATTCCCGCCACAGGCGGAACACACGCCCCCGGCGATGGCCGTAGAGGCCGAAGACCGGGAGGCCGAAGAGATGGTGGTCCCGCCTGTCACGGAGGCGGAGATGGGGGCGGCCGTTCTGCGCATTCGCTCGAAGCGGACCGCCCCCGGGCCGGACGGAATTCCGGCCCGAGTGTTGGCCCTTGCCCTTGACCACATGGGTGACCGCCTCAGGGAACTGTTTGACGCATGTCTGTCGTCGAGGAGGTTCCCTGAGTGCTGGAAGGTGGGGAAGCTGGTGCTCCTGCCCAAACCGGGGAGAGCCCTGGACTCGGTTGCGGCCTACAGGCCTATCGTACTGCTGGACGAGGCGGGGAAGCTGCTGGAGAGGATTCTCGCTGACCGCATCGTCCGGCACCTCGAGGAGGTGGGGCCCGATCTGTCGGACGCCCAGTTTGGTTTCCGCGCCGGGCGTTCGACGATCGACGCCATTTTGGCCCTGAGGGCCGCGACCGAGGAAGCCGTCAGAGGAGGCGGCGTGCTGTTGGCGGTGTCCTTAGACATCGCCAACGCATTTAATACTCTGCCATTCGGCAGCATCAGGGAGGCACTCCGATTCCATGGGGTGCCCGCATACCTGAGGCTGCTGGTGGCAGACTATTTGGAGCGGAGGTTTGTGTTGTGCGAGGACCGAGCAGGCGACGTCGTGCGCAGGGCGATATCTCGCGGTGTTCCACAGGGGTCCGTCCTTGGCCCTCTCCTGTGGAACATCGGCTATGACTGGGCCCTGCGCGGAGTCTTACCCCCCGGGCTGAGCGTATTCTGCTACGCTGACGATACGTTAGTAGCAGCCCGGGGACGCAACTTTGAGGAGGCTGTTCGCCTGGCCGCCACGGGTGTCTCTCAGGTGGTCGGGCGAATCGAGGCGCTAGGGCTTAAGGTGGCCCTCAACAAGACGGAGGCCCTGTTGTTTCACGGGCCCCGTCGCGGGCCGCCTGCCCGCGCCTCGATCACCGTCGGCTCGGTCCTCGTACCGGTTCAGGCCCAGATGAGATATCTGGGCCTGGTGTTGGATGGACGATGGCTCTTCGACGAGCACTTCCGCCAGCTTGAGCCCAAGCTGGACGGCGCGGCGTCCGCCCTGGGCCGATTATTGCCCAACCTAGGCGGACCCAGTTTGGCGTGCCGGAAGCTCTACACGGGGGTAGTACGGTCGATGGCACTGTACGGCGCACCGGTGTGGGCGGGGTCCCTGACCGCTCAGAACCGCGCGCGGCTATGCCGACCGCAGCGCACTATGGCGGTCAGGGCAATACGCGGGTACCGCACCGTGTCCGCAGTCGCGGCATGTGCGCTGGCCGGTACTCCCCCGTGGGATTTGGAGGCGGAAGTGCTCGCCGACGTATATCGGCGAACGGCCGAATTTCGGGCAGGCGGAGGCGTTCGCCCTCCGCCCGAGCAGGTGCGCGAGTGGCGCGAGGCCGCTCGCCGAGCCATCGTGGCCCGATGGTCAGCCCGGCTGGAGGCTCCACGTGCGGGTTTTCGCACAGTGGAGGCGCTCCGGCCGGTCCTTTCGTTGTGGGTGTGGCGACAGCACGGGACCCTTTCCTTCCGGCTGGTGCAGGTGTTATCCGGGCATGGGTGTTTCGGATACTACCTGCACAAGGTCGCGAGGAGGGAATCGAGTCCCGTCTGTCACCACTGTGATTGTGATGAGGACACGGCGCAGCATACGCTGGAGTTCTGCCCGGCGTGGGCGCAGCAGCGTCGTGCCCTCGTCGAGACCATCGGTGCGGATCTCTCGCTATCGGCCATAATCCGCTCCATGGCCGATAGCGACAGAAACTGGTGTGCGGTCGCATCCTTCTGCGAGGATATCATCTCGCAGAAGGAGGCGGCGGAGCGGGCCAGGGAGGAAAGTCTCCTCGCTGACCCGATCCGTCGCCGGCGAACTGGGCGGCGACGGCGCGCCGATGCGCGCCTGATGCCCCCCTAACAAAGCGGAGGGTGGGAGATTGGGGCTTTTATTCTCCCACCCGCACTCTTCCGCGTAGAGGCGGCGTCTCTGGTGCACCCAGACGCCGCCGCCAGTGTTGGTGCCCGCGAGGCGCGGGCAGTCGCTGGGTGGGCCGCTGATGTTGTATCAGGTTCCAACGGCCCACCCGTCAAGGCGAATTGACGGTGCACAGGGGGGTTTTAGTCGGTATGCCGGCCGTGTTGTAGGCCGGTGAGCCCGACATAACCGTCTCACAACCCCAAGTGGGGCGGTATGCATAAGGCGCATTTCCCCCCTCAAAAAAAAAAAAAAAAAAAAAAAAAAAGGTTAGGTTAGGTTAGGTTAGGTTAGGTTAGGTTGATGGGGTGGAGGTCAGTATGGAGACGTAATGGCTCCACGCCTCCGCCTCCTGCAGTGTAATTTAAACCACTGCGCCAGGGCTCAGGATCTTCTCCTCCAGAGCATGGCGCAGTGGTCGATTCATATCGCCGTAGTAGCCGAGCCCTATTTCGTCCCTCCCAGGGCTGACTGGGTAGGGGACCTCGATGGCTCGGTGGCGTTAATTTCGCCGGCCGCCGCCGGCACCCCGTCCTTCGAGAACATCGTCCGGGGACGGGGCTGCGTCGCAGCACTCGTAGGAGAAGCGGTTGTGGTGGGCGGCTACTTCTCACCCAACCGACCTCTCGCCGACTTCGAGGAGTATCTCCTCGAACTGAACGTCGTCGTCGCTCGAAGCCACCCTCGGCCCGTGCTCGTCGTCGGGGACCTCAATGCCAAATCCTCGGCTTGGGGTTCCGCGACCACGGACGCGAGGGGTGAATTGCTCGAGGAGTGGGCCGTAGAAAACGGCCTGCTAGTCCTCAATCGTGGGTCAGTGCACACGTGCGTGCGTCAGCGGGGCGGATCAGTCATTGACGTCTCTTTTGCCAGCCCCGCGCTAGCACGCCGTGTCCAAGGCTGGCGTGTCGTCGAGGGGGTGGAGACATTGTCGGACCACCGGTATATACGGTTCGACGTCTCCGCCCAGACCTCCGACCCCCCGGCCCCAAGGGCCCCGATTGGGGGCGGTCCGCGTTGGGCTTTGAAAAAGCTGAATCGGGAGATCCTCCTGGAAGCCTCCATCGTTCAGGCCTGGGTGCCAGCACCGGCCAGGCCTGACAATGTCGAGATGGAGGCCGAGTGGTTCCGGGAGGCCATCACTCAAATTTGTGATGCGGCGATGCCTAGAGTGCCTGGAAATATCCCAAGTAGGCGTCGGGTGTACTGGTGGTCGGACCACATTGGTCATCTACGCCATTCTTGCGTGGTGGCCCGGCGCCAGTACATCCGGCTTCGTAGGAGGCGTCGCCGCCCTCCCGATTTTGACGCCAGGGAGGCGGAACTGTACGAGGTCTACAGAGCGGCCAGGAAGCTCCTCAAAATATCCATCAAGCGGGCCAAGGACGAGGCCCGCCAGGAGCTGCTGGGGACTCTGGACGGTAATCCCTGGGGGCGTCCATATCTGATGGTCAGGGGCAAACTTCGCCCCTGGGCGCCCCCTTTGTCCCAGAGTCTCCGGCCACAGCTGGTTGAGGAGGTGGTGACCGCTCTGTTCCCTTCACGGGCGGAGCACACTCCTCCGCCGATGGTTCTGCCTTCCATGGCGTCCAGCGCGGACTTTGACGACGACGTGGTTCCCGAAGTGACCCAAGTAGAGTTGCGAGCGGCGGTGTCGAGACTTCGCTCGAAAAACACCGCCCCAGGGCCCGACGGCATTCCGGGTCGTGCATTGGCCCTGGTCCTCGAAGAGCTCGCGCCCCGACTTAAGGGGCTCCTCACCGAGTGTTTGCAGCAGGGCCAGTTTCCGCGCCAGTGGAAGGTGGGGAAACTGGTCCTGATCAGGAAGGAAGGGCGCCCGGCGGACAGTCCGTCCGCCTACCGGCCCATTGTGTTGCTGGACGAGGTGGCTAAACTGTTTGAGTTTGTTATCGCGGAGCGCCTCGTCCAGCGTCTTTCTTCTGTGGGTCCGGATCTGGCGGACAACCAGTATGGTTTCCGTCGCGGGCGCTCTACAATTGATGCAGTTCTGCAAGTGAGGAGCCTGGCGGAGGATGCGGTGTCCCGGGGCGAGGTCGTCTTCGCGGTGTCTCTTGACATCGCGAATGCTTTCAACACCTTGCCCTGGAGTTGTATCAGGGCGGCACTCATTTTCCATCGAGTGCCGACCTACCTCCGCCGCATAGTCGGGGCATATCTATCGGAGAGGGTAGTAGTCTACCCGGGTCACGACGGTTGGAGTCGGCGAGAGATGTCGTGCGGTGTTCCACAGGGATCGGTTCTGGGTCCGCTCCTGTGGAACATCGGTTACGACTGGGTGCTGCGAGGTGCGCTCCTCCGTGGCGTCGGCGTCATTTGTTACGCCGACGACACGCTTGTCACGGCGAGGGGTAAGTCGCACCGGGCGGCGGCCATACTGGCGACCGCTGGGGTCGCACAAGTCGTTGGTCGTATCCGGCGGTTGGGCCTCGAGGTGGCCCTGTCCAAGTCCGAGGCCGTTTGTTTTCACGGCCCTCGGAACCGGCCACCTCCAGGGGCCCATATCATGGTAGGAGGGGTCCGCATCGGCGTCGAGTCGACCCTGAAATATTTGGGTCTTTTGCTCGACAGCCGGTGGGACTTTACAGCCCATTTTCGTCGTTTGGTCCCCATTCTTCGGGGCGCTGCAGGCGCGCTTTCGCGTCTGCTGCCCAACCTCGGGGGGCCAAACGCCTCCTGCCGGAGGCTCTACGAGGGGGTCGTGCGGTCCATGGCCCTATATGGGGCCCCAGTTTGGGCAGACAACCTGACGGCCCGAAACATTTCGGCGCTTCGTGCGCCACAGCGCGCCATGGCCGTCAGGTTGATAAGAGGTTACCGCACGATCTCGTTCGAGGCTGCGAGCCTCCTCGCCGGATCGATGCCATGGGACCTGGAAGCGGCGCTCCTGGCGTCGCTCTATCGTTGGCGCCGGTAGGCGCTAGCTCGGGGCGAAGGACCGGCTCTTCCCGCTCTCGAGGCGGCGAGGTCCGAGCTCCGCCAGGTCCTAGTGGCAAATTGGAAGGAGCGACTTGTGCACCCCAGTGCCGGGCACGCCACGATCGTGGCGGTAAGTCCCGTGTTTGAGGAGTGGCTGGAGAGGCGCCATGGCGCCCTCACCTTCCGGCTGACACAGGTAATGACTGGCCACGGTTGTTTTGGCCAGTTCCTGTGTCGCATACGCCGGCAAGAGACGCCCGGTTGTCACCACTGCGGCGACTGCCGCGACGTTGTTGAGGACACGGCGCTGCACACTTTGGCGGTTTGCCCCGCCTGGGCATCGCAGCGCCGTGAATTGATCGCGGCAGTCGGATTGGTTGCCCTCTCGCTCCCGGCCGTAGTTCAGTCTATGGTCCGGAGTGAGAGGTCGTGGAACGCCGTCGCCTCCTTCTGTGAGGAAGTCATTTCCATCAAGGAGGCGGCGGAGCGGGAGAGGGAGCGTTTGAACCCTCTCCCCAACCGCAGAGCCGGGCGCCGGAGGGCGCGGGACGACCTCCAGCCACCCTGAGGTTTGACCTGGGGGTGGCGGGCTTTGTGGGCCTGCCCGCCATCCGTTCAGCACCAGGTCCGAGAGGCGGCGTGCGTGTTCCCACGCGCGCCTCTGTTGTTTCGAGTCCGTCTCCCCTCTAGGGGGGACAGTAGGGATATTATCGTGAGAAGTGCCTTTGGGTAGGTCTTTTGCGTAGTGGCCTGCCGTTTCATACGGCGGGCCGAAACCTCGGCGGGGTCGCGACCGCATGCGAAAGTGATTCGCGCGGCCCCGTCGATAGTGGTTTTGTCGAGGAACACCGTGGTAGGTTTAGTCGGTATCCCGGGAGGTACATTTTCTTCTTAACATCTTTCTTTTACCCCGGCGAGTCCGACATAACCCCTCCGCCCGCCCCCACGGAGGGGTATGCATCAAGCATTCCCCCACGTAAAAAAAAAAAAAAAAAAAAAAAAGGTTTGAGGAGGTGATGTCAGTGAAGGAGGCGGCGGAGAGGGAGAGGGAACGTTCAATCCCTCTCCCTAACCGCAGAGCCGGGCGCAGGAGGGCGCGAGACGACCTCCAGCCACCCTGAGTAGAAGCCTGCGGGCGGTGGACCCATTGGGGCCGTTCACCGCCCGATCAGTGCATGTCCGAGTAGGCGGCGTTCGTGTTCCACGCACGCCTCTCGATGTTGGAAAGGGGACTAGGTCCCCCCGCTTTGTTGTCGGGGACCAGGTCCCCAATTATAGGATGTGAATTTTTTTTATTGTGTTTGTGGGACCCGCCACGTCCATCGGCGGGTCAAACCTTTGACGGGGTCGCGATTTGAATGCGAGAGCGATCCGCGCGACCCCGTCATAAAGGTGTGAGGAACACCGCGGTGGTTTTAGTCGGTTCAGCCCAAATTTCCATCTTATGGGCTGGATCCCGACATATCCCCATCGCCCGCCCCAAAACCGGCGATGGGGAATGTGATTTGCACATTTCCCCGCGTTAAAAAAAAAAAAAAAAAAAAAGGTTAGGTTAGGTTAGGGTGTTTGTCAGAAAACCTCCTCGTGGTACACCCTGGGCAACGTTGGCAATAATGCTCTTCATTATTGCTGGCGGCTAATATTCTGACAACCGGTGCCTTGTGCCGTCGCGTTCGGCACCGGTGGCGGGGGGATGGACTTTCGTCCCATCCCCAAGCCGGAGGCCCTGCTTTGGGCCCGGCTCTCCCAGTACCGCTCTGTTTTAGAGTGGACATGGGAGAGCCTCCTTGACGGGTTCGGCGTGCACTCACCCTGCCGCTGAACAGACAACGGGGTCCCTTCTCGTCACTCTGACGATTCTCCCCCCTTTGCTTTGCCCCCTTTGTTTTGTCCCTCCCCCCCCCCCCCCTTTGTGGTTCTGAGTCCACTTTGTTTTCCCCTCCCTTTTGTTTTGCTCCCTTTCTTTTGACCTTTGTCCCCGTTGTCACCGTCTAGAGCATATCGTAACCCCGTAGTGTGCAGTGTCGTGGATCACGTCTCGCGGCTGCTGACGGGACCGAGGGTCTTGGCTTCACCGCCCGGACTGCGAGGGAGTGGCCCTCTATAAAAACCACCCCGAATCTCAAGTTGCTGCCGCACGGCGAGGAGATGCATGGCTGATGGGTAGTTCAGTCACTAGTGCGGCCCCCTCAGGGCACCGGCCGACCCCCTGAGTGTAATAGGCTTGCCCAGGTATCGGGATCTCTGCCTGGGTCGACCACCCTTTCTCCCATTCTCGTGGGATTTGTTATGGAACATTCAATAAAATCTATTTTTAAAAAGAAGTTGGAGGTAGAGAGTCGGTCGCGCACGCCCAGTTCTGCGCGATCCGAAGAAGACGAAGAGTACGTGCCGTCGGAGCACGACAGTGATATCATGGAGCTTACTTCGGAGGCAACACCGGAGAAAGCTCCACGTAAACGGTTGCGGTCTGCGCAGGAGTCGGAGTCGGATGGCTCCGGCGAGGACGCGGCATCGGCTGCAAAAGTGCCGACAGCCCGACGCGGACGCGGTCGTCCGCCCACCCACGGCAGATACGTGGGTCTGGGCCAGGCGAAGGCCGAACTTGCTGCCGCATTACGCAAGGCCGACGCCGAGGAGCGCACGTCCGAGGAGGACTGCGTAATTGCTGCAGCAGCCCGGCGAGTTGCTGCGGGTCGGAAGCAGCCTACAGTGGAGCTGGATGCCGAAGATCTGCCGGTGTCACAACTCAAAACCCGGCTCAGTGACGCCTTGGAGGCCATACGACTGGTCTCAAGGAAGTCGAAGGGTCTGAAGGGCACGTGCCAAAAGACCCTTAAAGACTCCATTGAGGCCATCCGGGAAATTGCGGAGGCAGCCTTCAGCAGATCGGCCAATGAGGAGGTCACAAAGCTGCTGACCGAAAATGCCCGCCTGGCAAAGGAAGTGGCCAACCTTAAAAGAAGGCAGGAGCAGTTTGAGGAGCGGCACGAGCAGGGTGCTAACAAGGCGGAGTCGGAACTCGTGGCCTTGGTCCGGAAAGAGCTTGGCGAGTTTCGCGCCAAGCTCTCGGTTATGGAGGGCCGGCTGCTGCGACCTCCTTTGGCAGCGGATCGGGGGGGGCCTCTTTTGCCTTCTCCCCCGACGACTGTGCCGCCAACATCGTATGCGGCAAAAGTGAAGACCTTGCGGCCCCCAGCAACTGCTCCAACGGCCGACGCGGCAGCTCCCGTCAAACAAAAGGGCAGGAAAAGGTCGCAGGTTAAGCGCGCACCTGCAGCTGCCGAGCGCCCTGCTGCTCCCAGGATACAACCTGCTGCTGCCGCGCGCAAAGGTGATGACTGGCAGGTTGCCGGTCAGAAAAAAGAGGCAGCCAAACAAAAGAAAAAGGCAGCTAAGAAGGCCAGGCAGGCGGCTAAAAAGGCGGAGAGGAAGCTCCAGGCCCCTCGCTCTACTGCGGTGGTGTTAACACTGCAGCCAGATGCCATCGAGCGAGGAGTCACATACGCGGAGCTCCTCAAGAAGGCGCGGACGGCGATCGACCCCGGCAAGCTAGGGATAACGGCGGGCTTGCGGTGCCGGACAACCCAGACCGGTGCCCGTCTAATAGAAGTGCCGGGAGTTGCTAGCGGCGACCAGGCGGACCGCCTGGCGGAAAGTCTCCGCCAGGTTCTGAAACCAGAAGAGGTCCGCGTCTCCAGGCCCCAAAAGTGCGTTGATTTGCGCATCACGGGCCTGGACGACTCCGTAACGAAAGAAGAGGTCGTCGCTGCCGTCGCCAAGACCGGAGGGTGCCCTGCAGAACAACTAAAGTGTGGCGAAATCAAGCAGGGCCGCGCCGCAATGGGGACGGCCATTATTAGCTGTCCCGTCGCCGCCGCCAAGAAACTGGCCGATGGCCGACGTCTTCTGGTGGGGTGGGTGTCGGCGCAAATTAAAGCGTTGGAGCCCAGGCTCGCCCGATGCTACCGCTGCTTATCCGGCGGCCATGTGGGGGTCATGTGCCCCTCACGGGTTGACTGCACCGGCCGCTGCTTCCGTTGCGGTCAGCCCGGTCACGTGGCCGCTACGTGTGAGGCCACGCCGCATTGCGTTTTGTGTGCGGCGTCGGGCAAACCGGCGGAGCATCGGGCGGGTGGCAAGGGGTGCGCCGCCACCCAGAAAAAACTAGCCCCAAGGTCGCCTGCCTCGTCATCGCCAGTAGCCAGAGCCGCCGTTCCTGCGGTCAGAGGGGCGGAGGTCGGTATGGAGACGTGATGCCTCCACGCCTCCGCCTCCTGCAGGGTAATTTAAACCACTGCGCCAGGGCTCAGGACCTTCTCCTCCAGAGCATGGCGCAGTGGTCAATTCATGTCGCCGTCGTAGCCGAGCCTTATTTTGTCCCTCCCAGGGCTGACTGGGTAGGGGACCTCGATGGCTCGGTGGCGTTAATTTCGCCGGCCGCCGCCGGCACCCCGTCCTTCGAGAACATCGTTCGAGGACGGGGCTGCGTCGCAGCACTCATAGGAGAAGCGGTTGTGGTGGGCGGTTACTTCTCACCCAACCGACCTCTCGCCGACTTCGAGGAGTATCTCCTCGAACTGAACGTCGTCGTCGCTCGAAGCCACCCTCGGCCCGTGCTCGTCGTCGGGGACCTCAATGCCAAATCCTCGGCTTGGGGTTCCGCGACCACGGACGCGAGGGGTGAATTGCTCGAGGAGTGGGCCGTAGAAAACGGCCTGCTAGTCCTCAATCGCGGGTCAGTGCACACGTGCGTGCGTCAGCGGGGCGGTTCGATCGTCGATGTTTCTTTCGCTAGCCCCGCACTAGCACGCCGTGTCCAAGGCTGGCGTGTCGTCGAGGAGGTGGAGACATTGTCGGACCACCGCTATATCCGGTTCGACGTCTCCGCCCAGACCTCCGACCCCCCAGCCCCAAGGGTCCCGATTGGGGGCGGTCCGCGTTGGGCTTTGAAAAAGCTGAATCGGGAGGTCCTCCTGGAAGCCTCCATCGTTCGGGCCTGGGTGCCAGCACCGGCCAGGCCTGACAATATCGAGATGGAGGCCGAGTGGTTCCGGGAGGCCGTAACACAAGTGTGTGATGCGGCGATGCCTAGAGTTCCTCTAGCTGTCACAGCTAGGCGCCGGGTGTACTGGTGGTCGGACTACATAGCCGACCTGCGCCACTCGTGCGTGGCGGCCAGGCGCCAGTACATCCGGCTTCGCAGGAGGCGTCGCCGCCCTCCCGATTTCGTTGTCAGGGAGGCGGAACTGTACGAGGCCTACAGAGCGGCCAAGAAGGCTCTTAAGACTGCCATCAAGCGGGCCAAAGATCAGGCCCGCCAAGAGCTGCTGGGGACTCTGGACCGTAATCCCTGGGGGCGTCCATACCTTATGGTAAGGGGCAAGCTTCGCCCCTGGGCGCCCCCATTGTCCCAGAGTCTCCGGCCACAGTTGGTGGAGGAGGTGGTGGCCGCTCTGTTTCCCTCACGGGCGGAGCACACTCCGCCGCCGATGGTTCTGCCTTCCATGGCATCCAGCGCGGACTTTGACGACGACGTGGTTCCCGAAGTGACCCAGGTAGAGTTGCGAGCGGCGGTGTCGAGACTTCGCTCGAAAAACACCGCCCCAGGGCCTGACGGCATTCCAGGTCTTGCGTTGGCCCTGGTCCTCGAGGAGCTCGCGCCCCGACTTAAGGGGCTCCTCAGCGAGTGTTTGCAGCAGGGCCAGTTTCCGCGCCAGTGGAAGGTGGGGAAGCTGGTCCTGATCAGGAAGGAAGGGCGCCCGGCGGACAGTCCGTCCGCCTACCGGCCCATTGTGTTGCTGGACGAGGTGGCTAAACTGTTTGAGTTTGTTATCGCGGAGCGCCTCGTCCAGCGTCTTTCTTCTGTGGGTCCGGATCTGGCGGACAACCAGTATGGTTTCCGTCGCGGGCGCTCTACAATCGATGCAGTCCTGCAAGTGAGGAGCCTGGCGGAGGATGCGGTGTCCCGGGGCGAGGTCGTCTTCGCGGTGTCTCTTGACATCGCGAATGCCTTTAACACCTTGCCCTGGAGTTGTATCAGGGAGGCACTCATTTTCCATCGAGTGCCGACCTACCTCCGCCGCATAGTCGGGGCATATCTATCGGAGAGAGTAGTAGTCTACCCGGGTCACGACGGTTGGAGTCGGCGAGAGATGTCGTGCGGTGTTCCGCAGGGATCGGTTCTGGGTCCGCTCCTGTGGAACATCGGTTACGACTGGGTGCTGCGAGGTGCGCTCCTCCGTGGCGTCGGCGTCATTTGTTACGCCGACGACACGCTTGTCACGGCGAGGGGTAAGTCGCACCGGGCGGCGGCCATACTGGCGACCGCTGGGGTCGCACAAGTCGTTGGTCGTATCCGGCGGTTGGGCCTCGAGGTGGCCCTGTCGAAGTCCGAAGCCGTTTGTTTTCACGGCCCTCGGAACCGGCCACCTCCAGGGGCCCATATCATGGTAGGAGGGGTCCGCATCGGCGTCGAGCCGACCCTGAAATATTTGGGTCTTTTGCTCGACAGCCGGTGGGACTTTACAGCCCATTTTCGACGTTTGGCCCCCATTCTTCGGGGCGCTGCAGGCGCGCTCTCGCGTCTGCTGCCCAACCTCGGGGGGCCAAACACCTCCTGCCGGAGGCTCTACGAGGGGGTCGTGCGGTCCATGGCCCTTTATGGGGCCCCAGTTTGGGCAGACAACCTGACGGCCCGAAACATTTCGGCGCTTCGTGCACCACAGCGCGCCATGGCCGTCAGGTTGATAAGAGGTTACCGCACGATCTCGTTCGAGGCTGCGAGCCTCCTCGCCGGATCGATGCCATGGGACCTGGAAGCGGCGCTCCTGGCGTCGCTCTATCGTTGGCGCCGGGAGGCGCTAGCTCGGGGCGAAGGACCGGCTCTTCCCGCTCTCGAGGCGGCGAGGTCCGAGCTCCGCCAGGTCCTAGTGGCGAATTGGAAGGAACGACTTGTGCACCCCAGTGCCGGGCACGCCACGATCGTGGCGGTAAGTCCCGTGTTTGAGGAGTGGCTGGAGAGGCGCCACGGCGCCCTCACCTTCCGGCTGACACAGGTAATGACTGGCCACGGTTGTTTTGGCCAGTTCCTGTGTCGTATACGCCGGCAAGAGACGCCCGGTTGTCACCACTGCGGCGACTGCCGCGACGTTGTAGAGGACACGGCGCTGCACACTTTGGCGGTTTGCCCCGCCTGGGCATCGCAGCGCCGTGAGTTGATCGCGGCAGTCGGATTGGTTGCCCTCTCGCTCCCGGCCGTAGTTCAGTCTATGGTCCGGAGTGAGAGGTCGTGGAACGCCGTCGCCTCCTTCTGTGAGGAAGTCATTTCCATCAAGGAGGCGGCGGAGCGGGAGAGGGAGCGTTTGAACCCTCTCCCCAACCGCAGAGCTGGGCGCCGGAGGGCGCGGGACGACCTCCAGCCACCCTGAGGTTTGACCTGGGGGTGGCGGGCTTTGTGGGCCTGCCCGCCATCCATTCAGCACCAGGTCCGAGAGGCGGCGTGCGTGTTCCCACGCGCGCCTCTGTTGTTTCGAGTCCGTCTCCCCTCTAGGGGAGACAGTAGGGATATTATTGTGAGAAGTGCCTTTGGGTAGGTCTTTTGCGTAGTGGCCTGCCGTTTCATACGGCGGGCCGAAACCTCGGCGGGGTCGCGACCGCATGCGAAAGTGATTCGCGCGGCCCCGTCGATAGTGGTTTTGTCGAGGAACACCGTGGTAGGTTTAGTCGGTATTCCGGGAGGTACATTTTCTTCTTAACATCTTTCTTTTACCCCGGAGAGTCCGACATAACCCCTCCGCCCGCCCCCGCGGAGGGGTATGCATCAAGCATTCCCCCACGTTAAAAAAAAAAAAAAAAAAAAAAAAAGGGTGTTTAGGGTGTTTGTCAGAAAACCTCCTCGTGGTACACCCTGGGCAACGTTGGCAATAATGCTCTTCATTATTGCTGGCGGCTAATATTCTGACAACCGGTGCCTTGTGCCGTCGCGTTCGGCACCGGTGGCGGGGGGATGGACGTTTGTCCCATCCCCAAGCCGGAGGCCCTCTCTTTGGGCCCGGCTCTCCCAGTACCGCTCTGTTTTAGAGTGGACATGGGAGAGCCGCTTTGACGGGTTCGGCGTGCACTCACCCTGCCGCTGAACAGACAACGGGGTCCCTTTTCGTCACTCTGACGACTCTTCCACCCCCCCTTTCTTTGCCCCTTTGTTTTGTCCCCCCCCCCCCCTTTGTGGTTCTGAGTCCACTTTGTTTTCCCCTCCCTTTTGTTTTGCTCCCTTTCTTTTGTCTTTTGTCCCCGTTGTCACCGTCTAGAACACATCGTAACCCCGTATTGTGCAGTGTCGTGGATCACGTCTCGCGGCTGCTGACGGGACCGAGGGTCTTGGCTTCACCGCCCGGACTGCGAGGGAGTGGCCCTCTATAAAAACCACCCCGAATCTCAAGTTGCTGCCGCACGGCGAGGAGATGCATGGCTGATGGGTAGTTCAGTCACTAGTGCGGCCCCCTCAGGGTACCTGCCGTCCCCCTGTTGTATTAGGCTTGCCCGGGTATCGGGATCTCTGCCCGGGTCGACGTTTATTTCTCCCATACTCGTGGGTCTTAATATGGATACTAACACAAATTCAATTTTAAAAAATAAGTCGGCATTAGCCTCTAATATCAGGTCGCGCACGCCCACTGCTGCGCGATCAGATGAAGAAACCGTCGAAGTTCGGCGGGCGGGATCGCGCACGCCCAGTACTGCGCGATCAGAGGATAACGTGGAGATTGTCCTCTCAGATGGCTCTGAAAGGAGCATGAGCACTGCTGGCACATACAGCCCGATCAGGACTGTAGGCAAACGTCCGCATCCAGGAGTGGAACGTTCGGGCACGGAATCTTCGTCGGGTGAAGAGAGCGTGCCAATATCTAAGATGCCGGTTGCCAAGAGAGGTCGTGGGCGCCCACCCACCCATGGGCGCTACGTTGGAGTTGGCAAAGCTCAAGCTGAACTGGCAGCTGCCAAGAAGAGAGCAGACGAGGAAGAGCGCGCCTCTGAGGAGGAAAAGATAGTCGCGATGACTTCACGCCGAACTGCTGCGGCTCGGGAAAACTCCTCCTCCCAGTCATCGGTTCCAGCAGAAGCGGAAGATCAAACTTCGAGCCATTTAAAGGAGCGACTAGACGACGCCCTGGAGGGAATTCGTCTAGTCTCAAAGTTGTCAAAAGGGCTTAAGGGCACGAGTATTAAAACCCTCAAGGACTCGATGGCCACTGTAAAGGACGTCACGGAGGTACTTTTACATAGAACCACCTCCGAAGAAATAAAAAAGTTGAGAGCCGAGAACGCCCGCCTCTCAATGGAGGTGGACGACATGAGGCGTCTCCTGGACGAGATGCGTGCCAACCCCAGAACAAAGAGTCGTGAGGGGACAGACTCAGAGTTGGCCGCCTTGCGTCAGGAGCTGGCCGAATTTAGGCGGACCCTTTCGGTCATAGAGGGACGAATACTCCGGCCCCCATTGGCAGCGGACCGCCGGAGCGAACACCAGCAGCAGGTGCATCAGCGTCCCCCGCCGCCCCCGCCGCAATTAACATCATACGCGGCAAAGGCGGCGACAAAGCGTGTGGCACCAAACAAACAGGGTGCCCCTCAAGAAGTCCCTCCACCAACCCAGATGGCGGGCAAGAAGAAGACCAAGAGGAAGAGCAGGTCCAAAAGCCAGGCCCCACCCGTCCCATCCACTAACCCAACTCGGCCGACGTCCGCTGCCCCAACAGAAAGTGGATGGCAAAAGGTTGGCGCTAAGAAGAAGGCGGCAAAGAAGAGGCAGAAGGAAGCGCGTAAGGCAAAAAAGGCCAAGAAGCTCCGCCCGCCTCGTTCCACAGCAGTAGTTATAACACTGCAACCGGCAGCACTGGAACGAGGCACAACATATGCGGAGATAATGAGGAAGGCGCGCTCTGCGATCGACCCTAGTGCACTGGGAATCACGGCGGGTCTGCGGTGCAAAACCACACGTACCGGGGCCCGCCTGATCGAAGTGCCTGGGGTCACTAGTGGCAACCAGGCCGATAGCCTGGCGGAAGGCCTCCGCAAAATCTTACCGGAGGAGGACGTCAGAGTGTCCAGGCCGCAGAAAAGCGCACAGCTGCGTATTGCGGGCCTGGACGACTCCATCACAGTGGAGGAGGTAGTGGCAGCCGTCGCTAAGGTCGGGGAATGTGTTCCCGATCAAGTCCGGTGTGGTGACATTCGCCCGGGCCGCGCCGGCATGGGAACAGCAGTCGTCAGCTGTCCCATAGCGACGGCAAAGAGATTGGCCGACGGCCGAAGAGTTTTAATAGGTTGGGTGTCGGCGCAGGTCAAGCTCCTTGACCCCCGACCAATGAGGTGCTACCGCTGCCTCAGCGGTGGTCATGTTGGGGTGAAGTGCACCTCAGAGGTTGACTGCAGCGGACGTTGTTTCCGCTGCGGTCAGTCCGGTCATCTGGCCGGCTCGTGTAAAGCGACGCCGCACTGCATATTATGTGCGGCGTCAGGAAGGCCGGCCGCTCATCGGGCTGGGGGTAGGGAGTGCGCCGCACCCAAATCGAATAGGGGCAAGTCGGCCAAAAATTCGGTGGGTAGGGTAGGTGGGGTCGCCGCTTCTGCAGTCGAGGGGGCTGGGGTGGTAATGGATACCAATTAATGGATCCACACCTCCGCCTCCTTCAAAGCAACATAAACCACTGCGCCAGGGCTCAGGATCTTCTCCTCCAGAGCATGGCGCAGTGGACAATTAACGTCGCCATCGTCGCCGAGCCCTACTTTGTCCCTCCCAGTGATGGCTGGGTAGGGGACCTCAGTGGCTCGGTGGCGATCATTTCGCTGGCCGCCGCCGGCACCCCGCCCTTCGAGAATATCGTTCAGGGACGGGGATGCGTCGCAGCACAAATAGGAGAAGCGGTTGTGGTGGGCGGCTACTTCTCACCCAACCGATCTCTCGCCGACTTCGAGGAGTATCTCCTCGAACTTAGCGTCGTCGTCGCTCGCAGCCGCCCTCGGCCCGTGCTCGTCGTCGGGGACCTCAATGCCAAATCCACGGCTTGGGGTTCACCGGCCACGGATGCGAAAGGTGAGCTGCTTGAGGAGTGGGCCGTTGAGAACGGCCTGCAAGTCCTCAATCGTGGATCAGTGCACACGTGCGTGCGTCAGCGGGGCGGTTCCATCGTGGACGTGTCCTTTGCGAGCCCCGCTCTAGCGCGCCGTGTCGTAGGTTGGCGCGTCGTCGAGGGGGTGGAGACGTTGTCGGACCATCGCTACATTCGGTTCGACGTCTCCGCCCAGACCTTCGGCGCGCCCGTTGGAAGATATCCGATTGGGGGCGGTCCGCGTTGGGCCTTGTCTAAATTGAATCGGGAGGTCCTCCTGGAGGCCTCCATCGTTCAGGCCTGGGTGCGTTCTTCGGTCAGGCCTGAAAACATCGAGATGGAGGTTGAGTGGTTCCGGGAGGCAATGAGTCAAATTTGCGATGCGGCGATGCCGCGAGTAAGATCTACTCCATCGAGGCGCCAGGTGTACTGGTGGTCGGATCATATCGCGCGGCTACGGAATTCTTGTGTAGCTGCGCGACGCCAGTACATCCGGCTGCGCAGAAGGCGTCGCCGCCCTCCCGATTTCACGGAGAGACAGGCGGAACTCTATGAGGCCTACAGAGCGGCCAAAAAATCTTTGAAGGTTGAGATTATGCGGGCCAAACATCAGGCCCGCCAGGAGTTCCTAGAGACTCTGGACCGTAATCCTTGGGGGCGCCCATACCTTATGGTAATGTCGAAGCTTCGCCCATGGGCGCCCCCCTTGTCCCAGAGTCTCCGTCCGGAGCTCCTGCGAGAGGTGGTGGCCGCTCTGTTTCCTTCCAGAGCGGAGCACACTCCTCCGCCTATGGTTCCGCCTTCAGTAGCGTCCAACGCGGACTTTGACGACGACGTTGTTCCCGAAGTGACCCGGGTAGAATTACGAGCGGCGGTGTCACGACTTCGTGCGAAGAACACCGCCCCAGGACCCGACGGCATTCCAGGTCGTGCGTGGGTCCTGGCCCTTGAGGAGCTCGAGCCCCGACTCAGGGGACTCCTCACATTGTGTCTTCGGGGGGGCCGGTTCCCAAGTCAGTGGAAGGTTGGGAAACTGGTCCTCCTCAGAAAGCCGGGGCGTCCGGCGGACAGCCCGTCCGCCTACCGGCCCATTGTTTTGCTGGACGAGGTCGCTAAATTGTTCGAAAGAATTATCGCGGAGCGCCTCGTCCAGCACTTGTCTTCGGTGGGCCCGGATTTGGCGGACAGTCAGTATGGCTTCCGTCGCGGGCGCTCCACCATCAACGCTGTTCAGCGTGTGAGGAGTCTGACGGAGGAAGCAGTTGCCCGGGGTGAGGTCGTCTTGGCGGTGTCACTCGACATCGCCAACGCCTTTAATACCTTGCCCTGGAGTTGTATTAGGGAGGCGTTAGTTTTCCATCGCGTGCCTCCCTACCTCCGTCGCATAGTCGGGGCTTATTTAAATAATAGATTTATTGTTTATCCGGGTCATGACGGTTGGAGTCGGCGAGAGATGTCGTGCGGTGTTCCACAGGGATCGGTTCTGGGTCCTCTCCTGTGGAACATCGGTTACGACTGGGTGCTGCGAGGTGCGCTCCTCCGTGGCGTCGGCGTCATTTGTTACGCCGACGACACCTTAGTCACGGCAAGGGGTAAGTCGCACCGGGCGGCGGCCATATTGGCGACCGCTGGGGTTGCACAAGTCGTTGGTCGTATCCGGCGGTTGGGCCTGGAGGTGGCTCTTTCTAAGTCCGAGGCCATCTACTTTCATGGTCCTCGGAACCGGCCACCTCCAGGGGCCCACATCATGGTAGGAGGGGTCCGCATCGGCGTCGGGTCGACTCTCAAGTATCTGGGACTCGTGCTCGACAGTCGGTGGGACTTTGCTGCACATTTTCGAGGTTTGGCTCCCAGTCTTCTGGGCGTTGCAGGCGCGTTAGCGCGCCTGCTGCCCAACTTAGGGGGGCCAAACGCCTCCTGCCGGAGGCTCTACGAGGGGGTCGTGCGGGCTAAGGCCCTATACGGAGCACCCGTATGGGCCAACACCCTGACGGCCAAAAATGTGGCCGCTCTTCGGCGGCCACAACGCGTCATCGCCGTCAGGGCAATTCGAGGTTACCGCACGATCTCGTTCGAGGCAGCGAGCCTCCTTGCCGGATCGTCGCCCTGGGACCTAGAGGCCGGGCTCCTGGCGTCGCTATTCCAATGGCGCCAGGAGGCACTGGTACGGGGTGAGGTGCCGTCGCATCGCGATATCGAGGTGCGGCGGCGCGAGCTCCGCGAGGTCCTAGTGGCAGAATGGGAGGAACGACTTGTCAATCCCAGCGCCGGGCACGCCACAATCGTGGCGGTAAGACCCGTACTTAGAGAGTGGCTGGAGAGGCGTCATGGCGCCCTCACGTTTCGCCTGACGCAGGTGCTGACCGACCACGGTTGTTTCGGTCGGTATCTGTGTCGAATAGGCAAACAGGAGACGCCCGGTTGTCATCACTGCGGCGACTGCCGCGTCGTTGTCGAGGACACGGCGTTGCACACATTGGTGGCTTGCCCTGCTTGGGCCACGCAACGCCGTGTCATGCACGCGGCAGTCGGTAGAGTCGTCCTCTCGCTCGAGGCTATGGTTCTGTCCATGATCTCGAGCGAGAGGTCTTGGAATGCCGTCGCCTCCTTCTGTGAGGAGGTGATGTCAGTGAAGGAGGCGGCGGAGAGGGAGAGGGAACGTTCAATCCCTCTCCCTAACCGCAGAGCCGGGCGCAGGAGGGCGCGAGACGACCTCCAGCCACCCTGAGTAGAAGCCTGCGGGCGGTGGACCCATTGGGGCCGTTCACCACCCGATCAGTGCATGTCCGAGTAGGCGGCGTTCGTGTTCCACGCACGCCTCTCGATGTTGGAAAGGGGACCAGGTCCCCCCACTTTGTTGTCGGGGACCAGGTCCCCAATTATAGGATGTGAATTTTTTTATTGTGTTTGTGGGACCCGCCACGTCCATCGGCGGGTCAAACCTTTGACGGGGTCGCGATTTGAATGCGAGAGCGATCCGCGCGACCCCGTCATAAAGGTGTGAGGAACACCGCGGTGGTTTTAGTCGGTTCAGCCCAAATTTCCATCTTATGGGCTGGATCCCGACATATCCCCATCGCCCGCCCCAAAACCGGCGATGGGGAATGTGATTTGCACATTTCCCCGCGTTAAAAAAAAAAAAAAAAAAAAAAAAAAAAAAAGGGTGTTTGTCAGAAAACCTCCTCGTGGTACACCCTGGGCAACGTTGGCAATAATGCTCTTCATTGTTGCTGGCGGCTAATATTCTGACAACCGGTGCCTTGTGCCGTCGCGTTCGGCACCGGTGGCGGGGGGATGGACGTTTGTCCCATCCCCAAGCCGGAGGCCCTCTCTTTGGGCCCGGCTCTCCCAGTACCGCTCTGTTTTAGAGTGGACATGGGAGAGCCGCTTTGACGGGTTCGGCGTGCACTCACCCTGCCGCTGAACAGACAACGGGGTCCCTTCTCGTCACTCTGACGATTCTCCCCCCTTTTCTTTGCCCCTTTGTTTTATCCCCCCCCCCCCTTTGTGGTTCTGCGTCCACTTTGTTTTCCCCTCCCTTTTGTTTTGCTCCCCTTTCTTTTGACTTTTGTCCCCGTTGTCACCGTCTAGAACATATCGTAACCCCGTATTGTGCAGTGTCGTGGATCACGTCTCGCGGCTGCTGACGGGACCGAGGGTCTTGGCTTCACCGCCCGGACTGCGAGGGAGTGGCCCTCTATAAAAACCACCCCGAATCTCAAGTTGCTGCCGCACGGCGAGGAGATGCATGGCTGATGGGTAGTTCAGTCTCTAGTGCGGCCCTCTCAGGGTACCTGCCGTCCCCCTGCAGTATTAGGCTTGCCCGGGTATTGGGATCTCTGCCCGGGTCGACTTTTATTTCTCCCATTCTCGTGGGTATTACTATGGAAAAACCAACAAAACCTATTTTAAAAAAAAAGACGTTGAGAGAGAGGTCGTGCACGCCTAGTTATGCGCGCTCCGAGGAAGATGTAGACTACGTGCCGTCGGAGCACGAGGCAAGTGTTTTGTCTTCGGACGCTAGTCTGGAGAGAGCTACGCGCAAGCGCTCGCGATCTGCGCAGCTGTCAGAGGAGTCAGAAGGCTCCAGTGAGGATGCAGTGTCGGCACCAAAAGTGGCGACAGCAAGGCGAGGACGTGGCCGTCCGCCCACCCACGGCAGATACGTGGGTCTGGGCCAGGCAAAGGCCGAACTTGCTGCCGCACTGCGGAAGAGCGAAGAGGAGGAGCGCACGTCGTCGGAGGACAGCCTCATTGCTGCGGCGGCCCGGCGAGTCACTGCGGGACGAAAGCAGCCGGTGGTGGAGCCGGATGCTGATGACCTGCCGGTGACTCAACTTAAGACCCGGCTTAGTGACGCCTTGGAGGCAATTCGTCTAGTCTCCAAGAAGTCGAAGGGTCTTAAAGGCACATGCCAAAAGACCCTAAAAGAGTCAATTGAGGCCATCAAAGACATTGCGGAGGCCGTCTTCAGCCGCACAGCCAGTGAGGAAGTCCAAAAGCTGCAGACAGAAAATGCTCGCTTGGCCAATGAAATATCTGAGCTCAAGAGACGGCAGGAGGAGTTCGAAAAGCGGCACGACCAGGGCGCAAACAAGTCCGAATCGGAGCTTGTGGCCCTGGTCCGACAGGAGCTTGGCGAATTTCGCGCCAAGCTCTCAGTCATGGAGGGCCGGCTGCTGCGCCCTCCTCTGGCCGCAGACAGAGCCAGGGTACCTCCCCCTCCTTCTCCCCCGATGCCGCCGCCGCTGACGTATGCGGCTAAAGTAAGGTCCGCGCGGCCCCCAGCTACTACTCCAACGGCCGACACAAGAGCTCCTGCCAGCCAGAGGGGCACGAAAAGGCCACAAGCTAAGCGCGCATCTGTGGCTCCCAAGGAGCGACCCAGGGCTCCCAGAGAACAGCCAGCTGCAACCCCACGTGATGCCGACAATTGGGAGGTTGTCGGCAAGAAGAAGGAGGCAGCCAACAAAAGGAAAAAGGCGGCCAAGAAGGCCAGGCAGGCGGCCAAAAAGGCGGAGAGGAAGCTCCAGGCCCCTCGCTCAACTGCAGTTGTCCTAACTCTGCAGCCGGCTGCCATCGAGCGAGGGACGACCTATGCGGAGCTCCTCAAAAAGGCGCGAACGGCGATCGACCCCGGCAAGTTAGGAATAACGGCGGGCTTGCGGTGCCGGACTACCCAGACCGGCGCCCGCCTTATTGAAGTGCCGGGAGTCGCTAGCGGCGACCAGGCGGACCGTCTGGCGGAAAGCCTCCGTCAGGTTTTGGAGGCTGAAGAGGTCCGCGTCTCCAGGCCGCAAAAATGCGTGGATTTGCGCATCACCGGCCTGGATGACTCTGTAACAAAAGAAGAGGTCGTCGCTGCCGTTGTCAAGACCGGAGGGTGCCCTGCAGACCAAGTCAAGAGCGGTGAAATTAAGCAGGGCCGCGCCGGAATGGGGACGGCCCTAATTAGCTGTCCCGTGGCCGCCGCCAAAAAACTGGCCGATGGCCGAAGAATTTTAGTGGGTTGGGTGTCGGCGCAGGTCAAGGTTTTGGATCCCAGGCCTGCCCGGTGCTATCGCTGCCTTTCAAGCGGCCATGTGGGCGTCAAGTGCCCCTCACAGGCTGACTGCACCGGCCGCTGTTTCCGCTGCGGTCAGCCGGGTCACATGGCCGCTACATGTGAGGCCACGCCGCACTGTATTTTGTGTGCGGCGGTGGGCAAAGCATCGAAGCACCGGGCGGGTGGCAAGGAGTGCGCCGCCACCCAGAAAAAAATAGCCCCTAGGTCGCCTGCCTCATCGTCGGCGACAACAAAGGTCGCCGCTCCCGCGGTTGGAGGGGCGGAGGTCAGTATGGAGACGTAATGCCTCCACGCCTCCGTCTCCTCCAAGCTAATTTGAACCACTGCGCCAGGGCTCAGGATCTTCTCCTCCAGAGCATGGCGCAGTGGACAATTAACGTCGCCATCGTCGCCGAGCCCTATTTTGTCCCCCCCAGGGCTGACTGGGTAGGGGACCTCGACGGCTCAGTGGCGTTAATTTCGCCGGCCGCCGCCGGCACCCCGTCCTTCGAGAACATCATCCGAGGACGGGGCTGCGTCGCAGCACTCGTAGGAGAAGCGGTTGTGGTGGGCGGTTACTTCTCACCCAACCGACCTCTCGCCGACTTCGAGGAGTATCTCCTCGAACTGAACGTCGTCGTCGCTCGAAGCCACCCTCGGCCCGTGCTCGTCGTCGGGGACCTCAATGCCAAATCCTCGGCTTGGGGTTCCGCGACCACGGACGCGAGGGGTGAATTGCTCGAGGAGTGGGCCGTAGAAAACGGCCTGCTAGTCCTCAATCGTGGGTCAGTGCACACGTGCGTGCGTCAGCGGGGCGGGTCAGTTATTGACGTCTCTTTTGCCAGCCCCGCGCTAGCACGCCGTGTCCAAGGCTGGCGTGTCGTCGAGGAGGTGGAGACATTGTCGGACCATCGGTATATACGGTTCGACGTCTCCGCCCAGACCTCCGACCCCCCAGCCCCAAGGGCCCCGATTGGGGGCGGTCCGCGTTGGGCTTTGAAAAAGCTGAATCGGGAGGTCCTCCTGGAAGCCTCCATCGTTCAGGCCTGGGTGCCAGCACCGGCCAGGCCTGACAATGTCGAGATGGAGGCCGAGTGGTTCCGGGAGGCCATCACTCAAATTTGTGATGCGGCGATGCCTAGAGTGCCTGGAAATTTTCCAAGTAGGCGTCGGGTGTACTGGTGGTCGGACCACATTGGTCATCTACGCCATTCATGCGTGGTGGCCCGGCGCCAGTACATCCGGCTTCGCAGGAGGCGTCGCCGCCCTCCCGATTTCAACGTCAGGGAGGCGGAACTGTACGAGGCCTACAGAGCGGCCAAAAAGGCTCTTAAGATAGCTATCAAGCGGGCCAAAGATCAGGCCCGCCAAGAGCTGCTGGGGACTCTGGACCGTAATCCCTGGGGGCGTCCATACCTTATGGTAAGGGGCAAGCTTCGCCCCTGGGCGCCCCCTTTGTCCCAGAGTCTCCGGCCACAATTGGTACAGGAGGTTGTGGCCGCTCTGTTTCCCTCACGGGCGGAGCACACTCCTCCGCCGATGGTTCTGCCTTCCATGGCGTCCAGCGCGGACTTTGACGACGACGTGGTTCCCGAAGTGACCCAAATAGAGTTGCGAGCGGCGGTGTCGAGACTTCGCTCGAAAAACACCGCCCCAGGGCCCGACGGCATTCCAGGTCTTGCACTGGCCCTGGTCCTCGAGGAGCTCGCGCCCCGACTTAAGGGGCTCCTCAGTGAATGCTTGCAGCAGGGCCGGTTTCCGCGCCAGTGGAAGGTGGGGAAACTGGTCCTGATCAGGAAGGAAGGGCGCCCGGCGGACAGTCCGTCCGCCTACCGGCCCATTGTACTGCTGGACGAGGTGGCTAAACTGTTCGAGTTTATTATTGCGGAGCGCCTCGTCCAGCGTCTTTCTTCTGTGGGTCCGGATCTGGCGGACAACCAGTATGGTTTCCGTCGCGGGCGCTCTACAATTGATGCAGTTCTGCAAGTGAGGAGCCTGGCGGAGGATGCGGTGTCCCGGGGCGAGGTCGTCTTCGCGGTGTCTCTTGACATCGCGAATGCCTTCAACACCTTGCCCTGGAGTTGTATCAGGGCGGCACTCATTTTCCATCGAGTGCCGACCTACCTCCGCCGCATAGTCGGGGCATATCTATCGGAGAGGGTAGTAGTCTACCCGGGTCACGACGGTTGGAGTCGGCGAGAGATGTCGTGCGGTGTTCCACAGGGATCGGTTCTGGGTCCGCTCCTGTGGAACATCGGTTACGACTGGGTGCTGCGAGGTGCGCTCCTCCGTGGCGTCGGCGTCATTTGTTACGCCGACGACACGCTTGTCACGGCGAGGGGTAAGTCGCACCGGGCGGCGGCCATACTGGCGACCGCTGGGGTCGCACAAGTCGTTGGTCGTATCCGGCGGTTGGGCCTCGAGGTGGCCCTGTCGAAGTCCGAGGCCGTTTGTTTTCACGGCCCTCGGAACCGGCCACCTCCAGGGGCCCATATCATGGTAGGAGGGGTCCGCATCGGCGTCGAGTCGACCCTGAAATATTTGGGTCTTTTGCTCGACAGCCGGTGGGACTTTACAGCCCATTTTCGTCGTTTGGTCCCCATTCTTCGGGGCGCTGCAGGCGCGCTTTCGCGTCTGCTGCCCAACCTCGGGGGGCCAAACACCTCCTGCCGGAGGCTCTACGAGGGGGTCGTGCGGTCCATGGCTCTGTATGGGGCCCCAGTCTGGGCACACAACCTGACGGCCCGTAACATTTCGGCGCTTCGTGCGCCGCAGCGCGCCATGGCCGTCAGGTTGATAAGAGGTTACCGCACGATCTCGTTCGAGGCTGCGAGCCTCCTCGCCGGATCGATGCCATGGGACCTGGAAGCGGCGCTCCTGGCGTCGCTCTATCGTTGGCGCCGGGAGGCGCTAGCTCGGGGCGAGGGACCGGCTCTTCCCGCTCTCGAGGCGGCGAGGTCCGAGCTCCGCCAGGTCCTAGTGGCGAATTGGAAGGAACGACTTGTGCACCCCAGTGCCGGGCACGCCACGATCGTGGCGGTAAGTCCCGTGTTTGAGGAGTGGCTGGAGAGGCGCCATGGCGCCCTCACCTTCCGGCTGACACAGGTAATGACTGGCCACGGTTGTTTTGGCCAGTTCCTGTGTCGTATACGCCGGCAAGAGACGCCCGGTTGTCACCACTGCGGCGACTGCCGCGACGTAGTTGAGGACACGGCGCTGCACACTTTGGCGGTTTGCCCCGCCTGGGCATCGCAGCGCCGTGAATTGATCGCGGCAGTCGGATTGGTTGCCCTCTCGCTTCCGGCTGTAGTTCAGTCTATGGTCCGGAGCGAGAGGTCGTGGAACGCCGTCGCCTCTTTTTGTGAGGAAGTCATTTCCATCAAGGAGGCGGCGGAGCGGGAGAGGGAGCGTTTGAACCCTCTCCCCAACCGCAGAGCCGGGCGCCGAAGGGCGCGGGACGACCTCCAGCCACCCTGAGGTTTGACCTGGGGGTGGCGGGCTTTGTGGGCCTGCCCGCCATCCGTTCAGCACCAGGTCCGAGAGGCGGCGTGCGTGTTCCCACGCGCGCCTCTGTTGTTTCGAGTCCGTCTCCCCTCTAGGGGAGACAGTAGGGATATTATTGTGAGAAGTGCCTTTGGGTAGGTCTTTTGCGTAGTGGCCTGCCGTTTCATACGGCGGGCCGAAACCTCGGCGGGGTCGCGACCGCATGCGAAAGTGATTCGCGCGGCCCCGTCGATAGTGGTTTTGTCGAGGAACACCGTGGTAGGTTTAGTCGGTATTCCGGGAGGTACATTTTCTTCTTAACATCTTTCTTTTACCCCGGAGAGTCCGACATAACCCCTCCGCCCGCCCCCGCGGAGGGGTATGCATCAAGCATTCCCCCACGTTAAAAAAAAAAAAAAAAAAAAGGTTAGGTTAGGTTAGGTTATCGGGAGGTCCTCCTGGAAGCCTCCATCGTTCAGGCCTGGGTGCCAGCACCGACCAGGCCTGACAGTGTTGAGATGGAGGCCGAGTGGTTCCGGGAGGCCATCACTCAAATTTGTGATGCGGCGATGCCTAGAGTGCCTGGAAATATCCCAAGTAGGCGTCGGGTGTACTGGTGGTCGGACCACATTGGTCATCTACGCCATTCTTGCGTGGTGGCCCGGCGCCAGTACATCCGGCTTCGTAGGAGGCGTCGCCGCCCTCCCGATTTTGACGCCAGGGAGGCGGAACTGTACGAGGTCTACAGAGCGGCCAAGAAGCTCCTCAAAATATCTATCAAGCGGGCCAAGGACGAGGCCCGCCAGGAGCTGCTGGGGACTCTGGACGGTAATCCCTGGGGGCGTCCATATCTGATGGTCAGGGGCAAACTTCGCCCCTGGGCGCCCCCTTTGTCCCAGAGTCTCCGGCCACAGCTGGTTGAGGAGGTGGTGACCGCTCTGTTCCCTTCACGGGCGGAGCACACTCCTCCGCCGATGGTTCTGCCTTCCATGGCGTCCAGCGCGGACTTTGACGACGACGTGGTTCCCGAAGTGACCCAAGTAGAGTTGCGAGCGGCGGTGTCGAGACTTCGCTCGAAAAACACCGCCCCAGGGCCCGACGGCATTCCAGGTCGTGCATTGGCCCTGGTCCTCGAAGAGCTCGCGCCCCGACTTAAGGGGCTCCTCACCGAGTGTTTGCAGCAGGGCCAGTTTCCGCGCCAGTGGAAGGTGGGGAAACTGGTCCTGATCAGGAAGGAAGGGCGCCCGGCGGACAGTCCGTCCGCCTACCGGCCCATAGTGTTGCTGGACGAGGTGGCTAAACTGTTTGAGTTTGTTATCGCGGAGCGCCTCGTCCAGCGTCTTTCTTCTGTGGGTCCGGATCTGGCGGACAACCAGTATGGTTTCCGTCGCGGGCGCTCTACAATCGATGCAGTCCTGCAAGTGAGGAGCCTGGCGGAGGATGCGGTGTCCCGGGGCGAGGTCGTCTTCGCGGTGTCTCTTGACATCGCGAATGCCTTTAACACCTTGCCCTGGAGTTGTATCAGGGAGGCACTCATTTTCCATCGAGTGCCGACCTACCTCCGCCGCATAGTCGGGGCATATCTATCGGATAGGGTAGTAGTCTACCCGGGTCACGACGGTTGGAGTCGGCGAGAGATGTCGTGCGGTGTTCCGCAGGGATCGGTTCTGGGTCCGCTCCTGTGGAACATCGGTTACGACTGGGTGCTGCGAGGTGCGCTCCTCCGTGGCGTCGGCGTCATTTGTTACGCCGACGACACGCTTGTCACGGCGAGGGGTAAGTCGCACCGGGCGGCGGCCATACTGGCGACCGCTGGGGTCGCACAAGTCGTTGGTCGTATCCGGCGGTTGGGCCTCGAGGTGGCCCTGTCCAAGTCCGAGGCCGTTTGTTTTCACGGCCCTCGGAACAGGCCACCTCCAGGGGCCCATATTATGGTAGGAGGGGTCCGCATCGGCGTCGAGTCAACCCTAAAATATTTGGGTCTCTTGCTCGACAGCCGATGGGACTTTACAGCCCATTTTCGACGTTTGGCCCCCATTCTTCGGGGCGCTGCAGGCGCGCTCTCGCGTCTGCTGCCCAACCTCGGGGGGCCAAACACCTCCTGCCGGAGGCTCTACGAGGGGGTCGTGCGGTCCATGGCCCTGTACGGGGCCCCAGTTTGGGCACACAACCTGACGGCCCGTAACATTTCGGCGCTTCGTGCGCCGCAGCGCGCCATGGCCGTCAGGTTGATAAGAGGTTACCGCACGATCTCGTTCGAGGCTGCGAGCCTCCTCGCCGGATCGATGCCATGGGACCTGGAAGCGGCGCTCCTGGCGTCGCTCTATCGTTGGCGCCGGGAGGCGCTAGCTCGGGGCGAAGGACCGGCTCTTCCCGCTCTCGCGGCGGCGAGGTCCGAGCTCCGCCAGGTCCTAGTGGCGAATTGGAAGGAACGACTTGTGCACCCCAGTGCCGGGCACGCCACGATCGTGGCGGTAAGTCCCGTGTTTAAGGAGTGGCTGGAGAGGCGCCATGGCGCCCTCACCTTCCGGCTGACACAGGTAATGACTGGCCACGGTTGTTTTGGCCAGTTCCTGTGTCGCATACGCCGGCAAGAGACGCCCGGTTGTCACCACTGCGGCGACTGCCGCGACGTTGTTGAGGACACGGCGCTGCACACTTTGGCGGTTTGCCCCGCCTGGGCATCGCAGCGCCGTGAATTGATCGCGGCAGTCGGATTGGTTGCCCTCTCGCTCCCGGCCGTAGTTCAGTCTATGGTCCGGAGTGAGAGGTCGTGGAACGCCGTCGCCTCCTTCTGTGAGGAAGTCATTTCTATCAAGGAGGCGGCGGAGCGGGAGAGGGAGCGTTTGAACCCTCTCCCCAACCGCAGAGCCGGGCGCCGGAGGGCGCGAGACGACCTCCAGCCACCCTGAGGTTTGACCTGGGGGTGGCGGGCTTTGTGGGCCTGCCCGCCATCCGTTCAGCACCAGGTCCGAGAGGCGGCGTGCGTGTTCCCACGCGCGCCTCTATGTCGAGTCCGTCTCCCCTCTAGGGGGGACAGTAGGGAGTGTAGAAGTGACTTTGGGTAGGTCTTTCGTGTAGTGGCCTGCCGTTTCATACGGCGGGCCGAAACCTCGGCGGGGTCGCGACCGCATGCGAAAGTGATTCGCGCGGCCCCGTCGATAGTGGTTTTGTCGAGGAACACCGTGGTAGGTTTAGTCGGTATCCCGGGAGGTACATTTTCTTCTTAACATCTTTCTTTTACCCCGGCGAGTCCGACATAACCCCTCCGCCCGCCCCCGCGGAGGGGTATGCATCAAGCATTCCCCCACGTTAAAAAAAAAAAAAAAAAAAAAAAAAAAAAAAAAAAAAAAAAAAACCGGCTCTTCCCGCTCTCGCGGCGGCGAGGTCCGAGCTCCGCCAGGTCCTAGTGGCGAATTGGAAGGAACGACTTGTGCACCCCAGTGCCGGGCACGCCACGATCGTGGCGGTAAGTCCCGTGTTTGAGGAGTGGCTGGAGAGGCGCCACGGCGCCCTCACCTTCCGGCTGACACAGGTAATGACTGGCCACGGTTGTTTTGGCCAGTTCCTGTGTCGCATACGCCGGCAAGAGACGCCCGGTTGTCACCACTGCGGCGACTGCCGCGACGTTGTTGAGGACACGGCGCTGCACACTTTGGCGGTTTGCCCCGCCTGGGCATCGCAGCGCCGTGAATTGATCGCGGCAGTCGGATTGGTTGCCCTCTCGCTCCCGGCCGTAGTTCAGTCTATGGTCCGGAGTGAGAGGTCGTGGAACGCCGTCGCCTCCTTCTGTGAGGAAGTCATTTCCATCAAGGAGGCGGCGGAGCGGGAGAGGGAGCGTTTGAACCCTCTCCCCAACCGCAGAGCCGGGCGCCGGAGGGCGCGAGACGACCTCCAGCCACCCTGAGGTTTGACCTGGGGGTGGCGGGCTTTGTGGGCCTGCCCGCCATCCGTTCAGCACCAGGTCCGAGAGGCGGCGTGCGTGTTCCCACGCGCGCCTCTGTTGTTTCGAGTCCGTCTCCCCTCTAGGGGAGACAGTAGGGATAATTTGTAGGAGTGCCTTTGGGTAGGTCTTTTGTGTAGTGGCCTGCCGTTTCATACGGCGGGCCGAAACCTCGGCGGGGTCGCGACCGCATGCGAAAGTGATTCGCGCGGCCCCGTCGATAGTGGTTTTGTCGAGGAACACCGTGGTAGGTTTAGTCGGTATTCCGGGAGGTACATTTTCTTCTTAACATCTTTCTTTTACCCCGGAGAGTCCGACATAACCCCTCCGCCCGCCCCCGCGGAGGGGTATGCATCAAGCATTCCCCCACGTTAAAAAAAAAAAAAAAAAAAAAAAAAAGGTTAGGTTAGGTTAGGTTAGGTTAGGTTAGGTTAGGTTAGGTTAGGTTAGGTTAGGGTGTTTGTCAGAAAACCTCCTCGTGGTACACCCTGGGCAACGTTGGCAATAATGCTCTTCATTGTTGCTGGCGGCTAATATTCTGACAACCGGTGCCTTGTGCCGTCGCGTTCGGCACCGGTGGCGGGGGGATGGACTCTCGTCCCATCCCCAAGCCGGAGGCCCTATCTTGGGCCCGGCTCTCCCAGTACCGCTCTGTTTTAGAGTGGACATGGGAGAGCCGCTTTGACGGGTTCGGCGTGCACTCACCCTGCCGCTGAACAGACAACGGGGTCTCTTCTCGTCAGTCTGACGATTCTTCCCCCTTTCTTTGCCCCTTCGTATTATCCCCCCCCCTCCTTTGTGGTTCTGCGTCCACTCTGTTTTCCCCTCCCTTTTGTATTGCTCCCTTTCTTTTGTCTTTTGTCCCCGTTGTCACCGTCTAGAGCATATCGTAACCCCGTATTGTGCAGTGTCGTGGATCACGTCTCGCGGCTGCTGACGGGACCGAGGGTCTTGGCTTCACCGCCCGGACTGCGAGGGAGTGGCCCTCTATAAAAACCACCCCGAATCTCAAGTTGCTGCCGCACGGCGAGGAGATGCATGGCTGATGGGTAGTTCAGTCACTAGTGCGGCCCCCTCAGGGCACCAGCCGACCCCCTGAGTGTATTAGGCTTGCCCGGGTATCGGGATCTCTGCCCGGGTCGACCACCCTTTCTCCCATTCTCGTGGGTCTAAATATGGAACATACAATCAAAACAATTTTAAAAAAGAATGAGAAGGTGTTAAGAGAGTGTAGTTCGCGCACGCCTAGTTCTGCGCGATCTGAAGAAGATGACGAATACGTGCCGTCGGAGCATGACAGCGAAGTCGTGGAGCTCACTTCGGAGGCCACTCCGGAGAAGGCTCCACGCAAACGGTTGCGGTCTGCGCAGGAATCGGAGTCAGACGGCTCCAGCGAGGACGTGGCATCGGCTGCAAAAGTGCCGACGGCGAGACGTGGACGCGGTCGTCCGCCCACCCACGGCAGATACGTGGGTCTGGGCAAGGCGAAGGCCGAACTCGCCGCCGCATTACGGAGGTCCGAAGACGAGGAGCGCACGTCTGAGGAGGATAGCCTCATTGCTGCGGCAGCCCGACGAGTCACTGCGGGACGTATGCAGCCGGCGGTAGAGCTGGATGCTGAAGACTTGCCGGTTATTCAGCTGAAGGCCCGGCTAAGTGATGCCCTGGAGGCCATACGACTGGTCTCCAGGAAATCGAAGGGTCTTAAGGGCACCTGCCAGAAGACCCTTAAGGTGTCAATTGAGGCCATTAAGGACATTGCGGAGGCCGTCTTCAGCCGCACGGAGAACGAGGAAGTCCAGAAACTCCAGACGGAAAATGCGCGTTTGGCGAAACAAATATCCGAACTCAAGAGCCGCCAAGAGGAGTTCGAGAGGAGGCACGATCAGGTCGCAAACAAGGCCGAGTCGGACCTTGTGGCTCTCGTCCGACAGGAGCTCGGAGAGTTTCGTGCGAAGCTCTCCGTTATGGAGGGCCGGCTGCTGCGCCCTCCTTTAGCAGCAGATCGGAGAGAGCCTCTTCTCCCTTCTCCTCCGACACCTGCGCCGCCAACATCATATGCGGCAAAAGCTAAGACCTTGCGGCCCCCAGCGACTGCTCCAGCGGCCGACACGACAGCTCCTGTCAAACATCAGGGCAGGAAAAGGTCGCAGGCTAAGCGCGCACCTGTACCTGCCGCTCCCAGGATACAACCCGCTGCTACCGCGCACAAAGCCGGCGACTGGGAGGTTGTCGGCAAGAAGAAGGAGGCAGCCAAGAAGAGGAAGAAGGCGGCCAAGAAAGCCAGGCAGGCGGCCAAAAAGGCGGAGAGGAAGCTCCAGGCCCCTCGCTCCACTGCGGTTGTTATTACGTTGCAGCCGGCTGCCATCGAGCGAGGGACCACTTACGCGGAGCTCCTCAAGAAGGCGCGGACGGCGATCGACCCCGGCAAACTGGGCATAACGGGAGGCTTGCGGTGCCGGACTACCCAGACCGGTGCCCGCCTAATCGAAGTGCCGGGAGTCGCAAGCGGCGACCAGGCGGACCGCCTGGCGGAAAGTCTCCGTCAGGTGTTAGAGTCAGAAGAGGTCCGCGTCTCCAGGCCCACAAAATGTGTTGATTTGCGCATTACGGGCCTGGATGACTCGGTTGATAAAGAAGAGGTCGTCGCTGCCGTCGCCAAGACCGGAGGGTGCCCTGCCGACCAAATAAAGTGTGGCGATATTAAGCAGGGCCGCGCCGGAATGGGGACGGCTATCATAAGCTGTCCCGTGGCCGCCGCCAAAAAGCTTGCCGATGGTCGGCGAGTTTTGGTGGGATGGGTGTCGGCGCAGGTAAAAGTGCTGGAGCCCAGGCTCGCCCGGTGCTACCGCTGCCTGTCTAGCGGCCATGTGGGCGTCAAGTGCCCCTCCCAGGCTGACTGCACCGGCCGCTGTTTCCGCTGCGGTCAGCCGGGTCACATGGCCGCTACATGTGAGGCCACGCCGCACTGTATCTTGTGTGCGGCGGTGGGAAAATCATCGAAGCATCGGGCGGGTGGCAAGGAGTGCGCTGCCACCCAAAAGAAATTACCCCCACGGTCCCCTGCCTCGCCGTCATCGGCAACCAAGGTCGCCGCTCCCGCGGTTGGAGGGGCGGAGGTCAGTATGGAGACGTAATGCCTCCCTGCCTCCGTCTCCTCCAAGGAAATTTAAACCACTGCGCCAGGGCTCAGGACCTTCTCCTCCAGAGCATGGCGCAGTGGTCAATTCATGTCGCAGTAGTAGCCGAGCCCTATTTCGTCCCTCCCAGGGCTGACTGGGTAGGGGACCTCGATGGCTCGGTGGCGTTAATATCGCCGGCCGCCGCCGGCACTCCGTCCTTCGAGAACATCGTCCGAGGACGGGGCTGCGTCGCAGCACTCGTAGGAGAAGCGGTTGTGGTGGGCGGCTACTTCTCACCCAACCGACCTCTCGCCGACTTCGAGGAGTATCTCCTCGAACTGAACGTCGTCGTCGCTCGAAGCCACCCTCGGCCCGTGCTCGTCGTCGGGGACCTCAATGCCAAATCCTCGGCTTGGGGTTCCGCGACCACGGACGCGAGGGGTGAATTGCTCGAGGAGTGGGCCGTAGAAAACGGCCTGCTAGTCCTCAATCGTGGGTCAGTGCACACGTGCGTGCGTCAGCGGGGCGGGTCAGTTATTGACGTCTCTTTTGCCAGCCCCGCGCTAGCACGCCGTGTCCAAGGCTGGCGTGTCGTCGAGGAGGTGGAGACATTGTCGGACCATCGGTATATACGGTTCGACGTCTCCGCCCAGACCTCCGACCCCCCGGCCCCAAGGGCCCCGATTGGGGGCGGTCCGCGTTGGGCTTTGAAAAAGCTGAATCGGGAGATCCTCCTGGAAGCCTCCATCGTTCAGGCCTGGGTGCCAGCACCGGCCAGGCCTGAGAACGTCGATATGGAGGCCGAGTGGTTCCGGGAGGCCACAACTCAAATCTGTGATGCGGCGATGCCTAGAGTGCCTCGAAACTTACCAGCTAGGCGTCGGGTGTACTGGTGGTCGGACCACATAGCCGACCTGCGCCATTCATGCGTGACGGCCAGACGCCAGTACATCCGGCTTCGTAGGAGGCGTCGCCGCCCTCCCGATTTTGACGCCAGGGAGGCGGAACTGTACGAGGTCTACAGAGTGGCCAAGAAGCTCCTCAAAATTGCCATAAAGCGGGCCAAGGATGAGGCCCGCCAGGAGCTGCTGGGGACTCTGGACAGTAATCCCTGGGGGCGTCCATACCTTATGGTCAGGGGCAAACTTCGCCCCTGGGCGCCCCCTTTGTCCCAGAGTCTCCGGCCACAGTTGATTGAGGAGGTGGTGGCCGCTCTGTTCCCTTCACGGGCGGAGCACACTCCTCCGCCGATGGTTCTGCCTTCCATGGCGTCCAGCGCGGACTTTGACGACGACGTGGTTCCCGAAGTGACCCAAGTAGAGTTGCGAGCGGCGGTGTCGAGACTTCGCTCGAAAAACACCGCCCCAGGGCCCGACGGCATTCCAGGCCGTGCATTGGCCCTGGTCCTCGAGGAGCTCGCGCCCCGACTCAGGGGGCTCCTCTGTGAGTGTTTGCAGCAGGGCCAGTTTCCGCGCCAGTGGAAGGTGGGGAAACTGGTCCTGATCAGGAAGGAAGGGCGCCCGGCGGACAGTCCGTCCGCCTACCGGCCCATAGTGTTGCTGGACGAGGTGGCTAAACTATTTGAGTTTATTATCGCGGAGCGCCTCGTCCAGCGTCTTTCTTGTGTGGGTCCGGACTTGGCGGACAACCAATATGGTTTCCGCCGCGGGCGCTCTACAATCGATGCAGTCCTGCAAGTGAGGAGCCTGGCGGAGGATGCGGTGTCCCGGGGCGAGGTCGTCTTCGCGGTGTCTCTAGACATCGCGAATGCCTTTAACACCTTGCCCTGGAGTTGTATCAGGGAGGCACTCATTTTCCATCGAGTGCCGACCTACCTCCGCCGCATAGTCGGGGCATATCTATCGGAGAGGGTAGTAGTCTACCCGGGTCACGACGGTTGGAGTCGGCGAGAGATGTCGTGCGGTGTTCCACAGGGATCGGTTCTGGGTCCGCTCCTGTGGAACATCGGTTACGACTGGGTGCTGCGAGGTGCGCTCCTCCGTGGCGTCGGCGTCATTTGTTACGCCGACGACACACTTGTCACGGCGAGGGGTAAGTCGCACCGGGCGGCGGCCATACTGGCGACCGCTGGGGTCGCACAAGTCGTTGGTCGTATCCGGCGGTTGGGCCTCGAGGTGGCCCTGTCGAAATCCGAGGCCGTTTGTTTTCACGGCCCTCGGAACCGGCCACCTCCAGGGGCCCATATTATGGTAGGAGGGGTCCGCATCGGCGTCGAGTCGACCCTGAAATATTTGGGTCTTTTGCTCGACAGCCGGTGGGACTTTACAGCCCATTTTCGTCGTTTGGTCCCCATTCTTCGGGGCGCTGCGGGCGCGCTCTCGCGCCTGCTGCCCAACCTCGGGGGGCCAAACACCTCCTGCCGGAGGCTCTACGAGGGGGTCGTGCGGTCCATGGCCCTTTATGGGGCCCCAGTATGGGCAGACAACCTGACGGCCCGAAACATTTCGGCGCTTCGTGCGCCACAACGCGCCATGGCCGTCAGGTTGATAAGAGGTTACCGCACGATCTCGTTCGAGGCTGCGAGCCTCCTCGCCGGATCGATGCCATGGGACCTGGAAGCGGCGCTCCTGGCGTCGCTCTATCGTTGGCGCCGGGAGGCGCTAGCTCGGGGCGAAGGACCGGCTCTTCCCGCTCTCGAGGCGGCGAGGTCCGAGCTCCGCCAGGTCCTAGTGGCGAATTGGAAGGAACGACTTGTGCACCCCAGTGCCGGGCACGCCACGATCGTGGCGGTAAGTCCCGTGTTTGAGGAGTGGCTGGAGAGGCGCCATGGCGCCCTCACCTTCCGGCTGACACAGGTAATGACTGGCCACGGTTGTTTTGGCCAGTTCCTGTGTCGTATACGCCGGCAAGAGACGCCCGGTTGTCACCACTGCGGCGACTGCCGCGACGTTGTTGAGGACACGGCGCTGCACACTTTGGCGGTTTGCCCCGCCTGGGCATCGCAGCGCCGTGAGTTGATCGCGGCAGTCGGATTGGTTGCCCTCTCGCTCCCGGCCGTAGTTCAGTCTATGGTCCGGAGTGAGAGGTCGTGGAACGCCGTCGCCTCCTTTTGTGAGGAAGTAATTTCCATCAAGGAGGCGGCGGAGCGGGAGAGGGAGCGTTTGAACCCTCTCCCCAACCGCAGAGCCGGGCGCCGGAGGGCGCGAGACGACCTCCAGCCACCCTGAGGTTTGACCTGGGGGTGGCGGGCTTTGTGGGCCTGCCCGCCATCCGTTCAGCACCAGGTCCGAGAGGCGGCGTGCGTGTTCCCACGCGCGCCTCTGTTGTTTCGAGTCCGTCTCCCCTCCAGGGGGGACAGTAGGGATAACTTGTGAGGAGTGCCTTTGGGTAGGTCTTTTGTGTAGTGGCCTGCCGTTTCATACGGCGGGCCGAAACCTCGGCGGGGTCGCGACCGCATGCGAAAGTGATTCGCGCGGCCCCGTCGATAGTGGTTTTGTCGAGGAACACCGTGGTAGGTTTAGTCGGTATTCCGGGAGGTACATTTTCTTCTTAACATCTTCTTTTACCCCGGCGAGTCCGACATAACCCCTCCGCCCGCCCCCGCGGAGGGGTATGCATCAAGCATTCCCCCACGTAAAAAAAAAAAAAAAAAAAAGGTTAGGTTAGGTTAGGTTAGGTTAGGTTATGAGGTCCTTCTGCGAGACTGTCATCTCGCAGAAGGAGGCGGCGGAACGGGGGCGTGAGGATGATCCTTACGCCCCGGAAGTCCGCCGCCGGAGGAGAGGGCGCAGGAGACGCGCTTTTGTCGCTCTCCTGCCCCCCACTTAAGGGTTCCGGGTGGCAAGGCCTGAGGGGACCCTGCCACCCGTAAATTAGGAACCCCGAGAGGGCGCGCGCGGTGTTCCCGCGCGCCTTCTACCGTCGAAAGGGGAGAGCGGTCAGGCTCTCCCCTGGGGACGAGAGGTGGCCGGGTCCGTTTGACCCGGCCCACACCCACATGGGGGGGCCTGCTATGGATGAATCCTCTAAGTTCCCAACTGGCCCCCCCTATTGGATGAGAGAGGGAACACCCCAGGTTTTTTAGTGGGTAGACCAGCGCGTCTCGCTGGGAGTCCCACACTCCCCCGCCGGTGCCGTCCCCTAGCCGGCGGGCAGTGCATGAAGCATTTTTCCTGGGTAACAAAAAAAAAAAAAAAAAAAAAAAAAAAAAAAAAAAAAAAAAAAAAAAAAAAAAAAAAAAAAAAAAAAAAAAAAAAAAAAAAAAAAAAAAAAAAGGTTAGGTTAGGTTAGGTTAGGTTAGGTTAGGTTAGGTTAGGTTAGGTTAGGTTAGGTTAGGTTAGGTTAGGTTAGGTTAGGTTAGGTTAGGTTAGGTTAGGTTAGGTTAGGTTAGGTTAGGTTAGGTTAGGTTAGGTTAGGTTAGGTTAGGGTGTTTGTCAGAAAACCTCCTCGTGGTACACCCTGGGCAACGTTGGCAATAATGCTCTTCATTATTGCTGGCGGCTAATATTCTGACAACCGGTGCCTTGTGCCGTCGCGTTCGGCACCGGTGGCGGGGGGATGGACGTTTGTCCCATCCCCAAGCCGGAGGCCCTTGTTTTGGGCCCGGCTCTCCCAGTACCGCTCTGTTTTAGAGTGGACATTGGAGAGCCGCTTTGACGGGTTCGGCGTGCACTCACCCTGCCGCTGAACAGACAACGGGGTCCCTTTTCGTCACTCTGACGATTCTCCCCCCCCTTTCTTTGCCCCTTTGTTTTGTCCCCCCCCCTCCCTTTTGTGGTTCTGAGTCCACTTTGTTTTCCCCTCCCTTTTGTTACTCCCTTTCTTTTGACTTTTGTCCCCGTTGTCACCGTCTAGAGCATATCGTAACCCCGTAGTGTGCAGTGTCGTGGATCACGTCTCGCGGCTGCTGACGGGACCGAGGGTCTTGGCTTCACCGCCCGGACTGCGAGGGAGTGGCCCTCTATAAAAACCACCCCGAATCTCAAGTTGCTGCCGCACGGCGAGGAGATGCATGGCTGATGGGTAGTTCAGTCACTAGTGCGGCCCCCTCAGGGTACCTGCCGTCCCCCTGTTGTATTAGGCTTGCCCGGGTATCGGGATCTCTGCCCGGGTCGACTTTTATTTCTCCCATACTCGTGGGTCTTAATATGGAAACTCAAAATATTAAATCTATTTTAAAGAAGAAGGTTGTGAGGGAGAGTAGGTCGCGCACGCCTAGTTCTGCGCGATCAGAAGATGAAGAGTACGTGCCGTCGGAGCACGAAGTTGAAATCGTGTCTTCGGACTTTAGTCCGGAGAGAGTTACACGAAAGCGCTTGCGGTCTACGCAGGTCTCGGAGGAGTCGGAAGGCTCAGGTGAGGACGCGGTGTCGGCTGCGAAGGTGCCAACAGCGAGACGTGGACGCGGTCGTCCGCCCACCCACGGTAGATACGTGGGTCTGGGCCAGGCCAAAGCCGAACTTGCCGCCGCACTGCGGAAGGCCGACGAAGAAGAGCGCACGTCCGAGGAGGACAGCGTAATTGCTGCGGCAGCCCGGAGAGTCACCGCAGGACGGAAGCAGCCGTTGGTGGAGCCGGATGCTGAAGACCTGCCGGTGACACAACTAAAGACCCGGCTCAGCGACGCTCTGGAGGCAATTCGTCTTGTCTCTAAAAAGTCTAAGGGCCTGAAAGGCACGTGCCAGAAGACCCTGAAAGACTCCATAGAGGCCATTCGAGAAATTGCGGAGGCAGCCTTTAGTCGATCGGCCAATGAGGAGGTCACAAAACTGCTGACTGAAAACGCGCGCTTGGCCCAGGAAGTGGCCGATCTCAAAAATCGACAGGAGGCGTTTGAGAAGCGGCACGAGCAGGGCACTAATAAGGCGGAATCGGAGCTTGTGGCGCTAGTCCGACAGGAGCTCGGAGAGTTCCGTGCCAAACTCTCCGTCATGGAGGGCCGGCTGCTGCGCCCTCCTCTAGCAGCGGACCGAAGACAGCCTCCCCCGCCTTCTCCCCCGACGCCTGCGCCGCAAACATCCTACGCGGCCAAAGTAAGGGCCTCGCAGCTTGCGCCAACAGCTGTTCCAGCGGCCGCTACGGGTAGGAAAAGGCAGCAGGCCAAGCGCGCACCTGTACCACCCAAGAAGCGCCCCGCCCCTCCTGTGGAACAACCAACCGCCACCGCACGCAAAGCCGATGACTGGGAGGTTGTCGGCAAAAAGAAGGAGGAGGCCAAGCAGAGGAAGAAGGTGGCCAAGAAGGCAAGGCAGGCGGCGAAAAAGGCGGCGAGGAAGCTCCAGGCCCCTCGCTCCACTGCGGTGATCATAACACTGCAGCCGGCGGCCATTGAGCGAGGAGCTACATACGCGGAGCTTCTGAAGAAGGCGCGGACGGCGATCGACCCCGGCAAACTGGGAATAACGGGAGGCTTGCGGTGCCGGACTACCCAGACCGGTGCCCGCCTAATCGAAGTGCCGGGAGTCGCTAGCGGCGACCAAGCGGACCGTCTGGCGGAAAGTCTCCGTCAGGTGTTGGAATCCGAAGAGGTCCGCGTCTCCAGGCCCCAAAAGTGCGTGGATCTGCGCATCACGGGCCTGGATGACTCTGTCACAAAAGAGGAGGTCGTTGCTGCCGTCGCCAAGACCGGAGGGTGCCCTGAAGCTCAAGTAAGGTCCGGTGAAATTAAGCAGGGCCGCGCCGGAATGGGGACGGCCATTATCAGCTGTCCCGTGGCCGCCGCCAAGAAACTGGCCGATGGCCGAAGAATTTTAGTGGGTTGGGTGTCGGCGCAGGTCAAGGTCTTAGAACCCAGGCTCGCCCGGTGCTACCGCTGCCTATCTGGCGGCCATGTGGGCGTCATGTGCCCCTCACAGGCTGACTGCACCGGCCGCTGTTTCCGCTGCGGTCAGCCAGGTCACGTGGCCGCTACATGTGGGGCCACGCCGCACTGCATTTTGTGTGCGGCGGCGGGCAAATCTTCGAAGCACCGGGCGGGTGGCAAGGAGTGCGCCGCCACCCAAAAGAAACTACCCCCACGGTCCCCTGCCTTGCCGTCATCAGCAACCAGGGTCGCCACTCCCGCGGTTAGGGGGGCGGAGGTGAATATGGAGACGTAATGGCTCCGCCCCTCCGCCTCCTGCAGTGTAATTTGAACCACTGCGCCAGGGCTCAGGATCTTCTCCTCCAGGGCATGGCGCAGTGGACAATTAACGTCGCCATCGTCGCCGAGCCCTACTTTGTCCCTCCCAGTGATGGCTGGATAGGGGACCTCAGTGGCTCGGTGGCGATCATTTCGCTGGCCGCCGCCGGCACCCCGCCCTTCGAGAATATCGTTCAGGGACGGGGATGCGTCGCAGCACAAATAGGAGAAGCGGTTGTGGTGGGCGGCTACTTCTCACCCAACCGATCTCTCGCCGACTTCGAGGAGTATCTCCTCGAACTTAGCGTCGTCGTCGCTCGCAGCCACCCTCGGCCCGTGCTCGTCGTCGGGGACCTCAATGCCAAATCCACGGCTTGGGGTTCACCGGCCACGGATGCGAGAGGTGAGCTGCTTGAGGAGTGGGCCGTTGAGAACGGCCTGCAAGTCCTCAATCGTGGATCAGTGCACACGTGCGTGCGTCAGCGGGGCGGTTCCATCGTGGACGTGTCCTTTGCGAGCCCCGCTCTAGCGCGCCGTGTCGTAGATTGGCGCGTCGTCGAGGGGGTGGAGACGTTGTCGGACCATCGCTACATTCGGTTCGACGTCTCCGCCCAGACCTTCGGCGCGCCCATTGGAAGATATCCGATTGGGGGCGGTCCGCGTTGGGCCTTGTCTAAATTGAATCGGGAGGTCCTCCTGGAGGCCTCCATCGTTCAGGCCTGGGTGCGTTCTTCGGTCAGGCCTGAAAACATCGAGATGGAGGTTGAGTGGTTCCGGGAGGCAATGAGTCAAATTTGCGATGCGGCGATGCCGCGAGTAAGATCTACTCCATCGAGGCGCCAGGTGTACTGGTGGTCGGATCATATCGCGCGGCTACGTAATTCTTGTGTAGCTGCGCGACGCCAGTACATCCGGCTGCGCAGAAGGCGTCGCCGCCCTCCCGATTTCACGGAGAGACAGGCGGAACTCTATGAGGCCTACAGAGCGGCCAAAAAATCTTTGAAAGTTGAGATTATGCGGGCCAAACATCAGGCCCGCCAGGAGTTCCTAGAGACTCTGGACCGTAATCCTTGGGGGCGCCCATACCTTATGGTAATGTCGAAGCTTCGCCCATGGGCGCCCCCCTTGTCCCAGAGTCTCCGTCCGGAGCTCCTGCGAGAGGTGGTGGCCGCTCTGTTTCCTTCCAGAGCGGAGCACACTCCTCCGCCTATGGTTCCGCCTTCAGTAGCGTCCAACGCGGACTTTGACGACGACGTTGTTCCCGAAGTGACCCGGGTAGAATTACGAGCGGCGGTGTCACGACTTCGTGCGAAGAACACCGCCCCAGGACCCGACGGCATTCCAGGTCGTGCGTGGGTCCTGGCCCTTGAGGAGCTCGAGCCCCGACTCAGGGGACTCCTCACATTGTGTCTTCGGGAGGGCCGGTTCCCAAGTCAGTGGAAGGCTGGGAAACTGGTCCTCCTCAGAAAGCCGGGGCGTCCGGCGGACAGCCCGTCCGCCTACCGGCCCATTGTTTTGCTGGACGAGGTCGCTAAATTGTTCGAAAGAATTATCGCGGAGCGCCTCGTCCAGCACTTGTCTTCGGTGGGCCCGGATTTGGCGGACAGTCAGTATGGCTTCCGTCGCGGGCGCTCCACCATCAACGCTGTTCAGCGTGTGAGGAGTCTGACGGAGGAAGCAGTTGCCCGGGGTGAGGTCGTCTTGGCGGTGTCACTCGACATCGCCAACGCCTTTAATACCTTGCCCTGGAGTTGTATTAGGGAGGCGTTAGTTTTCCATCGCGTGCCTCCCTACCTCCGTCGCATAGTCGGGGCTTATTTAAATAATAGATTTATTGTTTATCCGGGTCATGACGGTTGGAGTCGGCGAGAGATGTCGTGCGGTGTTCCACAGGGATCGGTTCTGGGTCCGCTCCTGTGGAACATCGGTTACGACTGGGTGCTGCGAGGTGCGCTCCTCCGTGGCGTCGGCGTCATTTGTTACGCCGACGACACCTTAGTCACGGCAAGGGGTAAGTCGCACCGGGCGGCGGCCATATTGGCGACCGCTGGGGTTGCACAAGTCGTTGGTCGTATCCGGCGGTTGGGCCTAGAGGTGGCTCTTTCTAAGTCCGAGGCCATCTACTTTCATGGTCCTCGGAACCGGCCACCTCCAGGGGCCCACATCATGGTAGGAGGGGTCCGCATCGGCGTCGGGTCGACTCTCAAGTATCTGGGACTCGTGCTCGACAGTCGGTGGGACTTTGCTGCACATTTTCGAGGTTTGGCTCCCAGTCTTCTGGGCGTTGCAGGCGCGTTAGCGCGCCTGCTGCCCAACTTAGGGGGGCCAAACGCCTCCTGCCGGAGGCTCTACGAGGGGGTCGTGCGGGCTAAGGCCCTATACGGAGCACCCGTATGGGCCAACACCCTGACGGCCAAAAACGTGGCCGCTCTTCGGCGGCCACAACGCGTCATCGCCGTCAGGGCAATTCGAGGTTACCGCACGATCTCGTTCGAGGCAGCGAGCCTCCTTGCCGGATCGTCGCCCTGGGACCTAGAGGCCGGGCTCCTGGCGTCGCTATTCCAATGGCGCCAGGAGGCACTGGTACGGGGTGAGGTGCCGTCGCATCGCGATATCGAGGTGCGGCGGCGCGAGCTCCGCGAGGTCCTAGTGGCAGAATGGGAGGAACGACTTGTCAATCCCAGCGCCGGGCACGCCACAATCGTGGCGGTAAGACCCGTACTTAGAGAGTGGCTGGAGAGGCGTCATGGCGCCCTCACGTTTCGCCTGACGCAGGTGCTGGCCGACCACGGTTGTTTCGGTCGGTATCTGTGTCGAATAGGCAAACAGGAGACGCCCGGTTGTCATCACTGCGGCGACTGCCGCGTCGTTGTCGAGGACACGGCGTTGCACACATTGGTGGCTTGCCCTGCTTGGGCCACGCAACGCCGTGTCATGCACGTGGCAGTCGGTAGAGTCGTCCTCTCGCTCGAGGCTATGGTTCTGTCCATGATCTCGAGCGAGAGGTCTTGGAATGCCGTCGCCTCCTTCTGTGAGGAGGTGATGTCAGTGAAGGAGGCGGCGGAGAGGGAGAGGGAACGTTCAGTCCCTCTCCCTAACCGCAGAGCCGGGCGCAGGAGGGCGCGAGACGACCTCCAGCCACCCTGAGTAGAAGCCTGCGGGCGGTGGACCCATTGGGGCCGTCCACCGCCCGACCAGCGCAGGTCCGAGTAGGCGGCGTTCGTGTTCCACGCACGCCTCTCGATGTCGGAAAGGGACTAGGTCCCCCCGCTTTGTTATCGGGGACCAGGTCCCCCAACTACGGAAACTTTTATTGTGTTGTGGGACCCGCCACGTCCATCGGCGGGTCAAACCTTTGGCGGGGTCGCGATTTGAATGCGAAAGCGATCCGCGCGACCCCGCCATAAAGGTGGGAGGAACACCGCGGTGGTTTTAGTCGGTTCAGCCCAAACATATGGGCTGGATCCCGACATATCCCCATCGCCTGCCCCAAAACCGGCGATGGGGAATGTGATTTGCACATTTCCCCGCGTTAAAAAAAAAAAAAAAAAAGGTTAGGTTAGGTTAGGTTAGGTTAGGTTAGGTTAGGTTAGGTTAGGTTAGGTTAGGTTAGGTTAGGTTAGGTTAGGTTAGGTTAGGTTAGGTTAGGTTAGGTTAGGTTAGGTTAGGTTAGGTTAGGTTAGGTTAGGTTAGGTTAGGTTAGGTTAGGTTAGGTTAGGTTAGGTTAGGTTAGGTTAGGTTAGGTTAGGTTAGGTTAGGTTAGGTTAGGTTAGGTTAGGTTAGGTTAGGTTAGGTTAGGTTAGGTTAGGTTAGGTTAGGTTAGGTTAGGTTAGGTTAGGTTAGGTTAGGTTAGGTTAGGTTAGGTTAGGTTAGGTTAGGTTAGGTTAGGTTAGGTTAGGTTAGGTTAGGTTAGGTTAGGTTGGGTTGTGTGGCCAGAGAACCTCCCAGTGTGCCTGACGGCTGCTGGTCCCTTCTACACTTCTCGTGGGATGGAACAGCATACGTTGGGCCGGTGCACCCCGGGCAACTCGGGTAATAATGTCCTTTCGGGGGCATTATTACTCGTGGCTAATACTCTGGCACACGCGTAGGGAACCCGAGGCAGTTTGTCTCGGGGTTATCGGCCCGCAAGGGCCGCGTTTGGGCGTCTCTCCACGTGTTCCTCTGATTAGCAGAGGACACGTGGATTTGAGACAGGGAGGGTAGAGGAAGAAAACCTCGGTAAAAAATAACAAGTAGGGGCCCGTAAGGCCAAGGCAGGCCTAGGTAGGTAGGGTGGTAGGGTTAGGTTAGGTATGTATGTATATATATGTATGTGTATGTATATGTATATATATATTTAGGGTTGTTAGGTTTAGTTAGGGTTGTTAGGCTAGGTCTAGGTTTAGGAGTCCTGCCTAGGTAGGCGATTTTGGGGTGTTGGGGCGGGTGGATTGGTCCAACATGGACTTCCATCCGGCCCAACACGGGGGGATAGAGGAAGACAACCTCTTTAAAAAATCACCAGTGGGGGCCGTAAGGCCGGGGCGGGTTGTGCGTAGGGCTGAGGGCTGCCAATAGCCCTGGCTTTAGGCGGGAGCACATAGGGGAGGGGAAACCTAACCCTGCCTCCGTCTACATATCGTTACCCGTTGAGTGTCGTTGATCACGTCTAGCGGCTCAACGGGACCGAGGGGCTTGCCTTAGTTGGCCGGCCCGCGAGAAGGAAAACTCAGAACACCCAACAGCGAAGTTGTAAAAACCTCTGGGTACCTGCCGTCCCCCAGCAGTATATAGGCCTTCCCCCGGAATGAGCGTCACCCGGGGGTCGAGTTTAAATCGACTCTACTCGTGGGTATAAAATGGAGAAATTGAATAAAACCAAACCAGATGAAGAGAAGAAGATGGAGGAGCATGGAGTGCCATTGCGCGACTCCATAGGTCGCTTTGTCACGGCCGGGGACAGTGTCCCGGGCGTGCCGAAAACACGGTCGAGGTGTCGGGTGGCGGCGCTGGCGCGCAGCGATTCCTTCTCGAGCGTGCTCAGCGCCGGCACCGGCACTGATATGGACGTCGAGTCGCGGGCGGGCTCGGGCTCGGAGGCCAGTCGGCCTCAGAGCCGGTGCTCGTCGGCGGCTCGACGGGAGAGGGAGGAGGGGGAGGATAGCTCTGCCTCCCTCACCCTCAAGTTCTGGGCGGCACCCGGCGCTTCCGCGAAGCGCCGGAAGACGTCGCACCACGCGTCCGATGCTGGATCGGACACGGAGGTGGAGGTAGCGGAGGGGACGCCCTGTTTAGGAAGGGCTGGCTCCCCGATGCCGCCTCCCTCCGCGAGGAAGGTCCACGGGCAGACTTTGCCTGCCCGTCGGGACCTCCGCAAGGCGGCTGAGGTCGCGGATGCGTCCCCTTCGGGAGGGGACTCGGTTGCCGACCTCAGGCAACGGTTCGAGGCTGGAGCCGAGACCGTCCTGAGGGTGGCGGCCCGGTCCGGCAACCTGAAGGGTGGGTTTGTCCGGGACCTTAAAACGGCGACAGAAGACATGAGGGAGGCCTTCTTCAATCTGTGGGGGCGGACTTCGTCCGACCTACAGAGGCGCTGGAGGTCGGAGAACGAGGGGCTGCACAGGCAGCTGGCGGAGCTCCGGGCGGAGGTGACGGCCATGAAGGCGGCCGCTGCCACTGCCGCTCGGGCCGACGCTGCAAAGCCAAAGTCTGCCAAGGGGCCCCGGGAGGAGTTCCCGCCCCTCCCGCGGCGCACAGTGCAGCCCCTTACTCCCGCGGAGGACCGGCGTCCCGCCTGGGCGGACGACCTGATGCGCGCCACAGTGGCTCAGGCGCGCAACGTGGTAGAAGCGTGCCTGGCCAGCTGTGGCCTCGCGCCCGTCCCGATCCCGGGCCCTCCGCTCGGGGGCCGTCCCCGCATGGTCGGGGGCGCGCCGGCTCGCCCGGCGCCCTCCGGCCAGCCAGTGGCACGGCAGACATCTGCCCCCACACTGCCGGCTTCCTCCTCCAAGGGGAAAAAGAAGGGGAAGGAAAGGAAGGGGAAGGCGATCGTCACTGTGACGCCGTCGCGTCCCGCCCCCCAGCCCCAACCCGCCCCAGTGGCCTCTACCTCGGCTGAACAGCCATGGACGGAGGTCACCAGGAGGAAGCGCAAGAAGAAGAAGAAGGCCTCCCGGACTCCCCAGGTCGTTAATAAAAAGAAGGGCCTCCGCCCAGCCGACCTGCGCCCTCCACGCTCCACCGCCGTTGTGGTGGAGCTGACGGAGGAGGGGCTCCGGCAGGGCGTCACCTACGCAAGCGTCCTCCGGCGGGCCACTCAGGCTATGAATCTCGCCGAGATGGGCCTCGCTGGAGGCGTTTGCTTTAAGGTTGCCGCCACTGGGGCCAGAATTTTGGAGGTCCCAGGTGCCACCTCCGGCGACAAGGCGGACAGGGTAGCCAATACAATTCGGTCCCTGTTCCCGCCTGAGGAGGTCAAGATCTCCCGCCCGGTGAAGTCCGCCGAAATGCGGATAACCGGGCTGGACGACTCGGCCTCCTCCGAGGATGTCGCCGCTGCGGTGGCACAAGCCGGAGCCTGCCCTCAGGCGCAGGTCAGGGTGGGGGAGATGCGCCGCAGCGAGAGCGGACTGTGCACGGTGGTGGTGCGCTGTCCCATCGCTGCGGCGAAGAAGGTTGCGGCCGGCCGTTTGCTGGTCGGGATGGTCTCGGCTCAGGTGAAGCTCCTGGAGCCGAGGCCTAGGCGGTGCTACCGCTGCCTCGAACCGGGGCACGTGAGGCAGCAATGCACCGCCGAAACTGATCGCAGCGACTTGTGTTTTCGCTGCGGCCAGCCCGGCCACAAAGCCGCCGCCTGCTCCGCTGCAAAACTTTCCTGCAGCATCTGTTTGGCTGCAGGAAAGCCGGCGGAGCACCGGATGGGGAGCAAATCTTGCTCCCCACCAAAAAGACGTAGGGCCAGAGGGGCGGTCGCCAGGACTCTGGCCGCCCCGGCCCCCTCCCAAGCAGGGAGCAGTAGGGAGGCGATGGACACGTAATTAATTATGGTCCATCGCCTCCTACAGGTGAATATTAACCACTCCGCCAGGGCGCAGGATATCTTGTTGCAGCATATGGCGGAGTGGTCAATAGACATCGCCGTGGTCGCCGAGCCTTACTGCGTCCCCAGCCGACACAACTGGTTTGGGGACCTCGGGAGCTCGGCGGCTATTGTTTCGTCTGGACCCTCGCTCCTGGTGATGACAGACAGGGGCGAGGGTTATGTGTGTGTTGATTGGGAGGGAACCGTTCTGATCGGGGTGTACTTCTCTCCGAACCGGCGCCTCGCCGAGTTTGAGCGATTTTTGGGCGCGGTGGGGGCCGTGATTAATCGGTACCCATCGCGTCCGGTCGTGGTGGCGGGGGACTTCAATGCCAAATCAACGGCTTGGGGATCCCCTGTCACGGACGCTCGCGGCGGCGCGCTGGAGGAGTGGACGATTGCGACCGGCCTCGTGGTTCTGAACCGGGGTTCGGTCGCCACGTGCGTGCGCTGGCAGGGCGAGTCCATTGTGGACATTTCGTTTGCAAGCCCTGCTGTAGCGCGCCGCGTCCGGGACTGGCAAGTGCTGGTCGAGGCGGAGTCTCTGTCGGACCACCGTTACGTGCGGTTCGACATCTCCGCCTCGCCGGCGATCCCGGACGATCGCCCGAGGAGAGTGCACACCCCGTCGTCCCCACGATGGGCGTTGAAACGTCTCAATGTAGACGTGCTGGTGGAAGCCTCCATCGTCCAGGCCTGGACCCCGATGGGCGAAGGGCCTGTGGAGGTCGAGCAAGAGGCGGAGTGGTTCCGGGGCGCGATGACGCTGATTTGCGACGCGTCGATGCCCCGGGCCAGTGCTCGACCTCCGAGGCGTCAGGTGTACTGGTGGTCTGACGACATCAGCGAGAAACGCGCCGCGTGCGTTGCGGCGCGTCGCCAGTACACTAGGTACCGCCGTCGCAGGCGGTACCGTGACCAGACCGTGGAGGCACGGCTGCGGGATGCGTACAAACAGCGAAAGTACGCCCTGCAGTCCGCCATCAGCGAGGCCAAAACCCAAAGATGGGAAGAGTTCCTGGGGACTCTCGAGGCAGATCCGTGGGGCCGTCCGTACAAGGCGGTCAGGGGCAAGTTACGCCCCTGGGCCCCACCGGTCACCGAGAGTCTCCAGCCCCGGCAATTGGAGGAGGTGGTCTCCGCTCTCTTTCCTTCGAGAGCGGAGCACTCGCCTCCCGTAATGGCGCCGCCCGAAACTGAGGAGGGCGGTGCTGATGCCGGGGCGCCAGAAGTTACAATGGCGGAGCTCGGCGCGGCAATGATGCGGCTCCGGGGTAAAAACACCGCCCCGGGGCCGGACGGAATTCCTGGCCGCGCCTGGGTTTTGGCCTACGACGCCCTAGGGGACCGGCTCCTCAGGCTGTTTAGCGCCTGTCTGGAGTCGGGACGGTTCCCTCCCATGTGGAAGACGGGTAAGCTGGTCCTCCTGAGAAAGGAGGGCCGCCCCGCGGACTCTCCCTCCGCGTACCGCCCCATAGTGCTGCTGGATGAGGTGGGTAAGCTCTTTGAGCGTGTTGTTTTTGCCCGCCTCTCCAGGCACCTGGTGCGGGTGGGCCCCGACTTGTCCGAACTTCAGTTCGGTTTCCGGGAGGGCCGATCGACGATTGACGCGATTAGTCGCGTCAAGGCCCTCTCGGAAGAGGCGGTCGCCTCGCGCGGGGTGATGTTGGCGGTGTCCTTAGACATCGCCAACGCGTTCAACACCCTGCCGTGGGCGACTATCAGGGAGGCGCTCCGATTTCATGGGGTGCCTCCCTATCTGCGCCGAATAGTCGGGGACTACCTGCACCAGAGGAGTGTGTTTTGTGTGGGGCGGAACGGAGAGACGTTCCGGAGGGAGGTGTCGTGCGGTGTCCCACAGGGATCGGTTCTGGGTCCGATCCTGTGGAACATCGGCTACGACTGGGTGCTGCGGGGCGCCCTGCCCCCGGGAGTCGGCGTAACTTGTTACGCCGACGACACGCTGGTGACGGCCCGGGGAGAGGATTATGGGGCAGCTGCCCGTCTTGCCACGGCTGGAGTTGCCCTGGTTGTCGGCAGGATTAGGATGTTGGGACTGGAGGTGGCGCTGGAAAAGTCCGAGGCCCTATTATTTCATGGGCCTCGGCGGGCGCCGCCACCAGATGCCCACATCATCGTTGGAGGGGTCCGCATCGGGGTGGAGCCGAGTATGAAATACTTGGGGCTCCACCTCGACGGCCGCTGGAACTTTCACGTCCATTTTAGCCGCCTGGCCCCCCGGCTGATGTCGGCGGCAGGAGCGCTTAGCTCTTTGCTGCCGAATATCGGGGGGCCGAGTGTCGTCTGCCGCCGCCTCTATTTGGGGGTGGTGCGGTCGATGGCCCTTTATGGAGCGCCCATTTGGGCTGACGCCCTCGATCGCCATAACGTCGCCCTCCTGAGGAAACCGCAGAGGGCGATGGCGATCAGGGTGTCGCGGGCGTACCGCACCGTCTCCTTTGAGGCGGCGTGCGTCTTGGCGGCATCGCCGCCTTGGGATTTGGAGGCGGAGGTCCAGGCGTCGGTGTATTACTGGCGCGCGGACCTCCGGCTCCATGGCGAGGAACCCACGCATTGTGCGGTGGAGACGCGAAGGTCCCAGGCTCGACTGGTCCTCGAGGAGAAGTGGGAAGGTAGACTGGCCCAGCCCCGCTACGGGGTGAGGACCGTCGAGGCTGTCCGTCCAGTACTAAGGCAGTGGACGGACAGACGGCGCGGACCGCTCACCTACCGGCTTACTCAGGTGCTCTCCGGACACGGCTGTTTCGGGGAGTACCTCTGCAAGATAGCCGGTAGGGAGCCGACAACCAGGTGCAACCATTGTGAGGAGTGTGACCAGGACACGGCGCAGCACACGCTGGAGGAGTGTCAAGCGTGGGCCGCGGAGCGCTGCGCCCTGGTCGCTGTGATTGGCCCCGACCTCTCGTTGCCGACCGTCGTATCCAGGATGGTCGGCGACGACAGGTGCTGGGGCGCAATGAGGTCCTTCTGCGAGACTGTCATCTCGCAGAAGGAGGCGGCGGAACGGGGGCGTGAGGATGATCCTTACGCCCCGGAAGTCCGCCGCCGGAGGAGAGGGCGCAGGAGACGCGCTTTTGTCGCTCTCCTGCCCCCCACTTAAGGGTTCCGGGTGGCAAGGCCTGAGGGGACCCTGCCACCCGTAAATTAGGAACCCCGAGAGGGCGCGCGCGGTGTTCCCGCGCGCCTTCTACCGTCGAAAGGGGAGAGCGGTCAGGCTCTCCCCTGGGGACGAGAGGTGGCCGGGTCCCTTTGACCCGGCCCACACCCACATGGGGGGGCCTGCTATGGATGAATCCTCTAAGTTCCCAACTGGCCCCCCCTATTGGATGAGAGAGGGAACACCCCAGGTTTTTTAGTGGGTAGACCAGCGCGTCTCGCTGGGAGTCCCACACTCCCCCGCCGGTGCCGTCCCCTAGCCGGCGGGCAGTGCATGAAGCATTTTTCCTGGGTAACAAAAAAAAAAAAAAAAAAAAAAAAAAAAAAAAAAAAAAAAAAAAAAAAAAAAAAAAAAAAAAAAAAAAAAAAAAAAAAAAAAAAAAAAAAAAAAAGGTTAGGTTAGGTTAGGTTAGGTTAGGTTAGGTTAGGTTAGGTTAGGTTAGGTTAGGTTAGGTTAGGTTAGGTTAGGTTAACCTAGGGTGTTTGTCAGAAAACCTCCTCGTGGTACACCCTGGGCAACGTTGGCAATAATGCTCTTCATTATTGCTGGCGGCTAATATTCTGACAACCGGTGCCTTGTGCCGTCGCGTTCGGCACCGGTGGCGGGGGGATGGACGTTTGTCCCATCCCCAAGCCGGAGGCCCTGTCGTTGGGCCCGGCTCTCCCAGTACCGCTCTGTTTTAGAGTGGACATGGGAGAGCCGCTTTGACGGGTTCGGCGTGCACTCACCCTGCCGCTGAACAGACAACGGGGTCCCTTTTCGTCACTCTGACGACTCTCCCCCCCCCCCTTTTCTTTGCCCCCTTGTTTTGTCCCCCCCCCTCTCCTTTGTGGTTCTGAGTCCACTTTGTTTTCCCCTCCCTTTTGTTTTGCTCCCTTTCTTTTGTCTTTTGTCCCCGTTGTCACCGTCTAGAGCATATCGTAACCCCGTAGTGTGCAGTGTCGTGGATCACGTCTCGCGGCTGCTGACGGGACCGAGGGTCTTGGCTTCACCGCCCGGACTGCGAGGGAGTGGCCCTCTATAAAAACCACCCCGAATCTCAAGTTGCTGCCGCACGGCGAGGAGATGCATGGCTGATGGGTAGTTCAGTCACTAGTGCGGCCCCCTCAGGGTACCTGCCGTCCCCCTGTTGTATTAGGCTTGCCCGGGTATCGGGATCTCTGCCCGGGTCGACATTTATTTCTCCCATTCTCGTGGGTATTATTATGGAAAAGCAAATAAAACCAATTTTAAAAAAGATGTTGAGGGAGAGGTCGCGCACGTCCAGTTCTGCGCGATCTGAAGAAGACGAGGAGTACGTGCCGTCGGAGCACGATAGCGACGTTATGGAGCTTTCGGAGACAACACCGGAGAAGGCTCCACGTAAACGGTTGCGGTCAGCGCAGGAATCGGAATCGGACGGCTCCAGTGAGGACGCGGCTTCGGCTGCGAAGGTGCCGACGGCCCGACGTGGACGCGGTCGCCCACCCACCCACGGCAGGTACGTGGGTCTGGGTCAGGCGAAGGCCGAACTTGCAGCCGCGTTGCGGAAGGCCGAAGCCGAGGAGCGCACGTCCGAGGAGGACAGCGTCATTGCTGCGGCAGCCCAGAGAGTCGCTGCTGGACGGAAGCAGCCGTTGGTGGAGCCGGATGCCGAAGACCTCCCGGTGACACAACTGAAGACCCGGCTAACTGACGCCCTGGAGGCAATCCGTTTGGTCTCCAAGAGATCGAAGGGACTGAAGGGCACGTGCCAGAAGTCCCTTAAAGAGTCCATCGAGGCCATTCGGGAGATTGCGGAGGCCGTATTCAGCCGCACAGCCAGTGAGGAGGTCCAGAAGCTGCAGACTGAAAACGCTCGCCTGGCGCAGGAGGTTGCCGAGCTCAAGCGACGCCAGGAGGCATTTGAGAAGAGGCAAGACCACGACACGAATAAAAAGGAGTCGGAGCTCGTGGCGCTAGTCCGGCAGGAACTCGGAGAGTTCCGTGCCAAACTCTCCGTTATGGAGGGCCGGCTGCTGCGCCCTCCTCTGGCTGCAGATCGGAGACAGCCTCCGCCGCCTTCTTCCCCGACGCCTGCGCCGCAAGCAACTTACGCGGCAAAAGTAGGGGCCTCGCGACCCCCAGCATCTGTTCCAGCGGCCGTCACAGATGTTCCTGCCGGTCAGAAGGGCAGGAAAAGACAGCAGGTCAAGCGCGTTCCTGCAGCTCCCAAGGAGCGCCCCGCCCCTCCTGTGGAACGACCAATTGCCACCGCACGCAGAGCCGACAATTGGGAGGTTGTCGGCAAAAAGAAGGAGGAGGCAAAGAAGAGGAAGAAGGCGGCCAAGAAGGCAAGGCAGGCGGCCAAAAAGGCGGCGAGGAAGCTCCAGGCCCCTCGCTCGACTGCGGTGGTCCTAACACTGCAGCCGGCTGCCATCGAGCGAGGTGCCACATACGCGGAGCTCCTCAAGAAGGCGCGGACGGCGATCGACCCCGGCAAACTGGGCATAACGGGAGGCTTGCGGTGCCGGACTACCCAGACCGGTGCCCGCCTAATTGAAGTGCCGGGAGTCGCAAGCGGCGACCAGGCGGACCGCCTGGCGGAAAGTCTCCGTCAGGTGTTAGAGCCAGAAGAGGTCCGCGTCTCCAGGCCCACAAAATGTGTTGATATGCGCATTACGGGCCTGGATGACTCAGTTGAAAAAGAAGAGGTCGTCGCTGCCGTCGCCAAGACCGGAGGGTGCCCTGCCGACCAAATAAAGTGTGGCGATATTAAGCAGGGCCGCGCCGGAATGGGGACGGCTATCATAAGCTGTCCCGTGGCCGCCGCCAAAAAACTCGCCGATGGTCGGCGAGTTTTGGTGGGGTGGGTGTCGGCGCAGATTAAAGCACTGGAGCCCAGGGTCGCCCGATGCTACCGCTGCCTATCCAGTGGCCACGTGGGGGTCACGTGCCCCTCACGGGTTGACTGCACCGGCCGCTGCTTCCGTTGCGGTCGGCCCGGTCACGTGGCCGCTACGTGCGAGGCCGCGCCGCATTGCGTTTTGTGTGCGGCGTCGGGCAAACCAGCGGAGCATCGGGCGGGTGGCAAGGGGTGCGCCGCCACCCAGAAAAAACTAGCCCCAAGGTCGCCTGCCTCGACATCGGCAACAAAGGTTGCCGCTCCCGCAGTTGGGGGGGCGGAGGTCAGTATGGAGACGTAATGCCTCCACGCCTCCGTCTCCTCCAGTGCAATTTAAACCACTGCGCCAGGGCTCAGGACCTTCTCCTCCAGAGCATGGCGCAGTGGTCAATTCATGTCGCCGTCATAGCCGAGCCTTATTTTGTCCCTCCCAGGGCTGACTGGGTAGGGGACCTCGATGGCTCGGTGGCGTTAATTTCGCCGGCCGCCGCCGGCACCCCGTCCTTCGAGAACATCATCCGAGGACGGGGCTGCGTCGCAGCACTCATAGGAGAAGCGGTTGTGGTGGGCGGTTACTTCTCACCCAACCGATCTCTCGCCGACTTCGAGGAGTATCTCCTCGAACTGAACGTCGTCGTCGCTCGAAGCCACCCTCGGCCCGTGCTCGTCGTCGGGGACCTCAATGCCAAATCCTCGGCTTGGGGTTCCGCGACCACGGACGCGAGGGGTGAATTGCTCGAGGAGTGGGCCGTAGAAAACGGCCTGCTAGTCCTCAATCGCGGGTCAGTGCACACGTGCGTGCGTCAGCGGGGCGGTTCGATCGTCGATGTTTCTTTCGCTAGCCCCGCACTAGCACGCCGTGTCCAAGGCTGGCGTGTCGTCGAGGAGGTGGAGACATTGTCGGACCACCGCTATATTCGGTTCGACGTCTCCGCCCAGACCTCCGACCCCCCGGCCCCAAGGGTCCCGATTGGGGGCGGTCCGCGTTGGGCTTTGAAAAAGCTGAATCGGGAGGTCCTCCTGGAAGCCTCCATCGTTCAGGCCTGGGTGCCAGCACCGGCCAGGCCTGACAATGTCGAGATGGAGGCCGAGTGGTTCCGGGAGGCCATAACACAAGTGTGTGATGCGGCGATGCCTAGAGTTCCTCTGGCTGTTACAGCTAGGCGTCGGGTGTACTGGTGGTCGGACCACATAGCCGACCTGCGCTCTTCTTGCGTGACGGCCAGACGCCAGTACATCCGGCTTCGTAGGAGGCGTCGCCGCCCTCCCGATTTTGGCGCCAGGGAGGCGGAACTGTACGAGGCCTACAGAGCGGCCAAGATGGCTCTTAAGACAGCCATCAAGCGGGCCAAAGATCAGGCCCGCCAAGAGCTGCTGGGGACTCTGGACCGTAATCCCTGGGGGCGTCCATACCTTATGGTAAGGGGCAAGCTTCGCCCCTGGGCGCCCCCCTTGTCCCAGAGTCTCCGGCCACAGTTGGTGGAGGAGGTGGTGGCCGCTCTGTTTCCCTCACGGGCGGAGCACACTCCGCCGCCGATGGTTCTGCCTTCCATGGCGTCCAGCGCGGACTTTGACGACGACGTGGTTCCCGAAGTGACCCGGGTAGAGTTGCGAGCGGCGGTGTCGAGACTTCGCTCGAAAAACACCGCCCCAGGGCCCGACGGCATTCCAGGTCTGGCATTGGCCCTGGTCCTCGAGGAGCTCGCGCCCCGACTTAAGGGGCTCCTCAGTGAGTGTCTGGTGCAGGGCCGGTTTCCGCGCCAGTGGAAGGTGGGGAAGCTGGTCCTGATCAGGAAGGAGGGGCGCCCGGCGGACTCTCCGTCCGCCTACCGGCCCATCGTGTTGCTGGACGAGGTGGCTAAACTGTTCGAGTTTATCATCGCGGAGCGCCTCGTCCAGCGTCTGTCTTCTGTGGGTCCGGATTTGGCGGACAACCAATATGGTTTCCGCCGCGGGCGCTCCACTATTGACGCTGTCCAGCGTGTGAGGAGCCTGGCGGAGGATGCGGTGTCCCGGGGCGAGGTCGTCTTCGCGGTGTCTCTCGACATCGCGAATGCCTTCAACACCTTGCCCTGGAGTTGTATTAGGGAGGCACTCATTTTCCATCGAGTGCCGACCTACCTCCGCCGCATAGTCGGGGCATACCTATCGGAGAGGGTAGTAGTCTACCCGGGTCACGACGGTTGGAGTCGGCGAGAGATGTCGTGCGGTGTTCCACAGGGATCGGTTCTGGGTCCGCTCCTGTGGAACATCGGTTACGACTGGGTGCTGCGAGGTGCGCTCCTCCGTGGCGTCGGCGTCATTTGTTACGCCGACGACACGCTTGTCACGGCGAGGGGTAAGTCGCACCGGGCGGCGGCCATACTGGCGACCGCTGGGGTCGCACAAGTCGTTGGTCGTATCCGGCGGTTGGGCCTCGAGGTGGCCCTGTCGAAGTCCGAGGCCGTTTGTTTTCACGGCCCTCGGAACCGGCCACCTCCAGGGGCCCATATCATGGTAGGAGGGGTCCGCATCGGCGTCGAGTCGACCCTGAAATATTTGGGTCTTTTGCTCGATAGCCGATGGGACTTTACAGCCCATTTTAGTCGTTTGGCTCCCATTCTTCGGGGCGCTGCGGGCGCGCTCTCGCGCCTGCTGCCCAACCTCGGGGGGCCAAACACCTCCTGCCGGAGGCTCTACGAGGGGGTCGTGCGGTCCATGGCCCTGTATGGGGCCCCAGTTTGGGCACACAACCTGACGGCCCGTAACATTTCGGCGCTTCGTGCGCCGCAGCGCGCCATGGCCGTCAGGTTGATAAGCGGTTACCGCACGATCTCGTTCGAGGCTGCGAGCCTCCTCGCCGGATCGATGCCATGGGACCTGGAAGCGGCGCTCCTGGCGTCGCTCTATCGTTGGCGCCGGGAGGCGCTAGCTCGGGGCGAAGGACCGGCTCTTCCCGCTATCGAGGCGGCGAGGTCCGAGCTCCGCCAGGTCCTAGTGGCGAATTGGAAGGAACGACTTGTGCACCCCAGTGCCGGGCACGCCACGATCGTGGCGGTAAGTCCCGTGTTTGAGGAGTGGCTGGAGAGGCGCCATGGCGCCCTCACCTTCCGGCTGACACAGGTAATGACTGGCCACGGTTGTTTTGGCCAGTTCCTGTGTCGCATACGCCGGCAAGAGACGCCCGGTTGTCACCACTGCGGCGACTGCCGCGACGTTGTTGAGGACACGGCGCTGCACACTTTGGCGGTTTGCCCCGCCTGGGCATCGCAGCGCCGTGAATTGATCGCGGCAGTCGGATTGGTTGCCCTCTCGCTCCCGGCCGTAGTTCAGTCTATGGTCCGGAGTGAGAGGTCGTGGAACGCCGTCGCCTCCTTCTGTGAGGAAGTCATTTCTATCAAGGAGGCGGCGGAGCGGGAGAGGGAGCGTTTGAACCCTCTCCCCAACCGCAGAGCCGGGCGCCGGAGGGCGCGAGACGACCTCCAGCCACCCTGAGGTTTGACCTGGGGGTGGCGGGCTTTGTGGGCCTGCCCGCCATCCGTTCAGCACCAGGTCCGAGAGGCGGCGTGCGTGTTCCCACGCGCGCCTCTATGTCGAGTCCGTCTCCCCTCTAGGGGGGACAGTAGGGAGTGTAGAAGTGACTTTGGGTAGGTCTTTCGTGTAGTGGCCTGCCGTTTCATACGGCGGGCCGAAACCTCGGCGGGGTCGCGACCGCATGCGAAAGTGATTCGCGCGGCCCCGTCGATAGTGGTTTTGTCGAGGAACACCGTGGTAGGTTTAGTCGGTATCCCGGGAGGTACATTTTCTTCTTAACATCTTTCTTTTACCCCGGCGAGTCCGACATAACCCCTCCGCCCGCCCCCGCGGAGGGGTATGCATCAAGCATTCCCCCACGTTAAAAAAAAAAAAAAAAAAAAAAAGAGGAGGACAGCCTCATTGCTGCGGCGGCCCGGCGAGTCGTTGCGGGACGAAAGCAGCCGGTGGTGGAGCCGGATGCCGACGACCTACCGGTGGCCCAGCTTAAGACCCGGCTTAGTGACGCCTTGGAGGCAATCCGTCTTGTCTCCAAGAAGTCAAAGGGTCTTAAGGGCACCTGTCAAAAGACCCTGAAGGAGGCAATTGAGGCCATTAAGGACATTGCTGAGGCCGTCTTTAGCCGCACGACCAATGAGGAGGTACAGAAACTCCAGACGGAAAATGCTCGGTTGGCCAAGGAAATCTCCGAGCTCAAGAATCGCCAGGAAGAGTTTGAGAAGCGGCACGACCGGGGCGCAAGCAAGGCCGACTCGGAGCTTGTAGCTCTCGTCCGTCAGGAGCTCGGAGAGTTCCGCGCTAAGCTCTCCGTTATGGAGGGCCGGCTGCTGCGACCTTCTTTGGCGGCAGATCGGCGAGAGCCTCTTCCGTCTTCTCCTCCGACACCTGTGCCGCCTCCATCATACGCGGCCAAAGTAAGAGCCCAGCGGCCTCCTGCAACTTCTCAAGCGGCCGTCACAAGCGTTCCTGCCAGCCAAAAAGGCAGGAAAAGGCAGCAGACGAAGCGCGCACCCATGATTCCCAGGGAGCGCCCCGCTGCTCCCGTGGAACAACCAGCAGCTTCCGCACGCAAAGCCGACAACTGGGAGGTTGTCGGCGAGAAGAAAAAGGAGGCCAAGAAGAAGAAAAAGGCGGCCAAGAAGGCAAGGCAGGCGGCCAAAAAGGCGGCGAGGAAGCTCCACGCCCCTCGCTCAACAGCAGTAGTCCTCACGCTGCAACCGGCCGCCATCGAGCGAGGGACAACATACGCGGAGCTCCTTAAGAAGGCGCGGACGGCGATCGACCCCGGAAAGTTGGGAATAACGGCGGGCTTGCGGTGCCGGACTACCCAGACCGGTGCCCGCCTTATCGAAGTGCCGGGAGTCGCTAGCGGCGACCAAGCGGACCGCCTGGCGGAAAGTCTCCGCCAGGTCCTGGAACAGGAAGAGGTCCGCGTCTCCAGGCCCCAAAAATGCGTAGATTTGCGCATCACGGGCCTGGATGACTCAGTTGATAAAGAAGAGGTCGTCGCTGCCGTCGCCAAGACTGGAGGGTGCCCTGCGGACCAAATTAGATGTGGCGAAATTAAGCAGGGCCGCGCCGGAATGGGGACGGCCCTAATTAGCTGTCCCGTCGCCGCCGCCAAGAAACTGGCCGATGGCCGACGAGTTTTAGTGGGTTGGGTGTCGGCGCAGGTCAGGGTCTTGGAATCCAGGCCTGCCCGGTGCTATCGCTGCCTTTGCAGCGGCCATGTAGGCGTGAAATGCCCCTCACAGGCTGACTGCACTGGCCGCTGTTTCCGTTGCGGCCAGCCTGGTCACATGGCCGCAACATGTGAAGCCACGCCGCACTGTATTTTGTGTGCGGCGGCGGGCAAACCAGAGAAGCACCGGGCGGGTGGCAAGGAGTGCGCCGCCACCCAGAAAAAACTGGCCCCTAGGCCGCCTGCCTCGTCGTCGGCAACAGCTAGGGTCGCCGCTCCCGCTGTCAGGGGGGTGGAGGTCAGTATGGAGACGTAATGGCTCCACGCCTCCGCCTCCTGCAGTGTAATTTAAACCACTGCGCCAGGGCTCAGGATCTTCTCCTCCAGAGCATGGCGCAGTGGTCGATTCATATCGCCGTAGTAGCCGAGCCCTATTTCGTCCCTCCCAGGGCTGACTGGGTAGGGGACCTCGATGGCTCGGTGGCGTTAATTTCGCCGGCCGCCGCCGGCACCCCGTCCTTCGAGAACATCGTCCGGGGACGGGGCTGCGTCGCAGCACTCGTAGGAGAAGCGGTTGTGGTGGGCGGCTACTTCTCACCCAACCGACCTCTCGCCGACTTCGAGGAGTATCTCCTCGAACTGAACGTCGTCGTCGCTCGAAGCCACCCTCGGCCCGTGCTCGTCGTCGGGGACCTCAATGCTAAATCCTCGGCTTGGGGTTCCGCGACCACGGACGCGAGGGGTGAATTGCTCGAGGAGTGGGCCGTAGAAAACGGCCTGCTAGTCCTCAATCGTGGGTCAGTGCACACGTGCGTGCGTCAGCGGGGCGGATCAGTCATTGACGTCTCTTTTGCCAGCCCCGCGCTAGCACGCCGTGTCCAAGGCTGGCGTGTCGTCGAGGAGGTGGAGACATTGTCGGACCACCGGTATATACGGTTCGACGTCTCCGCCCAGACCTCCGACCCCCCAGCCCCAAGGGCCCCGATTGGGGGCGGTCCGCGTTGGGCTTTGAAAAAGCTGAATCGGGAGATCCTCCTGGAAGCCTCCATCGTTCGGGCCTGGGTGCCAGCACCGGCCAGGCCTGACAATGTCGAGATGGAGGCCGAGTGGTTCCGGGAGGCCATCACTCAAATTTGTGATGCGGCGATGCCTAGAGTGCCTGGAAATATCCCAAGTAGGCGTCGGGTGTACTGGTGGTCGGACCACATTGGTCATCTACGCCATTCTTGCGTGGTGGCCCGGCGCCAGTACATCCGGCTTCGTAGGAGGCGTCGCCGCCCTCCCGATTTTGACGCCAGGGAGGCGGAACTGTACGAGGTCTACAGAGCGGCCAAGAAGCTCCTCAAAATATCCATCAAGCGGGCCAAGGACGAGGCCCGCCAGGAGCTGCTGGGGACTCTGGACGGTAATCCCTGGGGGCGTCCATATCTGATGGTCAGGGGCAAACTTCGCCCCTGGGCGCCCCCTTTGTCCCAGAGTCTCCGGCCACAGCTGGTTGAGGAGGTGGTGACCGCTCTGTTCCCTTCAAGGGCGGAGCACACTCCTCCGCCGATGGTTCTGCCTTCTATGGCGTCCAGCGCGGACTTTGACGACGACGTGGTTCCCGAAGTGACCCAAGTAGAGTTGCGAGCGGCGGTGTCGAGACTTCGCTCGAAAAACACCGCCCCAGGGCGCGACGGCATTCCAGGTCGTGCATTGGCCCTGGTCCTCGAAGAGCTCGCGCCCCGACTTAAGGGGCTCCTCACCGAGTGTTTGCAGCAGGGCCAGTTTCCGCGCCAGTGGAAGGTGGGGAAACTGGTCCTGATCAGGAAGGAAGGGCGCCCGGCGGACAGTCCGTCCGCCTACCGGCCCATTGTGTTGCTGGACGAGGTGGCTAAACTGTTTGAGTTTGTTATCGCGGAGCGCCTCGTCCAGCGTCTTTCTTCTGTGGGTCCGGATCTGGCGGACAACCAGTATGGTTTCCGTCGCGGGCGCTCTACAATTGATGCAGTTCTGCAAGTGAGGAGCCTGGCGGAGGATGCGGTGTCCCGGGGCGAGGTCGTCTTCGCGGTGTCTCTTGACATCGCGAATGCTTTCAACACCTTGCCCTGGAGTTGTATCAGGGCGGCACTCATTTTCCATCGAGTGCCGACCTACCTCCGCCGCATAGTCGGGGCATATCTATCGGAGAGGGTAGTAGTCTACCCGGGTCACGACGGTTGGAGTCGGCGAGAGATGTCGTGCGGTGTTCCACAGGGATCGGTTCTGGGTCCGCTCCTGTGGAACATCGGTTACGACTGGGTGCTGCGAGGTGCGCTCCTCCGTGGCGTCGGCGTCATTTGTTACGCCGACGACACGCTTGTCACGGCGAGGGGTAAGTCGCACCGGGCGGCGGCCATACTGGCGACCGCTGGGGTTGCACAAGTCGTTGGTCGTATCCGGCGGTTGGGCCTCGAGGTGGCCCTGTCGAAGTCCGAGGCCGTTTGTTTTCACGGCCCTCGGAACCGGCCACCTCCAGGGGCCCATATCATGGTAGGAGGGGTCCGCATCGGCGTCGAGCCGACCCTGAAATATTTGGGTCTTTTGCTCGACAGCCGGTGGGACTTTACAGCCCATTTTCGTCGTTTGGTCCCCATTCTTCGGGGCGCTGCAGGCGCGCTTTCGCGTCTGCTGCCCAACCTCGGGGGGCCAAACACCTCCTGCCGGAGGCTCTACGAGGGGGTCGTGCGGTCCATGGCCCTATATGGGGCCCCAGTTTGGGCAGACAACCTGACGGCCCGAAACATTTCGGCGCTTCGTGCACCACAGCGCGCCATGGCCGTCAGGTTGATAAGAGGTTACCGCACGATCTCGTTCGAGGCTGCGAGCCTCCTCGCCGGATCGATGCCATGGGACCTGGAAGCGGCGCTCCTGGCGTCGCTCTATCGTTGGCGCCGGGAGGCGCTAGCTCGGGGCGAAGGACCGGCTCTTCCCGCTCTCGAGGCGGCGAGGTCCGAGCTCCGCCAGGTCCTAGTGGCGAATTGGAAGGAACGACTTGTGCACCCCAGTGCCGGGCACGCCACGATCGTGGCGGTAAGTCCCGTGTTTGAGGAGTGGCTGGAGAGGCGCCATGGCGCCCTCACCTTCCGGCTGACACAGGTAATGACTGGCCACGGTTGTTTTGGCCAGTTCCTGTGTCGTATACGCCGGCAAGAGACGCCCGGTTGTCACCACTGCGGCGACTGCCGCGACGTAGTTGAGGACACGGCGCTGCACACTTTGGCGGTTTGCCCCGCCTGGGCATCGCAGCGCCGTGAATTGATCGCGGCAGTCGGATTGGTTGCCCTCTCGCTCCCGGCCGTAGTTCAGTCTATGGTCCGGAGTGAGAGGTCGTGGAACGCCGTCGCCTCCTTTTGTGAGGAAGTCATTTCCATCAAGGAGGCGGCGGAGCGGGAGAGGGAGCGTTTGAACCCTCTCCCCAACCGCAGAGCCGGGCGCCGGAGGGCGCGAGACGACCTCCAGCCACCCTGAGGTTTGACCTGGGGGTGGCGGGCTTTGTGGGCCTGCCCGCCATCCGTTCAGCACCAGGTCCGAGAGGCGGCGTGCGTGTTCCCACGCGCGCCTCTGTTGTTTCGAGTCCGTCTCCCCTCTAGGGGGGACAGTAGGGAGTGTTAGAAGTGCCTTTGGGTAGATCTTTCGTGTAGTGGCCTGCCGTTTCATACGGCGGGCCGAAACCTCGGCGGGGTCGCGACCGCATGCGAAAGTGATTCGCGCGGCCCCGTCGATAGTGGTTTTGTCGAGGAACACCGTGGTAGGTTTAGTCGGTATCCCGGGAGGTACATTTTCTTCTTAACATCTTTCTTTTACCCCGGAGAGTCCGACATAACCCCTCCGCCCGCCCCCGCGGAGGGGTATGCATCAAGCATTCCCCCACGTTAAAAAAAAAAAAAAAAAAAAAAGGTTAGGTTAGGTTAGGTTAGGTTAGGTTAGGTTAGGTTAGGTTAGGGTGTTTGTCAGAAAACCTCCTCGTGGTACACCCTGGGCAACGTTGGCAATAATGCTCTTCATTATTGCTGGCGGCTAATATTCTGACAACCGGTGCCTTGTGCAGTCGCGTTCGGCACCGGTGGCGGGGGGATGGACGTTTGTCCCATCCCCAAGCCGGAGGCCCTGTCGTTGGGCCCGGCTCTCCCAGTACCGCTCTGTTTTAGAGTGGACATGGGAGAGCCGCTTTGACGGGTTCGGCGTGCACTCACCCTGCCGCTGAACAGACAACGGGGTCCCTTTTCGTCACTCTGACGACTCTCCCCCCTTTCTTTGCCCCCCCTTTGTTTTGTCCCCCCCCTCTCCTTTGTGGTTCTGAGTCCACTTTGTTTTCCCCTCCCTTTTGTTTTGCTCCCTTTCTTTTGTCTTTTGTCCCCGTTGTCACCGTCTAGAGCATATCGTAACCCCGTAGTGTGCAGTGTCGTGGATCACGTCTCGCGGCTGCTGACGGGACCGAGGGTCTTGGCTTCACCGCCCGGACTGCGAGGGAGTGGCCCTCTATAAAAACCACCCCGAATCTCAAGTTGCTGCCGCACGGCGAGGAGATGCATGGCTGATGGGTAGTTCAGTCACTAGTGCGGCCCCCTCAGGGTACCTGCCGTCCCCCTGTTGTATTAGGCTTGCCCGGGTATCGGGATCTCTGCCCGGGTCGACTTTTATTTCTCCCATACTCGTGGGTCTAGATATGGAAAAACCTGTAAAACCTATTTTAAAAAAGAAGATAGCAGAGAGTGGATCGCGCACGCCTAGTTCTGCGCGATCGGAGGATGAAGATTACGTGCCATCGGAGCACGACAGTGACGTCGTGGAGCTAACTTCGGAGGCGACTCCGGAGAAAGCTCCACGCAAACGGTTGCGGTCTGCGCAGGAGTCGGAGTCGGATGGCTCCAGCGAGGACGCGGTATCGGCCGCAAAGGTGCCGACAGCCCGACGTGGTCGCGGTCGCCCGCCCACCCACGGCAGATACGTGGGTCTGGGTCAGGCCAAGGCCGAACTTGCCGCCGCATTGCGGAAGGCCGAAGCCGAGGAGCGCTCCTCCTCCGAGGATAGCCTCATCGCTGCGGCAGCCCAGCGAGTCGCGGCCGGAAGGAGGCAACCGGTGGAGGAGCTGGATGCCGAAGATCTCCCGGTGTCACACCTCAAGACTCGGCTTAGTGACGCCCTAGAGGCCATACGACTGGTCTCAAGGAAGTCAAAGGGTCTAAAGGGCACGTGCCAAAAGACCCTTAAAGACTCCATCGAGGCCATTCGGGCAATTGCGGAGGCAGCCTTCAGCCGATCGGCCAATGAGGAGGTCACGAAACTGCTGGCCGAGAATGCCCGTTTGGCAAAGGAAGTGGCCGAACTTAAAACAAGGCAGGAGGAGTTCGAGAAGCGGCACGAGCAGGGAGCAAACAAGACGGAGTCGGAGCTCGTGGCTCTGGTCCGGCAGGAGCTTGGCGAGTTTCGCGCCAAGCTCTCGGTTATGGAGGGCCGGCTGCTGCGCCCTCCCTTGGCAGGGGACAGACAAAGAGAGCCTCCTCCTCCTTCTCCCCCGATGCCTGCGCCGCCAACGTCGTACGCGGCCAAAGTAAGGGCCTCGCGACCACCAGCAGCTGTCCCAGCGGCCGGCACTGATGTTCCTGCCGGTCAGAGGGGCAGGAAAAGGCAGCAGGCCAAGCGCGCCCCTGCAGCTCCCAAGGAGCGCCCTGCAGCTCCCAGGGAACAACCAGCTGCCACTGCTCGCGAAGCCGACAACTGGGAAGTTGTCGGCAAGAAGAAGGAGGCAGCCAAAAAGAGGAAGAAGGCGGCGAAGAAAGCGAAAGCAGCGGCTAAAAAGGCGGCAAGGAAGCTCCAGGCCCCTCGCTCCACTGCAGTAGTCCTCACGCTGCAGCCGGCTGCCATCGAGCGAGGGACAACATATGCGGAGCTCCTTAAGAAGGCGCGGACGGCGATCGACCCCGGTAAACTGGGAATAACAGCAGGCTTGCGGTGCCGGACTACCCAGACCGGTGCCCGCCTAATTGAAGTGCCGGGAGTCGCAAGCGGCGACCAGGCGGACCGCCTGGCGGAAAGTCTCCGCCAGGTTTTGGAACCGGAAGAGGTCCGCGTCTCCAGGCCGCAAAAATGCGTGGATTTGCGCATTACGGGCCTGGACGACTCAGTAACGAAAGAAGAGGTCGTCGCTGCCGTCGCCAAGACCGGAGGGTGCCCTGCGGAGCAACTAAAGTGTGGCGATATCAAGCAGGGCCGCGCCGCAATGGGGACGGCCATTATCAGCTGTCCCGTCGCCGCCGCCAAGAAACTGGCCGATGGACGACGTCTTTTGGTGGGGTGGGTTTCGGCGCAAATTAAAGCGCTGGAGCCCAGGCTCGCCCGATGCTACCGCTGCTTATCCAGCGGCCATGTGGGTGTCACGTGCCCCTCACGGGTTGACTGCACCGGCCGCTGTTTCCGTTGCGGTCAGCCCGGTCACGTGGCCGCTACGTGTGAGGCCACGCCGCATTGTGTTTTGTGTGCGGCGTTGGGCAAATCAGCGGAGCACCGGGCGGGTAGCAAGGGGTGCGCCGCCACCAATAAAAAACTACCGCCGAGGTCGCCTGCCTCGTCATCGCCAGTAGCCAGAGCTGCCGTTCCTGCGGTCAGAGGGGCGGAGGTCGGTATGGAGACGTAATGCCTCCACGCCTCCGCCTCCTGCAGGGTAATTTAAACCACTGCGCCAGGGCTCAGGACCTTCTCCTCCAGAGCATGGCGCAGTGGTCAATTCATGTCGCCGTCATAGCCGAGCCTTATTTTGTCCCTCCCAGGGCTGACTGGGTAGGGGACCTCGATGGCTCGGTGGCGTTAATTTCGCCGGCCGCCGCCGGCACCCCGTCCTTCGAGAACATCATCCGAGGACGGGGCTGCGTCGCAGCACTCATAGGAGAAGCGGTTGTGGTGGGCGGTTACTTCTCACCCAACCGATCTCTCGCCGACTTCGAGGAGTATCTCCTCGAACTGAACGTCGTCGTCGCTCGAAGCCACCCTCGGCCCGTGCTCGTCGTCGGGGACCTCAATGCCAAATCCTCGGCTTGGGGTTCCGCGACCACGGACGCGAGGGGTGAATTGCTCGAGGAGTGGGCCGTAGAAAACGGCCTGCTAGTCCTCAATCGCGGGTCAGTGCACACGTGCGTGCGTCAGCGGGGCGGTTCGATCGTCGATGTTTCTTTCGCTAGCCCCGCACTAGCACGCCGTGTCCAAGGCTGGCGTGTCGTCGAGGAGGTGGAGACATTGTCGGACCACCGCTATATCCGGTTCGACGTCTCCGCCCAGACCTCCGACCCCCCAGCCCCAAGGGTCCCGATTGGGGGCGGTCCGCGTTGGGCTTTGAAAAAGCTGAATCGGGAGGTCCTCCTGGAAGCCTCCATAGTTCAGGCCTGGGTGCCAGCACCGGCCAGGCCTGACAATGTCGAGATGGAGGCCGAGTGGTTCCGGGAGGCCATCACTCAAATTTGTGATGCGGCGATGCCTAGAGTTCCTCTAACTGTTACAGCCAGGCGTCGGGTGTACTGGTGGTCGGACCATATAGCTGACCTGCGCCACTCTTGTGTGGCGGCCAGACGCCAGTACATCCGGCTTCGTAGGAGGCGTCGCCGCCCTCCCGATTTCGACGTCAGGGAGGCGGAATTATACGAGGCCTACAGAGCGGCCAAGAAAGTACTAAAACTCAACATCAAGCGGGCCAAAGATCAGGCCCGCCAAGAGCTGCTGGGGACTCTGGACCGTAATCCCTGGGGGCGTCCATACCTTATGGTAAGGGGCAAGCTTCGCCCCTGGGCGCCCCCTTTGTCCCAGAGTCTCCGGCCACAGTTGGTACAGGAGGTGGTGGCCGCTCTGTTTCCCTCACGGGCGGAGCACACTCCTCCGCCGATGGTTTTGCCTTCCATGGCGTCCAGCGCGGACTTTGACGACGACGTGGTTCCCGAAGTGACCCAGGTAGAGTTGCGAGCGGCGGTGTCGAGACTTCGCTCGAAAAACACCGCCCCAGGGCCCGACGGCATTCCAGGTCGTGCATTGGCCCTGGTCCTCGAGGAGCTCGCGCCCCGACTTAAGGGGCTCCTCAGCGAGTGCTTGCAGCAGGGCCAGTTTCCGCGCCAGTGGAAGGTGGGGAAACTGGTCCTGATCAGGAAGGAAGGGCGCCCGGCGGACAGTCCGTCCGCCTACCGGCCCATTGTGTTGCTGGACGAGGTGGCTAAACTGTTCGAGTTTATTATCGCGGAGCGCCTCGTCCAGCGTCTTTCTTCTGTGGGTCCGGATCTGGCGGACAACCAGTATGGTTTCCGTCGCGGGCGCTCTACAATCGATGCAGTTCTGCAAGTGAGGAGCCTGGCGGAGGATGCGGTGTCCCGGGGCGAGGTCGTCTTCGCGGTGTCTCTTGACATCGCGAATGCCTTCAACACCTTGCCCTGGAGTTGTATCAGGGCGGCACTCATTTTCCATCGAGTGCCGACCTACCTCCGCCGTATAGTCGGGGCATATCTATCGGAGAGGGTAGTAGTCTACCCGGGTCACGACGGTTGGAGTCGGCGAGAGATGTCGTGCGGTGTTCCACAGGGATCGGTTCTGGGTCCGCTCCTGTGGAACATCGGTTACGACTGGGTGCTGCGAGGTGCGCTCCTCCGTGGCGTCGGCGTCATTTGCTACGCCGACGACACGCTTGTCACGGCGAGGGGTAAGTCGCACCGGGCGGCGGCCATACTGGCGACCGCTGGGGTCGCACAAGTCGTTGGTCGTATCCGGCGGTTGGGCCTCGAGGTGGCCCTGTCGAAGTCCGAGGCCGTTTGTTTTCACGGCCCTCGGAACCGGCCACCTCCAGGGGCCCATATCATGGTAGGAGGGGTCCGCATCGGCGTCGAGCCGACCCTGAAATATTTGGGTCTTTTGCTCGACAGCCGGTGGGACTTTACAGCCCATTTTCGTCGTTTGGTCCCCATTCTTCGGGGCGCTGCAGGCGCGCTTTCGCGTCTGCTGCCCAACCTCGGGGGGCCAAACACCTCCTGCCGGAGGCTCTACGAGGGGGTCGTGCGGTCCATGGCCCTATATGGGGCCCCAGTTTGGGCAGACAACCTGACGGCCCGAAACATTTCGGCGCTTCGTGCACCACAGCGCGCCATGGCCGTCAGGTTGATAAGAGGTTACCGCACGATCTCGTTCGAGGCTGCGAGCCTCCTCGCCGGATCGATGCCATGGGACCTGGAAGCGGCGCTCCTGGCGTCGCTCTATCGTTGGCGCCGGGAGGCGCTAGCTCGGGGCGAAGGACCGGCTCTTCCCGCTCTCGAGGCGGCGAGGTCCGAGCTCCGCCGGGTCCTAGTGGCAAATTGGAAGGAACGACTTGTGCACCCCAGTGCCGGGCACGCCACGATCGTGGCGGTAAGTCCCGTGTTTGAGGAGTGGCTGGAGAGGCGCCATGGCGCCCTCACCTTCCGGCTGACACAGGTAATGACTGGCCACGGTTGTTTTGGCCAGTTCCTGTGTCGTATACGCCGGCAAGAGACGCCCGGTTGTCACCACTGCGGCGACTGCCGCGACGTTGTAGAGGACACGGCGCTGCACACTCTGGCGGTTTGCCCCGCTTGGGCATCGCAGCGCCGTGAGTTGATCGCGGCAGTCGGATCGGTTGCCCTCTCGCTCCCGGCCGTAGTTCAGTCTATGGTCCGGAGTGAGAGGTCGTGGAATGCCGTCGCCTCCTTCTGCGAGGAAGTCATTTCCATCAAGGAGGCGGCGGAGCGGGAGAGGGAGCGTTTGAACCCTCTCCCCAACCGCAGAGCCGGGCGCCGGAGGGCGCGAGACGACCTCCAGCCACCCTGAGGTTTGACCTGGGGGTGGCGGGCTTTGTGGGCCTGCCCGCCATCCGTTCAGCACCAGGTCCGAGAGGCGGCGTGCGTGTTCCCACGCGCGCCTCTGTTGTTTCGAGTCCGTCTCCCCTCTAGGGGGGACAGTAGGGATAATTTGTGAGGAGTGCCTTTGGGTAGGTCTTTTGTGTAGTGGCCTGCCGTTTCATACGGCGGGCCGAAACCTCGGCGGGGTCGCGACCGCATGCGAAAGTGATTCGCGCGGCCCCGTCGATAGTGGTTTTGTCGAGGAACACCGTGGTAGGTTTAGTCGGTATTCCGGGAGGTACATTTTCTTCTTAACATCTTTCTTTTACCCCGGAGAGTCCGACATAACCCCTCCGCCCGCCCCCGCGGAGGGGTATGCATCAAGCATTCCCCCACGTAAAAAAAAAAAAAAAAAAAAAAAAAAGGTTAGGTTAGGTTAGGTTAGGTTAGGTTAGGTTAGGTTAGGTTAGGTTAGGTTAGGTTAGGTTAGGTTAGGTTAGGTTAGGTTAGGTTAGGTTAGGTTAGGTTAGGTTAGGTTAGGTTAGGTTAGGTTAGGTTAGGTTAGGTTAGGTTAGGTTAGGTTAGGTTAGGTTAGGTTGGACCTCCGGCTCCATGGCGAGGAACCCACGCATTGTGCGGTGGAGACGCGAAGGTCCCAGGCTCGACTGGTCCTCGAGGAGAAGTGGGAAGGTAGACTGGCCCAGCCCCGCTACGGGGTGAGGACCGTCGAGGCTGTCCGTCCAGTACTAAGGCAGTGGACGGACAGACGGCGCGGACCGCTCACCTACCGGCTCACTCAGGTGCTCTCCGGACACGGCTGTTTCGGGGAGTACCTCTGCAAGATAGCCGGTAGGGAGCCGACAACCAGGTGCAACCATTGTGAGGAGTGTGACCAGGACACGGCGCAGCACACGCTGGAGGAGTGTCCGGCGTGGGCCGCGGAGCGCTGCGCCCTGGTCGCTGTGATTGGCCCCGACCTCTCGTTGCCGACCGTCGTATCCAGGATGGTCGGCGACGACAGGAGCTGGGGCGCAATGAGGTCCTTCTGCGAGACTGTCATCTCGCAGAAGGAGGCGGCGGAACGGGGGCGTGAGGATGATCCTTACGCCCCGGAAGTCCGCCGCCGGAGGAGAGGGCGCAGGAGACGCGCTTTTGTCGCTCTCCTGCCCCCCACTTAAGGGTTCCGGGTGGCAAGGCCTGAGGGGACCCTGCCACCCGTAAATTAGGAACCCCGAGAGGGCGCGCGCGGTGTTCCCGCGCGCCTTCTACCGTCGAAAGGGGAGAGCGGTCAGGCTCTCCCCTGGGGACGAGAGGTGGCCGGGTCCGTTTGACCCGGCCCACACCCACATGGGGGGGCCTGCTATGGATGAATCCTCTAAGTTCCCAACTGGCCCCCCCTATTGGATGAGAGAGGGAACACCCCAGGTTTTTTAGTGGGTAGACCAGCGCGTCTCGCTGGGAGTCCCACACTCCCCCGCCGGTGCCGTCCCCTAGCCGGCGGGCAGTGCATGAAGCATTTTTCCTGGGAAACAAAAAAAAAAAAAAAAAAAAAAAAAAAAAAAAAAAAAAAAAAAAAAAAAAAAAAAAAAAAAAAAAAAAAAAAAAAAAAAAAAAAAAAAAAGGTTAGGTTAGGTTAGGTTAGGTTAGGTTAGGTTAGGTTAGGTTAGGTTAGGTTAGGTTAGGTTAGGTTAGGTTAGGTTAGGTTAGGTTAGGTTAGGTTAGGTTAGGTTAGGTTAGGTTAGGTTAGGTTAGGTTAGGTTAGGTTAGGTTAGGTTAGGTTAGGGTGTTTGTCAGAAAACCTCCTCGTGGTACACCCTGGGCAACGTTGGCAATAATGCTCTTCATTATTGCTGGCGGCTAATATTCTGACAACCGGTGCCTTGTGCCGTCGCGTTCGGCACCGGTGGCGGGGGGATGGACGTTTGTCCCATCCCCAAGCCGGAGGCCCTTGTTTTGGGCCCGGCTCTCCCAGTACCGCTCTGTTTTAGAGTGGACATTGGAGAGCCGCTTTGACGGGTTCGGCGTGCACTCACCCTGCCGCTGAACAGACAACGGGGTCCCTTTTCGTCACTCTGACGATTCTCCCCCCCCTTTCTTTGCCCCTTTGTTTTGTCCCCCCCCCTCCCTTTTGTGGTTCTGAGTCCACTTTGTTTTCCCCTCCCTTTTGTTACTCCCTTTCTTTTGACTTTTGTCCCCGTTGTCACCGTCTAGAGCATATCGTAACCCCGTAGTGTGCAGTGTCGTGGATCACGTCTCGCGGCTGCTGACGGGACCGAGGGTCTTGGCTTCACCGCCCGGACTGCGAGGGAGTGGCCCTCTATAAAAACCACCCCGAATCTCAAGTTGCTGCCGCACGGCGAGGAGATGCATGGCTGATGGGTAGTTCAGTCACTAGTGCGGCCCCCTCAGGGTACCTGCCGTCCCCCTGTTGTATTAGGCTTGCCCGGGTATCGGGATCTCTGCCCGGGTCGACTTTTATTTCTCCCATACTCGTGGGTCTTAATATGGAAACTCAAAATATTAAATCTATTTTAAAGAAGAAGGTTGTGAGGGAGAGTAGGTCGCGCACGCCTAGTTCTGCGCGATCAGAAGATGAAGAGTACGTGCCGTCGGAGCACGAAGTTGAAATCGTGTCTTCGGACTTTAGTCCGGAGAGAGTTACACGAAAGCGCTTGCGGTCTACGCAGGTCTCGGAGGAGTCGGAAGGCTCAGGTGAGGACGCGGTGTCGGCTGCGAAGGTGCCAACAGCGAGACGTGGACGCGGTCGTCCGCCCACCCACGGTAGATACGTGGGTCTGGGCCAGGCCAAAGCCGAACTTGCCGCCGCACTGCGGAAGGCCGACGAAGAAGAGCGCACGTCCGAGGAGGACAGCGTAATTGCTGCGGCAGCCCGGAGAGTCACCGCAGGACGGAAGCAGCCGTTGGTGGAGCCGGATGCTGAAGACCTGCCGGTGACACAACTAAAGACCCGGCTCAGCGACGCTCTGGAGGCAATTCGTCTTGTCTCTAAAAAGTCTAAGGGCCTGAAAGGCACGTGCCAGAAGACCCTGAAAGACTCCATAGAGGCCATTCGAGAAATTGCGGAGGCAGCCTTTAGTCGATCGGCCAATGAGGAGGTCACAAAACTGCTGACTGAAAACGCGCGCTTGGCCCAGGAAGTGGCCGATCTCAAAAATCGACAGGAGGCGTTTGAGAAGCGGCACGAGCAGGGCACTAATAAGGCGGAATCGGAGCTTGTGGCGCTAGTCCGACAGGAGCTCGGAGAGTTCCGTGCCAAACTCTCCGTCATGGAGGGCCGGCTGCTGCGCCCTCCTCTAGCAGCGGACCGAAGACAGCCTCCCCCGCCTTCTCCCCCGACGCCTGCGCCGCAAACATCCTACGCGGCCAAAGTAAGGGCCTCGCAGCTTGCGCCAACAGCTGTTCCAGCGGCCGCTACGGGTAGGAAAAGGCAGCAGGCCAAGCGCGCACCTGTACCACCCAAGAAGCGCCCCGCCCCTCCTGTGGAACAACCAACCGCCACCGCACGCAAAGCCGATGACTGGGAGGTTGTCGGCAAAAAGAAGGAGGAGGCCAAGCAGAGGAAGAAGGTGGCCAAGAAGGCAAGGCAGGCGGCGAAAAAGGCGGCGAGGAAGCTCCAGGCCCCTCGCTCCACTGCGGTGATCATAACACTGCAGCCGGCGGCCATTGAGCGAGGAGCTACATACGCGGAGCTTCTGAAGAAGGCGCGGACGGCGATCGACCCCGGCAAACTGGGAATAACGGGAGGCTTGCGGTGCCGGACTACCCAGACCGGTGCCCGCCTAATCGAAGTGCCGGGAGTCGCTAGCGGCGACCAAGCGGACCGTCTGGCGGAAAGTCTCCGTCAGGTGTTGGAATCCGAAGAGGTCCGCGTCTCCAGGCCCCAAAAGTGCGTGGATCTGCGCATCACGGGCCTGGATGACTCTGTCACAAAAGAGGAGGTCGTTGCTGCCGTCGCCAAGACCGGAGGGTGCCCTGAAGCTCAAGTAAGGTCCGGTGAAATTAAGCAGGGCCGCGCCGGAATGGGGACGGCCATTATCAGCTGTCCCGTGGCCGCCGCCAAGAAACTGGCCGATGGCCGAAGAATTTTAGTGGGTTGGGTGTCGGCGCAGGTCAAGGTCTTAGAACCCAGGCTCGCCCGGTGCTACCGCTGCCTATCTGGCGGCCATGTGGGCGTCATGTGCCCCTCACAGGCTGACTGCACCGGCCGCTGTTTCCGCTGCGGTCAGCCAGGTCACGTGGCCGCTACATGTGGGGCCACGCCGCACTGCATTTTGTGTGCGGCGGCGGGCAAATCTTCGAAGCACCGGGCGGGTGGCAAGGAGTGCGCCGCCACCCAAAAGAAACTACCCCCACGGTCCCCTGCCTTGCCGTCATCAGCAACCAGGGTCGCCACTCCCGCGGTTAGGGGGGCGGAGGTGAATATGGAGACGTAATGGCTCCGCCCCTCCGCCTCCTGCAGTGTAATTTGAACCACTGCGCCAGGGCTCAGGATCTTCTCCTCCAGGGCATGGCGCAGTGGACAATTAACGTCGCCATCGTCGCCGAGCCCTACTTTGTCCCTCCCAGTGATGGCTGGATAGGGGACCTCAGTGGCTCGGTGGCGATCATTTCGCTGGCCGCCGCCGGCACCCCGCCCTTCGAGAATATCGTTCAGGGACGGGGATGCGTCGCAGCACAAATAGGAGAAGCGGTTGTGGTGGGCGGCTACTTCTCACCCAACCGATCTCTCGCCGACTTCGAGGAGTATCTCCTCGAACTTAGCGTCGTCGTCGCTCGCAGCCACCCTCGGCCCGTGCTCGTCGTCGGGGACCTCAATGCCAAATCCACGGCTTGGGGTTCACCGGCCACGGATGCGAGAGGTGAGCTGCTTGAGGAGTGGGCCGTTGAGAACGGCCTGCAAGTCCTCAATCGTGGATCAGTGCACACGTGCGTGCGTCAGCGGGGCGGTTCCATCGTGGACGTGTCCTTTGCGAGCCCCGCTCTAGCGCGCCGTGTCGTAGATTGGCGCGTCGTCGAGGGGGTGGAGACGTTGTCGGACCATCGCTACATTCGGTTCGACGTCTCCGCCCAGACCTTCGGCGCGCCCATTGGAAGATATCCGATTGGGGGCGGTCCGCGTTGGGCCTTGTCTAAATTGAATCGGGAGGTCCTCCTGGAGGCCTCCATCGTTCAGGCCTGGGTGCGTTCTTCGGTCAGGCCTGAAAACATCGAGATGGAGGTTGAGTGGTTCCGGGAGGCAATGAGTCAAATTTGCGATGCGGCGATGCCGCGAGTAAGATCTACTCCATCGAGGCGCCAGGTGTACTGGTGGTCGGATCATATCGCGCGGCTACGTAATTCTTGTGTAGCTGCGCGACGCCAGTACATCCGGCTGCGCAGAAGGCGTCGCCGCCCTCCCGATTTCACGGAGAGACAGGCGGAACTCTATGAGGCCTACAGAGCGGCCAAAAAATCTTTGAAAGTTGAGATTATGCGGGCCAAACATCAGGCCCGCCAGGAGTTCCTAGAGACTCTGGACCGTAATCCTTGGGGGCGCCCATACCTTATGGTAATGTCGAAGCTTCGCCCATGGGCGCCCCCCTTGTCCCAGAGTCTCCGTCCGGAGCTCCTGCGAGAGGTGGTGGCCGCTCTGTTTCCTTCCAGAGCGGAGCACACTCCTCCGCCTATGGTTCCGCCTTCAGTAGCGTCCAACGCGGACTTTGACGACGACGTTGTTCCCGAAGTGACCCGGGTAGAATTACGAGCGGCGGTGTCACGACTTCGTGCGAAGAACACCGCCCCAGGACCCGACGGCATTCCAGGTCGTGCGTGGGTCCTGGCCCTTGAGGAGCTCGAGCCCCGACTCAGGGGACTCCTCACATTGTGTCTTCGGGAGGGCCGGTTCCCAAGTCAGTGGAAGGCTGGGAAACTGGTCCTCCTCAGAAAGCCGGGGCGTCCGGCGGACAGCCCGTCCGCCTACCGGCCCATTGTTTTGCTGGACGAGGTCGCTAAATTGTTCGAAAGAATTATCGCGGAGCGCCTCGTCCAGCACTTGTCTTCGGTGGGCCCGGATTTGGCGGACAGTCAGTATGGCTTCCGTCGCGGGCGCTCCACCATCAACGCTGTTCAGCGTGTGAGGAGTCTGACGGAGGAAGCAGTTGCCCGGGGTGAGGTCGTCTTGGCGGTGTCACTCGACATCGCCAACGCCTTTAATACCTTGCCCTGGAGTTGTATTAGGGAGGCGTTAGTTTTCCATCGCGTGCCTCCCTACCTCCGTCGCATAGTCGGGGCTTATTTAAATAATAGATTTATTGTTTATCCGGGTCATGACGGTTGGAGTCGGCGAGAGATGTCGTGCGGTGTTCCACAGGGATCGGTTCTGGGTCCGCTCCTGTGGAACATCGGTTACGACTGGGTGCTGCGAGGTGCGCTCCTCCGTGGCGTCGGCGTCATTTGTTACGCCGACGACACCTTAGTCACGGCAAGGGGTAAGTCGCACCGGGCGGCGGCCATATTGGCGACCGCTGGGGTTGCACAAGTCGTTGGTCGTATCCGGCGGTTGGGCCTAGAGGTGGCTCTTTCTAAGTCCGAGGCCATCTACTTTCATGGTCCTCGGAACCGGCCACCTCCAGGGGCCCACATCATGGTAGGAGGGGTCCGCATCGGCGTCGGGTCGACTCTCAAGTATCTGGGACTCGTGCTCGACAGTCGGTGGGACTTTGCTGCACATTTTCGAGGTTTGGCTCCCAGTCTTCTGGGCGTTGCAGGCGCGTTAGCGCGCCTGCTGCCCAACTTAGGGGGGCCAAACGCCTCCTGCCGGAGGCTCTACGAGGGGGTCGTGCGGGCTAAGGCCCTATACGGAGCACCCGTATGGGCCAACACCCTGACGGCCAAAAACGTGGCCGCTCTTCGGCGGCCACAACGCGTCATCGCCGTCAGGGCAATTCGAGGTTACCGCACGATCTCGTTCGAGGCAGCGAGCCTCCTTGCCGGATCGTCGCCCTGGGACCTAGAGGCCGGGCTCCTGGCGTCGCTATTCCAATGGCGCCAGGAGGCACTGGTACGGGGTGAGGTGCCGTCGCATCGCGATATCGAGGTGCGGCGGCGCGAGCTCCGCGAGGTCCTAGTGGCAGAATGGGAGGAACGACTTGTCAATCCCAGCGCCGGGCACGCCACAATCGTGGCGGTAAGACCCGTACTTAGAGAGTGGCTGGAGAGGCGTCATGGCGCCCTCACGTTTCGCCTGACGCAGGTGCTGGCCGACCACGGTTGTTTCGGTCGGTATCTGTGTCGAATAGGCAAACAGGAGACGCCCGGTTGTCATCACTGCGGCGACTGCCGCGTCGTTGTCGAGGACACGGCGTTGCACACATTGGTGGCTTGCCCTGCTTGGGCCACGCAACGCCGTGTCATGCACGTGGCAGTCGGTAGAGTCGTCCTCTCGCTCGAGGCTATGGTTCTGTCCATGATCTCGAGCGAGAGGTCTTGGAATGCCGTCGCCTCCTTCTGTGAGGAGGTGATGTCAGTGAAGGAGGCGGCGGAGAGGGAGAGGGAACGTTCAGTCCCTCTCCCTAACCGCAGAGCCGGGCGCAGGAGGGCGCGAGACGACCTCCAGCCACCCTGAGTAGAAGCCTGCGGGCGGTGGACCCATTGGGGCCGTCCACCGCCCGACCAGCGCAGGTCCGAGTAGGCGGCGTTCGTGTTCCACGCACGCCTCTCGATGTCGGAAAGGGACTAGGTCCCCCCGCTTTGTTATCGGGGACCAGGTCCCCCAACTACGGAAACTTTTATTGTGTTGTGGGACCCGCCACGTCCATCGGCGGGTCAAACCTTTGGCGGGGTCGCGATTTGAATGCGAAAGCGATCCGCGCGACCCCGCCATAAAGGTGGGAGGAACACCGCGGTGGTTTTAGTCGGTTCAGCCCAAACATATGGGCTGGATCCCGACATATCCCCATCGCCTGCCCCAAAACCGGCGATGGGGAATGTGATTTGCACATTTCCCCGCGTTAAAAAAAAAAAAAAAAAAGGTTAGGTTAGGTTAGGTTAGGTTAGGTTAGGTTAGGTTAGGTTAGGTTAGGTTAGGTTAGGTTAGGTTAGGTTAGGTTAGGTTAGGTTAGGTTAGGTTAGGTTAGGTTAGGTTAGGTTAGGTTAGGTTAGGTTAGGTTAGGTTAGGTTAGGTTAGGTTAGGTTAGGTTAGGTTAGGTTAGGTTAGGTTAGGTTAGGTTAGGTTAGGTTAGGTTAGGTTAGGTTAGGTTAGGTTAGGTTAGGTTAGGTTAGGTTAGGTTAGGTTAGGTTAGGTTAGGTTAGGTTAGGTTAGGTTAGGTTAGGTTAGGTTAGGTTAGGTTAGGTTAGGTTAGGTTAGGTTAGGTTAGGTTAGGTTAGGTTGGGGTGTGTGGCCAGAGAACCTCCCAGTGTGCCTGACGGCTGCTGGTCCCTTCTACACTTCTCGTGGGATGGAACAGCATACGTTGGGCCGGTGCACCCCGGGCAACTCGGGTAATAATGTCCTTTCGGGGGCATTATTACTCGTGGCTAATACTCTGGCACACGCGTAGGGAACCCGAGGCAGTTTGTCTCGGGGTTATCGGCCCGCAAGGGCCGCGTTTGGGCGTCTCTCCACGTGTTCCTCTGATTAGCAGAGGACACGTGGATTTGAGACAGGGAGGGTAGAGGAAGAAAACCTCGGTAAAAAATAACAAGTAGGGGCCCGTAAGGCCAAGGCAGGCCTAGGTAGGTAGGGTGGTAGGGTTAGGTTAGGTATGTATGTATATATATGTATGTGTATGTATATGTATATATATATTTAGGGTTGTTAGGTTTAGTTAGGGTTGTTAGGCTAGGTCTAGGTTTAGGAGTCCTGCCTAGGTAGGCGATTTTGGGGTGTTGGGGCGGGTGGATTGGTCCAACATGGACTTCCATCCGGCCCAACACGGGGGGATAGAGGAAGACAACCTCTTTAAAAAATCACCAGTGGGGGCCGTAAGGCCGGGGCGGGTTGTGCGTAGGGCTGAGGGCTGCCAATAGCCCTGGCTTTAGGCGGGAGCACATAGGGGAGGGGAAACCTAACCCTGCCTCCGTCTACATATCGTTACCCGTTGAGTGTCGTTGATCACGTCTAGCGGCTCAACGGGACCGAGGGGCTTGCCTTAGTTGGCCGGCCCGCGAGAAGGAAAACTCAGAACACCCAACAGCGAAGTTGTAAAAACCTCTGGGTACCTGCCGTCCCCCAGCAGTATATCGGCCTTCCCCCGGAATGAGCGTCACCCGGGGGTCGAGTTTAAATCGACTCTACTCGTGGGTATAAAATGGAGAAATTGAATAAAACCAAACCAGATGAAGAGAAGAAGATGGAGGAGCATGGAGTGCCATTGCGCGACTCCATAGGTCGCTTTGTCACGGCCGGGGACAGTGTCCCGGGCGTGCCGAAAACACGGTCGAGGTGTCGGGTGGCGGCGCTGGCGCGCAGCGATTCCTTCTCGAGCGTGCTCAGCGCCGGCACCGGCACTGATATGGACGTCGAGTCGCGGGCGGGCTCGGGCTCGGAGGCCAGTCGGCCTCAGAGCCGGTGCTCGTCGGCGGCTCGACGGGAGAGGGAGGAGGGGGAGGATAGCTCTGCCTCCCTCACCCTCAAGTTCTGGGCGGCACCCGGCGCTTCCGCGAAGCGCCGGAAGACGTCGCACCACGCGTCCGATGCTGGATCGGACACGGAGGTGGAGGTAGCGGAGGGGACGCCCTGTTTAGGAAGGGCTGGCTCCCCGATGCCGCCTCCCTCCGCGAGGAAGGTCCACGGGCAGACTTTGCCTGCCCGTCGGGACCTCCGCAAGGCGGCTGAGGTCGCGGATGCGTCCCCTTCGGGAGGGGACTCGGTTGCCGACCTCAGGCAACGGTTCGAGGCTGGAGCCGAGACCGTCCTGAGGGTGGCGGCCCGGTCCGGCAACCTGAAGGGTGGGTTTGTCCGGGACCTTAAAACGGCGACAGAAGACATGAGGGAGGCCTTCTTCAATCTGTGGGGGCGGACTTCGTCCGACCTACAGAGGCGCTGGAGGTCGGAGAACGAGGGGCTGCACAGGCAGCTGGCGGAGCTCCGGGCGGAGGTGACGGCCATGAAGGCGGCCGCTGCCACTGCCGCTCGGGCCGACGCTGCAAAGCCAAAGTCTGCCAAGGGGCCCCGGGAGGAGTTCCCGCCCCTCCCGCGGCGCACAGTGCAGCCCCTTACTCCCGCGGAGGACCGGCGTCCCGCCTGGGCGGACGACCTGATGCGCGCCACAGTGGCTCAGGCGCGCAACGTGGTAGAAGCGTGCCTGGCCAGCTGTGGCCTCGCGCCCGTCCCGATCCCGGGCCCTCCGCTCGGGGGCCGTCCCCGCATGGTCGGGGGCGCGCCGGCTCGCCCGGCGCCCTCCGGCCAGCCAGTGGCACGGCAGACATCTGCCCCCACACTGCCGGCTTCCTCCTCCAAGGGGAAAAAGAAGGGGAAGGAAAGGAAGGGGAAGGCGATCGTCACTGTGACGCCGTCGCGTCCCGCCCCCCAGCCCCAACCCGCCCCAGTGGCCTCTACCTCGGCTGAACAGCCATGGACGGAGGTCACCAGGAGGAAGCGCAAGAAGAAGAAGAAGGCCTCCCGGACTCCCCAGGTCGTTAATAAAAAGAAGGGCCTCCGCCCAGCCGACCTGCGCCCTCCACGCTCCACCGCCGTTGTGGTGGAGCTGACGGAGGAGGGGCTCCGGCAGGGCGTCACCTACGCAAGCGTCCTCCGGCGGGCCACTCAGGCTATGAATCTCGCCGAGATGGGCCTCGCTGGAGGCGTTTGCTTTAAGGTTGCCGCCACTGGGGCCAGAATTTTGGAGGTCCCAGGTGCCACCTCCGGCGACAAGGCGGACAGGGTAGCCAATACAATTCGGTCCCTGTTCCCGCCTGAGGAGGTCAAGATCTCCCGCCCGGTGAAGTCCGCCGAAATGCGGATAACCGGGCTGGACGACTCGGCCTCCTCCGAGGATGTCGCCGCTGCGGTGGCACAAGCCGGAGCCTGCCCTCAGGCGCAGGTCAGGGTGGGGGAGATGCGCCGCAGCGAGAGCGGACTGTGCACGGTGGTGGTGCGCTGTCCCATCGCTGCGGCGAAGAAGGTTGCGGCCGGCCGTTTGCTGGTCGGGATGGTCTCGGCTCAGGTGAAGCTCCTGGAGCCGAGGCCTAGGCGGTGCTACCGCTGCCTCGAACCGGGGCACGTGAGGCAGCAATGCACCGCCGAAACTGATCGCAGCGACTTGTGTTTTCGCTGCGGCCAGCCCGGCCACAAAGCCGCCGCCTGCTCCGCTGCAAAACTTTCCTGCAGCATCTGTTTGGCTGCAGGAAAGCCGGCGGAGCACCGGATGGGGAGCAAATCTTGCTCCCCACCAAAAAGACGTAGGGCCAGAGGGGCGGTCGCCAGGACTCTGGCCGCCCCGGCCCCCTCCCAAGCAGGGAGCAGTAGGGAGGCGATGGACACGTAATTAATTATGGTCCATCGCCTCCTACAGGTGAATATTAACCACTCCGCCAGGGCGCAGGATATCTTGTTGCAGCATATGGCGGAGTGGTCAATAGACATCGCCGTGGTCGCCGAGCCTTACTGCGTCCCCAGCCGACACAACTGGTTTGGGGACCTCGGGAGCTCGGCGGCTATTGTTTCGTCTGGACCCTCGCTCCTGGTGATGACAGACAGGGGCGAGGGTTATGTGTGTGTTGATTGGGAGGGAACCGTTCTGATCGGGGTGTACTTCTCTCCGAACCGGCGCCTCGCCGAGTTTGAGCGATTTTTGGGCGCGGTGGGGGCCGTGATTAATCGGTACCCATCGCGTCCGGTCGTGGTGGCGGGGGACTTCAATGCCAAATCAACGGCTTGGGGATCCCCTGTCACGGACGCTCGCGGCGGCGCGCTGGAGGAGTGGACGATTGCGACCGGCCTCGTGGTTCTGAACCGGGGTTCGGTCGCCACGTGCGTGCGCTGGCAGGGCGAGTCCATTGTGGACATTTCGTTTGCAAGCCCTGCTGTAGCGCGCCGCGTCCGGGACTGGCAAGTGCTGGTCGAGGCGGAGTCTCTGTCGGACCACCGTTACGTGCGGTTCGACATCTCCGCCTCGCCGGCGATCCCGGACGATCGCCCGAGGAGAGTGCACACCCCGTCGTCCCCACGATGGGCGTTGAAACGTCTCAATGTAGACGTGCTGGTGGAAGCCTCCATCGTCCAGGCCTGGACCCCGATGGGCGAAGGGCCTGTGGAGGTCGAGCAAGAGGCGGAGTGGTTCCGGGGCGCGATGACGCTGATTTGCGACGCGTCGATGCCCCGGGCCAGTGCTCGACCTCCGAGGCGTCAGGTGTACTGGTGGTCTGACGACATCAGCGAGAAACGCGCCGCGTGCGTTGCGGCGCGTCGCCAGTACACTAGGTACCGCCGTCGCAGGCGGTACCGTGACCAGACCGTGGAGGCACGGCTGCGGGATGCGTACAAACAGCGAAAGTACGCCCTGCAGTCCGCCATCAGCGAGGCCAAAACCCAAAGATGGGAAGAGTTCCTGGGGACTCTCGAGGCAGATCCGTGGGGCCGTCCGTACAAGGCGGTCAGGGGCAAGTTACGCCCCTGGGCCCCACCGGTCACCGAGAGTCTCCAGCCCCGGCAATTGGAGGAGGTGGTCTCCGCTCTCTTTCCTTCGAGAGCGGAGCACTCGCCTCCCGTAATGGCGCCGCCCGAAACTGAGGAGGGCGGTGCTGATGCCGGGGCGCCAGAAGTTACAATGGCGGAGCTCGGCGCGGCAATGATGCGGCTCCGGGGTAAAAACACCGCCCCGGGGCCGGACGGAATTCCTGGCCGCGCCTGGGTTTTGGCCTACGACGCCCTAGGGGACCGGCTCCTCAGGCTGTTTAGCGCCTGTCTGGAGTCGGGACGGTTCCCTCCCATGTGGAAGACGGGTAAGCTGGTCCTCCTGAGAAAGGAGGGCCGCCCCGCGGACTCTCCCTCCGCGTACCGCCCCATAGTGCTGCTGGATGAGGTGGGTAAGCTCTTTGAGCGTGTTGTTTTTGCCCGCCTCTCCAGGCACCTGGTGCGGGTGGGCCCCGACTTGTCCGAACTTCAGTTCGGTTTCCGGGAGGGCCGATCGACGATTGACGCGATTAGTCGCGTCAAGGCCCTCTCGGAAGAGGC